>CM070751.1:9736612-12641122 GCA_036346245.1 Bonia amplexicaulis | reverse complement strand
GTGTACACGACAAGGAGCGCTGAAGCTTCCGGGAAGGTGCGGGAGGCGAATCGGTAATTCGCAAGGCTTGCTGGCGGAGGCGGCTCCGTTAGGGTTTAGCCGGCGTAACGGGTTGGAGACCCGTTAGCCAAGGGCTATAAATAGGTGTTGGGGGCTGCATACCCCCTTGAGGGTTTTTGTGTATTTGCTCTCCATTTTGTGTGTGTTCCTCCCAAGAAGCATGAGGAGCTCTTGGTGTTTTTGAGGATTGAGAGGGAGAGGATGGATTGAGAGTCTTGTAATCTTTCTTGTTCTAATGTTCATGCGTATCGGGACTCCTTTGTATCTTTTTGATTGGAATGAATCCTTTAAGAAGTCCTTTGAGTTTCTGCTTCTCTGTTGGTTTCTGTTCTTTTCTTTTGAACGAACTTCGTTTGTCTAGACTCAGGCTCTGATCTTCTCATTTCATTTCCTCTCTGTTATGTTGTCATGGCAGTCTTCTTTGTTTGCTATTTTCTGCCGATCCTTTTTGTCTCGTCTGATCTAGTCTTCAGTTTCTAAGTGGAGCGTCTGTTTTCATCCGAGCAAATTAGTTCTCAAGGTTGATTCTTGCAGATGGATTGCCTGTTTCTGGTTTCCTTCTCTCGGCCTGGTGTTTGCCTCAGTTGTTTTTCGGCCGAAGTTCTGTCCCTCTGGTTCGTTTCAGCTTCACAGTTTCTTGGCTCAGATGTTCAGGACGTCAAGAGTGCCTTTCTCAATGGCTTCATTGAGGAAGAAGTCTATGTCAGACAGCCTCCAGGTTTCGAGAACCCCAAATACCCTAGTCATGTCTTCAAGCTTTCCAAAGCATTGTATGGACTTAAGCAAGCCCCTAGAGCTTGGTATGAGAGGCTTAAGTCCTATCTATTGAGACATGATTTTGAGATGGGTAAAGTTGACAAGACCTTGTTCATTCGCCGGCTTAGCAATGACCTTCGCTCGCCTAAATTTATGTCGATGACATTATCTTTGGCGCTCTTCTCATGCTCTAGTTTCACAGTTCTCGGATGTCATGAGCACCGAGTTTGAGATGAGCATGATGGGTGAGTTGACTTTCTTCCTTGGCTTCCAAATCAAGCGAGACTCGGGAGGGTACCTTCTTGCATCAAGGCAAGTACACCGTGATCTCTGAGACGTTTCGACATGAGTGATGGAAAGCGGTGTCGACTCCGATGGCTTCTACGGCCACACTTGACCCAGATGAGGACTCATGAGCAGTTGATCAAAAGAGTTGAAGTATGATTGGCTCTCTCTTGTACCTCACCGCCTCGAGACCGGACATACACTTTTCTCGTGTGTCTTTGTGCCCGGTTTGAGCTTCTCTCGCGTATCTCACCGCCAGTGATGAAGCGCATCTTCGGTACCTTCGAGCTACCATTGACTACGGTATCGGTACTCTTCCTCATCCTGCTCTATCCCTTAGAGCCTATTCGGATGCAGACTTTGCCGGGTGTAGGATAGATAGGAAGAGCACTTCGGGCACCTGCCAGTTCATTGGCACTTCTCTCGTTTCTTGGTCTTGAGGAAGCGGTCCGGTGTTACCTGATCCACCGCGAGGCGAGTACGTTCTTTGCGGCCGATTGTTTGTAGCCAAGTGCTGGATGGTCTCGACTCTGCGGGACTTTGGGTTGCTTATCGATCGTGTTCCGCTCTTTTGCGATAACACGTCTGCGATTAGCATTGCTAAGAACCAGTGCAACACTCTCGGACCAAGCACATCGATATCGAGATATCATTTTCTTGAGACCATGTAGAGAAGGGTGACATCGTGCTCGGTTTGTGGAGAGTGACTACCAGTTGGCTGATATCTTCACCAAGCCTTTGGATAGCACGAGGTTTTCAGCTCTGCGGGGAGAGCTTGGGGTGGTTTGTCCCACGGACTATTGTGAGGGGAGCTTTGGTCTTTCTCGCTTTATCATATTATTTATGCTTACGTATCCTTCTTCTTTGCATTGCATCCGAGGTGCATTGGGTTTTAGTCCTTCTAGCATAGGTTAGAGTGTGTCTCTCTTTGAGTGCTTAGACTTCTTGCTCTTATCTTATGCTTCGGGATGCTCTATTAGCTGTTTCTTATCTCACTAGATTGAGCTCACTCACTTCTTGCGATCTAGCGAGGTCGGGCCACCTCGGCGGGTGTGGCAGTGCGTGTTTGCTCTCTAGTGTGTGTTTTACGGTCAGCTATTAGTCCTGGAGTCATATGGGGTAGATGAGAGTCAGTCCGAGCCATAGTATCCTCTATATCTTACTATGCTTTAAGGACTGCCTGTTTTCTTTACCAGCTTCTCGATTTTATTGCTTTGGTTCATGGGGAGTTCATTTGGGAGCTTCGAATGTAATATTGACTTAACTCAACTTGAACTAAAAGTCGCATCACTGTTGAGGGGGCTGGATTTTACGCATGTCATTCTCGCATTGTAATATAAATACATTGAGCCTTGATTATTATCCGGTTATGACATGCTTATGATGATTTACATCTTGCCATGATTTATGCTTAATTGCTAGATTTATCATGACTTCATATGTGTAGACTAGCTTTTGCCATGATGAGTTAATTAAAATTATCCAATTTGAAGTAAAACTTGTCATGTTAGCATTTGAGATTAGTCTCTCTTGAGCTATCCTTTTATGATTCATGCCATGTCAAATAGGCTAGGTTGACGTTGAATCTCTTTTGAGCCTTAGTTTGAGCTGTCTTAAACTCTTGATGTAACATGAGTTAGTACAACTTGTTAAAAAAATAGAGACAAAAGATCTCTTACGTGCGAAAAAGCGATCTCACCAATTCTTTCTCACGAGGCGGCTTGCCATTGCACTAGGCATGAACTTGGAGAGAGTTTTGGATGACCTAGACTATCTTCTTAAGCTTTTTGCTTGGAGTAGTCGCAGCATGGCTTGAGATCTAGCACATGATAAAAATAGTGGTTGAAAACAACCATAAGTTTCATAAGAAAAATATCATTTGTGCTCAATTTGCTTGAGTTATCAAAAGAATCAAGTACTTGAACCATTGTTTCACTCTTGAGTATATAACACTCTATTTTGGCTCAATATTAGATTCTTGGTTCCGCTTAGCTTGATTGATATGGCTTGCATCATCCTTGGATGTCTGTAGCTAGACTTTGCTTATTGATGACTTGACATGCTCATAAATGCACTAAAATTCAGAATGTCATCTAATTGCTTCTAGCTAGCTTATACATATCCTGTCATGATCTGGATAGCATTTCATTGAGTTATGGCTTGGTGTAATACATTATGGTCATTATGGATAATTCTCATGGCTCTAAATGCTTAGAATAAACAAACTTCAGCCATTTCATCCATCATCATGACTTATTCTCTCTTTTGCATTCTTGATGGGTTTATTGTCAAAAGGGGGAGAATAGTGGTAGAAAAAGCCACTTGGGAGCTTTGAAGAAAAATTGTTCTTTCTTTTTACTCCTTCTGTCGACATGGTCATTAGCTTCACTCTTGCTTTTATGGACCATGTTAGACTCTTCAAACTCAACTTTGTGCTTTTTCGGTGTTTGTCAATATACTCATCAAGGGGGAGATTGAGAGACCATGTGGAGGTCATCCCATTGTGAGTGATGAGTAATTGACATCTGTTTTCTCGAAAGTCGAGTTTGAGTCGGTTTGTTCGGACCCTGACGTTGCATGGGTGCAACGGGCTCGGTCGGACTTTGGTCAACCTTAGTCGTATGGGTTAGGATGTATATTCTGATATTGCGACTTGTTTGATCTTGTTTATGCTATTTGCGCGTTCATGTATCAAGCGGTGTTATTTGACGTGTTTTCTTGTCTGTGTGTCCGCAGGACAGCGAGGCGGAGTCGTGGCGAGACACGGTGGACCGGACTAGGCGCAGTGGCGGCGAGGTCGAACGGTCATGAGGTGTCGAAGGCGGCGTGGACTTGACGTTGTTGCGGGCGTGCGAGGCAAGGGCGGAAGCTTCCGGAAGGTGCGGGAGGGGCTAAACGGAATTTCGCAAGGTCGCACAAGCGGAAGACGGCTCCGTTAGGGTTTAGCCGGCGTAACGGGTTGGAGACCCGTTAGCCAAGGGCTATAAATAGAGGTGAGAGGCTGCATACCCCTTAGGACACTTGTGAGCTTATTCATATCTTTGTGTGTGTTGTGTTCCTCCCAACAAGCATGTGAGGCTCTTGGTGTTCTTGAGGATTGAGAGTGAGAGGATGGATTGAAAATCTTGTAATCTTTCTTGTTCTAATGCGTATGTATTTTCTTCTTGAGTTGGTATGAGCAGAGAAATATTTTTAGTCCTCTTGTCTCCTGCGTGAGTTTTTGGATTTGGTTTCCCTGTCTTCCTTTCTCAGTCCCTGCGTTAGCTCCTGGACATCAGCAGCATATGGCTGCAGTTTACATTTCTTTGATCCATGTTTCGGCTGAAATTAAATCTTAAGTATATGGTTTGTTGAGCTGCATGACTCTTCTTTTTCTCTACTGTGATTTTGGATTGTGTTCCTAGAGTCATTCTTCTATTTTGGATAAAAATCAAACCTTATGTTTTGAGAGCTCACAGCGACCCGGTATGTGTTCTTTGTCTTGTGAATTTTCTTGGTAGCAAGCGTGATTCTTGTTACATTCGGACAGTTGCAAGAGCATTTAACTCAGTTATCTTTTCTTTGTCTTTGAGAGCTCACAGCGACAACGTCAAAATGGCTTCATGATTTGTTCATTGCGACATCAAAACACCTCCTTGATTTGTGCTTATTCTGTTTTTGATAACTCATAGCAGCAGCAGCAGCAAACTACTCCATATTTTGTTGGTCTGTCTTGGAGAGCACACGGCAGTAGCATCCTTGGTCTGCAATGTCCGTTTGGCAGCTTGCTTGAATTCTTTTGCCGAACAGCATTTCAATTAGTTCTCCTTTTCGGTTCAACAACCATTTTTCTGCTTTTGCTTTTCAGTTGGGACGACTCGCTTTCTCTACTTTCGGCGATTTCTTGATTCTTCTTTTCTTGATCACCCACTGCTTTGTTTCTTTCCTTTGTGGACAGCAGTTCGAATTTATATTTACTATTCATGGTGATGAGTAATTGATGGTTGTTTTAGTGAGTTTGAGTTTGAGTTTGTTTTGAGTATTCTAGGGTTGAGTACCTTTATTTGTGCAATTATCGATTATGTTGTTTCGTGCGGTGCTATGTGATGGTTTGCTTATCGTGTGATCTGCAGGACTTGAAGCTACGTCATGGTGAGGCGAGGAGGACCGAGGACTAGGCACATGGGAGGTGTTGAGGTCCGCATGTGGAGGTATTGGTCGGTCGATGATGCCGAAGATGATCGAGGCTGGTGAGGTGGTTGCGAGTCGGGAGACGAGGAACCGGAGCTGGAGCTACCGGTGACGGACATGACGGGCAACGACGAGCGAACCGGGACTAGGCTCAGGGAGGAGTCGGAGGTCTAGACGGTTTGGAGGTCGGTTGCGGTCGCGTGCGACGGAACAGACCAGGACAAGACTCAGGTGGAGTCGGAGGTCTCGGTCGGTGTCGGGTGGACACGACGTGCAGCGGTGAGTGGATCGGGACTAGGCTTAGGTGGAGTCAGAGGTCCAGACGGTCAGGATGCCGGGTGCGGTCGTGTGCAGCGGAGCGGACCGAACTAGACTCAAGGAGGAGTCGAGGTCCAGATGGTCAAGGTACCAGACGCGGGAAGCTTCCGGGAAAGTGCTTGAGGGCAATTCGGACAATTAGCTCAAGCCTGGTTGGAAGTGACTGATTTTCCCTCCAAAACTGGTTGCTTTGACTTTCTTGCCTCATATGTGTGAGAGGTGAAAAGTAGAAGAGGGATGACACTTCTTGATTTGCTAGTTGAGGAAAGGGGTCCTTCTATTTAGCAAAGGCAATAGAGTGTCCAGGGAACATGTATTCCAATTGAGAGTAGCTCATGTGTGTAAGAGGAGTGTGAGCTGTTCTGGAGAGGGAGCGAGAATGCTCTGAGAGCTCTGCGTGTGTCCTCTCCCATGTGAAGCATGTAGTGTGATTCCCTTGTATCAAACGCGTATGAGGACTTAGTGGTTGTATACCTCTTGTAATCATTCATGGGAATGAATTTATTTGAGAACTTTAGTTTGGTTCCTCTTTCTCTGAGATAGATTTTGGGTTTATGCATTTCCTCTATTTAGTACTGTGCTAGGGTTTGATGTCGGGGACTTTGATATCTCTTGATTTCCCTTCAAAGGTTGTGCCCTGATGTTAGTTCCCATGCCCTCATGCCAATGCTAAACTAAATGCAAAGTTTCATGAGGAGAGGATGGAGGAATCTCAAGCAATGAAAATCATCTTTTCTCTGTCAACTTTCAGATTTTTGCTCAAATCTCAATTTATTGCTCTTATGGTTGAATGCCTTGGTTCCCTAGGTGCTCTTGCTATTTAGCTTGAAGTCCTACTCTCTAGGCTTGAAAAGAACCGTAGAAATCCATCAATTTCATTGTTCTCTGAAGTTTTTGCAAAGTTTTTGCTGCTTTCGATTTTTCGCTCAATGAGTATTCTTATCAGGTCGATTTTGTTTTCAGCCGCTCCTTCAATATACTCGATCTGGTTTTTTCTGCTGTTTGGGTGATCAAAAAATACGAATCGAACCGATTAAATCAATGTAGTCGACCCTTTTGGGCGCAGACAGTCTTGTTCTTCTTCTATTTTAATTGCTGCGATCTGCAGTTTCTTTGCATTTCAGCTGCTGCCGATGCTGTTTTTCTTCCTCTGTTTTCAGTCTGCAGTATGTGATCTTTGCGGCCAGCTCTGCATTTCAGTTTGGCTTTTGCTGTTTTTAAGTGCTCTCGGCGAGAAGCTTTCCTCCTTTTTCGACTAGTGCGGTGAGCAGTTTCACCTCTTCTTGATGCATTCGGCCTGTTGTTTTTCTGCTACTTTAGCTGCATTTTGGTCTCGCATTACTTCTTGATTCAAGAGCCATTCTTCTCTCCGTTTTTGTCGACTTTTCTTGTTTGGCTTTTCCCCTTGGTTCAGATTTTCAGCATGCTGTTTTTGCAGAAATTTTAGCATTAAGAATTCAGTTTCTTGCTGTAGCTTTTTATTTTTGGTTGGCTAGTCTTTGCTCTGTTTTTAGTCTTTCTTAAAGCAGTGTGCAGCAGCTAATCTCTTCACTTTTTCAGTCTGTTTCTTTTCAATTTTGGCTTGACTGAAATGTGTCATCTCTGCTCTCTTGTCGATCTAGTTTTGCTTCTCTTTTGAGGTTCCTCAGTCATTCGGCAAAATTATTTTCGTTGTCCAGTGAGCAATCTTCTTCCTTACTTCATAGCTTCTATAGCTATCGGAGATGAAAAACGTGTGGATACTTCGGGGCGATTTTTGAAGGCACCATTTACCCCCTCTGTTGCCATTTTCGATCCTACATGTTTGCTTGATGAGATTTTATCTCACCCTTGTTTCTCCTCCCTACAAGTGGACTTTGAGCATGCATTGGGAAGGGTAGAGCAGCACCACATTATTGCAGATGGATTTTCTTTTAATGCTGAAATAAAGTTGAAAGAACTCTAGTCTTTGCTTACCTATCTTGTTGATGAATGATTCATCTTATTAATGTTTAATTCGGAACCATTCCTTTGGTTATTATGTTGGAGTTGATTATGAATAATAAATTGTTATTACTATTCTGTTTATTCCTTAGTTGTTTTTGTCCGGTTATAATATCTTGTATATTCTTGTTTAATAATTGTTGCCAGTTTATGTTATCTTGTAAATTGGCTAGTTGTAGAGCAGCAATAGTAGCATCCCAGGGTAATGTGGGTCCTGGAGTGTTACAAAATAAGCCACCATCAGCTACAGTGTAATTTCAGTCATAAACTAGTTTATTTCAGTCTAACCAAACATCACCTAAAGTACACAGGCCAACCCAGCTTAGTGACATTTGATGGTGCCACAGGCCAAACTAGTACTAGTGCCGAAAGAAGTATGCAGTAGTGAGACTGAAAAGCTTGTGACTCCAACCTTTCGAGTGACTAGGCCCCGTTCAATTCAGTTTGAGCTTCTAACTTCTGTCTTATTTTTTACTATTCCTAAATTTCGTCCTTTTCTAGTTTTTTTGGCTTTTTTTAGCATTTTTGCCGATTCTTTTTTCCCGGCACGATTGATGCCGCTAGTCACGCATACGCGTTGGGTGCCACTACCGTCCAGATATCCCTCTGTGATCTCTGTTTCGATAAATCACTCGAGGATATTCCCTGGACCTGGCTATTTACATGTACTGCGTGTATTGATCAATATATCTATTGTTTTCCTGCATGATTCTTCTAACGCTTTTATGGTACCAGAGCAGGTTTACTTGCGACCCGCTTCCACTAAACCTTGTCTCTTCCGGCGGCTCTCCTCTCGCAGCCATGGCCGACAGCTCCGACAATGGTTCGGCCAGCCCTGCCGACCCGAACGTTGTCACCTCTTCTTCCTCAACAGCCGACGTCGCCACTATTGCTACGGCCTCTGCCACCCATGATGCCTTCCCCGCGCCCTCTGACAGTGAAGATCCGGCCATCCTTGCCGCTTGTGAGGTTGCTGCCTCCACTGCGGCTGCTGCGGTTCGAGCGGCACTTGCCGTCCCATCGTTGCCTACCCTAGTGTCCAGCACCCCGGCAACGGCCACCCTCACAGCACACGTCGATGGCTTGGCCGGCCCGACAGTGGCCGCCCTCCTCCAACTCCTGGCTAGCGCCGGGATTTACCCAGCCAACGGCGCCCCTACCGATCTGGCTGCATGACTTCCCAGCATCCCCACCGATATTGGCTCGGCAGCACCACCCACCGGCACTGCTGCCATCCCCGCCGGACTCCCACCCACCGGCACTGTTGCCATCCCCGCCGGACTCCCACGGGTGGCTCGATCGCCTCCTTCGCCGATTCAAGAGGCCACCTCCCGCTCCTCTAGACTGCACCGGCGCCGCCTCACAATGACACTGCGACAGGATAGTGGACGCCCATGTCCACCCCCTTCAACTGGGATCAGCAGTCTCTAGCGAACGCCTTCCACAACGTGACTCTTACTCCGCCACCAACTGCAAATGAGTGGTATATGGACACGGGTGCCTCCTCCCACATGACGTCGGATTCTGGTATCCTCTCCGTTACCCACCCTCCCAATCCCACTACTCCATCTAATATTGTTGTTGGCGATGGCTCCTTGCTTCCTCTTATAGCTACCGGCGATATACATTTCTGCTTCTCGCTTAATAATGTTCTTGTTTCGCCTCGCATTATTAAAAATCTCATATCTGTTCGACAGTTTGTTACTGACAATTGGTGTTCTATTGAATATGATCCTTTTGGTCTTTCTGTGAAGGACTTCCCCACCAAGACCGAGATCATCAGGTGCAATAGTTTCGGCCGTCTCTACCCCTTCCGCCTTCTGCCGACCGACCTTGTTGCACTTACCACCGGTGCCGCCTGCTCCATCGCCTCCTTTTGGCACCGTCGCCTCGGTCACCTTGGCCATGAGTCTCTCTACCATTTAGCTGCTTCCTCGGCCATTTCTTTTAATAAACATACTTTACCATCCATATGTCATGCTTGTGAACTTGGTCTCCATGTTAAATTCCCTTTTGCTACATCTCATTCTAGAGCTACAGACAATTTTGATCTCATACACTGTGATTTGTGGGCATCTCATGTCGTTAATGTATCTGGCTTTAAGTACTACCTCGTCATTCTAGATGATTGCTCTCACTATTTGTGGATGTTTCCTCTCTGCCTTAAGTCAGATACCTTTTAGACTCTCTCACATTTTTTCTTGTATGTCCGAACACAGTTCTCCCGATCGATCAAGAGCGTCGAATGTGACAACGGTCATGAGTTTGACAACTCCACCGCACGCACCTTCTTCCTCACCCACGGTGTTGCACTATGCATGTCGTGTCCCTATACCTCCCGCCACCGGCGTCTCCTTTCAGGTCAGGCCTTCGGCTAGTTTTCTTTCTTCGGCCGACCGGCCCACTCGACCCGTGCTGTTGGCTTAAGAGGCCGGGTTAGGGTTTCCCTTCACGAGCTTTGCTAGTGGCGGCGGCAAGCCGGCTGAGCTGCGGCTCGGGCGAGCGCGAGGAGGACAGTGTGCGGGCCCACGCGTGAGGAGAAGCCGTCGGCCCGGCCGGCGCGTGCGGGCGGCCGGCTGCGCTTGTGCCCGACCATGCGGCGGGCGGCACCGGGGCCGTAGGCGAGGAGGTGGTCGGCCGTGCGGGGCTCAAGGCGGCGCGGTCAGCAGCCGTGTAGGGTCCGCGGCGCTTCGGGTGGCACGCGAATGGCGACGCTTCGGCTGCAGGAGCCGGCGAATGGTGCTTCGGGCGATGGAGCACAGGCGACCGGCGACTTCGGGCCGTGCGTACGGCGCTGGCGGCAGGCTGGCATGGAAGCTGAGGTGGCCCCAAGCAGTGCGGTCAAGGGCCGACGGTGGCTTCGGGCTAGCACATCGGCGCGCACGATGGCGCATGGGGAGGAGGTCGGCGGCCGTATGGCCAGCCGTGCACGGATTTTTTTCTTTTCAATCTACAGTGCAATCAACATCTACTCTGTCATGAAATCTACCAATCGATATTGTGCTGACAACTTCAAGTCTACCCGCGGTAGATTAGAGCGAATTTGCGCCATAGAAAATAATCTAGAAAGTGAAATCTGCGAATTTAAGGCGATCTAGATACAGACAATTCAATGTACTAATGCTTCGATAATTACCTTCGATTCACCAGAGCGATTTGTGTTGATAACGTGTTGAGGAACCATCGATGACGACCAATCCGATCGATTTATCCGCTTATACAAAACCAAATCAATCACAGAAGATAGAAATAGCAGTTTGAAAACACAGAGAGACAGAGAGAACTTCTGGTCTTTTTTATTGCTTTCTTTCTGATTCCGTATATAAATTAATCAATAGTACTCTTTATTTATAGTCTAATGATGAGGTAACCAGTATGGACCATGGTTTCAAGCCTAGTCCGAGGTTTCTTTAACACCATAAGTATGGTGATTGGTGGGCTGTTCCATTCTGCAGAACCGGTGTGCAAGCTATAATTAAAAGCGTCTTCGTGGCGTGCTGAATCCTTCGCTGCTGGTTCCGGTTGTCCTCGCATCTGATGGAGCCCCGCACCAACAGAAAAAAACATTCCGTCCGGTTGTCCTCGCACCTGATGGAGCCCCGCAGGCCCGGCCCGGAGGGGGGCGAGCGGGGCGGCCGCCCTGGGCCCCCAAAACCCAGGGGCCCCATAGGCAGTGGCGCCGATCAGGCATCAGCCGGCCCTCCACTGCAGCCTGCAGGTCTACAGCCAGCCATGCAGTTTGACTAGTAACTACTACTACTAACTAGTGTCTAGTCTAGTGAGCGTGCATGCAGCATGCAGCCCAATCACGCGACTCGCGACGTTTCGTATTTCAGCCGGGAAGGAGCGAAGCGACTGCGGGTTGCGGGCTTGCGGCTCTTCGTATACGCGACGGCGACACTTCGTATAATCGTATTCGGTATTTCTTCTTATCGCAGCGGGCAGCGGCAGCGCAGCGCAATCGCAACTCGCAAGCGTATACCGGTATACGCCGGGGATCGTCGTATACTCGTATACTTGCATAGTTGCCTTCGGCTTTGCAAAGCAAAGCAGCATGCCAGATGAGCTAAGCTAGGTACGTCCGTAGTAATTAAATTGCCTATGCGTTTCTGTTGTTCGAGTTTGGCTCCTCCCATTCTTCGATCTCTACAATATCAATATATCACTTCACCTCTTAGTCTCAAGTTCTGGATGGATGTGCCATACAGATCCATGGACAAGAAGTACACCATGCATGCGAATATACTAGTTACATTTTGGTATTATTACATTGTTCAGAAAACACGAGTGTGTTTTACTTGATTAATTGCTACTGTTAGCCTTGGTTGCACTAATTAATTCACAATCGGTCGAAACGTAGCTTCATGTATGACATACCCTTCCTACCTTGTGGTGGAGCCATTTCAATTTCTTGTGGCATCAGCTGAAAGAAGTTTTTCAAAGTTGAAATTGTTGAAGAATCATTTAAGGTCAACAATGTCTCAAGAGAGGTTAAACGGTTTGGCAACTTTATGTATTGAGAAGAAATTATTGGATGAGGTTGATATCAATACCATCATCAATGACTTCGCATCTAGAAATGTTAGAATAAATTTTTAAGGTAATACCTATAAACTCCTTGATATGAATTTTTCTTTAATACATAACGCATTTGAAGTGTTTGTTGGTAAAATTATATATATCTATGTGTGTATGTAGATTTATATTTAGATATTTATACTAGGACCCCTATTTCTAGTTTCGCTCCGGACCCCTAAAATCCCAGGACCGGCCCTGGAGCCCCGCACCATGGCCCCCGAAAAAAGAAGAAAAATGCATTCCGTCGACCGCCTAATAAACGCCACCGTGACAGTTCTCCAGGAGCGCACTTAATTTTTCTAATTAGTTGGGAGGTAGCATGCGCGTATAAAAGCCGTCAGCTGCGTGGCTCCAACCTCGCTGCAGTATCGATCGGGTCCTGCACACCGTGCTAGCTAGCTTTGCCATCCACCACCGCACCGGCCGGAGATGTGGAGGCTCAAGGTCTCAGAAGGGGGCGGGCCGTGGCTGCGGTCGGCGAACAGCTTCCTCGGTAGGGCGGTGTGGGAATTCGATCCCGACCTTGGCACACTGGAGGAGCGTGCTGAGGTTGAGCGGCTGCGCCGAGAGTTCACCGAGCACCGCTTCCAGAAGAGAGAGTCTCAGGACCTCCTCATGCGCATGCAGGTACAGATTATAGACATGTAGAGCTAACAAGACTAATGTTTGTCGCATGCTTCGACGCAGAATGGCCGGGCCTGGAAAAGAAAACCCTCTAGATTTTCTTCCCATACCCGAGGCGTAGGACACATGATGCCGAACATTCCATGAATCGTGATATTGAAAACATCGTTAATGCCTCACAGCATCCTCACCTGTATCTCCTGGGCGTCGCGCTGTCGACCGCGTCTACCACCGGCAGAGGCCATGGCCTCGCCCAAGCCTCCAGCAAAACACGCGACCACTGTGGAACATCGCCGCCTTTCTCTCTCTCCCTCGGCTCTTCATCCTTGCATCCTCCCCTGTCGTCTCCTCATTTTCAGTGTATATGCGTATGGTGTAAGTGTGCTGTACACATGTTACGCATTTTTTAATTATACTCTCTCACAAAAAATAATCCACCTAAAAGTTCAAATCCATAAAACTCCATCCTTCTTAAGCTGATGCATTCGTATACTTTACAAGAGTATATTTTGGCCGTAGACAACGCTGGGTTAAGAAAATATTAGCTTTTGGTTTTAACTTATAAATAGTAATAATTTGTAGAGAAAGACACTCGCGTGCGAGTTTGGCCGATATAAATGAAGTTCCTGCAGTATGTACTACAATCGACTAGTAGATCCCGTCGTAAAAAACCACCCGTTTAAAAGCTAATTAATATAAAAAACTATTGACCGTAGAAAAGTAGATTTTAGAAGACAATATATATGAACAGGACTAACTTGAGACTGCTGACGAAACCACAAAATTAAACAGTATAAGTACAGTGTTTTTTTTTTTGGGGCAAAAGAGAGATGATTATTTGTGATGGTTGTCATGCACAAGCTAAGGGTACGTATATAATACACATTATATTTTGCAACAAGTTTTAAAAAGCTAAATTAATAAAGCCTTACAAAATACATCTACCACTAATACAAAGTGTATTTAGATTTATTATAAAGATGAAATTACGTAGATTTACCATCAAACATGTGTATATTTTCTATAATTTTATCATTAGTTTTCTATAATTTTATTGACATATATACGTATGGTGTGAATGTGCTGTACATATGTTACGCATTTTTAATTATACTCTCTCACAAAAATAATCCACCTAAAAGTTCAAATCCATAAAACTCCATCCTTCTTAAGCTGATGCATTCGTATACTTTACAAGAGTATATTTTGGCCGTAGACAAAGCTGGGTTAAGAAAATATTGTAGAGAAGTTTGTAGAGAAAGGCACTCGCGTGCAAGTTTGATCGATATAAATGAAGTCGCTGCAGTGTGTACTATAATTGACTAGTAGACCCCGCCGTGAAAAGACACCATGTTTAAAAGTTAGGTAATATAAAAAATATTTACTATAGAAAAGCAACTTTTAGAAGCCTATATATATAAACAGGACTAATTTAAGACTTCTAACGAAACCACAAAATTAAACAGTTTAAGTACAATGTTTTTTTAGGGGTGGGGGGAGATGACTATTTGTGATGGTTGTTATGCACAAGCTAAGGGTACTTATTTTGCAACAAGTTTTAAAAGCTAAATTAATAAAGCCTTACAAAATACATCTACCACTAATACAAAGTGTATTTAGATTTATTATAAGGATGAGTGGATGACATTACGTAGATTTACCATGAAACATGTGTATATTTTCTATAATTTTATTGCATATAATTTAAAATAATGTGTATTGGGAAACATACTAATTTCGGAAAGAAACATTCAGAAATGGAGGGACTATAAATCAAATTTTACGTGTATATGAAAACCTTGTGGGCCACATGTGATTAAAGTCGTGAAACCCCACCCCCCAAAAGTGTGAAAATTTGACAACATATATATCTTGTTTCCATGTAAACTTGGTAGAAACCATGTGTAAAAGTTTTGAAAAATTAAAAAATATCATATGTAGGGTGATATTAAAACTCTATAAAATTTTAAGATCAAATTGAAAAGTGTTTGCAAGATATGAAAAAGATAAATTTAGCATGAATATTGATTTTCTGCTGTTCATTACTATTCATTCCGCTCTTTGTCAATTTCTTATCTTTCAAATATGTTTTGAGTTTGTGCAGGGTTATAGGATACCGTCCACCTACAAATGCTATTTTCTGAAATTCTTAAAAGCTGTTATATAGTTTCCACAGAAAGGACGTACGGTTCTACCTAATAATATGTACACCCAACATCTTAAACTTGGGAGGAAAAAACATGTTTTGTAGACTGCCTTCGTTAGAGTTTATGTTTAGGCTTTAACTTTCATTGATAAAGTAATTAACTTTTAAACGGTATATTTTTTAAGTTAAGATTTATAGTGGTGATCATTTTGGCTTATTTTTGGTCGCTTATGGCTGAAAAGCATCAGAGTGGTGAAAAAACATCAGAATCGATGAGGCTTATTTAACATAATTAAATTTAAAAAAATATATAAAAATATGTTAGCCCATCACAAACAACGCAAACGAACACGGCAAAAAAAGAACCGCAAAAAGCTCAAAACCAAAAGTTCGAAAAAGACGAAATTATGAATAGTAAAAATAAGCCGAAACCGTGTTTAAGCTCAAACGAAGGGCCTATATGTAGATTGTAGCGGATACGGTATCGAGTTCAATTATACCGGTCAAAATTATATACGACTAATTTTTTCTATGTAGTATCTATTATAAACAGTTAAAATTTAAAAATATAAATCAAATGTTATAAATTCCAGTCTAAAAGGATCCGCTCTAAGTAATTGGCTTCGGAACTGTACTATTTCGCGGGTCGCATCGCAGCGCATGCCTTCCGGTCGGGACGTGCTGGCGCGGTTTGGCGAGCCGCACGAATGTAAAATCAAGTGTGTCAACTCCAAGGAGATCTTCTGTAGCAGTATCAAAAGCAAATAGCAAACTATGGACGTAGAAGATCATTGTTGAAAGCAATGTTTCTACCATTTTTTTGTCAGGTTCTCAGATACAACGGTTCGCCCGGCCGCCGGCATAATCGGTGCAGCCTAGGATCCTTTGCCAGCCGATTTTGACATGCTTTTAATCCAAATTGAAACTTCTCAATTAAAATCCGAGTTAAAATCTTCAAATACAGATTTAAAATTTTCAGTTGAAAGTTTTAAATTCTGAATCAAAAGGTCTTGATTGAAATTTTTTATATCTGGGTTGAAAGTTTTCAAATATGACTTAAGTTTTTCAATTCTGAATTAAAAGTTCTCGGCTGAAAGTTTTAAATTTGAACTGGAATTTCTTAATTGAAAGTTCAAATTCAAATAGAAAGCTTTCAAATAAAGATTAAATCAATGATTTGATGGATAATACAAATACAAACTGCTTGCCGACGTATAGCTGGAGACGACAAAAGATATTAACACTGCGGATGGGATGATGCGTGCTTCCTGCTCATCACACGGGCACCGTGCGCTGCAGGGTGAACATGCGCACATTCGCTTTATTGCAACCTATCGCCTCCCAAAATCCCATCAAGCGACATCTCGCACTCTACCACCAGGTTCTACCCTCCAGCTGCAATTTCTTTCTAAACTAGCTGAATGCCCGTGCGTTACTACGGATTTTAAAATTTGATCATATTGTATGTTCTAATAACGGGTGGTAAATTTTTTAGAACATACATACAAATATGTTTTAAAATTTTTAAAATCCATAGCAACGCACGGGCATTCAGCTAGTTGATCAAAAAATAAAGAGACGCGAAAGTAAGTTATTGCATTTGATCATAAAATTAAGAAACGCGAAAGTAAGGTATTTGTTTGGCCATATATTTTCCATCTAACAAAACTGAATGTCCGTGCGTTACTACGGATTTTAAAATTTTTATCATATTATATGTTTTGAAACTAACGGGTGGTAACATTTTTTAGAATATGCATACAAATATGTTCTAAAATTTGAATAACTAAATCCAAAAGGAAATATCTATTTCAGGACTGAGAATTGGGGAATACTTTAGTCTGATAGTTGTGTGTGGTGAGATACAAGCATAAAAAAGCTAGTTAGAACTATAGAACTCTCAAACAAAATGTATTTCATACAACATTTCTTTAAAAGTACGATATTATTTCACCAAGCATTTCATTTGAGAAAACTCCCTTCGCAAAACTTAACACAAACTACAAAGACTCTGGGATATCCCAAGTGATAATTCATTTCTAACATGCAATCTATGAGCCTTCAGGAGGAAAGAGGTAGTTATTAATCCCTATATGATGTAGCAAGAAGATAAAAAACACATTCAAAATGGAATCCCTCTTACCAAGATGCTTATTCCACTATTGGGAAGGCAGTATAGCTAGAAAAACCATAGAACAAAGCCTCCACATAACTAGCAACGTATTAAGTAACTTGAAATAAGAGCATCGCTGAATAGCTCCCTAGTGGCTGCAGCACACACAACCGGCATGCCTATAACCAAACCTTGCCTCACGCCTAGAAACACACATTGCAGGTAGCACGACGCCAACCAAAACAAAGCACAACGGCTGCAAAACCTAGCCTAAAAAGGATACAAAAATGATAAGCAAACGGAAAGAACGGAAAGGGCAATCTAAATGAAAGATTGGCGAAACCAACATCAACGTAGCCATCGTAGCCCCGATGGAGCCCCATCTCTAGCCAAAAAATGGAGCGGATTTTTATAATTTCATCTAAACATTAAAAATTGTGTGGTACAGCCAGGAAGGTTGGGGCTCGGGGCTGCCACGGTAGACCTCGACCTCGACGTCGGGGGGCACACGCAGAGGACGCCGCCGCCGATGGGCAGGTCCCACGCGCAAGACGAAACAGTTCGAGGCGGAGAGAGATCCGCGTCGCCTCTAGATCTGGGGTTTGGTGGGGCGGTAGCGCCGAGGGAGGGGGCGGCGGAGAGGAGGTTTTTCTGGGGCGGTTGCGTAGGGGAAGGAGAGGAGCGGGGGAGGAGGAGGAGGCAAGGGGGGGGAGGAGGAGGCGAGGCGGATCGGAGGAGGAGGGGAGGAGGCGAGGGCGGCGGAAGAGTGGGGAGGAGGAGGCAGGCAGCTGGGTGGGAAGGAGGAGGTGAGGCGGATCAAGAGCGGGAAAGGAGGAGGCGGGCGGAGTGGAGGAGCGGGGGGAGGAGGAGGCGGCGCAAGGGGGGGAGGAGGAGGCGGCGGCGGGGTGGGGAGGAGGCGCGACGGAGCGGAGGCGGGGAGGAGGTAGCAGAGGAGGAGGGAGGAGGCGAGGGAGAAATCGGGGAGGAGCGCACGGATTCGTGGGCGTGGGAGGATGGGTGGGCCCACGTCAAACAAAGTATCTTTTTTTTGTCAAGAGATGTGGGAAGGGTGGGAGAGACCGCACCAACCACCAACTCATTCTTTAGAATAGTAAAGAAAAGTAGCAAGTTCTAAGCTGTCGTCTCACTCGCAGTCGCCGCCGCCAATGGCACAATGCAGCGGTGGCCGTCGTCGCCGGATCCACCGATGTCGCTGTTTGATCTTTTTATGTGGTTCTTTGTTCGCCTTAATTCCCGTTTGGGCTTCTTGATAATCCAGGGATACCATCTTGAACATATATCAAGTATTGTTGCTTGTAGAATGTAGTGGTACTGTGGTAGTGTTTAATTGGTGACATTTGGTGGTGTCACAGGTCAAACTAGTACCAGTGCCGAAAGAACTATGCATTGTGAGACTGAAAAGCTTGTCACCGCATCCTTTCGAGTGACTAGTACAAATATGCAGAACAATTGAAACCTTGCACAATTTTTGGAGTGTGTTGCCCAGAAAAAAATGGACCCCCAACAATTACAATCACTCGTTGTTTGGCAGTGGTGTAGGTCATAGTTCTAGATGTGTATTTTTGAAGTTCCAGTTGTATTAATTGTTGATTACGTTCGTCAGAACTGGCTTTAAATAATCGGGCACCTACCATAAAATTCTTACATTGACAATCATCTATTGCAAGATGCAAAACAAAACTGCTGTTCGGTGGATCTTCCAAAGTCAAGCTCGTGGATAGTGCAGAAGTCACGGAAGAGATTATATTAGCATCGTTGAGGCGAGCTCTTGGTCAACTTTCTGCTCTGCAAGCACATGGTGGACATTGGGCTGGCGATTTCAGTGGAATTATGTTCATTATGCCTATCTTGGTACGCATTTTATTTGGATGTGGCACTATAGTCTGACTTTATTTCTCTAATTATATTTTATAGTGAGTTGGTGCACATTGCTAGGAGAAAACATAAACTTTGTCGTTGGATTGACGAATCTGGTCGTTTCTCAAGTACTTTTCTCGTAACTAATTATTATTTTTAGTAATTTCTTCTCAAAAATATTGGTATGTGTACTTCCTTTTATACACCTTACATACAGTCTTATTGATGGTTATCTACTCTGCTTAGTGGTACTTTTCGATTAGCCACTTCTAGGATGAATTCATTATTTTCCACTCCATAGATAGTCATGTGTGGCCGAATAATTGGTGAGGGATGGAATACCTTAGTCTTGAGGAAATGGAAAGCATGCGCTGACCACTTGACCAGTCCAGTTTCAATAACTATGGATTTGTCTATGTTATGGTTTACGATCTTGATTAAATAGTGTCGAATGTTGGACGGTTTCAATTTGATGTTCAGTTCTCAATAGTTCTGACCTAATTATTAAGAAACTGCATAATTTGTCAGCAAACAACAATATGGGGATGATGCATTTCTTGCAGATATTCGCTCTATATGTCACTGGATCACTCAACACCGTCCTATCATCAGAACATCGACGTGAGATATGTCGCTATATTTACAACCATCAGGCATGTCAATATCACTTCTAGTTACTTTTCAATAATAGTATTTGATGTCAAATGCGCATTATTTTTCTATGGCATAGCAAAATATGACAAATTCCGTATGTAACATAATTCATGTAGAATGAAGATGGTGGTTGGGGCACACAAGTGTTGGGACCGAGCAGCATGTTTGGATCATGCTTAAACTATGTTACCTTAAGGCTTCTTGGTGATTGGATTTTATCCCGTGGAACTGCAGCTGCAATACCACAATGGGGAAAGATATGGCTCTCGGTATGGCATCAAAACAAAACAAACAATATATTATTTTCTGATATATGTATGTTTGTGTGTGTAAATCAGGGCTTCAAAATTGGTATTTGTCTTATCTATCGTACGTGGATTTTTCATGAAGCAACCTAGATGAGTTTAACCATTTAGTAAGGTAAAATTGGGTACAGGACAACGTGAAATGTTGGCATTTTGTCTAGGACACCCCAAAATTGTGCTTTGGTTAGAAGACACTCCTAAAATTGTGACTATTTTCCACAACACACCGCTGCCATCAACTCAACAAGCAAGAGCGAGCAGGTGAGAAAAAATGTCTAATTTGCCCTTGGTGCAATTGTTAAAAAATAAAAAAACCTCTCCCCCTCCCCTTCTCCTTGTAACATTGCAAAGTTTTCATTTTTGCCTATCTTAATGTAGAAGTCATTTCTGACTTTTTTGAGGATATTCTAGAATTATATGGTTTTTAAAGCTTTTTCCAATTTTTCTAAATTCAAAAGTATTAATTGCGAATAATTAGTGGTTAAAGCTGAAAATATTTTACTTGAAAAGTGATTTATTTGGAATCGATGTTTTTTTTAATTTTTGGAGTTAATTTGATAATTTCCTGACTAAGAACATAAGGGGCAGTTTAGGCATATGCGAGATATCCTCTGATTGAAAACACAAAAGAAAATATTATTCTAATCGGTCCAGTGTGCAATGGCAAATAGCCAGCATTTTTTAGTGTCTTCTAGCCAAACCACGATTTTGTAGTGTCTTTGCCAACATTTATTTTACGGTTTGCTGTAGAGAATTTTTCTTTGCGTAACTAGCTTGAACAACTGCAAAGTGAAGTCTAAACATAAATTACCTTTCTAGATGAACTTTCGTGTGTATGCACTAGTACAAAACAAGTTATATTAGACGTCTCATCACAGACGGTTCATGTGGAATCGTCTGTACTTTATTTATCACAAATAGTTTATGGTGAAAACCGTTTCTGAAACTATCACAAATGGTTAAGTTTAAAAGCTGTCTGTGATATATCCTATTATCATAAACGGCTTTTAATTAGAACCATCTATGAAATATCATAGACGATTTTTATTTATAACTATCTGTGTTTTGTCTATTATCACAGACGGCTTTTAGTTAGAATCGTCTATGAAATATCACATACTGTTTTTATTTACAGCCGTCTGTGTTTTGTCCCTTATCACATGAACTACAGAAGCTACTAAATTACTATAGATAAGTGAGACCAGTCACTTTTACAAAAGACAAATCCAAGTCAAATTTACTACAAAAGTCCAAAAAAAAAGGTTCTTAGATCTTGGTCTTCTGAGCTTCGTATACTTCCTCTTCTACTTTTAAAGTTGGAGGATCAGCGACTGCGTTCTCAAATACCGTGAAGATTGTCCTTGTCCTCTCCACTTCCTCCTCTAGCATAGGCAAATTATAAGCATGGCCTCGTAATCTCAAAGAGGATGCGATGATAAGTTTCCTCAGAATCGGTCGCTTCTACTTGATTGACAAGATTATCCATGTGTCTCTCCACTATCACAAGAGCTTCTTCCGCTTTACGCACATTGAAGAGAAGAACGAGGCTGAGGGTGATTTCCCTTTACTGAGCGGCAACGAGACACCTCTGTTGACGGCGGATGAAGAGGTCCAGCTGACGGATGGAAGCGACTCGAGGAAGGAGGGCGGGGTGTGAGTGGAGGAGCTACTCTAGATGCAAGTTGTTGGCCGCCTGTGTATGGTTGCAGCCGAATAACTCATGACAGATAGATGAGAGAAAGGAGATCAAAAAAATATTAGATGCCATTATTGAGAAATCTGGTGAAGAAGATGAGGGAGATGACAGTTTAGAAGAGATTAAGTTTGTGATATCAAGAAATTGTACACCGCACTACACATAAAGCCAGAACCATATGAAAGTTTAAGGGTCGCTTGCATCGAAATATCAACAGGCGGGAGTAGGGTGCACATTTTAAGCGTTATCACAAACGGTTCATATACCAAACCGTCTCTGATATTCGCGTTATCACAGACGGTTCATATAACAAACCGTCTCTTATATGTGTATTATCATAGATGGTTCGTATAACAAATCGTCTCTGATATGTGTATTATCACAGACGGTTCGCATAACAAACTGTGTGTGATAATGCCATGACACCGATCCACGGCATCTCTCCCAGGATTTCGATCTCACCCGTCCATTCTCTCCGTATCGAACGGCAGGCACCAGTTCCTCCGACCTCTCGCCCCTAACTACTCCCCTCTCCCTTCCCATCGGCAAGCACGCGTGAGTTCCATCGGCTGCTTCTAGTTCATCCACTCCTAACTTATTCATGTATCCTCTCATTGACAACACTGATTACCGCTGCAAGCTAGCTCCTCCGCCTCCGGTTGTGACACTACGGTTCACTGCACAAGACACTCTTGTCGTAAGTGTCGTAAGAGTGCCTTATGTAGTATCACCGTCGTGACACAAAGATGACGCTACCACCGCCTCTCCTTCATTGCCGGTGATATCCGCCATCCGATCCCTTCCCCTCTCTTCCTTGATGCTTGGATATGAAATTATGAAATTGATGGATGGCTAGCTAGGGTTTCGGGTTCGTGTACATCTTACAGTTCTCTCCCCTCTCTTACAGTTCACTAGGTTGTTTAATCTTATTCACTGTGATTCATTTGTTAATTGTCTCCAACTACAACAGGTCGAACTTAATTATACATGTGTGTATTTGTTCATGGATGGTTAATTTATTTCATTTCAGTTAATTGATTTGTGAAATAGATGTTCTTGTTTCTAAAATGAATGTGAAATGGATGCTATGTTTCTACTATGGTGCCCCATTTATATATATATATATATTCCTTTTCCATATTGCCGGAAGTATATACTCCCACTTCTAATATACCACTTAAACGACTATTTTATACATTTTGAATCACTTTTGGTATATTTAAGTACTAATTATAAGATACTTCAATGCGACTTGGTTGAAAATTTTCATCGGAGACCTTATTTTTGCTATATACACTTTTTATGTATAAAAGGAGTACATATGCAAATTACGCTATAAAAGTGGATTTTGATGTTTTTTTCATGAAACTTATTTTGGAGTATCTTATAATAATTATTAGAGTATACTCAAATAGATAAAGAGGTATAATAATACCATTAAAGGGGTATATTAGAACTGGGAGTACATACTTACAAGAATATAGATTGCCTTTAGATTGCTTTTAGATGTGTGCAAGTGCAATGATATATAATATTAGAATGGAAAGTCTTAATTATGAATGGAAAGTCTCAATCAAGGATGGAAAGTTTTAATCATGGAGCCTGGGCACTATGGTGCCCCATTATTTATATTATATATATATATATATATATATATATATATATATATATATATATATATATATATATATATATATATATATATATATATACGTGTGTGTGTGTGTGTGCTTGTGTGTATTATAATGTTTCGTGTCAATATAAAAGATAATTTTATAATAATTCTATCTGTAATATGATTTTACATTATACCATAAGAGCATATTTTAATATTAATTAATGTAACAGGTTTTAGCATATTATTCATTTTTACTATAATATATATGTTGAAGCACGGTCAAATGGAGATAGTTCTCAGCTTCTCAGTTTCATAGGGCCTATTTGGTTTCTAGCCAAGAGTAACCAAATATTGGTTGCCAAAATTCCACTTGCAGTTGTTTACTTTGTGTAGAAATTATTATTTCTTACCGAAGGAGGGGTTAATGCAAGATATTCATCTTTTTAAATTAAGGTGATCGGTTTGTATGATTGGGCTGGAAATAATTCGATCATTCCAGAATTATGGCTTGTCCCGCATTTTCTTCCGATTCATCCAGGTACTTGTTTCTTCTGAAAGACAGCTATTACTTCGAATTGCCATACTTCTTGTAACTATCTCAGTAGTCTTTGTTGTCTTCCATTGCATAATAAATGGTTTCAAATGCACGCATGGGTCCAAATCAATCCTGATAAACAACACTTTTTTATTACAATCATACATGGCCATAATGACATGTTCATGCATTCACAAGAAGAGTGTTGAGATTTGTTTCTAACTATACAAGAGACTCCCAAAAAGTACTTTCGCCATGCTCTGCCTTTGATCAATGCGACGTCAGTCACTCTATGCTTAAATTCAGTTTCTACATGAATGAGGAATTCATCATAAGTAATAACCTTTGAGACACTGTGATAAATAGTTGTCCTTTTATGTTTTCATTTATATGTTTTTCTCTTGTTGTTGGCATCATGTCTGTCATGGATTGGCTAACTTGTTGTGATTTTGGGTAAATTTCTCAAAACCACAGTTAGATTATCAAAACTATCGGAAAACTATACATCCAAATTTGCATTTTAGTAAACTTCAAACAGTTTAGAAAAAATATTTCAATACACTTTATCTCTATTGAAACCCATTATATGCAACTAAATCCGATAGATGAGACCCACTTGTTAGTGTAATTGACAAGTGGGGGCACTTGTCACCAAGTGTTATATTGACATGATAGGTGGGTCTCACATGTTAATTCCATTACATCTATCAGGATTCAATGGAGTTGGAGCTTATGAAAGCGTAAATATGTAATTTTCTTATAGTTCTGATAATCTGCATTTAATTTTGGGAAATTAATTACTCATTGATTCTGGATAACTTTATGTGTTTTGTATCATATTGTAAGTTCAAAACATGCATTTGGTGTATGATGGTTCTAAACTAATAAATAACATCAGATGCTTGTTAGTTGTCAAACGCAAATTCTTGAGTGCTAATATCCATTGTCAAACGCAAATTCTTGAATGCTAATATCCATTGTTTAAGAAGCCCTCAGCATCTTTGTATTTGGATTGTTGCTTCTATAATCATATTTTGGTGCACTTTCACTTCCACAGGACGATTCTGGTCCTTTTTCCGGTTGGTTTATATGCCAATGGCTTATCTTTATGGTAAGAAGTTTGTTGGGCCAATTACACCAACAATACAGGCAATAAGAGAGGAGCTCTATAGTGTACCATACAATGAGATTGATTGGAATAAAGCTCGTGACACTTGTGCTAAGGTAGGTCATAACAAGATTTTACTAGCTCCAAATATAACCCTTTATTAGATGAAAATGTATTATTTTAATAAGTATTTGTCGAAAAAGGTAGGCTACTACAAACTACCTCAATCGTTTGTTTATTTTTGTACATGCTCCCACAATTCGCAGTAGTAACTGTGTGTAAGCCATCGCGTAGAAAAATTAGAAACAGCACAGTGAAGATCTAAAACGGAAGTACTTCTTTGCAAGTTATAGCATCTATACTACATGTTGCAATTCATTTTGAGTTTTTACTGCCATCGCTTGACTAGCTTGATTTTATATAAGAAGCTAGCTTACATATGTTTTTCTAGTATGCATAGCAAGAAAAAAATACATAGCTTTTTTTAACTGCTTGATTCTCTGTTATTTTTCGTTTTTGCATGCAGGAAGACCTTCGCTATCCTCGGCCATTGGTGCAAAATGTTGTTTGGACTTGTCTTAATAAAGTTGTGGAACCATTGTTAAATTGTTGGCCAGTTAATAAGTTAAGAGATAGAGCATTGAACAACCTCATGAAACATATCCATTATGAAGATGAAAGTACTAAATACATCGGTATATGCCCAATTAACAAGGTAATGTGTGCCAAAATTGTGGTTTGCTTGCTTAAGCTTTCCAACAAAATAATGGGTAGTTTTGGTACTTTTGCGAGAAAAAATTTGGTATTCCTATCCAGGAATTACAATTTCGCCTGAAATTTTGCAAACAATCTCCGAAATTCAATTTTTCGGTCCACCCCGAAAAAAAAACTCGATCAACAAAATCAGCCATTTTTGAAAATTTTCGGCCCAACCACGACCGGGCGCAGGGAGAACGAAGGCTGAGCGGCCCAACCCACCAACTCCCGCATCTCTCCATCCACTCGATCACAGGGAAAACAAGCGGCCGAGTCTCCCATTTCTCGAGATAACCCAGCTACTCCCCATCAAATCGATCTGCGAGGTGAGAAAGTGAGGGCAGCGCATGGATGGCGACGGCGGTCGCCGTGGAGCTCACAGCCGACGACCTCGCGTTGCTGCGGAAGGGGGAGGCGACGCGGATGCGGGCGGCGCTGGCTGCGGGAGGGGGAGGCGGCGACGGCTGCGGGAGGCATGGATGCAGGCGGCGCCAGCTGCGGGAGGGGGAGGTGGCACCGTATGCAGGAGTGGGAGGCGGTGCCGGCTGCAGGCGGCACCGGCTGTGGGAGGGCGGCGCCGACAACGAGCAGGGAGGCGGCGCGGATGCCGCTGCCGGGTACGGGAAGGCGCCGCCGCCAATTTCGACCGAAATTGTATGCAGTTTTTTAATTCGAATGGTATTTTTGAATATTTTGACCAAAGTTTTTCAAAAATTCCAAAATTTTTGAAATTTCTGAATTTCGGATTTCTGGGGGGTACGAAAAATTTTTAAACCGAACTTGTTTTCCCTGCTCCTATCCATGCATTCAATCTAATTCGTTTCCGCAGGACGCAGCTAGACTGATTTAGTAGATGGAAATAGTATCATTTAATCATTTAGTTTAAAAATGAGATAAATCCAACCCCTAAAAGTCACCGTCTTTGTGAGCTACGCCACTATAATCCATTTTTTATTGACACTCCCATAAGCCATTTTAAGTCCATATACCCCTCGTCATTTTCCTTATTTTATACCAATTTTTCACATAGTTCACATCAAACCGTGGCATATTAAACGCCACATATGCATCCCCATATCACTTGAAACATGTCATAAGACTTGCAGTAAACCCCCCCGTGGCACCGCCACACATGTTGTTGCCGCAGGACCACCATGCGCCATGCTCCTGTACCTGCCGAGCATCTCTGCTACAGTCATTCACACTACTGCAGTGAAAGCTGTGAAGAATGTTGTAGCATTGGCACTTGTCCCCATGGTAGTAAATCAAAAAGTGCCGAAAAACATTGCAGTGAATTATGGACCTTCAAGCAGTAAAGTTTTCTCGTTGTTTTACTGCATCTTTTGACTATTGGTTTACTGCATGCTTTTGATGGATTATTGCACGACAAAACTTGTTTACTGCATGTACCTTACATGTTTACTGCATAACAAGAGCTGATTTACTGCTGCTATTACCTGCACCTACACGCGTGGGGTGAGGTGGGATCGGACGTATGGTAGGGTTGGGTTTAAAATAGCTATTCTATTTTTAGGACATGAAACCTTTTCTATTCCTCGCAACCTAAATGATTTATTACTAACTCATGACAACATTTCTTGGTTGTTAGGCACTAGATATGATTTGTTGTTGGATAGAGAATCCAAATTCAGATGCATTCAAGATGCATCTTCCAAGGATCTATGATTATTTATGGCTTGCAGAAGATGGCATGAAAGCACAGGTACTACCGACTTGTTATGTCTTTGTGCTTATCTTGTACTTCGCTCCTTTTGCTTATGGCCGAGAATGGCTGAGGTCTAGTTTCTCACGAGCGCTGGTGTTATTGGAGTAGAGCTAGATTTTTAAACTAGGTTTATAATTACAATTTAGATTCTCAGTAAAGCAAGCTATGTAGTAACAAATTTTCCAAGCTATGTACTATTGGTTTTCATCTTCAGCGAAGCTATTTAGCTGGTACTATAGTACCATAGATGTAGTTAGAACTGTATTACTGTTGTTTATGGTTCTTCCATTTGTATGTCCTGATGTCCAAAAGATAATTCAACTTAGTCAACTAAATATTTTCCATGATTTCATTAGGAGGTGATACTACTTTCGATAATGATTCATGATTCATGAAAATTTTGCAATAGTCATTTCTTTGTAGTGTGCTCATATAGCTGATACCTTCGTTGTCTTTGATGGGAAAGCTTCATTACGTACACACATATATTCTTTATTTAATTAGAGGAATTATGCTCATGAGCCACACAATGAAGCTTTGGGAACGAGTGATTGAGTACCTTTTAAGAAAAGTGACTAGCGTGATGACAAACCAATTTTGTTTTATGCCTGGGAGGTCGATTGCAGAGGCGATTTTCTTGCTACGACAGTTGATGAAGATGTATAGGGAGAAAAAGAAGGACCTTCACATGGGGTTTATTGATTTGGAGAAAGCATATGATAAAGTACCAAGGAAGGTCATGTGGTGGGCGTTCCAAAGGAAAAAAGTCCCACAAAATATATTACCCTAATTAAGGACATGTATGAAGATGTTGTGATTAATGTCAGAACATGTGGTAGTGTTACTAATGACTTTCCTATTAAGATAGAACTGCACCAAAGGGTCAGCGTTGAGCCCATACATTTTTTCCCTAGTGATGGATGAGGTTACATGGGACATACAAGGAGATATCCCTTGGTGTATCCTTTTTGTTGATGATGTGGTGCTAGTTGATGAGAGTAGGATAGGTGTTGATAGGAATCTGGAGTTGTAGAGGAAGGCTTTAGAATTAAAGTGTGTTAGACCCGGATTTTTCAATCCAGAATCTCCTGTGATTTGCTGCATTATTCTCTGGATCAGTAGATAATGCGCACAGGTATATTGCTGTATCATCTCATACATCGTATACACAGGAATATTACAGATCAGAGTTTTAAATTATACCACGTCGGGCATCAGCTTTACAAAAGCGGCACATAGGCCAGATGTTATCATTACAACCAGACAGCGGAAACAAAAGCAAAAGTGAGACCAGAATCACAGGCAAGCGACTGGGGGTAAAGTGAACGCATATGTTACCTAGGCTTAGGTAACATACATGCTCACGATGCCGTAGGTCTAGCTTGTCTATGTTTAGAAAACGTAAGTGACGTCCTAATTTCATTCTTCGCTCCGTCCTTCAGTGGCGGGGGCATCTTCATGAGCATAATGATCCTGCGCCCCTATTTCTGTTTTTGGTAATGCGAGCGTGAGCACACTAACCACCGTGCTCAGCGAGTCAACACACAAGGTGCATTAGGTAGTATGCAAGGCTTCTCAAAGGAGGCTCAGGTTGTTTTGTTTGCCAATGTTGCATTTTAAATACAATACTTCTCAATTGCCTAATACCTAGCATTTTGGACTTAAACATGTTACATAGAAAGGATGCATTATTATTATTAACGATCCAGAGACCATCCACCATTACATGGCCTCTGCTCTGTATGCCATACCTTCAGCGTTATAACCGCTTACATTACCACTGGGGCGACACCCAGGACAACACAAATCAGGGCTTTTCTCTGTCCTCCCCTTTTTCATTTCCACCCACAAATCGGCGGCAGATCACGACATGTGGGACCCACATGTCATCGGCGTTTTAAAAGAAATGGCTCGACCGAGGCGCGCGTGAGCGTGGGGGAGATTAGCGCGCTAGCTGTGGAGCGCTTGGTGTTGCTTACCCTATAAGGGTAATAATACCCTTTAAGGTATCGCGCGGAGGGCGGGCAGGCGAGGGCCTGAGCCGGAAGACGGTGGCGTCGCCGGCGAGGAAGGACCGGGGCTGGGGTGATGGCGAAATGGGTTGCTTGCATGCGGCCAAGATGGCGATGTTGGGAGGGTCGGGATCGCCGAAGGTGGGTCGGCGCGCGACGCGCGCATGAGCTCGGGGTGGCGCCGGTGACAGTGCAGACAAAGCGACGAAGTGCTCGCGTGAGGTCGGAGGTCGGCGACGCCCGAGATGGTGTGGGAGCAAGGAATTGGATTTATATGGCGAGGATTGGTGGAATTGCGGAGGGCACCGGCGGTCGGAGTTGGGGAAGAAAAGGAAATTGCCGGCGACTGGGTGGCTTAGAGGTCGATTGCTCTTGGTGGGAGGAAGAGGATGGCTTGGCGATTTTTCCCCGGGCTTTATAGCCGGCAGGCGTGGTTTAAGAACCACGACCCATGGGACATCAAGGTCGCATGGCGGCTTGGCGGCGATAGCGGGCGCGTAGGGTGCAGCGGGGTTCAAGGCGGCGCCATCGCGCCCTTCCCCACGCCGCCCCTACCGATTCACGTGGCGTGTCGCGTGGTACCGCCGAGGCGCAGCAGGCGGTGGGTGTCCGTGCGGGGGTGGGGCCGCCGGCCGAGGGAGATCGAGAGAGAGCGTGGGGGTTCAATGGGTCACGGCCTGGTGTTACTCACCGGACTCTTGTCATTGGTGATAGCAAGATCCTTACTCTCATGGAGGAAGACACTTGGAGATGGGGCAATTTTTTCTATTTCACACAATGCCTTACCAACCCGAGGGGTTGGGGATACATATTTATAGGTCGCCAACCGCCCAAGCATATGCTAAGATGTCGCCCTAGATGCTAAAGCGATGTCGCCCTAGATCTCGCCCTAGATGTCTTGCCCTAGATGCTAGTCAAGGATGCTAAAGCGATGTCGTCCTAGATGTCGCCCTAGATGCTAGTCAAGGATGCTAAAGCGATGTCGCCCTAGATGTCGCCCTAGATGCTAGTCAAGGATGCTAAAGCAGATGTCGTCCTAAAGCAGATGTCGTCCTAGATGCTAAAGCAGATGCTGTCCTAGATGTTAAAGCAGATGCTGTACAAAGACCGCAGTACAAGGACTTATTCATCACCTGGCTCCCCCGTTTTATTTTTCTTTTTCTTTTCCTTTTAATTTTTGGTTTGGGTGGTTGGTGTTTGCATATATCTAAATTTTTATATGTGGATATTTATGTTTTTAGGACAAGTATCTCCCTCATTTTTATGGATCATCTTTTAAGATTCGGATTTGGAATTTGAATTTTCTATTATTTAAACAGGTGCACTTCTTTCATGAAATTTTTAACTTTTTGGAACCTTATCCAGATTTTCGAGAAAATACTACAAAAGCTCAAACTCAAATACAATGCATTGAAAAATAATTCACAATATCATATTTTACAATTTTTAAATTTTCTGGATGTTACAAAGTGTTTTAGACTTAGTAGGACTAAAACTGAGTATATGAGGTGTGATTTCAGCGGTGCCAGGGCAGATGATAGAGATGTTAGGTTGGACGGACAAGTAGTGTCCAGGAAGGACACGTTTTGTTATTTGGGATCGATGCTACAGTTGGACGGTGAGATTGATGAAGATGTGAGCCATAGGATAAGAGCGGGGTGGGTGAAATGGCGTCAAACATCTAGTGTCCTGTGTGAAAAAAAGTCTCTCAAAGGTTAAAGTATAAGTTTTATAGGACGGCAATCAGACTCGCAATGCTATATGGAGCAGAATATTGGACGACTAAAAGACAATATGTATAGAAGATAAGTGTAGTGGAGATGAGGATGCTGCGGTGGATTTATGGTCACACAAGGCGCGATCGCATCCGTAATGATAATATACGTGATAGAGTAGGGGTAGCACCAACTGAAGAGAAGCTTGTCCAACATTGCTTGAGATGGTTGGACATCTCCAACAGAGGCCTCCTGAGGTATCGATATGTAGTGAAATTTTAAGATGTACTGAAAACGTAAGAAGAGGTAGATGTCGACCAAGACTGATGTGGAAGAAAGCAGTTAAAAAAGACTTGAGGGATTGGAATGTATATAAAGAATATGTTTTGGATAGAAGCGCTTGGAAGTTAGCGATCCACGACCGGAACTACAAAAAAGTTTAGGGGCAACGTTTTAGGCTCTCGGCCCAGATAGCAGGATGTACGGTTTAGGGTTTTTAGTATTATAGGTTTTATTTCAAGGCTTTCGTTTTTTTGACCTTGAGGAGATTTCATTCTTAGTCTGCCCCAACTTGTTTAGGACAAAAGGTTTTGTTGTAATCAGAAAAGGCCATTTTAAGTGTTCTATTCATGTTCTTTCTATATTGACAAGCTCCATTGTTTTTTTAATAACGAGGCACTGAATAAACTTTCTTGACAACAGGTTTACGATGGTTGTCAAAGCTGGGAAATAGCTTTTATTATTCAAGCATATTGCTCGACAGACCTTGTTGATGAGTTTGGTCCAACACTTCAGAAAGCTCATGAGTTCATAAAAAGTTCACAGGTTCAATCTTCTCTGTGTTATATTCTTATATACTGGAAAATAAAATAATATTTGCACAGAAATTTTTGATATGCATTTTTATTACTTGAAGGTTCTTGAAAACCATCCCGATAACGAAACTTATTACCGGCATAGATCTAAAGGTTCATGGACACTTTCAACAGCAGATAACGGATGGTCTGTATCTGATTGTACTGCAGAAGCACTTAAGGTCAAGACAAGTTATTTTTAATAATTTCTCTTAATCTAGAAAAGCGGGAAATGTTCTTTCCTGGTAAAAATATAACCGATATATTGGGCATAATACTCTTTGATCTATACTTCATCAAAAAGCACTTACGGTTTTATTGATTATGATCCGAACATTGATTTTATGAACTTAATCAGGTGTATCTGCACCTGTTGTGGGTTGCAGATGATCAGAATGTTCTAAAATTCCTAAGAAGGCAATGAATGTGAATTATACAAAAAAATAGAAGAAAAACTCTCATACATAACAAATATACTCCGCCTTGATTTATCTTTTTTGCATTATGCATATCTTATCATCTTTTTGCACACAAATTTGCAAGTGTGCTTGACCTACTATGTCCTGCTTTCATGAATTCTTATGGATTTTTTAAGTGCGCATATGTGCAAACTTTTATAATGTGTGGATATGTCGCTATGTGCATATTGGAATTTTATTCTAATACTTTTATTTTCTTTAGGCATTATTGTTGTTATCAAAGATCTCCCCCGATCTTGTAGGGGATCCCATAAAAGGAGAAAGGTTGTATGATGCAGTGGATTGCTTACTTTCTTTTATGGTATGACTTTGACTTGCATTTGTCATGTCCTTGTATTTTCTTTTTTGTAATTTTTGAGCTATTCTGTTCAAAAGATCACATAATCCAATCGACCCCTATGAGCTCTCGTGCCTGCAACTTATTTCACTCTTGAACAAGTTCAAAGGGGTTTAGTGAGGCAAGATCACCGTCTTATCCTTTAAAATTGAGAAACTTTTATCAGAATGCCAACCATTGTTTTGGACATGAGCGTATGGTGGACCAGCCTTCGGCTCGGGTCCCTTCAGACCAGTGTTGGGGTAGGGCCACGCCTCCGCCAGTTATGGGCCACAATTTCCAAGCCTGCCCTGCCCTGCCCCGAAACCCGCCTTCAGACCAGGCCAAGCCTGCCATGCTCAGGCCTTGCCAAATTTGCTCATGAGTCAGATCTACTCTTGGGCATTGTGTTGAACATCTTGTGAGCACAAGCTGGTGTAGTGGGACAGTCATATTGGCAGCTGCAGAGTGCGGACTGCAGTATGGATCCGTTATATCTTTCTTTACCATTTTATTTTTTTGTCGTCATAAACTCATAACTTGTTAGTTAAATATTGGGGATGGCTATGGTGCAAACAAGTTTTAGCTACAAAAGGTTTCTCAACTTTCTCCTCTCACTACATTTTTTGCAATTCCAGTACTCCCAATCTTATGACATACTCACTACAATTACAAAAAATATTGTTTCGGTGTATATGGAGTCAAACTCTCTGAACTTTGGCTGTCAATATCTTTTTCAGTATTTAGATTGGACACATGAAAATGGTATGTATAGATTTGTCTCGAAAAAAACTTTTACAAAAATAGAATTATATTAGGTTTTATAAATTTATATCAACAAAAATTAGTACTCAAAGTTGCCTTTTGGGAACTGTGTCGATGTTCAAAATGACATTCTTTAGTGACCGGAGAGAGTATAATTGATGATGGAAAAAGTGCTTGTAAAATGCAAGATATGCAAACATATGTGTCATGATCACTCTTTTAAATATTTCTTATTTTACTGAAATTATCGTTGTTTCTTTGTTGATGCTTTTGCATGGTTTATAAGTTTATATGTTCTCTTAAAAATGTCTTGTTTTGCTGAAGTTGTTGTAGTTTCTTTGTATCATGCTTGTATATGATTTATATGTTCTCTTAAAACAATTTGACCCATGTGAATCATAACAAAGGTTATTGATCATACTTTTTTTCCCCATTGAAGAACAAAGATGGCACTTTTTCTACATACGAGTGTAAGAGAACTACATCTTTATTAGAGGTGAGTGTTCCAAAATTATACTTTTATTGTATGGAAAGCAAAGTGCACCAATTCCATTGGATTCGCTATTTCAGTTACAAGTGACCAGGGGTAGAAAATCAGTATCTGGCTATCTGCCAAAAAATTCCCAGAGGCAAGCCGGCGATTTCAATTTCAAAACACAAACTGGGAAATTGAATTTATCAGTTCTTCACCGGAATTACTTTTCATCAATTTTAAAATTTCAAAAGCCAATACGCTGGATGCTACAGTAAAACTGTGCTTTCCAGACCTCCCTGGGAGTGGGCTGGTTCTCACCAGTATTTTTAACGTTGCAAATAATAACAAGTAGCAGCAGAATCATATTTGATTCAGTATCTACAGACCACAAAAAAGAATATACAATTCTAGTGAATCCCCCAGTTGATGCAGCAGGTACACTGCATAATGCTGGAACCCATTAGGCGTATGAATATCAATAGAAAAGATAAACTACAGCAATGCAAATTATAATATAATATCTGGAACTGTGAAATAAATTTTAATTTTCAGGATTCATATTGTTTTGCTTTTTTTATCACCATGCTCCTCACGGGCTGTGCATCTTGTGTACATCTATTCAGAATTGTCCAAATGTTAACCTGACTTATGCACTAACCTGGGTTTTCTTGGCAATAGGTTCTCAACCCTTCTGAGAGTTTTCTCAATATTATTGTTGATTATCCGTAAGGATGAAACTATCTTACTGCTTGAAGAAAATACCATTTACTCCCTTTTTTTAATATACATGGAGAACTAACTCATCATCTTCAACAAATTGATAGATCTGTTGAATGCACATCATCGGTGCTTCAAGCTCTGATTATGTTCAGAGAGCTTTATCTGGGGTACCGCAAAGAAGAGATAGAAAAATGTATTAAAAATGCTTCCAGGTTTATTGAGAATAAACAACGAAAGGATGGCTCATGGTATCTAAAATCATCTTGTTTGTTGGTCCAAGTTATTTCAACTTGTAATTTTTGCAATCAATAACTATATTACTTATTATCTGACAGGTTTGGCACTTGGGGTATATGTTTCACTTACGGGACTTTCTTTGCAATAAAAGGATTAGTTGCAGCTGGAAGAACTTATGAAAATAGTTCTTCCATTAGAAAAGCATGCAACTTTCTGTTGTCAAAGCAGCTAAGTACAGGTGGATGGGGAGAGACTTATCTTTCTAGTGAAACTGAGGTAATTCTTAAATATTTTTCTGTATCTAACCATACACTTTTCTTTAGTGTTTGATAAGGTCCTGCTTGGTTTGATATTTGTTAGCTTGATCTGCCTGAGGAAACTTTTGATCTCATCATCTGACTGGTTGCCACCCACACTAGTGGCCATTAGGGGTGCTCGTATTGACTTCTGTTTAGAAAAACCAGAAGCCAATATATGAACATCTGACTTCTTGTAGTGGCTTTTCCACTCTTCTCATTTATGTCTTACTCCGAGGATAAGGCAGGGGTTACGAGCGCATCACGCACCTTACTCTTCTCACTCCTGTCTTACACACGCATCTCTTTCTCACTTTTCTGACCGCACGTCCCCTCCTTCTAAAAACCATTTGTTTCAGCCGCTACTATTTGTTTTTAGCTAAAAATTATCAGCCGCAGCCAATACGATCACTAGTTGCCTCTAAAGTTACTAGTATAGAACCAACAAAATCCCAAAAGAGTTAGGAAATTCAAATCAATGGTTGAAAACGAAGTCAACAGGAGTAGTCTCTCATTTGTGCATAATATCCAGTTAGTATTGAGTTGTAATCGGTTGGTTGTCCAGTTTCTTGCCAATTTTTTGTTAAAGGAGTCAGTTTTTGTCGTAACAGACTAGATTCTAGCCAAATATATGTCATAATGTGCAAGTGAAAAAAAACTATTAGTGTGCACTCACGACTCATATATTGTGCAACAAATTCCACGTATGCCACACTTACTCATTAGTGTATAATGAAATGACAAATGTTGTCATATGAGCAGTGAAATTAGTTTTGTCCTGATGTTATGGCGAGTCTTTTGGAGGGTAGTGAAATTCTGACGACAAGATAATTGTGTGCCGGTGTGTTAGTATAGTCATGGCTGCTCTTCGTTTTCCAGGCTGTTATTCGTTGAGCCTCATCATACAAGCTACCAACTTGAGTGTTGGATAATTCCTTATCTGCAATTCTGCATATTAACTGGCCATTTAGCATTCTCTCTCAAAAAAGAAAAAACTGGCCATTTACCATTGTGCAAGAGTTCTACGTTGGGAGATGTACTACACCTCAAAATTGATAAAACCTGGTCCTTCGAACCATTGATATATTGTCAATAATTATTAATTCAAAGCTTAGTAAATTTTAATGATGGTTTCCACTCTAATATTTGATAGGATTATGTGGAGGCTAGCAGTCCTCACGCAGTGAACACTTCTTGGGCAATGTTGGCCTTAATTTATGCTGGGCAGGTATGTTTTATTCACTGTTCATTTGCATAGGTACTAACACATCGTTTATACAATTGCTATTATATCCACACGTTATTTTCATATCGCGGGCATTCTAAACAGGTTGAACAAGATCCAACACCACTATATCATGCTGCAAAAGAATTGATCAATATGCAACTAGAGACAGGCGAGTTTCCCCAACAAGTAAGTCTTACATACATGGGAATCATATCATATTATTCTCTTTCTCACTAAATAATAAATTGAAGTGTTACATACATGGGAATCATATCATATTATCCGTATTCTAACTGCTAACAACTGAAAGTCTGACGCATCTAACTAGCTCAAATTAAACTTTGTTTTTTTACAATGAGCACTAGTCCAGGCATTCATGCAGGAGTTGTCTTCCTACCATATGACTAAGAAATCATGAACATGTATGCATGAATGAGTAGAGGTGTACAGGTGTTTCAAGCTATAGATATTAATAGTTCATAGGTCCTACAGTCATGTTTGTCAGGTGTAAGACAATTTTTTTCCTGATCCTGGTAGCTATAAAATAATGATATAGATCTATGATCTTTAATCTAAAGATTTTCGAGGTATGATACGGCAATGATCCTACAATCCAATACTACCAACACGAAAACGACCCTACCTAGAAAACCAATCCGGACAGCCTTGCCTGCAATTGACCTTAGGACCCTACTTCATATACATGTTTCAGTATCCTGCGATGGTTATTGGTAAGCAATCTGAACTTCCACCTTTGATGACAGGAACACGTTGGATGCTTCAACTGCTCCTTCTACTTCAATTACAGCAATTACCGCAACTTGTACCCAATTTGGGCTCTTGGAGAGTTTCGCCGCCGACTAGTTGCACAAATAACGGATCGAAACCTGGTTTTAGTTGCAAAAATAACTGATCGAAACCAATGAACATGGTTTGTTAGTTCCCTACTAGATGCAACCATGTATATTGCAAGTACTACAGCAATAATATCCGCATACCCAAAGTACCTACAGTCTAGGATTCACAAAAGAAATTACTATGATCTGTATTACAATGACATGTTATTTATGTTGTTCTGCATGGTAAGCTTTTATTCATCTACGGCCTCCGGTAAAACACAAAGGCCTGACACTAGCTCGCCACTGGGGCAAGATGACGAAGCTCTCTGGCCGGAGTCGAAGACAAAAATGCTGGCGATGGATTGCGGACGGCTTAAAACTCGACCGATACTGTCAAAACCCAACATTATTTAGACAAGCTAGGGGATGTTTGGTCTAGTTAGACAATGTAGGACCGGTAATGGCAGTAGAGGGTGTGGGGCGGTAAGTATTCTCAATTTTTTACTTCAGTAACTACAGAACTATAAGGATCAGAAGTGAAAACCTAGAATAAAGCAACAACCTAAAAAACCCAAGAGTGTTTTTAATACCTCATTAGTCTGATTGCCATAGGGGGTGCATCTAACCGGCAAGCATTCGACGGTCTGATCGATGGCTCATTGGACCGGGCCTAAGGGTGGTCTGATCGCTCTTCTGTTTTCAGAACAGAAAATCAGTCTGAGTTAAGACTAAGAATGATGCAACTCTCAAAATCTTTAACCAAAAGAGATAAAACTTTGCACACACCTTGTTTAGGGTCTCAGAAACCTATTACATCTAAAGATCGCACAGATCCTAGTCAAAGTTGTAACCTTTCCCTAAAAATAGCCATATTATATCAAAACTTGGCAAACTTTAAAATCTTAGAATATAACTTGCTCATAGGTAGAGAATAGTCAAGATGGCTCTATATGAGTTCCCACATATCACTATAAGCTATTTCTCAAGAATCTATTACATCCAAAGATCGTATGGATCCGAGTCAAAGTTCCAATCTTTCCCTAAAAAGAGCAAAATTACACCAAAACTAGGCAAACTTTAAAATATTAGAATATGACTTGCTCATGGGTAGATAATAGCTAAGATGATTATATGAGTTTCTACACACTACTACAAAAATGGTCATCACAGACGGTTCGAAACTGTTATTATAGACAGTTTTTTGAACCGTCTGAATTTATGTGACAGTGATAATCAGAGGTTATCACAGACGGTTTGTAGCCATTTGTGATAAATACAATATAAACGGTTTGTAACTAAAACCGTCTGTGAAGAACACGATCACAGACGGTTCGAACCAAAAACCGTCTACGATACTTACACGTGACAGACAGTTTTAGCTACCAACCGTCTGTGATGGGCGAGTATCATAGACGGTTAGTATATAGAACCATCTGTGATACTTTCCTATCATAGACGATTGGTAGATAGAGCCGTCTGTGATGTTCGAGTATCACAAATGATTTTTTGTTCGAGCCGTCTAGTCCTTCATAGACAGTTTATACCACAAAATCGTCTATGATAGTTCATTCTATACCTATTTTTTTTGTTTTTTGGCTAGCCTCAAGAAATGTTAGCTACGCCCTTTGAAAACAAGCAAACCCAGTAACACATTCTATTTCCATTAAGATTAGAATCCACCATTACAGCACCACAAGATAACAGGCAAGTTACCCATTTAACACAGCAAGAATATGGCAAGAACAGATCTCCTAATCATACGAACCCAATTCTTAAATATGGTAAGAACACATCTTCAATCCTATGAACCCATGGCGAAAACATAGAAGAAGCAGAGATCCTAGCAGCGTACGAGCTGGATGTCCTTGACGCCGACTTGAGTACCGTCTTGGTAGCCAGCTGCTTCTGCGGTGCCTTACCGCCCGTAGACTTGCATGCCATCTACTTCGTGTCGGGGTCGAGGAGGACGGTGAGGGAATCGGATGGCGGATATCACTGGCAATGAAGGAGAGGTGGCGGTAGCGTCACCTTTGTGTCATGACGATGACACTGTACAAGACACTCTTACGACACTTATGATAAGAGTGTCTTGTGCAATGAACCGTGGTGTCACAACCAGAGGCGCTAGCTCACGGTGGTAGTTGGCGTCGTCGAGGGGATGAAGCGAGAATAAGCTAGGAGTGGATGAACTAGGAGCAGCTGGTAGAACTCAAGCATCTTGGAGTGAAATTGGGAAAAGGGAGAGGGGGAGTAATTATAAGGGCGAGAGGTGGGAGGAACTGGTGCCTACCGTTCGATACAGAGAGAATGGACGGGTGAGATCGAAATCCTGAGGGAGATGCCACAGATTGGTGTCATGGCATTGTCACAGACGGTTTGTTATATGAACTATCTGTGATAATGCACATATTAGAGACGGTTTGTTATACGAACCGTCTGTGATAATGGCACATATTAGAGATGATTTGGTATACGAACCGTCCGTGATAACACTTAAAAATGCGCGCTCTACTTTCGCTTGTTAATATTCCAATGCATGTGACCCTTAAACTTCCACATGGTTCTGGCTTTATATGTAGCGCGGTGTACAATTCTTCTAAACTGTCCTCTCTCTCATCTTCTTCACCAGGTTTCTCAATAATGGCATCTATCATTCTTTTGATCTCCTTCCTCTCATCTATCAATCATGAGTTGTTCGGTCGCAACCTTATACAGGCGGCCAACAAATTACGTCTGAAGCAACTCCTCCGCACATGCCCTGCTCTCCTTCCTCGAGTCTCTTCCATCCGTCAGCTGGACGTCATCATCCGCCGTCGACGGAGGTGTCTCATTGCCGCTCATGAAAGGGAAACCGCCCTCAGCCTCGTCCTTCTCTTCAATGTGCGCAAAGCCGAAGAAGCTCTTGTAGAAGTGGAGAGACACATGGATAATCTTGCCGATCAAGCAAAGCGGCTGATTTTGAGGAAACTTATCATCGTAGCCTCTTTGAGATTATAGGTCATGCTAATGATTTGCCTAGACTAGAGGAGGAAGTGTAGAGGGCAAGGATAATCTTCATGATATTCGAGAATTCAGCAGCTGATCCTCCAACTCCAAAGGTAGAGAGGAAGCATATGAAGCCCAGAAGACCAAGATTTATGAATATCTTTTTTTGGACTTTTGTAATAAATTTGACTTGGATTTGTCTTTTCTAAAAGTGACTAGCCACACTTATCTGTTAATTCCAGCTGATTAGTAGCTTCTGTAGTACATATGACAAAGAACAAAACACAGACGATTGTAAATAAAAACCGTTTGTGATAGTTTCATAGACGATTATAACTACAAGCTGTCTATGATAATTACAGAAATCATATATGGTTTTTAATTAGAACCGTCTGTGATAATTCATAGATTGTTTTTAGTGCTAGCAGCAACACAGACGATCTCTAAACTAAAATAGTCTGTGATTGTATTTAATATAGACGGTTTTGAAAAACCGTCTATGATGTGGCATCAAATATTAGGCTTTTTATAGTAGTGACATGTCATAGCAAGCTAATCCTCCCAAAGATTAGAAGGAAAACCCATGGAACCAAGAAACCTCAAGGTTAGGTCAAATCCAGGCAAAACCGAGTAAATTCAGAATGACTTGTTGCCTAGATGGATTTAATATGATCTCCATGAGTCATCTCCATCATTGACATATAGCAAGATTAGAAGGTAAGAAAAGAGATCAAAACCAACAATGACGAGAGCAAATCGACCAAAATAAGAAGACACCATAGGTAATGAACAAAGTTGATTTATCGCTACATAAGGATGAATATTTTACAACCACTCTATCTGGAGAACAAGAGAGCATACTAGAGCACTCACTCTTGTCTGACCACAACCCTAGAACTCAAGGTTGAAATGATTGGGATGATTGGATGGTTGACTTCAGGCTTCTATTCCCAACCTGTTAAATAGATGAGGCAACCAGCCCACATCAAACCCTAATAGATACTATCCACTGGCATATTTGTGGAAAACTCGTTTACCCCACACAACATGGGTTTTACCCACATAATTAACTCATACACGCTTTTGAAAGCACATAAGTACGAATCCACTAAGTCAAGAATATGTGATCCACTTGATCTCCTTAGTATATCCTTGACCTAAACCGCTTTCCCATGCATCGCGATTTTGATCCAAATGGTTTCTAGTATTTGACCTTCTTACCAAAATATCCTTCCTTGATCTTGTTTTCATCTTTCCTTGCAAGCAATCATCATACTCGCCATGTGTAGGTACACCAATGGCTTACCATGCGTCACTAGGTATCATTGATCGTTCCGGGCCTTGGCTCCTCCATATGTGTAGCCCCAATTCTCGTCGTTGACTATGGTTGACTCAAAACTTTCTTACACATCCAAAGATAAAGAAATCATTTTTAGGCACAAATTCTTCATAACTTGACCCACGTTAGTAAAAACTTGCCTCATGCAACATAAATGCATTGACCTAGGTCCAAAATATGCACACCACAACCAAATTCCCAAAAATTAGACTTACTGTTGAAAATCAACCCCCAACAAACAATGAGCCCATTTAGTCGATCACGACCAAGGCCAGTCAGACTTCTAGGCACAGTCAATAGGTGGTTTGACTAGTGACTCGTTTGATCGCTTCCCGGGCCGGTCAGACCGCTAGGACTGAAACCTAAAAAACACAGACTTTGCAAAAATTTAAATTTCAACACCATAAAATTTGCAATGGTTCATCATATAAAATCCTAGACCTTCTCATATGGTTCCTCAATCTTCCCTTGATGAACCTATTGGCACTTTATCAAAAATAGTAATTAGAGATGATTTTATAAGTAAAGAAGGAATTTTGCAAAGAGAAGCTAAAAATGGTCACAAAAGGATTTGAATGATTAAAAGTGACCATATGAGCCAGAAATAGAGTGAAGCCACTAAATTGAGCAAGTTTTCTATAAAAGGCTTCAACTCCACCAATTCTAGGTCATATGAAAGAACAATTATTCTATTTGATCTTGGTCATAGTGAGAAGAGATTAAAAAATCCAAAGAATCACAACAAAGAACAAAACCTCCAACTTTGCACAAAAACTCTAAAACATACTCTAGATATATATTTTTACCAATCTTTCTCCCCTTTGACAATGGAGTCATCAAGATGCATGGAAGTAGTGCATGAATGATATGAAGCAACTACATTTATTCTTATTTAGCTTGATTATGAGCTATGAAATTATCCAAAATTACTCTATAAGTATTACATCAAACCATATTATGTGAAGCAAACCTAAGCCAATTGAGAAAAAAAATCTACAATTAAATGAATTTCTTAGCATATTAAGTTTTTCGAAGTCATAGTTTAGACAAAGATATCCAAAAATGAGTCAAGCTATATCAATAAATTAAATGGAACCAAGAAGCTATAATGAATCAATTTAGAGCGCTACATGTTCAAAACTGAATCATTATGTTCAAGCACATGGAATTGAGCACAAATAGCACATTTAGCACTTTCTAAAATTCATTTTGGTTTTATCTTAGAAAAGCAAATACTAGACTATAAGCTGTCCACAACTGCCTCCTAAACTTCAACCAATTTTCATAATTCTTTGCATAAGCCATGTTCTAGATATCAAGCTTTTGTTGACCACCCCAAGTGATAAGCTTAAAAGTATGGTCATTTAGGAAACTCTACTAAAAAAGATGGCTTGATCAAATTACTAAATCAATGCAAAGAGACCCATATAGTCTACAAAGCTTCCTGATCTTTATTATCTCAGCTCCTTTCTAGAATTATTCTTTCTCTAAAGTTTCTTGATGATTACATTACCAAAGGGGGAGAAATTAGAAAGGGCGGAGAAATTTGGAGACATTTTGAAAAATTGGAGAAATTTCTGTTTGCTAAGTGTGCAAATTTTCCTCTGATTTCAAAACGCAAATTATTCGAGAAATTTAGAGGTGTTGTCAATGTATTCATCAAGGGGGAGATTGTTAGACCATGTGGATGGTCATAAATAAAGTGATGATGAATAATTGACTTTTGGATTGCTTTGGATTTTGCATTTGTGAAAGTTTCATTCGATCGTAGTTCGAGTGGTTTCTGTCACTTTCGAGTGGTTTTGCTCAGGTTCGATTGGTTTTGGTCTTCCCCGAGTGTTTCAGTCGGCTCTGAGTGGTTTCCGTCTGCTTGGCCTACTCTGAGCAGTTCTAATCAGCTTTGAGTGCTTTTCGGACCAGTCCGATCGGATTCAAGAGACCTCAAACGGCTTTCGAGTAAAAAGCAGAGTATTGGATGGTGTCCGACCAGTCTGTGTAATACCCTGAACGTCGTTTCGACATCGTCTTTAAATTTAATCGCGGAGTTGCCGGTTTTTCGGTAAATCGCGGGAAGGGAAAAATAAAAATTATGAAGTAGCATAAAATGAATAAAATAATTAAATAAATAAATAAAAACCTCCGAGTGGGTGCCTGAAGAGTGGGCCAACCACCTTGGGCCGAAGGCCCAAGGGGTGGCCGCACCCCCCTTAACCTAGCCGCTTTATTCTACCTTCACATTAATTAATTCTATTAATTGGTGATGCTATGTCTTTGTTACATGCTTCCTTAACGTGGTCCAGATGGTAATATTTGTTATGAATTCAATTGCTTATGATCTTGATGGATTAATTGTAGATATGCGGGAATGTTCTTGATGAATCTATATAGTTGTGGGGTAGAAACCTTTACGAGTATATTGTGGTCTAAGTGGTAGTATTCTTAGTGAATACTTGTGGTTGTGGTGGCAGCAATTATTGATCAATTGATATGTTTGGATAAATTACTCGTAATCATGTGGAAATTTGTTTAGTGTGATAATGCGGAGTATGAAAACAAATATGTGGTGGATATATTGTGAGCATGTTGATGCTTCTTTGTGGTTGAAATTCATGTGGTTTATGATTATCATATGATTCATATCATATCATGACATTTGCATATGTGGATGTCGCCGCACCCAGTCAGCGATCGACTTAAGACAAAGATCGTATATCGTCAGAATACGATGCACACTCTTACCTTATTGGGTAAGGGTGCTGTGGAGCATACGCATTCATATGCATTGCATTGTGGAAAGATCATTTGCATACCTGTGCAATGTATTGTGGTGATGTTATTTTGTGGAATATTCAACTTCATAGTTGTAATGTGGAATATACAACTTCATAGTTGTAATGTGGAATTGGCTCATGTGAGCTATTTGTGGTATAAGGAATGTGGATGTGGTCGTGGAATGGGGTTCGTCCCTTGTGTATGGTAAGGGTTGTGATTGTGGCATAAGATTCTTTTCACTTGTAGTAATTATTGATAACAATTGTGGATGTGATAAATAATAAAGTAATGAAGTAAAACATACATATGTTTTATTGTCTTTGGTAGTGGTAGTGGTTGAGGTTTTAAAGTAGTCAAATAAGATTTATTTACTATTGTTTTACCGTTGTTGGTGGTGATTTGAGGTTGAGGTTATAAACGTGGTCATTGTGGAAATTAAAATGTTGATGATTAAACTGTTGTAGTTTAATTAGCTTGTTAAACAGTTTACTTACTAAGATTTTTATCTCACCCTTGTTCCCCCCTTACAGGTGATCATTGAGCATGCACAGGAATGGTAGATCGGCACCACAATAATGCACTTGGATCATAGATATATGTTGTAATAAAGACAAAGTGATTCTAGTCTTTTGCCTAGCTATCTCGTCAAAGTTTACTTTAACTTATTAGTGTTAAACTTGTGAACCATTCTTTGGTTAGATTGTTGGAGGTTGATTTAAATTATTAAATTGATTATCACTATCCGGTTTCATTTAATTGATTATGCTTTCGCTTATCCTATCTTGTTCAGGAATTGTTGCCAGATTATTTTATCTTATAATTTAGCCTGTTCAGGAATTGTTGCTAGACACTTTTGCTACTTGTGAATATTGTTGATTTGTAAGGATGGTCCCTTCGTAGGAGTTTTGTCTTGTCGTGAATCATGACTCGAACGCTTGGTATTTTTATTAATGAAAGTTTTATATTGCAAACTCATTAATATGTGAAAGCCTTAGATCTACGTATTTCTTTTAGATTATTTCGAGAGTTTAAGTTTAATTCATCTCCATTCTGAAAGAGAGTATTAAAACCCTTTGTGGTGTTTTGCTATGCTTAAATGGAAAGTGGTAATCTTATAAACTAATTCATAAGGTACGAATTATCAAGTTGAGATGTTAGTGTAGTGCATAATTAATTTCACTAGCATCCTCAGAAGTGTAGTTGATTAATTTGATATCGCCTTGTAATAGTTTCTGCAAGAACTGTGATTAAGAATTTGTCTATACATGATTGGAACCCATGGAGTTATTGAGGAGTGTGCAAAAAGAATTGGAATAATTATTATGATTGTTTAAATTTCTATCATGTTGGATAAATTGAATTATTTTTGTCTTTAGTAATTAATCTGGCCATTTGGAATTTATTAAGTAAGGAGGTGTTGGAATATTGCCTTGGTAATATTAACCTTTAATATGTCTTCTCCTTACATACTTTATGAGCATGCACAATTGCTAGTTTCATCTATCTTTCACCATGCTAAATTGTTGAAATATGTATAAAGAAATAGATAAAGTTTGATGTATTGACTTGTGAAACCTTGTCTTATAGAGCTTATAATATTGAAGTTAGAAGATATTTCGTTCTAATTGCTGAATATAAGGTGGAATGTTGAATCTATGCTCATAACTGTTTTCGAGATTGCCATGTTCTAGTACTAGCTTGTTAAAAGAGTTTTGTTCCAATATTATGGCTTGTGCACTAGGCTTTCCCTAGATTAAGTAGTTGCAATCTCATTTAGATAATAGAAACATGATGAAGTGAACTATTGTGTTTCTTTTGGAAAAGTTTATGAAGGGATTTGAGTATATGATGATGCTTGTTAAGAATGTATTATTCTGATGTTAGTATGATGGTCAGTATGTGGTTGTGTTGATAATGTTGAATGTTCTATAAATAAAAGAATTTGATAACTTCTATGATACTATTTAAATCAAAAGTTTTGAGATTTGCGTACACGATTTTTTGGATCTCATGACTTATGTGGCAGCTAAAATGTTTTTAGCAAAGTGACGCGTTGAGAACTTTTATTAGTTCTTAAGGGATTAATGTGTTATGGTCTTCAAATCTTTTTTGTTGGAATTGTCAAGGTAATACCGTAATAAAAAAATTGTTCTCTTTGTTAAAAAAAAGAGTGTGGTAAAAGTATTGGAGGTTGAAGTCATGTTGTGCAATTTCTTTTTGAGGTGTGCTTGACTTCTTATTTTCGCCGCATAAGAGTTTCTTGAGCTCAAATGGCAATACTGTATTCTTATTGGTTGAGATTTGATATTTTCTTCTTGAGGGGCATGTGCCTTCAACTGTGATCTTATCTTTTGTTGTCCAAGATCATTGCTATTTCTCTTAGTCTTGTGTTTATTGCAAATGGTAACATCTTTCTTTGTGCTAAAATTTACTTCTTTTTGCTTCTTCTAAGAAAGGGCTAATCAATTTGGGTTGCAAAGTTCTTTAAGAGGTGTATGTCAACTAGTTGGTGTGGTTATGTGATTGATCTTGGTGAGATTGTGGTGGTAAAATTGTTTGACATTCATTGAAGCCCTAGAGATGGAAAATTTTGTCCGGTGTTCTATGTCGAACCTCGAGGCTCGTGTCTCGTGTGGGAATAGTGGATCGAATGGAATCCAATGGTGTGATGATCGATAGCATCCTTGGGGTGCAAAGAAATGAGTATGTGGGTGTGATATGAATTTCGAGTTGTTACAAAATCACTTAGATCACTATCGCAGCTTTCTTCACTTCACCCATCTCCATTGTTGGATACTTTACCAAAATGCCCTTCCACCTTTACCGAGTTCTTTCCTTCATCTCAAAGCATTCCCTGTGCTTTGACACATAGCCTTGATGCCCAATGACTCGCCACATAGCCAACAAGTCTCTCCTACTTTTGGATGCCACCATACCACCTCCACACCCGAACCGGCTCAAGTCACTTGGCACACTGCATGCGCCAACTTGCCTCTCCTTGATTCTTGTCTTCATGCCTTGCTTGAGCCACATGGTCTCACCTGATATCTATGACCATTCTGATTGTAAGCTATCCTAGCATAGGGCTTGTCTCCTTGCCATTGACTGCCATTGTCCTCCGTGCAAGCTACACACAAGCAAAGACCAAGAAGCCTTTTCGAGTACAACTCTATGCACCGACTTATGTTAGTCAAAATATGTATCATGCAACATATATAAGCTAACCCCATGAACACCGAACTCTCAAAACAATAATACAATGATTTGGCCAAACATGACTGGGACCGGATGATCCACCTCAACAAAAAACACAAAGACCTCAACTTTTAAATTCTTTCCAATATTAAACTCCAAATTCCAACAAGTCAAAACTGTGGTGTTAATTACTCATCACCTGTGAATACATTTTCGGTTTAGAAAAATTGTCGAACCCTCGAGAGAAACCCAAATTGAAATTTCAAACATTTCGGATATTTTCAAAATTGTGGAAATATTCAAACATACCATTTGAATTCAAGAAATACTTACAATTTTGGTCCTCCCACACCGCCGGTGCCTCCCAGAGCCGGGATCGCCTCCCTCCCTCACCGCAAGCACCTCCCTCCCGTAGCCGCCGCAGCCTCCCTCCCACCGCCTGTAGCGGCACCACCTCCCTCCCGCCACTCACCGACCACTGCCTGCCCCGATCTAGGGTTTTTCCTAGATGCATCGCTTTTTGTGGGGGACAATGGGAGAGCTGGAGGTAGGCCATGGGCCAAATTTTTTTGAAGTGGGCCAATTGTTTTGTGTGGAATGGGCTTATTTCGAAATGGGCAGATAAAACCAAAAATCGGTGAATTTCAAGAATAACGGCCGAAAATGTAATTCCTGCTCATCGCCACATCAAGGAATGCATGGGGTTCTCCACGTAGTGTCAATTTTTCCTTGTTGATTTTCTTAGCATCAACAGAGTTTGGCCTGATAATTTGTATATATGGCATATTGAGGACCACTCAATAATATACATCTCTTTTAGCACATATCATATTGATTTGATGCAAGAATCAAAATACTTAATATCAAAGCAAGTAATGGGCAGTCTAGAAGAACTTTTATTAGTTCTTAAGGGATTAATGTGTTATGGTCTTCAAATCTTTTTTGTTGGAATTGTCAAGGTAATACCGTAATAAAAAAATTGTTCTCTTTGTTAAAAAAAAGAGTGTGGTAAAAGTATTGGAGGTTGAAGTCATGTTGTGCAATTTCTTTTTGAGGTGTGCTTGACTTCTTATTTTCGCCGCATAAGAGTTTCTTGAGCTCAAATGGCAATACTGTATTCTTATTGGTTGAGATTTGATATTTTCTTCTTGAGGGGCATGTGCCTTCAACTGTGATCTTATCTTTTGTTGTCCAAGATCATTGCTATTTCTCTTAGTCTTGTGTTTATTGCAAATGGTAACATCTTTCTTTGTGCTAAAATTTACTTCTTTTTGCTTCTTCTAAGAAAGGGCTAATCAATTTGGGTTGCAAAGTTCTTTAAGAGGTGTATGTCAACTAGTTGGTGTGGTTATGTGATTGATCTTGGTGAGATTGTGGTGGTAAAATTGTTTGACATTCATTGAAGCCCTAGAGATGGAAAATTTTGGTCTGGTGTTCTATGCTGGAACCTCAGAGGCTCAGGTCTCTGTGTGGGAATAGTGGATCAGAATGGAATCCAATGGTGTGATGATCGTATAGCATCCTTGGGGTGCAGTAAATGAGTATGTGTGGGTGTGATATGAATTTCGAGTTGTTACAAAATCACTTAGATCACTATCGCAGTTTCTTCACTTCACCCATCTCCATTGTTGGATACTTTACCAAAATGCCCTTCCACCTTTACCGAGTTCTTTCCTTCATCTCAAAGCATTCCCTGTGCTTTGACACATAGCCTTGATGCCCAATGACTCGCCACATAGCCAACAAGTCTCTCCTACTTTTGGATGCCACCATACCACCTCCACACCGAACGGCTCAAGTCACTTGGCACCTTGCATGCGCCAACTTGCCTCTCCTTGATTCTTGTCTTCATGCCTTGCTTGAGCCACATGGTCTCACCTGATATCTATGACCATTCTGATTGTAAGCTATCCTAGCATAGGGCTTGTCTCCTTGCCATTGACTGCCATTGTCCTCCAGGCAAGCTACACACAAGCAAAGACCAAGAAGCCTTTTCTGAGTACAACTTCTATGCACCTGACTTATGTTAGTCAAAATATGTATCATGCAACATATATAAGCTAACCCCATGAACACCGAACTCTCAAAACAATAATACAATGATTTGGCCAAACATGACTGGGACCGGATGATCCACCTCAACAAAAAACACAAAGACCTCAACTTTTAAATTCTTTCCAATATTAAACTCCAAATTCCAACAAGTCAAAACTGTGGTGTTAATTACTCATCACCTGTGAATACATTTTCGGTTTAGAAAAATTGTCGAACCCCTCAGAGAAATCCGAAATTCGGAAATTTCAAACATTTCGGATATTTTTCAAAATTCGGTGGAAATATTCAAACATACCATTTGAATTCAAGAAATACTTACAATTTTGGTCCTCCCACAGCCGCCGGTGCCTCCCGTAGCCGGCATCGCCTCCCCTCCCTCAGCTGCCGGCACCTCCCCTCCCGTAGCCGTCGCAGCCTCCCCCTCCCACCGCCCGTAGCCGGCACCACCTCCCCTCCCGCCACTCACCGACCCGCCTGCTGCCCGATCTAGGGTTTTCCTAGATGCATCGCTTTTGTGGGGGACAATGGGAGAGCTGGAGGTAGGCCATGGGCCAAATTTTTTTGAAGTGGGCCAATTGTTTTGTGTGGAATGGGCTTATTTCGAAATGGGCAGATAAAACCAAAAATCGGTGAATTTCAAGAATAACGGCCGAAAATGTAATTCCTGCTCATCGCCACATCAAGGAATGCATGGGGTTCTCCACGTAGTGTCAATTTTTCCTTGTTGATTTTCTTAGCATCAACAGAGTTTGGCCTGATAATTTGTATATATGGCATATTGAGGACCACTCAATAATATACATCTCTTTTAGCACATATCATATTGATTTGATGCAAGAATCAAAATACTTAATATCAAAGCAAGTAATGGGCAGTCTAGATTCCAAGAAATTCCAGGAAAATAGCAAAGGTTGAGGGATCACGGAAAATCTTGAACTTCGTCGCAATCTGGGAGAACAAGGAAAAACACTCAGGATGAATTGCGAATGTAATTTAGCTCTCACATATGCCTCGGTTGTCTTTTGCTGCTGGTCGGTATAAATAAAAGGCCACTCCCTGCCCAATTTCACTCCACTTTTACGTAACTTTCCGAGGTAGCTAAAGCTAAACTTTACATAGCACATATGCACAATTTTAAAATTCCGTTCCTACCACATATCTTTTCTGTCCTCGTTACCACTTTCGTATCTCTCATGTGTGACCTTAAGCATGGTATAGAGGCACACATACCATGAGAGGTACAAATGCTAGCCACTAGTACAGAGGACAACATAAGTCGTAGGGTCACTTCTCGAATTCGGTGACAACCAGAGTTTTTCCTTTTTCCATCCTTCCTGAAAGGGAAAAAAGTGTAGAGTTTTACACATCACTTCAGCAGTCCAGCGGCGCATGAATCAAAACACACAGGCCAAGAGTCTGCACCTGCAATATGTAAGCCATAGACTGGAATTCCCATTGGCCAATCTGGCATACGAGATAGACTAGACAGACAGACCACACCAAACAAACACCCGGCCGTCATCTCAGATATCTCCGGCGGTACCAGTGCTATATACATACATATCTGGGGACAATGCTCGTGGTGGGACATATACAATTACAACATGCACACAGCACACACAACACGTAAACGTGGATACAAAATACGAAAGATACAGTTCCGATGCGGAGCTCAGATTACGTCTCGGACTTCTTTTCGCGATCTGCAGGAACGCTCATCATCGTCAGAGCAGATAGTAATTAAGCTTTAGCTAGGACAGGATCGCCATCACAATCACCATCGATCGTATGTCATCTAGTGTATATAGAGTACTTGTTGCATGCTGGAAAGGGAGGCTAGTTGTGCTTGAGGCTGTAGATGAGGTCCTTCTCACAATCAGAGTCAGATCACTGGAGCTTGAGGTACCTTAGCCTGGAGAAGGAGAAAAGAAATGGCCGTAAATGCAGGAAGCTAAAGTTCAGGAATACGAAAACTTTAGGATTGGAATTGAATTGCGCACCCAATTCAATCCCTATGAACACGGAGACATGTATAGGAATGGCTCAAAACATGAGCAGTTTGGATATTCTCTTTAAAGGAAGAGGGAGATGCAGACAGAAAGAATGTCTTTCCCATGAAAGATATTAATTTGGTAAGAACAGAAGGATCTAGGAAGAAGGAACAAAAACTAAGATTGGCATTTGTCCATATCCGAGAGAACAAAAACTCAACTGTTAGGAGGAAAGCACTTTATGCCCCTCGAAAGGACAGCAAGCTTTACATGCAAATCTTCAGCACTGCATGCTTTACATGCAAATCTTCAGGACTGCGTTGGGTCCTACTGCACTGCATGCTTTGCATGCACATCTTCAGCAAAAGCATGGTCTAGCTGCTAACTACCAATATACAAAAGGGATGCCTTTTTTCATCGTAGTGTATATTAGCCTCCCTACTGCTCTGCCATACAATTTGGGCACGCATTTTTACTAATTAAGGTTAATGAAACTTAGGCTAAAAGCCTAATGAAGCTTCTTATGAGATAAGTTATAAAAGTTATTTGATAGATTTTAGGATATATGTGCTATGATTTCTCCACCATATTGAGAAGACCAACTGATAAGCCAAAAAAAACCCTGTAGGCAACTGGGCTTATCTCAAAAGCCAGCTAAAATCTAGTGTGACAAAACTGGTAGCAACTAACTATACATTGAGTGACAGGGAATTCGCTAAACATAGATGCAATCAGATTGAGCTACACCATGTTAGATTGCGTTATAGGACAATATTATTTCAGTCATGTTTGAAGTTATTCTTTTGAAGATAATATACTATTTCATCACTGCTGAATAAAACGTCAGAAAACATCAAAACTAGATATTTTGCATGTTCCTGTCAGAAACCAATAGTTTCCTGTATGAGTTCTAACTAAGTTCTGCAACTGAGGTAAACAAACTCCTCATCAAAATGAGTTTAACTAGCTTGGCTAATATTACAAATTCTAGCACGTACGAACATGTACTATGCTATCCTAACCAATTCAACTTATCAGTGAAATGGACTTTATTATAGTGATCTGTTCTGTGAACAATGAGCAGGCATGCCATGTTCTCCTTGGAACATTATAAAACTTGATCTCATCCACAAGATAAGGAATTTTTCAACAAATTTAGTATGGCAAGATCAGATAGTGGTTAGGATCACTTATGACCAGATATAAGATACCTAGTCTAAGTAAATTATCTGATTGACTATGTTCAGATAAGTTAATGAATGAATGAACAAAAAGTCTGATTCATTAACTTACTTGAACATAGTCTAAGTAAATTCATTAACTTAGGATGTGGCCAAGCAAAGCATACGATTGACTATGTTCAGATAAGTTAATGAATGAATGAACAAAAAGAAGAAATAAGTATCTTCTTTAATTGAATTGTAAGTCCCAGGACATAAATATGATTTACTCGGACATAAATAGGAAAAGAAACAAATTGCATCACGTGTTAGATATCTTCACTAGACAATACCAACTTGCCAAAAATGGCTCGATTTCAGATGATGAGAGGAAACCCGTCAACCATAATATATATGGTTAGAAAATATAGCAACTTGCAGAACTAGTAAAATTTCTTTCCTTCTCAAGAAAGGTAAAGAAGCCACTGACATCTACATAACTAACCACATAAATTACAAACACAAGTCAATTTGGAAGACATAAATTTTCCCTCAAGGACAGGATAACCAAGACCGGATGGGACCGCCACTTCTGACCTACGGGTAACTCCTACATGCATAAATAAATCATATATGAAATCTCTCTGAATCTCTCTGAATCATATATAATAAATCATATATGAATCACTGATGGGTGGGCCTGTTGATGGTTGAATTTCAACGCGTGTTGCTTGTCAGTGACTCAAGCACAGAGTTCATACACATAGCAGTTTGTATGACGTGCACAGTAAAAAGGTAAATAGAAAAGTCCATGCCCAAGGGAACTACAACAGACCATATTAGAAGAGGAAAATACAATATAGGAATAGCCATGAAACAAGCAAAAGCTTCCAGTGCAAGTGACTGCACCAAGAAAGCCAAGCCGAAAGCAACACTGTTCTTGCACACACCAACATGACTAGTATGCAGTGGAGGGTGGTCACTATGTGGTGATGCATGCATGGATGGAACAGTCTTTAACTGAGGAGATATAGACTACTTAACTACCTCTGCTCCTCGCTGCTGCCACCGCCCTTGGAGTTGTTGTTGCTGCTGCCGCCACCGTACTGGGACCCCTGACGGCCTGCTGACTCAATGTGGTGTAGGTCTTGGAGCAGCTCCTCATAGTGCCGCTTCACCTCCTCGGCCGACTTGCCGCCGCCCACCGCCCGTGCCACGTTCTGCCAGCGATCCGGCGTGTCCTTGTCGTACATCGCCAGCGCCCGCTCGAACAGTTTGTTCTGCTTCGCCGTCCATGATGAACTCATGCTTATCTAGCTTCTCAGGAAATGTTTCAAGAAAAAGCTAAGGTGATTTGTAATGACTAGTGCTACTACTACTACAACAACTACTAAATCACTGGCTTGTGTTTGTATGCAACAAGAGTGAGGGCAATGGTGCAACTTATATAGTGGGAGGAGAAGCTAGTTGAGAATAATGCTTGGGAATGGTGGGGGATAGAATGAAGGTGTCAGCACTATGCAATGAAAGACAAGTTTGCATAGGAGCCACAAGAAGAGAGGTTTTCATTTCATATTTTCATTACTTTGATGTGTTTGAATTGCAGGGTGGAATCAGTATCACCTCAAGGCTGCTGGGGGAGGGGGGAGGCCCCTTTCATCTTTTTCTGTCTCCCTATTTTCATAGAGATCATTTGGTTCATTTGCTCAATGGCAGGGCTGTAATTCTTTAAGTGAGCTAATAACTACTATGATTAGTACTCTCCATAGGTTAAATATACGTAAAACACTAGCTGAGCAATGCACAAATGGCAAGGTGCTTCTTTGTTGGGTTGTTCAAGCTTTAAAGGGCTAATTATTACTATATATTATTAGTACTTCATGGGCTAAATATACCTAAAAAAATATTTTAACAATACCCAAATGGGAAGGCACCTCTTGGGTGGACACTAAACTTCAAACTAAGGTGCTAATAACTACTAAGATTAGTTCTTATCATGGGGTAAATATAAAACAGTATTTGAACAATGCACAAACGGCCAGCAATCGTTCCTACAGGGCCTTTCCAGTCTTTGAATCAAAATCAACCAATAGCCATGTCGTTACTAACTGATATATCACTAACTTGCATTGAAGAATATTTAGCGTAATGAAAAGCTGCTATGCCGGGGCATTTTAACGTACACCGATTGAAGACACAAGGCACAATATGCACCATCAGTTGCAACCCAATACCACAAGTTGTACGATGATTCCAGTCTGTGAAAGCAGGACCATTTTTGGAATAAAAGGTCCAACAACTATTGCACCTCTAACACAAGAAGCTAAAGAACTACCATTGTTGTTTTGACATTCATCCTACCTGTGTTGACATTCATCCTACCATCTAAAGCGGAGATTTTCAAAGATCTTTTGATCACAATCTACCAATGATAGAATGCTAGACTAACATTATAGGCCTTAGTCAGTGTCTACACATGCTGTATATCACTGTTGGTAGTATACTAGTATTCCAGCCTTTTGTCTCAAAAGGACAAGATGTATGCAGATTCTCTTCTGCAACCCATATGAACATAACTTTTCTTTTCCTTCTTATTTTTCATATTTGAACAGAAACTTCGCTATTAGCTTTACCTCTGAGGTTTTAATGAGGCTAACTTTAATTACCGAGAGACCATGTGAAATGTCACTGGTCAATTTGTGATGAACAATTGTCACTTTTATTGAGTTGAATTTTGGTTGTACAAAAGATCACCCATTTTCAGCATTTCTAACAGAGGTTGGCCTGATCAATTTGGGGAACCAGTCAATCCGTTGGATATGGGCGGTCTGACCAATTTGGTAGGCCGGTCAGACCGGTAGGAGTGTGGCGGTCTGACAGGCTTGGTAAGAGCGGTTAGATCGGCCAAAATACTTTTTGTGGAATTTTGGGCTTCCTAGATCAAACAAATGTGAGGGGTTGTTTGGGGACGAGTTGTACCAGATTTCACTGGAAATGGAGTTGTGAGGCAAAACTAGATAGAGTTTTACCGAAAAGTCCAGATAGGGTTGTTTTCAAGACTTAGCCAAGACTGAGACAGTCTGACTGGCCAGACCATGGAGGATAGACCGGTGCGGTCTAATCAACATGGTGATGGCGATGAGACCAGCAGACGAGTTGGTATCTCTGGGAAATTGGGCAATTTTGGGAGTCTTGATCTTGGGTTGATCTTGGGTCAATGATCATGGTTGGATTGTATTGCATGATATGTTGATTTGACTAACGTTAGCCAAGTGCGTGGAATTTGAGCTCAGTATGGTTGCTTGGTCTTGAATGTGTAGATAGCTTGAGGATGTAACAGTCGAAAGCAAAGGACTGGGATTAGGTAGGGGAGCTGAAGTTCAGAGTAGTCATGTAAGTCTGGGTGAGGCTATGTGGCTCAAGCGGGAGCACAAAAAAGACAAGGATCATAGTAAGGCCTGTTGGTACATGTGGTGCGTCAAGTGATGAGGCCGATACACGTAGAGGCGGTTCGAGGGACACCAAATTCTTGCAGATGTGACAGCTAGTCATTAGGGACTACGGGCGACATGTCAAAGTACGCAGACATGTGTTGAGATGAAAACAACAATGAAGTCAAGGGAAGATGGCCAGAAGCTTCATTGGGGATATTTTGGTAATTGGTCAAATACCGGAGTTGCTAACTTGATCAAATCCTTAAGGTGTTAGCATGTTGAGTCTTGTAGAAAAGCTTTGTGTGAGTGTGTAAAATCCATGTTAATTGGGGTTGACAAGTTTCCCATTTTCCTTAATGGGTTGTACTCGTTAAGGGAGTGCATGCTGGTTATTTGTTGGAGAAGAGAGGAGGTGGATGGATCAAGAAACCTAGGGTTAGGGTTTTCTTCTTCACCTTGTCTCCTTCCTTGGTTCCAGAGAGAAAGTTTGAGAGAAAGAGTGGTGTTGTGGTTGCACCTTGTAAATATCTTCCATTACTGAATTAATCAAAGTTTTGTCTACATTATGTTTGTGTTTGCTTTGCTTTGTTTATTCTTAAATTTGATCTGTGATTTCTTGTTTGTGTTTGTTCTAGCTTGATCCCTTGCTTGATTTATCTTGCTAGGACATGTGAGAATAGATCTGGAAGTCCTCACCCCTTAGATCCTCATGAGCAAGAAGTAAGCTGGGATTTAGGGTTTTGTGTTCTTGTGACCTAGATTCGATTATCTTTGTTTCAGTGGACTTGAGCCCAAGAACTTGGTGATTTTTATTTGGTTTACGTTCCTAATGACTGGAAAAGGTCTCTTACAAAGTTTGGTAGTGTTTGGATGAGATTTGGACATTTTTTGAGATTTGAGCTTTTGTCCCAAAAGGTTTTCAGACTGGGAATAGGTGACCAGTCAAACCAGTCTTGCTCTAGCAGTCAGACTGGCCTCTTGCCAGCGGTCAGACCAGTCGGCTGCGGTAATACCAGTCATTGACCTATGGTCAGACCAGCCACAACCTGAAGACTTGATTTCTGTTGCCTTGAGTTTCTTGCTTTATCTTGCTAAGTCTAAGTTGTGCAATCTAAGCTTCGTGACTTACATATCTTTGATTAAATATTTGATTACCGAAAGAGGGAAAGTTGCGGGAATCATTCAACCCCTCTCTGATTGCTGACATCGGTCCTACAAATGGTATCAGAGTCTAGTTTAGTTTTTCTTCATAGATCTTAACCGGTCTTAAGAGCCATGATATCAGATAGGTATTCCACCAAGCCATTTGTCTTCAATGGAGTCGACTTTCCATATTGGAAGGCGAGGATGGCTACTTACATTTAGGCCTTCTTTGGGAGACCCATTCTCATCCAGATCCACGTGGATGGGTCAGGATTTTAGGTCAAATTCCTAGTCCATCCACATGGATCTCAGTTAGGAATGGACCTCCCGAACAAGCCCTTTGGCCTAAAGCTATAAAATATAGGAAAACATCAAGAGTTCCTATGTTGTCCCTACTGATGATCAGATCCACAAATCTTCCAGATGTGGAGGCAAACAATAAATCTAGGAACCTTCTGATTTAGGGACTCAGTAGAAACGAGTTTGACAGTGTGCCTCATCTCACTTCGGTGCACAGTGTTTGACATACCCTATGTGACTACCATGAGGGTTCCACTCCCATTATGGAAGTGCATCAGAATCAGTTCAAGAAAGAGTATCAGAAGTTTGAGATGAGACCTAGATAATCTTTGAATGAGTGTTTCTCTCACTTTCACAAGATTCTTAGCTACTTGCATGCCATTGGTGTAACATTTTTCAACTCTAAAAATGCACGGCAAGTGTTGGAGCCTTGGACATGTCGGTTTGGAAGATGAAAGTCACTTCCATCAATGACATTGCCGTCATGAGCGAGCTCACCTTGAATAAGCTTTATTTAAAGTTGAAGACCCATGATATTGACTTGCTCTCTTAGAAGGACAATTCACAGTCGATGGCACTTGTGACTGATACCATTGATTGCCCTTCTTTTGGTTTAGCTGCTCCTATCCCTTCTGGTTTTTCCTTGTCTAATCTACATGTTATAAGTGATGATCAACTTGAGTAGATCCCTGAGGATGACCTAGCTCTCCTATCCACCAAATTCACTAGAGTCTTAAACAATGTGAGATTGAGAAAGAGAGGTGGATGAGGTCCAGTCTGATGTTTCGAGTGTGGTGAGCCCAACCATATTTGAGCCCGTTGCCCCAAGCTCAAGATCAAGGAGGTGAAGGAGGAGGAGTATCACAAGCACTCACCACCTCAGGATGGCAAGAAAAAACGTAGTTACCACAAGGTAGTTCACTGGGTCCTATCCGCTCTGGAGCCACCGGACTTAAGAAACTTGGACTTGGTGTCTGAGGAGGAGGAGAACGAGCCTCGAGGCTAGAAGAAGGCAACCAACCCCGACGTTACGATAAGATGGCTTGTGCTGTACTTTATCTAAATCATGATCTTAGAAAATGCAAGAAGAAAAATGGAGAATCATGATTTCTTTTGTTGAGGCTTTGAATCCTAAAATTGGTAGGCTGAGATCTTTAATTCCTGATGATGATAATTGTGAATCTTGCCTCGTATTGCACTCTGAGTAAGATAGGGTTAGGACCATCCATTTTGATGTTGTTGGTCAGCTTAGAGTTGCATTAGATAAAATTAAGAAGTTCGAAGCATGCTTTTACTCTTGACACTATTGTAAATGCTTATCTTGTTGATGAATTGCTAGTCACTAGAGGTAACCTTTCTAAAATGAAAGCTGTTCTTTTTGTCGGTTGCTTAGTGCATAGCTCTCATGCTAAACAACTTAAACATGCCAAAAATCAAATTGCTCAACATAAGTCTAGCAACACTTCTAATGCTTAGTACCTGGGACAAATGCTTCTAAAAAGTCTGATCTTATTGCATCCAGTGCATGTGTATTTTGTGCTGAGATAGCTCAGGATCTAGATGAGATGCATGAGGCATCTAGAGTCAAGTTCGATTAGCAGCTTAGGAGAGTGAAAAATGCTCCTTGTGTCTCATGTGTCTCTTAGGTTGGTGGTAGCTGTACATAAGGAGAGATATGCTAGGGTGTTGAACAAGAGTAAGTGTGGTTCGTGTGAGACCTTAGCCCAAGAAAATTCTTACCTCAAGAAAACCCTAGAGTTCTTCTCCAACGGCAAGAAGAATCTTAATATGCTCCAAGACCAGTCCAAAGTTAGTGTCAAGAATAGAGGTTTGGGTTTCAATGCTTTAGAGCATGCCAAAAAGAATCCTCCTAAGGTAGTGAGAGCTCTAGAGAATGGCATGTTTGAGTTAGTTACTGATCTAGGGAAGACTATCTTCAGGTATACTAGTATTGCATAGAGTCCCTCAATCACAGTAGGTGCTTCTCATGCCTCAGGTGCGACTCCTTAGCGAGTCAAGCACCATTGCACCTATTGTGAGAGAGACGGGTATTTGTATCAGTTCTGCTTCAACCAGACCAAGAAGGAGAAAAGAGATAGAGAGAGAGCTCTTAGAGTCCATAGTGTTTCTAGACCCTCAGCCAGACCTAGGCTTGTAGAGGATTTCTTCGATGGGTTTAGGTCATCTTCTCGTCTAAGTCTTAGTTATCGTGATGGCATGATAGGTCCATGAGTGCCTGCTAGACAGGATGAGCACCAGGATTTTATTAGACCTAGGCAAGAGTCCAGGGGGATCTAGGTAGTGCTCGTGTGGGGGTGCGTCCTCAGGGTACTCAGGCTTTGCATCATCATGCATCTGTTTCAGCTTCTAAGACAAATGTTATTGTTCCTAGTTATCGTATGTCTTGGTACTGGATTTCTAACTATTTTATTACTAACCCCAATGCTGAGACATTGTTGTTTTCTTGTGTACTGTTGGTCCAGCAAGCGAGGAAGGAAAACTTGGGCTAGTTGACTTTGGTTGTTCTCAACACATGACCATAAATTCAAGATGGTTTTCCTCCCACACTCGAGCATCCGATGATGAGTTGATCACATTGGGGGATACTTATACCAGAACAGTAATCGCCAAGGGCACAATCCATGTCAATAATAGCTTCATACTTAAGGATGTGGCCTTGGTAAGTAAACTCAAGTATAACTTGCTTTAAGTCTCACAATTAATTGATGATGGTCTTGAGGTGAGTATTAAGAAGAGTGCTTGTAGAGTTCTAGATCAGTCTGGGGATCTAGTCTTTGGAATTTCTCAACTTGGGAGCGTTTTTAGTGCTGATTTTGCTGAGTCTTCCACTTCTGATCTTTGGTGTCTCATTGCCTCAGAATCTAGATATCTTGTCTTTGGGCAATGTAGGTTGAGACACACTGGATATGATCAATTGACACAGGTCAACAGTATGGATCTAATTAGAGGACTACCTAAGCTGAAGGGTGAGAAGAATTTAGTGTGTTCTCCCTATAAATATGGTAAGATGGTTGTTCCTTCATATCCACCTCTTACTATGGTCATGACAGGTGGCTCTGGTCAGCTCTTACACATGGAGACCATAGGACCTTCGAGAGTTCAGTCAGTAGTAGGAAAGTGGTATGTCCTAGTAATTATTGATGATTTCTCCGATACTCATGGGTTTACTTACTGGCATCTAAGGATGGGGCATTTATTTATTTTAGAGAATTGTCTCATGGATTTATAGTTGATCTTACAGGAGGTCTAAGTGTCATTAGGAGTGATAATGAGACTAAGTTTAAGAATTCATTCTTCTCTTCTTTCTATGCTGAGTATGGGCTAGAGCATCAGTTATTCTATCCTAGAGTTCCTCATCAGGATGGTGTGGTTGAGAAGAATAACAGGACCTTAGTTGAGATGGTTAGGACTGTTAGATGAGCATACTACTCCGAGGAGGTATTGGGCTGAGGTGATTTCCATTGCCTATTGTGTGTCTAATAGAGTATTCTTGATAGCCTCATTGTATAAGATTTCCTATTAGTTGAGATTTGGTCATAAGTCTAGCCTATCTCATTTTAGGGTGTTTGATTTCAAGTATTTCATTCTCAAACAAAGTAACCTTGATAAATTTGAGTCTAGATCTTTAGATGGGATTTTTCTAGGATATCCTGCTAATTCTAGACGCTATCACGTACTTAATATGGAGACTAACAAAATTGTGAAAAACTGTGAGGTTACTTTTGATAAGGCTAGTATAGAGACTATACCAAATATTTCAAGTACACAGGTTCAGGAAGATTCAAAAGGATCTTCCTTGGGGAGTACAACGAGGAAGATGAGGATGTTACTCTACTTCCTCTCTAGCCAGCGGAAGTGTCTGCTTCATCTACTTCACCTTTAGCTGGATAGCTTGCTCCTACATCTTCTTCATCACCGTGTGGATTTGCTCCTACCTCCACAGCCCATGAGGTAGAGGCCACATTGACATCAGGACTGCCTCGACATCTGCAACAGATGATTAAGGATCTTCATGAGCGAGTCACTCGCTTCAGGTTCTTTTTTCTTACTCACATGCTCATTCTACTTTCATTGCTTCTTTTGAGTTCCGTGATATCACCCATGCATTTACTGATGAGCCCCCGTGCGTTGCTATGGATTTTTAAAATTTATTATACTGCATGTTTTAAAACTTACGGGTGGTAAAATTTTTTAGAATATGCATACAAACATGTTCTAAAAGTTTTTAAATCTGTCAAGTAAGTCGGAGGCGGAGGATGAGGGGGAGAAGAGGAGGCGCCCACGATCGGCCGACTTTTTCTACGAGGAGCGGAAAAATACCTACATGCAGATCTAAACGGCTGATCTTTGATTGGATGGCTGAGAAAAGAGGAGGGAGAATGGACCGACGACCTCCAACTCACATTTTTAGAATAGTAAAGACATGCTCATTCTACTTTCATTGTTTCTTTTGAGTTCCGTGATATCACCCATGCATTTACTGATGAACCCTTGATCAATACCATTTCTAAGTTCTAGTATAAACAATCTGCAGAACATGTGTTTGAATCTATGTAAACACCTTCTTTGGTGTCTTTGACTGTCGTAAACCCGAGATGGAAATAAAAATTTATTTTCAAGTGGTAAAATTAATGTGATTAAGGCTCTGTTTGACATTGCACTGAATTATGATAATCTCGTTTGCTAGAAGTAGTTTCTTTTTAAACCAAGTAGTAGACAGAAATATTATTGTGTTCCAAAAACAGAACAAATGATTTGGCAAACAGAATGCTAGATTTTTTACAACTACTTTTCCACATAAGTATTAGAAATAAGCACCGCATAACGTAGCAACTAGGGGTGCAAACGGATCGGATTCGGACGGATATTGTTGTTACCATATCCTAACCCATATTTTTTCTTCGGATTCGGTACCAATCGGATTCGGTGCCGGATCGGTCGGGATTAATCCAAGCCGTTTGCACCCCTACTTATTTGTAAGGAATGCATGCAGTACAACAAATGGAGTAGGAGGACATACTGTCAAGAACTTGATGTTACTACTTAATAGCTGATGTGGAAGATTTTATTTTACCATTGCAAAAGAAAATAAAACGTCAAATAGTAGCACTAACCTGAAATCAAACTTGAAGACGTATCGGATTCGGGGCGGATATTGCTGTTACCATATCCTAACCCATATTTTTTCTCCAGATTCGGTACCAATTGGATTCGGTACTAATCAGATTCGGTGCCGGATTGGTCGGGATTAACCCGACCCGTTTGCACCCCTAGTAGCAACTGCAAACTGACCCTAAGGATTAAGCATGGTAACTTCAGGGTTGTGAATATGTTTGAGAATTTTTTTTCTCAAAATTGAAGTCAAGAAGCAGATCCAAATAAACAAAAGAAAAACAATTAAAACATAGATCGCAAGGTATGGCCAGAAAATCAGTTAAGGATAAACAAAAAAATAGAGATGCGATTTTTCAAAGCTACAGTATTGAAGCCATTCGCCTAGAACTAATTCAGTGATGCACTATCATAGGAATATATGTCTCGCTCTCCCCTTCACTGGTGGCGCAATTATTGCAATTCATATACAAAAGGTTTTCACACCTCAATAGTGCAAACAGATGAACTTGAATAACAATGGATTTCAATTCAAAATTTGACTAGTCCTTTGCAATAATGATTGTAACCAGTAATAATTTCTGTAGGGCTTGCTTGGATGCAGAGGAATTAGGCCCCATCCGTTCGGATGGACATGGAAATTTAACTAAATCTCTGCCCATCCAAAGGGGTTAGTTCTAATTCGTGTCTATTCAAACAAGCCCGCAGGTGGGTAGTTGGAAACTAGTGGTCCAGGTGAGATCGGTCCACAGGCCAATTCTAAACATGGTTTATACATCTCTCTGCATGTACTACAAAAGTGGGATTCTGTGAGAAATGAATAGGTACAAACTGAGAATATCTAGCATCGTAACAGGCTATTTCATAATTAAGCATTTCCTGGTCAAGCAGATTTTGCAAGAACATATGCATGATTCACTAAAGCTGGTGAATCCAATGTGGCTCCAAAAAATTCTCCAAATAATGCAGCAATATGACCAACTTTACAAAAATGTCCCAACAAAATGTGATTTTACGATTCAGTTCTAAATTCTTGTTAGCATCAGTCATACCATAACACAAGTACATGATAGGGTGAACCTGAAAAACGTTAGTGCATAACTTCCAAAGGCACTTCTTTTATAATTCATTCAAATCCAAGTCTAGATGCAGAAAATTAATCGAATATGCACTCGGGGACAAATGTATTTTTCAATAACATCCTAGAACTGGATTAGCAAGGCTAACTCACATATGCTAGCTGTTATATACTTGATAAGTAGGAATAAATCACCGTAAACATTGGAGGCACCTTTTAATTTGATGTACATCTAAAATATTCTTGGGATATATGTTCGAACAAATTTAATTAAATTTTCTCCAGATCAAAACAAATATTTAAATTTTAGAAATCTAAACAGTTCATTATTTTTGTCATTAACATGATACATTATGTTAAAGTTTGCATCAATATTATACAGTGCTTGTACGCGAAGTGTGCGAAGTTACCTTGTAAGCTCGACCTGCTTAACTACCAGAAAAGCTTCCTCAGCACTCCGCATCATTTAAAAACTTCCATAGTTCCATCCAAAGATGGTCCTCGCTTTCACCTCATTTCAAGTGGCACCAGAAAGATGCAGTACGGCAACTCCTGTGGTATTAGACATACAAGGTCTGAACATAGCCTGAAGAACTTTCTATAGAGCTTGATACAAAGCTAACAACAGAAAAAAAGAACTGTAACAGAAGGAAAGCAAGATGGTCAGTTATGTTATCAAGATAACTTACTCATGTTTCAGTAAATTACAGGTTACTTCTAGAATTGTACAAAGCCGCGGTTCGCTTCAGTACACCATTTTTAGAACAAGTTTCCGAATCTTAAAACAAAGTAGTTAACATGGTGATGGCAAATCTGTACCAACCTATAAGAAAATATATCAAACTAAATATTATTGTATCGTATGGTGCAATCGGAGGGGGTAAATGATTGCCTCCGCTTTTTAAAATCTTCAAGTAGTCGATGAAGGTTCGACAACTTGATCGACTACTCGACACTCAGCCGCTCGCCAGATCGCTTAGCTCCAATCTTCAGTCGGATTGAACGTACTCGAAAACGTCAATCCAAGAGTAAAGCCTCTCGATTACCCATGCACGTAGTTGAACACTACCACTGCGACAGCAATTACTAGAAATCTTCAACACATCACGAACCAGATTGAGTCAAGATGTTCTTTATTGCTGGATTTCTGTGAATTTACAAAACGTCCTCACAAGCACCCCTACAGACTCTAACACAAAAAGCTTCCTCAAAACAATGGCTAAAACCCATAGCCTCTACCTGCTAGAGCTCTAAACCGTGTTCGACTCAAACATGAACACGAAATCCTATCTCTTCCTTAAATTAAGAGACCTGAAACCCTTCCAAACTTGGTTTTATTCAAACTCTCAATTTTCTTAGTTATGGACTCCATCCACAACTCCTAACACAACATGTGACGAATCCTCCAGGATCACAACTCCCGTATCTTCATCACGCTTCATCAACTTTTGTGTTGAAGCCTCTAGGACCGCACCACCCGTTGCTTCTCCACGCATCACCTTTTTTGATCTTCATGTGCAGCGGCATTAGCCCAACCACCTCGCATGACATCCTCAACCATCTGGACATCGAATCTACCCATCCTAGTCTCGGTCCTCCTCGTTGTCGATAATGATCATCTCCACACTCACCTGCACATGCAAAGACCAAAGAAATATTTTCCATTACATGTTCTTCCAAACTTGACCGTCATTAGCACACACACGTATAACCACAACCTCAACCAACCAACAAACCCAACCAGGTCATACATGACCATAAATTTCATTGCTATCCAGAATTTAGCCTTAGATCATTTAATACGACCGCTAGCTCAATGAGTACTCGAAAACAATAAGTACTCGGGAATTACCATCGCTTCGCTCAAAACACTTAGGTATAACAAGCATCGCTACCTACTGAACCATCGAGTAACAATCGCTACGATTACGAGTAACAACCAATCACTGCAACATCAATCACCAGGTTCTGAGTATCACCGACAATCGCTACCGAGTACCGAGTCCTATCGACTACGAGTATCGTTCCTCTAAACACTGTTCACCAATCACCACCTGCTAATTCTACCGCTGGCCTAATATGAGTACTCGAAGTGCTCGAAGATAGCAAGAGTTAAAGTACTCATACCGATCATGAAGTCTGTGAGTACAGACTGTGAAGCCTACGACAACCGATCACAAAAGTCTAAGACTACCGATCGCGAAGTCTATGACAACTGATCGAAAAAGACAGCAAACTGCAAAGTCTGTGAGTACCGACCACAAAGCTATCGACTATCGAGTACCGACCAGTAATGCCCACAACTATGGAGTATCGACCAGTTATTATAGCTACGAGCACGAAAAAGTACTGTAGCATATGACCTTATGACTTACAACTGGTTCACTATCTCTTATGACCAGTTAAATGTTGCTTACGATCGGTTCACTGTTCGAGGTCAAAATCTACGATTACCTGCCGTGGTCGAAACCGGACGTGGTCGTAGTCGGACATGGTCGAAGTCAACGTGGTCGAAGCCTACCGATCAGACAAAGCCATTCGAACCACTCAACACAAAGTTGTTCGATCCTCCAATGCTACACGGACACCGTCCGATACTCCACTGCAACTCGAAAGTCATCCGATCCTTCAATGGCGCTCGACAGCCGTCCGATGCCACTCGGACCCGATCAGACTGATCCAAAACTACTCGAAGCAGACTAAAACATTTGGACCCGACTAAAACCACTCAGAGCAATCAAAAACCACTCAAACATGGCCAAAACAACTCGATCTGGACTGAAACTTTCTCAAATGCAAATTTAAATACAACCCAAAAGTCAATTATTCATCATCACTAAATGCACGACCACCACATGGTCTAACAATCCCCCCTTGATGAATACAATAACAACATCTCAAAAAAAATTTGAATGAGAGAATTTGCGCAACTCCAGAGAGCAATTTTAAGCAAGAAAAGATTAGAAAAAAAGGTCAAAAACCTCAGAAAAACTCTCCAACCTCCAACCTCAAAAAACTTTCCAATTCTCCCCCTTCCTCTAATTTCTCTCTTTGGCAATGAAATCATCAAGGGCTCTAGAAAGCGAAAGTTCTAAGGAGCAATGAGAGTAAACATCTAGAATCTTTATAGATTATCCAAGTCACTTTGCATTGATTTAAGAGTGTACTACCATATAGCATGTCAAAAATCAGTCTTTAACATGATTAAACAAATTAGATTAATGACAGGCATCTCAGTATTGACCAAACCGATTACAGAGAGCATAAGAAGATATCACAATAAAAAGTCAAAGCCTAAAAGTGAAACAAATCTTAAATCTAGATGAGCTAGCAGTCTCGTATAGCAACCTATTATTCCATACTCCAATCTTTTAGCATGTGGTATGCTTGTAGCATACTTATTTTCACAATGCCATCTTTGCAGCAAATTTTTTTATTAAATGGTAGCATGCTTGAAATATACTTCTTTTGATTGATGCACTTTTTGTGCTTTTTTTTGTTTAACAATGGCATGCTTGAAGCATACTTCTTTTCATTTATACTTTTTTTAATGACATGCCAATTGAGTAATCATAAAAAGATTGTAATATGAAACATACTAGCCTCATAGCCATCATTTAAAATAAGACTCACAATTTAGTTAATCCTTTTAGATGAACATCGCAAAGTACTATCTATAATTAATCTAGTCAAGATATTCCGTCATGTCATGCTTTAATTAAAATGTAGCAAATTTACCAAAGCTATAGAGTATATGAATAAATATGATAAAGAAAGCTATTCTACTCATTTCATTTCAAGGCTTGGACTTGATGTATTGTTTGAGAAGTATAATAAACAAAGCTTTTGAAACATTTAAACACAAAGCTCCCCTCAGAATAATCCCATTGGATGCAACACATACAACTCACTCCTCAAATGAGAAAAATGAGAAGAATCAAGCAGTTTGGTGAAAATATCAGCAACTTGAGAATCGGAATCAATGAAATGCAAGACATCTCCCTTTTCCAAATAGTCTCTAAGAAAGTGATAGAAAATATCAATGTGTTTGGTTCTTGAATGTTGCACAGAATTTTTAACAATACTAGTAGCATTAGTGTTATCACAGAAAAGTGGAACACTATCCAACTCAACCAAAATCCTTAAGTGTAGCTAACATCCACAGCAATTGTGAACAGCAAGAAGTAGCAGCTACATATTCAGCCTCAGTAGTGGAAAGTGCAACAGACACCTGTTTTCTAGAAGCCCATGAAACACAAAATGTGCCTAAAAAGTGACATGTGCCAGAAGTAATCTTCCTATCAATTCGACAACTCCCAAAATCCGTATCTGAATAAGCTCTAAGGGTAAGACATGAGGAAGAGAGTATCATAAGCCAAATTCCAAAGTTGATTGAAAATACCTAAAAATTCGCTTTACCTCTTAACAATGTGAAGCGTGTGGGAAAGCTTGAAAATAAGCACATAAATACACACCAAAATGTATGTCTGGCCTTGAAGCTGTAACACCCCAGGACCCACATTACCCTAGGATGCCACTAAAACCACTCCACAACTAGCCAATTTTCAAGATAAAATAAACTGACAACAATTACTAAACAAGATAGTATAAGCGAAAGTATAAACACTAAGGGAAAACAGAATAGTGATAACAATTCAATATTCATAATCAACTCCAACATAATAACCAAAGGAACGGTTCACAAATTTAACATTATTAAGTGGAAGTAATCATTGACGAAATAGCTAAGCAAAAGATTAGAATCCTTTCAACTTTATTACAGCATAAAACTATGATCCAAGTGCATCAAAGTGGTGCCATTCTACCCTTCCCATGCATGCTCAAAGTCCACCTGTAGGGAGGGGGAAACAAGGGTGAGATAAAATCTCAGCAAGCAAACAGTTTAACAGGCTATTCAAACTACAAATAATTATACATCATCATTTATAAATCCATACAACCACAACCACAATTCGTGTCCACAATTATTATACCAACACAGACTTCCACGAGTCATACCTCTTCAATTTCAGATTTAATTGGCATATGAATGCAGTCATATTATCCACAAATAAATGCATATGAATGCTTCCATGCTATGCTCCACATCACTCTTTCCCAACAGGATAAGAGGTGCATCGTATTACGGTAATATACGATGTTGTACCGGTACGGTCGCGGCTAGGTGCGGCGACATCCACATATACAAATGTCATGATATGATATGAATGATATGATAATCATAAATCACATGAATCCATCCTCAAAGGAGCATCATCATGCTCACAACATATCCACATCCACCACATATTTATTTTCAGATTCCACTTTAGCACATTAAGCAAAATTCAAAACCTAACAATTGATCAATAATTGCTACCATCACCACCTTTCAAAATCATGCAACCGTGGCATAACGTATCAAATTACGATAATCATGTAAATTGCAAGTAGAAGTAATAACGGGTTAGACGGTAGCACATCCACTACGTTTACTTGTCTCTACCGACGAAGCGAAGCAAATCACAAGCGATCAGGAGCAAAACCACCTGTCCAAAAGGTAGCTCTCAGCACAATGCTACAGCATACAAAGTGCGACTTAATAATTAAAGACGTCTCTAGAACCCCGAACATGCACAAACTCCTCTCCACTCAACAATTCAACAATCTACCCACTGCAGCAGCGCTGCTTAATATTTTTGTATCTTTAAAAATATTAATCCATTTACAGTAAACGATATATCTCTAGATTCCTCACTTAAATGTCTTCATTTTTCATGTAGATCATATATTTTTATTTTGATCATAGCTAGGTGCAACCTAATGCACAAAACAGAGGAAGTTCTCTGTTCTGGCAGTCTGGACAGTAAGGTTCTAACGCATCCCAACCACAGTACAAGGATCCAAAAAATATAATTTTTATATAGCAGCTAGAATACTGAATTCCCTACATTGTTCGCAATTGTGACCATAATCATAAAAATCATTTACTACCCCTAAATCACAGTTTAACAACAGTTTGTCCCAATCTGCTCCCGTGACAGACAGCGGTGTTCCCGGCCCTGCTACACCCAGATCCCACGGCCAACAATTCGAAAAAAATTACAGATGATGGGTCTCTAAGTTCTCTACATGTTTCCTTTTGGGAAGATCCACAGGAAAAATCGTTTCATGGGTCTAAACCATGCAAACAGACGCGCTGCGCGAATTGATCTACAGGCAGACAACATGTAATTTCTAATCAGACAATCAATCTATTAATTCCCTTCAAATTCCGTGCCAAGAACCCTAATTACTCTATAAAACAGAGGGTTTGGGATGGAGAAAAATTACCTAGACGATCCCTTGGGATCACCCCTCTTCTTTCCTCCTCTTCTTCTCCTCCTTCTCTTCCTTCCTTCTCTTCCCTTTCTTCTCCTTCCTTCACCTTTCTCCTTGGCTCCAATGGCAGCAGCAGGGGGAGGCGCAATCCTGGAGGGCATGGGCGGCCAAGGGGTGGAGGGAGGGGTGGCTAGACAAGAGGGAGAAGGGGAGGCGGCTAGTTAGAAAGGGGGAGGGTGCGGCCAAAGGGGTGCGGCCACCCCCTTGGGCCTTGACCCAAGGCGGTCGGCCCACTCCCCAGGCAGCCCACCCAGTGTTTTTTATTTAATTTTTATTTATTTTATTCATTTTACTCTGTTCCATAATTTTTATTTTTCCCTTCCCGCGATTTACCGAAAACCGGCGACTCCACGATTATTTTAAAAAACTTACGTCGTAACGACATTCAGGATATTACAGAAGTCGTGAGATATAAAAAAAGCCAATTATAGTTCGGTATTCCTTTTGATCAATAGGCTCTCCATCTTCGTCGGGATCCAACACAGTCGTAGATCCTATAGGTATGAAAATTGGTTTGACTGTCCTCATATCAAAGTGACGAAGTAGATCTTTGGTGTACTTAGTCTAATGAACAAAAGTACCTAATTTTGATTACTTGATCTGAAAGTCTAGGAAGAATGTGAGCTCTCCTATCATGCTCACTCGAATTCCCTGCTCATAGTATTTAAAAACTTAAAAACAAGAACATGAGAGGAACCACTAAATATGATATCATCCACATAAATCTGAATGAGTAAAAGGTCATTGCCATGCTTGAGAGTAAACAAAGTCTTATCTACCTTGCCCATTTGAAAGTCATGTTTTAGTAAATATGATTTAAGCCTATCATATTGTGCTCTGGGTGCTTGTTTTAGACCATATAATGTTTTGAACAATTTGTAGACATGATCAGAAAATTTAGGATTCTCAAGCCCGGTGGTTGCCTTACATAAGCCTCCTCCTTGATATAGCCATTAAGAAAAACACTTTTCACATCCATTTGATATAGTCTAAAACCCTTTGAAGCAGCAAATGCTAACAAAATTCTAATAGCTTCTAATCGAGTAGCAGAAGCAAATATTTCACCAAAATTAAGACCCTCTACCTGGGTAAATCCTTGAGCTACAAGTCTAGCCTTATTTTGAACCACAATACCATCCTCACTCTGTTTATTCTTAAAACACATTTAGTTATAATAACATTATGACCATAAGGAGGTGAGACCAAGGTCTAGACTTTATTATGCTCAAAGTTTTCTAATTCCTCATGCATGGCATTAATCCAACACTCATCAGATAAAAGTGTGACTTACATCTTGGGGTTCAAAAGAGGAGACAAAAGCGGAATGATTGTATGAGGCATTGGAGTTATACATGCTGTGAAGAACTCTCTCATTTAACTCACCAATCATTTGTTCTAGGGGTTGTCGTTGTTGAATGTGCAAAGGAGATTGCAGAGTGGTCGTAGACGCGGTCGTTGAAGCAGTCGTAGCAGTCATCGTACTAGATGTAGGTGCAGTAACAGCAACTATAGTCGTAGGAGTGATCGTAGTGACTGTTATCGAAAGTGCAGTCATAGTAGCTATAGCCGTAGGAGTGGTCATAGCGACTATTGTCTAAGGTGCAGTAGTAGTAGTTGTTGTCGTAGAGTCGTAGAGGTTGTCATGTGTGTCACAGTGTAGCACAAGGACTCCCTGTAGTCGTCGTCAGAGTCATAGAAGATGCCATCGAGTGTGTCAGAGGCCTATATACCTACATTGTTAGGTCTAGTACTAGGACTAGTCTCATCAAAAGTGATCTCACAGGTTTCAACAATTTTATTAGTTTCTAAGTTAAGTACCCGATAACACCGAGTGTGAACTGCATACCCAAGAAAGATACCATCTGAGAATCTAGATTTAAATTTATCAAGATTGCCATGTTTAAGGATGAAGCATCGACATCCAAACACCTTAAAGTGAGAAATATTAGGAGAATGACCAAAACAAAGCTCATAGGAAGTCTTATGCAATTTAGCTCACAAGAAAACTCTATTCCAAATATAGCAAGCAATTGAAATAGTTTCAGCCCAATACTTCCTAGGAGTAGCATGTTTACTTAGCATTGTTCTAGCCATCTCTACCAAGGTTCTATTCTTGCGTTCAGCCATACCGTTCTATTGCGGCACTCGAGCTGATGAAAATTGATGGTCTAAACTCTTTTCACCACAAAAGGAAACAAATGATGTGTTCTTGAATTCAGTTCCATTATCACTTCTAATTGCTCTAAGTGCTCCTAGAAGTTCATTAGCATGTCTATGAGCAAGCTCTCGAAAGTGACAGAAAGTTTCATCCTTAGAGATTATGAAATACACCCAAGAAAATATAGAGTAATCTTCAACAATAACAAGAGCATACTATTTACCTCCAACAGACTGAACCCTAGAAGGATCTACAGTGTCCATGTGTAATAATTGTCTCGAGGAATCAGTCATCACAAGTGTGAGTGGGGGATGAGATGATGTGACCATATTACCATATCGACAAGGTGAGCAAACTAGATCCATTGGCTTTTCAACATTAAGACCAAGAATTCCTATAACCAGATTCATATTACTGAGCCGAGCTAGATTATCAAAGCCAATGTGACCTAATCTACGGTGCCAGAAGAACAAATCCTTAGAGTCGGTTGAAATAAGACACCTAAGATCAGAGGATGCTGAATACAAAAAATCACCATTGAACAAGCGACGGTCGACTTATTTTGCATACAAGATCACCAGATGAATCTAACATACAACATGAATTCATTTTAAAGTTCACCTCAAGATATCGTCTACCAATTATGAAATCGAAAGCAGGTTATAGCTCAACTTACCGACGAGTGCGATGTGTTTTTCAATTTCATCATATGCAAGTTTTAACTTTTCATCACAATAATTGTGTGCCAATTTTAATTCATCAAGTCTAGCAGTTACATCACCAAATTAAACCATGGTTAATGCATTATTTTTTTCTAGTAGACTCTAACTCCGAATGTAAAACTTGACAAGACTCACATGATTCATCATCAGGAAGAGAAGATATAAGTCTATGAATTTCAGAATTTAAGTTCTCAACAAGATCATGATTTTTAATTTTCTTTTTATACTTCTTGAGCTCCTTTGTCAATCTAAGCACAGCATGAGATAAATCAGTATAAGAAGGTTTTACCTCATCAGGATCATTATAGAGATCATCATTGTCGAACTCACTATTTGCCATAAAGCACATTCCTGTGAAGTCTGCCTCCTTTGCCTTCTTGCCATTATCCTCCTCATCACTCACAGAATCAACATCGCTCAAATCAATCTCTTCAAGTGCTGAAAGTACCCTGTTGACCGCCTTGCTATCGAGACCTGAATATGAAAATCCAGACTCTTTGTGTATACCGCACTAATCCAGGAACACACTAGTGCACACAGTGGAAATATAGATGAAATATCAACCATATCATGATTTTACTAAGAAAAGACTCAAATATTATTAATTATCAGAGTTTCGACCTTATGGCCAAGCTTACAGATAATAGCCTGAATGACTTCAGAAACTTGCAGCGAAAAACAGAAATAAGCATAGTAGCCATTCGATATGCCCACAAGGAATTGACTGGGGAGTGAAGTCCTAATCAGCAAAGTCATCGAAGTATCCTCCTTCTGGTATCTCCTACTGATTTGGTCCTTCTTCCTCAACTGAGCAAATGTGGATATAGCTGTGAGTACATAGAGTACTCAACGCGTCGTTTGTAATAAAGATGCAATATATTATGCAAGGCATACCAAAGGATAGCTGAAAGGTTATTGTGTAGAAAGCAATAATTTAAAGTAAATACAATAAATAGATTGAAACGAACTTTGAAAATGATTAATAAGTAAAAATTAAAGGAATTGAGAGTAATCGTAAGTGAACTGACTATTCACTCCAATGAACCACCCGTGAACTAACATTACCGTAATGAACTACCAGTGAATTAATGTAACATCCCAGGACCCACATTACCCTGGGATGCCACTAAAACCACTCCACAACTAGCCAAATTACAAGATAAAATAATCTGGCAATAATTCCTAAACAAGATAGGATAAGCGGAAGCATATTCAATTAAGCGAAACATAATAGTGATAATCAATTTAATAATTTAAATCAACCTCCAACAATTTAACCAAGGAATAGTCACAAGTTTAATACTATTAAGTTAAAGTAAACCTGACGAGGTAGCTAGGCAAAAGACCAGAATCACTTTGTCTTTATTACAGCATAAATCTATTATCCAAGTGTATTATTGTGGTGCCGCTCTACCCTTTCCATGCATGCTCAATGATCACCTGTAGGGGGGGGAGAAACAAAGGTGAGATAAAATCTCAGCAAACAAATTGTTTAACAGGCTAATTAAACTACAACAATTTAATTATCAATATTTAATTTCCACAATGACCACGTTTATATCCTCAACCTCAAATCACCGCCACAACGGTAAAACAATAGCAAATAAATCTTGTTTGACTACTTTAAAACCTCAACCACTACCACTACCAAAGACAACAAAGCATATGTATGTTTTACTTCACTACTTTACTATTTCTCACATCCACAACTACTATCAACAATTACTACAAGAGAAAAGAATCTCATGTCACAAGTAGCTCACTTGAGCCAATTCCACATTACAACTATGAAGTTGTATATTTCAGATTACAACTATGAAGTTGTATTCGACTGCAAAATAGTTTCACCACAATACATTGCATAGGTATGCAAATGATCTTTCCACAACGCAATGCATATGATTGCGTATGCTCCACAGCACCTTTACCCAACAAGGTAAGAGTGTGCATCGTATTACGGTAATATATGATACTGTACCGGTACGGTCGCAACTAAGTGCGACGACATCCACATATGCAAATGTCATGATATGATATGAATGATATGATAATCATAAACCACATGAATTCCAACCTCAAAGGAGCATCAACATGCTCACAACATATCCACAACCATATATCCACCACATAGTTGTTTTCATATTCTGTATTAGCACACTACACAAATTTTCACATGATTACGAGCAATTTATCCAACATATCAATTGATCAATAATTGCTACCATCACAACCACAAGTATTCACTAAGAATACTACCACTTAGACCACAATATACTCGTAAAGTTTTCTACCCCACAACTATATTGATTCATCAAGAGCAATTTCGTATATCCACAATTAAACCATCAATATCATAAACAATTGAATTCTTAAAACTACTACCATCTGGACCACATTAAGGAAGCATGTAACAATGACATAGCACCTCAAATTAACAGAATTAATTAATGTAAATGTAGAATAATTAACGAGTTAAACAATAGCACAACCGCTACGTTTACATGCCTCAACCATTGAAGCGAAGCAATCACGTGCGATCAGGAGCAAAACCACCTGTCCAAAACGTATCTCTCAGCACAATGCTACAGCATACAAAACGCGACTTAAAAATTAAATATGTCGCTAGAAACTGAAACCAACACATAAACCTCTCTGCTCAACGATTCAACAATCTACCCACTGCAGCAGCGCTGTTTAATATTTTTGTATCTTTAGTAATATTAATTCATTTATAGCAAATGATATATTTCTGGATTCCTCACTTAAATGACTTCATTTTTCGTGTAGATCATATATTTTTATTTTGAGCCTAGTTAGGTGTAACTTAATGCACAAAACAGAGGAAGTTCTTTGTTCTGGCAATCTGGACAGCAAGATTCTAACGTGTCCCAACCACAGTACAAGGATCTAAAAAATATGATTTTGATAAAGAAGTTAGATTACTGAATTATCAACAATTTTCTCAATTACGACCAAAATCATAAAAATCATCTACTACCCCTAAACCACACTTGAACAACAATCTGTCCCAATCTGTACCCCTGATAAACAGCGGTGTTCCTGACCCTGCTACGCCCCGATCCCGTGTCCAAAAATTCTGAAAAAATATAGTAGATGGGTCTCGAAGTCCTCTACAATTTTCCTTTTGGGAAGATCCGCAGGAAAAATCGTTTCATAGGTCTAAACTGCGCAAACAGACGCGCTATGAGAATTGATCTACAGACAGACAGCAGGAAATCTCTAATCGGGTAATCAATCTGCTAATCCCCTTCTAATTCCATACCATGAACCCTAATTACTCTAAAAACAGAGGGGTTTGGGATTAGGAAAAATTACCTAGAGGATCCCTTGGGATCACCCCTCTTCTTTTCTCCTCTTCTTCTCCTCCTTCTCTTCTTCTTCCTTCTCTTCCCTTTCTTCTCTTCCCTTTCTTTTTCTCCTTGGCACCAATGGCGGTCGTTGGGGAGGGGAGGCGCACTGAGGGGGTGCGGCCAAGGGGGTGGGAAAGGGGTGGCGGCTAGAGGGAGGAGGGTGAGTGGCTAGGGTTTTGGCGAGGGAGGGAGGTGTGGCCACCCTTGGGCCTTCGGCCTAAGGAGGTTGGCTCACTCTCTAGGCAGCCCACTTAGAGGTTTTTATTTAATTATTAATTTATTTTATTTATTTTACAATATTTCATAATTTTTATTTTTTCCTTCCCGCGATTTACCGAAAAACCGGCGACTCCACGATTATTTTAAAAACTTACGCCATAACGACGATCAGTATATTACATGTGCATACAAAAATAATAGAGCAGATAGCTGAATCTTCAATTCTTGATTCTAAAAATATAGGCACAACATATGCACAACCTTGTAAATTATAGAAGCAATACTTGATATGCCACAAATATTAGAATCGGTTTTTGAAATTATATTTTCAGCTTATCGCCAACCGTTCTTTCTACCAACTCCGCCAATCCCAGATGGGCTTGTTAGTACCATCGAGCGAGAGTGGAACAAGTGGTGGGACTGACCGTAACATAATTGACAGACCCAAGACATACTCTAGCAAGTAAAGTGTTCCTTTTAGTTTGTCTCTGTAGAATGAATACTAATATCAAGTTTTAGAAGACAACGCATAAATTGTCCGATGTACTCAAAATGATGATTGCTTTCCTAAATGAGTTTACTAACAAAATTAAGTTTAGAGCAAAATTAAATCAAAAGAAGCAACCCAAGCAGGCCTGCTGGAGCGACACCCAAAATAGTCATTGTATGCAAATGCATCAACTATTCCTTTGTTTTGATATGGAAAAATAATCATATTACCCTCGCTCGTTGAGTTGTGGTCTGAGGGCTCGGCCTACACCACACATGCATTTCTAACAACAGAAGCTAAAATCTCTATCAATGTCCCCCCTAGTTCACATGTCTACTATCGAGTTAATATAAAATGTTCTTTCGTTGGTAGTTGGCTCACTCGGTTATTTCGTGTAGAGTGTGTGCTAATTCATGACCATAATTTTAATCCAACAAACATTACTATGAACGGTATAATGCACGTTCGTTGGTCAAATACATTGTTAAGAATTGGTAAAGTGCAAATATGACCAAATATAACATATAGTATCTACATATATACAGTATACAATTTCAGGAAATATCAATTGCACTAAGATACTGGAATACAGAACAACTGGTAAATTACCTTCCAATTTCATCAGTGCACTTGCAAAAACTACCAATATGTTATACTGAAATCCATAAGTTTCATGCATGTTAATGTAGCTCACTGAGAGTGCATGTAGAACACAAAAGCATGGTCGACCAAACTCACATTGTAGGCATGTCAATAATGAACTCCCCTCTTTATGCCGTGTCAGTTCCCTTCATATATACAATAGTTGATTTCGGATGCTAGCAAATTCACAAACCACTAAAGGTCAAACTAAAGAATATGATGCTCCACCCATGGCTTAGCAAATCTTTGTATACAAACTAAATCTGCATACCAGCTCACTCTAGAATAGTAAGTGCAGGAAGTGTTCATTGCAATTATCAGCAAATAGTGGTAACAAACTCTACCAAACACTTAGAATTAATAGAAACATAAAATTCACGGAAATTCCTCCTACTGCAACCAAAGCAGGTGCTGGCTTATCTTAACCCTAAGATAAAACCAAAAAATGTTTCAATAAAAATTTCCTAGGCTATGTTAACCCTAAGATAAAACAAAAAATTCTTCAATGAAATCGTAAGTAGTAAGAGAGGGGAAAGAGTACTTAGCTCGCGGGTAGGGAAAGGAAATTCCGCTGTTGAGGGCACGATCACCGACTTGGGGAGGGTAGTATCGGTGTGGCCGCGAGGTCCTTGGGACGGTGTCATATGGAGGCGGTGACGGCTCCCTGCATGGCCACACTGTAACATAACAAAATTTGTGATTTTTAAAATTTTAAATTCAATTTAAATATTTTAAAGTATTTGGATCTAATTTGAATTTTTTCTGAGTTTTTCCAGAAATTAAAATCTATTTCTAGAATTAAAAAGAAATCTTAATTTGAAAATATAATACCAAAATAACTTGGAAATATTTTAACTAAGCTCAAAAAACCCCATAAACTTATGTAAATTTTTCTAGAATTTTTGGAAGTAATTTCATATTTTTCTGATGCTTAACGAATTTTCTAAGATTTTCTGAAAATCAAAAACTAAAAAGAAAAACATTAATTTCCTTCCCCTCCCCTCCGGCCGCCACGTGGACGGCCAAATCGCGTCCACGTCGCCGCCATCCCCACCACCCACCTGGATCCCGCCTTCTCCTCCCCGACGCCCGCCACGTCGCTCCCCGAACCCATCCGCTCCGTCCGCCGCCACTTAACGCCCTCGGCCGCCCGATCCGCGCCCCTGCCGCGTGGCGCCATCTCGACCGCCCGCACCCCCCTTCTCTCTCCCTTCCGCTGACAAGCCGGGCCCACCTGTCAGGCCGTCTCCCCTCTCCCGCGCCTTCTTCCTCGCGCCACCACCGCAACCGCCGCCCACCATTTCCCGCCCCATCTTCCCACCTTCCCGCCTTCCCACGTGCGCCGCCAACCTCCTCTCCTTTCCGCACGACGCGCCCACCCCCTCTCTCTCGCGCCCCATCTCCCCACCTTTCCGCAACCGCCGCCATCCACCTCCCACTCCGGTGAGAAATTCCCACGACCCGTTGCTCCCGAGCCTATAAAACCCTCCCTGAGCATCCCCATTCTCCGCTCCACCTCCCTCCACTTTCCTCTCCTTCCCGGCCGCTCCATCGCCGCCGCGCCGAAGCACCCGAGGCTCCGCCGCTTTCCCCTCGCCGCCGGCCGCCTCCGTTCATCGCCGAGCTCCGCGCCAAGGTGAAATGAGTTCCCTCCTTCCCTCTCTCTGTTCCCGCGCATGAAGCTGAAGGCTTGCTGCTCACGGCGAGCTCGCCGCCCCTGCGCGCCTGGCGGCCTCTCCCCGTGCCTACGTGGCGGCGGCGTGGCGCGCGCGCCGCCACCTCGGCATCCCTCACCGCGTCGGCGGCAGCCACCGTGCCACCTCGGCCGTCCTTCGCCTCCGTGGACTCGGTCTATGGACCAGGGCCCACTGTCAGCCAGCCCACCTCAGGGCTGAGGTCATGCTGGCGCAATAAATCCGATTTTTCCCGCAGAAAAATAATTCGGCCGAAAAAGAAATTCCTTGCTGACGCAATAACTCTGATTTTTCTTCTTTTTCTTTTTCTCTGAATTTGAACTTCCCGAGGCCCGTACTTTTTCATCTTAACTCCGATTGAGCCCATTCAAATTTCTAAATTCATCAAAAATTCCAAACTATCTATTTATGAAATACTTTGGAATTTTTGAAATTTATTTGATATTTATAAAATTTAAATTTCAAATTTCAAACACCCAATTCATTTTCAAATCCTCAGTTCCATCCCAAATTTTTTGTACATTTCCAAAGATCCAGATTCAACTTTGTAAAATATCCATAAAATTTAAATTATTTTTCTGAGATCAAATATTTTATATTTAAATTCTTTTTCATTTAATCTTCCAAAAATCCTTCCTCCTTCGTTTGAACTCCGAATCCGTTGAAACTTTCTCCTAAATTCATATAAAATTATAAACTCCTTTCCAGTAGATACATTATATTTTTGTAATATTATTTGTATTTGTTTGTTCGTTTATTTTATCGTTTTACGCGTAGAATCCAACGTTGTTGAAGAATTCGAAGACCCACAGCAAGAAAGTCAAGATATCGCACACGAAGGCAAGTCTCCTTTGAACATTTTAAACCTATGTTTGTGAAATATTTTTGATTATTTTAAATTTAATGCATTGCTATATTACATAAAATGATAATTTATGTAATAAGGATAATAGTTAAACCAATAATTGTTATGCCCTCATTTGACATTGACAATCATGTACCTTTAACACTCTAGGATTCTTTTGACTCAGTATTGGGATTATTAATTCTTTGCTAAATATTAGAACGGTAGTAAAATGCTTAGTCGTGCTAAATAACTTTTGTAACCTTGGAGTGGGAAATTATATTTCATTGATCTAGAATTTTGTTCAGAAATTAGTGGCGACTGGTGTTGCCACTGTATCTTCAAAAATAAATAAAATGTGAAGAGTTGGTTTAGACTTGGGCGGATGGTAAGATTGATTTCTGGTTTTAAAATAAAGTTTTGGGAGTGTTAAAATAACTTGTCTCTTGTGGGAAAAGTGTACAACCTCTGCAGAGTGTTAAAACTATTCGAATAGTCGTGCCCACGGTCAAGGGCAGGCAAGGAATACATTCACATGGTAGATTTCTGGTTTTAAAATAAAGTTTTGGGAGTCCGAGAGTGGATGGAACTCGCGGGGTTGTCCTGGTGGATAAAGCCAATGTGGGTGGTTGGAACCCGTAGATTTGAACCTTGGTGGATGGAACCTGTTATTTAGTGAAGGTGGATAGAACCTTCACGATAAAAATGTTGAATAATTTCAGTCAAGATAATTACTTCGTTATATTCCTGCCTTCCAAAATATTTAATGGTATCAGAAATAAAATATTACTTTGTGCAAAAGAACCACATGACCCTTTGTTAAAATCCTTACATCTACTGCATGTTCCCAAGATTTGCGGAGTACTTTTATGTACTCACATGCTACACCTAAAAATGTAATCTCAGAGGAATACGATGCTCAGGAAGGAGACTACGACTACTTTGCGTGTGGATTCGACGAAGGATTTCTGGAGTACTAGGTTGCGCTTTTCCAGTCAATAGCCTGTGGCGTATTGATGGGTCTTTGTCAAAGTTTATTTTGCTTCCGCTGTGTTGTGTTTATTTGTGAGGTCTTGAAACCTCAGTTGTACTAAAAAGACCCTTTGGTATGTACTCTTTATTATTGTAATATTCATTGTTGGTTATGTAATCATCACTGTTTAACTGTGTGCACTAGCTTTGATCTGGGACTAGTGCTGTAATACACAGAGGGTCCGGTTTCGGAAATCCGGGGTCCCGACACACATTGGTCAGTGAGGTCAAGCGTGGACATTAACACGAATTTTTAGATTGCGCTACTGCCCTTTCTAACTACCGTTTGTCTGAAGTGCACCTGACATTTAAGCCTATGACAATTGGAACACCCTCCCATTTGAAAATGACAAAAGCTATACAAAATAAAGCACGGCTGATGGGGCGCACGCCCATCAGAGCAAACACTGCACCTCATTATTGAAGTGCATTTACATTGGATTTGTGTACATGCTGCTTTGAGATAGCCTTGCATTTTATAAGGATACCTCTTCTTCTCGTCCTTACTAATGGCCTAGTGTTTCAAATAGCTCTGTAATGACTGATATGTAAACTTGTCTAACAGGAACCCCACAAAACCAACCACCAATTTGATCTCACAAACCAAATTCATACAAATGACTCTAAATCACAACCTTAAAGAGTGATTTATATGTTGTAACCCTAGTGACCACATCCATGCTTGCACGGTAGCACTCGAATCAAAGCTCGAATGAATGGACGAAGAAGTAGGAAAATCGCATTTCGGGCAAAGACGAGAGAACAAATGGCGCACAGACCTCGAATTGGATTTCTTGAAGATGACCTCCTCCACATTGCTTCTAATGGTGGGCATGGTGGTGATGACCTCACCGCGGTGGAGCCTGCAAAGTGCATTTCAGGCAAAGGCAGGAGAAGAAAGGAGAGAAACGTGCAGACCTCGATTCGGATTTCTTGGAAATGACCTCCTCCACATTGCTGCTGATGGTGGGAGTGGTGGTGATGGACTCGCCACGGTGGAGCCCGCAGAGTGTCGCTACTCTTCCTCACCACCGCTATGCTCTCCGCCAGTGACACTGCGGCAACTACCATCTCCTTGACCAGTGATGGCGGTGTGGACAAAGGGAAACGATAGTATGAGGAAGGAAGAGGTAGGGCAATGTGGTTGGACGGCATGGTGGCAATGGCGATTGCGAAGGGGAAGTGTGACAAGGAAGGTGAGGGTGACGGGGATGCAGCGATGTCGTCATCCATGTAGGCGTGGGGAAGGGGCCAAATCCAACCATCCCCATACATGGCGTCGATGCGTAGCCCTCTCCTCTCTCCGCCAGGCCAGATGCGGTTAGATCCACGCTATCGGAGTCTAATTCTGGGCAAATCTGGACCATGCTACAGGGTCTCCTCCAGCTGCTGCTGTGCGCCTTCGACATATCCATCAACTTTGGTGCGAAGGGGATGAGGGGCGAGGAAGTGGTGATCTCAAGCTGGTAGCAGTGGAATTTCACATTGGATGGTAGGAAAAGTAGAGAGGGACCCACATGGGGAGGGAGGCGACGTAGGTTTGTGGCGCTGAGCTTGGTGCTAGCTAGCAGTGGTGGCCCGTGGCGGACAGGAGGAGCCCGTGATGGAGGGGACAAGGGGGGAGAGAGAGAAGCGCAAGAGGGAGACAGGGTCAGGACGTGGAGAGGCAGCGGCGGTGACCTGACCAAGGGCTGTTGTGGTGGCACCTAGGTGAAGGAGAACGGGAGTGACATTGAGGGTGAGAGGAGGAGGATGGAGGGCGAGGGTGAGAGCGAGGGCCAGAGGAGGAAGCAGTGACTGTGTGGGGTGGTGGGAAGGAGGAAGAGGAGGGACTAGTTGTGGTCAGAGTAGGGGTGGGGAGGCGGTTGCGAGCATGCCGCGTTGGGAGAAAGAGTGGGTGGGTGGGATGACCATCCAACTACGTGGGGATAAACTAAGGAGTGGCGAGGGGAGAACGAACATACGACCACCAACTCATATTTTTAAGTAGTAGAGATTTAGCCTTAGATCACTCAATAAGACCGCTAGCTCAACGAGTACTCGAAAACAACAAGTACTCGGTAATTATCATCGCTTTGCTCAAAACACTCGGGCATAACAAGCATCGCTATCTATTAGAACCATCGAGAATTGACTACTGAGTATCGATCGCTACGATTACAAGTACCAACCAATCACTGCCACATCAATCACCAAGTTTCAAGTATCACCGACAACCACTACCGAGTACCGAGTCCTTCTGACTATGAGTACGGTTCCTCTGAATACTGTTCACCAATCACCGCTAGCCAGTTCTACCACTGGCCTAATACGAGTACTCGAAGTACTCGAAGATAGCAAGAGTTAAAGCACTCGTACCGACCATGAAGTCTATGAGTACAGACTGTGAAGTTTACGACAACCGATCGTAAAAGTCTAAGACTATCGATCGTGATGTCTATGACAACCGATCGAAAAAGACAGCAGACTGCAAAGTCTGTGAGTACCGATCACAAAGTTGTCAACTATCGAGTACCGACCAGTAAAATCCATGACTATGGAATATTGATCAGATACTGTAGCTACGACCATGAAAAAGTACTGTAGCATATGACCTTACAACCTACAACTGGTTCACTGTAGCTAAGACTGGTTCATTTTCGCTTACGACCGATTAAATGTTACTTATGATCGGTTTACTGTTCGAGGTCGAAATCTACGATTACCTGCCGTGGTCGAAGCTAGACGTGATCGTAGTCGGACATGGTTGAAGTCAACATGGTCGAAATCTGCTGATTGGACAAAACCATTTGGACCACTCAACACAAAGCTATTCGATCCTCCGATACTACTCAGACACCATCTAATACTCCGCTGCCACTCAAAAGTCGTTTGATCCTCCAATGGCACTCGACAACCATCCGATGCCACTCGGACCCGATCGGACTGATCCGAAACTACTCGAAGTAGACCAAAACACTCGAACCCGACTGAAACAACTCGGAGCTATCAAAAACTACTCGGACCTGTCCAAAACAACCCGATCTGGACCGAAACTTTCTCAAACGCAAATTTCAATGTAACCCAAAAATCAATTATTCATCATCACTAAATGCACGACTACCACATGTTCTAACAATTACATAAATATAGACTTCAATATTAGGAAGGAACAAACCTTTGATTTACTTTATTTTTAGGTTATGCATATTAGCCTCTGCCTAATATAATAATATTAATTAATTTGCTTTAAGATTCGTAAACTTTTGCTTTAAGATTCGTAAACTTTTTTTAAAAGAGGTGTACCGAAGCATACCCAAAACAAAGCCAAGCCTGCCTGCTCCAACTGCAATAAGCCTGACTTACTCCCCACGTGCACCAACATTAAATATCCCACCTATTCCCCATGTTCTGAAAAAACATATTGAATATGCTTCAGCTATGCAATCCTACAAAGAATTGGCATTCAGAGAACAAAATTCTGTGCGAAAATCTTGCCCATATGCTTCACTTTTCAGTTACATTCTTGTCTATGTGTCCTGTTTTGATCCTCAAGCCAATATCTGTTCTATAGCTAAACTACTTGTTTCTAACTAAGACCGCAGAGCTACCGTAGACATGCCGTGGTCCCGATCCACCCTACAGACTTTACATTAATTTGGAGGTTCTGTTACGAAAGATTTGCAGCAAGGAAAGAATGATTCTGTAGTTATCACGCCAAGAAGAGCTAGAAGTAGATTTTTGCACCTGAGTGTACGGAGTACATCTACAGCTTCGTAACAACCTCATCAGCAAAAGCTCCAGATGCCATTGTCATACGAATCACCCACGTGACACCCTCCAAAGTTCTCATTATCCTGAACACTGCACAAGTTGCTCACATTTTTCGTCCAACTTGGAAGACATATCTCATCGATGGAGAATAAATGTTTCTATTTTGATAGAAATATATATATTCACATTTTTAATCCTTCAGGAACAAATTCTTGCTAAAATATTTATTTGGAACTTTGTGATGTCACATCCATATCAAGCAAAGGCATGACCCTGTATTTTCCATCATTTTTTTTGTTTTTAATTGTTTTGTCCTTTTTGTACAAGTTGGATACAGTCATCACAACCTTTGAATCTATCTATGTGAATGGAATTTCTTGTTTACTGAAAAATAGCAAGAAGATACACAACACATCAGCCTGCAATGATATGTGATAGCTAGAGGAAAAAAGCTGCAAAAAGGGGGGAAAATCATCTATGTTTGAATGGACAAAATTTGAGATTGAGTGAACATAATCCGCAATGACACCAACTACAAGACAGAAGTAATTTTTATTTAGCAGTTAGACATCGAATCTATGCCCATAAGCCTGATGGACAGTTCAAAAAGGAGAATGGAAAGATGCTGATTTTCCCAATATTCTGATGCTCTCTTCCCCTTTCCCTCTCCTACTTTCCCTATCCCCTAAGTATCGTATGTCATAATTCATGAATAAGTACAGCATTGTGTGATCATGATGTCATTAGAATTAAAGAATCATCAAACTTGCATTATAATGGTCGGTGCCTTGTGCTGGGTGTGCACTTGATGAAATAGTAGGGAACCCCACAGGACAGATGACTGACAAATGAATCTGTGGCTTAGGAGCAAAAGCATGATGATTGGATAAGATATGGTAAAACCACTGAGAGGAGGACCTCAGATCTCTGATGCTCCTACTTACAGAATGTGTTCCAACTTCTGAGGACAAAAATGTGGCATGTAGGATGCTGAAATTAAACAATGCCCAACCATCATACAGCTGCTCAAACAGAAAATACACTCTTGTTTAGCTTAAAATTTTGGAATGTTAAGGTTTGCTTGGTGGGTTTACCTACTAATTGTAACATCCTGTTTTCACAGTTCCTCTGAAGCTCATTTGGACTTTTCTGGAATTAATTAAAGCTTCAATTGAATTTTTATTAAGTAAAAGGATTTCATGTGACAAAATTAAACTTCGACCACAGTCGCTTTGACTGCTTCGACCACGACTGCATAGTACGAGTCAAGATTTGTTCCACAAGCCAGTGCAGGGTGATGGCGGCGCCGGCTTGGGCGATGGCGTCGCCGGCGATGGGAGACAGAAGGGGAGACGGTGAGCGGTAGAATGGAACCCCGAGGGATGGAAGATGCCTAAGGAGGCGGTGGCTCGAGCCAGGCAGCGCTAAGGGAGGGCCGACGGTGGCTTGAGCAACCGACACAGGGAGGCCACAGTGGCGGCAACGGCCGGAGGGGAGGGGAAGAATCAGAGGCGAGCATGAGCATTCGTGGGGTATAGTGAAACTTACCGAGCAGCCGGCACATGGGAAGGACCTCCAGGGGAGGTCGACGGCATGAGGCTACGGCGATACGAGGAGCTTCGCGACGCCGGCGAGCTAGGGCTGAAGGGAAGCTTGGCGAATGGTGGGGGGTCATAGTGGTGCTCCAAGGGAGCTTTAGTCAGGCAGAATTGGCCCGAAGTGGCCCCAATTGCCAGATTGCTGGCTGACCAGAGTTGGGGAGACAAAGCCGTCGATGAGTTGTGGGGCATGTGAGGCCGATTCCTTGTGGTGGGAGGAAGAGTGGGTTGTGAAGAAAGTGTTGGTGGCCTGCCGTGGCTTTTATAGGCGATGAAGTGGCCTGGCAACGTGCGGCCCTATACGACCGATATGGCGGAGGCATGTGGCGGTATGGCCGAGCACAACCATTGAGGAGGAGTGATGGAGGGGATGTGCAACAAGTCAGAAAGGACCACGGTGCTGCGAAGGAGGATGGCGTGTGCCTGAGCGAGGGATACAACGACAGTCCTGCAGCGCACGGTGAGGAATGGCGATGCGGCAGGGTAGGGCCAGGCAGGGCTGTGGCTGATGGAAGGCGGTTGTGGCGTCTAGTCATGGCGGCGTGGGCGTGCCCTGTGGCTAACCTTAGCAGATGTGGCGCAACGGTCCGAGTGGTGCTCCACCGTTCTCCGGTCGAGCAGTAGGTCAAAAAGGGCAGGGTCAGATGCGATGACGCACTGTGGTGACGAGGGAGATGGACACAGCAAGATTTTGGAATTCATATGTCTAATTTTCATTTCCAATTCGGAAAACTCAAAATTAAATCCGAGTTTGAGTTCTCAAGTCAATTTGATTGAAAATGGATTTTTATTTAATTTAATTTCTGGATTTTGGTTTTTCAGAGTTTTAAACTCACATTTAAATTATTGCGTATCTTTTATCATGATGATTGCTATTTGTATTTGAGAATTATTTCTGGTTATTGTTTTGCTTAGCACAAAACTCGGGAAAAACCAACCAGGATTTTTTCAAGATTTTCAAATGCCAATGAGATGCAAATAAAAGTTTTAAATTCTTCACAATTTCGAACATCCAAAATTTAGGATGTTACAAACCTACCCCCTTTAAATGAATCTCGACCCCAAGATTCCAATAGAATGAAAAGGAGGTGGGACCAAGCTATCTAGCAGTAGGTTCTAAAGTTTTCACCGATGTGCTGATTTTTTCCTTTGGAGAAGGCAGAAGAAAAGATATCCTACACAACAAAGGGTTAACACTTGGAGAAAATATAAGGGAATAGAGCAACCTTGTTCTCCTAGGTAGGTTGTAGGTTTCTGGGCGCTCGCTGCTTGATATCGTTGTAGAATGGAATGGTTGTGTCATTTGCTAGTCTCATAATGGTCGAGTAATTTCTATCGATAGATTGATAATGATGGCCTATTTCGGAGGGAATAGATGGCCTATATTCGATGGGATAGATGGTCTTGGGGGATGTTAGTATGGCGATTAGTATATCTACATGGTGGTCATTTGTCCTTATTAGAGTTTGTTTTTTCTTCTTTTTGCTAAACATGGTAATTTAAACTCCCGGACACTTGAAATCATCACCACCATAAGATTCTTGGCTTTGCGAATCTTGTTGTACTGGTCTAATTAGTTTTAATACAAGTTATTGTATCTCCAAAAGTAATTATACATCATAGTAGTTCTCCAACATCCTTGTCTATTCTTGCTACCCCCTTAAAATAAATGACAACTGACATTAGTTGCCTTTTCTAGCTCCAGGCATGACGAGTCCTATGGCGATCTGAAGGCTTATCCATTGCATCTCGACTGCCTTAGTCAGCAACAGGTTTAGGGAGCAATTTTTGGGCCAGTGGTCTTGTCCTTCTCAAAGAAAATAGGTGACTTTGCTCGTTGAACACTCTCCTGGTGGGTGGTCTTCTTCAAAATTAGGGCAGTTTGCAGAACATTGACTTTCATCATGTCCCTTCTCTCCACAACGCCTACAAGGTATTAGGTTCGTGAGGCAGTCTTCTGAGCAATGGTGTTTCTTACAGTATGAACAGTAGGGAACTGGGCACTCATAGCATTAATGTCTAGTTTGCCAGCATGTGAAGCATGCTCCTTGTGTAACTTTCCATATTAGAGGACATGACTGTGCAACATGTCCTGTTTTACTGCACTCGAAACATATAGCACTTAATGGAGCTTCCTGGTGTGGTGGCAGAACTTCGGTGGATGCAGCTTGTTCCTTGTTGGGGCTCTTGAGATTGATGAGTCCTTCTTTGCTGAAGTTGAAGCTGGTGGTGATGACACCATTTCCTTGCCTTTCTGGTTTTTGAATGAGGCAACTTTTTGCGTAATGTCCTAGATTGCTGCAATCGAAACATTTACCTTGCTTCTTCTAAGGGCACTTTCTGGAGCTGTGCCTAGAATTCTTGCAATAGAAACAAGTGGCATCCTTTTGAGGTTTATTTGATGCAGTACTACTATTATTTCCATTGTGATGACTTCTCTTTCACATTTCTTGTAGAGTGGATTTATGTGATAGCTTGTACAGATGGTTAGGGTTATGGCGAGCATCGACTATTAGTCTCCTTTTCTTTCTTCTGCCAGCGGTAGTCACCTTGCTCACAGCCGTTGCGTCTGATTGACGAGGATTTGATCTATGGGTCCTTCGTGTTGGTAAGGAGAGAATATTAGCAGGACGGAGACTCGAGTCTTGGTCCTTGTGCAGGTTGAGGCTTCCAGTCATCGTCTTCTTGGTGATGTCTCTTTCTCTAACTATTGGAAGGTCGAGAGATCTTTGCTTGTCCTTGATTGCTTTTGTTTGGCTATCTGCTGCTTCAATCCTTAGACCTGGTGGGGTTTTTAGAAAAGGGGTGAGAGGGAATAGCATAAGATGAGGATTGAGTCGTGGGAATAAGGTAATCTAAACCTATTCTAATTTTAAAAGAGCATACCTTGGAAGTTAGGGTGGCACACAAATCACACATGTTTTTAAAACAATCTTTTACTGTGACTGCGAAACATAATGTCCAAGGGCAAGAAGGCAGTGTACAGGGCCCAAGTAAAATCTTGCGACAGTACAACGTCTATTCAGGGGAGCACACATAAGAGGGCATAGGGTTCATCATACATAATCTGTTTTAGAACGAGACCATCTTATCTTCATGAACATCTTCGACGTTCCTAACCTTAAATTTTGGAGTAGGGGTAAGAGAAGGAGAATTAATTTCCTCTCGAAATCAACAGAAGGAAGAAGAGAGTCATTCAGCAAAAAATTGATCGATATCAATGCTCTCTATTTTATTATCATTTTTTTGGAAAATGGGGTTTTTTGGCAAAAATGTTTCTCCTATGGTGGTTTTAAGATACTAAATTTTTGAAATATCTATTTTTTTGGAAAAATGAAGTTTCTTTTTGGAAGGGTATTCTAACATCTATCAATCTTCAAATATCAATCACAGACTAATTTACTCCCATATTTCTTCTATACATAGGCTTAAGATCCGATGGCCTTATTAATTGTGCTTCCACTTTTGCAAATTATACCTAGGCTATCTTCTGTCATTACTTAGTCACTATATTATTGTTGTTTAAAACTCCAAATAGCGAGTGTGATTATTTACTTAATCCACCGATCATACACTTTCTATTGTGACATCCACAGTTTCATTAATCTAGCTAAGGTTATCTAATTCTCACATAAATCTTAAATTCCACCATAAATTTGTGAAGCAAATCTCAGATCCGCTATTTGTCAACTATTCAACTCCAAATTCTAATGAAAATATAATATTCTTTATTTTAGATCCACCGATACTATTTGTATCATGACTTTCTAAGAACCCAATCTTCTCTATCACTGATGCAAGATCATAATCTGTTCATCTAGTAATCAACCTTGCTATCTACAATTTTCTTCCAAACTAATTCATTTTCATAAACATCTACCAGGAATAATGTGATTAATCATGTCTATAATTCAATGGTTATTATCACTTCTTCCAACTTTTCAAAAATTCCATTAATCCCTCCAATAATCAACTATATTTTGTTATTCCACCCTTGTAAACACTCAATAGGAATTATAGAATTTATCAATGTCATAATCCAATAATTATTTTCACACTTCCTATTTCTTCAAGAATCAATTAGTTCATCTATCTAGTCCAAACTCACTATTGTTTCCTTCCGATGATCGACATGAATCCACCAACATCCTTGTTTATTCACTACAAACATGTATCTTCTTTACTTACGTCTCCATTTACTTCTCTCCATTCATTTTTTTGTGTAAGAACAGAAGTATATTTCTAACCAGGAATAATAAAACCAACACAGGGAATATGTTTTTACCAACATAATTATTTCAGAAGTAACACTTCTTTTTCTTTCAAAAGTTAACCCTTAGGCATTAATTTTGAAAAACTAAGGCCCTTTTTGGGGAAGTTTTTGAGAAATAACTTTGCTTTGACTATTTGAGAAACCAAAGTGAATTTTGATATAAATTTTGGTAATTAGTTAAACTTATAAAAATTTCCTCGGAAGATCAGGTTTGTTGGAGTTTGAAAATGAATTTTGTACACAATTTGATAATCAATCACTTACCTTATCACTAAGTCGACACCCAGGGTTTGTTGGTAAGTAGTTATATGGCTTCTGCACCATATGCTAAGCTTTCAGTATTATAATCGCTTAGCTTATCACTGGGGCGACACCCAAGGCAACACATCTCAGGGCTTTTCACTGCTGCCACTTTTCCAATCCCACCCACAAAGTTTTTGAAACAGAAATTGAAGTATATCTGGTTAAGTTCCCATATCCGCCCTTGACCGTGGGTATGACTATTCGAATAGTTTTCACTCTGTAGAGTTTGTACGCTTTCACCACAGGAGACAATCCTCCTGTTGCTCCATATGATTCTTTAGTCATGCGGTTGAGTAGATCATCACAGTGATTTTTCAAAATATCTGACCCCTTTTCCCATCTCACCCTAGGGGTTGCTCCCACTTGCGATGAGTCTCATACATTGTACGAGATGTTAACCACGGACAGTAGCGCATTGGACTCCGCTCTCCACAATGTTAGCATGACAGGTGAATTTCACCCTGTAACACCCTAGGACCCACATTACCCTGGGATGCCACTAAAACCACTTCAAAACTAGCCAATTAACAAGATAAAAAATTAAACTAGCAATAAATCCTAAACAAGATAGGATAAGCAGAAGCATAAACAACTAAGAAAAACAGGATAGTGATAACAATTAAATAATTTAAATCAACCTCCAACAATTTAACCAAAGAATAGTTCACAAGTTTAACACTATTAAGTTAAAGTAAACTATGACGAGATAGCTAGGCAAAAGACTGGAATCACTTTGCCTTTATTACAACATAAATCTATGATCCAAGTGCATTATCGTGGTGCCACTCTACCCTTCCCATGCATGCTCAATGATCACCTGTAGGGGGAAAAATAAGGGTGAGATAAAAATCTCACCAAGTGTAACATCCCAAAATTTTGAGTTTTGAAAATTTTAAATTTAAATTAATTATTTTAAAGCAATTGTCTTTTATTTGGATTTTACTGTGTTTTTCTGGATTTTATTTCAAATTTTAAAACAAGAAAATGTATTCTAAATATTTTATTAAAGCAAAAAACGGTTCATTTTATTTTTCATAACCTTCCCAGAATTTTTTAAATAATTTTTAAGAATTTTTTGAAATTAAAAATCAATTTTAAAAGATAAAAGGAATTTTATAAAATTATTAAAAGAAAATCCGAAATTAAAAATATTTGTATTCAGTTTAAAATATCTCCAGAAATATTCTATGAATTTTCTGGAATTGTTAGATATTATTTATTATTGTCTAAGCAATTATATTTTTTCTAGCATTTTCTAAAACTTTAATCCGAAAATTAAATCCGAATTAATCTTGGGCCGCCACGTGTCGCTCCCAGATTGAATCTATCTCTCTCCACGATTTAATCTCAGCCCTCCATCACAACTTACCCCTTCATTTAAACCCAACGCGCGAGATCAATCCACTTGCCACGTGTCAAGCATCCAACGGCCCGTACCCCTTCACACTCCCTCTCTCTCTCCTCCATTAGAGCCGAATGGAAAGCTTCAATTGCGGCCAATTTCTCCGCTTAAACTCCCGATTAAATTGCGCAATAAGAGCCCCAATCAATCCCCTCTAATTGCCGACCGTTTCCCCCTCAATTCCTCCACTAATTGCGGCCGTAAATCTGTCCTCTCCCTCCTCCTCCACGCCCTTCCCTCCTCTTGCCCTATAACCCCCGGCACCCTTTCGCACCGCCTCCTCCTCCACCTCTTCCCCACTCCGCCGCCGCTCCGTGCCCTTCCTCGCGCGCCGCCTCGGCGCCACCGCCGCCGCCTCTCTCCGCCGTCGGCCCTTCTCCGCCCACCTCCCGAGCCGCCGCCGGTACAAATGAGTCCGCCGCCTCCTCTCTCCTCCTCCGTGAGTGCCGCCGCCGCCGGCCGCCGATGCGCTGCCGCCGCCTGCGCGCTCGAAGCCGGCGCGTGCGGATGCCGCGTGGGCTGCCGTGTGGGCGCCTCGTGGTCGCCACGTGTGCCGCGTGGCGCGGCGTCAACGGGTGTGCCACCTCGGCACAGCCGCCGGTCCGTGGACTCGGACCACGGTGGACCGGGCCGACATGTCCGAATTTTCGAAATTCAAATTTTTGCTGATGTCAGCATTGCGTCATAAATTCCTTTTTCTTTTCGGCCGAATTTAAAAATAGTGCTGACCTCATAATTATGATTTTTCAGTACAAAAATAAATCAAAAAATCTTTCTTTTCCTTTTCTTCCAATTAAAATTTCCAGAGGCCATAACTTTCTCATTTTAACTCCGATTTGACCCGTTCAAATTTCTAAATTTTCTAAAATCATGAACTACCCAAATATATACTCTTTTTCAATTTTTGAATTTTATTTGAATTCATGTGTATTTATTTGCTTTGTTGCTTTGTCTTTTTCGCACGTAGAATCCGACGTCGCCGAAGATTTTGTCGACCCGCAGCAAGAAAGTCAAGACACCGCACACGAAGGCAAGTCTCCTTTGAACATTTTGAACCTATGTTTGTGAAATGTTTTTAATTATTTTAAATTTAATGCATTGCTATGTTACATAAAATGATAATTTATGCTATAAGAATAATAGTTAAACCGGTAATTGATATGCCCTTATTTGACATTGACAATCATGTACCTTTGACACCCTAGGATTCTTTTTGACTCAGTATTGAGTTTATTAATTCTTTGCTAAATATTAGAATGGTAGTAAAATGCTTAGTCCTGCTAAATGACTTTTGTAAACTTGGAATGGGAAATTATATTTCATTAAACTAGCCCATGTTTTAAAAAATGTAGTGGTGATTGGCGTTGCCACTGTTCTTTAAAATAAAATAAAATGTGAGAGTTGGTTTAGACTTGGGCGGATGATAAGATTGGTTTGGTGCGGTTAGCACGAGAACTTGTAATGTGTATGTTCCGCCTTAGTCAATTAAGGACCGAGTCTTGTGATTGTCCAAACTGAGCACTACCGTACAACCACATGTCTAAATGGGTACGACCTAGCTGAATAAATTACAATAGTCTAATTTAGGTACCACCAGTGGAAAGTGAGTGCCAGGGTGTACTGGTTATTCACAGTGAGGGACAGAGATTTACTGTACTCATATGGCGCAAGAGGGGGCTTCTGAATGTGGTGGATTTAACCCTTTCAGTGGTGAAACCTCAGTGGGTGGTGTCTAGCTAGACTAAAGTAAGGTAAAAACTTTGTGATAAATTATCTGGGTCTCATGCCTAAGGAAGCATGTTGGCTATTAAGATGACTTGTCTCTTGTGAGTAAAGATGTACAACATCTGCAGAGTGTAAAACTATTTGAATAGCCGTGCCCACGGTCAAGGGCGGGCAATGAATGCATTCACATGGTAGATCTTTGGTTTTGATTTTAAAGTAAAAGATTTGAAAACTAGAGAGTGGATGGAACTCTTGGAGTTGTGTCCTGGCGGATAGAGCCAGTGTGGGTGGATGTAACCCATGGTTTTGAACCTTAGCGGTTGGAACTAGTTAACTAGTGTTGGTGGTTGGAACCTTCACTAGAATATTATTGATAGTTTCTGTTAAAGCAAATTCTTTATTAAATTAATACATTCGAAAATATTTAATGGTATTTGAAATAAAATATTGCTTTATGCAAAAGAACCATATAACCCTCCTTTGTTAAACCTTGCAACTATTGCATTTTTCCCAAGACTTGCGGAGTACTTTATGTACTCACATGCTACTCTCAAAAATAATAAACAGAGGAATATGAAGCTCAAGAAGGAAACTTCGACTATGGTGCGTATGGATTCGACGAAGGTTTTTCGGAGTACTAGTTTGCGCTTCCCCAGTCAATTACCTATGGTGAATTGATGGGTCTCCGCTGGATTTATCTTTTGCTTCCGCTGTGCTTTATGTTTCGTGTGTTGCGAGGTCTTGACACCTCATTTGTAATAAAGAGGCCTTTTTGGTCTGTACTCTCTATTATTGTAATAAAATGTTGTTGGTTATGTATTCATCACTGTTTGACTGTGTGCACTAGCTTTGATCTGGGACTAGTGCTGTAATACACAGAGGGTCCGGATTCAGAAATTCGGGGTCCCGACGCAAGCAAATTGTTTAACAGGCTAATTAGACTACAACAGTTTAATCATCAACATTTTATTTTTCAAAATGACCACGTTTATATCCTCAACCTCAAATCACCACCAACAATGGTAAAACAATAGCAAATAAATCTTGTTTGACTACTTTAAAATCTCAACCACTACCACCACCAAAGACAATAAAACATATGTATGTTTTACTTCACTACTTTATTATTTCTCACATCCACAACTGCTATCAACAATTACTACAAGAGAAAAGAATTTCATGCCACAATCACAACCCCTACCATACCACAAGGAACGAACCCCATTCTACGACCACATCAACATTCCTCATACCACAAGTAACTCACATGAACCAATTCCACATTACAACTATGAAGTTGTATATTCCACATTACAACTATGAAGTTGTATTTGCCTGCAAAATAACTTCACCACAGTACATTGCATAGGTATGCAAATGATTTTTCCACAATGTAATGCATATGAATGCGTGTGCTCCACAGCACCCTTACCCAACAAGGTAAGAGTGTGCATCGTATTACGACAATATACGATGCTGTACCGGTACGATCGCAGCTAAGTGTGGCGACATCCACATATGCAAATATCATGATATGATAATCATAAACCACATGAATTCCAACCACAAAAGAGCATCAACATGCTCACAACATATCCACAACCACATATCTACTAAATATTTGTTTTCATATTCCGCATTAGTGCACTAAACAAATTTCCACATGATTACGAGCAATTCATCCAAACATATCAATTGATCAATAATTGCTACCATCACAACCACAAGTATTCACTAAGAATACTCCCACTTAGACCACAATATACACATAAAGTTTTCTACCCCACAACTATATTGATTCATCAAGAACAATTCCGTATATCCACAATTAAATCATCAAGATCATAGACAATTGAATTCTTAAAATACTACCATATGAATCACATTAAGGGAGCATGTAACAATAACATAGCACCTCAAATTAAGAGAATTAATTAATGTGAATGTAGAATAATTAACGAATTAAACAGTAGTACAACCGCTACGTTTACTTGCCTCTACCGTTGAAGCGAAGCAATCATGTGCGTTCAGGAGCAAAACCACCTGTCCATAGTACCTCTCAGCACAATACAACAGCAATGAAAACGCGTCTTAAGAAGTAAAGACGTCGCTAAAACCCCGAACCCACACATAATCCTCTCCGCTTAACGATTCTTCAATCTACCCACTACAACAGCGCTGCTTAATATTTTTGTATCTTTAACAATATTAATCCATTTATAGCAAATGATATATTTCTAGATTTCTCACTTAAATACCTTCACTTTTCATGTAGTTCACATATTGTTATTTTGATCCTAGCAAGGTGTAACTTAATGCGCAAAACAGAGGATGTTCTCTGTTCTAGCAATCTGGACAGCAAGATTCTAACGCGTCCCAACCACAGTGTAAGGCTCTAAAAATTATGATTTTTATACAACATTTAGATTACTAAATTTACTACATTTTTCTCAATTGTGACCAAAATCATAAAATTCATTTACTACCCCTAAATCACACTTGAACAGCAATCTGTCCCAATCTGCACCCCTGACAAACAGCGGTGTTCCCGACCCTGCTACGCCCAGATCCCGTGGCCACAAATTTTGAAACAAATATAGGAGATGGGTCTCGAAGTCCTCTACAATTTTCCTTTGGGAAGATCCGCAGGAAAAATCGTTTCATAGGTCTAAACGACGAAAGACAGACGCTGCTGCGATTTGATCTCTGAGTGATGCAGGAAAACTCTAATCGGGTAATCAATCTGCTAATTCCCTTCTAATTCCGTGCCATGAACCCTAATTACTCCAAAAATAGAGGGGTTTGGGATTACAAAAAATTACCTATAGAATCCCTTGGGATCACCTCTATTTTTTTCCTCCTCTTCTTCTCCTCCTTCTCTTCTTTTTCCTTCTCTTCCCTTTCTTCTCCTTCCTTCTCTTTTCTCCTTGGCACCAATGGTAGCAGCTGTTAGGGGAGGGGGAGGCGCAATTTCTGCAGAGGGGCGGCCAAGGGGTGCAGGAAAGGGGGGTGGCGGCAGGAAACAAAAGGAGAAGGGGGTGCGGCTAGGTCAAGGGGTGCGGCCACCCCTTGGGCCTTCGGCCCAAGGCGGTCGGCCCACTCCCCAGGCAGCCCACTCAGATGTTTTTATTTATTTATTTAATTACCTTATTAATTTTACGCTATTCCACAATTTTTATTTTTTTCCTTCCCGCGATTTACCCAAAAACCAGCGACAAAACCTACGACGTATCGACGATCAGGATATTACACACCCTCCACTTAGTATCCCTTTAGCCCCACATTGCCCTTGCACTATTCCACTCCTTTCCCCTATCTGTGAGATGAGTCCAGGGGTTCGATAGATTTACTTAGCCAAGTTGCAATTTGCAAACTTGTGGTTGTACTGTTTTACATAGGAGGTCAAGACAAGATTCAATCCTTAGAGTTATCTGAGCGGTTCTACCACAATCCACACTCTCGTGCATCCACTGCACCAGCCCCTCTTACCATCCGCCCAGACATTTAAGCAGGTTGGGGTTTTTTGGAGCATAAAATACTTATATCAAAATATACAAACCATTTCCACCCATGACTTCCCAAATCAGTTTCTCATGATTAAAAGTGAGGCTTAGGGCATTTTGGTGCCCCGAGTATTTAAGTTGTACTAAGAACGTCGTGTAATTATAGACTTATTTACGAAAGGTTACCATTATAATTTTCCTAGGGTGATAAGGCTCAAATGCTTAAATGTTCCAAAAGAGTGTAATACTGACAAGTTAAATAATGGGCATGAAAGTAGAATCTTAAAACAAATATAGATTTGCATATGAAATAACACATACAATTTGATAATTTAAAATGAAAATAATTTATAGAAAATGTAGGTTCAACATGATCAAAGTATTGACTCGCCTTCACGGTTTACCGCGGTCTTGAGCTCACTTAAAGTTTTCTCTTCCGATGGTCTTGAGCTTCTGGTCTTCATCTTCACCTAGATCTGGGTCTTGCTTGATCCATTCATTCTTCAAAACTCCAATTTCTAATTACGAGATAAACAACTGAATCCAAATAAATCCAAATAACTCAAAAAGTCCAAATGCATCCAAATGAATTCAATTTAGTTTTGCTATGATTGGTTGATCTAAGAAAATGTTTACTGGGCGCGAAGTATGGTGGAGCGGAACAAGGTTTGACCAAAGTGAGGAATGACAAAGGAATAGTTTGTCGAGTAAGATATCTAGGAAGGTTAACAATAAAGGAGTATCCATGAGGATATTCCGCTTCGGATTTGAAGATGGATAGACATAGACGACTCTGGGATACACGGCTCAATCTTTTAATTTAATATCTTCTATAATTTTATATTTATTAAGGGAGTTCCATGAGTCGAGTTAGACCTATGGATAGGTGCATGAGTTTAGTTGGATATTAAGTATTGTATTGATCGAGCGTTAATATTTACAAATTAGGGCATGTGTTCCATACATGATACTAACGATGTATGTGATTTTTGGTTATCAAATTAATCTTATAATACTAGCGATTCAGGACATGGTACTTTAGGTAGTCCTAACTATCAATTAATGGCATAATTAGTTAAATGTTTAACTTAACAGTTTTGTTAATGCATAGGGTTATTTAGTTATTTAATGGTCATTTAATGGTTAACTTTAGCTATGCCATTTTTTTACTAATATACCGTGACTGACATTTAGTCTCAATATTATTCTTAATGATTGATGACCAAGGGGCCGGTATACTTTAATTAACGAATGAGATTATATTCTATCGTGACCTTGAATTTGGGATGTTTTTGGGATTAAACGTCATTGACATTTTATGTATATTTTGTTGTTATTCAGTACAAGGTTAATTCTAAGAATAATCCTATTTAGGTGGGACCTAGCTTGTTATATACAGCGGTACTTCAACATCACCACTAGTTAAGTTCACCGCTAAGGTTTTATTACCGATGATAGGCTGAATGGCAAAGCATTTATACTTGTAATAGGGCCTTTGGTAGACAATGGGGACACTCCAAGTTAAATCCTAGTTAATTATTTTGGTTTTTCTTAATATATTTTCTAAATAATTCCTTCATGGATATCCTTAACGCTTGAATTCAAAATTTTGGCTCTGATTGTATCACTATTTGAAAAAGGGCCAGATGACCGTTAAGATATATATGTGTATAACATTTATTGTTACTATATGGCTTATTAATTAATTTTAAATATCTTTACTGACATGTAAAGAATTCTTGAGATTTATTCTTTAGGAAATATTTTCATTTACTAATTTTCTCATTTCTCGGAAACATCAGCAAAGACATGCATTCCCTAACTCAATTCCTTTCTAATTTCACTGACTATCCATTAGCTATGTATCAGTCCATTACTTAACTCAAGGACCCACCTGTCATATAAATTAGAGAGAAGAGCATGAGCAGGGTGAGAGGAGTCAAAACAGAGGATGAGAGCAGGGAGGCGGCAGCGCATGGTTCTGCGGCTTTGCCGACGGAGGGCGATGGTCGGGAGGCTAGGGGAACAAGCAAAATGGGTCCCCTGGAAGGTAGGTGGCCGAGCGTGGGCGACCACGGGGCAATGGCGGCTGGAGAAATGGAAGAAGAAGGGGATGGAAGCAAGAGCATATGAGAGGTGCCATGATGCTTACCACATGGGCTATGGAGGCTGGGAAGCGACGAGGAGCTCTGGCGCCAGTAGTCTTCATCGGCGTAGGGAGGTCGATGCCGCCAACAACTTGGAGTTAGGAAGGAGCCTCGGCGGCGCTTGGGGAATGTATGGAGCACCTCGGAGATGCGTCCACAGAAGGGAAATGGTGAGAGGTTTGCCGGAGAAGGAATGAGGAAGATGGAGGTGTCGTTGGCCGGCGCGACGTGCTTCAGTGGCCGAGGCTTGAAATTAGCTTGGGGAAATTGCATTACGGAGGTTGGGAATGAGGTAACACGGTTGCTCTTGGAAGAAGATGGCCGGATTGGCTGGAACACCGAGGGACCACGATGGCCAGTGCTCGGGCATGGCACGGGCAAGCGCGAGCATGACACAGGTTGAGCTCGGCTTGTAGGGGAAGGAGGAGAAGGGGAATAGGGGGAAATGCGGGGAGGAAGGCAGGGATGGGGAAATTACTTACAGACGATGAGGGGAGGAGCTCTGTGGTTGTGCTATTGTTAGAGACTGGGCAGCAGTATGCGGGATGGACGACGATGTGGCCGTGCGAAGGATGGCCCGGCATGGCGCAAAGGCAGAGGCAGGGCATGGCGGAGGGGACGATGATGCAATGGGAGCTGTGGGTGCAGGGCATGAGTTTGGCGTGGCGATGTGACGCGGGCGCCGGGGTCAGGCTCAAGCGACCGTGCGTGCAACGGGGGTACTGTGGCCGTGCGGCACAGGCATGCGATGAGGTGATAGCGTCGGCATGGGCGTAGCATGGCAGGGCTTGCGCGCAATGTGGCCATGGTGCGGCTCGGGCGTGGCTCACGTGACGAGGCGATTGTAGGCCGTGCGGGTGTGGCTGAGCGTGATGCCAGGAGGAAGGGAAGTAGGGAATCCGACTGCCAGAGAAGAAAATGGAGGGAGAGAGAAGGGAAAAAAAGAAAAGAAAGGAGGGGGCCCACATGGAAAAGATAGGAAGAAAGAAAAGGAGTAGCTTTTGCAAACTTCCGAAATTTGAATTCTAAATTGCACTTCTATTATTTTGATACTTAAGTTTGTAAATGAATTTTGAATTTCCAACCTTGAGTTTTGTATGTTAATCGTATTAAAAAAGAATGAATTTTTGGTTTAATCATTTGGACACAAAAATTCAATATTCCCTTGCATGAGATGTTATTTAATTTGCCTTTAGATTTTAACTTCCGATTTTATTTTGCTTTAATTGGTATTCATATTTTAGAAGCTTAGCTCTAATGTGAGACTAGCTCTGAAATTGGTTTATAATTTATATTCTTTAGATTTTAAATTCACTACGTAAATTAACTTTTGATTTTAGTCTTCCTTCTTTAAACTTTTAGTTAATTTCAGATTTAGCATTAGCAACTTAAATTTGAATGTTAGTTTTTATATTTGCAATTACTTTCCTTAATTTATTTCGTGTATTTTGTTGTTATGAGTATTACTCGTATTTGGGAATTATCCCTAGTTATTAACCTGCATTGCATGAAATTCGAAAAATCTCAAATAAAATTGCAGAGGAAATTCGAATGGCAACACTATACAAGAAAAAGTTTTAAAATTTTCATATTTCTAAACATCGAATTTTTAGGATGTTACACTTATGGGCCATATTCAGCTTCCTAGCATTATGGTTGGCTTTGAAAAAGCACTTCTCAACTAAGGCATAAGATTTTTTTTTCTGGTTACTAATCAAAGATAGACACAACACAAGAAGTTTATTACGCAGGAAAATTTTCAGTCTCGATGTTTACAGTTGTGTCTTATGTGATCAAAAGAACGAGGAGAACATATATCATCTATTTTGGAGTTGTCTGTTTGTACAGCCATGCTGGGATTATAACTGCTCTTCAAGAACTCATGGCATTTCTGTTCATGAGTCCATCCTGGAACTCAAACAAAATATTGCTCAACCTTTTTATATAGAGATTATAGTTTGTCTACTTGGGTACTTCGGAAATATAGGGAATAATAGGATTTTTCAACAAATCATCCCAGAGTTCTCAGGGTAGAGAAATATTTTCAAGCACGAATTTGCTATGGTTATCCATAGGGCAAAGAAAACTTACAAACCATTCATTGAGGATTGGTTCAATAGTCTGGACTGATTTTTTTTCTCTTTTTTTCTTCTTTTCTGCTCTCTTTTGTAAATATCGCTTGTAAACCTTGCTTTTTTTTAATACAATTTCTCAGTAGGATCCTTTCCTACTATTTCTATTAAAAAAAATGTTCCTAGTCTGGTGAATGATAATGGAAGAATCCAAGGTGTGCTTTTTTCAGACTAAGTTGATACGGATTGGGTCTTGATGATAATCCTTCTTTTGGGTCTAGACTCTAGATGATAACAACCAAATGGGTCTTGATGATAGTCCCTTTTTTTTCGAAACAACCTAACCCAAACAGAGCAGAGAGAACCACAACAGTCCCTCTAGCTAAAATCTAACTGGTTCGAGTAAGAGTTTACCAAAGGCCAAGTGTTGTCGTCGGGATATGCAAGACAAGCTCTGGTGGGCAAGCCTTGACGTCAGGAAATGTCAGTGACTAGCGACCTAATTGGCGTTGCTAGTGCATCATGATGAAATAGGTTATTACCCTCCTTGCACTGATCCAACTTTTAAGGCTGATTTTGATTCAAAATTCGACACCTGTCTTCTCTTTAGAAGGAAAACAAATTCGACACATGACTCACAAAATGTTCTCGTGCAACTCCCGCACATACCCATATGTGCCAAAATTCATATATAATTCACATATACTCCATCCATTTTAATGAAAAAAATTGATGCTTTGGACATTAGCACCAATTTGGACCCCCCAAGCCAATTTCATTTGCATTGTAATATATTTATACATGTTAAACCTAACATTAAAATTATAATACCATGGAGGTATTTATCAGGACAAACTTACCCATATAAGGCCACGTTTAGAACTCGTGAATTTTTCCCAATTCCTGCGGGCATTGACTGTTTCCTGCGATATCGTGCGTTCCAAACGGCCATAAAATCCATAAAACCAATCAAAATATTCATACAGATGCTGTTCATCAAAGTTAAAACAATTGTACTGTGCATATCGTAGAACTGTCAATTTCTTTGTTTTGAATGAAAGGGAAACGCGGCTCAAGGCCGCTCACATCGCGTGCGAACTGACCTGATCGTGACGCCACTGCCTGCAGGCGCGGCTCACCGTGTCCCGCCTCCTCCTCGCGGACACACCAATGAACACCTGGCCTCGGGGCGGCGGCCGGGAGGCTTGGTAGGCTCGAGCCTCACCTCCCCCGGCCGGCGGACCCTCCCTACGATCACCCCGGCGGTGGCCGACAACAAAGAGCAGCCAAAATCATTCACAGTCACAGGCGAAGGCTTCAATCAAAATCATTCATAGAATCACAGTCACAGGCTTCAAGGTTTAAGCCCAACAACAAGTAACAAACAACAGAAAACCAACCGGCCCAGCAGCCCACGAAAACACACAATCACTATTCACAGACGGCGGCGGCAGACCCAGAGGAGCACAGATCCACTTCTACACTTCCCACTTCCCAGCCTCCCAGCCGATCGGTGGTGGCGCAGCGCATGGAGACCCGTGGGAGGAGTCTGAGCGGGCGACGAGGGGCCGAGCCGGGGGGGGGCGGCCGGGCGGCGAGGGTTGAGGCCCGCCGGTGAGTTCTGGTCGGCGCCCGGCGGACTCCGAGCGAGGCGAGGAGGAGCGGAGCTGCCGAGGAGCCGGGAGCGACGCAGGATCATGAGCCCATGAGGCGGCGAGCGAGGAGGAGCCGAGCTGCCAAGGAGCGGAGGAGCCGGGAGCGAGGCGGCGAGCGAGGAGGAGCCAGGAGCGAGACGGAGCGGAGCGGAGGTGCCGAGGCGCCAACCGCCGAGTCGGCCGAGAGATTTGAGAACTTGAGAAGCGAGAGAGAGAGAGTGAGGGCGGAGGAGCTGCAGGCGAACGAATCGAAGAGATAAGGGCGGACGGACCGGCGGAGGCGAGTGGAGCGCAGGCGCGCAGGCGCAGCGATTGCCGACGTGTGTCCCGTGTCGGCGTGTCCGACCTCCACCTCCGGTAAAGCAGAAGAGATCAACAGAGGACAACCGACGGCTCCGCTTCAAGAAATTTTCTATACTTTTTTTTATCAATTTAGCATTTTAAAATTTAGATTTTAGACTAATAATTTATTTATAGATTTTGCTATAATGGAGAAATGAACTTTGTGCAACTATTTCGCAAGTAATTCAAGTGCTACACGTTTTCTATTGTCAAGGTATGTACTTTGTATTTCTCTGTTTTTCGTTGTTTGTCTTCAAGATTCCAACTGTATAATTTCTATATGAATTTGAAATTTTATAAGAGTATAAGACTATATTTATATCAACTTAGTTTAGTCCGATAAATACTTCAGCCCACCCTCAATTTTAATCCTGGCTTCGCCAGCCTGGCCTCCTCCAGCCCGGCCTGCGTCATCGAAGACGAAGAGGCAGACGAGACGACGGCACGGTGCGAGAGGAACTCTCCCCCGGACGGGCGTTCCGGCGAAGAGCCCCCGCGCTCGTGCCGGCAGCGGCGCGCCTTGCGCCACCTGCCCATTGGTGCGGGAGTGCGCGCACCGACAAGAGGGGGAGAGAGAGAAGCAGTGGAACTAGAAGGGTACGCGGCGCAACGCAGCTGTGGCAGAGTCAAGGATGGAGAACAGGCATGTGGGGAATTCTGCCCTACCCAGCCCAGCCCAATGCTCGCCATGGCCTGGACCGCTGCTTACCTTGGTCTAATATAAGCCTAGCCCAGTACGCGTATTTGTGTTTTACCCAATTTATGTGCTCTTGTTTCACTATTCACCGCTCATTCTATAAGTTGGGGTAGAAATAAGTGGAAGAAAATATAAGTTAGATTGACAATGACCACTACTTACATGACACAGGGTCGTTCATGACATTTTGGCAACGCGACCCAGGGCGTGACAAAAGTAGAGGTCCTTTCTTCTAACGTAAATATATAACAATACCTTTTTATTTCAATTGCAAAAGTTAAAGTTCAATCCAGTAACAATTAGACTTAGTGCATCACAAAAATACAAAGTACTCATTGGAGACAATCCACTAGCACATTAATATTATGAATAAGTCTCAGAAAACTATAATGTGTTACTAAGAACAAAACAATTTAGGATGATACATTAGCCAAAGCATGCTAAAGAAGAGTCGTGAGCCATCATCTATCACCTACCAACAAGCAAGCGAGTTGTAAATACAATCATCACAGAAAGCAAATTCTTTTAACATTTCTAAACACAAAGTCATTGATAATAGTATCAACATCAATCTTATCCAATATATCCTTCTCAGCAGAAAGTGGCCTTTCATGTGACATTGATGACTTTAAATAGTTTTTCAATAATTTTAACTTTGAAAACCTTCTTTCAGCTGATGCTACAGTCACAGGAACAATAAACAAGATTTGATAAACAAATTGAAACATTGGATAGCAATCTATATATCTAACAAACTCAAAAATCTCAATAGTAGACATTGGCACATCTGGCAAAGTCATTTGCATCATTCTTGATTTAGAAAAAAGTTCATCTAACTCAACATCAAATAAATCATTTTGAGAAAAAGTACCTACAAATTTAGTGCAACACTTTCTTAGTTCGACATCATCCAATGACTTCATGTTTTTTGAGCTAAGTAAAAATCCAGACATACTTTTAAACACTTTAAGTTCTTCAAATTTATTTTTCAACGAAGCATGTGCCACATCCACCACAACAAAAAAGTAACTAACTTCAGAAGCCTTCACAACCAATAGAATTTCTTCATTATGAATACTTTCATTGAATTGCTTTTTCCTAATAGCATGACGTTTTATTAGAAATGATGGATCTATATTCATATCAGATGCAAGGGCTTTAGCAAAAGTCAAACTAGATGCAAATCCTTATTTATGTACTTAACGAAATATTGCATTATACCTTCAATCTACTACAACGTAGAGTCAATACACACGGATGGAGATTGCAACTTCGTACTCATCATATTTATGGCAAATAAAATGTCATGCCCATACCAAGTAAAAACTCAAAACTGTCAAGTACATCAAACAATGCGCATCACTCTTTGATTTTGGGTCATCATAGGTTTTACATAATTTAGAGAATGCTAACCTTAGTTGAGGAGCTTGATATCTAATAGCTTTAACACTTTTGATTCGACTCTCCGAACGAGTACTACACAATGGTTTCACGGTTAAATTTGGAGCATGGTGAAGCAAAATCTTTCATCTTTTATGAGAACATGAAAATAATACATATATTTGTTGCACAATTCCAAAAAATGAAATAGCTTTACTACAAAAATTTGCCATATCACAAAGAGTAAGATTAAGACTATGACAAGCTCATGACGCATACAAAGCTCTTGGATTCATATCAAGAAACCGCTTTTGTACCCCCCAAGTGTTTACCTTTCATATTAGAACCATTGTCATAACCTTGACCTCTTATATCGTCAATATTTAGACCAAAAGACTCCATTGCATTATGCAATTCATTAAAAATCCCCAAACCAAATGTGTTATGGACCTTCAAGAATTCTAGAAAGAACCCTTCTATTTTTCTTTTATTATTTGATATACTAGCACATCGAACAATTAGAGTCATTTGTTCTTGACGACTCACATCTGGAGTACAATCAAGGATTATGGAGAAATATTTGGCCATTTAACAATCTGCATGATAGAACTTGTAATACTACTTGCTAACAGAGAAATGAACTCATTTTGAATGTTATGACTAAGATAATGATGATAAAATTTATTATTTTTGAATACATCTAAGATGATCTTGCATTACTATGTTAAATTCTACAATCATTTCAATACATCCTAAGAAATTGACATTACTATCGTCATAAAGTTTCTCACTTGATCCTCGAAAAGCTAAATTATGTTTACCAAGATATTTCACAACAGCAACTATTCTAAGTAAAACCCATCTCAAGCATTTCTTTCTCTTTAGTGATTTGTTGTTGCAAATCATTGTCAATTGTTTGATTTCTCCTATGTCTAATTATTAATTTATTCCAAGTGTTCATGTTAGTAATATGCTCAACACTTCTTTATTGTCCTTCGAGCCTCCCACTAAGATGTTTCTAGTCTCTTAATCCATCAGCAGCAGCTAAGAAACTCTTTTGTTATTAGATTAAAAAGCTTACAACAAAAGTAATATACTTTGTCAACATGTTTAGAATAAACTAAACATTTTCTATGATGTACCTCTCCATTGCTCATTTTTCTAGAATAATAAGAATATGAAAAATGCCTATTGAGATTTTCAAAAGGGGATACAAGATTTTCTTCTCTTATATGCCCCTTTTCACTAAAATGTCCCTTTATACTACTTTGTCAACATGTTATTAAGGTTGTCCTAGTTTCTCAGATCATAAATATCTATAGTAAAATTTTGTTCTTCATCAACACTTGAAGTTTTTTTGCGTTAGGTGAATTAGCTAAGTTTTCATGCACATTCAAATTATTATCATCCCCATTGATGTCATCATTCTGACCTAACTTTTTATTAGGTTGTTCTTCAATAGTAACTAAGGCAAATTTCTCAATATTCCTAGAAGAACATGTATTAATCCTAAAGAATTTTGAATGGATCCTTTTTGGGATTCTATCAACACAACTACTCATTTTGTTTTTTTTCTTTTTTACTCCTAGATAAATATTTTCTAGATGACATCTTAACACACAAATAGTATAAGAGTTGGGTTACACAAGGAACAAAGGCACTTGAATTGTAACCACTAGATAAGAAACGAACTGTAGCAAGAAGTATGCATAAAGCATCAACCATATGATATATAGAAAAGGACTTGAAAACAGATAAGCACATCACATAATATTCAAATGTTTGGTGCAATTGCAAATCTTTAACTTAGATAATCAAATCACCTAAAGGAAATCTTACGATGAACAATTGACCAAAATATGCAATTCCAATCCCACTCTTTACGTAAAAAGAAACTGATGTTACAAAAAAGTCCAAAATTTTGCTCTAGATAGAGTAGATGTTGCATTGGAGACTTAGAGTGGTATTTAACACATAATCAAGGAACAAAAATTCAGGAAAACGTACCACATATGCAACGGCTTTAGGGATTTTGGGTAGAACCATTGCAAAGTGAAGAAATTGAAGATGAATTGGTTGGGAATCGATGAAATCGGGCTCTCCTCCTCCATTAATAGCGATGACCAGGCAGGCAATAACGTTTGTTTCGGGGAAGACTAGAAGAGGAGTGGAGGGTTAGGGGGAATACACAGGTAGTGTGCGTCGATTGGATCTGGTTGATGTGTTCTCTCTGTCCATGCTTGGATTAGGGAGCACTGGACGCATGGACCAAATGGGTCATTAGGCCTATTCCTTCTTTCCTTGTATACTTCGGCAACTCATCTGGTCCAATGTATTTGTCGGTCAAAAAGATCTCATCAACTGAGATCATGGGTAGCATGTGCCTGAATGCCTCAATGCACACACTAAATGCTAAGAAGGCCCACTGCAATACCGCATAACCTGGTGGCCTTGTAGAAGGCTTGTCCTTCACAGCGATATATGTGCCTAGATTCTTGTCCTGTAACACCTGAAGCATACGAGGAAGATTGTCATACACCGCCTTGAAAGACCCGAACCATTTTTCCGACACCTTCTGCTCGCATGCCACGCCTTCGCGTAGCTAATCTTGTAATTGAATTTGTTCTCGATAGCTACCACGATGTGTGTGGCCTCCATGTCTTTCTTCTCCACTATCTCTCCATACATCAGGTTGGCTATAAAGGCAGACATTAGGTTACGATGCGTCGCCAAAACAGTACAGAGAATGTAAGAGTGCGGCTCTACCTTCGACACAATCCAATTAATCTCATACTTGGGTCTACCTGCATGCACCCTCCAAGGACAACCGGCCTACTCGCACTTCACGGTGTACTAATCCTGGCTAGATTTCATGACCCGAAAAGTCCACTGCATAGACAGGGCCCATAGCTTGATGGCATCCTGCAGCGATGTCTTATCAACAAACATTGAATGCAACCGAATCTCTGTCCCATAATACTCCCACGGTGATTTGTGCTCGTCATGTACGGCAACACCCTCAGCATCAAACCGGTTCCATTCCTGTGGGACGAGAGCTTTGTCCTCATCTGAACTGTTCTCGTTATCCTCCTGTACAGCTTCCTCTTCAACCCAAACCGTCTGATCAATGTAGTCCATCTGATGCACTATGTACTCCATATGCTCCCCTTCATCAACTTGTCCTATACCCTCACCATGGCATGACCATTCTCCCCCTCCTCTATGTACCACATCGGCCTCATCACGAGCATCTTCCTTCTCTTCGCCAACATACGGGCACCCGAGCTGCTCGCACATCTCGGATGATGGCCGTCCGCACAACCTTGCACAATTTCTACTCAGCATGGTTGCGCAAGCATCACACACTCGTATCCACGGCGCCGATACCCTTGCACAAATTCCTTCCACGCAATAGTGTGCATCAATGTTCTCAACTTCCATCTGATGTTCGTGGGAGACCGGCTCCAAAGCCATTGTATGACGACGCTGCACACCTCGGGGTTCAACGAAAAACTATGGGTAAGGCAATGCATCACATCTGCAATTCGAGCATTCTTGTTGTCTTGGTGTACCAAAGTGGCTTGCACAAAACCGCTCAAATCCGCACCATTCGTACCTTCACGAACTGTTCCAACACCGTAATGCTATAGGACCGAAATGGCAGCAGAGGGGGGTGAATGGTGCCTTCAAATAAAAATCCCCTCAAGTATCCACAAACCCTTCTTCTCCAATAGCTATAGAAGCTATGAAGACAGAAGGTAAACGCTCATTGGAAACTGTAAACAAGATCAGCAAACAAGACCAGAGAGAAATAGTGCAGAAAACTGATTCGGGGCTGATCTGACAGCATACGGTAGTACCGCCTTGATGAGCGGTAGTACTGCTGAACGGTAGTACCGTCGAGCCAAGCGGTAGTATCGCTGATGAACTCAGTTGCTGAGCGGTAGTACCGATGTTGAAAAAACGATAGTACCGCACAAAGAAATTCGGCGACAACAAAACCAAAAACTGAGAATTGATCAATTTCACGCTGCTCTTCTTAGGTCAATTGAACAGGACATCATCCAAAATAGCATATTGACTTTAGTGAGAAGAAATTGCAGACAAAGATCAAACAAACAAAGAAATTTCGGATTTTGTTGAAGGATACAACAGATAATGTCAAATCCAAAATTTACAATATTCTTGGATTCTTGGCTCAAGAAACTTTGAAGTTAGCAAATAAATGATCTTAGAAGAATGAGCCAAGCTTTACTTTCAAGTTTCTACTTAGGAAATTACAAGGGCAAAGATCCCCCATCTTCTAACCCTAGAAACAACACGAATAGAGCAAATCTTGCGCATGATTTTGGAGAGAGCAAATTTCTTGAGTTTTCCTTCTACTCCCGAAAATGGAATGCTCAAGTGATCTCAAGAAGGTTCCTTGTTCAAAGCATAAACAAACAGCAGCTAGAAATTCAAGAAATCAAGCAAAAGGAGGAATAACCAGGAAAATTTCAAGAACAGAGAACGAACTTGAGAACTCAAAACATCTTAAAAACAAGATTTCTCTGATAGATTGAGAAGGATGAATGGTTACAAGAGTTGCTACAACTAGGTCATCCCAATCTACGGCCCCATACGCATGTAGGAAATCAAAAACTCTATAACATACCCAAAGAACACAAACGAGCAAGGGCAGAACAACCTCTGCCCTTCTCACCAACTTCCCAAAAGAAAAAGAGTAAGATCACACAACACATGGAGAGAAAAGAAACCCTAACTCTCACTTTGCTCTCATGCCTACCCCTCTCCTTTTATAGTCTCCACTAATGGGTTCACAAGCACACTTTACCCATTAGTTCCAACAACTCTATTGCTTTACCCATTAACTCGAACCGAATCCACTTCCGCTTTTGCAGTCTTGCGCATTTCCCAAAATGCCCCTGCTGCACCTTCCGGGAAGTTTTCTCGTTTCTTGTCGTCCAAGTCTCGCAACCACCTCGAGTTCTCGCCGTTTTTTGCACATCCCGACCGCTCCGACCTCAGCACCGCCTGTGCCTAGTACGGTCATCCCGTGCCTTGCCACGACTCCGCCTCAAAGTCCTGCAGCTATCACAGACAAGAAAACACATCACATAGCACCGTTCGAGATAATGGAATCAGCATATGCATTAGTCGAAACACTCACGCACAAACCACTCAAATCAAACTCAAATTTTCAGAACACACGTCAATTACTCATCACAAACATAGAAGCACCTCCACATGATCTCTCATTTACCAAGCCACATCAACTCATAAATTACTGCAGGAACACTGCTTGCTTTATTGATCTACTAGCAAAATTAATAAACTCCAATCATTGTCTCGGCTGCCACCAAGAAGTAGACTTCAAATTTGTAGCGTACGTGCATGTCACGTATTGAATCCAGTGATGAAAAACGCTGGTGATTCCGAGCGCCGTGAGCAAGGATGACATGCCACGTCACACGGGAAGTGAGCGTCGCCTCGCGTCTCTGGCTCACAAGGAGAAGAAAACCAAGACGTCGCCGTCACGTCCGATTACAGCAGCTCACGTCCGCCTACCATCAACACGCATGCACACGATCGTTGGCAAAGATAGCACGCGCGAAACCAATGAAAACGAGACGTCACCGATTGAGCATCAGGACGAAACCGATCAGCACACGCCGCCGCAAAAAGTTTCCTTCAAGCTCAACCATCAGCCTTGCATGCTCATAACTTCCATCAATCAAAGCATCCAGTCGCCGCTCACTTTTTCTATTTCTTTTGTTCGCTCGACCACAGCCAAAAAATTCTTTCGAGATAGATCTATTATTTCTGAATCATGGTGACTATAAAGTATCCTCCTAATATCCCTCAAACCCTAGAACAAAAATTGCATCTCCAAAGCCACACCTCCGATTACAATTTCTGTCCCCTTTTATGCAGCCTCCTATGAATCCTATTCAATCTCTACTTAAAATCCTAATCCAACTCATCCAACTAGACATGGGCCTTTTTACCTCAACTAGACTTTTGGCCCACTAATTTCCAAGAGACCCGAAACCCTTCCTAACACGGGTTTTTCACACTCCCAACTTTTCTAACGTGTCACGTGTCGAAGCCTCCAGGACCGCACCTCCCATAGCTTCTCCACACAACATCCATCATGTGTCGTAGCCTCCGGACCGCACCTCCGTAGCTGATACAGGGGTCGCCCGATCTTCTCGACGTAGGATGGATACTCACGGGAGTCTTGATGAATCGCAATGATCCTCCAATGCCAATGCAAGGGACGAACACTCTTTAATCCGCCAAACCACACTCGTGTTGATTTCGCCGACCACCAAGCGAAGATCTATCGTGCACCCAATTCCCAATGGAAAGGCTGAACGATCTTGATTGAAGAAAGTAACTCCTAATTCCCTATGGAACTTAGGCAACAATGCTAAACTCGAACATACTTTAGTAGATTGATTATTATCAAACGTGGTCTACCTTACAACGGGGGTCTAACCCTTAATATATAGTACACTGGCCACCTCATGGCTGGCCAAGAGGTCCTAAACAAACTCCAACACATCCCTACATGTATTTGGAAACAAACTCACACAAAAGGAAAAACCTAAAATTAAACCGTCACAATGTTTCGGTCATAACTTTTATCCGTGATGAATTTGAAGGTGGGGCTGGATCCATTGCGTAGCCCTTGAAATTATCTTTCCAACGAGTACAAGAACACCTGAATCGGACTCCGTTTGTGAAAGTTATGGCCTTTTTAGTAACTGCCTGTCAGGCTGTCCCGAACCGAATCCGAATTGAGTTCTGAGTTGAATCCGAGTTTGAATTGGATTGAGGACGTGGGAGGTCCGAATTTGGCTTGAAAATCTTATCCAAAACTTGTAGTTTAAGTCCTTGGGCTCCTCCCTTTTTGCTCTCCCACTGCATTGGCTTCTTTCCTCCTTGTGCTTCTCCATAACTTTGGCCCGGAATCATCATAATATTCAAACCTAATAATAAACAAGAATTTGGCATAAGGTAGTATATCGTTCCCACAAATAGAAGGAAATTCATTAAGAAACAAATTCACCTGACAATATTTAATGCGGCTCAATGCTTCTTTCCAGTGAAATAATGTATTTGACTTAAAAGTGCTAAGCATATGCGTATCCGCATCATCCTCCCCTTCTTCAAGAAAAGCCGTCCTCGGCTTTTGATAGCCTGAAATTGTACTAAACAAAGAATACAATGTGTATGCATGGTATATGTATTGGTCGATTACACCCTTTCGTCTTTCACATTACTATTACCTGGAGGTGTAGTAAGCAAAAAGAACAACACATATGCGTGGTATATGTATGAATCAATTATTGTGTCATTCTCATTCTCACTGTTTTGCACAAACCAATTGATACTACAATAGCTATCAAATGCATATATTGCAATGTTTTCATTCACACCATTCTCCTCCCATAAGAAAAAGTCGTCCTCGACTTTGCATGGGCACGTGGACAAGTCATTAATGGGAAAACCAGATCAAATGGTTCAAATATGGAAGATAAAATTTTAATTACCTTCATTGCTTCAACTGCGCTACTCGATTATCTCGTACATGATTGTTCATCGAAGAGGAACAAGTAGGCACAAGAAATCTTTGTAAACAGCAAGCACTATTGTTAAACCTCATCTCATTGTGATCATGACGTGGTATAAAAGATTGTTTGTCCAAAATATGCAATTTCAACTCGGCAAGCTTATCACATGTAATGCATATTCGATAAACATAAAAGTTGTCATCTACACCATAATCTCCGATCAAATTGAACTTACATGTATAGGCATAGGAACTAACTAGTGATTTTAAACATGCAATTTCAGCAACATTCTCAATGACACTAGATAGCTCTTTAGGGCCATCGAACATAATATAATATAAAGAATCATCAGGAGATATTCTAGAAAGAACTTCCTTATGAGTAATTAATTCCACATTATGTAATTTGACCAAAGAAATTTCAGAACATGGAATTTTTGAATGAACACATGAGTTCTCACAAGTACTCACCGTTTCATAACTAATTTCAGCACCAATATTGTTACCTTTATTGTTCTCCTCAGTTGATGTAGGTGTTGTAGGTATTAAATCATCATGATATAACAACGGATCAGCAAGTACTTCATCTTTAACTATGACTATCTCCTCATCATTTATCTCCAATGGTGCCGGTTGTTGAACATTTGACTTCTCTTCTTTAATATCAACTGTACAATATGAGAAAGAACACTAGAAGTAGATATTAATGTGTTAGTTTCAAAATCAACCTCAGTTTGTCCATCTTCTACTTCTCTCTTTTCTTTTGGTGTATCTCTCATACTCTCAGTTTGGATGCTCTCAAACTCACATATGGTGGAATCACACAGCTCGCTCTTTTTAACACTCTCACTCAATTTGGCTATGTGGCTCTCATTCTCACATAGGTTTTGATGCATCTCAATTGTTGAATGTATCATTGGGGCAGCATAAGATGTCTCCTTTATCAAGGAAAGTCCCATGCTCGATCATCTTCTCATGTGTCACACTAGTGGAACCATAAGAGTGAAGTATGGACATGGATTGAACCGTGTTGTACGTTTGTCCATAAGTCTCTTCTCTGTATAATAGCATAATTCACAAGATCATGCATGCTACTAAAATATTTATGTTGAAGTGCAGCGGCGATCTCGTAATTCAAGCCACCTCTAAAGTATGCCTTCTCCTTGATGGACTAGTGACACCGGCACGACGCATCGCATCTTGCAGTTCAAAATAGTAATCTTGGACAATATTACTCCCTTGTGTGATATTCTCCGGATGGTGAAGCAATTCCGAGCATAATAGGATGGCACAAACTCGCTTCTCATAAACGCCTTCAAATCTAACCAAGATTTAATGAGTTGTTTTCCAATTAGTTGTTGCCACCAACTATAAGCATAGTCTTCAAACTCCTTTGTGGCACGATCGCCTCTTGTTCTTTGGAAAGTTTCGAAATCTAAACACTTTTTCCATTTGCCATTCCCACTCAAGATACTCCTCGGATCATCGATTGCCATAGAAAGGAACAAAGCTATCTTTTTGTTGTTGTGGACGAAGTGCTTGCACAATATCATTCACGATGTTTGTGTGTAACACCTTCATTTGTTGATTGATTTAAATATAGAAATCCTTCATATCTGCCTTAAGTTGTACGTGCTTAGCAGTGGTGCCTAATTGGAGCTCTTGTTGCAATGTACTTCTCAATGCCTGATGTTTAAAGCGAGTCACCGGGCATTAAGATTAACTTCATTCTCATCACCATAGTTGTCTTCTCCACCGACATAGTTAGATTGTGCAAAGACAACACACAAGAATAACAAGGTATATGGATGATTAGTATAAATCACACGTTCTCACTCTTTTCTCTCACAAGTAAAGTTCTCACATTTCTGAAGTGAATTGAGGCCAAAAGAAACTTACACTTGGTGGTGGCTATAATAACAAGTGATGATCAAGCGGATTTAAAAGTGACTCACAATTGCACGGCAATGGATGTTTTGTGGAGCTTGGTTAGGAAGTATTTATCCTACACGATCTGAATTTCTCGATGTTGTAAAATTAAGTAATAATCCAAGTTAGAAAATATTGCCTAGGTGCTGATCCAAAAGATTTAAGTGAAGTATATGAACGCACACATAAAGATCAATGTGACTCGATGCAAACAAAGGAATGAGCTAACTAGAGGAAATCTGAAATTAAAGATTAGATAGCTCGTTTTGCACCAAGTACTAGGAGAGACGCTAGCCAATTGCAATGATATGAATGTACGGGCACAAGATTGCTCAAAGAAATTAAATACACGAGCTGAAATTATGGACTAAGAGCTCATCCTAAATTTGGCCAATGGTTTTTTTTCTTCCTTTTTTTTTCTCAAGCCGTGGCTCTCTCTTTTTTTTTTTGTCGGCTGCCTTCTTTCTTTATTTCCTTCTTTCTTTTTGTTTACTTGTAGTTGGCACTAAGGTTTAGCTTTCCCTTCCCAAAAGAATAATATTTCAGCAGGTGTAAATTAATGCCAAGAACAACCCTTAATGCAATTATCAAAGACTAGTCTCAAAGATGAACAAAAATTAAGGATATATGTAATGTAAACAGCCATTGTGGTGTATTTTTTTTTTTGCTGACATCAGAAGCAAGACTGCTCACGTGTAGCAAGATCTGTTCACGCATGTAGCAATCGGATTTTTTTTTGAATTTTGATTGGACACAAAGATTAAGTGACGCAAAGGAACACGATGATCAGCACGTAAACAAAAATTCTAATGGACGAAAACTTAATAAAACTCACGAAAATAACAGATGCAAAAAACTAGGGTTTGGATTTTTTTTTTTTGTGTTTTCGGTTTAAGGACTATAGGACAATAAGTAATAACTGAAATTTAAAGGGATAAGATCCTACCGAGTAAACCGCGCTCTGATACCAAGATGATACAGGGGTCGCCCGATCTTCTCGACGTAGGATGGATACTCACGGGAGTCTTGATGAATCGCAATGATCCTCCAATGCCAATGCAAGGGACGAACACTCTTTAATCCGCCAAACCACACTCGTGTTGATTTCGCCGACCACAAGCGAAGATCTATCGTGCACCCAATTCCCAATGGAAAGGTGAACGATCTTGATTGAAGAAAGTAACTCCTAATTCCCTATGGAACTTAGGCAACAATGCTAAACTCGAACATACTTTAGTAGATTGATTATTATCAAACGTGGTCTACCTTACAACGGGGGTCTAACCCTTAATATATAGTACACTGGCCACCTCATGGCTGGCCAAGAGGTCCTAAACAAACTCCAACACATCCCTACATGTATTTGGAAACAAACTCACACAAAAGGAAAAACCTAAAATTAAACCGTCACAATGTTTCGGTCATAACTTTTTATCCGTGATGAATTTGAAGGTGGGGCTGGATCCATTGCGTAGCCCTTGAAATTATCTTTCCAACAAGTACAAGAACACCTGAATCGGACTCCGTTTGTGAAAGTTATGGCCTTTTTAGTAACTGCCTGTCAGGCTGTCCCGAACCGAATCCGAATTGAGTTCTGAGTTGAATCCGAGTTTGAATTGGATTGAGGACGTGGGAGGTCCGAATTTGGCTTGAAAATCTTATCCAAAACTTGTAGTTTAAGTCCTTGGGCTCCTCCCTTTTTGCTCTCCCACTGCATTGGCTTCTTTCCTCCTTGTGCTTCTCCATAACTTTGGCCCCGGAATCATCATAATATTCAAACCTAATAATAAACAAGAATTTGGCATAAGGTAGTATATCGTTCCCACAAATAGAAGGAAATTCATTAAGAAACAAATTCACCTGACAATATTTAATGCGGCTCAATGCTTCTTTCCAGTGAAATAATGTATTTGACTTAAAAGTGCTAAGCATATGCGTATCCGCATCAGTAGCTCCAACACGTATCATCCATCTCTGATCTCCATGTGCCCCAAACATGAGCCCGACCATCTCACATGACATCCTCGACCGTCTGGACCTCAGATCTCCCCATCCTAGTCCTGGTCCTCCTCGTCACCGACCATAATCGCCTCCAAACTCAACCTGCACATGCAAAGACCAAAGAACATTCTTTCGGCACAAGTTCGTCCAAACTTGACCAACATCGGTTCATACACACACACGCCGACACACCTCGCATAACATCGATAAACAATATTATCAAATATTAATCATCATAAATTAACCGTTGTCAATTATTCATCACCAAAATAACCTAGACCTAACCACATGGTCTAACAATCTCCCCCTTGATGAATACATTGACAACACCAACAGATTGCATGATGAATTAGCTTCAACAGATATAAGTGAAGAACTGAAGCAAAAAAAAATATTTCAAGCCACAAATCTCAAATCTCTCCCCCACAACACAAGAGGTGAAGTTTTAGCAAATTTATCCAATATCTCACAAAGCACACCAAATCTCTCCCCCTTTGGCAATGTATTCATCAAGAAAATTCAAAAAAGGAATAATTCTAAGAAGGAGCAATGAGAGTAAAAATCAAGAAGCTTTGTATATTATACAAGTCATTGTGCATTGATATTTTTGAGTAACCAAGCCATATTTTTTTAGTAGAGCTATCTAGATCATATAAAATCATATATCGTATAGCAATGTCAAAACCAGTCTTGAGCATGATTAAGCAATTTATATTAATAACAGGCATCTCAACAATGACCAAACCAATTATAAAGAGCACAATGAGATATCACAAAGACGAGCTACCAGTCTCATATAACAATCTATTGCTCCACACTCAATTCATAGGCATGTGGCATGCTTGTAACATACTTCTTTTCATAATGAAATGCTTATAGCATACTTGTTTAGATGGTGGCATGCTTGAAGCATACTTCTTTTCATTTGTGCATTTTTGTGCCTTTTTCTTTTTGTGTACCATGGCATGCTTGAAGCATACATCTTTTCAATTCTCTTGCTCACTTTTTTTTATAACATGCCAAATTGAGTGATCATAAAAAGATTGCAATATGAAACATGCGAGCCTCATAGCCAAGATTCAAAATAAGACTCACAATCAAACTAATTCTTTTCGATGAACATCGTAAAGTACTATTTATAATTAATCTAGTCAAAGTATTCCGCCATGTCATATTTTAGTTCAAATATAACAAATTAATTATAACCAGTCATGATTAAAGCTATACAGCATACGAGTAAATATGATAAGAGAACTTTACAACTCAAATAATTTGAAAGGTTTGGACTTGTTGATTTATTTGACAAGTATAATAAATAAAGCTTTTGAAATTTTTAAACAACAAACTCCCTCTCAGAATAATCCCGCAAGATGTAACATACCCAACTCACTTCGCAAATGAACAAAACGAGAAGTATCAAGCGATTTCGTGTGAATATCAGTAACTTGTGAATTTAACAAGATGTAAGACAACATCACCTTTCCACATGGTCTCTCAGAAAGTGAAATCTCTTGGAAGCCATCAAAGAGAGTGAAGAACCATCAAGTGTTCCAATCAAGCAATGATGTAAAAGACCGGAACCCAATCTAACTCATGTTCTCCATCCTTATCAGCTGTTCTTAGATCACAGGAAACATTGGTCTCACAGTACTGGGGTTAGTGAAATAAGATTTAGGAATCTAGTACCGAGACACACGGTGAATAGGAGCAACAAAGCTAGAACTAAAATTACGTGCATGTGGATAATCAGAATGCCAAAAAGAACGTGAATTATTTGAATTAAATCCCAATCTAGCATGTGAAGCAGATTTAAAGCCATCATAAAAGTTCTCTAAAAACATAGCTTTCGCATTCGATCTAGGAACAAAAAACAATGCATGTTTTTGTTTTAAAGCATTCAATCTTTCTTTCTTCTCTTTCTTAGCACGCTTAAAAGCAAAATTCATATAAGTTCCACAGTAGGTGCATTGGAATTTAACATAACCAGAATTCTTTTGAGATGTAGAGCTTATTATTCAATGAACTTTGCACAAAGCCAACAGATTTAAACACAGTTTGTTTTGGTTCAAGTTTCACTTCAAACTTTCCAGGTTCAAGAGGCTTAATAACCTTAGCAGGATTATTCTTGGCATGCTCAATAAAATTAAATCCTAGACCACGATTTTTCACACTTGTTTTTGACTTGTCTAGAATCATATTCAAATTTTTCTTGCCAAAAGAGAATCTCTCTAAAGTGTCTTTCAGGTACTCATTCTCTTTAGTTAGAGTGGGGCAAGTTGTGCATTTAACAGTTTCATTCACAAGAATTTTAGAAGCACTAGGCCGAGCCAATCTTTCTTTTTCTGCAAAATCATTAGGTTGTCTAGTCAAAGCTTCTATTTCAGTGTTAAGCTTAGAAAAATTAGAACAAGAAGATATCTCATGATAAAGCATCTACTGAATTGTTTCTTGTGATGAAGTAAGTCTAGTTTTTAGCAGTTCACAATTACAGCAAATTTTGGATTGAGCATTTGAAATACTTGACTCTAACCATGTAGAAGAGCTAAACTTGAGTTTTTCAATTTCATCATTTGCAAGTTTTAGTTTTTCACCACAAGAGTCATGTGCCAATCTCAACTCATCAAATTTAGCAGTTACATCACTAAGTTGAACTAAGTATGATGCATTAAGTGACCTAGCATTGTCTAACTCAAAATGTAAAATTTGACAAGACTCACAAGATTCATCATCAGGAATTAAAACTCTAAGTCTTGCAATTTCAGAATTTAGATATTCAATCAAAGTATTGTATTTCTTAATCTTTTTATCTTTCTTTTCTAGCAAAGTACCAAGTTTAGCAACAGCTTTAGCTAAATCATCATAAGAAGGTTCTACCTCATTGTAGTTGTCGCTGTCAAGATCATCATTATCGGTGGAGCTTTTGCCACTTGCCATTAGACACAACCCAATTAAATCTTTCTTGCCTTTGGGAGTATCATCCTCGCTGTCCGTGTCCACATCACTCAAATTAATTTGCCCAAGAGCCGAAAGAACACGATGCACCACCTTGCAATTCATATATCCCTTCTTTTTATCCTTCCTCTTTTCTTTCCCCATCTCTTCTTTCTTCTCATTCTCTTCCCTTGCAAAACTTGCTAGAAATTTTGGACATTTGGGACGAATATAATTGAGATCGCCACACTCATAGCACCTTTGAGGACCAAAATTTCCTCTCTTTCTTGATCTCACATTCTGCAAAGCTCTTGTGAAATGTGTAGAGAGGAGTGCCAAATCATCTTCCGTGAGTTGCTCTAGCTAGTCATCGGTTAGTGAAGACAAAGAATAGCTAGTAGAAGAATTGCCATTATTAGACTTGCTAGATTGTGAAGCTAAAGTAATTGATTTATTACCATTATTTTTTCTAGCAAAAACATCTAATTCATGAGTTTTCAATTTAGAATAAAGTACATCTAATGTAAGTGTACTCATGACAGTAGATTCTCTAATGGATGTAACCTTCATCTCCCATATAGACGTATCTAATGCTCCAAGTAATTGACGTGCATTTTCAGCATCAGTATAAGTAACATTAACAACACGCAGGTTACTAAGAATTTTATTAAAGCGGGCAAAGAAATCATCTATTGATTCACCAGGTTTCATCTCAAAATGCATGTAATCCTTTTTGTACATATCTTGATGTACCTCTTTAATAGTAGATGAACCCTCATGATAATCACATATTGCTTTCCATACCTCATATGCGGATTTAAGATGCACAACACGATCAAAATCACTCCTTCCTAGTCCTTGAATTATCAGGTTCCTTGCCTTGTTATTTACCTCCACTTGTGCTATATTTGCTGCTAACACAGCATCGTTCTCGGACACTTGATAAGACTTGTATACCTTCTCCCATATTGCAAAACCTTAAGCTTGAATATATAGCTCCATCTTCACTTTCCAATACTGAAAATCAACACCATCGAAAACACAAGATTAATAAACTATAATCATTGTCTCGGCTGCCACCAAGAAGTAGACTTCAAATTTGTAGCGTACGTGCATGTCTGTATTGAATCCAGTGATGAAAAACGCTGGCGATTCCGAGCGCCGTGAGCGAGGATGACAAGCCACGTCACACGGGAAGCGAGCGTCGCCTCGCGTCTCTGGCTCACGAGGAGAAAAGAAAACCAAGACGTCGTCGTCACGTCCGATTAAAGCAGCTCACGTCCGCCTTGCATCAACACGCATGCACACGATCGTTGGCAATGACAGCACGCGCGAAACCGATGAAAACGAGACGTCACCGATTGAGCATCAGGACGAAAACGATCAGCACACGCCGCCGCAAAAAGTTTCCTTCACGCTCAACCATCAGCCTTGCATGCTCATAACTTCCATCGATCAAAGTCGCCGCTCACTTTTTCTATTTCTTTTGTTCTCTCGATCACGGCCAAAAAATTCTTTCGAGACAGATCTATTATTTCTGAATCATGGTGGCTACAAAGTATCCTCCTAACACCTCTCAAACCCTAGAACAAAAATTGCATCTCTAAAGCCACACCTCCGATCACAATTTTTGTCCCCTTTTATACGGGCTCCTACAAATCCTATTCAATCTCTACTTAAAACAATAATCCAACTCATCCAACTATACATGGCCCTTTTTACCTCAACTAGGCTTTCGGCCCACTAATTTCCAAGAGACCCGAAACCCTTCCTAACACGGGTTTTTCACACTCCCGACTTTTCTAACACGTCACGTGTCGAAGCCTTCAGGACCGCACCTCTCGTAGCTTCTCCGCGCATCATCCACCACGTGTCGTAGCCTTCGGACCGCACCTCCGTAGCTCCAACACGTATCATTCATCTCTGATCTCCATATGCCCCAAACATGAGCCCGACCATCTCGCATGATATCCTCGACCGTCTGGACCTCAGATCTCCCTATTCTAGTCCCGGTCCTCCTCGTCACCAACCATGATCGCCTCCATGCTCAACCTGCACACGCAAAGACCAAAGAGCATTCTTCCGACACAAGTTCGTCCAAACTTGACCAACATCAGTTCATACACACGCCAACACACCTCGCATAACATCGATAAACAATATTATCAAATATTCATCATCATAAATTAACCGTTGTCAATTATTCATCACCAAAATAATCTAGATCTAACCACGTGGTCTAACAAATACCCACTTTTGTAGTTTAAAGGGCTAAGTAGACTTTTTTTTACAAAGTTTAAGATGGAAAATAGTTGGGAGTTGATTTGGGAATTTTGAATTGAAAGTTTGGTATCTAGAATATTAAGGTTTTGGATTTTGTGATATTTTCAAACCATAATATTGATATCTCTAGAATGAAGTTCGGAATCTAAAGTTGATTTTAGGAAATGTCGAGCATAAATTTTGGATTTTATTTCATTTTTTAATCCCAACCATAAGGGTGTGGTGGTTTCCATACTAGGAAGCTGTGTACAACATCATGACCTAACGGAATAAATTCATTTTACACACTTAAACTTTGTAAAAACTCAATTTAACACCATCGACTATAAACTCTAACTACATAACAAATAGGAATATATTCATTTTGCACACTTGAGCTTCGTAAAAACTCCATTTAACACCATCAACTACAAAACTGAGTATTTAGCACCCTAAACTTACGAAAAAAACAAGTCAATATATGCCCTAAGGTAGTCTTACTGACGGGGATCCAACTCACAGTAGTGTTAACCATGCTGGCAGCCATACATTGGTATTTTGCTGACAGAGATTCAAATGAGAGGAGAGACATTGACATGAAGAAGAAAGAGAACGAGGGAGAGAGAGAGAGAGCAGTGGATAACGAGTAAGAAAGAGGTCGATGATGTCGAGCCAACATCCTTCCGTCAGCAAAAGCCGATGACATGGCTACTAATACTGTGAAAACTATCTTGAGTGAGATCCACATCATCAAATCCACTGTCGAAACTACTCGAGGGTGGAAGTTATTTGATTTTGTAAGTTTAAGGTGTTAAATACCCAGTTTTGTAGTTTAGGGGGCTAATTAGACTTTTTTACAAAGTTTAAGATGGAAAATAGGCTTATTCCTAATGACTATATATACGTCGTGCGTATATCCAGCTTCACAGAGTTCACATTTTCATCCTCGTGCGGACCACCACGCCATCCGACCCCGACAAAGCACGGCTGCTGCAAAGCTTCAGCAACTCTGGAGTCACCATACTGCAGGTACAAGGTTCAGTTAACATTACTAGGATGGTACTTGTGTGGTGTTCCTGAAGTTGATCTGAACTCCCTTGGCTGAATCGTACACAGGGTGACATACATGACCACGAAGTGCTGGTGAAGGCGATCAAGGCCGTTGACGTCGTGATATCGGTCGTCAGCTACTTCCAGGTCGGCGAGCAGACGAAGATCATCGCCGCCATTAAGGAGGCTGGCAACGTCAAGGTCAACGCCTGAGCTCTGAAGCTGCTGCCCCCATTTTGCAGAAAAAATCATACAAGATAGTTGTGCTTTGCTTTCACGCACTAACTGAAGCTACATATGTCATGGATCTTGCAGAGGTTCATCCCATCGGATTTCAGTAACGTTGTTGACCACACGCGCACAGTTGAGCCTGCGAAGACCACCTTCGGCATCCTCGCACAGATCCGGCGAACGGTGGAGGCTGAGGGGATCCCACACACATTTGTCTTCTGCAACTGCTTTGCAGGGTACTATCTTACCACATTGGTGCAGCCTGGAGCTACTGGCCTCCCAAGTGACAATGTCATCATCTTAGGAGATGGCAATACCAAAGGTAGAACACCTGACAAGAGAACCTGTTATATGAATTAATTCAAATATGACATTTAACGAACTGAAGCTAGTTTTCATTAACTTTGCATTATGCAGTATTCTTTTCTTTACAACAGATTTTAAAACTTCAGATTACTTTATCAATTGTCACAGCAATTTACGTTGACGAGGAGGACATCGCAACCTTCACCATCAAAGCAGTTGCTGATCCAAGGACATTGAACAAGGTCCTGCATATAAGGCCACGGGAGAATATCTTGTCGATGAATGAGCTTGTGTCGCTGTGGGAGAAGAAGATAGGGAGGACCTTTGAGAGGGTCTACCTCCCAGGAGAGGAAGTCCTGAAACAAATCAGAGGTCTGTACTCGTACTTGGGTCAGCATTTAAATGCTCTCTTATGTTTCTGAAGGTAGTAAGGTAAATTTGTACATGGCCAAAAACATGCTCTCTTTATGTTTCTGAAGGTAGTAAGCATTCATTCTGAGGTAGTGTACCAGAGTTCACAGAGATTTCCTATAACCGGCAGTAGCCGGAAATCTTGGAAATGTACTGGCCCTACCAAGATATTTGTTGGTAACCTTACCGGTGGATACCGGCCGTTAACCAAAAACCAGGTAATAGGATATGGTCAAATAATTTATTTAGAAACAGAGGGTAAAACCCCCCTGCTCCATTTTTATTAATGAAATAGGCAACACAATAGTTTAGGTTCTCAATATTGTTGTCCAGCATTTAGCAGAAAGCTACAGTTCAAACCTTACATCAAATTTGCCTTCCCCTCACTCGACCATAGCTTCCTCTGACATTTGCATCTCTTGCTTGTCCGCCTCATTGCACTTGACGAGCCAGACTTTGAGCTAGCTTAGAAATATAAACCTTATTCTTGTCTGACTGCTGCTTATCGACATGATACATTGAATGTCACAAGTCTTAGTAACGTTAGCATGATTCAAACATATAGATGGTTGGATATTTGATCTTGCAGAGTCTCCACAACTAAGCACGGATCTAGCGCTGCTTCATTCTGTATATATCAATGGAGATCAGACCAACTTCGACATCGAGCAGCCAGTTGGTGTCGAGGCTACTGTTATCTACCCGGACATCAAATACACTACAGTCGACGAGTATCTGAATAGGCTTATGTAAGGATCTTTGGAACCAGGGGGCTTTTCTTCTGTGTGTCATTGGATGGAACGTTTGTATGTTAAACCTTCCAGCACTCGTAGACTCTCTAGCATTAATGGACGTCGGCGTTGGCCGAACTTTGGAGTCTAATATACAGCTATATATTTTTGTGGGGTTTATTATCCTATTCTATGTTATTATATGGGTTTTCTTTTGCAAAAAAGCTGTTGGTGTGTTTGAGCCACTGTACAAAAGGTGAAATGTCCAGTTTTTTACTTTTTTTTCAGCCAGTTTTTAGCTTTAACTTCTATCAGCCGATACTATTTATCAGATATATCCGCCGCAGCTAAAGCTATCAGCTGTAGCCAGGGGCAGACGGAGAGGGTTCTGCTAGGAGGCCAGGCTCCCTCATGGCTACGTAAATTTGCACTAAAGCACTTTATATTTTTAAAAATTTTATTGATGTTAGTATTATTTTGTCCTTTTATTAAATGTAATTATATTGTATAACCCTTTTATTTCTAAATCCTACATCTATCCCTAACTGCAGCACAAAAGATCTGGCCAAAGCTCTGGCTGAGCTCCAGAGTACCATCACCAACTATCCCAGTCATGGATATTCATCGGGATTTGAGCACTCATTTCGTTATTTTGCTTTCACCTGCGCTAAGAAAGACAATAAGTTAGGCAATTAACTGCATGATAAACCTAGGATGTGTCTTATTATTTTTGACATAAATTTTTAAATTCTAACAATTCACAAAAGAGAGTATAGAGAAAGACAAATATAATTTTGACCGATATAGATGGATTCGATACAATACCTATTATTATTAACTTCTAGATCTCATCTTAAAAGTCATATCGTTCAAAAATTAATTACTAAAATCTAAAATTCATAAATCTAAAACCTAAAAAGACCAAGCAGGCATCTAGCCTCTAGCATGACAAATAGACTACTAAAGTAGTACTGTAAAGGCTTCGAAAGCTACTCTGCTATTTTTGACATTTTCTCACGCTGCCCACAACAGGACAGGACTGCCATCTACTCCACTTGTCTGAATGTGATCTCATTAGTGACTAGCTAAGTGATTACTTGTCAAACATTGATTTCCATACTATTTGGCCTTGAGACTGCTTGTGCATCCAAACATCTAACAAAGTGCCGTCCTAAGGATGCACCTACACAATTTTGGTTTGTGCATTTGTGCAATTCAAAATATTTGGAATATGTGTACTTGCAGATAAAGGGATTTATTATATGTGCACTGAACAAAAATTACATGTAAAAAATGTAAAATCGACTTAATTACATTTCAAAATATGAAACTACTTGAGGGTGTAAGTTGACTGATTTTATAAGTGTAGGATATTAAATATCTAGTTTTATAGTTTTGAGAGTTGAGTGGACTTTTACAAAGTTTAAGATGTAAAATTGGTTTATTTCTAATAACTATATATACATCGTGCGTATATCCAGCTTCAAAGAGCTAACGTTTTGAGAGCAAGAGCGGACATGTCCCTCTCACTGAAAATGACATGAGCCCTTTATTTCCATGAGAAAAGTCAAGCACGGAGGAGAAAATATCGCAAGAAGAGGAATTACCATCAACAGCTGCATTCACAAAACTTGGTTACGTTCGTCATCGCCATCGTCTGAACCGGTACAAGATTTATTCGACACCTGACCTTGTAGCACGGAACTGGCCCACCGTTGGTGCCGAAGAATGACGCAAAGAAAATTTCACGACGTGTCTTGTTGGGACTCACGAGGCGGCAATTATCACGAATCGTTGTTGTCCTTTTCTACGTGCCAAATGTTCAATATGGCAGAACATTATTTACTTACACGCTAGACCCAGCTGAGAGGTTCACGAATCCAATCTCTGCTTTCTGACAGTGACTTTTTCAGCACGATAAACTGCTGCGACAGCAAATAGTGTGTAAGGAACCATTCCGGCTGTTAAGCCGTACACCATGAGTCCATGACTTCGAGGGCGTGCGGAGCTGTCGAGTCATGGTGGGTGAACAACAAGGTAGACAAAAAGATATTCAAAGAATTTCGCCCACAGCAAAGTAAGCAACTGGTTTCAACATGTGCAGATTTCAACATATGCAGATCCTAGCAGCATCATAAAAGTATTAATATTATTAGACACCTATCAAAAAGGAATCAAAACTAAGTGCACGTGTTATGTTATTTCCACCTTTTCTTCCTCACTACCCTCAACGGGGCCATCAATTCTTTCTGCATATTGTTGCGCGGCAGCTATTCCTCCTGTAGAAACCATGATAGAAAAATATCAAAACGATAGAATTCTGTAATTCATTGTGGTCAAGTCCATAGCCCATTATAACTGACAGCACCGACAATTTGATACACAAGCCCAACAGCCTATTAGCCCACCTACTGTGATAGAGCATGTTAAGGATGTTAGGTTGAACCCTAGTCGTATGCCTAAATTCATTCGGCTTTATTCCCCAAGCTCCAGGTCTAAACAAGCAAAACACAACTAAGTCTACATGCTGCTGCATGCAAACCCTATAGCAACAGACTTATAAAAGGCATTAAGCCTTCTTCTCTCCCTCCCAACAAAAAAGATAAGTCAACTGGGTAAGATCTCCCCCACACTTATAAGTTATCTTTTCTCCTTCCCATAACTGATGTGGGACTATTCATAGCATTCTCCTCACACATCGACTGCATATTTCTATAACCATGAAGTCCAAGAAGATATTAGGAACATTCTATCCCTCACACATCGGCTTTGTACTTTTGCAACCATAAAATTCAAGGAGATGTTAGAAACATTCTTCTCCTTACACATCAAGTGTGTACTTTTGTAACCATGAAGTTCATGAAGATGTTAAGCACCTGGGTTTTGATACCAATTGTTAGATCGGATCCTAACTGCATGGCTAAATCCAACTGGATTTACTCTCCGGACTCTAGGTCCAAACGGGTTGAACACAACTAAACCCACAGGCTACCACATGCAAGCCCTATAACAATAGTCCTATAAGTGGTATTGACCTTCTCCCCTCAAAAGACTAGTGAGGTCTCCCCAGGCTTATAAGTTCTGCTTTTCTCCTTTCCACAACTGATGTGGGACTATTCCCAATGAAGGATGAAAGCATTCCTGTTGTATCCATATGAAAAGACAATAAAAATGCAACTCATTGAGTGCAATTGTGAATGTGTTCCATCTAACATAGAACAAGAATACCATTGAATACCATGATAAACATATAGTGCACATGAAATTATTTTGTAACTCAACAGTAATTATGGGGCACATAAGCACGAGGAAGTTTTCATGTAATAAGTAATGTTCATATTAATGTTGGGAACCTAAACTTTGAAGATGTTAAAAAATATCAGCACATGCATGATAGCAAAACCATGAGCTATTATTACCTTTTGTGATAAGACTAAGGTCAGGGGGTATGCCCCACGATTTGCAATATCTTTTTGCTTGATCATTTGCATAATTCTAAATAAGTATTCTAATGAAGGTGTCTAATGATTGTTACTGAAGTTCTAATGAAGGTGCCAAGTTTGCATAATATTGACGGCATGAAATTGGTAGTGGTTGCTGGTGAAGAGAAACAAACCTTCAAGCAAAAGATGGGCCTAGGTGCATGGGGAACAGCAGCAGCAGCGGATACTGGGATAACACCAGAGGCGATGGATTTGGTAGTAATGAGATCTAGGTTGGTGGTGAGGGATCTGAACGTGCAGCAACCCCAGGAAGGTCCCCCGCGGATCTAAGCCCTAGAGGGAGCCTAGCGTCGTGTTATAAACGTCATCTCCGGGGTCTCCTCGCTGGAGTTCGCCTCGGCGCGGCAGCAGAAGGCCTACGCGCGGAGGCTACACCACGTGGCAGCATACCTGGTGCAGGCGCCACCGGACTGGGCGCACCACGAAATTACCTTCACGCCCACCGACGCCGAGGGCATGCAGTTCCCTCACCAAGATCCCCTGGTCATCCAGATCGCCATCACAGGATGCGACGTTAAGCGCGTCCTAGCTGATGGAGGAAGCTCCATGAACATCTTGTTCACAGCGGCCTTTGACCAGATGGGGAACCCTCGAAGTCGCTTAGGCCCCGCGGGAATCCCATTACAGGGCTTCGGAGGTCAGCCACTAAGGGCTTTGGGCCAGATATGACTGTAGGTCTCCTTTGGCCAGGGCGACAACACGAGGACCGAAGATGTCACCTTAGACGTTGTCGACATCTCGTATCCATACAACGTCGTATGGGGGCGCCCAACCCTCAATACCTTCGAGGCAGTCCCACACCACGGCTTTCTATGCATGAAGCTCCCGTGCTTGCGAGGTATCATCATTACCCACGGTGACCAGGACATCGCCCGGCGCTTAGAGCTTAGTACCCGAGGCCCACACCGCGAGGTCCACCAGGATTCCTAAGGCGGACACGACAGCGCAAAGGCCCTCGACGGTCCCAGAAACGCGCCTGCTGGGCTTCCACATGGCTCGCTCCGGCACCAGAGGCTCCCCGTGTGCCTCCACCCCGCCACCATGGCGACAACAGTCGCTGTTGTTCCCATTCTCGAGCGATTCGTGGTTAGTATCCCGTCCTTTGTAAACGCGCGCACTCTCCGTGAGTATAAACAAAGACACGCGGTAAACACATGCACTCTCCGTGAGTACAAACAAAGACACGCGGTAAACGCACGCACTCTTCGTGAGTATAAAATAAGACACGCGGGAGGACGCCTCCACGCGCACTCTACAGAGTATAAATAAGACGCAACGGAGGCCTACCTCCGCACGCACTATACAGAGTATATATAAGACGCAGCGGGGATGGAGCACTCGCGCATCTACTTCGCCTAGGTGCCAGCTCCGCCACCACCACCTTGAAGGGTAGGGGACGGAGCGCTTACGCATCTACTTCGCCTAGGCGCCAGCGCCGCCGCCACCACCTCGAAGGGTAGGGGACGGCGCTCCCGAGCGTCTACTTTGCCTACGCCCGCCGCCGCTGCGTTCGGCCGTCTATGCGAGTTGATTGGGGGTAGGCACAATAGTGAAAAGTGACGGGGGCATATACTCCAACCAGCCTTTATTGCATTCGTAAATATATATATATATGTATGTTTACAAGGGCGTCTGGCGGTCAACATCCCCAAAGACCTAAGGTACAAGCGTCCTAGAGCACCCAGGATCGCTACTCGCCTAGCTCCACCTTGATGTACTGCCGCACCGGAGCCTCGCCCGTCGAAGCCCGAAAGCACCCAAAGTCCAATGAATCCTCCCACCGCCGTCGTCAAGGCGCCGTCGGGTCAAGAGGTCAGAGGCTAGCAGCCGGTCCCTATTAAGCAGCTGCCCGAAGCGCTGCGACGCATGCGGTCAGAACATGGGAACAATTTTCACTTTATTCATAAAAAAAGGGCGGGTGCGTACATTGCAATGCACGCCTACACATCAAACCCTAGCATCACACCTGTGGGTTCGCGCCATGCCTCACGGCGGCGGCACCACCGTCGTCGGGCCGCGGGACTTCATCAAGCCATTGGCCGAAGTCTCCCTCGCCGTGCATGGTCCGCCGTTGCTCTACCTTCGCCGCGGCTTCCCCGATGTAGTCTCAGATGCGTTCATGGAAAACCCGGACCATGGGGCGAACGACGCATGCAGCGCCTGACATCACCTCGGCTCCTGTTGGCATCTCTAGCCGGGGGTCTGCCAACCCGTCAACGTGCTGGCAGCCTCGGTGTCGGAGCAGCGCAAAGGCTAGGCGCGAAGTCATGAAGGAGCAGTGGTTGCCAAAGGACTTCACGACATTAAGAGCGAGGTTGGAAACCTCCCCGATTTGGCGAAGCGTCCGCAACAGCTCTTCGGGGCCAAAGGAGCGAGGTGGCAGTTCGGCGACAAGGTCCTCAAGGGTGCCTTCCAGAGCCAGCATGGCGTCCCACGCCACCACCGAGGCATCGCCCATAGTCTGGTCTCGCTCCCCAAAAGACGTTGTAAGGCGGCCTTTCTCCTCCTTCAACATAGCGATTTGCTGGAGCAAGCTGTCACGCTCCACGGCAGCCGCTCGCTGTGCCGCCTCGCCAGCCGCTTGCCACGCCGCCGCTGCGAGCGCCTCACCGTCCGAAATCGCCTTCGCACACTCAGCCTCCAAGAGTCGGATGCGGTCGTCCTTGACGGAGTGGGCCTCCTCGGCCGCGCGAAGGGCCCCTTCCATGGCGCGCAGCCAGCCCTCTAGCACCCCCATCCAAGGCGAGGGTCTGCACAGCGCAGCGGTCAGCAAATTCCCAAACGATGGCGCACACTCAAAAGTCGAGTACTCACCCCTATCTCCAAGGCCTCTAGCGCGCCTCCTAGGAGCTCTAACCTGCACATCTGCAACGTCTGGCGATCAAGGATCGCAACCGCGCTCTCCGTAGCCCCCCGCCACGCCCGTACCACCTCCGCGATAGCAATTTCAACGGCGCCGGGCGTCGATGCCCCAAGGGAACGTCCCTGCCCCCCGAAGATTGTCCGCACCTGGGAGACATACGAGGGTTGGAGGGCCTCGGCAGCGAGGACACTGACGGGCGGACGTTGTCGCACTGAAGGCCCCCAGGTATGATGCACCACCCAACGCCAAGTGGTGCCACACCATACATAACAAACTCCTCAGCAAGGTCACGCATGTTGAAGCAGGCGGTGGTCCTCACAAGCCTCCGCTCCCTACGCCTATCCTCGTCGTCGATCGGCGTGCCTGGCGAGGTATTGAACGACATAGGTCAGCCTGTGCACTCGAGGCCACCGCCGCTTGCCACGCGGTGGTAAAACCACCGTTTCATCTAGTTCGGTTCCCACTTCGTCCTGATCGAGTTGGCAGGGAAAATCTTCCCGCACTGCGACCGTAGGACGAAGTTGACTCTGCCGAAATTGGAAAACATCCCCTTCTCAGCCTCTTCAGTTGATATCGTGCGTCGTGGAGGAACACGAACAGCGAGGCGCTAGGACAGCATCCCTCCACGCGTAGTGCCCAGCTATAGACGGCAAGGCGGGTTATTGCATTCGAGTCAATCGCGCGACTCCACCAAGATTCATAAACAAAGACCGACAAGCATGGCCGCCGAGATGCAAAGCCCAGCTTCAAAATAAGCGACGAAGATGACCACCTCCGACTTCTCCGGGTGTGGTTCTGTCTCGTCGCTAACGGGCAACCGCACCTCACGACGGTCCGACAGCTTCCCTTCGCGTAACAAAGCCTGGATCGTCGCCTCTGTCGCAAGAGTCAGGCCCAAGACAGCGAGCAAGGACCCTCCATTTTCTCCGCCGCTACCCACCGCTTGTCCACCAGCGATGGCTCGCGCCCCTCGAGCGTGTACTCCACCTTGATCGACGACGATTGCTGGGATAAGGCATCGCTGCCGGCCCGAGGAGCACGTTCTTTGCCATGGGCCATCATTCTCTGAGAGCTGGACGACGGCGAGCAAAGGCGCGATAGTAAAGGGGGAGAGTGCGAAGTGCAAAAGAGCAAGGAAGCAGAGGATATACGAAGCGAAATGCCAGCGAGGTGCCAAAAGGGGGTATATGAAGCCCATTCACCTCCCACAATCCCGGTAAGCACACCCGCAGAAGCCGAACCGATCGCCTCCCCCATGATCAAAAAGCGTAACCGGTGGAAGCCGGGGAGGCGTGGCCACCCACGCGCGTGACCGCCGGTCGTGACCACCTGGCGATGCACGACGCGCCAATCCCGCGTTGCCACGAGTCTTGTCCCGTCGAGATGAAGCACGCGGTTGCGGTCACGTGACAGTCTGGCAGCACATGATGCATCAATCAGGCCCCTGCCACGCGTTCGTCCCCACGGGAATAAATGCATGATGGCCCACTTTCCATCGCAATTCTCTGGGCCATCAATGCTATGTCAGTAGGCCATTGACCAGTCACTCTAACGTTGACTTTGGCGTAGACTTCACCTCCGCAGAACAATTCCGACTCTGGTTTCGGCCCTGCCCTCGACCCCGCGAGGCGCCTCAGCCAGCACCAAACCTGAATACTGCATCAGCTTCGAACCGGCGAGACGATCCTCAAGGCTACTCCGACCTCACATCTGCGGAGTCCAGTCGGGCCTCCGTCTTGGCCTCGCACATGAGGGATCCATGGAGGTGGGATTCGGAGACGTGCAAACGTCGGGACAATCCACAGTGCCATCAAAGCACTGTCATCACGCCGTGGGATACCATGTGGCCCTCCGATCTCCAGTCCGCGCGAAGACTTCGGAGCCTGCACCGATAGAACCCGCGCAGCGACGACAGAGGCCACCTTGACTTTGAAGTCTGTGCGACGACCCCGCGGCCCCAACCGGTGGGGATCCAGCCGTTTGTGCTCCCCGCAATCGGGGAGCGCGGCTGCTAATCTACAACAAATTTTGACTTATTCTCATAAATAGGCCCCCTTCCGTCCATCAACATTCTTTGTAAATTAGCGCCAATAGACGCGATCAAAGAACACAGACGAACGGAAGTAGGCCTACTTGTGAGAACAAGATCATCACATGCAGGAAGTGCCAATCGGCGAAAATATAGCCATCCGCCTTCCCCTTTGACCGGCCGGCGCGACTGGGGATTCGGGATGAGTTCTAACCAAAGTCAAAAACAGGCCCCCATCTATTCGTCAACATTCTCCGACTGTGTTGTCAACGCTCGTTCTGCTGTGAAACAGCCTTATTGGAGAATGCAGAGGAACAGAGGCAGGCCTATTTTTTAGAATCAAGACCACCCTACATGTACCCAGCTGCGTCACAATGAAGGACGACACAGGAAGATGGCAGCATATATATACCCACTGCGCCCCCCGGTCGGGAAACGCAACCGGCAGGAGAACCGGCGGAAACTGTACCGTCGCATGGTCCAGCTCCCGTCTTGCGGTGACAGCGCATGTCGTACCAACCACGTGCCCCTACGCGTCCCGACTTCTCGGGAAGGAGCGCGCGACCATGGTCATATGGTCGTTTTACACTGCACGACGCGCCAATCGCGTGCAGCCACGCGTCCGGCCACATCGGGAAAAAGCATGCGGCCGCTGACATCGCAAGACGCGTCGGTCGTGGCTGTCACGCCTTGCAGCGCACGCCGCGTGCCAGGCGACGCTAAGGCATTGCCGCAGAGCCACGAGCCACATGGCCGCACCTCGTCTTCAACTCTGCACGAAGACTACGGAGCCCACGACTACGAACCCGCCCGACGACCTCGGGGCGCTCCTCGGCTCCACGTCCATCGGCTCAGTCAGCCCTCCGCCCAACCCAGCATACGAAGGAACGCCTCCGCGTCCCGCTCCGCTCGCAGGTCCGCAGAGCGAAGCCGAAAGCTTCGCTGGAAGCGCACGCCTCTTGGCCGGAGATGTCTTCGGCGGTAGCTTAGACTCCAACCACCACCAAGACCTAGTTTTGTCTGATATCATAGGAGGTCACGGGCCGCAGGGACGGAGGGGGCCAAATGGCTCGGCAACATGACTTCGGCCCGGGGAAACCCTTCACCATGAGAGGCTCTTGTTGTAGGGGTGGCCCGCACCTAAGCTCAGCTGGCCTGTTAGAAGGTTGTAAGGACCAAAATGAGACATGTACAATGACATAAATGCCCCTAATGAGGATACTTGAGTGCAAGGGTATAGCTATAAAACACACCCCATGTAACTATATATATGCCATCCAGGCCATGGGGAAACCCAGAGCATTGCTCATCTAACTCTCCACTATCATACTCTCTCTCTGTTTGGTCTGTAACCACAACAGGCCCATTTGAGCATGACCAATTTTCTTAATTTCAAAGCATGTATAGTTTAGTACCATATTGATAAGGCAAGGTGAGGAAGACCAATTTATAAGGTGGAGTCCTCACCACTCCTTGAATATAGATAAAGATGGTGTGAGGAGGGTTCTGGCTTGTCAAACACATGAGCGCGCGAGCGTATTCGCGTATTTTCGCGTGAAAATCACGTGACTTGTGATTTGCGACGCGTGACCGTGCCGTGACATGGCGCGCCACTTGGCAGACCAAATCTATCTTCATTTTTGTTGAACTCTACACCACTCTCTCTCTGTGTGTTTGAATGAGATTCAAACGTTTGAATTTCAGGCTTTATTGGAGATTTGATGACAGGAAGTTACTAGTGGATAAATGGCTGGTTGAATGTGTTAGTTACCACTGGGTAAATAGCTATTTTAATGATGTCAGTTATCAGTCTATCTATTTATATACCTGGAGACGTCCAGAGTATGTGTGAGAATCTCTTTGCCTCCATTGCTTTCTTCTCTGCGAGATTGTGCTGTTGTGCTGCGTTGTCTAAACTACGTCAACCTTTCTTCCCGGCGTGCACCTGGAAGGAGGGAGAGCAGTTATCTTCGAACCATTACTGCAGAGAGTTCCTGCACGGGGCGGCAAGAAGGTTTCTGGGCAGCGCACATCTGCGCGACCGCTCACTACACTGCGTCATCTACGTTCTGCACTGATTCAAGCCTACGCAGCTTCTTGTTCATCATCCAGCTCAAAAGTAAGTCGGACGCGCGTTCGTTCGACTTTGTTAATATATTTTTCTTGCGTATATTATTATATATGATGAGTAGCTTGCTGTTAGTTTTGCATCACTGGTTTATTGTATTTGTCTCCTAGTAAAATTTGGAATTAAAATATTGTCCACAATTCAAATAGTAAGTTGTCTGATTTTATAAGTTTAGGGCGTTAAATACCCAGTTTTGTAGCTTACGGGGCGAAGTAAACTTTTTTACAAAGTTTAAGATGTAAAATAGGTTTATTCCTAATGACTATATATACGTCGTGCGTATATCCAGCTTCAAAGAGTTCACATTTTCAGAGCAAGAGCGGACGAACTCTCACTGAAAATGACATGAGCCCATTATTTCCAAGAGAAAAGTCAAGCACGGAGGAGGAGAAAGTGTCACAAGAAGAGGAATTTCCATCAACAACTGCATTCACAGAACTCGCCATCATCTGAAGTCCGAACCTGTACAAGATTCTTTCGATGGAGTCGCCGGAGAAGAGCAGGATCCTGGTCATCGGCGGCACAGGGCACCTCGGCCGGTTCATCGTGGCGGCGAGCGTGCGTGCCGGCCACCCGACCTTCATCCTCGTTCGGACCACCACGCCATCCGACCCCGACAAAGCACGGCTGCTGCAAAGCTTCAGCAACTCTGGAGTCACCATACTGCAGGTACAAGGTTCAGTTAACATTACTAGGATGGTACTTGTGTGGTGTTCCTGAAGTCTGAACTCCCTTGGCTGAATCGTACACATGGTGACATACATGATCACGAAGGGCTGGTGAAGGCGATCAAGGCCGTTGACGTCGTGATATCGGTCGTCAGCTACTTCCAGGTCGGCGAGCAGACGAAGATCATCACCGCCATTGGCCCATTAAGGAGGCTGGCAACGTCAAGGTCAACGCCTGAGCTCTAAAGCTGCTGCCCCCATTTTGCAGAAAAAATAGGTGTGCTTTGCTTTCACGCACTAACTGAAGCTACATATGGCGTGGATCTTGCAGAGGTTCATCCCATCGGATTTCAGTAACGATGTTGACCACACGCGCACTGTTGAGCCTGCGAAGACCACCTTCGGCATCCTCGCACAGATCCGGCGAACGGTGGAGGCTGAGGGGATCCCACACACATTTGTCTTCAGCAACTGCTTTGCAGGGTACTATCTTCCCACATTGGTGCAGCCTGGAGCCACTGGCCTCCCAAGTGACAATGTCATCATCTTAGGAGATGGCAATACCAAAGGTAGAACACCAGACAAGAGATCTTGTTATATGAATTAATTCAAATATGACATTTAACGAATTGAAGCTAGTTTTCAGTAACTTTGCATTATGCAGTATTCTTTTCTTTACAACAGATTTTATAGTTTCAGATTACTTTATCAATTGTCACAGCAATTTACGTTGACGAGGAGGACATCGCAACCTTCACCATCAAAGCAGTTGCTGATCCAAGGACATTGAACAAGGTCCTGCATATAAGGCCACGGGAGAATATCTTGTCGATGAATGAGCTTGTGTCGCTGTGGGAGAAGAAGATAGGGAGGACCTTTGAGAGGGTCTACCTCCCAGAAGAGGAAGTCCTGAAACAAATCAGAGGTCTGTACTCGTGCTTGGCTCAGCATTTAAATGCTCTCTTTCGTTTCTGAAGGTAGTAAGGTAGTAATGAGACGTAAATTTGTAAATGGCCAAAAACATGCTCTCTTTATGTTTCTGAAGGTAGTAAGCATTCATTCTGAAGTAGTGCTAGGCCGGGTTTTGGTTACCGGTGGGAAAAGAGTACCAGAGTTCACAGAGATTTCCTATAACCGGCAGTAGCCGGAAATCATGGAAATCCTCTCGGCCGAGATTTGTTCTAATTTGGTTACCGGCCAAGATCTGAATAAAATCTCGGAAATCTCGACAATCACGGCCATAATTGTGAATTAAAAAATATCCATTTTTGTAAGCTGGTTCAAAAATGTACTGGCCCTACCAAGATATTTGCTGGTAACCTAACCGGTGGATACCGGCCGGAAACCAAAACCCAGGTACTAGGACATGGTCAAATACTTTTATTTAGAAACAGAGGGTAAAACCCCCCTGCTCCATTTTTATTAATGAAACAGGCAACACAATAGTTTAGGTTCTCAATATTGTTGTCCAGCATTTAGCAGAAAGCTACAGTTCAAACCTTACTTCAAATTTGCCTTCCCCTCACTCGACCATAGCTTCCTCTGACATTTGCATCTCTTTCTTGTCCGCCTCATTGCACTTGACGACCCAGACTCTTGAGCTAGCTTAGAAATATAAAACTTTATCTTTCACTCGCAAAAACAATAAAATAAAAACTTTATCTTTAGTTGTATCCAATAGCTTACGTCGTTCTGTTGATTTAGTACAATATTGTGCATATAATGTGACCAGGGAAATGAACCTTATTCTTGTCTGACTGTTGCTTATCGACATGATACATTGAATGTCACAACAAGTCTTAATAACGTTAGCATGATTCAAACATATACATCGTTGGATATTTGATCTTGCAGAGTCTCCGCAACTAAGCACGGATCTAGCGCTGCTTCATTCTGTATATATCAATGGAGATCAGACCAACTTCGACATCGAGCAGTCAGTTGGAGTCGAGGCTACTGTAATCTACCCGGACATCAAATACACTACAGTCGACGAGTATCTGAATAGGCTTATGTAAGGATCTTTGGAACCAAGGGGCTTTTCTTCTGTGTGTTATTGGATGGAACATTTGTATGTTAAACCTTCCACCACTCGTAGACTCTCTAGCATTGGACGTCAGCGTTGGCTGAACTTTGGAGTCTAATATACAGCTATATATTTTTGTGGGGTTTATTGTCCTATTCTATGTTATTATATGGGATTTCTTTTGCGAAAAAGTTGTTGGTGTCTTTGAGCCATTGAGCCTGCTTTTTATGATGCTCTAGCTACAACTGTACAAAAGGTGAAATGTCCTATTTTTTACTTTTTCAGTCAGTTTGTAGCTTCAGCTTCTATCAGCCTATATCAGACATATTTGCCGTAGCTAAAGCCATCAGCTGTAGCCAGGGGCGGAGGGAGGTGGGTTCTGATAGGAGGCCAAGCTCTCCCTCGTGGCTACGTAAATTTGCACTAAAGCATTTTATATTTTAAGAAATTTTATTGTTGTTAGTATTATCTTATCTCTTTATTAAATGTAATTATATTGTATAGATTATTTGATATTTTTTATTTTTAAATCTTATATCTGTTTCTAGCTGCAACATAAGATCAAAGCTCGGGCTGAGCTCGAGAGTACCATTACCAACTATCCCAGTCATGGGAATTCATCGGAATTTGAGCACTCATTTCGTTATTTTGCTTTCACCTGCGCTAAGAAAGACAATAAGTTAGGCAATTAACTGCATGATAAACCTGGCTGTGTCTTATAATTTTTAATTTAAAATTTTAAATTCTAACTATTTATAAAAGAGAGTACAGAGAAAAACAAATATAATTTTGTCCGATATAGATGAATTCGATACAATGTCCATTATTATTAACTTTCAAGTCTCCTCTTAAAAGACATATCTTTCAAATATTAGTTACTAAAATCTAAAAACCATAAATCTAAAACCTAAAAGAACCCAGCGGGCATCTAGCCTCTAGCATGGTAAATAGACTACTAAAGTAGTGTACTGTAAAGGCTTCGAAAGCTACTATGCTATTTTTGACATTTTCTCATGCTGCCCACAACAGGACGGGACTGCCATCTACTCCAGTTGTCTGAATGTGATCTCATTAGTGACTAGCTAAGTGATTACTTGTCATACTATTTGGTGGGTGAACATTGCAGAGGTCCAAACACCAACTTTTGCCTTGAGACTGCTTGTGCATCCAAACATCTAACAAAGTACCGTACTAAGGATGCGCACCTACACAATTTTGGTTTGTGCATTTGTGCACTTCAAAATATTTCCAAAAAAATATAGTTGTATATGAAAGACCCCAAAATTTCAAACCAAATTTTTCCTGGATTTTTCCTGAATTTTTGGTGAATTTTTGAAAACTTTCCCAATTCGGAAACTCTCCCCGGAAATGCGTTTTCCTTTTCGGGCCGCTCCGCCTTCCCCCTCCGTTGGCGCCTTCTCCTCCTTTCCGCCTCCCTCCCGCGGGCGTCGCCCCTCCTTTCCCTTTCCCCCTTCCTCGGCGCCGCCTGCCTCCCCTACCCAGCGCCCGCCCCCGCCTTCTCCTCTCAAGACGCGGACGCGCCCGCCCGCACCGCCGCCCTGCTCGGACAACCCGCGCCCCAGCGCCCATGATCCGAAGGAGGCCACCCCGCGCCACGTGCTGCCACCTCCTCTCCTTGGCTCCACTGCCGGTGGCCACCCCTCCTCCTCTCCCTGCGGTCGCGCCCGCCCATGCCCGAACTCACCCACTCCTCTCCCGCCCTGTCGCCATTACGCTGTGTGGCCGGCCACACCGGTCACCGCTCCATCCGCGGAGGAGACGGCCGACCTGCCCTGACCCCGGAGGCCCTCCGCTGCCTTCTCCCGGCCGCTCCCCTCCGCCGGGTATAAAATCCCCCTCCGGCTCCTCGCTCCTCCTTTGCTTCCCGAGCCGATTCACCACCTCCACTCGCCTCCCCAGCCTCCAGAGGAACTCCCCGAGCAGCCGATTGAAACCCCGCCGCCCGGAGCTTCCCCATTGCCGCCGTGTGAGCTGGCGGCACCCCGGAGCCGAACTCCCTCCCCTCTCCCGCATCCTTCGATTGCTTTCGCCGAGAGCATCTCCTCCTCTCACTGACCTCTTTGGTGTATGCCGTGGGACAGGTGTTTGCCCGAGGAGCGCCGCCGTCGAAGCCCCTCTCCGGCCGTCGCACCTCTCCCGTGGCCAGCTCACTCCGAAGCCCCTCAGTGCTCTCCGCCGCCGCCAATGTGAGCCTCTGGGTCCCCTGTCGGTGTAGTCGCCCCCGATTGAACTCCCTCGCCGCCGGTGACCCTCTCCACCACCAAACACCCGAAGCACCCCTTTCCCCCTCCTGCCTTCTCCGTTGAATCTCCCCGTCTCCAAGCCCCAAAAATGGGTTCTCCGTAGTGAAACCTACCCGGTGGTACCCTCTATTACCGCCGGCGAGCCCCCTGGCGCCCAGATCGCCGTCGCCGTCGTAGCTCGCCGGGAGGCCAGAGGGTGGAGGTAGAAGACGACGTTCCCGCGACGTGGCTCCTCCCACCGTCCATCTCCTCCGTAATATCTAACCTCGGCCGCTCGATTCCACCGCACCCCTTCGCCCGCCGCTCTGTTCTCACCGTTGATCCCACTTAACATCGCCCATCCGAGCCGTCCGCCTCCCACATCGCAGCAGCCCGCCCGCCACGCGTCGGCCATCGGCCGGGCGAGGCGCTGAGACTTGGGCATGTTGGCCCGTTGCCGCTGGCCATGCGATGGTTGGGCATGACTGTAGCCATGGGCCGCCCAAAGACTGCTCACCGAATTTCGGATTTATTCTTTTCCAAAATCCGTAAAGTCTAAATAAATCCTAGAAAATCACTGTAAAGCCCCAAAATTCCCAAATTTCACCACATTGCTCCTCTCATTATCCTGAACCCAGTGGTGAACTCCAATTTCAAAATTCTTCTCCAGCAAAATCTAAAAATTCAAAGAACCCCTTTCATTTGATATTTTATGCAAGTTTGTTCCTTTTTAATTCTTTTTATAGATTATTTTCCCTTGCTTGATTATTCTCAAGCTAGGACTTATTTATTTTATATGTTTGCGCTAGTTTCGGAGATCCCGGAAGCTCAAGTGCAATCTCAGGATCCAGAAGCGTCGACGTTCGAGCTCGCCGAGATCATTCCAGTTCACGGCAAGTCGCAAATCCTTTGATCATATTGTACCCTATGATGTTTACATATGTTATTACATTATTTGCATTATGCTAGTTGTGAAATGCTAGTTTAAAGTAAAATGAAAATGTTTAGAATGACATGTGATATAGATACGACCTACCACCAAAAATGCCACGCTTAAATTGTAGCCATGCCTTGTAACCCTAGAGATAATTATGGTTAATCTAGATCACTATAGGTTACTACTATCATGCAAAGTCTTTTACTGATAAGGTCGTGGCTGCGGGCCAGTAGATTTGAAAACCCGACCCTAGGGTGGGGTGGTATGGGACACCGCATCCTAGGGCGGAGAGTGTCGGTGTGCTGGAAAGGGTAAGAGCGTTGTGGGAAACCGCGGGTCGGTCTTCGCCCACCGTTTACCCTAGGTTGTGGTCGCGGACCTGGAGAGGTTGCGGGCCATGTGAAAATATAAGGACTGAAACCCTTATGCTGAGCAACTGTCATAGCAATCGCCAACCACGGAGTTGACTTGTCAACACCGGTTTAGTAGTCGCTCAACTCGATTGAAACTCTACAGGCGTTGAGAAGTCTGGAGGTGTGGAAGTGGATTAGGTATGCCGTGCTGCGGATACCTAATAACAGAGGATTCACTCAAGCGGACGGGAGTTTCCATGTGCCGATCCGAGTGAATTCACCGCAGAGCCTATATAAAGATTTGAGCAGTGAAACGACCTGGCTTTCTTAACTCTGTCGCGGGAGTTAAGGAATCGTGTGGGTAAAGTTGAGCAAACTCTGCAGAGTCAAATAAATGGTATTCGGATACGCCGTGCTCCTTGTTATTGAGTCGTGCCACTTGGGTGATCCCATCAAGAAACCTTAAGTAGTTTTCAATGTTTTAATCGGTTAGATGGTTAATTAACTCTTCATGAAAACCCCTGTTGTTTAAGGAGTAGTTTTATCGGTAAGTTTTGTGAAAAGGTTTGCAAACAAAACTGCATCCACTCAAAGATAATAAACCAAATATACTCCACTCCTTTGTTATTCCGTGCATATAGTAAAGTAGGGTTCCTTTGCGGTTTGCTGAGCTGGTTGTTGGCTCACGGCTTGCTAAATCAACTCTTTAGAAGATCAAGACGAAGGTGAAGGTCTCCCCGTTGAAGAAGCCCCCGAGGGTCTCTTCTTCGACGAGGATCCGTGGTCGTGGGTCTTCGCCGCTCAAGCGGATTCGGAGCTTTGTGATGTAATTATACTTTGGGCTTGCACGCCCATTGTCAAAACTACGGATGTTAATCCATATGTGAAATATATCTTTGGTCTTTGTTGTAAGCATGCAATGGTATACTCTTGCGGCACTCCATAACCTGTTCATGCGTGAATAGTTGCGGGTTGTCAGTGTCCTGACGCCCTCGGAAGCGGGCGTTATAAGAAGTGGTATCGAGGCGGTGCACTTTGACCGTAGGTTAAGACCTAAGGCAGCCTAGGAAGCGATTTTATCGCAAAACCTAATTTAAATACATAAAAGGGTTTATGAAAATATAAGTACTATCGCTGTCTTTACCTCTCTTGTTGCTACCTTATCTGCCTTAGTTTACTTCGCTCAAGTTTTGATTTACGCAAATATTTCTCGCTTCACTTGTCTAACTTCAAAATTTTCGCTTCCGCAGATGGTGCACCACATCTTTTCCCGCCCGACCGTATGGACGGTTGGGCCCGTGAGGTGTGGGAGATGCGGAAGCATCTTGGAGCGAGAGGCAACTTCAACCCTGTTCCATGTGGGACAGTTTCGCCAGACCGATTCTACGAGTACGAGGCTTGGGTGGTTCTTGATCCGTTGCTGTCCGCCCGAGACAGAAGCGGAGGTTCACCGCCTGTCGGGTGAACGAGGACGACGCTGCTCGTGATGTGGCTCGAAGGCCGCACTCTACCTCGAGACTACTACCACCGTGAGCTAGCAGGACACCCTTTGACCGGTGTGCGTCCGCACTTTGGGGACTTTTAGTCCCTGGGTTCGGTGAGGATGACGATCCCCGCCTGGCGGGCATCGCCACCCTCATGACGCTGCAGGTCGTCCGCCACGACGGAGCGGTCGGTGGGCGGAGTTCGCGGAGGCGGCTTTGGGACGCCTGTGAGGAGGTTCGGCGCCCGGAGTCCCTTCTTCGCTTTGAGGCCTGTGAGGCGCAGAGGGCTCAGATAGTGTGAGTCGCCCAGCGTCCATTCCTCTTGTGCTTGATGCGGTCTAGGCCCAGCGCGGATGATGCGGTGCGATCTGCGTGCTCGGTTCCGCCCGCCTCAGCCCCGCTTGGCCCTCAGCAATACCGAGGATATGGAGGAGTAGACGCCGACCGCTAGCGAGCCCGACCTTTTGTTTTAGTAGCAGTACTTTTGTATTGTAGTGCAAGTGTAACCATGAACCCTAAGTGGTCTGTGTACCACCTGCATATTGTAAAATTATGTTCATTAATCTTTATGTTGTTTGCTTAATTATCGGATTGCCATGCGTGTTCAAAGCTTTCTCCGTCCCCTTCGCTCTTGTTCTTACCTTTTCATCCTATACTTGCCTTGAAAAATTAAATCTTACTTATCTACTCTTGGTTGACAAGATCGCCGCAAAGCTAATTCCCGTTCCCAATTGGCGATGAACCGACACGCCAGACGGACAGAGACCGGTGGGCGGTGCACCGCCACGATCAAGCGACGCTTAGCCAAGATAATAACAATGCTAGAGAAAAACCGCCAGGAAGGAGAACAGAACATCCTACGAGTGCTTGATCAGCAAGCCCGTATGCTTGAGCAGATAGCAGCTAGATCTCCAGGCCTTCAGGGTGGAGGCAATATCCCTCGGGATGGTGCACCAGTTTCCTCCCGATGGGCAGACTTCCTGAAAACCCGTCCGCCGACCTTTACCACCTCGCCTGACCCCTTAGTAGCCGAGGACCGGCCGGTAGCGTGGAAAGGAAGCTTCAGACCGTACAATGCGATGACAAAGAGAAGGTGCTTTATGCATCCCACCAGTTGCAGGGTGCTGCTGCAACATGGTGGATCAACTACCGCGTACCGGAGAGACCGGAGATTGACTGGGAAGAATTCTCCAAGGCTTTCCGCAAAGCCCATATTCCTGATGGCGTTATGGAGGCGAAGCGCCGAGAATTTTTGGCGCTCAAGCAAGGAGGTCGCACAATTATGGAATACCTACACCAGTTCAACCATCTTTCCCGGTTCGCCCCAGAAGATGTGGATAAAGAAGAGAAGAAAATGAGCAGATTCAGGGCTGGACTGCAACAGTCCTTGAAATTCCACATTTCAGCTATCAAATTCCAAGACCTGAATGACATGGTGGATAGCCTCATCACCTCAGAAGAAGCCCGTAGTGAGATGGAGGATTACAGAAAGCGTAAAGCAACGCACAAATCACAGTCCTCCTCCCACCAAAGCCAGCGAAGCAAGACTATGGGGTCGTCGCCTTTTCGATCCCAACCTTCTCGACGTTTGTGATCTTTGTAGAAAAGTCGGTCAGATGCCCCAAGAATACAACTCCCCTTCACCTTTGGCAATCAGATGCCCCACTTGTGGAGGAAACCACCTCGCCAGCAGTTGTCCCCGCAGATCCAATGCTTGCTTCCACTGTGGCGAAATAGGACACTACAGAGATCAGTGTCCCAAAAAGAACTTGCCCTCCGATGCTGCAAAGCTTCAAGTTCAAAATCAACAACAGCAGGAGTCAAAATCACAAGCAGGCCCCAGCACCCCCAAAGGAGGATATTTGCAGATCAAGGCAGCCGGACCGCAATCACCCGCGGGAACGGCGAATTTTACTTCTGCAGGCAGAGGCAGAGGCCGTGCTAGGCCTACATTTTATGCAAGAGTAAATCACGTGTCTGCAGAAGATGCAGCTGGAGCCAGCGATATTATTGCCGGTATGTTCCCAATCAACTCCATACCTGCATTGATTTTATTTGACCCTGGAGCAACACATTCATTTATTTCAAGAGTTTTGTCTGAAAAATCGTTACCCTCGGTTTCTTTGCCAAGGCCTTATGTGGTTGAAACCCACAGGGTTAGAATGGAGTCCCACGGTGGGTGTCTTGGACTCAAGATAAACATCCAAGGGTAGAATTTAAAGCGATTTTTTTAATTAGATATGTCAGGTTTGGATGCCATTTTGGGCTTGAACTGGCTAGCTAAAAACAAAGGCAAGGTAGACTGTGAGGACAAAACAGTATCTTTGATCAATTCTGAAGACCAGAAAGTGGTGATAAAAACAGATAGAGAAGTGCTGAAAAGTGCAAGAAAACGCATGATCAACATGTTGGCAGTCACACCTGAGCAAGTACCGGTAGTACAAGACTATCCGGATGTGTTTCCCGAAGAATTACCAGGCAGACCCCCTGACAGGCAGGTAGAGCTTGCTATAGAATTGGTTCCAGGCACAAAACCAATCGCCAAGCATCAATACCGGATGCCAGCTAGCGAGCTAAAAGAACTCAAGAAACAGCTAGATGAGCTGCAAGAGAAAGAATTCATAAGACCAAGCGTTTCGCCTTGGTCGGCCCCAGTCTTATTTGTGAAGAAGAAGAATGGAGAATTAAGAATGTGTGTAGATTACAGAGGTTTGAATGCTGTCACTATCAAAAACAAGTACCCACTGCCCAGAATTGATGATTTGTTTGATCAACTCAAGGGTGCCAAAGTATTCTCCAAGATCGACTTGCGCTCAGGTTATCATCAACTCAAAATTCGAAAGCAAGATCGAGAGAAAACAGCATTCATCACCCGATGTGGACTATACGAGTTCACGGTCGTGCCATTTGGTTTAACCAATGCACCAGCTTATTTCATGAACCTTATGAATCTGGTGCATATGGACCAACTGGACCGATTCGTGATAGTCTTTATCGATGATATTCTGATATACTCAAAAAGTGAAGAAGAGCATAAAGAACATTTGCACATGGCGTTGACCAGATTGAGAGAGCATCAGTTGTACGCCAAGTTTGACAAATGCAGTTTCTGGCTAAAAGAAGTGGCTTTCTTGGGTCACATCATATCTGAAGATGGTGTCAAAGTTGATCCAGAAAAGATTGCCATGATTATGGGATGGCAATGACCTAAGACAAAGGATGTAAATAAGGAGTTTCCTTGGATTGGCGGGCTATTATCGCCGATTCATAGAAGGATTCTCAAAAATTTCTCGTCCACTTACTCAATTACTGAAGAAAGACAAGCCTTTCCTATGGACAGATGCGTGTGAAGCGAACTTTCAGTTGCTAAAGACCAAGCTAACAACGACACCAGTGCTGATTTTGCCAAACCCAGAGAAAGAGTTTCAAGTCTATTGTGATGCATCAAAACAGGGTTTGGGATGTGTACTTATGCAAGACAGAAAAGTGGTCGCTTATGCCTCAAGACAGCTGAAGCCGCACGAAGAAAATTATCCCACACACGATTTAGAGCTAGCAGCTGTGGTGCATGCCCTCAAAATCTGGAGGCACTACCTGCTAGGAAATCGATGTGAGATATTCTCAGATCACAAGAGTTTGAAGTACCTCTTCACACAGCCAGAGTTGAATATGAGACAACGAAGATGGCTAGAACTGATCAAAGATTATGATGTTGATCTTCAATATCATCCCGGCAAGGCCAATGTGGTTGTCGATGCCCTCAGTCGAAAGGTTCGACAAGGCAGGCCAACTATCGCAGGATATCCGCCGAGTGCGTAAAGATATACCGCGATCGAATTTGGTGATCATCGAACAAGGCGACTGACAAGACTAGAACTTCACCGTTGGTCGATGGATCGATTAAGGCAGCCCAAGATGACGATGAAGAGATTCAAAAACTGAAAAAGAGAGCCCAAGAAGAAGATTCATCAGAGTATGCAATAGACACACATGGGATCCTTACTTTCCGTAGTCGCTATTGCATACCCAACAAGAAAGAGTTGAGAGAATTGATCTTATCCGAAGCTCATTCTTCTCAATTCTCGATCCATCCCGGAGGCACAAAAATGTATCGAGACTTGAAGAAAAAGTATTGGTGGAACCAGATGAAGAAAGAAGTGGCAGAATATGTAGCCAAATGTGACGTCTGCCAGCAGATCAAAATTGACCACCAGAAGCCCTCAGGACTGTTACAGCCTTTGCCGGTCCCCGAATGGAAATGGGATAGTATCGGCATGGACTTCATTACTGGACTTCCCAAAACTCGGGAAGGATATGATGCTATCTGGGTCATCGTTGATAGACTGACCAAGGTGGCTCACTTCCTCCCGATCAAGCAAACATATGGGAAGGATAAACTTGCTGAATTATATTTGACACGAATTGTGACACTTCATGGTGTGCCCAAGAAGATAGTGTCAGATAGAGGAGCCCAGTTCACATCCAAGTTCTGGGAAAAATTGCATGAAGCAATGGGCACCGATCTCAATTTCATTTCGAGATATCACCCGCAGCATGATGGGCGCATGTAAAGAACAAATCAGATTTTGGAGGATATGTTGAGAGCTTGCGCTATTGTGTACGGAGCAGCATGGAATACTTGCTTACCATTCGCTCAATTCTCGTACAACAATAGCTATCAAGCTAGCATTCAGATGGCCCCATTTGAAGCCTTATATGGCAGAAAATGTAGAACACCTCTGAATTGGTCAGAAACAGGGGAACGACCCCTCATAGGACCCCAAATTGCTCAAGATGTAGAAGCACATATCAAAATCGTCAGAGACAGACTGAAGATCGCACAAGACCGACAGAAGAGCTATGCAGACAACCGCAGAAAGGACTTAAGCTTTGAAATCGGAGATTTCGTATATATCAAAGTCACACCTTTCAAGATCGTCAAGAGGTTTCAAGTCAAAGGCAAATTGGCTCCGAGATACGTGGGACCGTTTCAAATTATCGGGAGAATTGGAGAAGTAGCTTATCAAGTACAGCTACCGCCCAATTTATCCAGAATCCACAATGTGTTCCACATATCCCAACTCCGAAAATGTCTACGCCAGCCTACAGATGAAGTACCGTTGTCAGATATTGAATTGCAGGATGACTACACATATGCTGAAGAACCACTACAAATACTTGAAACATCAGAGAGGCACTCGAAAAGCGAAATGTCGAGTTTGCAGAGTGCGGTGGAAAACCACACATGAGACGAGGCCACTTGGGAAAGAGAATCGGATTTGCAGCGAGATTTTCCCAACTTACTCCCTGGACCAAGTTAATCTCGGGGTCGAGATTCTTTTAAGGGGGGTAGGTTGAAAGACCCCAAAATTTCAAACCAAGTTTTTCTGGATTTTCCTGAATTTTGGTGAATTTTTGAAAACTTTCCCAATTCGGAAACTCTCCCCGGAAATGCGTTTTCCTTTTCGGGCCGCTCCGCCTTCCCCCTCCGTTGGCGCCTTCTCCTCCTTTCCGCCTCCCTCCCGCGGGCGTCGCCCCCTCCTTTCCCCGCTTTCCCCCCTTCCCTGGCGCCGCCTGCCTCCCCTACCAGCGCCCGCCCCCCGCCTTCTCCCTCAAGACGCGACGCGCCCGCCCGCGCCCGCACCGCCTCGCCCCTGTTCGGACAACCTCGCCCCAGCGCCCGCGGTCCGAAGGAGGCCACACCCCGCGCCACGTGCTGCCACCTCCCTCTCCTTGGCTCCACCTGCCAGTGGCCACCCCCTCCTCCCTCTCCCGCGCGCGGTCGCGCCTCCGCCCATGCCCGAGCTCACCCACTCCCTCTCCCGTCCCGTCGCCATTACGCCTGTGCAGGGCCGGCGTCACCCCGGTCACCGCTCCGTCCCGCGGAGGAGACGGCCGACCTGCCCCTGTTGACCCCGGAGGCCCCTCCCGTTGCCTTCTCCCCGAAGCCTCGCCCCTCCGCTCGGGGTATAAAATCCCCCTCCGGCTCCTCGCTCCCTCTTTGCTTCCCGAGCCGATTCACCACCTCCACTCGCCTCCCCAGCCTCCAGAGGAACTCCCCGAGCAGCCGATTGAAACCCGTCGCCGGAGCTTTCCCATTGCCGCCAGGTGAGGTGGCGGCACCCCGAGCCGAACTCCTCCCTCTCCGCATCCTTCGATTGCTTTCGAGAGCATCTCCTCCTCTCACCGACCTCTTTGGTGTATGCCGTGGGACGGTGTTTGCCGAGAGCGCCGCCGTCGAAGCCCCTCTCCGGCCGTCGCACCTCTCCCGTGGCTGTTCACTCCAAGCCCCTCGGTGCTCTCCGCCGCCAATGTGAGCCTCTGGGTCCCCCTCGGTGTAGTCGCCCCGATTGAACTCCCTCGCCACGGTGACCCTCTCCACCACCAAACACCAAGCACCCTTTCCCTCCCGCCTTCTCCGTTGAATCTCCCGTCTCCAAGCCCCAAAATGGGTTCTCCGTAGTGAAACCTACCGGTGGTAACCTCTATTACCGCCGGCGAGCCCCGGCGCCCGGATCGCCGTCGCCGTCGTAGCTCGCCGGGGGCCAGTGGTGGAGGTGACGACGACGTTCCCCCGCGACGTGGCTCCCTCCCAGCCGTCCATCTCCTCCGTAATATCTAACCTCGGCCGTTCGATTCCACCGTACCCCTTCGCCCGGCCGCTCTGTTCTCAGCCGTTGGATCCCACTTAACATCGCCCATCCGAGCCGTCCGCCCTTCCCACATCGCAGCTCGCAGCCCTCGCCACGCGTCGGCCATCGGGGGGCGGTAGCGCTGAGCATGCTTGGCCTTGGCCTTTCGCCGCACGTGCATGATGGTCGGGCCAAGACTGTAGCCATGGGCCGCCCAAGATCATTCACCGAATTTGTGGATTTATTCTTTTCCAAAAATCCAGAAAGTCTAAATAAATCCTAGAAAATCACAGAAAGCCCCAAAAATTCCCAAATTTCACCACATTGCTCCTCTCATTATCCTGAACCCAGTGGTGAACTCCAATTTCCAAAATTCTTCTCCAGCAAAATCTAAAAATTCAAAGAACCCCTTTCATTTGATATTTTATACAAGTTTGTTCCTTTTTAATTCTTTTTATAGATTATTTTCCCTTGCTTGATTATTCTCAAGCTAGGACTTATTTATTTTATATGTTTGCGCTAGTTTCGGAGATCCCGGAAGCTCAAGTGCAATCTCAGGATCCGGAAGCGTCGACGTTCGAGCTCGCCGAGATCATTCCAGTTCACGGCAAGTCGCAAATCCTTTGATCATATTGTACCCTATGATGTTTACATATGTTATTACATTATTTGCATTATGCTAGTTGTGAAATGCTAGTTTAAAGTAAAATGAAAATGTTTAGAATGACATGTGATATAGATACGACCTACCACCGAAAAATGCCCTGCTTAAATTGTAGCCATGCCTTGTAACCCTAGAGATAATTACTGGTTAATCTAGATCACTATAGGTTACTACTATCATGCAAAGTCTTTTACTGATAAGGTCGTGGCTGCGGGCCAGTAGATTTGAAAACCCGACCCTAGGGTGGGGTGGTATGGGACACCGCATCCTAGGGCGGAGAGTGTCGGTGTGCTGGAAAGGGTAAGAGCGTTGTGGGAAACCGTGGTCGGTCTTCGCCCACCGCTTACCCTAGGTTGTGGTCGCGACCGAGAGGTTTGGGCCATGTGAAAATAGAAGGATGAAACCCTTATCTTTGAACAACTGTCATAGCAATCGCTCAACCACAGGAGTTGACTTGTCAACACTGGTTTAGTAGCTGCTCAACTCGATTGAAACTCTACTGCGCTGAGAAGTGCGGAGGTGTGGAAGTGGATTAGGTATGCCGTCTTGGATACCTAATAACGGTAGGATTCACTCAAGCGGATGGGAGTTTCCATGTGCCGCACAGTGAATTCTCACCGGTAGAGCCTATATAAAGATTTGAGCGTTGAAACGACCGGCTTTCTTAACTCGTCGCGGGAGTTAAGGAATCGTGTGGGTAAAGTTGAGCAAACTCTGCAGAGTCAAATAAATGGTATTCGGATACGCCGTGCTCCCGGTTATTGGAGCTGTGCCACTTGGGTGATCCCATCAGCAAAGCTTAAGTAGTTTTCTGAATGTTTTAATCTGGTTAGATGGTTAATTAACTCTTCATGAAAACCCCTGTTGTTTAAGGAGTAGTTTTATCGGTAAGTTTTGTGAAAAGGTTTGCAAACAAAACTGCATCCACTCAAAGATAATAAACCAAATATACTCCACTCCTTTGTTATTAGTGCATATAGTAAAGTAGGGTTCCTTTGCGGTTTGCTGAGATGGTTGTTGGCTCACGGCTTGCTAAATCAACTCTTTAGAAGATCAAGACGAAGGTGAAGGTCTCCCGTTGAAGAAGCCCCGAGGGTCTCTTCTTGACGAGGATCCGTGGTCGAGGTCTTCGCGCGCTCAAACGGATTCGGAGCTTTGTGATGTAATTATACTTTGGGCTTGCACGCCCCGCTGTCAAAACTCTGGATGTTAATCCATATGTGAAATATATGCTGGTCTTTGTTGTAAGCATGCAATGGTATACTCTTCTTGCGGCACTCCATAACTGCTCATGCGTGAATAGTTGCGGGTTGTCGTGTCGTCTGACGCCCTCGGAAGCAGGCGTAAAGATATATTTGGAATATGTGTACTTGCAGATAAAGGGATTTATTATATGTGCACTGAACAAAAAATACATGTAAAAAAATGTAAAATAGACTTAATTATATTTCAAAATATGAAACTACCTGAGGGTGTAAGTTGACTGATTTTATAAGTTTAAAGTGTTAAATATCTAGTTTTATAGTTTAGAGAGTTGAGTGGACTTTTACAAAGTTTAAGATGTAAAATAGGTTTATTCCTAATAACTATATATACGTCGTGCGTATATCCAGCTTCAAAGAGTTAACATTTTGAGAGCGGGAGCGGACGACAAGTCCCTCTCACTGAAAATGACATGAGCCCTTTATTTCCAAGAGAAAAGTCAAGCACGGAGGAGAAAATATCACAAGAAGAGGAATTACCATCAACAGCTGCATTCACAAAACTTGGTTACGTTCGTCATCGCCATCATCTGAAGTCCGAACCTGTACAAGATTTATTCGACACCTGATCTTGTAGCACGGAACTGGTCCACCGTTGGTGCCGAAGAATGACGCAAAGAAAATTTCAAGACGTGTCTTGTTGGGACTCACGAGGCGGCAATTATCACGAATCGTTATTGTCCTTTTCTACATGCTCAGTATTTAACTCAGTCAGCTTTCTTAGCCGACTTGCCAAATTCAATATGGCAGAAGATTATTTACTTACACTCCAGACCCAGCTGACAAGTTCACGAATCCAACTATTGTAGCTACTGATCAAATAGTAAAGAAGAAGACTAGCATGAGAGAAGGAGAGCCATGCCACGGAGAGTTAGTGAGTAAGAATGAGAGGATCCCCTCCTATGCCTCTCTTAGAGGTTTACTAGTAAGGTGCCTGTACGTTGCAACGGAGTACCAAAATTTACTGCAAGAAAAGTGAGAATCAGCTAACCCAAGTTTACAAAAGTGTCTGATTTTTTTGTTTGATCACTGAGAACACATTATAATTAGTAGCTATCCTAGAGGATTTCATGATCATAGCTACTTAGCAAGTAATGTCTTTCATTATGAAAGCTATGCATCATTGATGGAAAACAACAGATCTTGCACTTTAAATTCAGAATTGGACTACCATAACAGTAAAAAGGTCAAATTTTGTGGTACTAATTTACGTAAGCTCAAATCACCAGATAGAAGACTTATCCATGGTATTCATTCAACTCACCAAAGCCCAAAATAAGAGAGGAGAGATAGAATAATCAAATTGTTAAAAGCTCCTAGCTCAAAAACACCTAACTGCAGTTTATTAACACAATGAGGACCTTGGTGAATCCTTGCGATACAAACAAAGTAGCAAAAAGGCAAAATGTTGAGATGAATATATAGATTAGCAAAGGAATTGAGTCCCACGACAGTTCACTCACAGGATAAACATATGGAAGGGAAAGGTGAAGGCCTTTGTCTTATGGTCATATGACATATATCTACTAAAGCTTTGTCTTTCTTCTCAGAGAACGTAATGATTGTTGGATCAAAGCGAAAGTAAATCAAATCCACATCTTATGATACACGCAATTCTGTGGATCCATGACAAATCACACAAATATATAGACATAGCTAGAACAAAAAATTCTAACAGTATAATGTCATATTGTGTCGAGTTCACTGAACCACGTCCACGGATATAAACTCTACATTGAGTCGAAGCTTCAACTCTTTTCGTGGAGTTTCCTCGCGCCCCAACAAACGGCCAACAAAGTTGTACTGATAACAACCAAAAGAGTGTAAATCATTCGTGATATGGCAAAACACATTGAAGAAACTTAAAAGGAAAGCACTAAAGAAAGCCATACATACATGAGGATACTTGTCCACAGGAACATCTAGCCTCACAACTTTCTTGACAACAGGGTGCCGAGAAAGTGCCGGAGCTCCATTCCACCCATAGAAGATGCTTGTACAACCCCATATCTGGAAAAAAGAGAATATTTCCCCATCAATATGTTGAAGAGATGTTGACAACATAAGCATTGAAGAGAGGATACAAATACTTATACATGCAATGGTTAATCTGATAAACCAATATGGAGAAATAATCTTCATGATCACTCATTAGCATAAGTCAGGTTAAGTAATCCCATGTTTGACGATTAACTCATTGCTGAGAACTAACGACATGTGACAACCTTTGAAAAATTGACTACAGGATATGCACAACATCCACTAAATCAGCAATCAAGATGCAAGGTCCACAATCCATATGCATTCCTTCTTTACGCTAGGGCATACATGCTATTTAAATGCAATGACAAGGCAAGCACATAAGCCCACGATAACCAAAGAATTCTCGAACTGCATTACCTGCTTATGCGTTCGACCATCCCTCCGATCCATTGGTGACCATTCTTTGGGTGGCGGTATTCTTTGGGCTACCATGCTCGATTCTCTCAGGATCAAAATTATGGTTAGGTGGCAAAGAAGATGCCCACAAAATCTCTGCATTAAACAAAAGTACAAAACATGATCACGGTGAGACAATAATACATATTATTTGCTATGCTATAGTATAATAATGACAAGAATACTATTTGTGCCACCCTAAATTGGGAAAAGGCGATCTACGCTACATTTCCAAATTTGTCCATTGCCTCAAACTACGGTAGCAAGGAGAAAGTAACCACTCCACTCGGTTAAAGAATAGGCATATCTTTGCAAAGTGACCATTCTTAAGATAGAAATTTGCGGTTGATATAAAACGTATCCATTCTAGAATGTGAAGTCAATTATGTGGACAAAGTAATTATTTATGGCCAAGAACTAGACAAATTATTACTTTGCCGCGAATTACACCGGTATTAGATGATATATGATAAATTAATTAACAACAAAATCTAGTAACAAACATCCTCTTGTCAACTCTTCTGATTGACAAATAATACTATACCGACAATATTGGACAGAATACCATCATACATCCCGAAAAGATGTAGCAGAGGCATCATCAAACGTCACGACAATTCATAACTAACAATCCATAACCTAAAAGATTTAAGGTAAACCAAACATAGTAATCGGTGAACTACATCGTTTTGGTGATAGTGAATGTACTACATCATTGACAACTCATAACAACTAAATTGATAAAGGGCTATATAAACAAGCAACATTACAGTAATGTCTGGAAGCAAAAGAAACAACCTTGGTTCAAGAGCACAGTACGAAGGAAGAACTTACTAAATTGGCTTACCAAAAAATTGTATATTTCGTATGCACTACTAAATTGGCACGAAAAGAATCAATTGCGAGGCGATCGGAGAAAAACCATCTAAACTTACTAACTTTCCCGCCCAATTATCACGACGAATCGAATATGACAAGTAACGATAGAGCCGCAACCTAAATCTCACAAGGATCATGTCAAAAATTACATTCTTCACAAAGACACCTCAACTCGGCACTACAAATTGCATTCCTATCATCTCACCTTCGTCCCCAGACATCTCCTCTTCGACACAATTGGCCATCCTACCGACGCAAATCATACTCAAAGTCTCTAATGCCCAAAAGAGAGAAAGGAAAATGAAACCTTTGGCAAGAAGATGGAGTAATGATTAACACAAGAATGAAACACTCAACATACGCCCAATGGCCAATGAGGAAATAGCCACTACAAATCGCATTCCTACACCAAAATCCCGATCGCATACATCATGGTACCGCTTGGGAGCGAAGATCTACGATCTACACTAACCATCGTAGTAATTGACCATCCGACAAGAACAAAATTGAAGCGAAGAATGGAGACGAAAAATCTCACTCACAGGAGACATCATTGGACTCGGCTACGATCCGCTCGACGGTGTCGAAGACAAGCTTGTTGTCCACCGTGTACCTCACGAACCCCTCCATGGACGGCATCCACTCCTCCCGCTCGTTGTCCTCCGCCGCCGCCTCGAGCCCTCCACCCCGCCTTGTCCTTCATAATAGTGCGCTTGGTTACGGAGACGCATGGCGACGAACCGCATCTCCTCGGCGACGCCCCACGCCTCACCGGTATCTGCCGGTGCCGCCATGGCCATGTTTGTTGTCGCGCCTCACTGGGGCGAAGGGAGGGGTGCGGCGGGCTATGGTCGTGGCTAGGTTTCTGGGTGGAGACAGAGGAAGGGCTCCAGACGGAGAAGAAGGTGAGGCGGAGCGGACGAGCGGAGGAGGAGGAGGAGGCGGCGTGGGGTAGGGAGGAGGAGGCGGTGGCTGGGTAGAGAGGAGCGGGAGGAGGAGGCGGCGCGTGGGGGCGGAAGAGGAGGCGGTGGGTGGAGCGGAGGAGCGAGGGAGGACAATCGAGGGAGGAGGCGACGGGTTCGGTGGGGAGGCAGCGGCGAGGAGGGAGGGAGGAGGCGCGAGAAATCGAGGGGAGGAGGCGGCGGAGAAATCGAGGGAGGAGGAGGTGGCGGGGGGGGGAGGAGGAGGCGGAGGAGGAGCGGGCGGGCGGTGGAGGAGGAGGGAGGAGGAGGCGAGGCTCGGTGGGGAGACAAAGGCGGAGGAGGAGGGGAGGAGGCGACAGCTCGATCGGGAGGTAACCGCGCGGGTTAGTGGGGAGGCAGCGTAGAGCGTACGGGTTTTGGGTGGGAGAGTCACGTCAGCCAACAGTTTTCTTTTACGAGGAAGGGTGGAAGAGGACGGACGGACTGCCACCAACTCCAATTTATAAGTAGTAGAGATATACATGAGTGGGGTAGGATGTGAATTTACCATCCTACCCCTTAGTAGTACTTACAAATGATGAGGGTACATTAGTATATTCCTCTATACTATTTGGCCTATTACATATTAGACCAGTTGCAAGGCCCAATCACGGGGGTTGGGCCACCCCTACAACACCAATCTCTGCTTCCTGACAGTGACTTTTTCAGCACGACAAACTGTTGCGATAGCAAATAGTGTAGAAGGAACCATGCCGGCTGTTAAGTAGTGCACCATGACTTCGAGGGCGTGCGGAGCTGTCGAGACACGGCGAGTGAACAACAAGGTATACATAAATGTTAAAAATATAGATAATATTTTAATTCTAAATTTTACTAAAAGAGAAATATAATAAATTAGTGATCAAAATTTACTACTAACAGCAGACTACTTATCATACTTCAAAATATACGCATGGAAAATATAGTAAGAAAGTCGAACGAACATGCGAACGACTTACTTTTGAGTTTGATGAAGAATGTGAAGCAGCAGCAGCTTGATGCAAGTGCGAACGTAGATGATATGAAGGAAGCGAGGACGCTGCCAGATGCCTCGCTCGAAACCTTATTGCCACTCGTGTAGGTACTCTCTGCGGCAACGGTTTGGAGATAGCCGTTCTCCCTCCTTCCAAGTGCGCACCAGGAAGAAATGTCGGCGAGGATCAGACAACACAATACAAAAGCACAAGATTGCAGAGAAGAAGGAAATGGAGGCAGTGAGATTCTCAGCTATACACTTTAGACGTCTCCAGGTATATATAGCCAGACTGTGAACTGAAAATTTAAACAACCATTTATCCACTGTTAACTGACACATTCAACTAGCCATTTACCCACTGGTAATTGTCTATCATCAAAACCCCAATAAAGCCTTAAATTCAAACGTTTGAATCTCACTCAAACAGAGAAAAGAGCGGTGCAGGCTTCAGCAAAAATAAAGATGAATTTAGTCTGCCAAGTGGCACGTCACGGTCGCGCGTCACAAGTCACATGATTTTCACGCAAAAAAACACGAACTTTACCTTATAAATTAGTCTCCATCACCTTGCCTTAGCAATATAGTACTAACCATGCATGTTTTGGAATTAAGGAAATGAGCCTTGCTCATATTGGCCATGTCGTGGTTACAGACCAAACAGAGAGGGCGTATATGGTCTCGACACAGATCTATCTTCATTGTGCTGCATCGGTAGAGCGAGATGGTCGACTTTGAGGAGTTTGATGAAAACATATCGCTTGTAGATCTATATACGTCTTCTTAGTGATCATAGGTTAGTACTCAATTGCTTCTAATAACTTATATACCTTGTAATTGAAAGAGATGATAGCTAATTTTTTGTTTAGATCTAGATAGCTAGCAAGCTAGGTTTAGAAATATAATGGTACTTTGTTATAGTAACGCTAATAATCCAGTTTAATTCTCATTTGTCACATGTGTAGCGTAGATGGACTGAAATTGGATGTACGTGGAGAACCGTGTGAGTGAATAGTACATTAATGATATGTCTGCTTTAGAAGAGCGGCCAAGCAAGATATTTTGAAGAAGGGGATTGAATATATGTATTGTCAATGTATTGATTATGATAATCTAAAGATATTTAGTAACTCAGCGTAGATCGAAATTCACTTGATTCGAAAGAGTTTCAGAAAAAGGTACAAATATTGGACCAATCACAGTGAAGAAAAAATTATACAAGAAGATAGTTATGATATTGTTGAGGAAGATAATGATATGCCGGTTGTAAACTATGTTTTCATAGGTGGCAGGATAGCATAGCTGATGTTCGGCGCATCGCATGCATGCTGCTGCTCCAAGCTCCGGTCGGCGCGGCTGCCGCCCTTGCGCAGCCGAGCCCTGCTCCAGCTACTCGGCGCCTCGCCTCCGACCGGCTGCCGCAGCTCATGGCGCTGCCTCTGCGCCGTCTCCAGACTCCAGGTCACCCCGGCGCATCGCATAGCTTCCCTGCAGCCGCCTCAGCCTCGCCGACCTCCAGCGCCAGCGGCCTTCCTCCGGCCACCGCCGCGCCGCGCACCTGCTGCCACTGCCGGCCGTTGGGGGAAAAGGCAGTGAGATGAATGATTCAGCTGGGACTAAATAAATGGGAATGTGGCTCGGTGCTGGCAGTGGGATGTTAAGTGAAGAAAATGGCAGTGCAAAAGGGGTGAATGGTTTAGCTAGGCATAGAAAAATGAAAGGAATCTTGAAACTTCAAATTACTTTTTGAAGGAAAAAAACAAAAGGCATCTTGCTATGACAACAGTTTTGAGTTATAAAAACGGAAGAGAGGAGGAAACACAGTGCTTCCGTTTGCACAAATTACTTTTTTGGATTTTGGTAGTGTTATAACCCCTAAGATAATGTAAGGATACGCATGCCACAACAAAGAACACGGTCGCAGGTCAAGGTGGACATGTGAAAACGACAGCCGGAAAAAAATGCTCGTTGCATGCTTTCTAAGCGGGCAAGCGCAAATTAGCAGCCCGCATCATGCGTTCCATTCTACTGAGTGGTAAATTGAGACTATTCTTTTTTTATAACAAAACTGTGACTACTCTGCATTGCAAAAAAAAAAAATCATTTATTACTTTTTATTATTATTCAAGCACAGAAGGTACATTGGGAACAATGTACATGTTACACCCGACTTCATATGCCAACGTACCGATCCAGATTTGCCTTGCCGGAAACAGATCCAACGTGGAGAGCAAAGCACACCTCTAAACTACCGTCCTTATTTTAGGGAAATGCGTTTGTATTCCCTCATAGTGTTTGTGATAGCTTGCTCAACTGGCAACCTTTCCATGCTTGACGCACCGTAGAATCCATGGACCCGGTTAGTACTCTTCAGGATAAAAGCCGCCTCTCGGGGCCCTGATATGGGACCTGATGAAATTGTGCATGAGAATTAGATGGTTTGCAGGATGAAAAAAGCTTGCAACAGAGTATTAAGAGGACTGCAGGAAACAGAACGTGCACCTCCATGACAGAGAACAATAATGTCAGGATTAACCCCAAGTGCTGCATCGGCGATGGCTTGAACACGTACAACACTATCATCTAAAGTGACAGCTGTCTTTGCCCCGATAGACCCAGCTGTTGTTAAACCCATATGAGCCACTATGATGTGAGCTCCAGCCTTGGCCATGGCAGCAGCTTCTTCTGGATTGAATGCATACGGAGTCGTCAGAAAACCCATGTTGTGAGCTCTTGAGATCATCTCCACTTCCAAGCTGGCAAAAGGACAAGATTAAGTCAACAAAACTTCCAATACGCAAATTCTTCCCCTTCAGAGGAAAATTTTCAATGCTAACTATAATAAAGCCTTGCAAGTAATTTATCATGTAGCAATTATATTCATGCCATTGAAATAACGTACTTCGAAAATTAAGGAAATGATGAATTATACCTGTAGCCCATTCCAGTTTCTTCCAAGTTCTGTCGGAAATTTCCATCAAACAGACCAACTGTAGGGAAGTTTTGGACACCACAAAATCCAACGGCTTCTAGCTGCTTAAGAAAGTAATCCATTCTACGGAATGGATCAGTAGCACAAACCCCAGCAAGAACAGGAACTCCTTTAACGACCTGAATTAGCATGTCATGAACTTTTAGTTGCACTCAGTTGGTTGACAGGCATCGGAGTGATGTTTGTTTCTAAACAACTTACAGGCAACACTTCATTGGCCATCTCAACTACAATGGCATTTGCATCAGCAAATGGCAAGAGTCCTGCTAATGAGCCCCTTCCAGCCATTCGAAACCGCCCGGAGTTGTACAGCACTATCAGATCAACCCCCCCAGCTTCTTCGAACTTTGCAGATATACCTGTGCCAGCACCAGCTCCAATAACAGGAATACCCTTGCCAATTTGTTGCTTTAGTTGATATAGTATTGACTTTGTCTTTTGCAAAGTTTCTGTCAGCGTAGAAGAACAAATCATTAGGGTATAAAATTGTTGTCAATAACTCTCAAGACCATGAAATGAATGAACTGCATCCTTCAACATGTACCAAACGTCCTGATAATAAACTGAAATCAAAATGGTTAGATTCATGTCACTCATGGGGCTATTGATTATTTTTCTGCCATGATTGGTATCACGTGAGACTGCAAATGTGCAGAATGCTCATTATGCACTAACATTTATAGCCCACTTTATGAGCTTTGATGATAATTTCATTGGTGCACACCATTATTATAGATTTTTCCATTCATTTGAGTTTTGACATTATACTGTAAATAAAGCAAAACTTAAGTCATTTGAGTTTTGACATTCATTTGAGTTTTGGGATGCAAGTATAGCATGATCTTGTACTGTAAATAAAGCAAAACTTAGCCGCACTTACACATAACAGCCAAGATGTCTGCTCAACATTAAGTCACACAAGGCTTGTGCAACAAGCTTAAACTAATCATTCAATTCACCTAGCTTACGTTACATGGAAAGACATAAAAAAACAGCTTGAAGTATTAAATAATTTGCCATGTGAGATGCAAATAGAATCAGCATTAACCTGGTCTTGCATCAGGAAAATCCACAGGAGGTCTCCATATAATAGAACTATCTGAAGTCCTCTGTCCAGAACAAGATTCATTTGTTTTTGCATCTTTCTTAGGTAGAACCATGTTGTTTTTCTGAGTTATGGTATCAGAAGCCTTTATATCCATACTCAAGAATGCATCCACCAAGGCGTTGGCAAATTCAAGATCGTTTATGTGATAAGGAAGCATCTTTACCTGTCAATAAACCAACAAGCTTAGTTCATCTGAAGACACCCTGGAGACGCAACTGCATAGAAAATTATGAAACATTAAGAAACCTCTCGGATGTCAGTTTTCTCTATACGAATATTTAATTCATCCAATAGTGCAGATGTAGCCTCCGGAAGATAAAATGGCATTCCAGGTGCATCTATTGCAGAGATGCCCTTCTGTGGCAGGCAAACAGTAACTCTGGATGAAGACTTGTTCATCTTGTCAGCAATAAACTGAGCAAATTTCTTATTCTCTTCCACGGTAGTCCGCATCAACGTAACCTGAAAGAATTACAGAATTTTTATTGATGTCAAGCAAAAGAGGAAATGTGCAAAGTCCTCGTAAATAATGGAACACAAAGTACATACTTATAAGCTGGTAGTTACAATTTGCATGTAAAGGATGATTTTTTCTACAGTCATCCAGAAAACAATTCTTGTGTAAATGTCACAGGGATGCATTGGAAAATTTCAGCCAGCTCAGGGAGGCAGGAAATAAAAGCCATCATATCACGTGCAGCTTGTGAACATTACTGCAGATAGATAGGATTAGCTCGTTAAGCCCCTGCCCTTTAGAGATAAGATCTGGTTTCAGGGATAACATGACTTGTTAGAAAGTGTTTGATTAGATTACGTCTTATCTTTTGATTGAAAGTTAGGGACTCTCCTGTATATAAGGACAGGTGATGTGTAACTCAGATTAAGAAAGCAAAAATGCAGTGAAGTCTCCCTTCCTAAAGTCCTCTCCCTCTCCTATCTATCTATCCCTATACTTCCAGTGGTGAACTAAGGTTCATCACACGTCACATGCAGGTGACAAGAACAGTATAATATCATCTTGTTACCTTAACAGCATTCTGTATAACAAAATCCCTAGCAATATTCAGTCTGGTCACATAGCACTGTGTTCACCTAACCAGCTATTTATGATTCTATCTTCATAGTGAACAAAATATATGATAAAGGAAATTTAGCATAGGGCATGCAACAAATTTTGGTAACAAAATGAAAGATAAGGATTGGAAAATAGTATTATACTTAACCTGCTCATTATGTACATGGATCTTTCTGTCCATAAAAGCAGGAGGTATTGTATCTCGAGCTCCAAAGTTAACCATATCCAAGGCTCCAACACTCAGAACAAGAGGGATCTTGCTCTCTATAATTGCATCGAACCTGGTCTCATCACAAGCCATGACACCACCTACAATGTGATCCGCAACTTCTGTGGTTGTTATGTCTAATACACCCTATAAGCAACCAAATGGAAGTAAGATGAGAAACTCTACAAACAGAAACAGTTACGTGAATAGCATTGGTATCTGAGACTGAGTACATCATCAGAGTTCAAGAACTGAAAAACATAAATTGCACAATAACCACATCAAAACACAATATTCCCATCCCATCGCCATCTGGATAGGATCTTACAGCAAAATAGGCAACAAAGACCGTGATGTGGAAAGAAAATGTAAGTGGTCATGAAAATACCTGTATGAAACCACTCCTAACAAGTTCTTCCATTGCTTTGCCTCCTACACCAGTGGCATGGAATACAAGCATCTCATACCCTTCTTTGTTCATTCTATCTTTGACAGCGCTTACACATGGTGTTGTAACACCAAACATTGTAATACCAACAGTCGGCTTTGTGGCTGTTTCATCAGATTCACTGGAAGCAATTAATATTTCATGGACCATACCAGCAACGGCTGCAGCGGCATTAGACAATATAACACGGCTGACACTGTTCATTCCACATATATCAACAACTGAAGGAAACAAGACCAAGTCAGATGTTCCAACATAGGGTGCAGTATTGCCACTGGCAACAGTAGATACAATAAGCTTAGGCACTCCGAGTGGCAGGGATCTTAGAGCAGGAGCAATTAGTGCGGTTCCTCCACTGCCTCCCAAGCCAACAGCACCCACCAGAGTACTGCTCTCATATCTGTTTTTCAGAAAGCTCTGAAGAGCCTTTGACATAATTGCAATTGCTTCACCTCTGTCATCTGGAAGATCTTGTTGGTTGACACCCGGATAACATGAAAGAACTGTATCTCTTGCAATAAATGCAATGTTTTTAGAATCCAGTGCTGGTATCGCTTTAGTTGTGGAGACATCCACTATGCTTACTTGAACCTGCCATTTCAATACATCACATGTTGTGCTTGAGTTAACAAACAAAAACAACAAACGTACAGTACAATTCCAAGGGGTTGTGTAAGTGTGAATGAAGATGCCGCATATCTCAGACGTTTTGCATTCCATTATGAAAAACATGTTTAGTAGCACTTGTTGATACTTCGTAAATGATTGTCTGTTGCTGAGAGAATACAACCAATTACTTATGGTTCTTGTATGTGACTAGCACAAATGAATCAAGAACTCATGTACTCTGAGCTTTAAGCAAGAAATTTACTTTGTTGAACTTATATAAAAATTCCTTCAATGGTAAAACATTGAAGACATGGCGATTATAGCCTTCTGTTGACTAAGCATCCACAAGGATTGTCAAGGCTAGGAATGCAATAATTTTTCTAAATTCAAACAACATATATCACAAGATTTCATTCCTTGCCAGTATAGTTATATAAACTGGTCTTAAATCTTGAAGATTTGGTTTTCTTCACATACAACAATCTAGAATTTGCCAATTGAATTAATAGGCCCAAGAAAACCCGTTTATCATAAAATATACTCATCCTTGTGTACTTGCAAGCATATATTTGACCAATTCCATCCCTTAGTCCCTTGCTGAAGCCCAATTCTATGAAGCAATTTCTAGTGGTAGATAAGGAGCTCCCTCTCAAATTACAGTATAGTTTGTTTTTCACCCCATACTATTACTAGGTGACGGCATCAATTGGCTCATCAAAACAATGTAGCTATAGAATTCCCACCCCCTCCCCTGCCATTTGGTTCCTCGATTCTGGACTTTGAATATTTACCAACAGTAATTCCCCAGTAAAACAAAGAAAGCTAGACATCAGAGCTAACCTGAGGATCTGGCAATCAAGATCCATAAGGTCCAAAAATCTTGTGGTAACAACCAAATCAAAAGGGGCTTAACCCCTCTTGTGGTCTGCTAGCATTTTTTGGGGGGTCTGCTATCTTGTGGTCTGCTAGCATTTTTTGGGGGGTAGGGAGGACAAGAAGACAGAGAAACAGTACAGTATAGTATACCTTGGGGTTGGAGGAGGCGGCGAGGTTGGAGCGGAGGCGCGCGGCGAGGAAGAGCAGCTCCTCCAGCTTGGTGTCCGCCGTCCCGATGCAGAGCACCTCCATCTTCGACGCCTCGAAGCGGAGATCTGGAGCGGAAGCAGGGGAGCTGGAATGGAAGTGGCGGAAGGAAAACAACTGTTCGTGCGTGCGTTGGTTGAGAGTCCGGAGACCTGCAGAATTCAGAGACGCCGTGAGCACAGCGGGTTGAAGGTGGGTCCCCGTTTTATAACGTGGATTTCCCGCTACCGGCGCCGCGTGTGCCGTCGGCGGACACGGTGGCCTGATTTGACCCCGGATCTGGGATCCCCCGGGATCGCGGCAAAAGATTACACGGTGGCCTGATTTGACGCCGGATCTGGGATCCCCGGGATCGCGGCAAAAGATCTTTGGTTGAAAATATCTGAATTTTTGGTAACTTATTAGTACACACAATATATAAAGTATGCGAGATTTCAGATTTCTGATCAACTCTAGCTAGTACAATAAAAATCAATAAAAATCCTGTAAAATAATCGGCGCTTCCTCGCATTGGTACTGAAACCTGCACCAAATATAAGATAATTGGAAGATCTCTAGCTCGTGCTTCACAACAATATTAATTATACTAGCTCCTGCAATGAAGCATGTAATTAACACCAATAAATTAATATCGGCATCACAAGGAAGCAGCAGCCAAAAGAATCTTGAACAAACCACCTCCTCGAGATCCACTTCGAAATTGGAGGCCTCCACTATACACCTCAACGACACGCCACACCTTCACTGGACGATGCCTTTAAGCCGGTGTGGACTGGACACGCGTCGAGCGTCGAGCGATCACCACAGAAAAGTATGCGATGGCACAAGGTAAAAACCCACCTCACCTATCAGCTGCCTCGGAGGAGACCACCACAGGTGGCGCTGACACATGCAGTGCATCATTACGGTTCACTTTCTAGCACCATTTCAATACAAAATAACTTAACGTGCACTCCCTTACATGTTTATTTGCCCTTTTTGCCGAAAAGCTCGGTATTTGTTGCCTAGCACAAAAACATTGCATAAACCACACTAGGTAAGTTTAGTTAGTTTCTATGTAGAACTATTCAATACATGTGCTTTGCTACGGACTAAAAAAATTGTATTAAATCAACACATTGAGCCGCTAATCCTATGCCCGTACGTTGTAACGGAAATCAAAACTATAGAAGCGAGTACCTCAATGAGTCAACCTCCCGTTTTGTCTCCACAAAAACTAATGTTAGAGGTTGCTGCAGCTAGACAAACATGCAAACTAACATCAGAAAAAATCTTCAAGAAAGAAATAGGCAAACATGCAACGGGAATCGAGTTTTTTTCCAAAAAGAAATAGGCAAACATGCAACGGGAGTCGAGTTTTTTTTTCCAAAACCGATCAACATCGTCCTTCGTTGTCGATTCATCGCCTCCGGTGAGTCAAAACCCAATTCTTTGCTACTGTATGATCACCATCATCTACTCTACCTATACCATACATCTGTTTGTCCAATGCACCAATGTGGATGTTCACCACCGGAGTACCCCTTTGTTCCCATGCCCATCACCGTTGCAAGCCCAATCTGGCCATCCTTCGGCCTAACCGATCACACTTTCACGTTCCTTGGGTTGAGTCCCTGCTAGTACTCCCCTTATTTTCCCACGTTCCCTGCCTAAGCCTCACCGCCCGCCGTTTTGGTGTTGTCGTCACCGCCGTGGGCCACGTTGGTGGGCGCCGTCGCTAGCCAGTCGTTCCCTGGTGAGCCGCCATTCCATTTTACCCTCGGCCGAGCCGCCTTGGCCCTCTGTAACATCCCAAAAATTTTGAATTTGGAAATGTGTATTCCTTGAATTTTCTGGAGAATATTTTCTTGAAATTTGGAGTTTATGGTGTTTCTTCAAATTTTGGTTGAGGTTCCAATGAATGAAGAAATGTATGAAAAGTAAAACAAATAACAAAAACATGAGGGAATTGTGAAAAATAATAGAAATTTAAGTTTGAAAAATCAAATCTGAAAAGATGATCCATAAAAAGGGGAGTACAATTTGAACCCAAAAATTTAAAATTTAATTTGGGGCTTAGTAATAATAATAGCAATAAATAAAATTAAGTGAAAGAAATATGCACATACATATATATGCACACACACACACACACACACACACACACACACACACACACACATATATATATATATATATATATATTATAATTAGGCACTCTACTAAAATGGATAAATGTATAAAAGGTAAGGCTAGCAATAAAAAGATAAAAATGAGTAAATTGATAAAGGAGCCAAAAATATGAAAAATATATATACATGTGCACATATAAATAAATCAAAAAAAGAGAAGAAAACACTTCCGGCCTGACCGAACCGGCCCAACCCATCTCCTTCTTCTCTCTGCTTCGACAACGCCGAAGCTTACTCGCCGTCCGTCGCCGATCCTTCCTTGCCTCGCCCCGCCGACCACCGTCGCCCCGCCCACTGATTCACCGAGCCGTCTCATCACCTCGGCCGACGCACCCGCAGAATCTGCCACCGCCCACCGTCTTTTCCTTAGCCCAGTCGCATCGCTTGACCAAACAGCGCAAAATCTCTGCCGCTCAGAGTGTGCGGCGCAAAGCTGCAGCGCCTGCACTGAAATGTCACGCGTAAGTCGCACAATATCTTGTCGTAGCATTGCTCTGTCACCGTCGCCTGCCACCGCCGCCGCCTCGACATGACCGCATGATCGCCTGCTGCCGCCCGCCCGTCGCCTATAAAGGCCGCTGAAGCCCCCATGGTCCTCCCCACTCTCCACTCTCCCTCCCTTTGCAAGCAATTGGCCTCCCGTGCCCTCCCTGCTTACCAGCGACCTTGTCTTCCCCAAGACCACCCGACGAGCGTGCCATCAATTGAAGCAAATCCAGTTCGATTCCTTCTCCCCGAAGCATCTCTAGAGCTAGGCGAAATCGTCCCCACTCTCAGCCAAGCTCCTCCTTGCACATACACCGACATCGAGCTCCTTTCCGGCCGCCAAGACGCCGCCGACCCGCCTTGGAGTTCCTCGGCCCCCGCCAGCGCTCCCCTCAGCTTCCACTCAGTGCCGGTATTCCATTTTGGCCACTGTCGACGCCTCTCCGGCCGCCCCTCGTCAGCAACGCAGCCGTCCGTATGCCGCCCCTAGCATCCTCTGCTCTGGACGCCTGAAGCTCTGCCCTTCTGTTTCTTCTCCCCCGGTAAGTCAGTAAAGAGTGTGCGCTCGGCTGGTTAACTAGGCGAGGCTCAGCGCGCTGACCCGAGTTCGAGTCCCCCTCCTGCAACATTTACGTTTAAATTTTTGTTAATCTATTTCAGTTAAGAAAAACCAAGAAAAAAATCTGAGATTAATCCATAAAGGATACTAAAATTGATTAGGATATAAATGAGCTTATTAAATATTTAATCAAGGATTAATCATCATATGTTAGTAACTGATGTACCTTGAATATTTGTTTTAAAGCTTAATTATTAATTAAAGGCATTAATAAAGAAAAATGACTTTGGCTAAATGTCTAAATTTAATAAAGATTACCTTAATTATAATTAAAATATATGCCCAAGATTTAACATGCCGCCATTGAATAAATCTCAGTGGTAGATTTTATTAAATGGCAACTATTGAAATATGACCCTACAGAACAAGCTCTGCCCAAATAAATAATTTTAAATTATAAATAAGCTAAGCCTAATAATAACTAAAGTATAGACAAGATAATAATGGTACCATTAATTAAATTTTAACATTAGATTTAATAACTAATAACGTTGAGCATAATTGTATATAACAAGCTAGGATCTATATAAATGGATCCTAATTCAAATTAAAATTATTTCTAGTAATAACTAAGGGTACATAAAATATCATACCACAAAATGCTATAAACCCAGACTTTAGGACTAGTCCGGTAAAATAAAAACTGTACACATCGCATGTATAGCATTTGCCCTGAATATTAACGCTCGACAAAATGCTCTGTTAATCTCATACACCGATTCATAGGTCTAACCTGACTCATGGAACTTCCTTTATAAATACAAAAATAATAAAAGAAGTTATTAATAAAAAGATCGAGCATCGTATTCTACCATCAGCAAAGCCTAGCCATCCTCGAGTCTGAAGCGGAATATTCTCGTGGATATTCCTCTTGCCGTGAAGGCTCGTTGACATATGTCTCGGCGGATTTCTCTCCTTTCTTCCTCCCTTAGCTCAAACCTCATTTGACTCTGAAAATAACCCACACCAAATCAACCTTGCCTCAAAACACCCATTAACACATAACAAAGCTAAATTGAGTTTATTCGGATTTATTTGTATCTTTTCAGTTATTTGCTTTTATTTGGATTTAGTCGTTTATGTCGTAATTAGAAACTGGAGTCCTGAAGATTCTATGGATCAAGCGAGATTAAGATCAAGGTGAAGATAAAGACTAGAAGCTCAAGACCGTTAAATGAGGAAACTTGGTGTGAGCCCAAGATCGCGGTAAACCGCGCAAGGCGAGTCAATAATTTGATCATGTTGAACCTACATTTTCTGCAAATTATTTCTGTTTAAAATTATCAAATTGCATGCTGTTATTTCATATGCCAATTATGTCTATTTTATGAATTCTAGTTATATGCCCAATTACTTAATTTGTTAGTATTACACTCCTTTGGAACATTTGAATATCTGAGCCTTGTCACCCTAGCAAAATTATAATGGTAACCTTTCAAAAATAAGACCGTAATTACATGCCATGCTTAGTACTGCTTAGATACTCGGGGGCACCAAAATGCCCCAAGTATCACTTTTAACCATGAGAAACTGATTTGAGAAGTCATGGTGGAAATGACTGGTATATTTTGATATGATTATTTTATGCTCTCAAAAACCCCAACTTGCTTAAATATCGAGCAGATGGTATGGAGACTGGTATGTGGTGCAGTGGAAGCACGGGTGTGTCTGTGGAATGTGGTAGAACCGCCCAGATACTACTAAGGACTGAATCTTGTCATGACCTCCTGTGTAAAATAGTACAACCACAAGTCTACAAAATGCAACTTGGCTATGTAAATCTGTCGAAACCCCCGGACTCATCTCACCGGTAGTGGATAGGAGTGGATATTGCAAGGGAAAGGGGAGGCCTAAAGGGACACCGAGTGGAGGGTGATGTTTCTCAGTCGTACTAGCGTTGTGGGGAGTGGAGCCCAAATGCGCTAGTATCCGTGGTGAACATCCCGTGCAACGTATGGGACCCACCGCAAGTGGGAGCAGTCCATAGGGTGAGATGACACAAGGGGCTAGATACTTTGAAAAGTTACTGTGACGGTCTACTCAACCACGTGACTAAGGAATCATGTGGCGCAATGAGCAGATTGTCTCTTGTGGGTAAAGTGTACCAACTCTGCAGAGTCAAAACTATTCGAATAATCGTGCCCACGGTCAAAAGCGGACATGGGAACTTAACCAGATATAGTTCTATTTCAGAAACTTTGTGGGTGGAATTGGAAAAGTGGAGGGCAGTGGAAAGCCCTGATTTGTGTTGCCCCGGTGTCGCCCGATGATACTGATGGCGATTATAATACCGAAAGGTTAGCGTATGGTGCAGAAGCCATGTAACGGTGGATGGAATCTGGATCGCTATTATTATTGCATTCTTTGATACCTTGATAAAATTTTGTTTTAGTTAAAACTGCCAGGTCTTAGGAAATTTCTATGTATGATATTTCAAAAGCAATTTATGGCAAATAAAATAACCCGAGCCTTTCCCTGATAAGCCATGCATATTATCTAATTACATCCTGTGTATTGGCTTGTGGAGCATGGTGATTTGTGCTCACCCTCGCTCTCACAATTAATCCAGAAGCAAGAGTCAGATCGCTACGCTACAGCAACACACCAAGTCATGATGGTGAAGAAGATGAAGAGATCAAGAACTAGGTTGCGAACCCCCCAGTCGGCTGCCTGTGGGCACGTCCTGAGGGTCCCACCTGATACGGGGTCGCCCGATCTTCTCGACGTAGGATGGATACTCACGGGAGTCTTGATGAATCGTAATGATCCTCCAATGCCAATGCAAGGGACGAACACTCTTTAATCCGCCATAACACACTCGTGTTGATTTCACGACCACTGCGAAGATCTATCGTGCACCCAATTCCCAACGGAAAGACCGAACGATCTTGATTGAAGAAAATCACCCTAATTCCCTATGGAACTTAGGCAACAATGCTAAACTTGAACAAACTTTAGTAGATTCATTATTCTCAAACGTGGTCTCCCTTACAATGGGGGTCTAACCCTTAATATATAGTACCCTGGCCACCTCATGGCTGGCCAAGAGGTCCTAAACAAACTCCAACACATCCCTACATGTATTTGAAAACAAACTCACACAAAAGGAAAAATCTAAAATTAAACCGTCACAATGTTTCGGTCATAACTTTTTATCCGTGACGAATTTGAAGGTGGGGCCGGATCCATTGCGTAGCCCTTGAAATTATCTTTCCAATGAGTACAAGAACACCTGAATCGGACTCCGTTTGTGAAAGTTATGGCCTTTTTAGTAACTGCCTGTCAGGCTGTCCCGAACCGAATCCGAATTGAATTCTGAGTTGAATCCGAGTTTGAATTGGATTGAGCACGTGGGAGGTCCGAATTTGGCTTGAAAATCTTATCCAAAACTTGTAGTTTAAGTCCTTGGGCTCCTCCTTTTGCTCTCCCACTGCATTGGCTTCTTTCCTCCTTGTGCTTCTCCATAACTTTGGCCCCGGAATCATCATAATATTCAAACCTAATAATAAACAAGAATTTGGCATAAGGTAGTATATCGTTCCCACAAATAGAAGGAAATTCATTAAGAAACAAATTCACCTGACAATATTTAATGCGGCTCAATGCTTCTTTCCAGTGAAATAATGTATTTGACTTAAAGTGCTAAGCATATGCGTATCCGCATCATCCTCCCTTCTTCAAGAAAAGCCGCCCTCGCTTTTGATAGCCTGAAATTGTACTAAACAAAGAATACAACGTGTATGCATGGTATATGTATTGGTCAGTTACACCCCTTTCGTCTTTCACATTACTATTACATGGAGGTGTAGTAAGCAAAAAGAACAACACATATGCGTGGTATATGTATGAATCAATTATTGTGTCATTCTCATTCTCTTTGTTTTGCACAAACCAATTGATACTACAATAGCTATCAAATGCATACATTGCGGTGTTTTCATTCACACCATTCTCCTCCCATAAGAAAAAGTCGTCCTCGACTTTGGGCACGTGGACAAGTCATTAATGGGAAAACCAGATCAAACGGTTCAAATATGGAAGATAAAATTTTAATTGCCTTCATTGCTTCAATTGCGCTACTCGATTATCGTACATGATTGTTCATCGAAAGAGGGACAAGTAGGCACAAGAAATCTTTGTAAACAGCAAGCACTATTGTTAAACCTCATCTCATTGTGATCATGACGTGGTATAAAAGATTGTTTGTCCAAAATATGCAATTTCAACTCGGCAAGCTTATCACATGTAATGCATATTCGATAAACATAAAAGTTGTCATCTACACCATAATCTCCGATCAAATTGAACTTATATGTGTAGGCATAGGAACTAACTAGTGATTTTAAATATGCAATTTCAGCAACATTCTCAATGACACTAGATAGCTCTTTAGGGTCATCGAACATAATATAATATAAAGAATCATCAGGAGATATTCTAGGAAGAACTTCCTTATGAGTAATTAATTCCACATTATGTAAATTGACCAAAGAAATTTCAGAACATGGAATTTTCGAATGAACACATGAGTTCTCACAATTACTCACCTTTTCACAAATAAATTCAGAACCAATTTGGTTACCTCTATCATTCTTTTCAATTGATGTAGGTGTTGTAGGTATTAAATCATCATGATGTAACAACGGATCAGCAAGTACTTCATCTTTAACTATGATTATCTCCTCATCGTTTATCTCCAATGGTGCCAGTTGTTGAACATTTGATTCCTCTTCTTTAATATCAACTCGCACAATGTGAGAAACAACACTAGAAGTAGATATTAATGTGTTAGTTTCAAAATCAACCTCACTTTGTCCATCTTCCACTTCTCTCTTTTCTTTTGGTGTATCTCTCACACTCTCAGTTTGGATGCTCTCAAATTCACATATGGTGGAATCACACACTCACTCTTTTAGCACTATCTCTCAATTTGGCTATGTGGCTCTCATTCTCACATAGGTTTTGATGCATCTCAATTGTTGTATGTATCATTGGGACAGCACAAGATGTCTCCATTACCGAAGGGAAAGTCCCATGCTCGGTCTTCTTCTCATGTGTCACACTAGTGGAACCATAAGAGCTGAAGTATGGACATGGATTGAACCGTGATGTACGTGTCTCCATAAGTCTCTTCTCCTCCTTAATAGCACAATTCACAAGATCATCCAAGTTACTAAAATATTTATGTTGAAGTATAGCGGCGATCTCAGAATTCAAGCCACCCTTGAAGTATGCCTTCTCCCTTATTGGACTAGTGACACCGGCACGACACATTGCATCTTGTAGTTCAAAATAGTAATCTTGGACAGATTACTACCTTGTGTGATATTCTCCAAATGATGAAGCAATTCTGCGCATAATAGGATGGCACAAACTCGCTCCTCATGAACGCCTTCAAATCTGACCAAGATTTAATGAATTGTTTTCCAATTAGTTGTTGCCACCAACTATAAGCATAGTCTTCAAACTCCTCGTGGCACGTTTCACCTCTTGATCTTTGGAAAGTTTTGAAATCTAAACACTTTCTCCATTTGCCATTCCCACTCAAGATACTCCTCCGGATCATCAACGCCACGTAAAGTAACAAAGCTATCTTCTTCTTGTTGTGGACCAAGTGCTCGCACAATATCATTCACGATGTTTTATGTATCACCTTCATTTGTTGATTGAGCTCAATGCGAAATTCGGCAAATCCACGATGTTGAAATCGAGTCATCGAGGTATTAAGATTAACTTTAATCTCATCACCATAGTTATCTTCTCTACCGCCATGGTTAGATTGTACAAAGAAAACACCAAAACCACAAATATATGGGCAATATGTGGAGTTCACTCAATCTCACTTTCCTCTCCCAAGTAAAGTTCTTACCTTCCAAGTGAATTGAGGCCAAAAGAAACTTACACTTGGTAGTGGCTATCATAACAAGTGATGATCAAGCGGATTTAAAAGTGACTCACAATTGCACGGCAAAGGATGTTTTGTGGAGCTTGGTTAGGAAGTATTTATCCTACACGATCCGAAATTCTCGATGTTGTAAAATTAAGTAATAATCCAAGTTAGAAAATATTGCCTAGGTGCTGATCCAAAAGATTTAAGTGAAGTATATGAACGCACACAAAGATCAATGTGACTCGATGCAAACAAAGGAATGAGCTAACTAGAGGAAATCTGAAATTAAAGATTAGATAGCTCGTTTTGCACCAAGTACTAGGAGAGACGCTAGCCAATTGCAATGATATGAATGTAAGGGCACAAGATTGCTCAAAGGAAATTATATTACACGATCTGAATTTATGAACTAGGAACTCATCTAAATTCGCCAATGCTTTCTTTTCTTTCTTTCTTTCTTTCTTTCTTTTCTCCTTCTTCGCTTTTTTTTTTCGCTTGTCTCCCTTTTTTAAAGGCCAAACTAGGTTTAACTGTTCCTTTGATTTTTTTTCACGGGACACAAATATTCAAAGAAGGTGTAACAAACTCAAGAGCGGCCCTAGATGCAATATTCAACAGCTAGTCTCAAAGATGAACGAAAAATTAAGGATATAGGTAATGTAAACGGCAAAGCGCAGGAAATTTTTTTTCACGCAGACTTGTTCATGCAATGTAGATGTCTTGTTCATGGTACCGTAGCAATCGGATTTTTTTGTTTTGTTTTAGGCAAACAAAGGAAATAACACAAGATCAAGCGACGCAAAGGAACACGACGATCAGCACGTAAACAAAATTTCTAATGGATCAAGACATAATAAAACTCACGAAAATAGCAGATGTGAAACTAGGGTTTGGATTTTTTTTTTGTGTTTCGGTTTATGGACTATAGGACAATAAGTAATAAACTGAAATTTAAAGGATAAGATCCTATCGAGTAAACCGCGCTCGATACCAAGATGATACGGGTCGCCCGATCTTCTCGACGTGAGGATGGATACTCACGGAGTCTTGATGAATCGTAATGATCCTCCAATGCCAATGCAAGGGACGAACACTCTTTAATCCGCCATAACACACTCGTGTTGATTTCACGACCACCAGCGAAGATCTATCGTGCACCCAATTCCCAACGGAAAGACTGAACGATCTTGATTGAAGAAAATCACTCCTAATTCCCTATGGAACTTAGGCAACAATGCTAAACTTGAACAAACTTTAGTAGATTCATTATTCTCAAACGTGGTCTCCCTTACAATGGGGGTCTAACCCTTAATATATAGTACCCTGGCCACCTCATGGCTGGCCAAGAGGTCCTAAACAAACTCCAACACATCCCTACATGTATTTGGAAACAAACTCACACAAAAGGAAAACCTAAAATTAAACCGTCACAATGTTTCGGTCATAACTTTTATCCGTGACGAATTTGAAGGTGGGGCCGGATCCATTGCGTAGCCCTTGAAATTATCTTTCCAATGAGTACAAGAACACCTGAATCGGACTCCGTTTGTGAAAGTTATGGCCTTTTTAGTAACTGCCTGTCAGGCTGTCCCGAACCGAATCCGAATTGAATTCTGAGTTGAATCCGAGTTTGAATTGGATTGAGCACGTGGGAGGTCCGAATTTGGCTTGAAAATCTTATCCAAAACTTGTAGTTTAAGTCCTTGGGCTCCTCCCTTTTTGCTCTCCCACTGCATTGGCTTCTTTCCTCCTTGTGCTTCTCCATAACTTTGGCCCCGGAATCATCATAATATTCAAACCTAATAATAAACAAGAATTTGGCATAAGGTAGTATATCGTTCCCACAAATAGAAGGAAATTCATTAAGAAACAAATTCACCTGACAATATTTAATGCGGCTCAATGCTTCTTTCCAGCGAAATAATGTATTTGACTTAAAAGTGCTAAGCATATGCGTATCCGCATCACCACCTATGTGCTTCGTTATTCCGCTACTGCAATTTAATGATTTCGGCCTATTCGGCCCATGAGTAAGTCTACTACTATATTTATGCTTCCACATGATATGTATTTTGATGTCCAGTACTGTATCTGTGAGCACTATCTACTAATTCAGGGAATAGTGCAGTGGAATCACAGAGGATTTCGGATTGTAAAATCTGGGTCTCACAGAGCTGGTATCAGAGCATATCGACTGCAAGTCGTAAGCTAGTTAGCCTGGCCGTTAGTTTCATGACTAGAATTATTTCTTCATAATGTTATTTCCAAAAATATAAGTAGTATTGCTCATTCTCATCTCCCTTAGATGATCCACTCTCATCTATATGCTGCCCTAGCCATTTTACTTCTAAAGCTCTCTTATCTCGGATTCAAAGTGATAAAAATCCAGTACTCCTCTTGTAAACTCTCTTTGAAAACCTGTTGTGGGCCAAAATCACCATGCTTAAATTTGGAACTCCTTTCCAAAAATTGTTTTATCCTTGGAGGACCGATTATTAAATTGTTTACAAAAATTCATTTTCAAACTCATTTTAACAAACTAGGACCTTCCAAAGAAATTTTCATAAATTCGACTACTTGCCAAAACTTATTCTAAAAATTCATTTAGCTTCTCAAATTGTCCAAAACAAAGTTATTTCTCAAAAACTTTCCCCCCAAAAGAAAGGACCTCGTTTTTCAAAAATAAAGCTAAAGGTTAACCTTAAGGTGTTATTTCTGAAAGAATTATATTGGTAGAAACATATTTTCCTTGTTTGGTTCTATCACTCATGGTTAGAAAAATACTTCTTTTCTCACAAAAAGGGGAGAAGAATAAGTAGAGTCATACGTAGAGAAGCTAGACGTTTGTGGTGAATACACAAAAGTGTTGGTGGGTTGCAAGTCGATCTTCGGAAGGAAACGATAGTGTGAATTCTGGAAGAAAAAAATTTGTGAAGCTTAAAGGATTAGATTGACTAGATAGATGAATTAATTGATTCTTGAAGAAATAGGAAGTGCGAAAATGATTGCTGGATTACGACATTGATAAATTGTATAATTTTCTGGGAGATGTTTACAATAGTGGAATAATAGAATATGATCAATCATTGGATGGATTAACTAAATTTTTGAGAAAATGGAGATGTGCTAACAACTATGGAATATAGACTTGATTAATAACATTATTCCCGAAGGATGTTTATAATAATGAATTAGTTTGGAGGGAGATAGTAAAGATTTAGGTTGGTTACTGAAGGAGCAAATTATGGTTTTAAATCAATAACAGAAAGAATTGAATTGTTAGAAACTCATGATACAAATGATACTGGTGGATTTAAAAGTGATAATGTTGGATGATCATTAGAATTCAGATTTGAAGAGTTGATAGATGATGAATGTGAGATTGGATCATCAGGAAGTCATGATACAAAAAAATATCGATGGATCTAAAATAAAGGATACTAGATTTTCACTAAAATGAAGAGTTGATTAAATCGGTAGATAACGAACCAAAGATTGGATTTATAAAGATGTGGTGGAAATTCATAATCATATAAGAATTTGGTAACCCTGATTCGATTAATAAAAATTTTGGATGATGCAATGGAGAGTGATTGATCGGTAGGTTCAAAGTAAAGGTATTGGATTTTCATTAGATTATAGAGTTAACAAGTTGGAAAATAGTGGATAGGAGGTTGGAATTATACAGCTATAATGAAATTTAAGATTTGATTTACAAATTTATGGTGGAAGTTAAGATTTATGTGAGAATTAGATACCCACGGCTGGATTAACGAAATGGTGGATGACACAATAGAAAGTGTATGATCGGTGGATCAAATAAATGATGGCACTCGCTGTTTGGAGTTTTAGATAGCAATAATACCGTGACTAAGTAATGAAGGAAGATAGCTTAAGTGCGATTTGCAAAAAAAAAGTTAAATTATCAAGGCTTTTGGATTCTAAGCCCTATGTATAGAAATAATATGGGAGTGAACTAGTGCATTGATTGATATTTGAATATTGGAAGAGATTAGAATACCCAAAAAATGCATATTTCAAGGATCAGTACTTCAAAAAAATATCCATTTCTGCCACAAAGTTTCAAAAAAATGATACAAGAGTAAGTACTGATATCAATCAAACTACCTCCGAATACTTCCCTCTTCCTTCTATTGATTTCCAAAGAAAAAATTTTGTTCCCCTTCCCTTACCCTTACTCCAAAATTTAAGATTAAGAACACAAAGATATTCATGAAGATAAGATGGTCTCGTTTTAAAGGGACTATGCCGAGGTTCTGAATAGACATTGTATTATCGCAAGATTTTACATGGACCCTGTGCACTGCCTTCTTGCCCTCAGGCGTTATATTTAGCGGTCACAGGAAAATATTGTTTTAAAAACTTGTGTGGTTTATGTGTCCCCCCAGCTTCCAGGGTATACTCTTTTAAAGTCAGAATGGGTTTAGAGTACCTTATCCCCGCGATTCTATTCGTATCTCATGCTATTCCCTCTCGCCCATTTACTACAAACCAAGTCGGATCTACCGAAGCAAAGTGATAGATACCCAAAGCAAAGGCAATCAAGAAGCGCTGGAGACTTCGCAACCTTCTAATATTTAAGAAAATGTAACATTCCAAAAATTTAAATTTCAAAATGTGCGGCTGTCGAATTATTTTGCTGTATAATTTATTTGAATCTGGATTTTTATGGTGTTTCTTAAGTTCTTGGTTGATGTATCGCAGCATGTTATGCCAGACCTTCTATATCGTAGTTGCTATTCGTTCAGACTTTAATTATTGTATTGTTACTGTAAGTCCAGCCTAGAAGCTGGCTATGTGATGTTTATTCTTTGTTTAAGGAAACGACCTTGTGTTGAAATTGTTTTGTCGTTTATCTTGTTGGCTTTCATTGCAAAAGGTGACCACCTTCTTTTAGTTACCCAGTATTATTATTAAATCGCAAACTATAACTGCAGATGGCCAGCCAAAGGACCACCAGAGCCCAGGCCCACGCTAGCCTTCAGCAAGCTGAAGTAGACTCCACCCACGGAGCCTTGCCTGAAAGGCGAGGCAGGGTTCAAAACCAGGATGATAATCTTCCAACCCCTCCGGTCAACCCCACCATGGCCCAAGTCATGGCGCAGCAGACTCAACTGCTGCAGGCCATTTACACTGGACAACAAGGAGGCTCCAGCGGACATAGAGCTGATCTGGCCGACTTCCAACGAACGAGGCCGCTTACCTTTTCATCAGCTGATGAACCCCTGGAAGCCGAGGATTGGCTTCGGGATACGGAGCGGAAACTGTGCTTAGCCAAATGCGCGGAAGAAGACAAGGTCATGTTTGCCACACATCAGCTGTAAGGAGCTACAGCGGCATGGTGGGAAAACTTTCTGGCCGCCAGGGGCCAGGAAGATGACAATGCAGAGAATAACACGGAAGCCATACCCTGGGCAGAATTCAGAGCGGCTTTCAAGGCCAACTTTATCCCCGCAGGAGTGATGAGGATGAAGAAGAACGAGTTCCGCACCCTCAAGCAAGGGGGTATGACAATAAATGAATACCTCACAAAGTTCACCCAATTGGCTCGCTATGCCCCGAAGGACGTGTGTAGGACCGGAATGGCAACAGAAGGGGGGGTTGAATGGTGCCTTCAAAAATTGCCCCTTAAGTATTTACGACAAGTCTCAACTTCTCCGATAGCTATAAAAAGCTACAAAGGAGATGAAGGTTTCTGCAAGACAAAAGACCGACAAAAGGAACCAAACGAAACATGCACACCGGACTGCAAACTGAAACCAAAGAGACACAAGAATTGAAACCTGATATTTCAGCCAAAGAGAAAGAAAAAGGGAGACCAAACTGCAGCTAAAACAGAGAGGCTAAAAGATAATGCTAACTAAGGAGAATGCTAACTGCCCAAATAAAGACTAACTAAAAAAACGGTTTGGCAAGAAGCAGTCCAGGGATTGCAGCCGAAAGCAACAAATACATATATATATTTTGGGCTGGTTCTTACTGCAGCAGCAATACTCCACCGAAAAACTTGCTGTTTACCAAGGCAAAGACACAGTAAAAACCATAGCATACGGCAAAGCACAAATCAGAAAGAACTTGCTGTCCAATAGCTAAGAAAGAGCACACAAACTGAAGTTGCAGTTCACTGAAAACTGGACAGCAAATCTGAATGTTAGGTCACTGCAAGACTTGACAGCAAGACTGAAAAAGCAATAACCAGATTGCTGCTCTACTCGGCTGAAAATTAGCAGGGTGTCTTTGCTGCCGAAGACAGAGACTGCAGCCAGAAAGAAAAGCACAGCAGAAAATAAAAGAGAAGGCAAAGAAAAAGAGATCACCAATGAGAAGAGACAGCCTGCTGAATGGAGCTGCTTTCTAGCCGAAAACCGAAAGGAAAATAGCAGCAGTACTCTTGTTGGTACAGAAGTGTTCACCAAAAACTTGACTGCCGAAAAGATTGACTGCAGTTACCTGAGAAAGATCAACATGGAATCAAAGAGGAACTGCAGCTAGGCGGCCTGAAGTAAACAGACGCAAAGAATGATTTGTGATTCACTACAGGACGAAAGTTTGAGACATGAGTTAAAACCGTATATGGTCCTTGAGAACAAAAATACCAACAAAGATTGATTCGGCTGGAAATGGACAATAAACAGACTAATAACCGAGAAAGAAAACATGTTTGCTGCCGACAAACTGAAAAACAAAAACTAGAAAAGGTCTTGGCCAAACGAAGAAGGGAGCAGAGGCTCCAAAACCGAAAAACTAAAGAGACACACACTGCAGACGAGAAGCAGATTGGACCTGAAGAAAATGGAACCAACAAAACAGAAAAGTGTTCTCAAACAAATCTTAACAGAGAAAGGGAGAACACAATCCAGGAAGAGCAAATAGCCACCAAAACTAAAAAGGGAAAACAAAGGATCACAGAGAGAGACTAAATTCCCATCCATTTCATTCCGACTAAAAATTACAAAAGAGTCTCCATACGCATGGACATTAGAACAAGAAGGAATGATTACAGCACTCTCAATCCATCCTCTCCCTCTCAATCCTCAAGAACACCAAGAGCCTCACATGCTACTTGGGAGGAACATACACAAAATGGAGAGCAAATGCACAAAAACCCTCACTCTCTCTATTGTGTCCTAAGGGGTATGCAGCCCCTCACCTCTATTTATAGCCCTTGGCTAACGGGTCTCCAACCCGTTACGCCGGCTAAACCCTAACGGAGCCGTCTCCCGCTTGTGCAGTCTTGCGAAATTCCCGTTTCGCCCCTCCTGCACCTTCCGGGAAGCTTCCGCGCTCCTTGCCTCGCACGCCTCGCAACCACGTCGAGTCCACGTCGTCTTTGACACATCATGACCGTTCTGACCTCAGCGCCACCTGCGCCTAGTCCGGTCCACCGTGTCTCGCCACGACTCCGTCTCGATGTCCTGCAGCCACACAGACAAGAAACACGTCAAATAGCACCGCTCGATACATGAAAGCGTAAACAGAGACCAAACCTGTCGAGTCATTAGAATATGCATCCTAAACCCATACGACTAGGTTCGACTAAGTCCAACCGAGCCCGTTACGCCTCGCAACGTCAGGGTCCGAACCAACTGACTCAAACTCGACTTTTCTATACCGATGTCAATTACTCATCATACACAACGGGATGACCTCCACATGGTCTCTCAACGTGGCAGAAGAGGAAGAAAAGATTGATCAATTCTTCGAAGGGATGAACGAAGAATTAAGAGTGCAGTTGATCATTCAAGACTTCACCAACTTCCACCAGCTGGTGAACAAGGCCTTAATTTTAGAAAATGAGAAAAAGAATCTAGATGCCAGCCGTAAGCGCAAGCTGGCAACACAGCGGCCCCAAGGGAGATTCATTCAGAAGCTCTTCAATAACTCCCCTTTCCCAAGGCCCAACCAATCCAAGGCCCCGACATCAGTGTCCCGTCCGGGAGGCAGTTCTATGCAGAGCAGCCAATCTCTTGGGTCAAATTATACCGCAAACTACAAGTGCTTCAGCTGCGGGGAGAAGGGACATTTCGCCAACCGGTGCACATACAAACAAAACACCCCTGCCCGCAGCCAAGCCTTAGTGCCCAGCAAGGGGCCTCAGACATCGCAGGGCAGCAGGAGTACCCCAACGCCCAACCGTGGTAGAGTCAACCATATCACGGCCGAGGAAGCTCAGGAAGCTGTGGGAGTTCTCATGGGTACGTTCTCTGTCAAGTCAATATCAGCACACACTTTATTTGACTCAGGAGCTTCACATTCATTTATATCCAAGGGGTATGTTGATAAACTAGGGTTACCTATTTATCCTCTAAAGAGGCCAGTAGTGCTAAAATCACCAGCTAGTATGATTACCGCTACCTTAGTATGCCCTGGGGTAAAGGTTACCATGGAGAGGTGCGACTTCCTAGCAGACTTGATAGTATTAAGCTCACAAACCCTGGATATTATATTAGGAATGGACTGGTTAGCCAAACATCGAGGGGTTATAGACTGTGCCACCAGGACAGTGAGACTGACTAAATGTCCTGGAATGACCATAGGTGTAAAAGTGGACCGACCGTACCGATGGGGCCGTGCAATATATTATTGTGAGGATGTACCCTAAGAAGGAATAATGGTGGTGCAAGACTATCCGAAAGTGTTTCCTAAAGACCTACCCGGCATGCCCCCAGACAGAGACCTGGAGTTTGTTTTTAACTTAAAGCCAGGTGCTGCTCCCATCTCCAAGAGACCATATAGGATGACGGTAGAAGAGCTGGAAGAGCTGAAGACCCAACTCTAGGAACTGCAGGAGAAAGGATTTATTAGACCCAGTTTCTCCCCTTGGGGATCTCCGGTATTATTTGTAAAGAAGAAGGATGGCACAGCTAGGATGTGTGTGGATTACCAGGCATTAAATGAAGTAACCATCAAGAATAAATACCCCCTTCCCAGGATCGATGATCTATTTGACCAACTTGATGGAGCCACCATCTTTTTGAAAATAGATCTGAGATCAGGTTATCACCAGCTGAAAATTAGGGCTGAGGATATACCCAAGACAACTTTTACCACTAGATATGGACTGTACGAATTTACGGTCATGTCTTTTGGTCTGACAAATGCCCCAGCCTACTTTATGAACCTCATGAATAAAGTATTCATGGAATATTTGGACAAGTTCGTGGTGGTGTTCATTGATAACATTCTTATTTACTCCAAGACTGCGGGAGAGCATGCCAAGCATCTGTGCCTAGTGCTAGAGAAGCTAAGAGAACATCAGTTATATACCAAATTTAGCAAGTGTGAATTCTGGCTAAGTGACATCAGCTTTCTGGGGCATATAGTGTCTGCAGGAGGAGTATCTATTGATCCAGCCAAGATAACAGTAGTCAGAGAATGGCAGCAACCCACCACAGTCACAGAAGTGAGAAGCTTCCTTGGATTGGCAGGATATTATAGAAGATTCATAGAGGGATTCTCTAGGATTGCCAGGCCATTGACCCAGCTACTCAAGAAGGAACAAAAGTTTAAATGGACCAGAATCTGTGAAGAAAGTTTTCAAGAGCTTAAGAAAAGATTGAGTACCACCCCTGTGCTAGTCCTACCTGATGTACGCAAGGATTTTGAAGTATACTGTGATGCTTCCCATCAAGGATTGAGATGCGTACTGATGCAAGGAGGCAATCGAGCTCGAGAGTGACCTGACCTACAAAGAGCGCCTGATTAAAATCCTAGACACCGTGGAAAAGAAGACCAGAAACCAAACCATTCGCACATGCAGAGTGCAGTGGAGTCATCATTCGAAGAAAGAAGCCACCTGGGAACGCGAAGATCAACTACGAAGGGATTATCCAGACTTGTTCACCAATTAGGCTGAATCTCGGGGTCGAGATTCCTTTTAAAGGGGGTAGGTTTGCAACATTCCAAAATTTTAAATTTGAAAATGTGCGACTGTCGAATTATTTTGCTGTATAATTTATTTGAATCTGGATTTTTATGGTGTTACTTAAGTTCTTGGTTGAGGTTCCAATATTTATAAGTCTATAAAAAAAATAAAAACAAATGCTAACATAGGGAGATGTGGAAATAATAGAAAATTTTAAATTTTAAATACGAATCTGAAAAGATGATCCAGTATGTGGAGGGGAAATTTAAATTAAAATATATAAATTCAACAAGGACAAATTTAGTGGCAAGAAAAATGTACAACCTATATACACAAAAAAGGGGAGAAAAGAAAAGAATCGGAGCTAGGCTGGCCGAAATGGCCCAACCCAGCTCCACCTTCCCCTCCCGCTCTCTCTCTGGCCAGCGGGCCCCACCCCGCGCCAGCTCCATCTCCTTCCTCTCACTCCCTCTCTGCTCTGCGCCGTCTCCTCTTTCCCGTGGCTGCTGCGCCTCGCCGGCCGTAGCCGCCCTGCCCAAGCCGCTCCGACGCTCGGTCAGAGCGCCTGCAAAACCACCGCCGCCTGGTTCCACCACCCGCCCCGATGCAGCGCCACCGCCCACGGTTTTCCCTCCGCCCGGTCGCGCCGCCGCCACGTGGCGCGAGCTTGCTTGAATCCGCAGGCGCGGCGCAAAGCTGAGTCGCAGTGAGTTGTCACGCGCACAAAGGTCCCTGGAATCTCACGCACTCCCGCCACCGACGCCACCGCCGCCCGACGCGACGACACGACCACCCTCCTGTTGCCAGCCCACTCCCGCCGCTTATAAAAGCCGTACGGCCTTCCATTGTCATCGCCACACCCTTCTCCTCCTCCCACACCGCCGAATTGAATTCTCTCTCCTCGCAGCTCACCGGCGGACTCTATCTTCCCCAACCCCGGTAGACCTCGATCCGTCGACCCGAGCTGTTAGGACCCAATTCCCTGCACACACACCGTCTCCAGCGCGCCGTGAAGTCACCCCCGGCCTCGTCCGAGCTCCCCGGCGTCCGCAGCTCGCCGGCACCGAACGCCACCCCGAGCTTCCGCCACCGCTCGCCGCCAACCCATCTCCGGCCACTTCCGGTCTCCACCGACACCTCCACCACCTTCCTCTCAGCGTCGGCAACGCATTGTGGCCGTCACCCGCCCTTCACCGATCACCCATCACCAGCGACATCGCAGCCCCTCATCGGCCTCGGAGCTCCTCTGTCAGACCCCCTCTGCAGGTTGGATCAAGGGGGTTATTTACCCTTATAAGGTAAGATAATACTCGGTGCTTACTTGGCTAGCCCCGCTCTCTTCTCCCCCCCGGGCTCCCTCGGCCGTGCGCGTTCGAGCCCCCGCTCACGCAGCGCCGGGGTTGAGCCCAATTTTGTTGCTGTCAGCGGCCCCACCTGTCAGCGGCCTCCCCTGCGCGCATTCCGCTGACAGCCGGGTCCCGGTTGTCAGAGGCGGGAGGAAGGGAGAGACGCCGCCGCCGCCACCCGGGCCCCGCATGTCAGAGCCCGCGTAAGAGCGGACACTGACAGCGGCCCCACCTGTCAGATTTCAATATTTTTAGTATTTAATTAAACCGAAAGTTGTAAAATGGGCATAACTTATTCATTTTAACTCCAAATCGAATGAGACAAAATTCTAAATTCATCTAAATTCAAGATCTATCCAATGGAACTGAAATCATGATTTTTAGTGTTCATTTGAATTTCTGGTGTTATTTGAATTGATTTGTTGCTTTTCTTTTTATCCAAATTTTCGCGCACGATTAAAATAGCATACGAGGCTCAGGAGGAGGAAGCTGAGGCCGTCGACTTAGCAGCTCCAGACCATCAAGAACCTAACTCCTGTGACCAAGGCGAGTTATCACTTGACCATGTTGAACCCATGTTTATGCAAATTAATTTCTTTTAAATTATTCATGTGCATACTATTATTTTATGTGATAGATTATGTTCAGTTTTATAGGATTTACATATACACCTATTATTATGCTTGCTAGTATTACCTGTTGAAATTCTTGGGATATGTGAGCCTTGTCGCCGTAGGAAAGCTATCATAATGTAGTTTTCACAAATAGAGTTATAATATAACGCATTGCTTAGTGCTGCTGGTATGTGGTGCAGTGGAAGCACAAAAAATATGGAATGTGGTAGAACCACCCAAGTAGCTCTAAGGACCGAATCTTGTCATGTTAGCCCGTGTAAAACAGTACAACCACAAGTCTGTAAAATACAGCCTGGCTAAGTAGCGGTATCGAAACTCCCCGACTCATCTCACCGGTAGTGGTTAGGTGTGGTTATGCAAGGGCAAAGGGAGGCCTAAAGGGACACCGAGTGGAGGGTGACGTTCACCAGTCGTACTAGCATTGAGGGGAGTGAAGCCCGAATAGTGCTAGTAGCCGTGGTGAACATCCCGTGCAACGTATGGGACCCATCGCAAGTGGGGACGGCCGATAGGGTGAGATGACGAAATGTGCTAGATATTCTGAACAGTCATGGTGATAATCTACCTAACCACGCGACTAAGGAATCGTGTGGGGCAACGGGCTGATTATCTCTTGTGGTGAAAGTGTACAAACTCTACAGAGTCAAAACTATTCGAATAGTCGTGCCCACGGTCATGGGCAGACATGGGGACTTAACTAGATATAGTTCTATTTCAAAATGATTTATGGAATGGGAAAAATGGAGGGCAGTGGAAGGCCCTAGGTTGGAGTTGTCCTGGGTGTCGTCCCAATGGTAAGTTAAGCGGCTATAACGCTGAAAGACGCTATATGGTGCAGATGCCATATAACGGTGGATGGAATCTGTATCACTAGTATGATGAATTTACTTCACTAAACTTGTGTCATACCTTTCAAAAATTGTTAGGTCATAGGAATTTCTAAGTACAGTATTTACATGCAATTTCTGGCAAAACAACTAAACCCAAGCCTTCCCTTGGACTAGCCTAGCATGGTATTTACTGCATTCTGTGTGATGGCTTGCTGAGCACGGTGGATAGTGTGCTCACACTCGTATTACCAAAACAGAGACAGGTCGTAGGATCATTATGATCATGAAGATGCCCCAGCCGTGGATGGAAGGAACGACGAAGGAAACTAGGACGTCGTTCGCATTTTCTAGGCCTAGACAAGTTAGACATAAGGCTGTGTGTGCACGTATATTATCTAAGTCTAGGTAATATATAATGCACACATTATCCCCCAGTCGCTTGCCTGTGGCTATGGATTTACTTTTGCTTCTGTTTCTGCTATGTGGATGTAATGATGACATTCGGCCTCCGGGTGCACCTCGTCGCCACACACACTGAGGTGGCAACCCTCCGCGAGCAGCTCGCCCAGTGCGAGTGGGCCTTGGCAGCAGCCAAGGCGGAGGCAGCCGTTGCGCGGGCGCAACCCCAGCAGGTCCCAGCTCCTGTTGCCCCACCAAGACCGCCGACCGCCCCCACAGACCAGTGGACTCCGACTACCGACCGCACGCAGAGCATGCGACCTCCAGACCACGATCGGCCCTTGGCGCGGGAGGCATTGCCGCGCCGCTCGCCTCAGACCGACTCGACACCGACCCTCCGAGTTCATGGCGGTAGGTCCCTTCGCGATGTCGGGACTACGACCCCTCCGGCCGGAGTTGGCTACATGGAGGAGTAGGTGGGTGGTGTCGTACTTGCCAGGTGTAGCGTAAGTACTAGTTGATGTATCGCAGCATGTTATGCCAGACCTTCCGTATCGTAGTTGCTATTCGTTCAGACTTTAATTATTGTATTGTTACTGTAAGTCCAGCCTAGAAGCTGGCTATGTGATGTTTATTCTTTGTTTAAGGAAACGACCTTGTGTTGAAATTGTTTTGTCGTTTATCTTGTTGGCTTTTATTGCAAAAGGTGACCACCTTCTTTTAGTTACCCAGTATTATTATTAAATCGCAAACTATAACTGCAGATGGCCAACCAAAGGACCACCAGAGCCCAGGCCCATGCTAGCCTCCAGCAAGCTGAAGTAGACTCCACCCACGGAGCCTTGCCTGAAAGGCGAGGCAGGGTTCAAAACCAGGATGATAATCTTCCAACCCCTCCGGTCAACCCCACCATGGCCCAAGTCATGGCGCAGCAGACTCAACTACTGCAGGCCATTTACACTGGACAACAAGGAGGCTCCAGCGGACATAGAGCTGATCTGGCCGACTTCCAACGAACGAGGCCGCTTACCTTTTCATCAGTTGATGAACCCCTGGAAGCCGAGGAGCGGAAACTGTGCTTAGCCAAATGCGCGGAAGAAGACAAGGTCATGTTTGCCACACATCAGCTGTAAGGAGCTGCAGCGGCATGGTGGGAAAACTTTCTGGCCGCCAGGGGCCAGGAAGATGACAATGCAGAGAACAACACGGAAGCCATACCCTGGGCAGAATTCAGAGCGGCTTTCAAGGCCAACTTTATCCCCGCAGGAGTGATGAGGATGAAGAAGAACGAGTTCCGCACCCTCAAGCAAGGGGGTATGACAATAAATGAATACCTCATAAAGTTCACCCAATTGGCTCGCTACGCCCCGATGGACGTGTGTAGGACCGGAATGGCAACAGAAGGGGGGGTTGAATGGTGCCTTCAAAAATTGCCCCTTAGGACACTTGAGAGCTCATTCATCCCTTTGTGTGGGTTGTGTTCCTCCCAAGAAGCATGTGAGGCTCTTGGTGTTTTTGATGATTGAGAGGGAGAGGATGGATTGAGAGTCTTGTAATCATTCCCCTTGTTCTAATGTCCATGCATATGGGGACTCCTTTGTAATCTTTGGTTGGAATGAAATCTGAAGTTTTTCTGTTCTTCGTTCTTTATCTTTGAATGTATTCAATGGCTTTGAGAGAATGGGTGTTAGAGTTTCATGGTTGTTTCTCTCCATGTCTATGTGAGTTGTGAGGAGAAGAGTATGCAATAGTAATCTTGTTTCCTTTTGTGTGTATCCTTCTCACTTGAGGGTTGTGTTGAGAAGGCTGTAGAACAACTCTATATAATCGTGTATGTCTTCGTTTTGTTTTCAAGAAAACTTTGCGTTAAGTTTGTTCTGAAGTCCTTCTTATCTCTGGGTGTTTGTTCTTCCTTTTGCCTTTATGCGTTTGGGAAGATGTGAGATGGTTAGTGAGATTGTGTTAGCACGTGTTATCTATTGTCTCTCTTATCAAGTATTGCTGTTTGGTCCATCTTCTTTAGGTTACATTATTTCCATTTTTAGTGTGTTCGGCTGACTAGGTTGGAGTCTCTTTGTTGATTATTTAGAAAGTTAAGCGAGAAGAAGCTCTTGAGTTGATCTTCCGTTGCTCTATTTCTTCCTCTCGGTGATTACCATTTTCGGTCAAGGGTTTGTTGCTTTTCGGCAAGAACAAATCAGTGAAGCAATCCTTTGATTTTCAAGAGATCTTTTAGTTTTGAGCCTCTGTCTTCATCTGTGTTCAGCTGCAGCTGTTCTCTGCTGACTTGTTCACCCGAGACAAGAACTCAAAAATGAGCCAAGTATTGTCTATTTGTTGTTTTCGGCTGATCTGCAGTGTTCAGTCCAATTGCGATTCGATCCGACCTTACAGTTTCAGTTTCATCTTGACAATACCGTGACTTGTCCCATTTCGAGTTGTTTACGTCGGCATTTTCTCGCTAATCAATTGCACTGCTATCATCCACTCTCTACTTCCGATTGCATTTCTCTAGAGCTAATTTCCTTCTTTTCTTGCGATCTCCAACCTATTCTTTTCGTGGCCCTTTGCTTTTCTTTTGCTTTCTTTTCATGTTGGATTTGAAAAGAATCTACAGTTAATCTCGCTTGTGTTGTTTGTTTCCAACTGAAAAGTAATTACTGTTTCCATCTTCTTTCTTTTGCTTTCCCGATTGCTTTCTTTCAATCTGTTTTTCTCAGATTGACGTAGTCTCTTTGGCTGCAGTTTCTGCATCTCTTCTTGTGTCCCTTTCAGTTCAAAAACTGCAGCCTGTTCTGTCTATTTGCCGCAGCTTTGTGCCTTTCGGTTTACTCCTTTTGCTGCTGCATGCTTTCGGCAAGAGAGACTCCTCTTGGGTGTTCTTTTTGTGCAGAACTGGGCAGCAAACAGCAGTAAACTGCATGCACCTTGTTTCCCTCTTTTTGATCTCTTTGTGTGCAGCTTCTGTCTACTTAGTGCAGCTGCCGAGTATGAACTGAATATATGCTTTTCTCTCAAATTTGAGAAGAACAGCCTTCGGCCAGCATTAAGTTTTAGTTCTGTTTTTGCCTAGCTGCAGTTTTGTATCCTTTTAAATCAGCTTGGTGAAATCTCGATCCTTTTCGTGTTTCTTTGGTTTCGAGTTGCAACTGTGTGCATGTAGAGTTTAGTTTCTTTTGTCGATTCATTGTTTAGGTTCCAGTGTGGAAACTTTCTTCTTCTTCATAGCTTACATAGCAATTGAAGAATAGAGAAATCGTGTGGATAATTGGGGTAATTTTTAAAGGCACCATTCACCCCCCCTCTGTTGCCATTTCCGATCCTACAATTGGTATCAGAGCCAGTTAGCTCTTTTCTATAGATCTTAACCGGTCTGTGAGCCATGGCGACAGACAAATACTCGACCAAGCCCCCGATCTTCGATGGGATGGACTATCCCTTCTGGAAGAGTCGGATGGAGACCTACATCTAGGCTCAGGGCTACGCCATCTGGCGAAAGGTCAAGGTTCGGTTTCTTTGTTCTGCCGATGAGGACGTCAATGCAGGAAACATGGTCGACGTGAGGCAAACGCTAAGGCAAGGAACATCATAACCCGGGGCACGAGTCGTAGTGAGTTTGACCGCATATCTCATCTTTCGTCGCCGCCGATATTTGGGCGACCCTCAAAGCTTACCATGAGGGCACCACTCAAATAAAGGCGGTGCGACAGGACCGATTCAAGCGAGATTACAACAAGTTTGAAATGCTGTTGGCGAGTCCCTTGATGAGTGTTTTGGCGTTTTCACAAGATCTTGAGCAACCTCCGAGCGGTCGGTCTCACGCACTCGACTCGGACAACGCCGTCAAATGCTCACCGCACTCGATCTGCGTGTTTGGGAGATGAAAGTGACCACCATCAAAGACACGACAGACCTCTCTCGACCGACTCTTGACCTTACTGTACTCGCGCCTCAAGACTCACGAGATTGACGTTGTCTCTCGAGGTCGAAGTCACGATCGATGGCCTTGGTCACCGATCCGTTTCTTCTTGGGCCTCTCTTCGATTCGATTGCGGTTTCTCCCTTCGCTCTCGTGACGTGGCGATGATCGGTTAGAGCGACTTGCGGATGATCGATTGGCTCTCCTTGCTCGCAAATTTTCTCATGCTTACAAGAGAAGGAGGGACGGAAAGAGGAGGACCCGTGATTTGCTTGGAGTGTGGTGGCCCCAACCACATTCGGGCAAACTGCCCCAAGCTGGAGAAGGGCAAGAACGACTACGTCGGTTCGGGCAAGAACGACTACACCGATAAGAACCACAACAAGAAGCCTCCAGCTCAGAAGCCTCCAACAACAAGAAACTTCTCCGGCATTTGCTTCATGGCCCTCGAGGGCTTAATCGAGCGACAATGAGTCAGTACTCCAACTCCGACGATGTGAGTCAGACTTATGACCGACTTAATGATGCTTTCCTTAAGCTAGGTAGATTTCATGCCAAGTCTAGGGCTAGGTGTTTGAATTGAAGAAGGAAGTAGCTAGACTATCACGGAGCTTACTTCGCTTACATCCGCGCTCCCTCCGTGATGACCGTGATACATGTTGTGCCTTGATTGATGATATGGAGAAATTAAGGACCTCTCATGCTAGTCTGTCTTCTGAGCTTGATTTGATTAAGGTGGAGAACATTAGTCTTCTTGCTGAGCTTGAGATGAGTAGGGTAGCTCCTGTTTCATCTTCTACTGTTGAGACTATTTCTTGCACCTCATGTGAGGATAAGGATAATGCTTTTAGAGGTCTTTATATATTGCTTCTCGATCTGCCCGAGACTTGTGAAAGTTGTAACAAATTGAAGATGAACCTAAAACGGGTAGATCATAAAATTGCAGAATTACAAGCTTTTCTTCTTGAGCCTATTGCTTCATGTGTGAATTGTCCTAAGCTTATCACTGAACTTGAATCATCTCAAAACAGTTTCAAGAAATGATTGACTATAATAAGAAAATAGCTCAGTTTGCTTCTAAGGACCCTGTTAGCTCACCCTGCAATCATTGTAACAAACTAAAATCTGACTTGATTGCTTTAGATGAAAAATATGTGAAGCTAACTAAGGACCTACTAGAGAAGCAACCATCTGCTTGTAATGTGTGTGCTGGGAAGAAGCAGGAGGGCTTGGTAGAGACGCCTAGAGACGTGAACCAACTGGCTAGTAGTAGTACTATCCCTTCAGAGTCGGCTGTGCGTGCACAAGCCATTCTTTTCTCTACTGTTGGTTCTTCTTCTGCTCCCTTACCTTCTGCTGTCTCCTCTCCTCCCTGCTCTTCTTGTGCCTCTCTTTTTCGGGAGTGTCAGTACCTTATGAACACTCTCGAGATTTGTAGGAGGCAAGAGGAAGCTCAATCTTATTCTAGACCAATCAAAGATTTGCAAATTCAATCAAGGTCTAGGATATGATTTTCTAAAGGACAGAAGGAAGCATCCACCTGCCGTGCTCAGACCCATAGCACCAGGTGTGATCGAGACTAAGCCGGGACCGAGAAGGTCAAATTCAAGTCGTGGGCTTTGTCCAAGGGATTTCGACGATGGGTGATTTCACCAGTAGCTTGACCTCTCGTAAGGCGGCCCCATCATGCTATACGCCTCTCGAGGCGAAGCATCATTGCACCTTCTGTCAGAGGGATGGACATTTGATCGATCGATGCTTCAGGCGTGCCAAAATCGCACATAGAGACCGTGTTGCAGCTCTTAGGCGTATTCAGGGTCAGCCCCAGACCTTGAGTGCACCTAAGACCAACACGAGGTCTAGGCTTGCTACTGTTGGTGGATTTGGGCAGCATCGAGGACTTGGTTCTTCCGAGTTTTCTAGTTTTCGTCCTCATGCTCCCTTCCGTCATGACTTCCGCCGTCCCGAGGGTAGATCTCGTTTCTTAGTCAAGATGACTACCCGCGGCGAGATCGGTGTTGTTGGGTGCTCGACTCGCTCTCCCGTAGCGGTCGAACCCAAGGCCAGCGACAGTCTGCTCACGGACCTTACGCTTCTTTGAGCGACGAGAGCGTAGGGTAGATAGAGGTCAGTCGTGCTTGACTACTTCATCGCTCAGCGTGTTACTCAAGATTGGGTGCCAAAATCATCGTTGATTTACCACGATCGAGACTTTACTCTGCTTGACTCGGGTTCACGGGCGGGGAAGGAAAGGTTTGGCTCAGACTCGGGTGTTCACGACACATGACCGGAGATTCCGTTGGTTTTCTTCCCTGCCCGAGCTCCAAGTGATGAGACGATCACCTTGGAGCGATTCATCAGGCGCGCCATCGCCAAAGGCAAGGCGCATTAATGATTCATTTATTTTGAGAGATGTTGCCTTGGTTAGTAAGCTGCATATAATTTGCTTTCCATTTCTCGACCACCGATGACGACTTTGAGGTGAGTTTTAAGAAAACAATTGCAAAATTCTTGATTCTTGGTAGTCGGTTTATGGATTTCTCGTTTTGGGAGGATCTTCGTGCTGATTTTTCTGAATCTTCTGGTGATCCTCTCCGGTGTTTGGTTGCCTCTGAGTCCCATGACCTTTCTTTCTGGCATAGGAGACTTGGTCATATTGGATTTGACCATTTGACCCGAGTTAGCGGCCACGATCTCATTCGTGGTGCGCGAAACTCAAGATGGTCAAAGATTTGGTTTGTGCTCCATGCCAAGACGACGACAAGATGGTTGCCGCTTCTCATCCTCAGGTCACAGTTACTATGACCGATGCACCGGACATTGCTCCATATGGATACAGTTGGACCGGCTCGAGTGCGATCGGCGGAGAGGAAGTGGTATGTTCTTGTCGTGATCGATGACTTCTCGATGTATTCTTGGGTGTTTTTCTTGGCCTCGAAGGATGAGACGTTTACGCATTTTCGAGGTCTTTTCGTAGGCTTTCTGTTGAGCTTCCAGGTGCCTTACGAGCGATCTGCAGTGACAATGGCACGGAGTTCAAGAATTCCTACTGAGAGGTTACGTGGTGAGGCAGTGTAGAGCACCGTTCTCTTCTCCGCACGTCCCACGCAGAATGGCGTCGTGGAGGGAAGAATCGTACCTTGGTCGAGATGGCCAGGACGATGCTCGATGAATACTCTACACCGCGGAAGTTTTGGGCTGAGGCTATAGCTACCGTGTGCCATGTTTCAAATCGAGTTTTTTTGAGGGCACACTTGCACCGCACCTCTTACGAGCTGAGATATGGGCGAAAGCCCAGTGTTTCTCATTTTCGTGTGTTTGGTTGCAAGTGTTTTATTCTGAAGTCCGGGAACCTAGATAAGTTCGAGTCATGTTCTTGTGATGGACTCTTTCTAGGCTACTCGACTTCTTCGCGGGCATATAGAGTGAAGGCTGAGTCTAGTAAAATGGTAGAAACACAGTGAGGTGACTTTCGATGAGGCGGTCAGGGACTAGGCCCGACATCTCGAGTTCTTGAGCGATCCGAGACCATCTTTGTGGATGATGAGGACGATGGAGACGAGGGTTGTCTAACCGATCCAGTCCCTCATCCACCCCTCGAGGTGCCATCTTCCACCGCACCTCAAGGCGATCAGCCCATGCCTTCTGCCTCCTCTGGAGCTAGTGGCTCTGTTCCTACCTCGTCAGCTCACGAGGTAGAGGCCACTTCTTCATCTCATCCTGGACCTCCTAGACATATTCAGAAAGCTCATCCTTCTGAGCAGATGATTGGAGACCTCTTTGAGCGAGTCACACGCTCAAAGTCTGGCATGTCACTCGTCTGTCTCCACTCTGCTTTCATTGCCTCATTTGAGCCCAAGGACGCTTGTCATGCTCTATCTGACGAGTCTTGGGTCAATGCCATGCATGAAGAGCTAGAAAATTTCGAGAGAAACAAGGTCTGGTCGCTTGTTGAGCCCCCTCGAGGTCACAATGTCATTGGGACCAAGTGGGTGTTCAAGAACAAGCAAAATAAAGAGAGGTTAGTCATTCGAAACAAGGCTAGACTGGTAGCTCAGGGCTTCTCTCAGGTTGAGGGTCTCGACTTTGAGGAGACATTTGCCCCTGTAGCTAGACTTGAGGCCATTAGAATTCTGCTTGCCTTTGCAGCTTCTAAGGGGTTCAAGCTTTACCAGATAGATGTCAAGAGTGCCTTCCTCAATGGGTTTATTGAGGAAAAAGTTTATGTGAGACAGCCTCCAGACTTCGAGAACCCCAAATACCCAAACCATGTCTACAAGCTTTCCAAAGCCCTGTATGGACTTAAGCAAGCCCCTAGAGCTTGGTATGAGAGGCTTAAGTCCTATTTGTTGAGTCATGGTTTTGAGATGGGTAAAGTGGATAAGACCTTGTTCATTCGTAGGCATGGCTCTGACTTTCTGCTCGTCCAAATTTATGTTGATGACATTATCTTTGGCGGCTCTTCTCATGCTCTAGTTGCACAGTTCTCGGATGTCATGAGCACCGAGTTTGAGATGAGCATGATGGGTGAGTTGACCTTCTTCCTTGGCTTCCAAATTAAGCAGACTCGGGAGGGTACCTTCTTGCATCAAGGCAAGTACACTCGAGACCTCCTGAGACGCTTCGATATGAGTGATGGTAAGCCTGTGTCAACTCCGATGGCTTCTCTGACTTTTCTTGACCCAGATGAGGATGGCGAATCAGTTGATCAGAAGGAGTACCGCAGCATGATTGGCTCCCTCTTGTACCTCACTGCCTCGAGACCGGACATACACTTCTTTGTGTGTCTTTGTGCGGTTTCAGCTTCTCCTCGCGTATCTCACCGCCAAAGCGGTGAAGCGCATCTTCGGTACCTTGAGCTACCATTGACTATGGTATCGGTACTCTTCCTCTTCTTGTCTTTCCTTGAGAGCCTATTCGGATGCGAGACTTTCTTGGTCAGAGGATAGATAGGAAGAGCACCGGCACCGCCAATTCATTGGCACTTCTCTCGTTCGTGGTCCTCTAGGAAGCGGTCTGTGTTGCAGATCCACCGCAGAGGTCGAGTGCGTTCTCGCCGCCGATTCTTTGCAGCCTGTGTACTTTGGATGGCGTCGACCTTGCGGGACTTTGGGGTAGCTATAGACAGTGTTCCACTCTTTTGTAATAACACTTCTGCAATTAACATTGCTAAGAACCCAGCGACATTCTCGGACCAAGCATATTGATATTCGCTATCACTTCCTTAGAGACCATGTAGAGAAGGGTGACATCGTGCTCGGTTTGAAGAGTGACCACCGGTTGGTCGATATTTTCACCAAGCCTTTGGATAGCTCGAGGTTTTCAGCTCTGCGGGGAGAGCTTGGGGTGGTTTATCCTTATGGACTGTTGTGAGGGGGAGCTTGTGCTTTACTGCTTTACATTATTAATTATGCTCTTACTCCTTTCTGCTTGCATACGGGTGCATCGGGTTTAGTCCTTCCAGCATAGGTTAGAGTGGTTTTCTTGCCGAGATGCTTAGACTTCTTACTCTTATCTTGTGCTTTCAGGATGGTGTATATTAGCTGTTTCTTATCTCACTAGGTTGAGCTCACTCACTTCTTGTAGGCTCTAGCGAGGGTTGGGCCACCCTCGGATAGACAGGGTACGTGTTTGCTCTCTAGTGTGTGTTTTCCCGTCAGCTGATAGTCCTGGAGTCATATGGGGTAGATGAGAGTTAGTCTGAGCTATAGTATCATCTATATCTTATCTATGCTTTAAGGACTGTCTTTCTTGATTTCTTTGCCAGCTTCTCGTTTTTATTGCTTTGGTTCAGGGGGAGTTCATTTGGGAACTTCTAGATCTTCATATTGATATAACTCAACTTGAACTAAAAGCTACATCACATGTTGATGGGGAGTTGGATTTTATTGCATGTCATTCTACATTGTAATATAATTACATGGAGCCTTGATTATTATCCATTGATGACATGTTTAAAATGCTTTACACCTTGCCATGACTTGTGCTTAGTTGCTAGATTTATCATGACTTCATATGTGTAGACTAGCTTTTGCCATGATAAGTTAATTTAACTTGCACAAATTGGACTAAAACTTGTCATGTTAGCACTCGAAACTAGTCTTTCTTGAGTTATCCTTTTATGATTCATGCCATGTCAAATAGGCTGAGTTGAGCATTGAATCTCTATTGAGCCTTCGATTGAGCTGTTTTAGTCTCTTGATGACGCATAAGTTTAAGTACAATTTGTTAAAAAGCAAAAAGATCTCTTTTGTGCGAAAAAACTGATCTCACCAATTCTTTCTCATGAGACGGCTTGCCATTGCACTAGGCATGAACTCAGGGGGAGTTTTGGATGACCTAGACTATCTTCTTAAGCTTCTTGCTTGGAGTAGTCGCATAAGGCTTGAGATCTAGCACATGATAAAAATATTGGTTGGAAACGACCATAAGTTTCAAAAGAAAATATGTCATTTGTGCTCAATTTGCTTAAGCTACTAAAAGAACCAAGTACTTGAACCAATGTTTCACTCTTGAGCATATAGCACTCTATTTGGACTCAATATTAGCTTCTTGGTTTCGCTTAGCTTAATTGACATGGCCTGCATCATCCTTGGATATCTCTAGCTAGACTTTGCTTATTGATGACTTGACATGCTCACAAAATGCACTACATTTTCAGATCGTCATCTATTTGTTCTAGCTGGCTTATACATATCTTGTCATGATCTAGATAGCCTTTTATTATGTTATGGCTTGGAGTAATACGTTATGGTCATTTTGGATAATTCTCATGGCTCTAAATGCTTAGAATAAACAAACTTCAGCCATTTTTTCCAATGTCATGTCATATTCTCTCTTTTGCATCCTTGATGTGTTTATTGCCAAAAGGGGGAGAATATTGGAGAAAAAGTCTTTTGGGATCTTTCTAGAGCTTTGGAGAATAATTTGCTCTTTCTTGAGTTGCTCCAGTGATCCCTTCTGTCGACATGGTCATTAGCTTCATTTCGTTCTTTGGACCATGTTGGATTCTTCAAACTCAACTTCATGCTTTTTCTGGGTTTATCAATATACTCATCAAGGGGGAGATTGAGAGACCATGTGGAGGTCATCTCGTGTGTATGATGAGTAATTGACATCGGTTTACGAAAGTCGAGTTTGAGTTGGTTGGTTCGGATCATGTCATTGCGCGGTGCAACGGGCTAGGTCGGACTTGGTCAAACCTGGTCAAACGGGATTATTCTGATAATTCGATAGGTTTGTTGATGTTATTATGCTTTCATGTATCGAGCGGTGCTATTTGATGTGTTTCTTGTTTGTGTTGGCTGCAGGACGTCGAGGCGGAGTCGTGGCGAGACACGAGGTGACCGGACTAGACGCAGGTGGCGTTGAGGTCAGAACGGTCGGATGTGTCGAAGACGGCGGAGATTCGATGTGGTTGCGAGGCGTACAAGACAAGGAGCGCGGAAGCTTCCCGGAAGGTGCAGGAGGGGCGAATCGGTAAATTCGCAAGGCTGCACAAGCGGGAGACGGCTCCGTTAGGGTTTAGCCGGCGTAACGGGTTGGAGACCCGTTAGCCAAGAGCTATAAATAGAGGTGAGGGGCTGCATACCCCTTAGGGCACTTGAGAGCTCATTCATCCCTTTGTGTGGGTTGTGTTCCTCCCAAGAAGCATGTGAGGCTCTTGGTGTTTTTGATGATTGAGAGGGAGAGGATGGATTGAGAGTCTTGTAATCATTCCCCTTGTTCTAATGTCCATGCATATGGGGACTCCTTTGTAATCTTTGGTTGGAATGAAATCTGAAGTTTTTCTGTTCTTCGTTCTTTATCTTTGAATGTATTCAATGGCTTTGAGAGAATGGGTGTTAGAGTTTCATGGTTGTTTCTCTCCATGTCTATGTGAGTTGTGAGGAGAAGAGTATGCAATAGTAATCTTGTTTTCTTTTGTGTGTATCCTTCTCACTTGAGGGTTGTGTTGAGAAGGCTGTAGAACAACTCTATATAATCGTGTATGTCTTCGTTTTGTTTTCAAGAAAACTTTGCGTTAAGTTTGTTCTGAAGTCCTTCTTATCTCTGGGTGTTTGTTCTTCCTTTTGCCTTTATGCGTTTGGGAAGATGTGAGATGGTTAGTGAGATTGTGTTAGCACGTGTTATCTATTGTCTCTCTTATCAAGTATTGCTGTTTGGTCCATCTTCTTTAGGTTCTGTTATTTCCATTTTTTAGTGTGTTCGGCTGACTGGGTTGGAGTCTCTTTGCTGATTATTTAGAGAAAGTTAACTGAGAAGAAGCTCTTTAGGTTGATCTTTCCGTTGCTCTATTTCTTCCTCTCAGTGATTACCATTTTCGGCCAAGGGTTTGATGCTTTTCGGCAAGAACAAATCAGTGAAGCAATCCTTTGATTTTCAAGAGATCTTTTAGTTTTGAGCCTCTGTCTTCATCTGTGTTCAGCTGCAGCTGTTCTCTGCTGACTTGTTCACCCGAGACAAGAACTCAAAAATGAGCCAAGTATTGTCTATTTGTTGTTTTCGGCTGATCTGCAGTGTTCAGTCCAATTGCAGATTTCAGTCCAGCCTTCTGGTTTCAGTTTCATCTTGACAATACCAGCAGCTTGTCCCATTTCAGGTTGTTTCTGTCGGCATTTTCTCTGCTAATCAATTGCAGCCTGCTATCTGTCCACTCTCTACTTCCGATTGCATTTCTCTAGAGCTAATTTCCTTCTTTTGCTGCAGTCTCCAACCTATTCTTTTCTGTGGCCCTTTTGCTTTTCTTTTTGCTTTCTTTTTCTGTTGGATTTCAGAAAAGAATCTCTGGTTAATTCTGCTTTTGTGTTGTTTGTTTCCAACTGAAAAGTAATTACTTTTTCCATCTTCTTTCTTTTGCTTTCCCGATTGCTTTCCTTTTAAATCAGCTTGACTGAAATCTCAGTCTTCATTTTTCGTGTTTCTTTGGTTTCAGGTTGCAATCCTGTGTGCATGTAGAGTTTAGTTTCTTTTTGTCGGTCTGTTGTTTAGGTTCCAATGTGGAAACTTTCTTCTTCTTCATAGCTTACATAGCTATTGAAGAATAGAGAAATCGTGTGGATAATTGGAGTAATTTTTAAAGGCACCATTCACCCCCCCCCTCTGTTGCCATTTCCGATCCTACAGTGAAGAAGATCACCCGCCAGGAGGGTGTCCAATGATCAAGGTCGTTTGTGTTCTCTGCGAAGGACAAGACCCTTGCCTAAGGATTGCCCCTTGAGTCTATTGCTGACCAAGATAGCTGGAGTACAATGGATGAATAATGACAATCGTCATTTATTTAAGGGGGTAGCACCATGAGACAAGAATGTCGAAAAACTTCGGCAATGTCAAGGAGCAAGCACACTAAAGTCTAAGAACTATCCGGAAAAATAAAGATCTCTCCCTCCCTTTTTGCCTCCTCTAAGTGCAGATTCTCTTCCTTCCGTGTACGCCAAGGAAAAGATCGATACGTTGAGCAGAACTCTGGAACCTATTGCTAGCTAGTTTAACCCCACTTACTTTCTTCTACTCCATCGGAATCTCAGGGTCGATATTCATTTAATGTGTATTCCTTGAATTTTCTGGAAAATATTTTCTTGAAATTTGGATTTTATAGTGTTTCTTTACATTTTGGTTGAGGTTCCAATAAATGAAGAAATTTACGAAAAGTAAAACAAAAAACAAAACATGAGGGAATTGTGAAAAATAATAGAAATTTAAGTTCTAAAAATCAAATATGAAAAGATGATCCATAAAAAGGGGAGTACAATTTGAACATAAAAATTTAAAATTTAATTTGGGGCTTAGTAATAATGACAAAGAATGAATAAAAGTAAGTGAAAGAAATGTATATATATATATATATATATATATATATATATATATATATATATATATATATAATTAGGCACTCTACTAAAATGGATAAATGTATAAAAGGTAAGGCTAGCAATAAAAAGACAAAAAGGAGTAAATTGATAAAGGAGCCAAAAATATGAAAATACATATACATGTGCACATATAAATAAATCAAAAAAGAGAAGAAAACGCTTCTGGCCTGACCGAACCGGCCCAGCCCATCTCCTTCTTCTCTCTGCTTCGGCAACGCCGAAGCTTACTCGCCGTTCGTCACCGATCCTTCCTCGCCGCGCCCCACCGACCACCGTCGCCCCGCCCACTGTTTCACCGAGCTATCTCATCACCTCGGCCGACGCACTCGCAGAAACCACCACCGTCCACCATTTTTCCCTTCGCCAAGTTGCGTCGCCTGACCAAACGGTGCAAAAGCTCTGCCGCTCAGAGTGTGCGGCGCAAAGCTACAGCGCCCGCGCTGAAATGTCACGCGCAAATCGCATAATATCTTGCCACAGCACTGCCCTGTCACCGTTGCATGCCACCGCCGCCTGCCCCTGACATGACCGCACGACAGTCGCCCGTTGCCAGCCCGCCCCATCGCCTATAAAGGCCGCCGAAGCCCCCATGGTCCTCCCCACACTCCACTCTCTCCCTTTGCAAGCAATTGGCCTCCTGTGCCCCCCTGCTCACCGGCGACCTTGTCTTCCCCAAGACCGACTGACGAGCGTGCTATCAATTGAAGCAAATCCAGTTCAATTCCTTCTCCCCGAAGCATCTCTGGAGCTAGGCGAAGTCGTCCCCACTCTCAGCCGAGCTCCTCCTTGCCTGTACACCGCCGGCACCGAGCTCCTTTCCCGGCTGCTGCCGCACGTTGCCGGCCTGCCTCGGAGTTCCTCGGCCCCCGCCAGCGCTCCCCTCAGCTTCCACTCGGTGTCGGCATTCCATTTTGGCCACTGCCGACGCCTCTCCGGCCGCCCCTCACCGGCAACGCAGCCGTCCGTACGCCGCCCCGAGCATCCTCTGCTCTGAACACCTGAAGCTATGCTCTTCTGTTTGTTCTCCCCCGGTAAGTCAGTAAATAGTGCGCCTACCGCTAATCGGGCGAGAGCTCAACGCTACCGACCGAGTTCGAGTCCCCCTCCTGCAACATTTACGTTTAAAGTTTTGTTAATCTATTTCAGTTAAGAAAAACCAAGAAAACAATCTGAGATTAATCCATAAAGGATACTAAAATTGATTAGGATATAAATGAGCTTATTAAATAATTAATCATGGATTAATCATCATATGTTAGTAACGAATGTACCTTGAATATTTGTTTTAAAGCTTAATTATTAATTAAAGGCATTAATAAAAAAATGATTTTGGCTAAATGTCTAAATTTAATAAAGATTACCTTAATTATAATTAAAATATATGCCCAACATTTAACATGCCGCCATTGAATAAATCTTAGTGGTAGATTTTATTAAATGGCAACTTGTAGGACCGAAATGGCGACAGAGGGGGGGGTGAATGTCGTTCTCTTATAAAATCGCCCCCGAGAATTCGTACACTGTTTTTCAAAAAGATGCAAAACAAGGCACCTCACAGAAAATTAAAATTAATTTTGCTGAAATTTGGAATGCATGCGACACTGAAAAATTCAGCATAAATCAGAGAGTAGTCAGTAAAAATTTTAGCTGAAAATATTGACGTTTAATTTGCATGCAAAATCATCAAAGATCAGGAAAGAAATAAAAAGAAAGGCAACTAGAGCTTGTAGAAACTGCACTGTCGACAATAGAAGTGTTGGCACGGTTGCAGTAAAGACAATAGCACAAATTCAATCACACTGCCGAACACAAGAACTCCAGAGAACAGAAAAGAGATCCTTCCCAAGAGAAAGCGCCATTGGACATAAAGATCGACTTCTGTTGAAAAGCTTTGCCAAGAACACTACTGATTAAAGCGATTTGGACCGCATTGGCGAACAAGGAAAAGATTGCATCTTCGCAAAGAAGCGCATCTTGTCCAAAGCTAAAAAAAGAAGAAAAGCGATCGGCAGAGAGCAAACCAAAAAGAAAAACAAAAGGAGTCAAGTGTCCAGACGAAAAGCAGAAGACAAGAGCTGCAATGCTAAAAGGCCAAAGTTAATCCCAAAACCAAGCATCCATTTGAGTAGGGATTGATTGTCCCTAAAAGCTTGATAGAGATCAACTCACAGAAATGAACATCTATTGGAGCAAAAATCTGATCGGCTGCAAAATAAATGACTAGTAAAGATGAAGGACTGAGAGAGGATCAAGTTGTAGCTACTGAAAGGAAGCAGCGGCTGGTTAACAGGCAAATGCTGAAATTTCTACCGAAACCTGAATGTGCAGCCAGCCGGAAATTTGATGCAGTGAAATGAAATCAGCCAAAAGAAGAGAAGAACAGATATCCCTGCCTGAATACTGAAGCCAAAACAAAATAGAATCATCTCACACAGAAAGACTTCTCATGTTGAAATGGAGAGATGAATGATTACATATAGTTTTGCTACCCTCATCTCCTATTCATTCTCCATTCTGGGCACTCTCTTACACAAGAAGAACATACCCAGAGCAAACACACACAAAAGAAAATGAGGCAACCACTCTACCTCAATCCATCTCACACCAACCAAAGAGAAAAACAAACTCTAACTCTCTCCTCAAGAACACCAAGAGTCTCACATGCTTCTTGGGAGGAACACAACACACACAAAATGGAGAGCAAATGCACAAAAACCCTCAAGGGGGTATGTAGCCCCCAACACCTATTTATAGCCCTTGGCTAACGGGTCTCCAACCCGTTACGCTGGCTAAACCCTAACGGAGCCCGCTCCCACTTGTGCAGCCTCGCGAAATTACCGATTCGCCCCTCCTGCACCTTCCGGGAAGCTTCCGCGCTCCTTGTCGTGTACGTCTCGCAACCACATCGAATCTCCGCCGTCTTCGACACATCCGACCGTTCTGACCTCGACACCGCTTGTGTCTTGTCCGGTCACCTCGTGTCTCGCCATGACTCTGCCTCGATGTCCTGCACGTCGTGTCCACCTCCGGTAGCTCCAGCTCCGGTTCCTCGTCTCCGGCCGCAACCACCTCGGCCTCGATCATCCTCGACGCGTCTCCGACCGTCTGGACCTCAACACCTCCTGTGCCTAGTCCCGGTCCTCCCACGCCTCACCATGACCTAGCTCCGAAGTTCTGCAACCACACAGACAAGCAAACCATCACATAGCACCGCTCGATACATGAAAGCGTAATAGAGACCATACTTGTCGAGTCATCAGAATATGCATCCTAAACCCATACGACCAAGTTTGACCAAGTCCGACCGAGCCCGTTACGCCACGCAACGTCTAGGTCCGAACCAACCGATTCAAACTCGACTTTTTCTAAACCGATGTCAATTACTCATCATACACAACGGGATAACCTCCACATGGTCTCTCACAACTATTGAAATATGACCCTATATAACGAGCTCTGCCAGATAAATAAATTTAAATTACAAATAAAGCTAAGCCTAATAGTAACTAAAGTATAAACAAGATAATAATGGTGTCGTTAATTAAAATTTAACATTAAATTTAATAACTAATAACGTTGAGCATAATTTTATATAACAAGCTAGGATTTATATAAATGGATCCTAATTCAAATTAAAATTATGTCTTGTAATAACTATGGGTACATAAAATATCATACAACAAAATACTATAAACCCAGACTTTAAGATTAGTCCGTTAAAATAAAAACTGTACACATCGCATGTATAGCATATGCCCTGAATATTAACGCTCGACAAAATGCTCCGTTAACCTCGTACACCAATTTATAGGTCTAACCTAACTTATAGAACTTTCATTATAAATACAAAAATAATAAAAGAAGTTATTAATAAAAAGATGGAGGCATCGTATTCTCCCATCGGCAAAGCCTAGCCATCCTCGAGTCTGAAGCGAAATATTCTCGTGAATATTCTTCTTGCCATGAAGGCTCGTTGACATCTGTATCGATGGATTTCTCTCCTTTCTTCCTCCCTTCGCTCAAACCTCATTTGACTCTGAAAATAACCCACACCAAATCAACCTTGCCTCAAAACATCCATTAAAGCATAATAAAGCTAAATTGAGTTTATTCGGATTTATTTGGATCTTTTGTGTTATTTGCTTTTATTTGGATTCAGTCATTTATCACGTAATTAGAAACTGGAGTCCTAAAGATTTTATGGATCAAGCGAGATTAAGATCAAGGTGAAGATAAAAACTAGAAGCTCAAGACCGTTAAATGAGGAAATTTAGTGTGAGCCCAAGACCGCGGTAAACCGTGCAAGGCGAGTCAATACTTTGATCATGTTGAACCTACATTTTCTGCAAATTATTTCTGCTTAAAATTATTAAATTGCATGCTGTTATTTGATATGCCAATTATGTCTGTTTTATGAATTCTAGTTATATGCCCAATTATTTAATTTGTTAGTATTACACTCCTTTGGAACATTTGAATATCTGAGCCTTGTCAACCTATCAAAATTATAGTGGTAACCTTTCAAAAATAAGACCGTAATTATATGCCATGCTTAGTACTATTTAGATACTCGGGGGCATCAAAATGCCCCAAACATCACTTTAATCATGAGAAATTGATTTGGGAAGTCATGGTGGAAATTACTAGTATATTTTGACATGATTATTTTATGCTCCCAAAAACCCCAACTTGCTTAAATATCTGGACGGATGGTATGGGGGCTGGTATGTGGTGCGGTGGAAGCATGGTGTGTGTGTGTGGAATTCGGTAGAACTACCCAGATACTACTAAGGACTAAATCTTGTCATGACCTCCTGTGTAAAACAATACAACACAAGTCTGCAAAATGCAACTTGACTAAGTAAATCTATCAAAACCCTAGGACTCATCTCACCGGTAGTGGATAGGAGTGGATATTGCAAGGGCAATAGGAGGCCTAAAGGGAGTCTGAGTGGAGGGTGAAATTTCCGAGTCGTACTAGCGTTGTGGGGAGTGGAGCCCGAATGCGCTAGTATCTATGGTGAACATCCAGTGCAACGTATGGGACCCACCACAAGTGGGAGTAGCCCATAGGGTGAGATGACAAAAGGGGCTAGATACTTTGAAAAGTTGTGACGGTCTACTCAACCACATTCATATCTTGTGGGTAAAGTTGTACTACCTCTACAGAGTGTAAAACTCTTGGAATAGTCGTGCCCACGGTCAAGGACGGACAATATGCGTTTTCACATGATAGATCTTTTGTTTTGGCTTCAAAGTAAAATTTTTTGGGAACTTGAGAGTGATTGGAACTCTCAGCTGTGTGTCCTAATGGATAGGACTAGTGTGGGTGGATGGAACCTATAGTCTTGAACCTTGGCGGTTAGAGCCTATCTACTAGTGCAGGTGGTTGGAACCATCACTAGAAAATTTAATTTAGTTTTAGTTATTGCAATTACTTTATTAAATTGATGCTTTGGAAATCTATAATGGTAATCGACCTAAAAATAATACTTTGTGCAAAAGAACCATATTATCTTTTTTTTTTGTTAAGCCTTGCATATAATTGCATTTTCTCCAAGACTTATAGAGTACTCAATGTACTCACCTTGCAATCTGCAAATCATACCAGAGGAGTATGAAGACACAAAAGAAGACTACGACTACTTCGCGTGCGAATCTGACGAAGGCTTTTTGGAGGTCTAGGTTGCGCTTCCCTAGTCCATTACCTGTGGTGAATTGATGGGCTATCTTCAGAGTTTATTTTCTTTTGCTTTCACTTGAGTTTTGTATTTCAGTTAGGTTTTATAGCCTCTTTGGTTTGTGCTTACCCTCGCTCTCACAATTAATCAAGAATCAGGAGTCAGATCGCTACGCTACAACAGTACACTGGGTCATGATGGCGAAGAAGATGAAGAGGTTAAGGAATAGGTCGCGAACCCCCAGTTGGTTGCCTGTGGGCACGTCCTGAGGGTCACACATGTGTGCTTCGTTTCCGCTGCTGCATTTTATTGATTTTGGCCTGATCGGCCCTTGAGTAAGTCTACTATTATATTTACGCTTCCGCATGATATGTATTTTGATATTCAGTACTGTATCTGTGAGTACTATCTACTGATCCAGGGAATAGTGCGGTGGAATTCACAGAGGATTCTGGATTGTAAAATCCGGGTCTTACACTAACTCACCAAAGGTAGTGTGTTTGGCTTATGGGCTGGCGAGTCAATGTGGATAAAGTAGTACACCTCTGTAGAGTGTACTTTTGCTTATATATCTATCTCATATGTTTATCTATGTCACATGTTTATCTTTTGCTTAAAAACTTATTTACGAAATGCCAATTGGAAACTAGTATGTGTAGGATGAAAATTGTTGCGTTTCTGCAAAACTAAACCACTAATGCCATTCTTTGATATCCTCTATGCATAAATATTTTTAATTTGTATAAGACTTGTGAGTACAATTGATCTTGGGAGCCAACATGAGACTCATACCCGCTGTTTCGAATTCCCTCTTAATCCCCTTAAGTGCGTACATGGATCATTTGGAGAACCGGTCACCATGTAGAACTCACAAATGAGCAGTTTTGCATGGTCATCGTCGCTCTAGTTCGGTCAGGTAGTCACGCTTGAATGGAGTTAATTTGAAATTCATTTCATTGAGGTCCAAAGTTATTTCCATAAGATCGAGAAGGCCTCGGTCTTACAGAAATAACCCAGGGTCCCCACAGTTTCAATCTAAGAAGTTTGAACTTTCAATTCGAAAACATGTGTTGAAGATCATTAAGTCTAGATGGAAGATGGCTTCATGTATTGAAAGCCATCAAGAAGAGAATGCATCATTAGTTAATGAATGTCCAAGAGGAGATGATGATCATGCATTGATCATTAAATCAACTAAAGACCTATCATGTGTTGATGGAGTTCAAGTGAATGATACATCATGTGTTGATGCATATCAAGATAATGACCCAGACTTAAAGAGAAGCTGTGCGTCATCAAGCTTCAAGAAGATGCTCAAGGCAAAAGTATGCCTAGCTAGGGCTAAGGATGTGTTCCTAGTCTTTTACCCATTTTGGTGTTTGGTTGGAATACCAGACTACTAGTATAAGTTGCCGTACTATTAAGAGGGGTCTTGTCTAGTAGTTTGAGTCCCATCATGTATTGTTAGCTCAATCTTACTTACTCTAGCTCTCCGTGACATGATGCTATTATTTGTGACTATATTTTGTAAATAGTTGAGGCTCATGTGTTAAATCCTTATAGTATGAGACTATACATTGCGAATGTATTTTGCAAGTATTTAAAGTCCATGTTTCCTACTCCTTGTGACATGAGGCTTATATTTACGAATGTGTTTTGCAAATGGTTGAAACTCATGTACAATCCTTGTAGCATGTGACTTATGTTTGTGAATGTGTTTTACAAATGTGTTAATCCATGTACCTATACCTTATGTCATAATTTTGAAAGTGTGCAAATATGTTTTGTAACTTATTGGGAATCATGGTTGATCCTTGTGTGCACAATACTATAAATTGCAAATTTTATTGAAGTATATGTATTGTTCAGAGAAATCAAAACTACCGCTGTATGTTGTGTGGTACTACTTCTGGGCGGAACTGCCGATGTAACGCACGGTACTACCACGTCGGTGGTCGAAGATCGTCCACTCAACATGATCGAAGATCTATGTGGTCGAAGTTCGACGTGGTCGAAAGCCTGTGTGGTTGGAGATCGATCTGGTCAAAGGCATGTGTGGTCGAAGACCAACATGGTCAAAGACTTGTGTGGTTAAAGATCGACATGGTTGAAGACATGTGTGATTGAAGATCGACGTGGTCGAAGACATGTGTGGTCGAAGATCGACGTGATAAAGAACAACATGGTCGAAGACTAACATGGTCAAAGACCTGTGTAGTCAAAGATCACCACCCGACGTGGTCAAAGATCACCACCCGACGTGGTCGAAGATCGACCACTCGACGTGGTCGAAGACTTGTGTGGTTGAAGATCGGTAGTACCGACACTGTGCGAGCGGTACTACCGAAGTGTGTAGATCGGTACTACCGACCTGTGTGGTGCGGTACGACCGAAGTTGCGGTGTGACCGATTTATCCATGGTACATTTTTTCCAGAGAGATATTTTGAGAGATTTGTCCTCCCTTGGAAAACGATAGTTTCACATGTGTGGACCGGTACGCGGTAGTACCGGATCATGGTTGACGGTACTACCGATTTCAGTCTGTAACAACTAGTTTTCTGACCGTTACGAGGGGAGCGGTAGTACCAGCCATATAACGGTGATACTACTAGATTTCCTGATTTTTATCCTTAATGGCTAGTTTCATTGTGTGGAGTGTAAATACCCTCTTGTGGCTGGTTGGAGATAAGATAGCTTGACTCCCTTTCATTCTTTTGAGCTAGTGTGAGGTTATCTTCTCAATTATGCATGTATTGCACCTTGTGAGCATTCGTTGCACGTGGTGAGAGTCAAGCAAGGGGTTTGACTTGTTACTCTTGGAGGTTGCAGACTCCTAGACAGTGTTGGAGGCATCGTGGCGGTGATTCTTTTCAAAGAAGGTTGCGAGAAGACCCGGGGTGATTTTGAAATTTGGAGTTCACTTCCAAAAGCGAGAAAGAGTTACCACTAGTGGATTTGAGGTGTTTGGCTTAATTCGTAGAGCTGGTCCAATTCATTTGGGCTTACCACAACATGGACTAGGGGAGACTGGCAAGTCTCCGAACAGGTAAAGAGGAACCGCATCTTTGTGGTTTATTTTCTTGTGCTCAATTTACATTCAAGCTATTTATATTCAATTTACATTCAAGTAATTTATATTCATAGAATTAAATTAATTGTTTATCTTCTTAGAATTGCAAACCTATGACATAGACATAGGGTGTTGGTGCACTTAGGTGAACCTAGTTGATTTAGACCTTATTTGTGCTAAACTAAATTGATTTACATTTGTGCATTATAATCTTGGTTTTAGCCTAGAACAAATTTTAAAACTGCTATTCAATCCCTTCTAGTCGGTCTTCTCGATCTTACACCCACCGCTGCCGCACTTGGCTGTTTTGGGCACTGTTGTCTGTGACCTTTTGTTGATGAACCGATGGCACTCGTGTAGGAGTACAATGTTCTGGTGGACACCATCGCAGAGAAGGCCCTTTCGATTGACCGATTCTCCATCGATTTGCCGCCATTCTTAAAGAAGAAGAGCACGGGGAACAAGTGGTCTCTTCGTAAGGATGACCTGCAAGGATGACAACTTTCTAGGAATATGCGGGTACTGGTTCTTGATCATGGATGATCATCATTATTATTTTATACAACCTGATAATGCAGTGGTATGGCATGATAAATATCCTTTTTGATGCTAGAAGCAACAGGTAAGCTGTATTAATTTTGGCATCACTCAATCTCATGAATGAATTCTCGATATCACTGCAATTCGACCAAAAACAATGTAGTTCTCTGATAATATAGTGGTATGGCATGATAAAATATCCTTTGTGATGCTAGAAGCAATAAGGAAGCTACGCTAATTTTGGCATCACTCTATCTCATGAACGAACTCCCCTATATCACTGTAATTCGACCAAAAAACACTGTAGTTCTTTTAGGCTGTACTAAATTAAATATCTGAGATCATACATTAGTACTGTGCTATTGGATATCCTTATGAAACGAAAAGAATTTATTTTGCTCATCTAATGGCAAATGTACATGTTAAGAGACCCCTCTGCAGTAACTTGTTCTGACTTTCGAGCGATTGCAATTCAAGAATTTTACCCTGTTGTTGTTCCTGTTAACCATTTGGCACTCATGTTTGACAAAATAGGAGAAATACTACCAACAGAAAGCCATGGATTTTGGAAGATGAAATAGGTGAATATCAGTATCAAAGTCAACTTGAGGCCTCACAATCTGCAACTGATACATACTATTTGTTGATTTTGCACGGTAGGGAGCTCCATGATGTTCATGGTACTCACAGCTTTCTTCTATCTTTATCTTCCTCGTCTTCGTATGAACTATAATTATCCTAAGAACATAATTACCAGCAAGACATAAAGCTTAGAGAGAGTATACACTTTTACCCAAGATTTGACAAGGAATAGCAACATTTGCAAGTTTCAACATTACTAATTGTATGCTCGAAAGCACCAAATAGAAATTACTCTCTTAATTCCTTCAAAGCATCCTCATAATTTGTCATGCCTTTTCATGTATAACTTTAGTAAAATTGCATAGTAGAAACAACTGACTTTGGAAGAAACTGAAGAGAAGATGATAGAAGGAGAAGCAGTGCAATTGGGTATCAACAGTGGATGATGAAAGCAGCTACAATGAAGCTACAACCTTTAGTTCGGATGTGAAGAAGCTTGACGATGTAAATGGGTGGGAAACAGGTACTGTTCACCCCACGAAAGGAAATAGGAATGAGGGTGGAAATCAATCTGATAAAGGTGAGGCAGATGAAGAAGAGGGAGCTGCAGGGGAAAATAGGCATGGGCTTACTACAAAGGCCATGGATGATGATGATGAAGGTGGAAAAGACAGAGATTTTGATTCGGATGATGAAATTGAGAGAGGTATGCTGGTCAAATACTACTTGTTTTTGCTAATATTTGGAAATTATGAGATTTTGCCATCTTTAATCAGTAAGCACATGCTTATTGTTGTCATTCCAAGGAATTATTCATAATTACACACCAAAAAGAAAATACAAGGATAAACTTTCTTGTACATCAATGCATGTTTCTGAGCGTTCAGTAGGCTTCGTAGCTCGATCCTACTCTTTACCAGGTGACGATTGGGAGCATGAAGAGATCTTCACCGATGATGATGAGGCTCTAGATATTGACCCAGAAGAAAGAGCTGATTTAGTTGATCCTAAAATCCCTTCTGCACCAGAAATTAAGCAGGTAGATAGAAATACACATACTTTTGCTCATATTATAGGTTAATATGGCATGCCTATAGCCTACTGCAAAATGCTGCTAGTACGCTATTTATTAGATCTGCAGATGCTGCTGCCTTTACCAGAATTATGTTTGATATGTCAAGTGTGACCTTCTGATTGCAATACTTACAGGATGACAACGAGAATGAACGAGGAGAAGGCCTGAGAAAATCTGGAAAGGAACTAAAAAACTTGCTTCACCGCACTGCTGGACAAAATGGGTCCGATTCAAGGTTATCTCTACTCCTTAAAAACGCGAAGATTGGGTCATCAAAGAGGCTACTGATGTATGTTGATGTAAATTCCTTACTAAACATCACAAATGTTTGATCGTGTTATGCTTTAGTAATCAATGCTTTTAATTGTTTGGTGGACTGAAGTACGTAAACTTTACTTTTACTTATTCAAGGTAGAATCATGACTTGTTTCTATGATTGTTTTGTTAGGGCTTAGGACCATCTAATGAATATAAAAAATATACATTACATAATTTTTAGATCATTATTTTTGTTTCATATACCATAAATTTTGGAGTCTGGATATGGGTAGTAAAACCATGAAATTCAGGCAAGAATATTTCTCAAAACCAATGCCCCACGTGAGGTGTTTGGAAGATGCTCCTCCAGTAGAGTTATGGTTTGCTTTGACATGTGTGAAAAAAAATTTATATTTATTGTAAGTTTTAGGATCCCATCTGATATCATATATCACCCTATATTGAGATTTCGTTGCAACGCACGGATATTGTACTAGTTATTCATAATATAAGGGGGTATTTTGATGGTAGGATGAGGGATGGATGGGATGGTCCCATTTAGTTTTTAGAGTTATCCATGTGTTTGGTTCATTAGATGGGATGAAGATCCCGGATGGAGTCATCCAGCTGGGCCAAATATTCGTCACAAATGTTGGACAACGCAGTGGGGAGAAAATGGCCAGACGAGCCCATCGATCTAACTCTCATGCCCTCCCGTGACACCATCAACTCGTTCCACTCACCTAGTTAAATATGTAAATCACATTCTGATGCACATTTGTTAAATACCTCCCATTACAATGGAGAATTTTTCACAATTACAATGGTAGCTCTAATATTATGAATTGACCTTGCAATTAATTTCAAACCATCTTGCGCAACAAGATTTAATATATGGCACAAACATCTGACATGCAAAAAAGGCACCATCAAATATTAAGGGAGCACGCTTCTTAAGTGTCGAGACAACTTCTGTGACACATTTATCATTAGCTGATGCGTTGTCCAAAGTCATTATAAGTAATTTCTTTTCAAGATTCATTTTCATCATACACATAACAAACTCATTGCCTAGCACTGTTCTTGAGTGGTGATCTTTCACATGCATGAATTTAACTATTCGTTTCTGTATTTGCCAATTGTCATCAATCCAATGGAACGTGCTGTACATATAACCTTTGTTTTGATTCGATGTCCACACAGTCATGGTTGCGGAAAAGCGACTTGAAACTGATTTATAATGTTTATATATCTTTTGCTTTTCCTCTGTGAAAGGATCCGCTATTTCTTTTCTAGTAGTTATGAGAGACTTAAATGAAAAACTAGGCCGCAAAGACTTGATAAAGTTAACAAAGTACTCTTGCTCAACCATGTTGAAGGGGTAATCATGCATAATAAGTGACAGATAAAACTTCTTCATACTTTCTGCTTCATCATACCTATATGTCTGAACAGATGCATTGTTGTTGTCCTCACCCTTTTCTAGTTTAAGTAGTTGTTGACCTTGCTTTATAGCATGCTTGTTCGCCAAATGATTCCAGAAAGCCTTTGTATCTCTCATACTCTCAGTTCAGCTTTTGTATCTCTCATACTCTCAGTTCAGCTTTTGTATTTGCATTTCTTGCATTTTGCCCAAAGTTCTTTCTTCACAATACCATCTGATCCTGTCTTTGTAATGCATTCTTTGGTGTGGTGCTTCCAAACCTAAGAGGTACTCTTCTTTTGTTTTTTCCTAGGAGGCTCATTCTCTTCGGTGAAAACAACATCAGGTTCACCTTCACCTTCAGTTCTTGGTGCTGCAGTTGGCTTTGCCAGTGCCATGATTGCTAATGCACTAGTACTGTGCAGACACGCTTGGACCAATGATCTCAGCAGCTGATGCACCTGTACTTGCATTGGCACTTGCACTTCCAGACTCCATCATAAACCTAAAAAAGTGATGAGAACAACATGTAAATTCACAATTTGCATATCCAAACAAGCAAATATGCACAGTTTGCAGACTACATATCCAGATTGCAGACTACATTTGCATTTGTATATTCATAGTTTATAAAACCCTTAGATGTAACAACTTCAATCGGCAGGGCTACAACACATTCATGCATTGTTAATATCAGAATGTATGTGCATAATTGTGACCTGTCAAATTTAATTAACATGGGTATTCCTGTATCACAATCTACTATGCTGAACTGACTACAAGGAACCTTTTGAGATAGAAACGAAGTTAAAAAGAACATAATATAATTTGCTATACACCTCTGTATTCTTTATACATTCATAATTACATGGCCATCAGAAAACTAGACACAAATAAATAGTGAATATAAATCAAATAGGAATAGATTGCTTGTCCAAATGAGAACAAACTACCCTTGTCACAAAACCAGTGAAAAACAGAGCCCACCAAAACTGCCCAAACAAAATCAACAATGTCACATCCTACTGAAAGCAAACTCTGTTCGTCCTACAAAAAACACACCAAAGATCTTGACCAAAACAATGTTGACAACGAAAACAGCAATAAAATTAACATCGCATTACCTCAGTATACTAACAACCAGTCTGTAGGTCTATCATGCGACAGTTCATGTGACACCACCAGAAATCTCGATCCACAAAATAGTGAAACAACAACAGTAACAAAAGTAACAATGCAGTAGAAATTGAAAACAAAGACAACAATTTAGCAGTGGTGAGGAACTTTAAATAGCTTAAAAGGCATGTTTGGAACGCAGACCGGTGACGGCAAGTGCTGGCGCTGGGAGGATAAGCGGCGGCTGTTGGCGACGACGGACCGACTAGCGGCGGCTGCTGGCGAGCAGCGGACGACGAACCAACGACAGCCCAAGGGACCAGGACTTCCGGAGGATGAGTGCTGCCGCTAGGAGGATGAGCGGCGGACCGGCGATCGGCGGGATGCATTCGGATTGAATCTAGCCTTCTTGAGTTCTATGTTCTAACCCTAGGCAGCCGCCAGCCACTCCTCTCCTAGTCTCTAGGTCTTGCGTGTGATTGTGTCCCCATGATTTCTGAGTTCTGACCGGGACCCTAGGCGTCTAAAGATGGCTGACTGTTGAATGCCGGATGAATTGATGATTTGCCCCTTCACGGCTTCACCCTTGGGTTAAAATGCTGATCTTAAATCGGCTGATGGGCCGAATATCCGATCAACATACTCGGGAACTATCGGGTGAAATCTTGGATATTTTCCATATCAACCGGATAAGTATCTTCTAAATTCAATTTCGTATTTGAAAGAATTCGATCAGACTCAAATCCGGCGGTTGGTCGGTGGGAAAGTATCTGTTTTCACCCTACGCTCACCTCCCGCGTCCGCTCGCCTGCGCATCGCCGCCGCCTCCTTCTCATTGCAATGGCGCTGCGCTCGCCGCCCCTCTCGCCGCCGCCAACTCGCCTCGCGTGGCCTCCCCTATCGTGACCGCGAGATCCAGATCTATTCTACACGCACGCACAAAAGACCCCGACGCGTAGGCAGCCATGCCTCGCTCCTCCTCACAGTCCCAGTCCTCTGTCGACGGCGGCGCCAGCTCCCGCCCGGCCACCGTGGGCCCCAGCGGCACGCCCCCCTGCGGCAGCTGGCATGCGCCGCCGCCGCACCTCCGCAGCCGGCGGGGGCGGAGCCTTCTCCGGCGGCGGCGGGAGCAACATGCTGCGCTTCTACACCGACGAGGCGCCGGGCCCACCATGGTGCTCGTCATGTTGCTCTGCTTCGTCGGATTTGTCACTGCCCTTTCACGTCTTCGGCAAGCTCTACCGCTCCTGCACCGCCGCCGCATCAGCCTGATTCCCAACCTGCCCGATTCCATTCTGTCTTTCCTCAGCTCGGATCAGGTGATTTTGATGTGTAAGGAGGAGGTTGTTGTTATTGGCTAGCATCTCTTGCTTGATCCTTCCTGAGTTAACTTAAGACATTGGCATATCGACCAGACGGGTAGTGCTAAATTTATGTTCTGCGTTTATACTTTAAGGTCACTAAATTTCAAATCTTCAGGCTTCAGGTGGTTGGTGAGTTAAGGTCTCTAGAGCAAATAGGTATCACTACCTCAATGTTAAAAGAGGCTGGCCTGTCCATCCATGTCCATACTGTGGTCTGCAGTGAGACAACAACGAATCTCATCTGTTTTATATGATTATACATGAGAAAAATAAGGAGAATGAGAATATCAAATGCTTTAAACAGTTTTAGAGTTTACATCCCATAGGAAACAGAGGCGTCAGGAATTCATACTGAACGTGTAAGTTCAGCCTGAGCAATGTGACTGTGTATCTCTGGGAAAATCAAGCATTCAGCATCTACAACTGAGCCCCATGTTTCTTGGATGATACAATGGTGGATGAGGCTGTTTGTGCGCCAAAGCGAGCCCCATCTACAAGCGAATGCATCTAAAGTTTCCATGGCCAGCCTGTTGATGCGCCAGCAATGGTGATTGGTATATAGTTGTTAGCAAGGAAATTCAGATTTATCAATTAACAGACTAACAGTATATCTAAGGTTGCTGAACTGATACTTGCAGACCTACATTTGCATGCACCATGTTCGAATTCATTAGTTGCGATGTTGCTGTTTTTTTGGACATTTGTTCAGGTCTCAAAAAATAAGGAAATATCCGTAATTTCACAGATTAAATTTTCTTGTCCCATGAAGTTTTGTTTCACATATAAGTATACGCCCATTAAATCTCACACATTAAATTTCTGTAGCAGTCTGGTTAGTCTGGTTTTCCATTACATAGACTTGACTCTATGCTCTAAAGTGTTTTCAGATGGTTGGTGAATCATTGTCTCACTGATATATAACAGGCATTGTCATTTACATGTTGTAGGATATACAGGACCAAACTTATAACAAATGGGGAATGAGAACAGCAAAGTGTCATGGTCTTGTCTACTGTCTAGATGGTGAGGTCCGATAGGCAATGGGAATACAAGCTTAAGCTGGAGGGATGCCTTTTGAGAAAAACCAGTACATTCATCGTTAGAAAGCTTGAAAGAACACCCAACCCTGGAGTTCGCTGCTAAACTTTTTGGGTGAGATGATTGATCCATGAAGCCCAAAAGCTTTCAGCAATTGCATTGTTGTCCGTTTTGTGATTATGGCTGATACCTTGTGATTCTAATGGCACGACACACTTTCCAATAGCCCATTTTCCACCGTTCTAGCTCTGAATCAAGTGGTTCTAGTTTCTAAATTTGTCTAAATTCAATACCTATCTTCTGGTATTAATTTCAAAATTTTGTATTTTATTTTTTCTTTGTTATTTATTTATTCTCGGTTTGTGCATTTAGATGTTGACGCCATTTACGTGAGTTCGAAGCAACAGAAAGCACCGCCTACATACATTGAAGGCAAGTTTTTCTTGATCAAGTTGTACCTACTGTTTTTGCAACTCTGTTTTTATATTGTTCAAAACTAGTATGCATGGTTAATTACATAAAATGATGATTTTACTTGTTAGGAAATGGTAGCTAAACCTAATTGAAATTTAGCTTCTTGATATTGACATTCATATACATTTATCACCTTAGTATAGTTGATCCACTGCAACGAGTATGTTAGTGGTGGATTAGTGTAGTCCGTAGAAATGCTTCAATATCATCCTATTGATGGGAATAACTGAAAAGCTTTAAACTTGTGTTTTCAATTGTATGGCAATAGGTATTACCATTGGTTTTCAAAATAAAATAAAATAGAACAAAACTGATTTAGACTTGGCGGATGGTAAGTTGAGGTAGGTGCAATTTGAGCATGAGACCTTGTAATGTGATGATAAGGTTATTAAGGCAGTAAGACAAGACAAGACGATCCACCCCCCTTACACATTTTAAGCAGTAAGACGTGAGGCGTAGCGACATCTTACACACATCCTAAGGCGCTAAGAGATTCTAAATATTTAGGTGATACAAATGAGTAGTGATACCAGTGAGATTAAATTTACATTTTGTTCCTAAATATGTATCTTGAGTGTGATACCAGTGAGCAGTGAGGAGAGGGTGGGCCGATTTCGGCCCAACGGAGCCCACTCCACTTCTCACATAAGGAGGCAGCTAGAGTTATCCTCTTCCCCCCGTATGCCACTGCCACAACTCGCGCCTCCCTTCTCCTGCCTTCTGCGCACACCACCGCCCAGCGCCGCCACTCCATGTGCCTCCCTTCCCCTGCCTTCTGTGCATGCTGCCGCCCCAACTCACGCGCGTCGCCGTCGCTCCCTCGACCACGCCTAGCCTTCCCCATCCCTCTGCTGCTGCCGCTGAGATAGGGAGGATGCTCACTGGGCGACGGGGATGGGCTGGAGAGGACGCTGGGACGGGAGCAGCGAGATGGAGGCACCGTCGCCTAGGGTTCCAGATGAGTCTTCATCCTTCTCTCTCTAGTTTAGCCGCTGCCACCCTTCTCTCTCTGTTTTTGTTGTTGCCTAAGTCACGCATGCAACACCTTGCCACCCCGAAACCGCCTTACCGCTTAGGAGACACTTAAGCGTCACCTTAATAACCTTGTGTGATAGTTCCACCTAAGTAAATTAAGAACTGACATTTGTATTTATTTAAACTTGTAATATTCCAGAATTATCTCTCTTGAGGACGATTCGTAAATATAAAGAAGAGGATATGGGAAAAGGAGATATGTGGAACTTTGGCCTGGCGGTCGGGATGATGAGTGCGGTAGGAAGACGGAGAAGAAAGAAAGTAGAACGAGTGGAGGAGGAAGAAGAGAGAGGGTGGTGGGGAGGAGCCAGGCCCATGCGCAGAGAGCGGGGAAAGAGAGAGGGAGTAAGAGAGAGAGAGAAAGAAAAGGGCTGGGACCACATGTAGGAGAGAGGGAAAATGGGAAAAGAATGAGAGAAAAATGAGAGGCTTTAGCAATTTTGGGTTTTTGAATTTATAATTTGAATTTCTATTTCATATTTAAGATTATTGATTTCTAGTTTTGCAGGATACTAAAATTCAAAAATTGAATTTTCAGTTCAATTATTTAGATGCGAGTGTGTGATTCTCAGTTTGAGTTTAAAATTCTAAATTTTGGTTTGGATTTTTAATTCAAATCTTGGTTCAAATATCTAGATACAAAATCTAATATCCCTCTATTTTCGATTTTATTTAGTTTGCCCTTAGATTTCGATTTTGATATTATTTTGTGTTGAATTGTGGATATAAATTTTTGATTATCAAACCTTGGGTTTTGTATGCTAATTAAATTATAAGAAGGAATTTTTGGTTTAATCATTTAGAGATATATTCTAACATTCTTTTTTTGTTTCATTATATTGACTTGAATTTGAATTCAAGATTTTGGTATTTTGAATTCATGATCTGTAATGTCATTTTCTATTTTTATTATTTACATGATCATTATTTGCACTTGGGATTATTCTTGATTATTAATTTGCGTGCCACAAAACTCAAAAAGATTTTAAATAAAAATTCAGAAGAAATTTGAATGCCAGCAAAATGCAAGAAAAAGTTTTAAAAATTTCTTATTTCCGAAAACATCTGAATTTTGGGATGTTACAACAAAGAACCTTCTTTGGTGCTTTGACATGGGAAGAAGCAAGCCAATGTCTACTCCTATTGCTACTTCTACTGTGTTAGATCCTGATGAGGATGGAGAGCCCATGGACCATAAGGAGTACCGCGCGTGTTAGATCCTGATGAGGATAGAGAGCCCATGGACAAGGAGTACCGTAGCATGATCGGTTCTCTCCTCTACCTCACGGTGTTGTGGCCGGACATACAGTTTGTTGTGTGTTTGTGCGCCTGGCCGTTGGGCGATTGGCTTCAGTCGTCTCTTTCATTGGGCGACTGGAGTCTATTTCTATAAAAATATTGCTGTAGGTATATTTATATAATTTTAAATAAAAAATAGATTATTTGTACAAAAATTCGGGAAAGAGAGATGGAAGCGCATGGATCTCAGCGCAACTGGATAGGCGTGATAAGAAATGTAGCCACAAGAAGTGCCAATATCAAATATGCCGACATCTACAGTCGGTTCTGCATCCTTCTCTTTCTCGACATGTTTGTTTTTTGCCCACTTTTTTCTTTCTTACATATAGGCCTGGTTCTTTTCAGCTTCTAAAAGCTACTTTTCGATTTTTCTACAGTAACTAGCTTCTAAATAGAGCATTTTTTCAAGATAGAATCTACTAGCTGATGCAGTACATACTTTACTGACTTCATTTATATCAGCAAAAATCGTACGTGAATTTCTGTTACTCTGTAATCTCTCATACAAACAGCCCAAAAAACATAAACCGCAGCCAAAAACTATAAGCCGCAGCAAAAAAACAGACCATAGGCTTTAGCCTAGCGTCTAGGAAATGATCCGTCCCAACATACTGTGATGTACAGGGTACTGTAGAGTAGTAGTAACCGAAGAGCAGCAACAAGCAAGAAAAGAACGGCTGCAAGAAACGCCAAACTGGCTTAGTACGAGTACCATCGATCGAAAAAGGCAATAATGCAAATGTACAGCATTGCAACAGTGGCTGTCAGCCAGTCCCTGAAACATCGGTCAGACATTAACGTTGAGCCATGGGGCCGCCAATCACAACTCGCAACGGGCAGATGCTGCTGCTGCCGTAGCAGGAGTTAATACATGACATGCAGTTACATCTCTAAATTTTTTTTGCAAAAAGGTACATACTTTTCTTAATATATAAAATATACACTAAGACATACTAATATACTATTGGCAGCCCTTTAGATCTAATAGGCAACAAGTCAAACCTATTAACCTAAGTGTCTATGCTATCCTCACTTCCTCGGTCGATCAACCACCCCACTGGAGATTCTCCAATCGACCAAATCCTTCAGGGCTTCTACCCTAGTGCAGCAGCCGAACTCAAACTTAGGCACATAGCTCTGCTCACGTATAGCTCATCGCCGCCGCTACCAGCGACCACTAGGCACCAGAGAGGAAAAGATAAACCAAAGAAGTCATCAAGCCAAGTCTCGATCCTATGCTTCCCAATTTGTAGATATATTATTCTGAGTTTTCTTATCCGCATTACTCCAGTTTAACCGTGAAACGGCGACAATCCATGGCGATGTTGGTGTCGAAGCTGGCGTAGCTGCAGTCCAAGGTGTGCGAGGCGATGTGGTTGGCGGTCAAGCATGGACACTCATACCACAAGACACTTATTGAGAGGAGCAAACAGTACATCGTCGACCCACCCACCATCGAGAAATACCAGGAGCTCTCCAAGCAGCTCATTTATACCCGCCTTGCCAGGTCCCTAATACTCCTGACTTATTGTGCCTTGTTTTTTTACCGCCTAGTTCTTCTATGCACTTGAGTCCTTGATATCGATTAGCTTCTTGAATCTTGAATGCTGGTAGATCATTTCCTGATGTTCATGTGTCAACTGGCTCTGATGGAATGGTTTTCATGGTAGTCATATATTATTATATATAGATTGGTCTGGGACACTAGAAAGTAAATTACTCTTTTTTTGCCTTTTGGTTTAAAAGGATGATCTTAAGAATCAAAACCCAAAAGTGAGTTGTAGGAGTTATGATCAATTCTAGCAAGTTAAGAAATGACATATATGAATAATACTTGAATAATTGTTTAGTTACCTACATTAAACTTCTGTACTATGTTATTTGAACTTATCTTAAAATAGATATGTCTTAAATTCATACCTTCTTCATTTAAATCCTAGCTCCACCACTGTCATTCGCAATAACTCCTTGAAACAAAACAGATTGAGAAACAGACGGGCACCTTTAATACTCCTACTCATGTCATATGTGCATTTCGTTTCATTTATTTCTTCAACTCTTGTACTCGAGGAGAAGTAGAGCCATGTCCTTTTGTACTGCAGCTGGCTAGTTTAATAAATTGTGTTGCTGAAAAGATGAAACGCTAGTACAACTAGCTTGAGTAAAAACATTCAGGGCCAATTTGATTACTAGCCTTATTCTTCAGGGTCTAGTGTACAAGTACTATGTAGGAGTACATACACAGCAGGCGCGAAGGAATTAAGAAATGTGCACTTGTTACATGTTACTCTTCGATCCTTATTAATTATCGTCGATCAATTGATCTTTCTTCTACAATTAAGGGGAGAAATACACTGGTTCGTACAATTAATTAGAGAGCCGCCTCTCGATAGATATGGCACTAATCGAGACGGAATTAATTATAACAAGGCCGACGTGGATGATGTGGCTGCTAAATCTGTTGCGCAATGCAGAGTTCGTAGCTAGGTATACTATGCCGGCCGGTGTGCGCACTCTGGCGTGAGGGAGTGGTCTCTCTTGGGGTCGCGGCAGTAGTTGTACACCATGTACCGCTGCTGCACCCGCTCCATGGCCGCCACCTGCTGCCGGCTGAGCTGTGCCCCCGCCGATCCGTGGCGGCACCGCGGCGGGGCGTCGGCGGCGCATCCCCGCACGACGAACCCGGAGAAGCGCGCGACGAATGGCTGGTAGCGGTAGTCGGCCCGGTACCTGCCGTTGTCGGTGGCCCACGAGGAAGCGTCCCAGATGGTGCCGTACACCCACATCGGCCGCGCCGGGAACGTCGCCGTTGCCATGCTGGCGAGGCGAGGGTAGCGGCGGATGGGGACGCCGTCGACGAAGAAGGCGATCTCGGAGGGGCCCCAGAGGATAGCGTAACTGTGGGAGGCTGCCGTGGGGTCGAACCAGAGGTGGAACTTCATCTCCCGGCCGATGACCCGGCCGTCACCACTGCCGCGGACGTAGACGTTGGTCTGCAAGGTGTAGGGCCTCCCGGGGGTGGTACCGAGGAACTCGATGTCGACCTCGTCGTGGAAACCGGGGTGCGCCTGGTTGTTGGAGAGGTAGAAGGCGGTGATGACCCCGGCGGTGTACCCGGGCTGCAGCCTGATGGAGGCGGCGAAGTAGCCGGCGCGGAAGGCGCGCCTCGACCGGAAGCCGCTCCCGGAGTGTCGGTCCAGCCAGATGGTGACGGTGCTCCCGTCGCCGGAGACGGTCTGGTGCTGCGGGCCCCAGAGGTTGGCGAAGTCGCGGGAGAAGCCAGCAGCAGCAGCAGGGGATGACCCGCACGTTGCTAGAAAGGCAGCCGCATGGAGGAGCGACGTTGCTAGTAGCAGATGAGGAGCGTTCGCATGGCTGCCATGAGCGAAGAGAGAACCCATCACCATGGCCACCGTACGTATGCGCGGACAGCGCGACTCTCTGGCTTAGGTGGAGTTGTGCAGCCACCCCGTTGGCCTTAAAGTTGACGACAAAGACGACTGGTGGTGCCGTCAGCCATGTGATACTGATGCAGTTCAGTTTGGAAGGATTGTCCGGCCGACCGTTAGATACGGAGAGCCCATTCATCCATCAAAACGTTTAATTTGGCTCACTAATAAAGCATATTTTGTAGCCCACCGAGCCCAGCTGCTGGCCTCCAAAATCTATATTTAGGAACAACGGAGACCTGAGCGTTGGCTCAGTGGGAGGGTGCGTGTCTGTGCGTTCCTCGTGCCAGTGTTCCATCCCTGCGGTTCGGCGGACTGGCTTCTCATCCTCGGGGCTACTAATCCTTGAACAGTACCCTTTAGAGAGGTATACACACGAGTGTGTGTTCAGTGGGATAGCACGTGCCTGTGTTCCGGAGGTTGTTCAGCCTAGACTAGATCCTAGCATGTGTAGGGAACATGCACGTTAACAACCAGTTCATCCTTAACGAGGCATGCATAATATGTAAGTCTACGCTATATAAGATTTCGTGTAATGTGGAAGAGAGGGAAAGATGATATCTACTATTTAATAGACAGTTTTATAGACAGCTTTGTACTGTGTATATGTCTTATAGACTTGTTTCTATTGTGTATACCATTGTATAGGCTGTTGGAAATGTACGTAATATTTTAATTCTATATTTTACTAGGAAACAAATATTGCAAATAACTAGTCATGCAAACCTCATAGCTAACAACAGATGGCAAATCATATTATACTTCAAATATACGTGCTGCATAATAGTACCCGCAAGACGTGTCTTCTTCTGCATCCTATAAATATGTTCAACAAGCAATAGTTGGGTCTGAAAAATTGTACTTCGCAAGACTTTTAAGCAAAGATATATAGTATGTAGGCTGAGTCAAAGATAGTTGTCTAGTCTAGTTTGATTTGCCAAACATACTTTCAATTAAATTAACGAGTAATAGATTGCAAACGGAAGTTGTAAGAGTATTTAAATGTGATAAGTACATAATTATAAAGCATATATTGCATAATTTAGAACAAGAGTCTTGCTGCCCTAGAATCTCGAAATAGCGGCATAATCCTTGTCGAACCAAACTATGAATATATATCCTATCCATACATTCACAAAGCCATTTTGTAAAATATAAAGCTACTTATTGTGGAATTTCACCAAGCTTTGTCCATAACCAGGGACACGGCTATTCGAATAGATTTATACTTTGCAGACATTGTACACTTTACCTATACGGCATCATCCTACCATGATATACATGTCACGTGATACCATTGGTACCCAATTTGAGAGTGCAAGACGAGGCTTTTACTTTACCAGTACTAACAACAACCACGCTGTGATTATGTTCTTAGGATGGGTAGTACTCTCCAGTGTTCCAAGACTCATATGGTGTGTTGGGTACCTTCCAATATGGGAAAGGTCCTGCACCATGTCCGCACTAGCCCAAGAATCCACCTACAATCTACCACCTATGGTGAACTTGCTAGCCCTAGTAACTCATTATGCTAAGGCCTTTCCACAAAGGTACGAATTGTTGTACGATTGTACTTGGGTCTATAGCACAATGTAGATTGGTCCTTAGTGACCAAGGCAAGATATCCACAAACCACATTCTGCCATTGCTGGTAGACTCAAGGCAGTGGCGGTGTTTAAAGAGAGGAAAATGGACATGAGAGTGGGGGGAATGAAGTGGAGAGTGTCTAAGGCTAATAATGGCAGTAATTGCCTGAGCCAACGGGTAGAAACAGACGAATTTAAGAGATTGAGGGGCGCGGCAATGACAGCCATGGCAGTCGGGTGGGGAAGAAGGGGAAGGAAGAAGAAGGCGGTGGGTCCCGTGTGTCAGCGAGTGAGAGAGGTGAGAAGAGGGAAGCAGACGGCTGGATGTTTGCCACATGGCGCAAGAAGGCAATCAGAGCCATCGGCAGAGAATGAAGGGGTCGGTGGCTACGGACGGTCAAGATTAAATCAATTGGGGTGGATTCGATCTACACTTGACACGTGTCAGCCCCAGAGAGAGTTTTAGTTTAAATTTTGTTTTATAATTTTAGAAAATCTAAGAACTTCAAATACACCTAGAAAATAGCAAATAAAGTCCAAAAAATTCAGGAAAATTTACACAAATTCCTGAATATATTCTAGGCTTAGGAAAAATATTTCCAACATAAAGTTGATCTTTACATTTTTTACAAAAATACTTTTTAGCTTTGAAATTGATTTTTAAAAATCAACAAAACAAAAACAGAAAATCCAGATAAAAGCCAAATGCTTTAAAGTAATTAATTTGAAATAGAAATTTTATAAAAATTCAAAATACCCTTTATTTAATAATATTTGTATGTTTTTTAATTAAATTACTTTCAAGAAAAGCCTGTTTAAAAGATGAAAACAGGTAAATAAAATCTCCAAATTTTAGGCAACCAAAGAACACTTATTTTTATTTTAAATTTAATGATTTTTCACTAAAATTTTTGAAATAAATAGCTAGACTATGCAAGCTAAGCCTTCTCCTTCCCTCCGACCAGAACACCATCATAAGACTTTCTCTCTCCAATGAGTCGTACCTCGATTCCTTTCTCCGATACCTCCGCATGCATGCAAGCATGCTCATGCGCACCCTTTTTATAGCTTCACTACTGTTAGAAATCATTGTCGCCGAAGACCCCTTTGCCGCCAATGAAGTCTCCAACGTCAGCTTCCTCTGCTCCTTCTTGAGTGCCATCATTATCTTCGGTGAGCTCCGCTTCCCTCGTAGAGTATGCAATGTCAAAAAGAAAAATAAAGCAGTCATAGTAAATAAAAGAGAACTAAAGAAGTCAAACTCGAAAAGGAAACCATAGTTGTCGAAGTTGAGAACAGAACTGTAGCAGTCGAAGTCAAAATCTGGTAGCTGGTCCCAAACATTCGACCGTTGTCGTTGCCGAGATCTTAGACCGTAGCCGGTCTGAAACCTTTGACCGTAGCCAAAGTCGAGATCTTCGACCGATGCCGTTGTTGAGATCATCGACTGCTGTCGTGTCAAGATCTTCGATCGCTACCAGTGTCAAAATCTTCGACCATGGCTAGAGTCGAGATCTTTGACCGTAGCTAGAGTCGAGATCTTCAACCACTACCATTGTCGAGATCTTCGACCACTGTTGTGTCAAAAACTTTGACCGCTGCTGTTGTTGAGATCTTCAACCACAGCCGATCCAAAATCTTTGACCAATGCCATTGTCGAGATCTTTGACCGCAGCCAGAGTCGAGATCTTCGATCGCTGCCATGTCTAGATCTTCTACCGTTGTCGTGTCGAAACCTTTGACCACTGCCATTGTCAAGATCTTCAGCCACAGACGGAATTGAGATCTTCGACCACTCCCAATGTCGAGATCTTCGACCACTGCCATTGTCAAGATCTTCGACCGCAACCAAAGTCGAGATCTTCAACCGCTGTCATGTCAAGATCTTCAACTACTGCCGTGTTGAGATCTTCAATCGCTGCCGTTGTCGAGATCTTTGACAGCTGTTCTGTCAAAACCTTTGACCACTGCCATTGTTGAGATCTTCGACTATTGCCGTTGTCAAAATCTTCGACCCCAGTTGTAATCGAGATCTTTGACCACTATTGTGTCGAAATCTTTGACAGCTGCCGGTGTCAAAATCTTTGACCACTGTCGGTAGTCAAAAACTACAGATCCTACTCGGTAGGTGGTAGTCAAAAGCTACAGAACCTAGTCGGTAGTCATAACCTGCAATACCCATTCGGCACTCGAAAGACCTTCGTGGTCTAAGACTGGTAGTACTGACTCGGTGCAAGTGGTACGACCGGAGTTGCGGTAGGTCGATGGTCGGTAGTCGGTATTTAGTAGTCGGAGCATTCGAGTACCGTAGTGGCCGAAGAACATTAGTAGTCGTAAAGAGTATTGTACCTACCGTGAAGAGATAATTCAAACTGAGCCAAAACTCAAGCACTTATAACTTTTACATACTAACTCCGAATTTAGTGATCTTTGTTTCTAATTTTTTCTAAAATCATGATTTTCCTGAATATACAAAAATATTTTAGTCTTCTCTCTACTTATTTGGCTCTTATTTGTATTTATCTGGATTTTTATTGAATAGATGACTCCGCGCCAGCCAACTCTGAGAACACATTCGAATCATTCTCTATGCAACAAAAGCAAGGCAAGCATGCCCCTTTGGTCATGTTAATTCCAGTATTTCAATTATTGTACATTGTTTGCAAATCTATTATGCATGTGTGTATGTTTCATTAAAAATTGCTATATTGTAGGTAATGGTAGTTACGACCACTCGTTGCATTAAACCTCCCTTGCAGATTTGATATTCCTCACTGTTGTAACCCTTAGGACATGGTTAGACATAGCTAATATCAAATTTTGGGTATATAACTTGAGTACATATTCTAGATGCTTAGCCAAGCACTAGTTTCTGCTAAGTTTGAACTTTCAAACAAGTTTACATGTGGGCATGATGGTTTCAAAATATTGGACCAAAGGAGGAACCTCTGTTAGTTCGGTATAAAACAAAATAAAAAACCTAGTTTTTGGACACGGGCGAGTTCTACGATAAACTATCAAATGTGAGAGGGTATCTCGCATGTATATAGGGGGAGATTTGTCGAACCCCGATTTTACTATCCGGAATCCTCTGTGATTTATTGCACTATTCCTTGGATCAGTAGATAGTGCTCACAGATACAGAAAATGAATATCAAATACATACCATGCGGAAGCATAAATAAAATAGTAAACTTACACATGGGCCGATTAGGCGGGATCGATAATTGCGGCGGAAGAACGAAGCACAGGTGGGACCTTCAGGACATGCCCATAGGCAGCCAACTGGAGGTTCGCGACCTAGCCCTTGACATCTTCATCTTCGTTGCCATCAAGACCAAAAGTATTGCTGAGGCGTAGTGATCTGATTCTTGATTCTGGATTTGTTGTGAGAGCGAGTGTGAGCACACTAACCACTGTACTCCGCGAGCCAATACATAGGATGCAATTAAATATCATGCATGGCTTATCAAGAAAAGGCTCGGGTTATTTTATTTACCATATATTGCTTTTGAAATATGATATATAGAAAGTTCCTGAGACCTAGCAGTGTGAACTAAAATTTAATGTTTGAAAGAATGCAATAGTAATAGCAATCCAGATTCCATCCACCGTTACATGGCATCCGCACCATATACTCATCTTTCAGCGTTATAGTTGCTTACCTTATCACTGGGACGACACCTAGGGCAGCACAAATTAGGGTCTTTCTCTGCCCTCCACTTCACCAATTCCACCCACAAAGTTTTTGAAACAGAACTATATCTAGTTAAGTTCCTATGTTCGCCCTTGACCGTGGGGACGGCTATTCGAATAGTTTTAGACTCTGCAGAGTTTGTACACTTTACCCACAAGAGATAGTCTATTCGTTGTTCCACATGATTCCTTGGCCATGCGGCTGAACAGATCATCACAGGGCTATTACAATGCATTGTTCCCAGCTGAGTTACGTCCGCTAAGGTTTCACTCCCTTCGGGGTACAACCACCCTTCCAGGAGCCCCCTCTTGCGCCGTCACGTCGGAGGATGTGGCCATCCTCTGCCCGCCCGTGGTCACACCGGCGCAACCCTTACTAAGTAGATGCAAATTAGTTGGCCCTGCCTACAACATGCCAGTTTGTGGCTGCACATGTTTTACATTGGGAGGTCATCACATGATTCGGTCCTTAGGACCATCTGGGCGGTACTACCACGAGCCACTTTGTGCTTCCACTGCACCACTCACACACCCTCGAACCATCCGCCCAGATATTTAAGCAAGTAGGCTTTTTGGGAACATAAAATAATCATACCAGTCATCACCACCATGACTTCCCAAACCAGTTTCTCATAGTTGAAAATGATATTCTGGGGCATTTTTGGTGCCCCTGATTATCTATGCAATACTAAACACGACATATAATTATGGACTTATTTTCGAAAGGATACCATTATAATTTTGCTAGGGTGACAAGGCTCAGATATTCAACTGTTTCCAAAGGAGGTATAATACTAGCAAGTCGATTAATGGGTATATAGCTAGAATCTTCAAACAAACATATATTTGCATCTGAAATAACAGCATGCAATTTGATAATTTAAACAAAAGTAATTTGCAGAAAATGTAGGTTCAACATGATCAAAGTATTGACTCCCCTGGCGCGGTTTACCACGGTCTTGAGCTTACTCAAGGCTTTCTTATTTGATGGTCTTGAGCTTTTGGTCTTTTTCTTCACTTCGATCTTGATTTCTCTTGATGCATTGAATCTTCACGACTCCCAATTTCTAATTACGTGCTAAGCAACTGAATCCAAATAAATGCAAATAACTAAAAAAATCCGAATAAATCCAATTGAACTTGATTAATTTTTATTATGATTAAATAGGTGATTTGAGCAATGTTTTAAATTGCCGGCTATGGCATTTAGCGGCAGGGGTTCTCCACAGCTATGAGCGGCTATAGCTCCGCTATGGCATTTAGCGGTTTTGGAAAAAAGTGAAAAACAGAGCAGCAAAATCAGGTATTCAAATAGCAAAACTAGATATTCAAATAGCAATATAGCACCAGATATTCAAATAGCAAATGTCAGTTCTCAGTTCTCAAGCCGAGGCAATTTAAAACATTGTTTCTCAACTTCTCATCGACAACACAACACCGATCAAATAGCACAAAACCAAATGTCTACCCAGCACATGAACCCTAGAAGCTTCTCCAAGGTAAGAAGAACCTTACCGCATGCCAACAAATTCCAACCGTCACCAGTAACTAATGAGCTAGTACCAGCGAACACCTCTAACAACACTGAAGACAACAAAGCTCTGATATTTGTCTTTTCACCGAATGACCAGAACCCTGCAGCCGGTGTTACCTATTTCAACTGCCATGAAACAGGACACTATACAAACAACTGCCCCAAGAAGCAGCAGACAGTGAAGAATGACACACCCGGAACCCTGACTGCCAACGCCCTCCGGTCAGCAAGCATAAAGCCGCAGAAGTTTGTCAAAGGACGTTTGAGCCAGATCTCAATTCAAGCCAAACAGAGTAAGATCCAAACCTAATTCTTTCCTAGCCCGTCCGAATCTCAGGGACGAGATTCTTTTTAACTGGCCAGCTGTTTATTTCACAATTTTAGTAAAAAAAATAATAATTAAAAAAATATTTTAATTTAAAAAAACAAGTGTTCTTTGGTTTCCTAAATTTTGAAGATTTTAATTTGCCTGTTTTTAGCTTTTAAAAAGGTTTTTGTTAAAAGTAATTTAACTAAAAACATAATATTATTATTAAATAAGAGTAATTTGTAAATTTTTTGTGCGATTAACACAGAGGATTTCAGAGTTGTTACTCCGGGTCTCAATAGTAGGTAAACATACTATTCAATTCATTTCCTTAATCTTAATCTTGAGTGTATTTTTAATTGGAATCCTTATTAAACCCGGACATGTAACCAATTCCATCTTTTATTAATTCCTTTAGTTAAAATCTAGATTTTAATTAAATATTCCAACTACATTAGTTTCTTACATATGACATTTAATCCAATATTAAATCTTAAATAATCTTATTTTATGTTCCCATCAAATTTATTAGCTCCCCTAAACTATTTTCTAATTTTTCCTAAATTTTTCTTAATTAAAATGGACTACAGAAATCAAATTAAAAAGGAATAAAAAAATGATGTCGGCGGAATTGAACTCGGGACCTTACAGTTGTGAGGGTTAATGCATGGTCGGGCTAGCCAAGTGGGCTGGAGGTCTGGCCTGATGATGTCTACGCAGGATATAAGAAGAGTTGAGGATGGCCAGGAACCAAAACAGGGGAGGCGGCCGGCTCTCGGTGCTGCGCACGCCGGCGACAGGTGGCGCCCAAGGAGGCGGCAATGGTCGGCAAAATGGGTTCCCGTGGGGGCTGGGAAGCCAGTGGAGGTGTTGGCGTGAGCCGAGGATTACCGAGGCAGGCCGGCGGTGAGGCTCGGCGGCCGGAAGTGGGGGTGGAACGAGGCGCCGGCGGTCGGGAGAAAGAAGAAGAGGATTCGAGCGCGCCTGAGCATGTAGGAGGTAGAAGGATGCTTACCACGCCGTTGGTCGAGTCGGGGAGGAGCTGAGGTGAGCCGGCGACGGAGGCCATGGGCGGCGCGGGGGAGCTTCACGGTGCCGGCGAGCTAGGGCCAATGGGGAAGCTTGGCGACAGTTGTGGAGTGTTGGCGACGACTTGAAGATGCTCCAACTGTGAGTAATTGAGTTGAGAAGCGACGAGCAAGAAATGGGGTGGTGGCGTGGCTTCTGGCCGGATTTTGGGAAGATGGCCGGTGCGGTGGATGTCGGCGCGCGGAAACCCAATTAACTCGGAGGGAGGGTCGGTGGGGAGTGGAGAGACGTCGTGACGCTGTCGGAGTGGTGGAGCTTCGCCGGAGCGGCCGGGGCGGCGTGACGCGGCTACGGCCGGCGCATGGGCAGAGACGAAAGAAGAAACAGGGGAAAAGGGGTGGCGGGAGCAAAGGAGAGAGCCGACCTCAATTTATGGCCGAGAGATTCGAGCTCGTAGCCTTGTCGGAAGAACGCGGCAACGTGGACGGCGCATGGATGCCACGGGGAAGAAGCGAAGAGACAACATGGTGCAGAGAAAAGAAATGGCAGAAGAAAGGAGAAAAATAAAGGAGGAGGCCCGCTCGGTCGGCAGGGGAAAAAGAGGAGGGAGCTGGGCACCCAGGGGAAAAGAAAGAGAGAAGGGAGGAGAGAGAAAAAGGGGTGGGCCCACATGCAGTGACAGGGAAAGGAAAAGAGGAGAAAAAAATGTTTAAGCTTGGTTTTGAAATTTCAGATTTCTAGTTTAAATTGTTGTTTCATATTTATGATCACTGATTTTAAATTTTTGCATGACATTTAGAATTTAAGTTTTATTTAAACTTTGTATTTAATTTTGGATTTTCAATTTAGGTCTTGGTTCAATTACAAAATCTAATAATCTTCTACTTTCAATTCTATTAAATTTTTCTATGAATTGTTTATACAAATTTTTGAATCCCCAACCTTAGGTTTTTGTATGCTATTATTTCCAAAATGAGATTTTATATTTTAACTCAGGTTTCTCCCTCCTTATGCTGGATCATCTTTTCAGATTCGTATTTAAAATTTTTGTTTTCTATTATTTGCATATTCCCTTTCATGGCATTACTAATATTGGTTTTATTTTTCGAAACTTTCTTCAATTTTTGAAACCTCAACCCAAGATTTTAAAGAAACACCATAACAATCCAAATTCAAATAGAATATATGGCAAGAATAATTCAAAAGCTTCACATTTTCAAATTTAAATTTTTGGGATGTTACAAGATTCTTGCTCGGGTCAATTAAGGACTGAATGCTATTGCCGCACATTTAAATCACACCACACAACCATATGTGCTGTATGGGTTCTAGCTTTTAGCTAATTAAAGTTGTCTAGGTCTAGCCTTCTATTGTGGTAGGCACAAAAGTAGTAAGGGCATTCCGGGTAGGTTTGCTCACAGGGGCTCCCACACCACAGTGATGTGACCAAAGCTTACTAATACAATGGTGAATGCCTCACCAAACGGAGCTTATCCGCTGAGTTGAGGGTATGTCAATCAGCTTACCTGGGGGAAGGACATTCTCAAGTGAGGGATTGTCCATTCATCGGGCTGGTGAAAGGTAGGACTAGATGACCTAAAGGCTATATGATAATCACTTTCACCGCACGCCCGAGGAAGTGTGTAATGGCCAACAATATATGTGATTATCTCATGTGGGTAAAGCTGTACAAGCTTTGTAGAGTATTAAAAACTATTTAAATAGTCGTGAACGTCTAATCATATGGGATGGCTGTAACACCCCAGGACGCACAATGCCCCGGGATGCTACTATTGCTGCTCTACAACTAGTCAATTTATAAAAATAAACTAAAACTAGCAACAATACTACGCAAGATAGTATAAGCGGAAGCGTAAACAACTAAGGAAAAACAGAATAATAACAATTCAATAATCATAATCAACTATAACAAAATATCTATAGGAACGGTACACAAATTTAATATTGCTAAGAAGAAACATTTGTCAATAAGATAGCTAAACAAAGACTAGATTTCTTTCAACTTTATTTCAGCATTAAGATTATAATACAAGTGCATCTGTGCGGTGCCGCTCTACCCTTCCCAATGCATGCTCAAAGTCCACCTGTAGGGAGGAGGAAGCAAGAGTGAGATAAAAATCTCAGCAAGCAAACTGTTTAACAAGCAATTTAAACATCATCATTATAATTCCATACATCCACAATTACATTTTATGTTCATAAATATTAAACCACCATAAACTTTCTTGAATCATACCTCTTAAATTTCAGATTTAATTAGCATATGAATACAATCATTTTTATCCGTATTAAATGCAAAAGAAACATTTATTCCTCCACAAACCACACTAGATTAATCAACAACATTTAATCTTCCACAATTAACAACACATATATTCTTGACCTCAATTCACTATCAATGACGGTAAAACATTAACAAATTAATTCATGATTGACTACTTTAAATCCTCAACCACTACCACTACCAAAGGCAATAAAACATATGTATGTCTTACTTTAATACTATAATACTTCTCATATCCACAATTACTATAAACAATTAAAGCAAAAGAAACGAGTTTCGTGTCACCATCACAATCACACAAGGGACGAACCACATTCCAAGATCACAACCACAACCTTCATTCCGTCCATAGCTCACAAGAGCCAATTCCACATTACAACTATGAAGTTGTACATTCCACAACATAACTTCACCACATTATATTGCATATGTATGCAAATGATCATTCCACAATGCAATGCATATGAATGCATATGAATGCTATGCTCCACATTACTCTTGCCGAGGCGGGAAGTGCAATGCATCGTATTTGACAATATACGATGCTTCCATGGCGAAGAGGTGCGTCAGATTCTGACAACATACGATATTTGTCACCATCTGATCGTGCTATAAGCGGTGACATCCACATACACAAAGGACATGATATGACATGAATGATTGAATGATATAAAATTCATTAATCACATTAATTCATCCGCAAGGAGCATTATCACGCTCTCAACATACTCACATCCACCACATGCTAATTTCATGATCAACATTATAACATTAAGCAAGAATTACACAATTAAAATATCATGCAATCATGGAAATTGTATCAAATTACGATAATAATGTAAACTGAAAGTAGTAAGAACAACATGTTAAACGGTAGCAACCATCGCTACGTTTACTTGCCTCAATCCGACGAGCGAAGCACAACAAAAATCAAGAGCGCTCGGGACAAGACCACTGTCCATAAGACAACTCTCGACACTCAATCATAGCATACAAACACGACAAAAATATATAAAACATCGCTAGAGACAGAACCGCGTAAACTCCTCTCCGCTCCACAATTCAATAATTTCATCTCTGCAGCAGTACTTCCTAATTTTGTATCTTTAAAATATAGATCAAAAACGACAAATGATACCTCTCGGATTCATGACTTAAAACCTACAATTTTCATTGAGAACACCTATTTTTATTTTAATCACATTAGGAGTAATTTAATGCCCAAAGCAGAGGAAGAACTCGCTCTGGCAGATTGGGCAGCAGCGTTCAAACGCGTGCCCACAACAGACGAGGTCTAACAATTATCAAATTTATCAGAAGCTAGATCTCTAAATTATCCACAACTTTCTCAACTACGGCCATGTCCAGAAAATTCGTTTACTTTTTTAATCTCCGGATTACCGTCGGACTGTACCAATCTGTCCGCCTGACGGACAGCGGTAATGCCGACTCCGTATCGCCCAGATCCCATAGTAGAAAAATTTGAAACAAATACAGGAGATACATCTGGATGTCTTCTACAACTTTCCTTTTTGGAAGACCCGCAGAAAAATTCGTTTTCTACATCAAAACCGCGATACAAGCCGTCTTCTCATGAATAGATCTAAAATCACCCGCGACTAAACTCTAATCGGTAAATTGATCTATTATCTACCATCAAATTCCGTGCCAAAACCTTAATTAATCCTTAAAGCAGAGGATTTGGGATGAGGAAAATTACAGGTGAAGATTTTCCCCAAAATTTTCCTCTTCTTCTTCTTCTTTCTCCCCTTCTTCTCCTTCCTTCTTCTCCTTCTCCTTCTTCTCCTTCTCCTCCAATGGCGGCGGCTCTAGGGCAGCAAAAGGAGGGGAGGCGTAAGGGGTGGGGGGGCCAAAGGGTGGGGAGGGTGGGAGGCCAAGGGAGGGTTTATAAAGGGTGTTAGGGTTTGGGAGGTGCACGGCCCTATTTGGGCTTCTTGGCCCAAAGCGGTCATCCCACCCTCAGGCGACTCAAAACATCTAAATTAAAAATTTTAATTTATTTAATTCATTTTACAAAGTTCTACAATTCATATCTTTCCCTTCCCGCAATTTACCGAAAAACCGGCGACTCCGCGATTGTTTTAAAAACTTACGCCGTAACGACGTTCGGGATATTACAATGGCATGAACGTCTAATCGTGTGCCATGTCCATGGGTGGGAATTGTGCAATGTTCACAGCCAAGGAGGGCTATGAATGGATGTGATTCATAGCCGAGGAGTGCTATGAATGGATGTGAATTTACAGTTATCGATGTTATATAAATGTTATTTCATTACATGTCAAATTCTCTTTACAATTCCATTTCAAATTATTACTTATCAATATTGCAAATAAAATTTGCTTCATGCTGAAAATAACTTAGCATAGAGCCTCATCCTTTGATAGCCTTGCATATATGTGCAATTTCGTGATACACTACAAGTCTTCCTGAGTACACAATGTACTCAACCTAACTTAAATTATTGTTGATCAGAGGATGAAGAGGGTTATATGCTCGACGATGCGTATTTCACCCCCCGGCACCAGGGATTTCAACGACGGATCTTCTTAGGGCCTAACTCCAGTCAGTTGCCTGTTGCTATGAGGGCATACCACTGGATGCTTTTGCTGTTCATTAGACTTCTGCTGCATTTTGTTCTAGACCGATGTTTATTTGGTCAGCTGGCCTTATGTGACAAACTCTATTATGTATCGCTATATATATCACAGACGGTTCTCAGTGTAGAACCGTCTGTGATAAGCCTCCACTCACCAACCAGCATTCAATAATATAAACACCAACCAGCATTCAATAAGACAACAGCTCGGGTGTATTTCTTTACAAGCCCAATGAACATAGAGATACGTTCACCTATATATCACACATTTTCAACATTCACCTACATATCACACATTTTCAACAGCTGGGTGACTCATTATCAATATTCACCTATATATCACACATTTTCACATATAACATCACATACATGCATTGTTACATACATAAATGCAAATGGCCACATATATGTCGCACATTCTCATTCCACTTGCTTATTTCCTTTAAAAATAGCCCTTTATGATGATCAATGCGTACGTAACTAGTTTCGTCACGTTGTTCGTCGTCGACCCTTATGCCATTTCCAAAAGGAGGTAACTCATCAAATTGACTGTATTCTTCCTCGTCCACTACATTCTCTACTCCGACAATTCTTCTTTTCCATGAAGAACTACATGGCGTTTCTTATTTTGAATTGGTTACATAGAAAATTTGAACAACTTGGTTGGCGAGTACGAATGGTTCGTCTTTGTACCCGACAAGTTGGAGGTCCACGGTAGTGACACCGTACTTGTCAACCTTCACCTGTGGGAGATGCAGCCAACGACACCGAAATAAGGGGATCTTGAAAAGCACGTAGTCGAGCTCCCAAATCTCTTCTATGAACCCATAGTACGAGTTTCTCAACCCATCGGTACTGAACGCATCTATGCGGACACCGTGATACAGTTAGTGCTCTTTACATCCCGAACTGTATAGAATGTATACCCATTTATATCATATCCTTGCCATGTCTGGCTGTAAATGTTGGCCCTTTGCCAACCATGTCAACATCTCACTTGGCGAGCTCCTAGTGATTTGGTCCTTCAACCATTGGTTAAACCGACTGTTGTGTTGCCTCATGATCCAAACATCCGGCCGCTCCGGATTCTGTTGCCGAAGCACATCCTTATGCTGGTCAACATAAAGCGTCACTTCAGTCATGTGTTGCAAGACTATGAAATGTGCTTGAGTATACGCGTCCATATCTGGAGTGATTGCTTTCCTTCCGATAGTTCTGATACCCTTCAACCTCCCCTCATGACAAGATTGAGGCAAACCTATCGGTTGAATCTGAGCCATATAATCGACACAAAATTCAATGACCTCTTCGCTTGCATAACATTCGACGATGCTGCCCTCCGGCCGAGATCGATTCCGTACGTAAGACTTGAGAATTCCCATGAACCTCTCAAATGGGTACATGCTACGTAGGAATACAGGCCTGCACATTTTATCTCCCACACAAGGTGAACAACGAGATGGACCATGATATCGAAAAACGAAGGAGGAAAATACATTTCAAGATGACATAGAGTCATCACCACCTTGTCCTGCAGAGCATCTAGTCCTTCGGGATCGATGACCTTCTGAGCAATTGTGTTAAAAAAATAACATAGCCTCATAATTGTCTCTCGGACTCTGATCGGCAAAATATTTCTAATTGCAATAGGGAGCATATGTGTCATCAGCACATGACAATCATGAGATTTCATGCCATTTAACTTCAAATCTTGCATCGAAACAAGTTTCTTCACGTTGCCGGAGTAACCAGACAGAACTTTCACACCATGCAAGCACTAGCACAGTTCTGTTTTCTCGGCCTAGGACAGATTGAGTATACCCTCAGTGCATGTCAGTGCTAACTTAGGCCTGATGTCCATATCAGCCAAGTCAAGCCGTGCGTTGGCGTAGATCCTTTGTTTTATCACGAATGTTCGAAGAGACCAATCAGTCGTCGCATACATTTTTTCACGTGCATGGCGTCGATGCGATGTCGAACATCTAGGTACTCCCAATAAGGTAAGTCCCAAAATATTGATCTCTTCTTCTAGGTGTTCTTCTCATGAGCCCTCAATTTACGTCCCTTTCTGAAGGACCGAAATGGCAACAGAGGGGGGTGAATGGTGCCTTAAAAAATATATATATTGCACCCTACAGTAAACAAAAATCCTTCTCCTGTAGCTATGGAAGCTATGAAGAGGACATGTCCATGTTCCCTGGCATCAAAAGAGAAATCGGCAAATAAAACAACTAATAGCGATGGCGGAGAAATGCCGTTCGAACCGTTCGTTCCGGCTAACCAACTACGATGGGGCGGTCCGAACGTTCCGATCAATCGGACGATGCGGGACCAATGAGCTAAGAAATCGAGCGGTTCCCCTCGCCGCCGATCGGATGGTCCGAACGTTCGCTTGATCGAGCGCCGAGGCGATGAGTTAAAGGAAATCGAGCGGTTCCCTCGCTGCCGTCGGATGGTCCGAACGTTCACTTGATCGAGCGGGCGGGGCAACGAAGTTAAAGGAAATCAAGCGGTTCCCCTCATTGCCGATCGGATTGGTCCGAACGTTCACTTGATCGAGCGGGCGAGGGCAGCGAGTTAAAGAAATCGAGCGGTTCCTTTCATTGCCGTCGGATGGTCCGAACGTTCACTCGATCGAGCGAGCCGAATGCAATGGGCGAAGAAATCGAGCGGTTCCCCTTCGCCGCCGATCGGATGGTCCGACGTTCACTCGATCGAACGAGCCGAGGGGCAATGGGCGAAGGAAATCAAGCGGTTCCCCCTTGCGCCGATCGGATGGTTCAAAAGGAACAAGAGAAAAACGACAACAAAACTAAAGCAGAGTCGCTAATGAACTGAAATCTGAGTGCTTAAGGTTCTAGCTACTTTATGTTATGGAAATTAACATCATAACTAGAACTCTATCACGAGAGAAAATACCAAGATTTCTTCGCCTTCTCGTCCAAAGAGAACTTGGAGGAACATAGGCTGAAAATCTGAGAGAGCATCCTCTAAATCGGGTTCCGACAATTGTTTGATGCTTTGGCCAAAAGACTTTGAGAAAATGTTAGCAATAGCCAAAAGACTCTGCAGACAAAGATTTGAGCTACCTCAAGAAGAGAAATAAGATTTGAGGCAAAACCCTAGAGGATGAACAGAGAAACAGAGAGAGCCTAAAATGTCAAATCCGATATTAGACTTGATTTGCTCTTGGAAAAACTCGATCAAATGATCTCGAGGCACTATCCCACCAAAGAGCAACCCACTTTACACATCAAGTGCAAGAACCAGTAAGAAATCGAAAATGTAAGAAGTCAAGCACAGAGGGTATCGAAGAGCAAAACAGGATACTAGATAAAAGCTTCAGATTTTCATTTCATATGAAAAGATGAGTACAACGGAGTCCCAATACGCATGTACATTCAAACAAGAAGAAAGATTACAAGACTCTCAACTCTTCTCCACTCTCTCAATCCTCAAAATCACCAACAACTCTCACTAGTTCTTGGGAGGCATACACGGAGAGAAGGGAGGATGTGGGAGACAACCCCTGCTACCCACAACAACCCTCAACAACTAAAGCCTAAAGCAAAACAACCTCTCCAAGGTTCTTTAGACTCTAGCAAACCCTAGCTCTCTCTCAATTCCCTTAGAATGCCTGAGGGGTATGCAGCCCCTTACCTCTATTTATAGCCCTTGGCTAACGGGTCTCCAACCCGTTACACCGGCTAAACCCTAACGGAGCTTGCTGTCGCTTGTGCAGCTTTGCAAAATTCCCGTTTCGCCCCTCCTGCACCTTTTGGGAGCCTTCCGTGCTCCTTGCCTCGCACGCCTCGCAACCACGTCGAGTCCACGTCGTCTTCGACACATCATGACCGTTCTGACCTCAGCGCCACCTACGCCTAGTCCGGTCCACCGTGTCTCGCCACGACTCCACCTCGATGTCCTGCAGCCACACATGGAAGAAAACACATCAAATAGCACCGCTCGATACATGAACGCGCAAATAGCATAATCAAGATCAAACCTGTCGCATCAACAGAATATGCATCCTAACCCATACGACTAAGTTTGACAAAGGTCCGACCGAGCCCGTTACACCATGCAACGTCTGGGTCCGAACCAACTAACTCAAACTCGACTTTTGTGAACCGATGTCAATTGCTCATCACTCACATGGGATGACCCTCACATGGTCTCTCACTTTCCAAGGACAACATCTAAATCCTTAACTATATTATAAACCTCTTTTCCCTTTAAATGTCTTGGGTGAACAGTCTTCCTTCTCTCCAGTCAAATTGTTTCTTCATCTTGCGGTATGGGTGAGCCCTCAGAAGGAACCGTGATGACGCATGTAGACCGTTTTGCGTGAGTGTCTCGACCACACACTCTCGGTATCATCTAAGCAGTGGGTACAAGCTTTGGCACCGTTTGTACTACGCCCGATAGGTTAGCAAGGCGGGATAATCGTTTATGGTGCACAACAATAAGGGCGCAAAGTGAAATTCTCTTGTTTGTATGCATCCCATACTGCACCCTTCGTTCCACAAGTACTTTTAGATCTTCTACCAACGATTGCTAGGTACACATCGATATCATTCCACTGGTTGCTTTGGCCCTTGGATAAGTATCGATGACAAAATATACTTTCGCTTCATACACAACCAAGGAGGAAGGTTATAGATGTAGAGAGTCACGCCATGTGCTATGTCATTTGCTCATGCTACTAAAAGGATTCATTCCATACGTACTCGGTCAAACCTTATATTCCTTGGTTACGCACCAAAGTCTGCGAAACTCCTATCGATGTTTCTCCTTTGGACGGAATCGACAATGTGTCTTACCATTCCATCCTTCTTGCGCTCCTCAGAGTGCCAACGCATGATTTGCCTCCTTTGGATTTGCAAAAACCTATTCAAGCGGGAATTATAGGAAAATACCATGCCACCTTAGCGGAGGTCCTTTCTTCGCCTCTGTTCCCTCATTGTCATCGATTGATTGTTACGTTTGTATCGGCATCGTTGCACATGGACATACATGCATGTTTGCATACTCTTTACGGTATAAGATACGATCGTTCGGACATGCATGTATTCTTTCTACTTCCATTCCCAACGGACAAAGAACCTTCTTAGCTTTATCGTGGTTTTAGGCGCTCATTTCCTCAGGAAGCATGTCCGCTAAAAGACCTAGCGGTAGTGAAACTCTTGTCGGACCAACCGTTGCTCGCCTTCAATTTCAACAGTTCAAGCACGGTAGCAACCTCGTGTACTTGCGACACGTGAACAAAGGTTTCTCAGAGTCCTCCATCAAGCCCGAATTTAACATACTCTCTCGATCATAGTTCTCTTCTACATCGCGAAGCATCTCGATCCAGTTATCATCGTGCAACCTATCATCATCCGTGACATGTCATTCACTTCACCGCGATGTCATCCGTGACATATCATTCACTTCATTGGCGATGTCATCCGTGACATATGATCATTCACTTCACCATGGTGGTCCAACACGTATAACCCTTTTTGAAACCCTCCGAATCAAGTGCGCTTCAATTTGCCCTCGGTTCTTAAACATCTTTAAATTCTCGTAGTCGGTAGCATGGACAATACATATATTCCACCCCTTATTCAACATATCCTCCTCGCGGCTCTTGTAAGCGAGACCGCCATTAATATACTCTTCGCTAACACATTTCATGGCATACATCCGACTTGGTCCTACGTTACGTACATATATAACAACTCGATATTAAAATTAGATTTACTAATTATTACTAAATATATCTGGCCACATGTATTATATTGAGGCTTAATTTGCTAGCTCAATTCATATTATAAACACAATGACTATTATATAACCAACAATTTTGCAAATTAACCATCTTCAATAACACTCACTAATTACTTAGATCTAAATTATAATGCAATTAAAGAAAAACAAATTTCCTTACTAACCATATCTAGAGCTACCAGGAAAAGTATGAATGAATCTTCAAAGCTCAATCTCTGTCTCTTCCCACCAAATTAATTGGCCTGAAATCGCCTAGCCGATCGCCTCTGAGCGAAGGAGTGCGCAGATGGCTAGATCGGATCGAAATGAAGATGATGCGGTGCAGCGGCGTATTAAATGCTTTGTGGCATTATCACAGACGGGTTTTTATTACAAACCGTATGTGAATTATATTAAAACCCGTCTGTGAAAAGCTGGTTATCGCAGACGGTTTTATAATAAAACCCGTCGTGAAAAGTCGCTTTTCATAAGCGGTTGTTTATTCAAAACGTCTGCTGACGCCGCCAACCTGACGGTTGTTTATTCAAAACCGTCTGCGATAACCGGTGTGATAATGAAAAGTCGAGCGTATCTCTTGTGTTTTGTGTAACGTATCTCCTTCGTTATCTGAAACGTCTATTTCATTAATGTTTGGTATCTGACGAACCGTCTTTGAAGGTTAAATATGCGCGCGTGGTCTTCTACATACGTACACTCTCATCTGTCTTTGTTCTTGTGATCACATCTCCTACGTACTGTTCTTACTAGCTACCAATTAATATGGATTCTACTACTGTTCTTCTGCTCATCTCCTTCCTCTCATCTATCCATCATGAGTTGTTCGGCCGTAATCTTACACAGACGGCGGAGGGGAGAAGCAAATTTTTTTGTTACAGGATAACAAGCTAACGAACCCTTCATGGCACGGCGGTAAGGTGAACAAGACACACTTACGACACTTACGGCAAGAGTGTGTTGTCCGACCTCCCGCGTCGTGCGCGACGGAGGCGCTAGCTCACGGCGGAGGAGATGCATGCGGGAAAGCTAGCTAGTGGATGAACTCACCCGTGACTAGTACCGGTGGAAATGTAGATGGGGAGTTATTAATAAGGGCGGCGGTGGGAGGGCGGTGCTGTCATTCAATGTGGAGAGAATGGGCGGGTGAGATCGAAATCCAGGGTACACCAATTATTGGTTATCGATCGATTACCACAGACGGTTATTAAAATTAACCATCGTGTTGTCTCGCTTATCACAGACGGTTCGTTTAAGAACCGTCGTGAAATTTCCTGAGCGGTTCTTAAAGCGAACCGTGCGTGTTGTCTAGATTTTCACGAGCGGTTTCTATTATAAACCGTCGTGAAAATATCACAGACGGTTTCTATTATAAACCGTTTGTGATAGTTTAAGCACAGACGGTTCCGTATGAACCGTCTGTGATGTAGCCGTCCAGTTTAGCCTCTTTTGTAGTAGTGCTCAAATCATCCTAATTCACTGTTCCAACACATTTTATTGGTTAGGTTTTGCTTTCCTTAGATCAGTAGCAGTTGATGTGCTCGCACAGAGAAGAGTATGCATCACTTCAAATTGACATCAGAGAAGATAAAACATTTACACCTGCATAACTGTTTGTGAAATTTGTGGGAACCTGCATAGCTGATTGTGAAACTTGAGACACTCCTTTGCGTTCAGGGTTTGACAGTTTAGTTATATATGAACCTTGTAATCATTTTAGTTTCTCCATCAAAACTTTGGCATCCTTTAAACTAGTGGCACACAGACATGGCTTCCAGAGAAAAAATTTAATGATGTAAATTTGGTATTTGTTTATTCTATATTATTGTTCTGTTTGTTACAAAAAAATTATTATGAACTCAATAAGAAAACATTTGGTGCGAGTCAGAATTTTGATCAATAGCGTTTCATTTTGAACTAACGAAGGGTTTTCATACATTTGCTCTTTATGCTAGCTACAATAATAATGACCTACTTCAATATCTATGAAGATGACTCCTAAGGAATGTATAAGCACATAAGCATATATTTGAATTTGCATTTCCTGAATCACGTGCGATAATATGCGTTTTCTGGATCCCATAGCTAAATCATATGAAAAAAATGATAGGATCATGGTATGGTGTAGGATCATATTTGATGATATTTATCATCCTCTTTTGAGACTCCGTTGTAATGCACGGGAAACTTACTAGTCGAGAGAAAAAAAGAAGATGTACACCTTATTTCAGTGGTGCTAGATTATAACGACATAGATTAATCATATACAGAGGTAAGAAAATCTCTTGTTAACCGAGAGAAGAAGAGAAGATATACAAAGTATATTTTGTGAGGCCATATTATAACGGTATAAATTAATGATGTGTAGATATTATGACTATTACAATTGTATAACAAATATAAATCTATGTTTGAAATGCAACAAAATTACCTAACAAATATAATATCTTGCAATATCTGAGAAATTCAACTAGTGTTATAAAGGAGTAAAATGTATGGAGAGTCATTCAACTTATGCGGGTGTGTCATCTACGTCACAAAATCTTTACTATTATAAAAGGAGTTGGTGGTTGGTGCGGCCTCTTCCACCCTTCCCACCTCTCTTGACAAAAAAATATACTTTGTCTGACGTGTGGACCCACCCACTCCTCCCACGTCCGTGCGCCCTGCCTCCCCCCACCCCCACGAACCGTGCGCTCCTCCCCCGATTTCTCCCTCGCCTCCTCCCCTCCCTCATCCGCCTGCATGTTCTAAAAAATTTTACCATCCGTTATCAGAACATATAATATGATCAAATTTTAAAATCTGTAGTAACGCACGGGCATTTAGCTAGTTTTCAAAATGTATATCTAGCTCACTAATGTGACATAAGTGAGTCATTAGTGCATCTAGCTATCCATGCTGGCAAAGATCGTGCGTGTGGCATGACACGTTGGATTCAAACAAAGCAGTTGGTAGAACATTTACAAAAAACCCCATGCAAATTTTTTGTTTAACTGTACCCATGTGCCCTTGCCTAACCAGGCCATAATTTATACATTCTCGTCACTTTTGTGTGATTCCTAGGCGACCCGTGCGAGGAGATTATGGTTTATACATCGTAACTTCATTAGCTAGAGAGTGATGAGTCCTGCGAGGACGAAGCCATACTCCACCGTCGCCACCTCAAGGGTTTCGTCATAAGAGGATACAGCTGGAACAAGAGGATAAGGCCTCGAGTGACTGATGCGGGCGGATTTGATCTGGTTGACCAGATCAGGATAAGCCCAAAGGGATAGGTTTAAAAGAAAAAATATATATTGGGGGTTGTGTAAATTTCAAAACATTAAATTTTACATGTCATGCCATGCCTACAAAACATGCCAATGGGCAGTTAGGATTAACTAATAACTCACTTATATCAAGTCAGTGATGTAGATGTATATTCTTAAAGTACAGACCTAAATAACAGACCTAAACAAATTTAGTGACCCTCTATACATTCCACTCTTTATAAAATGAATCCGTCAAACGATTGTAGTGCTAGCTTTGTGCATTAATTCAGTCAGTGTGGAGGAAACCATAGTGCATCTTCTCTTCAATTGCTCCTTCAGACAGTTGCGTTGGCGATTTCTGCATATTAACTGGGATCTCTCTTTAGTAGTGCTAGACATGGTAGGGGAAGGCAAGGCCCGACACAGGCTAAGGGTTTCATGAAGATTGTCATTGTGGCTTGCTGGACTATTTGGAACCACAAGAACTCGATTACTTTGACAACGGAATGTTGTCTTTGGTGCATGGCTTGGAAAAGGGAGTTCAAAGAGAGCATCGCCATGGTTATACTTGCAAGATTGGCCAAGTAATTTTGGGTAGCTCTTTGTTTGAAAGGATCCCCCCTCCCACCATGGCTTGTACATAATTTCTTTTATTATATCTCTACCTATCTATTACTATTATAAAAAAAAAGTTGGTGGTTGTAAGTCCATTCTCCTCTAACCACTCCATTCACTCAATTTCTTATCATTCTCTACTTTCTAACTGATCAAATTAACTCTCTTCTATAGAATAATTCTATGTATATTCAATGAGTTACGTTGCAATACATGAATACATAACTAGTACCGTAATAAAGAGGAGTTTCTTCCTTCACCCGTCCCTACTTACCAGGCTCTCCTCCCCTAAAATTAAAGAAAATCGCCTCGAAAGAACCGACCGCAGCTCATCAAAAGCTATTACGCCCCGCAGGAAGCGCGGCCAGGCGCGGTGTCCACGTCGCCCGCGCGCGCTCCGCGCGGCGCGTGGCGACGGCTTTTGCGTACGGTCAGGGGAGGTCATTCCCTCGTATTTTTTTGAAATTACGTACAGGTCCTTGGTTCTCGCAAAAAGATCCCTGCTTGTTTTTTGGCCCCTCCCTTTTGCGTTATGGCCCCCCGCGGTTTCTGGAATTACACCGGGTCCTCGTTTATTTACGTACAGGTCCCTCCCGAGGTTTTTATATTTACGTACAGGTCCTCGCTTTTTCAACAAAACCCTTTACCTTTCTCGAAATTACACATATACCCTTGGATTTTTTTTTAATAATTCCTCGCGATTACGGTGCCTGGCGCGGTGTGGCGCCGCGCCTACGAGGCTAGTTTGATTCAACCGCCCCCACGATTCCCTCAACTACTCATTCAGGGCTTGTTTGGGGGACCCAGGATCGGTAGGAATCCCGTCCTAATCAACAGTGAGGAAACCCGTGTGGGAATATTTCTTGGGTCAAATCACTGGGATGTTTGGATGTCCAGAGGGGACGGGATATCCATTATCCCCGTGGGAATAAACCACGCTTCGAGAGGTCGGGAAGAGTTCCCCGTGCTTCCTCGCGTGTAGCTTGACCACTACTTCCATGGCGCGGCCACTGCCCATCGCCTGACCACCGGCACCGCTGGTCCACAGCCATCCGGTAGCCGGGTGCTCCACCATCGTCCGGCAGCCACGTGCAACCATTGCATGTTGTCCATCCTCCCTGGGCACTCTGACCACTAGGGAAAATAAAAGGCCAAGGTGCATCTTGCACGCTTCCATGATGCGGCTTTTTACTGGTTCGTTCTTATTGTTGTGTGATTTGATTGGATTTGGCTTATGGTTTTTTTTAAACAAATAAACAGAAGGATTTCTTTATCATCGGTATTTGATTTGTTTGTATAAATTCTCATGTTAAACCTAAGAGTCATTAACCGTAGTCGAAAAAAATCCACTAAAATCATGTGGTGTGTTTGTATAGGTGTTGCTATCAATATAGGGCATGTTCTTTTTGGCTGCGGCTTATAGCTTTTGGCTGAATTTTTTGAATTTTGGCTGTTTACGGTACAGATTACGGAGAAACCGATTCTCACTTACGATTTTGGCTGGTACAGATATTGGGCTTTTAACGTATATTACGTTTAACTTGTTGACCCCGTCTTGAGAAAATACTCCGTTTGAAAGTTAGGTACTGTAACAAAAGCCAAAAACCGTCTAACTTCTTGTCTGCCAAACAGACCCATATTCCTGAGGAGCCGCATGGGTGACAGGAGTGGTAGGCGGCATCATGCCGACGCCGCTCAGGGAGGGCAAATCGATTATAATGTTGGGCTGAGAGAGAGCGAGCACGCACACAAGACGAAGAATAGGGGCGGGATTACTATCCCTAGCTCCTAAATGACAACAGGGATTGTTTCTGTAGAGATTATTTCTCCGCGAGGATCCTAATGACCACAAATATCCCAGCTGGTACGTGTTTCCCCGGGACTATCTTCCCTGTGCAGGCAAATAATGCCTCACATTGGTAGTGCTCCAAGCCTCCAACTAGCTTTTGGTTGTAGTTTTTAGTCTTTGACTAAAATTACACTGTAGTAGCTATTATTTTTTTAAAAAAATCATGAAAAAATAAAAAAAATAGTTATATAGTCACAAACAATACAAATGAATAAGAAAAAAAAGAAAAGACAAAAAGTTAAAATAAGGTGAAATTAAAAATCAATATGTTTCAAGTGACTTTTCGTTTAAATAAGTCGAAAGCAACAAAAAAAAACAGAATCTGAAACCGTTTAGAGCGGGCCTGATCATCCCGCCCAAAAAAACCCAAGTGTCCAGTGGCCGATCCCGCCGCCGTCGACGACTCCGTCTCTGCAGTCCTGCTAACCCTCGTCGGGTCTCCGGCTCCAGTGTGATTTCTAGCCACCGAAGAAAGGTGTGCACTACACCGATTCGTTCTCATTGATCTGTATAAGTAGGAGTACAATGTACATGCTTGTTACAAGGAAAGATACAAGAAGATCGAAACAATCAAATAAGGCCTACAAAGCTTCGAGAGTTTATACAGGGAACCAATCTCTAGCACATGGAATGTAGAGGCCTATGCTACGGAAGGAGAGCCGGTGTGTATCAATTCCACTGATCCGGCAGGAGGGCATACGCGCGTGCATGCTACCAGCAGTGATTCACGGATACTTCAAATCCCATATACTTCAACAGCCACAACCGCCCGTGATATCGCAGCCTTGTCGATCTGCTGCTACCCATGCGCGGCGACGGCAGCCCTGGTCAAGCGTGACAGTGGCCTCGAGCGAGCATGGCGGGGGATGGGGACGGGCGGCACAGATCTAGGCTGCCACCACGACTGCACCCCACCGTTCGCACGCAATGCAGTCTACGCCGGTGCAAGCACTGGGAAGCAGGGCAATGGGATGAGAGCAGGATACAATCCATAGATAACAAAATTGGGGGCAGTGTTTGACGACGCTGTATTTTTGGCCCTGTTCGGTAGGCAAGAAGCCGGACGTCTTTTGACTTTTGCTATAGTACTTAACATTCAAATGGAGTAGTTTATCAAGACGGAGTCTACAAGTTAAACGTAGTACACGTTAAAAGCTCAACATCTGTACCAGCCAAAATCGTAAGTGAGTATCGGTCTCTCCATAATTTGTACCATAAACAGCCAAAATCAAAAATTTCAGCCAAAAGCTATAAGTCACAGTAAAAAAGAACAGACCCTTTTCGTACCTGGTAATTGTCCTCCTCCATGTTCCTTAGAACATGATTTATGTCTATGCGAGTTAACTCTATTCGCATAATGCCAATGTACGACAGGAGCCACAATGTATGAAGATCGCCCCTCTTGCTGCTGTAGAAGATGTGACTAGCCAACACGCATGCATCCAGGATGGATATCTGAATTTTCCAGGAGCCACAAGTTATGCTCTAGCCATCTTCATATTTGGCTTTCTGCGATATATCTTTTGTGATTGTATTGCGGCTTCATGTATCAAACACTATGCTCCAACCACTTTCTTGGCGTACGAAGCAGTGTGATCGTTCCAAATATTATTGCAACCACAAAGTCTGATATTCGGCTCATGTCTCTGTCAAGCACTACGCATTATCTTTAGGACTGACTCTTGATGTAGCTTGGTATAGTATTCCTCGTGCAATCATGTTGATGGATATTGGACCGCTTCTCCCTGCTTAACATCAATCGCTTCACTTTAATTGAATAATTATTCGAAAGTCAAATGTTAGTGGCTTAGATCAGTAAGGAATCTGTGAGACCACTAGAAGGTCATCACATATTTGTAATGAGTATTTAACTTTACTTGAGCCTTTCTATTTTTGTTTGAAATTGATTTAGTATTTGCATCTTTGCTTGTTGCTTTCTGTTGCTAGCGGCCTGACTAGCCTTGTAATGACGGTCTGACCAACCGTGGTGGCTGTCTGACCGGGGTGTGATAGTACTAGCATTGGAATTGCGGTGCGACTGGAGAGGAGCAGTCTAACCGGCAATTGCATGGCGGTCTAACTGGTATGGTTGCCATAGTTAGACCGCCCCTGATGTTGAGTTGTGCTGAGTTGAGCTATTTTTGGGTTGTGTTAGTCATGACAGTGTCTTTGCAAGTGTTAGTCATGGGTTATCCATGCAAGTGTGAGTCATGGCGTAGGTCCATGCATATGTTAATTTGCTATTGAGAGTCAAGTGCATGTCAATTGTTTTCGGATCGATTACTTGTCCTTTGATGTGTAAGTGCTTGATGATTGTTATGGTCAGTGGTAAGATCAAGGCTACGGAAGGAATCCTGAGGCCATGGCGTATCGCGTAAGTCTGGATGGAGCATCATCTCAAGTAGAGAAGTAGGGAAAAGACAAGAATCATAAGAAGACAAGTGTGTGCATGATGTGTGCTGATTGGATTTATGCGTTTCAAGTGGTGATGGTTCTCGGAGCAGACGTATGATCTTGGTGGCAAGTAATTAGGCATCACGAACTATGGTGTGATGTGGTGTGCCATAGGACTTGGGGCATTCCAAGTGGTGACGGCCTCGGAGCAAGCATACGATATTGGCAACGAGGCATTAGCATCGCTTCTTTGTGAATACCGGTGGATGGTAATTGAGAAAATTATCCAATACCAGTTGGAATGGTGGTTTGCAAAACCACGCGGTTGGTCTAAATGGTTTAGATCATGTCTTTGAGGATGGAGTGTTTTATCGAGCTATTGGAGCCATGTTGAAGGCGTGTTTTGAAAAGCATGCAACTGCGTTAAATGCAAAACCCGTTTATATGTCGGTTAACCAATTTTTCTATTTGTAAGTGGTGTGATCCACTAAGAGTGGCTGGTTGTTTAGGGTTTGGTGTGAGGTGGAAGCCTCCACTATATAAACCTTCTGTGTGAAGAGAGAGACATCAACTTTAGGAGAGAGATTAAGGTTTCCTTTGTATAGAGTCTTGTGTGTGCGCTATAGGGTTAGAGGTCTGTCATCCTAAGTGAGTAGCTGTAAAACATTCCTCTCCAAGTGAAATAAATATCTAAAGTTTGCCCAAGTGAGTTGTGCCATAGATTCTTTCTTGTGATTTTGATTTGCTTGCCTTTCTTGTTTGGATTTCTCTGTTTTTTATTTTTTTTCCTAGTACTAAAGACATATAGGAGGTAGAGATATCTCTTTAAGATCATATCTCATCTATTTAGACATCTTCTTGGAAGAATTCTTGAGTTTGCCCAGTTTTTCTCAAGAGAGGTGATTTTAGGCTTTTGCTCTTGTGGGCAATTTGGATTGAACTCACGCTATGATCTAGCTTGCAATGATATGTGAGAACCTATTCAAGATCATCTGGATTATCTATTACTCATGAGCAAGAGTAGATCAATGTTTCTTTCTTTTGCCCAATTTTGGTGCAACCTTTCTTGTTTTGGATAAAGGTCAAAGCTTTGGCATCGATCTTTATAACCCATTATTGGAATAGGTTTCTAACATCCTAGGGAGAGCCTATGCCAAAGTTTCACTACATTTGGATTAGTGGTTTGAAAATGAGATCTTTTCTTGGATTCTGTGTAGTATAATCTGCACTATTTCTCGGCGAGTGATCAAACCACAACGAACCAAGCGGTTAGATTACAGACTGGCACGGTCAGTCTAGCCAACTATCAAACCACTTCCAGTTTAGCGGTCCGACAGGTTAAGATAGAAGTCTTAGGCAATCTTTGCGATCTTTGGCTTTTGGTTTTGGTGAACTTGTAAGTTTGTGTTTTCACTGCATGTTATTGATGATACTTGAGGAAAGATTTCAAAAGAGTCATTCATCCCCCTCTGACTCGTCATACCCAATCCTACAAATGGTATCAGAGCCCGATTAGCTCTTCTTCATATATCTTAACTGGTCTTTTAAGCAACGACGTCGGAGAGGTATTACAAAAAGCCTTCTTTCTTTGATGGAGTTGACTGTCACTATTGGAAGACAAGGCTGAGGATGTACACCAGGCTCAAGGCCTAGACATTTGGAACAAAGTGAGAAGTCCAGTTGCTATGCCTACCAATGACGTGGTCCTGGGTGCTGTCCTATCAAGTGAGGTCGAGGCAAATGCTAAGGCACGCAACTTCTTGATCCAAAGCCTAGCGAGAAATGATTTAAATCGAGTAGCTTACTTGCATATGTATATGAATCTAGACGACCCTATCTGATTACCATAAGCGAACGTTAGAAATCAAGAAAGTGTGTGAGACCCAGTTCAAAAACAACTACCAGAAGCTGGAGTGGAATCTAAAGAGTCCATCGATTCCTTCTTTGGTAGATTCCATAAAATCTTGGGTGATCTGAGGTCTGTGGGAGTTACATACTTAGATGCCGACAATGAGGCTCATACTCTGAGTGCTCTTAACATGATTGTTTGGAAAATGAAAATCACTTCCATCAGTGACAAGGCGGACTTGGCAACTATGACTATTGATAAGCTGTTTTCATGACTTAAGACCCATGAGGTGGGCACCATAGCCAAGAAGTCGAAAGGTCCGTAGATAATGGCTCTTGTGACTAATCTTGTCAAGAGTGACTCTTCTTGTGAGAATTTTTCTTCTAGCTTTTTCTTGTCCATGTTTCAAGCTATGAGCAACATGAGAGCTTTCCCATAGATGATCCAGCCCTCATCGCTAGCTGATTCACTCGTGCCTACCACAAAGAAAGAGAGTGTAAGAGAAGTGGTTGAGAGACCATGTGGAGGTATCCCCATGTTTGAGTAATTGACGGTTGTGTTAGTGAGTTTGAGTTTGTTTTGGGTATTCTAGGGTTGAGTACCTTTTACTTATGCTATTGTTGATATGCTGTTTCGTGCCGTGCTGTGTGACGGTTTGCTTGTCTGTGTGACTGCAGGACATCGGAGCTAGGTCATGGTGAGGCGAGCAGGATCGGGACTAGGCACAAGAGGTGTTGGGGTCCAGATGGTCGGTGATGCCGAAGATGATCGAGGCTGGTGAGGTGGTTGCGAGTCGGGAGACGAGGAACGGAGCTGGAGCTACCGGTGATGGACACAACGGGCAACAACGAGCGAACCGGGACTAGGCTCAGGGAGGAGTCGGAGGTCCAGACGGTTGGGTGTCGGTTACGGTCGTGTGCGACGAAACAGACCAGGACTAGACTCAGGTGGAGTCGGAGGTCTCGGTCGGTATAGGGTGGACGCGATAGGTAGCGGCGAGAGGATCGGGACTAGGCTCGTGGAGGAGGCCGAGGTCCGACAGTCGAGGATGCCAGTGCGGTCGTGCAGCAAAGCGGGCCGGACTAGACTCAGGAGGAGTCAAGGTCCAGACGGTCAAGATACCAGACGTGAGAAGCTTCCGTGAAGCTGCTTGAGGGCAATTTGGTAAATTGACTCAAGCAAATGAGTGGAGTGGGTGGTTCTCCCTCCAAAATCTGGTTGAGAGTGGTTTGACCTCCTATTGCCTCATGTGGATGTGAGGAGAATGGGTGGAGGTGGTATGCCACTTGTTGAATTTCTTCTTTGGTGTGAGCCGTTGTCTTCATAAGTGGAGAGATGTAGGCAAGAGAGGGTAGCTCAGCCAAGCAAGAAATGGGTGTGTAGAATTCCTGTAGAGAGAGCTCTAACAAAGGGTGTGTGTTCTCTGTGAGCTCCTGCATGTGCATTGAGTGAGCTCAGTGAGTAGAAGCATGTAGTGTATTTCCCTTGTTAATCAAATGCGTATGGGGACGTAGTGAGTTGGTTGTATCTTCTATGTAATCATTCATGGAAATGAATCCATTTGAGAATTTTAGTCTTCCTTGCCGCTCTGTTGGTTTCAGTTGTTTCTCTGCTGACTTCCGTTTATTTTTGATTTGAGTTGAATTCTTGAGCAAGGAGTTGCAAAATGGAATGCTCAGTGATGGGAAAAGACTCAAGGCCACTTGGCTATTCCATTCCCAGAGCAAATGGAAAAATCAATGATTTCTGTGGTTTCAGTCATTCGCGCCAAATTTGCTCTGTTTTTCACTGTTCTACGTTTCGACTGGTCAGACCGATCCCTGAATGACGGTCAGACCGCATCTGTAAAGGCGGTCAGACCAGCGTAGTGTGGGCGGTCAGACCACTTCTTGACCGGCGGTTAGACCGGAGAATATGAGGCGATCATACCGGCATATAGCCGGCGGTCAGACCGGTCTTGAACCGATGGTCTGACCAGCCGAGCTCGTGCGGTCTGACTGGCCTTCAAGCTGCGGTCAGACCGGCCTCTTGTTTATTGTCTACTGATTTGCTTGTTCACCTGTTTTCTCCTTTGCGTCGTTCGTGTTTGTTCAGTATGAACTTCCAGAGAGCATGACTCATCTTCTTCATAGCTTTCATAGCTATCGGAGATAAGAGATGCATGTGGATACTTGGGGGCAAATTTTAAAACGCACCATTCACCCCCCTTTGTTGCCATTTCCGATCCTACAATTGGTATCAGAGTCGCTTTGCTCTTCTTGATAGATCTTAACCGGTCTGTGAGCCATGGCATCCGATAAGTATTCCACCAAGCCCCCGATCTTCGATGGGATCGACTATCCCTTCTGGAAGAGTCGGATGAAGACATACATACATGCTCAGGGCTATGCGATTTGGCACAAGGTCAAAGTTCGCTTTGTTGTTCCTGCCGATGAGAACATCAATGCCAGAAATATGGCTGATGTTGAGGCAAATGCTAAGGCAAGGAACATCATCATCCAAGGTTTGAGCCGAAACAAGTTTGATCGCATTTCTCATCTTTCATCAGCTTTCGACATTTAGGAGACCCTCGATGCTTATCATGAGGGCACCACCCAAATTAAGATAGTTCGACAAGACCAATTCAAGCGAGATTACAACAAGCTTGAAATGCTCGCTGGAGAGTCCCTTGATGAATATTTTGCGAGATTCCAGAAGATCTTGAGCAACCTTCGAGCGGTCGGTCTCACATACCCCGACTCGGACAACACTGACAATGCTTGCGGCTTTGGATCTGTATGTTTGGGAGATGAAGGTGACCACCATCAAGGACACCACTGATCTTTCGACATTGACTCTTGATGTGTTGTACTCACGTCTCAAGACTCACGAGATTGACATTGTCTCTCGTAAATCGAAGTCACAGTCGATGGCCTTGGTCACTGATCCCGGTCCTGCCTCTGGTTCTTCTGCTGACACTATCTCGGGTTTCTCTCTTGCTGCTCTGTGTGAAATTGATGATGATCATCTAGAGCAGCTTCCGAAAAACCAACTAGCCCTCTTAGCCAGAAAGTTCTCACATGCATACAAGAGGGTTAGGGAGAGAAAGAGAGGAGGACCCGTGATTTGCTTTGAGTGTGGTGGCCCCAACCACATTCGAGCAAACTGCCCCAAACTGGAGGGCAAGAACGACTACGGCGGTTCGAGCAAGAATGACTACACCAACAAGAACCGCAACATGAAGCCCCCAAGCAAAGAGAAGAAGTTTCGCAACCTTGGCAAAGCCAAGAAGCTCTTCCACCGCGTCTTCACCGCCTTCGACGACCTCGACCTCAGCGAGGTGGAGGGATGGAGTGACGACGATGGGAAGAACGATCAAGATCCCAAGGATGGCGATGACTTCAGCGGCATGTGCTTCATGGCCCTTGAGGGTGACATCAGCGACAGCGAGCTTTACTCTGACTCCGATGAGGTATATCCTTCTTATGATCAGCTAAATGATGCTTTTCTTAAGCTAGGAAAATTCCATGCTAGATCTAGAGCTAAGTGTAGCGAGTTGGAGAAGGAAGTAGAGAGATTATCACAGGAGCTTACTTCACTTATATCTGCTCCCTCCCGTGACGACTGTGATGTATGCTCCTCTTTGCTTGGCGATATGGAGAAATTAAGGATTTCTCATGATAGTGTGACCTCTGAGCTAGATTTGCTTAAGGTGGAGAATGTTAGTCTTTTGGCTAAACTAGAGATGAGTAGGACTACTGCTCTTTCATCTACTGTTATTGAGACTACATCTTGCACCTCATGTGAGGATAAGGACAATGCATTTAGAGGTCTTTACACAATGCTTATTGATCTGCCTGAGACTTGTGAAAGTTGCAATAATTTGAAAATGAACTTAAAAAGGGCAGATCATAAAATTGCTGAGTTACAAACTTTTCTGCTAGAGCCTATTGCTTCATGTGTGAATTATCTCAAGCTGACTGCTAAGCTTGAATATGTCTCTAAATAGTTTCAAGAATTAATTGATCACAATAATAAATTGGCTCAATAAGCTTCTAAGGACCCTGTTAGCTCACCATGCAACAGTTGTGAAAAACTAAAATCTGACTTGATTGCATTGAATGAAAAATGTGTGAAGCTAACTAAGGACCTTCTAAAGAAGCCACCATCTGCTTGTAATGTGTGTGCTGGTGTGGGGAAGAAGCATGAGGGTTTGGTAGAGACGCCTAGCGATGTGAACCAAATGGCTAGCAGTAGGACTATCCCTTCTGAGGCGGCTATGCGTGCACATGCCATCCGTTCTTCTGCTGTTGGTTCTTCTTCTACTCCCTTACCTTCTGCTGTCTCCTCTTCCCCCTGCTCTTCTTGCACCTCTCTCTTTGGGAGTGTCAGTATCTTATGAACACTCTTGAGAAATTTGTTGGAGGCAAGAAGAAGTTAAATCTTATTCTAGACCAGTCCAAGATTTGCAAATTCAATCAAGGTCTAGGATATGATTTTCTTCAGGATGTTAGGAAGCATCCACCTGCTGTTCTCAGACCCATAGCAGCAGGGGTGATTGAGGTCAAGTACAGAACTAAGAAAGTTCAATTCAAATCAGCGGGCTTTGTCCAAGGGATCTCTGACAGTAAGGTGGTTACACCTGTTGCTTCGACCTCTCAGAAGGCGAAGCCTCATCATGCTACTTCTACCTCTCAGAAGGTGAAGTATCATTGTACCTTCTGTCAGAAGGATGGACACTTGGTCGAGAGATGATTCAGGCGTGCTAAGATCGCGCGTAGAGACCGTGTTCAGGCTCTTAGGCGCATTCAGGGTCAACCCCAGACCTTGAGTGCACCTAAGACCAACACGAGGTCGAGAGTTGCTTCTGTTGATGAGTTTGGATAGCATCAAGGACTTGGTTTTTCTGGTTCTTCTGATTTTTGTCCTCGATATGCCTCCGATCGTGACTTCCGTCGTCCTGAGGGTAGATCGTGTTTTCCTCGTCGAGATAGCTACCCGCGGCAAGATTAGTGTGTTGCCGGTGCTCTGACTCGCTCTCCCGTAGCACCCGGACCCAGCAATAGCTTCAGGTCTGCACATAGACCGTCTGGTGTTTTGAGCGATAGAGAGCGTAGGGTAGTTACAGGTCAGTCGTGTGCAACTACTTCTTCTGCTCGATGTGTGACTCAGTATTGGGTTCCAAAATCTCTTTTGGTTTATCACAGTACTGAGCCTTTACTCTCTATTTGACTCAGGTTCGCCGGGTTGGGAAGAGAGAGGTTTGGCTTGTGGACTCCGGGTGTTCTCGACACATGACCGGAGACTCTCGTTGGTTCTCTTCCCTAACCCGAGCTCCAGGTGATGAGACTATCACCTTGGGAGACGCTTCGTTTGGGCGCGTCATCGCCAAAGGTATTGTGCGCGTTAATGATTCATTATTTTAAAAGATGTTGCCTTGGTTAGTAAGCTACAGTATAATTTGCTTTCTGTCTCTCAGCTTACCGATGATGGTTTCGAGGTGAGCTTTAAGAAAAATGCTTGCAAAATTCTTGATTCTTCGGGTAGTCTGGCTAGCGGGATTTCTAGATATGGGAAGATCTTTCGTGCTAATTTTGTTGAGTCTTCTGGTGATCCTCTCAGGTGTTTAGTTGCTTCTGAGTTCCGTGATCTCACTTTCTGGCATAGGAGACTTGGTCATATTTGATTTGACCATTTGACCCGAGTTAGCGGCCACGATCTCATTCGTGGTCTACCTAAACTCAAGATGGTCGAAGATCTAGTTTGTGCTTCTTGTCGGCACGACAAGATGGTTGCCTCTTCTCATCCACCGGTCACAGTGACTATGACCGATGCACCAGGACAGCTACTCCACATGGACACCGTTGGTCCAGCTCGAGTGCAGTCAGCAGGAGGGAAGTGGTATGTTCTTGTCGTTGTCGATGACTTCTCGAGGTACTCTTAGGTGTTTTTCTAGCCTCGAAGGATGAGACATTTACATATTTTCGAGGTCTTTTTAGTAGGCTTTCTGTTGAGCTCCTGGTTGCCTTACGAGCGATCCGCAGTGATAATGGCACGTAGTTCAAGAATTCCTACTTTGAGAGGTTTTGCGGTGAGACAAGTGTAGAGCACCGCACCAGTTCTCTTCTCCATACGTCCCCTAGCAAAATGGTGTTGTGGAGAGTAAGAACCGTACCTTGGTCGAGATGGCTAGGACGATGCTTGATGAGTACTCTACACCGAGGAAGTTTTTGGCTGAGGCTATAGCCACCGCATGCCATGTTTCAAACCGAGTTTTTCTCAGGGCACACTTGCATCACACTTCTTATGAGTTGAGATATGGGCGAAAGCCCAGACATTTTCGTGTGTTTGGTTGCAAGTGTTTTATTTTGAAGTCCGAGAACCTAGATAAGTTCGAGTCACGTTCTTGTGATGGTATCTTTATAGGTTACTCGACATGTATATATAGTCTGGAACTGCGAGTCTAGTAAAATGGTAGAGACTGAGGTGACCTTCGATGAGGCCAGTCCGGGGACTAGGCTCGATATCGCAGGTTCTTTAGAGCAGTCCTTGGCCATTTTTGTGGATGATGAGGAGGATGGAGATGAGGGTTGTCTGCCCGATCCAGTTTCTCCTCCCCTTGAGGTGCCTGTTTCCACCACCGCACCTCGAGGTGATCAGCCCATGCCTTCCACATCTTCTGGAGTTAGTGGCTCTGTTCCTATCTCGTCAACTCATGAGGTAGAGGCCACTTCTTCATCTCATCGAGGACCTTCCCGAAATATCCAGAAAGACCATCCTTCAGAGCAGATGATTGGAGACCTCTTTGAGCGAGTCACACGCTCAAAGTCCGGCATGTCACATTTCTATCTCCATTCTGCCTTCGTTGCCACCTTTGAGCCCAAGGATGTTAGTCATGCTCTTTCTGATGAGTCATAGGTTAATGCCATGCATGAGGAGTTAGAAAATTTCGAAAGAAACAAGGTTTGGTCGCTTGTTGAGACCCCTAGAGGTCACAATGTCGTTGGTACCAAGTGAGTGTTCAAAAACAAGCAAAGTAAGGAAGGGGTAGTCATTCGAAACAAGGCTAGACTAGTAGCTCAGGGCTTCTCCCAGGTTGATGGTCTAGATTTTGAGGAGACCTTTGCTCCTGTAGCTAGGCTTGAGGCCATTAGAATCCTGCTTGCTTTCGCAGCTTCTAAGGGTTTCAAGCTTTACCAAATGGATGTCAAGAGTGCCTTCCTCAATGGGTTTATTGAGGAAGAAGTCTATGTTAGACAACCTTCAGGATTCAAGAACCCCAAATACCCAAACTATGTCTACAAGATTTTCAAAACCTTGTATGGATTTAAGCAGGCCTCAGAGCTTAGTATGAGAGGCTTAAGTCCTATTTGTTGATTCATGGGTTTGAGATGGGTAAGGTAGATAAGACCTTATTCATTTGCAGGCATGGCAATGACCTTCTTCTCATCCAGATCTATGTGGATGATATCATCTTTGGCGGCTCTTCTCATGCTCTCGTTTCACAGTTCTCAGATGTCAAGAGCACCGAGTTTGAGATGAGCATGATGCGTGAGTTGACCTTCTTCCTTGGCTTCCAGATCAAGCAGACTCGGGAGGGTACTTTCTTGCATCAGGGCAAGTACACTCGTGACTTCCTGAGACGCTTTGACATGAGTGATGGCAAGCCGGTGTTAACTCCAATGGCATTCATAGCTTCACTTGACCTAGATGAGGATGGCGAGCCAGTTGATCAAAACGAGTACAGAAACATGATTGACTCTCTCCTATACCTCACTGCCTCGAGACCGGACATACACTTCTCTGTGTGTCTATGTGCTCGGTTTCAGGCTTCTCCTCGTGTATCTCACCGTCAGGCGGTGAAGCGCATTCTTCGGTACCTTCGAGCTACCATTGACTATGGTATTTGGTACTCTTCGTCTTCCTGTCTTTCCCTTAGAGCCTACTCAGACGCAGACTTTGCCGACTGTAGGATAGATAGGAAGAGCACTTCTGGCACCTGCCAATTAATTGGCACTTCTCTTGTCTATTGGTCCTCTAGGAAGCAATCCGGTGTTGCACAGTCCACCACAGAGGCCGAGTACGTTGCTGCCGCCTGTTGCTGCAGCCAGGTACTGTGGATGACTTCGACCCTGCGGGACTTTGGGTTAGTTATAGACAGTGTTCCACTCTTTTGAGATAACACTTCTGCTATTAATATTGCTAAGAACCCAGTGCAGCACTCTCGGACCAAGCACATTGATATTCGATTTCACTTCCTTAGAGACCATGTGGAGAAGGGTGACATAGTGCTCCTGTTTGTGCAGAGTGACTACCAGTTGGCGGATATCTTTACCAAGCCTCCTGCGGGGAGAGCTTGGGGTGGTCTGTCCTTATGGACTGTAGTGAGGGGGAGCTTTGTGCTATACTATTTTATCCTGTATATTATTGCTTCTGTTCTCATTTTGTTGCATTATTTTTAGGTGCATTCGGGTTAGTCCTCCTAGCATAGATTAGAGTGTTTCTCTTGTCTAGTTGCTTAGATTTCTTTCTCTCATCTTGTGATTCTAGGATGCTGCTTATTAGCTGTCTCTCTTCTCATTAGGTTGAGCTCACTCACTTCTTACATGTTCTAGCAAGGGTTGGGCCACCCTTGGGTAGACAGGGAACGTGTTTGCTCCTTAGTGTGCTAGACGAGCAGTTGATAGTCCTAGTGTCATATGGGGCAGATGAGAGTCAGTCTGAGCCATAGTATCCTCTATATCTTGTCTATGCTTTAAGGACTGTCTTTCCGGTTTCCCTTCCCAGCTTCTCGGTTTCTAGCTTTGGTTCAGGGGGAGTTCATTTGGGAGCTTCTGGAGCTTAATATTGATATAACTCAACTTGAACGAAAAGTGCATCACATGTTGAGGGGGAGTTGGATTTTCTGCATTTCATTTCAGCATTCTGCATTGTAATATAACTACATGGAGCCTTGATTATTATCCTTTTATGACATGTTTACAATGCTTTACATCTTACCATGATCTGTGGTTAATTGCTAGATTTATCATAATTTTATATGTGTCATCAAGCCTTTGACATGATAAGTTGATTAAAATTGCTCAACTTGAATTAAGACATGTCATGATTAGCTCTTGAGACTAGTCTGTCTTTAGTTATCTTTTTATGATTCATGCCATGTCAAATAGGTGGAGTTGAGTATTGAATCCTTATTGAGCTTTAGATTGAGCTATGATAGTTTCTTGATGAACCATGAGTTAGTACAACTATTTAAGAAAGCAAAACGATCTCTTTTATGTGAAAGAACTGATCTCACCAACTCTTTCTCATGAGACTGCTTGCCATTGCACTAGGCATGAACTCAGGGGGAGTTTTGGATGACCAAGATCATCTTCTTAAGCTTATTGCTTGGAGTGGTCGCATAAGGCTTGAGATCTAGCACATGACAAAAAATTTTTGGTTGGAAACGACCATATGTCAATTGTGCTAAATTTGCTTAACTACAAAAAGAATCAAGTACTTGAACAAATGATTCATTCTTGAACTTGTAGCACTCTAAATTGACTCAATTTAGCTTCTTGGTTCTACTTAGACTATTGACATGGCTTGCATCATCTTTGGATACCTCTAGCTAGACTTTGATCTTGAATGGCTTGACATGCTAAGAAATTCATCAAAATTTCAGATTGTTACTTATGTGGCTTGGCTTGATTGTGCATATCTTGTTATGACCTTGATAGCATTCATATTAATTATGGCTTGGTGTAATACTCAAAAGTCAATTTGGATAATATTCATGGCTCTAATTGCTTAGCGTTGAATAAAATTCAGCCACACCATGCTATATTCTCTCTTTTGCATCTTGATGACTCTATTGCCAAAAGAGGGAGAATATTGGAGAAAAAGCCACTTTTTGGGAGCTTTGGAAGCGTTTAAGGAAAACTTGCTCTTTCTTTTGCTCCTTTGTCAACATGGTCATTAACATCATTCTCTTTCTCCTGGACCATGTATGACTTTCAAACAAACTCAATCCTATGCTTTTTTTGTGTTTGTCAATATACTCATCAAGGGGGAGATTGAGAGACCATGTGGAGGTATCCCCATGTTTGTGTTAGTGAGTTTGAGTTTGTTTTGGGTATTCTAGGGTTGAGTGCCTTTTACTTATGCTATTGTTGATATGTTGTTTCGTGCCGTGCTATGTGACGGTTTGCTTGTCTGTGTGACTGCAGGACTTCGGAGCTAGGTCATGGTGAGGCGAGGAGGACCGGCACTAGGCACAGGAGGTGTTGAGGTCCAGACGGTCGGTGATGCCAAAGATGATCGAGACTGGTGAGGTGGTTGCGAGTCGGGAGACGAGGAACCGGAGCTAGAGCTACCGGTGATGGACACGACGGGCAACGACGAGCGAACCGAGACTAGGCTCAGGGAGGAGTCGGAGGTCCAGACGGTTGGGTGTCGGTTGCGGTCGTGTGCGACGGAACAGACCAGGACTAGACTCAGGTGGAGTCGGAGGTCTCGGTCGGTATAGGGTGGACGCGACAGGTAGCGGCGAGAGGATCGGGACTAGGCTCAGGGAGGAGTTGAGGTCCAGACGGTCAGGATGCCGGGTGCGGTCGTGTGCAGCAAAGCGGGCCGGACTAGACTCAGGAGGAGTCAAGGTCCAGACGGTCAAGGTACCGGACGCGAGAAGCTTCCGGGAAGCTGCTTGAGGGCAATTTGGTAAATTGACTCAAGCAAATGAGTGGAGTGGGTGGTTCTCCCTCCAAAATTTGGTTGAGAGTGGTTTGACCTCCTATTGCCTCATGTGGATGTGAGGAGAATGGGTGGAGGTGGTATGCTACTTCTTGAATCTCTTCTTTGGTGTGAGCCGTTGATTTCATAAGTGGAGAGATGGAGGCAAGAGAGGGTAGCTCAGCCAAGCAAGAAATGGGTGTGTAGCATTCCTGTAGAGAGACCTCTAGCAAGGGGTGTGTGTTATCTGTGAGCTCCTACGTGTGCATTGAGTGAGCTCAGTGAGTTTGCATGTAGTGTATTTCCCTTGTTAATCAAATGCGTATGGGGACGTAGTGAGTTGGTTGTATCTTCTATGTAATCATTCATGGAAATGAATCCATTTGAGAATTTTAGTCTTCCTTGCCGCTCTATTGGTTTCAGTTGTTTCTCTGCTGACTTCTGTTTCCTTTTGATTTGAGTTGAATTCTTGAGCAAGGAGTTGCAAAATGGAATGCTTAGTGATAGGAAAAGACTCAAGGCCACTTGGCTATTCTATTCCCAAGAGCAAATGGAAAAATCAATGATTTCTGTGGTTTCAGTCATTCGCGCCAAATTTGTTTTGTTTTTCACTATTCTAGGGTTTCGGCCGGTCAGATCGATCCCTGAATAGCGGTCAGACCGCATCTGTAAAGGCGGTCAGACCAGCGTAGTGTGGGCGGTCAGACCGCTTCTTGACCGGCGGTCAGACCGGAGAATATGAGGCGGTCAGACCGGCATATAGCCGGCGGTCAGACCTGTAACACCCCAGGACCCACATTACCCTGGGATGCTACTAAAACAGCTCTACAACTAGCTAATTTTCAAGATAACATAAACTGGCAACAATTATTAAACAAGATAATACAAGATAATACAAGCGGAAGCATAAACAGCTAAGGGATAACAGATTGCTTGGTCCAGTCCTTGTTCAGCAGACTGTGGAGAAGGTGCGGGAGGTTCGTCAAAACTTATTGGCTGCTCAGAGATGACAGAAAAGTTATGCGGACGTTCGACGCCGTGAGTTGGAGTTTGCGGTTGGTGACCTTGTGCTTCTTCGAGTGTCGCCGACAAAGGGCATTGTTCGTTTTGGTACCACCGGGAAGCTTAGCCCGCGGTACATTGGCCCTTTTCCAGTGGTTGCTCGTGTGGGCAGTTTGGCTTATCGTTTGGAATTGCCGAACTCGTTGAGTGGTGTGCACAATGTCTTCCATGTGTCGATGCTGAGGAAGTATTTGCGGGATCCCGAGCACAAGATTGACACAGGGCGGTCACGGTGGATCGTGATCTCATTTGAGAGTCGGCGGGCGTATCTTGGATACTTCTGAGCGAGTCTTGAGGAATAAGCCATCCAGTACGTGAAGGTCCTCTGGACATTTCAGTCCGAGAGGGAGGCTACGTGGGAGCTTGAGGATCAAATGCGAAAGAAGTACCCCGAGCTCTTCGAGGCTGGTGAGTACTCGTAGTTGTGGTTTTGTTTTTCCTTTGGTTTGCCTTTTGCTTTGTTGTTCTCTTGCTTTGTGGGTTGAGGTGTTAGATTCGAGGATGAATCCCAGCCGACCCACCTTCCAACCCCTCGCCTGTTCTCGCCGAAGCCGCCCGGCTCCGCTCCTGTTCCCCTTCTCCTCCTCGCCCTCATTGCACGCCCGGCTCCCGCTCTCCCGATTCTTGGCCCGGTCGGCCGCCGCGAGGCGTGGACCCCAACAAGCCACGCCCTTGCGAATCCTGCCGACACCCATCCCCTCCGGCCGAGCCTCGTGCCTGCTCCTCCCGCCTCCTCCACGCCGAGCCCCGCGCCGGACATTGCCCACCGGTCCTCCGTCACCGCCTGGTTCCGTCGCCTTTAAAACCCTGTCCGAGGCCCCGATCGAACCGCCCTGCTCCGCTGACTCTCCTCCCCAAAGGAATTGTGTTTCCAGTGCCCCGAACGCCGCCGGCAGCTCTTCTCCCCCAACTCCGGTCGGCGAGGAATCGGCCACTCGGAGCCACTCCAAGCCAATTCCTCGGAGCCAGAGCTTCCTCGGAGCGTCGCCAAGCTTCTTCCGTCTTCGGCCGGGCCTTTCCTCACCTCTTCGTCGCTGGCACCGAGCTCCTCCCCGATTCGCCGCCGCCTCACGTCGCCGGCCAGCCTCGGAGCCTCCCTGGCCTGACCAACAACACCGTAAGCCTCCCACTATCTCCCACATGCTCGAGCACACACGAATTTCACCCTTCATCCTCCCGGTCGCCGCAGTCCCCTTTCCACCTCCCCGCCGGCCGCTCCCAGCATTGCCGACCCCTCCTAGCGCCATCCCGGGCCATGCCACCTCCTCCATTGGCTTCTACGCATCCCCGGGAACCCATTTTGCCAGCTCACCCTGCCCCTCTAGCCTCCCTTCGCCGGAACTCCCGCCGCTCAGCCGCGCCGGCTGGCTCCTCTGTTTTAGCCCCAGCTCGTGGATGGCATTTCTAAATTGTCCCCATTCCACATTCATAACGGGGCGAATGCCCAGCCGGTCAGCCGCGTTAGCATCCAGCGTGAGGTCCTGGGTTCGATCCCACCAACCACCTCATTTTCCTTTCTTTTTTTTTATTTGTTTACTTCAAGTTTTGTACCCCATTCAAGTTAGTAAAAATTACGAAAAAATTGGGGAATAATCTAGGGAATATAATAAATTTAGTTAGGACGTAACATAAGGTTATTTCATATTTAATATCTGGTTATTTCCTGCACGAGCAGCTAAAGAAGTTTAAATATTTAATTGAGGCCTAATTATCAAATTAAAGGCATTAATAAAATGTGGTTCAGTGCATAGTCCAAAGTTGATAAAATTCTAATTAAAAATGCATTCAAGATGTAGATTAAGAAAAATGAATAATACGTTTACCTATTAGAAGCAAAATTTTAAATTAAAGATTCCCCCTAATTATAATGTAAGCCCTAACATTTAACATACCGTCGTTAAACAAACCTCCGTGGTAGATTTAATTAAGTAGCCACGTTAATATGTGAACCGTATGACAAACCTTGATAAATAAGTTGAACTAAAAATAACGCTAAGCTTAATAATAACAAAGGTGTAGATGAAATGATAATGGTGCCAATGATTAAATCTTAGCATTAGATTTAGTAAATAATAATATTGAGCATAAATGTATATAACCAGCTAGGACCCGTATAAATAGATCCTAACTCAAATTAAACTAAGCCTAGTGATAACTACGAATACATAAAGTATCACGCCATAAGATGCTATAGACCCGGACTCTAGGATTAATACATCGTGTATATAATATATGCCCTGAATATTAACTCTCGACAAAATAATACCTGGCTAGACTTGTACACCAACTCATAGGTCTAACCTACCTCATGGAACTTCCTAAATAAATATAAAATAATAAAAGAGATTACTAATAAAAAGATCAAATCATCATATTCTACCACCGACTTTGCCTACAATCACTCATTAACTCATAATAAAACTAAATTGAGTTTATTCGGATTTATTTGGATCTTTGGAGTTATTTGCTTTTATTGGTATTCAGTCATTTATCGCGTAATTAGAAACGGGAGTCCCGAAGAATCAACTGATCAAGCGTAATCGATAGCGAAGTGAAGATAAATACCCGAAGATCAAGAGAAAGCATCGTGTGAGCACGAGACCGCAGTAAACCGCGCCAGGCGGGTCAATACTTTGATCATGTTGAACCTACATTTTCTGCAAATTACTTTTGTTTAACTTATCAAAATGCATGCTATTATTTCATGTACAAATACATGTTTAATTTAAGATCCTAGTCATATGCCCATGTTTACCTTGATTAGTATTACACTCCCTTTTGAATACTTGATTATGTGAACCTTGTCGCCCTAGCAAAAATTATGATAGTAACCTTTCGAAAATAAGTCCGTAATTATATGCCATGCTTAGTATTGCATAGATACTCATGGGTGTGAGAACGCCCAAGCATCACTTTTAATCATGAGAGTTTGGTTGGGCAGTCATGGTGGTAATGACTGGTATATGTTCGATATAGTTATTTTATACTCCCAAAGATCTCAACTTGCTTGAATATCTGGGCGGATGGTTCGAGGGTGTGTGAGTGGTGCGGTGGAAGCACAATGTGGTTAGTGGAAGAACCGCCCAGATACCTCTAAGGACTGAATCTTGTCATGATCTCCCACGTAAAACAGTGCAACCACAAGTCTGTAAAGTACAACTTGGCTAAGTAAATTTATCGAAATTTCTGGACTCATCTCACTGGTAGTGGAGTGGAGTGGATACGCAAGGGCAAGGGGAGGCCTAAAGGGACACCAAGGGGAGGGTGAAGTTTTCCAGCTGTTCTAAGCGTTGTGGGAAGTGGAGCCCACTGCGTTAATGCTGTGGAAAACATCCCGTGCATAGATGGGACCCACCGCAAGTGGGCAGTTTCCCATAAGGTGAGATGACAAAGGGAACTAGATACTTTGAAAAGTCACTGTGATGGTCTGCTCAACTGCATGACTAAGGAATCATGTGGGGCAACGAGTTGATTGTCTCTTGTGGTGAAAGTGTACAAACTCTGCAGAGTCAAAACTATTCGAATAGCCGTGCCCACGGTCAAGGGCGGACACGGGAACTTAACCAGATATAGTTCTATTTCAAAAACTTTGTGGGTGGGAATGGAAAAGTGGAGGGCAGTGCAAGGCCCTGATTTGTGTTGTCTTGGGTGTCGTCCCAGTGATAAGTTAAGCGGCTCTAACGCTGAAGGATTAAGCATATGGTGCAGATGCCATGTAACGGTGGATGAAATCTGAATCGCTATTATTATTGCATTCTCTTATACATTATATTTTTGTTCAAACTGCTAGGTCTCAGGAAATTCATATGTATTGTATTTTTAATGATGATAATACTTATCACCAAATAAAAGGGGCAGGAAGAATAAATAGAGAGGTAGAGACGGAGATAGTTGTCATGGTAAAAATATATAAGATGCTAGTGGGATCATGTCGACCATAAAAGGGGATTGATAATGTGGATTTTGGGAGTAAATTGGTGGAGTCTAAATGGGTTGCTAGACCAGATAAATGATTTAAATGATTTTGGAGAACTAGAAAGTGCAAAGAAAATTACGGGATTACGATACAGACAAATAATATGAATCCTTGGAAGAGGTTGGGAATGATGTGATTAATAGGATTTGATCATATACTAGGAGAATGAGTTGAATTTCTGGGGTGATTGGTAAATGATAGCGAGTACTAAAGCATAATCCTGAGCACTGATAGTCTTGGTGGAAGTAAACTAGTGAATTAGTAAGAGATAGATAATGGCAAATAAGATTGATATTTGGGAGGGCAAATTATGGTTTTGAATCACTATCAAAGAATTGAATTGTAGAAAGTCCTGATAAGAATGATTTTTGGTGAAATAAAAAGTAATTATGTTAGGGGATTGCTAGAAACTACGAGGTGAAGAATTAATGAACAGCAATCACAAGATTGGGTTATTAGGAATTTTATGACACAACAGATGTCGGTGGATACAAAATAAAGGACACCAGATTTTCACTAGCATGAGGAGCTAAATAGATTGTTAAATATTAAGCCTAAGATTGGATTTATGAATGCGTGGCGGGTATTCAGACCCATGTACGGAATTGGTAACCTCGATTCGATTATTGAATATTTTGGGTCATGCAATAGAAATCCTTTGATCGGTGGGTCACAGGTAAATGTACTGGAGTATAAATAAGTTGAGTAGTTAACAAGAAGTTAATTGGTGGATCTGAGATCAGTGTGATACGGTTCTGGTGAAATTTGAGATTTGTGGAATAAATTTTATGGGGAAGCTAGGATTATGTGAGAATTAAACACCCATGGCTGGATTAATGAAATGGTGTGTTGCGAAATGGAAAGTGTATAATCGGTGGATTAAATAAATGATGACACTCGCTGTTCGAAGTTTTAGACAACAATAGTAACACCATGGTTAAATAATAAGAATAATGTTAAAAGCAATTTCTGGCAAATAAAACAACCCGAGCCTCTCCTTTGATTAGCCATGCATACTATTTATTTGCATTCTGTGTATTGGCTCGCGGAGCACGGTGGTTAGTGTGCTCACACTCGCTCTCATAACAAATTCAGAATCAGGAATTGGACCACTACGCATCAGCAATACTTTGGTCTTGATGGTAAAGAAGATGAAGATGTCAAGGGCTAGGTCGCGATCCTCCAGTTGGCTGCCTGTGGGCAAGTCCTGAAGGTCCCACCTATGTGTTTCGTTCTTCCGCTGCTGCATTTTATTGGTTTCGGTCTAAACGGCCCATGTGTACGTTTACTAATTTATTTATGCTTCCGCATGTTATGTATTTTGATATTCATTTTCTGTATCTGTGAGCACTATCTGCTGATCTAGGGAATAGTGCAATAAATCACAGATGATTCCGGATGTAAAATCTGGGGTCTTACAAGAATGTAATACCCTCATCGTCGTTCGGCGCAAATTTTTAAAACAATTGCGGAATCGCCGGTTTTTCGGTAAATCGCGGGATGGAAAAAATATAAATTGTAGAACTTTAGAAAAGGAATAAAATATAATAAAAATTATTTTTAAAATCAGTTTTGGGCTGCCGGGGGGTGGGCCAACCACCCATGGCCCAAGGGGGGAGGCGCACCACCCCCCACCCTTGCCGCACCCTCCCATAATAACCCTAGGCGCCCCTCTCCTCCCCCAAACCAGCCGCCCCTGCCCTCTCCCTCCCTATTGGCTGCGCCTCCACCCCAAGGAGTCCCCCCCATTGCTGCCCTTGGAGAAGGAGAAGAAGGAGAAGGAAAAGAAGGAGAAGGAGAAGAAGGAAGGAGAAGGAAGGAGAAGAAGAGGAGGAAATTTTGGGGAAAATCTTCACCTAGGTAATTTTTTCCTTATCCCAAATCCTCTGTTTTATGAATTATTTAGGGTTCTTGGCACGGATTATGAAGATAGTTAATAGATCAATTGCCCGATTAGAGATTAGACGCTGACTGCTTTTAGATCGATTCGCGCCGTGCGGCTTGTCGTGCGGTTTTGATCTAGAAAACGAATTTTCCTGTGGATCTTCCCAAAAGCAACGTTGTAGAGGACTTCCAGATGCATCTCCTGTATGTTTTTCAAATTTTTCTACCGTGGGATCTGGGAGATACGGAGTCGGCAATACCGCTGTCCGTCAGGCGGAAAGATTGGTATAGTCCGACGGTAATCCGGAGATTAAAAATAGTAAATGAATTTTCTGGACATGGACGTAGTTGAGAAAGTTGTGGATAATTTAGAGATCTAGCTTCTGTATAAATTTCATAATTTTTAGACCTCTGTGCTGTTGTTGGCACGCGTTTGAATACTGCTGTCCAATCTGCCAGAACAGAGTTCTTCCTCTGTTTAGGACATTAAATTACATCTAGTTGTGATCCGAATAAAAATAGGTGTTCTATATGAAAATTTAAGCTTTTAAGTCATGATTCCAGAGAGGTATCGTTTTCTATATTGGATCATTATTTTTAAATATACGAAAAAGTGAAGTAGCGCTGCTGCAGAGGGTATTATGTTGGTTTGTTGGGCGGAGTAGAGATTGTGCGGGTTCGGGTTTCTAGCGATGTTTTATATATTTATGTCGTGCTTGTATGCTGTGGTTGTGTGCTGAGAGTTGTCTTATGGACAGGTGGTCTTGTCCCTGAGCGCTCTTGATTTTTGTTGATCTTCGCTTCGTCGAATTGAGGCAAGTGAACATAGCGGTGGTTGCTACCGTTTAACTTGTTATTCCTTCTACTTGCAATTTGATACATGATGCCATGATTGCATGATATTTTAGTTATGGAGATGATAGCAAACATTGATATGTTGATATTATGCTAGTAGACATGTGAAATTCTTGCTTATTAGTAAAATGTGACATGAAAATAACATGTGGTGGATGTGGAGATATTGAGAGCATGATAATGCTCCTTGTGGATGAAATAATATGATTAATGAATTACCATATCATTCATGTTATATCATATCATTTGCATATGTGGATGTCGCCGCACTTAGCCGCGACCGTACCGGTACATCAACGTATATTGCCGTAATACGATGCACCTCTTCGCCCGCGGAAGCGTCTTATATTGCCGTAATACGATGCATTGCAATTCTTGCCCTAGCAAGAGTGATGTGGAGCATAGCATGAAGCATTCATACGCATTTAATGGATATTTAAATGACTGCATTCACATGCCATTTAAATCTGAAAATTGAAGAGATTTGATTTATGGAAGATTGTGGTGGCTTATTAATTATGAAAACGAATTGTGGTTGTGTATGTATGAAATTAATGATGATAATTATTTGTTCGTAGTTTGAATAACTTGTTAAACTGTTTGCTTGCTGAGATTTATATCTCACCCTTGTTTTCCCCTCCCTACAGGTGGACTTTGAGCATACATTGGGAAGGGTAGAGCAACACCACATTGATCCACCTGGATATTGTTTTAATGCTGAAATAAAGTTGAAAGAATTCTAGTCTTTGCTTAGCTCTCTTGTTGATGAATGTTTCATCTTTTAATGTTTAATTCGGAACCGTTCCTTTGGTTAGTATGTTGAAGTTGATTATGAATATTAAATTATTATTACTATTCTGTTATCTCTTAATTGTTTATGCTTTCGCTTGTATTATCTTGTTTATCAATTGATGTCAGTTTAAGTTATCTTGTAAATTGGCTAGTTGTAGAGTAGTTTTAACAGCATTCCAGGGCATTGTGGGTCCTGGGGTGTTACAAGACCGGTCTTGAACCGTGGTGCGACCAGTAGAGCTCGTGCGGTCGGAGAAGCCTTCAAGCTCATGCATCGACCGAACCTCTTGTTTACTGTCTGCTGATTTGCTTGTTCACCTATTTTCTCCTTTGCGTCGTTCGTGTTTTTCAGTATGAACTTCCAGAGGGCATGACTCATCTTCTTCATAGCTTTTGTAGCTATCGGAGATAAGAGACGCATGTGGATACTTGGGGGCAAATTTTAAAAGGCACCAATCACCACCCCCCTTTGTTGCCATTTTCGATCCTACAGTGGTCTAGTTGTTTGCTTTGAGTGTAGTGAGATAGATATTTTCATGCTCGTTGTCCTAACTTTTGTGAACAGGAACAGATGTAATCGTGGGAGGAAGAACTACATGAAGGATATGGAGAGAAGATGACCATCATCAAGTGAATTCTCTAAACGGATACACGAGGCAAAGGTACAACTAGTATAGGCTAAGAATGTGTTCCTAGTTTTTTTACCTATTTCAGTGTTTGGTTTGGAGACCAAATTGCTAGTATAGGTTGCGTACTATTAAGATTGGTTTGGTCTAGTACCTTGAATGTCATTATGTGTTGGTAACTCAATCTTGCTTGCTCCAACTCTACTTTGTGTGATGCTATTGGTTGCGAATATATTTTTGCAAATGGTTGAGGCTCACGTATTTAATCCCAGTAGCATGTTAATATCGTTTACAAATGTATTTTGCAAATTTTGAAGTCCATGTACCTGCTATTTGTGGCATGACACTAGGGTTTGCAAATGTGTTGTAGTGCATACTTTATTCCTTGGTTGGATGGTATTGTAATTTGCAAATGTTTTCTGTAAATTGTTGATATGCATGATTTCTCAATTTGAATGGCATAGAAAGTTGCTTATGAAATTATTGAGTTGAGAGGAAAATGGTTTTATATATCTTAAATTGACTCAATTTATTTGAAGCATGTGTTGTGCTTTTGTCTTAAGGACCAAAATTAGGATCTTGAGCAGGAAGATCATGTACCTGTTTCTTCTTGTCCATAGGCAAAACAAACCTGAGGACTAAGATGAAGACCTATGTTCGGTAGGTTCTGATTCGTTGGAATTCTGGACAAGGACAAATTGGACGTTATACTAAGATGAAGACCTATGTTAGGTAGGTTCTGATTCGTTGGAATTCTGGACAAGTACAAATTGGATGTTATGACCATCCTTAGGACCCTTGTGAGTAACGCCCTCAAGTTTGATGTCAGCCCCAATTGCTAGTTACCTTGTGAAATTTATATTCCTAAAATTAAATTATTTGCTTATCATCTTAACATTGAAAACCTTAATCTAAACTTAGAAAATTGGTGTACTTATTGAGACTAGTTATTTTAAGTCTTAATTGTATAAAAAACCTATCTAATTTACGTTTCTACATATAAAACTCAATTTTAACCAAAAAAATTAAGAACCGCATATTCACCTCTCTAATCGACTTTCTCGACCTTACAATAGGTCTACATCACCATCACATAGTAGCAAATGAATACTTCCACACCATAGCATCTAGAAGCTCGAGGGCACAGTAAAGCCTCAAATTCTGCACTAGCAATTACGTAATTGAGTTTGGGATTATTTCCTTTCTTACAGTATATTAGCACAAAGTACAGACCAACGCAGTAAAAAAAGAAAAAGATTATCCTCATGAGTTTGCATGGATGATCACTTCTTTGTTAAAATGAAGGAAAACTCAGTATCTTTACTATTATAAAAGTGTGAGTTGGTGGTTGGTCCATTCTCTCTTCTCAGCCATTCGATTTGATCCGGACCACTCGTCTCTCTCCTCCTCTCTCTCAGGATACTTCCGCCTGGCGCCCACCCCTCCACTTTTCCTATCTCCTCGCGCATTCTGGCCACCCTTCTCTCTCTGTCGCTTGCTCTCCGATATTTGATATGTGAAGTTAGCTAGGCAGTAAGTTCCATCTCATTATTTTTATGACTCCGTTGTAACACACGGGTCTCTATCTAGTTACCCCTTGAATTTTGGTTGGGCGTCTCCTTAACCCCTAAAGTTTGAAATCAGGTATTATGTCCCCTAAACATCTAAAAATAGAGCAAATAACCCTGTTGCCTGGTTTTCGTGGGTATTTTTTCCATGTTGGATGCACAATGGGATAACATGGACACGTGGATCAGCAAATATTTTTCGGGATTGCTAAATCATAGTCGCCTGAAAAACTCTTATGTTTCGATCGATTTTTTAGCCATCGATCTATTCCAGCATACGTGCTGTCGGTCTGTTTTATTCTGCATTTTGGGTCTGCAGCTTTGTGTCAGTTGTGGTACTTGCCGATCCTCTTCTTTCCGCACCCGTTAAGACTGGATTCATTTTGATTTGTTTCTTGTATTCATTGTAACGTACGCCGGTCCTTGTCTGAGCAGGTACTTCGACACAGCGGTGAGAGCGAGACGGCCGACCGGCGACAAGCGACCAGGCATGTCAGCAGTGAGCGGCCGGCGACATTCACCCGGCGGACTCTAGCGACCACCCACGCTCAGCGGATTTCACGTTTGGTGGCCTCCATTGTTCAGGGGCATGGCGAGCAGAGAGGGATTTATGAATCTTCTCATCTACTATCAGAGAGTGTTGTGACTACTGATCAAACAGTAAAGTGAGAGTATGGTAGTGAAGATGATAGATAAACAATGCCTCTGCTCCTTCCCTATGTCCGGGGCAGCTATATATAAATTTATATAGGGAGTATTTTACAATCATGTCCTTACACTCATATACCCTTCGTAGGGGTATTCATGCCATTATACATATCCCGTTTTAGGTTTTACAATCCCTTAGCACGCCAGCTGGGCTTAGGTGGAGACCACTCCTACAACAGGAGCCTCTCATGGTGAAGGGCTTTACGGGCCGAAGCCATATTGCCGAGCCATTTGGCCCCCTTTGTCCCCGTGGCCTGTGACCTTCAGTGATCTTGGACGGTTTTTGTTTTTTTGTCCACCGGCGCGCGCGACGCGGGTCGAATGGGCTGCCGGCCGTCCCCGAGCGCGACGTCGAAGTACCTGGTGGAGCTGTCCCGCGGAGACGAAGTCGAGATAGGGGCCGGGCTCGTCCCGCGGACACGGAGTCGAAGCGGGAGCCAGACTCGTCCCGCGCTCGTGAGGTCGAAGCGGAGGCCGGACTCGTCCTACAGGCATGGAGTCGAAGTGGGTTCCGGAGTCGGCCTGCGGACCCGAAGTCGAATCACAGCCCGGCGGCTCGCGACCCAACGATGGTGTTTTAATGGCACCGAGGATTAGCGGCGGGTGAGGCATGCGGCAGCACCGGATTGGCGCGTCGTGGCCTATCAGGCGGTCGCACGACCGCGGTCGTGCGTTCCTTCCCGAGGGGGCGGGACACTATTGGCGCGTCATGCGCTGTTAGACGGCCGTACGACTGCAGTCGTGTGTTCCTTCCCGAGGGGGCGGAACGTGTGGTGGGACGCGATTGGTGCGTCATGCGTTGTCAGGCGGCCGCACGACCGCATCGTGCGTTCCTTCCCGAGGGGACGGGACGCGTGGCGGGACGTGATTGGTGCGTCATGCGTTATCTGGCGACCGCACAACCACGGTCGTGCGTTCCTTCCCGAGGGGGCACGCGCGCGCTCGCGCACCAGGGCGACTGCGCCGCTTCGACTTCCGCCGGTCGCGCTTCCCGATCGTGGGGAGGCGAACGGTTTGGCTTCCGCCGGCTACGCTTCCCGATTGTAGGGGAGGCGGACGGTCTATATGCTACCGACGCCGCTCCCCCGTCCTCCCCTAGTTACTCTAACCTTCTCTCCCTTGCTCTTTGTTCTTGCGCGCCCTGCTCTCGCCTCGCCTGTTGCCGCCGTTCAGCACCGCCACCGTACGTCTCACCGCGCGCTTCTAAAAGGACAATGGCTCGCTGCGGAGAACACGCTCGTCGGCCCAGCCGTGGCGCTTCCTCCAGCCGGCATAGCTCGTCGTCGACGGAGGTGGAGTACACCCCTAGTGGGGCACGACCCATCGCTGACGAACAAGCGGTGGATGGCCGAGAAGAAGGTGGAAGGCCTCTGCTCCATCGTGTTGGGGCAGACCCTCGTGACGGAAGAGACGATATGGTCTCTTCTTCGCGAGGGAAAGCTGGCGGACCGCTGTGCAGTTTGCCTTCCTGCGCGTGACGAGACGGAGCCACACCCAGAGGAGTCGGGGGCGATCGTCTTCGTGGCCTACTTCGAAGCCGGGCTCCGAATCCCGGCGGCCAAGGTCGTCGGGGAAGTCCTGCGGACCTACAAGGATTGAACTAGAGCTTGAATTTTTGAAATCCAGAATTTCAAATTCTAGATTTTAAGATTTAGTTTTCTAAAATGAACTTTCAATATCCAAACTTGAAATTTTGAAAATTGAATTGCCTAAATTTAAGATCCTGAAATTCGGGATTCACATTTTGATATTTTGGTTTTGAAATCCTTGTTTTGAAAAATATATTTCTAATTTGGATTTTGAATTCAAAAAGTTGAAATTTTGACTATGAGAAATTAAAACAAATGCTAAAAGTGCAATAGCAAAGATTTCTTTCCCTTGGCAATCTAAGACATACTTTTCTATGGGAAAGTGATTCCTGGAAATCATGATAATCTAGTTCTCAAGGTAACTTTAGATTTCTGGTTTGGATTAATAATTGTAATTCAAACAAGGTCATTTTAGATTTACCAAACAATGTAATTTTATAGGATTACTAAAGCATTTCTAGGAATCCTCCGAGGATTTCACCAACCAAATGCACCCTAAGTGCAAAGGGAATCTTGAAGAGCCCTGTGCGTTGGTTCCACTTGTGCAGGACTCCCGTCCTTTTTCGATCTATAGGACCTCTCCTCTAGGCAGGACATGTAACAAAAACCGAATCTCAAAGCATTTGTATCTAGTTCTTCCCATCTCTCCCTTGCCTTCGTCGTCCCACCGTTGGGGCACCTTCCCCCGTCCTCTTCTCTTCGCACACGGCCGTTGATGCCGCCCACGCGCTGCATGGCCATCGATGTTAGCCAAGCGGGGCTGAGGGGAGAATGGTTGCTCGTGTCAATCGGAAGAACGTGGGAGTTGATAAATCGAGTAAATTTGACATATATGTTCGTAAAATCCTTTGGAAAGAGAAAGGAAATTCTAAAAACAAAAAAAGGAAATTGAACTCTTTTCATGTGAAGTGCTACCAACTTTAGCCAATTATTTATCTTAGTTTTAAGTAAATGGTTGGCGAACCAAGCTTCGGTCCAAGCATTCACGGGGGGCCTTGTAACGCTGAAGAACATTCTTCCTGCAGCTGGCCAAAAGTCGAAGCATCTACATAGCCAATCCTATGCCTTGCTGATGTGATTCCATCCACGCGAGCAACAAGGCAATCATATTGAAACGACCTCAAAATTTCAAAAAGGATTTTAATTGCTTTGTATGATTTTAATTGCTTTGTATTTTGATTTGGTTCTTCTCCCAAATCAATACTCATATCCACCCTTGGCAAATCAACTCGCACATCCTACCGTCTCCTTCGCCCCTTGAACAAAGTCACGGCCATCGGCACTGTTGCTGTCCGACAAAAATCAGACAATTCCCGTCTCTTCATCCAGTCATTCGAACCATCTGCCGCTACCTCGATTCAACCACCGTACCTCCTCGAGGATAGCACCCCTGACACTCCCTAATGGTCGTCGGTCATGCCAAGACAAATTTTTCCACCACCGCCTTTCCTCTCACTCACGGCCGACCACCCTAAGCCGCAACATTTGACCACTGCCCAAGAAGTTCAATGCACGAAGTGCTAGCTCACCTGCCGACCTCTCCGCCACTCTTGCCGAGGCACCCCGAACCATCCTGCACCTCCCTTGCCCTGGCCACACGCCACGCCCCGAGCGGGACCTCCCTAGTGCCAAACCGCTATAAACCGGCTATAAAAGCCCATGCACCCCTCCATTCTCCTACATTGTCCGAGAGCACTTAGACACTCCCAATTCATTTCGTCGGCTGACGCTTCGTTACTAATCATTGAAAACCCAAAGTAACCCATTACTTCCAATTCTTTTTGTACAGTCAATCGCACTTCAATTCCTTTGGCCTGTAACCCCTTTGTACTCGTAGAAACATCCTCGAAGCACAGTTGCAAGCTCTCAAACCCCCCATTGCTCTGGCACCATTAACTGCCGCCTGGCCAAGAGGCCTCGCTGTGGATAGCCTTGCATAGCCATCCCTGACCTGTGCCGACACTTACCCAAGCTTCCCCTACCCCAAGGATGCTCAAACACTAATGCTCTTGTCCCCTTCGCCTTTGAAGCTCATCGTTGCCATTAAAAACTATCGCGAAGACACCTCACCGCCTGCGAAGCTCCGGCCATCCCCGACCACACCCAAGGTCAAAAATGGAACCCCCTCGTCACCAGGAACCCACCCATGGTCGTCAATTGTTGTTTCGACCATGGATTCTCCGACAACTCCACTACTTGAAATCTCTGACCGCCCCCCCTGGCTTGAACTTTTCGACCACCTTGTAATTGATAGGAGCTTCGACTGCTCCGCTTCGAGTCCTAAGCAAACACCACTCGTACGATGTTCGATGCTCTGAAGCCACTCGTACGCCGTCCGATGCTCTAAAGCCACTCGAACGTCGTCCGATGCTCTTAAGCCACTTGTACGCCGCCCGATCCCATAAGCCACTCAAATGCCGCCCAATCTCTCGAGACCACCTGTGTACTCATAAGTCCTCTATTCTCCGAGCACACAGCAACAACCCGATAAGGACTAAACCCGTTGTGAATAGTAAAACCCGCGATGAAGCGATTGCGGACCGTTCGTTCACGTAACCCTAATATATATATATATATATATATATATATATATATATATATATATATATATATATTGATCGCTTTGAACCAATCTACCCATTTCTTAGCTCCGTTTTCCCATACCAGCCTTCTTATCATCCCTAAACCTATTTTATTTGGTTTTTCTGGATTTTAGTTCTTTATTTTCTTTCTTTTTATTTCTAGCTCAATCCTTCAAGCACGGAATTGATTTGTTTCTTTTACATGGCGTCGTAGACCAGCCAACCTAGGAAGCAAAGCTCAAGTTCAAGTTCAAGAATCAGAAGAATACGAATCAATAGAATACATTGGTCCGCAAGGCAAGTCACATGTTTTTGATCATGTTAAACCTATATTCTTTTAATTATTTATTTATCAGTATTTTCATTATGTTATTTATGCACTGCTATTTCTAGTACAATAAATGTTTAGAATGGCATGATACTAGTTACGTCCTACCACATGAAAAAGCCTTGTTTTATTTGATGGTCATATTCACCTTGACAAGCCCAAGTAATAATAAATTACTATAAAATATACCACGGTAGTTTGGGAAATTAAACTGCTTTACACTAGTAGTGACAGTGCCGCAGTGCACTAGGATATTTATTTGTGAATGGTTACCTAGTTGATGAAAAGTAAGGACTAGAACCTCATGCTAAGTAAAAAACATAGTAATCGCTCAACCACAAGCGTTGACTTGTCAAACCTAGTTTAGTAGTTACTTAAATCGATTGAATTTCTACTATATGGATGTAATATATGTTCCACAAAAGGGAACAGCCGGAGAAGAATGTGGTATGGAAACGGTAAAATCATACTTTCACAACGGTAGGCTCCGCCCTGTTAGGCCATTGTATTCCGTGATAAGGGGTACCCAGTCTATCGATAAGAGGCTATATAAAGAGATAAGCAGTGAAACAATCTTGTTTTCTTAACTCAGACGCGGGGTTAAGAAATCTTGTGGGTAGATTTGGGTAACTCTGCAAGGTCACAATATGTGGTATTCAAATACGTCGTGCTTTCGGTAAATGAAACTGTATTTAATGGGTGATTCCAATAGCGAAGCATGAGTAGATTTGGAAACGATTTGGAAATGTTGAAGTTTTGTAATCGAGATGTTGAAACCCCAAATTCCTTAAGATGTTTATGATTTGTTATTTTTATGTTTATAAACAAAATATTTACAAATAAAATTACATCTACAAATACTTTAACAAAACCACTATATTCACATCTCTTGAAAATCTTGATAAGTAGCTATATAGTGTTCCTCATATGACTTGTTGAGTACGGTGGTTGTACTCATGCATGCTAAACTATTAATAGAAAATGCTTGGGCAAATAATGAAGGAAGCGTTGATGAAGGCTTTAAAGATCCCTACAATGTAGACGACACCTGGTGTTAGGGTTTATTCTCTACTCAGGCACGCTTATGAAGTTATTTTGTATTGTAATATAAGTGTGTGCTGCTCGCCCCTTTGTGTCAAACTTGGCTGCTAAAGCTTAATTTTGTAATAATGTTTGGTTTTTATGCTTAAGCTTGTGATAGAAATAATGTACACTTATCTATGGTACTCACAGCTAAATAATTCTAAACAATTATGAGAAAATTCTAACGATCCAGAAATAAGGACGTTACACATATGCCGTCAATGGGTGCAGCGCACCTGCAGTCGATAGCCCATCAAGAACGACTGGCGAGCCGTAATGGTGTGGTAGAGGGAGATGGGAAGACGATGGAACAGTGGATGCTTTGAGATTTGTTTTCGTCACGTGTGCTGCCCAGAGGAGAGGTCCTACGGATCGGAAAAGGACCAGGGTCCTGCACAATTATTTTCCCTCCGCTCCCCCTTACGGTCTCTACGAAATCTCGGATCCGTTCTTTTAGTCGATGGCCTTAACTTTTGACTTAAAATTTTAAATTCTATCTATTTGTAAGAGATAGTATAGAGAGAATTGATCGCATGCGATTTCAACCGATATATCTGAAGTCGATACAGTTTCTACAACAATATACCTGCAAACCGCGTCTTAGAAAGACACACCGTTTAAAAGCAAGGTATTGTAACGTTGTATAAAAGCCAACAGCCCTCAAACAAAAAAAAAACATATCTCCCAACAAACAACTTCCATAGTGAATACACCCGGAAGCAATCAGTACATTGTTCGTAATGGCCGGCCTGAAACAAATGCACTTTGCTCTTCCAAAATAATGTCCCCCGAGAATCATCCTGAGCCTGTTCGCCGTTGCCTTAGAGCATAGAGATAGGCATTAGGCCTTGCCATACTGGTATGGCCTACGTCCACTGTGCTTAGGTCATGTCGTGCCGTGCGGGCTCGGTCTAGCCACTCCGTCGTGTCATGCCGTGTCAGCCCACCTCGTCTTTGGTCAGGGCCAAGCACGGTCCAAAACCTGACGTGCCAACATTCGTGCTATGCCAGCCTAAGCCCAATCGAAGTAACTATACACGATGAAGCCGGCGACGGCGATGGTGGCGGCGGCCGCCATCTTCATTTCTCTCGTACCCGCCTCATTCATGCATTCGAAGAGCGTACACCTGCACGATTTTAGGATCCTCTAGTTGATGTTGTTCCCACTTTTTAGCTAATTTCATGTCCTTAGCTATAGATATACCTTCGCTACTCCAAGTAATATTGTTGTAGCGCAGAAAACAATATGGACCAAACCAAGTATATAGATAAAAATGTGCAGCTGATGCAATGCCCCTACTGATAGCAAGGATCACCCTAAAACAGAGCAAGCCTTTTTTTTAATAATGATCATTCTCAAAAATATTCTACACAACACAACTTTCTAGCGCAGAAGTTTTTGTATCTTATAAAGGAACATATGAAACAATCAGTAATCCACTTCCAAGAGACAATTATATGTCCACTTCAAAAACCTAGAGCTCTTAATGTTTGAAAATGTGGTATACCCTAACCTTCTTGCAAAGGTTGGCACCTTCTGCAACTCTATGGTTCGTTTTGTTACATGGAAACATGAATTGTGTAGCAATTTTTGGAATGCAAATGTGAATAATAAAACTCAAAGAGAAACTCCGGAGGAAGGAAATGAATCCAACAAGCATTAACTCTCTATGAGAAGCCATTGAACCAGATAATACTATAGGTAAAGGCATAAAGCTTTTATATAATGTAGAGCTATTAAAAAGGAGGCAAAATAAATGACCCAGGGCATGGCCATATGCTAGATTGATAAATTCAGAAATTGTTGATATCCCTCAATGTTACCTTCGTTAAGTCTCTCTAGAGCTGAATGCAGTGTTTTCTGCTGCTTATGTTTTAGTGACTGCACGAGTATAGAAGAAAAGCATAAGTACGAGGACAGAAAACCCTTAGCAACTCTTATAAGCACTATTGATTACTGACTACAAAAATAAGTCAATCAAACAAATTTGTTGAGTATTATTATTATTTTATAACCCATCTGTCTTTTCTTTTTTTTCTTTTTCTTTCCCTTTTTCTTTATTTCCCTTTTTCCCTGCTTTCTTTTCTTCTCTTTTTTCTTTCTCCTCCTTTTCTTTCTCACTCAAATTTGTTGAGTATTACTATTATTTTATAACCCATCTGTCTTTTCATTTTTTTTTTCCTTTTCTTTCCCTTATTTCTTTCTTTCCCTTTTTCCCTTCGTTCTTTTCTTCTCTTTTTTCTTTCCCCTTCTTTTCTTTCTCACCCAATGCCAACCCCTAACCTGCTCTTCTCTCCCCTCTCTTTGTTTCCTCCCACAACAGCCTCCCTGTCCCTAGTCGTCTTCCTTCTTCATTTCTTCTTCTCCCCCATTTTCCTCATCTCCCTCCATTTCTTTTTCCTCCACTGCCAAGCCTGATGCTGCTCCGATGTCAGCTACTACCGCGCCGCTCTTGCCGCTGCCTTCTCCGGCGCCAACTCGGTCACCAACGCCCGCAACTCCCGTAGAGACACCGCCTGGCTCCTCCGGAGGTCACACTCTCTCCGCCATCGCTCCACCGAGCCTTTGTCGCCGTGGCCTGGGAGGCGGCGGCCGCCGCCCGGGCCCCAAAATCAGGCCCATATATATATATATATATATATATATATATATATATATATATATATATATATGTATATATATATATATATATATATATATATATATATATATATATATATATATATATATGTATGTATATGTATGTATGTATATGTATATATATATATATATATATATATATATATATATATATATATATATATATATATATATATATATATATATATATATATATATATATATATATATATATATATATATATATATATGTATGTATATGTATATATATATATATGTATGTATATGTATATATATATATATGTATGTATGTGTATATATGTATGTATATATGTATGTATGTATATGTATATATGTATGTATATATGTATGTATATATGTATATATATATATATATGTATATATATATATGTGTATATGTGTATATATATACATATGTATATATATATATATATATATATATATATATATATATATATATATATTTGTGTGTGTATGTAGATTTATATTTAGATATTTAGGGTGTGTTCAATATGACTTAAGCTTATTTTACACTATTCATAATTTCATCTTTTTGAATTTTAACTTTTTGAGCTTTTTGTAGGTTCTTTTTCTCGTATTCGCTTTGCGTTGTCCGTGATGGGCTAATATTTTTATATTTTCAATTTTTAAATTTAATTATGTTAAATAAGTCTCGTCATTCTGATGTTTTTTCACCACACAGTGTTTTCAGCCATAAGCTTTCAGCTTTCAGCCGAACCGATCACCACCTTATACTAGGGCCTCAATTTCTAGTTTCGCCCTGGGCCCCTAAAATCCCAGGACCGGCCCTGGCCACTGTCCCCGCTGCTCGACGCCGCGTCGTCGCCCTCCCCTTGCGCAAGCCGACCCGCCTCGCCTCCAGCTCGCTCGCGTAGGCAAACTGAGCAGTGTCCACCGGTATTTCTCCCTTTGTCTCAAACTTGCTCAAACAATCATGCATGTGAAAAATGTTTGTCTGAATGGAATGCTTGTGTGACGAGGATCGCATGGGGTGACATGCATTGCTTGATTTATTTTGTGTTTTTGGATGAGATTTGAAGGAGAGAAGATGGTTGGGAATAGGGGTGCAATGGAGCAGATATTTCCCGACCGATCGTCCGACCGACCGTCCGTCCGTTTCAATTCGGAGCAAATTTTCGGATATCCGAAGGTTTTGTCGGATGCAGAAACGGAGTCGGATATTTTTTGTCGGATACAGAAACGGATTCAGAAAAAGCATTATCCGATGAATACGGAACTATCCGGGTATCTTTCCGGATAGTTACCGGATACGAAAATGGATAGTTTCTCATTTACACTCTACGCTTGTTCAGTAAGAAATAGAATGCTTTCTGATTGATAATCTATGTTAAGCAATAAGCATACGGTTATTATTAGGACAATGACTTGCACCGGAGAAGTTGAGCCTGCTGAGAAAAAGCAGAAGAAGTGTACCTCGAAGGTTTGGTACCACTATATTAAATACCCGGTGACTGTTGACACAAAAAAATAGTGGAAAGAAGAAACAACTTTGGATGCAGTGTAATAAATGTCTTCACAAAGCTCGATGTGAGACCTTAAGGGGCACGAAGGCCTTGTGAAATCATTTGCTAAATGTAACGAAGCTAAATGAACTAGTGATGTACTTGACTACTTGGCTATGGAAATTCGTACTTTTAAACCATGTGACATGTAGATAGTTAGCTACTACTTGTTTAACTAGTCTCTATCATTTACTTACTACTTTGCTAGATAGAATTTACTAGTTGCTTAACTTGTCTCTATCATCATGTGAAATTTTCTTTCTCATACTATCCGATCAAATATTCGTGACCGAAACTAACCGTATTCGGAGCGCTCCGTATTCGTGACCGAGAATATCCGCATTCGTATTCGTATCCGGCACTATCCGTGTTCGACACCGACTCTGACAAAAAATATGGAAAAGAATACGGGATGAGCAACATCCATCCATATCCGCTCCGTTTGCACCCCTAATTGGGAAGTACCACAACACTATTCATTTTCCCTACATATCCTCTCCACTGCCGACTCATCCAAAGGCGGTGAGCAACGACAAGGCGAGACGGTCGCGCCACGCGAGAGGCGAGGTGGCCACCGGCGTGCCGGCCGTGCCCCCATGCCAAGTCAGCCTAGGCATGGCACGTCACGCTAGGTAATGCCGTGCCACCCGTCGAGCCAGCTTTGTAGGCCCAGTCCGGCCCACCATCTATGCCATGCCAGCCTAGCCCGCCACATGGCGTGCCTAGGCCATGTTGGGCCGGGCCGAGCTGGCCGGGCCTCGGACTGGCTCCCACCACTATTAGAGCATATATTGTCATTTCGAAATAGGAAGATCCCCGCTGTGAAACCATCCATACCCGGAACTTTGCACGGTCCCATGCGAAACAATGCATCCTCGACCTCTTTTTCAGAGAATTGTTGGTCCATGACATCATTCATCCCCGTCATTACTGATTGCGGTACAAAGCGGAAAAATCAGATCAGGTTCAAGCTCCTCTCCGGAGCTGTGAAAAAGCCCTTTTGAGAAGTCTCTCGCCATGATTTCCAACTCTTCTTGATTTGTGCACATCGAGCCATCTTCTTTGAAGGAGTGCTAGAATTCTGTTCTGTACGTTGGGCTCCAACGGATGCTTTCATCTTGAAAGTTGTGTCAGCTGTTCACGGTATGTTGATGGCGAGTGTTACGCACTAACACTACTGTGTTGCTTCTATTTTATTAATAACTACTGTATATACTATATACACTTCACATTAATCAAAACAAAAGGAAAGAATTCTGAACCAAATGAGTCTATGCAGCTCAACCAAATTTGTCGCAAATTTCGTTCAGATTATCTGAACAAAAGGCTTTGTTGTTGTTTGGGACAAAAGGCTTATTTAGGACAAAAGGTTTTGTTGTGGTTGTTCAGATTATCTGGACCCACTACATCTTTCACAATAAAGACATCGAGCAGATGAAAGACGAAGGAAATTGTAATCTACAATGGACAGTTGTACTGAAGTCAACTGACAGTCAAAGCATGTTAATATAGACACACTGGATCTCCTAAGAGACGCAAGATCTACACTTGGTAACACAGTTATGATTGTCTGGTTTAACAACTCTATGAAACAATCTATGAAAACCACCTCTGCAATGACCATGATTTGATCTATAGACCAAATAATGGGCGGCTCCTTGTTGCTGCCTCACCCTCTGTTGAAGCCGTCAATCCAGATGGTGGCGAGGATCTTGTGGAGGACTGAAGCGGTTGTTGCCGAACCATAGCAGCCAGTGATTTGTCATGGTTCGAACCACCAGCACCTACATGGATAATGCCCATCTTGGGCATGCCACTTCCAGGCATAGCTGAAATGGTGACAGCCTCACTGGAGATACCAGGTGGCTCAACCGTGCTCTTCACCTTCTTGGCCCGACGCTTTGGCGGTGCTGCTGGCAGCATTTCATGGGCAGAATCATTGCCACTCGATAAATTCTTCCTGTGCATGGAGCAAAAGTCCATTCCCCATTTTGCGCTCGTGCTACATCCTTGAAATTTGCAGCGTCTGCCGCCACCATGTTTGATACAGTAATTACTCTGCCCTTGTGCACTCTTCCCGCATCCTTCAAACTTGCACCGCCTCCCCCCACCATGTGCAATGCAAAAATCTGTGTTCCCTTGAGCACCCTTCCCACACCCATCAAATTTACACCTCTTGCCACCACCGTGCCTCACGCAGCGGTCAGTGCGGCCTTGACTGCTTCCACATGCTGCGTTGGGGCATCCAGTGACTGCACAGCGCTTGCCTCCTCCATGACCAATGCACAGAGGTGTGCCTCCATGTGCACCCTTTGCACAACCTTGAACCATGCAGCCCTTTGAGCTACTGCTGTGGACCTTGCAATACATTGTATTTCCCTGGGCTCGCTTGCTGCATCCTTGATACGTGCACATCACAACTTCACCATCAAGATTATCGATTCCTGTGCTGCCCAGAGCATTCCCAGCATTTCCCATTACTCTGAATCCACTATCTCCTTCGTACTTGATTGATAGCTCTGATTTGGTGCATGCTACTGCACTGGAACCAGGTTCACCTTGTAGGCGACCTCCACCATGGGACATGCATAAAGTTGAGCCATCTGATACAATATGAGGGCAGCCAAGCATTTGGCATCGCTGGCCTACACGGTGACTTTTGCAGAACACCATCTGGCCTTCAACAACCTCATTACACCCAAGTCGCTGGCATCGTTGTCCAACTGTTTAATAAGAAAAAAAATAGAGCCTAAGAAAGATATATCAAAACAAATTCAGTTTTATCCCTGAATGAAATCTAATTCGCTAACAATGTGTGCCTGTGCACACAATCTGATCTTTTCTGGTCTAAATTACATTGACCTAAGCTGTTGTGGTCAGTGTTGGTTGGATACGGATCCAAAGACCGAGGGTAGGGCACTCGCCCTTAAACGGCCGGCCATCCCACCGTCAAAGCTCTGAGGCTTAGGTGAAGAGGGGAGAGACTAAAAACTTTATTTATTCATTACTTGATTATGAATGGTGCAGCTCTTCTCTTTATATAGATGAGGTTAGCCCTCAATAATATGGAAACTAACATAATTTAATGCAACAAATCAACTAAAGATAAGATCATATCCATACTATTTAAATATAAAGATATGCATCTATCTCTTCCTAGTATAATGATATGCATCCAACTATTCATAATATGAAGATATGCATAAGATTCTATCCCTAAACAGGTAGCGTCGCCATTGAAGTGGTAGGCGTCGCCTCTTGCTGCTTTCTATCTTAGACATTGTCGTAATTGGCGACGATGGCAACTCAGAAACCGCAACAACATGCCGCGCCTTCTCCATCTTGGCCATGAACTTTCATCCAGGCTATTAAGTTGGTGCATATCTTAGCGTAGGATAACTCGGCATTGGAAGCCACACTAGTTGGCTCAATGGAGACTTCACGTGTGGATGGAGACGGCGCAATGGTGGTGGCGAAATAGAGGTTGACGTGTTTAACAAAACTTGGCCATGTCTGCACCCCGAGCGCACACTCTAGCTGCTGGTACCACAGGGTAGCATTCCCTGTCAGGTGGTGCGATGCCAACCACTCCTCTTTTTCCATCATCCGTTGCTACTTTAAGAATTGCTCAAAGCGATTCAATCAAGGTTGCGGACCTTCCTTGCCATCGAAGTTCAGAAGGCCTAAGTAGTGGAATCGTGAAGCTTAAGCCTTCATGGGATCTGAACCCCTATTGCTTGACATTGATGACGGACCAGCAGTTGGCTCTGATACCAAATGTTGTGGTCGGTGTTGGGGACGGATCCAAGGACCGAGGATAGACCACTTGTCCTTGAACGGCCAGATATGCCGCCATCAAGATTCTGAGGCTTAGTTGAAGAGGGGAGAGACTAGAAACTTTGTTTATTCATTACTTGATTATGAATGGTGCAGCTCCTCTATATAGATGAGGTTAACCTTTAATAATATGGCAACCAACATGATCTAATATAACCAATTAACTAAAGATAAGATCATATCTATACTATCTAGATATAAAAATATACATATATCTATTCCTAATATAAAAGATATGCATCCAACTATTTCTAATATGAAGATATGCATCCAACTATTCTAAATATAAAGACATGCATAAGATTCTATCCCTAAACAGGTAGCGTCGCTACAGTACCATCGCGGTCTTGTTCACACGCCCCACAATGCCACTTAATCACATTGCTCACTGCGCTACATGCATCGTCGAGATCCTAGGCCATAACATAAACACCAGTGTGTGTGCGTGTCATTAACTGGGACACAATGGTGCCTACATATATACATATATATGCACATATATACATATATGTACATATATGTATATATGTGTAGCAAGGTTATTATGCGCTCTCGAGGTGGCAAGGCGTCGCCCCGCCTTGCGTACGTGACTAAGGCGGCAGCTAAACCAGAGAGAAGGGGCGAAGACTCACCTGGAACCCTAGATGACGGCGTCTCCATCTCGTCACTCCCATCTAGGCGGTGGCGCCTGGAACCTTAGGGCCAAATCCACCGGGAGCAGGGGAGGCATGAGCAGGGGCGACGACGACTCTTGGGGGCGAGGGTGGCGGGCGGCATCTTTAGGGAGCAGGAGGCGGCGGCGGCGTGTTTTGGGAGCGAGGGACGGCGGCGGCGTCTCTTGGGAGGAGGCGAGGAGGCGGCGGCAGTTGGGGAGCGAGGGAGAGAGAGAGGCAAGGCGGCGTCTCTTGGGAGGGAGAGCAGGGGAGGCGGCGGCGATGGTTGGGGGAGCAGTGAGGGGAGATAGGAGGCGGCTGAGATCGGAAATGAGAGGTGGGCGAAGGACGCTAGGGTTATATCCATTCCTATTGGGCCTTGGGCTAAGACTGCTAGTGTTTGGCTTGGGCCTTTGTTAGTGTAATAGTATAACACCATGTGTATTTACGCAATTAATTAAAATACAATTTATATCTATTATATTTATAATAATTTATATGTTAAAACTTGCAAGGGGAATAGATGTTATATGGTAGAAGAGCAATTGGAAAGGGGATGGGTGCTACATGGGCTCAAGAATTAGCAACAACAAGGTACATATGTGCTGCACTACTGCTAAAATACTCATTTTATTTGCTGCATTAGGGCCTTAGGATGTGAATAAGGTGTCGCCTCGCCTCGCACCTTACTGCTTAAAAGATGTGAGGGGGGTGGGTCGCCTCGCTTCGCCTTACCGCCTTAATAACCTTGATGTGTAGAAAAATGATTCCATACTTCTAGAAGTATGTACTCCTACTTCTTATATACCACTTAAATGATGTTGTTATATATCTCTTTATCCTTTTAAATATACTCTAATAATGATTATAAGATACTCTAAAGTGAATTTCATGAAAAATTTCATCAAAATCCACCTTTTATAGCATAATTTATTTATATACTCCTTTTATATATGGAAAAGAGTATATCGAAAAAATAAAATACTCTGATGAAATTTATCCAATAAAATTGTATTGAAGTATTTTAGTATTAGTATTTAAGTATACTGAGAGTGATAAATAAGTGTAACACATTTATTGGAATCGTATATTGGAAGTGAAAGTATATACTCCCGGGAATACAGAATATACATGTGTGCGTGTGTGCGCGCGCATCTAAAACTGGTGCACTAACAATGACAACACATTCATATAACAAACTCATCCTTAGCTCCATCTTGAGCAATAACTTTGAGCAAATAGAAAATTGCAAGAGAAAGCGTGAAAATATTCAAATATCATTGCAAAAAGGACTAATGCTCCCTTTTTCTTTTCGGGGATAGTAGACTCTGGAACAAAGATGAATGTTCGCAAAAATGCATAGGCTTTGGAAAGAGAGGTTGAGAAAAAACATACCAAGGGAAGAATCATCTGCCATGCAATTCTGTATGCAAAAATAAACCATGAAAATGTCAAAATGTTTATTAGACTGGATAACATTAATTATAAGTCAGCGTAGCTTACATTTAACTGAATCATATTGTCATGCTCCACAAAGCTGTTTTGTTTATCAACATCAGTGCCTAGACCAAGTGTCATGGTCAGAGATACCCGATAGAGCAGTATATAAAATCAGAAATTTATGACAGTGGTTGTGCATACCACGGTGAAAAGAAGAATCCATGACATACACCTGCAAGGAGCATTTAGCATATTACACCAACAAAAAAGTAATTTGTGAAGATCAAACGATCTATAGACCATCAGACATTACCCCTTGCTGGGAAGGACGACCATGTCCAAACATTGAGATTGGTTGCCCTAAATGATATATGCATAGAAATTTAAAGCGCATTATTTGTTGAAAACCATAAATTTCAGTTTCAATGCTGAGAGAAGGATCAGTAAATAGCAATTTTTTACTAACCTTTTAGGCTATGAGTTGGATTGCTGGCCTGTAACACAGAAAAAACAGGTGGACCAGACATATCAGTTATATAATGAGAAATGAGAGGTTCATTAATACACTCCAGTTGTTCGTCATTGCAATCAAACGCTGGTGTCTGTATCGAAAGCTCCAATGCACTTGTCAAAGCTTGGCAGCTCATTAAATCTCTATAGAGTGTGCATTCTTTTAATTAGCAATACATACTACAAGATAGGACAAGACAAAAATATTTAAACAAAACAAAAGGTAGATAATATTTTAAAGGGAAAATTTTCTGTATACCACGAAGTGTTAACCCAATCCAAGATTTGCCACTAGAAAAAGTTCGGTTCCCTATATGTCACTAAGTTTCTTGCTTGTGCCCTTCATGCCACCGCCGTCACTTCCGTTAGGTCACATTGCTGTTAACCCCCAAAATATTATCAGAATGGTCACATTGCTGTTAACCCCAAAAATATTATCAGAATTTTCTCCATATGCCCAAAATAGCCCTAATCCCACATGTCAGCACATTACACTTCTTTCGAAAACCAAGACACCTCGAGCCCAACCATGGCGAGCCCCCAGCCGCGTGTGGCGGCGTACACCACCACGTTCTCGACATGCCCCACGTGGCCGTAGCACGGGATGAACTTGCGGTCCACGAGCAATGTTCCCCGGTGGCAAGGCGTCCCGTAGCGGCGCCCTCCACGACAAGGACGAGGTAGTCGCCGCCTAGCGCCATGATCTTGGCGAAGCGGGACTAGAAGGCCTCCTCAATGAGGGGCCAAGAAGGGGAGAGCTAGGTGAGGTCACAGAATCCCTTGTAGAGGTCTACAAGCTCTAGCAGACCAAAATCAACCACCTAAACACACAAAAAAAATCCCCAAATCCAAATTCCAAACCCCTCACCTCGTCGCCATGGTTGTCAGCAGTGGCGAGGTGACTGCTACGCCCTACCGAGCCGCTTCCGCGAGCCGGCGAGCCCACAACGCTACGCGTGGGTCCTCCAGGGCCGCCTCATTGGAGCCAAAGACGCGACGTCCGCAGTTGTAGCCGCACCTGAAGTCGATAGCCCAAATGAGGTGATGGTGTGGGAGCTCTTCAGCCCACTCCACTATGTGCTTCGGTGCGGGAGCGTTGTGGCTAGTGAGGTAGGGGGAGAAGAGCAAAGGCAGTCGAGGGCAAGGGATAGCGCACAGATGAGAGCACTCCGACGGGTAGGTTGGGTTGTGGTGGCTAGGAGAGAGAGAAGAGAGAGAGGAAGAAGTTGAAGAGAGGAAGAAGGGCAAAAGTGTCATTTCACGGCCCACTTAAGAGTGCTCTCACAGCGGACTGACGGATGTGGCACATAGAGGCAGAAACAAGAAACTCAGTGGCATATAGGGAACCGAACATTTTCTAGTGGCAAACCTGGGATTGGGTTAACTTTCAGTAGCATATAGGGAATTTTCCCTATTGTAAACCTCAGTTAAGTACCTTGGAACCAAAATAATGAGGTGCTGTTGAAGCATTGCATGTATCACCACTTCCATGAGTAACAAAATCCATTTTGTTCTTCCTATGCTGAGCAAAGAAGAGGCTTCCTACAAAAAATACCACCAGAACAAATTTTAACATTTACATGCACATTCTTCCTAGAAAAATAAGATAGAGAAACAATGAACAGCTATTAAACAGAAACAGTCTGTATTTTATGTTCTCCAGATAATGAGCTATATTCGTATATCAAGTCATTTCGGCAGCTTTCAGAAGGTGTAATAGGTAATCATTAAAGTTGCAGCTGCAAAACCACTCATCTTCTCGAATAAAAAAGACAAAAAATGAAAATATAAAACACTCTGCCAGAATTTTACAAAACATGGTAATATTTGACTCCTCATATTACCAAAGCGTTAGAATAAAATAACAGAGTTGATTTTTTAACTGCATCGAACCACTTCTGTAATTCCATAGTCAGGTGGCCACTATGATCAGGGTTTGAAATCCTGCCAGATACCGGCTGATAACCAGCAGCTATCAGAAGAAATCCAGGATTTCAAAAACCACCCAGAAGTTCAAAGTTTCCAGTTCCTGGTGACCTGTTCATTTATTCAAATTTGAGTTAGGCAGTTAGCAAACCACCTGTTTTTAAATTCAAGATTTCCGATGGGAACAGGTAGTTTTTTTGAATCTTCAATCTGAGTATATTACACGACAAGGTGAACAAGAACAGAGCGATATCCTGGCAAGTTGAAGGCTAAACATGGGCGGATAACACCCTTAAGTCATGGATTAAAGAATGGATTGAGATCACTCACAGGTAAACAGGAAATACAAGTAAAAACAATGAACGAAACTAAATTCATCAGCTAAAAGAAAAAAATACTAAGGGTACACAGTCAGTTCGAATTAAGCTTGATAAGATTCCCTAAAGAGTAAAAAATGTAATAAGCATTTTAGGCTAAAGATGTAGTCACAGTCTCATAGAAAGAGGTAAGTGAGTAAGTGACCCTATCTCCAGCCCTTGCAGCAACTAATGAATCTTCCACAAAGATATGAGTGCGGTTAGTCAAATCATTAACAAGGAGTTAAGGATTGACACGAAGCACTCCCTCTAAATTTTGAGAAAGGGAAAAACAACTCAACAGTTAGCACAGCCGTTTACTTGAGGAACAAAACGAGAACTCATCCAGACCTGGAAGAAGGTACATGTGTTTAAAGCCACAGCACGAACGAAGTGTCAAACTACCACCGCAAATGTGTGTAACTGATTTTGACCATTTCAAGTGATAGTCAAATCCCTACTAATTCTAAAGAGAAAATTGACTGTTTGCCACTGCAAACAGGAGGACAAATGAGTAGCAATCCCCGGTTCCACGAAATGGTGATTATGCGATACAAACTGTAATCCCAGGCACATCACTTTAGATACCAAGTGACAAGTCCAGGTGGTACAAAGCTCCATATTTGGTATTACTGAAAAGAATTGGTGCTCTGCGCCGATCCGAACCCGTCTAAAAAGAGACCAAACTAATCACCAAGCTATACAGCGTACCCATCAGCAGTAACAATCTGTTGAAAGAAAACAGCGCCTCAAATAAGGCGCTCAGAGCATTCCCCAACAGTGTGAAAATTCACAAATTCGGGGCGGGATCGGAGTCTTCTCACCCATAAACACCGCCCAAAAAATTGGCCAGGATTAGGTGAAAGTGAGATCGGTCGACCGATCAATCAATCAACAAATCCAAGGATTGCATCCTACAAAGAACTGAAACGATAGTGGGGGTGGATCTGGGATTGGCAGATATCTCCTTCCAATACAGGAAATCGGGGGAAGGAGGAGGAGGATACTGCTTACTCTTACTAAGTAGGCGATGCAATGATCTCCTAGACGCTCGCAGCTCCCCTCCGCCGCCAGTTGTTAGCATGCAAGGGCGGAGATTTCCTTCGGTGGACGTGGTGGCAGGGGAGGGGGAGAAGCCAGAAGTAGGTCGCTCGTGTTGGACTTGAGGGCTTTATTTGTAATTGCCAAATTGTAACGGATTAAAACAGAAAATTAAGTCCCGTGAGACCCACCTGTCATAGAGAGAGGTGAGTGGCCAATCGATTGGAACAATCTATCGGGAGGGCTCTGGCCTCTCTCGCGGCTCTGTCGGGCGTCTGCTTCGGCAGCGCTGCCAAACCCTTTTTTTATATGTTGGTGAATCTCATCTAAGAAATCTAGGTCAAAGAACTATTTTTCTTTCTCTGTATCATTTACTGTCACATGATTCGCAGTGTAAGACCATATAGTGATCATTCTATTATCTTTATATCTTTACTATTATAAAATATGAGTTGGTGGTATTTGGTCCATTCTCTCTCCTTTCTTTTCAGCCATCCAATTAAAGATCAGCCGTTCAGATTTGCATGTAGATAGTTTTTCCGCTCCTTGTAGAAAAGGTCGGGTCGGCGCATAGGCCATGCTTCTCCTCTTCTCTCCCCCTGTATCCTCCGTCTCTAACTTACTTGACATATTTAAAAACTTTTAGAACATGTTTGTATGCATATTCTAAAAATTTTTACCACATGTGAGTTTTAAAATGTGTAGTATGATAAATTTTAAAAATCCGTAGCAACGCACGGGTATTCAGCTAGTTATTTAATAAGTTTAAGTTGGTGGTAGTCAGTCCGTTCTCTCCCACCATTCCTCACAAAAAAACTGCACTGACATGTGGGTCTCTCACACCCCTCCTCACGAAAACCTGCGCCAGTTCTCTCCTCCCCCACCAACTCCTCCCAGATTATCCGCGCCGCCCGCCCATGCCTCCTCCTCCCGTTATTTGTGCTACCGAGGCCTCCTCCGCCGCTCCGTCCTCGCCTCCTCCTCCCCACCCCGCACCGCCACCGCCTCCTCAGCCCTCGCCTCCTCCTCCCCAACTCCTCCGCTTGTAATTTTGTTTGCGTCTTACTTTTCAAGAGTAGTACCAAAGCTATTTGCAAATCCTTGCCTGATTTGCCCTAGTAGCCTTTATATAAATCTACAGAAGTCATCAATTGTTATCCAATTCTTTGTTTAGCTATATCTGGTCAACTTTTAAATTACCATGTAGCTAAGTGAGGCACGTATATAAGCATGCATCTCTTACCGAGTCACCAAGACATCCATGTCTAGCTTAGAGTAGTAGATAATATATGGTGGTCATGCATTCTTGTGTAATTTGCATGTCTAAACTTTTGCAATCTGCACAATTGAGATGGTGAAGAACGGAGGGAGTAATACAATAATAAAAATTCAAGCCATGGACCCAATGATGTTGGCCAATAGCTAAACAATCTTGTGCCAAAGTTAACCAATGGAAAATATCTAAACATCCACGTTATGTTGAGCCAAAACCTCTTTGTTGTGCATGATTTTGTGTCTCTATTTTAATGCACGGGCACTTGCCTAGAGGGATGGCTGGATGGAAGACAAGACGGTGTGGCCTTGGAGGAGCAAAGGGAGCTGAGGAGGAAGAGGAGGGGATGGTCATATGCTCCATGTGCAAGTTGTCGAGGACTCACTGATGGTTCTCAAGCTGACATCCATCATGCAAACACCCTGTGAGTGTGAGCAACCCCTAAATTTCCCTAATATTTTGGGTTATTTTGATCACAAATTGCAAAAAATTTATGCTTGTAGTTGATGTGATACTATTCGGCTAGGTTGCGTTCTTCACAGCTCCTAGACTTGTACTTCACGTGCAATATGCTTGATTTCGAACTTATCCCACAATGCATTGAGGATCAGATAGCAGAGAAGGCAAGCAATTAATCGCTCTATGTAATTTCAACAATTAATGTTTCAAAATTATTTTGCATTCTAATAACACCTTAGTTAAAATATGTTGAAAACCAATGTACATAATTGGGCCACATATGAGTATTTTAGTTGTATTTTTTGATGATCACGGGTTAGCTTGTTACACATGCAGTGTGAGTTGGTTTGTTGTCACGATGAATGCTTCCTGGTACCATACTAGGTCTATCAGCATAGAAAGTGTCTAGTTAGCATTCCTTCGTATGGTGCTGTTAGGTTATATGCTTCATTTTGTGATATTGAGGAAAAACCTTGCAAGTAATTTTTTCCTTTATCTTGCTTCATGATTTTTTTTCTGTTTTATGTAGCCTAATAAATGTTATAGTTGGCAATGATGTGGAAAGGAAAATGTTCCTTTTAAAGGAAAATGGCTTGTGTCACTGTGGTTTCAGTTTCTGACTATATTTACTGAATTTTGCATATTTAAGCAAAATTATCGATTGAAGATCTTTCTGTAAACTGATAAATATCTGGATGCCAACTATCTTTGGTGCACATGATGCAAATAAAATAGATTAAGTAGTAAGAGTGGATATGTTTTTTTCTCTCTATTTGGTAGCACTAGAGTAAATAGTGATAAAGGTAGGTTGAGAAACAAAGGTTGGAAGCAGCCCTACATGTTTCCAAATACTTAAAAATACGAGCCATTGTTAATATAATTTGTCTCAACATTGGCATAGTTTAGCACTTGTGACATTGTTTGTATAAGATCTGTTCCAATGCACGGGCACCTTACTAGCTGTGATAAGTAATTGACTTTTGATTAAGAGAATTTACGGAGTTTGAGTTTGCTTTTTAAGGGTTTGCAATTTTTCAGTTCTATTATGTTGCTGGCAGAATGACCAGCATTAGGGCCGCAGCCATACTAGCTAGGAGCAGTCTGACCGCCCTAGGACTAGTGATCAGACCGGTCGTGGAGCGGTGGTTAGACCGGCATGGGAGCTGCGGTTTGACCAGCCGGGTGCGGTAGCATCGAACTTGAATGGCGGTTGAACTAAGGTTGCGATACGACCGAATTCTAATTGGTTGTAGCTATTTTCTAGTGAGTGTGTTTTCCAGTGGCACGCTCGGGGAGGCAACAGTATGACCAGCCTTGGATTAGGGGTCATACCGGCCAAGTCCTAATGATTAGATCAGCATGGGTGTCACGGTTAGACCGCTCCCCTATTACTAAGGAGGCAACCGGGCCGGTTAGATCGACCGATGGCCGGTAGTTTGACTGATGGACAACCGATGGCTTGATTGGCTTGGGTTGTGCGGTCAGGCAAGTTGTTGGCGGTCAGACCAGTTGTTGGTGGTCAGAACACATGGGACATGTTTTTGGCAGTTTTGAGTCATGTCTTTGCATCGGGTATGTGCATACGGTGAGAGATAATGTGAGTATATCTAGGTCAGTTTACGATGAACAATTAGAAGTTGGGTTGAATTGAATCTAAGGTTTTATAAATGATTGCAATTTCCAAAAATTCAAGTTGATATATGTAGCACCGCCAGCATCTGGCCGGTACTGTTGGGGCGATATTACCGACATGGTGCCCGCGATACTACCTCAAATGCGGTTTGACCGGGAGCTTGACGGCAGTATGACGAGGACATCTCTATTACACATTCATCGTCCACTCCAAGTGTGCACGACAAAGCAATTAATAAGGCTCCGGAAGGTCCTATGACAAGAGCAAGAGCTAAGCTACTTCAATAACAGGTGCTTTTGTTTCTTCGAGATTCTTCTATTACGTTAGATGAGAATAACATACTACATAATGCAAATATGTTATGTCTTCTCTGATTTGAAGCAACAAAAGATCAAGTGGAGAAGGACCAACCTGCCACGAGTCATGAGAAGGAAAGTCCATGCGGGCAAGGAGCTATGATATATGTGTCCAAGAATTTCTCAACCAAGCAGCCATCAAATCAATGGAAGGCCACATGATCACAGATCTCATGGCGTAAACAAGATGTGGCATGCGTGCCCAAAAGGTGACCGAGTCCATCTCAATCTCGGTCTTGTAATAGGATAGGGGCTTAGCCCGAAATTAAAGGAAACATATTGCTAAATTTTAGGAATTGGATTAGGAAGCCTTGACCGAATAAGATATTGATTCAGCCAAGACTTTCCTTACGTAAGTTCGGGGAAATACTATAAAACCCCCTTGTATCCCCTTTGTTTGAGACAGACCACATTTGAGAAAATCAATATATTAAAGTTTGTTCAAGTTTAGCATTGCTGCCGAAGTTCCATAGGGAATTAGGAGTGTTGTCTTCAATCAAGATCGTTCAGTCTTTCCGCTGGGAATTGGGTGCACGATAGATCTTTGCTTGGTGGTCGGCGAAATCAACACAAATGTGTTTTGGCGGATTAACGAGTGTTCGTCCCTTGCACTGGCATTCGAGGATCATTACGATTCATCAAGACTTCCGTGAGTATCCATCCTACGTCGAGAAGATCGGGCGACCCCGTATCATCTTGGTATCAAAGCGCGGTTTATTCAGTAGGATCTTATCCATTTAAATTTCAGGTTATTACTTGTTGTCCTATAGTCCACAAACCAAAAACACACACACAAAAAATCCAAACCCTAGTTTCTCATCTGCTATTTTCATGAGTTAAGTCTTGATCCATTAGAAATTTTGTTTACGTGCTGATCTTTGTGTTCCTTTGCGTAACTTGATCTTGTGTCCCCATAAAACAAAAAAAAAGTAGATTCAATTTACTCTTGAAGTTGAGTCCGTGTCTACAACTCCTCCTAGATCAATCCGAGTACAACCCTAGAATCCAAGATTGTTTTGACTAGCTGTCCACTACCGAATCCGTTTGGAAGTTGCCATCCAAAACCAACTCTAGGGAGGTGCTATCCGAAATCCAAGAGAGGAGTTAGTGTTCACGTTGACTTCCTTGAACACCATACATACAAACTTCACTTATATCCTTTGAATACTTAAGACTATTCATTGATATTGCAAATAGCTGAACATTTGCTTTGTACATCACCCACTCTGGCCGATCAAAAAAATCAAAGTTTATAGAGAGAGAGATTATCTTTTAATTACCTTTATACCCCTACCTTCCACAAAAAGTTTGTGACACACGTATCTCAATAGACTCAGAACAGTGATTTGAACATATTTGGGTCAGTGGCACGGTAGCAAAAAAAAAAAAGGTGAGCGAAAAAAGAGAGAGAAGGCTGATTGGGTGAGTGGTTCTAGTTAATAATTTTAGTTTGAGTGACTTAAATTCTTGAACAATCTTGTGCCTTCTACTCTTATTCTTGCAATTGGCTAGCGTCTCTCCTAGTACTTGGTGCAAAATGAGCTATTTGTGTTCCTTACTTTCATATTACTTTCAATTAGCTCATTCCTTTGTTTGCATTAAGTTACATTGATCTTTGCGTGTGCGTTCATACACTTCACTTATATTTATTGGATCAGCACATAGGCAATATTTTCTAGCTTGGGTTATTACTTAATTTTACAATATCGAGAAATCAGATCGTGTAGGATAAATACTTACTAACCAAGCTCCACAAAATATCTTTTGCCGTGCAATTGTGAGTCACTTTTAAATCCGCTTGATCATCACTTGTTATTATAGCCACCACCAAGTGTAAGTTTCTTTTGGCCTCAATTCACTTCAGAAAGGTAAGAACTTTACTTGTGAGAGGAAAAGTGAGTTGAGTGAAATCCACATATTGCCCATATATTTGTGGTTTTGGTGTTTTCTTTGTGCTACTAACCATGTCAGGTGGAGACAACAACATGAGAGAGGAGCATGGTCTGAATTCCCCGGTGACTTGTTTTCAATTCCAATATTTGAGGGGAACTTTGCGCAATGAGTTCGCCGCCACTACTTCTGCCTTGGAGGAGCAACTCAAGGCAGAGATCAACAATTCCACACAAGACATGCGCATTGAGATGAACCAACAAATAAGCATGCTACGTACCAACATTGTGAACGATGTAGTGCGTGCACTTCAACCACAACAAGAGGAACGCAGTGTTTATCGTGGGAGTGGTATCCCTCCACGAGATGAGGAAGCAAGCGTTGCTCGAGGTGGCCAAGATGCACAACAACAGCGAGACCGCGTGATGGCAAACGCCATCCATCCACTCTTGCCTGGGAGAGGTGCAGGGGGGCTTTCATGGTCTGGGGAGGGGCCATAGACATGGAGGCCGTGGTGGGGGAGCACTTCACTTTGACGATGATGACTTTCCGCACTATGACGACGGCTACCACCGCCGTAATCGTTACGGCGAAGAACGACCACATGAGGAGAAATTTGGTAAGCTCAAATTTACAATGCCTTCATTTTTTATGTACACATGAGCCCAAAGAATACCTCACTTGGGAGCTCAAGGTGGACAAGGTGCTTCGATTGCACAACTATTATGAAGCTAAGAAAATCCATATGACGGGACTAGAATTCAATGATTATGCCTTGGTTTGGTGGGAACAAGTGCAAAACCAAATGATGGAGAACCATGAGCCACCCATCACTACATAGTAAGAGATGAAGCACCATATGAGAGCAAGGTTTGTTCCTAAACATTACAAACGAGACCACTTTGATAAATTACAGAATTTGAGGCAAGGGAGTTTCACGATTGAGGATTACTACAAAGAGATGGAAATGGCTATGATAAGGGCTAATGTTTATGAACAAGAAGAGCAAACTATGGCCTGATTCATTGCTGGTTTGCATCCTTCCATCAAGCGAATCGCCGAATTTCAACCCTATAACAACATGGTGGAGTTGGTGCATCAAGCCACTAAGGCTGAGAGGCAAGTACAACAAGACATGAGGGTTTCAAAATCATCTTCATACACTCCCCGTACAACACCTACAGGAGGTAAAACCATATCTCATTTTAATTCGTTTAAAACTAATCCATCTAGTGGAAGTTTTACTCCTAGTGCACGTGCTGCCCTAAGTGCCAAGAACGCCACTCCTTCCTTTCCAAAGAGAGCACCAATCCCATCTTCATCATCTTCTATTGGTTCTGCGGCCAAGAGTAGCTTCATCCAATGCTTCAAGTGTCTTGGTCGTGGACATATGCAAAAGGATTGTCTAAATAGCAAGGTAATGTTGGTAACTGAGAATGGAAAATATGATTCTGCTAATGAGGAAGATGGAGAGTACCTTGCTGATTTCGAGGCGCATGAGGGAGAAAGCGAAGAAGAAACACATAGGGATGGGTATTGTGACCTCGAGTCCGGTCCTATCCTTGTGTGCACTCCTTCGGTATTGAGCATTCAAGCAAAGCCCAACCATGAACAGCGCTGCAATCTTTTCCAAACAAGAGCTCAGGTGAGTAAAGATGATAAGTGTTGCAAAGTTATTATTAATGGAGGTAGTTGTCATAACCTAGCTAGCAAAGAACTTTGCATTAAACTTGGTTTGAAATATAAGAAACACCTACATCCATATCAAATTCAATGGTTAAATAATAATGGTTCTATGAATGTTGGGTACACAGTTGATGTTAGTTTTCAGATTGGTTCTTATCGTGATAATGTAGAATGTGATATTGTGTCAATGGAAGTATGTCACTTGTTATTAGGTATGATCGTTCTGTGATTCATGATGGAAGAACTAATCAATACAAGTTCATGTGAAATAATAAAAAAATATTGTTACGACCTTTAACTCCTTCTCAAATTATACATGATAACATGCAAAAGGTTGAGGTGAAAGTGGAGAGTAAAAAAGTGAAGGGTCAAAAGTGTGTGATTCCACAAAATATGAGTGAGAGTCATAAACTAAAACTGAGTGGAAAAAGAAAGGGTGAGGGAGAGAAAAAGTTAGTCATGATAGCCACCAAATCTGATTTCTAGGAGTGAGAGATGATCCCACTTTGAAGCATTTAGTATTGTTGTATAAAGGAGTTTTGCTTTCTACTAATGACTTAACCTCTCTTCCTAGTGTAGTTTCTCATGTGTTACAGGATTATGAGGATGTTTTTCCCGAGGAGGTACCCGCTGGTCTACCACCCGTTCGAGGCATCGAACATCAAATTGACTTGGTACCAGGAGCTCCACTTCCCAACCGTCCGCCGTACCGCACAAACCCAAAGGAGACAAAGGAAATTCAGCAACAAGTTCAAGCACTTATGGAAAAAGGGTATGTACGCGAAAGTCTTAGCCCTTGTGTCGTTCCTGTCATTCTTGTTCCTAACAAAGATGCTACATAGAGAATGTGCGTAGACTGTAGAGCTATCAATAACATTACCATTCATTATCGTCATCCTATTCCTAGGTTAGATGATATGCTTGATGAATTGAGTGACTCTACTATCTTTTCTAAGATTGATTTGCGTAGCGGATATCATCAAATTCGAATGAAACATGGTGATGAGTGGAAGACAGCTTTTAAAATAAAATTTGGATTGTATGAATGGTTAGTGATGTCTTTTGGTTTATCTAATGCTCCTAGTACATTCATGCGATTAATGAACCATGTTTTGAGACACTTTATTGGAAAATTTGTGGTAGTCTATTTTAATGACATTTTGATATATAGCTGCTCATTGGAAGAACATGTTGAACACATTAGACAAGTGCTACAAGTGCTAAGAACCGAACAATTGTATACTAATCTTGAGAAGTGTACCTTTTGCACAAACAGAGTGGTGTTCTTTAGCTATTTTGTTTCAGCTCACGGAATTGAAGAAGATGAATCTAAAATTGAAGCTATTCGAAATTAGCCTACTCCTGTCAATGTTAGTCAAATTCGTAGCTTTCATGGACTTACTAGTTTTTACCGCCGATTTGTGAAAGAATTTAGTACCATTGCTACTCCATTAAATGAATTAACTAAAAAATGAGTTACTTTTGAGTGGGGACGAAAACAAGACAAAACTTTTGCTGAATTGAAGAAATGTTTGACTGAAGCACCATTGCTTGTTTTACCTGATTTTACTAAAACTTTTGAGATTGAATGTGATGCTAGTGGAATAGGTATTGGTGGTGTTTTGATGCAAGAAAGAAAATATGTTGCATATTTCAGTGAGAAACTTCATGGTGGACAATTGAATTATCCTGTTTATGACAAACAATTGTATGCTCTTGTGCGCGTATTAGAGACTTGGCAATATTATCTTTGGGCTAAAGAATTTGTCATTCGTTCTGATCATGAAGCTTTGAAATATCTGAAAGGTCAAGCTAAACTGAACCGTAGACATGCCAAGTGGGTTGAATTCATTGAGATTTTTTCATACGTTGTTAAATACAAGAAAGGCAAGAAAAATATGGTAGCTGATGCATTGTCTAGAAAACATGTGCTTTTCACTCAACTGGAAGTTAAGGTTCCAGGGCTAGAAAGTTTGAAAGACTTATATGCTTCTGATCATGACTTTTCAGCACCATATTCTAATTGCAAAGATGGGAAAGGGTGCGATAAGTTTCATGTTCATGATGGTTTTCTCTTTCGCATGAACAAATTATGCGTTCCAGATTCTTCTATGCATTTGCTACTATTGCAGGAGTCTCATGCAGGAGGATTCATGGGTCACTTTGGAAGAGAGAAGACGTACATGATGTTGGCCGATCATTTCTATTGGCCTAAGATTAGGCGAGATGTCAAGAGGTTTCTTCAACGATGTGTGACTTGCCACAAAGCGAAGTCAAAGCTCAATCCACATGGTTTGTATACTCCACTTCTAGTTCCTAGCGCTCCTTGGGAAGATATTAATATGGATTTTGTTTTAGGATTGCCTAGAATTAAGAGGGGGAGGGATCCTGTGTTTGTAGTTGTGAATAGGTTTTATAAAATGGCTCATTTTATTCCCTATCATAAGAGCGACGATGCGTCTCATGTAGCTGACTTGTTTTTCAAGGAAATTGTGAGACTACATGGCATGCCAAGAACCATTGTATCCGATCGAGACGTTAAATTTATGAGCTACTTTTGGAAGAATTTGTGGGCCAAGCTTGGGACAAAGTTGCTCTTTTCGACAACTTGTCACCCACAAACCATTGGACAAACGGAGGTCGTGTACCGTACACTCTCAATGCTGCTGCGGACAATGATAAAAAAGAATTTAAAAGAGCGGGAAGATTGTCTACCGCATGTTGAATTTGCATATAATCGGGTGGTGCATTCTACAACTCAACTATGTCCATTTGAGGTGGTGTATGGTTTCAAACCGATCACGCCACTTGACTTGATGTCCATTCCATTACAAGAATGTACAAATATGTAGGCTTCTAAGCGTGCTGATTTTGTGAAAAAGCTCCATGAAAAGACTAAAGAGGTAATTAAAAAGAAGGTACGTGCTTATACTTTTAAAGCTAGCAAGGCTAGAAATAAAATGCTATTTGAACCAGTTGATCTAGTATGGGTACACCTTCGCAAAGAACGCTTTCCGGAGAAGCGTAAATCAAAATTGATGCCCCGTGGTGATGGTCCTTTTAAAGTACTTGCCAAGATCAATGATAATGCATACAAGATGGAGGTTCCGGGAGACGATTATGGGGTGATCACTACTTTTAATGTTGCCGATTTATCACCATTCTTTAGACAAGATAGCACAGAGTCGAGGACGAGTCCTTTTCAAGAGGGGGAGGATGATGAGGACATCTCTATTACATATTCATCGTCTACCCAAGTGTGCGTGGCAAAGCTATTAATAAGGCTCCGGAAGGTCCTATGATAAGAGCAAGAGCTAAGCTACTTCAACAACAGGTGATTTTGTTTCTTAGAGATTCTTCTAATACGTTAGATGAGAATAACATACTACCTAATGCAAATATGTTATGTCTTCTCAGATTTGAAGCAACAGAAGATCAAGTTGAGAAGGACCAACCTACCACAAGTCATGAGAAGGAGAGTCCATGCGGGCAAGGAGCTATGATATATGTGTCCAAAATTTCTCAACCAAGCAGCCATCAAATCAATGGAAGACCACATGATCACAGATCTCATGGCGTGCACAAGATGTGGCCTACGTGCCCAAAGGGTGACCGAGTATATCTCAATCTCGGTCTTGTAATAGGATAGGGGCTTAGCCCAAAATTAAAGGAAACACATTGCTAAATTTTAGGAATTGGATTAGGAAGCCTTGACCAAATAAGAGATTGATTCAGCCAAGACTTTCCTTACGTAAGTTCGGGGAAACACTATAAAACCCCCTTGTATCCCCTTTGTTTGAGATAGACCACGTTTGGGAAAAATCAATCACTAAAGTTTGTTCGAGTTTTGCATTGCTGCCGAAGTTCCATAGGGAATTAGGAGTGTTGTCTTCAATCAAGATCGTTCAGCCTTTCCACTGGGAATTGGGTACACAATAGATCTTCGCTTGGTGGTCGGCGAAATCAACACGAATGCGTTTTGGCGTATTAAAGAGTGTTCGTCCCTTGCACTGGCATTGGATGATCATTACGATTCATCAAGACTTCCGTGAGTATCCATCCTACGTCGAGAAGATCGGGCGACCCCGTATCACAGTAGCTTTTTCAGAGGGGTTCATTTTGAGGGTTTGATATTACTAGATGGGATCCGCGTTACTACCGGACATAACCGTATGACCGAACTTTGAACGATGGTATTACCGATGTGGTAGTACCAACATGATGTGAGATGTCATATTTTTTGCCCTATTATTAGGAATGGGTAAGGCCCGGTAATACCGGCCAGTGGTTTGAGGTACTATAGGAGCGGTGTGACCAGCATGAATTATGCGGTTATACCGGCTGTGGCAGTTAGGTTCTAAAAAATAGGAATTGTGGGAGATTTGATCATGGAATGATCTTGGAACTCCTGTTACGATTTCATTGTGTTGCATGTTGCATATTTTTGCTAACATGGGTCAAGTTGTGAAGAATTTGTGTCCAAAAATGATTTCTTGGTTTTTGGATCTGCGAAAAATCTTCTAGGCAACTATGGTCAATGACGAATGATCGGGACTAGGTCAGAGTGGATCGCGGTCTAAGCGGTCAAGGAGGTCATGTGAGATGGTTGGTCTCAAGTATGGCGCATGGCAAAGCCATGGGATGCATTGAAGGAATGTTCGAGCAACGATATCAGTCAAGTTGGCTTCGTCGATTCAAGTGAGGCATAGTCCGGTGGAAGCTAGAACGGGAGAGAATTGCCGATGGAAGGGGAGCCATTGATCAACTTACACGTGGCATGCTTTGTGGCTTGCACGACAAGACGAAGATGGAGTGAAGGGAATATTCCCAGAAGCCTTGTCTAGGGCATTGCAGGAAAATACCAAATATTGGACTTGAGGCCTACTATAAAACTGTGGCATCGGGAGACGCAAGGGAAGTGGTTTATGGTTTGGCTAGGATCGTGTGTGTTATTATAGGATCAAAGATGACCAACTAGAGATAGGTTGAATAAGAGGTTTTCGAAGTTTTAGCCTTAATTAACAATTCTAGCAAGAATAAGGACCCAAAGTTGAATAGGATGACCGATTACAGAGTTTCTTAATTTACAAAGCTTTAAATCAATCGGTTTACCTCCCTCATTAAGGTTTAGGTGACCGTTGGTAGCCATGGGAGTCTAAATGGATTTTGCGTCATCCATGCCAAACTTTTTGCGCAAATCCTTTACGTACTTAGTTTGGTTTATGAAAGTTCCATCCTTGAGTTGTTTGATTGCAGTCTAAGAAAATAAGTTAGTTCTCTAATCGTTGACATCTCAAATACACTAAACATTATCTCATCAAATTCTATGCAAAAACATTTATTAGTAGACCCAAACATGATATCATCAACATAATTTTGAGAAACGAAGAATTCACCATCTATAACCTTTGTAAACAAGGTTGTGTCAACCTTTCTGAATTTGAATCCTATAGAAAATAGAAAATCTCTATGGCGCTCATACCATGCTCTAGGACCCTGTTTGAGACTGTAAAGCGCTTTGGAGAGTTTATGCACATGATTTGGATTCTTAGGATCCTAAAAATCGAATGGTTTCTCCACAAACACGAGTTCGGCTATTTAGAAATACACTTTTCACATCTATTTAAAATAATTTAATATCAAAACATGATGCAAAAGTAAGTAATATACGAATGGACTCAAGTTTAGCTATGAGAGTGAAAGTTTCACTAAAATCCAAATCTTTGACTTATGTGAATCCTTGAGTGACCAATCTTTGTTTCTTACCATCATTCCACTTTCATCTTATTTGTTCCTAAAGACCCATTTTGTATCGATGACGTTGTGTTTCTTGAGTCTTCCCACTAATGTCCAAATCTCATTTCGAGCGAAGTTATTTAGTTCTTCATGCATTGCATTCACCCAATCCAAATTATCGAGTGCTTTATCTACATATTTTGGATCAAAGGAAGAGACAAATGAGTAATGCTCACAATAAGAAATGACACGAGATCAAGTTTGGATACCCTTACTAACGTCACCCAATATTTAGTCTATTGGATGATCTTTTGCAATTGCATTCTGGATCTTTGTGCGTAGGTTTGGTAGTTGTACTTTCTTCTCTTCTACTTCATCAATTTGAATTTGGTTCATTGTGGAAGAGGTTGGGGTTCGACTTGAGTGGAAGATGGTGCATCATTCAAGTCTTCCTTTGGCTTGATATCAACTATTTGCATGTTCTTCACTACTAACATTAATCCTTCGTCACTTACATCATTTAAATTTTCTTACTTTTCTTGAGTGCCATTAGTTTCATCAAATTGTGCATCATAAGTCTCTTCAAATAAACCGGAGTTTTTATAGATCCAGCATCGCAATGACTTTGGAATTTAGAAAAACAAACATCTTTCCATAAAATGTAACACTTGACACCAAAACACACAGAAATAGGTGATGTTTAGTTTTCTTCTTTTTCAATAGATAATGCAAATAAAAACGATTTATGGCATAACAAGCAGTATTAATTGCTTTCACCCAAAAGCTGTCAGAAGTGTTATACTCATCAATCATTGTCCTAGCCATTTCAATTAATGTTCGATTTTTCCTTTCTACAACTCTATTAACTTTATTCCAAGTACATCACAAAAATCACCAATTTTAGTATTTTTGAACTCAGAACCATTATCACTATAGATTTTCTTAATTTTCAAATCAAATTCATTTTGGGCTCTTTCAACAAAACTTTTGAAAATACCTGAGGCTTCGGCTTTATCATGTAAAACGAAAACCTAGGTATACCTTGAGTAATCATCCACAATAACTAAATATTAACTATTTTCCCTGATGCTCTTATAGGTTGTTGGCCTACATAAATCCATATGCAAGCACTCCAATGGCTTACTAGACATGATACTTTGGAAGGATAAGAATTAGCCTTTTGCTTTCCGGCTTGGCGAGCACTACGAAGCTTGTTTTTCTCAAAATTTAAATATTTCAAGCCAACCACTAAGTTATGTTTGAAAAGTTTTTTGAGTTGAATCAACTAATATGGCCTAGCTGTCTTTGCGAAAGCCATCCCAAGGAGGTTTTGCAATTAAACACATTTTGAAACATGAATCACTTGAAGAGAAATCCACCAAATAGGTATTTCCAAAACGAAAGCCTTTGAAAACCAAATCTCCTTTTTCTTTTGAAATCTCACCACCATCGTGAGAAAATACACAAGTAAGACCTAGATCACACAATTAGGTAATGGATACCAACTTAAAGTTTAATGTTTCTACAAGTAAGACCTAAACCAATGACCTAAACCAATTACCTTTCGTTTGCTATTGTCCCCAAATGTGATTTTCTCATTTCCTCCACTCTCAAATATGCTGAACATCTTCCGGTCCCCAGTCATGTGTTGAGTGTAACTGCTATCTAGCACCCAATACCTTCCACCACTTTTGTAGTTCACCTACAAAAGAAGAGTGATACGGGGTTGCCCGATCTTCTCAACGTAGGATGGATACTCACGGGAGTCTTGATGAATCGTAATGATCCTCCAATGCCAATGCAAGGGACGAACACTCTTTAATCCGCCAAACACACTCGTGTTGATTTCGCCGACCACCAAACGAAGATCTATCGTGCACCCAATTCCCAACTGAAAGGCTGAACGATCTTGATTGAAGAAAATCACTCCTAATTCCCTATGGAACTTTGGTGGCAATGCTAAACTCGAACAAACTTTAGTAGATTCATTATTCTCAAACATGGTCTCTTACAATGGGGTCTAACCCTCAGTATATAGTTCCCTCTCCACCTCATGGCTGGCAAAGAGGTTCTAAACCAACTCCAACTCATCCCAACATGTATTTGAAAACAAACTCACACAAAAGGAAAAACCTAAAATTAAACCGTCACCATATTTCGGTCATAACTTTTTTATCCATGATGAATTTGAAGGTGGGGCTGGATCCATTGCGTAGCCCTTGAAATTATCTTTCCAACGAGTACAAGAACACCTGAATCGGACTCCGTTTGTGAAAGTTATGACCTTTCTAGTAACTGCCTGTCAGGCTGTCCCGAACCGAATTGAATCCTGAGTTGAATCCGAGTTTGAATTGGATTGAGCACGTGGGAGGTCCGAATTTGGCTTGAAAATCTTATCCAAAACTTGTAGTTTAAGTCATTGTGCTCCTCCCTTTTGCTCTCTCAAGTCTTCACATGAATCATACCTAAGAATACATAAAATAATAGCATGAGGTAGTATTCCAAGTTCATCATCAATTAAAAGAAACTCCTTAAGAAATAAATTCACCTGACAATATTTAATGCGGCTCAATACTTCTTTCCAATGAAATAATGCATTCGCCTGAAAAGTGCTAAGCATGTGCGTATCCGCATCATCCTCCCCTTCTTCAAGAAAAGCCGTCCTCGGCTTTTGGTAGCCTGAAATTGTACTAAGCAAAGAATACAACGTATATGCATGGTATATATATTTGTCATCAACACTTCTTTTGCTTAGCATATCAAGAACATCTGAAGGCGTAGTAGATAAAAAGAACAACACATATGAATGATATATGTATGAATCAATTATCATGTCATTCTCGTTGTTCCACACAAATAAATTAATATAACAGCAACCAGAAGATGTATACATTGCAACATTGTCTTTCATATCAAAGAGTCAAGTTGTTTTAGATACCCAAATTTATTTGGGTCTTAGAGGTTAGTAACAAAGGCTTTGGCCATATAAATAATATTATTTTTAGATCCTAGAATTGAAGTGCCAACAAATTTAGGAATAACTCTATCATTCTTAGATTTCTTAAGCATATAGCATGAATCAAAGATACCAATAGGTGGAGTCTTACCAATGGAACATGAATTTTGCAAATGTCCCACACCTCAGCATTTATAGCAATACTTGCCATTTTCTTTCAAAAACCTTGTGGCTTGTAAATTGGCTTCTTACATTTTTTTGGAATAAACCTAAATCCTTTCTTATTAAATGAGCACCTTTTCTTACTTAGTAACTTGTCAAGGGTAGCCTTCCTTTTGAAGTATCTCTTCAAGCTCTTACTTTGCTTGATGACTTTTTCCTTTAATTTATTCTTTTTCAATAATAAGTGATGAATCACATGAGTTAACCATACATAAGCTAGAATCAATTTTAGAGATGCATGTCATGACTAATAAATCATCAGAAGATGTAGAGGAACTAGATTTAGCAATAGTACTAGGAGTCATCTTTACACTAGGGAAGTCATCAATAAGATTGTAATTAATTTCAAAACCAGAATGGGACTTAGTGAGGTCCTTAAGAAGGACAGAATCAAATGCTTTCTTTAGCTCCTCATAAGAATCATTCAAAGAGAGAAATTATCTTTTCAAGATCTTGAATTTTGATTTCTCCTTCATGAGGTACTTATTTAAATCCTCAAGTATGTCCATTAGCTCATCATAGGAAAACTCATTATTATCAATAAATTTTACCTTATATCCTTTAGTCATAAGGCATGGTTAGTCCAGCAAGCCTAGGAAGCTGTGTTCTGGCTTCCGGAAGGAAAAAGATGGTTAGGCAGGATTTCACGGTGATGATTGTTTATGAAGTTGTCAGAACAGAATAGAACTCTCGTTTGTCTAGGAGAGCGCCAACTTATTCCATCCATACCAAAGGATATCGATACATCAATACTTATCTAGGATATCAACGTTTTTGTCAGGCACATGAGCAGAGTACGTAATTAGCTAAGTAACATATCTCTACAGCAGATCGTAATAACCGTACGCTGCCGTACGAGAAAAACCTGCGGGGAATGGTTGCATACATGCAGTCATCCACCTCAGCAGCTGCTCGGCAGCTCCTCCATGGAGGCCAAGCACAAGCATCGATCAAGGCCGGCCTCAGTGAAAACCAAGGACGAATCTGTTTATCAGATCGACCATCGAATGCCGCGGCCGCGGCCGCGGCCGCCGGGTGAACGACGGTGGCCGCCGTTGTGTGTTCACCGCCCGGCATACCCTTCTGATCTGTCCCTGGCCCTCACCGACGAGCACGTCGACTGCGCCGAGCTTCTGCATCGCGTCGGCAAACTTCTGCTGCCACAGGTCCTCGTCCCGGGCCATGAGCTCCACCGTCGCTCTCGTCTGCGGGTCCTCGATGAGCGAGTTGTCGGAGGTAAGGAGGCCGCGCCCGGCCAGCAGCTCCGAGTAGTAGGCGCTGTCGAGCGTCTGCGCCGTGCGCGAGTCGAAGTTCACCTTGGGCGCGCGCTCCGGGTCGTCGTTGGCGCTCTGCGGCGGGCAGACCTGGCGGAGTCGCGCGGCGTACTCTGGGTCCAGCGCCGGGTCGACGTCGACGCCGTCGGAGAAGCCGTAGAGCCGGTTGGAGAACATGAAGCAGTGCGCGCCGCCGATGGAGTGCGCGCCTGAGAGCACCACGAGGTCCTCCCGGGACAGCCCCCGCTGCGAGAAGAGCTCAGTAAGCCGCGGGACGTGGTGGCCCGGCACGGGGATGTTGCCCGGGAGGTCGTCCATGCTGGAGCGCAGTCCGTCGCGGCGGCCAGCCGCGACGTCGAAGTCGCGGAGGCCGGACGCCACGGCGGCATCGCGCGCGGCGAAGGCGAGGATGTCTGCGCAGGAGACGGTGCGCGGGCACATGGCCTCGATGGTGGACTTGGCGACGTCGATGGTCCTGAGGCCGTGGAGGGTGAAGCTGTTGGCCGACGACTCCTTCTCCGGGACGTCGCCCGATGGCGACTCGTCCAGCAGGATGGAAGCGTCGCAACCCTATGAAAGCAGCCACGTTTGGCGCGCGCGCGCACGAGACACGACACCGAATGGTCACCATTACGTGCTTTTGTGCATGGCGCATGAGACAAGGACGTGTGTTACCGTGACAAAGCAGTCGTGGAAGAAGAGTCGGATGAGGCCGGCGGCGATGGTGCGGTCCATGCCGACCTCGGAGTTCACGACGTCGCGGACGACGCCCTCCGCCTCCGGGCACGTCTTGTTGTAGAACCCCACCCGCAGGCCGTCCACGATCTTCGCCTCGACGGCGGTGTGCGGGGCCGCCGCGAGCACGGCAAGCATGAACAACATCGCCGCCGTGAGCCGCGACATGCCAGTTGGTTCAAATCCCACCACGCACGGGAGACAAAGTTTTTTTGTTAAGATTACACGGGAGACAAAATTAACTAGGTATGTTCATGCAAATCAAAGATGTGTTGAGAGAAGTCTAAAAAAAAGGTGTAGAGAAAAAAGATTGAGGGAATAAGTTCGCATTTGCAGAGCGATGGAAGCTGCTTAAGTACGTGTTTCTTTCAAAGGGGTCGATGAACTTAAGCCTCATATTATTTAGCCACTTGACTTTGCGGAGACCGTACTAAGAATAGGCTCGTCGGATCAAATTCACCCGGACATATATACGTAAGGAGGAGCCTCTGGTAGTGCAAGATTGTCGGGATAGCAACAACACACTCACTCGGTTATTTTTTTACTTGGTATTTTAGAATCCGTGTTGTCAGTATATTTAAAAATATAAAGATCGCTATATAATAATGATACCATTAAATTTATCTTAAAATAATTTTATAATATTATAAATTTACTAGTATATCTTAAAATAAAATATAAAAGTAATAGTTAAAGTGAATTTCATTGGCAGTAGATAATAAAAAAACATCAAGTAAAAGAGAAACAATGGAGTATAATGCTTGGGTGTGATGTTTCTAGTAGGGGTGGAAACGGATCGGATACGATTGAATAGTCTCAAATACGAATATGAATCTATATTTTTAAAACGAATACGGATATGAATTCGAATATTTTCATATATGGATACGAATATACTCGAATACGAATACGAATATTTTCGAATACGGATTTTCTCGAATACAAATATCGAATAAAACGGATTTCTAACGGTTATACCGATGTTTCACCGGTTTTTGATCGTTTACCGGTTTTAAACCACCTAAATTCAAATTTTGAATCACAAAATTCGTACAGATTCTTCATGGGTTCTAGAAACGGATCGAATACGAATCGAATAGTCTTGAATACAAATACGGATATGAATACTCTCGAATACGAATACAAATATTTTCGAATACGGATTTTGCTTACCACATTTATATTTTCCCGGATACGAATATCGGATAAAACGAATTATCCGTTACCATTTTCCACCCCTAGTTTCTAGGATCTACTAGCTGTTGCATGTAGTCTTCCCTTTTACGACCTCACAGAAGTAGCATTTTCCTGTGTGCTTAATTTTGTGGTTTTGAGCGGTTTTGCACAAGCCACTATGGTACACCCGGACGACAAGAATGCTCGAATTGCGGATGTGATGCATTGGCTTATCCACTATTTTTTGTTGGACCCCGAGGTGTGCAGTGTCGTCATACAAGGGTTTTGTAGTCGGTCTCCCACGGACATCAGATGGGAGTTGAGAACATTGTTGCGCACTGTTGTGTGGAAGAGGTTTGTGCAAGGGTGCCGACGCCGTGGATATGAGTGTGTGATGCTTGTGCAACCATGCCCAGTAGAAGCTATGTAAGGTCGTGCGAACAGCCATCATCCGAGAGATACGAGCAGCTCGGGCGGCCCGCATGTTGGCGAAGAGAAGGAAGATGCTCGTGACAAGACCGATGCGGTACATGAAAGAGAGGGAGAATGGTCACGCCGTGGAGAATGGAACACGTGTAACCAAGGTAACATGACCCCACTTATCAGTGACATGTAGCAGAAACATGGAAAATGTTTTAATAATTCATATTCCCTTCCAATCTTGCATATATAGGGACCAATTAGATGAAAATATGTAAATGGTAAAAATCTGAAATTTTGGATTTTCACTAAACTTAGAAGCTTCAATAAAATCTCAAAATTACACATGCAATGGAGGATATGTTTGAAACTCCCAAGTTTGGTGAAAATCGAATTTGCACCATATTAGCATTTGTGACCGCATATATAAGCCTCATTTAGAACACTTGAATTTCGCAAAAGAAAGCAGCTCAATTCCGACGGAAAGCGGGAAAAATTTCTCATGTTCCAAATAGACATTTACATAGCAAAGTCCGAACAAAAGAAATAAAAGGTTGGCATTGTATGGAATGTCCCAAATACAGGAATTCTTTTGAAATTAGAAGGAAAGTAAGCACATACTAGGTATGTTGTTTCCTACGAAAATGATATACTATATATGACTGCTAAAGTTGCCGTCATAATTGGCATGTTCCTTTTTTTGTTGCGACTTATAATTTTTGGCTTGCTCATGAAAAAACGTACGGAGTAACATAAACTCACGTGTGATTTTAATCAATCTAAATAAAATCACTACAATATATATTACAATTAACTTATAAACCCTGCTATAAAAATACACATCGTTTAAAAGCTAGCTATTATGAAAAAACTGAAAAACAATTTTTAGGAGCTGAAAAAAAGAGGTCCAGTAGCGACCGCATTGGATCCCAATTGATCATCCAAGCAGGCCCTAAGTGATTTTTTCCTCAGTACCAACCCCCGCCCCGCCGCCCCGGCTGGGAAATACGAACCCTATCGAGTCATTGGCCGAATTTTTTCTATTTTAGCCCTTTTTTTGAAAAATATTCACATTTAGACCCCTGGTAGTTTTAATTCCGTTTTTGGACCCAGGGGGTCGGCGCCGTGACCCACGGCGCCGAGGTAACACATCTCGGCACCGTGGTACACTGCTGCGTGAGTTGCCGAGCCCGCTCGGGTGGTGGCTGCGTGGCGCCGGCGTGGCGACACCTCGGCGCCGTGGGTCGTGGCGCCGAGCTCGGCGCCGTGGGTCTTGGCGCCGAGTGTGAAAATTCAGAGCCGCCGTCACGGTGGCGCCCATTCGGCGCCTTGAAAATAATCCGTAGCTTTTGGAAAGATTCAGAAAATTGATGAACTGTGTGAAACACAATTTTTGTTTCCTGTTACATTTTATGATGATGTCGTGTTCAATCTGAAAATTTTGGGTGATAGTAAGGTAATAATGCTTGTAACTTTTTTCCGATGGTCAAACACTAATTGTTAGAGAAGGGGATATTGGTGTTGCTTATTCATGGAATTCAAATGAGCTAAAATGGGGCAAGGTAAGAACCTATATGCCTTAGATTTTTCCATTATATTGCCCATAAGTAATTATGTTGCCACCTCAAATCACATGGTATAATCTGCGAAGTTGAGGATATAGTTTAATGTCTTGTTGTTCTTTTGCAGACATTTGTGTGCTTGAAAATGTGAATTTTGCCTGTAATGATTTACAATTTTGAACTGAGTAGGCATGATATCCCTGTTCTTTTCTATATGCAAACTAATCGATTATGCAGACATTCTTTGGAGCAAGCATGGGTGGGTAACATTATGCACTCTATTAAATTGTAGTTTAGTGAAGCACCGATACGCAATACCGTCATGCGGTAGTCTCAAGTGCGATCGATCTGACTAGGCAAACACAATACGATGCATAATAATATGATTGCATAGACCGTAGATAGCGTGGGTCTATTACATTTTGTCTACTGGGTGTAGCGTCATTGTTTCCCCTTTCTATTGGGCCACGAGGATGGCTCATTGCATCATTCTTCTGTCACTCTTGGTCTTGAGAGCGCCTCACGAGCTTGGCGCATCCTCCTTGCCCTTGAGACGGTTTGTGCCACCCTCACGGCGCTCTTGCTCAAGCCGCATCCGCCGTGCCACCTCGCGAGCTCGAGTCATCTTGACAAAGTATTGTCCTTTGTTTTCCACCTCCTTTGCCCGGTTATTTGGCCATGCCGGCGACACCCGATCAACCCATTCGATGAACGTGCAAGCCTATATGTGGCGTGGTAGATGTCATGGATCAAGTTGAAAAACGATAACGAGAAACAAATGATTTAGTTGTCGTCGGTACCACGAAGTCGTCATCCAGGTCTGGACACTTGAAGAACCTACGGTAGTATTTGGCTCGTTGTACTCGATCCGTCCGGACTCCCAACATCGTCCTAAAGCCGCAATGGCGCCGGGCTCATGCCACTCCGGCAATCCAAATGGGTCGGACCTCCGGAAGACATTGTTGTGTAGTAGTATTGTGATGGCTTGAGGAGGAGATGTGGTATGGAAGACATAGGAGGCCTTTATGTAGGCATGTTAGGCGGTGCGGTGGGCATAGTCCATGGAGAGGATGTCGCATTTAATCTTTTCGCTTTTCGAGTTCGGTGTAGCAATAAATGTTCGTATGTAGGCTTTTCAGAGCCTGTAGTCTCGTAATAAATTTGTACTTCGTAGCCTTTTCAGTCGTTTGCAGGAAACATAAATTCATTGCAGGAATCATAGAATCATAGATGGTGTAGTGTTCTCTTGCAGACGCAAAGCTGGCCTCTTTTGTCATGTCACTGAGCAAAGCTGACCTCTTTTGTCATGTCATGGCAGCGAATATTGGAGTTGGAGGACCGAATCGAGACTCTCAGTGAGGATAACAACGACCTCCGTCAACAGATGCAGCGAGGAGGGCAACGAGGAGGTCGTCAACATAGGAAGCTCTTATGATCCCACATGTTCTTTGCTTGAACCCTAGTTGCATATGTCGTGCCACTTCCACGACGGCCGACAACGTCCGGCGGCCCCCTGAGCAACACTCCATGTGGGTGCCACAAGGCTCGTTTGACATATAGACAGAGTGATTAAGTTAGTAATATGTCATATTTAATTTCTTGCCTGTAGTAGTTGACATATTTTACGTACGTGCAATGTATGTGTTGTTTCTTGTCGGCGGTCGTGACCGTTCATATTCTGTGGGCTCCATTACCGTTCATATTCTGTGGGCTCCGATTGTGTGTACATTTCATTCGTACTAACTCCCCCACACGCCGATTGTGTGTACATTGTGTGTACGATTTTGAGCACTGTAGTCTCGTAATAAATTCATAGTTAAGTAGCATTTTCGATCGTTGCAGAAACATAAATTCATTGCGGGAATCATAGAACCACAAAGTACGGACTACGGATTCGAACACAAATATCACATGAATATAACATATACACATATATACAACAAGTAGCTCATTACAAACACCTCTCAGTCCAACCACTTACCAAGTGCCTCCTAGCTCATTACAACATATATACAACGACTTTTAAGCCCAACCACTAGCCTACAAATAAGTACTCGCCTCCTAGCCTTACCCTTACCCTTACCAAGGCGTCGGTGCACAGGTGTGTGGCTAGGCTCGCGGCTGGCGTCTGCGTGGTAGAGGCTATGTGGTTGGTCGAGGCGTCTCACAGTGAGGCGGGCCTATCTCATCGTAAGTCTGTTGCTCCACCTCGTCCTCGTCCTCGTCGGGAAAGTGTCGCTACAGCGTGGGGGCGTGCTCGGCCGTGTCGACCCTAGCCGCGTCGGTGCGCAAGTCGTGTCGGCGGCGCGTCACGTTCCTCGCCCGCGCTTTGTCTTGCAACCACAACGACGACCGCACGGCGTGGCCGGTTGCTAGCCTCGTCATCCAACATTTTGTTAACCAACAAGATACGAAGATATCATGTACTAATTTTGTGAGTGGGTTTGTCGAAGCTTACCTCTAGGAAGCTACGGCGTCTGGCGTCACGACCGTCGTGGAGAAAGCATTGTATGTCTGTGACGGATGCGCCAGTGTTGCCACCGCAAACAAGCAAAGAATGGATAATTTGCTATATGTCTTGGTATTTATGTCTATTGGAAAATAAGCGATGAGATTGAACATTACCACGGTCCGGGTGGCGCAATCTCCACTGCGTCCAAGTCGAGTAGGCAGTCGTGCAGGCGTGTCTTCGTCGAACTCAATGTCGGCATAGTCATCTTGAGTCCATTGTCCCTTAAGCTTGGACGCGCGCGCGCCGGTACCAAACTTGGTACCGCCGGAAGTGCTCGTTGGTGTGCGGCTCGTCGTTGTCGTCCACGTGGTCTGAAAGTGTCCCCTCCTCAGCGTACGTGGTGGTCTTTGCTCGAAGTCGTGACCTTCTTACATCGGCGGCGATCAAATCGCATGTCACGTAAACCAAGCGTTAAAATTAGAAAGCTACGTGCAATTGGAATCAAGGTTGGAATCCACTTACTTGTGCAAGTCCACGAGCGTGGAGAGCGGCGCTCGGCCACGGTGCCTCATACCAAGCGGCGTGCAACTCTATGTGGCGGTGATACTCAACGACATAAAGCAGATAAGGGGCACCTCATCACATGAGGGCCTCGTCTATCTTTGCCTGCAGTGTCTTTGAACTCAACGGCCTCCACCTCTTGCTCGGCGTCGGCTCCCTTAACACCGCATAGCAACAATGTAACGTTAAAGGTCATACTAAGAAATGAAAATCACGATACAAATGGAATTAACTTACCTTTGGAGGGCGTGGCGCATCTAGCCGTTCATGTACTCTAGGTAGGCCCTCTTAAATCTGGCGTAGGAGGCGAGACTGGTCCCAAAGATATGCAAGTGTCGGACGTCGGCGAAGAGGAACCTCTGCGAACCACGGGACGAGGAGGCGGCAGTGGGACGACCAGCGGTGAGCGACACCACATCCACGGTGGAGGAGGTAGAGGCAACCACCTCTTGTCGAGTTCGCGAACTCCGGCGACACGCCTCGCAGGTGGCGGTAAAGGCGCCATACCGGAAGCCGGTGTCTTGCCCGTCGTGTCCCGGTCGGTGAGGCGGTGGATGTACATCCACGGCAGCATCCCGTTCCGTCGGGAAGAGAACTGACCAAACAAGTGCGGGATCCATGCCCCGCAATTATATGTAAAATGATATTAAATCAATGCATGTCAATTTTAGAAAAAGCTCAATTAGGCGGCGAGTTGGCTCGATATCCACCCTACTGCGGTGGTAGGCAGCTATGCGCTTTCGCTGCGTCTGCGGGACACTCTGAAAGTCTGCCGGAGCCATGTGATCGGAACTCCGGAAGTGCGATGGCACCTCGGGAGGAAGCTCTCTCAGGAAGGCCTCTACTCGGGCTCTCCAACCAGCAGCACGCGCGGTCCGATCCTTTGGATGGCCGTGAATGGCGACACCAAGTAACCGCCCGCTGATCGGACCGTGCGTGCTGGCGGTTGGAGAGCCCGGTAGAGGCCTTCCTGAGAGAGCTTCTCCCGAGGCGTGCCATCGCACTCGGAGTTCCGATCACATGGCTCCGGCAGATTTCGCAGAGTGTCCCGCAGACGCGACGAGCGCATAGCTGCCTACCACCGCAGTAGGGTGGATATCGAGCCAACTCGTCGCCTAATTGAGCTTTTTCTAAAATTGACATGCATTGATTTAATATCATTTACATATAATTGCGGGCATGGATCCCGCACTTGTTTGGTCAAGGCTCTCTTCCCGACTAACGGGGACGCTGCCGTGGATGTACATCCACCGCCTCACCGACCGGGACACGGGGCGAAGCGGCTTCCGGTATCATGCCTTTACCGCCACCGCGAGGCGTGTCGCCTGAGTTCGCGAACTCGACAAGAGGTGGTTGCCTCTACCTCCACCGTGGATGTGGTGTCGCTCACCGCTTGGTCGCCCCACGGTTTCGCCTCCTCGTCCGTGGTTCGCAGAGGTTCCTCTTCGCCGACATCCGACACTTGCATATCTTTGGGACCAGTCTCGCCCCTCACGCCAGACGAAGAGGGCCTACCTAGAGTACATGAACGGCTAGATGCGCCACGCCCTCCAAAGGTAAGTTAATTCCATTTGGTATCGTGATTTTCATTTCTTAGTATGACCTTTAACGTTACATTGTTGCTATGCGTGTTAAGGGAGCCGACACGAGCAAGAGGTGGAGGCCGTTGAGTTCAAGACACTCAGGCAAAGATAGACGAGGCCCTACTGTGATGAGGTGCCCCTTATCTGCTTTATGTCGTTGAGTATCACCGCCACATAGAGTTGCACGCCGCTTGGTATGAGGCACCGTGGCCGAGCGCCGCTCTCCACGCCTCGTGGACTTGCACAAGTAAGTGGATTCCAACCTTGATTCCAATTGTACGTAGCTTTCTAATTTTAACGCTTGGTTTACGTGACATGCGATTTGATCGTCACGATGTAAGAAGGTCACAGACTTCGAAAAAGACCACCACGCGTACGCTGAGGATGGGACACTTTCAGACCACGTGGACGACAACGACGAGCCGCACACCAACGAAAGCACTTCCCGGCGGTACCAAGTTTGGTACCGCCGCGACGCGTCCAAGCTTAAGGGACAATGGACTCAAGATGACTATGCCGACATTGAGTTCGACGAAGACACGCCTGACGACTGCCTACTCGACTTGGACGCAGTGGAGATTGCGCCACCCGGACCGTGGTAATGTTCAATCTCATTGCTTATTTTCCAATAGACATAATACCAAGACATATAGCAAATTATCCATTCTTTTGCTTGTTTGCGTGGCAACACTCAAGCGTCCGACAGACATACAATGCTTTCTCCACGACTATCGGCGACGTCAGACGCCGAGCTTCCTAGAGGTAAGCTTCGACAAACCCACTCACAAAATTAGTACATGATATCTTCGTATCTTGTTGGTTAACAAAATGTTGGATGACGAGGCTAGCGACTCGCCACGCCGTCGGTACGATCGTTGTGGTTGCAAAGACAGCGGCGGCGAGGAACGAGACGCGTCGTCGACACGACTCTGCGCACCGACGCAGCCTAGGGTCGACACGCGCCGAGCTCGCCCCCACGCCGTAGCGACACTTTCCCGACGAGGACGAGGACGAGGTGGAGCAAGCAGACTTACGATGAGATAGGCCTGCCTCACCATAGACGCCTTCGACTCACCTCACATGCCTCTACTCGCAGACGCCGCGAGCCTAGCTGCTACACCTGTGCACCGACGCCTTGGTAATAAGGGTAAGGGTAAGGCTAGGAGGCGAGTACTTATTTGCGTGCTAGTGGTTGGGCTTAAAAGTCGTTGTATATATGTTGTAATGAGCTAGGAGGCACTTGGTAAGTGGTTGGACCGAGAGGTGTTTGTAATGAGCTACTTGTTGTATATATGTGTATATGTTATATTCATGTGATATTTGTGTTCGAACCGTAGTCCGTACTTTGTGGTTCTATGATTCTGCAATGAATTTATGTTTCGCAAACGATCGAAAAGGCTACGAACTATGAATTTATTACGAGACTACGTGCTCAAAAGCGCATACACAATGTACACACAATCGGCGTGGGAGTTAGCACGAATGAAATGTACACACAATCGAGCCCACGTAATATGAACGGGTCATGGAGCCTATGTAATATGAACGGTCACGACCGCCGACAAGAAACAACACATACATTGCACGACGTAAAATATGTCAACTACTACAGCAAGAAATTAAATATGACATATTACTAACTTAATCACTGCCTATATGTCAAACGAGCCTCGTGGCACCCACATGGAGTGTTGCTGGGGCCGCCTCTGACGTGGTCGGCCGTCAGGAAGTGGCACGCACATATGCAACTAGGGTTCGGCAGCAACATGTGGGATCATAAGAGCTTCTATGTTGACGACCTCCTCATTGCCCTCTCGCGTTGCATCTGTTGGCGGAGGTCGTTGTTATCCTCACTGAGAGTCTCGATTCGGTCCTCCAACTCCAATATTCGCTGCCATAATGTATCCACATAATAGACAATATACCGTTCATGAGGCTCAATCCAGCGGGATATGTCGCATTTTGCCATCTGCGGGAAAGGACGGTAAACATGGAGGGTCTATAAGCAATAACAAAAATGTAGTATTACTACTTTCTACCTCGTAGCGTGGGCATCGGAAGAAACGTCGCGCCATCGGACGGGCCATCCAGACCAAAGACGACAACAGTACTCATTGTGTCTACATTTCGCCACGATGGTTGAGCACGCCGCCTTGGTACCAAGCGATGCGTGCATCAAGATCTCCTCCTTTCTAAGGGAAGGTCTTCCTTCTATGACCCAAATTGACCGCTCATCCGCTCCGACATGATATTTTCACCACGGAAGAGAACGCCGTTGTTCGATTCTGAGTGGTTCTCTGCGTACAATGCCATGGGACCCCAACACGCTATTTATACCGAACGGAATGACTTATCGCAATGACCACTGGCGAGATGACTTTGCGCAAATGACATGACAAAGAGGCGGTTTTGCGCGGTGACATGACAAAAGAGGCCGGCTTTGCTCGATGACATGACAAAGAGGCCGACTTTGCGCGATGACATGACAAGAGGCCGGCTTTGCTCGGTGACATGACAAAGAGGCCGACTTTGCGCGATGACATGACAAAAGAGGTCGACTTTACTCGGTGACATGACAAAAGAGGCCACCTTGCGCGATGACATGACAAAAGAGGCCGACTTTGCGCGATGACATGACAAAAGAGGCCGCCTTTGCGCAAATGACATGACAAAGAGGCCGACTTTGCAAATGACATGACAAAAGAGGCCAGCTTTGCTCAGTGACATGACAAAAGAGGCCAGCTTTGCGTCTGCAAGAGAACACTACACCATCTATGATTCTATGATTCCTGCAATGAATTTATGTTTTCTGCAAACGACTGAAAAGGCTACGAAGTACGAATTTATTACGAGACTACAGGCTCTGAAAAGCCTACATACGAACATTTATTGCTACACTGGAATCCTGGAAAAGCGAAAAGATTCGTACGACATCCTCTCCATGGACTATGCCCACTGCACCAGCTAACATGCCTACATAAAGGCCTCCTATGTCTTCCATACCACATCTCCTCCTCAAGCCATCACAATACTACTACACAACAATGTCTTCCTAGAGGTCCGACCCATTTGGATTACCAGAGTGGCATGAGCGCCCGAAGTGCCATTGCGGCTTTAGGACGATGTTGGGAGTCTGGACAGATCGAGTACAACGAGCCAAATACGGCCGTAGGTTCTTCAAGTGTCCAGACCTGGATGACGACTTCGTGGTACCGACGACAACTAAATCATTTGTTTCTCGTTATCGTTTTTCAACTTGATCCATAACATCTACCACACCACACATAGGCTTGCACGTTCATCGAATGGGTTGATCGGGAGTCGCCGGCATGGCCAAATAACCGGACAGTGGAGGTGGAAAACAAAGGACAATACTTTGTCAAGATGACTCAGGCTCGCGAGGTGGCACGACAGATGCGGCTTGAGCAAGAGCGCCGCGTGAGGGTGGCACAAATCCGTCTGAAGGGCAAGGAGGATGCGCTGCAAGCTCGTGAGGCAGCTCTCGAGACCAAGAGTGACAGGAAGAATGATGCAATGAGCCATCCTCGGGGCCCAATAGAAAGGAGAAACAACAACGCTACACCCAGTAGACAAAATGTAATAGACCCACGCTATCTACGGTCTATGCAATTCTATTATTATGCATTGTATTGTGTTTGCCTAATCAGATCGATCGCACTTGAGACTACCTAAGTATGACGGTATTGCGATCGATGCTTCACTAAACTACAATTTAATAGAGTGCATAATGTTGCCCACCCATGCTTGCTCCAAAGAATGTCTGCATAATTGATTAGTTTGCATATAGAAAAGAATAAGGATATCATGCCTACTCAGTTCAAAATTGTAAATCATTACATGCAAAATTCACATTTACAAGCACACAAATGTCTGCAAAAGAACAACAAGACATTAAACTATATCCTCAACTTCGCAGATTATACCATGTGATTTGAGGTGGCAACATAATTACTTATGGGTAATATAATGAAAAAATCTAAGGCACATAGGTTCTTACCTTGCCCCATTTTAGCTCTTTTGAATTCCATGAATAAGCAACACCAATATCCCCTCTCTAACAATTAGTGTTTGACCATCGAAAAAGTTACAAACATTATTACCTTACTATCACCCAAAATTTTCAGATTGAACACGACATCATCACAAAATGTAGCAGGAAACAAAAATGTGTTTCACACAGTTCATCAATTTTCTGAATCTTTCCAAAAGCTACGGATTATTTTCAAGGCGCCGAGCCGAGCGCCACCGTGACAATGGCAGCTACGAATTTTCACGACTCGACGCCAAGACCCACGGCGCCGAGCTCGGCGCCACACCCACTGCCCGAGGTGCTGCCACGTCGGCGCCACGAAGGCCACCACGCTGGAGCGAGCTCGGCAACTCGACGCCGTGTACCACGGCGCCGAGATGTGTTACCTCGGCGCCGTGGGTCACGGCGCCGACCCCCTGAGTCCAAAAACGGAATTAAAACTATCAGGGTCTAAATGTAAATATTTTTCAAAAAAGGGCTAAAATAGAAAAAATTCGGTCTCATTGGCACGTGGATCGCATCCAGCATGTCAACGCTGCAATGAGGTACAACTTCTATAAGAAATTTTCCCATTTGCAAGAGGATGTGAGGCCTCAACAAACTCCCTGGTATGTGTCAAGACTAACGAGCCAAGAAAAGGCCAAAGAGAACAGAACTATGCACAAAAATAATAAGAATCGCTTTGTTTTCCTTACAGACAATAATAGAAAATGTTTCACGTTACAAATTTGCTCGCGCCAAGAAATAAAATGATTCAGTCACAGGACTGCATGATTATCTGAAGCCCGTGAAAGTTAAAAAGTCTCTAGAGACGTGGATTTCATACTAATCCTACAGCCTCCATCGGCAACAAGATTCATCAGTCCCTTAGTGCCGAATCTGGTTCCCACCACGACGGCATAGATAGGAGCTAAGTAGCTAACTGCAAACCGAGCAATCCCTAGAACGAATAAATGATCAACATCATTATCAGTGATCCATCAAACTTAACACATGGTTGAGAGTCAAGATATGTAAAGATCATAAATAAAAAAAACAAAAGTTAAGATAAAAAAAAAAGTGAATCTGTTTCAAATGGAGAATGGTATCAGAACGTTGAGGTAAAAGCACACAAGATTTTGTTGTCAAACAGTATACATGAGCTTAGGGGACTGACCTTACAAATTATAAATGTTTTCAGGCTTGGATGATGTAGAGATCTTGCCTTGATATGTAGTAGCATCCCATGGAATTCCCTGGCTCCATGACAAACTGCTCTCGGAACTGACCTACCCGCTTGCTAGGAATGTCAATGGAGAGCTCCTCCAAGCTGGGCATCCCTTCAGCTTGCAACCCTTCACCAAATATTAGAAATTGGTTGCCCACAATGAATGAGCCAGATACACGAATAGCTATTCCTGTTTCCCCGTGGGCACGACAATGTAGCTTCTCAACAACATGAACAATTTTCTCTCGAGGCCGATCACCTTTTAACTTCTTTCTTATATTTGATAAAGTATCAAATATGTCACTTTGGCCAAGAAACACATTCCCTGAGAAACTGGTAAAACAGGATAGGTTACACACACACAGGTATCATCTGAACTATAAAAATAGAAGAGAAGCAACACTGACTACAGGATAAAGTTGGAAAAAACTGGCAGTAACCAGCCGGTTACCACCTGCTTCCAGTCCAGATTAACAGGAAAGCATGGATCATGTAAATTGCAATTGAGAATTCACCTAGTTCTGTCAAATTTTCAGTAACTCATGCCATCATTTAAGCAAGTTTTCACATTATCCATTGACAAAAACAAATTTTCTATATTATTAGTAAAATTGGAAGAAAAATTGTAGCTAGCCAAGTTTCTTCAGTTTTCACAGAAACAGCATCCAAAGCAATCATACTCAAGTCAGTTTACATACAAGGTGATTCTGGTACATGGGGCAAAGCCACAGCTAGCTGGAGTCCCTACCAGCGGTGCCCACTAGATTCTACATACCAAACTGGCCTTAAGAACACTGTAACAGGTTATTGGAGCCACAATCCACATACAGGTCAACACCCTAACAGCAACAAGATGCTACATGGAATGATGACAAGTGTAACATTGCCAAAGGTACCTGAAAGCTGATTCCTCCATGTAGAATGTCTTCATATGATGCCAAATCCCATCGGAGCCATTAAACAAGACGTAGTAATGTACAGCAAGCATCTGGGATTGACGGGAAAATCTGCTTAGTAGATATAGTGGCCATCTACTCATCTTCAAATATAGGGTTGTCAGTTTTTTCATCACATATTTATTGGACAGCACTTCTAGACAAGGACAGAGATGTACATCCTTTACCAAACATAAAAAAGGATAAGTTTATTGAGGTGATGGAATTTTTATGGTGGAAATTGGTTATTTGCCAATAGAAAGCTTGGATATTTGAGACAAATATCAAACTTTGGCCATGTTGCAATTTGACATTGACAAGCACACGCCAGTTCCAAATTAACCATCGCCATTTGATTTACCCATTCTCAATTTGAACTCAACACTGTGATTTGCATTATTCATTGCTTTAGGCGGTCAGCTCTTTCCTGATCAAGACATGGTTTTTTGGGGGAACTTGTGTACCAAGACATGATTTTTTTGGGGAAAATTTCAAATAAATTCAAAAGTCTTCAATATTTATTCACCAATAGGGTTTACAGGAGATGAAGTGTATTCAGTACAACCTGATGGGGGGAGGGGGATTCAAATATATAATTGATTGTGTCATCACTCGACCAATGACTTCACACAGTACTCAAATATCTCACTCTTTCCCACAAGACAGAACTGGTCATCCTGGTTACTCGTTCCCACAAATAACATTGGTCTGACCAGCCTGATTGAGTGTATGTATAATGGGTGGGTTCAGGAGCACTTTGCTTAGGCTTTGGCTTCAATTTGCTACAGCAACTAGCTTTTAAACGATGCATTTTTTTAAGGCGAGGTCTACAGGTAGATTGTAGTACAAATTGTACCAAGTTCAGTTATATGAGCCAAAATCGTATGCGACTATTTCTATCTATGTACTATCTTTCGCGAACAGTCCAGAATTCAAAATTTGTAGCCAAAATCTATAAGTCACAAGTCCAAAAGAACCCACCCAATGACTGAGCCAGGTTGACGAGGTGCAGTCCAAAAGAACCAAGCATTTGGGTGGCTCAACTAAGCTATCCTGACCCAGTATTATTGTTATCCTGATCCAGTATTATTGTTTAGGGATTTTCGAGTTTGGAGGCACATACATCAGTTCTTTTAGAATAAAGCTGAAATAACTTTTACTAGTACAAAATAAAGCATGTTATAAAATAGATGTGACCACAACAATGGTTTTCTAAGCAGATTTAGAAACTTCGGTAGTTAATTGAGGTGGTAGGGTCATCTTTTGGTACGTTACGATTAACAATGGATACATCAAATTATACAAGGTCGAGCTTCTTTAGATCTTGATTTGGTGGGCATGGTTAACATCAGCTGCATATTATGAATCGTGATATTAAACTGTAGTACAAAAGAATAATATGAAATATGTTCGAAGGAACTCACCTCTGCAATTTGCTTTAACCTTTCTTTCGGATCAACTACACTTTTGACGTATGCTGCCAGGTTCACACCAGTTTTCTCATACCTCTTAATAAATGGGTGTGACAAAAGCTGCAGAATGTTGAACATACTAATCAACTATAAGAAACAACAATGGAATAAACTATAAAGCGTAGCTGCATAGTCCACTTGATTTTGTTAATATGCTAAATGTATCAACACATGGATAATTAACATTTTGTGATTAGATCAAGCCATCATTGATCACTACTTACATTCTGCTTGTAACCTAATAACACTCAAAAGGACCACAAGACATTATCACAAATGATATATCTTGATTTCCTGATCTCCAGGACTCCAAATACACGAAAATCATCATATACAACATCTCTTTACCTGCTCACATGTAGGCCTTGCATCAGCATCTTTCTGCAAGCAATCATTCAGGAAGGAACAGAACTCTGATGAATAAGCATCTTCTGGCAGTGTTGGTGATGGATCATCCAGTATCTGAAATACAATATTTTAAAATTTGCAGAGGAAAACACATGCAAATAAAATATTTGAAAAGATAAAGGAAATGATCACAATATCAGACCAATAGTATTAATAGTACATATTTACTGCATTGTCAGATAATTTATAAATTGAAATTCAAACAGGAATATAGCTTCCACATTAAACCAAGTAAAAGGAAAGAAAGATCACTAAAAACTAACATAACCAAAAATGGACTTGCAGGAATGCAACATTATTAGCCATATCAATGTATCTAATCACAAAACCCACCAGCCAAACAGATCAAATGGTAGTAACATTTTACATTGGTCCATAGGGATGATATTGCATCCTGACATAGATAAAGAACGACAATAGACAAGAAATCAAACAGACTGAGTAGCCAATCAACAACCACCTTACCTGCAGCATTAGATTGGCTGGGCCTTCATTTACGTTATATGGAAATTTACCAGTAGCACACTCCAATACTGCTAGTCCAAGACTCCAAATATCAGCAGCATAAGAGTAGTTCTCATTACGAATTCTCTCAGGTGACATATATGTCACGGTGCCTACAAAGGTAGCACACTGGAACATATTTATTTAGCAGAAAATATATTGCTGATTCAATCCAAATGATTTGATGTCATTGTTGTGCTATACTAAAAATAATTAGCTGACATTCAAGCAACATCAAAAGAACATTGTGATGACTGTCACCAAGACGTAGCATACCATAGCCATCGTATTGTCCAAACCAGCACTTACACCAAAGTCTGTAATCTTTGCATCGCCCTTGAGATTTACCAGCATATTTGCTGGCTTTATATCTCTATGCACTAGATGTCTTACTTCATGCAAGTAACGCAGACCCTATAGAGTTGTACAAAGAACAATTAATAACTTCAAAAATACATCAGGTCACAGCCTGATTTTAACTAACACTAACATAGAAAGGAAAAGTAGATGTGAAATATCCATACAAGTAATATTTTCTGAAGCATATGTGCAAGAACTGGTTCTGGTATAGATTTCTTGACTTTTATAACATCTGCTAAGGATCCACCATCCATGTATTCAAGGGCAATGCTTATTTGTCCAGAATCAGGCATGTAAAATGCACCCTGGAATTCTACTAAACCAGGATAGCAACATGCTTCACATAATGTTCTCATCTCATTCAGAATTTGTTGCCTCTTCTCCTGTAAAGGTATCAAGGAACATGAAAAATGTGAAAATAAAACCTGGTGACTCAGTTTACCAATTGAAACAAAATGAATGAATTATATGAATCAAATACATACATCAACATAAATTACCAAAATTACTTCATGCAATACCAAACATGTTCCGCAGCATGAGCATATGAATTTAAGGATAGATGAAAAGAGAGTGCCTTTGTATTCTTTGGTATATGATACCTGCTTTCATGCTGCAAATAGAACTGAGGCTACTACTCTACTGTCAACAACAACAACAACAAAGCCTTTTGTTCCAAACAAGTTGGGATAAGTAAGGAATGAAACCTTTTCAAGATCAAAGAGATATGAGTCTTGAAATAACACATACAATGCTAAAACCCTAAACCGTACAACCTGCTATCTGAGCCAAGAGCCTAAACATTGCCCCTAACTTCCTTATACGTGGATCGCTAACTTCCATGCGCTCCTATCTAAAGCTAATTCTTTAAATACATTCCAATCCCTCAAGTCTCTTTTAATTGCTTCCTCCCACGTCAGTTTTGGTCGACTTCTGCCTCTTCTTTCATTTTCAGTACGTCTTAAAATTCCACTACGTACCGGTGCCTCAGGAGGCCGTCGTTGAAGATGTCCGAACCATCTCAAAGGATGTTGGACAAGCTTCTCTTCAATTGGTGCCACCCCCACCCTATCACGTATATCATCATTGCGGATGCGATATTGCCTTGTATGACCACAGATCCACCGCAGCATCCTCATCTACGCTACACTCATTTTCTGTATATGTTGTCTTTTAGTCGCCCAACATTCTGCTCCATATAGCATTGTGGGTCTGATCGCCATCCTATAGAACCTACCCTTTAACTTTTGAGGGACTTTTTTGTCACACAAGACACCAGATGCTTGGCGCCATTTCACCCACCCCGCTCTTATCTTGTGGCTCACATCTTCATCAATCTCACCGTCCCAGTGTAGCATCGATCTCACATAACGAAATGTATCCTTCTTAGGCACTACTTGTCCATCCAATCTAACATCTCCATCATCTACCCTAACACCACTGAAAACACACCTCATATACTCAGTTTTAGTCCTACTAAGTCTAAAGCCCTTCAATTCTAAGGTCTTCCTTCATAACTCGAGCTTTCTATCAACACATATCCTACTCTCATCAACCAGCCCCACATCATTAGTGAAAAGTATACACCAAGAGATATCTCCTTGTATGTCCCGTGTGACCTCATCCATCACTAGGGCAAAAATGTATGGACTCAACGCTGACCCTTGGTGTAGTCCTATCTTATGGGAAAGTCATTAGTAACACTACCACACGCTCTGACATTAGTCACAACATTTTCGTACATGTCTTTAATTAGGGTAATATATTTTGTTAGGACTCTTTTCTTTTGAAGCGCCCACCACATGACATTTCTTGGCACTTTATCATAGGCTTTCTCCAAGTCAATAAATATCATGTGAATGTCCTTCTTTTGCTCCCTATACCTCTCCATCAACTGTCGTAGCAAGAAAATCGCCTCCGTGGTCGACCTTCAAGGCATAAAACCAAATTGGTTTGTCGTCACGCTAGTCACTTTTCTTAAATGACGCTCAAACACTCCCCAGAGCTTCATTGTGTGGCTCATGAGCTTAATTCCTCTATAATTAGTACAACTTTGAATGTCTCCTTTATTTTTGAAAATTGGTACTAATGTGCTCCTCCGCCACTCGTTTGGCATTTTGTTCAACCTAAAAATGCTATTAACTTAGTTAGCCAAACAATCGCCACTTCTCCTAGGCATTTCCACACCTCAATAGGGATGTTATCAGGCCCCAACGCCTTACCCACCTTCATCCTTTTTAAGGCCTCTCTTACTTCCGACTCCTGGATTCTTCGAACAAACCACTTATTGGTGCCGTCAAAAATATTATCCAGTTCAATCATACCATAATCATTATCGTGATTGAACTTGTCGAAGTAATCTCTCCACCTATCCTTGATCTCCTCGTCTTTCACCAAAAGTCTATTAGTGTCGTCTTTGATGCATTTAACTTGGTTGAAATCTCGTCTTCCTTTCTCGAATTTTAGCCATCTTGTAGACATCCTTCTCTCCCCCCTTTGTACTTAGGTTCTGATAAATTTCCTCATATGCCATGCCTCGTGCGTTGGGCTCTTCACAAGCGCGAGCTGCGCTTCTTCTTCCCCCTCTGTAGCTTCCCGGTAGGACGAGGCGCGACGCGACGAACGATGTGCTTCTTAGCTAGGACGTAGGCCAAGGCATCCCTGTCCGGCGGCGGCGGCGGCGGACTGCGCATGCGGTTCTTGGCCGAAAGGCGCCGGCCTCGGAGCCTTGGTGTTCCGCCACCTCGTCTCGGAGCTTTCGGCGTTATTGTGGCTGAGGCAGAGCAGAGCCACCACGGCCATGGAGGGCGCTGCCTCGGCCCCTTGAGGTGACGACAACGTGGTCCTCGTCTCCGGAAAAAGCGGCGACGTCCTCCACGATCACTCCGCCCTTGTCCTCTCCGACGCCGACTTCTCCGGTGAGGGCTTGTGGTTGGGGGCCGCCTCTGACGACGAAGGGAAGGTTGGCTTCAAATTAATGGATCGATTGGATTGGATTTTGGGGGAAAGATTGGATCTTCGCTGCGGAGGATTCGAGCGTGCTGTCGCAAGTCGGCGTGGCGGATGAATCTACAGCAAGCTCGGTTCTTGATGCGCCGCCACCCATATTTGGTGGGTCGCCGCTGCCTCGCCTAGTTGTCTCCACCGCAGGACACAGCGCAGTCACTCCCGCTGCTATCGGGAGTAGCATCGCCACGCCCACTTCTTCAAACAGCGTCGCTGCCGTCACAGGGTGCAGCTTGTACCCTGTGCCGACCTGGGAAGATGCCACGCCGGCGTCGCTTGAAGACGCAGCACTAGCTGCGCTAGATGGAGCAATAGTAGCAGCGCCGTTGCTGTGGCACGGCCGCTATTGCTCCTGCCCCTTGTGTCATCGAAGATCGCCAAACATCATCACCATGCTCTCTATATTCTTGAGTCCAGCAATGATTTCTTCGTAGCCAGCAATGATCTTGTCACCTGTTAATTCGGCAACAGAAGCTATAATGTTGGCTCTGATACCAAATTTTTATGAACCTTAATTCATAGGGGGGTAAACACCTCCGAAAGGATAGCTGGGCAGCATCGGCATAGAGGGAGAGAGAAGACTATAGATGAGAATGACTTTATTATTTCTTGCTTGATCCCAATAGCATACGGCGTAACTCTTATATAGATAGGCTCCCCCTAACAGATAGAATTTAATCTCAATCATATCTCTAACAAATAGAAACTAATATCATATCTCTAATAGATAAAAACTAATCTCTAATTTCTTAATAATGAACCGTTAGGCCCAAGACCCATGCCCATGACATTAACTTGTTTCACTCCAGCTTCCCTCAAATTTTATGTGTGGCAATGAAATTTAGTCACACTGAGGTCGGATAAAAGGAAAAGAAATTTCTCCTATGGAAAGGAAAGGATTCATGCAAAAAAAATAGGTATGGATGACTATACGGTTTGTGTTGCTCCATTTGATACTAGTTTGTTTCAAAACACGATTGAATGATATTGGTTACAAACGATTGGATTTGACTTCACTTGTTATCTTGACTTTTAGAGTAAGGCCATAAGAATTAAACATGCTATTATGGTCTTATTAAAGCATGTATCTATTGCACCACTAGATCCATTCAACTATAGGTATGAACTTTCAAAAATTCCAGTTCCCACAATCTTCTATATATCGATTCAATCCAGTAAAGTACTATGAACAATAATTAAGGGATTGAAACAAAAAAACATCCTTTTTGCTTTTCAAGGAAACTAAAAATAAAGTGCACAACAATGTGGCTGCAAACTTGGAATCTGCCTCCTAGACCATAAAGGAATAAAGAGATGAACCTTCTCAAATATGTTTATCTTCTTCAAGGCCAAAATTCGATGAACTGGCATGAAAATAGCTCTCTGCACAACACTGCTTGCACCATTACCAATGGGACCAAATATATGCATATCATGAGAGGCACATCGGTATGCCTTCTCACCAGACTCTGACTCATCTGGCCCAGTACCCCGTTTATGAAAGCCATGCTCATTGATGTTATACTCACCAAATGATCTACTCAGTAAATTTACCGTTCCACCATCAGAAACCTTCACAAAAGAAAGAATACCAAAATAAGCATTGTTATACATCTAAACATGCTAAGGTCGTAAGTATAACAAGACAACAAATCAGCAGAAAGCATCATATACATAAGTTAGAATAAAACTGCTTGTTAGACGTTACCCCAACTATACACAATGCATCTTTGATACTCTTTCCTGTTTCCATATTCTGTTTTGATTTTGCGCATTGTTTCAATATAACAAAACTATAGGGAATTCGGTGTCCCTATAACAACTAAAGGGACACCAAACTATAGCAAAGACACATTGTGCCACCCAAAACTATAGAAAGAGGGTATCTTTTTGTTGTTGTTAATAATTGAGGAGAACAATAGTCCAGAAACAGTTTTTTTCTCATTTCTCATTTGCTAATTCCTGTATACTTTTACAACTCCAAGGAAGTTGATGCAACACACATAGCTCACGCGGAAGTTGCTTTGGCATATAGCAACTAAAGGGACACCAAACTATAGAAAAGACACATTGTGCAACACCATCATCATTCTTCCATAGATCCAATGCAACCAAATGCAACAGGTACACTTAAAGATACATAACCTCAAACACCTAGGGTGCAACTGAAAGAAGCAAAAATAAGAACAATACAAAAAAGGCAAATATTCTAACAACAAATTTTGAGCAATAAATTTCAACATTTCCCAATTTATGCCAGGAGTTGTTGTTTTGTTTTAAACGCTACTGTATTCAAATAGAGTTCATGAACTAAGATATCTAGAAATAGAGTTACACAAAATTTCACTGAGTTCTGCCTTGAATATGTTATTATAAACTTAATAAACATATTTAGTGCCTAAGTTGATGGTGGAATAAAATTCCCACCACAGCTTAAACTGTCTATGTCCTATAGCTGATAAGGGTCGCACTCATACATAGATATCCATTAACAACTAATAACATGTACGAATCTCTTGGTAGTATTGCTTGTGTCATTGCCATAATCATGCATAGAGATCACATGGAAATCATAAATAGCTGCTAAGGGGCAGGCACGCATGCACACACGTAATGAGTAATAACATCTACCAATTTCTCTTGCTGGTGTTGCTCGTGTCATTGCCATCATACATCCAACATGGCTGCTAAGATCACATGAAAGTCATAAAAATCAAATGCAAACTTGGAAATTTGTTTTGTACCTAACCTAACATCCAAAACAGTCCAATTGTTTTATTCTTGCATGCATCTCAGTAAAAAACAATACAGTGCCTTAGTCTATGATGCCATGCCTTAACTTCATAAGCACTTGTTCTGCACCTCACCTTGCATTAGCACCTTTGCAAGTGCCTTTTATGCCTTTGAGAACACTGCCTACTCAACTATTTCAATGGCATTCTTATTTGTCAAATTCAACATCTCAATAGATACATAAACTACTTGCAGTCATCAAAAGTGAAAGGTCTTCGAAGTTAGCTACCAAGATTGCAAGATTTCAAGCTTCATACCATGATCAACCCTCACGCTTAGCTCTCCATTACACTTTAACAATTTACCATGACCAAGTCGATATGAAAAATTGAGCAAAGAGGAGAGACCATACTGTGTGCAGAACTGAGTGCTAGAATCTCAAGCAACAATAGTTTTTTGTGTGTGTGCTTTCTCACTAGTTCAGTTATGCAATTGTGCTCACAAACTTGGACACAATGTAAGACAAAAGTAAATGCAAAATTAACAGCAAATGAAGCTACTAGTATATTTAGCTGGTCAGACTACAAGGCTACTCTAGGTATGTGAAGAATTCATAGAATAGTCTGTAGAACTCCAAAAAGAGTTGGCTTTCGATAGTGAGACAGAAATGCCTGGCTTAAACACTTCACTAAACAAAAGGTTCAAACAAAGCTAAAGGACTAAGGGGCATTCATATTGGCTTTTGTTTTATGGCTTTTGGCTGTGGCTTATGACTTTTGGCTGAAAATTAATAGCAATGACTTTTAAAAGTGGTTTTTAAAAAGAGATGACGAGCGGTGGAAAAAGCGAGAAAGAGATTCGTGCGCGTGACTGAAGCGAGAGGAGTCGAGTGCATGATACACCCATGATACCCTACCTTATCTCCGGAGTGAAACGGTAGCGAGAAGAGTGGAGAAGCCACTTCGAGAAACCGGGTGTTCGTAGTAGCTTTTGCCTTTTCTAAGCAGAAGCCAAAACGAACATAGCCTAAGACTACTCAGCAGCATAGTTTGACATGTGACGGTCAATTAGAAAACTTCTAAAGGATAAATTATCCTCGTCAATTATGTAATTATGTCTAATATCGATTTCATTACCACACAGCAAACACCATTTGTCTCATCGCTTCATGTCGGATAGAGTCCAAATTGTGAGGGTCAATTGGTCACCTTGCATAGATGGTGCCCAAACAGCAAGATTGCTACCATGGAAGCTAAAGAACTGAACATAGATAGCTGTACTCGTTGAATTGATGCACCATCCCCAATTTCAACTACAGATGAGGTACACATACGAAGAATGTCAGGGCGTGCTTACCACATAGGAATCGCATGTATCCTCTGGGAGGGGCACCCTGGAACTGGCAAGGCCATTGTCTGGGTCACCGAACAGCAAGGGTTGCAGCTTCTTCTTCAACTCCTCCAGCCCCGCCATCGGGGCGCGCTCACGGTGAGGCGCAGATACCCCGCGGGGTCACAGGCAAGGGCGGACTTAAAAGTGAGGCGTGCCCAAAATTTTGGGGAAACAAGCTGCTATTAGAACAACAATCAAATAAAAAACGCAACTATTGGATGGATCCCAGTACCTAGGTGGTGTTTGGATCAAGAATGGCAACGTAAATGTGAAGGGAATGGGATTACAAGGTAACTGACGGTGGAATGGATGTTTTACCTGCTTTGTTTGGTTCCACAAGGGAATGGGGATTACGCCGCTGCGCTATGGATGCACGAGCATCACCCCAAGACGCTTGCCTGCAACGTCGCCGCGCTCACCGTGTTCGGCTACCTCAAGGACCTCCCCGAGCTACTCTTCCGCTTCGTCGACGGCGCCGCCGACGCATGCAAGGTGACCAGGGGCAAGCAGCTCGGATCCAAAGCGGACGTCGCCGTGGAGCGGAATAACAAAGCGTCTCGAGCAGCCGCAGTCACCGCCAAGGAGACCCCTGCTCCGCAGTCACCACAAGATTCGGAGGAAGGCCAAGGCGGCCCGAGCGGGAGGAAGGGGAGCGGGCGCCGCTGCTCGCACGGAAAGAAGGGGATCGGGTGCCGCTACCGCTGCTCGCACGGGGAAGAGGATCGAGCGCTGCTGCTCGCGCGGGAGGAAGGCGATCGGGAGACGGCGCCGCTGCTCGCACGGGGAAGGGGATCGTGACATGTCCAGTGGAAGCGTTATCCTGTTGCTCTCGATTAGGCATTTCCACAGCCCCGTTTCCAGATGGGAGATTGGAGCATTTGTCTCATATATAAATATCAAATTTGATAATTTATCTTATTTATCTTACCCACATATCAATAAGACATCATAGGGTAAATCATCAAATGCAATGAAAGATGTGGCAAAAGATCAATTACCTCTTTCCAGATTGTACGGGACAAGGCCCAGCTGATACCGACGACTTTCGAAATCGGTTAAGCTAAGAAGCTTCGAATCCTAGTTTTAAGATAAATTTAAAAAATTCAGCTTTAAATTATGTAGTTTATTTTAAGCTCAGCTTCAAATTCGTAGTTCATTTTAAACTTCAAAACCCACTCATTTGGCCAGGAAAACGGATTTGAATCCCAAAAACTGAAGTTGAAACCCAATCAAACAGTCCTAATTTTCAATATGAAGTAATTCTTTTACATATTGGATAGTTGGTCAACACAAGTATCATTAGTACAGATCACTCCCGTAGAATTGGCACTAGTGCAGATAGTTCATATGAACTTGGCAGCGGTGCAGATAGCTTAAGTGGACTTAGCACCAGTGCAGGAGCCTCCAGGCAGATGTTCCTCTTGGACCACTGGATGAATATTTCAATGGCTTGCTCGAGCCATGACCTCATAGTTTAGGGGTATTTACAGCGGGACGACCTCGCAATTGGCATGAGCACGTCCACATTCACTTTTGCGAAACCTGACACTAGAGATACACCGTGCACCAAGGCCCCAGACCCGGATGTATACGCCTAGCCCCAGCAGCCCACAGGGCAACAGAGGCATATCTCACTTGGAGTTTGCACTTCGTAGCCACCTACATAACTATACAAAATTAGCTACTCCAATAGGCCTATTAATGGATCGAGAATTTTAGAGATAATAATTATTACCAGGATGTCATCAATAGAAAATCAGTGATCGCTCTCCGAGGTAGAGTTGAACGCACAGCTACTCCGATGGTTAGGGAGGGTTGCCTACCACAGAGCGGCGAGTGCCTCCTTTTGATTTTTCGAGATGTCATATCTTTCCATCTGATCTCTGATATATCTTTGCATCTCATCTCTAAGAGATGTTGTAATGTCCTCTCATAGCCGTGCCTCGCGCTCGGCTTTGGCTCTCTTCCTACTCCGATACGCTTCAGAGTCCTCTGAGAAACCATATTTCCAAGGAACATAAAGACCAAGGCCTCTCATGCGATCCGGGTGCTCTTGTTTCCCAGGGCCACGGAGAGTATATCTCTCTCCCTGACTGCATGAAATGAGCCTTCGGAAGATTCTACACTCAGCGCTTCCTACAAGAGCCCGACATGTCATTCCACCTCCTATGAAGTTATGGGGTAATTACAACTAGGTAGTTTGATATCTTACCAGGCGGTGGGACATTTTCTTGTCTGCGGGTTTGAAAGAAGATGGCCATGCTCTTATCCAGTTTCGGGCGCGCTCATCAGGGATCCTAACAAATGGCTGGGCAGTGTCCTACAGGTTGCTTGCTCATCCTCCTTCCTCCATTGTGGCATTTTACACGCATACCCAACGGTTCTGAGTCTGTGTGGGTGCATGATTTTTGCCTAAAGGGCCCTGTGTGTCGCATTTTTACTCCTAAAACTATTTGTCGTCTTCATCTGCACAAACTCTTCTCATTGCAGTTCTAGGAATGGATACTTGTGGAAGGGCGTCAGATCCCTCTCCACGTGTTGCTTGACAAACAAGCTCTTGAAGTTCTTCCATGTTTTGCACGTCGCTAGCAACGCATGTCGTCGCATGGAGGCCTAGTGTTCTTCCGAGATCTCTAATGATAAAAAAAAACTTCCATCAGCAGCTCACTTTTTTGAGCTCCGGTCACTTTCTTCCATGAATTGAACGTGATCTCAATCTGTTTCCGTACAACTATTTTTACTATTCTCCGGAATGCGGACACTACTCAGTGAGGATTGAGAGGGGTCCTAGACGGATCGACCTCTGTGATGGTAAATCGGCCCTCGGGCTTTTCCAATAGTCCTCTTCATTTTCGAGATTTTCCAAAGGACGATGCATTACATGCATCCGATGATGATGTTGAAGAATGAGCGAACATCTTCGAAAGATAATAGAATTGAGCAATATGAAAATGACATGAATATATATACTATCTCTCAAAACATATAAACTATTCAGACCATTAACATATGGCAATATGCTAAATAGTACATAAAAGTAGGCATTAAAAATCTGCATAATGCAAAGATTAAGAAGTGTGTTTTTGCTATCAGTGAGGAGTTGCACAAGTTCTAAACTTGGCATTCTTCCACTCTTGTCAATATTTCAATGATCACAGTGACAATTCCTCAAAAACTCTGCTAGATTGCCTAATTGAATATTACCTTAGTGTAGTATCAATGTTAATAGCTTGCAGAACCAATGTATATTCGTCAAAGCCGAAGCACAACTGTAAGCAATACTGAGCAGGAGACTAAGGACTAGCTATTGACAAAGCTATCGACTACACAGAAGTATATAATTAGCAAATGTGAATTCAATCTAGCAGAATAATCCTAAATTGTCACTGATATTTTAATCTTGACAAATTTCATCATTAAGCAATCAAAAAGGGACAATCTATCATGCAATAGCTCTCCCACTGCCAGTCGACAATCAAGAACATAAAATAAAGCTCATTGTGCGGGTCGGGGAGATGGCGTGCACGAGGGAGGAGAAGAGCTCGGGGGAGGAGGAATGCTCGGGGCAGACAGCGCGCTCGGGGAGGCGGCGTGCTCAGGGAGGCGGTGCGCTCGAGGAGGCGACGCGCTCAGGGGAGCAGGAGAGCTCAGGTGTAGCGTTAGTGCAGTGTTGAAAACCCTAGAGCACAATATATATAGGGGAATAATCACAGATGGTTCTACTTCAGATGTAATATCCCAAAAGTCTGTCGACAAATAATTGTGTAATTGGAGAGAAGGATCTTAAAGAAAAGAATAAAATAACAAGTTTTGAGAGGGATTTTGAATTTTCACGGCAACTGGCTCGGCCTTGGCCTGTGGGATTTCGCCAAAGGGAGGCACCCACCCTCCTCCAACCCTAGCCGCCCTACCTCCTCCCTTTGCGCAGCCCACCCCTCCATCCCCTTGCGCAGCCACCCCCTCCATCCCTGCGCCTCCCCCTCCAGCACCTCCACCTCCTCCTCCTCCCCTTGCGCCCCTCCTCTCCAACAGCACCCCTCCCTCCCCACGCATCCATTGCCGGGGATCAAGATCTCCAAGCGCAGCGAGGAATTTCGGAAGGAGGGAAGAGGAAGGAAAAGAAAAGAGGATCAAGAGGAGAGGTGACATTCGTGGGGTGTTCGTCGTGTTCTTCATCGATTCGTTGTTGTTTGTTGTTTGTTTTAGGTACCTTCATGAGATCGGCATGCATGGGGATAAAGAAGGAATAGTTTTGTTGCACTTGCACGTTCTATCCAACATGGAAGAAATAGAGAACTTTAATCACTATTTGTTGATTAGCCAAGTGGTATTTAATTAATGATTATCAGGTTTAAAAATGTAATAATGGATTAGGAACCTTTTATATTGCTTTCGCGCTTTAATTAAATTTTATAAGTGTTTTGCTTAGTATTGATTACATTGAGTACGGTTAATCATATCTTTGGGTTATACTTGTGAGAACTTCAGTTTTAGACAATAAACAAAGGAGACTCTGCCGAAATTTTGTAGAATGCAATTGGTTTAGCTTTGTTATGTTGTTAGTTTTGTAGCATTCTAGGTCTTATTTTGGCTGAAGTGTTATAGTTGGTATCAGAGCGGGCTGTAGGTCCGTGGTTAATGAAATATTAATTTTGACACACTAAGCACTACAGGTGGGAATGGGGTTTGCATTGCATCTACGTTTCCGTCGATCATCATAATGGATTATGTGTATGTTATGATATGATCTTTTGGTGCCCATGATGTGACTATATGATTGTTATGAGTGGCGATAGTTGATGTCGAGGGATAGGGATCGTGGTGCGGCCATAGGCATGGCCAAGGTATGGCACTATTCGTGGTATTGAATTGATGAGGGATCTTTCCTAGGGCAACTTAATTTCAGAAGTTAGGAATGAGTTCTTTAGAAAAGGAATGAGTCCTTTAGAAAAGTTTTTCTCTTCCTTAAGCTGAATTTGGTCAATTCTTATCCTGTAGTGGAAGATGAATTTATCTTAGTAGGAGGGTTCATTGCAGTTGAGGGTTTTCAATTGGTCTCTACCAGTTCTTTGAAGCAATTATGGTATTTCAAACTATTGAAACGTTTTGCTGCTTGGGAACATTGTTGATTTGCAAAATTGGTCCCTTTGTGGGAGTTTTGTCTTGTGGTGAAATATGTCTTATTTGTTCGCTTGGTATTTTTGTTAGTGAAAGTTTATGTTGCAAATTCGTTAACATAGGAAAACTTTGGACCAATGAAATTCTTTGGATTATTGCGTGTGTTGAAGTTTAATTGCTCTCCTTTCAGAAAGAGAGTGTTAAAACCCTTGTAGTGTTTTTCTATGCTTAAGTGGGGAAATGGTAATCATATAAATTAATTCATAAGGTGTGAATTAACGAGTTGAGGTGTTAGCGTGGTGTATAATTAATTTCAACTAGCATCTACGAAAGTGTAGTTGATTAACTTGATATCGCCTTGTAATAGTTTGTTAAAGAATTGTGATTAAGAATTTGTTTATACATGATTGGAACTCATGGAGTTTTGAGGAGTGTACAAAAGAATTAGGACGATTATTATGATTGTTTAAATTGATGTCCTATTGGATAAATGAATTATTTTTGTCCTTGGTAATTAATCTAGCCGTTCGAGGTAATTAATTTTTGTCCTTAGTAATATTAACCTTTAATATGTCCTTTATTTAGATACTTATGAACATGTATAACTGTTAGGTTCATCTATCTTTCACTATGCGAAATTGTTGAAGTACGTATAAAGAAAGAGAGAAAGAATGAATTATAACTTGTAAAACCCTGTCTTATAGAGCTTATATTATTGAAGTTTGAAGATATTTCGTTCTAATTGCTAAACATAAGGTGGAATGTTGAAACTATGCTCATAACGGTTTTGTTGAGACTGTCATATTGTAGTACTAGCTTGTTAGAAGAGTTATGTTTCAACATTGCGGATTGTGCACTAGTCTCTTCCTAGATTAAGTAGTTGCAAACTTGTTTAGATAATAGAAACATGATGAAGTGAATTATTGTGTTTCTTTTGGGAAAAGTTTATCAAGGGAAATGAGGATATGATGGTTCTTGTTAAGAGTGTATTATTTTGAAGCTAGTTTGACTGTTAGTACGTGGTTGTGATGATAATGTTGAATGTACTATAAATAAAAGAATTTGATAACTTACATGATAGTATCTAAATCAAAAGTTTTGGGATTCGCGTACGCGACCTTTTAGACCTCATGACTTAGGTAGCCGAAATTGTTTTGAGCAAACTGACGCGTTGAGAAGTTTTATTAGTTCCTAAAAGATTTATGAGTTGTGGTCTTCAAATCTCTTTCGTGGAATTGTCAAGATAATATTGTAATCGAAGAAAGTTGTTCTCTTTGTTAAAAGAAAGATTGTGGTAAAAGTATTTGAGGTTGGAGTCAAGTTGTGTAACTTTTAGAGGTGTGCTTGACTTCTGATTTTCACCGCATAAGAGTTTTCTTGAGTTTAAAATGACAATGTTGAATTCTTATTGGTTGATATTGGATATTTCTCTTCTTGAGGGGCATGTGTCTTCCACTGTGATCTTATGTTTTGTTTTCCAAGATCATTGCTATTTCCCTTGGTTTGGTGTCTATTGCGATTGGTAGCATCTTCCCATGGCTGAAATTTACTTCTTTTTGTCTCTTCTAAGAAAGGGGTAACCGATTTGGATTGCAAGCCTTTTACGATATGTATGGCAACTGGTTGGTGTGGTTATGTGATTGGTTTGGGTGAGATGGTGGGTGTTAAGTTGTTCGAGATTCTTGGAGTGATAAAATGATTCTGTCGAATAAAATCTCGGTGAGTATTTGATTTAAAGAAGACGTTGTCTTTGGAGCTAACTAGTTATACTGTTACAACCAGAAGGAACCTATAGTAAAAAAATGTGGTTCAAAAGTGTTACGTTCATTTTGACGTAACATTAGAGTTATCAAAAGTATGAGAATCTTGATCAGTTTTATTGGGGTATCGTGATTGGGTACTTGTAAGAGTTGGTAGGAGGATTAGGATGGTGTGGTATCGAGATTGTAATTGTGAAGAAGTCTAACGGTATGGGAATTATTGGGATAGTAGGAATTGTTGAAGATATTGCCATGAATGACTTAGCTTCAAAGAGTAACCCTTTAAGAGTTAGAATCTTCCTAAAGATAATTAGGTTGAGAATATGTTTTCGGGTGGCTGTTAATGAATGAGCATGGTTGATTGTGGAAACTTTAGTCACCTAATTCAGAGTCTTTGTATCAATTATATCGAAGTACATATGTAGGAACCCTAGAGACGGAAATTTTGGGTTTGGTGTTCCATGCTAGGACATTGGAGGCTAATGATGTTGTGTGAGAATAGTGGAAGGAGTGGATTCTAAATATTGTGATGTTCCTTGATAGTATCCTTTGGGTGTAGTAAACGAGTGTGTGAACTGAGAATTTTATGTTGATTATCTTTAAGAACTGTGGTGAAGTGATTGTGGGTGAAAATAACGATGAGGTGCATTTGAAATTATTCATTAAAGTAACATGCGGATAGAGGAGTTGACTAGACCATGTTATTGTGGGAATAGTAGAGTCCCTCTATATAGGCATGGTGGATACACTCGGTTTGCGCATAGAGTTAATGTTGCCGATTGAAGAGAAATGAGTCAGTGTGGTGTGTGATAATTTGAACTCTGGTGGATCAAAAGAAAGTTTTGACTTATATGTTGTTTATTTGCAAACTACCTACTTGAATGTGGAGAGGTTTTTGTGTTGAATCCTCATTTCCTCTCCTTTTGGTTTGACCCTTTCGGTGGGGAGTTGGTGATGTGTGGTTGCGATGAGAATTCTTTATGTTTAGTTGAATTTTATCTGTAAAAGAGTTGGTTTACTTTGAGCACGATTGTGCGCCCGTGGTTAAAGGAGGTGCTACTTGTTAAGGTAAAAGATCGATTGATAGTTGGAATAAGAGTTACATGTGTTGTGCATGTTGTGTGGGTTGATACCAAAGGGAATGATCACCAAGGTATTTTCAATCGCTTCTGTTAGTTGCGAAGTTTTGGGGGTTCGTGTGTCACTAGGACCACCTTGGGTCCTAGTGTGGGGTTCACAGTGCTTTGTACGACCCGATATCGAGAGAGAACTTGAAAAATCTGGAGTGTGGGTTTCGTTAAAACCGTTGACCAACGAGTAAGACCAGCTACCATTCAAGAATTGAAGCTGCACCATTCGAAGTGTTGTAGGGGTGTTACAGAGTGGCCTTGATGAGGCATAATCTGTTGCCCGCCCAGAGCAGACTGAAAAGTTATGCAGATGTGAGGAGCAAGGATCGGGAAGTTGGCAAAAAAAAAATTAAAGTATGACAAGGTGTTTTGGTCGCAGCAGGCAGAGAGAGAAGGCAACATAGGAATTGGAGTCTCGCAAGCGTGAGCAATATCTGACAATATTCACAACATATGCGTGTTAGTATGGTCAAGTTTTAGTTGTGATTAATCCTCAGTGTAAGCACAGAAAGAATTCGGGGTCGAATTCTGTTTAAGGGGGGTAGAATGTAATATCCCAAAAGTCTGTCGTCAAATAATTGTGTAATTGGAGAGAAGGACCTTAAAGAAAAGAAATAAAATAACAAGTTTTGAGAGGGGATTTCTGAATTTTCCTGGCAACCTGGGCCTGTGCCTTGGGCTAGGTGGGATTTCGGCCAAAGGGGGGAGGCACCCACCCCTCCCTCCAACCCTAGCCGCCCCTACCTCCTCCTTGCGACCACCCCTCCATCCCTTGCGCACCACCCCCTCCATCCCTGCGCCTCCCCCTCCTGCACCTCCACCACCTCCTCCTCCCCTTGCGCCCCTCCTCTCCAACAGCACCCCTCCCTCCCCACGCCTCCATTGCCGGGGATCAAGATCTCCAAGCGTAGCGAGGAATTTCGGAAGGAGGGAAGAGGAAGGAAAAGAAGAGTGGATCAAGAGGAGAGGTGACATTCATGGGGTGTTCGTCGTGTTCTTCATCGATTCATCAAGGGTAATCCCTGTTTTCCCCAATTAGATTAATAATTTAGTTGTGCAGGCAATGTCGTAAATCTGGACTGCTAGGATAGATTGGGTTAGACGGCTGTTTTGGGATAGATTCGTGGGGATTCAGATCTGGACCTCTCCTAGAGATTTGTAGAGGATGTATTTATCTTTCCATGAAGTCCAAGAACGCGTCATTCGGACTTACGTAGCAAAAATTATGATTTTTCTAGTGGGACTATTCTGCAGATCGGGGGAAATCCGGGCAGGTTTCGCTAGATTGGTTTGGGCGACGGGAAAACGGGCGAATCAGAAGATCTTCATATTAGGACAGTTGTAGATAATTTTCTTATCTTTCCAGAAAGGTCAAGAAGTTCTGATTCCGACTTTCGGGGCGAAAGTTATGGCCGTTTCAGCGCGCTGTCCAGAGAGGCAGTCGGGATTGCTGATGCTTTAGAAAATGGGTTGGTACGGGTAGAAGATGGCCGAATCTGGGAGGCTCACCAAATAGGTGTTGTTAGAGAATTTAATTATCTTTCCATAGAATCTAAGAACGCCCTATTGGACCTCTGTATCAAAAGTTATGAATTTTTGAATGTGACTGTCCGTAGAAGGGCAGATATTGGCCGAAAGAATTTGGGGGTGCTGTCATTTTATCTAAAGACCCACCACTGTTGTCTTAGCAATTATTATAATTATTGTTCAGGAGGAGGACGGATCCCAGGGGCCGCACCTTCTGTTCATCCCCCGTTTTCTCGCGGTTAAGGCAAGTATAATCGTGGTTTTAACTTTATAGTGTGGATTGTTGATGATTGTTGGTTTGAATATGTTTGACTTTGATAATAAATATATGTGTTCATGATTATGTTATTGCTATGTTGGTATTGTTTGTGATTGTCTGCAATTGTGAGTATTTATGAGGATTTATGATGCATAGATATGGTGAATGTAAGTTTTTTAATTATTGAGACATTCACACATATGCATCATGTTGATATATTGAAGTCTTGGTCACGAGATGACCAAGCGCCGAGGTCCCCGTCATGTTGATATCATGACGGGCTAAAGGTCCACATACTTGTGGAGTATGGGCAATTGGTCCCTGTACTAGATGATACAGGCATGAGTGTGCATTGACGGATGCACACTCCGCATTACCGGTAAAATGCGAAAGAGAAGAGATAAAGAGATTTTTTGTCATATTGCATAGCATGGTTAGTTATAAGATTGATGGATAAATTTGTGAGATGAAGTTCATGGTTGCTCTTGTTATTACTTATTATATTTGCTGAGTCTTTGGACTCACTCTTGTTGTTGTTGTTGTTTGTTTTAGGTACCTTCATGAGATCGGCATGCATGGGGATAAAGAAGGAATAGTTTTGTTGCACTTGCACGTTCTATCCAACATGGAAGAAATAGAGAACTTTAATCACTATTTGTTGATTAGCCAAGTGGTATTTAATTAATGATTATCAGGTTTAAAAATGTAATAATGGATTAGGAACCTTTTATATTGCTTCCGCGCTTTAATTAAATTTTATTAGTGTTTTGCTTAGTATTGATTACATTGAGTACGGTTAATCATATCTTTGGATTATACTTGTGAGAACTTCAGTTTTAGACAATAAACAAAGGAGACTCTGCCGAAATTTTGTAGAATGAAATTGGTTTAGCTTTGTTATGTTATTAGTTTAGTAGCTTTGTTATCACACATTCTTATATACATATATATGCAAATTCACATATGTATCACACATTCTCATACACATATATAAATACAAATACAGACCATATGATATATAAATATTTTATTCATCATTCCACTTACTTATTTTCTTTGAAAATTAGCCCTTCATGATGATCAACGTGCATGTAGCCACTTCCATCACGCTCTTCCTCTACCCTTATGTTGTTTCTAAAAGGAAGCAACTCATCAAATTGATTGTATTTTTTCTCATCCACTACATTCTCAACTCCGACAATCTTTCTTTTTCTATAAAGAAATACGCGGTGCTTCTTATTTGCCTGATCGGTTATATAGAAAACTTGAACAACTTGATTAGTTAGTACGAATAGTTCATCTTTGTATCCGACACGTTTCAGGTCAACAGTAGCGACACCGTACTTGTCGACCTTCACCTGTGGGAGATGGACCCAACGACACCGAAACAAGGGGATCTTGAAAATTACATAGTCGAGCACCTAAATCTCCTCTATAAACCTATAGTAAGAGTTCCTCAACCCATTAGTACTGAACACATCTATGCAGACACCGCTATTCTGGTTAGTGCTCTTTACATCATGAGCCTGTGTATAGAATGTGTACCCATTTATGTCATATACTTGCTACGTCACAACTATAAATGTTGGCCCTTTTGCCAACCATATCAGCATATCACTTGACGAGCTCCGAGCGAGTCGTTCCTTCAACTATTGGTTGAACCGATTGTTGTATTGTCTCGTGATCCAAACATCTGGCCGCTTTGGATTCTGTTGCCGAAGCACGTCCTTGTGTTGGTCGATCTATGAGGTCATTTCAGTCATGTGTTGCAAGACTGTGAAATGGGTGTACCTCGATCGAAAAACGATGAAGGGAAATACATCTCAAGATAATATAGAGTCATCACTACCTCGTCCTATAGAGTATCTTGTCCTTCGGGATCGATGACCTTATGAGAAATTGTGTTAAAAAATAACACAACCTCATGATTGTCTCTCAGACCTTGATCGGCAAAATATTTCTAATTGCAATAAGGAGCATTTATATCATCATCACATGACAATCATGAGGCCTATGCCAACTAACTTCAAATCTTCCAACGAAACAAGTTTCTTCATGTTGGCGGAGTAATCAAACAGAACATTCACACCATGCAAGCACTAGCACAGTTCAGTTTTCTCAGCCTTGGACAGAGTGTAACAAGCATGGGCAGGGTAAGTTCGTCCTTTATCAATCTTTGTCGGTGCTAATTCAGGCCTGATGTCCACATCAACCAAGCCAAGTCGTGTGTTGACATCATCCTTTGTTTTGTCACGAAAGTTCAGTAAGAGACCAATCAAGATGTCACATACGTTCTTCTCTACTGCATGACATCAATGCAGTGGCAAACTTTTAGGTGCTCCCAATATGAAAACTCCCAAAATATTGACCTCTTCTTCCAGACGTTCTACTCACGGGTCGTCGAGTTACACCCCTTTCCGAGCACAACATCTAAATCCTTAACCATATCATAGATCTATTTTCCGCTTAAATGCCATGTAGCTGAACTGTCCTTCTTCTCTCCATCGAATTGTTTCTTCATCCTACGGTATGGGTGAGACCTCCGAAGTAACCTACGATGACGCATGTACACGGTTTTGTGTGAGTGCTTCAGCCATACACTCTCGGTATCATCTAAACAATAAGTACATGCTTTGGCCCCTTTTGTACTCTAGCCCAACAGGTTAGCAAGGGCAGGATAATCAATTATGGTGGAAAACAACAACGAGCATAAAGTGAAGTTCTCTCATTTATACGCATCCCATATCTGTACCCCATCGATCCACAATATTTTTAAATCTCCCACCAATGGTGCTAGGTACACATCAATATCATTCATAGGTTTTTTCGGCCCTTGGATAAGTATCGATAACAAAATATATTTTCGCTTCATACACAACCAAGGAGGAATGTTGTATATGCAGAGAGTCATAGGCCAAGTGCTATATCGGCTGCTCATATTACCGAAAGGATTTATTCCATCTGTACTCAATCTGAACCTTATATTCCTCGATTATGCACCGAAGTCTGCAAACCTCCTATCGATGTTTCTCCATTGGGCGAAATCAGCAAGGTGTCTTAGCATTCCATCATTCTTACGCTCCTTCGAGTACCAACGCAACAATTTTGCCTCCTTTGGGTTTGCAAAAAATCGCTTCAAACAGGGAATTACAGGAAGATACCATACCACCTTAGCAGGAGGTCCTCTCTTCACCTCTATTCCCTCACCACCATATGATTGATTCTTACGCTTATATCAAAAAATGTTGCACACCAGACATGCATGCATGTTTGCATACTCTTTACAGTAGAGGATATAATCATTCAGACATGCATGTATTATTTCTACTTCCATTCCCAATGGACAAAGAACCTTGTTGGCTTTGTACATGGTTTTGGATAACTCGCTTCCCTCCAGAAGCATGTCCACTAAAAGACCTAGTAGTGCCGTGAAACTCTTGTCGGACCAACTGTTGCTTACTTTCAATTTCAGCAGTTCAAATACGGCTGACAACCTCGTATATTTTGACTTGCATCACGTGAACAAAGCTTTCTCCGAGTCCTCTATCAAGCCATGAAATTTAACATACTCTCTCTCATCATAGTTCTCTTCTGCCTCGCAAAGTATCTAGTCCACATGTCATCATGCAGCCTATCCAAATCAGAACCATAATCGACATCATCCGGCGGCATATCATTGACTTTCGGTGATATTATTATTACTATCTTCCTGTGTAGTCTGCTCTTCACCATGACTGGTCCAACGTGCATACCACGTTTTGAAACCCCTTCGAATTAAGTGTGCTTCAATCTATACTCGGTTCTTAAATATCTTTATATTATCGCAGTCAATGCATAGACAGTACATATATTTCACCTCCTTATTCAACATATCTTCCTCGGCAGCTCTTGTGAAAGCAGACAAGTCATTAATGTATTCTTCACTCACACGGTTCCTAGCGTACAACCAATTTCGGTCCTACGTTATGCATATAATTAACAGAATAGCAAGAATAATTAATTAAATTAAATTAAGTAAAAATAAACTATAAATTGACTAAACCCTAAACCATGCTAGATGTAAATGAACTTCTCCCTAGATCTAAATCTATGTTAATAAACTGCCTATGGTTAATAAAACTTCTCTCTAGATAGAAATAAGCTTCTCTCTAGATCAAGCTAGCTCGATTTAAACCATCTTCAATTATTCTTTCACCAAAAGCTATAGATCCAAATTATAATATAATTAGGAACAAATCACTAACCATAAGTAGTCAAGAAATGAATGGATATACAATCACTCATGCCAAATAGTCTCCTTTCACCAAATCACCGCCTCAAAGCCCCTGCCTCCAGCTCAAAGCAGTAGCTAGATCTAGAATTTAAGATAGAGGGTCGACGGGTTTGCGCGTAGTTAATATAGTGGAATTATCACAGATGGTTTGTACTAAAAATCGTCTGTGATACTTCACAGATAGTTCTCACTATAAACCGTCTGTGATATTATATCTTCACATACAGTTTTTGGCACTAACAGCAACACAAATAGTTTCTAAACTAAAATAACATGTGCATATATTTAATACTAACGATTCTAGGGAACCGTCTGTGATGTATCGTCTAATATTAGGCTTCTTGTAGTAGTGATCACGTTTTTCATTATCCCCTTCCCTTTATTTACACACAAGTCCTCGAGAAGGTATTTTTGGAATATTACCTAAAGAAAATCAGCTAATCTCGGACATTCTAAAGTTGAACAAGATGTATTGAATAAACAAATCAGTGAACATGTAGACATTCTAAAGTTGAACATTACTGCAAACAAGATCTTGTAAATGTGCACGTGCAATCCACATTTCTCACAATATATATTGTATGAAATATATAATCACATTCAAAATTTAAAAATTGTATCTATTGTAATATAATCTTACCCAATTTTATAAATCCGTCTTAAACACTTGCTGTGAAATTCACATCCCAACAAAAAAATAAAGATCAATAATATTAAAACTGACTATTTTCATATCTGATACATATTAAGCTCAAACCTTATAACTTGTCCCAATCATTTACTACAATTGTTAACTCTGCAAGAGATAACCATAGCTCATTGGAAGATCCCAACCCAAAAGGGGTGTTCTTTTTGGCTTCCAAAAGCGGCTTTTGGCTTTTGCTACAGTACCTAACTTTTAAATAGAGTATTTTCTTAAGATGGGATCTACAAGTTAATTGTAGTACACGTTAAAAGCCTAACATCTGTATCAACCAAAATTGTAAACGAGTATCTCTCTTTCCGCAATCTCTGCATAAAAATGTACCAAAATTCAAAAATTTCACTAAAAGTCATAAGTCATGACCAAAAGAACAGGCCCAAAGTACATCCAAATAAAATATCCCATAGCTCCTCCGTTAAAAATTAAAAGTACTTTTAATTCATTCAATTGAATTTACCAAAAATACTTCAACTAAACAGATATAAGTAATCAAAGCATTATTCAACAGATAAAATACCCCCAAATTCATAGAATTTACCAATGGATATATCATGCATCTCGTAATGTACTGAAGAAAAAACACCGATTCACTCAATTGAAATTTACTCACTTCTGCGTAATGGGTTACAAACAAGTAATCATGGCCAGGAGCTAAGCCCATAAATTGTCTTCTTGATGATCTCCAAGAAAGCAAAAACTCAAAAGGAATGGCCAATAAAAACCCTATGTGTAGCTATATTAAACCAGGACAACATAAAACACAAATGGTAATTCTAGAAATATTTTATTTGGATGAATTTCTGAAAAGCAACAAACTTTGGAAAGCCAAACAAATCCATTGACCCTTGTCCAACTTGTTGTGCCATCATTGAAGCACTGGCCACCATGTCCTTTCTCGCTGATATTGCCACCATACAACCAATTTTGTGGGTCAATCAAACATTTGCACAAAAAATCTTATTAGTTCATTTAAAAGTTCAAGATGTATGTGGAAAAATTACTGAAAACACAAATATGAACTATGAAGCATACACCAATGAATATATAGGACATATGAACTACAAAATATAACTACAGAATAATAAGCAGATAAACATGATTAATAATCCTGCACTAAATCATCTTCCACTTATGTAGTTTAATCAACTACTACTTCTAAAGTACATTCGTCATAATCTGGCGTAGCTCATTTAGTAACCTAATCTTATTAGTTCATTTAAAAATTTCATATATGAGCTATCTGATTTCAATACTATGTTGATCTATGCATGCATGAAAGTATGAGATATGCATACGGACCATTCTCCGGCACAAGGAATGCACTATTGTACTACCGTGCTATTAGGCCCACTACTCACCCCTGCAGAAGACTGAATGAAAATTAAGGAACACCCATTTGTAATGTATCTCGATTATCTTTACTTCAAATTATTGGAAGCTAAACTCAAGAAAGCTTCCAATTATTGGAAGCTAAACCTTACATTTAACTGGCCATGTCACAGAAAATTTGCAAATGTGGGTTACTCTATTAGTCCCCCTTGCTCGCTATTAAGTGATTGTTGGTATGGGGATCCCTAATGTTCTTGAAGCACCTGGCACCTCCTCATTGTCTTTGGCGGCAAACCTCACGCCATCCATCAAAACACCTTCTTGCAAAGATACTCAACAAATTGTTTAAAACAGACAATTACCAAGATAGTATGTAGTAATAAACATACTGCTCACAAAATGAAAGTCAAACAACCAAATTCCTTAAAAGAAAAGTAAAACCAAAATAGAATTGAAGAATCATATTGGGAGGGCATAATTCTACACCCCTGAACAATTTGAGCAGACACTCATAGACTTGACCCCACCATGCCACCAGAATTGTCCATCAAAATGTACAAATGTCTTAGCAATTCTTGTTGCACCTCTTAGGAGACAAAATAGACAATTACCTTAGTCAGAACACATGAGTTGTCACTGGTCAATATGTGATGAACAACTAGCCTATTTATCAAGTTGAATTTTGGTTGTACAAAAGAACCTCATTTTCAGTGTTTCTGGCAGTGGGCGGTCTAACCGATTTGCAATGTCAGTCAAACCATTGTGCATGGGTAATTTGACCACCCCACAAGGGTTAGATGAACTACCATATTTTTGTATTAATTTTCTTGTGGATGTTGTAGCTCTGAAGTAATAATTAATAAATCTTGTTTTTGAGTTAAAAATTAGCTGCATTAGCATGCTAGTTTGAAGATAAGGAAAGTATATTAGTGTATTGCCCTTGTGCCAACGGCACGAACCAACCAACCCTTGGTCCTAGTTGGCTAAAATTCATCGCCCGTCCGATCGAGGCAGCTAGTGACGTGGGCTATTCGATCAGCCACCACGCCCACCAAAACGCTCCGTACTGGTACTGTTCCCAGTTCTAGCCCTAATCTCCCCCTCAGCGCCACCACCGCCGCCGTCCCGGGTGTCTTATCCTTCCGCTCGCCCCTCATCCTTCCTCTCCGCAGGCCTTTGGCGCCTTCCCTCGCCCCACATCGCCGTCAACGGTGGTGCCCCATAGGCACGCTCGCGGTCCCCAGCGAGGAGACGTGCATCACGGTTCTGTCTCCGTCGATAGTGGTGGAGGCGGAGAAGCGATTCGGATGAGTCCTGCGAGTTGGGCGGCACAAATCGCCTCCCTGGAGTCCTCTTCCTCGCCTCCGCCCTCCTCTCCCTGCTTCACAGGTACTCTTGCCCACCTCACGAATTTCAATAAAAAAGCGTCACACGAAATCTCCATCGAAGCACAGTAAGGTTTGGGATCTACAGTAGTTCATATCAGCTGAACACCTAAATTTTTTGACAAAAATCCTAGTATATATAAGATATAAGATATATATATATTTAATTGGACCAAACTAATTGTTTCTAGCCACAATTAACCTACTACCGAGCGAAACGCGCAGCAGGCCAGCGTGAAGCTGAGGCCCCACCCATTTGCTGTCGGCGCGCTGGCCGGTCCCCCAACCCATCCCCATCCTGCATTCCTGCCTGCCCGAGCCCGACGCGGTGACGCCGATCCCTAACCCTAGTCGGCGTCAATCGCGCCCGGCCGGCCAGCGTCGATCTGGGCATCGGCTCGCGCCGCGCGACCGCCAGACGGCTCCGCTCCGCCGGGCGCGGCCTGCCCTCCGCTCCGCGGGCGCCGGCCTCTGCCTCCGCTCCGCAGATCTGCGACCGCCTATCGCGCCTCCGCCCAACCTCCACTCCACTGCGGCCGACCCCCCGTCCAGGCGGCGATCAGCTCTGCCGCTCCAGGCCTCCGGCGACCGGTGAGTACTTCTGAACTCTGAAGTCTGAACTCAGTGTCTCAATGAACTGTGCTCCTGATGGTATCCAAAAAGACCCCAAGAGGATTTCTTCCTTCATGAGCAACGTAAAATTCTTGAGTTGCAGATCATAATGATATTTTAGTTGCATGGAGCTTAATTTTATTTCATTTGCTCACCATGTGGAGAATTCCCGTCCAAGCAAGCTGTTCAACATGATAGTGATAAGCACCTTTGAGGTTAAAGGTGAAATAGTGTCCAGATTTCTGAATAGTGAATTTTGCTATGTATCACCAATTGTATTTTGTCAGTAACGCGTATCACCAGTTCGAGAGCAAAATAAATTATACAAACATTTCCAGAGTTAAATTTCTATGCATTATCAATTTAATTTTGTGAAGCAATACAATAATGCCACAATTGTTTTCATACTCTCCATTTGTCTACTTACTAGATGCGAAGAAGAATTTAGTTCATCATGTTCTTCCTTGTGTTGTCCGAGCAGAATACAGTGCCAGTGTGCCACCACTTCTAGAAAATGAAAAACAAATTTGTATTTTTTATTTACTGGCTATTGGAATTCCCTCGTAATGATTATTTTTTTTGTGTTCTAAATTTGGTTATGATGTCAAAATTGTGCAATTTAAGATCTGAAATTGCACAGCCATGGCTTTCCCAAAGAGGAAATTTTGAGGATATGCTACTCCCCTAAATTTGTAATTTCTTTATATTATTTGAGATATTATCCCTAGTACGAACAATTGTATGTTAATTATTGCTACTGTAGATCTTTCTGTTTTGTATTAAAAAATATTTGTACAACTTCGAACACTGACATGCGTCATTTTTACATATATTTAGCCATCATTTTCCCTCATATTTTTCATATTTTGGAACCATTTATTATCATTTACACGCTTTTCCATATTTAATTGCTCAAAATGGACTATTTTATATTTTTCTACAAGCCGGCGCGATCGAGGCGCATAAACGACAAATTTGGCATTTTAGGACTGCTCTGTACAATTCTACGCGTCATCACGGACGCGCAGGATCTTTTCGCGAAGAAATCAGAGTTTCCGAGGGCTAAAACAGAAGAAAACACTAATAGGGAAGGATCTCTTTGTAAACCCTAGAAACTGCGAGGGCAAAATCGCAAAATGCCAATTCCCCCAACCGGCCTAAACCCTAGCTGCCGCCGCAAAAATCGGGGAGCCCGGTATTTTCTTCTTCTCCCTTCGCCTTCGCCCCCGATCCTCCTCCTATCTCCGGGCGCCGGCGAGGCTGGGCCGAATCGCCGGTGCGCCACCACGACACCCCGTCCTCTTCTTCTCCACCGCCGTAGCCCCTTCACCTCTTCGCTTCCTTCCCCTCTTGCCACGCCTCTCACCGCCGCCGCATCCTCCTTCTCCACCCGCGCGCCGCAGCGCCGCTTTCTTCTCCATCCGCATCACCCCTTCTTTTTCTCCACCGCCGCCGCATCCTCCTTATCCACCCGCGCGCCGCAGCGCCGCTTTCTTCTCCGCCAGCTGCTCCCCCCATCTCCACCGGTGCGCCGCCACCTCTCCTCCCTTCTTCTCCACATCCGGCCGCTCCTCCTACCGTGCGCTGCTCCGCCGATATACCCCCTCCGGCCTTCCTTCACTGGCGCGCCACCACGCCTCTTCACCACCGACGAGCGCCGCCCCGACATCTCCACCGAGTCCGGCGACCGTGGCACCACCGACCTCCATCAGCGCCGCCATCCCGACGCCGACCGTGACCTGTCTTCTTCCTCTTCTCCGCCGGCTGCATCACGACTCCACCGAGCTCGGCCTCCAGTCTGCTTCACCTTCTCCCCCCCTCGGTTGCCTAATTTCTTCCTCCTATTTCTTCAGCTCTTCATTATTAATACTCTGTTAACTGACAATTTCCATTTGCACTGAGATGGTGAATTGTGGATTTTGATCTATTGCAATGTGAATGTTAGGACAGCAATGTGAATTATGCACTGTGGTCAATGTTTGTGCATGAGATCAGTGGATATTCTGTTACTGTGCTATAAACTCATGTGATTTTGCTAGTTATTCATCTATCAGTGCTTGTGGTGATATGATCTTGTGTTAGTCATCGTATTGTTATCTGTGATTAGTATCTGTTGACGAGTAGTTAGTAATTAGTTGAAGTCTCTATTTAGTTTTTATGTGTAAATTGTGTAAGAAGTAAGTTGTGAGTTGTGCTTGTGTTCAGTGATCTGTTAGTCTAGATTCTGTGTTAGTACTTGTGTTTGTTTGCGCGGATTAGCGAACCGGCGACCGTTTCCCTTCCCTTTGCTGTCTCGACCCATCTAGTGCTTCTCGATCTCCCTCTTTTCCTCTATCTCGCGGTTGGTCGGTAGTTAAGTCGTGCGTGCGTTCGTAGTTCTTTGTTGTGTTGTCGTGTGCCGTCGTCGTCTACTTAGCTGTCGACCGTTCTCTCCCTCGTTCTCTCTCGACTCCCTCCGTGCTTCTAGACTCTCCCAGTGCTTCTCGACTTCCTCCTGCTGTCTCGCGGTCGGTAGTTAGTTATATCGTCGGTCGGTAGTCATTGTCGTTCGTGTGTCGTTTGTGTAGTGAGTCGTCGTTTAGTTCGCTCGGTCGTACGACGTCCATTCGTACGGGCGTTCATCCTGTCGTCTTTTGATCATTTAGTTTGTTCGTCGTTTCGTCCGTACGAGTTAGAGTTCGTTCGATAGTTCGCTCGTTCGACTGTTTTGGTAGTCATTGTAGTTTAGTTCTCCCCCGTTTCGATTGACCTAGCTTTAGCTAAGCATCTGTAGCCTCAGTCTAGTCCCTGTGGAGAACACGACACTCGCCGCTATTTCAGTGGCAACCCGTACACTTGCGGGTGTGCTAGTTTAGCATGATCAAGAAATTGGCGCCGTTGCCGGGGAATTGGCATTTTGCGATTTGCCCTCGCAGTTTCTAGGGTTTACAAAGAGGTCCTTCCCTATTAGTGTTTTCTTCTGTTTTGGCCCTCGGAAACTCTGATTTCTTCGCGAAAAGATCCTACGCGTCCGTGATGACGCGTATAATTGTACAGAGCAGTCCTGGAATGCTAGATTTGTCGTTTATGCGCCTCGATCGCGCCGGCTTGCAGAAAAATATAGAAAAATATAAAATTGTCCATTTTGAGCAATTAAATATGGAAAAATGTGTAAATGATAATAAATGGTTCCAAAATATGAAAAATATGAGGGTAAAATGATGGCTAAATATATGTAAAAATGACGCATGTCAATCACCCATCTTGAAATTCCTGTGTCCGCCACTTCTTTAACAGTTAGCGAAAATGTACAACAGGTACGTTTAACGGGTAGAATCATAGCTAAGCTATCAAATTTACAGGTTTTTTCAGTCATCCTGAAATCTTGGAGTACTCAGAGATGGCAGACGAGTCGTTTCTTAATAGGATGATTTCTCAACTTCGGTCGACATGCAAGTGAGGAAAACATTCACCGCCCTTAAGCCTACGTTTCAGTTCTATTTTCCGTATCTTGCAGTTTGTGATTTGTCAGCACAACATGCAGCTTCCACTTGAGGTGATTGACCTTTTGTTTTGGAAAAAACATGCTTGCGTAAATTGAGGAAAGTGAAAGTGGCTTCATTTCTCTTTATCATTTTTGGGAGAGGTGTAGAGGTTTTCTATTTATCCTCTTTCCATTATGCAAATTGTTCGAGTAGAAGGGAGCATATATGGAATGTAAGAGTGTAGAACTAATAGTCACATCCTAATGTTCATGTATTTACTTCTAACTTAATTCTTTAAGAAAAAAATGCACATGCCATATTAGATGATGTTTCGTGACTTTTCTCTATTCTCAGTTAAGACAGAGATCAATTAGAAAGTCAATCATATGTATTCTCTTATTGTATAATTAGTTTATTATTGCTAAGACAGCTTGGGATCAATCCTGTTACTAAGATAAGAAGATAGAATATCTTTGCATATGCACAATATGTAATGGGATGTGTACAAACTCATTAACTCCTCTGTGAATCAAAATTTGTTTTTATCTGCACCATGAATGAATTTAACCAAAGCCTTCTCTTGGCACTTTATTTGTTAGCACATACAAGCAATTTCTGTGTAAGAATAGCATTGCTCTAAAAGTTTATAAAAACTGTAAGTCATTGCTTGCATTCACTCCGGAAGTTGTTGCTTACACTCACTCTGATGCATGTACTAGTTTGTATGTATTTTCCTTCTCAGAATTAAACTCATTTGCATTTTTCATTTTATTGTGTTTTATCATGTTTTCTTTGTCTTGATGAAATTGCAGGTACTACACTGGATATCCCAAGGATCTAGGGCCATCAAGAATTATACCATTCACATCAGAGCGTCAATTTGTGCAGCTGTTGCATGAAGGACGGCCTGTAGTTGTTGCCTTTACTATTAAGTATGTTTAATCTCTGGTTTTTTATTCAGAAACACAAGCAAGAATAGTAAGTTCTCATATGTGAAAAGTTTTGCTCACACGGTCACACCAATCCTGAAATCGCTTTTGCAGGTGCACATATACACATCATCTTGACAAAGTACTGGAGGAAGCTGCTGCTACATTTTCTCCACATATAAAGTTTGTTCGAGTAAGCTAATACTGATTTTATGTCTACAAAAAATATATGCCATGAAAGTCTTGTCAGATCCCTTGTAGTGTGATGATTTATTTTGAAAAGGTTGCAAATGCATTATGCTTTAACTATTTCTGCATGCTAAAATTACCATGGCTCAAAATTATGGAACACTGTGAAGGTTGTAGGCTTGTTCTCTTCACTGTATTTTTGTTAACAAATTAAAACCTCAAAGTTGATCTTATCTGATTTAAATTTACAGAGCAACTTTATGTAATATTACCTCTGGCGGTGATCCCAAGACCACATGCATTAGCAAACTCATGAACTCTAGTCTTCCATTCAGCTTCATGTACACTTGTGGAAGCTCAACATTTTCTTTGTTTCACGAATATATCTTGAATGTTCTTTTTCTAGTTTTTTTTTCCGTGGCTTTCGCCTATGAGACAATCAGCTCTATGGAACGCTTGGATGTGCAAATAGATGAATGATTCTTTTGATACTCGTCAATATTGTGATGTACAAAAATGCGCTCAAAGCTCAATTAATTGAAGATACAATGTAACTGCCTTCCTGTCAAATCAGACTATCAACTGTTGGTTTCCTCTTTCTTGGGATGCTTTTGGACTTGGATAATATCATAATACATTATGCTTAAAATGTTGCGGATTCCTATTTCACAGTTATATATGTTGTGCCACTGTTACCATCTAGTTTGCCTTCAATCTCAAACTAGTAGGCATTGATCATTTTTCTCCTATGTTGTCAGGTGGAATGCCCAAAGTATCCAGGATTTTGCCTCACAAGGCAAAGGAATGAGTATCCATTTGTTGAAGTATTTTACAACCCAGAACAGGTTACAATCGTGTACTTCACATTTATTGGTTTACTCTTTGCATTTTCTTTTCAGAATTGTTATGCAATATCCATCCAAACTCTGGTTATCTATTTCATTCATGTCTGCCTGTTTTGTGTAACTGTTACCCATCTGACTGGGAGTACAGGTGACAGCACACTAGATTATGTTGAAATTTGAGGTCAATCACTAGTGAACTTGGTGCTTGCTAATTACGTCTAATTCTGTTGCGAATGAACATATTTCTCAGTACTCTTGATCTTCTGTTGTTTGTTAGTTGTGGTGGCTAGAGAATGATTAGTTGCTAAACCCTTATTCATGTTAATGGCCGGATAATCCCAAAAGGAAGAAGCTTCTTTCTGCATGCTATGTTCAATAATTGGAAAGTCATATGCCCTAGCTTGAGGAAAAATTCAAGAACTGCTTTTTTTTAGAGGTGCTTTGGTGCTCTTCCAAAAAGTGAAACACACAAATTGTAAAGCGCATTGAGGGTCTGATTTGCACCCACCAACTCCTCCACTACTAACTATACTACAATATTTGTGCAATTTAGTTTTTGAGAGAGCATAGAAGCACTAGTCTTTTTCCTCTGTAGGAGAATAAACAAACTTTTCTGGAAATACATGCATTGGGTGGTTCAATTTGAGATTTGTGTCATCTTTTTTCACATCAGGGAAGTTTACCCATTTCATCTTGTAATTTAATGACCTAATTCATTGACAGTGTTTTCACTATGAAAAAATAACATGCTATGCTAGCTTGCTAACCTAAATTTGTAGTCTGGCCATTGATCTTGAATGGCATCAGAATACTTTTGTAATTATTACTTGCTTAGTTGCATGTACTCTATTATAATGTAATTTCGTTATTTCATGCCCAGGCATCACGTATTATTTGTTTAGTATAGGGTTGCAGCATTTTCCCACGATGATTTTGGTTTTCTTTTGCATCCATTCCTCTTTTTTCTTTTTAAGAAAAAGGTAAGCATCGTGTTAACTGCATGTCCTTGTGCTTTCCTGTCTTTTGTTACAACTTGTCCTGTACTTTCTCAGGCAGCTAGCCAAGGAAAGAGCGTGGATCCTAACATCACAAAGTATTCCGTAAAAGTTCTACCTGTAAGTAATGTTCTGAATTTATGGTTAGTCCTTTCAAAATATCCATATATGAGCTGGTGTTGTCTCCACAAAGAATACAATACTCAGCCCAATGCTTTATAGATTTGATTCAAGTTTTCCGGTTGAGCTGATATGATAATATTTTCCTTTTCTGCAGTTCAACTATGACCAGAGCGTGTATGGATTTCGGGAATATTTTAAGAAGCATGGATTCAAGTATTCTGGATCAAACTAGGTCCGTTATCTTCCTTGAGAGAAGCCCAGCAGAGTTAACCTGGCCAACTGGCATGAGGCCCAGTTGCTCGTAGTTGAATGTACCTTCTGTAGGGGTGGAAAACGGTAACGGATAATTCGTATTATCCGATATTCGTATCCGAGAAAACGCGAACATGGTAAGAAAAATCCGTATTCGAAAATATTCGTATCCATATTTGAGAATATTCGTATTCGTATTCGAGAATATTCGTTTCCGTATTCGTATCTGAGACTATTCGATTCGAATTTGATCCGTTTCTAAATCCTATGAAAAATCTGTATGATTTTTGTGATTCAAAACTTGAATTTAGGCGATTTAAAACCGTTAACTGGTGAAAAATCGGCAAAACCACTAGGAATATGTTTTATCTGATATTTGTATCCGAGAAAATCCGTATTCGAAAATATCTGTATTTGTATTCGAGAATATTTATATCTGTATTTGAGAATATTTGTATTCGTATTTGAGACTATTCAGTCGTATCTGATCCGTTTCACCCCTAACCTTCTGCCTGTACTAAAACTTTCTTGTTCGAAGAATATCTGTGAAATGTACATGGGGATAATCCATTCCTATATATTAGCATTATTTATTAGTAAATGCTTGCAAGTCAATTCTCCAAGGAACATGGTCAAGCTGTTAGCTAGGTTTCCAGTATAATCAAGACTGGATGGATTTTGTGGATGTTACATGCCACTTTCATGAAATCACCGAACTGCACTTTCAAAAATTCAGTATAGTAAATTCAACGGCAAAAACTAACCAAGACCTTTTTTTTGTCCATTTTGAGCCACCGCTGATCGGGTTGCTGTCCAGGTCGAGCCAAGTTTCAGAAGTGGCAAATAAGCAATATTTTCAGGCGTGTTGTAATTTGTACTTAAAAAATTATACCTACTAGTTTGATGGTTTGATGAACCAATCCAGTATCACTTCCTACACAGTTAAATTAATGAATGCATAGCCATACGTATGAGCTCGCTCAAACAGATAAACCTATCCGTTAGAACATGTCGCGCCGCTCACTATCTTGGTGAAGATTTTGGAGATGAAGCATGGCAAGAAGGGATCAAACGTAGCCAGGGAAACAATTTCGGTCAAATTTCGCCAAATTTATGTTTTCTTGGCGGGGTCAGAAAAATTGCAAAACCAGGGAAATTCAGTTTGAAATTTGGAGTTTAACTAAATTCCTTAACCAATACAAAGTAGAAGTACTTAGCTAGCCTAGTAGTAAGGATCATGATGAGCACTAGGTCTTGAGTTCAAACCCCAAAACCAACACTAAGTTTTTTATCCATTTCTTCTCAAAAATCAGATTTAAAATTTTCGAACAAATAAAATTCCAAATTTCGGGGGGCGAATTTTTTTCCTGGAAAATTTTTCCCTGATGGCAAATTATACCTTCTCACTTTTCATGTAATGCGGATCAGGAAGAAAAAAAATGCATAATTCAACACTTTTATACATGAAAGTTCCATCGTACTGTCACCTCAAGGCTACAGAATGCAGATAAAAATACTCAGGCGAACCCATGTAGCTCCACGAAAAACTGTCATAGCCTCAAGTTTCCACTTTTATAGGCTGCGGATCAGGTGTGTTCGTATCATTTGCAGCTTCGTCTCTTTCAACTGTTCTGTCTTCAGTTGCTTCTTTCTGGGAAAGCATCTCCCTCAATCTTCTCAGCACTATATCCTTAGCCTCTAACTCCTCTTGCAGAATGGACACCTAGAAAATAGTTGGCAGTGCAAAATCTTTAATGAACAGAAAAGCAACCAATTTAGTAGATGTAAAAACAACGAAATTTACCATTTCATTTGACCTCTCAACATCATTGGTTAGACCATCCATGTGTTTATACAACCCTGAAGACAGCAGAAGGTTAAGCAGCTCCATAGTCCATATTATCATAACCAGAATTGCAGTGACAGCGGAAGCCATTAACTTTATAGGGAGTTGAGGAATTTCTGTTTCAAGTGTACACACATTAACATATGTTGACCTAGCCAGGTCCACCAGCTTTAACAATATTAACTAATCCACACAACATTTTTATCCTCCACTGGAGGGTGCATGGAAAAGTGAAAATTTCCCTATTCTTTTTCATATAACAGAAAGCCTGAGTAACTAGTTTCCAAGGTAGCATCCAGGCATCAACTAGTTCTGATGCATGGATACGTGGGGAAGACGGTGTGTCCGTATCGGACACGGATACGGCACGGACACGTATTGGCGACGTGTCCAAAAATAAACGATTAAAAAATTAATTTTTGTTTCGAACACGTATTGGACACACAATGGATACGTATTGGACCATTTACACGATACGGCCCAGTATGAAATAACCCTAATCCATCCCGTGCGCCTCCAGCAGTCCAGCCCTCCACTTGCGTGCTCCTCGCCTCCTCTCTCCATGTCCTCTCTCCTCCAGGCAACCAAGCGGCTAGCTTCCAGATCCCGGCGAGCGGATCCTTCCCCGGCGGCCGACGGCCAGCCTCGTCGCCTCCTCTCTCTGTGTCCTCCCCTCCAGGCGACCAAACGGCCGGCTTCCAGATCCCAGCGGGCGGATCCTTCCCCGGCGGCCGACGGCCAGCCTCGTCGCCTCCTCTCCTCCAAGCGCTGCTTGCTCCTCCAGCCCTCCACTTCGCATGGTCCTCGCCTCCTCTGCCCTCTGGCTCGGCTCCCCTCTCCTCCTGGCGGCATCTCCGCAAATCCCGGAGGGCGGCGGCCAGATCCTTCCCTGCCGGCTGGCTAAGGTCCTAGGTCCCAACTTAACTGCAGTTAATTTGTGTTTGTTTCTTCAATTTTCATGTAGTTAGTTTCATGCTTCTGTGCGATGCGTGAAAGTTTCATGCTTCCGTGCAGTGTTCTAAAAGGCGGCCTGGGCGGCCGCCTAGGCCCCCCCGCATAGGCGCTCGGCGGCCACCCGGCGCCTCGCCTAGGGGTGTTGGGCGGGAAGAATCGGCCAGCGGTCGATCGGCCGCCTAGGCGGCGAGGCGGCCGCCTGGCGGCGAGGCGCGAGGCGGAGGCGGCGTGAGGCGGCGCGGCGGCATGAGCACGGTCAAAAGACCAAAACGGTAGCCGTGGAGTACCTCTGGGAGGACCGGAGGAGCACCCACTGCGGGGACGAGCTCCGGCCGTGCGGGGACGAGCTCCGTGGCCGCCGCCGTGATCCGGACTCCCGCGCCGATCTGCGGGGAGATGGGGGGAGGCGGCGGGATCTCGGGTAGACGGCGGCGATGCGGGGAGAGTGGGGGAGGCGGCGGGATCTGCGGGGTAGGCGGCGGCGATCCGCGGGGAGAGTGAGGGAGGCGGCGGGCGGAATCATGGGAGGCGACGGCAATTTGCGAGAGAGGCGGGGAGGCGGGCGCGACCGCGAGTATCTTGAGGCGGCGGGGGATTTAGGGTTAGGGTTAAAGTGGGGAGGCGGGCGCGAATTACGGGGAGAAGATCTGGACCGTTAGATCTTTATCAGACGGTCTAAAATTTGATTAATTTTTTTAAATATTAGTTCTAGGATTTGATGCTTCGATCTACGACGTTAGATCTCAGATATATAGCAAATATATACTTATCTTCTGACTGTTGTCCTTATTTTTAATTTAGCCGCCTAGGCTCGCTTCAAGGCCCCGCCTAAGCTCCCTAGGCGCTAGGCCCCACCTTGCCGCCCGCCTAGCGCCTAGCGCCTTCTTGAACATTGCTTCCGTGCGATGCGTGAATCAATTACATCAGCTGTATGTTTGACAAAGCCAAGCATACCCATGATCCCATCCAAATCAAATATAAAACCATGTACAGAAAAGGTGCATAGTGCAAATCAATGTATAAAAGGTATTCAGTAACTAGATATCACGCAGGACACATTCAATTTATTAGCCAATGAAACTAGTTTCAATATAGCACAACATATCAATGTTTCTTTGCAATTAGGTGTCCATTATCTGTAAATTGAAATTAAATGTTGAACATAGAAATACAAGCTACAGAGTCTGTAGCTTCTTGATTACAGAGTGAACTTTACAATCACCAATTGAATGAAATTTCCCTAAAGTGAAAAGAATTATAGTTGCAAGAGGAGTCAAAGGCCCTTAAGGTTTGTAGTCTTGCAAAAAACAAAAAAGGAATTGAATCATGGTTATTAAGGCGGTAAGGCGAGGTGAGGCGACCCACCCCCCTCACACCTTTTAAGCGATAAGGCGTAAGGCGAGGCGACGCCTTACACACATCATAAGGCGAAGAAAACGGAGTTCTAGAGGACTAAATCAGAAGAAATCTAAAAGGGAGAAGGACTTAAAAGGACCTAATTGTAATTTCGTAAAACTCTGAAGACTAAAATGTAACAATACCAAAATACACCCCATCCATTTAACCTAGCCGGCCGTCCAGATCGAGTCACAACCGCACCTCTCTCCCTATCTCACAGTCGCCGCCTCTTTCCCTCATCTGCTCCGCAACTTCGTCGCCGCCCCATGCTCTCCTTCAAGAGACGCCTTGCTATTTCTCTCCCTCCTCCCTCCCTCGCTCCCCAACTATCGCCGCCGCCTCCCCTGCTCTCCCAAGAGACGTCGCCGCCGCCACCCTTGCTCCCCCAAGAGTCGCCGTCGCCTCCTCTGCCGCCATCGCCCCTGCTCCTGCCTCCCCTGCTCCCCAAGAGGATGATTCGTCGGCGAGGCCTACAGATCCAGTGGCGGTCCCGGTGGATTTGGCCCTAGGGTTCCAGGCGCCGCCGCCTAGACGGGAGCGACGAGATGGAGGTGCCGCCGTCTAGGGTTCCAGGTGAGTCTTCGCCCCTTCTCTCTGGTTTAGCCACCGCCTTAGTCACGTTCGCAAGGCGAGGCGACGCCTTGACACCTCGGGAGCGCCTTACAAGCGACGCCTTAATAACCATGAATTGAATCATTTGAAAACTCACCTTATGAGCTAAACTTTTGAGGAACCTGGTTTGTGCTTTGTAATTTGTATTGATACTTCATTTCTTTGCTGCTATCGCCTATCAGTCTATCATAGCATGGTTGTTGTATTCATTTTCTATCTAGCATTGTAGTAATTTTCTGATTGATGATGGCTGATATTGGATTCTATACTAGCTTGTTGGTTGCTATTTGAATTGTTGCGCTGGTTGCTTCATTCATTTGCAAGAGCATAAGGTGTTCAGTGCTTCATTCATTCATCCTAACCCAAGAGTATAAAGTACATATTGCAATTTTCCATGATTAAATGCTTACATTTGCAACTTACACTGCAATACTTCATTCTATTGTATTTATATACATATATATATTATATATATATATATATATATATATATATATATATATATATATATATATATATATATATATATATATATATATATATATATATAAAGAAGTATTTCAAATTTATTTAGGTGGTATATTAGAGATAGATGTAACTACACCTAGATGTAGAAGGTATTCTTCCTATATATATATATATATATATATATATATATATATATATATATATATATATATATATATATATATATAAAGAAGTATTTCAAATTTATTTAGGTGGTATATTAGAGATAGATGTAACTACACCTAGATGTAGAAGGTATTCTTCCTATATATATATATATATATATATATATATATATATATATATATATATATATATATATATAAAGAAGTATTTCAAATTGATACTTCATTTCTTTGCTGCTATCGCCTATCAGTCTATCATAGCATGGTTGTTGTATTCATTTTCTATCTAGCATTGTAGTAATTTTCTGATTGATGATGGCTGATATTGGATTCTATACTAGCTTGCTGGTTGCTATGCTGAATTGCTGAGCGCTGGTTGCTTCATTCATTTGCAAGAGCATAAGGTGTTCAGTGCTTCATTCATTCATCCTAACCCAAGAGTATAAAGTACATATTGCAATTTTCCATGATTAAATGCTTACATTTGCAACTTACACTGCAATACTTCATTCTATTGTATTTATATACATATGCCATATTATTTTTATTAATGTGTGTGTCTATATATATATATATATATATATATATATATATATATATATATATATATATATATATATCCTGTGCCTGCACACCATAGTGTCCCATTTCAGCGTCCTGGGCACCAAGCATCCCTACCTTTGGATTGCTTTTTGCGTGCTGATTTGATTGAGACTTTCCATCATGATTGATTTAGCATGCCTAATATACTATATACCATTGTACTAGCACGTATCTAAAAGCAATCAAAAGGCAAGGAGACTTAGTGCCCAGATATATATATATATACACACACACACACACACGTGTCCCGTGTCGGTGTTTTTGGAAAAATGACGAATCACTGTGTCCGTGTCGTGTCGGACACACATGTCTGTGTCCACACATCGTAGCCCACTAGTATCAAGCAGTAAAATTTTGTTCAATTAGACCATTATTACAAAGGACTGAAAACCTGTGCAATCCGGCTGTGTCAATATCCAAGGTACAACACTAGTCGCCAAAATAAGCATTTGATGGACTTCCCTTAAAATTCTTGTCTTGTTACTCTGGACAGCTGGAAGTGATAAACCAGGCAGCAACCAGGTTACAATAAGTCACACTAGATCACATGTGCCAGGATTGCAATTCAGTCAAGGCAAACAGTTTGGTTAAAGGATTTGACGCCTGCCTAAATGATTCCCACTTGTTTCTGAAATATCTAGCGCAAACTCATGTCTATGTGCAATCATATAAACTCCACATGGCACGATCGATGAGAAATGGAGGCATCAGATTTTGGGAACTTGTGAAGGTGGGACCACTGGCACGTACCGCCGTGACTGTGGGATGAAATTCTGACCCAAGAATTTTCAACCAGGCATACGGGCAGCTTGCCCATATCAGACGGTCCGTCCCGAGCCTTAAAACACAGATAATTTTTACGCTCTTCTTCGGGACCGAGAGGTTTTTGACCTCCTATATGGGCGGATGGCCCGTACTGGTCAGGCCTTTTTTACGCTCTTCTTCGGGACCGAGGTTTTTGACCTCCTGTATGGGCGGATGGCCCGTACTGGTCAGGCCGTACCGCCCCTTTAAAAAGCGGCTATAATTTTTTAGACACCAAGATGTTTTTGACCTCTTGTACGTAAAAAGAAAAATGTGATCCATCCATTCCTCATCCAACACTCCACATACAAACAGTGTTCACCAAGGCACTAGACACTCGTCAGGCCGCAGACTAGCACCTAGCGTCTAATCGCCACCTAGGCAGGCTAGGCGGCCACCTAGGCGGGAAAAATCGGCTAGGTGAGCAAGGTGGGAGGGCGGTGCCTAGCGCCTAGGCAGGCTAGGCGGCCGCCTTGGTTAACACTGCGTAAAAAGCTTGCATGATTGCATAGATATGAGTGTGCAGAAGTGGATGCAATGTGCCTATTATTGCTTTTAACCTTTATCTACAAAAGCAAGTTTACGTCCAGCAAGGAACACTAAAACACTGCTTGACACTTCAATAGGTCCACCGTAAGCTGACTGCACCAATGACAATGCAAAGGGGAACATAAATGTTGCAAGGATTTCAACAAAATAACATTACAAAACATGCAGATTCACCCCCTTCAACAATATTATGCTTTTCTACTTTCCTCCTGAAGAAGAAATTTATTCTCTACTTGCTACTTACAGTTAGTCTAGCAATGATTTTCAGCCCCAACTAGAAGTCACTGTTTGAGTCAAAAGATAATAAAGCTGTCAGCTGTGAATCATTTGTTTTACCTGCAAAGCATTAATGTTTGTATGAACCTCTCAAATTCTTGTAACTTAGGATTGCCATCATTCAGGGCATGAGTACTGTTCCAAGTATCAAATCGTTTATCATAGTGTAACAACTGTTAAATAACGGGAAGATCAAATACAATCTAGAAAGGAAAAGGTGTAGCTAAAGATACTTCAAGTACTATTTCAAGCACTAATCAACAAGTGGTAGAAAAAAGAATAAAGAATACAAAGTGGATGCCACTAAACACATACCGTCGAATTGATTCCTGAGCTCATTGTTCTGCGACTTCAGAACAGCAATTTTCATTCCAAGTTCATGGATCTGTACCCAAAGATATTTCATTAGCATGCGATGTGACAGTAGTTGGATTAGAAGCTTTCAAGGTTCAGCGAGTGCACGCATGCACACACACATGCAGCTAATTTTCTGTTGTAATTTGTTGGCTGTTCAGACAAAACAACCAATGATTCTGTTCCTTTGAAAGTAGACAAAAAATAGAAAGCGTATTTCTATTGTTCCATATGTTGAAGTGTAAGTCTATAGGAAGACTTACTTTCCCTTCAGAAGCCATCGCTCCAATCTCTTCATTTTCCTCTTGCAATGTTCTACACTTGGCCATTAGCATTTTCCCAAGTTTGCTTGATGGAGTAAAATTCACTGCAGCAACATTGTCCTGTAGCTCCTTTATCTTTTTCTCTTTCTCTTCGACCAGATTCTGGACAAAAAATAGTAAGACTTGATGCACATGTGCAATTGTTTTAGGTTTGGTATTATATAAAACACAAGATTTCGAAACACACTAGAATTTTGTAACCCTAATCAAATTAAGGTGTCATCAGCATGCCTACTAAATCCAATAATAATATGCTTGAATTATCCCTATCTCCTTTTTCCGAATGTAACACATTCATTACTTTGACAATTTATTATTTAATTGATGCATATTTTATTCTTTTCATTTCGACACATTAACACAGTTCTTGTGACATCTATATACAATTTAATGAAACAGTTCAGTTTGGTGCCTTTCATACATGTTTAAGAGGATTATAGCCATTGGTTCAAGACAAAACATGTGATTCTATTTCATTATATATTTTTCTGATATATATATTTGGCTGATATTACAAAAAAGGGTACAAACATACTATTATGATTCTTTTATATATGATGGCAACGTGTTTTCCATTTTCCAAACATACTGGTACAAAATAATAGAGTAAATTCCATTTTGCACCAGGTAACTTATCGTTTGTTTCACTTTGCACCAAGGTAGATCAAATAAAACTTTACTTTGCACTAGCCCAACCTTGTTTGGCTCAAACAGGCTCTACATAATAACAAGTCGGTATACACAATTTTGATTGCTCTGCTCCTTCAATTTGATTGCCTTGTTTGGGACTGGAATTGATTGGCTAGTGCAAAGTGAAATTTTATTTAGTCCATCCTGGTGCAAAGTAAAAGTATGGATTAACGCTGGTGCAAAATGAAATAAGCGACAAGTTATCCGGTGCAAAGTGCAATTTAGCCAAAATAATATAACACAAGAAAAATTGTCTGGTCGAGGGGAATTTGACTGACCTTTAAGCGTGTAAATTCCTCATGAATTGCTGGATCAAGCAATAATCGCCTTGTCTGTTTAGCATACAGAAGAAGGAATGAAAATAAGCTATCCAGAATGTCAACATAGGGTTGAGTATTATTAAGGCCTTGTGTTGGACTTGGGCTTCTCAAATCTACCCAAATTTGGCTAACCAAAAAGGTTTTGGTTGCCCAAGAATTGGCAAGAAAATGTATAGGATGTGACTAAAGATCCATGAGCATGCCAAAATTTGGCAACTATCCAAACAAGGGCCAATTCTTGGGGTGTTGACAAAAAATTGGTAGGGTATGTTGGGAGCGAGCACAAACCAAACATACCCTAAACCTGTTCTTGTCCCAACAAGCTGAAGGCCCTCTCCACTAGCTTCTCTAAGAAGTCAACTTTCAGAACAAGCTAAGCCCCCCATAGAGGGAGTCCAATCAAAAGGGTGATATCATAGACAAGATGTGGAAGGGGTAGATATTTAAACAAAAATAGAGGCGCTTCCTTTCAAGATGCAAAGAAATTATACAGGGAAAGCTATAGAATAAAAGATAAGGCACCAGTCTTCTGACTTCTGAGCATCTCCACATATACATAAAGTTTACCCTATTTGTTTTAAGTGGAACTGTTAATCTTACAATTTGCAAAACACAAGATTATGGCAGTGAGGCTCATGTTATTGGAATTTGGAACAGTATCCAACAAAATCCTTGCTACTGCAAATCTTAGTATGGTCCAATACAGAAACTGGTATTGACTACCTAAAAGATAATATTTCAAATTGGAGAGGATGCAATTTATCATCATTAAATATCTCTTTTTTTAATACTAGATCCAATATAATGTATGTCAAATAATGAACCAACCGCTTTTCGGTAGTGTATTGAATAGAATATGATTGAAATAGACCTGGGTTTACTTCAACCAAATTTGCACCTACACAGTGGTATCCATTTTAGTACTTTACATGGTAGCATGCTACAGATGTTCCTTGCCTGTACCCTCCCTTTTCTGAATATGCCCATCCTTGTCCCTCTCTCTAGGATGTGGATCAGTGGAATTGGTGTATATCACATGTCAACAAGTGTAGATCATGGATGCCCATATGTCATAGAGCAGGAAACACAGATCAGCACATAGTAAATTAGTAACATTGTTTACATGTACTGCTTTTAGTTTGCATGTTAAAGCTATATAATTGGCATAGTATTGGTGCCAAGTGCAAACTAGATTGAAATCAGTCAAACAATAATCAGGATTTAAATATTAACGTAATAACCATCACGATAAACAATGTGCAGAGAAAAATCATGATCAGGTTCAAAATAAGCCATTAGCTATTTAGCCTTACTTTTAATAAAAAATAAGTCATTCAAATACATGATACAATTGGCAAAACCAATAACATAAGAAGCATTATGTTTACTTGCATTGACGGTGGCCTTAGTTGTGTTTTCAAGTCCCTAACTGCAGACTGCAAATTCATAGAAAAAATTTTGACCAACAATCAGCAAGAAAAAGAGGGATAGTAGAAACTGAATAATTGATTGATTGAAATCTCAACATTTCAACCAGATCTATCCTGTATCCATATTGAAATGTATCTCTTCGTAGGAGGCTGTCGGCTGGTACCTTCAGTTCTGCAATCTCCTGTTCTCGTTTGGCAAATGTTACAATAAAAGCAGCCTCTCTTTTCTTCGCTTTCTCGAGCTGAGAATGAAAAAAGAGCCAAATTGAAGCAAAGCAGAACTAATTTACCAGTTCCCTTATCCAAACATAACGAAAGGACCAACCTGCTCCTTCAAAGAATCCTCCGATGACTTCAGGTTATTGAGATAAGTAACCACTGGAACAGGTTCTATATTTAAAGCAAATTAATATTTTTTGCCCGGTCATTACCAAAAATTGGAAGGTCTTCCATTTAACTCGCTAACCTGGATTGGTTCCTGCAGGTCCAGCTGGAATGTTCTGAAATGCTGAATGCCACTTTTGGATTTCCGATTTAGCAGCTTCCAGTTCCACCTGAGATGCATGTAAATGCAACGTTTCACAAATTATTTCTGACAACAACTGGATCATATACGTTTAGGTAGAGGTACTACTGGAATGGAGTACAAAATAATATTGGTGTAACTAAACTAAACTGCAGATACAATTATTGTAAACTACATCTCCCCATTACAATGACACCCATTTCATCCTTCTATGACAATTTTTATAGAGAATTTATCTGTTCAGCGGGTGAACTTTCAGTTGAGGGCTGCTTCCTTTCTGTTTCTCAGATGTTTAAACTTTTAGTTTGGATATGATAGCCTTTTTAGTTTATGCATTTTTTATATGGTAGGCTCTTGCAGATATGATTAAGTAGTCAAAAATTCAAAGTTGCACACAAGAATACAAGATAAAAAAACTTCATAGCTATTCTGGAACAGTTGATGTTTGCGAGAGGGGGCAAATGTGCAGAAATATATTTGTAAAGGGTGAGGCTTGGTCAACCATAATTTAGACAAAACCCACAATTCCGAAGAACGGTGTGAAAATACAGTTTTCATTTGGAGCTGCAGTTAACTTAATATTAAGTCATTCACAGTCAGCATACGAGAATGTACAGCTTTTCGGGAAATATAATCATACTTTTAACTAACAGATTGAACATCTTTTATTTCCTCATAGAACAAAAACCAATATGATTTCTACAGCACAAGAAAATGGCAGGAACATATCTTGCAGACTTGCCTTAAGGTTCTCTTCTTCTACAATTGACAAAGTCAGCTGCAAATATTTATTTACCAATTCAATTACAGAAAAAGTGATTACATAGTGAATGGTGATTTACAGTGATTATCTTATACCAAAATTAGGGCATAGCAGAGTACTTGAACTCATTACGCGTTAAATAGTTGATCTCAACAACATTGTAACACACTACCCAAATGAAAACAGCACCAAAAGTGACTAACTACACACCTGGCATGATGCAAGATTATCTTTGCAGTTCTGCAAACTTCAAAAGGGGGAGAATACTCAATGCCATGTTCACAATTAACAACATAACCACTGTTATTTGTGAAAAAAGAAAAGTACTAGCTCAAACATTTAAACAAGAAATGTTATGTACCTTCCCCGAAGAGACAGAATCATTCCTGTTGCAGCACCTGGTGCACTTTCCTCCACCTTTGTCTTTCCCTGCACCACAAATTGCTCTCTTAAACACAATTCTTGTTGGTTGAAACTGCACAACCTCATGTCTTATACAGCGCAATTAGGCAAGCAAGAACTACATCCAACAAATGACTAAAAACAGGTGGCATTTTCTTGCTGGCTGCATAACTTCAGACCAGTACAACACAGTTACACAATTCAATTTCAAACCCAAAACCTAGGTACATAGCATCTCTCCATAATCCTACAAACTATTTGGTTTCCTAGTCCCACAACTATGGGGAAACGGCCATAGCATCTCATGCACCGCACAACACTTTTGAGGAGAAAAACAACTAAACCAAGACCGAAGTGCTAAGCATTTTTCCATGATCCATTATTGCAAACCCTAATGGCAATAGTAATTTTCGCAATAGGGAATCCGTCTGAAGCATAAAAAACAAAAGTTTCTGTACTGGATTCCAACAATATGAAACAAGAACAATTACCTTCTTGGAAGCGAAGACGTCGTCCAGATCGCCGAACGGCCTCTTATCGCCTAATGAGAAAGCAGCAGCAGCAACAAGCACCACAAGAACCAGGTAAGTTCCCAGAGGCCAAAGCGCAAATACATTAACACAGAGGCGGGGGAGGAGGGATGGAACAGAGAGGGTGAGACCGGAACGGGCAGGGGAGGCGTTGGGGGAGGGCGATGCGTTGAAGTCGCCGCCAAAGGCATCGTGTTCGTCGAGACGAGGGGAAGGGGGGTCCTCCATGGCCTCCGCCACCGCCGTCCGAAGCGCTAGAACCTAGCAGAAAGCACGGGCGCTCCGGCCGCCGAGGAAGTGATGCTGCGACGTAGAGGGTTAGGGTTTGGGCGCCGGAGGGAGGGGACTGAGGAGGAAAGCGAATGGTGTGTCCGCTTGTGGGAGTGGCCCGCTTGTATGGCTTAACCTTTTGCCTTTTACCTTCTAGTTTTTTTTATTTCATCTTTTTATTGAGTCTATTCTTTTTAGCTTCTAAAAACTATTTTTCGATTTTTCTATAGTAACTAGCTTTTAAATAGAGTATCTTTTTAAGATAGGATCTACTAGTTAATTATAGTATTATACTGTACCGACTTCATTTATATCGGTAAAAACCGCACGCGAGTTTTTGTTACTCTGTAATCTCTCGGACGAACAGCCCAAAAGTCACAACCCGCAACCAAAAGCCATAAGCTTTAGCCAAAAAGAATAGGCCTATTATCTTTTTGGTTTCTTTTCTTTTTTCTGTATTTCTTTGTATTGTCCGTAATGAGCTAATTTATTTTTTATATTTTTAAAATTTTTAAATTTAATTACACCAAAATTCCACCAGTAGTATAGTGCAAAATAAACTAGTTATAATACCAAATAGTGAAAAATAAACCGAAATGAGCAGTACCTTTGGCAACCAGCACAAAACCCAAAATACACAATATACTGGCCGCTCCAAACGGATTTGGTAAGCCACTTGAAACACATTGGACTTTGGTCTTTTGTTTTTCTTTTTAACTCTAATTTCTTTGCATTGTCCTAGTGTTTTTTAATTTTCTTATTTATTATTTTTTTTATTTTTTGACTCAGAAAAAACTAACGACCGTTACATTGCAATTGTAGCCAAAAACCTACTACAAAAACTAAAAAACATGACTTTCAAACCATTTGGAGCACTACCATTATGCTTCTCTATAGTAGGATATGGGTCCAAACAGAGCCACGGGGGAAACTTTTTTATATAAAAGGTGTACAGGTGGCAACTCAGCAACTTTTAAGGTCCTGCTTCAAGTGGCTTTGCCTTCTAGCTTCCGCCTTTTAGAAGCCACAAGCCACTTGGAACTCATCGGTTTTCTAATTTTAGTTTTTTAGCTTTTTTGCTTTTGCCTTTTTCCATTTTTCTTTGCATTGTCTATGGAGATATACCATAATTTTTCATTTTTTTCTTATTTTTCTTCATTTTCCTTTAATTAAATGACTTAGAAAAAACCAACAGTCGCTACAGTGCAATTTTAGCCAATAGCTGGAATCCACAACCATAAGTCGGATGGACCGGCCCCTAAATTGGTACATGTTGAGACCTGATATATGCAAATCCGGACTCTTATGTATATTATATACTAGTTTATAATCACGCTAGTGTATACAATGAAAAAAATAGATAAAATATCCACCATGATAATGATTAACAAAGAAAGACTCAAATAACATTAATTATCAGAGTAGCGACCTTATGGCCAAATTTACAAATAATAGCCTGAAGAGTCTAACAAAACTAACTAGCAGCAGAAAATAGAAATAAATGTAGTAGCCATTCAATATGCCTCAGGCAATCGACTAGAAAGCGAAGTCCTAATCTGAGAAGTCATCGAAGAATCATCCTTCAAGTACATCTAGTTGATATGGTTCTTCTTCAACAACTGAGCAACAATGGATATAGCCGTGATTACATAGAGTACTCACTAAGTCGTTTGTAACAAGATGCAATAGGGTGGTTCTTTTGCACTTATACTTTGGCTTTAGCTATCGTTGCTACAGTTACTAGGTTTTAAACGGTATGTTTTTAAGACGGGGTCTACAGGTAGATTGTAATAGACATTGTACCGAGTTCAGTTATACCGGCCAAAATTGCATACAACTATTTTCTTATGTGTATTGTCTCTTGCGAACAACCATATTTCAAAAACTATAAGCCAAAAGCCACAGCTCAATAGAACCCATCCTAATGCAAGTCTTATCAAATGATAGTTAAATGCTTATTTTGCAGAAAGCAATAATTTTGAGCAAATATAATAAATAAATTTAAATGCACTAGTTAAAAATGATTATTAAGTAATTAATTCAAGGAATTGAATAAACCTCAAGTAAACTACTCATTTACTTTCCAAACCAACCAAACCCAAGTTTGAAGAAATTCCACCATTCGAGATACGGCTATTTGAATAGTTTTACACTCTACATAGGTTGCACAACTTTACCCACATAATATGACCATCTTGTAGTGTCACCAATATAACACGCTTTCTTAGGCGTACCAACCAAGAAGTTCATAATAAGGTTTTTAACAATGCTCATCCTCAAACTAATTTCACCCGCTAAGGTTTCGCTACCGAGTAGGCTAACAGTCCCACGGTAAAAGCCCCCTTTCGCGCCAACCAAACATTTCAATGGCGAAATTAAGGTTGAAACATCATAAATTAATTAGCTAGGCTCTTCATATACTAGACATGTGGTTGTACGATAAAGCTCAGATTAATGGCGCACAAAGTTAAGTCCTTATATATTACCTGAGCGAATCAACCACATCCCAATGTTCTAGCACCATCCACTTTATTGCACGATCATTTGCCTAAGTGAAAAATTTTTTGTTTAACCAACACCAACAACACGTGTCATGGTACATAAATTTTATATCTGGCTACAATCACGATTCAATATCTCATTAAGTTAAAAATTAATTAATTTATCAACATGTGATGATGAGCCCAACGTAACAATAAACATGACTAAGCATACTAAATATACAACTCAAATGGACACTAGTATTACATCAGTAGATAATTAACCATTTTATGGTGACAACGGAATCACGACATTCAAATTATCAAAGAGGGATTAATCAAAATTGGTCGATAACTACCTGTTACAAGGGTTTGTATTAAATTAGCAATGTATAATAATTTAAAATAAAATAATAATAATTATATTTAAAATAATAGATTCAACATGATCAAAGATCATGACATACGTTAGCTTTGCTCAGTTACCAACTCTTGAAGCTTAGTTCCTGTGCTTCTGCTCCTTCAAAGACGTTATCTAACGAGAGAGGAAGTGAACGAAACACAAATAAATTCAACAAAGCCATAACCAAAAGATAGAGCACCTTGGCTACCCCTCCCATGTCTCGCCTGCCTCTGTCCTTCTTTCTTACCTGAACAACACCTTGGCGTCGATCTGCTACATCTAGTGGTCTCAATCGCCACAGACCACCTCTATCCCCTCCCAGCGTTTGGTAGCACCGTCGCCACCTAGAATTACGCTACCACCAAACCCTAGCCCCATCGTCTCAATCTGCCAAATCTGGTAGCCTCCATCGCCACCGGCTACCTTTCTGGCTTCTCTCACCTCCGTCTTCCTCCTCTAACCATCTAATTGTGCCGGTTCCTCTGACAACTTAGGTGTCGCGAAACCCTAACCGACGCGGTCATCTTCCTCGGTTTCGGTGGGTTTCGCCACCATCTCCGATGATGATGGCCGGTGCCAACGCGCCTTCTTAGTCTTCACTAAGCTCCTACACATGCTCTGCCGCTCCGTTGGTCATCGTGGCTCGACTAGACATCGACGCCAGCTTAATGTGACGTCGATGAGGGTGGCCCCACGGCTGTGCCGACACCACCTCCAACTTGGCATTGAGCGTTCTAAAGCACAATGGTCGCCTCGAGACGGCCACAACATCTACAACTACGGCTACGACGAGTTTTTACAATCCTCTGCTTCTTCTCATCTTTATCAGTGCACAGATAAGTGTTCTTTTACTCCATACCTAGATCGTAGCGATAGCGACATGTGAAAATGGCAATGGTGATGGATTACTCACTTCCAGCACTTCAATCTAGCTAAACAAAGAGAAGGCACAAGTTAACCTGTCTTTTAAGAAGTTCACATGGATTTTTTTCTCCACTTTAGATCTGTGGACATTAATTAGGTGAATTTAGTGTAATAGGTATCCTTTCAATCATTATTTCCATGTACTGATCTGGACACTACCATGTAGAATTTGATTCACCGTGTTGTTAATTAGTGAAAAAATAATTCTGAAACCAGAAGCAGTGATGACGTATGTGCAGCCTCGACGGCCTTCACCATCGAGTCCATGCCCTTGGCGGCTGTAAAGGGTAACATTTCACTAATTTTGTTACTTACTAGCCACGTAAGCGCGGCGCCACGCCGCGCTAGCCACCGTGTGGACCGAAGTAAAAGAGACGAAAATTCGTGAGACGGTTCTTTTTTTCGGAGGAACCAAAGGGCTTTTTCGCAATAAAACAGGGACCCGCAAGGACCTGTACGTAACTAAACAAGGACCTATACATAATTTTGGAAACCGTGGGTTGCTATCGGTAAATTGGAGGGTGTTTTCTGTAAAAAAACTGGCAGGGACCTGTTTGCGAGAAGCAGGGACCTGTTTACGAGAACGAAGGACCTCTACGTGATTTCGCAAAATGCAGGGAGTTTTTCGCAAAATCGCTGACGTGGCTGCTCTCTCCGGTCGGGAACCCCCCGGGTGTAATATAGTTATTATTTCATGTGTGATTGGGTGGTAAAAAAGATAGAAATTTTATCTTTCTATTGGTAGTTTCATACGTCTCGAAAGAAGATGTAAAATCATTGAATTTGATTGTCTAGAAATGACGCCTATTCAATCAGTATGCAGTATATTTGCATATGTCCTGATATAGGGGTGGAACTAGGTCTGAGCTAGGTAGGCTATAGTCCGAGGCCCAACAATCCTACTAATACTACCCACATTTAGTACTGCCTTTATAATGTACATGGTATAGTGGCCCAACCCAAGGCTTAAAAATGTCAGCCCGCAACCCAAAGCTCGCGCGGCCGCGAGCCCTCAGCTTACCAAGCCACCAAGGAATGCCTTAGCCCTCAGCGGCAGGCAGCAGCCCAAAGCATGCGCGCCTGACGCCCTCGGCCACCAAGGCACCAAGTGAAGGAAGGAACCCTAACCCTAAGTAAAATCCCCAATCGGGCAATTCCAATCCACAGCCCACGCCGCCACCCTCGCCTGTAGTCCTGCACAACGCCGCCGCCCTCGCCTGCATGACACGACGCCGCCAAACGTCACTGAGTCCGAGCGCACGAGGTTGCCAAGGGCCAGCGCTACGCCGTCCTCATGCCCTGGCATTCCGGCTCCCTCAACGAGCTCAGGCCCCGTCGCCCCGACGACAGCTCCCACAACCCACTCCTCCACGGCTCCACCAAGGCACCAACGAGCAGCAGAGTAGCCAGCTGCCAGCAGGTAAAAATTTGCTAGTTGCTACTTCAATAAAATTTCTGAATTAGTTTGTTGATACAATGAGAATGTAATTAGTAGGAATTATCTTTTATGTCTCAAATTAGTAGGAATGATCAGATGAAATGATGAATGACATATGTTCAAAGTTTTACATTTGCTATTTAGGAGCTAACTATTGAGGTTTAAGGATACAAATTATAAAATGAAGAGGAAGACATTGTGATCGTATTGTCCACCTCCCGATGCTGCTGTCCCGACCTAATCTTAAGTATTTGTGAGTATCTTTGCAAACAGAAGTTGATTTTGCTTTGGAATTTGTATCATCTGGTGGGCTAAATGAAATTTTCTTGCTATATGCAGAAATCTTAATCATAACCAATTACAAGGAAATATGACCGATGTATTTGCCAACCTTGATAGTTTGACAACACTGTGAGTACTTTTTTGTGTGCATTGTCAGATGGGTCTTAACTTGTGTTGTAAAATCCCTCATATTTGTTCATATTCCTGATGTTTTGATTCTCTTACTATTTTCCTATGTAATGTGATTCAAGGATCTCTCCTTTAATTCCCTTACGGTGACCTACCACAAAGCTTCACTGCATTGTCAAGCCTTAAAAATTTGTAAGAAATGGATTTATTTATTTTATCTCCTAGACATGTCTTCATGGTTGTTACGGCGTCGCATAGGCGACGCCTAGGCGTCCAGGCGGGACTGTGAGAACGCCGCAACAGTTCGCCTCGCCGTGGTCTTCTAGGCGAGCGCTTAGCGATGCTGGTCGTCCGCGGCGTCGCTTAGTCGTCCAAGGCGAGTGGCACGGCGACGACTTGGTGCGATGAAGCCGAAGGCCGAAGTGCTATAACTTGATGCGCACCGAAGCCGACGGCCCGAGGCGGTATAACGAAGCGGAGAGAGAACACGGCGGCGTGGCGGAACCCTAACCCTACCGATCGCCGCCACTCCTCTCCGCCGCCGCCGACCGACCTACCTTCTTGAAGACCCTCCGACCGTCCGACGAGCATCCCCTCCTCGCACTCTCTCCGCGAGTCTCGGTCTCCACGAATCGAAGCCCTTCCGCAAGCAAGGAACATATGCCCACTTTTATTTTCTACTGTTCTTCTCCAGTTCTTCTTCCTAGTTTAGTTCCTTCTCGTTCTGGTTCTCTTGCTCTGCTTTGCTTGGTGCTTCTTCCCGTTCTCATGCTCTGCTCTGCTCTGCTCACTGCTCGGTTCTTCTTCCCGTCTTCCGGCAGAGCTGCTCTGCTCGGTGAGAAAGCTGGAGAAGAGGGCGGTCAGCGATGAGGTTGGACTTGGACTTAGACCCGATCACCGAAACTCACCGTGGCGGGACAAGGATCTACCTCGGGTCCCGGGAGAATTGTGAGTCCGAGCGACTCTTGACTTCTCGACTTACTTGCTCCTAAATTGCAATTGATTTGTCTCGCACATCGGCTGCAATCGCAAGTAATTATTCTAAATTTCTAATTTACATGTATCAATCATCAATGCATGTATGACGAGGGTGATACGATGAACAAAATTGGTGTTCAATTTTGTTCATCGAATCACCCTCGTCATACATGCATTGATGATTGATACATGTAAATTAGAAATTCTGTGCTTACTGCTTGGATGCATTGATGATGATTGATACATTGTGCTTACTGCTTGGATGCTTGCTGCCTTGCTGTAGCTGTATAAGTTGATAATTGAACTGAGGATTGAACTGAGGATGACTTGTCGACTTGATGAGTTGATAACAGTTCATTGCCATAATGTTTTGCTATGATGCTTGCTATCTATCATTCATTTGAATATATAATCATGTTGATGTCTTCATGTTTGCATTTTGAAGTGATGGCAGAGCAAGAAGAACTAGGCAATGTTGTGGCTTCTGCCAATGCCACTGCCAGTGCTGCAAATCCAGAGGTTGGAGAGGGGAATGAGCAGTATGATCCAGCTAAAGATCCTAAACGAAGGGCAAAATCCAAAGATCCTGGGTAGCAGTATGGTTTTTGGCCAGATTTGGGCAACAAAGATAAGGTCCAATGCAAGCTTTGTGGAGTGATTGTTTCTTCGGGAATCAAGAGGCTTAAGCAACATCTTGCTGGTGGCTTCGGAGATGTAGAGAAATGCTCGAAGACCACCACAACCATCATGAGAGAGATGCATGATTATCTTAAGAGCAGTGCAAGAAACAAGAGAGAGATGCAATGAATACATAGCAGATTTTTTTATTCGAATGGCATACCCTTCAATGTGGCCAAGTCAAGGTCCTTCGAGGTTATGGTTGAGGCCATTGGACAAATTAGATCTAACCATATTGGTCCAAGTTATCATGAGTTGAGAAAACCATACTTGCAAAAGGCGAAGATGAAAATAGATGTGCTAAGGAAGACTCATGAGTTAGCTTGGAAGGAGTATGGCTGTAGTATCATGTCTGATGGGTGGACTGATAAGAGAGGGCGGCATTTAATTAACTTCCTTGCCAATAGCCCATAGGGGACTTTTTTCTTAGAGTCTGTTGATGCATCTAGTCAGGTGGCAGATGCAACAATGCTAGCTGATTTGCTACAAAAGAGAATTGAGGAAGTTGGCGAGAAAAATGTTGTACAAGTAATCACCGATAATGGTGCTAATTTCAAGGCTGCTGGCAGGCTTCTAATGGCTAGGTTTCCTACTTTATTTTGGACTCCATGTGCTGCCCATTGCATAGACCTCATGTTGGAAGAAATTGGGAAGATACCTGTGCTCAACAGTTGCATTACCAAAGCCAAGCGTGTCACCACAAGACAGGAGGCTATGATCTTGTGAGGCCAGCAGCCACTCGATTTGCCACATCCTTCCTAACCTTGCAAAGTTTGGTCAAGCATAGAGCGGCTTTGAGGAATCTCTTTTTGGACGAGGACTGGAGTAGGTGCAAATTAGCCGTGCAAATTAGCCAAGTCACAAGTGGGAAAGAATGTAGAGGAGATTGTGCTTTCTACTAATTTTTGGAATGCTGTGCAAGATTGCAAAAGAGCAACACAACCACTAGTTGTTGTGTTGAGGATAGTTGATGGTGATGAAAAACCAGCGTTACCGGAGGTTTTGATAGCCATGGATGTTGCCAAGCAGAAAATCAAGGAAGCCTTGCAAGGCAAGGCTATCCTTGATTGTGTGATTGACATTGTTGAGAGGAGGTGGAGAGATCAAATGGAAGTGAAGTTATATGGTGCAGCACTGTACTTGAATCCAAACAAGTTTTATGCATTCAAAGAGAAAGAAAGTGCACGTGCTCGAAAGCTAAGAGACAATTTTAATGATGTCCTTTCCAAGATGGTTGGTCAAGAAGACGAAGCACTTGCCACAAAGATAGCTACCTAAGCTAATCATTATGAGAAAAAGTGAGCTTGCTTTGGAAAGGCACTTGCCATATCAAGTCAAGCAAAAATGACCCCACGTAAATACTCAAATACTCAATCTCATTTGGTGGTGATGCTTCATGCCTTTCCCTTTGCATATTCGATTTCATTTTATTGAATCATGCCTTTTGCATTGTACTAGTTGATTGGTGGGATTCATTTGGTGGTGATGCATCGGAGCTTCAACAATTTGCAAAACGTCTTCTTGGTCTTTGTGCTTCGGCCTCTGGGTGTGAGCGCAATTGGAGCACCTTCGAATTTGTAAGTAACAAACTAATAAGTAATGGTTTTGTATGTGCTACTTAGTACTTACATTCTGCAAATATTCTCTTGATCCATTTGGTAGATGCATACAAAGAAAAGGAATCGTCTGGAGCACCAGAGGTTGAGTGATTTGGTTTATGTGAAATATAACCAAAAGATTGCTGAAAGATTTCAAAAGATGCGTGTGGAGGGAAGCAACTTCAACCCACTGATCTTTGATGACTACGAGTGGAATATTGACTGGATTGATGCGGGTGCTGAAGATGTCCATGAGGCGGAGCCAGAAAATTTAGATTGGGCTCTTATTGATGAAGTTGTGGGTGCCTCAAGTGCGCTTCGTGGTCGCAATCTTCCTAGGAAAACATATGCCTCTAGGAGTGATGTTCGGACTTATCATCGGCAAGGTTATGGAGGGGCAAGTACAAGCTCATTGCCTTTTGAAGAAGAAGGACGGAGTAATGATGACCATGATGAAGATGTTGAGATGGATGATGAAGACATCGAAGATGACTATGGCGAAGCTCCTCCTAGTCCTACTCTTAACACCATTCTTTGGACAAAGTGATCTTTGCGGGCGACGAGGAGGGATTGATTATGATTGTTGAATGTTGATGGCCTCCGCCCGCCTTGCCAATTTCATGCAACTTTGATTTCGTTTGAAACTTTGTTGAAATTTGAAATTCGAAAAAAGTAGTTTGACTGGACTGGATACTGTATTTTCTATTTTCTTTTACAGTTGTTGTTTTGCTCAACTTTGAATTAACTCAAGTACTCAACATGGTTAATGGTTTTGCTCTTGAGAATACTATGACTGCCCATATAGCCTGTTGTATTATTTGTCTTGAACTCTTGATAAATTGATACTTTTTGCACTTTTGCTTGCAGCATCTTCCAGAGTCCACTCGGTGAGTCCGACCGATCTTGTTGCTCGATCGGAATGGATCATTTTCGCTCCACCGAATCTGGATCGGCCCAGTTTCGTGTTTCCATCATTCGGTGAGTCTTTGAATCGATTGAGCATATAATATATTAGCTTGGTTAGTTCATTAATACATCACAATGCCCATGGAGTAAACTTTTTTATTTACATTTCTCAAGGTTTGCAGCACAATGCCTCTTCTTGTTCTTGTACATACTCACATTTGACATTAACACATTACACAACTTATACAGGAAGTGAGGAAGTCAGGAAACAACAAATTACAAATCATGAAATCAATAGCATGTTCTATTAAGGGAAGTGATACTGATGAGTGATGACTGATGAGCATGTTCAACAAATTTGCATGTTGAGTTGATGAGTTCTTGTCTTCTTGATCTTCAAGCCTCAAGGTATCTTGCTCTCTGCGTGTGCTCGATCGCTGTGTTGTTTGTTGTGCCGTGAGTGTCTGCAGACCGCATCTGCCGATTCTCGCTATCTACCGTCATCTCAGGCTGCCTGTGTGCATCTCCTGTCCTCGCCTAGATCTCGCCTGGCCGACGCCTAGGCGCCCGCCTGGACGTCTAGGCGTCCTGGCGCCCGGCAGTCGCCGTGTTCGCCATGTCCGCCGTGACAACCATGCATGTCTTGTTAGAGTGTCATGCATCTAACCCAAGTCTTGTTCTTCTCAGAAAGTTGCAGAACGATCAATTTACTGGTTATATCAATGTCCTAGCTAATCTCCCCTTAATGATCTGTAAGTTTTAATCATCTCTCACATTTATGTTTTGCCATATTTTCCTTATTATGTTTTAACATTGAACTCAAGTTTCATATCAATAATGCATTTATGATGTATTTTTGTTGTGCCGTGATATGGGTATAAATTGATGTTAGTCTAGATGGTTAGAGTTTAGTCTAGGGCATCGCTAAATCCTGGTTCCGCCACTGAGTGATATGTTCAAACTTTTGTATAGTCATGTTGAATTTTTCTTATTGATTAAATATGTTAGTGCATGCTTATTAAGGCGTCGCCTAAGTGACGCTTAGGCCATAAGGCGGCGAAGAATGGCAAGGCGTCGGCCTCGCCTTGCCTGTATGCCGTATGGCGTCCGCCTCAAGCCCGAAGGCGTCGCTTAAGCGTCGGTGAGGGGAAGAAATGCGAGGCGACGGCGAAGGCGGACGCCCCAAGACCCGAAAAGGCAAGGACAAAGAGACGACACGTGATGAGGGGCAGTGGGGAACCTGTCGCATAAGCGGAGGCGCCGAAGTCGAACCCTAGCGCCGCGCCGCCGCCTCCATCGGTCCATCCCCATCGCACCACCATCCTCGAAGCGGCGCGCCGGCGGCCTCCATCTCCAGATATGCCCGGCCTCCTCCTCCCCGGCTCCCACTACCTCCTCCTCCCCCTACCTCCCTGGCTCCCCCTCGGCGCCTCCGCTTCACGAGGCCGGCAGAGAGGGGGAGGATGAGAGGAGGGAGCAGGAGGGGCGAGGCGAGGCGAGGGAGAGGGAGGGACCGAGGGAGCGGAGGCGCCGAGGGGGAGCGAGTGAGTGAGCGGACGCGCCGAGTGAGTGGCGGCTAGGGTTAGGTTAAATGGAGGGTGTTTGGTATTTTTACACTTTAGTCCCCAGAGGTTTACGAAATTATAATTAGGTCCTTTTAAGTCCTTCGCCTCTTTATATTGTTTCTGATTTAGTCCTCTAAAACTTCGTTTCTTCGCCTTATGATGCTTATTAAGGCGTCGCCTCGCCTCACGCCTTACCGCTTAAAAGGTGTGAGGGGGGTGGGACACCTTACCTCGCCTTAGCGCCTTAATAACCTTGTGTTAGTGGTTCCTATGATAGTGGGGAAGGATTTTAATTATTATACAATGCAAGTTTAGATCATGAAACAACAATAAACAACTGGCCAAGAATCTCCCGTAAACTATTTCCTTTCCTAGATATTTTTTGTTCTTCCTTTTTACTTCTTATAATTCTTCCATATTAGAATATTTCTCATATTAGAAACATGTCCTCCAAAAGGCTATATTTATAGTTCCCACCGGTGACATTTCCATGTTCCTGTTTTAACAATTGAAGCAGATATTTCCATATTTTCCTTCATTAATAAGAAGGTTGTGTAATTTTTTTATACTACCAACGGATGGGGAATTGACAAGAGATAAATATTAGTAGTTATAACTTTAGAATAATAATGTGTACTGTTGTAGGGGTGGCCCCCACCTAAGCCCATCCGACTTGCTAGAGATTTGTAAAGCCCAAAACGGGATGTGTGTAATGACATAGATACCCCTATAGGGGGCACGTGAGCGTAAGGGTAGGATTGTAAAATATGCTTCATGGAAATATATATACGGGCCTGGACATAGGGAAGGGGCAGTCATTACCCATCATCTTCACTCTACTACTCTCCTCAATACTGTTTGGTCCACAGCAGTTGGCGTCGTCCGTGGGGACGATGGAGAGCAAACCGTGACATTTGAGAAATGATGGCACCAAAGAAAGCTTCATCGACGGCAAGGAAGAGGCGGAGCACGACGGTAGCGTTCACAAACGCCAGGGCCTTGGTCAGCGCACCGCCGGCATCTACGTCAGCGACTGGCGTGGATGGCAACGCTAGTGTTGCGGGCGCCGATGTCGACATCCGTGGCGTGGCGGTTGACCCCGCCATTGGTGTGGAGGTTGGCCTCGGTAGTGGCGCCCGGGTCGGCGGGAGCAGTGATGACGATGCCCGCGTCAGCATGGCCAGCGACCCGGCACCGGCTTCATCACCCACCTAGGGGCCCATCGCACCAGCATTGAACGACTCTGGAGGACAAGCCGTAGTCATCGCCAACCCGGTGGCCCATGCTGGCGCTCAGACTGGTGCAACCGCTTCGACAGTGGAAAACGCCCTGGTGGCGGCCCTCGGTATGTTGCAGTGCGAGCTAGCGGATCTCCGAGGGGCCGTGCGGGAAATACAAAAGGCTCGGAGCCAGCAGGAGGCGCGGAGCCAACAAACCCCGCTGGCAGCGGCGACAGAGGCTACTCCCACCTCCGTGATGCTCCCACCTCCAGTCACGTCCCGCTTCGATGTGTCGACTTGGAGTCCCCCCTCTCCGCTGGCCTGCAGCAGTCGGCGTGGCTAGAGGATTTCAAGTTCCCCACCATCGAGCCTTATAAGGGCGATGTGGACCCTAGGGAGTTCATTCACGTGTACGAAACCGCCATCGAGGCCGCTGGCAGGGCGACTCCACCAAGGCGAAGGGGCTGCTGCTGGCGTTGCAGGGAGTAGCGCTCTCCTGGTTCTTTACCATAGAGCCAAATTCCATCTACGTATGGGAACAGATTCGGGATCACATGTACAACTTCTAAGGAAACTACGTCTGAGCGCGTCGACGCGGATCAACTCTTCGCCATCGAGCAGAAACCCTCGGAAAAGCTCCGAGGGTACTTCAAGAATTTTGCCAAGGTTCGCTGCCAGGTCAAGGATGTCAATAAAACCACTATCATCAACGCAGCGATCCAAGGCCTTCACCTGGGGCCGCTAGCCGAGTACAACACGTGCAAGCCGATAAAAACAGTGGCCAAGCTCTTCGACAAAATGGAGGAGTACGCGAGGGCCGAGGAAGACGCTCAATGGCGCAGAGGTGACACCTCCGATGCCAAGCAGGCGGAGGACTCATCGAAGGACATCTCTAAGCGCAAGCAAGATTCGTCGAATGACAAGCCCAACCGTAAGCAGCGCAAGCCTCAGAAGGCCTGCTACGTCTTTGATATCGAAGGCGGCTCCGACGATAGCGCCCCCGCTGGCCGAGGATGGGATCGCAGAGGTCATGGGCGCGAGCGAGGCCGGGGTCACGATGATGGGACACGTGGCGAAGTGGGTCGCCAGCGGCAGGGGCTGTGGTGCGAAGTGCATGGCCACGACGATCATCTCACACGGACGTGCCCCACCATCGCGACGCTTCGCCAAAGCATCACCAGGGATAGAGCCTTGGAAGTGGGGCCCCCAGCGGTGGCTCACGCAAAGCCGCAGAAGAAGGCTGCTGCGACACAGCCCTCGGAGGAGGCCGCCGCCGTGTCATAAATGTTATCTACGGGGCCACTTCCCTGGAATTTTCGTCCGTGCGGTAGCAGAAAGCCTACGCACGTCGGTTGCATCATGTGGCGGCGTACCCGGTGCAAGCACCGCCGGCCTAGGCGCAGCACGACATCACCTTCACCTTCAGGAACCTTTAACGTCTCATGGCTGCGATGTTAAGCGCGTACTAGTCGACGGAGACAGCTCTGCCGACATTCTATTCGCGACAGCCTTCGACCAGATGAGAATCCCCCGGAGCCAGCTAGGCCCCCTGGATATCCCACTTCAGGGCTTCGAAGGCCACCGTTGAAGGCTCTGGGCCAGATCTGGTTGCAAGTGTCCCTTGCTCTTGGTCACCGCCTCGCGTGAAACGACGGTAGCCTGCAAATGCGCCGGCAACGTGCGGGCTGACGAGAGATCTCTAGGTGCTTCTCTCTTTTTCCCTGGACCACCTTCCATTTGCCCTGGACCACCTTCTCACCCCGCCTTTGACCGTCGACGGCCGCTTAGACGGGCTGGCCACCTAACTAACCGATTTTGGCCAAGGCGCGACGGCGGAGCTCTGCCCAGCGCCTAGGCCCGCCTAGGCGGCCGCCTAATACCATCTTCTTGAACACTAGATCTTGCTGAAGACTCTCCAGTGCACTGGTACTTGCCCTTGGATCCAAGCCGATTTTCCTTGAGTAGCTTCCGTTTGACTTCTGTTGGGCGAATGATTACTCGCAATATGGTGAGGAAATTAAACACTTGATTTGTTATTCTTGCTATCATTTTCATTCTGCACAATCAAATGAAATTATTATTTTCTCTCCTAGGAAGCAATAATATGCACTATGTCAACATATTGTTTTACCATTTCTACATATTCGTACCTATGATTTGAATTTTCTGTGAGTTGCGCACATGGTTTTAAGATTTTATCATGAGAGGTACCATGGCAGTAATTTTATATTGAGTTAGATAAGAATAAGAAAATATTTAGTTTCAATTCTTGCAATTAGAGCAAAAATAGACTATTAACTATAATTAAAAAGGTCTCAAATGATAATTCGGATGCCCTGCATAGCTTAAAACTTGTCTGCAAGGGGCAAAAAACCATGCAACAGTTTATGTAGCATCAGAAACCATCCAAATTATATCAGGACCAGTTATCAACACTGTCATGTCAAGAACTACCTTTTCATGTAATGTATAAAATGATGTACAATTGGCATATGATGTATCAAGATTTGGATATGTGATAATATTAGCTGAATGCCCGTGCGTTACTACGGATTTTAAAATTTTTAGAATATGTTTGTATGCATATTCTAAAAATTTTTATCACCCATAAGTTTTAGAACATGTATGATAAAATTTTAAAACTGTAGTAACGCACGGGCATTCAACTAGTTTTTTCTAAAGGAAATAGATCTGATTCACTGAGATGTGGGGTCATAGTCTATAGACCAAGTTCATGGGCTAGAGTTCACTACCCGTGGTGGATTGGGTCTAAAGAACTGTGGATGCCATGTGGGACCTATGGGACAGAGACTCAACTCACTGTGGATGAAGTCCACGTAGCAATTTAGAGGCCAAAGGATGAGGGGTGACCTAAGCGCACTACTAGGAAAAGGGTCATCACAGACGATTCAGAACTATCATCACAGACGGTTTTCTAAACTATCTGAGTTTATGTGTCAATGATAATCGGAGTTATCATAGAAGTTTGTGAGCCGTCTGTGATAAATACAACACAGACGGTTGGTAACTAGAGCGTACGTGAAGAAAATTATCACGACGGCTCTAACCAAAAACTGTCTGTGATACTCGCACATCACAGATTGTTATAGCTACCAACAGTCTGTAATGTGCGAGTATCACAGTCGGTTTTTGGTTAGAACTATCTGTGATAGTCCTTCATAGACGGTTTATACTACAAAGTTATCTGTGATAGTTCATTCTATACCTAATTTTTTTTCTATTTTTTGGTTAGCCTCAAGAAATGTTAGCAATGTCCTTTAAAAACAAGCAAATACAGCAACAAACACAACAACACATTCCATTTCCATTAAGATTATAATACACCATTACAATATAACAAGATAACAAGCGGATTACCCATTTAACAAAGTAAGAACATGGTAAGAATACATCTCCTAATACTACGAACCCAACTCTATAACATGACAGGAATATATATGAAGCGAGATCCTAGCGACAAGAGAAGGCGGATGCGGCAAGACGATGCCTAGGCTCTCTCACCCCTGATGCAGCGCGAGCTAGATGTCCTTGACGCCTTCCATCAAGGAAAAGAGGGGAGGGGATCGGATGACAGCCAGATATCACCGACAATGAAGGAGAGACGGAGGTAGAGTCACCTTTGTGTCACAATGGTGACACTACCCAAGAAACTCTTATTACACTTACGACAAGAGTGTCTTGCGCAGTGAACCATGGTGTCATAACAGGATGTAGAGGAGCTAGCTCATGGCGATACTCGGCATCATCGAGGGGGCGATTTTGGAAGCTAGGAGTGGATGAACTACTCACGTGTGCCTGCGGTGGAAAGGGAGAGGGCCAGGGGATCGAGTAATAAGGGGTGAGAGGTGGAAGCAACCAGTGCCTATTGTTCGATGCGTAGAGAATGGACGGGTGAGATCGAAATCCTAGGGGATACTCCATGGATCAGTGACGTGGCATCATCATAGATGGTTTGTTACACGAGCCATCTGTAATAATGCACATATCAGAGACGATTTGTTATACGAACTGTCTGTGATAATGCAACATATCAGAGACGGTTTGTCATACGAACCGTCTATGATAATGAAATATTAGAGACGGTTTGTTATATGAACCGTCTGTGATAACGCTTAAATATACGCACCATACTCCCACTTGTTAATATTCCAATGCAAGCGACTCTTAAACTTCCACACCGTTCTGGTTTTATATGCAACACGGTGTACAATTTCTTGATACTACAAACTCAATCTCTTCTAAACTGTCCTCTCCCTAATCTTCTTCACCAGATTTCTCAATAATGGCATCTAGAATTCTTTTGATCTCCTTTCTCTCATCGATACATGATGAGTTGTTCGGTCGCAACCTTACACAGGCGGTCAACAACTTACGTCTATAGCAGCTCCTCCGCTCATGCCCTACTCTCATTCCTCGACTCGCTTCCATCCATCAGTTGGACCTCATCATCCGCTATCGACGGAGGTGTCTCGTTGCCGCTCAGGAAAGGAAAACCGCCCTCAGCCTCATTTTTCTCTTCAATGTGTGCAAAGCGGAAGAATCTCTTGTGCTAGTGGAGAGACACACGAATAACCTTGACGATCAAGCAGAAGCGGCTGATTCTGAGGAAGCTTATCATGGCATCCTCTTTGAGGTTATTGACCAGGCTAACGATTTGCCTACACTAGAGGAGGAAGTGGAGAAGGCAAGGATAATCTTTACAATATTCGAGAACTCAGCCGTTGATCCTTAAACTCCAAGAGTAGAAGAGGAAGCGTATGAAGCCCAGAAGATTAAGATCTGGGAATCTTTTTTGAGACTTTTGTAATAAATTTGACTTGAATTTGTCTTTTGTAAAAATGACTGGTCACACTTATCTGTTCCCATCATCACAATATAGCTTCTGTAGTTTATATGACAAAGGACAAAACATAGACGGTTCTAACTAAAAGCTGTCTGTGATATCTACCATTATCACAGATGATTTATATAAATAATTTTCAGGCATTATCACGCACGGTATGTATAAATAACTGTCTGTGAAAATATCACAGACGGTTGTTCATATAAATCGTCTGTGATAGTTATAGCATAGACGGTTCCCTATGAACTGTCTGTGATGTAACCGTCCTATATAGCCTATTTTGTAGTAGTGGCACTGATGTTAGCGGTGAGGAGATGGAGGCTTCACGTGAATCGAGGGAAAGGCATGAAACATGAGTGGGCGGTCTGGCGAACTAAGCGAGGCGATGACCGGTTGGTGCTGGGGACGAACAGCGAAGGCAGGCACTTGGCGGAGGGTGGTTTACCTGAGAGATGAGTCAACAATAGCACAGAACACCGACAACAGCAACGTCGAAGGGGCAGAAAGTCGGCGAGGGGATGATTGCGAAGGACAACGGGAGGACAGAGCGTTCAATGCTAACTCGGAATGTACGAGAGAGGTGGTGTTGGATGTCGAGGTGGAGGACAACGAGTCAACGATCATCGGTGGGGGCACGGACGATGATGGCGATGCGGCTAGGAGGAAGCTAGGGCCAAGGACCCACTGGGGACGGCTAGGGGACACCGCTAGCTTATGCGAACGAAGGCGGCGAAGGGTGTGGGGATGGCGGTTGTCGGATCTGCGGAGGGGGGTGGTGGTGGCGGCGGACAAAGGAGCACGAGGGGGGTGGTGGCGGCGGCGGACAAAGGATCTCGAGGAGCACGAGGGAGACGGATAGCTGGCTTTGGTTCCTTGCCAATGTGAAGCAGGCTACAGTGCAAGGTCGTCCCGAAGTGTGTATCATCTCGGACCGCAATGCATGTTTGCTGTCTGCATTGCGAACGATGCAAAATGGGACGCAGCCCCCCTTCCAGTGGAATGATATGAAGAACCGTTGGTGCATGAGGGATCTTGCAGCGAACTTCCACAGAAGGTTCCGTAGCAAGGACCTAATGAAGATGTTCAAGAAGCTATGTGTGCGTAACTAGAAGGAAATCGACACCTTGTGGAGGAGGCTCCACAAGAGTTGGGGTGTTCACACAATGGGTTCAATCAAATGCACCTAACTTGGAGATGTGGTCTTTGTTACACGACACCGGAGGGGCAAGGTATAGGATCATGACAACAAACATGTCGGAGGTTTACAACAGAGTCTGGAAGGGCGTCAGATCCCTACCGATCACGGCAATCGTGGACGAGAGCTGGAACCGTACTGTCGGGTACTTTGTGAATAGAGCCATGATGGCGAAGAAGCACCTCGACGAAAACAAGCAATACTATGAGGTAGCGCAGGCGTATATGGGCAAAAAGATGGAGAAGAGTCGTTCCCACATTGCTCGGCCCATTGATAGCCTAAGGAACAAGTTCGAGGTTCGCCTCGAGGCACGTCATGGGTCACATCAGAGGGGATCGCAAACACGTATGCACGATTGATGACAAAGCATCTTGCACTTGCAACAAGCCCTAGCTTCTGCACAAGCCATGCTCCCATGTGTATGCATCTTGCGCGGTATGGCAGCAAGCGTCGACAGTACATCTCAAAGTACTACGACATGCAGCACTTGTATGCAACACGAGTGCGAGTTCCATTCATACGGGTATACATGCACTATGAGAATTATGGCGGGGAGGTAAAGTGGGTGCCTAACGATGCCTTTGAAGCATGTTCGCTGTGGCAGGGCAAGAAAGCCGTCGCATCCGCAATGACATGGATGACAGCCAGCATGGGGATCGAGTTCGGCGTCCAAAGTGTAGGCTATGCAAGACGATTGGGCGCTCCCTCAGCCAGTGCCCAAACTGGCCGACATCAAGCAACGCTCTGTAGTAGGAACTACAATATTTGGATGTACTCCCTGTTGGTTCCATGTGTTCTGTGCATTGCGACGCACTCCTGCCATGTGTTGCGAGGTCCCTTCCATTATTGAGGAGATGTACGTTGTATTGTTGGTTCTATGTTTGTATGTCACGCATATTAGCTTGCAACATTTTACCGTGCATATTTTATGTTTGTTTTTGTACATTCTGTATGTTTAGCTGTTGTTTGGGTCATATTTGTATGCACATTTGATGTATGTGTTCGTACATTACGCATGTTTATTTGTCGTTACGTTTGCTGTTAATTATATTGTTATTTGTTGCACATTTTATTATCAATGTAGACTAACTTGTTTTCCTTTTTTGGCAGGAGATGGCGTACAAGTTGCTTGACCCCCGGTGGGATGAGCGGCACCGATGCCTATCGTGGTCGTCGGGAGACGGGCCTCCGAGCTTGATCCTTAGGAGCCCCCGAGAACACTGGCCTCTCGACCAACGGTACATCCCACTACTGCGGTACACCGGGCTGCTGCCCATTGCCCGCATGTTGGATGTACCGCATGCGTTGCAGTTTGATGCGACGTTGCTATCCGCTCTCGTTGATCGCTGGAGGCCGGAGACACACACCTTCCACTTTCGATGGGGTGAGATGACGGTTACTCTGCAGGATGTGACGATGCTTACAGGTCTACCCCTCCGTGGTGCTGCTGTAGTGCCACCGCCGAAGGCTGTAGATTGGAAGGTCCATCTGGTTCACCGGTTCGGTCATCCGATCCCAGAGACCGTAGCTGGTGTGCCACATGGATGGCTTCGTCGGTACATGAGATGTCCTGCACACGCACATGAGGACGAGTGCGGACACACTTCATTGCATACCGCTATTTCGCATTTGGGTGGGTCTTGTTCCTAGCACCACCGAAGATTACTGCGACCTAGCTACATACATCTAGCGGAGTCGTTGGCGGATGGATGGCCTGGTGAGGTGCCACAGTATAGCTGGGGATCAGCAGTTCTTAGCGCCACATACCAAGGTAGGCCTTACTTTGGTACTTCTGTGCACCCTTACGAGTTCAGCCCTCATTTCTACGGCCTTGCTAATGGCGACGACCCTGTTGATGGGCCCACCATGGGTACGTGTTGGACACATGGTCGATTCTGATGGGCCAAGGAGAGATCGAGACGTGTGTACAGAGTTCCACAACATGTTCGAGACTCTCCACGAGGCGTAGATAGTCCGTGGCCATGGACTCCACCGTACATTATGGACACGGCCCCCACGGATTATCATCTCAGTGCGGGCAGGATCACATGTGCTGGTTGACGACTTGCCACTTGGTGTTCTCGCACTGCGTCAAGCCATACAACCCACAGCGAGTCATGAGGCAGTTCGGCATGTACCAGGTTGTCCCACCCCTGCCAGGACGCCCTCTTGCGCCCACCACCCACCGGTATGTGATTACACGGTAACTTTAATTAATGCATTAGTTTGTGCCCCTACTAATGGTGTCATGTCTCAATTAACTTGCAGGCAATCGAGGAGAGGGCGAGCGAATGAAGACTGGAGAGGCGTACAGCGGGCATGGACAGACATGTGGCGTGACCGCGCGGACACGATGGTTGTGGAGGAGACCCGGCCGTACGACCTCGACACGTATAGCACATACATCGAGTGGTATGTTCCACGCACCGCAGAGGCTTATTGCGCCGCCACGGCGTCGATTGAGATCACACGAGGTCGCTATAGAGGCGGTCCGCATCGTCATCGAGCGGCACGGCATGACGAGACGGTAAGAGATTAGTATGTAATTATCATGTGCAGGATTATGTTTTAACTGGTTACTTGTGTAACTGCAGTTCGACCGATTGCATCATATCCACGGCGAGGCAGCTCAGGCTCTCCATCGTGGGAGGGCAAATTCGATTGATCGCCGCTCGCCCGGCGCGCAACATCTATGATGATGCCAGGTCTGCGATACGGACCATCAGTTGTGGTCACCACAGAGATGACACTGTTGCACGACGCGGTCGCGGACGGGGGCGACCACCACCACCCCTCCGTACATCGCATCAGCGGTGCCATCAAGACGTCCATCATCGCCACGCCCATCGCAGTCCGGCGATCGACCCGGCCGCCGCTCGTCGTCCACGCGGTTCGGATCGGCGGTACGGCATTTGCCACCTATTTGTTCATGCACTCGTTTGCCATTTATCTCTAACCCCATCTTTTTCTTGCAGCATTTGCGACAGGATAGCACCCTGCTGCAGCCATCGTCATCACGGAGGACACCGGGGGAGCGAACATTCTCGCTTGGCCGACGGGCCCGATCTCCAGACAGCGACCCTGACTCGGTACATCAGTTAGAGGTGCCGTTGCCCGCGTTCGCTCATGGTGGTCAGTCCAGCCTGCAGGAGCGGCACGAGTGGTTTGGCCAGACCTACCAAGACTACACGGTGCATGAGTACGGTGGGTCATCGGAATTTCAGCCTACGCAGGTAAATGCCTTGTGATATTACTATTTATTACTAACAACGCTGTGCATGGCGTAATTCAGATGTAACATCTCAGCAGGACATAGACCCCTCGTCGACCGATTGGCTGAGCTATATTTTCGGCCATCCGACAGAACTCCCCTGAGTCGCACGCATGCCTCGCAAGATGACCTTCGAGATGCACCGCACTCCCTAGCGTGTTCACCTTCTCCGAGGAGCACATACGCCGTCCGAGGAGGCGACGACGAGATCCATAATGAGTTTTTGTAATTCTGATTTTATAACGTCTCGTGGTTTGCTGTAACTATTTATGAAATGTACGTACGTGTAATACATATCCATGGCATGTTTTGCAAATTATTTATTTACAGCTTGCTTCACACAAACATACATTTACCCTCCAACACTAAGACACACGATAACAATAAACACAACAGTAAACACAATAAACTCCAACACTACACCTTGACGATAATAATAAACACAAGAAAGAAAATAGCACACAGCATTAAATTAATCTTCCATTCCAGTCTATCAAAACGATGGCGCATCTCGACGGGGTCGCTACCCCCCACGACAACTCTCTCATGCCTCGCAATGTCGGTCCTACTGCCCATTTCATCCTCCCACAGCCAGAATCGGCAGCAGCACGGGGCTTCTGCGTTCAGAGAACAATATTTTCAAACATGCCTGCACGATTTGAATGAACCCGAAACAATCGTACTCACCGAGTGAAAGGGGCACTTGTAGTAGTGCCGCCCAGGATTCGCGGCCGTGTGTGAGGTCTTACGTCTAACAACCGTGTTGTATTTTGGGCCGACGACGAGGTGCTGAGATGACTCATATCGGCGTCCGGGGGAGTGAGCAGGAATGAAAAGTATACAGAATGGGAAGAACTAATTCAGGAGCTGAGGGAGAACAATGCGGGGGGCTAGGTGAGGAATGGCTCTCTCTTATAGGCTCGGGGGGCCTCAGTCATAGAGTCCACAATATAAGAATGCGTGACGCAATCCCAACACGAAACAACACATACATTGCACGTCTGTAAAATATATGCAAGACTACGTGCAAGAAAATAAATCAAAACAACATGCTCAGCGTCGCACCATCAACACAACAACGGACACAACAAATTACATACAACACATTACTAACTTAGTCACTCTCTCTACTGGTAGAAAGTGTGCGTACTGGTAGAATGTATAACCATACACCTCGTTGCCTACATGTCAAACGAGCCTCGTGGCACCACATGGAGTATTTCGAGGCGCCGCCTCGGACGTGGTGGCCGTCAGGAAGTGGCATGCACATACGCAACTAGGGTTCACGCAGTAACATGTGGGATCATAAGAGCTTCCTATATTTACGACCTCCTCGTTGCCCCTCTCACGTTGCACCTATTGGCGGAGGTCGTTGTTATCCTCATCGAGAGTCTCGATTCGGTCCTGCAACTCCAATATTCGATGCCATAATGTATCCATATAACAGACAATATATCGTTCAAGGAGGGTCGATCCACCGGGAGAAGTCGCATTTTGCCATCTACGGGAAAGGACAGTAAACATGGAGGGTCCATAAGCAAAAACAAAATATGTACTATCACTACTTTGTACCCTGGAGCGTGGGCATCGGAAGAAACGTCGCCCGCCATTGAACGGGCCATCCAAAGACCGCACGATAAGCGCACTCATTGTGTCTCGCATTTCGGCCACACTGGTTGAGCACGCCGCCTTGGTATCAAGCGGTACTGTGAATCGAAGATCTCCCTCCTTTGGAAGGGAAGGTCTTCCTTCGGTGACCCAAATTCGACTGGTCCATCGGCTTTCGACATTATATTTTCACCACGAAAGAGAACGAACATTGTTCTTCGATTTATAGGGTTCTCTGCGTACAATGTCTTCGGACCCCAATCGTGCTATTTATAACAAACGACAGAACTTACTGCAGTGACATAAAATAAAAAAGAGGACAGTTCTGTGCATTGACGTGACAGAACTGGGCAGCTTTGCGCAGAGACGTGCCGAAAGATGGCAGCTTTGCGTAGAGACGTGACAAAAGCGGCCAAATTTGCTCAGTGACATGACAAAGAGGCCGCTTTGCTCGGTGAGGTGACAAAAGACTACGACCTTGCGCGATGACATGACAAAATGGGGCAGCTTTGCCCAGTGACACGAAAAGGAGCCCAGCTTTGCCAGTGACATGACAAAAGAGTATAGCTGCGCAGAGACGTGACAAAAGCGGCCAGCTTTGCTCAGTGACATGACAAAAGAGGCCAGCTTTGCTCAGTGAGGTGACAAAAGACGGCAGCCTTGCGCAGTGACTTGACAAAACGGGGCAGCTTTGCCCAGTGACACGAAATAAGAGCCCAGCTTTGCCAGTGACATGACAAAAGGGTGCAGCTTTGCGCTTTGACCAGTATTACATGTGCGAGTAGAGAGAAAATGGACCCTATAAATTGGTGTGCATTCCATTTCGTAGCCCACACTGCACTTCCAAACCCCACACTACACCGCGCTTCCTTCACCCCACCGGGATGGAAAAAAACCAGAAGAAGCAATGGGATAAGATGGTGAAGCAATGGGAGGAGACCCGTGAATTAGCACGATCGGCTGCCGCCCGCGATGAGAAAATAAGGGCTATTGCAGCCCGGGTAGAACAAGCCCAGCGTGCTAAAGGGACAGCTCCCCTAAGCGGCCGCGTAGCAACAACCCCATCCCGAACGGCCCCACCGAGCGTTTGCCGCAACTCCCTCCCAACGGGGAGACACCCCCCTTGTTGGTGCGGGGACAAGTGCAAGTTCTTCAAGTCTAAGCACCGTCTTAGCCTAGGTATGCGTTACTAGGGTTACGCAAACTACTCCAGTGACTACCCCGATCGCCGTTTTGACACCGCAACCTATCGGCAGCCGGTAACGACGACATGCACCATTTTCCCCTACTTGTTCTCCTTCACAGCACGCACTAACAATCTCTCCCCTGTATTTGCAGTCTCCAGAGCCCCTGTGTGGCTACCGCAAATGGATCGATCTTGAGATCCACCCTGCGGACCAATGGACCCTCGACTTCGAGGGGTGGAATGTCAGACGGGAGAAGGAGTTGCTGGAGGAGGAGCGCCGCAAGAATGAGCACACCCTGCGTATTCAACACGAGACGCAAGCTCATCTCGAAGCGTGCACGCGTAGGGAGCGGGAGGCTCGCGAGAGGGAGCACGAGAGAAAGAGGGAAATGGCGGCTAAGGCAAAAGAGGCCGCGAAGGAGTTCAACGCCGAGCGGGCCGGGAAGGGAAAGTGGCCCCAGTCCACACAGTAGGTCGTACGAGCAGTTGGGTACGTTAGTCGCATATCATGCAATATGATATGTATGTAATGAAAATGTACGCGGCATGTTACTCCCAACTGTATTATAAAGTTTATTTCTATTCAGATAAGCTTATTATCTCGTCTTTCGCATTCATTGATTCAGATAGCATAAAATCTTCTCATCTTTTCGCATTCATTTTTCCCACCTGTTAAATATCACTTTCCTTCCTTTTGTCCAATTGTTCCTATCACAGTTGTCCTAAAAAAGTTTTCATTAAATTTTCTACAATAAAACAACATAACATGATCGAAAAATGTTATTGTCGGCTCAACATATTTTTCACGATCAAGAATGTACAAAAATCACAAATACCTCAAGCATTACTTCACACATATTTCGTTCGTACTCTACCAAACGATATTTTAAATTTTCAAAAATGCAAAAAAAATTACACAAGCTGTAAACTGGACTCTACATCAAATTCAATTTTTTTCAAACACCATTACTTATATCCGAATTTATTTTTATTGTAAATAACTTAATAATACATATAAATTCTTATACTAAATACACATACCAAACCCTAAAAAAAACTTGTCCTGATCAGTCAAACGTGCGGTCGGGGAGGCGGTCGTGCAGTCGGGCGGTGCACAGTGCAGTCGTGCGGTGCCGGACCGCACAACCGACGAGTCGTGCGGCGTCCGACCGCACGACCAGTGAACAGTGCGGTCGTGCGGTCCGGGACCACACGATCGGCCAGCTGTCGGCGCCGGGTAAACGCGCGGTCGGGAAGGGGGCTAGTTTTGGAAATTTTTTTGCACCGGGAGCCAGATTTAGAATTTTGCTTTGCCACAGTGCTAAATGTGTCCAAAATTCCAAAAGAGAATCCAGGAGCCAGAGCCATGCCAATCACTCCCTAAGATACTAAACATAACAGTAAGAAGTTTACGTTAAAAGACAAATAAATAAATCGTTGCATGTTCATTTAACGGGTTTCCACTTGCATGGGCAACAACCTCTATACCTTCCTCTACCTGCAATTGATGTTTATCTGCTTGGCATTGGAGAACTGTGATGGATTAGTGGATGGATGCTGGGAGGTGGGACATACCAGACATGCCAGGGACGGTGGGGAACGTTTTGGATTCGACTAGTCAACATATGGTTATTATTAGCTCCCTACTCCCTAGGGCATACAGATGGACTGCTTGAGACATTGGGCCCCAGCATATGCTACTGGATGCTATGTATTGGGCTGCGTCCACTTACGGTTGGAATTTTATGCCAAACCTGCTTATATCTTGAAAATTATGTTTCTTTTGCTTGAGTATAACAATTTCTTTTGAATATCCGAAATGTATTCTGTTTTAAAAAAAGTATAACAATTTCGAACGACTTGTGTGTGCCAAAGGATTTTTCGGCCGAGAGGCAGAGCAAGAGAGAGACAGCGAGAAGGATTTCCTTAATGAAATCGGAAACTATTCTGTTTCAAAAAAAAGTACAACAATTTCGGATGACGTGTGTGTGCCAAAGGATTCTCAGAAAAAGCAGTTATTTCTTTGTGTCTACCATAAAATTCTGAAAAAAAAATATGCTGAACTTATGCAAGGAAACAAACTTGTGATGAACCCAACTTTGGGAACTAGTAAAATTTCCTAAAATTCGATCTTATATATGGAAATGTTCTATACCCCCAACAAACATAGTGCCTTTTCCCTTGTGCTTCATTAATCAATAAAAAGTCGGTCAACTCTATATTGTGCCCCTCTAGTTACGTTGGCCGTACCTGTCGAATGGCCTTCTTTTTCTTCAGTATGACCGAGAAAAATTGGCAAACAATCGAACTATGAATAGATGCTTGGACAAAACAATCAAACAATTAATCCTCCTTAAATATAGACGGTTGGACTGTTTGTCCTGTGGTACTTGCTCCTACATAATCCTCGAGAGGAAGGTACCTTGATTCGCTATGCTCCATCATTCCCCAGTACCCTATCTCCTCCTCGTCTTCCTCATCCCCACATCCAAGTTATTCACCCACGGTCTTGATAATTTCACCTACAATGGTTTCGATTCTGGCGTGCTTGAGCTTGGCGGTGTGGCTTCTATCACAAGCGGAGCTCTTATGCTAACCAACGGCGATCCCCATAGGAAAGGCCACGCTTTCTGTGCACACCGATTTGGCTCCATTTCCTCCTTCTCGACAACCTTCGTGTTCCTCATCACCCCTGAGAACCCTGGTGGGTTGAGTAGGGAAGGGCTTGCTTTTATGATATCCTCCACCATGGACTTCTTATTCGATGCTCGCCCACCAAGATGCTTGGGCTGCTCGACGCCCAAAACTACGATAATGTCACAAATCAACTCTTTGCCGTCGAGCTAGATACCGCACTAAATACCGAATTTTTGGATATTGATGACAACCACGTTGGAATCGATGTAAACAACTTGCAATCTATTAATTCCCACCACCTGGTTACTACACCTCAAATGGTACGTTCTCTCCTTGAGGCTTGCTAGTGGTGAACCAATGCAAGCATGGGTGGACTATGATGGCGATTCGCACCTCCTAAATGTCACTTTAGCACCTTACTTAGAGCGTAAGCCTCAGCACCCATTGCTATCAAGCATCATCAATCTTACATATGTACTACCAAACTCAATTTATGTTGGCTTTTCCTCTTCGACTGGCATAATTAGGTCCAGACACCACATTGTCGACTGGAGTTTTAATCTAAATGGGGAGGCTCAACCACTCAACTACTCGGCATTGTCTGACGTAATAGAAGATATTCGACATAAAGCACAAAATCACTCGCATATTCCCAGGCGCATTCTTTTATCAGTTGCCGTTGTATCAGCAGCATTAGTCACGCTTGTTATTCTTGCTGTTCTTTATGTTCACATGAAGAAGGCAGGGAAAAATGGTGAGTGGGAAATCGAGTGTGGGCCACCGTCTTTCACATATAAAGATCTAGTCACTGCCACCAGTGGTTTCAAGGAAGAGATGCTACTAGGGAAAGGAGGATTTGGTAAGGTGTACAAAGGAGTGTTACAAACATCGAAGCAAACTGTTGCGATCAAGCGGGTTTCACCAGAGTCAAAGCAAGGGATGAAGGAATTCATAGCCGAGATTACTATCCTTGGTCATCTTCGCCATCGCAACCTTGTCCAGTTGCTTGGTTATTCTCCTCACAAGAATGAGCTCCTCTGGTTTATGATTACATGCCAAATGGTGGTCTTGATACGCTTTGCATGGTCAACATGAGCAAACCCTTGATTGGGTTTATAGATTTCACATAATAAAAGGCATTGCATCTGGGCTCTTCTACCTCCACGAGGATTGGGAGAAAGTTGTCATCCATCGGGACATCAAGACGAGCAACGTGCTCCTCGATAATGAAATGAATGGAAGACTTGGTGATTTCGGCCTTGCAAGATTGCACAACCATGGAACAGATGCCCACACCACGCATTTGGCCGGCACCTGGGGGTACATTGCTCCCGAGCTAGCTAGGTTTGGGAAGGCGACCAAGGCAACTGATGTCTTTGCATTCGGTGTGTTTATGCTGGAGGTTGCTTGTGGGAGGCATCCAATAGAAGCGAATGATTCTGGTGAGCCAGTGCTGCTGACAGATTGGGTGCTCCATGCATGGGAGAACGGTTCAGTCCTCAAAACACTAGACCCAAGATTAGAAGATTACATCAGGGAGGAAGTAGAGTTAGTACTAAAGCTTGGCTCGCTATGCTCACACTCGGTATCCAGTGCTAGGCCATGCATGCGCCTAGTTATGCAATACCTTGAGAAGGATGCGCCACTCCCAGATTTCGAACCAAGTTTTTTGTGCCTTAACAGGAGAGATGAAGACTTTGATCAATATATCCTATCATGCCCCTCTGTGGCGACGACCATGACCGGTCTTTCTGGAGGAAGATGATACATATGGTTGTGATGATATTGTTAGAAATAATCTTAATTTATAGTTTAAAATGAGTCTGAGACGTAGTAAAATTTGTCTGTGTGTGTAATTTAAATTGAAGTTATGATTAATTTGAAGTTCGAATATATATGCTAGTAGAAAAGTATTAGCCTATATATTGAAATGATTTGTAACTATTTTTTATAAAAAGGATAAGTAAAAGAATAAAAAAATTAAAAATTCTTCTATATTCTTTTCGTTTATTTAGAATATGTAGCTTTCATCTAAATAAAACCAACAATTAGTACTAAATGATTATGAGAGCAAGACCAGAACCGATTCACTTCCGTTTCGACGTATCTCGCCTGGCGCTCCCTAGACGCACGTCACTCGATCGTGGAGCGGCATCGCACAGCTTTCTCGAGGAAAAGGCTTCTTCGGTTCGGAAAAAAGCAAGTGTACCGTCGGGGTTTCTCAATCTCGGCGGTAGCGTGTCGTCTCCGTCCAAGTCAAGCACAAAACCAAGTCGATCTCGGGACACAGGCGCGAAAAGCATTGACAAGACGCAAGACGGCCGCAAGTCAGAAGTTTCACAGCAAGGTCCAAACATAGCGTCACGTCGCCATAGTTATATCAAGAAACGAAGCAACACGGCGAGCAAGGTCCAAAAGGAAGGTACGTGCCCGCTCGGCTGAGCTGGCTAATGATTAAAATTATATAATAATTAATTAAAATTATATTGTAATTAATGATATCTTATTTGATATAACTAAATTTAAAAAATTCTAAAATAGAACAAATAGGTTAGCCTATCACGGATAATACAAACGAATACAGAAAAAAATAGGCAAAAAAACTTAAAATAAGCTAAAAAACTAGAAAAAATAAAATTTAGAAATAATAAAAAATAAATTAAAAATTATAAACTTAAATCGAAATGAGTGGGACCTAGTGGTGTGCCGGATAGTTCACGCGCGCTTCTTGGTAGGGGTGCAAACGGAGCGGATATTTCCCGACCGACCGTCCGTCCGTTTTAATTCGGATATAATTCGGAGCAAATTCTCGGATATCCGAATTTTTTGTCGGATACGAATACAAATTTGGATATTTTTGTCGGATACGAATACGGATTCAAAAAATACATTATCCGACGGATACGGAATTATCAGGATATTTTTCCGGATATCCGGATAACACTAACGGCCCAATCAATGGCCCAATTCAACCGACCGAGCGACGCTAGCCCAATCCATCCGGTTAACCCTAGCGACCGGTGGCACGCAGCGAAGTAGCGAGCGCCGAGCCGAGCGAAGTAGCGAGCGCCGAGCGGGACTGCGGGAGCGGCGGCGGCGCCCAAAAGTTCAAATCGACTGCCTCGTCCCCGCCGCCGCCGCCGGCCATCCTCCCATCCCACGCCCCTCCCGCACCGCCGACCGCCTGTATCTCCTCCCCACGATCCACACACTGCATCGCCCGCCTCTCCGCCCCAGAGCCGGGCGCCGCCGCCACCTCTCCGTCCCCACAGCATCGACGCCGCCGCCCACCGCCTCCTCCCCACAAACGGAGGAGCCGCCGCCGCCGCCTCACTGCATCAAAGACCGCCGCCTCCACGGAACGCCGCCGCCGGCTCCGCTCCCTCCTCTAGAGTCCCGACAGCATCGACACGCATTGTCATCGCCTCCCGCCGCCGCCTCTCCTCGGTCCTCCCCACCGCACAAAACGCCATCGCCGCCGCCCCTTTGGTATGTGCTAATGTGCGAAGGCGCGCGTGCGCGTGTTCTTCCAGTCGCTGATGTAGTGATGTTCTTCCAGTCGCTGATGTAGACATTTGATTTTGTTATCCGTCAATATTGGTATGCTATCATCATTCAATTCATATCTGTTTGTGCCTCTCTCTGTCTGAGCTATGTTGCTGGTCACAACGAACTACTGTGATCAGCTGATGAGATAATCTTTTCAGTGACTCCGGTGTTCACCTTTACTTGTAAACATTAATGCCTCAATCCAGAAATTTTCTGGTCCAGGTCAACTTCTATTTACCATCAGTGAATTACTGAAAAACAAGGCTGGTTCAACAAGTGTGATTTGTGTTTTTGGGAGCTGTGATTCTTTTGAGCAATGAAGTTTTGTTCATGCAATGCTAAATGCTGAAGCAATGTATCTTGTATGCTTGTTCAAATGCGTGCAGTTCCATGAGCAATGAAGTTTTGTATGCTGAAGCAATGCTAAATGCTTGCAATGCTTGCTGTTTGTACTTCATAATGTTGTCCTTGGGAGTTTTCTACTGTAAATGTTTAACAAAATTTGATATGGAATTAAACTTTCTGACGTTTCATGACCTATACAGATGTCAAGTTGATTTAGTGTTTGACCGCTTACAATTGTTATTTTCGCTTTATCATTATCCTGCTTCTGGAGTGCAAATCTGAACAACACTGTGTAGCTTCCTTTTTAGACCTGGTAATATAATGTTTTTAGATGTGATTAAAGTGCCTCTAGCATATGCTGCTATGCTTTAGCAGTTCATTTTGCTCTAATTGAACAAACCCTATGTAGAATTCCTTTTGACTTTGTATCAGGGAAAACATGTACTGCTATGATTCTTGATCGTAAACTGTGTGAAATATTGCATGACAATCTATGTTAGGCCCTATTTGGGAGGCGCTTACTGGTAACAATGCTTGCTTACCGAGCTCCACTGAAACATGGTTAGGGATGGCTCGTTGGCTCACTATTGGCTTTTTGTTAGACAAGATCTGTATTGTGGACTTATCATGTGATGTAAATGTAATGAACTTAAATGAACTAGTGATGTACTAGACTACTTGACCATGAGCAATTCGTACTTTTGAACCATGTTGCATGTAGCTAGTTACCTACTAGCCTACTATTTGTTTAACTAGCCTCTATAATTTACTTGTTAGTTGCTACTTTGCTAGTTAGAATTTATTAGTTGCTTAATTTGTCTATGTCATCATGTAAAATTTGCTTCCGCGCATTATCCGACTAAATATTCGTGATCGAGACTAACCGTATCCGGAGCGGTATGTATTCAATCCGTATTCGTGACCGAGAATATCCGCATTCGTATTCGTATCCAGTATTATCCATATTCGACTCCGATTCTAACAAAAAATATAAAAAATAATACAAAATAAGTAATATATGTCTGTATCTGATCCGTTTGTATCTCTACTTGGTGTAAAGACGGGAGGAGGGTCAGATGAAGGCACGCAATTATACATGTCGCGCAACACACAGAGGCGTCCTGCGCCAAGGAAAAAAGAAAAACTTCTGGAGGAAAAGAAAGCAGAGGAAAGAGAAGTTTTCGTCTTTGACTTGCTCTCTTCGGTCCAGCGCAGAAAGAATGTGTAAGCGTCACGTTCCCGTTAGCAATCGGCGTCATGTTCGTCGGTTCAGTGGTCCGCGCAGGGTCGCTCGCCTCGGTCCCACCAGAAATCGGGGATTTTAACTTTTTGTCATTTTTAAGATTGGCCAATTAACTCACATCGACATGTGGGCTGTCTCGAGTCACCGAAACGCGCCAAAGTGATAAATCATTGCCATTCTACTCATAAGAGTGACAAATAATTAAATTTTCCCAAAAATCAGCCAGCAGAAGAGACCAAGCAGCCACGCAGTTGTCTTGATCCAAGCGCCGCCAGAGAGCGCCAACTTCGAGGCAGGTCACATCGACCGAGCCAAAAGCGAGCGCAAAGCAACGCCATGAATAAACGGAGAAGCAGATTCAGTTTATTTTTCGTTCGTCCACGCCAAGAAAAACAGTTAGCACCCGACGAGCCAAAGAGACTAGAGTTTTTATCCGTCCGTAGGAAGAAAAAAAGTAGACGACTGAGAACATACCGGTTTCTCCTTGGTCCGAGCATTTGGTTAAAAGGCGAAATGGAATCATCTAGGGACAACAGCCAAAAGTAACGTTTTGCTTCATATCCTTAGCTTAAGCGAAAAAACAAAACCCAATGCTCAACAGCTATACATCCCAAAACCGAAGTTAAGGTTCTATCATTCGGTTTGTCATAGAGAGCAAGCCTGAGTTCTTAATCCGTGCCCAAAATCATACCGTGTTCTTCGAAAAGTTGTATCACCGATGATGAAACATTATCCACAATGATGACGAAGATGAGTTCCGCTATCTCATCAGATTATACAATGCTCACAATAAGCAATTATACAACATGAGCAATCAAGATGAAGGTGAACATAAGAGCTCAAGCCAAGTAGGAAGAATCGATCATCAAAGCGTGAAGGCAAAAACACTATCAGCAGTGGTGGCCGATGCCACAAGAATCAGAAACTTCATAAGGCGAAAGTGAGATGCTATAATTTTAATGATTTGGGCACTTTGCTTCACAATGACGCAAGCCAAAGACGGAGAAAGCCTTTCTTGCTAAAGCTCTCAGCGATGATGAACCAACATTGCTCTGATGTTGATATAAGTCCAAGACGTTGAGAAGATATTTTCGTCGTCCAAACTTGAGTACGTAGAGTTGAGTTCAAAATGTTGAGGATATCGTCATTGCTCGTGTCAAGTCCGAGTTGGATAAGTCATAGATGAGACTGACTGACTCAACGAGTTAGAACTTTGTATCTGGATGGATATGTAACAATTGAGTTGTGTTCCTACATTTAGTTTATATGTAGAACGTTTCATGTGAAGGCGTAGCTGGTAGTTTATAATGCATTGAGACTAAACTAAGAGTATGTCGAGTCAAGATTAGGGGAATTGTTGGAAATAATCTGGACTTACGGTTTAAAACAAGTCCGAGACGCAGAGAGTTCGATCTCTGTGTAACTCAAGTTGAGATCGTGACTAACTTGAAGTTCAAGTATGTACATTTGTAGGAGAGTATTACCTTATATATTGAGAAGACTTGTAACCAATTTTGTAAGAGAAAGAGCAATTAAGAGAATAAAGAAAATTAAAATTCTTCTATGTTCATCTATTTATTTGCAATGTCGTAGTTTTCTTCTCCTGCAAAGCCAACAAATATATATATATAGTAAAAATAACAAGTGCTCCTTGGTGCCCGGGCACCATAGTCTAAAATAGGTATGTATCGCGTGCGAAAAATTTTAAAATTTCTTGGATATCAAGTTTAACTAGTTTACTAACTAGTTCAAACAAGTTCGAAATGAAATTTGAGCTGTAGTTGCCTTTTTTATTGATAGTTTGATTGTAGGTATATGCTGATTATATATATAAATCAGAAAGTATGTGATCTAAATTCGTTCAAAACTTTGAATTCAAGTATATTTTTCAAAGGTATATGTTTTATTTGAATTGTTATAGATGGGTATATACCCTAAAAGCGATATTTTCAAAAATATACTCAATTTGGGTTTAATTAGCGCATTTAAAATCAAGGTGCCGGGCACCACGGTGCCCAATTTCAACAGATATATATATATATATATATATATATATATATATATATATATATATATATATATATATATATATATATATATATATATATATATATATATATATATATATATTAGACTATGGTACTCAAGACCAAGGAGCACTCGCTATTTTTATTATACATACATACATACATACATACATACATACATACATACATACATACATACATACATACATACATACATACATACAACTAGGAATGTAGAATTGTTGGTTCAGCAAAAATATAGGCTGGGGTGTAACACCCCGGCCCCTCTCTGGGCCCAAAGTGCTACCATATACTCTGTAATATTACCAACTCCAACTCTTGCCTTGGACTTATGACACAATTCTTTTATTTGAATAACAACCAAACGACAAAAGTCGATATGCTTGACATTGCGCATCGAGGTAAAATTTGCTAATTACCAAAAGGTACTCAACCATTCAAGGCTTAATATATCAATTATAGATACCATCCCACTACTTGATTTTCGAGCCACCATGTCTTTCTAACCCAAGCCTATCACAAAGAATATTCCGGATCCGTAACCGACATAACTCTACTACATATTCTTGGTTACCATAATTTACATATCACACCAGCTAAAACTCCGATCTCACATTGACTGTGGCCATCCCGAAGGCATATTATCCAAATCATACCACCAAACTCGGCATTCCAACATTCTCAGAGCTCAAGAATAGCCGACGTTAATTAGTCTAAACCATTAACCCATATTCCTTTGTCCATACCGATCATTCATCAATACTAGTCGGTTATGCATGCACCGACATAACACCACATGGCGAGTAGCGTGGGGAATATGGCGGCATTTGCCGGAGGCGACGAGCGACGGCCATTGGTCGGCAGCAAGCGGCGCCGACAACTACGAACATCGACAACGGTAGGGAAACAACGGCAAAGCGGCGGCGATAGGACTTTAACATACTTTTACGCTCAGGCCTCAACACTCTCCGATTGCTCCATAATCCGAACCGGACGAAACTCAAGGTGAGGTCTTGTTTGAGGGCAATGGTTCTAGAACAATCTCATGTTAGGATCCCTTAAGTACTTCCTCAACATAGAAACATGAAACACATTATGAACTCCTCACATAGGCTCGGGAAGATCCAAACGATATGCCAATTTTCCAATTCGTGCCAGAATCGGAAACGGCCCAATATACCGCGAACTAAGCTTCCCTTTGATACCAAATCTCACAATTCCTTTAGTGGGGACACTCAAGAGTACCGACCCCCACTTCAAATTCTAAGTCTCGCTTAACATCCGCATAGCTCTTACGCCTACTTTGGGCGTTAGCGGTCTGTCTAATCTCCGCCACTCATTCCACTGTCTGTTGGACCCAATCGGTCCCAGGCGCCTTTTCGCCACGGAATCCCAACAGTGGCAGTCTACACTTTCACCCATCTGTAACCTTAAATGGCGCGGCCGAACAACCTTTGGAGTGGTAGCTGTTTTGTAGGCAAACTCATGAGTGCCAACCGATCCTCCCGGCTACCTTTCCACGATAAAACACAGGACCTCAACATGTCCTCTAGTGTTTGAATGGTGCGTTTGGACTGCCCATCCATCTGTGGGTGAAAAGCGGTACTAAATTGAAGTTTTGTGCCCAAAGCACTTTGCAAGCTCTTCCAAAACTTGAAGACAAACTTGGCATCTCTGTCCAAAATTATCTTCTTGGGCACACCATGCAATCTCACTATCTCACGCACATAGATTCAATCCTCACGTTATACTGTGTCTGGTCTAACACGACCAACACACATCAGGAACCTTTAACGTCTCATGGCTGCGATGTTAAGCGCGTACTAGTCGACGGAGACAGCTCTGCCGACATTCTATTCGCGACAGCCTTCGACCAGATGAGAATCCCCCGGAGCCAGCTAGGCCCCCTGGATATCCCACTTCAGGGCTTCGAAGGCCACCGTTGAAGGCTCTGGGCCAGATCTGGTTGCAAGTGTCCCTTGCTCTTGGTCACCGCCTCGCGTGAAACGACGGTAGCCTGCAAATGCGGCAAAACGCGTGCGGCCGACGAGATCTCTAGGTGCTTCTCTCTTTTCCCTGGACCACCTTCCATTTGCCCTGGACCACCTTCTCACCCCGCTTTGACCGTCGACGGCCGCTTAGACGGTGGCCACCTAACTAACCGATTTTGGCTAAGGCGCGACGCATGAGCTACGCTTGACGCTTAGGCCGCCTAAGCGGCCGCCTAATACCATCTTCTTGAACACTAGATCTTTGTCAAGACTCTCCGAGGCACCGGTACTTGCCCTTGGATCCAAGCCGATTTTCCTTGAGTAGCTTCGTTTGACTTCATTGGGCGAATGATTACCGCAATATGGTGAGGAAATTAAACACTTGATTTGTTATTCTTGCTATCATTTTCATTCTGCACAATCAAATGAAATTATTATTTTCTCTCCTAGGAAGCAATAATATGCACTATGTCAACATATTGTTTTACCATTTCTACATATTCGTACCTATGATTTGAATTTTCTGTGAGTTGCGCACATGGTTTTAAGATTTTATCATGAGAGGTACCATGGCAGTAATTTTATATTGAGTTAGATAAGAATAAGAAAATATTTAGTTTCAATTCTTGCAATTAGAGCAAAAATAGACTATTAACTATAATTAAAAAGGTCTCAAATGATAATTCGGATGCCTCGCATAGCTTAAAACTTGTGCGCAAGGGCAAAAACCATGCAACAGCTTTATGTAGCATCGAAACCATCCAAATTATATCGTGACCGATTATCAACCTTGTCATGTCAAGAACTACCTTTTCATGTAATGTATAAAATGATGTACAATTGGCATATGATGTATCAAGATTTGGATATGTGATAATATTAGCTGAATGCCCGTGCGTTACTACGGATTTTAAAATTTTTAGAATATGTTTGTATGCATATTCTAAAAATTTTTATCACCCATAAGTTTTAGAACATGTATGATAAAATTTTAAAATCCGTAGTAACGCACGGGCATTCAACTAGTTTTTTCTAAAGGAAATAGATCTGATTCACTGAGATGTGGGGTCATAGTCTATAGACCAAGTTCATGGGCTAGAGTTCACTACCCGTGGTGGATTGGGTCTAAAGAACTGTGGATGCCATGTGGGACCTATGGGACAGAGACTCAACTCACCGTGGATGAAGTCCACGAGCAATTTAGAGGCCAAAGGATGAGGGGTGACCTAAGCGCACTACTAGGAAAAGGGTCATCACGCATTTATTGTAACTATCATCACAGACGGTTTTCTAAACTATCTGAGTTTATGTGTCAATGATAATCGGAGGTTATCATAGAAGTTTGTGAGCCGTCTGTGATAAATACAACACAGACGGTTGGTAACTAGAACTGTCTGTGAAGAAAATTATCACAGACGGCTCTAACCAAAAACTGTCTGTGATACTCGCACATCACAGATTGTTATAGCTACCAACAGTCTGTAATGTGCGAGTATCACAGTCGGTTTTTGGTTAGAACTATCTGTGATAGTCCTTCATAGACGGTTTATACTACAAAGTTATCTGTGATAGTTCATTCTATACCTAATTTTTTTTCTATTTTTTGGTTAGCCTCAAGAAATGTTAGCTATGTCCTTTAAAACAAGCAACACAAAGAACAAACACAACAACACATTCCATTTCCATTAAGATTATAATACACCATTACAATATAACAAGATAACAAGCGGATTACCCATTTAACAAAGTAAGAACATGGTAAGAATACATCTCCTAATACTACGAACCCAACTCTATAACATGACAGGAATATATATGAAGCAGAGATCCTAGCAGACAGTAGAAGCTGGATGCAGCGCACGATGCCTAGGCTCTCTCACCCCTGATGCAGCGCGAGCTAGATGTCCTTGACGCCTTCCATCAAGGAAAAGAGGGGAGGGGATCGGATGACAGCCAGATATCACCGACAATGAAGGAGAGACGGAGGTAGAGTCACCTTTGTGTCACAATGGTGACACTACCCAAGAAACTCTTATTACACTTACGACAAGAGTGTCTTGCGCAGTGAACCATGGTGTCATAACAGGATGTAGAGGAGCTAGCTCATGGCGATACTCGGCATCATCGAGGGGGCGATTTTGGAAGCTAGGAGTGGATGAACTACTCACGTGTGCCTGCGGTGGAAAGGGAGAGGGCCAGGGGATCGAGTAATAAGGGGTGAGAGGTGGAAGCAACCAGTGCCTATTGTTCGATGCGTAGAGAATGGACGGGTGAGATCGAAATCCTAGGGGATACTCCATGGATCAGTGACGTGGCATCATCATAGATGGTTTGTTACACGAGCCATCGTAATAATGCACATATCGTAGACGCATTTGTTATACGAATGCGTGATAATGCAACATATCGTAGACGGTTTGTCATACGAACCGCCTATGATAATGAAATATTAGAGACGGTTTGTTATATGAACCGTCTGTGATAACGCTTAAATATACGCACCATACTCCCACTTGTTAATATTCCAATGCAAGCGACTCTTAAACTTCCACACCGTTCTGGTTTTATATGCAACACGGTGTACAATTTCTTGATACTACAAACTCAATCTCTTCTAAACTGTCCTCTCCTAATCTTCTTCACCGTTTTTCAATAATGGCATCTAGAATTCTTTTGATCTCCTTTCTCTCATCGATACATGATGAGTTGTTGGTCGCAACCTTACACAAGCGGTCAACAACTTACGCCTATAGCAGCCTCCGCCATGCCCTACTCTCATTCCTCGACTCGCCCATCCATCGCTTGACCTCATCATCCGCTATCGACGGAGGTGTCTCGTTGCCGTCAGAAAGGAAAACCGCCTCACCTCATTTTCTCTTCAATGTGTGCAAAGCGGAAGAATCTCTTGTGCTAGTGGAGAGACACACGAATAACCTTGACGATCAAGCGAGTTACCGATTCGAGGAAGCTTATCATGGCATCCTCTTTGAGGTTATTGACCAGGCTAACGATTTGCCTACACTAGAGGAGGAAGTGGAGAAGGCAAGGATAATCTTTACAATATTCGAGAACTCGGTGTTGATCCTTAAACTCCAAGAGTAGAAGAGGAAGCGATGAAGCCCGTAAGATTAAGATCCGGGAATCTTTTTTGAGACTTTTGTAATAAATTTGACTTGAATTTGTCTTTTGTAAAAATGACTGGTCACACTTATCTGTTCCCATCATCACAATATAGCTTCTGTAGTTTATATGACAAAGGACAAAACATAGACGGTTCTAACTAAAAGCTGTCTGTGATATCTACCATTATCACAGATGATTTATATAAATAATTGCCTGTGCATTATCACAGACAATATGTATAAATAACCGTCTGTGAAAATATCACAGACGGTTGTTCATATAAATCGTCTGTGATAGTTATAGCATAGACGGTTCCCTATGAACTGTCTGTGATGTAACCGTCCTATATAGCCTATTTTGTAGTAGTGGCACTGATGTTAGCGGTGAGGAGATGGAGGCTTCACGTGAATCGAGGGAAAGGCATGAAACATGAGTGGGCAGTGCAGCGAACTAAGCGAGGCGATGACCGGTTGGTGCTGGGGACGAACAGCGAAGGCAGGCACTTGGCGGAGGGTGGTTTACCTGAGAGATGAGTCAACAATAGCACAGAACACCGACAACAAAGAACGTCAAGGCGCGAAAGTCGGCGAGGGGATGATTGCGAAGGACAACGGGAGGACAGAGCGTTCAATGCTAACTCGGAATGTACGAGAGAGGTGGTGTTGGATGTCGAGGTGGAGGACAACGAGTCAACGATCATCGGTGGGGGCACGGACGATGATGGCGATGCCGGCTAGGAGGGGAAGCTAGGGCCAAGGACCTACTGGGGGGACGGCTAGGGGACACCTGCTTAGCTTATGCACGAAGGGCGACGAAGGGGTGTGGGGGATGGCGGTTGTCGGATCTGCGGAGGGGGGTGGTGGTGGCGGCGGACAAAGGAGCACGAGGGGTGGCGGCGGCGGACAAAGGATCTCGAGGAGCACGAGGGAGACGGATAGTCGGCTTTGGTTCCTTGCCAATGTGAAGCGAGCTACGGTGCAAGGTCGTCCAAGTGTGTATCATCTCGACCGCAATGCATGTTTTATGCTCGCATTGCGAACGATGCAAAATGGGACGCAGCCCCCCTTCCAGTGGAATGATATGAAGAACCGTTGGTGCATGAGGGATCTTGCAGCGAACTTCCACAGAAGGTTCCGTAGCAAGGACCTAATGAAGATGTTCAAGAAGCTATGTGTGCAGAACTAGAAGCGGAAATTCGACACCTTGTGGAGGGAGGCTCCACAAGAGTTGGGGTGTTCACACAATGGGTTCAATCAAATGCACCTAACTTGGAGATGTGGTCTTTGTTACACGACACCGGAGGGGCAAGGTATAGGATCATGACAACAAACATGTCGGAGGTTTACAGAGTCCGAAGGCGCCGATCCCTACCGATCACGGCAATCGTGGACTAGAGTCTGAACCGCATCGTCGGGTACTTTGTGAATAGAGCCATGATGGCGAAGAAGCACCTCGACGAAAACAAGCAATACTATGAGGTAGCGCAGGCGTATATGGGCAAAAAGATGGAGAAGAGTCGTTCCCACATTGCTCGGCCCATTGATAGCCTAAGGAACAAGTTCGAGGTTCGCCTCAGGCAGAAGTACGTCATGGGTCACATCAGAGGGGATCGCAAACACGTATGCACGATTGATGACAAAGCATCTTGCACTTGCAACAAGCCCTAGCTTCTGCACAAGCCATGCTCCCATGTGTATGCATCTTGCGCGGTATGGCAGCAAGCGTCGACAGTACATCTCAAAGTACTACGACATGCAGCACTTGTATGCAACCTGGAGTGCAGAGTTCCATTCATACGGGGTATACATGCACTACAGAGAATTATGGCCAGGGGAGGTAAAGTGGGTGCCTAACGATGCATCAAGCATGTCGTCGTGGCAGGGCAAGAAAGCCGTCGCATCCGCAATGACATGGATGACAGCCAGCATGGGGATCGAGTTCGGCGTCCAAAGTGTAGGCTATGCAAGACGATTGGGCGCTCCAAAGGCCCAAACCGCCGACATCACAACGCCTGTAGTAGGAACTACAATATTTGGATGTACTCCTGTTGGTTCCATGTGTTATGTGCATTGCGACGCACTCCTGCCATGTGTTGCGAGGTCCCTTCCATTATTGAGGAGATGTACGTTGTATTGTTGGTTCTATGTTTGTATGTCACGCATATTAGCTTGCAACATTTTACCGTGCATATTTTATGTTTGTTTTTGTACATTCTGTATGTTTAGCTGTTGTTTGGGTCATATTTGTATGCACATTTGATGTATGTGTTCGTACATTCTGCATGTTTCGCTGTCGTTACGTTTGCTGTTAATTATATTGTTATTTGTTGCACATTTTATTATCAATGTAGACTAACTTGTTTTCCTTTTTTGGCAGGAGATGGCGTACAAGTTGCTTGACCCCCGGTGGGATGAGCGGCACCGATGCCTATCGTGGTCGTCGGGAGACGGGCCTCCGAGCTTGATCCTTAGGAGCCCCCGAGAACACTGGCCTCTCGACCAACGGTACATCCCACTACTGCGGTACACCGGGCTGCTGCCCATTGCCCGCATGTTGGATGTACCGCATGCGTTGCAGTTTGATGCGACGTTGCTATCCGCTCTCGTTGATCGCTGGAGGCCGGAGACACACACCTTCCACTTTCGATGGGGTGAGATGACGGTTACTCTGCAGGATGTGACGATGCTTACATGTCTACCCTCCGTGGTGCCGCCAGAGTGCCACCGCCAAGGTCAGATTGAAGGTCCATCTGGTTCACCGGTTCGGTCATCCGATCCCAGAGACCGTAGCTGGTGTGCCACATGGATGGCTTCGTCGGTACATGAGATGTCCTGCACACGCACATGAGGACGAGGTGCGGACACACTTCATTGCATACCTGCTATTTCTGTTTGGGTGGGTCTTGTTCCCTAGCACCACTGAAGATTCTGTGCAGCCTAGCTACATACATCTAGCGGAGTCGTTGGCGGATGGATGGCCTGGTGAGGTGCCACAAGATAGCCGGGATCGCAGCTTAGCGCCACATACCAAGGTAGGCCTTACTTTGGTACTTCTGTGCACCCTCACGAGTTCAGCCCTCATTTCTACGGCCTTGCTAATGGCGACGACCCTGTTGATGGGCCCACCATGGGTACGTGTTGGACACATGGTCAGTTACGGTGGGCCAAGGAGAGACTGAGACGTGTGTACCTGGAGTTCCACAACATGTTCGAGACTCTCCACGAGGCAGAGATAGTCTGGTGGCCATGGACTCCACCGTACATTATGGACACGGCCCCCCACGGATTATCATCTCAGTGCGGGCAGGATCACATGTGCTGGTTGACGACTTGCCACTTGGTGTTCTCGCACTGCGTCAAGCCATACAACCCACGCCGAGTCATGAGGCGATTCGGCATGTACCAGTTGTCCCACCCGCCAGACGCCTCTTGCGCCCACCACCCACCGGTATGTGATTACGGTAACTTTAATTAATGCATTAGTTTGTGCCCCTACTAATGGTGTCATGTCTCAATTAACTTGCAGGCAATCGAGGAGAGGGCGAGCGAATGAAGACTGGAGAGGCGTACAGCGGGCATGGACAGACATGTGGCGTGACCGCGCGGACACGATGGTTGTGGAGGAGACCCGGCCGTACGACCTCGACACGTATAGCACATACATCGAGTGGTATGTTCCACGCACCGCAGAGGCTTTTGGGCCGCCGGCGTCGATTGAGATCATACACGAGGTCGCTATAGAGCGAGTCCGGGCCGTCATCGGCAGCGCACGGCATGACGAGACGGTAAGAGATTAGTATGTAATTATCATGTGCAGGATTATGTTTTAACTGGTTACTTGTGTAACTGCAGTTCGACCGATTGCATCATATCCACGGCGAGGCAGCTCAGGCTCTCCATCGTGGGAGGGCAAATTCGATTGATCGCCTGCTCACTTCGATGCGCAACATCTATGATGATGCCAGGTCTGCGATACGGACCATCAGTTGTGGTCACCACAGAGATGACACTGTTGCACGACGCGGTCGCGGACGGGGGCGACCACCACCACCCCCCTCCGTGCCCGCATCGCGGTGATGCATCAAGACGTCCATCATCGCCACGCCCATCGCGATCCGGTGATCGACCCGGCTTCGCCGCCGTCGTCCACGCGGTTCGGATCGTGAGACGGCATTTGCCACCTATTTGTTCATGCACTCGTTTGCCATTTATCTCTAACCCCATCTTTTTCTTGCAGCATTTGCGACAGGATAGCACCCTGCTGCAGCCATCGTCATCACGGAGGACACCGGGGGAGCGAACATTCTCGCTTGGCCGACGGGCCCGATCTCCAGACAGCGACCCGACTCGGACATCGCTAGAGGTGCCGCTGCCGCGTTCGCTCATGGTGGTCATCCACCTGCGGGGAGCGGCACGAGTGGTTTGGCGGACCTACCAAGACTACACTGCATGAGTACGGTGGGTCATCGAATTTCACCACGCAGTAAATGCCTTGTGATATTACTATTTATTACTAACAACGCTGTGCATGGCGTAATTCAGATGTAACATCTCAGCAGGACATAGACCCCTCGTCGACCGATTGGCTGAGCTATATTTTCGGCCATCCGACAGAACTCCCCACGGAGTCGTACGCATGCCTCGCAGTATGACCTTCGAGATGCACCGCACTCCCCTAGCAGGTTCACCTTCTCCGAGGAGCACATACGCCGTCCGAGGAGGCGTATTTACGAGATCCATAATGAGTTTTGTAATTCGATTTTATAACGCCTCGTGGTTTGTCAGAACTATTTATGAAATGTACGACGTGTAATACATATCCATGGCATGTTTTGCAAATTATTTATTCTGACTTGCTTCACACAAACATACATTTACCCTCCAAAGACTAAGACACACGATAACAATAAACACAACAGTAAACACAATAAACTCCAACACTACACCTTGACGATAATAATAAACACAAGAAAGAAAATAGCACTGAGATTAAATTAATCTTCCATTCCGGTCTATCAAAACGATGGCGATCTCGACGGGTCGCTACCCCCACGACAACTCTCTCATGCCTCGCAATGTCGGTCCCATCGCCCATTTCATCCTCCCACGCCCGAATCGGCAATCACGGGGCTTCTGCGTTCAGAGAACAATATTTTCAAACATGCACGCACGATTTGAATGAACCCAAACAATCGTACTCACCGAGTGAAAGGGCACTTGTAGTAGTGCCGCCCAGATTCGCTACGTGTGTGAGGTCTTACGTCTAACAACCGTGTTAGTATTTTGGGCCGACGACGAGGTGCCGAGATGACTCATATCGGCGTCCGGGAGTGAGCAGAATGAAAAGTATCTGTAATGGGAAGAACTAATTCAGAGCTGAGGGAGAACAATGCGGGGGGCTAGGTGAGGAATGGCTCTCTCTTATAGGCTCGGGGGGCCTCAGTCATAGAGTCCACAATATAAGAATGCGTGACGCAATCCCAACACGAAACAACACATACATTGCACGTACAGAAAATATGTACAGTACTACAGGCAAGAAAATAAATCAAAACAACATGCTCAGCGTCGCACCATCAACACAACAACGGACACAACAAATTACATACAACACATTACTAACTTAGTCACTCTCTCTACTGGTAGAAAGTGTGCGTACTGGTAGAATGTATAACCATACACCTCGTTGCCTACATGTCAAACGAGCCTCGTGGCACCACATGGAGTATTCCTGAGGCGGCCGCCTCGGACGTGGCTGGCCGTCGTGGAAGTGGCATGCACATACGCAACTAGGGTTCACGCAGTAACATGTGGGATCATAAGAGCTTCCTATATTTACGACCTCCTCGTTGCCCCTCTCACGTTGCACCTATTGGCGGAGGTCGTTGTTATCCTCATCGAGAGTCTCGATTCGGTCCTGCAACTCCAATATTCGATGCCATAATGTATCCATATAATGCATAATATACCGCTCAAGGAGGGTCGATCCACCGGAGAAGTCGATTTTGCCATCTACGGAAAGGACAAGAAACATGGAGGGTCCATAAGCAAAACAAAATATGTACTATCACTACTTTGTACCGGAGCGTGGGCATCGAAGAAACGTCGCCGCCATTGAACGGGCCATCCAAAGACCGCACGATAGCGCACTCATTGTGTCTCGCATTTCGCCACTTGGTTGAGCACGCCGCCTTGGTATCAAGCGATGCGTGAATCAAGATCTCCTCCTTTGAAGGGAAGGTCTTCCTTGGTGACCCAAATTCGGATCGTCCATCGGCCGACATTATATTTTCACCACGAAAGAGAACGAACATTGTTCTTCGATTTATAGGGTTCTCTGCGTACAATGTCTTCGGACCCCAATCGTGCTATTTATAACAAACGACGTAACTTCTCGCAGTGACATAAAATAAAGAGGACGATTACGTGCATTGACGTGATGTAAGCCGCGCTTTGCGCAGAGACGTGCCGAAAGATGGCAGCTTTGCGTAGAGACGTGACAAAAGCGGCCAAATTTGCTCAGTGACATGACAAAAGAGGCCAGCTTTGCTCAGTGAGGTGACAAAAGACGACAGCCTTGCGCAGTGACATGACAAAATGGGGCAGCTTTGCCCAGTGACACGAAAAGGAGCCCAGCTTTGCCAGTGACATGACAAAAGAGTATAGCTGCGCAGAGACGTGACAAAAGCGGCCAGCTTTGCTCAGTGACATGACAAAAGAGGCCAGCTTTGCTCAGTGAGGTGACAAAAGACGGCGACTTTGCGCGATGACTTGACAAACAGGCGGCTTTGCCCAGTGACACGAAATAAGAGCCCAGCTTTGCCAGTGACATGACAAAAGGGTGCAGCTTTGCGCTTTGACCAGTATTACATGTGCGAGTAGAGAGAAAATGGACCCTATAAATTGGTGTGCATTCCATTTCGTAGCCCACACTGCACTTCCAAACCCCACACTACACCGCGCTTCCTTCACCCCACCGGGATGGAAAAAAACCAGAAGAAGCAATGGGATAAGATGGTGAAGCAATGGGAGGAGACCCGTGAATTAGCACGACGGTACGCCGCCGCGATGAGAAAATAAGGGCTATTGCAGCCGGGTAGAACAAGCCCCAGTGCTAAAGGGACAGCCCCTAAGCGGCCGCAGTAGCAACAACCCCATCCCGAACGGCCCCACCGAGCGCTTGCGCAACTCCTCCCAACGGGAGACACCCCTTGTTGGTGCGGGGACAAGTGCAAGTTCTTCAAGTCTAAGCACCGTCTTAGCCTAGGTATGCGTTACTAGGGTTACGCAAACTACTCCAGTGACTACCCCGATCGCCGTTTTGACACCGCAACCTATCGGCAATGCAGAACGACGACATGCACCATTTTCCCTACTTGTTCTCCTTCACAAGACGCACTAACAATCTCTCCCCAGATTTGCAGCCTCCAGAGCCTCGTGTGGCTACCGCAAATGGATCGATCTTGAGATCCACCTGCGGACCAATGGACCCTCGACTCGAGGGGTGGAATGTCGACGGAGAAGGAGTTTCGGAGGAGGAGCGCCGCAAGAATGAGCACACCCTGCGTATTCAACACGAGACGCAAGCTCATCTCGAAGCGTGCACGCGTAGGGAGCGGGAGGCTCGCGAGAGGGAGCACGAGAGAAAGAGGGAAATGGCGGCTAAGGCAAAAGAGGCCGCGAAGGAGTTCAACGCCGAGCGGTAGGGAAGGAAAGTGGCCCCATCCACAAGGTGGGTCGTCTGACGGTTGGGTACGTTAGTCGATATCATGCAATATGTTATGTATGTAATGAAAATGTACGCGGCATGTTACTCCCAACTGTATTATAAAGTTTATTTCTATTCAGATAAGCTTATTATCTCGTCTTTCGCATTCATTGATTCGAGATAGCATAAAATCTTCTCATCTTTTCGCATTCATTTTCCCACCGTTAAATATCACTTTCCTTCCTTTTGTCCAATTGTTCCTATCACAGTTGTCCTAAAAAAGTTTTCATTAAATTTTCTACAATAAAACAACATAACATGATCGAAAAATGTTATTGTCAGTTCAACATATTTTTCACGGTCAGCAATGTACAAAAATCACAAATACCTCAAGCATTACTTCACACATATTTCGTTCGTACTCTACCAAACGATATTTTAAATTTTCAAAATGCAAAAAATTACACAAGTCAGAACTGGACTCTACATCAAATTCAATTTTTTCAAACACCATTACTTATATCCGAATTTATTTTTATTGTAAATAACTTAATAATACATATAAATTCTTATACTAAATACACATACCAAACCCTAAAAAACTTGTCCCGATCAACAAACGTGCGGTCGGGGGCGGCGGTCGTGCGGTCGGGCGGTGCACAGTGCGATCGTGCGGTCTTGGGACAACCGATTTAGTCGTCGGCGTCCGACCGCACGACCCGATGAACGAAGGCGGTCGTGCGGTCCGGACCACACGATCGCCACCGGTTGTCGGCCACGGTAAACGCGCGGTCGGGAAGGGGGCTAGTTTTGGAAATTTTTTTGCACCGGGAGCCAGATTTAGAATTTTGCTTTGCCACGATTGCTAAATGTGTCCAAAATTCCAAAAGAGAATCCAGAGCGAGCCATGCCAATCACTCCCTAAGATACTAAACATAACAGTAAGAAGTTTACGTTAAAAGACAAATAAATAAATCGTTGCATGTTCATTTAACGGGTTTCCACTTGCATGGGCAACAACCTCTATACCTTCCTCTACCTGCAATTGATGTTTATCTGCTTGGCATTGGAGAACTGTGATGGATTAGTGGATGGATGCTGGGAGGTGGGACATACCAGACATGCCAGGGACGGTGGGGAACGTTTTGGATTCGACTAGTCAACATATGGTTATTATTAGCTCCCTACTCCCTAGGGCATACAGATGGACTGCTTGAGACATTGGGCCCCAGCATATGCTACTGGATGCTATGTATTGGGCTTCGTCCACTTACGGTTGGAATTTTATGCCAAACCTGCTTATATCTTGAAAATTATGTTTCTTTTGCTTGAGTATAACAATTTCTTTTGAATATCCGAAATGTATTCTGTTTTAAAAAAAGTATAACAATTTCGAACGACTTGTGTGTGCCAAAGGATTTTTCGGCCGAGAGGCAGAGCAAGAGAGAGACAGCGAGAAGGATTTCCTTAATGAAATCGGAAACTATTACATTTCAAAAAAGTACAACAATTTCGGATGACGTGTGTGCCAAAGGATTCTCATAAAAAGCAGTTATTTCTTTGTGTCTACCATAAAATTCTGGAAAAAAAATATGCTGAACTTATGCAAGGAAACAAACTTGTGATGAACCCAACTTTGGGAACTAGTAAAATTTCCTAAAATTCGATCTTATATATGGAAATGTTCTATACCCCCAACAAACATAGTGCCTTTTCCTTGTGCTTCATTAATCAATAAAAGTCGGTCAACTCTATATTGTGCCCTCTAGTTACGTTGGTCGCATTCGCCGAATGGCCTTCTTTTTCTTCAGTATGACCGAGAAAAATTGGCAAACAATCGAACTATGAATAGATGCTTGGACAAAACAATCAAACAATTAATCCTCCTTAAATATAGACGGTTGGACTGTTTGTCCTGTGGTACTTGCTCCTACATAATCCTCGAGAGGAAGGTACCTTGATTCGCTATGCTCCATCATTCCCCAGTACCCTATCTCCTCCTCGTCTTCCTCATCCCCACATCCAAGTTATTCACCCACGGTCTTGATAATTTCACCTACAATGGTTTCGATTCTGGCGTGCTTGAGCTTGGCGGTGTGGCTTCTATCACAAGCGGAGCTCTTATGCTAACCAACGGCGATCCCCATAGGAAAGGCCACGCTTTCTGTGCACACCGATTTGGCTCCATTTCCTCCTTCTCGACAACCTTCGTGTTCCTCATCACCCCTGAGAACCCTGGTGGGTTGAGTAGGGAAGGGCTTGCTTTTATGATATCCTCCACCATGGACTTCTTATTCGATGCTCGCCCAGCTCAGTACTTGGGCCTGTTCGACGCCCAAAACTACGATAATGTCACAAATCAACTCTTTGCCGTCGAGCTAGATACCGCACTAAATACCGAATTTTTGGATATTGATGACAACCACGTTGGAATCGATGTAAACAGCTTGCAATCTATTAATTCCCACCCTGCTGGTTACTACACCTCAAATGGTACGTTCTCTCCCTTGAGGCTTGCTAGTGGTGAACCAATGCAAGCATGGGTGGACTATGATGGCAGTTCGCACCTCCTAAATGTCACTTTAGCACCTTACTTAGAGCGTAAGCCTCAGCACCCATTGCTATCAAGCATCATCAATCTTACATATGTACTACCAAACTCAATTTATGTTGGCTTTTCCTCTTCGACTGGCATAATTAGGTCCAGACACCACATTGTCGGCTGGAGTTTTAATCTAAATGGGGAGGCTCAACCACTCAACTACTCGGCATTGTCTGACGTAATAGAAGATATTCGACATAAAGCACAAAATCACTCGCATATTCCCAGGCGCATTCTTTTATCAGTTGCCGTTGTATCAGCAGCATTAGTCACGCTTGTTATTCTTGCTGTTCTTTATGTTCACATGAAGAAGGCAGGGAAAAATGGTGAGTGGGAAATCGAGTGTGGGCCACCGTCTTTCACATATAAAGATCTAGTCACTGCCACCAGTGGTTTCAAGGAAGAGATGCTACTAGGGAAAGGAGGATTTGGTAAGGTGTACAAAGGAGTGTTACAAACATCGAAGCAAACTGTTGCGATCAAGCGGGTTTCACCAGAGTCAAAGCAAGGGATGAAGGAATTCATAGCCGAGATTACTATCCTTGGTCATCTTCGCCATCGCAACCTTGTCCAGTTGCTTGGTTATTCTCCTCACAAGAATGAGCTCCTCCTGGTTTATGATTACATGCCAAATGGTGGTCTTGATACAGTTTTGCATGGTCAACATGAGCAAACCCTTGATTGGGTTTATAGATTTCACATAATAAAAGGCATTGCATCTGGGCTCTTCTACCTCCACGAGGATTGGGAGAAAGTTGTCATCCATCGGGACATCAAGACGAGCAACGTGCTCCTCGATAATGAAATGAATGGAAGACTTGGTGATTTCGGCCTTGCAAGATTGCACAACCATGGAACAGATGCCCACACCACGCATTTGGCCGGCACCTGGGGGTACATTGCTCCCGAGCTAGCTAGGTTTGGGAAGGCGACCAAGGCAACTGATGTCTTTGCATTCGGTGTGTTTATGCTGGAGGTTGCTTGTGGGAGGCATCCAATAGAAGCGAATGATTCTGGTGAGCCAGTGCTGCTGACAGATTGGGTGCTCCATGCATGGGAGAACGGTTCAGTCCTCAAAACACTAGACCCAAGATTAGAAGATTACATCAGGGAGGAAGTAGAGTTAGTACTAAAGCTTGGCCTGCTATGCTCACACTCGGTATCCAGTGCTAGGCCATGCATGCGCCTAGTTATGCAATACCTTGAGAAGGATGCGCCACTCCCAGATTTCGAACCAAGTTTTTTGTGCCTTAACAGGAGAGATGAAGACTTTGATCAATATATCCTATCATGCCCTCTCGTGGCACGACCATGACCGGTCTTTCTGGAGGAAGATGATACATATGGTTGTGATGATATTGTTAGAAATAATCTTAATTTATAGTTTAAAATGAGTCTGAGACGTAGTAAAATTTGTCTGTGTGTGTAATTTAAATTGAAGTTATGATTAATTTGAAGTTCGAATATATATGCTAGTAGAAAAGTATTAGCCTATATATTGAAATGATTTGTAACTATTTTTTATAAAAAGGATAAGTAAAAGAATAAAAAAATTAAAAATTCTTCTATATTCTTTTCGTTTATTTAGAATATGTAAGCTTTCATCTAAATAAAACCAACAATTAGTACTAAATGATTATGAGAGCAAGACCAGAACCGATTCACTTCCGTTTCGACGTATCTCGCCTGGCGCTCCCTAGACGCACGTCACTCGATCGTGGAGCGGCATCGCACAGCTTTCTCGAGGAAAAGGCTTCTTCGGTTCGGAAAAAAGCAAGTGTACCGTCGGGGTTTCTCAATCTCGGCGGTAGCGTGTCGTCTCCGTCCAAGTCAAGCACAAAACCAAGTCGATCTCGGGACACAGGCGCGAAAAGCATTGACAAGACGCAAGACGGCCGCAAGTCAGAAGTTTCACAGCAAGGTCCAAACATAGCGTCACGTCGCCATAGTTATATCAAGAAACGAAGCAACACGGCGAGCAAGGTCCAAAAGGAAGGTACGTGCCCGCTCGGCTGAGCTGGCTAATGATTAAAATTATATAATAATTAATTAAAATTATATTGTAATTAATGATATCTTATTTGATATAACTAAATTTAAAAAATTCTAAAATAGAACAAATAGGTTAGCCTATCACGGATAATACAAACGAATACGTAAAAAATAGGCAAAAAACTTAAAATAAGCTAAAAACTAGAAAAATAAAATTTAGAAATAATAAAAATAAATTAAAATTATAAACTTAAATCGAAATGAGTGGGACCTAGTGGTGTGCGGATAGTTCACGCGCTTCTTGGTAGGGTGCAAACGAGCGGATATTTCCGACCGACCGTCCGTCCGCTTTAATTCGGATATAATTGAGCAAATTTCTGATATCCGAATTTTTGTCGGACACGAATACAAATTTGGATATTTTTGTCGACACGAATACGGATTCAAAAATACATTATCCGACGGATACGGAATTATCAGATATTTTTAGGATATCCGGATAACACTAACGCCCAATCAATGGCCCAATTCAACCGACCGAGCGACGCTAGCCCAATCCATCCGGTTAACCCTAGCGGCCGTGGCACGCAATAAGTAGCGAGCGCCGAGCCGAGCGAAGTAGCGAGCGCCGAGCGGGATCATGGAGCGGCGGCGCCTAAAAGTTCAAATCGACTGCCTCCTCCGCCGCCGCCGCCGGTCATCCTCCCATCCCACGCCCCTCCCGCACCGCCGACCGCCCGTATCTCCTCCCCACGATCACATGCACTGCATCACCGCCCGCCCCGCAGACCGGCGCCGCCGCCTACCTCTCCGTCCCCTGCATCGACGCCGCCGCCCACCGCCTCCTCCCCACAAACCGAGCCGCCGCCGCCGCCCCCTCAGACCAAAGACTGCTGCCTCCACGGAACGCCGCCGCCCGGCCCCGCGCCTCCTCTAGAGTCCCGACAGCATCGACACCGCCATCGCCTCCCGCCCGCCGCCTCCTTCGGTCCTCCCCACCGCACAAAACGCCATCGTCGCCGCCCCTACCGGTATGTGCTAATGTGCGCATAAAGGCGCGCGGCGCGTGTTCTTCCGGCCGATGTAGTGATGTTCTTCCGCCGATGTAGACATTTGATTTTGTTATCCGTCAATATTGGTATGCTATCATCATTCAATTCATATCTGTTTGTGCCTCTCTGTTCGAGCTATGTTCTTTGGTCACAACGAACTACCGTGATCACCGATGAGATAATCTTTTCGGTGACTCGGTGTTCACCTTTACTTGTAAACATTAATGCCTCAATCCGTAAATTTTCCGTCCAGTCAACTTCTATTTACCATCGTTGAATTCTTGAAAAACAAGGCTGGTTCAACAAGTGTGATTTGTGTTTTTGGGAGCTGTGATTCTTTTGAGCAATGAAGTTTTGTTCATGCAATGCTAAATGCTGAAGCAATGTATCTTGTATGCTTGTTCAAATGCGTGCAGTTCCATGAGCAATGAAGTTTTGTATGTCAAGCAATGCTAAATGCTTGCAATGCTTGTTGCTTGTACTTCATAATGTTGTCCTTGGGAGTTTTCACCGTAAATGTTTAACAAAATTTGATATGGAATTAAACTTTCTGACGTTTCATGACCTATACAGATGTCAAGTTGATTTAGTGTTTGACCGCTTACAATTGTTATTTTCGCTTTATCATTATCCTGCTTCTGGAGTGCAAATCTGAACAACACTGTGTAGCTTCCTTTTTAGACCTGGTAATATAATGTTTTTAGATGTGATTAAAGTGCCTCTAGCATATGCTGCTATGCTTTAGCAGTTCATTTTGCTCTAATTGAACAAACCCTATGTAGAATTCCTTTTGACTTTGTATCAGGGAAAACATGTACTGCTATGATTCTTGATCGTAAACTGTGTGAAATATTGCATGACAATCTATGTTAGGCCCTATTTGGGAGGCGCCATCGGTAACAATGCTTGCTTACCGAGCTCCACTGAAACATGGTTAGGGATGGCTCGTTGGCTCACTATTGGCTTTTTGTTAGACAAGATCTGTATTGTGGACTTATCATGTGATGTAAATGTAATGAACTTAAATGAACTAGTGATGTACTAGACTACTTGACCATGAGCAATTCGTACTTTTGAACCATGTTGCATGTAGCTAGTTACCTACTAGCCTACTATTTGTTTAACTAGCCTCTATAATTTACTTGTTAGTTGCTACTTTGCTAGTTAGAATTTATTAGTTGCTTAATTTGTCTATGTCATCATGTAAAATTTGCTTCCGCATTATCCGACTAAATATTCGTGATCGAGACTAACCGTATCCGGAGCGGTATGTATTCAATCCGTATTCGTGACCGAGAATATCCGCATTCGTATTCGTATCCAGTATTATCCATATTCGACTCCGATTCTAACAAAAAATATAAAAAATAATACAAAATAAGTAATATATGTCTGTATCTGATCCGTTTGTATCTCTACTTGGTGTAAAGACGGGAGGAGGGTCAGATGAAGGCACGCAATTATACATGTCGCGCAACACACAGAGGCGTCCTGCGCCAAGGAAAAAAGAAAAACTTCTGGAGGAAAAGAAAGCAGAGGAAAGAGAAGTTTTCGTCTTTGACTTGCTCTCTTCGGTCCAGCGCAGAAAGAATGTGTAAGCGTCACGTTCCCGTTAGCAATCGGCGTCATGTTCGTCGGTTCAGTGGTCCGCGCAGGGTCGCTCGCCTCGGTCCCACCAGAAATCGGAGATTTTAACTTTTTGTCATTTTTAAGATTGGCCAATTAACTCTGTCACTGACATGTGGGCCTGTCTGAGTCACTGAAAACGGGCCAAAGTGATAAATCTGTTGCCATTCTACTCATAAGAGTGACAAATAATTAAATTTTCCCCAAAAATCAGCCCAGCAGAAGAGACCGAAGCAGCCACGCAGTGTCTTCGGTCCAAGCGTCGCCAGGAGAGCGCCAACTTTCGAGGCAGGTCACATCGACCGAGCCAAAAGCGAGAGCGCAAAGCAACGCCATGAATAAACGGAGAAGCAGATTCAGTTTATTTTTCGTTCGTCCACGCGAAGAAAAAACAGTTAGCACCCGCACGAGCCAAAGAGACTAGAGTTTTTTATCCGTCCGTAGGAAGAAAAAAAAGTAGACGTACAGTAACATACCAGTTTCTCCTTGGTCCGAGCATTTGGTTAAAAGGCAGAAATGGAATCATCTAGGGGACAACAGCCAAAAGTAACGTTTTGCTTCATATCCTTAGCTTAAGCGAAAAAACAAAACCCAATGCTCAACAGCTATACATCCCAAAACCGAAGTTAAGGTTCTATCATTCGGTTTGTCATAGAGAGCAAGCCTGAGTTCTTAATCCGTGCCCAAAATCATACCGTGTTCTTCGAAAAGTTGTATCACCGATGATGAAACATTATCCACAATGATGACGAAGATGAGTTCCGCTATCTCACTGTATTATACAATGCTCACAATAAGCAATTATACAACATGAGCAATCAAGATGAAGGTGAACATAAGAGCTCAAGCCAAGTAGGAAGTCTGATCATCAAAGCGTGAAGGCAAAAACACTATCAGCAGTGGTGGCCGATGCCACAAGAATCAGAAACTTCATAAGGCGAAAGTGAGATGCTATAATTTTAATGATTTGGGCACTTTGCTTCACAATGACGCAAGCCAAAGACGGAGAAAGCCTTTCTTGCTAAAGCTCTCAGCGATGATGAACCAACATTGCTCTGATGTTGATATAAGTCCAAGACGTTGAGAAGATATTTTCGTCGTCCAAACTTGAGTACGTAGAGTTGAGTTCAAAATGTTGAGGATATGCGTCGCTGTTCTGTGTCAAGTCTGAGTTGGATAAGTCATAGATGAGACTGACTGACTCAACGAGTTAGAACTTTGTATCTGGATGGATATGTAACAATTGAGTTGTGTTCCTACATTTAGTTTATATGTAGAACGTTTCATGTGAAGGCGTAGCTGGTAGTTTATAATGCATTGAGACTAAACTAAGAGTATGTCGAGTCAAGATTAGGGGAATTGTTGGAAATAATCTGGACTTACGGTTTAAAACAAGTCCGAGACGCAGTAGAGTTCGTCTCTGTGTGTAACTCAAGTTGAGATCGTGACTAACTTGAAGTTCAAGTATGTACATTTGTAGGAGAGTATTACCTTATATATTGAGAAGACTTGTAACCAATTTTGTAAGAGAAAGAGCAATTAAGAGAATAAAGAAAATTAAAAATTCTTCTATGTTCTGTCTATTTATTTGCAATGTGCGAGTTTTCTTCTGCTGCAAAGCCAACAAATATATATATATAGTAAAAATAACAAGTGCTCCTTGGTGCCCGGGCACCATAGTCTAAAATAGGTATGTATCGCGTATGTAAAAATTTTAAAATTTCTTGGATATCAAGTTTAACTAGTTTACTAACTAGTTCAAACAAGTTCGAAATGAAATTTGAGCTGTAGTTGCCTTTTTTATTGATAGTTTGATTGTAGGTATATGCTGATTATATATATAAATCAGAAAGTATGTGATCTAAATTCGTTCAAAACTTTGAATTCAAGTATATTTTTTCAAAGGTATATGTTTTATTTGAATTGTTATAGATGGGTATATACCCTAAAACTGATATTTTCAAAAAATATACTCGAATTTGGGTTTAATTCGCGCATTTAAAATCAAGGTGCCCGGGCACCCTGGTGCCCAATTTCAGCGTATATATATATATATATTAGACTATGGTACTCAGCACCAAGGAGCACTCGCTATTTTTATTATACATACATACATACATACATACATACATACATACATACAACTAGGAATGTAGAATTGTTGGTTCAAAGAAAATATAGGTCGGGTAACACCCCGGCCCCTCTCTGGGCCCAAAGTGCTACCATATACTCTGTAATATTACCAACTCCAACTCTTGCCACTGGACTTGCGACACAATTCTTTTATTTGAATAACAACCAAACGACAAAAGTCGATATGCTTGACATTAAGCGCATCAGAGGTAAAAATTTGCTAATTACCAAAAGGTACTCAACCATTCAAGGCTTAATATATCAATTATAGATACCATCCCACTACTTCGGTACTCGAACGACCATGTCTTTCTAACCCGAAGCCTATCACAGCAAATATTCCGGATCTGGTAACCGACATAACTCTACTACATATTCTTGGTTACCATAATTTACATATCACACCAGCTAAAACTCCGATCTCACATTGACTGTGGCCATCCCGAAGGCATATTATCCAAATCATACCACCAAACTCGGCATTCCAACATTCTGTAGAGCTCCAGCAATAGCCGACGTTAATTAGTCTAAACTAATTAACCCATATTCCTTTGTCCATACTGATCATTCACTGAATACTAGTCGGTTATGCATGCACCGACATAACACCACATGGCGAGGCGCGCGTGGGGAATATGGCGACGGCTGCTGGAGGCGACGAGCGACGGCGCTGGGCTGGCAAGCGGCGGCGCCGACAACTACACGAACATCGACAACAGCGCAGGGGAAACAACGGCAGCAGCAGGCGACGATAGGACTTTAACATACTTTTACGTTCTGTGCCTCAACACTCTCCGATTGCTCCATAATCCGAACTGGACGAAACTCGAAGGTGAGGTCTTGTTTGAGGGGCAATGGTTCTAGAACAATCTCATGTTCCGGATCCCTTAAGTACTTCCTCAACATAGAAACATGAAACACATTATGAACTCCTCACATAGGCTCGGGAAGATCCAAACGATATGCCAATTTTCCAATTCGTGCGTAATCGGAAACGCCCAATATACCGCGAACTAAGCTTCCCTTTGATACCAAATCTCACAATTCCTTTAGTGGGGACACTCTCAAGAGTACCTGACCCCCCACTTCAAATTCTAAGTCTCGCTTAACATCCGCATAGCTCTTCTGCCTACTTTGGGCAGTTAGCAGATTCTGTCTAATCTCCGCCACTCATTCCACTGTCTGTTGGACCCAATCTGGTCCCAGAACTGCCTTTTCGCCTACGGAATCCCAACAGAGTGGCAGTCTACACTTTCACCCATACAGAACCTTAAATGGCGCGGCCCGAACACTGGAGTGGTAGCTGTTTTTGTAGGCAAACTCCGCGAGTGCCAACTGATCCTCCCAGCTACCTTTCCACGATAAAACACAGGACCTCAACATGTCCTCTAGTGTTTGAATGGTGCGTTTGGACTGCCCATCCATCTGTGGGTGAAAAGCGGTACTAAATTGAAGTTTTGTGCCCAAAGCACTTTGCAAGCTCTTCCAAAACTTGAAGACAAACTTGGCATCTCTCGTCCAAAATTATCTTCTTGGGCACACCATGCAATCTCACTATCTCACGCACATAGATTCAATCCTCACGTTATATCGGTGCGGTCTAACACGACCAACACACATCGTGAACCTTTAACGCCTCATGCCTCTAAGATAAGGGAATCCCTATCCTCCCGTAAAATCACTCTCATCACTTGCACAAAAGAGACAACGCTACTTTTGTTTGCAACAACGAGAGCTCTTCTCTTTCACAAGAGAAGTATCGCATAACACCCATAAACCTGACTTGCTTCTACAAAGCAAAGTCTTTTATAAAGGCAATCCAATCATAGGATCAATCCATTCATCCACAAATAGTCTTTCTTCTAAAACAATTGGGAATTCACTTCCCCACAAAATATCACTTCATCACAACCAATCCTCTCAAGAGAGAGAAAACTAGACAGGAAACCAATCACATAAGAAATTCGATAACCCCGAACTTCCCACTTAAACTCACTTTCCTCAAAAGTGAACCCGAATGAATTCCCAAATCAAGGGAACCCAAAATAATCCATTAAACATCAGTCAATCATTTCGAATACTCATTAGATTGTGGTAGGACAATTCGTCCTCCCAACATCAATCTATGAGTTACAAAACTAATTCAATCATAAGGTAATTTCACATGAATCTAGGGATGCTTTAGTACACGACTCGCAGAGTACCCAAGCAAACCTCCACCAGCGACATATTGTCAACAGGTAACCCTATATGCCCCATCAAATTTGTACTGGATCCTATTAACTCAATCTCTCCAATACCCTTATTCTCGAGGGTTTCAATCCATGCTCTGCTTGCACCACGATAAACTCCATCAATGGTCGAGTTCAACTCATAAAATGAATCATTACTCTAGCTATTTCCTCGTTAATGGTCACCGAACACGGTGAATATACAATTCACCCATCCGTATTTAATTCCTTATATCCACAAAATGAGTTAAGCTCCATTCAGATTTCGTTAATATCGATAACTAAATCCCTAATAGCTCTGTTTCAACTTTACCTCAATCTTTTAAACCCACTAGCTATCAACAAATATAAGGCTCAGATATCCAAAACATAATTCGGGAAACTCTCTCACCGAAAAACTCACTCTTGACACTATCATTGGTTCACCACATATATGTGATGTTAAGTTACATCACTCCCCATAGACGCTACCGATTGCAGCAACACAATTGGTTTTTGCCCCTAAGGCCGGTATTTTCCTCAATCAATTTCTCACAAAGATTATGGCATAAGATCAACTCGCCACGTAAATCTTTATTATCACCTCAATACTAACATATCAACCACCCTCACTATAGATCTAAGACTAGCAGAGTTTCATGTTATGAATTTAACATTCATCAACATAAACCTTCTCAAGGCTCATCAAACTCTTACCACTTTATGCACACAATAGTACCGTCATCGTAACTATCTCGTGTGAAACCACACAAGGTGTGGATATAATTCCGTCATCAAAATATCCACTACCGCTAACAATCTCATAAGCACCGATTCCAAGGCACTAACGAAAATTCACAAACTCAACTCTTTAGAGGTAATCAATACCAAGATTTCAACATATAACATACGTACTCTCGTGAACCGCATTTACGCTTGTCTTAAACATAAGATCCCTCTGTTCTACCTCCATAGGCGTGCTCATAATTTCCCACAAATGCGGTGGCAAATTCACTAACTCATGCCTTATAGATTGTCGTCAATCTCACTAAGACTTTATTAGCTTCATCCCTTAAAATTCAAGTCTCACTCACCGCAATAGTTCTTCTCCATTTAATTTAGTGGGAGATTTATCGACATCAAGATCCCCATTCTTGTCCTCCCAACTAATCCCAATAGAGTTCTAACATTACAACTATTAGAACCTTCTAAAACATCGATCGTGATTATAATAATCATTCATGATGCGAGATTGGTGCTTAGCTTTATAATCATTCGCCTATCATCAATTGAAAGGATAACTCCAAGAGAGACTTTTCACCAAGATAATAGATTAACACACTTCTTAGCAAGTCTAGATTGCATGGCTTGGTTTATCGATTGGGACCAAAGAAAAACCAATAATTCAAATCCAACTATTGCGAAATGGATCGCCTTACGCCACTACTTATATAACTACTAAATCCCCATTTGATTCAAACCAATGTCAACCCCACAGACATAACTAAAGTTAATTTCTCTCCTGGATTCTCACAATTTAGAATTCCATGCTCTACCAGCCCGTTACTTTAACCACCATATCCCACATCCGCCTAACCAAATATTTCAACCACTATTGGGTATTGCCTTCTCCAAAAGCATTGGTCTCACCACGTAAGTCACTCCAATCATTCATATAATCAAAACTCCCCCAAATACCAGACTTGCATATAGCACTCCTCGCTATCGGGTATTATCAAACAACTCAATGAATTGCTCACCAAAGGGAACCAATTTCCCAAAATTGAAGCAAATCATCACTACCTCACTGTCACCAATGGCAACATGACCAGGCCTCTCCTGTGGCCACGGTCTCAGTCTCTATAGCATCGATACACGACACAATCACAAAGAAAGTCCCGTAGGACACACAAATAACAAATTCAAATGTTTGCTATCAACTCGCAAGCATCGACATCGAGCATTGCAAATCAACATGACTGACAGAAACAAAAATGCAATGCTTGACCCAATCCCATCCTAATGTGCACCAAGGTGTTAAGTTTTAGCAATTGCATAACTTAAGCCAAGTCTTAATTTAATAACCAACCCGTTGCCAAATTATCCACCACGGACCTAACGCCCGCTCGATACCAATCAGAACACCCGCCCCTCTCTCGGGCCCAAAGTGCTACCACATACTCTGTAATATTACCAACTCCGACTCTTGCCACTGGACTTGCGACACAATTCTTTTATTTGAATAACAACCAAACGACAAAAGTCGAGATGCTTGACATTAAGCGCAGCAGAGGTAAAAATTTGCTAATTACCAAAGGGTACTCAACCATTCAAGGCTTAATATATCAATTATAGATGATGTGTGAATTACTGTTGCATGTGAACAACTGTGCTATTCCCGCCCATGCATGTCGCCTTCACAGATTCCTAAAAACAACGACAAAGCAAGGGTGAGTCCGAGACTCAAGAAGCACACGATAAAACAATAACACCATTTTAGCAATTCAATCAATATCACGAATCGTAAGTCGTAAGTTAAGTCTCAGAATCGTATACTTTTAATCTATCCTATGTCTGTAAACTGTAAATTCAATTCTATGTCCGTAAACTGTAAACTGTAAATCAATGCTGTAATTGTAAACTGTAAGTCAATGTCAGAATCAGAAATCGTAAGTCAATGTCAGAATCAGAAATCAGAATCACAACTATCAGAATCAGATCACTTTCTGTCACTTCCATGCAATGCAATATCATGCAATGCATCCGTATGCTCAGAATCGTAAATCACAACTGCTCAGAATCAGATCACTTTTCTGTCACTTCCATGCAATGCAATATCATGCAATGCATCTCAGATACTCAGAATCGTAGCTTATACTCAGATAGTCGAGGGTCCACCGTCGATGGACCACTCATTTGCCTACCTCAGAGGTCTTATTCCGAGCACTCCGGACTAGTCATTTGACTTTCTCACCGACCGGCTCTTATTCAAGAGCACTCGGACTAGTCGTATGACTTTCTCACCGACTGCTCTTATGCATTTTGCATGATGCAATATGCTCCAAATATGAATGTCTAATCAGAAACGATATCCATCAAGGTATGATTAGCACAATTCATATACATCATCTCATAAATACTGTAAGTCATAGCATAGAAACACGAATAACAAACATTCACCACAATTTACTGTTCTACCATGCACTTGCCTGTTAACCTGGCAGACGGCGCCTGGACGGCACCAGACCTGAACTGTCACCTGAACAAGCAATACCCAGACTCAATACATTATAGCAATACACGCACATAGACGAATGGAATCGTTCCTATGCGCAAAACCAACATGAACCCCAATCTTTCATGGATACCATCCCACTACTTGATTTTCGAACAACCATGTCTTTCTAACCCGAAGCTATCACAAAGAATATTTCGGATCCGTAACCGACATAACTCTACTACATATTCTTGGTTACCATAATTTACATATCACACCGCTAAAACTCCGATCTCACATCGATCGTGGCCATCCCAAGGCATATTATCCAAATCATACCACCAAACTCGGATTCCAACATTCTCAGAGCTCAAGCAATAGCCGACGTTAATTAGTCTAAACTAATTAACCCATATTCCTTTGTCCATACCGATCATTCATCGAATACTAGTCGGTTATGCATGCACCGACATAACACCACATGGCCCGTTCTTCACTGTTTCTACTCACACGGCCACAACATCATCGCTGGCACATGAATTCCACCACTAGCCATGTTCTAACCAACGATGCATTTATCTCACTACTCGACAAATCGGCCCTTTCATGACTCAATATCAAATATCGACATTTTAGCATCTACGCAAAATGGTAAATAAGCGGGAAATGGTCTCGGCGCTACCTAGCTTCGAATGATTGGATCGGAGCTCCTCTTTTCTTGTCTTGGCTGGATCCGTGGATCGTGCCTCGGATCAACCTTCCCTCTTTTCTTTCCTCTCTCTCTTTCTTCCTTTCCTCTTTTTTTTCTTTCTCTTTTTTTTTCTTTTCCTTCCCGTAGTAGGCTCTCTCTCGGCCTTCTCTTTCTTTTCTCCCTCTTCCTTTTCCTACTTTTCTTCCACGGTACGGCTCCTCTTCTTTCTTTGTCCTTCACGACAACCCTTCTTCCGTTCTTCACTCCCGCCGGCCAACTCCTCCTCTCTCTTTATTTCCTTCCATGGCAGCTCCTCACTCTCCTCTCTTCCACGCTCCGTCCGACTTCTCGCTCTTGTCTTCTCCTTACTCACGGCGACCCCTTCTCTCCCTCACGGCCCGACTCCCTCCTGCTATTACAACCGGCCTCCTCCACCCCGTGGAGCGACGGCGATGGCGCGAGCGAGGCGGGCGTGAGTGAGGCAACGCCGCGAGGCGGGCGTCGTCATGAAGAGCAGGGAGGCATGCCGGAGGCGACGAGGCACGGTCGGAGGAGCAAGCGGCGGCGGCGGCGGCAACGGCGGCAGCGGAAGCGGATGATGCGCGACGCGGCGGCGGCAAAGCGTGGAAAGCGACGGCGGCGCGTGGGGAATATGGTGACGGCACGGAGGCGGCGAGCGGCGCCATTGGTCGGCAGCAGCGGCGGCCGACAACTACACGAACGACGACAACGGTAGGGAAACAACGGCGAAGAAGAGCAAGGAAGTAAAGCGACTTTGCTTCTTCCTCCCGCATCTTTCTCTTATATGGGCATACCATGGTGGCCGGGCCGAGCCGCCTGTATTACATTCTACCTTCTTAATGTAATTCGACCCCGGTGCGAAACTCAATAACTGCTTGAAAACAAACCGAGCCGAACCTAAATCAATCAGAATCGGTACCGCATGAACAACTCCGGTACTTCTCGCATGCGAGATTCTAATTCCCACGCCGCTCGCCCGATGCGACGATAGGACTTTAACATACTTTTACGTTCGTGCCTCAACACTCTCCGATTGCTCCATAATCCGAACTGGACGAAACTCGAAGGTGAGGTCTTGTTTGAGGGGCAATGGTTCTAGAACAATCTCATGTTCCGGATCCCTTAAGTACTTCCTCAACATAGAAACATGAAACACATTATGAACTCCTCACATAGGCTCGGGAAGATCCAAACGATATGCCAATTTTCCAATTGTGCGTAATCGGAAACGCCCAATATACCGCGAACTAAGCTTCCTTTGATACCAAATCTCACAATTCCTTTAGTGGGGACACTCTCAAGAGTACCGACCCCACTTCAAATTCTAAGTCTCGCTTAACATCCGATAGCTCTTACGCCTACTTTGGGCGGTTAGCGATTCTGTCTAATCTCCGCCACTCATTCCATCGTCTGTTGGACCCAATCTGGTCCCAGAACTGCCTTTTCGCCTACGGAATCCCAACAGAGTGGCAGTCTACACTTTCACCCATACAGAACCTTAAATGGCGCGGCCCGAACACTGGAGTGGTAGCTGTTTTTGTAGGCAAACTCATGAAAGTGCCAACCGATCCTCCGGCTACCTTTCCACGATAAAACACAGGACCTCAACATGTCCTCTAGTGTTTGAATGGCGCTTGGACCGCCCATCCATCGTGGGTGAAAAGCGGTACTAAATTGAAGTTTTGTGCCCAAAGCACTTTGCAAGCTCTCCCAAAACTTGAAGACAAACTTGGCATCTCTGTCCAAAATTATCTTCTTGGGCACACCATGCAATCTCACTATCTCACGCACATAGATTCAATCCTCACGTTATACTGTGTCTGGTCTAACACGACCAACACACATCATGAACCTTTAACGCCTCATGCCTCGGATAAGGGAATCCCTATCCTCCCGTAAAATCACTCATCACTTGCACAAAAGAGACAACGCTACTTTTGTTTGCACGAGAGCTCTTCTCTTTCACAAGAGAAGTATCGCATAACACCCATAAACCCCGACTCGCTTCTACAAAGCAAAGTCTTTTATAAAGGCAATCCAATCATAGGATCAATCCATTCATCCACAAATAGTCTTTCTTCTAAAACAATTGGGAATTCACTTCCCCACAAAATATCACTTCATCACAACCAATCCTCTCAAGAGAGAGAAAACTAGACAGGAAACCAATCACATAAGAAATGCGATAACCCCGCAACTTCCCACTTAAACTCACTTTCCCTCAAAAGTGAACCTGAATGAATTCCCAAATCAAGGGAACCCAAATAATCCATTAAACATCGGTCAATCATTTGAATACTCATTAGATTGTGGTAGGACAATTCGTCCTCCCAACATCAATCTATGAGTTACAAAACTAATTCAATCATAGGGCAATGTTCACATGAATCTAGGGATGCTTTAGTACACGACTTGTCGAGTACCCAAGCAAACCTCCACCAGCGACATATTGTCAATGTGTAACCCTATATGCCCCATCAAATTTGTACTGGATCCTATTAACTCAATCTCTCCAATACCCTTATTCTCGAGGGTTTCAATCCATGCTCTGTTTGCACCACGATAAACTCCATCAATGGTCGAGTTCAACTCATAAAATGAATCATTACTCTAGCTATTTCCTCAGTTAATGGTCACCGAACACGGTGAATATACAATTCACCCATCCGTATTTAATTCCTTATATCCACAAAATGAGTTAAGCTCCATTCAGATTTCGGTTAATCTCGATAACTAAATCCCTAATAGCTCTGCTTCAACTTTACCTCAATCTTTAAACTCCACTAGCTAGCAACAAATATAAGGCTCAGATATCCAAAACATAATTCGGGGAAACTCTCTCACCCGAAAAACTCACTCTTGACACTATCATTGGTTCACCACATATATGTGATGTTAAGTTACATCACTCCCCATAGACGCTACCGATTGCAGCAACACAATTGGTTTTTGCCCCTAAGGCCGGTATTTTCCTCAATCAATTTCTCACAAAGATTATGGCATAAGATCAACTCGGCCACACAAATCTTTATTATCACCTCAATACTAACATATCAACCACCCTCACTATAGATCTAAGACTAGCAGAGTTTCATGTTATGAATTTAACATTCATCAACATAAACCTTCTCAAGGCTCATCAAACTCTTACCACTTTACTGTACACAATAGTACCGTCATCGTAACTATCTCGTGTGAAACCACACAAGGTGTGGATATAATTCCGTCATCAAAATATCCACTACCAGTTAACAATCTCATAAGCACCTGATTCCAAGGCACTAACGAAAATTCACAAACTCAACTCTTTAGAGGTAATCAATAACCAAGATTTCAACATATAACATACGTACTCTCGTGAACCGCATTTACGCTTGTCTTAAACATAAGATCCTCTGTTCTACCTCCATAGGCGTGCTCATAATTTCCCACAAATGCGGTGGCAAATTCACTAACTCATGCCATATAGATTGCTGTCAATCTCACTAAGACTTTATTAGCTTCATCCCTTAAAATTCAAGTCTCACTCAGCTCTGCAATAGTTCTTCTCCATTTAATTTAGCTTGGAGATTTATCTAACATCAAGATCCCCATTCTTGTCCTCCCAACTAATCCCAATAGAGTTCTAACATTACAACTATTAGAACCTTCTAAAACATCGATCGTGATTATAATAATCATTCATGATGCGAGATTGGTGCTTAGCTTTATAATCATTCGCCTATCGTCAATTGAAAGGATAACTCCAAGAGAGACTTTTCACCAAGATAATAGATTAACACACTTCTTAGCAAGTCTAGATTGCATGGCTTGGTTTATCGATTGGGACCAAAGAAAAACCAATAATTCAAATCCAACTATTAAGCGGAAATGGATCTGCCTTACGCCACTACTTATATAACTACTAAATCCCCATTTGATTCAAACCAATGTCAACCCCACAGACATAACTAAAGTTAATTTCTCTCCTGGATTCTCACAATTTAGAATTGCATGCTCTACCAGCCCGTTACTTTAACAACCATATCCCACATCCGCCTAACCAAATATTTCAACCACTATTGGGTATTGCCTTCTCCAAAAGCATTGGTCTCACCACGTAAGTCACTCCAATCATTCATATAATCAAAACTCCCCCAAATACCAGACTTGCATATAGCACTCCTCACTATCGGGTATTATCAAACAACTCAATGAATTGCTCACCAAAGGGAACCAATTTCCCAAAATTGAAGCAAATCATCACTACCTCACTGTCACCAATGGCAACATGACCAGGCCTCTCCTGTGGCCACGGTCTCAGTCTCTATAGCATCGATTGATGAGGACATCTCTACTACATATTCATCGTCCACTTCAAGTGTGCCTGGCAAAGCTATTGATAAGGCTCGGGAAGGACCTATGACAAGAGCAAGAGCTAAGCTACTTCAACAGCAGGTGCTTTTTGATGCGGATACGCACATACTTAGCACTTTTCAGTCAAATACATTATTTCCCTGGAAAGAAGTATTGAGCCGCATTAAATATTGTCAGGTGAATTTGTTTCTTAATGAAATTCCTTCTATTCGTGGGAGCGTTATACTACCTTATGCCAAATTCTTGTTTATTATTAGGTTTGAATATTATGATGATTCCGGGCCCAAAACAATAGAGAAGCACAAGGAGGGTAATCATATTTGCTACCAAGAACAAAAAGCTCAAAGCCCATGGGAATGGAAAGGAGAAAGACAAGCAGCCCATGCAGCTAATCAAGGGGAAAAGAAGCCTTTGCAGTGGGAGAGCAAAAGGGAGGAGCCCAAGGACTTAAACTACAAGTTTTGGATAAGATTTTCAAGCCAAATTCGGACCTCCCACGTGCTCAATCCAATTCAAACTCGGATTCAACTCAGAATTCAATTCGGATTCGGTTCGGGACAGCCTGATAGGCAGTTACTAAAAAGGCCATAACTTTCACAAACGGAGTCCGATTGAGGTGTTCTTGTACTCGTTGGAAAGATAATTTCAAGGGCTACGTAATGGATCTGGCCTCACCTTCAAATTCATCACGGATTAAAAGTTATGACCGAAACATTATGACGGTTTAATTTTAGGTTTTTCCTTTTGTGTGAGTTTGTTTCTAAATACATGTAGGAATAAGTTGGAGTTGGTTTAGGACATCTTGGCCAGCCATGAGGTGGACATGGTACTATATATTGAGGGTTAGATCCCCATTGTAAGACCACGTTTGAGAATAATGAATCTACTAAAGTTTGTTCAAGTTTAGCATTGTTGCCAAAGTTCCAAAGGGAATTAGGAGTGATTTTCTTCAATCAAGATCGTTCAGTCTTTCCATTGGGAATTGGGTGCACGATAGATCTTCGCTTGGTGGTCGGCGAAATCAACACGAGTGTGTTATGGCGGATTAAAGAGTGTTCGTCCCTTGCATTGGCATTGGAGGATCATTACGATTCATCATGACTCCCGTGAGTATCCATCCTACGTCGAGAAGATCGGGCGACCCCGTGTCACATGGGCTCCGTTTGTGAAAGTTATGGCCTTTTTAGTAACTGCCTGTCAGGCTGTCCCGAACCGAATCCGAATTGAATTCTGAGTTGAATCCGAGTTTGAATTGGATTGAGCACGTGGGAGGTCCGAATTTGGCTTGAAAATCTTATCCAAAACTTGTAGTTTAAGTCCTTTTGCTCCTCCCGTTTGCTCTCCCAAGTCTTCACATGAATCATACCTAAAAATATATAAAATAATAGCATGAGGTAGTATTCCAAGTTCATCATCAATTAAAAGAAACTCCTTAAGAAACAAATTCACCTGACAATATTTAATGCGGCTCAATATTTCTTTCCAATAAAATAATTTATTTGACTGAAAAGTGCTAAACTTGTGCGTATCCGCATCATCCTCCCCTTCTTCAAGAAAAGCCGTCCTCGGCTTTTGGTAGCCTGAAATTGTACTAAGCAAAGGATACAACGATATGCATGGTATATATATTTGTCATCAACACTTCTTTTGCTTAGCATATCAAGAACATCCAAGGCGTAGTAGATAAAAAGAACAACACATAAGCATGGTATATGTATGAATCAATTGTTGTGTTATTCGCATTGTTTTGCACAAAATAAGTAACACAACTGCAACCATAGGATGTATTCACTGCAATATTGTCTTTCATATCATTCTCCCTCCCATGAGAAAAAGTCGTCCTCGACTTTGCTAGGCACATGGACAAGTCATTAATATGCCAAACCAAATTAAGTTGTTCAAATATGGGGAAGAAAATTTTTAATTCCTTCTATGCTTCAACTGCGCTACTCTGATTATTTGTACATGATTGTACATTAAAGGATGAATAAGTAGGCTTATGAAATTTTTGAAACATGCAGCATTATTGTTGAAACTCATCTCATTGTGATCATGATATGGCATGAAGATTGTTTATCCAAAATATGCAATTTCAATTCAGCAAACTTATCACATGTAATGCATATTCGGTAAACATAAAACTTATCATCTATACCATAACTTCCAATCAAATTGAACTTATATGTATATGCATAGGTACTAACTAGTGATTTTGAACATGAAATTTCAGCAACATTCTCAATCACACTAGATAGCCTTTTAGGATCATCAAACATGATAAAGAATCATCAGGAGATATTCTCGTAAGAACTTCCTTATGAGTAATCAATTCCACATTATGTAAATTGAGCAAAGAAATTTCAGAACATGGAATTTTCATTCGATATATGAGTTCTCACAAGTACTCACCGTTTCACAATTAATTTCAGCACCAATATTGTTACCTTTGTTGTTCTCCTCAGTTGATGTAGGTGTTGTAGGTATTAAATCATCATAATGTAACAACGGGGTTGTAAGTACTTCATCTTTAAATATGATTATCTCCTCATCGTTTATCTCCAATGGTGCCAGTTGTTGAACATTTGGCTCCTCTTCTTTAATATCAACCTGCACAATGTGAGAAACAACACTAGAAGTAGATATTAATGTGTTAGTTTCAAAATCAATCTCACTTTGTCTATCTTCTACTTCTCTCTTTTCTTTTGGTGTATCTCTCACACTCTCAGTTTGGATGCTCTCAAACTCACATATGGTGGAATCACACACTCGCTCTTTTAACACTCTCACTCAATTTGGCTATGTGGCTCTCATTCTCACATAGGTTTTGATGCATTTCAATTATTGTATGTATCATTGGGGCAGCACAAGATGTCTCCTTTACCGAAGGGAAAGTCCCATGCTCGGTCATCTTCTCATGTGTCACACTAGCAGAACCATAAGAGCTGAAGTATGGATATGGATTCAACCGTGATGTACGTCTCTCCATAAGTCTCTCTTCTTGCTTAATAGCATAATTCACAAGATCATGCATGCTACTAAAATATGTATGTCGAAGTGTAGTGGTAATATCAGAATTCAAGCCTCCTTTGAAGTATGCCATCTCTTTGAATTCGCTAGTGACTCTGCACGACGCAACGCATCTTGCAGCTGAAAATAATAATCTGAACTGTATTACTCCTTGTGTGATACTTTCCAAATGATGGAGTAATCCCTACTCATAATAGGATGGCACAAACTCGTTTCTCATGATCACCTTCAAACCTTCCCAAGATCTAATGAATCGTTTTCGAGATAATTGTTGCCACCAACTATAAGCATAGTCTTTAAACTGTATAGTGGCTCGCATCACTTCTTGGTCTTTGGGAAGCTTCTGAACTCTAAACTCTTTCTCCAATATTGCATCTAGGGCTGCTCTTGAGTATTCTACATCTTGCTGAATATTTGTGACCTATGCAAAATCAAAGAGACAATTAAACCTAGTTCGGCCCTTGAAAAAGAAGAAGAAGAAGAACAAGAAAAAAATTGCTAAGAAAAAAAGAGAAAAAAAACATTGGCGAATCTAGGATGAGCTCTTAGTCCATAAATTCAGCTTGTGTATTTAATTCCTTTGAGCAATCTTGTGCCCTTACATTCATATCATTGCAATTGGCTAGCGTCTCTCCTAGTACTTGGTGCAAAACGAGCTATCTAATCTTTAATTTCATATTGTCTCTAGTTAGCTCATTCCTTTTGTTTGCATCGAGTCACATTGATCTTTGCGTGTGCGTTCATATACTTCACTTAAATCTTTTGGATCAGCACATAGGCAAAGTATTCTAACTTGGATTATTACTTAATTTTACAACATCGAGAAATCAGATCGTAGGATAAATACTTCCTAACTTCCACAAAATATCCTTTGCCGGCAATTGTGAGTCACTTTAAACCGCTTGATCATCACTTGTTATTATAGCCACCACCAAGTGTAAGTTTCTTTTGGCCTCAATCCACTTCGGAAAGGTAAGAACTTTACTTGGGAGAAGAAAAAGTGAGATAGAGTGAACACATATTACCCATATATTTGTGGTTTTGGTGTTTTCCTTGTGCTACTAACCATGTCGTGGAGACGACAACATGGGAGAGGAGCATGGTCTGAATTCGGTGATTCGCTTTCAATTCCAAGCTTTGAGGGGAACTTTGCGCAATGAGTTCATCGCCACTACTTCGGCCTTGGAGGAGCAACTCAAGGCAGAGATCAACAATTCCACACAAGATATGCGCATTGAGATGAACCAACAAATGAGCGTGCTACGTACCAACATTGTGAATGATGTGGTGCGCGCACTTCGACAACAACATGAGGAAGGTAGTGTTCAATGTGGGGGTGGCATCCCTCCGCGAGATGAGGAAGCAGACGTTGCTCGAGGTGGCCAAGATGCACAGCAACAGCGAGACCGCGTGGTGGCAAACGCCATCCGTCCACCCTTCCCTGGGAGAGGTGCAGGGGGCGGCTTTCATGGTCCGGGGAGGGGCCATGGACATGGAGGCCGTGGTGGGGAGCACTTCACTTTGACGACGATGACTTTCCGCACCATGACGATGGCTACCACCGCCGTAATCGTTACGGCGAAGAACGACCACACGAGGAGAAATTTGGTAAGCTCAAATTTACGATGCCTTCATTTTCAGGTACACATGAGCCCGAAGAATACCTCACTTGGGAGCTCAAGGTGGACAAGGTGTTCCGCTTGCACAACTATTCTGAAGAGAAGAAAATCCATATGGCGGGACTAGAATTCAATGATTATGCCTTGGTTTGGTGGGAGCAAATGCAAAACCAAAGGATGAGGAATAATGAGCCACCCATCACTACATGGGAAGAGATGAAGTACCATATGAGAGCAAGGTTTGTACCTACACATTACAAACGTGACCTCTTTGATAAATTGCAGAATTTGAAGCAAGGAGTTTCACAATTGAGGAGTACTACAAAGAAATGGAAATGGCTATGATAAGGGCTAATGTTTATGAACAAGAAGAGCAAACTATGGCCCGATTCCTTGCTGGTTTGCATCCTTCCATCAAGCGAATCGCCGAATTTCAACCCTACAACAACTTGGTGGAGTTGGTGCATCAAGCCACTAAGGCTGAGAGGCAAGTTCAACAGGACATGAAGGTTTTAAGATCATCTTCCTACACTCCCCGTACAGCACCTACAGGAGGTAAAACCACATCTCGTTTCAATTGCTTAAAACTAATCCATCTAGTGGAAGTTTTACTCCTAATACACGTGCTGCCCCAAGTACCAAGAACGCCACTCCTTTTCCAAAGAGAGGATCAGTCCCCTCTTCATCATCTTCTGTTGGTTCTACGACCAAGAGTAGCTCCATCCAATGCTTCAAGTGTCTTGGTCGTGGACATATGCAAAAGGATTGTCCAAATAACAAGGTAATGTTGATAACTGAGAATGGAGAATATGATTCTGCTAGTGACGAAGATGGAGAGCACCTTGCTGATTTCAAGGCGCATGAGAATGGCCATGAGGAGAAGGCGAAGAAGAAACACATAGGGATGGGTATTGTGACCCGAATCCGGTCCTATCCTTGTGTGCACCCCTTCGGTATTGAGCGTTCAAGCAAAGCCCAACCATGAACAACGCTGCAATCTTTTCCAAACAAAAGCTCATGTGAGTAAAGATGGTAAGTGTTGCAAAGTTATTATTGATGGGGGTAGTTGTCATAACTTAGCTAGCAAAGAACTTTGCACTAAACTTGGTTTGAAATATAAGAAACACCCACATCCATATCAAATTCAATGGTTAAACAATAACTGGTCTATGAATGTTGGGTACACAGTTGATGTTAGTTTTCAGATTGGTTCTTATCGTGATACTGTAGAATGTGATGTTGTGTCCATGGAAGTATGTCACTTGTTATTAGGTAGACCATGGCAATATGATCGCTCGTGATTCATGATGGAAGAACTAATCAATACAAGTTCATGTGGAATAATAAAGAAATATTGTTAAGGCCTTTAACTCCTTCTCAAATTATATATGATAACATGCAAAAGGTTGAGGTGAAAGTGGAGAGTGAGAAAGTGAAGGAGCAAAGTGTGTAATTCCACAAAATGTCGGTGAGAGCCATAAACTAAAACCGAGTGGAAAAAGAAAGGGTGAGGGAGAGAAAAAATTAGTCATGATAGCCACTAAATCTGAGTTGCGAGAGATGAGAGATGATCCCACTTTGGAGCATTTGGTATTACTATATAAAGAAGTTTTGCTTTCTACTAATGACTTAACCTCTCTTCCTAGTGTGGTTTCTCATGTGTTACAAGATTATGAGGATGTTTTTAGGAGGACGACTCATTGGTTTACCACCCGCTCGAGGCATCGAACATCAAATTGACTTGGTACCGGAGCTCCACTTCCCAACCGTCCGCCGTCTGCACAAATCCGGAGGAGACAAAGGAAATTCAGCGACAAGTTCAAGCACTCATGGAAAAAGGGTATGTACGCGAAAGTCTTAGCCCTTGTGCCGTCCCTGTCATTCTTGTTCCTAAGAAAGATGGTACATGGAGAATGTGTGTAGACTGTAGAGCAATCAATAACATTACCATTCGTTATCGTCGTCCTATTCCTAGGTTAGATGATATGCTTGATGAATTGAGTGGCTCTACTATCTTTTCTAAGATTGATTTGCGTAGCGGATATCATCAAATTCGAATGAAACATGGTGATGAGTGGAAGACAGCCTTTAAAACAAAATTTGGGTTGTATGAATGGTTAGTGATGCCTTTTGGTTTATCTAATGCCCTAGTACATTCATGCGATTAATGAACCATGTTTTGAGACACTTCATTGGAAAATTTGTGGTAGTCTATTTTGATGACATTTTGATATATAGCCACTCATTGCAAGAACATGTTGAACACATTAGACAAGTGCTAAGAACCGAACAATTGTATGCTAATCTTGAGAAGTGTACTTTTTGCACAAACAAAGTGGTGTTCTTAGGCTATGTTGTTTCAGCTCAAGGAATTGAAGTAGATGAATCTAAAATTGAAGCTATTCGAAATTGGTCTACTCCTGTCAATGTTAGTCAAATTCGTAGCTTCATGGACTTGCTAGTTTTTACCGCCGATTCGTAAAAGATTTTAGTACCATTGCTGCTCCATTAAATGAATTAACTAAAAAAGGAGTCACTTTTGAGTGGGGAGAAAAACAAGATAAAGCTTTTGCTGAATTGAAGAAATGTTTAACTGAAGCACCATTGCTTGTTTTACCTGATTTCACTAAAACCTTTGAGATTGAATGTGATGCTAGTGGAATAGGTATTGGTGGTGTTTTGATGCAAGAAAGAAAACCTGTTGCATATTTCAGTGAGAAACTTCATGGTGCACAATTAAATTACCCTGTTTATGACAAAGAATTGTATGCTCTTGTGCGCATTAGAGACTTGGCAACATTATCTTTGGCCTAAAGAATTTGTCATTCATTCTGATCATGAAGCTTTGAAATATTTGAAAGGTCAAGCTAAACTGAACCGTAGATATGCTAAGTGGGTTGAATTCATTGAGACTTTTCCATACGTTGTTAAATACAAGAAAGGTAAGAAAAATGTGGTAGCTAATGCATTGTCTAGGAAACATGTGCTTTTCACTCAATTGGAAGTAAAGGTTCCAGGGCTAGAAAGTTTGAAAGATTTATATGCTTCGATCACGACTTTTCAGCACCATATTCTAATTGCAAAGATGGGAAAGGGTGGGATAAGTTTCATGTTCATGATGGTTTCTCTTCGTATGAACAAACAATGCATTCCGAGTCTTTCGTGCGTTTGCTACTATTGCAGGAGTCTCATGCGGGAGGATTGTTGGGTCACTTTGGAAGAGAGAAGACGTACATGATGTTAGCTGATCATTTCTATTGGCCTAAGATGAGGCGAGATGTCGAGAGGTTTGTTCAACGATGCGTGACGTGCCATAAAGCGAAGTCAAAGCTCAATCCACATGGTTTGTATACTCCACTTCCAGTTCCTAATGCTCCTTGGGAAGATATTAGTATGGATTTTGTTCTAGGATTGCCTAGAACTAAGAGGAGGATTCTGTGTTTGTTGTTGTGGATAGGTTTTCTAAAATGGCTCATTTTATTCCCTGTCATAAGAGCGACGACGCGTCGCATGTAGTGACTTGTTTTTCGTGGAAATTGTGAGGCGCATGGCATGCCAAGAACCATTGTATCTGATTGAGATGTCAAATTTATGAGCTACTTTTGGAAGACTTTGTGGGCCAAACTTGGGACAAAGTTGCTCTTTTCGACAACTTGTCATCCACAAACCGATGGACAAACAGAGGTCGTGAACCGTACACTCTCAATGCTGCTGCGGACAATGATAAAAAGAATTTAAAGAGTGGGAAGATTGCCTACCACATGTTGAATTTGCATATAATCGGGTGGTGCATTCTACCACTCAACTATGTCCATTTGAGGTGGTGTATGGTTTCAAACCGATCACACCACTTGACTTGATGGCACTTCCATTACAAGAACATTACAAATATGGAGGCTTCTAAGCGTGCTGATTTTGTGAAAAGCTCCATGAAAAGACTAAAGAGGTGATTGAAAAGAAGGTACGTGCTTATGCTTCTAAGGCTAACAAGACTAGAAAGAAAATGCTATTTGAACCGGTGATCTAGTATGGGTACACCTTCGCAAAGAACGCTTTCCAGAGAAGCGTAAATCAAAATTGATGCCCGTGGTGATGGTCCTTTTAAAGTGCTTGCCAAGATCAATGATAATGCATACAAGATAGAGCTTCCAGGAGACGATTATGGGGTGAGCACTACTTTCAATGTTGCTGATTTATCACCATTCTTTGGACAAGATGGCACAGAGTCGAGGACGACTCCTTTTCAAGAGGGGGAGGATGATGAGGACATCTCTACTACATATTCATCGTCCACTTCAAGTGTGCATGGCAAAGCTATTGATAAGGCTCGGGAAGGACCTATGACAAGAGCAAGAGCTAAGCTACTTCAACAGCAGGTGCTTTTGTTCCTTAGAGATTCTTCTATTACGTTAGATGAGAATAACATACTACCTAATGCAAATATGTTATGCCTTCTCAGATTTGAAGCAACAGAAGATCAAGTGGAGAAGGACCAACCTACCACGAGTCATGAGAAGGAGAGTCCATGCGGGCAAGGAGCTATGATATATCTGTCCAACAATTTCTCAATCAAGCAGCCCATGCGGTTTGATCAAGAAGGAAAGAAGCCCATTTGATGGGAGAGCAAAAGGGGAAGAAACCCAAGGACTTAAACTACAAGCTTTGGATAAGATTTACATGCCAAATTCGGACTTCCCACGTGCTCAATCCAATTCAAACTCGGATTCAACTCAGAATTAAATTCGGATTCGGTTCGGGACAGCCTGACAGACAGTTACTAAAAAGGCCATAACTTTTACAAACGGAGTCCGATTCAGGTGTTCTTGTACTCGTTGGAAAGATAATTTCAAGGGCTACGCAATGGATCTGGCCCCACCTTCAAATTCGTTACGGATAAAAAGTTATGACCGAAACATGGTGACGGTTTAATTTTAGGTTTTTCCTTTTGTGTGAGTTTGTTTCCAAATACATGTAGGGATGAGTTAGAGTTGGTTTAGAACCTCTTGGCCAGCCATGAGGTGGATAGGCTACTATATATTGAGGGTTAGACCCCCATTGTAAGGCAGACCACGTTTGAGAATTATGAATCTACTAAAGTTTGTTCAAGTTTAGCATTGTTGCCTAAGTTCCATAGGGAATTAGGAGTGATTTTCTTCAATCAAGATCGTTCACTCTTTCCGTTGGGAATTGGGTGCACGATAGATCTTCGCTTGGTGGTCGGCGAAATCAACACGAGTGTGTTATGGCGGATTAAAGAGTGTTCGTCCCTTGCATTGGCATTGGAGGATCATTACGATTCATCAAGACTCCCGTGAGTATCCATCCTAACAAATTCCCCGTATCTTCGATACACGACACAATCACAGCAAAGTCCCGTAGGACACACAAATAACAAATTCAATTGTTTGCTATCAACTCGCAAGCATCGACATCGAGCATTGCAAATCAACATGACTGACAGAAACAAAAATGCAATGCTTGACCCAATCCCATCCTAATGTGCACCTGTGTGTTAAGTTTTAGCAGTTGCATAACTTAAGCCAAGTCTTAATTTAATAACCAATCCGTTGCCAAATTATCCACCACGGACCTAACGCCCGCTCGATACCAATCAGAACACCGGCCCCTCTCTGGGCCCAAAGTGCTACCACATACTCTGTAATATTACCAACTCCGACTCTTGCCACTGGACTTGCGACACAATTCTTTTATTTGAATAACAACCAAACGACAAAAGTCGAGATGCTTGACATTAAGCGCAGAGGTAAAATTTGCTAATTACCAAAGGGTACTCAACCATTCAAGGCTTAATATATCAATTATAGATGATGTGTGAATTACTGTTGCATGTGAACAACTGTGCTATTCCCGCCCATGCATGTCGTCTTCAACAGATTCCTAAAAAAACAACGACAAAGCAAGGGTGAGTCCGGAGACTCAGCAAGCACACGATAAAACAATAACACCATTTTAGTAATTCAATCAATATCACGAACTGTAAGCTGTAAGTTAAGTATGTAACTGTATACTGTAAATCTATCCTATGTCTGTAAACTGTATTTTCAATTCTATGTCTGTAAACTGTAAACCAATGCTGTAATTGTAAACTGTAAGTCAATGTCAGAATCAGAACTGTAAGTCAATGTCAGAATCGTAAATGTAAATCACAACTATCGTAATCGATCACTTTCTCTGTCACTTCCATGCAATGCAATATCATGCAATGCATCTATATGCTCAGATGTGTAAATCACAACCGCTCAGAATCGTATCACTTTCTGTCACTTCCATGCAATGCAATATCATGCAACGATCTGTATACTCAGAATCGTAGCTTATCTGGGGTATAGTCGAGGGTCCGCCCGTCGATGGACCACTCATTTGCCTACCTCTGTAGGTCTTATTCCAGAGCACTCCGGACTAGTCATTTGACTTTCTCACCGACCTGGCTCTTATTCAAGAGCACTCCGGACTAGTCGTATGACTTTCTCACCGACCTGGCTCTTATGCATTTTGCATGATGCAATATGCTCCAAATATGAATGTCTAATCAGAAACGATATCCATCAAGGTATGATTAGCACAATTCATATACATCATCTCATAAATACTGTAAATCATAGCATAGAAACACGAGTAACAAACATTCACCACATTTACTGTTCTACCATGCACTTGCCTGTTAACCTGGCAGACGGCGCCTGGACGGCACCAGACCTGAACTGTCACCTGAACAAGCAATACCCAGACTCAATATATTATAGCAATACACGCACATAGACGAATGGAATCGTTCCTATGCGCAAAACCAACATGAACCCCAATCTTTCACTGGATACCATCCCACTACTTCGGTACTCGAACAACCATGCCTTTCTAACCCGAAGCCTATCACAACAAATATTCCGGATCTGGTAACCGACATAACTCTCCTACATATTCTTGGTTACCATAATTTACATATCACACCAGCTAAAACTCCGATCTCACATCGACTGTGGCCATCCCGAAGGCATATTATCCAAATCATACCACCAAACTCGGCATTCCAACATTCTGTAGAGCTCCAGCAATAGCCGACGTTAATTAGTCTAAACTAATTAACCCATATTCCTTTGTCCATACTAATCATTCACTGAATACTAGTCGGTTATGCATGCACTGACATAACACCACATGGCCAGCGTTCTTCACCTGTTCTACTCACACGGCCACAACATCATCGCTTGGCACATGAATTCCAGCCACTAGCCATGTTCTAACCAACGTATGCATTTATCTCACTACTCGACAAATCGGCCCTTTCATGACTCAATATCAAATATCGACATTTTAGCATCTACGCAAAACGGTAAATAAGTGGGGAAATGGTGTCGGGGCGTTACCCTAGCTTCGAATGATTGGATCGGAGCTCCTCTTTTCTTGTCTGGTGGATCGGCGGATCGAACCATCGGATCAACCTTCCCTCTTTTCTTTCCTCTCTTCTCTTTCTTCCTTTCCTCTTTCTTCTCTTTCTCTCTTTTTTCTTTTCCTTCCCAGTAACGACGGCTCTCTCCGGCCTTCTCTTTCTTTTCTCCCTCTTCCTTTTTCCTACTTTTCTTCCACGGCCGGCGTCTCCTCTTCTTTCTTTGTCCTTCACGCCGACACCCCTTCTTCCGTTCTTCACTCCCGCCGGCCAACTCCTCCTCCTCTCTTTATTTCCCTTCCATGGCAGCTCCTCACTCTCCTCTCTTCCACGCTCCGTCCGACTTCTCGCTCTTGTCTTCTCCTTACTCGGCCGACGACCCCCTTCTCTCCCTCACGGCCAGCGACTCCCACCTGCTACTACAACCGGCCCTCCTCCACCCCCGTGGAGCGACGGCGACGGCAGCGCGAGCGGGGAGGTGGGCGTGAGTGAGGCGGCAACGCGCGAGCTGGGCGGCGTTCGTCATGAAGAGCGGGGAGGCACGCCGGGAGGCGACGAGGCACGGTCGGAGGAGCAGCAGCTGATGCGGATACGCATATGCTTAGCACTTTTAAGTCAAATACATTATTTCACTGGAAAGAAGCATTGAGCCGCATTAAATATTGTCAGGTGAATTTGTTTCTTAATGAATTTCCTTCTATTTGTGGGAACGATATACTACCTTATGCCAAATTCTTGTTTATTATTAGGTTTGAATATTATGATGATTTCGGGGCCAAAGTTATGGAGAAGCACAAGGAGGAAAGAAGCCAATGCAGTGGGAGAGCAAAAAGGAAGGAGCCCAAGGACTTAAACTACAAGTTTTGGATAAGATTTTCAAGCCAAATTCGGACCTCCCACGTCCTCAATCCAATTCAAACTCGGATTCAACTCAGAACTCAATTCGGATTCGGTTCGGGACAGCCTGACATGCAGTTACTAAAAAGGCCATAACTTTCACAAACGGAGTCCGATTCAGGTGTTCTTGTACTCGTTGGAAAGATAATTTCAAGGGCTACGCAATGGATCCAGCCCCACCTTCAAATTCATCACGGATTAAAAGTTATGACCGAAACATTGTGACGGTTTAATTTTAGGTTTTTCCTTTTGTGTGAGTTTGTTTCCAAATACATGTAGGGATGTGTTGGAGTTTGTTTAGGACCTCTTGGCCAGCCATGAGGTGGCCAGGGTACTATATATTAAGGGTTAGACCCTCATTGTAAGGGGACCACGTTTGAGAATAATGAATCTACTAAAGTTTGTTCGAGTTAGCATTGCTACCGAAGTTCCATAGGGAATTAGGAGTTACTTTCTTCAATCAAGATCGTTCAGCCTTTCCATTGGGAATTGGGTGCACGATAGATCTTCGCTTGGTGGTCGGCGAAATCAACACGAGTGTGGTTTGGCGGATTAAAGAGTGTTCGTCCCTTGCATTGGCATTGGAGGATCATTGCGATTCATCAAAGACTCCCGTGAGTATCCATCCTACGTCGAGAAGATCGGGCGACCCCGTATCATCTTGGTATCAGAGCGCGGTTTACTCGGTAGGATCTTATCCCTTTAAATTTCAGTTTATTACTTGCTGTCCTATAGTCCATAAACCGAAAACACAAAAAAAAAATCCAAACCCTAGTTTCGCATCTGCTATTTTTTCGTGAGTTTTATTATGTCTTGATCCATTAGAAATTTTGTTTACGTGCTGATCGTTCGTGTTTATTTGCGTAGCTTAATCTTTGTGGCCAATCCAAAATTCAAACAGAATATCCGATCGCTACAGTGCGTGAACAGTACTGTACAGTACCGTGAACAGTAATGCTACAGTGCCGCGTGGAAAAAAAATTTTTGCTATTTTTATTTCATCAATTGAGACTAGTTGTTGAATATTGCATCTAGGGCTGCTCTTGAGTATTCTACATCTTGCTGAATATTTGTGACCTATGCAAAATCAAAGAGACAATTAAACCTAGTTCGGCCCTTGAAAAAAAAAAGAAGAACAAGAACAAGAAAAAAAAAATTGCTAAGAAAAAAAAGAGAGAAAAAAAAACATTGGCCGAATCTAGGATGAGCTCTTAGTCCATAAATTCAGCTTGTGTATTTAATTCCTTTGAGCAATCTTGTGCCCTTACATTCATATCATTGCAATTGGCTAGCGTCTTTCCTAGTACTTAGTGCAAAACGAGCTATCTAATCTTTAATTTCAGATTGCCTCTAGTTAGCTCATTCCTTTGTTTGCATTGAGTCATATTGATCTTTGTGTGTGCGTTCATATACTTCACTTAAATCTTTTGGATCAGCACTTAGGCAAAGTATTCTAACTTGGATTATTACTTAATTTTACAACATCGAGAAATCAGATCGTGTAGGATAAATGCTTCCTAACCAAACTCCACAAAATATCCTTTGTCGTGCAATTGTGAGTCACTTTTAAATCCGCTTGATCATCACTTGTTATTATAGCACCACCAAGTGTAAGTTTCTTTTGGCCTCAATTCACTTCAGAAAGGTAAGAACTTTACTTGGGAGAGGAAAAGTGAGATTGAGTGAACTCCACATATTGCCCATATATTTGTGGTTTTGGTGTCTTCTTTGTACAATCTAACCATGGCAGGTGGAGAAGATAACTATGGTGATGAGATTAAAGTGGGTATGAAGGATTTCTGCATTGAGCTCAATCAACAAATGAAGGTGATACATAAAAACATCGTGAATGATATTGTGCGAGCACTTCGTCCACAACAAGAAGAAGATAGCTTTGTTCCTTTCTATGGCAGTGATGATCCAGAGGAGTATCTTGAGTGGGAATGGCAAATGGAGAAAGTGTTTAGATTTCCAAAACTTTCCAAAGAACAAGAGGTGAAACGTGCCACGAGGGAGTTTGAAGACTATGCTTATAGTTGGTGGCAACAACTAATTGGAAAACAATTCATTAAATCTTGGTCAGATTTGAAGGTGTTCATGAGGAGCGAGTTTGTGCCATCCTACTATGCGCAGGAATTGCTTCACCATTTGGAGAATATCACACAAGGTAGTAATACTGTCCAAGATTACTATTTTGAACTGCAAGATGCGATGTGTCGTGCCGGTGTCACTAGTCCATCAAGAGAGAAGGCATACTTCAAGGGCGGCTTGAATTCTGAGATCGCCGCTATACTTCAACATAAATATTTTATTAACGTGCATGATCTTGTGAATTGTGCTATCAAAGAGGAGAAGAGACTTATGGAGACACGTACATCACGGTTCAATCCATGTCCATACTTCAGCTCTTATGGTTCCAATAGTGTGACACGTGCGAAGATGACCGAGCATGGGACTTTCCCTTCGGTAAAGGAGACATCTTGTGCTGCCCCAATGATACATACAACAATTGAGATGCATCAAAACCTATGTGAGAATGAGAGCCACATAGCCAAATTGAGAGATAGTGCTAAAAAGAGTGAGCTGTGTGATTCCACCATATGTGAGTTTGAGAGCATCCAAACTGAGAGTGTGAGAGATACACCAAAAGAAAAGAGAGAAGTAGAAGATAGACAAAGTGAGGTTGATTTTGAAACTAACACATTAATATCTACATCTAGTATTGTTTCTCACATTGTGCAGGTTGATATTAAAGAAGATGAGTCAAATATTCAACAACTAGCACCATTGGAGATAAACGATGAGGAGATAATCATAGTTAAAGATGAAGTACTTGCTGATCCGTTGTTACATCATGATGATTTAATACCTACAACACCTACATCAACTGAGGAGAACAACAAAGGTAACAATATTGGTGCTGAAATTAATTGTGAAACAGTGAGTACTTGTGAGAACTCATATATACGAATGAAAATTCCATGTTCTGAAATTTCTTTGCTCAATTTACATAATGTGGAATTGATTACTCATAAGGAAGTTCTTACGAGAATATCTCCTGATGATTCTTTATATTATATTATGTTCGATGACCCTAAAGAGCTATCTAGTGTCATTGAGAATGTTGCTGAAATTGCATGTTTAAAATCACTAGTTAGTTCCTATGCCTATACATGTAAGTTCAATTTGATCGGAGATTATGGTGTAGATGACAACTTTTATGTTTATCGAATATGCATTACATGTGATAAGCTTGCCGAGTTGAAATTGCATATTTTGGACAAACAATCTTTTATACCACGTCATGATCACAATGAGATGAGGTTTAACAATAGTGCTTGCTGTTTACAAAGATTTCTTGTGCCTACTTGTTCCTCTTTCGATGAACAATCATGTACAGATAATCAGAGTAGCACAGCTGAAGCAATGAAGGCAATTAAAATTTTATCTTCCATATTTGAACCATTTGATCTGGTTTTCCCCATTAATGACTTGTCCACGTACTTCGCAAAGTCGAGGACGACTTTTTCTTATGGGAGGAGAATGGTGTGAATGAAAACATTGCAATATATGCATTTGATAGCTATTGTAGTATCAATTGGTTTGTGCAAAACAGTGAGAATGAGAATGACACAATAATTGATTCATACATATACCACGCATATGTGTTGTTCTTTTGCTTACTACACCTCTAGGTAATAGTAATGTGAAAGACGAAAGGGGTGTAACTGACCAATACATATACCATGCATACACATTGTATTCTTTGTTTAGTACAATTTCAGGCTATCAAAAGCCGAGGACGGCTTTTCTTGAAGAAGGGGAGGATGATGCGGATACGCATATGCTTAGCACTTTTAAGTCAAATACATTATTTCACTGGAAAGAAGCATTGAGCCGCATTAAATATTGTCAGGTGAATTTGTTTCTTAATGAATTTCCTTCTATTTGTGGGAACGATATACTACCTTATGCCAAATTCTTGTTTATTATTAGGTTTGAATATTATGATGATTTCGGGGCCAAAGTTATGGAGAAGCACAAGGAGGAAAGAAGCCAATGCAGTGGGAGAGCAAAAAGGGAGGAGCCCAAGGACTTAAACTACAAGTTTTGGATAAGATTTTCAAGCCAAATTCGGACCTCCACGTCCTCAATCCAATTCAAACTCGGATTCAACTCAGAACTCAATTCGGATTCGGTTCGGGACAGCCTGACAGCAGTTACTAAAAAGGCCATAACTTTCACAAACGGAGTCCGATTCAGGTGTTCTTGTACTCGTTGGAAAGATAATTTCAAGGGCTACGCAATGGATCCAGCCCCACCTTCAAATTCATCACGGATTAAAAGTTATGACCGAAACATTGTGACGGTTTAATTTTAGGTTTTTCCTTTTGTGTGAGTTTGTTTCCAAATACATGTAGGGATGTGTTGGAGTTTGTTTAGGACCTCTTGGCCAGCCATGAGGTGGCAGGGTACTATATATTAAGGGTTAGACCCTCATTGTAAGGGGACCACGTTTGAGAATAATGAATCTACTAAAGTTTGTTCGAGTTAGCATTGCTACCAAGTTCCATAGGGAATTAGGAGTTACTTTCTTCAATCAAGATCGTTCAGCCTTTCCATTGGGAATTGGGTGCACGATAGATCTTCGCTTGGTGGTCGTGAAATCAACACGAGTGTGGTTTGGCGGATTAAAGAGTGTTCGTCCCTTGCATTGGCATTGGAGGATCATTGCGATTCATCAAAGACTCCGTGAGTATCCATCCCACGTCGAGAAGATCGGGCGACCCGTATCGTCGCCGGCGGCGGGCAACTGGCAACAATGCAGCGGCAGCGGCGGCGGCGATGTGACGCGTCTTGGCGGCGGCGTGGGAAAGCGGCGGCGCTCGTGGGGAATATGGCGGCGGCTGCCAGAGGGCGAGCGGCGGCATTGGCGGCAAGCGGCGGCGCCGACAACTACACGAACGACCACAACGGTGCGGAAACAACGGCGAAAGAAGAGCGAGCAAGGAAGTAAACCGACTTTGCTTCTTCCCCTCCCCAGATCTTTCTCTTATATGGGCATACCATGGGCCGGGCTGGGCCGAGCCGGCCCAGGTATTACATTCTACCCCCCTTAACAGAATTCGACCCCGAATTCTGAAACTCAATAATCTGTTTGAAAAACAAACTGAGCCGAACCTAAATCAATCAGGCGGTACCGTGCATGAACAACTCCGGGTACTTCTCGCGCATGCGAGATTCTAATTCCCACGTCGCTTCTCGCTCAGTCTGATGCGACGATAGGACTTTAACATACTTTTACGTTCTGTGCCTCAACACTCTCCGATTGCTCCATAATCCGAACTGGACGAAACTCGAAGGTGAGGTCTTGTTTGAGGGGCAATGGTTCTAGAACAATCTCATGTTCCGGATCCCTTAAGTACTTCCTCAACATAGAAACATGAAACACATTATGAACTCCTCACATAGGCTCGGGAAGATCCAAACGATATGCCAATTTTCCAATTCGTGCCAGAATCGGAAACGGCCCAATATACCGCGAACTAAGCTTCCCTTTGATACCAAATCTCACAATTCCTTTAGTGGGGACACTCTCAAGAGTACCTGACCCCCCACTTCAAATTCTAAGTCTCGCTTTCTAACATCCGCATAGCTCTTCTGCCTACTTTGGGCAGTTAGCAGATTCTGTCTAATCTCCGCCACTCATTCCACTGTCTGTTGGACCCAATCTGGTCCCAGAACTGCCTTTTTGCCTACGGAATCCCAACAGAGTGGCAATCTACACTTTCACCCGTACAGAACCTTAAATGGCGCGGCCCGAACACTGGAGTGGTAGCTATTTTTGTAGGCAAACTCCGTGAGTGCCAACTGATCCTCCCGGCTACCTTTCCACGATAAAACACAGGACCTCAACATGTCCTCTAGTGTTTGAATGGTGCGTTTGGACTGCCCATCCATCTGTGGGAGAAAAGCGGTACTAAATTGAAGTTTTGTGCCTAAAGCACTTTGCAAGCTCTCCCAAAACTTGAAGACAAACTTGGCATCTCTGTCCAAAATTATCTTCTTGGGCACACCATGCAATCTCACTATCTCACGCACATAGATTCAATCCTCACGTTATACTGTGTCTGGTCTAACACGACCAACACACATCAGGAACCTTTAACGTCTCATGCCTCGGTATAAGGGAATCCCTATCCCTCCCAGAAAATCACTCTCATCACTTGCACAAAAGAGACAACGCTACTTTTGTTTGCAACAACGAGAGCTCTTCTCTTTCACAAGAGAAGTATCGCATAACACCCATAAACCTGACTCGCTTCTACAAAGCAAAGTCTTTTATAAAGGCAATCCAATCATAGGATCAATCCATTCATCCACAAATAGTCTTTCTTCTAAAACAATTGGGAATTCACTTCCCCACAAAATATCACTTCATCACAACCAATCCTCTCAAGAGAGAGAAAACTAGACAGGAAACCAATCACATAAGAAATGCGATAACCCCGCAACTTCCCACTTAAACTCACTTTCCCTCAAAATTGAACCTGAATGAATTCCCAAATCAAGGGAACCCGAAATAATCCATTAAACATCAGTCAATCATTTCGAATACTCATTAGATTGTGGTAGGACAATTCGTCCTCCCAACATCAATCTATGAGTTACAAAACTAATTCAATCATAGGGCAATGTTCACATGAATCTAGGGATGCTTTAGTACACGACTCGCAGAGTACCCAAGCAAACCTCCACCAGCGACATATTGTCAACAGGTAACCCTATATGCCCCATCAAATTTGTATTGGATCCCATTAACTCAATCTCTCCAATACCCTTATTCTCGAGGGTTTCAATCCATGCTCTGTTTGCACCACGATAAACTCCATCAATGGTCGAGTTCAACTCATAAAATGAATCATTACTCTAGCTATTTCCTCAGTTAATGGTCACCGAACACGGTGAATATACAATTCACCCATCTGTATTTAATTCCTTATATCCACAAAATGAGTTAAGCTCCATTCAGGATTTCAGTTAATATCTGACAACTAAATCCCCTAATAGCTCTGTTTCAACTTTACCTCAATCTTTTAAACTCCACTAGCTATCAACAAATATAAGGCTCAGATATCCAAAACATAATTCGGGGAAACTCTCTCACCCGAAAAACTCACTCTTGACACTATCATTGATTCACCACATATATGTGATGTTAAGTTACATCACTTCCCATAGACGCTACCGATAGCAGCAACACAATTGGTTTTTGCCCCTAAGGCCGGTATTTTCCTCAATCAATTTCTCACAAAGATTATGGCATAAGATCAACTCGGCCACACAAATCTTTATTATCACCTCAATACTAACATATCAACCACCCTCACTATAGATCTAAGACTAGCAGAGTTTCATGTTATGAATTTAACATTCATCAACATAAACCTTCTCAAGGCTCATCAAACTCTTACCACTTTACTGTACACAATAGTACCGTCATCGTAACTATCTCGTGTGAAACCACACAAGGTGTGGATATAATTCCGTCATCAAAATATCCACTACCAGTTAACAATCTCATAAGCACCTGATTCCAAGGCACTAACGAAAATTCACAAACTCAACTCTTTAGAGGTAATCAATAACCAAGATTTCAACATATAACATACGTACTCCTGTGAACCGCATTTACGTTTGTCTTAAACATAAGATCCCTCTGTTCTACCTCCATAGGCGTGCTCATAATTTCCCACAAATGCGGTGGCAAATTCACTAACTCATGCCTTATAGATTGCTGTCAATCTCACTAAGACTTTATTAGCTTCATCCCTTAAAATTCAAGTCTCACTCAGCTCTGCAATAGTTCTTCTCCATTTAATTTAGCTAGGAGATTTATCTGACATCAAGATCCCCATTCTTGTCCTCCCAACTAATCCCAATAGAGTTCTAACATTACAACTATTAGAACCTTCTAAAACATCGATCGTGATTATAATAATCATTCATGATGCGAGATTGGTGCTTAGCTTTATAATCATTCGCCTATCATCAATTGAAAGGATAACTCCAAGAGAGACTTTTCACCAAGATAATAGATTAACACACTTCTTAGCAAGTCTAGATTGCATGGCTTGGTTTATCGATTGGGACCAAAGAAAAACCAATAATTCAAATCCAACTATTAAGCGGAATGGATCTGCCTTACGCCACTACTTATATAACTACTAAATCTCCATTTGATTCAAACCAATGTCAACCCCACAGACATAACTAAAGTTAATTTCTCTCCTGGATTCTCACAATTTAGAATTGCATGCTCTACCAGCCCGTTACTTTAACCACCATATCCCACATCCGCGTAACCAAATATTTCAACCACTATTGGGTATTGCCTTCTCCAAAAGCATTGGTCTCACCACGTAAGTCACTCCAATCATTCATATAATCAAAACTCCCCCAAATACCAGACTTGCATATAGCACTCCTCACTATCGGGTATTATCAAACAACTCAATGAATTGCTCACCAAAGGGAACCAATTTCCCAAAATTGAAGCAAATCATCACTACCTCACTGTCACCAATGGCAACATGACCAGGCCTCTCCCGTGGCCACGGTCTCAGTCTCTATAGCATCGATACACGACACAATCACAGCAAAGTCCCGTAGGACACACAAATAACAAATTCAAATGTTTGCTATCAACTCGCAAGCATCGACATCGAGCATTGCAAATCAACATGACTGACAGAAACAAAAATGCAATGCTTGACCCAATCCCATCCTAATGTGCACCAGTGTGTTAAGTTTTAGCAATTGCATAACTTAAGCCAAGTCTTAATTTAATAACCAATCCGTTGCCAAATTATCCACCACGGACCTAACGCCCGCTCTGATACCAACTGTAACACCCCGGCACCTCTCTGGGCCCAATGTGCTACCACACACTGTAATATTACCAACTCCGACTCTTGCCACTGGACTTGCGACACAATTCTTTTATTTGAATAACAACCAAACGACAAAAGTCGAGATGCTTGACATTAAGCGCAGCAGAGGTAAAAATTTGCTAATTACCAAAGGGTACTCAACCATTCAAGGCTTAATATATCAATTATAGATGATGTGTGAATTACTGTTGCATGTGAACAACTGTGCTATTCCCGCCCATGCATGTCGTCTTCAACAGATTCCTAAAAAAACAACGACAAAGCAAGGGTGAGTCCGGAGACTCAGCAAGCACACGATAAAACAATAACACCATTTTAGCAATTCAATCAATATCACGAACTGTAAGCTGTAAGTTAAGTCTGTAACTGTATACTGTAAATCTATCCTATGTCTGTAAACTGTATTTTCAATTCTATGTCTGTAAACTGTAAACTGTATATCAATGTTGTAATTGTAAACTGTAAGTCAATGTCAGAATCAGAAAGCGTAAGTCAATCAGAATCAGAAAGCGTAAATCACAACTATCTGTAACTATATCACTTTTTCTGTCACTTCCATGCAATGCAATATCATGCAATGCATCTGCATACTCAGAATCAAATCACAACATGCTCAGAATGTATCACTTTCTGTCACTTCCATGCAATGCAATATCATGCAATGCATCAGATACTCAGAATCGTAGCTTATACTCAGGTAGACGAGGTCCACCGTCGATGGACCACTCATTTGCCTACCTCAGGGTCTTATTCCAGAGCACTCCGGACTAGTCATTTGACTTTCTCACCGACCTGGCTCTTATTCAAGAGCACTCCGGACTAGTCGTATGACTTTCTCACCGACCTGGCTCTTATGCATTTTGCATGATGCAATATGCTCCAAATATGAATGTCTAATCAGAAACGATATCCATCAAGGTATGATTAGCACAATTCATATACATCATCTCATAAATACTGTAAATCATAGCATAGAAACACGAGTAACAAACATTCACCACAATTTACTGTTCTACCATGCACTTGCCTGTTAACCTGGCAGACGGCGCCTGGACGGCACCGGACTGAATGTCACTGAACAAGCAATACCCGGACTCAATACATAATAGCAATACGCACATAGACGAATGGAATCGTTCCTATCGCAAAACCAACATGAACCCCAATCTTTCATGGATACCATCCCACTACTTGATTACTCGAACAACCATGTCTTTCTAACCGAAGCCTATCACGGCAAATATTCGGATCGGTAACCGACATAACTCTACTACATATTCTTGGTTACCATAATTTACATATCACACCAGCTAAAACTCCGATCTCACATCGACTGTGGCCATCCCGAAGGCATATTATCCAAATCATACCACCAAACTCGGCATTCCAACATTCTCAGAGCTCCGGCAATAGCCGGCGTTAATTAGTCTAAACTAATTAACCCATATTCCTTTGTCCATCTTGATCATTCATCGAATACTAGTCGGTTATGCATGCACCGACATAACAACACATGGCCAGCGTTCTTCACCTGTTCTACTCACACGGCCACAACATCATCGCTTGGCACATGAATTCCAGCCACTAGCCATGTTCTAACCAACGTATGCATTTATCTCACTACTCGACAAATCGGCCCTTTCATGACTCAATATCAAATATCGACATTTTAGCATCTACATAAAGCGGTAAATAAGTGGGAAATGGTCTCGGGCGTTACCTAGCTTCGAATGATTGGATCGAGCTCCTCTTTTCTTGTTTTGGCTGGATCGGCGGATCGAACCTTGGATCAACCTTCCCCTCTTTTTCTTTCCTCTCTTCTCTTTCTTCCTTTCCTCTTTTCTTCTCTTTCTCTCTTTTTTTTCTTTTCCTTCCCAGTAGTAGGCTCTCTCCTGGCCTTCTCTTTTCTTTTCTCCCTCTTCCTTTTTCCTACTTTTCTTCCACGGCCGGCGGCTCCTCTTCTTTCTTTGTCCTTCACGCCGACACCCCTTCTTCCGTTCTTCACTCCCGTCGGCCAACTCCCTCCTCCTCTCTTTATTTCCCTTCCATGGCAGCTCCTCACTCTCCTCTCTTCCACGCTCCGTCCGACTTCTCGCTCTTGTCTTCTCCTTACTCGGCCGGCGACCCCCTTCTCTCCCTCACGGCCAGCGACTCCCTCCTGCTACAACCGGCCCTCCTCCACCCCCGTGGAGCGACGGCGGCGGCAGCGCGAGCGGGGAGGCGGGCGTGAGTGAGGCGGCAACGTGGCTGGGCGTTCGTCATGAAGAGCGGGAGGCACGGCGGAGGCGACGAGGCACGGTCGGAGGAGCAAGCGGCGGCGGCGGCAAGAATCGCGGCAAGCGGCGCGGCAATGCGCGCGACGCGGCGGCGGCGGCGTGGGAAAGCAACGGCGGAGGCGTGGGGAATATGCCGGCACCGACGGAGGCGACGAGCGGCGGCATTGGGGGCGGCAGCGGCGGCGACTACTACTACTAACGACGACAACGGTAGGGAAACAACGGCGAAGAAAGAGCAAGGGAAGTAAAACTAACTTTGCTTCTTCCTCCCGGATCTTTCTCTTATATGGGCATACCATGGGCGGGCCTGGGCGGCCGGCCCGGTATTACATTCTAGCCCCTTAATGAATTCGACCAGATGCGAAACTCAATAATCTGTTTGAAAAACAAACTGAGCCGAACCTAAATCAACTGTAACTGGTACCCGTACAGAACAACTCCGGGTACTTCTCGCGCATGCGAGATTCTAATTCCCACGTCGCTTCTCGCTCAGTCTGATGCGACGATAGGACTTTAACATACTTTTACGTTCTGTGCCTCAACACTCTCCGATTGCTCCATAATCCGAACTGGACGAAACTCGAAGGTGAGGTCTTGTTTGAGGGGCAATGGTTCTAGAACAATCTCATGTTCCGGATCCCTTAAGTACTTTCTCAACATAGAAACATGAAACACATTATGAACTCCTCACATAGGCTCGGGAGGATCCAAACGATATGTCAATTTTCCAATTCGTGCCAGAATCGGAAACGGCCCAATATACCGCGAACTAAGCTTCCCTTTGATACCAAATCTCACAATTCCTTTAGTGGGAGACACTCTCAAGAGTACCTGACCCCCCACTTCAAATTCTAAGTCTCGCTTTCTAACATCCGCATAGCTCTTCTGCCTACTTTGGGCAGTTAGCAGATTCTGTCTAATCTCCGCCACTCATTCCACTGTCTGTTGGACCCTATCTGGTCCCAGAAGTGCCTTTTCGCCTCGGAATCCCAGCAGTGGCGTCTACACTTTCACCCATACAGAACCTTAAATGGCGCGGCCCGAACACTGGAGTGGTAGCTGTTTTTGTAGGCAAACTCCGTGAGTGCCAACTGATCCTCCCGGCTACCTTTCCACGATAAAACACAGGACCTCAACATGTCCTCTAGTGTTTGAATGGTGCGTTTGGACTGCCCATCCATCTGTGGGTGAAAAGCGGTACTAAATTGAAGTTTTGTGCCCAAAGCACTTTGCAAGCTCTCCCAAAACTTGAAGACAAACTTGGCATCTCTGTCCAAAATTATCTTCTTGGGCACACCATGCAATCTCACTATCTCACGCACATAGATTCAATCCTCACGTTATACTGTGTCTGGTCTAACACGACCAACACACATCAGGAACCTTTAACGTCTCATGCCTCGGTATAAGGGAATCCCTATCCCTCCCAGAAAATCACTCTCATCACTTGCACAAAAGAGACAACGCTACTTTTGTTTGCAACAACGAGAGCTCTTCTCTTTCACAAGAGAAGTATCGCATAACACCAGTAAACTGACTCGCTTCTACAAAGCAAAGTCTTTTATAAAGGCAATCCAATCATAGGATCAATCCATTCATCCACAAATAGTCTTTCTTCTAAAACAATTGGGAATTCACTTCCCCACAAAATATCACTTCATCACAACCAATCCTCTCAAGAGAGAGAAAACTAGACAGGAAACCAATCACATAAGAAATGCGATAACCCCGCAACTTCCCACTTAAACTCACTTTCCCTCAAAAGTGAACCTGAATGAATTCCCAAATCAAGGGAACCCGAAATAATCCATTAAACATCAGTCAATCATTTCGAATACTCATTAGATTGTGGTAGGACAATTCGTCCTCCCAACATCAATCTATGAGTTACAAAACTAATTCAATCATAGGGCAATGTTCACATGAATCTAGGGATGCTTTAGTACACGACTCGCAGAGTACCCAAGCAAACCTCCACCAGCGACATATTGTCAACAGGTAACCCTATATGCCCCATCAAATTTGTCCTGGATCCTATTAACTCAATCTCTCCAATACCCTTATTCTCGAGGGTTTCAATCCATGCTCTGTTTGCACCACGATAAACTCCATCAATGGTCGAGTTCAACTCATAAAATGAATCATTACTCTAGCTATTTCCTCAGTTAATGGTCACCGAACACGGTGAATATACAATTCACCCATCTGTATTTAATTCCTTATATCCACAAAATGAGTTAAGCTCCATTCAGGATTTCAGTTAATATCTGATAACTAAATCCCCCTAATAGCTCTGTTTCAGCTTTACCTCAATCTTTTAAACTCCACTAGCTATCAACAAATATAAGGCTCAGATATCCAAAACATAATTCGGGGAAACTCTCTCACCCGAAAAACTCACTCTTGACACTATCATTGATTCACCACATATATGTGATGTTAAGTTACATCACTCCCCATAGACGCTACCGATTGCAGCAACACAATTGGTTTTTGCCCCTAAGGCCGGTATTTTCCTCAATCAATTTCTCACAAAGATTATGGCATAAGATCAACTCGGCCACACAAATCTTTATTATCACCTCAATACTAACATATCAACCACCCTCACTATAGATCTAAGACTAGCGAGTTTCATGTTATGAATTTAACATTCATCAACATAAACCTTCTCAAGGCTCATCAAACTCTTACCACTTTACTGTACACAATAGTACCGTCATCGTAACTATCTCGTGTGAAACCACACAAGGTGTGGATATAATTCCGTCATCAAAATATCCACTACCAGTTAACAATCTCATAAGCACCTGATTCCAAGGCACTAACGAAAATTCACAAACTCAACTCTTTAGAGGTAATCAATAACCAAGATTTCAACATATAACATACGTACTCCTGTGAACCGCATTTATGTTTGTCTTAAACATAAGATCCCTCTGTTCTACCTCCATAGGCGTGCTCATAATTTCCCACAAATGCGGTGGCAAATTCACTAACTCATGCCTTATAGATTGCTGTCAATCTCACAAAGACTTTATTAGTTTCATCCCTTAAAATTCAAGTCTCACTCAGCTCTGCAATAGTTCTTCTCCATTTAATTTAGCTGGGAGATTTATCTGACATCAAGATCCCCATTCTTGTCCTCCCAACTAATCCCAATAGAGTTCTAACATTACAACTATTAGAACCTTCTAAAACATCGATCGTGATTATAATAATCATTCATGATGCGAGATTGGTGCTTAGCTTTATAATCATTCGCCTATCATCAATTGAAAGGATAACTCCAAGAGAGACTTTTCACCAAGATAATAGATTAACACACTTCTTAGCAAGTCTAGATTGCATGGCTTGGTTTATCGATTGGGACCAAAGAAAAACCAATAATTCAAATCCAACTATTAAGCGGAAATGGATCTGCCTTACGCCACTACTTATATAACTACTAAATCCCCATTTGATTCAAACCAATGTCAACCCCACAGACATAACTAAAGTTAATTTCTCTCCTGGATTCTCACAATTTAGAATTGCATGCTCTACCAGCCCGTTACTTTAACCACCATATCCCACATCCGCCTAACCAAATATTTCAACCACTATTGGGTATTGCCTTCTCCAAAAGCATTGGTGTCACCACGTAAGTCACTCAATCATTCATATAATCAAAACTCCCCAAATACCAGACTTGCATATAGCACTCCTCACTATCGGGTATTATCAAACAACTCAATGAATTGCTCACCAAAGGGAACCAATTTCCCAAAATTGAAGCAAATCATCACTACCTCACTGTCACCAATGGCAACATGACCAGGCCTCTCCCGTGGCCACGGTCTCACTCTCTATAGCATCGATACACGACACAATCACAGCAAAGTCCCGTAGGACACACAAATAACAAATTCAAATGTTTGCTATCAACTCATAAGCATCGACATCGAGCATTGCAAATCAACATGACCGAAACAAAATGCAATGCTTGACCCAATCCCATCCTAATGTGCACCAGTGTGTTAAGTTTTAGCAATTGCATAACTTAAGCCAAGTCTTAATTTAATAACCAATCCGTTGCCAAATTATCCACCACGGACCTAACGCCCACTCTGATACCAACTGTAACACCCCGGCCCCTCTCTGGGCCCAATGTGCTACCACATACTCTGTAATATTACCATCTCCGACTCTTGCCACTGGACTTGCGACACAATTCTTTTATTTGAATAACAACCAAACGACAAAAGTCGAGATGCTTGACATTAAGCGCAGCAGAGGTAAAAATTTGCTAATTACCAAAGGGTACTCAACCATTCAAGGCTTAATATATCAATTATAGATGATGTGTGAATTACTGTTGCATGTGAACAACTGTGCTATTCCCGCCCATGCATGTCGTCTTCAACAGATTCCTAAAAAAACAACGACAAAGCAAGGGTGAGTCCGGAGACTCAGCAAGCACACGATAAAACAATAACACCATTTTAGCAATTCAATCAATATCGTGATATGTAAGCTGTAAGTTAAGTCTGTAACTGTATACTGTAAATCTATCCTATGTCTGTAAACTGTATTTTCAATTCTATGTCTCGTAAGCGTAAGCGTAAATCAATGTGTAATTGTAAAGCGTAAGTCAATCAGAATCAGAAAGCTGTAAGTCAATGTCAGAATCAGTAAGCGTAAATCACAACTATCTGTAACTATATCACTTTCTCTGTCACTTCCATGCAATGCAATATCATGCAATGCATCTGTATGCTCTGTAACTGTAAATCACAACTGTCTGTAACTGTATCACTTTCTCTGTCACTTCCATGCAATGCAATATCATGCAATGCATCTGTATACTCTGTAACTGTAGCTTATACCGGTATAGTCGAGGGTCCACCCGTCGATGGACCACTCATTTGCCTACCTCTGTAGGTCTTATTCCAGAGCACTCCGGACTAGTCATTTGACTTTCTCACCGACCTGGCTCTTATTCAAGAGCACTCCGGACTAGTCGTATGACTTTCTCACCGACCTGGCTCTTATGCATTTTGCATGATGCAATATGCTCCAAATATGAATGTCTAATCAGAAACGATATCCATCAAGGTATGATTAGCACAATTCATATACATCATCTCATAAATACTGTAAATCATAGCATAGAAACACGAGTAACAAACATTCACCACAATTTACTGTTCTACCATGCACTTGCCTGTTAACCTGGCAGACGGCGCCTGGACGGCACCAGACCTGAACTGTCACCTGAACAAGCAATAACCAGACTCAATACATTATAGCAATACACGCACATAGACGAATGGAATCGTTCCTATGCGCAAAACCAACATGAACCCCAATCTTTCACTGGATACCATCCCACTACTTTGGTACTCGAACAACCATGTCTTTCTAACCCGAAGCCTATCACAGCAAATATTCCGGATCTGGTAACCGACATAACTCTACTACATATTCTTGGTTACCATAATTTACATATCACACCAGCTAAAACTCCGATCTCACATCGACTGTGGCCATCCCGAAGGCATATTATCCAAATCATACCACCAAACTCGGCAATCCAACATTCTGTAGAGCTCCAGCAATAGCCGACGTTAATTAGTCCAAACTAATTAACCCATATTCCTTTGTCCATACTGATCATTCACTGAATACTAGTCGGTTATGCATGCACCGACATAACACCACATGGCGGCGTTCTTCACCTGTTCTACTCACACGGCCACAACATCATCGCTTGGCACATGAATTCCAGCCACAAGCCATGTTCTAACCAACGTATGCATTTATCTCACTACTCGACAAATCGGCCCTTTCATGACTCAATATCAAATATCGACATTTTAGCATCTACGCAAAACGGTAAATAAGTGGGGAAATGGTCTCGGGGCGTTACCCTAGCTTCGAATGATTGGATCGGAGCTCCTCTTTTCTTGTCTTGGCTGGATCTGGTGGATCAGGCACTGGATCAACCTTCCCCTCTTTTTCTTTCCTCTCTTCTCTTTCTTCCTTTCCTCTTTCTTCTCTATCTCTTTTTTCTTTTCCTTCCCGGTAGTAGGCTCTCTCACGGCCTTCTCTTTCTTTTCTCCCTCTTCCTTTTCCTACTTTTCTTCCACGGTGGCTCCTCTTCTTTCTTTGTCCTTCACGCCGACACCCCTTCTTCCGTTCTTCACTCCCGTCGGCCAACTCCCTCCTCCTCTCTTTATTTCCCTTCCATGGCAGCTCCTCACTCTCCTCTCTTCCACGCTCCGTCCGACTTCTCGCTCTTGTCTTCTCCTTACTCGGCCGGCGACCCCCTTCTCTCCCTCACGGCCAGCGACTCCCTCCTGCTACTACAACCGGCCCTCCTCCACCCCCGTGGAGCGACGGCGACGGCAGCGAGCGGGGAGGCGGGCGTGAGTGAGGCGGCAACGCGCGAGCTGGGCGGCGTTCGTCATGAAGAGCGGGGAGGCACGCCGGGAGGCGACGAGGCACGGTCGGAGGAGCGGCGGCGGCGGCGGCGCGCGGCGGCGGCGATGCGCGGCAGCGTCGCGGCGGCGGCGTGGGAAAGCTACTACGGCGCGCGTGGGGAATATGGCGGCAGCTGCCGGAGGCGGCGGCCAAGCAGCATTGGTCGGCAGCAGCGGCGGCGACAACTACACGAACGACGACAACGGTAGGGAAACAACGGCGGAAGAAGCGAGCAAGGAAGTAAAGCGACTTTGCTTCTTCCTCCCGGATCTTTCTCTTATATGGGCATACCATGGGCGGGTCGGGCGGCCGGCCTGTATTACATTCTACCCCTTAATGAATTCGACACCGGTTCGAAACTCAATAATCTGTTTGAAAACAAACCGAGCCAAACCTAAATCAGCAGAAGCGGTACCGTGCGAACAACTCCGGGTACTTCTCGCGCATGCGAGATTCTAATTCCCACGTCGCTTCTCGCTCAGTCTGATGTGACGATAGGACTTTAACATACTTTTAAGTTCTGTGCCTCAACACTCTCTGATTGCTCCATAATCCGAACTGGACGAAACTCGAAGGTGAGGTCTTGTTTAAGGGGCAATGGTTCTAGAACAATCTCATGTTCCGGATCCCTTAAGTACTTCCTCAACATAGAAACATGAAACACATTATCAACTCCTCACATAGGCTCGGGAAGATCCAAGCGATATGCCGGTTTTCCAATTCGTGCGAATCGGAAGCGCCCAATATACCGCGAACTAAGCTTCCCTTTGATACCAAATCTCACAATTCCTTTAGTGGGAGACACTCTCAAGAGTACCTGACCCCCACTTCAAATTCTAAGTCTCGCTTTCTAACATCCGCATAGCTCTTCTGCCTACTTTGGGCAGTTAGCAGATTCTGTCTAATCTCCGCCACTCATTCCACTGCATCATTGGACCCAATCTGGTCCCGAACGCCTTTTCGCCTCGGAATCCCAGCAGTGGCGGTCTACACTTTCACCCTCTGAGAACCTTAAATGGCGCGGCCGAACACTGGAGTGGTAGCTGTTTTTGTAGGCAAACTCATGAGTGCCAACCGATCCTCCCGCTACCTTTCCCGATAAAACACAGGACCTCAACATGTCCTCTAGTGTTTGAATGGTGCGTTTGGACTGCCCATCCATCTGTGGGTGAAAAGCGGTACTAAATTAAAGTTTTGTGCCCAAAGCACTTTGCAAGCTCTCCCAAAACTTGAAGACAAACTTGGCATCTCTGTCCAAAATTATCTTCTTGGGCACACCATGCAATCTCACTATCTCACGCTTCAATCCTCACGTTATACTGTGTCTGGTCTAACACGACCAACACACATCAGGAACCTTTAACGTCTCATGCCTCGGTATAAGGGAATCCCTATCCCTCCCAGAAAATCACTCTCATCACTTGCACAAAAGAGACAACGCTACTTTTGTTTGCAACAACGAGAGCTCTTCTCTTTCACAAGAGAAGTATCGCATAACACCCATAAACCTGACTCGCTTCTACAAAGCAAAGTCTTTTATAAAGGCAATCCAATCATAGGATCAATCCATTCATCCACAAATAGTCTTTCTTCTAAAACAATTGGGAATTCACTTCCCCACAAAATATCACTTCATCACAACCAATCCTCTCAAGAGAGAGAAAACTAAACAGGAAACCAATCACATAAGAAATGCGATAACCCCGCAACTTCCCACTTAAACTCACTTTCCCTCAAAAGTGAACCTGAATGAATTCCCAAATCAAGGGAACCCGAAATAATCCATTAAACATCAGTCAATCATTTCGAATACTCATTAGATTGTGGTAGGACAATTCGTCCTCACAACATCAATCTATGAGTTACAAAACTAATTCAATCATAGGGCAATGTTCACATGAATCTAGGGATGCTTTAGTACACGACTCGCAGAGTACCCAAGCAAACCTCCACCAGCGACATATTGTCAACAGGTAACCCTATATGCCCCATCAAATTTGTACTGGATCCTATTAACTCAATCTCTCCAATACCCTTATTCTCGAGGGTTTCAATCCATGCTCTGTTTGCACCACGATAAACTCCATCAATGGTCGAGTTCAACTCATAAAATGAATCATTACTCTAGCTATTTCCTCAGTTAATGGTCACCGAACACGGTGAATATACAATTCACCATCAATGGTCGAGTTCAACTCATAAAATGAATCATTACTCTAGCTATTTCCTCAGTTAATGGTCACCGAACACGGTGAATATACAATTCACCCATCTGTATTTAATTCCTTATATCCACAAAATGAGTTAAGCTCCATTCAGGATTTCAGTTAATATCTGATAACTAAATCCCCTAATAGCTCTGTTTCAACTTTACCTCAATCTTTTAAACTCCACTAGCTATCAACAAATATAAGGCTCAGATATCCAAAACATAATTCGGGGAAACTCTCTCACCCGAAAAACTCACTCTTGACACTATCATTGATTCACCACATATATGTGATGTTAAGTTACATCACTCCCCATAGACGCTACCGATTGCAGCAACACAATTGGTTTTTGCCTCTAAGGCCGGTATTTTCCTCAATCAATTTCTCACAAAGATTATGGCATAAGATCAACTCGCCACACAAATCTTTATTATCACCTCAATACTAACATATCAACCACCCTCACTATAGATCTAAGACTAGCAGAGTTTCATGTTATGAATTTAACATTCATCAACATAAACCTTCTCAAGGCTCATCAAACTCTTACCACTTTACTGTACACAATAGTACCGTCATCGTAACTATCTCGTGTGAAACCACACAAGGTGTGGATATAATTCCGTCATCAAAATATCCACTACCGGTTAACAATCTCATAAGCACCGATTCCAAGGCACTAACGAAAATTCACAAACTCAACTCTTTAGAGGTAATCAATAACCAAGATTTCAACATATAACATACGTACTCGTGAACCGCATTTACGTTTGTCTTAAACATAAGATCCCTCTGTTCTACCTCCATAGGCGTGCTCATAATTTCCCACAAATGCGGTGGCAAATTCACTAACTCATGCCTTATAGATTGCTGTCAATCTCACAAAGACTTTATTAGTTTCATCCCTTAAAATTCAAGTCTCACTCAGCTCTGCAATAGTTCTTCTCCATTTAATTTAGCTGGGAGATTTATCGACATCAAGATCCCCATTCTTGTCCTCCCAACTAATCCCAATAGAGTTCTAACATTACAACTATTAGAACCTTCTAAAACATCGATCGTGATTATAATAATCATTCATGATGCGAGATTGGTGCTTAGCTTTATAATCATTCGCCTATCATCAATTGAAAGGATAACTCCAGAGAGACTTTTCACCAAGATAATAGATTAACACACTTCTTAGCAAGTCTAGATTGCATGGCTTGGTTTATCGATTGGGACCAAAGAAAAACCAATAATTCAAATCCAACTATTAGCGGAAATGGATCTGCCTTACGCCACTACTTATATAACTACTAAATCCCCATTTGATTCAAACCAATGTCAACCCCACAGACATAACTAAAGTTAATTTCTCTCTGGATTCTCACAATTTAGAATTGCATGCTCTACCAGCCCGTTACTTTAACCACCATATCCCACATCCGCCTAACCAAATATTTCAACCACTATTGGGTATTGCCTTCTCCAAAAGCATTGGTGTCACCACGTAAGTCACTCCAATCATTCATATAAATCTGAGACCAGACTGGCATCCCCGGCGTCACGAGCACTAGCAATTCCCGTCGGAAACTATATCATGGTGCAAACCAGCGTGTTGAAGCTAACATGTGCACTGACTACCGCACTTAACCGTAATGCTTCGATCGACTGATCTATCGCTAGCGTCCTACCTATCGCGGCGACGATTAGGAACTATGCGTACTCTTGACAAGATCGTAGTAACTATCGACGTAGCCTGCCGACGATTGCCAAGATTCATAGCTTCGGGCAAGGTCTACTGTTATTTCAAAGCTATACGTCTGACATCTCGAGTCGATCTCTAAGCTACATAACATAGAAGCTAACATGATCTACCTAATCCTTCCTCAACGGAAGCAAAGCTTCAATTCTTGCAATCTCTGCAATACGCTTACAGACCTTAGTCGTCACCTTATACAACATCGCACCAATTCCTGACACTCTAAGCTACCTCACGATAACCCATCAATTCTAATCTGTCGAACTGATCTAACTGAGCCTTCATTCCAGTGCTTATGCATCAATCCAACTGTCTCCTACTTACCAGATCGGCTCCTAGACTGCTTTGCCTCAACATCTACCACTAGCTCTCAACTCATCTCGATACAATCCTAAATTGCCAAACTGGCTAACATGCACTCAAGTCTCCTACAATGATCGGTCCAATATCTTCAGAATGGACTTATCTGCATTCACATGATACACTAACACACTGATTCTTAAGGAGCTAGACTTCACTCGCATACGTTCAATGTCGTCTAGAACTATGAGAGTTCCAACACTCAATCTCAGAATTGCAAAAACTTCATGACATTCTCCCAAATTACATCGCATACTCTATCAAATCATTCCTTGTCCAACAACTGATTAACTAATCACATAAAATCTCTGCACTCTTACTCTAGTCAATCGACTGAATATCACTCACATCACCTTCAATCTCAATCATCCATCGATATCGTCTATAACACATACCTACCGTTCATCACCATCTCATACATCATAAATCATCTCACCAAATCAGCTACATTTTGATAAGCAACCCATCATACAATTCCATTTAACACTGAATCTCAATGCAAATCATAATTAAGCAAGTCTCAACATATATCTAGGTTACATAGCAATCCTCTCAATCTCAAGATTCATAGAACTAAATCATCCAAATTCACACAATCTAACTTTCCACTCACTTCAAGAATATAGAAATAATCCACTAAACAATGCACATTATCCAACTCCATAATCACTTTGAACTACGTACATTGACAATATTCAATTCAGAACATACATTACACCATACTCTAAGCTACGATAATCACTATCAATGTAATCAATTTCACATCGATAACTCTATACTTATATATACATCTAATATCCTACATGTCACATCACTTCATCACACAAATCAACTACTATCATACACTCACAATGATAATATCACATCTTAAACCCAATCATCATTCAAATCTCTGCAGAACACTCATTTCAATCAGTCCCATAACTACATATCGCCATTTCTAACATCAAGATATCCATTCGACTAACATGCATTTAATATTAATTCAATCAAAATCTCAGTCATCAAGATAAGATCTACTCTAATAAATCTATATATCATAACAGTTTATCAATACTCAACTTAACTATCACAATCAATTTGTAATCGACTATCTAAATAACCTATAATCTTCAATATGACTATACCATCATGATACTATATACTCAACATCCATACACATAATATATTAATATCTAATTCACATTCAATTCTCCTAACATAAGAATATCTCAACGACTCAGAATACAACTATATTCATGACAATTCAACAACCCGATAAGCATTCATGTACATACACATATTGAACTAACTTCATCATCTCTATCCCATCGTATCACAACTACAATAGTCTCACGTATCTTCAACTAATTCAAACTATTATCAACATCTATACTCATAGCAATCACTCATCATCTACGATCATCACTCAACAATCCAATACCAATTCTAAGACTAATACCACTATTCAAAGTCCATACCTACTCAGTGCACATTACAACTACGCATAACTGATCAATTTCACTGTAATCCATCACTATACATTGAAACACAAACTTGAATAACTTCACCATAATAATCCATTACTCCAGGTTTAATATTCATATACCAAAATTCAAACTATCCAGTCAATATATCAATACTACAACCTATAATTCAATTCTACCCTATCCTTCAGTAATCAACTACTAATACTGACTTAGATCCCATATTACATTATTCAGCTTACTACAATAAGATCCTATCAAATACACATATTCAAACTCATACTAGTTTATTCCAACAATCATAATGATATATCAAGTACTTCAGCTAAATCAATCTAGCACTCTCATTGACTACACTAATATGACACAATTTACAATTCAGATACACGACTCAATTTCACTGCAAATATAAGCATATCTATCCTACATTGACTTAAATACATCTTGACATCTATCTACATTCTGACATCTGAACATATAACTTCACATCATATTCATACGATCTACATCCATGATCAACTTTAAATTCTATTCAGCTAATCTCACAATTGTTTCTAACGATTCATCAATGTCAATTCCACCAATGCTTTAGCTACTTAAGTTCCATCTACGCACTCAATCATTATACTAAGCTCATCAATATGACACCTAACTCTTCAACGCACTATGCACCATCTAATCGCATCAGCATAAGATCTAATCCAACATTGAACAATACCATTCTCTGCACAATTCAATCTCCTCAACCATCTATAAGCTGATCTCTAACAGATCGATCCTATCACAATTCAACCGACACTAAAACAAGTAGTGATCTTTGACATCGTCGACATATCATCTCACATCTAAGATCACTATCAACAGCAGTAAGAAGTGCACGTCAACACTATCAAACTACATTTTAGCATCTATAACTAATCGTCTTAATATACCAACATTCATCATATACATAGACTTAAACTAGCCATCACTAGGTACGACCTATATCAACTAATTCACTTATCATCACATCATGCAATGGCATCTCATGAATTCCAGCAATCGCATAATCGAACACAACTCACTAGCCATAGGCATTCATTACCAGTCTCAATCTAGCTATCATATCTACATCATGCACAGTCATCAGTGAACTCATGCGTTTCGCAGCATTGCTATCAATCGCAAGACCACGCATGCACCCATGTTCACTAGCAAATCAATTACAATGTAGTTAGTCATGACAATCTTATTCATCAACTTGAATTAAGCATTCAACGTAATCGAATCTCATTCACACGTACCACATTATCTTCATACTGTGCTTCGCATTCTACTAATTACACATCTAGCTCGACTCTTCAAGCATAATGCATTAAACGACTACATCTAAGCTTCAATTCATCTGCATATTAATCATGACTTCTACCTTACGCTATGATTCCTACATCCTGAATCTGCATGATCCATGTCTTATCACTCTATGCTACTCATATCATGAACGTATCATCTAACACATAAACTCACTATCTGACTACTCACATTCATCGAAGATTGAAGCATTCATGCAATCGTACTAACTCAATCACTCATCTAATCATCATTCGATGCAATCATATGTAAACATCATCTATACATTCATAAGCTCGACTCTCATCTTCACGCATCATTCATATTCTACAATCTCATATATCTGTACTGAATGCAATTGCATCAGATCATCTATCTAGCCATCAGAACTGAGTTGCATACTAGCGCACAACTTCATGGGCATCCTATTCCTACCGATGCACATCCACGCATCATCGATCCACTATCTATTCACACTCTCTTATAGCCTACACTCAGATAATTTCATACGATCTAGACTGACATAAGACATATCATCTAACATGCATCTATCCAAGCTACAGGTACCAATCTACACTCACTTATCAAGCAGAACCATACTAACTTCACTAACTTGAATCGTTCATGTGCACTCTCATGTTCTCTCTTGTCTACACTACCTCATTTCCATATTCCTTCCACACTATCTTCACACTTCCGCTCTACGCTTCCTCTGTACATCTCAGTGATACTCTCTACTCATGTACCATATAATCTCTGTACCACGAGGTCGCTCTCTTTGCCTCAGCACCACTGTCTCTCTCACCTCTGTATCTCATACTACGACTCTGCTGCTCGCTATCGTCTCTTTTATCCTTTCGACTGACGGCAACTCCATCGTGCATAGCCGGCTGGCGTCCTTGCGCCAGCCGTGACTTGATACGGCTCAAGCTCGTCATGCGGATCATGCTCGCAACGGCCGCGATTACGGCCACTGCGCATCGTGCAGTCTGTCGACGGATCCAACGGACAACTCGGCGTGCTTCTGGCAGTCGCGGCGAGCCTATGCGTACGTCCTATACAACTCTCTATGCACGACGTTTGCCTCGCAGAAGCCACGGCATTTATCTGTCTATTCATTTCACGAGCTCTCATTGCACTGATACAATCTATCTAGTCCGTCAGCTCTGTAACTACATCTGTCCTATATGCTCATCTCTGGCCTCGTACATCTGATCACATCTCCTCTACCGACATCGCTTGACCTACTTTAGCTAACATGGTCCAGCTCATCTGCGTGTCACGTCCATAGCATTCTCAACTTAGTTCAACATCATCGTCTGATCTATGACCGAATCACAACTCAGTCCTACGTGAGCATCCAATCGTAGCGCCTAAGTCGCCTGATTCCTAACTGCTCAAATTTCTTCGTTCAGATCGCTACTGTTCTATCGCTCTCACTCGTCACTCCTCCTGATCACCAACCCACTTGACTAGCCATGTGTCTGGACTCAGACTACTGACTCCTCATATTGAGTCTCCATCATGGCATACTCCATGACAGGGATTGATCCACAATCGACATCTTCACTCGGCATCGACTTCTTCTTGAACCAGGCGTAGACACATCCATAGGAACTCTGACAATAGGGACTCTCAACATTGTAAATTCCGCGTGTTCACGCTAGGCTTACATAACATCACTACACGTGCGTACTAACAAATTCATCTATCTATTCTTTAGGCACATTGTCTACTCAAAGGTCAATATGGAATCACTAGTGCATTCCACAGGCATCTAACAATTTTGCGTCCAATGCATACTTCTAAGAATAATCACTGCATATCCATTGCAACACTAATACTGATACGAAACTGCTAACTTCTCCATGGATTCACATTCATGCACCCATCAGCATCATCAAATCTTCACCTATCTCATATCCACTTAATTGTACCAACTCTATTCCATCAGATGAATAGTCCATGCTTCACTAAAACTACAGTCGATCTAATCAATCTAAATCAAAGCTCATCAATAGTCTATTAACTTCACTTCTTCCACAACATATTTCACTCTTCACAATATCATCTAGAATAACGCCAGTTAATACATACCCCAAGTACATAACAATCATTCACCTTCCCATCTTTTCTTTCCTCTCTTCTCTTTCTTCCTTTCCTCTTTCTTCTCTTTCTCTCTTTTTTCTTTTCCTTCCCAGTAGTGGCTCTCTCTTGGCCTTCTCTTTTCTTTTCTCCCTCTTCCTTTTTCCTACTTTTCTTCCACGGCCGGCGGCTCCTCTTCTTTCTTTGTCCTTCACGCCGACACCCCTTCTTCCGTTCTTCACTCCCGTCGGCCAACTCTGATGCGGATACGCATATGGTTAGCACTTTTAAGTCAAATACATTATTTCACTGGAAAGAAGCATTGAGCCGCATTAAATATTGTCAGGTGAATTTGTTTCTTAATGAATTTCCTTCTATTTGTGGGAACGATATACTACCTTATGCCAAATTCTTGTTTATTATTAGGTTTGAATATTATGATGATTCGGGGCCAAAGTTATGGAGAAGCACAAGGAGGAAAGAAGCCAATGCAGTGGGAGAGCAAAAGGAGGAGCCCAAGGACTTAAACTACAAGTTTTGGATAAGATTTTCAAGCCAAATTCGGACCTCCACGTCCTCAATCCAATTCAAACTCGGATTCAACTCAGAATTCAATTCGGATTCGGTTCGGGACAGCCTGACAGGCAGTTACTAAAAGGCCATAACTTTCACAAGCGGAGTCCGATTCAGGTGTTCTTGTACTCGTTGGAAAGATAATTTCAAGGGCTACGCAATGGATCCGGCCCCACCTTCAAATTCATCACGGATTAAAAGTTATGACTGAAATATTATGACGGTTTAATTTTAGGTTTTTCCTTTTGTGTGAGTTTGTTTCCAAATACATGTAGGAATAAGTTGGAGTTGGTTTAGGACCTCTTGGCCAGCCATGAGGTGGACATGGTACTATATATTGAGGGTTAGACCCCCATTGTAAGAGGACGTTTGAGAATAATGAATCTACTAAAGTTTGTTCGAGTTTAGCATTGTTGCCTAAGTTCCATAGGGAATTAGGAGTGATTGTCTTCAATCAAGATCGTTCAGCCTTTCCGTTGGGAATTGGGTGCACGATAGATCTTCGCTTGGTGGTCGGCGAAATCGACACGAGTGTGTTTTGGCGGATTAAAGAGTGTTCGTCCCTTGCATTGGCATTGGAGGATCATTACGATTCATCAAGGCTCCCGTGAGTATCCATCCTACGTCGAGAAGATCGGGCGACCCCGTATCATCTTGGTATCAGAGCGCGGTTTACTCGGTAGGATCTTATCCCTTTAAATTTCAGTTATTACTTATTGTCCTATAGTCCATAAACCAAAAACACAAAAAAAAAATAAATCCAAACCCTAGTTTTTTGCATCTGTTATTTTCGTGAGTTTTGTTAAGTTTTCGTCCATTAGAATTTTTGTTTACGTGCTGATCATCGTGTTCCTTTGCGTCACTTAATCTTTGTGTCCAATCAAAAATTCAAAAAAAAATCCGATTGCTACATGCGTGAACAGTACTGCTACAGTACCGTGAACAGTGCTGCTACAGTGCCGCGCGAAAAAAAATATCCACCCTGTGGCTGTTTCTGTTACATATATCCTTAATTTCCGTTCATCTTTGAGACTAGTCTTTGATAATTGCATTAAGGGCTGTTCTTGGCATTAATTTACACCTGCTGAAATATTATTCTTTTGGGAAGGGAAAGCTAAACCTTAGTGCCAACTACAAGTAAACAAAAAGAAAGAAGGAAATAAAGAAAGAAAGAAGGCGTGAAAAAAAAAAAAAGAGAGAGCCACGGCTTGAGAAAAAAAAGGAAGAAAAAAAAAACCATTGGCCAAATTTAGGATGAGCTCTTAGTCCATAATTTCAGCTTGTGTATTTAATTTCTTTGAGCAATCTTGTGCCCTTACATTCATATCATTGCAATTGGCTAGCGTCTCTCCTAGTACTTGGTGCAAAACGAGCTATCTAATCTTTAATTTCAGATTTCCTCTGGTTAGCTCATTCCTTTGTTTGCATCGAGTCACATTGATCTTTGCGTGTGCGTTCATATACTTCACTTAAATCTTTTGGATCAGCACCTAGGCAATATTTTCTAACTTGGATTATTACTTAATTTTACAACATCGAGAAATTCAGATCGTGTAGGATAAATACTTCCTAACCAAGCTCCACAAAACATCCTTTGCCATGCAATTGTGAGTCACTTTTAAATCCGCTTGATCATCACTTGTTATGATAGCCACTACCAAGTGTAAGTTTCTTTTGGCCTCAATTCACTTCAGAAAGGTAAGAACTTTACTTGGGAGAGGAAAAGTGAGATTGAGTGAACTCCACATATTGCCCATATATTTGTGGTTTTGGTGTTTTCTTTGTACAATCTAACCATGGCAGGTAGAGAAGATAACTATGGTGATGAGATTAAAGTTAATCTTAATACCTCGATGACTCGATTTCAACATCAGGTGGATATGCCGGATTTCTACATTGAGCTCAATCAACAAATGAAGGTGATACATAAAAACATCGTGAATGATATTGTGCGAGCACTTGGTCCACAACAAGAAGAAGATAGCTTTGTTCCTTTGTATGGCAGTGATGATCCAGAGGAGTATCTTGAGTGGGAATGGCAAATGGAGAAAGTGTTTAGATTTCCGAAACTTTCCAAAGATCAAGAGGTGAAACGTGCCACGAGGGAGTTTGAAGACTATGCTTATAGTTGGTGGCAACAACTAATTGGAAAACAATTCATTAAATGTTGGTCAGATTTGAAGGCGTTCATGAGGAGCGAGTTTGTGCCATCCTATTATGCTAGGAATTGCTTCACCATTTGGAGAATATCACACAAGGTAGTAATACTGTCCAAGATTACTATTTTGAACTACAAGGTGCAATGTGTCGTGCCGGTGTCACTAGTCCAATAAGGGAGAAGGCATACTTCAAGGGTGGTTTGAATTTTGAGATCGCCGCTATACTTCAACATAAATATTTTAGTAACTTGCATGATCTTGTGAATTGTGCTATTAAGGAGGAGAAGAGACTTATGGAGACACGTACATCACGGTTCAATCCATGTCCATACTTCAGCTCTTATGGTTCCACTAGTGTGACACATGAGAAGAAGACCGAGCATGGGACTTTCCTTGATAATGGAGACATCTTGTGCTGTCCCAATGATACATACAACAATTGAGATGCATCAAAACCTATGTGAGAATGAGAGCCACATAGCCAAATTGAGTGAGAGTGTTAAAAGAGCGAGTTGTGTGATTCCACCATATGTGAGTTTGAGAGCATCCAAACTGAGAGTGTAAGAGTACACGAAAAGAAAAGAGAAAAGTAGAAGATGGACAAAGTGAGGTTGATTTTGAAACTAACACATTAATATCTACTTCTAGTGTTGTTTCTCACATTGTGCAGGTTGATATTAAAGAAGAGGAGTCAAATGTTCAACAACTGGCACCATTGGAGATAAACGATGAGGAGATAATCATAGTTAAAGATGAAGTACTTGCTGATCCGTTGTTACATCATGATGATTTAATACCTACAACACCTACATCAACGAGAAGAACAATAAAGGTAACAATATTGGTGCTGAAATTAGTTATGAAACGGTGAGTACTTGTGAGAACTCATGTGTTCATTCGAAAATTCCATGTTCTGAAATTACTTTGGTCAAATTACATAATGTGGAATTGATTACTCATAAGGAAGTTCTTACGAGAATATCTCGATGATTCTTTATATTATATTATGTTCGATGACCCTAAAGAGCTATCTAGTGTCATTGAGAATGTTGCTGAAATTGCATGTTTAAAATCACTAGTTAGTTCCTATGCCTATACATGTAAGTTCAATTTGATCGGAGATTATGGTGTAGATGACAACTTTTATGTTTATCGAATATGCATTACATGTGATAAGCTTGCCGAGTTGAAATTGCATATTTTGGACAAACAATCTTTTATACCACGTCATGATCACAATGAGATGAGGTTTAACAATAGTGCTTGCTGTTTACAAAGATTTCTTGTGCCTACTTGTTCCTCTTCGATGAACAATCATGTACAGATAATCGAGTAAGCGCAGCTGAAGCAATGAAGGCAATTAAAATTTTATCTTCCATATTTGAACCGTTTGATCTGATTTTCCCCATTAATGACTTGTCCACGTGCCCATAAAGTCGAGGACGACTTTTTCTTATGGGAGGAGAATGGTGTGAATGAAAACATTGCAATGTATGCATTTGATAGCTATTGTAGTATCAATTGGTTTGTGCAAAACAGTGAGATTGAGAATGACACAATAATTGATTCATACATATACCACGCATATGTGTTGTTCTTTTTGCTTACTACACCTCTAGGTAATAGTAATGTGAAAGGCGAAAGGGTGTAACTGACCAATACATATACCATGCATACACGTTGTATTCTTTGTTTAGTACAATTTCAGGCTATCAAAAGCGAGGGCGGCTTTTCTTGAAGAAGGGAGGATGATGCGGATACGCATATGGTTAGCACTTTTAAGTCAAATACATTATTTCACCGGAAAGAAGCATTGAGCCGCATTAAATATTGTCAGGTGAATTTGTTTCTTAATGAATTTCCTTCTATTTGTGGGAACGATATACTACCTTATGCCAAATTCTTGTTTATTATTAGGTTTGAATATTATGATGATTCCGGGGCCAAAGTTATGGAGAAGCACAAGGAGGAAAGAAGCCAATGCAGTGGGAGAGCAAAAAGGGAGGAGCCCAAGGACTTAAACTACAAGTTTTGGATAAGATTTTCAAGCCAAATTCGGACCTCCACGTCCTCAATCCAATTCAAACTCGGATTCAACTCAGAATTCAATTCGGATTCGGTTCGGGACAGCCTGACAGGCAGTTACTAAAAAGGCCATAACTTTCACAAACGGAGTCCGATTCAGGTGTTCTTGTACTCGTTGGAAAGATAATTTCAAGGGCTACGCAATGGATCCGGCCCCACCTTCAAATTCATCACGGATTAAAAGTTATGACTGAAACATTATGACGGTTTAATTTTAGGTTTTTCCTTTTGTGTGAGTTTGTTTCCAAATACATGTAGGAATAAGTTGGAGTTGGTTTAGGACCTCTTGGCCAGCCATGAGGTGGACATGGTACTATATATTGAGGGTTAGACCCCCATTGTAAGAGGACGTTTGAGAATAATGAATCTACTAAAGTTTGTTCGAGTTTAGCATTGTTGCCTAAGTTCCATAGGGAATTAGGGTGATTGTCTTCAATCAAGATCGTTCAGCCTTTCCGTTGGGAATTGGGTGCACGATAGATCTTAACTTGGTGGTCGTGAAATCGACACGAGTGTGTTTTGGCGGATTAAAGAGTGTTCGTCCCTTGCATTGGCATTGGAGGATCATTACGATTCATCAAGGCTCCCGTGAGTATCCATCCTACGTCGAGAAGATCGGGCGACCCCGTATCAAACTCCCTCCTCCTCTCTTTATTTCCCTTCCATGGCAGCTCCTCACTCTCCTCTCTTCCACGCTCCGTCCGACTTCTCGCTCTTGTCTTCTCCTTACTCGGCGGCGACCCCTTCTCTCCCTCACGGCCGGCGACTCCCTCCTGCTACAACCGCCCTCCTCCACCCCGTGGAGCGGCGGTGGCAGCGGCTTCGGCGAGGCGGGCGTGAGTGTGGCGGCAACGCGGTGGCGGCGTTCGTCATGAAGAGCGGGAGGCACACCGGGAGGCGGACGAGGCACGGTCGGAGGAGCGGAAGGCGGCGGCGCGGCAACGGGCAAGGCGGCGGCGATGCGCGATGCGATGACGACGCGGCGGCGAAAGCGTGGGAAAGCGGCGGCGGCGGCGTGGGGAATATGGTGACGGTGCCGGGAGGCGAGGCGGCAGGCTGCCGGGAGGCGGCGGCGGCGGCTACTGGCGGCAGCGGTGGCGCCGACAACTACGACGGCGACAACGGCAGCAGGGAAACAACGGCAAAGAAGCGAGCAAGGAAGTAAACCGACTTTGCTTCTTCCTCCCGGATCTTTCTCTTATATGGGCATACCATGGGCCGGGCAGGGCCGAGCCGGCCCAGGTATTACATTCTACCCCCCTTAACAGAATTCGACCCCGAATTCTGAAACTCAATAATCTGTTTGAAAAACAAACTGAGCCAAACCTAAATCAACTGTAACTGGTACCCGTACAGAACAACTCCGGGTACTTCTCGCGCATGCGAGATTCTAATTCCCACGTCGCTTCTCGCTCAGTCTGATGCGACGATAGGACTTTAACATACTTTTAGTTCTGTGCCTCAACATTCTCCGATTGCTCCATAATCCGAACTGGACGAAACTCGAAGGTGAGGTCTTGTTTAAGGGGCAATGGTTCTACAACAATCTCATGTTCCGGATCCCTTAAGTACTTCCTCAACATAGAAACATGAAACACATTATGAACTCCTCACATCGACTCGGGAAGATCCAAACGATATGCCAGTTTTCCAATTCGTGCCAGAATCGGAAACGGCCCAATATACCGCGAACTAAGCTTCCCTTTGATACCAAATCTCACAATTCCTTTAGTGGGAGACACTCTCAAGAGTACCTGACCCCCCACTTCAAATTCTAAGTCTCGCTTTCTAACATCCACATAGCTCTTCTGCCTACTTTGGGCAGTTAGCAGATTCTGTCTAATCTCCGCCACTCATTCCACTGTCTGTTGGACCCAATCTGGTCCCAGAACTGCCTTTTCGCCTACGGAATCCCAACAGAGTGGCAGTCTACACTTTCACCCATCAGAACCTTAAATGGCGCGGCCCGAACACTGGAGTGGTAGCTGTTTTTGTAGGCAAACTCCGCGAGTGCCAACTGATCCTCCCGTCTACCTTTCCACGATAAAACACAGGACCTCAACATGTCCTCTAGTGTTTGAATGGTGCGTTTGGACCGCCCATCCATCTGTGGGTGAAAAGCGGTACTAAATTGAAGTTTTGTGCCCAAAGCACTTTGCAAGCTCTCCCAAAACTTGAAGACAAACTTGGCATCTCTGTCCAAAATTATCTTCTTGGGCACACCATGCAATCTCACTATCTCACGCACATAGATTCAATCCTCACGTTATACTGTGTCTGGTCTAACACGACCAACACACATCAGGAACCTTTAACGTCTCATGCCTCGGTATAAGGGAATCCCTATCCCTCCCAGAAAATCACTCTCATCACTTGCACAAAAGAGACAACGCTACTTTTGTTTGCAACAACGAGAGCTCTTCTCTTTCACAAGAGAAGTATCGCATAACAACCATAAACCTGACTCGCTTCTACAAAGCAAAGTCTTTTATAAAGGCAATCCAATCATAGGATCACATAAGAAATGCGATAACCCCGCAACTTCCCACTTAAACTCACTTTCCCTCAAAAGTGAACCTGAATGAATTCCCAAATCAAGGGAACCCGAAATAATCCATTAAACATCAGTCAATCATTTCGAATACTCATTAGATTGTGGTAGGACAATTCGTCCTCCCAACATCAATCTATGAGTTACAAAACTAATTCAATCATAGGGCAATGTTCACATGAATCTAGGGATGCTTTAGTACACGACTCGCAGAGTACCCAAGCAAACCTCCACCAGCGACATATTGTCAACAGGTAACCCTATATGCCCCATCAAATTTGTACTGGATCCTATTAACTCAATCTCTCCAATACCCTTATTCTCGAGGGTTTCAATCCATGCTCTGTTTGCACCACGATAAACTCCATCAATGGTCGAGTTCAACTCATAAAATGAATCATTACTCTAGCTATTTCCTCAGTTAATGGTCACCGAACACGGTTAATATACAATTCACCCATCTGTATTTAATTCCTTATATCCACAAAATGAGTTAAGCTCCATTCAGGATTTCAGTTAATATCTGATAACTAAATCCCCTAATAGCTCTGTTTCAACTTTACCTCAATCTTTTAAACTCCACTAGCTATCAACAAATATAAGGCTCAGATATCCAAAACATAATTCGGGGAAACTCTCTCACCCGAAAAACTCACTCTTGACACTATCATTGATTCACCACATATATGTGATGTTAAGTTACATCACTCCCCATAGACGCTACCGATTGCAGCAACACAATTGGTTTTTGCCCCTAAGGCCGGTATTTTCCTCAATCAATTTCTCACAAAGGTTATGGCATAAGATCAACTCGGCCACACAAATCTTTATTATCACCTCAATACTAACATATCAACCACCCTCACTATAGATCTAAGACTAGCAGAGTTTCATGTTATGAATTTAACATTCATCAACATAAACCTTCTCAAGGCTCATCAAACTCTTACCACTTTACTGTACACAATAGTACCATCATCGTAACTATCTCGTGTGAAACCACACAAGGTGTGGATATAATTCCGTCATCAAAATATCCACTACCAGTTAACAATCTCATAAGCACCTGATTCCAAGGCACTAACGAAAATTCACAAAGTCAACTCTTTAGAGGTAATCAATAACCAAGATTTCAACATATAACATACGTACTCCTGTGAACCGCATTTACATTTGTCTTAAACATAAGATCCCTCTGTTCTACCTCCATAGTGCTCATAATTTCCCACAAATGCGGTGGCAAATTCACTAACTCATGCCTTATAGATTGCTGTCAATCTCACTAAGACTTTATTAGCTTCATCCCTTAAAATTCAAGTCTCACTCAGCTCTGCAATAGTTCTTCTCCATTTAATTTAGCTGGGAGATTTATCTGACATCAAGATCCCCATTCTTGTCCTCCCAACTAATCCCAATAGAGTTCTAACATTACAACTATTAGAACCTTCTAAAACATCGATCGTGATTATAATAATCATTCATGATGCGAGATTGGTGCTTAGCTTTATAATCATTCGCTTATCATCAATTGAAAGGATAACTCCAAGAGAGACTTTTCACCAAGATAATAGATTAACACACTTCTTAGCAAGTCTAGATTGCATGGCTTGGTTTATCGATTGGGACCAAAGAAAAACCAATAACTCAAATCCAACTATTAAGCGGAAATGGATCTGCCTTACGCCACTACTTATATAACTACTAAATCCCCATTTGATTCAAACCAATGTCAACCCCACAGACATAACTAAAGTTAATTTCTCTCCTGGATTCTCACAATTTAGAATTGCATGCTCTCCAGCCCGTTACTTTAACCACCATATCCCACATCCGCCTAACCAAATATTTCAACCACTATTGGGTATTGCCTTCTCCAAAAGCATTGGTGTCACCACGTAAGTCACTCCAATCATTCATATAATCAAAACTCCCCCAAATACCAGACTTGCATATAGCACTCCTCACTATCGGGTATTATCAAACAACTCAATGAATTGCTCACCAAAGGGAACCAATTTCCCAAAATTGAAGCAAATCATCACTACCTCACTGTCACCAATGGCAACATGACCAGGCCTCTCCCGTGGCCACGGTCTCAGTCTCTATAGCATCGATACACGACACAATCACAGCAAAGTCCGTAGGACACACAAATAACAAATTCAAATGTTTGCTATCAACTGCAAGCATCGACATCGAGCATTGCAAATCAACATGGTAGCGAAACAAAATGCAATGCTTGACCCAATCCCATCCTAATGTGCACCAGTGTGTTAAGTTTTAGCAATTGCATAACTTAAGCCAAGTCTTAATTTAATAACCAATCCGTTGCCAAATTATCCACCACGGACCTAACGCCCGCTCTGATACCAACTGTAACACCCCGGCACCTCTCTGGGCCCAATGTGCTACCACACACTCTGTAATATTACCAACTCCGACTCTTGCCACTGGACTTGCGACACAATTCTTTTATTTGAATAACAACCAAACGACAAAAGTCGAGATGCTTGACATTAAGCGCAGCAGAGGTAAAAATTTGCTAATTACCAAAGGGTACTCAACCATTCAAGGCTTAATATATCAATTATAGATGATGTGTGAATTACTGTTGCATGTGAACAATCGTGTTATTCCGCCCATGCATGTCGTCTTCAACAGATTCCTAAAAACAACGACAAAGCAAGGGTGAGTCAGGAGACTCGGCAAGCACACGATAAAACAATAACACCATTTTAGCAATTCAATCAATATCACGAAGCGTAAGTCGTAAGTTAAGTGCAGTAGCGTATCATGTAAATCTATCCTATGTCTCAGAAGCTGTATTTTCAATTCTATGTCTCGTAAGCGTAAGCGTAAATCAATGTTGTAATTGTAAAGCGTAAGTCAATCTCAGAATCAGAAGCGTAAGTCAATGTCAGAATCGTAAGCAGTAAATCACAACTATCTGTAACTATATCACTTTCTCTGTCACTTCCATGCAATGCAATATCATGCAATGCATCTGTATGCTCAGAATGTAAATCACAACTATGCAGAATCGTATCACTTTCTCTGTCACTTCCATGCAATGCAATATCATGCAATGCATCTGTATACTCAGAATCGTAGCTTATCTGGGGTATAGTCGGTACACCCTTGATGGACCACTCATTTGCCTACCTCTGAGGTCTTATTCGAGCACTCCGGACTAGTCATTTGACTTTCTCACCGACTGGCTCTTATTCAAGAGCACTCGGACTAGTCGTATGACTTTCTCACCGACCTGGCTCTTATGCATTTTGCATGATGCAATATGCTCCAAATATGAATGTCTAATCAGAAACGATATCCATCAAGGTATGATTAGCACAATACATATACATCATCTCATAAATACTGTAAATCATAGCATAGAAACACGAATAACAAACATTCACGACAATTTACTGTTCTACCATGCACTTGCCTGTTAACCTGGCAGACGGCGCCTGGACGGCACCAGACCTGAACTGTCACCTGAACAAGCAATACCCAGACTCAATACATTATAGCAATACACGCACATAGGCGAATGGAATCGTTCCTATCGCCAAAACCAACATGAACCCCAATCTTTCACTGGATACCATCCCACTACTTCGGTACTCGAACAACCATGTCTTTCTAACCCGAAGCCTATCACAGCAAATATTCCGGATCTGGTAACCGACATAACTCTACTACATATTCTTGGTTACCATAATTTACATATCACACCAGCTAAAACTCCGATCTCACATCGACTGTGGCCATCCCGAAGGCATATTATCCAAATCATACCACCAAACTCGGCATTCCAACATTCTGTAGAGCTCCAGCAATAGCCGACGTTAATTAGTCTAAACTAATTAACCCATATTCCTTTGTCCATACCGATCATTCATTGAATACTAGTCGGTTATGCATGCACCGACATAACACCACATGGCCAGCGTTCTTCACCTGTTCTACTCACACGGCCACAACATCATCGCTTGGCACATGAATTCCAGCCACTAGCCATGTTCTAACCAACGTATGCATTTATCTCACTACTCGACAAATCGGCCCTTTCATGACTCAATATCAAATATCGACATTTTAGCATCTACGCAAAACGGTAAATAAGTGGGGAAATGGTCTCGGGGCGTTACCCTAGCTTCGAATGATTGGATCGGAGCTCCTCTTTTCTTGTCTTGGCTGGATCTGGCGGATCAGGCACTGGATCAACCTTCCCCTCTTTTTCTTTCCTCTCTTCTCTTTCTTCCTTTCCTCTTTTCTTCTCTTTCTCTCTTTTTTTTCTTTTCCTTCCCAGTAGTAGGCTCTCTCCTGGCCTTCTCTTTTCTTTTCTCCCTCTTCCTTTTTCCTACTTTTCTTCCACGGCCGGCGGCTCCTCTTCTTTCTTTGTCCTTCACGCCGACGCCCCTTCTTCCGTTCTTCACTCCCGTCGGCCAACTCCCTCCTCCTCTCTTTATTTCCCTTCCATGGCAGCTCCTCACTCTCCACTCTTCCACGCTCGTCCGACTTCTCGCTCTTGTCTTCTCCTTACTCTCGGCGACCCCTTCTCTCCCTCACGGCCAGCGACTCCCTCCCGCTACTACAAGGCCCTCCTCCACCCCGTGGGCGGCGGCGGCGGCGGCGAGCGGGAGCGTGAGTGAGGGCGCAACGCGTGGCGGCGTTCGTCATGAAGAGCGGGAGGCACACCGGGAGGCGGCGAGGCACGGTCGGAGGAGCGGCGGCGGCGGCGCGGCGGCGGCGGCGGCGGCGGCGGCGGCGCGGCGGCGTGGCGGCAGCGTGGGAAAGCGGCGGTGGAGGCGCATGGGGAATATGGCGGCGGTTGCGGGAGGCGGCGGCAGCTGGGCGGCAAGCGGCGGCGATAACACAACTAACGACGGCGACAACAATAGGGAAACAACGGCGGCGGCGGCGAGCAAGGAAGTAAAGCGACTTTGCTTCTTCCTCCCGGATCTTTCTCTTATATGGGCATACCATGGGCGGGTGGGCGAGCGGCCCTGTATTACATTCCTCCCTTAATGTAAGTCGACCCGTTCGAAACTCAATAATCTGTTTGAAAAACAAACTGAGCCAAACCTAAATCAAGCAGAATGGCGGTACCGTGCAGAACAACTCCGGGTACTTCTCGCGCATGCGAGATTCTAATTCCCACGTCGCTTCTCGCTCAGTCTGATGCGACGATAGGACTTTAAAATACTTTTACGTTCTGTGCCTCAACACTCTCCGATTGCTCCATAATCCGAACTGGACGAAACTCGAAGGTGAGGTCTTGTTTAAGGGGCAATGGTTCTAGAACAATCTCATGTTCCGGATCCCTTAAGTACTTCCTCAACATAGAAACATGAAACACATTATGAACTCCTCACATAGGCTCGGGAAGATCCAAACGATATGCCAGTTTTCCAATTCGTGCCAGAATCGGAAACGGCCCAATATACCGCGAACTAAGCTTCCCTTTGATACCAAATCTCACAATTCCTTTAGTGGGAGACACTCTCAAGAGTACCTGACCGACCACTTCAAATTCTAAGTCTCGCTTTCTAACATCCGCATAGCTCTTCTGCCTACTTTGGGCAGTTAACAGATTCTGTCTAATCTCCACCACTCATTCCACTGTCTGTTGGACCCAATCTGGTCCCAGAACTGCCTTTTCGCCAACGGAATCCCAGCAGTGGCGGTCTACACTTTCACCCATCTGAGAACCTTAAATGGCGCGGCCCGAACACTTTGGAGTGGTAGCTGTTTTTGTAGGCAAACTCATGAGTGCCAACTGATCCTCCCGGCTACCTTTCCACGATAAAACACAGGACCTCAACATGTCCTCTAGTGTTTGAATGGTGCGTTTGGACTGCCATCCATCTGTGGGTGAAAAGCGGTACTAAATTGAAGTTTTGTGCCGAAAGCACTTTGCAAGCTCTCCCAAAACTTGAAGACAAACTTGGCATCTCTGTCCAAAATTATCTTCTTGGGCACACCATGCAATCTCACTATCTCACGCACATAGATTCAATCCTCACGTTATCACGTATGCGGTCTAACACGACCAACACACATCAGGAACCTTTAACGTCTCATGCCTCGGTATAAGGAATCCCTATCCTCCCGAAAATCACTCTCATCACTTCCACAAAAGAGACAACGCTACTTTTGTTTGCAACAACGAGAGCTCTTCTCTTTCACAAGAGAAGTATCGCATAACACCCATAAACCTGACTCGCTTCTACAAAGCAAAGTCTTTTATAAAGGCAATCCAATCATAGGATCAATCCATTAATCCACAAATAGTCTTTCTTCTAAAACAATTGGGAATTCACTTCCCCACAAAATATCACTTCTCACAACCAATCCTCTCAAGAGAGAGAAAACTAGACAGAAACCAATCACATAAGAAATGCGATAACCCGCAACTTCCCCTTAAACTCACTTTCCTCAAAGTGAACCTGAATGAATTCCCAAATCAAGGGAACCGAAATAATCCATTAAACATCAGTCAATCATTTGAATACTCATTAGATTGTGGTAGGACAATTCGTCCTCCCAACATCAATCTATGAGTTACAAAACTAATTCAATCATAGGGCAATGTTCACATGAATCTAGGGATGCTTTAGTACACGACTCGCAGAGTACCCAAGCAAACCTCCACCAGCGACATATTGTCAACAGGTAACCCTATATGCCCCATCAAATTTGTACTGGATCCTATTAACTCAATCTCTCCAATACCCTTATTCTCGAGGGTTTCAATCCATGCTCTGTTTGCACCACGATAAACTCCATCAATGGTCGAGTTCAACTCATAAAATGAATCATTACTCTAGCTATTTCCTCGGTTAATGGTCACGAACACGGTTAATATACAATTCACCCATCTGTATTTAATTCCTTATATCCACAAAATGAGTTAAGCTCCATTCAGGATTTCAGTTAATATCTGATAACTAAATCCCCTAATAGCTCTGTTTCAACTTTACCTCAATCTTTTAAACTCCACTAGCTATCAACAAATATAAGGCTCAGATATCCAAAACATAATTCGGGGAAACTCTCTCACCCGAAAAACTCACTCTTGACACTATCATTGATTCACCACATATATGTGATGTTAAGTTACATCACTCCCCATAGACGCTACCGATTGCAGCAACACAATTGGTTTTTGCCCCTAAGGCCGGTATTTTCCTCAATCAATTTCTCACAAAGATTATGGCATAAGATCAACTCGGCCACACAAATCTTTATTATCACCTCAATACTAACATATCAACCACCCTCACTATAGATCTAAGACTAGCAGAGTTTCATGTTATGAATTTAACATTCATCAACATAAACCTTCTCAAGGCTCATCAAACTCTTACCACTTTACTGTACACAATAGTACCATCATCGTAACTATCTCGTGTGAAACCACACAAGGTGTGGATATAATTCCGTCATCAAAATATCCACTACCAGTTAACAATCTCATAAGCACCTGATTCCAAGGCACTAACGAAAATTCACAAAGTCAACTCTTTAGAGGTAATCAATAACCAAGATTTCAACATATAACATACGTACTCCTGTGAACCGCATTTACATTTGTCTTAAACATAAGATCCCTCTGTTCTACCTCCATAGTGCTCATAATTTCCCACAAATGCGGTGGCAAATTCACTAACTCATGCCTTATAGATTGCTGTCAATCTCACTAAGACTTTATTAGCTTCATCCCTTAAAATTCAAGTCTCACTCAGCTCTGCAATAGTTCTTCTCCATTTAATTTAGTGGGAGATTTATCGACATCAAGATCCCCATTCTTGTCCTCCCAACTAATCCCAATAGAGTTCTAACATTACAACTATTAGAACCTTCTAAAACATCGATCGTGATTATAATAATCATTCATGATGCGAGATTGGTGCTTAGCTTTATAATCATTCGCCTATCATCAATTGAAAGGATAACTCCAGAGAGACTTTTCACCAAGATAATAGATTAACACACTTCTTAGCAAGTCTAGATTGCATGGCTTGGTTTATCGATTGGGACCAAAGAAAACCAATAACTCAAATCCAACTATTAGCGGAAATGGATCGCCTTACGCCACTACTTATATAACTACTAAATCCCCATTTGATTCAAACCAATGTCAACCCCACAGACATAACTAAAGTTAATTTCTCTCCTGGATTCTCACAATTTAGAATTGCATGCTCTCCAGCCCGTTACTTTAACCACCATATCCCACATCCGCCTAACCAAATATTTCAACCACTATTGGGTATTGCCTTCTCCAAAAGCATTGGTGTCACCACGTAAGTCACTCCAATCATTCATATAATCAAAACTCCCCCAAATACCAGACTTGCATATAGCACTCCTCACTATCGGGTATTATCAAACAACTCAATGAATTGCTCACCAAAGGAACCAATTTCCCAAAATTGAAGCAAATCATCACTACCTCACTTGTCACCAATGGCAACATGACCAGGCCTCTCCGTGGCCACGGTCTCGATCTCTATAGCATCGATACGACACAATCACAGCAAAGTCCCGTAGGACACACAAATAACAAATTCAAATGTTTGCTATCAACTCGCAAGCATCGACATCGAGCATTGCAAATCAACATGACTGACAGAAACAAAAATGCAATGCTTGACCCAATCCCATCCTAATGTGCACCAGTGTGTTAAGTTTTAGCAATTGCATAACTTAAGCCAAGTCTTAATTTAATAACCAATCCGTTGCCAAATTATCCACCACGGACCTAACGCCCGCTCGATACCAAGCTGTAACACCCCGGCACCTCTACGGGCCCAATGTGCTACCACACACTCGTAATATTACCAACTCCGACTCTTGCCCTTTGGACTTGCGACACAATTCTTTTATTTGAATAACAACCAAGCGACAAAAGTCGAGATGCTTGACATTAAGCGCAGAGGTAAAATTTGCTAATTACCAAAGGGTACTCAACCATTCAAGGCTTTATATATCAATTATAGATGATGTGTGAATTCTTGTTGCATGTGAACAAGCGTGCTATTCCGTCCATGCATGTCGTCTTCATGATTCCTAAAAACAACGACAAAGCAAGGGTGAGTCAGGAGACTCGGCAAGCACACGATAAAACAATAACACCATTTTAGCAATTCAATCAATATCACGAAGCGTAGTCGTAAGTAAGTTAAGTGAATAGCGTATCTTGTAAATCTATCCTATGTCTGTAAACTGTATTTTCAATTCTATGTACGTAATCAGAAAGCGTAAATCAATCTTTGTAATTGTAAACTGTAAGTCAATGTCAGAATCAGAAAGCTGTAAGTCAATCTTGTAGAATAAGCTGTAAATCACAACTATCTGTAACTATATCACTTTCACTGTCACTTCCATGCAATGCAATATCATGCAATGCATCTGTATGCTCAGAATAAATCACAACTATGCATAGCTGTATCACTTTCTGTCACTTCCATGCAATGCAATATCATGCAATGCATCTGTATACTCAGAATCGTAGCTTATCTGGGGTATAGTCGAGGGTCCACCCGTCGATGGACCACTCATTTGCCTACCTCTGTAGGTCTTATTCGAGCACTCGGACTAGTCATTTGACTTTCTCACCGACCTGGCTCTTATTCAAGAGCACTCCGGACTAGTCGTATGACTTTCTCACCGACCTGGCTCTTATGCATTTTGCATGATGCAATATGCTCCAAATATGAATGTCTAATCAGAAACGATATCCATCAAGGTATGATTAGCACAATTCATATACATCATCTCATAAATCTTGTAAATCATAGCATAGAAACACGAATAACAAATATTCACCACAATTTACTGTTCTACCATGCACTTGCCTGTTAACCTGGCAGACGGCGCCTGGACGGCACCAGACCTGAACTGTCACCTGAACAAACAATACCCAGACTCAATACATTATAGCAATACACGCACATAGACGAATGGAATCGTTCCTATGCGCAAAACCAACATGAACCCCAATCTTTCACTGGATACCATCCCACTACTTCGGTACTCGAACAACCATGTCTTTCTAACCCGAAGCCTATCACAGCAAATATTCCGGATCTGGTAACCGACATAACTCTACTACATATTCTTGGTTACCATAATTTACATATCACACCAGATAAAACTCCGATCTCACATCGACTGTGGCCATCCCGAAGGCATATTATCAAATCATACCACCAAACTCGGCATTCCAACATTCTGTAGAGCTCCAGCAATAGCCGACGTTAATTAGTCTAAACTAATTAACCCATATTCCTTTGTCCATACTGATCATTCACTGAATACTAGTCGGTTATGCATGCACCGACATAACACCACATGGCCAGCGTTCTTCACCTGTTCTACTCACACGGCCACAACATCATCGCTTGGCACATGAATTCCAGCCACTAGCCATGTTCTAACCAACGTATGCATTTATCTCACTACTCGACAAATCGGCCCTTTCATGACTCAATATCAAATATCGACATTTTAGCATCTCCATAAAGCGGTAAATAAGTGGGAAATGGTCTCGGGCGTTACCTAGCTTCGAATGATTGGATCGGAGCTCCTCTTTTCTTGTCTTGGCTGGATCTGGCGGATCAGGCACTGGATCAACCTTCCCCTCTTTTTCTTTCCTCTCTTCTCTTTCTTCCTTTCCTCTTTTCTTCTCTTTCTCTCTTTTTTTTCTTTTCCTTCCCAGCCGGCCGGCTCTCTCCTGGCCTTCTCTTTTCTTTTCTCCCTCTTCCTTTTTCCTACTTTTCTTCCACGGCCAGCGGCTCCTCTTCTTTCTTTGTCCTTCACGCCGACACCCCTTCTTCCGTTCTTCACTCCCGTCGGCCAACTCCCTCCTCCTCTCTTTATTTCCCTTCCATGGCAGCTCCTCACTCTCCTCTCTTCCACGCTCCGTCCGACTTCTCGCTCTTGTCTTCTCCTTACTCGGCTGGCGACCCCCTTCTCTCCCTCACGACCAGCGACTCCCTCCTGCTACTACAACCGGCCCTCCTCCACCCCGTGGGCGGCGGCAGCGGCGCAAGCGGGAGGGCGTGAGGTGGCGGCTGCGCGAGGCGGCGTTCGTCATGAAGAGCGGGGAGGCGCGGGAGGCGGCGAGGCACGGTGAGGAGGCGGGCGGCGGCGGCGGCGGCGGCGGCGGCGGCGGCGGCGGCGCGGCAGCGTCGGCGGCGGCGGCGTGGGAAAGCGGCGGCGGCGCGCATGGGGAATATGGCGACGGCTGCCGGGAGGCGGCGGCGGCGGCGGCACTGGCGGCAGCGGCGGCGGCAACAACTACTAACGGCGACAACGTAGGGAAACAACGGCGGCGGCGGCGAGCAAGGAAGTAAAGCGACTTTGCTTCTTCCCTCCCGGATCTTTCTCTTATATGGGCATACCATGGGCGGGTGGGCGAGCCGGCCGGTATTACATTCTACCCCCTTAGCGAGTCGACCCCGATGCGAAACTCAATAATCTGTTTGAAAACAAGTCGAGCCAAACCTAAATCAGCAGCGGTACCGTCATGGAACAACTCCGGGTACTTCTCGCGCATGCGAGATTCTAATTCCCACGTCGCTTCTCGCTCAGTCTGATGCGACGATAGGACTTTAACATACTTTTACATTCTGTGCCTCAACACTCTCCGATTGCTCCATAATCCGAACTGGACGAAACTCGAAGGTGAGGTCTTGTTTAAGGGGCAATGGTTCTAGAACAATCTCATGTTCCGGATCCCTTAAGTACTTCCTCAACATAGAAACATGAAACACATTATGAACTCCTCACATAGGCTCGGGAAGATCCAAGCGATATGCCGGTTTTCCAATTCGTGCTAGAATCGAAGCGGCCCAATTCTAAGTCTCGCTTTCTAACATCCGCATAGCTCTTACGCCTACTTTGGGCGGTTAGCGATTCTGTCTAATCTCCGCCACTCATTCCAGCATCTGTTGGACCCAATCGGTCCCGAGGCGCCTTTTCGCCACGGAATCCTAACAGTGGCGGTCTACACTTCCACCCTCTGAGAACCTTAAATGGCGCGCCCGAACACTGGAGTGGTAGCTGTTTTGTAGGCAACTCATGAGTGCCAACCGATCCTCCGGCTACCTTTCCACGATAAAACACAGGACCTCAACATGTCCTCTAGTGTTTGAATGGTGCGTTTGGACTGCCCATCCATCTGTGGGTGGGTGGCGGTACTAAATTGAAGTTTTGTGTCGAAAGCACTTTGCAAGCTCTCCCAAAACTTGAAGACAAACTTGGCATCTCTGTCCAAAATTATCTTCTTGGGCACACCATGCAATCTCACTATCTCACGCACATAGATTCAATCCTCACGTTATACCGTGTCTGGTCTAACACGACCAACACACATCAGGAACCTTTAACGTCTCATGCCTCGGTATAAGGGAATCCCTATCCCTCCAAGAAAATCACTCTCATCACTTGCACAAAAGAGACAACGCTTCTTTTGTTTGCAACAACGAGCTCTTCTCTTTCACAAGAGAAGTATCGCATAACACCCATAAACGACTCGCTTCTACAAAGCAAAGTCTTTTATAAAGGCAATCCAATCATGGGATCAATCCATTCATCCACAAATAGTCTTTCTTCTAAAACAATTGGGAATTCACTTCCCCACAAAATATCACTTCATCACAACCAATCCTCTCTAGAGAGAGAAAACTAGACAGGAAACCAATCCTCATCCTAACAAACAATATGCCGCATATAACATGCGAAAAAAAGTTTCTACTCTCGAAATTAGCCCCTTCCTTTTCAGGAAAAGGAAGCACACACTTCAAGGCGAACAATTAACACTTTAGCGAAAAATCATACCAATCACATAAGAAATGCGATAACCCCGCAACTTACCACTTAAACTCACTTTCCTCAAAGTGAACCTGAATGTATTCCCAAATCAAGGGAACCGAAATAATCCATTAAACATCGGTCAATCATTTGAATACTCATTAGATTGTGGTAGGACAATTCGTCCTCCCAACATCAATCTATGAGTTACAAAACTAATTCAATCATAGGGCAATGTTCACATGAATCTAGGGATGCTTTAGTACACGACTGCATGAGTACCCAAGCAAACCTCCACCAGCGACATATTGTCAACAGTAACGCTATATGCCCCATCAAATTTGTCTTGGATCCTATTAACTCAATCTCTCCAATACCCTTATTCTCGAGGGTTTCAATCCATGCTCTGTTTGCACCACGATAAACTCCATCATTGGTCGAGTTCAACTCATAAAATGAATCATTACTCTAGCTATTTCCTCAGTTAATGGTCACCGAACACGGTGAATACACAATTCACCCATCTGTATTTAATTCCTTATATCCACAAAATGAGTTAAGCTCCATTCAGGATTTGGTTAACATCGATAACTAAATCCCTAATAGCTCTGTTTCAACTTTACCTCAATCTTTTAAACTCCACTAGCTATCAACAAATATAAGGCTCGGATATCCAAAACATAATTGGGAAACTCTCTCACCGAAAAACTCACTCTTGACACTATCATTGATTCACCACATATATGTGATGTTAAGTTACATCACTCCCCATAGACGCTACCGATTGCAGCAGCACAATTGGTTTTTGCCCCTAAGGCCGGTATTTTCCTCAATCAATTTCTCACAAAGATTATGGCATAAGATCAACTCAGCCACACAAATCTTTATTATCACCTCAATACTAACATATCAACCACCCTCACTATAGATCTAAGCCTAGCAGAGTTTCATGTTATCAATTTAACATTCATCAACATAAACCTTCTCAAGGCTCATCAAACTCTTACCACTTTACTGTACACAATAGTCCCGTCATCGTAACTATCTCGTGTGCAACCACACATGATACGGGGTCGCCCGGTCTTCTCGACGTAGGATCTGGATACTCACGTGGATTTGATGAACCGTAGTGATCCCCCGTTGCCAATGCAAGAGTTAGTACTCTATAATTCGCCCAACCTCACGTCTTTGAACTTCACGACCACCGATGAAGTTCTATTGCGCTCCCAATTCCCAGCGGAAAAGGTTGAACAATCTTAATTTCAGTGAACTCCCAATTCTCTCAAGTTGGTTTGCCCAACGAAAGAACAAGAGTTTTTCTATTATCAAAAGTGGTTCCCCTTTACGATAGGGATCTACCCCTCAATATATAGTCTCAGCCTAAGGCTATTCAACACTAAATTTTCCATGTGGTACTATTCATGCGCAGCTACTGCAGCATGGCACTGTTCATGGGCCTGGTACTGTTCACGGCCTGGTTACTGCAGCATGGCACTGTTCATGGGCCTGGTACTGTTCACGGCCTGGTTACTGCAGCACAGAACTATTCATCGGCTGGATACTGTAGCGCGTACTGTTCATGCGTAGCACTATTCGTGGACCGATCATTGTTCATGTCGTGGACTTGTGCTTTCTTGGATGACGGCCACATATCCTTGATCTCCATCCATCGTGACTCTTCAAACTTGAGCACAAGTAAAACATTGTTTTAGGTAGTATAAATTCTCATTAAAATTAATGACATATTCATTAAGGAGCAGGTTCACCTGAGATTGTAGTTTCTTGGCTCGTGCTCTTGTTATTGGTCCTGTTATTGAAGTCTCATTACTAGCTTTGGCATTACTATCGATGTCCTCATCATCCTTCCCCTCTTGAAAAGGAGTCGACCTCGACTCTGTACAATCTTGTCCAAAGAAGGGTGATAAATCAGCAACATTAAATGTAGAACTGACCCCATAGTCATCACCGGGAAGCTCAATCTTGTATGCATTGTCATTGATCTTGGCAAGAACTTTAAAAGGTCCATCACCACGGGGCATCAATTCGGATCTACGCTTCTGCGGAAAGCGGTCTTTGCGTGGACCCACACTAAATCACCTGGTTCAAATAGCATTTTCTTTCTAGATTTGTTAGCTTTGGAAGCATAAGCACATACCTTCTTTTCAATTACCTCTTTAGTTGTGGCATGGAGTTTTTTCACAAAATCAGCACGTTTAGAAGCCTCCATATTTGCATGTTCTTGTAGTGGAGAGGAAGTAAATCAAGGCGTGATTGGTTTGAAGCCGTACACCACCTCGAATGGGCTCAATTGAGTTGTAGAATGTACCGCCTGTTATATGCTAACTCCACATACAGTGAGACAATCTTCTCACTCTTTCAAGTTCTTCTTTATCATAGTGCGTAGCAACGTTGAAAGTGTGCGGTTCACCACCTCCGTTTGCCCATCTTTTCGTGGGTGACAAGTCGTTGAAAACAATAACTTTGTCCCAAGCTTGGCCCACAAAGTCTTCCAAAAGTAGCTCATGAACGTGACGTCGCGATCTGAAACAATGGTTCTTGGCATTCCATGCAAGCAATGGTGCTTCAGTCAAACATTTCTTCAATTCATCAAAAGCTTTGTCTTGTTTTTCTCCCCACTCAAAAATCACTCCCTTTTTAGTTAATTCATTTAATGGGGCAGCAATGGTGCTAAAATCTTTCACAAATCGCCGATAGAAACTAGCAAGCCCATGGAAGCTACGAATTTGACTCACATTCACGGGAATTGGCCAATTTCTAATAGCTTCAATTTTAGATTCATCCACTTCAATGCCATGAGTTGAAACAACATAGCCTAGAAACACAACCTTACTAGTACAAAAAGTACACTTTTCAAGATTGGCATACAAGCATTCTTTCCTAAGCACTTCTAGCACTTGTTTGATGTGTTCAACATGATCATCCAAGCAGAGGCTATATATCAGAATATCATCAAAGTAAACTACCACAAATTTCCCAATGAAGTGTCTCAAAACATGGTTCATTAAGCGCATGATGTACTAGGAGCATTGGACAATCCAAAAGGCATCACTAACCATTCATACAAGCCAAATTTCGTTTTAAAAGCAGTTTTCCATTCATCACCATGTTTCATTCTTATTTGATGGTAGCCACTTCGCAAGTCAATCTTAGAAAAGACAGTAGAACCACTTAACTCATCAAGCATATCATCTAACCTAGGAATAGGATGACGATAGCGAACAGTTATGTTGTTAATAGCTCTACAGTCTATGCACATTCTCCAAGTACCATCTTTCTTAGGAACAAGAATAACAGGAACGGCACAAGGACTAAGACTCTCGCGTACGTACCCTTTGTCCAAAAGTGCTTGCACTTGGCGCTGAATCTCCTTCGTTTCTTCTGGATTTGTGCGATGCGGCGGCGGTTGGGAAGAGGGCTCCGGGACTAAGTCAATTTGATGCTCAATACCTCGAATAGGTGGTAAACCAGCGGGCACCTCCTCCGAAACACGTCGTCATAAGCACGCAAAACTTGAGAAACAGCACTAGGAAGAGATGTTAAGTCATTAGTAGAAAGCAATGCATCCTTGTACAGCAATACAAGGTGCATCAAAGTGGTATCATCTTTCATCTCTCTTAGATCAGATTTGGTGGCTATCATGACTAAATTTTTCTCTCCCTCACTCTTGCTTTTACCTCTCGGGTTTGGTTTGTGGCTCTTGCTCACCTTTTGTGGAATCACACTCTTTGGTTCTCTCCCTTTCTCACTCTCAACTTGCACTTCAATCTTCGCACATTATCATTTACAATTTGAGAAGGAGTCAACGGTAGCAGCACCACTTGTTTTTGTTCCACCAAAACTTGTCTTGGTTAGTTCTTCCATCATGAATCACAAGACGATCATATTGCCATGGCCTTCCTAGCAGCAAGTGACATACGTCCATAGGCACCACATCACACTCCACCGTATCACGATAAGTGCCAATTTCAAATTCAACATCCACGGTGTATCCCACACTCAATGAACCTCTCTCATGCAGCCTTGGATCTGATATGGATGTGGGTGTTTCTTGTACTTCAACCCAAGTTTATTGCAAAGCTCCTTGCTAGCCAAATTATGACAACTCCCACCATCAATGATTACCTTACAAAATTTACCATCTTTGCTAACTTGAGCTCTTGTATGGAATAAATTGTAGCGCTGTTCATGGGAAGGCTTTGGTTGCACACTCAACACTGTCGGAGCACACACAAGTATAGGACCAACACCGGGTTCACAATACTCTATGTCTTGCTCCTCCTCATGTGCATCATCATATGTCCCTAAATCGGCATAGTGATCATTCTCTTCTTCACTTGCAGAATCATATTCCCCATTCGCTAATATCAACATCGCCTTGTTATTTGGGCAATCCTTTTGCATATGACCACGGCCAAGGCATTTGAAGCATTGTATACGCTACTCTTCGCTGTAGAACCCATAGAAGAGGAACCACTAGCTGCTGGATTTGATTGCCTTCTTGCACCTGGAGTGGCTTCTTCCTTCTTGCTAGATGATGAACCACCACTTGGAGCTGTTCGTTGGCTTATTTGTGATTTGGAACCATATCTTCCTCCTTTGGGCGGTGTACGTGCAGCAAAGGACGTTGATCTTGCAAACTTAGCATCCTCTTGCAATTGTCGTTCTGCCTTTGTAGCTTGATGCACTAACTCATAAAGATTGGTATAAGGCTGAAAATTGACAATTCTTTTGACTTGATGGTTCAAACACGAGAGGAAGCGTGCCATGGTTTGCTCTTCTTGTTCTTGAACCTTGGCTCGAATCATGGCTAGCTCCATCTCCTTGTAGTACTCCTCCACAGAATGTGCTCCCTGCTTCATATTCTGCAACTTATCAAATAGATCACGCTTGTAATGACGAGGAACAAAACAGGCTCTCATTTCCCACTTCATCTCTTGCCATGTTGCAACAGGGTTTTCTCCATTCTCAGCTCTTTGAGTAATGACTTGTTCCCACCAATCCAAAGCATAACCTTCAAACTCAAGTGATGCCAACTGTATCTTTCTCTCATCCGTATAGTGATGCATACGGAATATTTTATCAACCTTCAATTCCCAAGTGAGATACTCCTCGGGATCAGTCACCTGCAAACTTGGGTATGGAAAACTTGAGCTTGCCCAAGCCATCATCTTCATTGCGTGGACGACGATAATGGTCATTGTAATGCAAAGCAAAATCACCATCCTCTTCCATCGCATGTGCAGCACCACCACGCCCACCACGGCCTCCACCTAGACCCTGGCCACGCCCTCCATGGGTTCCTCCTCGTCCTCCTAGCTGTGGTGGACGCACCACGTTGGCTGCCACTCGGTGTTGCGGTGCAGGAGGTACATGTGCAGCAGCTTCTCCTCCTTGAACACTTGCTTCATCGCCACCATTGCGAGCTTGTATGAGCCTAGTGAGGGTCCCAATGTCCTCCCGCAATTGGCGCACATTTTCATCAGCTTGTATCTCCATATTTTGCATATCCCTTGCAATTTGATCAGCAAAAGAATCATGCTTCTCGTGGAGTTGATTGAGCCCTTGGTGTAGCTCACGTTGAAAGTGTTCGCGGAGTGCCCAAATTGATATTGCTTGACGAATGCCTGAGTTTCATTTGTCCCACCACTCTCATCATGGTGTTCTCCTCCACCTGACATGGTTAGTTATGCAAGAAACAAATAGCTGTGTATATAATAATGCTTTGTGGAAATCACTCAATCTCACTATGTCCTCTCTCCAAGTAAAGTTCTTACCCTTCCGAAGTGAATTAAGGCCAATAAAAACTTACACCTGGTAGAAGTGACAACAGCACAGTGATGATCAAGCGAAATTAAGAGTGTTCACTACTTGCACAACAACGGTTATATGGTGGAGCTTGGCATGAGAGTGTATATCCTAGCAATCTGAAATTCTTGATGTTGTAAAGTTAAGTAATAGTCCAAGCTAGAATACTTTGCCTAAGTGCTGATCCAAAAGATTTAAGTGAAGTATATGAACGCACACGCAAAGATTAATGTGACTCGATGCAAACAAAGGAATGAGCTAGGCAATCTGAAATTAAAGATTAGATAGCTCGTTTTGCACCAAGTACTAGGAGAGACACTAGCCAATTGCAATGATATGAATGTAAGGGCACGAGATTGCTCAAGAGGTTAAATTACACAATCTGAATTTATGGATTAAGAACTCTCCCAAATTCGGCCAATGCTTTCTTTTTCTTTCTTTCTTTCTTTCTTTCCTTCTCTCTTTTTTTTTGCTCAACTTCCTCCTTTTCTTTTCTTTCAAAGGCCAAACTAGGTTTAATTGTTCTTTTGGTTTTGCATAGGTCACAAATAATCAGCAAGGTGTGAAGTACTCAAGAGCAGCCCTAGATGCAATATTCAACAGCTAGTCTCAAATGATGAAAAGAATATCAGCAAGATTTTTTTTTTGGATTTTGGGTTGGACACAAAGATTAGGCTACGCAAATAAACACGAATGATCAGCACCTAAACAAAAATTCTAATGGATCAAAACCTAACAAAACTCACAAAATTAACAGATGCAAAAACTAGGGTTTGGTTAATTTTTTTTGTTGCAATTTCAGTTTAATAGACTATAGGACAAAAATAAATCAATCTAAAAGTAAGGGTAAATAATCCTACCGAGTAAACCGGCTCGATACCGGATGATACGGGTCGCCCGATCTTCTTGACCTAGGATCTGGATACTCACGTGGATTTGATGAACCGTAGTGATCCCCCGTTGCCAATGCAAGAGTTAGCACTCTATAATTCGCCCAACCTCACGTGCTGAACTTCACGACCACCGATGAAGTTCTATTGCGCTCCCAATTCCCAGCGGAAAAGGTTGAACAATCTTAATTTCAGTGAACTCCCAATTCTCTCAAGTTGGTTTGCCCAACGAAAGAACAAGAGTTTTTCTATTATCAAAAGTGGTTCCCCTTTACAATGGGGATCTACCCCTCAATATATAGTCTCAGCCTAAGGCTATTCAACACTAAATTTTCCATGTGGTACTATTCATGCGCAGCTACTGTAGCACGGTACTGTTCATTGGCCTGGTACTGTTCACGGCCTGGTTACTGCAGCACGGAACTATTCATGGGCTGGATACTGTAGCGCGTACTGTTCATGCTAGCACTATTCATGGACCGATCATTGTTCATGTCGTGGACTTGTGCTTTCTTGGATGACGGCCACATATCCTTGATCTCCATCCATCGCTGACTCTTCAAACTTGAGCACAAGTAAAACATTGTTTTAGGTAGTATAAAATTCTCATTAAAATTAATGACATATTCATTAAGGAGCAGGTTCACCTGAGATTGTAGTTTCTTGGCTCGTGCTCTTGTTATTGGTCCTGTTATTGAAGTCTCATTACTAGCTTTGGCATTACTATCGATGTCCTCATCAACACAAGGTGTGGATATAATTCCGTCATCAAAATATCCACTACCAGTTAACAATCTCATAAGCACCTGATTCCAAGGCACTAACGAAAATTCACAAACTCAACTCTTTAGAGGTAATCAATAACAAAGATTTCAACATATAACATATGTACTCCTGTGAACCGCATTTACGTTTGTCTTAAACATAAGATCCCTCTGTTCTACCTCCATAGGCGTGCTCATAATTTCCCACAAATGCGGTGGCAAATTCACTAACTCATGCCTTATAGATTGTTGTCAATCTCACTAAGACTTTATTAGCTTCATCCCTTAAAATTCAAGTCTCACTCAGCTCTGCAATAGTTCTTCTCCATTTAATTTAGCTGGGAGATTTATCTGACATCAAGATCCCCATTCTTGTCCTCCCAACTAATCCCAATAGAGTTCTAACATTACAACTATTAGAACCTTCTAAAACATCGATCGGAGCTCCTCTTTTTTTGTCTTGGCTGGATCTGGCGGATCAGGCACTGGATCAACCTTCCCCTCTTTTTCTTTCCTCTCTTCTCTTTCTCCCTCTTCCTTTTTCCTACTTTTCTTCCACGGTAGTGGCTCCTCTTCTTTCTTAGTCCTTCACGCCGACGCCCTTCTTCCTTTCTTCACTCCCGTCGGCCAACTCCTCCTCCTCTCTTTATTTCCTTTCCATGGCAGCTCCTCACTCTCTTCTCTTCCACACTCCGTCCGACTTCTCGCTCTTGTCTTCTCCTTACTCGGCCGACGACCCCCTTCTCTCCCTCACGGCTAGCGACTCCCTCCCGCTACTACAACGGCCCTCCTCCACCCCGTGGAGCGGCAGCGGCAGCATGGGGAGGCGGGCGTGGTGGCGGCAACGCGGTGGCGGCGTTCGTCATGAAGAGCGGGAGGCACGCCAGAGGCGATGAGGCGCGGTCGGAGGAGCAAGGCGGCGGCGGCGGCGGCGCGCGGCAGCGCGGCGGCGAGCCACGACAGCGGCGGCGGCGGGCGTGGGAAAGCCACGGCGGCGCGTGGGGAATCTGGCGGCACTGCCGGAGGGAGCGGCACTGGCGGCAGCGGCGGCGACAACTACACTAACGACGACAACGGTAGGGAAACAACGGCGAAAGAATAAAGCGAGCAAGGGAAGTAAAGCGACTTTGCTTCTTCCTCCCGGATCATTCTCTTATATGGTCATACCATGGGCCGGGCTGGGCCGAGCCGGCCCAGGTATTACATGGGGAAAGCATGCTTCACAGCTCACACCACCAACCAAAAGCAGGGTTATAACTCCAATCAATATTTATCTGAACCTGGGAACAATGTAAGTTCCATCAGCTACAGGAATAATGTAAACTCCATCTTGTTTATTTATCCATGTAAAGTTCATGACGTTTGGAGCTTCTACAGAGATCACCATTTAGTTTGCTCTTGAGGAGTGTATGCTGTTTAGTTCAGGTGTGAAATAGAGGTTCAGTTCGCATCCTAGAGCCAGGATAAATGTTCGAGTTGAGGCTTGAGCTAAGATCAACAGAGGCAAAAGGCGGTCACAAAATCCAAACATCACGGATCGTTACATCAGCAATCGAGAAAGACGAGGCCAAACCAATCCTAAAGGTGCGAGCACGGTAAGAGGAATGAAGGTTCGTCTACCCTGAGGTGGTCCTCACCGAAGCCATCTCACGTACAGGCACGCCAGCCCCCATGCTACACGTGTCCCGTTCCCCACGGCTTCCCTTCCCTTCTGCCCCCCTTACCACCCAAGAAATTTCTCCATAGAAAAATTTCAGCTAAGAGGATACTGTGTGTGAAACTAAACTACTGAAGTCACAATTTTCTTTGCCTCTTCTTTTTGCCTTTTCAATTTCCTACACTGTATTCTTTCTCTCCGGCCAACTTCAATGAAATATAGCAACCTGCTATTTTCAAGCGAAAATAAACCATAAATTTGCTATTGCAAAGTTAAGTATGGACAAGATATTCACCGTGACATCCGCTCCTACTTCATGAACAAGTCCCATGGACAGTTCTTTTGGCATGTCAGCCATTAGTGGTATTATGCTGGAAAGATGTTCTTGTGTTTAGTCTTTGCATATTTGATTAAAGCATTGCTTGATTTAAGCAACTAATTACCACTAATGTATTTTAGGTTCGGATCCTTTTTCCAGTTTTTTCCTGGGATTTTTTTCCAAAGCACTATTTTTTTAGAGGAAGGTAAGGAGCTTCATTACTCTGAAAGTTAACAGATACATCTTGTGCTTAGCAGTAGCACCTTATAGCGTTTACTAGCAGTACGTTGAAATAATCAGTGATGGTAACAAGCATTTGTCTGGTGGCCTAAGCCGCAAAGCCCACGTAACGGCACAAAGCAAAAAATTCATTGCCCGCACAAGGCTTGTTCGGTGCCAACTTCGGGATGCGCGTCCGCTAGCTTGCGGCTGTTGATCGGTCGCCCTTCTTATATATGGCGATGGCGAGCCAGGCCGTGCCCGATCGAGATGGACTAATGAGCAAGCTTGCCAAGAGCATGTAACAAACCACGAGCCAAAATACCCTCCCGAAAAAATGGTTAAAAAACAAAAATCTATAATACCTTTACAAATCAACGGTCAAATTTTATTTCTATTACCAGTATAATATACCATAAAAAAAATTTCTTTACTCATAATGGTTTTATTGGACTGACTCACTTGGTCGACAATAGATGGTAAAAATTTGCTAATTACCAAAGGGTACTCAACCATTCAAGGCTTTATATATCAATTATAGATGATGTGTGAATTACTGTTGCATGTGAACAACTGTGCTATTCCCGTCCATGCATGTCGTCTTCAACAGATTCCTAAAAAAACAACGACAAAGCAAGGGTGAGTCCGGAGACTCAGCAAGCACACGATAAAACAATAACACCATTTTAGCAATTCAATCAATATCACGAATCGTAAGTCGTAAGTTAAGTGCAGAAGCGTATCTTGTAAATCTATCCTATGTCGTAGAACTGTATTTTCAATTCTATGTCGTCAGAGCGTAAGCTGTAAATCAATGTTTGTAATTGTAAATCGTAAGTCAATCTCAGAATCAGAAGCTGTAAGTCAATCAGAATCAGTAAAATCGTAAATCACAACTATCTGTAACTATATCACTTTCTCTGTCACTTCCATGCAATGCAATATCATGCAATGCATCTGTATGCTCAGAATCGTAAATCACAACTGTATCAGAATCAGTATCACTTTCTCTGTCACTTCCATGCAATGCAATATCATGCAATGCATCTGTATACTCAGAATCGTAGCTTATCTGGGGTATAGTCGAGGTCCACCCGTCGATGGACCACTCATTTGCCTACCTCTGTAGGTCTTATTCGAGCACTCGGACTAGTCATTTGACTTTCTCACCGACCTGGCTCTTATTCAAGAGCACTCCGGACTAGTCGTATGACTTTCTCACCGACCTGGCTCTTATGCATTTTGCATGATGCAATATGCTCCAAATATGAATGTCTAATCAGAAACGATATCCATCAAGGTATGATTAGCACAATTCATATACATCATCTCATAAATGCTATAAATCATAGCATAGAAACACGAATAACAAATATTCACCACAATTTACTGTTCTACCATGCACTTGCCTGTTAACCTGGCAGACGGCGCCTGGACGGCACCAGACCTGAACTGTCACCTGAACAAACAATACCCAGACTCAATACATTATAGCAATACACGCACATAGACGAATGGAATCGTTCCTATGCGCAAAACCAACATGAACCCCAATCTTTCACTGGATACCATCCCACTACTTCGGTACTCGAACAACCATGTCTTTCTAACCCGAAGCCTATCACAGCAAATATTCCGGATCTGGTAACCGACATAACTCTACTACATATTCTTGGTTACCATAATTTACATATCACACCAGATAAAACTCCGATCTCACATCGACTGTGGCCATCCCGAAGGCATATTATCAAATCATACCACCAAACTCGGCATTCCAACATTCTGTAGAGCTCCAGCAATAGCCGGCGTTAATTAGTCTAAACTAATTAACCCATATTCCTTTGTCCATACTTGATCATTCATGAATACTAGTCGGTTATGCATGCACCGACATAACACCACATGGCCAGCGTTCTTCACCTGTTCTACTCACACGGCCACAACATCATCGCTTGGCACATGAATTCCAGCCACTAGCCATGTTCTAACCAACGTATGCATTTATCTCACTACTCGACAAATCGGCCCTTTCATGACTCAATATCAAATATCGACATTTTAGCATCTCCGCAAAACGGTAAATAAGTGGGGAAATGGTCTCGGGGCGTTACCCTAGCTTCAAATGATTGGATCGGAGCTCCTCTTTTCTTGTCTTGGCTGGATCTGGCGGATCAGGCACTGGATCAACCTTCCCCTCTTTTTCTTTCCTCTCTTCTCTTTCTTCCTTTCCTCTTTTCTTCTCTTTCTCTCTTTTTTTTCTTTTCCTTCCCAGCCGGTCGGCTCTCTCCTGGCCTTCTCTTTTCTTTTCTCCCTCTTCCTTTTTCCTACTTTTCTTCCACGGCCGGCGGCTCCTCTTCTTTCTTTGTCCTTCACGCCGACACCCCTTCTTCCGTTCTTCACTCCCGTCGGCCAACTCCCTCCTCCTCTCTTTATTTCCCTTCCATGGCAGCTCCTCACTCTCCTCTCTTCCACGCTCCGTCCGACTTCTCGCTCTTGTCTTCTCCTTACTCGTGGCGACCCCTTCTCTCCCTCACGGCCGACGACCCTCCTGCTACTACAACCGCCCTCCTCCACCCCGTGGGCGCAGCGGCGGCAGCAAGCGGGCGGGCGTGAGAGGAGGCGGCAACGCAGTGGCGGCGTTCGTCATGAAGAGCGGGAGGCAGCCGGAGGCGACGAGGCACGGTCGGAGGAGCGGCGGCGGCGGCGGGCAACAATGGCGGCGGCGGCGGCGGCGACGCGGCAGCGTGCGGCGGCGGCGTGGGAAAGCGGCGGCGGCGCGCATGGGGAATATGGCGGACAGCTGCCGGGGCGGCGGCGGCGGCGACGAGGCAGCAGCGGCGCGCGCCGACAACTAACTAACGGCGACAACAAATAGGGAAACAACGGCGAAGAAGCGAGCAAGGAAGTAAAGCGACTTTGCTTCTTCCTCCCGGATCTTTCTCTTATATGGGCATACCATGGGCGGGGGGCCGAGCCGGCCTGTATTACATTCTACCCCCTTAATGTAATTCGACCCAATGCGAAACTCAATAATCTGTTTGAAAAACAAGCTGAGCCAAACCTAAATCAAGCATGGCGGTACCGCATGAACAACTCCGGGTACTTCTCGCGCATGCGAGATTCTAATTCCCACGTCGCTTCTCGCTCAGTCTGATGCGACGATAGGACTTTAACATACTTTTACATTACGTGCCTCAACACTCTCGATTGCTCCATAATCCGAATCGGACGAAACTCGAAGGTGAGGTCTTGTTTAAGGGGCAATGGTTCTAGAACAATCTCATGTTCCGGATCCCTTAAGTACTTCCTCAACATAGAAACATGAAACACATTATGAACTCCTCACATAGGCTCGGGAAGATCCAAACGATATGCCAGTTTTCCAATTCGTGCTAGAATCGGAAACGGCCCAATTCTAAGTCTCGCTTTCTAACATCCGCATAGCTCTTCTGCCTACTTTGGGCAGTTAGCAGATTCTGTCTAATCTCCGCCACTCATTCCACTGTCTGTTGGACCCAATCTGGTCCCAGAACTGCCTTTTCGCCTACGGAATCCTAACAGAGTGGCAGTCTACACTTCCACCCATACAGAACCTTAAATGGCGCGGCCCGAACACTGGAGTGGTAGCTGTTTTTGTAGGCAACTCCGCGAGTGCCAACTGATCCTCCCGGCTACCTTTCCACGATAAAACACAGGACCTCAACATGTCCTCTAGTGTTTGAATGGTGCGTTTGGACTGCCCATCCATCTGTGGGTGAAAAGCGGTACTAAATTGAAGTTTTGTGCCGAAAGCACTTTGCAAGCTCTCCCAAAACTTGAAGACAAACTTGGCATCTCTGTCCAAAATTATCTTCTTGGGCACACCATGCAATCTCACTATCTCACGCACATAGATTCAATCCTCACGTTATACTGTGTCTGGTCTAACACGACCAACACACATCAGGAACCTTTAACGTCTCATGCCTCGGTATAAGGGAATCCCTATCCCTCCAAGAAAATCACTCTCATCACTTGCACAAAAGAGACAACGCTTCTTTTGTTTGCAACAACGAGAGCTCTTCTCTTTCACAAGAGAAGTATCGCATAACACCCATAAACCTGACTCGCTTCTACAAAGCAAAGTCTTTTATAAAGGCAATCCAATCATGGGATCAATCCATTCATCCACAAATAGTCTTTCTTCTAAAACAATTGGGAATTCACTTCCCCACAAAATATCACTTCATCACAACCAATCCTCTCTAGAGAGAGAAAACTAGACAGGAAACCAATCCTCATCCTAACAAACAATATGCCGCATATAACATGCGAAAAAAAGTTTCTACTCTCGAAATTAGCCCCTTCCTTTTCAGGAAAAGGAAGCACACACTTCAAGGCGAACAATTAACACTTTAGCGAAAAATCATACCAATCACATAAGAAATGCGATAACCCTGCAACTTACCACTTAAACTCACTTTCCCTCAAAAGTGAACCTGAATGTATTCCCAAATCAAGGGAACCCGAAATAATCCATTAAACATCAGTCAATCATTTCGAATACTCATTAGATTGTGGTAGGACAATTCGTCCTCCCAACATCAATCTATGAGTTACAAAACTAATTCAATCATAGGGCAATGTTCACATGAATCTAGGGATGCTTTAGTACACGACTCGCAGAGTACCCAAGCAAACCTCCACCAGCGACATATTGTCAACAGGTAACGCTATATGCCCCATCAAATTTGTACTGGATCCTATTAACTCAATCTCTCCAATACCCTTATTCTCGAGGGTTTCAATCCATGCTCTGTTTGCACCACGATAAACTCCATCATTGGTCGAGTTCAACTCATAAAATGAATCATTACTCTAGCTATTTCCTCAGTTAATGGTCACCGAACACGGTGAATACACAATTCACCCATCTGTATTTAATTCCTTATATCCACAAAATGAGTTAAGCTCCATTCAGGATTTCAGTTAACATCTGATAACTAAATCCCCTAATAGCTCTGTTTCAACTTTACCTCAATCTTTTAAACTCCACTAGCTATCAACAAATATAAGGCTCAGATATCCAAAACATAATTCGGGGAAACTCTCTCACCCGAAAAACTCACTCTTGACACTATCATTGATTCACCACATATATGTGATGTTAAGTTACATCACTCCCCATAGACGCTACCGATTGCAGCAGCACAATTGGTTTTTGCCCCTAAGGCCGGTATTTTCCTCAATCAATTTCTCACAAAGATTATGGCATAAGATCAACTCAGCCACACAAATCTTTATTATCACCTCAATACTAACATATCAACCACCCTCACTATAGATCTAAGCCTAGCAGAGTTTCATGTTATCAATTTAACATTCATCAACATAAACCTTCTCAAGGCTCATCAAACTCTTACCACTTTACTGTACACAATAGTCCCGTCATCGTAACTATCTCGTGTGCAACCACACATGATACGGGGTCGCCCGGTCTTCTCGACGTAGGATCTGGATACTCACGTGGATTTGATGAACCGTAGTGATCCCCCGTTGCCAATGCAAGAGTTAGTACTCTATAATTCGCCCAACCTCACGTGCTGAACTTCACGACCACCGATGAAGTTCTATTGCGCTCCCAATTCCCAGCGGAAAAGGTTGAACAATCTTAATTTCAGTGAACTCCCAATTCTCTCAAGTTGGTTTGCCCAACGAAAGAACAAGAGTTTTTCTATTATCAAAAGTGGTTCCCCTTTACAATAGGGATCTACCCCTCAATATATAGTCTCAGCTTAAGGCTATTCAACACTAAATTTTCCATGTGGTACTATTCATGCGCAGCTCTTGCGACATGGCATTGTTCATGGGCCTGGTGCTGTTCACGGCCTGGTTCTTTGCAGCATGGCCATTGTTCATGGGCCTGGTACTGTTCACGGCTGGTTCTTGCAGCACAGAACTATTCATCGGCTGGATACTGTAGCGCGTACTGTTCATGCGTAGCACTATTCGTGGACCGATCATTGTTCATGTCGTGGACTTGTGCTTTCTTGGATGACGGCCACATATCCTTGATCTCCATCCATCGCTGACTCTTCAAACTTGAGCACAAGTAAAACATTGTTTTTAGGTAGTATAGAATTCTCATTAAAATTAATGACATATTCATTAAGGAGCAGGTTCACCTGAGATTGTAGTTTCTTGGCTCGTGCTCTTGTTATTGGTCCTGTTATTGAAGTCTCATTACTAGCTTTGGCATTACTATCGATGTCCTCATCATCCTTCCCCTCTTGAAAAGGAGTCGACCTCGACTCTGTACAATCTTGTCCAAAGAAGGGTGATAAATCAGCAACATTAAATGTAGAACTGACCCCATAGTCATCACCGGGAAGCTCAATCTTGTATGCATTGTCATTGATCTTGGCAAGAACTTTAAAAGGTCCATCACCACGGGGCATCAATTCGGATCTACGCTTCTGCGGAAAGCGGTCTTTGCGTGGACCCACACTAAATCACCTGGTTCAAATAGCATTTTCTTTCTAGATTTGTTAGCTTTGGAAGCATAAGCACATACCTTCTTTTCAATTACCTCTTTAGTTGTGACATGGAGTTTTTTCACAAAATCAGCACGTTTAGAAGCCTCCATATTTGCATGTTCTTGTAGTGGGAGAGGAAGTAAATCAAGGGGCGTGATTGGTTTGAAGCCGTACACCACCTCGAATGGGCTCAATTGAGTTGTAGAATGTACCGCCCTGTTATATGCTAACTCCACATACAGTAGACAATCTTCTCACTCTTTCAAGTTCTTCTTTATCATGGTACGTAGCAACGTTGAAAGTGTGCGGTTCACCACCTCCGTTTGCCCATCTTTTCGTGGGTGACAAGTCGTTGAAAACAATAACTTTGTCCCAAGCTTGGCCCACAAAGTCTTCCAAAAGTAGCTCATGAACGTGACGTCGCGATCTGAAACAATGGTTCTTGGCATTCCATGCAAGCAATGGTGCTTCAGTCAAACATTTCTTCAATTCATCAAAAGCTTTGTCTTGTTTTTCTCCCCACTCAAAAATCACTCCCTTTTTAGTTAATTCATTTAATGGGGCAGCAATGGTGCTAAAATCTTTCACAAATCGCCGATAGAAACTAGCAAGCCCATGGAAGCTACGAATTTGACTCACATTCACGGGAATTGGCCAATTTCTAATAGCTTCAATTTTAGATTCATCCACTTCAATGCCATGAGTTGAAACAACATAGCCTAGAAACACAACCTTACTAGTGCAAAAAGTACACTTTTCAAGATTGGCATACAAGCATTCTTTCCTAAGCACTTCTAGCACTTGTTTGATGTGTTCAACATGATCATCCAAGCAGAGGCTATATATCAGAATATCATCAAAGTAAACTACCACAAATTTCCCAATGAAGTGTCTCAAAACATGGTTCATTAAGCGCATGATGTACTAGGAGCATTGGACAATCCAAAAGGCATCACTAACCATTCATACAAGCCAAATTTCGTTTTAAAAGCAGTTTTCCATTCATCACCATGTTTCATTCTTATTTGATGGTAGCCACTTCAAGAAGTCAATCTTAGAAAAGACAGTAGAACCACTTAACTCATCAAGCATATCATCTAACCTAGGAATAGGATGACGATAGCGAATAGTTATGTTGTTAATAGCTCTACGGCTATGCACATTCTCCAAGTACCATCTTTCTTAGGACCAAGAATAACAGGAACGGCACAAGGACTAAGACTCTCGCGTACGTACCCTTTGTCCAAAAGTGCTTGCACCTGGCGCTGAATCTCCTTCGTTTCTTCTGGATTTGTGCGGACGGCACGGTTGGGAAGAGGGCTCCGGGACTAAGTCAATTTGATGCTCAATACCTCGAATAGGTGGTAAACCAGCGGGCACCTCCTCCGAAACACGTCGTCATAAGCACGCAAAACTTGAGAAACAGCACTAGGAAGAGATGTTAAGTCATTAGTAGAAAGCAATGCATCCTTGTACAGCAATACAAGGTGCATCAAAGTGGTATCATCTTTCATCTCTCTTAGATCAGATTTGGTGGCTATCATGACTAAATTTTTCTCTCCCTCACTCTTGCTTTTACCTCTCGGGTTTGGTTTGTGGCTCTTGCTCACCTTTTGTGGAATCACACTCTTTGGTTCTCTCCCTTTCTCACTCTCAACTTGCACTTCAATCTTTCGCACATTATCATTTACAATTTGAGAAGGAGTCAACGGTAGCAGCACCACTTGTTTTTGTTCCACCAAAACTTGTCTTGGTTAGTTCTTCCATCATGAATCACAGCACGATCATATTGCCATGGCCTTCCTAGCAGCAAGTGACATCGTCCATAGGCACCACATCACACTCCACCGTATCACGATAAGTGCCAATTTCAAATTCAACATCCACGGTGTATCCCACACTCAATGAACCTCTCTCATGCAGCCACTGGATCTGATATGGATGTGGGTGTTTCTTGTACTTCAACCCAAGTTTATTGCAAAGCTCCTTGCTAGCCAAATTATGACAACTCCCACCATCAATGATTACCTTACAAAATTTACCATCTTTGCTAACTTGAGCTCTTGTATGGAATAAATTGTAGCGCTGTTCATGGGAAGGCTTTGGTTGCACACTCAACACTGTCGGAGCACACACAAGTATAGGACCAACACGGGTTCACAATACTCTATGTCTTGCTCCTCCTCATGTGCATCATCATATGTCCCTAAATCGGCATAGTGATCATTCTCTTCTTCACTTGCAGAATCATATTCCCCATTCGCTAATATCAACATCGCCTTGTTATTTGGGCAATCCTTTTGCATATGACCACGGCCAAGGCATTTGAAGCATTGTATACGCTACTCTTCGCTGTAGAACCCATAGAAGAGGAACCACTAGCTGCTGGATTTGATTGCCTTCTTGCACCTGGAGTGGCTTCTTCCTTCTTGCTAGATGATGAACCACCACTTGGAGCTGTTCGTTGGCTTATTTGTGATTTGGAACCATATCTTCCTCCACTGGACGGTGTACGTGCAGCAAAGGACGTTGATCTTGCAAACTTAGCATCCTCTTGCAATTGTCGTTCTGCCTTTGTAGCTTGATGCACTAACTCATAAAGATTGGTATAAGGCTGAAAATTGACAATTCTTTTGACTTGATGGTTCAAACCTGAGAGGAAGCGTGCCATGGTTTGCTCTTCTTGTTCTTGAACCTTGGCTCGAATCATGGCTAGCTCCATCTCCTTGTAGTACTCCTCCACAGAATGTGCTCCCTGCTTCATATTCTGCAACTTATCAAATAGATCACGCTTGTAATGACGAGGAACAAAACAGGCTCTCATTTCCCGCTTCATCTCATGCCATGTTGCAACAGGGTTTTCTCCATTCACAGCTCTTTGAGTAATGACTTGTTCCCACCAATCCAAAGCATAACCTTCAAACTCAACTGTATCTTTCTCTCATCCGTATAGTGATGCATACGGAATATTTTATCAACCTTCAATTCCCAAGTGAGATACTCCTCGGGATCAGTCACCTGCAAACTTGGGTATGGAAAACTTGAGCTTGCCCAAGCCATCATCTTCATTGCGTGGACGACGATAATGGTCATTGTAATGCAAAGCAAAATCACCATCCTCTTCCATCGCATGTGCAGCACCACCACGCCCACCACGGCCTCCACCTAGACCCAGCCACGCCCTCCATGGGTTCCTCCTCGTCCTCCTAGCTGTGGTGGACGCACCACGTTAGCTGCCACTCGGTGTTGCGGTGCGGGAGGTACATGTGCAGCAGCTTCTCCTCCTTGAACACTTGCTTCATCGCCACCATTGCGAGCTTGTATGAGCCTAGTGAGGGTCCCAATGTCCTCCCGCAATTGGCGCACATTTTATCAGCTTGTATCTCCATATTTTGCATATCCCTTGCAATTTGATCAGCAAAGAATCATGCTTCTCGTGGAGTTGATTGAGCCCTTGGTGTAGCTCACGTTGAAAGTGTTCATGAGTGCCCAAATTGATATTGCTTGACGAATGCCTGAGTTTCATTTGTCCCACCACTCTCATCATGGTGTTCTCCTCCACCTGACATGGTTAGTTATGCAAGAAACAAATAGCTGTGTATATAATAATGCTTTGTGGAAATCACTCAATCTCACTATGTCCTCTCTCAAGTAAAGTTCTTACCCTTCCAAGTGAATTAAGGCCAATAAAACTTACACCTGGTAGAAGTGACAACAGCACAGTGATGATCAAGCGAAATTAAGAGTGTTCACTACTTGCACAACAACGGTTATATGGTGGAGCTTGGCATGAGAGTGTATATCCTAGCAATCTGAAATTCTTGATGTTGTAAAGTTAAGTAATAGTCAAGCTAGAATACTTTGCCTAAGTGCTGATCCAAAAGATTTAAGTGAAGTATATGAAGCACTGCATAAAGATTAATGTGACTCGATGCAAACAAAGGAATGAGCTAGGCAATCTGAAATTAAAGATTAGATAGCTCGTTTTGCACCAAGTACTAGAGAGACACTAGCCAATTGCAATGATATGAATGTAAGGGCACGAGATTGCTCAAGAGGTTAAATTACACAATCTGAATTTATGGATTAAGAACTCTCCCAAATTCGGCCAATGCTTTCTTTTTCTTTCTTTCTTTCTTTCTTTCCTTCTCTCTTTTTTTTTGCTCAACTTCCTCCTTTTCTTTTCTTTCAAAGGCCAAACTAGGTTTAATTGTTCTTTTGGTTTTGCATAGGTCACAAATAATCGCAAGGTGTGAAGTACTCAAGAGCAGCCCTAGATGCAATATTCAATGACTAGTCTCAAATGATGAAAAGAATATCAGCAAGATTTTTTTTGGATTTTGGGTTGGACACAAAGATTAGGCTACATAAATAAACACGAATGATCAGCACCTAAACAAAAATTCTAATGGATCAAAACCTAACAAAACTCACAAAATTAACAGATGCAAAAACTAGGGTTTGGTTAATTTTTTTTGTTGCAATTTCAGTTTAATAGACTATAGGACAAAAATAAATCAATCTAAAAGTAAGGGTAAATAATCCTACCGAGTAAACCGCGCTCTGATACCAGATGATACGGGGTCGCCCGATCTTCTTGACCTAGGATCTGGATACTCACGTGGATTTGATGAACCGTAGTGATCCCCCGTTGCCAATGCAAGAGTTAGCACTCTATAATTCGCCCAACCTCACGTGCTGAACTTCACGACCACCGATGAAGTTCTATTGCGCTCCCAATTCCCAGCGGAAAAGGTTGAACAATCTTAATTTCAGTGAACTCCCAATTCTCTCAAGTTGGTTTGCCCAACGAAAGAACAAGAGTTTTTCTATTATCAAAAGTGGTTCCCCTTTACAATGGGGATCTACCCCTCAATATATAGTCTCAGCCTAAGGCTATTCAACACTAAATTTTCCATGTGGTACTATTCATGCGCAGCTACTGTAGCACGGCACTGTTCACGGCTGGTACTGTAGCACGGCACTGTTCATGGGCCTGGTACTGTTCACGGCCTGGTTACTGTAGCACGGAACTATTCATGGGCTGGATACTGTAGCGCGTACTGTTCATGCGTAGCACTATTCATGGACCGATCATTGTTCATGTCGTGGACTTGTGCTTTCTTGGATGACGGCCACATATCCTTGATCTCCATCCATCGCTGACTCTTCAAACTTGAGCACAAGTAAAACATTGTTTTTAGGTAGTATAAAATTCTCATTAAAATTAATGACATATTCATTAAGGAGCAGGTTCACCTGAGATTGTAGTTTCTTGGCTCGTGCTCTTGTTATTGGTCCTGTTATTGAAGTCTCATTACTAGCTTTGGCATTACTATCGATGTCCTCATCAACACAAGGTGTGGATATAATTCCGTCATCAAAATATCCACTACCAGTTAACAATCTCATAAGCACCTGATTCCAAGGCACTAACGAAAATTCACAAACTCAACTCTTTAGAGGTAATCAATAACAAAGATTTCAACATATAACATATGTACTCCTGTGAACCGCATTTACGTTTGTCTTAAACATAAGATCCCTCTGTTCTACCTCCATAGGCGTGCTCATAATTTCCCACAAATGCGGTGGCAAATTCACTAACTCATGCCTTATAGATTGCTGTCAATCTCACTAAGACTTTATTAGCTTCATCCCTTAAAATTCAAGTCTCACTCAGCTCTGCAATAGTTCTTCTCCATTTAATTTAGCTGGGAGATTTATCTGACATCAAGATCCCCATTCTTGTCCTCCCAACTAATCCCAATAGAGTTCTAACATTACAACTATTAGAACCTTCTAAAACATCGATCGGAGCTCCTCTTTTTTTGTCTTGGCTGGATCCGCGGATCGTGCCTTTGGATCAACCTTCCCCTCTTTTTCTTTCCTCTCTTCTCTTTCTCCCTCTTCCTTTTTCCTACTTTTCTTCCACGGCCGGCGGCTCCTCTTCTTTCTTAGTCCTTCACGCCGACGCCCCTTCTTCCTTTCTTCACTCCCGTCGGCCAACTCCCTCCTCCTCTCTTTATTTCCTTTCCATGGCAGCTCCTCACTCTCTTCTCTTCCACACTCCGTCCGACTTCTCGCTCTTGTCTTCTCCTTACTCGGCCGACGACCCCCTTCTCTCCCTCACGGCTAGCGACTCCCTCCTGCTACTACAACCGGCCCTCCTCCACCCCCGTGGAGCGACGGCGAGCAGCATGAGCGGGCGGGCGTGAGTGGCGGCAACGCAGTGGCGGCGTTCGTCATGAAGAGCGGGAGGCACGCCAGAGGCGATGAGGCGGTCGGAGGAGCAAGCGGCGGCGGCGGCAGCGGCGGCGCGCGCAGCGACGCGGCGAGCCACGGCCACGCGCGCGGCGGCGGCGTGGGAAAGCCACGGCGCGGCGTGGGGAATACTGGCGGCGGCTGCCGGAGGCGGCGAGCGGCGGCATTGGGCGGCAGCGGCGGCGGCGACAACACACTAACGACGACGACAACGGTAGGGAAACAACGGAAGAATAAAGCGAGCAAGGGGAAGTAAAACTGACTTTTGCTTCTTCCCCTCCCCAGATCTTTCTCTTATATGGTCATACCATGGGCGGGTGGGCCGAGCGGCCTGTATTACATGGGGAAAGCATGCTTCACAGCTCACACCACCAACCAAAAGCAGGGTTATAACTCCAATCAATATTTATCTGAACCTGGGAACAATGTAAGTTCCATCAGCTACAGGAATAATGTAAACTCCATCTTGTTTATTTATCCATGTAAAGTTCGCGAACGTTTGGAGCTTACGGCAGGCAGATCACCATTTAGTTTGCTCTTGAGGAGTGTATGCTGTTTAGTTCAGGTGTGAAATAGAGGTTCAGTTCGCATCCTAGAGCCAGGATAAATGTTCAGGTTGAGGCTTCGAGCTAAGATCAACAGAGGCAAAAGGCCAGTCACAAAATCCAAACATCACAGATCGTTACATCAACAGTCGAGAAAGACGAGGGCCAAACCAATCCTAAAAGGTGCGAGCCTGGTAAGAGGAATGAAGGTTCGTCTACCCTGAGGTGGTCCTCACCGAAGCCATCTCACGTACAGGCACGCCAGCCCCCATGCTACACGTGTCCCGTTCCCCACGGCTTCCCTTCCCTTCTGCCCCCCTTACCACCCAAGAAATTTCTCCATAGAAAAATTTCAGCTAAGAGGATACTGTGTGTGAAACTAAACTACTGAAGTCACAGTTTTCTTTGCCTCTTCTTTTTGCCTTTTCAATTTCCTACACTGTATTCTTTCTCTCCGGCCAACTTCAATGAAATATAGCAACCTGCTATTTTCAAGCGAAAATGAAGCCGCAAATTTGCTATTGCCAGGTTAAGTATGGACAAGATATTCAGCCCGTGACATCCCGCTCCTACTTCATGAACAAGTCCCATGAACAGTTCTTTTGGCATGTCAGCCATTAGTGGTATTATGCTGGAAAGATGTTCTTGTGTTTAGTCTTTGCATATTTGATTAAAGCATTGCTTGATTTAAGCAACTAATTACCACTAATGTATTTTAGGTTCGGATCCTTTTCCGTTTTTCACGGGATTTTTTCCAAAGCACTATTTTTTTAGAGGAAGGTAAGGAGCTTCATTACTCTGAAAGTTAACAGATACATCTTGTGCTTAGCAGTAGCACCTTATAGCGTTTACTAGCAGTACGTTGAAATAATCAGTGATGGTAACAAGCATTTGTCTGGTGGCCTAAGCCGCAAAGCCCACGTAACGGCACAAAGCAAAAAATTCATTGCCCGCACAAGGCTTGTTCGGTGCCAACTTCGGGATGCGCGTCCGCTAGCTTGCGGCTGTTGATCGGTCGCCCTTCTTATATATGGCGATGGCGAGCCAGGCCGTGCCCGATCGAGATGGACTAATGAGCAAGCTTGCCAAGAGCATGTAACAAACCACGAGCCAAAATACCCTCCCGAAAAAATGGTTAAAAAACAAAAATCTATAATACCTTTACAAATCAACGGTCAAATTTTATTTCTATTACCAGTATAATATACCATAAAAAAAATTTCTTTACTCATAATGGTTTTATTGGACTGACTCACTTGGTCGAAAATAGTAACGCCTACGCGGAATATTGACACTAAGCCAAGTTGGGTATAAATAAATTCCCTATTGTCGATGTTCTAATATCGATCTTACATATGCTTTGTTTAGGTTCGGGAAAATCTAGAAGAATCGGTGTATGAACATGTAGAGCAGAGACACGAGAATTTTTATACAAGTTCAGACCTTCTCGTAGAAAAATAATAACCCTACGTCCTGTGTGGATATTGCTCATAGAATTACAACTGAGAGTAATGTGAAATGCCTAGCACTATCTTGTGCTCCAATGTGTTTCGATCCAACTCTTCCCTGATGTCAACCTTTATATAGATGACGAAACGGTGGCCGTTGTTCCGTGTCAAAAGACGCCTCAACATTTCGGATGATAACTGTTTGACAGAAGTTACTATCAGAAAGATGTAGTGTACCTTTCGCCGTGCGATGGTTGTTGTTAAAGAGAGATCGTGTGCGGTTATTATAAATGAGCACTCGTTCTAACCGCCTTTGCAGACGATCCCACGACTAAATAGGTCATCGTAAACAAGCTAGATGGGAATATGCTAGTTGCAGTAAGATCTACGACCACAAGGTGATCGTAGGAATTCTTACAGCTATGTGATCGTAGAAGAACTAACGACTATGTGATTGCAGAAAGACCTACGACGAAGAAGTAGTCTCAGTAAGACTTACGACTGAGTGGTCGTAGGAAGACTTACGACCGAGAGGTAGTCGTAGTAAGTCTTACGACCGAGTGGTCGTAGGAAGACTTACGACCGAGAGGTAGTCGTAATAAGACTTACGGCTGAGTGGTCGTAGGAAGGCTTATGACCGAGAGCTAGTCGCAGTATGACTTATGACTGAGTGGTCGTAGAAAGACTTATACTAATAGGTAGTCGTAGTAAGACTCACGACTACCTTGGGAAATCTCTTCCTTATCACTAAGGGGTGTACTCGAAGAATATAATGACATAACAATTAGAGGATTATTGTATCCTCGTCATCTAGCCCCCAATTTCAAATGAATTCAATTTACTTGAGAAAGTGAGGTTGTAGACAAAACTATATTCGAAAGCAAGGCCTTTTCGACTCTTATCAACCAAAAATGAGCATGCCCAACCAGAGCTCCGACGACTGCTGCTGCTGTGACGGTCGACTCACCGATCTTGTGACGGTCCACTCACTCGCTCTTCCCGTCGCCGGCGCTGCGACTATTGAGCACGTGGGAGATCCGAATTTGGCTTGAAAATCTTATCCAAAACTTGTAGTTTAAGTCCTTGTGCTCCTCCCTTTTGCAATTTTCGGTTTTAATGGACTATAGGAACGCGCTCTGATACCAAGATGATACGGGGTCGCCCGATCTTCTCGACGTAGGATCAAGATACTCACGTGGATTTGATGAACTGTAGTGATCTCCCGTTGCCAATGCAAGAGTTAGCACCCTATAATTCGACCAACCACACGTGCTGAACTTCACGACCACCGATGAAGTTCCATCACGCTCCCAATTCCCAATGGAAAGGTTGAACGATCTCGATTGAAGAAAATCACTCCTAATTCCCATGGAGCTTCGGTAGCAATGCTAAACTCGAACAAACATTAGTATATTCATTATTCTCAAACGTCGTCTGCCTTACAATGGGGGCCTAACCCTCAATATATAGTTCTCTCTCCACCTCATGGCTGGCCAAGAGGTCCTAAACTAACTCCAACTCATCCCTACATGTATTTGGAAATAAATTCACACAAAAGGAAAAACCTAAAATTAAACCGTCACAATGTTTCGGTCATAACTTTTAATCCATGATGAATTGAAGGTGGGGCCAGATCCATTGCGTAGCCCTTGAAATTATCTTTCCAACGAGTACAAGAACACCTAAATCGGACTCCGTTTGTGAAAGTTATGGCCTTTTTAGTAACTGCCTGTCAGGCTGTCCCGAACCAAATCCGAATTGAATTCTGAGTTGAATCCGAGTTTGAATTGGATTGAGCACGTGGGAGGTCCGAATTTGGCTTGAAAATCTTATCCAAAACTTGTAGTTTAAGTCCTTGTGCTCCTCCCTTTTGCTCCTAAGTCTTCACATGAATCATACCTAAGAATACATAAAATAATAGCATGAGGTAGATTCCAAGTTCATCATCAGTTAAAAGAAATTCCTTAAGAAACAAATTAACCTGACAATATTTAATGCGGCACAATACTTCTTTCCAATGAAATAATGTATTCGCCTGAAAAGTGCTAAGCATGTGCGTATCCGCATCAACACTGGTCATAACCGACCGCTCACCCAAGCCCTGTTATGACCACACACACCGTGATCGTAACCGACCACACACAAGGCTCTGTTACGACCACACACACTGTGGTCGTAACGAGCTCCGACCATGCACAACGTGGTCGTAGCGACCTTCGACCACAACCAATGTGGTCGTATCGGCTTCCGACCACACATAATATGGTCTCCCACTGCGTGCGCGCAAGCAACAAATGCTCACTCTGGTTCGCGTCACCGCACCTGGTTTGGACACGCTCGTCGTAGGCCTTGTACCTCCCGACGAGATCTTCAATGGTGAGAGTCTTCAAGTCCACGCACTGCTCGATGGCGGTCATTGATACGGGGTCGCCCGATCTTCTCGACGTAGGATGGATACTCACGGGAGTCTTGATGAATCGCAATGATCCTCCAATGCCAATGCAAGGGACGAACACTCTTTAATCCGCCAAACCACACTTGTGTTGATTTTCAGGAGATATTCTCGTAAGAACTTCCTTATGAGTAATCAATTCCACAATATGTAAATTGAGCAAACAAATTTCAGAACATGGAATTTTCATTCGTATATATGAGTTCTCACAAGTACTCACCGTTTCACAATTAATTTCAGCACCAATATTGTTACCTTTATTGTTCTCCTCAGTTGATGTAGGTGTTGTATGTATTATCATGATGTAACAACGGATTAGCAAGTACTTCATCTTTAACTAGGATTATCTCCTCATCGTTTATCTCCAATAGTGCCAGTTGTTGAACATTTGATTCCTCTTCTTTAATATCAACCTGCACAATGTGAGAAACAACACTAGAAGTAGATATTAATGTGTTAGTTTCAAAATCAACCTCACTTTGTCCGTCTTCCACTTCTCTCTTTTCTTTTGGTGTATCTCTCACACTCTCAGTTTGGATGCTCTCAAACTCATATATAGTGGAATCACACAGCTCACTCTTTTTAGCATTATCTCTCAATTTGGCTATGTGGCTCTCATTCTCACATAGGTTTTGATGAATCTCAATTGTTGTATGTATCATTGGGATAGCACAAGATGTCTCCATTACCGAAGGGAAAGTCCCATGCTCGGTCTTCTTCTCATGTGTCACACTAGTGGAACCATAAGAGCTGAAGTATGGACATGGATTGAACCGTGATGTACGTGTCTCCATAAGTCTCTTCTCCTCCTTAATAGCACAATTCACAAGATCATGCAAGTTACTAAAATATTTATGTTGAAGTATAGCGGCGATCTCAGAATTCAAGCCACCCTTGAAGTATGCCTTCTCCCTTATTGGACTAGTGACACCGGCACGACACATTGCATCTTGTAGTTCAAAATAGTAATCTTGGACAGTATTACTACCTTGTGTGATATTCTCCAAATGGTGAAGCAATTCCTGCGCATAATAGGATGGCACAAACTCGCTCCTCATGAACGCCTTCAAATCTGACCAAGATTTAATGAATTGTTTTGCAATTAGTTGTTGCCACCAACTATAAGCATAGTCTTCAAACTCCCTCGTGGCACGTTTCACCTCTTGATCTTTGGAAAGTTTCGGAAATCTAAACACTTTCTCCATTTGCCATTCCCACTCAAGATACTCCTCTGGATCATCACTGCCATAGAAAGGAACAAAGCTATCTTCTTCTTGTTGTGGACCAAGTGCTCGCACAATATCATTCACGATGTTTTTATGTATCACCTTCATTTGTTGATTGAGCTCAATGCAGAAATTCGGCATATCCACCTGATGTTGAAATCGAGTCATCGAGGTATTAAGATTAACTTTAATCTCATCACCATAGTTATCTTCTCTACCTGCCATGGTTAGATTGTACAAAGAAAACACCAAAACCACAAATATATGGGCAATATATGGAGTTCACTCAATCTCACTTTTCCTCTCCCAAGTAAAGTTCTTACCTTTCTGAAGTGAATTGAGGCCAAAAGAAACTTACACTTGGTAGTTTTGTGGAGCTTGGTTAGGAAGTATTTATCCTACACGATCTGAATTTCTCGATGTCGTAAAATTAAGTAATAATCCAAGTTAGAAAGTATTGCCTATGTGCCGATCCAAAAGATTTAAGTGAAGTATATGAACGCACACACAAAGATCAATGTGACTCGATGCAAACAAAGGAATGAGCTAACTGGGGGCAATCTAAAATTAAAGATTAGATAGCTCGTTTTGCACCAAGTACTAGGATAGACGCTAGCCAATTGCAATGATATGAATGTAAGGGCACGAGATTGCTCAAGAAATTATATTACACGATCTGAATTTATGAACTAGGAACTCATCTAAATTCGCCAATGCTTTCTTTTCTTTCTTTCTTTTCTCCTTCTTCGTTTTTTTTTTCAGTTGTCTCCTTTTTTTAAAGGCCAAACTAGGTTTAACTGTTCCTTTGATTTTTTTCACAGGACACAAATATTCAAAGAAGGTGTAACAAACTCAAGAGCGGCCCTAGATGCAATATTCAACAGCTAGTCTCAAATATGAACGAAAAATTAAGGATATAGGTAATGAAACGCCAAAGCGCAGAAATTTTTTTTCACGCAGACTGTTCATGCACTGTAGATGCGCTGTTCACGGTACTGTAGCAATCGGATTTTTTTTTGTTTTGCTTTAGGCAAACAAAGGAAATAACACAAGATCAAGCGACGCAAAGGAACATGACGATCAGCACCTAAACAAAATTCTAATGGACGAAAACTTAACAAAACTCACGAGAATAACAAATGCAAAAACTAGGGTTTGGATATTTTTTTATGGCAATTTTCGGTTTTAATGGACTATAGGACAGAAATAAATCAATCTAAAAGTAAGGATAAATAATCCTACCGAGTAAACCGAGCTCTGATACCAACATGATACGGGGTCGCCCGATCTTCTCGACGTAGGATGGATACTCACGGGAGTCTTGATGAATCGCAATGATCCTCCAATGCCAATGCAAGGGACGAACACTCTTTAATCCGCCAAACTACACTCGTGTTGATTTCGCCGACCACCAAGCGAAGATCTATCGTGCACCCAATTCCCAATGGAAAGGCTGAACGATCTTGATTGAAGAAAGTAACTCCTAATTCCCTATGGAACTTAGGCAACAATGCTAAACTCGAACATACTTTAGTAGATTGATTATTCTCAAACGTGGTCTCCCTTACAATGGGGGTCTAACCCTCAATATATAGTACCCTATCCACCTCATGGCTGCCAAGAGGTTCTAAACCAACTCTAACTCATCCCTACATGTATTTGGAAACAAACTCACACAAAAGGAAAAACCTAAAATTAAACCGTCACTATGTTTTGGTCATAATTGTTTATCCGTGACGAATTTGAAGGTGCGGCTCGATCCATTGCGTAGCCCTTGAAATTATCTTTCCAACGAGTACAAGAACACCTGAATCGGACTCCGTTTGTGAAAGTTATGGCCTTTTCAGTAACTGCCTGTCAGGCTGTCCCGAACCGAATCCGAATTGAATTCTGAGTTGAATCCGAGTTTGAATTGGATTGAGGACGTGGGAGGTCCGAATTTGGCTTGTAAATCTTATCCAAAACTTGTAGTTTTAGTCCTTGTGCTCCTCCCTTTTGCTCTCCCAAGTCTTCACATGAATCATACCTAAGAATACGTAAAATAATAGCATGATGTAGTATTCCAAGTTCATCATCAATTAAAAGAAACTCCTTTAGAAACAAATTCACCTGACAATATTTAATGCGGCTCAATACTTCTTTCCAATTAAATAATGTATTCGCCTGAAAAGTGCTAAGTGTGTGCGTATCCGCATCAGTCATGAGTTGCATGTATCGCGACGGGGTGGCCCGGAAGAACCTGCGAACAACGGAAATCTCGTTTACCATCGTGTCGCCCAGCGCTCGAATGTCGGTGATGACTAACTGATACGGGGTCGCCCGATCTTCTCGACGTAGGATGGATACTCACGGGAGTCTTGCTGAATCGTAATGATCCTCCAATGCCAATGCAAGGGACGAACACTCTTTAATCCGCCAAAACACACTCGTGTTGATTTCACGACCACCAGCGAAGATCTACCGTGCACCCAATTCCCAACGGAAAGGCTGAACGATCTTGATTGAAGAAAATCACTCCAAATTCCCCATGGAACTTCGGTAGCAATGCTAAACTCGAATAAACTTTAGTAGATTCATTATTCTCAAACGTGGTCTACCTTACAATGGGGGTCTAACCCTCAATATATAGTACCCTGGCCACCTCATGGCTGGCCAAGAGGTCCTGAACAAACTCCAACACATCCCTACATGTATTTGGAAACAAACTCACACAAAAGGAAAAACCTAAAATTAAACCGTCACAATGTTTCGGTCATAACGTTTTATCCGTGACGAATTTGAAGGTGGGCCCGGATCCATTACGTAGCCCTTGAAATTATCTTTCCAACGAGTACAAGAACACCTGAATCGGACTCCGTTTGTGAAAGTTATGGCCTTTTTAGTAACTGCCTGTCAGGCTGTCCCGAACCGAATCCGAATTGAATTCTGAGTTGAATCCGAGTTTGAATTGGATTGAGCACGTGGGAGGTCCGAATTTGGCTTGAAAATCTTATCCAAATCTTGTAGTTTGTGTCCTTGTGCTCCTCCCTTTTGCTCTCCCAAATCTTCACATGAATCATACCTAAGAATACATAAAATAATAGCATGATGTAGTATTCCAAATTCATCATCAATTAAACGAAACTCCTTAAGGAACAAATTCACCTGATAATATTTAATGCGGCTCAATACTTCTTTCCAGTGAAATAATGTATTTGACTGAAAAGTGCTAAGCTTGTGCGTGTCCGCATCATCCTCCCCTTCTTCAAGAAAAGCCGTCCTCGCTTTTGGTAGCCTGAAATTGTACTAAGCAAAGAATACAACGATATGCATGGTATATATATTTGTCATCAACACTTCTTTTGCTTAGCATATCAAGAACATCTGAAGGCGTAGTAGATAAAAGAACAACACATATGCATGGTATATGTATGAATCAATTGTTGTGTTATTCGCATTGTTTTGCACAAAATAAGTAACACAACTGCAACCATAGGATGTATACACTGCAATATTGTCTTTCATATCATTCTCCCTCCCATGAGAAAAAGTCGTCCTCGACTTTGCTAGGCACATGGACAAGTCATTAATATGCCAACCAAATGAAGTTGTTCAAATATGGGGAAGAAAATTTTTAGTTCCTTCCATGCTTCAATCTGCGCTACTCGATTATTTGTACATGATTGTACATTAAAGAATGAATAAGTAGGCTTATGAAATTTTTGAAACATGCAGCATTATTGTTGAAACTCATCTCATTGTGATCATGATATGGCACGTAAGATTGTTTATCCAAAATATGCAATTTCAATTCAGCAAACTTATCACATGTAATGCATATTCGGTAAACATAAAACTTATCATCTATACCATAACTTCCAATCAAATTGAACTTATATGTATATGCATAGGTACTAACTAGTGATTTTAAACATGAAATTTCAGCAACATTCTCAATCACACTAGATAGTTCTTTAGGATCATCAAACATGATATAATATAAAGAATCATCAGGAGATATTCTCGTAAGAACTTCCTTATGAGTAATCAATTCCACATTATGTAAATTGAGCAAACAAATTTCAGAACATGGAATTTTCATTCGATATATGAGTTCTCACAAGTACTCACCGTTTCACAATTAATTTCAGCACCAATATTGTTACCTTTATTGTTCTCCTCAGTTGATGTAGGTGTTGTATGTATTAAATCATCATGATGTAACAATGGATCAGCAAGTACTTCATCTTTAACTATGATTATCTCCTCATCGCTTATCTCCAAAGGTGCCGGTTGTTGAACATTTGGCTCGTCTTCTTTAATATCAACCTGCACAATGTGAGAAACAACACTAGAAGTAGATATTAATGTGTTAGTTTCAAAATCAACTTCACTTTGTCTATCTTCTACTTCTCTCTTTTCTTTTGATGTATCTCTCACACTCTCAATTTGGATGCTCTCAAACTCACATATGGTGGAATCACACAGCTCGCTCTTTTTAACACTCTCACTCAATTTAGCTATGTGGCTCTCATTCTCACATAGGTTTTGATGCATTTCAATTGTTGTATGTATCATTGGGGCAGCACAAGATGTGTCCTTTACCAAGGAAAGTCCCATGCTCGGTCATCTTCTCATGTGTCACACTAGCGAACCATAAGAGCTGAAGTATGGATATGGATTCAACCGTGATGTACGTCTCTCCATAAGTCTCTCTTCTTGCTTAATAGCATAATTCACAAGATCATGCATGCTACTAAAATATGTATGTCGAAGTGTAGTGGTAATATCAGAATTCAAGCCTCCTTTGAAGTATGCCATCTCTTTGAATTCGCTAGTGACTCTCGCACGACGCAACGCATCTTGCAACTGAAAATAATAATCCTGAATCAGTATTACTCCCTTGTGTGATACTTTCCAAATGATGGAGTAATCCCCACTCATAATAGGATGGCACAAACTCGTTTCTCATGATCACTTTCAAACCTTCCCAAGATCTAATGAATCGTTTCGAGATAATTGTTGCCACCAACTATAAGCATAGTCTTTAAACCGTATAGTGGCTCGCATCACTTCTTGGTCTTTGGGAAGCTTCGAACTCTAAACTCTTTCTCCAATCGCCATTCCCACTCAAGATACTCCTCGGATCTTCACTTCCATAGAACGGAAGAGACAAATTGTTGGGTTTGGAATCGCACCATGAGGAACGAAATACTGAAGATTCATTCCTATTTGGTTCATACCGAGAGAAACGAATTGTTGAATATCCTGTCATGGATAGTTATGCAACATATATATATGTGGAAACACTCAATCTCACTATTTTCTCTCCCAAGTAAAGTTCTTACCTTTCTGAAGTGAATTGATGCCAAAAGAAACTTACACTTGGTGGTGCTATAATAACAAGTGATGATCAAGCGGATTTAAAAGTGACTCACAATTGCACGGCAAAGGATATTTTGTGGAGTTTGGTTAGGAAGCATTTATCCTACACGATCTGATTTCTCGATGTTGTAAAATTAAGTAATAATCCAAGTTAGAATACTTTGCCTAAGTGCTGATCCAAAAGATTTAAGTGAAGTATATGAACGCACACACAAAGATCAATATGACTTGATGCAAACAAAGGAACGAGCTAACTAGAGGCAATCTGAAATTAAAGATTAGATAGCTCGTTTTGCACCAAGTACTAGGAAAGACGCTAGCCAATTGCAATGATATGAATGTAAGGGCACAAGATTGCTCAAAGGAATTAAATACACAAGCTGAATTTATGGACTAAGAGCTCATCCTAGATTTGGCCAATGGTTTTATTTTTCTTCCTTTTTTTCTCAAGCCGTGGCTCTCTCTTTTTTTTTGTCAGCTGCCTTCTTTCTTTCTTTATTTCCTTCTTTCTTTTTGTTTACTTGTAGTTGGCACTAAGGTTTAGCTTTCCCTTCCCAAAAGAATAATATTTCAGCAGGTGTAAATTAATGCCAAGAACAGCCCTTAATGCAATTATCAAAGACTAGTCTCAAAGATGAACGGAAATTAAGGATATATGTATGAAACAGCCATGGGGTGGATATTTTTTCGCGCGGCACTGTAGCAGCACTGTTCACGGTACTGTAGCAGTACTGTTCACGCATGTAGCAATCGGATTTTTTTTTTGAATTTTTGATTGGACACAAAGATTAAGTGACGCAAAGGAACACGATGATCAGCACGTAAACAAAAATTCTAATGGACGAAAACTTAACAAAACTCACGAAAATAACAGATGCAAAAAACTAGGGTTTGGATTTTTTTTGTGTTTTCGGTTTATGGACTATAGGACAATAAGTAATAACTGAAATTTAAAGGGATAAGATCCTACCGAGTAAACCGCGCCTCGATACCAAGATGATACGGGTCGCCCGATCTTCTCGACGAGGATGGATACTCACGGGAGTCTTGCTGAATCGTAATGATCCTCCAATGCCAATGCAAGGGACGAACACTCTTTAATCCGCCAAAACACACTCGTGTTGATTTCGCCGACCACCAAGCGAAGATCTACCGTGCACCCAATTCCCAACGGAAAGGCTGAACGATCTTGATTGAAGAAAATCACTCCAAATTCCCCATGGAACTTCGGTAGCAATGCTAAACTCGAATAAACTTTAGTAGATTCATTATTCTCAAACGTGGTCTACCTTACAATGGGGGTCTAACCTCAATATATAGTACAGCCACCTCATGGCTGGCCAAGAGGTCTGAACAAACTCCAACACATCCCTACATGTATTTGGAAACAAACTCACACAAAAGGAAAAACCTAAAATTAAACCGTCACAATGTTTCGGTCATAACGTTTTATCCGTGACGAATTTGAAGGTGGGCCCGGATCCATTACGTAGCCCTTGAAATTATCTTTCCAACGAGTACAAGAACACCTGAATCGGACTCCGTTTGTGAAAGTTATGGCCTTTTTAGTAACTGCCTGTCAGGCTGTCCCGAACCGAATCCGAATTGAATTCTGAGTTGAATCCGAGTTTGAATTGGATTGAGCACGTGGGAGGTCCGAATTTGGCTTGAAAATCTTATCCAAATCTTGTAGTTTGTGTCCTTGTGCTCCTCCCTTTTGCTCTCCCAAATCTTCACATGAATCATACCTAAGAATACATAAAATAATAGCATGATGTAGTATTCCAAATTCATCATCAATTAAACGAAACTCCTTAAGGAACAAATTCACCTGATAATATTTAATGCGGCTCAATACTTCTTTCCAGTGAAATAATGTATTTGACTGAAAAGTGCTAAGCTTGTGCGTGTCCGCATCATCCTCCCTTCTTCAAGAAAAGCCGCCCTCGCTTTTGGTAGCCTGAAATTGTACTAAGCAAAGAATACAACGTATATGCATGGTATATATATTTGTCATCAACACTTCTTTTGCTTAGCATATCAAGAACATCTGAAGGCGTAGTAGATAAAAAGAACAACACATATGCATGGTATATGTATGAATCAATTGTTGTGTTATTCGCATTGTTTTGCACAAAATAAGTAACACAACTGCAACCATAGGATGTATACACTGCAATATTGTCTTTCATATCATTCTCCCTCCCATGAGAAAAAGTCGTCCTCGACTTTGCTAGGCACATGGACAAGTCATTAATATGCCAACCAAATGAAGTTGTTCAAATATGGGGAAGAAAATTTTTAGTTCCTTCCATGCTTCAACTGCGCTACTCTGATTATTTGTACATGATTGTACATTAAAGAATGAATAAGTAGGCTTATGAAATTTTTTGAAACATGCAGCATTATTGTTGAAACTCATCTCATTGTGATCATGATATGGCACAGAAGATTGTTTATCCAAAATATGCAATTTCAATTCAGCAAACTTATCACATGTAATGCATATTCGGTAAACATAAAACTTATCATCTATACCATAACTTCCAATCAAATTGAACTTATATGTATATGCATAGGTACTAACTAGTGATTTTAAACATGAAATTTCAGCAACATTCTCAATCACACTAGATAGTTCTTTAGGATCATCAAACATGATATAATATAAAGAATCATCAGGAGATATTCTCGTAAGAACTTCCTTATGAGTAATCAATTCCACATTATGTAAATTGAGCAAACAAATTTCAGAACATGGAATTTTCATTCGTATATATGAGTTCTCACAAGTACTCACCGTTTCACAATTAATTTCAGCACCAATATTGTTACCTTTATTGTTCTCCTCAGTTGATGTAGGTGTTGTATGTATTAAATCATCATGATGTAACAATGGATCAGCAAGTACTTCATCTTTAACTATGATTATCTCCTCATCGTTTATCTCCAAAGGTGCCAGTTGTTGAACATTTGGCTCGTCTTCTTTAATATCAACTCGCACAATGTGAGAAACAACACTAGAAGTAGATATTAATGTGTTAGTTTCAAAATCAACTTCACTTTGTCTATCTTCTACTTCTCTCTTTTCTTTTGATGTATCTCTCACACTCTCAATTTGGATGCTCTCAAACTCACATATGGTGGAATCACACGCTCGCTCTTTTAACACTCTCACTCAATTTAGCTATGTGGCTCTCATTCTCACATAGGTTTTGATGCATTTCAATTGTTGTATGTATCATTGGGGCAGCACAAGATGTGTCCTTTATCAAGGAAAGTCCCATGCTCGGTCATCTTCTCATGTGTCACACTAGCAGAACCATAAGAGCTGAAGTATGGATATGGATTCAACCGTGATGTACGTCTCTCCATAAGTCTCTCTTCTTGCTTAATAGCATAATTCACAAGATCATGCATGCTACTAAAATATGTATGTCGAAGTGTAGTGGTAATATCAGAATTCAAGCCTCCTTTGAAGTATGCCATCTCTTTGAATTCGCTAGTGACTCCTGCACGACGCAACGCATCTTGCACTGAAAATAATAATCTGAATCATTACTCCCTTGTGTGATACTTTCCAAATGATGGAGTAATCCCCACTCATAATAGGATGGCACAAACTCGTTTCTCATGATCACTTTCAAACCTTCCCAAGATCTAATGAATCGTTTTCGAGATAATTGTTGCCACCAACTATAAGCATAGTCTTTAAACTGTATAGTGGCTCGCATCACTTCTTGGTCTTTGGGAAGCTTCTGAACTCTAAACTCTTTCTCCAATCGCCATTCCCACTCAAGATACTCCTCTGGATCTTCACTTCCATAGAACGGAAGAGACAAATTGTTGGGTTTGAAATCGCACCATGAGGAACGAAATATCAAGATTCATTCCTATTTGGTTCATACCGAGAGAAAGCAATTGTTGAATATCCTGTCATGGATAGTTATGCAACATATATATATGTGGAAACACTCAATCTCACTATTTTCTCTCCCAAGTAAAGTTCTTACCTTTCTGAAGTGAATTGATGCCAAAAGAAACTTACACTTGGTGGTGCTATAATAACAAGTGATGATCAAGCGGATTTAAAAGTGACTCACAATTGCACGGCAAAGGATATTTTGTGGAGTTTGGTTAGGAAGCATTTATCCTACACGATCTGATTTCTCGATGTTGTAAAATTAAGTAATAATCCAAGTTAGAATACTTTGCCTAAGTGCTGATCCAAAAGATTTAAGTGAAGTATATGAACGCACACACAAAGATCAATATGACTTGATGCAAACAAAGGAACGAGCTAACTAGAGGCAATCTGAAATTAAAGATTAGATAGCTCGTTTTGCACCAAGTACTAGGAAAGACGCTAGCCAATTGCAATGATATGAATGTAAGGGCACAAGATTGCTCAAAGGAATTAAATACACAAGCTGAATTTATGGACTAAGAGCTCATCCTAGATTTGGCCAATGGTTTTATTTTTCTTCCTTTTTTTCTCAAGCCGTGGCTCTCTCTTTTTTTTTTGTCAGCTGCCTTCTTTCTTTCTTTATTTCCTTCTTTCTTTTTGTTTACTTGTAGTTGGCACTAAGGTTTAGCTTTCCCTTCCCAAAAGAATAATATTTCAGCAGGTGTAAATTAATGCCAAGAACAGCCCTTAATGCAATTATCAAAGACTAGTCTCAAAGATGAACGAAATTAAGGATATATGTACAGAAACAGCCATGTGGTGGATATTTTTTTCGCAGCATCAGAGCAAGCACTCGTTCACGATCTGTAGCGATACTGTTCACGCATGTAGCAATCGGATTTTTTTTGAATTTTGATTGGACACAAAGATTAAGTGACGCAAAGGAACACGATGATCAACACGTAAACAAAAATTCTAATGGACGAAAACTTAACAAAACTCACGAAAATAACAGATGCAAAAACTAGGGTTTGGATTTTTTGTGTTTTCGGTTTATGGACTATAGGACAATAAGTAATAACTGAAATTTAAAGGGATAAGATCCCACCGAGTAAACCGCGCTCGATACCAAGATGATACGGGTCGCCCGATCTTCTCGACGAGGATGGATACTCACGGGAGTCTTGCTGAATCGTAATGATCCTCCAATGCCAATGCAAGGGACGAACACTCTTTAATCCGCCAAAACACACTCGTGTTGATTTCGCCGACCACCAAGCGAAGATCTACCGTGCACCCAATTCCCAACGGAAAGGCTGAACGATCTTGATTGAAGAAAATCACTCCAAATTCCCCATGGAACTTCGGTAGCAATGCTAAACTCGAATAAACTTTAGTAGATTCATTATTCTCAAACGTGGTCTACCTTACAATGGGGGTCTAACCCTCAATATATAGTACCCTGGCCACCTCATGGCTGGCCAAGAGGTCCTGAACAAACTCCAACACATCCCTACATGTATTTGGAAACAAACTCACACAAAAGGAAAAACCTAAAATTAAACCGTCACAATGTTTCGGTCATAACTTTTTATCCGTGACGAATTTGAAGGTGGGCCCGGATCCATTACGTAGCCCTTGAAATTATCTTTCCAACGAGTACAAGAACACCTGAATCGGACTCCGTTTGTGAAAGTTATGGCCTTTTTAGTAACTGCCTGTCAGGCTGTCCCGAACCGAATCCGAATTGAATTCTGAGTTGAATCCGAGTTTGAATTGGATTGAGCACGTGGGAGGTCCGAATTTGGCTTGAAAATCTTATCCAAATCTTGTAGTTTGTGTCCTTGTGCTCCTCCCTTTTGCTCTCCCAAATCTTCACATGAATCATACCTAAGAATACATAAAATAATAGCATGATGTAGTATTCCAAATTCATCATCAATTAAACGAAACTCCTTAAGGAACAAATTCACCTGATAATATTTAATGCGGCTCAATACTTCTTTCCAGTGAAATAATGTATTTGACTGAAAAGTGCTAAGCTTGTGCGTGTCCGCATCACTAACGTCACCCGTCTGGTGAACTCTTCAATGCACTCCCCTTCACCCATTTTCAGCACGCGCTCGTTCCCTATGTGCGTAGTAGATAAAAAGAACAACACATATGTACATCTGAAGGCGTAGTAGATAAAAAGAACAACACATATGCATGGTATATGTATGAATCAATTATCGTGTCATTCTCGTTGTTCCGCACAAACAAATTAATATAACGGCAACCATAAGATGTATACATTGCAATATTGTCTTTCATATCATTATCCCTCCTATGAGAAAAGGTCGTCCTCGACTTTGGTAGGCACATGGACAAGTCATTAATGGCCAAACCAAATTAAGTTGTTCAAATATGGGGGAGAAAATTTTTAGTTCCTTCCATGCTTCAACTGCGCTACTCTGATTATTTGTACATGATTGTAAATTAAAGAATGAAACTATTGTTGAAACTCATCTCATTGTGATCATGATATGGCACAGAAGATTGTTTATCCAAAATATGCAATTTCAATTCAGCAAACTTATCACATGTAATGCATATTCGGTAAACATAAAACTTATCATCTATACCATAATTTCCAATCAAATTGAACTTATATGTATATGCATAGGCACTAACTAGTGATTTTAAACATGAAATTTCAGCAACATTCCCAATCACACTAGATAGTTCTTTAGGATCATCAAACATGATATAATATAAAGAATCATCAGGAGATATTCTCGTAAGAACTTCCTTATGAGCAATCAATTCCACATTATGTAAATTGAGCAAAGAAATTTCAGAACATGGATTTTTCATTCGTATATATGAGTTCTCACAAGTACTCACCGTTTTACAATTAATTTCAGCACCAATATTGTTACCTTTAATGTTCTCCTCAGTTGATGTAGGTGTTGTAGGTATTAAATCATCGTGATGTAACAACGGATCAGCAAGTACTTCATCTTTAACTATGATTATCTCCTCATCGTTTATCTCCAATGGTGCTAGTTGTTGAACATTTGACTCCTTTTCTTTAATATCAACCTGCACAATGTGAGAAACAACAGTAGAAGTAGATATTAATGTGTTAGTTTCAAAATCAACCTCACTTTGTCCATCTTCTACTTCTCTCTTTTCTTTTGGTGTATCTCTCGCACTCTTAGTTTGGATGCTCTCAAACTCACATATGGTGGAATCACACAGCTCGCTCTTTTTAACACTCTCACTCAATTTGGCTATGTGGCTCTCATTCTCACAAAGGTTTTGATGCATCTCAATTGTTGTATGTATCATTGGGGCAGCATAAGATGTCTCCTTTACCGAAGGGAAAGTCCCATGCTCGGTCGTCTTCTCATGTGTCACACTAGTGGAACCATAAGAGCTGAAGTATGGACATGGATTGAACTGTGATGTACGTTTCTCCATAAGTAATTTTGGACAGTATTACTCCCTTGTGTGATATTCTCTAGATGGTGAAGCAATTCCTGCGCATAATAGGATGGCACAAACTCGCTTCTCATAAACGCCTCCAAATCTAACCAAGATTTAATGAGTTGTTTTCCAATTAGTTGTTGCCACCAACTATAAGCACAGTCTTCAAACTCCCTTGTGGCACGCATCACCTCTTGGTCTTTGGAAAGTTTCTGAAATCTAAACACTTTCTCCATTTGCCATTCGCACTCAAGATACTCCTCTGGATCTTCACTACCATAGAAAGGAACAAAGCTATCTTTTTGTTGTTGTGGACGAAGTGCTTGCACAATATCATTCACGATATTTTTGTGTAACACCTTCATTTGTTGATTGAATTCAATATGGAAATCCTGCATATCCGCCTTAAGTTGTACGTGTTTAGCAGTGGTGCCTGATTGGATCTCTTGTTGTAATGTACTTCTCAATGCCTGATGTTTTAAGCGAGTCACCGGGGCATTAAGATTAACTTCATTTTCACCACCATAGTTGTCTTCTCCACCTGACATGGTTAGATTGTGCAAAGACAACACAAAGCAATATCAAGGTATATGGATGATTAGTATGAATCACTCGATCTCACTCTTTTCTCCCACAAGTAAAGTTCTCACCTTTCTGAAGTGAATTGAGGCCAAAAGAAACCACACTTGGTGGTGGCTATAATAACAAGTGATGATCAGGCGGATTTAAAAGTGACTCACAATTGCACGGTAAAGGATATTTTGTGGAGCTTGGTTGGGAAGTATTTATCCTACACGATCTGATTTCTCGATGTTGTAAAATTAAGTAATAATCCAAGGTAGAAAGTATTGCCTATGTGCTCATCCAAAAGATTTAAGTGAAGTATATGAACGCACACGCAAAGATCAATGTGACTCGATGCAAACAAACGAATGAGCTAACTAGAGACAATCTGAAATTAAAGATTAGATAGCTCGTTTTGCACCAAGTACTAGGAGAGACGCTAGCCAACTGCAATGATATGAATGTAAGGGCACAAGATTGCTCAAAAAAATTAAATACACAAGCTGAAATTATATATTACAATTAGCTAACCCCAATTTGGCCAATGCTCACTTTGCCTTTTTTTTTTGTCGACCGCCTTCTTTCTTTCTTTCTTGCTTTCTTTCCTTCTTTCTTTTTTTTTAACTTGTAGTTGGCACTAAGGTTTAGCTTTTCCTTCCACAAAACCAGCAAGTTTATATTTAGCATTCATGCGCTCTATATTCTCCTTAGTTGTCTCATGTATTTTTAAAATCAATTCAGCACGTTGTTTAGCATCGGGGTTCAATTTCTCTGAAGATGGAATAAGCATTAAATCAATAGGAGCACGAGGCACAAAACCATAAACAACTTCAAAAGGGCACATCTTTGTAGTAGAATGCAACGAACGATTGTAAGCAAACTCAATATGAGGCAAACATTCTTCCCACATTTTTAAGTTCTTTTTCAACACAGCCCTAAGCATTGTAGGCAAAGTTCTATTCACAACCTCAGTTTGTCCATCAGTTTGGGGATGACAAGTAGTAGAAAATAATAGCTTAGTCCCCAATTTAGCCCATAAAGTTCTCCAAAAATGGCTAAGGAATTTAGCATCACGATCTAAAACTATAGTATTAGGTACACCATGCAAGCGAATAACTTCACGAAAGAATAAATCAGCAATATTGGTAGCATCATCGCTCTTATGACATGGTATAAAATGGGCCATCTTAGAAAATCTATCAACAACCACGAATATACTATCCTCCCTTCTTTGTTCTAGGCAATCCTAAAACAAAGTCCATCGAAATATCTTCCACGAACGCTAGGAGCGGGTAAAGGCATATATAAACCATGAGGATTAAGTCGTGACTTAGCTTTTTGACATGTAGTGCAGCGAGCAACGTAGCGCTCGACGTCCCGTCTCATCTTTGGCCAAAAGAAATGATCAGCAAGTATGTCCTCCGTTTTCTTCACACCAAACTGTCCCATTAACCCACCACCATGTGCTTCCTGTAACAACAACAGGCGGACGGAACTAGCAGGAATGCACAACTTGTTGGCTCTAAACACAAACCCATCATTAATGACAAATTTATTCCACATTTTCCCTTCTTTACAATTCAACAATATTTCTGCAAAATCAGCATCGTGCACATATTGCTCTTTAATAGTCTCTAATCCAAAAATTTTGAAATCAAGTTGTGATAGGCATATCTCCTAGACAAAGCATCAGCAATAACATTCTCCTTTCCCTTCTTGTGTTTTATGACATATGGAAAAGACTCAATAAATTCAACCCACTTTGCATGCCTACGGTTCAGTTTACCTTGACTTCGAATATGCTTTAAAGATTCATGATCAGAATGTATAACAAATTCTTTGGGCCATAAGTAATGCTGCCAAGTTTCTAAGGTTCGAAAGAGGGCATATAACTCCTTATCATAAGTAGAATAGTTCAAACTAGGCCCACTCAATTCTCACTGAAGTATGCTATAGGTTTGGCTTCTTGTAACAACACACCACCTAAACCAATTCCGCTTGCATCACATTCTAGCTCAAAAGTCTTATTGAAAACAGGGAGTTGGAGTAGAGGTGCATGTGTTAACTTATCTTTCAATGTGGCGAAGGCATTCTCTTGTGCGGTGCTCCAAACAAATGGCACGCCCTTCTTGGTAAGCTCATTCAATGGTGCGGCGATGGTGCTGAAATCCTTCACAAAGCGGCGGTAGAACCCAGCAAGTCCTAAAAAGCTCCGCACCTGTGTGACCGTGTTAGGAGTCGGCCAACTTTGTATTGCTTCAACCTTGGCTTGATCAACTTCAATTCCCTGTGGAGTAACAACATAGCCAAGAAATGCGACTCGATCGGTGCAAAAGGTGCACTTCTCAAGGTTACCAAATAGGCGTGCATCACGTAAAGCCTTAAAAACAGCACGTAAATGGTCCAAATGTTCCTCTAATGATTTGCTATATATCAATATATCATCAAAATAAACCACCACAAATCTACCAATGAAAGCACGCAAAACCTCATTCATTAGTCTCATGAAAGAACTAGGTGCATTAGTTAAACCAAAAGGCATTACTAACCACTCATATAACCCGAACTTAGTTTTAAAAGCCGTTTTCCATTCATCGCCTAATTTCATGCGGATTTGATGATAACCACTACGCAAATCAACCTTGGAAAAGACAACAGAACCACTCAATTCATCAAGCATATCATCTAACCTCGGAATAGGATGGCGATACCTAATGGTGATATTATTGATTGCTCTACAATCCACACACATGCGCCATGATCCATCTTTCTTTGGTACCAAAATGACCGGAACAGCACAAGGACTAAGAGATTCGCGCACATACCCTTTATCAAGCAACTCTTGAACTTGGCGCTGAATTTCTTTAGTTTCTTCTGGATTGGTCCTATATGGTGCTCGGTTGGGCAATGATGCACCGGGATTAAATCAATTTGATGCTCAATCCCACGAGCGGTGGCAGCCCGGTGGATGTCCTTTGGAAAGACATCGTTGTACTCCTGCAAAATGTTAGTGACAGCAGGTGGCAAATAAGAAGGTATATCCTCAAATGAAAACAAAGCTTCTTTGCAAATTAATGCATAGCAAACAGAATTACTAGCATCCAGTTGAGTCATATCAGATTTGGTAGCAAGAAAACAAGCACCTTTCAATTTAATTTCTTTATTTTTGTCATGAACAGATTTAGGTGCTTTCTTTTTATGTTGCTCAAGCTCTTTTGCTACAATCTGATTTTCGCTCTCAATGTTATCCTTCTCTCTTCTAGCTCTAGCAAGGTCATCTTTAACAATTTGTTCAGGAGTCATAGGATGCAACACAATTTTCTTTCCCTCGAACATGAGAGAGTATTGATTATTCTTACCATGATGTACACAATCGTGATCGTATTGCCAAGGTCTTCCTAATAACAATGAACAAGCTTGCATAGGAACAATGTCGCAATCAACATAATCATGGTATGAACCCATAGAAAAATGTACTCTCACCATCCGTGTTACCTTCAACTTACCATTGCTGTGGAACCATTGAATATGGTATGGGCAGGGATGAGGTTTAGTCGACAACGCAAGCTTCTCCACCATATCCATACTCGCCAAATTGTTGCAACTTCCACCATCAACAATTATGCGAATGGAACGTTCCTTGACAACGCCCTTGATTTGGAATAAATTATGGCGCTGATTCTGCTCGGCATGAGACACTTGAGCACTTAGTACGCGTTGCACTATAATGCTCAAATACTTGTCGGCATCTTCGGCACCAACATGTTCCTCCTCTTGGTTAGATTTACCATCATATCCTGCAGGGTCATTTGCAAGCATAGCATATGTTTCATCATCAAAATCACTATCAGAGGAATACCCACCATCATCGCGTATAATCAATACACGCTTGCTTGGACAGTCCCGCATCATGTGTCCATAACCTTTGCAACGATGGCATTGAACGTCCCTCGTTCGTCCTGTCGAAGCAACCGAAGAGGAAGGTTTTGCCGGAAGTTGTGGTGTTGTTTTGGGTGCTTCGGAAACTCTTGGCGCTGAATTTGATGTAGTAGAGTGCTACTTGTTGTTGGAGGGTAATGGTGGGGCCGCCACAGTGGATGAGGAAGAAGGTGTACGCATTGGCCATGAATTTGTGCGACCTGTAGAATAGTTAGATCGCATTCTCAAATGCGGCGCCCCTGCAATTCTCGTTCAGCTTTGCAAGCAAGATGAAACAATCTAGTCATGGAGTTATAATCTTTGTAATCAAGAATGTCTTGAATTTCGCGATTCAACCCTACTAAAAACCTAGCCATTGATGCCTCCTCATTCTCAACTAATCCACAGTAGCAACATACCAATTTGTAATTCCTGATAGTATTCTTCCACAGACTTTGCACCTTGTTGTAAGCGTTGCAGTTTATTTAACAAATCACGAGCATAATATGAGGGAACAAATCGATGGCGCATAAGCAATTTTAATGCCTCCCAAGTGTTAGGTATGTTATTGGGATGTTGACGGCAATGTTCTTTCCACCATATAGAAGCAAAGTCGGTAAATTCACTAGTAGCAGCTCTAGCTCGTCTATTATCGGGAAAATCATGACAAGCATATTTTTGATCAACAGCTAGTTCCCAATCTAGATAACCATCAGGGTCATATTTACCATTAAAAGAGGGCATATTGAATTTAACCTTAGCAAAAGCATTATCGTGGTCACGTACCTCACGTCGTGGGAGTTCTCGTCGCATACCTTGTTGGTCGAAACGCAATTGTCGACGAGCTCGATCGTTGTTGTGGTTAGCTCTGCCATCTGCCTCAGCATCACCCAAATTCTCGAATTCATCTTGTCCCTCTACCGTCTCAGCAGAGGGAACAGTAGCCGAGGCTTGGACAATATCCTCAAGACGCGCCATAATATCTGCCAAAGAATTGTTAGTGATACCTTGTGCTCTCTCCATCGCAGCGAGCGTTGCGTTTGTCTCAATCTGGGCGCTCTCTAGTTGAGCAAGTCGCTCATTTGTAACTCTGACGTCCTCCTCAAGGCCTTCCGTACGATGATTCATTTCACGTGTGAAATGTTGTATGATTCCCTTCGTACGAGGAGTGTGAGATGTTTCTTGATCAGTAAACTCTCCAAAACCTGCCATTGTTAGCAAAAACACAAGAATATGCCCTTAACAAGAACTAGGGTATGGTGGTTCAAAGTCGCTCGCACTCAAACCTTCTATCGAATTCTTACCAATTCTACCAAGCACACAGGGGCGATCGGCAACCAGTGATGACAATATATCTTCGAAGATTGGATGGAGCGATTGCCAGGTAAAGCTTAGCCTGTACGGTGTAGACAAAGGTATAGCTGGGATGGCTCAAGTTTAGTAGCAAGGAGTACCAATAATCAATTCAGAAAATGCAAGCTGAAAAATTGTTCAACGCCGGTTGGTGCTGGCCCTAGGCTAGACCGTACTAGAGACACGAGCCTAGAACACAAACGAGTACACCGTGCAGAAAGGAAACTAGATGATGTTGCACACGGAGCTCAGGAGCTCAAAAAAGGTTGCCGTCTGCACGGGAAACCTTAGAATCACTTGTAAAAGGTGCCTGTCAATTTTGAGTAAATTCTGAGAAACTTGATTTTTCCTCGGTTTGCGGGCCCGTTTTGAGGCCCTAAACGACCTTTTTTGGGGTCGAAGCTGCCGCATATGTGCCTGGAGGCTTACGCGGATCTAAAATCTCCAGATCTCCAGATTTCGCTCTATCTTCTCATTTGCTTTCCAACGGATCAAGAATCACCTCAATCGAAGGTCGTATGCAAAAGTTAAGTGTTTCTCTCTCCTCTTTTTTTTTATGCCGCGGCTCTTTTAATGCGGCTGCCTGTTACTCCGAAACCAACTCCGAGATCGTGTCCTACTCCGAATCCAACTAGGGCAAGGCCTCCCTTGAAAACGAGTCCTCCTTTTCTACCCACGCGGCAATTCGGATCTAACTGCAACGGTGAAACCAAAACGTGAATAGAACTCGAAACTCTAAAGGAACTAGACTCTAAGACCAGCAAAGGACACGACGATGCAACCGAAAGTTCAACAATGCAATGTACTGAAAAAAAAATTTTTTGTGTACTCTAGGTAGGGAAAAGCAATCTAATCTATGGTAAACTGGAAATTCTCACCGAGCAACCTTGGGCTCTGATACCACTTGATGTAGACAAGGGGCCCGATCTTTCGATGAGATTGATAACTATCGATTTTGGTGGAGGTGACTCTCACGATCCGACTACAACCGTACGACGTCGCTTGCGCCTTAGCAATCGCAGAACCAACTCCAAGTGTTATTGACCTCGCTGGGGCGTGATCAACTGAACACAGTTCAATCCTATGAGCATTCAAGAACTAGCAAGAATAAGACATAGGCAATCTGATATTGCGAATATGAATGAAGCACAAATTGTATTGCGAATAACAAAGATGGGATCTCGAAGCTGTCTTGACAGGTGGTCGTCAAACCTGGCGAAGAACAAAGTTTGCACAATGGCTAAACCTAAACTCAACGAAATCCAAGTCCTAGCAACGGAGGCGGCGGCTCCTTTATAGGGAGAACGACCAGGGGTGGCGTCCAACTGCACGCCCTAGGGATACAAGTCCCATGGGCCCAAGTGGTGGTGGCGCAGCACCTTTTTTGACTCGGACTCAAAAACCAACGTGGACTCTTTTGATGATTGCGGCCGGCTCAGATGGAATTTGAAGATGAGGTTGGATCCGTTGGAAAGTAGACTTCATAAGCTTTCCATGAAGTACAAGAACGTCCCAAACGGAGTCCGTATGAGGAAGTTATGCCCGTTTGAACTTCGTACCATTGCAGCAGTCCGGATCTGATTCCAAAACGTGTCCAACTCGGATTCTTGCTTGACGTGGTCCCAAAGTGACGTGGTGACCTCCATTATTCCTTCCATGCATGTCCATGAGTCCAGGTCCCTTTCCTTCGTCCTTTCCCAGGTTCCTAAGCACAATTAAATCACTTGCATTAGGTAGCGGTCTATTCTCAGTAACATATGAACCAAGGAATGAATTCACCTGGTAATTAAGTTGACGAGCACGAGCTCGAGTAAGTGGTCCTTGTAACACATGCTGCGGATGAGTTGTATCCATGGAAGGGATGTCCTCATCATGATGCATCTTTGAACGAACCTCTCGACGTCTCGCCTCATCTTTGGCCAATAGAAGTGATCAGCCAACATCATATAAGTCTTCTCTCTCCCAAAATGCCCCATCAATCCTCCTGCATGTGATTCCTGCAACAATAACAAACGCACCGAGGACTTCGGAACACATAGCTTATTCATGCGAAAGAGAAAACCATCATTAATATGAAACTTATCCCACCCTTTCCCATCTTTGCAATTAGAATATGGAGCTGCAAAATCATGATCGGAAGCATATAAATCTTTCAAACTTTCCAACCCTGGTACCTTTACCTCCCCAACTGAGTTAAAAGCACATGTTTTCTAGACAATGCATCAGCTACCACATTCTCTTTGCCTTTCTTATATTTGACAATGTATGGAAAGGTCTCAATGAATTCTACCCATTTAGTATGTCTACGATTCAATTTCGCTTGGCCCTTTAAGTATTTCAAAGCTTCATGATCAGAATGTATAATGAATTCCTTGTGCCAAAGATAATGTTGCCAAATTTGCAACACACACACACAAGAGCATATAGTTCTTTATCATAAACATGATAATTCAATTGTGCACCATGAAGTTTCTCACTGAAATATGCAACGGGTTTCCTTTCTTGCATCAAAACACCACCAATACCTATTCCACTAGCATCACATTCAATCTCAAAAGTTTTTGTGAAATCAGGTAAAGTAAGTAATGGTGCTTCAGTCAAACATTTCTTCAATTCAGAAAAGGCTTTGTCTTGTTTGTCTCCCCACTCAAAAATCACTACCTTTTAAGTTAATTCATTTAATGGGGCAGCAATGGTGCTACAGTCTTTCACAAATCGCCGATAAAAACTAGCAAGCCCACGGAAGCTACGAATTTGACTAACATTCACAGGAATTGGCCAATTTCTAATAGCTTCAATTTTAGATTCATCCACTTCAATTCGATGAGCTGAAACCACAAAGCCTAGGAACACAACCTTACAAGAAATTAGCTTTCCAACGAGTACAAGAACACCTGAATCGGACTCCGTTTGTGAAAGTTATGGCCTTTAATAATGCACTGTCAGTGTCCCGAACCGAATCCGAATTGAATGCTGAGTTGAATCCGAGTTTGAATTGGATTGAGCACATGGGAGATCCGAATTTGGCCTGCAAATCTTATCCAAACTTGTAGTTTAAGTCCTTGTGCTCCTTCCCCTTTTGCTCTCCTATCAAACGGACTTCTTTCCTCCTTGATCAACCGCATGGGCTGCTTGATTGAGAAATTGTTGGACAGATATATCATAGCTCCTTGCCTGCATGGACTCTCCTTCTCATGACTCGTGGTAGGTTGGTCCTTCTCCACTTGATCTTCTCAGTAACATATGAACCAAGGAATGAATTCACCTGGTAATTAAGTTGACGAGCACGAGCTCGTGTAAGTGTTCCTTGCAACACATGCTGCGGATGAGTTGTATCCATGGAAGGGATGTCCTCATCATCCTCCCCTTCTTGCATTTGAGTCGTCCGCGACTCAAGCTCGTCTTCTTCTCCCAAGTAAGGTGATGAGGACATCTCTACTACATATTCATTGTCCACTTCAAATGTGCATGGCAAAGCTATTGATAAGGCTCCAGAAGGTCCTATGACAAGAGCAAGAGCTAAGCTAGTTCAACAACAGGTGCTTTTGTTTCTTAGAGATTCTTCTATTACGTTAGATGAGAATAACATACTACCTAATGCAAATATGTTATGCCTTCTCAGATTTGAAGCAACAGAAGATCAAGTGGAGAAGGACCAATCTGCCACGAGTCATGAGAAGGAGAGTCCATGCGGGCAAGGAGCTATGATATATCTGTCCAACAATTTCTCAATCAAGCAGCCCATGCGGTTGATCAAGGAGGAAAGAAGCCCGTTTGATGGGAGAGCAAAAGGGGAAGAAGCCCAAGGACTTAAACTACAAGCTTTGGATAAGATTTACAAGCCAAATTCGGACTTCCCACATGCTCAACCAATTCAAATTCGGATTCAACTCAGAATTCAATTCGGATTCGGTTCGGGACAGCCTGACAGGCAGTTACTAAAAAGGCCATAACTTTCACAAACGGAGTCCAATTCAGGTGTTCTTGCACTCGTTGGAAAGATAATTTCAATGGCTACGCAATGGATCTGGCCGCACCTTCAAATTTGTTAGGGATTAAAAGTTATAACCAAAATATTGTGACGGCTTAATTTTAGGTTTTTCCTTTTGTGTGAGTTTGTTTCCAAATACATGTAGGGATGAGTTGGAGTTGGTTTAGGACCTCTTGGCCAGCCATGAGGTGGAGAGGGAACTATATATTGAGGGTTAGACCCCCATTGTAAGAGACCACGTTTGAGAATAATGAATCTACTAAAGATTGTTCGAGTTTAGCATTGCTACCGAAGTTCCATAGGGAATTAGGAGTGATTTTCTTCAATCAAGGTCGTTCAACCTTTCCATTGGGAATTGGGAGCGTGAGTATCTTGATCCTACGTCGAGAAGATCGGCCGACCCCGTATCATCTTGGTATCAGAGCGCGGTTTACTCGGTAGGATTATTTACCCTTAGTTTTAAATTTATTTACTTCTGTTCCTATAATTGCCACAAAAAAATACAAACCCTAGTTTTTGCATCTATTAATTTTGTGAGTTTTGTTAGGTTTTGATCCATTAGAATTTTGTTTAGGTGCTGATCGTTCGTGTTTATTTGCGTAGCTTAATCTTTGTGTCCAATCCAAAATCCAAAAAAAAATCTTGCTGATATTTTTTCATCAATTGAGACTAGCTGTTGAATATTGCATCTAGGGCTGCTCTTGAGTATTTTACACTTTGCTAAATATTTGTGACCCGCAAAAAAAAATCAAAGGAACGATTAAAGCTAGTTTGGCCTTTACAAAAAAAAGAGTACGACTGAAAAAAAGAAGAAAAGAAAAAAACATGGCCGAATTTGGGTGAGTTCCTTGTCCATAAATTCAGATTGTGTGATTTAATTTCTTGTGCAATCTCGTGCCCTTACATTGATATCATTGCAATTGGCTAGCGTCTCTCCTAGTACTTGGTGCAAAACGAGCTATCTAATCTTTAATTTCAGATTGTCTCTAGTTAGCTCATTCCTTTGTTTGCATCAAGTCACATTGATCTTTGCGTGTGCGTTCATATACTTCGCTTAAATCTTTTGGATCAGCACTTAGGCAAAGTATTCTAGCTTGGATTATTAGTTAACTTTACAACATCAAGAATTTCAGATTTTAGGATATACACTTCCATACCAAGCTCCACCATATAACCGTTGTTTTGTAAGTAGTGAACACTCTTGAATTCGCTTAATCATCACGTTGATGTTGTCACTTCTACCAGGTGTAAGTTTTTATTGGCCTTAATTCACTTCGGAAGGGTAAGAACTTTACTTGGGAGAGAAAATAGTGAGATTGAGTGACATAAAGCATTATTATATACACAACTATTTTTTTCTTGCATAACTAACCATGTCAGGTGGAGGAGAACACCATGATGAGAGTGGTGGGACAAATGAAACTCAGGCATTCGTCAAGCAATATCAATTTGGGGCACTCCGCGAACACTTTCAACGTGAGCTACACCAAGGGCTCAATCAACTCCACGAGAAGCATGATTCTTTTGCTGATCAAATTGCAAGGGATATGCAAAATATGGAGATACAAGCTGATGAAAATGTGCGTCAATTGCGGGAGGACATTGGGACCCTCACTAGGCTCATACAAGCTCGCTATGGTGGCGATGAAGCAAGTGTTCAAGGAGGAGAAGCTATTGCACATGTACCTCCTGCACCGCAACACCGAGTGGCTGCCAACGTGGTGCATCCACCACAGCTAGGAGGACGAGGAGGAGCCCATGGAGGGCGTGGCCAAGGTCAAGGTGGAGGCCGTGGTGGGCGTGGTGGTGCTGCACATGCGATGGAAGAGGATGGTGATTTTCCTTTGCATTACAATGACCATTATCGTCGTCCACGCAATGAAGATGATGGCTTGGGCAAGCTCAAGTTTTCCATGCCCACGTTTGCAGGTGGGACTGATCCCGAGAAGTATCTCACTTGGGAATTGAAGGTTGATAAAATATTCCGTATGCATCACTATACGGATGAGAGAAAGATCTGATTGGCATCACTTGAGTTTGAAGGTTATGCTTTGGATTGGTGGGAACAAGTCATTACTCAAAGAGCTGAGAATGGAGAAAACCCTGTTGCAACATGGCAAGAGATGAAGCGGGAAATGAGAGCCCGTTTTGTTCCTCGTCATTACAAGCGTGATCTATTTGATAAATTGTAGAATATGAAGCAGGGAGCACATTCTGTGGAGGAGTACTACAAGGAGATGGAGCTAGCCATGATTCGAGCCAAGGTTCAAGAACAAGAAGAGCAAACCATGGCACGCTTCCTCTCAGGTTTGAACCATCAAGTCAAAAGAATTGTCAATTTTCAGCCTTATACCAATCTTTATGAGTTAGTGCATCAAGCTACAAAGGCAGAACGACAATTGCAAGAGGATGCTAAGTTTGCAAGATCAACGTCCTTTGCTGCACGTACACCGTCCAGTGGAGGAAGATATGGTTCCAAATCACAAATAAGCCAACGAACAGCTCCAAATGGTGGTTCAAGCTTTCGCCCATCATCTAGCAAGAAGGAAGAAGCCACTCCAGGTGCAAGAAGGCCATCAAATCCAGCAGCTAGTGGTTCCTCTTCTATGGGTTCTACAGCGAAGAGTAGCGGTATACAATGCTTCAAATGCCTTGGCCGTGGTCATATGCAAAAGGATTGCCCAAATAACAAGGTGATGTTGATAATAGAGAATGGGGAATATGATTCTGCAAGTGAAGAAGAGAATGATCACTATGCCGATTTAGGGACATATGATGATGCACATGAGAAGGAGCAAGACATAGAGTATTGTGAACCCAGTGTTGGTCCTATACTTGTGTGTGCTCCGACAGTGTTGAGTGTGCAACCAAAGCCTTCCCATGAACAGCGCAGCAATTTATTCCATACAAGAGCTCAAGTTAGCAAAGATGGTAAATTTTGTAAGGTAATCATTGATGGTGGGAGTTGTCATAATTTGGCTAGCAAGGAGCTTTGCAATAAACTTGGGTTGAAGTACAAGAAACACCCACATCCATATCAGATCCAGTGGCTGCATGAGAGAGGTTCATTGAGTGTGGGATACACCGTGGATGTTGAATTTGAAATTGGCACTTATCGTGATACGGTGGAGTGTGATGTGGTGCCAATGGACGTATGTCACTTGATGCTAGGAAGGCCATGGCAATATGATCGTGCTGTGATTCATGATGGAAGAACTAACCACTACAAGTTTTGGTGGAATAAAAAACAAGTGGTGCTGCTACCGTTGACTCCTTCTCAAATTGTAAATGATAATGTGCAGAAGATTGAAGTGCAAGTTGAGAGTGAGAAAGGGAGAGAACCAAAGAGTGTGATTCCACAAAAGGTGAGCAAGAGCCACAAACCAAACTCGAGAGGTAAAAGCAAGAGTGGGGGAGAGAAAAATTTAGTCATGATAGCCACCAAATCTGATCTAAGAGAGATGAAAGATGATACCACTTTGATGCACCTTGTATTGGTGTACAAGGATGCATTGCTTTCTACTAATGACTTAACATCTCTTCCTAGTGCTGTTTCTCAAGTTTTGCAGGCTTATGACGACGTGTTTCCGGAGGAGGTGCCCGCTGGTCTACCACCTATTCGAGGTATTGAGCATCAAATTGACTTAGTCCCAGGAGCCCTTCTTCCCAATCGGCCGCCGTACCGCACAAATCCAGAAGAAACGAAGGAGATTCAGCGCCAAGTGCAAGCACTTTTGGACAAAGGGTACGTACGCGAGAGTCTTAGTCCTTGTGCCGCTCCTGTTATTCTTGTTCCTAAGAAAGATGGTACTTGGAGAATGTGCATAGACTGTAGAGCTATCAACAACATAACTGTTCGCTATGGTCATCCTATTCCTAGGTTAGATGATATGCTTGATGAGTTAAGTGGTTCTACTATCTTTTCTAAGATCGACTTGCGAAGTGGCTACCATCAAATAAGAATGAAACATGGTGATGAATGGAAAACTGCTTTTAAAACAAAATTTGGCTTGTATGAATGGTTAGTGATGCCTTTTGGATTGTCCAATGCTCCTAGTACATTCATGCGCTTAATGAACCATGTTTTGAGACACTTCATTGGGAAATTTGTGGTAGTTTACTTTGATGATATTCTGATATATAGCCGCTGCTTGGATGATCATGTTGAACACATCAAACAAGTGCTAGAAGTGCTTAAAAAAGAATGCTTGTATGCCAATCTTGAAAAGTGTACTTTTTGCACTAGTAAGGTTGTGTTTCTAGGCTATGTTGTTTCAGCTCATGGCATTGAAGTGGATGAATCTAAAATTGAAGCTATTAGAAATTGGCCAATTCCGTGAATGTGAGTCAAATTAAGTAGCTTCCACGGGCTTGCTAGTTTCTATCGGCGATTTGTGAAAGATTTTAGCACCATTGCTGCCCCATTAAATGAATTAACTAAAAAGGGAGTGATTTTTGAGTGGGGAGAAAAACAAGACAAAGCTTTTGCTGAATTGAAGAAATGTTTGATGAAGCACCATTGCTTGCTTTACCGATTTCACAAAACTTTTGAGATTGAATGTGATGCTAGTGGAATAGGTTTTGGTGGTGTTTTGATGCAAGAAAGAAAACCTGTTGCATATTTTAGTGAGAAACTTCATGGTGCACAATTGAATTATCCTGTTTATGATAAAGAACTATATGCTCTTGTGCGTGTGTTGGAAACTTGGCAACATTATCTTTGGCCTAAGGAATTCATAATACATTCTGATCATGAATCTTTGAAATATTTAAAGGGTCAAGTGAAATTGAATCGTAGACATGCTAAGTGGGTAGAATTCATTAAGACATTTCCATACATTATCAAATATAAGAAAGGCAAAGAGAATGTGGTAGCTGATGCTTTGTCTAGAAAACATGTGTTGTTGACTCAGTTGGAAGTAAAGGTACCAGGGTTGGAAAGTTTGAAAGATTTATATGCTTCCGATCATGAATTTGCAGCTCCATATTCTAATTGCAAAGATGGAAAAGGGTGGGATAAATTTCATATTCATGATGGTTTTCTCTTTCGCATGAATAAGCTATGTGTTCCGGATTCCTCTGTGCGTTTGTTATTGTTGCAGGAATCTCATGCAGGAGAATTGATGGGGCATTTCGGGAGGGAGAAGACTTATACGATGTTAGCTGATAACTTTTATTGGCCAAAGATGAGGCGAGACGTCGAGAGGTTTGTTCAAAGATGCATCACATGCCATAAGGCAAAATCAAAACTCAATCCACATGGTTTATATACTCCACTTCCTGTTCCTAGTGCTCCTTGGGAAGATATTAGCATGGATTTTGTGTTAGGACTGCCTAGGACCAAGAGGGGAAGGGATTCAGTCTTTGTTGTTGTGGATAGGTTCTCTAAAATGGCACATTTTATTCCCTGTCATAAGAGCGATGATGCGTCGCATGTAGCTGATTTGCTTTTTCAGGAGATTGTGAGATTGCATGGAATGCCAAGAACCATTGTTTCAGATCGCGACGTCAAGTTCATGAGCTACTTTTGGAAGACTTTGTGGGCCAAGCTTGAGACAAAGTTATTGTTTTCAACGACTTGTCACCCACAAACAGATGGGCAAACGGAGGTGGTGAACCGCACACTTTCAACGTTGCTACGTACCATGATAAAGAAGAACGTGAAAGAGTGGGAAGATTGTCTACCGCATGTGGAGTTTGCATATAACAGGGCGGTACATTCTACAACCCAATTGAGCCCATTCGAGGTGGTGTACGGCTTCAAACCAATCACGCCCCTTGATTTACTTCCTCTCCCACTACAAGAACGTGCAAATATGGAGGCTTCTAAACGTGCTGATTTTGTGAAAAAACTCCATGCCACAACTAAAGAGGTAATTGAAAAGAAGGTACGTGCTTATGCTTCCAAAGCTAACAAATCTAGAAAGAAAATGCTATTTGAACCAGGTGATTTAGTGTGGGTCCACCTTCGCAAAGATCGCTTTTGCGAGCGTAGATCCAAATTGATGCCCGTGGTGATGGACCTTTAAAGTTCTTGCCAAGATCAATGACAATGCATACAAGATTGAGCTTCCCGGTGATGACTATGGGGTAAGTTCTATATTTAATGTTGCTGATCTATCACCTTTCTTTGGACAAGATTTATGCAGTCGAGGTCGACTCCTTTTCCGAAAGGGAGGATGATGAGGACATCGCTAGTAAACCAAAAGCTAGTAATGAGACTTCAATAACAGGACCAATAACAAGAGCACGAGCCAAGAAACTACAATCTCAGGTGAACCTGTTCCTTAATGAACATACCATTAATTTTAATAAAATTGTATACTACCTAAAAACAATGTTTTACATATGCTCAGGTTTGAAGAGTCAACGATGGATGGAGATGAACGATATGTGGCCGTCATCCAAGGAAGCACAAGTCTACGGCATGAATAATGAACGGCCTATGAATAGTGCCCCGCGTGAACAAGCTCTTGAACAGTGCGTATGAACAGTAAAAGGCCCGTGAACAGTAAAAGGCCATGAATAGTGTGTGTGAACAGTAAAAGGCCCATGAACAGTACCGTGAACAGTGCGCGTGAATAGTACCACATGGAAAATATAGTGTTGAATAGCCTTAGGCTGAGACTATATATTGAGGGGTAGACCCCCATTGTAAAGGGAACCACTTTTGATAATAAAAAAAACTCTTGTTCTTTCGTTGGGCAAACCAACTTGAGAGAATTGGGAGTTCACTGAAATTAAGACTGTTCAACCTTTTCCGCTGGGAATTGGGAGCGCAATAGAACTTCATCGGTGGTCGTGAAGTTCAGCACGTGAGGTTGGGCGAATTATAGAGTGCTAACTCTTGCATTGGCAACGGGGGATCACTACGGTTCATCAAATCCACGTGAGTATCCAGATCCTACGTCGAGAAGATCGGGCGACCCCGTATCATGCTTAGCACTTTTCAGTCAAATACATTATTTCACTAGAAAGAAGTATTGAGCCGCATTAAATATTGTCAGGTGAATTTGTTTCTTAAGGAGTTTCTTTTAAATGATGATGAACTTGGAATACTACATCATGCTATTATTTTATGTATTATCAGGTATGATTCATGTGAAGACTTGGGAGAGCAAAAGGGAGGAGCACAAGGACTTAAACTACAAGTTTTGGATAAGATTTGCAAGCCAAATTCGGATCTCCCACGTGCTCAATCCAATTCAAACTCGGATTCAACTCAGAATTCAATTCGGATTCGGTTCGGGACAGCCTGATAGGCAGTTACTAAAAAGGCCATAACTTTCACAAACAGAGTCCGATTCAGGTGTTCTTGTACTCGTTGGAAATATAATTTCAAGGGCTACGGAATGGATCTAGCCTCACCTTCAAATTCGTCAGGGATTAAAAGTTATGACCAAAATATTGTGACAGCTTAATTTTAGGTTTTTCCTTTTGTGTGAGTTTGTGATCTTCTCGACGTAGGATCAAGATACTCACGTGGATTTGATGAACCGTAGTGATCTCTCGTTGCCAACGCAAGAGTTAGCACTCTATAATTCACCCAACCACACGTGCCGAACTTCACGACCACCAAATGAAGTTCTATCGCATTCCCAATTCCCAACGGAAAGGTTGAACAATCTTGATTTAGATGAACTCCCAATTCTTCCCTCAAGTTGGTTCGGCCAACAGAAAGAACTTCTATTATCAAAAGTGGTGCCCTTACAATGGAGGTCTAACCCTCAATATATAGTTCCCTCTCCACCTCATGCTGGCCAAGAGGTCCTAAACAAACTCCAACTCATCCCTACATGTCTTTGGAAACAAACTCACACAAAAGGAAAAACCTAAAATTAAACCGTCACCATGTTTCAGTCATAACTTTTTATTCGTGACGAATGTGAAGGTGGGGCTGGATCCATTGCGTAGCCTTTGAAATTATCTTTCCAACGAGTACAAGAACACCTGAATCGGACTCCATTTGTGAAAGTTATGGCCTTTTTAGTATTTGCATTAAGTAGTATACCATTCTCATCTAAAGTAATAGGGAATTCTCTAAGAAACAAAAGCACATGTTGTTGTAGCATCTTAGCTCTTGCTCTTGTCATAGGACCTGTTGGAGCCTCATCACTAGCTTTATTACACACCCTTGGAGTGGAAGATGAATGCGTAGTAGAGATGTCCTCATCACTACGTCCTGTGTGGCTATTGTTTAGAGAAAGAATTACAATTGAGAGTAATGCGAAATGCCTAATACTATCTCTTGCTCCAATGTGTTTCGATCCTATTCTTCCCTTACGTCAACCTTTATATAGATGACAAAACGGTGGCTGTTGTCTAGTGCCAAAAGACGCCTCAACGCTTCGGATGATAACAGTCTAACGGAAGTTACTATCAAAGAGATGTACTGTACCGTTCGCCGTGCGACAGTTATTGTCAGAGAGAGATCGTGTGCGGTTATTTTGAATGAGCACATGTTCTAACCGCCTTGCCAGACGATCCCACGACAAAATAGGTCGTCGTAAACAAGCTGGTTGGGAACATGCTGGTTGCAGTAAGATCTACGACTAGTCGTAGGAATTCTTACGGTTATGTGATCGTAGAAGAACTTACGACTATACGATTGTATGAAGACCTACGATGAAGAAGTAGTCGTAGTAAGGCTTACGATTGAGTGGCCATAGGAAAACTTACGACAGAGAGGTAGTCGTAGTAAGACTTACGACTGAGTGATCGTAGGAAGACTTATGATCAAGAGGTAGTCGTAGTAAGACTTATAATTGAGTGGTCGTAGAAAAACTTATGATCGAGAGGTAGTCGTAGTAAGTCTTACGATTAAGTGGTCATAGGAATACTTATGATCGAGAGGTAGTCGTAGTAAGTCTTACGACTAAGTGATCGTAGGAAGACTTATGACCAATAGGTAGTTGTAGTAAGACTTATGATTGAGTGATCGTAGGAAGACTTACAACTAATAGGTAGTCGTAGTAAGACTCACGACTATCTTGGAAAATCTCTTCATCATCGCTAAGGAGTGTACTCGGAGAATATAATGACATAATAATTAGAGGATTATTGTATCCTCGTCATCTAGTCCCCAAACATCAAGTGAATTCAACTTACTTGACAAAGTGAGGTCGTAGACAAAACAGTAGTCGAAAGAAGGCCTTTTCGACACTTATCGACCAGAAATGAGCTTGGACAATAAGGTTAATTTGCTTGAGTTGTAAAGACTGACGGAATTCAAATAGATAAATTAATGAATTCCAATCAATTTTCGCCGACATGTCCACTAGATCAGTTCCCGAGATAACTGTTCGGTTCCCAAGACGGATAACTCACGCGGTTATAAAAGTTACCTTATGGGCAGGCTCAGTGGGTTTTTTTCACTTCGATTTTATCTTCCACCACTTATATTTAATTTTGGCTTATGAACTGTTCATGTAAACTTTGGCCTTCGGGCCCATATTCAGTTAAATAATGTTTGTCATTGTGCTTGATATGTATCCCAGTTATCACTGTGTGCACTAGCTGATCCTGGACTAGTGCGATTTACAAAGAGGGTTCTGGAGTTGTTGCTCCGGGTTCTGACATCAAGGATGCTTCTACTGAGAAGCCCCCAATGGCTTTGCTCGTATTGAAGACGCAGCGGAGAAGGTGGTCGAGGATATGACCATCGGAGCAATAGAGGCTGCTGCAGAAGCTGCTAAGACTATGACCATTGAAGCGATTATAGCAACGGAAGTTGAAATGGCTAAAGACGGGGTAGAAATACCTTGTCAAAAATTGAAAGTCCTTCCGACCACTACTCTTCGCTCCCAAGAAGGTATAGCCGGAGAAGGAGAAGAAAAAGAACAACCTAATTTATTCTCTGCATTCTTTAACCATGCGTTTGTAGTGGGATCTTCTGTTGATCGAGTTCTAAGGCGAGTTCCATACCCAAAAGATCTTTGCAATAAGGGAAACATTTTTGGTGATGAACATCTCGAAATGGTGTGGTGGAACAAGGTCGACGAGCTCAATCAACTTAAAAACTCCAAGTGGGTACTCACCAAGTTTGCTCATGGGAGCATGAATGTAAGTATCAAATACTTAGGCAATTGTGGTTGAATACCACAAGCAACTCATGCTCTTACAATAGGAAAATGCCAAACTCTCTAAGAAAGCAACAGAATGGTACTGGCTTATGTAGTCGAACTTTGTTTTGACCACTTGTCCAGGCTTTTATATCTGCTTTTAACCTTCATAGGTCTAAGAGCGACGCATAATATTTGGCTGCCGCGTTCGGCAATGAGAAAGTCGATAACAGAGGCTAAAGAAAGAAAATGTTGATCAATCGATAACAATTATGAAGGCTAATTCTACAATAAGAGCATTGTAGGAGAAAATAAATAGTAAGTTCTAAACTTAAGACTATTTATTTGATTGTCCTTCTAGTGTTCCTCTTACTCTTTTCTTTTTTTAATAGAAAAGGAGGCTGAAGTGAGTAAGTTCCAGATTGAGGTCGAAGAAAAGACCAAGGTGATAAGAGAACTTACTCGTATCAATAAAGAGACTATCCAGAGAATGAAGCTGCTGGAAGAAGAGCATAGAACTGAAGTCGATAAGCTTGATTCTCGACTAGCAAGTAAGAAAAAGCTTTACCTTCGACTAATTTTTGAAAACTAGTCGTGTGTTAAGCATTTTCCTAATCATTGTTATTCTGTTTGAAGAAGCTGTGGTTGAAATGAAGCATCTCTCAGAAGTCTTGACTTGTAGTCAAGAAGAAACAAGGTCGATGAAGGCAATCCTCTACGACAACGTTGCACCTCTCAATGATCTACTCGGTGGGTTTGGTTCGGAGAAGATAAGTCCTTCCGAAGACACCATAACCACTCATGTGAGTATAATTGGATTACAAGTGAAAACTTTAGAGAAGCATCTATCCACTCTGAAGACTGAACAGGTTGAGTCAATCCGGGAAGCAGTTAACGGCACTGTAAGATATGCCTTGGCAAAACTCAAGGCATGCGACCTGAACCTCAACTTTCGACCAATTGACCATGACTTCGGCTGCTCTGAAGCAGAGGTAGCGTGTCTGATCGAGGAAGTTGAACCCTTTAGTTGAAAGGTCGCAGAGGAGATGCAACTTAACTCCCCTTCTTAAGAGTAATTTGTAAAATGATAACTTTGTAAAGACTTACCTCTGGATGATGAAAAACTTCTTCCTTTTTCCTTCAATTCATATTGTTGAGTAGTTAGTACTCGTAAAACAAAATTTAAAATGAAAGAGATAGAATTTACAACTAAAAAATAAAGTTATATGAATAACTCTATCCTAGCCCTCGACAATTTGCTTAGTTTAGATGAATAAACTATGCAAATAGTACAGAGCAAAATATGCAGAGAGCATAGTAGTCACAACCATCATTGTCAGATTCGACTGTCATTCTCTGGCAGCAAAAATTAGGAACGAGTCGATGATAGGAAGTTCCTTCTGTGGACAGGACCATGTGCAGAGAGAAAAAGCTTCGACTAGGTGATGTTACCTCCCTTCGATCAGGTTAATCAAATCGAAGACATAGACAATGAAAAGATAAAGACTCACAAATCTTCTTACACTACTGTTCAACATTTTTGTAGATAAGACATTTGTTTTATGCTGATAGCAAGAGTCAAGAACAGTTCATCACTAGGAAGCTCTTTCTAGCGGGTATGACCACTTGTAGAGGGAGAAACTTCGACTAGTGGTGTTCCCTTCTCTGACCACTTAAACAAATTAGATGTACTAGAAGTTGTCAAACAAATATAAAAAAACTCTACTGAACACACAACAATAAAATTTGAATAAACTGAAAGTTTTATTTGAAAGGATAGAAATGTTTACATATAAAATTTGTGTAATTGATCGACGTTCCAAGAGTTTAATAGAATCTGGCCATCCTTCATTGGAAGTCGTACAAAGCTTGGTCGTGTGGCTTCGACCACGGTGTAAGGACCTTCCCACTTAGGGAAAAGCTTGTTTAGATTAGACCGGGATTGAATTTTTCAATACCAAGTCACCAACAATAAGGCTGCGAGGTTGGACCATATGATCGTAGTACTTACACATGGCTTACTGATAGACTGCAGATCAGATGAAAGCTTGATTCCTCTTCTCCTCGAGCAGGTTGATATCATCCACTCGGAGTTGCTCTTGGTTAAAGTCGTTGAATTTCTTGACTCTTGCCATTTGTATCTTTAGTTCCCGGGGAAGCATGGCTTTGGCCCCAAAAATTAGGAAAAATGGAGTCTTTCCTGTCTCCTGACTAGCAATTATGTGAATTGCCTGTAATACTGAAGAAAGTTCTTGTACCCAAGCCCCCGAGCACTTTACAAGCTGGTCGAAGACTCGAGCCTTGTTTCCTTGTATTATCTAGCGATTCGCGCGCTCGACAACCCCATTACTTTAAGGATGACCGACCGAGGCATAACATAGTTTGGTACTCAATTTGTCACAAAATTCTTGGAATTTTGCACTCGAAAATTACTTACCATTATCTGCAATTATTAAACTTGGTACTCTAAATCGAGTAATCACACTTCTCATCATGAACCTTTTTGCGGCTTCCGTTGTGATCCCCGTCATAGGTTCGGTCCTGATATATTTCATGAACGTGTCAGTAGCTACGAAAAGGAACTGAAACCCCCTGGTGCTTGGGGGAATGGTCCTAGTATGTCAAACCCCCAAGTCGCAAAAGGCCACGAGAGAGGGATTATTTGAAGAGCCGGAGCTGGTTGGTGTATTTGTCTGCTATGAAACTGGCATTGTACATACTTCTTAACCAGCTCTTTGGCATCATTAAGAGCTGTTGGTCAGTAGAAACCTGTCGAAAAGCATGTTTGACCAGCATTCTGTAAGAGGCGTGTGCTCCACAGATACTCCCATGTATGTCATTAAGGAGTAGTAAACATTCTTTCTGCGACATGCATCACATGAGAACCCCCTGAGTACTCTGTTTATAGAGTATTTTATTGACCAAAGTATACATTTTGGCTTTACAGGATAGACGATCTGCTTCAAGATCGTTGTCGGGTGCGTTCTGAAGATACTCGTAAATGGGAGCCATCCAGGTATCCTCATACTCGAGGGATGTTGTATCATTAGGAGTTGTCTTCAGTGCATTGACCAGACATGGCTTCTAGAGCTGCTCCAAGAGAACTCATAATGGTACTTGTGATCGGGAAGAAACTATACGAGCCAACTGGTCTATGAGAAAGTTATCCTTCCGAGGGATGTATTGTAACTTGAAGCTGAAAAAGTTCTTCTCAAGTTTCTAGACTTCGAACAAGTACTAAGATATGGTTGAACTCGAGCATTGATACTCTCTTCCAACCTGATTCATGACTAGTTGAGACTCTCCTCTCACGATTAGTTGATGAATCCCGAACACTTTAGTGGCAACGTTATTAGTGGCTAAAAAGTGTAGTTGAATGACATACTTTAAGGCCTTTCCTGCAGGAGATTTCAGGACCACCCCAGTCCCCGAGCCACTTAGTGTAAGTGTGTAATACTCCGGAAAAGATTTTGCATTTAATCGATTAATCGGGGAGAAGGACCTTTAAAGAAAAGAATGAAATAGTGCTTTCTGGAGGGGTTTTCTGAGAAAAAATAGGACAACCTGGGCCTGGGCTTTGGCCCAGGTGGGAGGTTTGGCCCAAGGGGGGAGGGGAGGCGCCCCAACCCTAAGCCCCCTTGCCTCCCCCAGCAGCCCCTCTCTCCTCTCCCCAATTGCGCTCCACCTCCTCCCCATCCCTCTGCGCCTCCTCCTCCAACAACACTTCTTCCCCTTCCCTCTCCCCTCCATTGATGGTGTAGAAGTCCCCTTTTGCTGCCAATCAAGTGGAGAAGGAGATCGCTCGCGCAAGACGATTGGATCCGGAGGAAGGGAAGAACAGGAGGAAGAACGGAGGAAGATTTCATGGGGAGATCTTCGTGTTCTTCATCCATTCGTCAAGGGGTAATCCTCGTTTCCCATTAGAATAATATTCTTTGATCTTGATAGCAATTTTCGTCAATCTGGACTGCTAGGACAGAATGTGGTAGACGGCGGTTTTGGATTAGATCCGTGGGGATTCAGGTCTGGACCCCTCCAAGAGAACTGTAGAGGACGAAATTATCTTTCCATGAAGTCCTAGAACGCATCAATCAGACTTGCGTAACAAAAGTTATGATTTTTATAAGTTGACTGTTTTGCATCTCGGTGGGTTTCCCGACGGGTTTCGGTAGATCGATTTTAGAAATTTGTAAACTGGAGAATCAGAGGACCTTCATATTAGGAAAGTTGTAGATAATTTTCTTAGCTTTCCAGAAAGGTCAAGAAGTCCAAATTCCAACTTTCGTGATGGAAGTTACGGCGTTTTTAGTGCGCTGTCCCGAGATAAATACAGATTGAGGAAAACTGGTTAGATCGGGTAGAAGATGGCCGAATCTGGAAGGCTCCCCCAATAGGTTTAGTTGGATAATTTAATTATCTTTCCAGAGAATCTGAGAACGCCTCATTTGGACCTTTGTATTAAAAGTTATGAATTTTTCAAGGTGACTGTCTGTAGAAGGCAGGGGTTGGTCGAGAGAAGATTTGAGTTTGGGTCAAGTTAAATATGTTGGGTTAGTTTAAGGGTGTTGTTATTATATGTAAAGACCCACTACTGTTGTCTGAGAAAATATTATAATTATTATTCAGGAGGAGGACGGATTCCCGGGGTTGCACCTTCTACTCATCCTCCATTTTCTCGCGGTTAAGGCAAGTATAATGATGGTTTATGATTGATGGTGTGGATTATTGATGTTTGATGAATTGTTGATGTTTGATGAATGGATGATATTTGATCTAAATTGTGAGTATATGTGTTCATGATATGATAATGATATATTGATATCGTTTATGGTCGATTGCATTTGAAAGTGATTATGAGAATTTATGATGCATGGATATGGTGAATGCAATTTTTATTTTATTTTGACATTCACATATATGCATCATGCCAATATATTGAAGTCTTGGTCACGAGATGACCAAGCGCCGAGGTCCCCGTCATGTTGATGTCATGACGGGCTAAAGGTCCCCATACTTGTGGAGTATGGGCAATTGGTCCCTGCACGGATGGTGCAGGCATGGGTGTGCATTGACGGATGCACACCGCATTACGGTAAAATGCGAAGAGAAGAGATAAAGAGATTTTGATCATATTGCATAGCATGGTTCATTACATGATTGATGAATAAATTTGTGAGATGATGTTCATGATTGTTCTTGTTACTACTTATTATATTTGCTGAGTCTTTGTACTCACTCTTGCTGTCGTTGTTGTTTGTTGATTGTTTTAGGTACTTTCATGAGGACAGCTTGCATGGGGATAAAGGAGGATTAGAGTTGTTGCACTTGCACGATTTTCCACCATAGAAGAAATAGAGAACTTTCGATATTAATTATTCTTTCACTAAAGTAGTATTTGTTTTATGACTACTAGGTCTAAAATGTAATAAAGGTTTAGAACTTTTATATTGCTTCCGCGCTTTGGTTAGTTTGATAGTAGTTTTGTTTATTACTGATTACAATGCTCATGGTTATTTATACCTCTTGATTATAATTGTTAGAACTCAGTTTTAGTTAATAAACAAAGGAGACTCTGCCGAAATTTGGTAGAACGCAACTAGTTAGATTTGTTATTTGCTTAGTTTAGTAGCATTTCAGGCCAATGTTTGGCTGGGGTGTTACAGTTGGTATCAGAGCGGGCTGTAGGTCCGTGGTTGATGAAATATTAAACTTGACACACTGGTGCACAGTAGGATGGGATGGGTCAAGCATTGCATTTATGCTTTTGACATGTTGTATTGATGATTTACATTGTGAGGTAATCTTGTATGCTTATTGATAATCTTGTATGTTATGATTTGCTCCTATGACTGTTATGAGTAAAGGTAATCCATGCTAAGATGTAGATATTATTTGTGCTGCCAGATTATATCACTGTTTGCAGTATGGGGATAGCAATATAGTTACCTCAAGTAACTTAATTGCAGATGTTGCGGGTGAGTTCCTTAGAAAAGTTGCTATTATCCTTAAGTTGATTTCGGCCAATTCTTGGCCTCTTGCAGTTAATGAATTTCTTTTGAGTTTGTGGTTCTTGCAGTCGATGGTATGCAATTGGTCTCTACCTGTTCCTTGAAGCAGTTATTGTTTCCTTCCGGACTAATGAGATACTTTTGCTACCTGTGCTCATTGTTGACTTGTAAGGTTAGTGCCTTCGTGGGAGTTTGTCTTGTTGTGAATCATGGCTTATTTGTCTGCTTGGTATTTTCTTTTTTATGCAAGTTTTGAGTTGCAAAACTCATTGATATGTGAAAGTCTTGGATCTACGTTTTTCTGTTAGATTATTTCGAGTGTTGAAGTTTATTTTTCCTCTCCTTTCTGAAAGAGAGTGTTAAAATCATTTATGGTGTTTTGCTATGCTTAAGAGAAAGGTGGTAATCATATAAATTAATTCATAAAGTATGAATTATCAAGTGAATATGTTAGCGTAGTGCATAATTAATTTCACTAGCGTCTTTGGAAGTGTAGTTGATTAATTCGATATTGCCTTGTAATAGTTTTTAGAAGAACTATGATTAATAATTTGTCTATTCATGATTGGAATTCATGGAGTTATTGAGGAGTGTGCAAAAGAGAATTAGCATGATTATTATGACTGTTTAAATTTCTATCATGTTGGATAAATTGAATTATGTCTGTCTTTAATAATTAATCTGACCATTTGGAATGATTAAATAAGGAGGTGTTGGGATATTGTCTTGGAAATATTAACCTTTAATCTGACATTTATTTAGATACTGTATGAGCATGTTCAACTGCTAGTTTCATATGTCTTTCATCATGCTGAGTTGTTGAAATATGTATAAAGAAATAGATGAAGGTTGATGTATTGACTTATAGAATCTTGTCTTACAAAGCTGGTTTTATGGAAGTTTAAAGTTATTCCGTTCTAATTTCTGAACGTAAGGAGAAGTATTGAATCTATGTTCATGATTGTTTTATAATCGTAAACAGAGTTAGATCATGAATGTTGTTATGATAAAATAATAATCAACTATTGCTAGTAATGACTAGAGTACAATCAATTTGTGCTAAATTAGAGTTGAGCATCAATAAGAATTGAATATATGGAATCTTATAAGAAATTTATACTAGCATGTTTTGCGAGATTGCCATGTTCTAGTATCATCTTGTTTAAGAGTTTTGTTCTAATATGGTGGCTTATGCACTAGGATTTCTTAGATTAAGTAGTCGCAACCTTATGTAGATAATAGAAACATGATGAAGTGATTCCTTGTGTTTCTTTTTGAAAAAGTTTGTGAAGAGATTTGAGGATATGATGATGGTTGTTAAGAATATATTAATCTAATGTTAGCATGTTGGTCAGAATGTGGTTGTGATGATAATGTTGAATGTTATTTAAATAAAAGAATTTGATAACTTCAATGATACTATTTGAATCAAAAGTTTTGAAAATTGCGTATGCGATCTTTTAGATCTCATGATTTATGTGGCAGCTGAAATTGTTTTGAGCAAAGTGTCGCGTTGAGAGCTTTTATTAGTTTCTTAAGGGATTAATGAGTGGTGGTCTTCAAATCTCTTTTGTTGGATCGGTCAAGGAAATACCATAATCAAAGAAAGTTGTTCTCTTTGTTAAAAGAAAAGTTTGGTAAAAGTATTGGAGGTTGAAGTCAAGTTGTGCTTTTCTTTTGAGGTGTGTTTGACTTCTTATTTTCGCCGCATAAGAGCTTCTTGAGCTCGAATGGCAATATTGTATTCTTTTTTTTTTGAGATTTGATATTCTTCTTCTTGAGGAGGCATGTGCCTTCAGCTGTGAGCTTATCTTTTGTTGTCCAAGATTTATTGCTACTTCTCTTGGTCTGGTGTCTATTGCAATTGGTAGCATCTTCCCTTGTGCTGAAATTTACTATTATGTCTGTTCTAAGAAAGGGGTAACCGATTTGGGCTGCAAGCCCTTTTAGGATATGTATGGTAACTGGTCGGTGTGATTATGTGATTGGTTTGGGTGAGATTGTGGGTGTCAAGTTGCTTGAGATTCTTGGAATGATAAACTGATTCTGTCGAATAATTCTCGGTGAGGATTTGGTTTAAAAAAGATGTTGCCTTTGGAGCTAACTAGTTATATTGTTGCAACTAGAAGAACCTATAGTGAATTGTGGTTCAAGAGTGTTACGATCAATTGGATGGAACATTAGAATTATTGAAAGTAAGAGAATCTTGATCAATTTTATTGCAGTATCGTGATTGGGTACTTGTAGGGGGTTAGTAGGAGGATTATGATGGTATAGTAATGAGATTATAATTGCAAAGAAGTCTAGTCGTTATGGGAATTATTGGGATAGCAGGGATGGTGGAATTATTGCCATGTATGACTTGGATTCAGGGAGTAACCCAACAGGAGTTAGAATCTTCCTACAGATAATCAGGTTGAGAATATGTTTTTACATAGTTGATAATGATTGAGTATGGATGATTGTGAAAGATTCTAGTCACCGAATTCGAGAGTTTTTGTATCAATTACGTCGAAGTACATGAATAGGAACCCTGGAGATGGAAGATTTGGTTTGGTGATCAATACTAGGACCTGGGTGGCTAATGATGTTGTGTGAGAATAATGGAATAGGTGGATTCTAAATAGTGTGATGAACCATGATAGTATCCTTTGGGTGTAGTAAATGAGTGTGTGGGCTGAGAATCCCATGACTGTGTATCCTTAAAGAATTGTGGTGAAGAGAATGTGGGTGAAACTAACGATGAGGTGCATTTGATATTATGCATTAAAGTAATATGTGGATAGAGAGGTTGACTAGAGCATGTTATTGTGAGAATAGTAGAGTCCTTCTGCATAGGCGTGGTGGATGCACTCGGTTTGAGCATAGAGTTGATGTTGCCAATTTAAGAGAACTGAGTCAGTGTAGTATGTGATGATTTGGAATCTTGTGGATCAAAAGAAAATTTATTCCTAGGAATGTATATATGTATATATATATATATATATATATATATATAAAGGTTGAGCTTGACATTTGAATGATTCTCCTTAGACTTACATGTTGTTTATTTGCAAACTACCTACTTGAAGGTGGAGAGGTTTTTGTATTGAATCTTCATTTCCTCTTCTTTGGATTTGACCCTTTTGGTGGGGAGTTGGTGATGAGTGGTTGCGATGAGAATTCTTTATTTTCAGTTGAGCATTGTCTGTGAAAGAGTTGGCTTACTTTGAGCACTGTTGTGCGCCTGTAGTTAAAGGAAGTGCTTCTTGTTAAGGAAAAATATCGATTGATAGTTGGAGTAAGAGTTACATGTGTTGTGCTAGTTGTTACCAAAGGGAATGGTCACCCAAGGTATATTCAATCGCTTCTGTTAGTTGCGAAGTTTTGGGGGTTCGAATATCACTAGGACCACCTTGGGTCCTAGTGTGGGGTACTCAGCACTTTGTACGTCCCAATATCAAGAGAGAACTTGAAAGATCTGGAATGTGGGTTTCGTGAAAACCGTTGACCAACGAGTAGAACCAGCTGCCATTCAAGAATTAAAACTGCACCATTCGAAGTGTTGTAGGGGTGTAAGTTGATCGAGTGGCCTAGATGAGGCAAAATCTGTTGTTCGCCCAGAGCAGGCTGAAAACTTATGCAGATGTGAGGAGCAAAGATCGGAAAGTTGGCAAACCACTTGGATCTTCTAGAACTTATGCGCGAGGTGCAGGTATTGAGAAATAAAATTATAAAGTATGTCAAGGTGCTTTGGTCACAGCAAGCAGAGAGAGAGGCAACTTGGGAAATGGAGTCTCGCATGTGTGAGAATTACTCACAATATGTGCGTGTTAATATGATCAAGTTTACTTATTATAATTCTTCGTGTAAGCACAGGAAGAATTCGGGGACGAATTCTGTTTAAGGGGGGTAGAATGTAATACTCCGGAAAAGATTTTGCATTTAATCGATTAATCGGGGAGAAGGACCTTTAAAGAAAAGAATGAAATAGTGCTTTCTGGAGGGGTTTTCTGAAAAAAAATAGTGCTTTCTGGAGGGGTTTTCTGAAAAAAAAAATAGGACAACCTGGGCCTGGGCTTTGGCCCAGGTGGGAGGTTTGGCCCAAGGGGAGGGAGGCGCCCAACCCTAAGCCCCTTGCCTCCCCTAGCAGCCCCCTCTCCCTCTCCCCAATTGCACCTCCACCTCCCTCCCCATCCCCTCTTGCGCCTCCTCCTCCAACAACACTTCTTCCCCTCCCCTCTCCCCTCCATTGATGGTGTAGAAGTCCCCTTTTGCTGCCAATCAAGTGGAGAAGGAGATCGCTCGCGCAAGATGATTGGATCCGGAGGAAGGGAAGAACAAGAGGAAGAACGGAGGAAGATTTCATGGGGAGATCTTCGTGTTCTTCATCCATTCGTCAAGGGGTAATCCTCGTTTCCCATTAGAATAATATTCTTTGATCTTGATAGCAATTTTCGTCAATCTGGACTACTAGGACAGAATGTGGTAGACGGCGGTTTTGGGTTAGATCCGTGGGGATTCAGGTCTGGACCCCTCCTAGAGAACTGTGGAGGACGAAATTATCTTTCCATGAAGTCCTAGAACACATCAATCGGACTTGCGTAGCACAAGTTATGATTTTTATAAGTTGACTGTTTTGCATCTCGGTGGGTTTCCCGACGGGTTTCGGTAGATCGATTTTAGAAATTTGTAAACTGGAGAATCAGAGGACCTTCATATTAGGAAAGTTGTAGATAATTTTCTTAGCTTTCCAGAAAGGTCAAGAAGTCCAAATTCCGACTTTCGTGATGGAAGTTACGGCGTTTTTAGTGCGCTGTCCCGAGATAAATACAGATTGAGGAAAACTGGTTGGATCGGGTAGAAGATGGCCGAATCTGGAAGGTTCCCCCAATAGGTTTAGTTGGATAATTTAATTATCTTTCCAGAGAATCTGAGAACGCCTCATTTGGACCTTTGTATCAAAAGTTATGAATTTTTCAAGGTGACTGTCTGTAGAAGGCAGGGGTTGGTCGAGAGAAGATTTGAGTTTGGGTCAAGTTAAATATGTTGGGTTAGTTTAAGGGTGTTGTTATTATATCTAAAGACCCACTACTGTTGTCTGAGAAAATATTATAATTATTATTCAGGAGGAGGACGGATTCCCGAGGTTGCACCTTCTACTCATCCTCCGTTTTCTCGCGGTTAAGGCAAGTATAATGATGGTTTATGATTGATGGTGTGGATTATTGATGTTTGATGAATTGTTGATGTTTGATGAATGGATGATATTTGATCTAAATTGTGAGTATATGTGTTCATGATATGATAATGATATATTGATATCGTTTATGGTCGATTGCATTTGAAAGTGATTATGAGAATTTATGATGCATGGATATGGTGAATGTAATTTTTATTTTATTGAGACATTGACATATATGCATCATGCCAATATATTGAAGTCTTGGTCACGAGATGACCAAGCGCCGAGGTCCCCGTCATGTTGATGTCATGACGGGTTAAAGGTCCCCATACTTGTGGAGTATGGGCATTGGTCCCTGCCGGATGGTACAGAGCATGGTGTGCATTGACGGATGCACACCGCATTCTAGGTAAAATGCGAAAGAGAAGAGATAAAGAGATTTTTGATCATATTGCATAGCATGGTTCATTACATGATTGATGAATAAATTTGTGAGATGATGTTCATGATTGTTCTTGTTACTACTTATTATATTTGCTGAGTCTTTGTACTCACTCTTGCTGTCGTTGTTGTTTGTTGATTGTTTTAGGTACTTTCATGAGGACAGCTTGCATGGGGATAAAGGAGGATTAGAGTTGTTGCACTTGCACGATTTTCCACCATAGAAGAAATAGAGAACTTTCGATATTAATTATTCTTTCGCTAAAGTAGTATTTGTTTTATGACTACTAGGTCTAAAATGTAATAAAGGTTTAGAACTTTTATATTGCTTCCGTGCTTTGGTTAGTTTGATAGTAGTTTTGTTTATTACTGATTACAATGCTCATGGTTATTTATACCTCTTGATTATAATTGTTAGAACTCAGTTTTAGTTAATAAACAAAGGAGACTCTGCCGAAATTTGGTAGAACGCAACTAGTTAGATTTGTTATTTGGTTAGTTTAGTAGCATTTCAGGCCAATGTTTGGCTGGGGTGTTACAAAGTGACCCGTCAAAGTACATCGTCCTCTAGTCGTGGGAATCTTACCATTGGGGATCCTGAACAGGTTCAGGATTTGTCCATTTGACGATAAAGTCTACCAAGATCTGAGATTTAATAGTCATCCGGGACATGAATTGGAGGTCGAACGCGCTAAGTTCGACCGACCATTTGGCCATGCGCCCCGCTATTTCCTTGTTCTGGAGGGCCTCTCCTAAAGGAAACTCAGATGGCACAACAATTTTGTGTGCCTAAAAATAATACCTTGGCATCCTCGAAGACATGAAGAGGTCATATAATCATTTTTGGACCTATGGGTAGCGCTTCTTAGGCCCATGTAAGACTTCGTTTACATAGTATACTAGTCGCTGAATGCTTTTGCGTTCTGTAACGAGTACAACACTTACTGCCTGTGGCGTGGCGATAGATATACTAAGAGCATCTTGCCTTGGTTTAGATAAATCAGAACAGGAGTACTCGTAAGATATCTTTTGACATCCTCAAAGGCATTGTTAGTCTCTTTCAACCACTTGAAACCTTCGTATTTCCTAAGAAGTCTGAAGAAAGGCAGTCCCTTCTTTCCCAGGCGTGCAATGAAATGACTTAGAGCCGCCATGTAGTCAATGAGCTTTTGAACTTTCTTTCTTCATGGTCGGAGGTCGCATTTACTTGATGGCCTTGATCTTTTCAGGATTTGCTTCAATACCTCTTGCCGAAACAAGGAATCCGAGCAACTTTCCTGAAGAAACTTCAAACACACTTCTCGGGATTGAGTTTCAAGCGATGCTTTCTGACGTTGTCGAAAGTCTCTTGCAGGCTTGAAATATGATTAAGGCATTTGATGCTTTTGACAACTACATCATTAACATAGGCTTCCAAATTTTGGCCCATTTGATGTATAAAGGTCAAGTGCATCAAACGTTAAAAAGTCAGACTAGTATTTTTCAATACAAATGGCATTTTGACATAGCAAAACACTCCAACTGGCATGATAAATGCAGTCTTCTCTTCGTCTCCTGAAGACATACTGATATAATGATAACCAAAGTATGTATATAGAAAATTTAACATTTCACAACCAGCAGTTGATTCAACCAATTGATCAATACAAGGAAACGAAAATTGATCTTTTGGACACTCTTTGTTCAAATCAGTATAGTCTATACACATGCGCCACTTACCATTAGACTTCCTAACCATTATAGGATTAGCTAACCACTTTGAGTGATCGTCTTCTCTTATAAAGCCTACTTTGAGTAATTTGTCCAGTTCTGATCTGATAGCTTCTCGTCAATCTGGTGCAAATCTCTATAACTTTTGTTTTACGGGCTTCTTATAAGGCTGTAGAGCTAGCCTGTGCTCGATCACCTCCTGGGGACCCCGAGCATGTCGGATGTCTGCCACACGAACACATCTGCGTTTGCCTAGAGGAAGTGACGAGGGCGTCTTCCTACACGGGGTCAGAAGTAACCCCAATGCGAACAGTTTTTGAAGGCTCCGCTAGGTCCATAGAACCTCCTTAACTTCTCCATTCAGCTTTAGTGTAACTTTTGGCTTCGAGTGCTTACTCGAAGGTGGTGCCTAGGTAGCTTCTTGAGTAGGTAGTTGGCCGACCATCTCGAGGGACTTGCAGTCACACGTCAGCGCTATTTTCTTATCACAGCAAATCGTGATACCCCCTTGGGACCTAGCAACTTAAGACATTGATATCATAGTGAGCAATTATCAGAAAATATGCCAAAGTTGGTCGTCCGAGTATGGCATTATATGTCGTGTCGAAGTCAACCACGTCAAAGGAGATTTTCTCTGTCCGAACGTAACATAGAGAAGCCTGGCCAATGGGCTTGGTCGAAGATCCTAGTACGATTATATGAAATGAATATCCTACTAGTTTTATTCTGGTATGAGGTACTTGAATCTCATCCAAAGCACTAACAAATAAACTATTCAAAGAACTATCACCGTCAATCAACACGCGGTTTACTCGACAATTGTTGATGGTGGGCTCGACCACGACCGGAAACTGACCAGGTCGAGTCAAATGGATCGGACAGTCACTCTTCTCGAAAGAGATGGTGACCGAACCACTTAGGAAACTTATTGACAGGGGACAGGTCGATAGAGTTTACCTCTCGGTCAAAAGCCTTATACTGTCGTTTTGACTCGTATGCAGACGAACCTCCATAAATATGCTCGATCCTATGCTTTGGATCCTAGAACATTGGAGGGGGGCCTCTCGTCATGTTGCAAGCCCTGCTCATGGTCAGATTGACCTTTGCCATCTGGGTAAACTAGTTCCTCTATTTGGCGTACTGCTGCGGGGGATATGGATCTCTCCTCAGCCTTTCCCGTGGTGTAGTCTCTGAGATCTCGGGATGGATCTCCAGGGACAACCTCACCGTTGGAAGCAAGCATGACCTGCTCATAGTCATAGCATGCCTCCATGTCAATGTCTGTGTAGTCGGCCAAGTCAAATTAGTTCTCCTCATTTCACACCCTTGCCATGAGGACATCAGAAGAAAGAGAACTTGCCGACAAGAAAATTACCAGAGTCTTGGAAGAAAGTATCCCCATGGACGGCGCCAACTGTCGATGTTCTAATATCGATCTCACATACGATTTGTTTGGGTTCGGGGAAATCTAGAAGACTCGGTGTATGAACATGCAGGGTAGAGACATGGGAGTTTTTATATACGTTCGGGTCTTCTCTTGGGAGAATAATAACCTTACGTTCTGTGTGGCTATTGCTCAGAGAAAGAATTACAACTGAGAGTAATGCGAAATGCCTAGCACTATCTCTTGCTCCAATGTGTTTCAATCCCACTCTTCCCTAATGTCAACCTTTATATAGATGACGAAACGGTGGCCGTTGTCCTGTGCCAAAAGACGTCTCAACGCTTTGGATGATAACCGTCTGACGGAAGTTGCTGTCAGACAGACATAGTGTACCATTCGTCGTGCGATAGTTGTTATCAGAGAGAGATCATATGCGGTTATTAGGAATGTGCACACGTTCTAGCCGCCTTGCCAGATGATCCCACAATGAAATAGGTCGTTGTAAACAAGATGGTTGGGAATATGCTGGTTCCAGTAACATCTACGACCACAAGGTAGTCGTAGGAATTCTTACGGCTATGTGATCGTAGAAGAACTTATGACTGTGTGATCGTAAGATGACCTACTACGATGAAGAGATAGTAGTAGTAAGACTTACGACTGAGTGGTCGTCGGAAGACTTATGACCGAGAGGTAGTCGTAGTAAGTCTTACGACCGAGTGGTCGTAGGAAGACTTACGACCGAGAGGTAGTCGTAATAAGACTTACGACTGAGTGGTCGTAGGAAGGCTTATGACCGAGAGCTAGTCGCAGTATGACTTATGACTGAGTGGTCGTAGTAAGACTTACGACTGAGTGGTCGTAGGAAGACTTACGACCGATAGGTAGTCGTTGTAAGACTTACGACTGAGTGGTCGTAGGAAGACTTACGATCAATATGTAGTCGTAGTAAGACTCACAACTACCTTGGGTAATGTCTTATCGCTAAGAGGTGTATTCGGAAAATATAATGACATAATAATTAGAGGATTATTGTATCCTCATCACCTCTGATTTTCCTTCGACGAACAATACTTCTACCAAGACTAAGGTCCTACACATTATTAGAGATCACCAACATTCTACTTCTTGCTACCGTGATTGTCGGCAATCATGACACTATTGCATGATACGGAGTATACGATGAGGAAAGAAGTTCAACATGTTTATTAACTCAATGACTTGATAGTAATACGTTGTTCGTCTAGAATCTTCAACGTAAAAGTTGGGTACCCATACAGTTTACCTAGCTTATTAATATAATCCAGAGGGTATTTTTCTAAAAAAAATGTGGGAGCTGAGGAGGTGGGTCTGCTGCAAGAATAGATCCATGGCTATGGTCTAGGGGAAGGGTGAGAAGAATCGTGCCATTTTTTTCTTTCGATTAGATTTGATTACGTAGACATATAGCTCTCTAAAGGCATCTACAGTATGAAAACCTGTACCACTACGATATCACACGAACGCTAAGTTTTCTTTTTCGTTCTGGTGCTTAAGTACCCCTCTCTCTCAAGTCAAGGCCAACACTCTCCCCACCCCACAGCTGTGGGCCTGTTAATTTTTTTATTAGTACCAATACTTGGGCTAGCAACGGTTCTATGAAAGATTACCTTGGTACCTCATCCTGCAATGTGCTAGTACCTACTTTTAGGGGTGCAATCGGAACGGATACGATCGGTAATTGCTTATCCTGTATCCTATACCATATTTTTTCTTGGAGTCGGAATCGGACACGGATAGTGCCAGATACGAATACGAACGCGGATAATATCGGTCACGAATACAGAACAAATACGGAGCAGATTCGATATGGTAACTATATTTCATCGGATAACACGCAAAAATAAAGATCCTAAATAATTAAATATAGATCATGCATATCAAGATAAATAATTAAATATAATATAGAAATATCATGCATTTGAAAGTAGAGTACAGAGAGCAACTTGTATACATGCCAACAATAATGAACAGAATAGTCATCTAGAACCACTTCCTGAGGAGTATTACTGTGGCATCCCAAAATTTTGGTTATTTTACTTATTTTTTATTTAATTATTTTAATTAGATTTTCTCTAGAAATTAATTTCCTTTTTCTTAAATCCTTTAAGTAAAGCCTAGAGAGTAAGTTATTAATTTAGTTGAGTAATTGTGCCTAAAATAATTTGAACTTATTTTATTTAGGTTCCTTACTTTTTTCTGAATTTATGGGAATTTTGTGGGATTTATTTGGAGTTTCCTACTATTTTCTAGCTTTTATTTTAATTTCTAGAATTTTCTGAAAATCAAAACCCGAAAAAAAATTTAAATCCTTTGCCAATTCGGATATTACCGAATAACTATCACCGGATATTACCGATTATATATCCAGATATTCTCCTATCCGACGGAAACTACTCTCCCAATTCCGATTACCACAATCACTATCCGATTCCGATACCGTATTCGGTAAAACCATTCAGTTACTGACTATTTTTCCAAAATACCATCCGAACTAACTCGGTTGGGCGGTTGGTCAGGAACTATCCGAACCGATTGCACCCGTACCAACTCTTAACCAAGTTAGTACTTGGTACCAGCAAAAATGCCATAAGGTCTCACTCCAAACAATTTTGGTTTCTGATTTTATTTGGTTTTTAATTTATTTACGCTAAAAATCACATAAAATATGTCAATTTTTTATTTTAGTTTTTTTTTAATTTTTTTCCCTTTTTCTTTTGTATTATCTATAAAGATATAACGTTGTTTTCATTTTTTTCTTCATTTTTTAATTGAACGACTTAGAAAAAATTAACAGCTATTACAATATAATTTTAGCCAAAATCTAATAGAGTATAAAACTATAAGATTAAGCTCTTCGGGCGGTCCCTAAAGATGCTCTAAGTCGTGTGTTTTATTAGCTGACCTAGATCTTTTGTGGCTAGGTCGTATGCTTTGGTAGTTGAATTGGCCTCCGTCGGCTCACTCCCTTCTCCTTATCTTTTTCTTTTTTTTCATTCCTTTATTTCCTCATTTACCCATATATATATATTGATATGGGGTCGCTCGATCTTCTCGACGTAGGATCAGGATACTCATGTGGATTTGATGAACCGTAGTGATCTCCCGTTGCCAATGCAAGAGTTAGCACTCTATAATTCGCCCAACCACACGTGCTGAACTTCACGACCACCGATGAAGTTCCATCGCGCTCCCAATTCCCAATGGAAAGGTTGAACGATCTTGATTGAAGAAAATCACTCCTAATTCCCTATGGAACTTCGGTAGCAGTGCTAAACTCGAACAAACTTTAGTAGATCCATTATTCTCAAATGTGGTCTCCTTACAATGGGGGTCTAACCCTCAATATATAGTTCCCTCTCCACCTCATGGCTGGGCAAGAGGTCCTAAACCAACTCCAACTCATCCTTACACGTATTTGGAAACGAACTCACACAAAAGGAAAAACCTAAAATTAAACCGAATTGAATTCTGAGTTGAATCCGAGTTTGAATTGGATTGAGCACGTGGGAGATCCAAATTTGGCTTGAAAATCTTATCCAAAACTTGTAGTTTAAGTCCTTGTGCTGCTCCCTTTTGCTTTCCCAATCTTCACATGAATCATAGCTAAGAATACATAAAATAATAGCATGATGTAGTATTTCAAGTTCATCATCAATTAAAAGAAACTCTTTAAGAAACAAATTCACCTGACAATATTTTATGCGGCTCAATACTTCTTTCCAGTGAAATAATGTATTTGACTGAAAAGTGCTAAGCTTGTGCGTATCCGCATCATCCTCCCCTTCAAGAAAAGCCGTCCTCGGCTTTTGGTAGCCTGAAATTGTACTAAGCAAAGAATAGAACGTATATGCATGGTATATATATTTGTCATCAACACTTCTTTTGCTTAGCATATCAAGAACATCTGAAGGCGTAGTAGATAAAAAGAATAACACATATGCATGGTATATGTATGAATCAATTATCGTGTCATTCTCGTTGTTGCACACAAACAAATTAATATAACGGCAACCATAAGATGTATACATTGCAACATTGTCTTTCATATCATTCTCCCTCCCATGAGAAAAAGTCGTCCTCGACTTTGCTAGGCACTTGGACAAGTCATTAATGGTCCAAACCAAATTAAGTTGTTCAAATATAGGGGAGAAAATTTTTATTTCCTTCCATGCTTCAACTGCGCTACTCTGATTATTTGTACATGATTGTACATTAAAGGATGAATAAGTAGGCTTAAGAAATCTTTTGAAACAAGCAACACTATTGTTGAAACTCATCTCATTGTGATCATGATATGGCACAAAAGATTGTTTATCCAAAATATGCAATTTCAATTCAGTAAGCTTATCACATGTAATGCATATTCGGTAAACATAAAACTTATCATCTATACCATAATTTCCAATCAAATTGAACTTATATGTATATGCATAGGTACTAACTAGTGATTTTAAACATGAAATTTCAGCAACATTCTCAATCACACTACATAGCTCTTTAGGATCATCAAACATGATATAATATAAAGAGTCATCAGGAGATATTCTCGTAAGAACTTCCTTGTGAGTAATAATCCCACATTATGTAAATTGAGCAAAAGAAATTTCAGAAAATGGAATTTTCATTTGTATATATGACTTCTCACAAGTACTCACCGTTTCACAATTTATTTCAGCACCAATATTGTTACCTTTATTGTTCTCCTCAGTTGATGTAGGTGTTGTAGGTATTAAATCATCATGATGTAACAACGGGGCAGCAAGTACTTCATCTTTAACTATGATTATCTCCTCATCGTTTATCTACAATGGTGCCAATTGTTGAACCTGCACAATGTGAGGAACAACACTAGAAGTAGAAAGTAAGTTGTTAGTATGAAAAGTAATATCACTTTTCCTATCATCTCTTTCCCTCTTTTCTTTTTGTGTATTTCTCTCACTCTCAATTTGGATGCTCTCAACCTCATGTTTGGTGGAATCACACAACTCACTGTTTTTATCACTCTCACTCAATTTGGCTATGTGGCACTCATCCTTACATGGGTTTTGATACATCTCAAGTGTTGTTTGTAGCAATGGGGCACTACATGTCTCCGTGACCGAAGGGAAAGTCCCATGCTCGGTCATCTTCTCTCATGACACACCAGCAGCGGCATAAGAACTGAAGGATGGACTTGGATAGAACTGTGTTGTATGCTTCTCCAAAAATCCCTTCTCCTGCTTCATATTCTGCAATTGATCAAATAGATCACGCTTGTAATGACGAGGAATAAAACAGGCTCTCATTTCTCGCTTCATCTCTTGCCATGATGCCACAGGGTCTGCTCCATTCTCAGCTCTTTGAGTAATGACTTGTTCCCACCAATCCAAAGCATAGTCTTCAAACTCAAGTGATGCCAACTGTATCTTTCTCTCATCCGTATAGTGATGCATACGGAATATTTTGTCAACCTTCAATTCCCAAATGAGATACTCCTCGGGATCAGTTCCATCTACAAACTTGGGCATGGAAAACTTGAGCTTGCCCAATCCATCATCTTCATTGCGTGGACGACGATAGTGGTCATTGTAATGCAAAGCAATATCACCATCCTATTCCATCGCATGTGCAGCACCACCATGGCCACCCCCTAGGCCTTGGCCACGCCCTCCATGGCCTCCTCCTCCTCGTCCTCCAATATGTGGTGGACGCACCATGTTGGCAGCCACTCGATGTTGCTGTTCAGGAGGTACATGTGCAGCAGCGTCTCCTCCTTGAACACTTGCTTCATCGCCACCATTGCGAGCTTGTATGAGCCTAGTGAGGGCTCTAATGTCCTCCCGCAATTGGCGCACATTTTCATCAGCTTCTCCATGTTTTGCATCTTCCGTGCAATTTGATCAGCAAAAGCATCATGCTTTTCATGGAGTTGATCGATCCCTTGGCGTAGCTCACGTTGAAAGTGTTCACGGAATGCCCCAAATTGATATTGCTTAACGAATGCTTGAGTTTCATTTGTCTCACCACTCTCATCATGGTGTTCTCCTCCACCTGACATGGTTAGCTATGCAAGAAACAAGTAGCTATGTAGAATAATGCTTTATGAAAATCACTCAATCTCACTATTTTATCTCCCAAGTAAAGTTCTTACCCTTCCGAAGTGAATTAAGGCCAACAAAAACTTACGTCTGGTAGAAGTGACAACAACAACGTGATGATTAAGCGAATTCAAGAGTGTTCACTACTTACACAACAACGTTTATATGGTGGAGCTCGGTATGGAAGTGTATATCCTAAAATCAGAAATTCGTGATGTTGTAAAGTTAAGTAATAATCCAAGCTAGAATACTTTGCCTGTGCTGATCCAAAAGATTTAAGTGAAGTATATGAACGCACACACAAAGATCAATGTGACTTGATGCAAACAAAGGAATGAGCTAACTAGAGGCAATCTGAAATTAAAGATTAGATAGCTCGTTTTGCACCAAGTACTAGGAGAGACGCTAGGCAATTGCAATGATATCAATGTAAGGGCATGACATTGCTCAAGAAATTAAATCACACAATCTGAGTTTATGGACAAGGAACTCACCCAAATTCGGCCATATTTCTCTTTTCTCTTTTCTTCTTTTTTTTCTGTTGTCCCTTTTTTTTTGTAAAGGCCGAACTAGCTTTATCGTTCCTTTGATTTTTTTTGCGGGTCACAAATATTTAGCAAAGTGTAAAATACTCAAGAACAGCCCTAGATGCAATATTCAACAGCTTGTCTCAATTGATGATAAACAAATAGCAGCAATATTTTTTTTTTGGATTTTGGATTGGACACAAAGATTAAGCTACGCAAATAAACACGAACGATCAGCACCTAAACAAAATTCTAATGGATCAAAACGTAACAAAACTCACAAAATTAATAGATGCAAAAACTAGGGTTTGGATTTTTTTGTGGCAATTTTCGGTTTTAATGGACTATAGGAACAGAAGTAAATAAATCTAAAACTAAGGGTAAATAATCCTACCGAGTAAACCGCGCTCTGATACCAAGATGATACGGGGTCGGCCGATCTTCTCGACGTAGAACTCTATAATTCGCCCAACCACACGTGCTGAACTTCACGACCACCGATGAAGTTCCATCGCGCTCCCAATTCCCAATGGAAAGGTTGAACGATCTTGATGGAAGAAAATCACTCCTAATTCCCTATGGAACTTCGGTAGCAATGCTAACTCGAACAAACTTTAGTAGATTCATTATTCTCAAACGTGGTCTCCTTACAATGGGGTCTAACCCTCAATACATAGTTCCCTCTCCACCTCATGGCTGGGCAAGAGGTTTTAAACCAACTCCAACTCATCCTTACTTATCCAAAACTTGTAGTTTAAGTCCTTGTGCTCCTCCCTTTTGCTTTCCCAAGTCTTCACATGAATCATACCTAAGAATACATAAAATAATAGCATGATGTAGTATTCCAAGTTCATCATCAATTATAAAAGAAACTCTTTAAGAAACAAATTCACCTCACAATATTTAATGCGGCTCAATACTTCTTTCCAGTGACATAATGTATTTGACTGAAAAGTGCTAAGCTTGTGCATATCCGCATCATCCTCCCCTTCTTCAAGAAAAGCCGTCCTCGGCTTTTGGTAGCCTGAAATTGTACTAAGGAAAGAATACAGCGTATATGCATGGTATATATATTTGTCATCAACACTTCTTTTGCTTAGCATATCAAGAACATCTGAAGGCGTAGTAGATAAAAAGAACAACACATATGCATGGTATATGTATGAATCAATTATCGTGTCAGTCTCGTTGTTCCACACAAACAAATTAATATAACGGCAACCATAAGATGTATTCATTGCAACATTGTGATGAGGACATCTCTACTACATATTCATCGTCCACTTCAAGTGTGCATGGCAAAGCTATTGATAAGGCTCGGGAAGGACCTATGACAAGAGCAAGAGCTAAGCTACTTCAACAGCAGGTGCTTTTGTTCCTTAGAGATTCTTCTATTACGTTAGATGAGAATAACATACTACCTAATGCAAATATGTTATGCCTTCTCAGATTTGAAGCAACAGAAGATCAAGTGGAGAAGGACCAACCTACCACGAGTCATGAGAAGGAGAGTCCATGCGGGCAAGGAGCTATGATATATCTGTCCAACAATTTCTCAATCAAGCAGCCCATGCGGTTGATCAAGAAGGAAAGAAGCCCGTTTGATGGGAGAGCAAAAGGGGAAGAAACCCCAGGACTTAAACTACAAGCTTTGGATAAGATTTACATGCCAAATTCGGACTTCCCACGTGCTCAATCCAATTCAAACTCGGATTCAACTCGAATTAAATTCGGATTCGATTCGGGACAACTGACAGTGAGTTACTAAAAAGGCCATAACTTTCACAAACGGAGTCCAATTCAGGTGTTCTTGTACTCCTGTTGTGTGAGTTTGTTTCCAAATACATGTAGGGATGAGTTAGAGTTGGTTTAGAACCTCTTGGCCAGCCATGAGGTGGATAGGGTACTATATATTGAGGTTAGACCCCATTGTAAGGCGAGACCACGTTTGAGAATAATCAATCTACTAAAGTATGTTCGAGTTTAGCATTGTTGCCTAAGTTCCATAGGGAATTAGGAGTTACTTTCTTCAATCAAGATCGTTCACCATTCCATTGGGAATTGGGTGCACGATAGATCTTCGCTTGGTGGTCGTGAAATCAACACGAGTGTGGTTTGGCGGATTAAAGAGTGTTCGTCCCTTGCATTGGCATTGGAGGATCATTGCGATTCATCAAGACCCCGTGAGTATCCATCCCACGTCGAGAAGATCGGGCGACCCGTATCATTTTGGTATCGAGGCGGTTTACTCGGTGAGGATCTTATCCCTTTAAATTTCAGTTTATTACTTGTTGTCCTATAGTCCATAAACCGAAAACACAAAAAAATCCAAACCCTAGTTTCGCATCCGCTATTTTTTCGTGAGTTTTATTATGTCTTGATCCATTAGAAATTTTGTTTACGTGTTGATCGTTCGTGTTTATTTGCGTAGCTTAATCTTTGTGTCCAATCCAAAATTCAAACAAAATATCCGATCGCTACGGTGCGTGAACAGATCTGCACAGACCGTGAACGATGATGCTACGGTGCGTGCGGGAAAAAAATTCTGCTATTTTTATTTCATCAATTGAGACTAGTTGTTGAATATCGCATCTAGGGCTGCTCTTGAGTATTCTACATCTTGCTGAATATTTGTGACCTATGCAAAATCAAAGAGACAATTAAACCTAGTTCGCCCTTGAAAAGAAGAAGAAGAAGAACAAAAAATTGCTAAGAAAAAAAGAGAGAAAAAACATTGGCGAATCTAGGATGAGCTCTTAGTCCATAAATTCAGCTTGTGTATTTAATTCCTTTGAGCAATCTTATGCCCTTACATTCATATCATTGCAATTGGCTAGCGTCTCTCCTAGAACTTGGTGCAAAACGAGCTATCTAATCTTTAATTTCATATTGCCTCTATTTAGCTCATTCCTTTGTTTGCATCGAGTCACATTGATCTTTTGCGTGTGCTCATATACTTCACTTAAATCTTTGGATCAGCACATAGGCAAAGTATTCTAACTTAGATTATTACTTAATTTTACAACATCGAGAAATCAGATCGTGTAGGATAAATACTTCCTAACCAAACTCCACAAAATATCCTTTGCTGGGCAATTGTGAGTCACTTTTAAATCCGCTTGATCATCACTTGTTATTATAGCCACCACCAAGTGTAAGTTTCTTTTGGCCTCAATCCACTTCGGAAAGGTAAGAACTTTACTTGGGAGAAGAAAAAGTGAGATAGAGTGAACACATATTACCCATATATTTGTGGTTTTGGTGTTTTCCTTGTGCTACTAACCATGTCGTGGAGACGACAACATGGGAGAGGAGCATGGTCTGAATTCCCGGTGACTCGTTTTCAATTCCAAGCTTTGAGGGAACTTTTGCAATGAGTTCATCGCCACTACTTCGGCCTTGGAAGAGCAACTCAAGGCAGAGATCAACAATTCCACACAAGATATGCGCATTGAGATGAACCAACAAATGAGCGTGCTACGTACCAACATTGTGAATGATGTGGTGCGCGCACTTCGACAACAACATGAGGAAGGTAGTGTTCAACGTGGGGTGGCATCCTCCGCGAGATGAGGAAGCGAGCGTTGCTCGAGGTGGCCAAGATGCACAAGAACAACGAGACCGCGTGGTGGCAACGCCATCCGTCCACCCTTCCACAGGAGAGGTGCAGGGGCGGCTTTCATGGTCCGGGGAAGGGCCATGGACATGGAGGCCGTGGTGGGGGAGCACTTCACTTTGACGATGATGACTTTCCGCACCATGACGATGGCTACCACCGCCGTAATCGTTACGGTGAAGAACGACCACACGAGGAGAAATTTGGTAAGCTCAAATTTACGATGCCTTCATTTTCAGGTACACATGAGCCCGAAGAATACCTCACTTGGGAGCTCAAGGTGGACAAGGTGTTCCGCTTGCACAACTATTCTGAAGAGAAGAAAATCCATATGGCGGGACTAGACTTCAATGATTATGCCTTGGTTTGGTGGGAGCAAATGCAAAACCAAAGGATGAGGAATAATGAGCCACCCATCACTACATGGGAAGAGATGAAATACCATATGAGAGCAAGGTTTGTACCTACACATTACAAACGTGACCTCTTTGATAAATTGCAGAATTTGAAGCAAGGGAGTTTCACAATTGAGGAGTACTACAAAGAAATGGAAATGGCTATGATAAGGGCTAATGTTTATGAACAAGAAGAGCAAACTATGGCCCGATTCCTTGCTGGTTTGCATCCTTCCATCAAGCGAATCGCCGAATTTCAACCCTACAACAACTTGGTGGAGTTGGTGCATCAAGCTACTAAGGCTGAGAGGCAAGTTCAACAGGACATGAAGGTTTCAAGATCATCTTCCTACACTCCCCGTACAACACCTACAGGAGGTAAAACCACATCTCGTTTCAATTCATTTAAAACTAATCCATCTAGTGGAAGTTTTACTCCTAATACACGTGCTGCCCCAAGTACCAAGAACGCCACTCCTTCTTTTCCAAAGAGAGGATCAGTCCCCTCTTCATCATCTTCTGTTGGTTCTACGGCCAAGAGTAGCTCCATCCAATGCTTCAAGTGTCTTGGTCGTGGACATATGCAAAAGGATTGTCCAAATAACAAGGTAATGTTGATAACTGAGAATGGAGAATATGATTCTGCTAGTGACGAAGATGGAGAGCACCTTGCTGATTTCAAGGCGCATGAGAATGGCCATGAGGGAGAAGGCGAAGAAGAAACACATAGGGATGGGTATTGTGACCCCGAATCCGGTCCTATCCTTGTGTGCACCTCTTCGGTATTGAGCGTTCAAGCAAAGCCCAACCATGAACAACGCTGCAATCTTTTCCAAACAAAAGCTCAGGTGAGTAAAGATGGTAAGTGTTGCAAAGTTATTATTGATGGGGGTAGTTGTCATAACTTAGCTAGCAAAGAACTTTGCACTAAACTTGGTTTGAAATATAAGAAACACCCACATCCATATCAAATTCAATGGTTAAACAATAATGGGTCTATGAATGTTGGGTACACAGTTGATGCTAGTTTTCAGATTGGTTCTTATCGTGATATCTTGTAGAATGTGATGTTGTGTCCATGGAAGTATGTCACTTGTTATTAGGTAGACCATGGCAATATGATCGTTCTGTGATTCATGATGGAAGAACTAATCAATACAAGTTCATGTGGAATAATAAAGAAATATTATTAAGGCCTTTAACTCCTTCTCAAATTATATATGATAACATGCAAAAGGTTGAGGTGAAAGTGGAGAGTGAGAAAGTGAAGGAGCAAAAGTGTGTAATTCCACAAAATGTCAGTGAGAGCCATAAACTAAAACCGAGTGGAAAAGAAAGGGTGAGGAGAGAAAAATTAGTCATGATAGCCACCAAATCTGAGTTGCGAGAGATGAGAGATGATCCCACTTTGGAGCATTTGGTATTACTATATAAAGAAGTTTTGCTTTCTACTAATGACTTAACCTCTCTTCCTAGTGTGGTTTCTCATGTGTTACAAGATTATGAGGATGTTTTTTGGAGGACGCACCGCTGGTTTACCACCCGCTCGAGGCATCGAACATCAAATTGACTTGGTACCTGGAGCTCCACTTCCCAACCGTCCGCCGTACCGCACAAATCCGGAGGAGACAAAGGAAATTCAGCGACAAGTTCAAGCACTCATGGAAAAAGGGTATGTACGCGAAAGTCTTAGCCCTTGTGCCGTCCCTGTCATTCTTGTTCCTAAGAAAGATGGTACATGGAGAATGTGTAGACGTAGAGCAATCAATAACATTACCATTCGTTATCGTCATCCTATTCCTAGGTTAGATGATATGCTTGATGAATTGAGTGGCTCTACTATCTTTTCTAAGATTGATTTATGAGCGGATATCATCAAATTCGAATGAAACATGGTGATGAGTGGAAGACAGCCTTTAAAACAAAATTTGGGTTGTATGAATGGTTAGTGATGCCTTTTGGTTTATCTAATGCCCCTAGTATATTCATGCGATTAATGAACCATGTTTTGAGACACTTCATTGGAAAATTTGTGGTAGTCTATTTTGATGACATTTTGATATATAGCCACTCATTGCAAGAACATGTTGAACACATTAGACAAGTGCTACAAGTGCTAAGAACCGAACAATTGTATGCTAATCTTGAGTAGTGTACTTTTTGCACAAACAAAGTGGTGTTCTTAGGCTATGTTGTTTCAGCTCAAGGAATTGAAGTAGATGAATCTAAAATTGAAGCTATTCGAAATTGGTCTACTCTGTCAATGTTAGTCAAATTCGTAGCTTTCATGGACTTGCTAGTTTTACCACGATTAGTAAAGATTTTAGTACCATTGCTGCTCCATTAAATGAATTAACTAAAAAAGGAGTCACTTTTGAGTGGGGAGAAAAACAAGATAAAGCTTTTGCTGAATTGAAGAAATGTTTAACTGAAGCACCATTGCTTGTTTTACCTGATTTCACTAAAACCTTTGAGATTGAATGTGATGCTAGTGGAATAGGTATTGGTGGTGTTTTGATGCAAGAAAGAAAACCTGTTGCATATTTCAGTGAGAAACTTCATGGTGCACAATTAAATTATCCTGTTTATGACAAAGAATTGTATGCTCTTGTGCACGCATTAGAGACTTGGCAACATTATCTTTGGCCTAAAGAATTTGTCATTCATTCTGATCATGAAGCTTTGAAATATTTGAAAGGTCAAGCTAAACTGAACCGTAGACATGTTAAGTGGGTTGAATTCACTGAGACTTTTCCATACGTTGTTAAATACAAGAAAGGTAAGGAAAATGTGGTAGCCGATGCATTGTCTAGGAAACAAACATGTGCTTTTCACTCAATTGGAAGTAAAGGTTCCAGGGCTAGAAAGTTTGAAAGATTTATATGCTTCTGATCACGACTTTTCAGCACCATATTCTAATTGGAAAGATGGGAAAGGGTGGGATAAGTTTCATGTTCATGATGGTTTTCTCTTTCGTATGAACAAACTATGCATTCCAGAGTCTTCTGTGCGTTTTGCTATTATTGCAGGAGTCTCATGCAGGAGGATTGATGGGTCACTTTGGAAGAGAGAAGACGTACATGATGTTAGCTGATCATTTCTATTGGCCTAAGATGAGGCGAGATGTCGAGAGGTTTGTTCAACGATGCGTGACGTGCCATAAAGCGAAGTCAAAGCTCAATCCACATGGTTTGTATACACCACTTCCAGTTCCTAATGCTCCTTGGGAAGATATTAGTATGGATTTTGTTCTAGGATTGCCTAGAACTAAGAGGGGGAGGGATTCTGTGTTTGTTGTTGTGGATAGGTTTTCTAAAATGGCTCATTTTATTCCCTGTCATAAGAGCGACGACGCGTCGCATGTAGCTGACTTGTTTTTCAGGGAAATTGTGAGACTGCATGGCATACCAAGAACCATTGTATCTGATCGAGATGTCAAATTTATGAGCTACTTTTGGAAGACTTTGTGGGCCAAACTTGGGACAAAGTTGCTCTTTTCGACAACTTGTCATCCACAAACCGATGGACAAACAGAGGTCGTGAACCGTACACTCTCAATGCTGCTGCGGACAATGATAAAAAAGAATTTAAAAGAGTGGGAAGATTGCCTACCACATGTTGAATTTGCATATAATCGGGTGGTGCATTCTACCACTCAACTATGTCCATTTGAGGTGGTGTATGGTTTCAAACCGATCACACCACTTGACTTGATGCCACTTCCATTACAAGAACGCATAAATATGGAGGCTTCTAAGCGTGCTGATTTTGTGAAAAAGCTCCATGAAAAGACTAAAGAGGTGATTGAAAAGAAGGTACGTGCTTATGCTTCTAAGGCTAACAAGACTAGAAAGAAAATGCTATTTGAACCAGGTGATCTAGTATAGGTACACCTTCGCAAAGAACGCTTTCCGGAGAAGCGTAAATCAAAATTGATGCCCGTGGTGATGGTCCTTTAAAGTGCTTGCCAAGATCAATGATAATGCATACAAGATAGAGCTTCCAGGAGACGATTATGGGGTGAGCACTACTTTCAATGTTGCTGATTTATCACCATTCTTTGGACAAGATGGCACAGAGTCGAGGACGACTCCTTTTCAAGAGGGGGACGATGATGAGGACATCTCTACTACATATTCATCGTCCACTTCAAGTGTGCATGGCAAAGCTATTGATAAGGCTCGGGAAGGACCTATGACAAGAGCAAGAGCTAAGCTACTTCAACAGCAGGTGCTTTTGTTCCTTAGAGATTCTTCTATTACGTTAGATGAGAATAACATACTACCTAATGCAAATATGTTATGCCTTCTCAGATTTGAAGCAACAGAAGATCAAGTGGAGAAGGACCAACCTACCACGAGTCATGAGAAGGAGAGTCCATGCGGGCAAGGAGCTATGATATATCTGTCCAACAATTTCTCAATCAAGCAGCCCATGCGGTTGATCAAGAAGGAAAGAAGCCCGTTTAATGGGAGAGCAAAAGGGGAAGAAACCCAAGGACTTAAACTACAAGCTTTGGATAAGATTTACATGCCAAATTCGGACTTCCCACGTGCTCAATCCAATTCAAACTCGGATTCAACTCAGAATTAAATTCGGATTCGGTTCGGGACAGCTTGACAGGCAGTTACTAAAAAGGCCATAACTTTCACAAACGGAGTCCGATTCAGGTGTTGTTGTACTCGTTGGAAAGATAATTTCAAGGGCTACGCAATGGATCTGGCCCCACATTCAAATTCGTCACGGATAAAAAGTTATGACTGAAACATGGTGACGGTTTAATTTTAGGTTTTTCCTTTTGTGTGAGTTTGTTTCCAAATACATGTAGGGATGAGTTAGAGTTGGTTTAGAACCTCTTGGCCAGCCATGAGGTGGATAAGGTACTATATATTGAGGGTTAGACCCCCATTGTAAGGCAGACCACGTTTGAGAATAATCAATCTACTAAAGTATGTTCGAGTTTAGCATTGTTGCCTAAGTTCCACAGGGAATTAGGAGTTACTTAATTCAATCAAGATCGTTCAGCCTTTCCATTGGGAATTGGTTGCACGATAGATCTTCGCTTGGTGGTCGGCGAAATCAACACAAGTGCGGTTTGGCGGATTAAAGAGTGTTCGTCCCTTGCATTGGCATTGGAGGATCATTGCGATTCATCAAGACTCCCGTGAGTATCCATCCTACGTCGAGAAGATCGGGCGACCCCGTATCACATTGTCTTTCATATCATTCTCCCTCCCATGAGAAAAAGTCGTCCTCGACTTTGCTAGGCATATGGACAAGTCATTAATGGGCCAAACCAAATTAAGTTGTTCAAATATGGGGGAGAAATTTTTTAGTTCCTTCCATGCTTCAACTGAGCTACTCTAATTATTTGTACATGATTTTACATTAAAGGATGAATCAGTAGGCTCAAGAAATCTTTTGAAACATGCAGCACTATTGTTGAAACTCATCTCATTGTGATCATGATCTGGCATAGAAGATTGTTTATCCAAAATATGCCATTTCAATTCAGCAAACTTATCACATGTAATGCATACTCGGTAAACATAAAACTTATCATCTATACCATAATTTCCAATCAAATTGAACTTATATGTATATGCATAGGTACTAACTAGTGATTTTAAACATGAAATTTCAGCAACATTCTCAATCACACTAGATAGTTCTTTAGGTTCATCAAACATGATATAATATAAATAATCATTAGGAGATATTCTCGTAAGAACTTCCTTATGAGTAATCAATTCCACATTATGTAAATTGAGCAAAGAAATTTTAGAACATGGAATTTTCATTCGTACATATGAGTTCTCACAAGTACTCACCGTTTCACAATTAATTTTAGCACCAATATTGCTACCTTTATTGTTCTCCTCAGTTGATATAGGTGTTGTAGGTATTAAATCATCATGATGTAACAACAGGCCAGCAAGTACTTTATCTTTAACTATGATTATCTCCTCATTGTTTATCTCCAATGGAGCCAGTTGTTGAACATTTGGCTCCTCTTCTTTAATATCAACCTGCACAATGTGAGAAACAATACTAGAAATAGATATTAATGTGTTACTTTCAAAATCAATCTCACTTTGTCTATCTTCTACTTCTCTCTTTTCTTTTGGTGTATCTCTCACACTCTCAATTTGTATGCTCTCAAACTCACATATGGTGGAATCACACACCGCTCTTTTAACACTCTCACTCAATTTGGCTATGTGGCTCTCATTCTCACATTGGTTTTAATGCATCTCAATTGTTGTATGTATCATTGGGGCAGCACAAGACGTCTCCTTTACCGAAGGGAAAGTCCCATGCTCGGTCATCTTCTCATGTGTCACACTAGTGGAACCATAAGAACTGAAGTATTGATATGGGTTGAACCGTGATGTACGTCTCTCCATAAGTCTCTCTTCTTGCTTAATAGCATAATTCACAAGATCATGCATGCTACTAAAATATGTATGTCGAAGTGCAGTGGTCATCTCAGAATTCAAGCCTCCTTTGAAGTATGCCATCTCTTTGAATTCACTAGTGACTCGCAGACGCAACGCATCTTGCAACCTGAAAATAATAATCCTGAATCAGATTACTCCCTTGTGTGATACTTTCCAAATGATGGAGCAATCCCCACTCATAATAGGATGGCACAAGCTCGTTTCTCATGATCACCTTCAAACCTTCCCAAGATCTAATGAATCGTTTTTGAGATAATTGTTGCCACCAACTATAAGCATAGTCTTTAAACTGTATAGTGGCTCTCATCACTTCTTGGTCTTTGGGAAGCTTCTGAACTCTAAACTATTTCTCCAATCGCCATTCCCACTCAAGATACTCCTCTGGATCTTCACTTCCATAGAACAGAAGAGACAAATTGTTGGGTTTGGAATCGCACCATGAGGAACGAAATACTGAAGATTCATTCCTATTTGGTTCACACCGAGAGAAACAAATTGTTGAATATCCTGTCATGGTTAGTTATGCAACATATATATATGTGGAAACACTCAATCTCACTATTTTCTCTCCCAAGTAAAGTTCTTACCTTTCCGAAGTGGATTGAGGCCAAAAGAAACTTACATTTGGTGGTGGCTATAATAACAAGTGATGATCAAGCGGGTTTAAAAGTGACTCACAATTGCACGGCAAAGGATATTTTGTGGAGCTTGGTTAGGAAGTATTTATCCTACACAATCTGATTTCTCGATATTGTAAAATTAAGTAATAATCCAAGCTCATCTTAAATTCGGCCAATGTTTTTTTTTCCTTTTTTTTCTTAGCTATCTTTTTCTTCCTCTTCTTCTTCTTCTTCTTCTTCTTCTTCTTCTTCTTCTTCTTCTTCTTCTTCTTCTTTTCAAGGGCCGAACTAGGTTTAATTGTCTCTTTGATTTTGCACAGGTCACAATTATTCAGCAAGATGTAAAATACTCAAGAGTAGCCCTAGATGCAATATTCAACAGCTAGTCTCAATTGATGAAATAAAAATATCAGAATTTTATTTCTGAATTTTGGATTGGACACAAAGATTAAGCTACGCAAATAAACACGAACGATCAGCACGTAAACAAAATTTCTAATGGATCAAGACATAATAAAACTCACAAAAATAACAGATGTGAAACTAGGGTTTGGATATTTTTTTTGTGTGTGTTTTCGGTTTATGGACTATAGGACAATAAGTAATAAACTAAAATTTAAAAGGATAAGATCCTACCGAGTAAACCGCGCTCTGATACCAAGATGATACGGGGTCGCCCGATCTTCTCGACGTAGGATGGATACTCACGGGAGACTTGATGAATCGTAATGATCCTCCAATGCCAATGCAAGGGACGAACACTCTTCAATCCGCCAAAACGCACTCGTGTTGATTTCACGACCACTGTTTAAGATCTATCGTGCACCCAATTCCCAACGGAAAGGCTGAACGATCTTGATTGAAGAAAATTACTCCTAATTCCCTATGGAACTTCGGTAGCAATGCTAACTCGAACAAACTTTAGTAGATTCATTATTCTCAAACGTGGTCTCCTTACAATGGGGGTCTAACCCTCAATATATAGTTCCCTCTCCACCTCATGGCTGGCCAAGAGGTCCTAAACCAACTCCAACTCATCTCTACATGTATTTGGAAACAAACTCACACAAAAGGAAAAACATAAAATTAAGCCGTCACAATGTTTCGGTCATAACTTTTAATCCGTGACGAATTTAAAGGTGGGGCTGGATCCATTGCGTAGCCCTTGAAATTATCTTTACAACAAGTTATGGCCTTTTTAGTAACTGCCTGTCAGGCTGTCCCGAACCGAATCCGAATTGTATTCTGAGTTGAATCCGAGTTTGAATTGGATTGAGCACGTGGGAGATCCGAATGTGGCTTGAAAATCTTATCCAAAACTTGTAGTTTAAGGTCCTTGTGCACCTCCCTTTTGCACTCCCAAGTCTTCACATGAATCATACCTAAGAATACATAAAATAATAGCATGATGTAGTATTCCAAGTTCATCATCAATTAAAAGAAACAAATTCACCGGACAATATTTAATGCGGCTCAATACTTCTTTCCAGTGAAATAATATATTTGACTGAAAAGTGCTAAGCTTGTGCATATCCGCATCAGATAGTGTGAATGCGAGTTATTTATCGAGATATTCACATGCATGTATCATGTTGATTATTGAAGTCTTGGTCACGAGATGACCAAGCGTCGAGGTCCCCGTCATGTTGAGGTCATGACGGGCTAAAGGTCCCCATACTCATGGAGTGTGGGCAATTGGTCCCTGTACCAGATGGTACAGGCATGGGTGAGCATTGACGGATGCTCACTCCGCATTACCGGTAAAATGCGAAAGAGAAGATGAAAAGAGATTATGTTACTATCTTATCATACTTGCTGAGTCATTGGACTCACTCTTGCTGTTATTTTTGTTGTTGTTTGTTTATTTTAGGTACCTTCACGAGATCAGTATGCATGGGAATAAAGAGGGATTAGTATTGTTGCACTTGCACGAAATATTCACCATGGAGAAGATAGAGAACTCTAATTATTATTTGTTGATTAGTTCAAGTGGTATCAAAGCGGGCTGTAGGTCCGTGGTTAATGAAACTATTAAACTTGACACACTAAGCACAGTAGGTGGGAATGGGATTTGCATTGCATCAATATATTATTGCTGTTTTTCACAATTGATTGTGTATATATGTGTGACTCTATGATTGTTTGTGATATAGAGATGGCAAGGGGTAGAGGACGTGGTCGTGGTCGTAGCAGGTGGGGGTGGTGTAACACCCCACCAAAAGAATGACCCGAATGCTACCAAACTAACAACATAATAAAGATAAACTAAATTACCCTACAAGTTTTCGGCAGAACCTCCTTTGTTTATTGTCTAACTCCGAGGTTCCAACAAGCATAATCAAAGGATATAATTAATCGAAATCAATATAAGCTATACTAAGTAGAACAGCTATAAAACTTAATTAATGAGCGGAAGCAAAATAAGCAAGTTCTAGTTCTTTGTTACAAATTAACCTCTTAGTCATAAGCCAAATCTCACTTGAACTACTGAACAAATATAATCTAATTTCTATATTCCTTCCATGGTGAATAATTCATGCAAGTGCAACAACTCTAGTCTTCCTTTAATCCCATGCATGCCAATCTCATGAAGGTACCTAAAACAAACAACAAACAACAACAACAACAAAGAAGAGTGAGTCCAACGACTCAAGCAAATATAATAAGTAATTACAAGAACAACCATGAACATCATCTCACAATTTAACCATCAATCATATAATGAACCATGCTATGCAATATGATCAAAAATCTCTTTATCTCTTCTCTTCGCATTTTACCAGACGCGAGTGTGCATCCGTCAATGCACACCCATGCCTGTACCATCTGGTACAGGGACCAATTGCCCATACTCCACAAGTATGGGGACCTTTAGCCCGTCATGACATCAACATGACGGGGACCTCGACGCTTGGTCATCTCGTGACCAAGACTTCAATATATCGGCATGATGCATATATGTGAATGTCCCAATAAATAAAAACTTGCATTCACCATATCCATGCATCATAACTTCTCATAAACAACTTCAATTGCAGCATAATGCACATATGTGAATGTCTTAATGAATAAAAACTTGCATTCACCATATCCATGCATCATAAATTCTCATAAACAACTTCAATTGCAAAATACCATAAATAGTACCAACATGTCATTATCACAACCAAGATTGCATACACTCATAATACCGATCAAACATCCACAAACCATCATTCATCAACAATCACACTATAAAATTTCAACCATCATTATACTTGCCTTAACCGCGAGAATACGAAGAACGAGCAGAAGGTGCAACCCCTGGAATCCGCTCTCCCCCTGAATAATAATTAATAATTACTAACGAATAAGAACGGGTATTCAGATACAAAATATCAACAACCCCAATTACCCCAACAATTTATCTTAACTAAATTCCCAACTCGCACAAACTCCTCTCCGCTCAAAGAAACAAGAAGAACCCTTCTGCAGAAGCAGTACTGCTTCACAATTTCGTATCTTTAAAAATAATGATCCAATATAGTAAACGATACCTCTCTGGAATCATGACTTAAAAACCTACAATTTTCATGTAGCACTCCTATTTTTATTCGGATCAGAACTAGATGTAATTTAATGCCCTAAATAGAGAAAACTTTCGATCCGGCGATCAAGGCAACAAACCAAATCGCTCCCATGACAAGACAGAGGTCTAAAAATCCCGAAAATTACACATCAACTAGAACTCTGAATTATCTACAACTTTTTAATTACGGCCCTAGCCATAAAAATCTACTATTTTAAAATCCAATTACGATCGGATCAGAATAAACCGCCCACCGACGGACGGATGTATTCCCGACTCCGTATCTCCCAGATCCCATGATGCGGATACGCACAAGCTTAGCACTTTTCAGTCAAATAAATTATTTTATTGGAAAGAAATATTAAGCCGCATTAAATATTGTCAGGTGAATTTGTTTCTTAAGGAGTTTCTTTTAATTGATGATGAACTTGGAATACTACCTCATGCTATTATTTTATATATTTTAGGTATGATTCATGTGAAGACTTGGGAGAGCAAACGGAGGAGCAAAGGACTTAAACTACAAGTTTTGGATAAGATTTTCAAGCCAAATTCGGACCTCCCACGTGATCAATCCAATTCAAACTCGGATTCAACTCAGAATTCAATTCGAGTCGGTTCGGGACAGCCTGACAGGCAGTTACTAAAGGCCATAACTTTCACAAACGGAGTCCGATTCAGGTGTTCTTGTACTCGTTGGAAAGATAATTTCAAGGGCTACGCAATGGATCCGGCCTCACCTTCAAATTCATCACGGATTAAAAGTTATGACCGAAACATTATGATGGTTTAATTTTAGGTTTTTCCATTTGTGTGAGTTTGTTTCAAATACATGTAGGAATAAGTTGAGTTAGTTTATGACCTCTTGGCCAGCCATGAGGTGGACATGGTACTATATATTGAGGGTTAGACCCCCGTTGTAAGACCACATTTGAGAATAATGAATCTACTAAAGTTTGTTCGAGTTAGCATTGCTACCAAGTTCCATAGGGAATTAGAGTGATTTTCTTCAATCAAGATCGCTCAGCCTTTCCGCTGGGAATTGGGTGCACGATAGATCTTCTCTTGGTGGTCGGCGAAATCAACACGAGTGTGTTTTGGCGGATTAAAGAGTGTTCGTCCCTTGCATTGGCATTGGAGGATCATTACGATTCATCAAGACTCCGTGAGTATCCATCCCACGTCGAGAAGATCGGGCACCTCGTATCATCTTGGTATCGAGCGCGGTTTACTCGGTAGGATCTTATCCCTTTAAATTTCAGTTTATTACTTATTGTCCTATAGTCCATAAACCGAAAATACAAAAAAAAAATCCAAACCCTAGTTTCACATCTGCTATTTTCGGGAGTTTTATTATGTCTTGATCCATTAGAAATTTTGTTTACGTGCTGATCGTCGTGTTCCTTTGCGTCGCTTGATCTTGTGTTATTTCCTTTGTTTGCCTAAAACAAAAAAAATCCGATTACTACAGATCGTGAACAGTACATCTACAAGTGCATGAACAAGGCGCGTGAAAAAAAAAATTCTGCGCTTTGGCCGTTTCTGTTACTATATCCTTAATTTTTCGTTCATCTTTGAGGCTGGCTGTTGAATATTGCATCTAGGGCCGCTCTTGAGTTTGTTACACCTTGCTGAATATTTGTGTCCTGTGAAAAAAAAAACAAAGGAACAGTTAAACCTAGTTTGGCCTTTAAAAAAAAAGGTGACAACTGAAAAAAAACAAAGAAGGAGAAAAAGAAAGAAAAAGAAAGCATTGGCCGAATTTAGATGAGTTCCTAGTTCATAAATTCAGATCGTGTAATATAATTTCCTTTGAGCAATCTTGTGCCCTTACATTCATATCATTGCAATTGGCTAGCGTCTCTTCTAGTACTTGGTGCAAAACGAGCTATCTAATCTTTAATTTCAGATTGCCTCTAGTTAGCTCATTCCTTTGTTTGCATCGAGTCACATTGATCTTTGCGTGTGCGTTCATATACTTCACTTAAATCTTTTGGATCAGCACATAGGCAAAGTATTCTAACTTGGATTATTACTTAATTTTACAACATCGAGAAATCAGATCGTAGGATAAATACTTCCTAACCAAACTCCACAAAATATCCTTTGCCGGCAATTGTGAGTCACTTTTAAACCGCTTGATCATCACTTGTTATTATAGCCACCACCAAGTGTAAGTTTCTTTTGGCCTCAATCCACTTCGGAAAGGTAAGAACTTTACTTGGGAGAAGAAAAAGTGAGATAGAGTGAACACATATTACCCATATATTTGTGGTTTTGGTGTCTTCTTTGTACAATCTAACCATGGCGGTGGAGAAGATAACTATGGTGATGAGATTAAAGTGGGTATGAAGGATTTTGCATTGAGCTCAATCAACAAATGAAAGTGATACATAAAACATCGTGAATGATATTGTGCGAGCACTTGGTCCACAACAAGAAGAAGATAGCTTTGTTCCTTTCTATGGCGTTGATGATCCGGAGGAGTATCTTGAGTGGGAATGGCAAATGGAGAAAGTGTTTAGATTTCAAACTTTCCAAAGATCAAGAGGTGAAACGTGCCACGAGGGAGTTTGAAGACTATGCTTATAGTTGGTGGCAACAACTAATTGCAAAACAATTCATTAAATCTTGGTCAGATTTGAAGGCGTTCATGAGGAGCGAGTTTGTGCCATCCTATTATGCGCAGGAATTGCTTCACCATTTGGAGAATATCACACAAGGTAGTAATACTGTCCAAGATTACTATTTTGAACTACAAGATGCAATGTGTCGCGCCGGTATCACTAGTCCAATAAGGAGAAGGCATACTCAAGGGTGGCTTGAATTCTGAGATCGCCGCTATACTTCAACATAAATATTTTAGTAACTTGCATGATCTTGTGAATTGTGCTATTAAGGAGGAGAAGAGACTTATGGAGACACGTACATCACGGTTCAATCCATGTCCATACTTCAGCTCTTATGGTTCCACTAGTGTGACACATGAGAAGAAGACCGAGCATGGGACTTTCCCTTCGGTAATGGAGACATCTTGTGCTGTCCCGATGATACATACAACAATTAAGATACATCAAAACCCAGTTGAGAATGAGAGCCACATAGCCAAATTGAGTGATAGTGCTAAAAAGAGTGAGCTGTGTGATTCCACCATATGTGAGTTTGAGAGCATCCAAACTGAGAGTGTGAGAGATACACCAAAAGAAAAGAGAGAAGTGGAAGATGGACAAAGTGAGGTTGATTATGAAACTAACACATTAATATCCACTTCTAGTGTTGTTTCTCACATTGTGCAGGTTGATATTAAAGAAGAGGAATCAAATGTTCAACAACTGGCACCATTGGAGATAAACGATGAGGAGATAATCATATTTAAAGATGAAGTACTTACAACCCCGTTGTTACATTATGATGATTTAATACCTACAACACCTACATCAACTGAGGAGAACAACAAAGGTAACAATATTGGTGCTGAAATTAATTGTGAAACGGTGAGTACTTGTGAGAACTCATATATACGAATGAAAATTCCATGTTCTGAAATTTCTTTGCTCAATTTACATAATGTGGAATTGATTACTCATAAGGAAGTTCTTACGAGAATATCTCCTGATGATTCTTTATATTATATCATGTTTGATGATCCTAAAAGGCTATCTGGTGTGAATGAAAACATTGCAATATATGCATTTGATAGCTATTGTAGTATCAATTGGTTTGTGCAAAATCACTAGTTAGTACCTATGCATATACATATAAGTTCAATTTGATTGGAAGTTATGGTATAGATGATAAGTTTTATGTTTACCGAATATGCATTACATGTGATAAGTTTGCTGAATTGAAATTGCATATTTTGGATAAACAATCTTCTGTGCCATATCATGATCACAATGAGATGAGTTTCAACAATAATGCTGCATGTTTCAAAAAATTTCATAAGCCTACTTATTCATCCTTTAATGTACAATCATGTACAAATAATCAGAGTAGCGCAGTTGAAGCATGGAAGGAATTAAAAATTTTCTTCCCCATATTTGAACAACTTAATTTGGTTTGGCATATTAATGACTTGTCCATGTGCCTAGCAAAGTCGAGGATGACTTTTTCTCATGGGAGGGAGAATGATATGAAAGACAATATTGCAGTGAATACATCCTATGGTTGCAGTTGTGTTACTTATTTTGTGCAAAACAATGCGAATAACACAACAATTGATTCATACATATACCATGCTTATGTGTTGTTCTTTTATCTACTACACCTTCAGATGTTCTTGATATGCTAAGCAAAAGAAGTGTTGATGACAAATATATATACCATGCATATCGTTGTATCCTTTGCTTAGTACAATTTAGGCTACCAAAAGCCGAGGACGGCTTTTCTTGAAGAAGGGGAGGATGATGCGGATACGCACAAGCTTAGCACTTTTCAGTCAAATAAATTATTTTATTGGAAAGAAATATTAAGCCGCATTAAATATTGTCAGGTGAATTTGTTTCTTAAGGAGTTTCTTTTAATTGATGATGAACTTGGAATACTACCTCATGCTATTATTTTATATATTTTTAGGTATGATTCATGTGAAGACTTGGGAGAGCAAACGGGAGGAGCAAAAGGACTTAAACTACAAGTTTTGGATAAGATTTTCAAGCCAAATTCGGACCTCCCACGTGCTCAATCCAATTCAAACTCGGATTCAACTCAGAATTCAATTCGGAGTCGGTTCGGGACAGCCTGACACGCAGTTACTAAAAAGGCCATAACTTTCACAAACGGAGTCCGATTCAGGTGTTCTTATACTCATTGGAAAGATAATTTCAAGGGCTACGCAATGGATCTGGCCTCACCTTCAAATTCATCACGGATTAAAAGTTATGACCGAAACATTATGATGGTTTAATTTTAGGTTTTTCCATTTGTGTGAGTTTGTTTCCAAATACATGTAGGAATAAGTTGGAGTTAGTTTAGGACCTCTTGGCCAGCCATGAGGTGGACATGGTACTATATATTGAGGGTTAGACCCCCGTTGTAAGACCACATTTGAGAATAATGAATCTACTAAAGTTTGTTCGAGTTAGCATTGCTACCGAAGTTCCATAGGGAATTAGGAGTGATTTTCTTCAATCAAGATCGTTCAGCCTTTCCGTTGGGAATTGGGTGCACGATAGATCTTCGCTTGGTGGTCGGCGAAATCAACACGAGTGTGTTTTGGCGGATTAAAGAGTGTTCGTCCCTTGCATTGGCATTGGAGGATCATTACGATTCATCAAGACTCCCGTGAGTATCCATCCTACGTCGAGAAGATCGGGCGACCCCGTATCATCCCACGACAGAAAAATCCGCAAAAATTACAGCAGACGCATCTAGAAATCGTCTACAACTTTCCGTTTGGGAAGACCTGCAGAAAAAATCATTTTCTAGATCAAAACCTCGCGACAAGGCGTGCTGCGCGAATAGATCTAAAATCAGCCCGCGACTAAACTCTAATCGGGCAATTGATCTATTAACTATCATCATAATCCGTGCCAAGAACCCTAATTAATCCATAAAACAGAGGATTTAGGATGGGGAAAAATTACCTAGAAGAATTTTCCCCAATCTTTTCCTCTCCTTCTTCTCCTTCCTTCTTCTTCCTTCTTCTCCTTCTCCTTCTTTTCCTTCTCCTTCTTCTCCTTCTCCAAGGGCAGCAACTTGTGGGAGGGTGATGGAGGGGGAGAGGGCTGCGCCCAGGGGGGTGGAGGCAGGGTGTGGTGGCTGCCAAATGATGCGGATACGCACAAGCTTAGCACTTTTCAGTCAAATAAATTATTTTATTGAAAAGAAATTTTGAGCCGCATTAAATATTGTCAGGTGAATTTGTTTCTTAAGGAGTTTCTTTTAATTGATGATGAACTTTGATACGGGGTCGCCCGATCTTCTCGACGTAGGATGGATACTCACGGGAGTCTTGATGAATCGTAATGATCCTCCAATGCCAATGCAAGGGACGAACACTCTTTAATCCGCCAAACCACACTCGTGTTGATTTCACGACCACTGCGAAGATCTATCGTGCACCCAATTCCCAATGGAAAGACTGAACGATCTTGATTGAAGAAAGTAACTCCTAATTCCCTATGGAACTTAGGCAACAATGCTAAACTCGAACATACTTTAGTATATTGATTATTCTCAAACGTTGTCTGCCTTACAATGGTGGTCTAACCCTCAATATATAGTACCCTATCCACCTCATGGCTGGCCAAGAGGTTGTAAACTAACTCTAACTCATCCCTACATGAATTTGGAAACAAACTCACACAAAAGGAAAAACCTAAAATTAAACCGTCACCATGTTTCGGTCATAACTTTTTATCCGTGACGAATTTGTAGGTGGGGCCGGATCCATTGCGTAGCCCTTGGAATTATCTTTCCAACGAGTACAAGAACACCTGAATCGGACTCCGTTTGTGAAAGTTATGGCCTTTTTAGTAACTGCCTGTCAGGCTGTCCCGAACCGAATCCGAATTTAATTCTGAGTTGAATCCGAGTTTGAATTGGATTGAGCACGTGGGAAGTCCGAATTTGGCATGTAAATCTTATCCAAAGCTTGTAGTTTAAGTCCTTGGGTTTCTTCCCCTTTTGCTCTCCCATCAAACGGGCTTCTTTCCTTCTTGATCAACCGCATGGGCTGCTTGATTGAGAAATTGTTGGACAGATATATCATAGCTCCTTGCCCGCATGGACTCTCCTTCTCATGACTCGTGGTAGGTTGGTCCTTCTCCACTTGATCTTCTGTTGCTTCAAATCTGAGAAGGCATAACATATTTGCATTAGGTAGTATGTTATTCTCATCTAACGTAATAGAAGAATCTCTAAGGAACAAAAGCACCTGCTGTTGAAGTAGCTTAGCTCTTGCTCTTGTCATAGGTCCTTCCCGAGCCTTATCAATAGCTTTGCCATGCACACTTGAAGTGGACGATGAATATGTAGTAGAGATGTCCTCATCATTTGACTTAAAAGTGCTAAGCATATGCGTATCCGCATCATCCTCCCCTTCTTCAAGAAAAGCCGTCCTCGGCTTTTGATAGCCTGAAATTGTACTAAACAAAGAATACAATGTTTATGCATGGTATATGTATTGGTCAGTTACACCCCTTTCGTCTTTCACATTACTATTACCTGGAGGTGTAGTAAGCAAAAAGAACAACACATATGCGTGGTATATGTATGAATCAATTATTGTGTCATTCTCATTCTCACTGTTTTGCACAAACCAATTGATACTACAATAGCTATCAAATGCATACATTGCAATGTTTGCATTCACACCATTCTCCTCCCATAAGAAAAAGTTGTCCTCGACTTTCATGAAGCACGTGGACAAGTCATTAATGTGCAAAACCAGATCAAATGGTTCAAATATGGAAGATAAAATTTTAAGTGCCTTCCTTGCTTCAACTGCGCTACTCGATTATTTGTACATGATTGTTCATCGAAGAGGAAAAAGTAGGCACAAGAAATCTTTGTAAACAGCAAGCACTATTGTTAAACCTCATCTCATTGTGATCATGACGTGGTATAAAAGATTGTTTGTCCATAATATGCAATTTCAACTCGGCAAGCTTATCACATGTAATGCATATTCTATAAACACAAAAGTTGTCATCTACACCATAATCTCCGATCAAATTGAACTTATATGTGTAGGCATAGGAACTAACTAGTGATTTTAAACATGCAATTTCAGCAACATTCTCAATGACACTAGATAGCTCTTTAGGGTCATCGAACATAATATAATATAAAGAATCATCATGAGATATTCTAGAAAGAACTTCCTTATGAGTAATTAATTCCACATTATGTAAATTGACCAAAGAAATTTCAGAACATGGAATTTTCGAATGAGCACATGAGTTCTCACAATTACTCACATTTTCACAAATAAATTCAGAACCAATATGGTTACCTCTATCATTCCTTTCAATTGATGTAGGTGTTGTAGGTATTAAATCATCATGATGTAACAACGGGGCAGCAAGTACTTCATCTTTAACTATGATTATCTCCTCATCGTTTATCTCCAATGGTGCCAATTGTTGAACATTTGGCTCCTCTTCTTTAATTTCAACCTGCACAATATGAGGAACAACACTAGAAGTAGATATTAATGTGTTAGTTTCAAAATCAACCTCACTTTGTCTATCTTCTACTTCTCTCTTTTCTTTCGGTGTATCTCTCACACTCTCAGTTTGGATGCTCTCAAACTCACATATGGTGGAATCACACAGTTCGCTCTTTTCAACACTCTCACTCAATTTGGCTATGTGGCTCTCATTATCAACTGGGTTTTGATGCATCTTAATTGTTGTATGTATCATTGGGGCAGCACAAGATGTCTCCATTATGAAGGAAAGTCCCATGCTCGGCCTTCTTCTCATGTGTCACACTAGTGGAACCATAAGAGTATGGACATAGATTGAATCGTGATGTACGTGTCTCCATAAGTCTCTTCTCCTCCTTAATAGCACAATTCACAAGATCATGCAAGTTACTAAAATATTTATGTTGAAGTATAGCGGCGATCTCAGAATTCAAGCCACCCCTAAAGTATGCCTTCTCCCTTGATGGACTAGTGACACCGGCACGACGCATCGCATCTTGCAGTTCAAAATAGTAATCTTGGACAGTATTACTCCCTTGTGTGATATTCTCCAGATGGTGAAGCAATTCCTGAGCATAATAGGATGGCACAAATTCGCTTCTCATAAACGCCTTCAAATCTAACCAAGATTTAACGAGTTGTTTTCCAATTAGTTGTTGCCACCAACTATAAGCATAGTCTTCAAACTCCTTTGTGGCACGTATCACCTCTTGATCTTTGGAAAGTTTCAGAAATCTAAACACTTTCTCCATTTGCCATTCCCACTCAAGATACTCCTCTGGATCATCACTGCCATAGAAAGGAACAAAGCTATCTTCTTCTTGTTGTGGACCAAGTGCTCGCACAATATCATTCACGATGTTTTTATGTATCACTTTCATTTGTTGATTGAGCTCAATGCAGAAATCCTTCATACCCACTTTAATCTCATCACCATAGTTATTTTCTCCACCTGCCATGGTTAGATTGTACAAAGAAGACACCAAAACCACAAATATATGGGTAATATGTGTTCACTCTATCTCACTTTTTCTTCTCCCAAGTAAAGTTCTTACCTTTCCGAAGTGGATTGAGGCCAAAAGAAACTTACACTTGGTGGTGGCTATAATAACAAGTGATGATCAAGCGGATTTAAAAGTGACTCACAATTGCCCGCAAAGGATATTTTGTGGAGTTTGGTTAGGAAGTATTTATCCTACACGATCTGATTTCTCGATGTTGTAAAATTAAGTAATAATCCAAGTTAGAATACTTTGCCTATGTGCTGATCCAAAAGATTTAAGTGAAGTATATGAACGTACACGCAAAGATCAATGTGACTCGATGCAAACAAAGGAATGAGCTAACTAGAGGCAATCTGAAATTAAAGATTAGATAGCTCGTTTTGCACCAAGTACTAGGAGAGACGCTAGCCAATTGCAATGATATGAATGTAAGGGCACAAGATTGCTCAAAGGAAATTATATTACACGATCTGAATTTATGAACTAGGAACTCATCTAAATTCGGCCAATGCTTTCTTTTTCTTTCTTTTTCTCCTTCTTTTTTTTTCAGTTGTCTCCTTTTTTTTTAAAGGCCAAACTAGGTTTAACTGTTCCTTTGATTTTTTTCACAGGACACAAATATTCAAGAAGGTGTAACAAACTCAAGAGCGCCCTAGATGCAATATTCAACAGCTAGTCTCAAAGATGAACGAAAAATTAAGGATATAGGTAACTGAAACGGCCAAAGCGCAGAATTTTTTTTCACGCGCACTGTTCATGCATTGTAGATGTACCGTTCACGGTATCGTAGCAATCGGATTTTTTTGTTTTGTTTTAGGCAAACAAAGGAAATAACACAAGATCAAGCGACGCAAAGGAACACGACGATCAGCACGTAAACAAAATTTCTAATGGATCAAGACATAATAAAACTCACGAAAATAGCAGATGTGAAACTAGGGTTTGGTTTTTTTTTGTATTTTCGGTTTATGGACTATAGGACAATAAGTAATAACTAAAATTTAAAGGGATAAGATCCTACCGAGTAAACCGCGCTCTGATACCAAGATGATACGGGGTCGCCCGATCTTCTCGACGTAGGATGGATACTCACGGGAGTCTTGATGAATCGTAATGATCCTCCAATGCCAATGCAAGGGACGAACACTCTTTAATCCGCCAAACCACACTCGTGTTGATTTCACGACCACAAGCGAAGATCTATCGTGCACCCAATTCCCAATGGAAAGACTGAACGATCTTGATTGAAGAAAGTAACTCCTAATTCCCTATGGAACTTAGGCAACAATGCTAAACTCGAACATACTTTAGTATATTGATTATTCTCAAACGTTGTCTGCCTTACAATGGGGGTCTAACCCTCAATATATAGTACCCTATCCACCTCATGGCTGGCCAAGAGGTTGTAAACTAACTCTAACTCATCCCTACATGAATTTGGAAACAAACTCACACAAAAGGAAAAACCTAAAATTAAACCGTCACCATGTTTCGGTCATAACTTTTTATCCGTGACGAATTTGTAGGTGGGGCCGGATCCATTGCGTAGCCCTTGGAATTATCTTTCCAACGAGTACAAGAACACCTGAATCGGACTCCGTTTGTGAAAGTTATGGTCATTTTAGTAACTGCCTGTCAGGCTGTCCCGAACCGAATCCGAATTTAATTCTGAGTTGAATCCGAGTTTGAATTGGATTGAGCACGTGGGAAGTCCGAATTTGGCATGTAAATCTTATCCAAAGCTTGTAGTTTAAGTCCTTGGGTTTCTTCCCCTTTTGCTCTCCCATCAAACGGGCTTCTTTCCTTCTTGATCAACCGCATGGGCTGCTTGATTAAGAAATTGTTGGACAGATATATCATAGCTCCTTGCCCGCATGGACTCTCCTTCTCATGACTCGTGGTAGGTTGGTCCTTCTCCACTTGATCTTCTGTTGCTTCAAATCTGAGAAGGCATAACATATTTGCATTAGGTAGTATGTTATTCTCATCTAACGTAATAGAAGAATCTCTAAGGAACAAAAGCACTGCTGTTGAAGTAGCTTAGCTCTTGCTCTTGTCATAGGTCCTTCCGAGCCTTATCAATAGCTTTGCCATGCACACTTGAAGTGGACGATGAATATGTAGTAGAGATGTCCTCATCATTTGACTTAAAAGTGCTAAGCATATGCGTATCCGCATCATCCTCCCCTTCTTCAAGAAAAGCCGTCCTCGGCTTTTGATAGCCTGAAATTGTACTAAACAAAGAATACAATGTGTATGCATGGTATATGTATTGGTCAGTTACACCCCTTTCGTCTTTCACATTACTATTACCTGGAGGTGTAGTAAGCAAAACGAACAACACATATGCGTGGTATATGTATGAATCAATTATTGTGTCATTCTCATTCTCACTGTTTTGCACAAACCAATTGATACTACAATAGCTATCAAATGCATACATTGCAATGTTTGCATTCACACCATTCTCCCTCCCATAAGAAAAAGTTGTCCTCGACTTTCATGAAGCACGTGGACAAGTCATTAATGTGCAAAACCAGATCAAATGGTTCAAATATGGAAGATAAAATTTTAAGTGCCTTCCTTGCTTCATTGCGCTACTCTGATTATTTGTACATGATTGTTCATCGAAAGAGGAAAAAGTAGGCACAAGAAATCTTTGTAAACAGCAAGCACTATTGTTAAACCTCATCTCATTGTGATCATGACGTGGTATAAAAGATTGTTTGTCCATAATATGCAATTTCAACTCGGCAAGCTTATCACATGTAATGCATATTCTATAAACACAAAAGTTGTCATCTACACCATAATCTCCGATCAAATTGAACTTATATGTGTAGGCATAGGAACTAACTAGTGATTTTAAACATGCAATTTCAGCAACATTCTCAATGACACTAGATAGCTCTTTAGGGTCATCGAACATAATATAATATAAAGAATCATCATGAGATATTCTAGAAAGAACTTCCTTATGAGTAATTAATTCCACATTATGTAAATTGACCAAAGAAATTTCAGAACATGGAATTTTCGAATGAGCACATGAGTTCTCACAATTACTCACATTTTCACAAATAAATTCAGAACCAATATGGTTACCTCTATCATTCCTTTCAATTGATGTAGGTGTTGTAGGTATTAAATCATCATGATGTAACAACGGGGCAGCAAGTACTTCATCTTTAACTATGATTATCTCCTCATCGTTTATCTCCAATGGTGCCAATTGTTGAACATTTGGCTCCTCTTCTTTAATTTCAACCTGCACAATATGAGGAACAACACTAGAAGTAGATATTAATGTGTTAGTTTCAAAATCAACCTCACTTTGTCTATCTTCTACTTCTCTCTTTTCTTTCGTGTATCTCTCACACTCTCGTTTGGATGCTCTCAAACTCACATATGGTGGAATCACACAGTTCGCTCTTTTCAACACTCTCACTCAATTTGGCTATGTGGCTCTCATTATCAACTGGGTTTTGATGCATCTTAATTGTTGTATGTATCATTGGGGCAGCACAAGATGTCTCCATTATGAAGGAAAGTCCCATGCTCGGCCTTCTTCTCATGTGTCACACTAGTGGAACCATAAGAGTATGGACATAGATTGAACCGTGATGTACGTGTCTCCATAAGTCTCTTCTCCTCCTTAATAGCACAATTCACAAGATCATGCAAGTTACTAAAATATTTATGTTGAAGTATAGCGGCGATCTCAGAATTCAAGCCACCCCTAAAGTATGCCTTCTCCCTTGATGGACTAGTGACACCGGCACGACGCATCGCATCTTGCAGTTCAAAATAGTAATCTTGGACAGTATTACTCCCTTGTGTGATATTCTCCAGATGGTGAAGCAATTCCTGAGCATAATAGGATGGCACAAATTCGCTTCTCATAAACGCCTTCAAATCTAACCAAGATTTAACGAGTTGTTTTCCAATTAGTTGTTGCCACCAACTATAAGCATAGTCTTCAAACTCCTTTGTGGCACGTATCACCTCTTGATCTTTGGAAAGTTTCAGAAATCTAAACACTTTCTCCATTTGCCATTCCCACTCAAGATACTCCTCGGATCATCACCGCCATAGAAAGGAACAAAGCTATCTTCTTCTTGTTGTGGACCAAGTGCTCGCACAATATCATTCACGATGTTTTATGTATCACTTTCATTTGTTGATTGAGCTCAATGCAGAAATCCTTCATACCCACTTTAATCTCATCACCATAGTTATCTTCTCCACCTGCCATGGTTAGATTGTACAAAGAAGACACCAAAACCACAAATATATGGGTAATATGTGTTCACTCTATCTCACTTTTTCTTCTCCCAAGTAAAGTTCTTACCTTCCAAGTGGATTGAGGCCAAAAGAAACTTACACTTGGTGGTGGCTATAATAACAAGTGATGATCAAGCGGATTTAAAAGTGACTCACAATTGCCCGGCAAAGGATATTTTGTGGAGTTTGGTTAGGAAGTATTTATCCTACACGATCTGATTTCTCGATGTTGTAAAATTAAGTAATAATCCAAGTTAGAATACTTTGCCTATGTGCTGATCCAAAAGATTTAAGTGAAGTATATGAACGCACACGCAAAGATCAATGTGACTCGATGCAAACAAAGGAATGAGCTAACTAGAGGCAATCTGAAATTAAAGATTAGATAGCTCGTTTTGCACCAAGTACTAGGAGAGACGCTAGCCAATTGCAATGATATGAATGTAAGGGCACAAGATTGCTCAAAGGAAATTATATTACACGATCTGAATTTATGAACTAGGAACTCATCTAAATTCGGCCAATGCTTTCTTTTTCTTTCTTTTTCTCCTTCTTCTTTTTTTTTCAGTTGTCTCCTTTTTTTTTAAAGGCCAAACTAGGTTTAACTGTTCCTTTGATTTTTTTTCACAGGACACAAATATTCAGCAAGGTGTAACAAACTCAAGAGCGGCCCTAGATGCAATATTCAACAGCTAGTCTCAAAGATGAACGAAAAATTAAGGATATAGGTAACAGAAACGGCCAAAGCGCAGAATTTTTTTTCACGCGGCACTGTTCATGCACCGTAGATGTACTGTTCACGGTACTGTAGCAATCGGATTTTTTTTTGTTTTAGGCAAACAAAGGAAATAACACAAGATCAAGCGACGCAAAGGAACACGACGATCAGCACGTAAACAAAATTTCTAATGGATCAAGACATAATAAAACTCACGAAAATAGCAGATGTGAAACTAGGGTTTGGTTTTTTTTTGTATTTTCGGTTTATGGACTATAGGACAATAAGTAATAACTAAAATTTAAAGGGATAAGATCCTACCGAGTAAACCGCGCCTCGATACCAAGATGATACGGGTCGCCCGATCTTCTCGACGAGGATGGATACTCACGGAGTCTTGATGAATCGTAATGATCCTCCAATGCCAATGCAAGGACGAACACTCTTTAATCCGCCAAACCACACTCGTGTTGATTTCACGACCACTGCGAAGATCTATCGTGCACCCAATTCCCAATGGAAAGACTGAACGATCTTGATTGAAGAAAGTAACTCCTAATTCCCTATGGAACTTAGGCAACAATGCTAAACTCGAACATACTTTAGTATATTGATTATTCTCAAACGTTGTCCGCCTTACAATGGGGTCTAACCTCAATATATAGTACCCTATCCACCTCATGGCTGGCCAAGAGGTTGTAAACTAACTCTAACTCATCCCTACATGAATTTGGAAACAAACTCACACAAAAGGAAAAACCTAAAATTAAACCGTCACCATGTTTCGGTCATAACTTTTTATCCGTGACGAATTTGTAGGTGGGGCCGGATCCATTGCGTAGCCCTTGGAATTATCTTTCCAACGAGTACAAGAACACCTGAATCGGACTCCGTTTGTGAAAGTTATGGTCATTTTAGTAACTGCCTGTCAGGCTGTCCCGAACCGAATCCGAATTTAATTCTGAGTTGAATCCGAGTTTGAATTGGATTGAGCACGTGGAAGTCCGAATTTGGCATGTAAATCTTATCCAAAGCTTGTAGTTTAAGTCCTTGGGTTTCTTCCCTTTGCTCTCCCATCAAACGGGCTTCTTTCCTTCTTGATCAACCGCATGGGCTGCTTGATTAAGAAATTGTTGGACAGATATATCATAGCTCCTTGCCGCATGGACTCTCCTTCTCATGACTCGTGGTAGGTTGGTCCTTCTCCACTTGATCTTCTGTTGCTTCAAATCTGAGAAGGCATAACATATTTGCATTAGGTAGTATGTTATTCTCATCTAACGTAATAGAAGAATCTCTAAGGAACAAAAGCACCTGCTGTTGAAGTAGCTTAGCTCTTGCTCTTGTCATAGGTCCTTCCCGAGCCTTATCAATAGCTTTGCCATGCACACTTGAAGTGGACGATGAATATGTAGTAGAGATGTCCTCATCATTTGACTTAAAAGTGCTAAGCATATGCGTATCCGCATCATCCTCCCCTTCTTCAAGAAAAGCCGTCCTCGGCTTTTGATAGCCCTGAAATTGTACTAAACAAAGAATACAATGTGTATGCATGGTATATGTATTGGTCGATTACACCCTTTCGTCTTTCACATTACTATTACCGGAGGTGTAGTAAGCAAAAGAACAACACATATGCGTGGTATATGTATGAATCAATTATTGTGTCATTCTCATTCTCACTGTTTTGCACAAACCAATTGATACTACAATAGCTATCAAATGCATACATTGCAATGTTTGCATTCACACCATTCTCCTCCCATAAGAAAAAGTTGTCCTCGACTTTGCTAAGCACGTGGACAAGTCATTAATGTGCAAAACCAGATCAAATGGTTCAAATATGGAAGATAAAATTTTAAGTGCCTTCCTTGCTTCATTGCGCTACTCGATTATTTGTACATGATTGTTCATCGAAGAGGAAAAAGTAGGCACAAGAAATCTTTGTAAACAGCAAGCACTATTGTTAAACCTCATCTCATTGTGATCATGACGTGGTATAAAAGATTGTTTGTCCATAATATGCAATTTCAACTCGGCAAGCTTATCACATGTAATGCATATTCTATAAACACAAAAGTTGTCATCTACACCATAATCTCCGATCAAATTGAACTTATATGTGTAGGCATAGGAACTAACTAGTGATTTTAAACATGCAATTTCAGCAACATTCTCAATGACACTAGATAGCTCTTTAGGGTCATCGAACATAATATAATATAAAGAATCATCATGAGATATTCTAGAAAGAACTTCCTTATGAGTAATTAATTCCACATTATGTAAATTGACCAAAGAAATTTCAGAACATGGAATTTTCGAATGAGCACATGAGTTCTCACAATTACTCACATTTTCACAAATAAATTCAGAACCAATATGGTTACCTCTATCATTCCTTTCAATTGATGTAGGTGTTGTAGGTATTAAATCATCATGATGTAACAACGGGGCAGCAAGTACTTCATCTTTAACTATGATTATCTCCTCATCGTTTATCTCCAATGGTGCCAATTGTTGAACATTTGGCTCCTCTTCTTTAATTTCAACCTGCACAATATGAGGAACAACACTAGAAGTAGATATTAATGTGTTAGTTTCAAAATCAACCTCACTTTGTCTATCTTCTACTTTCTCTTTCTTTCGGTGTATCTCTCACACTCTCAGTTTGGATGCTCTCAAACTCACATATGGTGGAATCACACAGTTCGCTCTTTTCAACACTCTCACTCAATTTGGCTATGTGGCTCTCATTATCAACTGGGTTTTGATGCATCTTAATTGTTGTATGTATCATTGGGGCAGCACAAGATGTCTCCATTACTGAAGGGAAAGTCCCATGCTCGGCCTTCTTCTCATGTGTCACACTAGTGGAACCATAAGAGTATGGACATAGATTGAACCGTGATGTACGTGTCTCCATAAGTCTCTTCTCCTCCTTAATAGCACAATTCACAAGATCATGCAAGTTACTAAAATATTTATGTTGAAGTATAGCGGCGATCTCGAATTCAAGCCACCCCTAAAGTATGCCTTCTCCTTGATGGACTAGTGACACCGCACGACGCATCGCATCTTGCGTTCAAAATAGTAATCTTGGACAAGATTACTCCCTTGTGTGATATTCTCCGGATGGTGAAGCAATTCCTGAGCATAATAGGATGGCACAAATTCGCTTCTCATAAACGCCTTCAAATCTAACCAAGATTTAACGAGTTGTTTTCCAATTAGTTGTTGCCACCAACTATAAGCATAGTCTTCAAACTCCTTTGTGGCACGTATCACCTCTTGATCTTTGGAAAGTTTCAGAAATCTAAACACTTTCTCCATTTGCCATTCCCACTCAAGATACTCCTCTGGATCATCACTGCCATAGAAAGGAACAAAGCTATCTTCTTCTTGTTGTGGACCAAGTGCTCGCACAATATCATTCACGATGTTTTATGTATCACTTTCATTTGTTGATTGAGCTCAATGCAGAAATCCTTCATACCCACTTTAATCTCATCACCATAGTTATCTTCTCCACCTGCCATGGTTAGATTGTACAAAGAAGACACCAAAACCACAAATATATGGGTAATATGTGTTCACTCTATCTCACTTTTTCTTCTCCCAAGTAAAGTTCTTACCTTCCAAGTGGATTGAGGCCAAAAGAAACTTACACTTGGTGGTGGCTATAATAACAAGTGATGATCAAGCGGATTTAAAAGTGACTCACAATTGCCAAGCAAAGGATATTTTGTGGAGTTTGGTTAGGAAGTATTTATCCTACACGATCTGATTTTCGATGTTGTAAAATTAAGTAATAATCCAAGTTAGAATACTTTGCCTATGTGCTGATCCAAAAGATTTAAGTGAAGTATATGAACGCACACGCAAAGATCAATGTGACTCGATGCAAACAAAGGAATGAGCTAACTAGAGGCAATCTGAAATTAAAGATTAGATAGCTCGTTTTGCACCAAGTACTAGGAGAGACGCTAGCCAATTGCAATGATATGAATGTAAGGGCACAAGATTGCTCAAAGGAAATTATATTACACGATCTGAATTTATGAACTAGGAACTCATCTAAATTCGCCAATGCTTTCTTTTCTTTCTTTTCTCCTTCTTCTTTTTTTTTCAGTTGTCTCCTTTTTTAAAGGCCAAACTAGGTTTAACTGCTCCTTTGATTTTTTTCACAGACACAAATATTCAAAGAAGGTGTAACAAACTCAAGAGCGCCCTAGATGCAATATTCAACAGCTAGTCTCAAAGATGAACGAAAAATTAAGGATATAGGTAATGAAACGCCAAAGCGCAGAATTTTTTTTCACGCAGACTGTTCATGCAATCGTAGATGTACTGTTCACGGTACTGTAGCAATCGGATTTTTTTGTTTTGTTTTAGGCAAACAAAGGAAATAACACAAGATCAAGCGACGCAAAGGAACACGACGATCAACACGTAAACAAAATTTCTAATGGATCAAGACATAATAAAACTCACGAAAATAGCAGATGTGAAACTAGGGTTTGGTTTTTTTGTATTTTCGGTTTATGGACTATAGGACAATAAGTAATAACTAAAATTTAAAGGGATAAGATCCCACTAAACCGCGCCCGATACCAAGATGATACGGGTCGCCGATCTTCTCGACGTGGGATGGATACTCACGGAGTCTTGATGAATCGTAATGATCCTCCAATGCCAATGCAAGGGACGAACACTCTTTAATCCGCCAAACCACACTCGTGTTGATTTCGCCGACCAAGCGAAGATCTATCGTGCACCCAATTCCCAATGGAAAGACCGAACGATCTTGATTGAAGAAAGTAACTCCTAATGTATAGATGATAAGTTTTATGTTTACCGAATATGCATTACATGTGATAAGTTTGCTGAATTGAAATTGCATATTTTGATAAACAATCTTCGTGCCATATCATGATCACAATGAGATGAGTTTCAACAATAATGCTGCATGTTTCAAAAATTTCATAATCCTACTTATTCATCCTTTAATGTACAATCATGTACAAATAATCGAGTATAGAGCATTAACATGGAAGGAATTAAAATTTTCTTCCCATATTTGAACAACTTAATTTGGTTTGGCATATTAATGACTTGTCCATGTGCCTAGCAAAGTCGAGGACGACTTTTTCTCATGGGAGGGAGAATGATATGAAAGACAATATTGCAGTGAATACATCCTATGGTTGCGGTTGTGTTACTTATTTTGTGCAAAATAATGCGAATAACACAACAATTGATTCATACATATACCATGCTTATGTGTTGTTCTTTTATCTACTACGCCTTCAGATGTTCTTGATATGCTAAGCAAAAGAAGTGTTGATGACAAATATATATACCATGCATATCGTTGTATCCTTTGCTTAGTACAATTTCAGCTACCAAAAGCGAGGACGGTTTTCTTGAAGAAGGAGGATGATGCGGATACGCACAAGCTTAGCACTTTTCAGTCAAATAAATTATTTTATTGAAAAGAAATATTGAGCCGCATTAAATATTGTCAGGTGAATTTGTTTCATAAGGAGTTTCTTTTAATTGATGATGAACTTGGAATACTACCTCGTGCTATTATTTTATATATTTTTAGGTATGATTCATGTGAAGACTTGGGAGAGCAAACGGGAGGAGCAAAAGGACTTAAACTACAAGTTTGGATAAGATTTTCAAGCCAAATTCGGACCTCCACGTGCTCAATCCAATTCAAACTCGGATTCAACTCGAATTCAATTCGGATTCGGTTCGGGACAGCCTGACAGGCAGTTACTAAAAGGCCATAACTTTCACAAACGGAGTCCGATTCAGGTGTTCTTGTACTCGTTGGAAAGATAATTTCAAGGGCTACGCAATGGATCTGGCCTCACCTTCAAATTCATCACGGATTAAAAGTTATGACCGAAAGATTATGACAGTTTAATTTTAGATTTTTCCTTTTGTGTGAGTTTGTTTCCAAATACATGTAGGAATAAGTTGGAGTTGGTTTAGGACCTCTTGGCCAGCCATGAGGTGGACATGGTACTATATATTGAGGGTTAGACCCCCATTGTAAGACCACGTTTGAGAATAATGAATCTACTAAAGTTTGTTCGAGTTTAGCATTGTTGCCTAAGTTCCATAGGGAATTAGGATTGATTTTCTTCAATGAAGATCGTTCAGCCTTTCCGTTGGGAATTGGGTGCACGATGATCTTCGCGGTGGTCGGCGAAATCAACACAGTATGGTTTGGCGGATTAAAGAGTGTTCGCCCCTTGCATTGGCATTGGAGGATCATTGCGATTCATCAAGACTCCCGTGAGTATCCATCCTACGTCGAGAAGATCGGGCGACCCCGTATCACCAAAGAGGTGGGAGAGGGGGCCCTAGGGTTAAAGGGGTGGGGTGCGGTTGGGGGTGGGGCGCACCCCTTGGGCCCTCGGCCCAAGATGGTTGGCCCACCTCCCTGGCAGCCCAACGCTGAATTTAAATATAATTTTTTTTGATATATTTTATTCCTTTCCTAATGTTGTACAATTTATATTTTTCCCTTCCCGCGATTTACCGAAAAACCGGCGATTCCGCGATTCATTAAAAACTTTCGCCGTAACAACGTTCGGGATATTACACAGGGTGCCAGGCGAGGCCAGGTTGTGTCCCGTCTGAAATGCAGAATTCTGTAGCCGAGGAGACCAACTCGGTGGGATCCGAGGAGGTGGTTGCTTCGGCAGTTCAGGGGAGCCAAACCCCTCCCGCTGTACCTAGGGCCGCACCCACGGCTCCGGTGAATGCTATGGGACTACACCAGTGGAATGCTTTGAGGTTGGACACTTTTGATGGTTAGGGCACACCAGTTGATGCTGCTAACTGGTTGCGTCACATAGAGAGGCATTTGGGAGTGCTGGGATTGACATCAGAGCAGCAGGTTCAGTTTGTGGCCTTCCGGTGAAGGGGAAGCGGATCTACGGTGGAAGGAGTCTGTCGGCCAGGCTGCGCCTTGGGCCAGCAACTTGGAAGGTGTTAGTGGAGCAATTCAAGAAGAGGTTTTATCCCGCATCATTTGTGGAAAGAATGGAGGTGTCATTGAACAATTACAAGCAGGGCAAGATGACAGTGTCAGAGTACGAAGTGGGTTTCAATAATTTAATCCGCTTTGTACCTTTTGTGGCTACCAGTGATGTGTAGAAAGCCAAGAGGTTTCGCAGAGGGCTCAGGCAGGAGTTTCGCCAAGTGTTGGGAGCTTTGGAGCTTCGTGATTTTGGTTCTTTGGTGGAGCAAGCTAGGGGCATGGAGCTAGAGATGCAGCTTGGGGAAGGGTTACCGGGTACAGGAGGTACAGTGGCTTCCGAGGGTACGGAAGGCAGTCATAAGAAGAGTTATGGAGGCAGTGGGTCCGCGTTGAAGGCAGTTCCCAAGAGGTTCAAGGGCCCGCAAAGTTCATTCAAGTCCAGGTTCACCAAGCCCCAGGCATCTTCTTCTTTCCGGTCTTCAGGGAGTATCCCTATCGTGCGCCGGCCCCGTGGGCGTGGGATGAAATGCTTCAAGTGTGGAGATGGTCACCGTGCTTCAGAGTGTGCTTGGGTTGGAGCTTGTCGCCATTGTGGTCAGGAGGGCCACAAGGCACTGGTGTGCAAGCGCAATCCTGCTAGCATTATCAGATGGGAATCAGTTCAAGCACCGTCTTCAGTGCCAGCAGCTTCTTCTCGGGGGTCAGTGCAGATGTTAGCAGCCGCTGCCGCTCAGACTTGGGCGTCGCCTCCGCCTCACTACCCTACTCCTGGCGTGATGCCACCAGGGTACTTTTGGCCGCCTCCTCCCGCGGCATTCTTTCCAGTTGTGGCGCCTTCAGCATCTCCTGCACCACCTACTGCGGTAGCTTTTTTCTCAGTGGTTATATGTTACAAGAGATATATAGTAGCTAACATAAGTCAAATTGTGAAGAATTTCTGCCTAAAAACGATTTCTTTTATCTTTGGATGTACAAGATCACTTAGAGTTAACCATGGTTAACGGTGAAGATCCAGGTTACGCTCATGGAGGAGCCGAGGCCTAGAACGTCGAGAATACCGGGTGAGATGGTGAGCTCAAGCATAGCACGATAAAGGCGGTGATGAGGACATCCCTTCCAATGATACAACCACGCCTACTACGCAGAAAGGACCAATGACAAGAGCTCGTGCACGAGAGCTAAATTATCAGATAAACTCGTTCCTTACTGTCCATAAACCCTCATCTCAGAATTGGATGCTACTAAATCATTGTGATGATTTTATTATTATTAGGAATGATGGAGAGGAGGCTAATGGATCAACCAATCAGTTTGGGCATCAAGATCACACAACAAGGAAGCACAAGATCGGACATCAAGTTCAGACTTCAAGTTCGTACAGCCAAGCAACATCAAATTGACGTGGCAATATTTCTCAACTCCGGATGTTGTTTGAGGAATATGAGTACTCATCGGAAAGATCTTGAAGTCTACTTTCAGATGGATCCAACCTCATGATGAAATTCCACGAGCTGGCGAGAATTGACAAAGAGGCGTTTGGCCTTCGGTCTTGGGCTGAAACCCTTGTATCTCGTGCAGCCCACTAGGGGCCCATTCTAGCTTAGGGTTTACACCTCCACGCCTCCTTGTTGTTGCCCATGTATAAATACATGTAGCAGCCGCGGGATGAACTTGGGTTTTGTTTAGATGCAAGTTTAGCTCTGCTACTTCCTAGTGAGCAGCGTGTGTCGACTAGACCACCGATTTGCTTGATTCAAGACCCCAACTCGTGATTCAGGTTTCATTTGGTTCGGATCCGTGAGTTTATTTGCTTGTTCATCTTGTTCTTGCTTGTTCTCGATTGCTAGCAGGTTCAAGGGTGTTCTTGGCACGGCAAGAACACCAACGTCGAATCGGTGTACACATTGCTAAGGCGCGACATCCGTGATTGTTGTAGTCGGACGACCAACGTCGATTCCACCCCCAAATCAAAGTTACCCCTCCTCTCATCGAAAGATCGGGATCAGCCCCTGCCTTATCAGGCGGGAAATGTCGAAGGGAATTTTGAATGGAGGGGTTTGCATTATGTGGCTTAGTCGGTCCAAGTGAGGCATGGTCCAGTGGAACTGGAACAGGAGATGCTTGTCGATATGTGGCAAGCCAGTGGTGCACCTACATGTGGCAAGCATGACAATTGCTTGCAATGGAAGATAAAGACTGGGTCAAGGAAGGGTAGTTTGGTGGTTTGATCAAAATACCGAAACGGCTTTGGAAAAAAAACCGTGGTGTGCGAGCAGCGCTTGGGAAGGAGCTTTAAGTTATGGAGAAGCTGGTTTGATTAAGATGGATCAATGCTAATGACTTAACGGATTCGGGCTTCTGCATTTTGAAAAGCATGCATAAGTATAATGAGTTAAAACCCGTGTGTGTGCGGTTACAGGGTTACCCCTATTATACTAAGGGGATAGTATCCACTAAGGATTAGATGTGGCTGGCTAGCCCATCTATTTAAGGGGTTGGGATAGAAACTTGTGGTTAACCATCCAACCTACCTCTCTTGTGCTCTCTTGTTTTAGGGTTAGGGTTTGAGAGTTGAGTGCTTAATGTATTCTCTGTCATCCAAGATAGAGTGGTTGTATAAGTTTTCTCCTCAAGTAGCAATAGAATCAATATTTGATCTATCCATGGTTATCTCTTGTCTTGATTGATTTGCTCTTGATTTGGTTGATCTTACTGTGCCAATGATGTATAAGAGATGAAGATAAACTCTGAGAATCACTCTCCATGCATCTAGCCACTTTGGCAACAAGTTCATCAAGAAACTAAGTTTTTGCACATTTTTTATTTTCCAATGGTTTCTTGATCTGAGAGTTTTTGAAGTGATTTCTTTGATGTTCTTATTTGCTGTGATATATGGGAACATAACCAAAGCTGATGCGGATCCACCTAGCAAGCTAGCTGAACCCCGTTGCTTTGGCCCTGATCTTTCACGATACGCCTTGTTGGATGCTCTCTCCAAGATAAGCCTTCTCCCACGCACACCACAGCACGTGAAAGAAGGGTAGAGAAACCGAAGTTTCAGCGAGTAGAATCCAACACCACAATTGAATTCAACACACCAAGAGCAATTCCTTGATGGAAATCTAAAGAACACACCAACAATGGCCACCAAACCATGGACGAGTCCAAGAACGCCCAAATCGGACTCCGTTTGTGAAAGTTATGGACGTTTTAGTATCGGTCTGCCAGCTGTCCCAACCGAGTCCGAATCGGTTTCAAATCTTTATATGTTTTGTTTTCTTGTTCAAGGGGCTTCCAAATCCGTTTGAAACCTGAAAAAGAGTCCTTCTCCACCTTTAAATTGCAATACTCGAACTCTTTATGTTTGGCAAGTCTCGCGCGTCTCTCCGGACAGCTCGTGCAGCATCCAATGAAATTGCCATAACTTTGTGTAAGAAGCTCCAAATCAAGTGCCGTTTGATTCGTTGGAAAATAGACTTCATTATCTTTCCAAATATGACTCTTGTGGATATTATAAACCTCAGAATTGGTATTCAAAGCTTCTTGAACATTGTGCACAGAACTGCAAGCACTAACCAAAGTTGTAGTGCTACTTGGTGCCACATCAAATGCCATCTTGGCTATTCTCTACCCATGAGCAAGTCTTGATCGTCGTTTGGTTTTTGCTTGTTTTTGGTGCAATCTTGCTTAAATCTAAAAAAAGATCTGAATGTTGGCGTGGTTTTTTGTGATCAATGGATGAAATAAGTTTTTGAGACCTTGAGTAAGGTGTGTACAAAGTTTCACAGTTTTTAGATCATCCAATCAAAAGTTATGTGGTTTTGACGTTTTGCAACCGTACTAATTTTGCTATTTATTTGCCTGAAATCACTGTTTATAGTGGTCAGACCGCTAGAACATATATTAGAACGCTCCTTGGTTGGCGGTCAGATCGCCAAGGAGAGATCAGATCACCCTCTGGTTGGAGGTTAGACCTCTAGGAGCTGAGTTCTTCAGAATTTTGTGTTCTTTAGTGATTTGCTTTGGGTTTTGGTTTTAGATTTGATTCTAGGAAACTCTGTAGTTATTTGAGAAAAAAGATCTAGAATACTTTGAAAAAAATTTAGTCGGCCCCATCCATCTCTCTGTTGCGTTTCGGTTCTACAGTCACTGAATAGAGAAATTTACTGCATGGGTCACCCAGCTTGGGTTTAGTGCATGAAAGGGGAAGGCCTTGGTGTTTTGCATTTTAGCCCTCAGCAGTTTGGACTCAACAGACCTATCCCCTCTTGTTCCAAACAAAGCGTAAAGCGACCAAGGGGATCGCGGCGACTGCAAGGGCAGTGGAGCACGCTGGTGGCCGGTTCCCTCGACAGCAACCATTTCTGGTAGCCAGGTCGGTTGAATACCCTATGGGGCATAATCTGGGATGGCGGGGAGATTGCAAGGGGAGGGTGAACTGCCTCCTGTGTACGTGAGTGTTTTTTGCTGGGAGTTTGTGCTTTATTAATGCAAACTAGTGATAGTTATTCAACTGATGAGGTACATTCATTTGGTGTGGTCGAATTTTTGGGTTATGGAAATTCTAGGGTTTAAGGTTTGATGCGTCCATATGTTCAATGTTGACAAATTGCTTCTTTTTTGGAACAATGAATGTAATTGGGCAATCAAGTGCATTGTAGGTCCATAAATATTAGGATCAATTAATTTCTGTCAAAAGCTTAAAAATTTTGTGCGATGATTTAAAACCTTATGCAGCAATTAAAATTGTGCACGTCGATTTAAAATAGCAGTTAAGTGGTAAAAATCGAAAATCGACTAAATAAATTTTGAGAATAGCACGGAGATACCTTAGTATAATTTATTTATTTATATATTTAAGTAGTTAAATTTCTTCCGTTTCTATAAATTAAATTGCCACGCTCGTACTAATTGCAGGAAATGATCCGTTACCCTAGGGAGGATTTTATCCGAGTGACCCGACACCTAGAGTTTCGATTCGTACTCAGGCAAGCATCTCTTTGAACATTTGCTTAGATTATTTTCTATAATGCAAATGTTTACTTATTAAACTATTATCACCAGGCATAAAAATCAAAACCATGTTTAAATCGGATGAATACTATGAGAAAGAAATGAAAGAGAAAAGTTAGGTAGTTGGTCATGCCACTGTGATACCAATAAATAAGAAGTGGGTGGACGATCCACGGATTAAAGAAAGACAGGTTTGGATGCTCTACATAGGGTATTATATAAGGGCATACAAACTTCACTTGTATAATACACTCTATATATCGTATCAACCATTGTTCTGTCAGAAAGCGGGTAGAATCAGTAGCTCTATCAAGGTTATTACACACTCCACAAATGGATAAGTAGAATTAATAACTCTATCAGTAACTCAATTGGACTTTGGGCCTTAAAGGATACACCTAGTGCATATATTTAGCGATGTGGAGTGTTGGGTGAAGGTGATGTCTGACCTAAGCACTGATAGTTTTATAAGTGCGAGGGTGATTGAAGAGGGTAGTAAACCACCTAGTGACTACAATTATAAGTAAGTCAGGTAGAGGGACTGGAGATTACGGGAACCAGTGGAGGTTTTTATCTATTTATACGAGTATTCAGTAGATTTCTAAATTAATAATATAAAATTCTTTCTCAACCTAAAAACAATATTTTCTAAATGAGTTTGAGATTGAGTGTGAACATGAGGATAAAAATGAGAATGAGGATGGATATTGATAATCCATGAAATGTTAGATTATGAGCATACAATACATTATTGTTAGATAAGCTTGCTGAGTACTCTGTACTCACCCTTACTATTATTTTTCTTTGCTTAGAGTATAACTATAGCAGATTTTCACTTGGTGTGAGTGATGCCTACTAGGAGAGGTTCTTTTTCGATGGAGAGAGAGATGGTGTTAAGCACTACCCATATAAGGGGAGCCCTTATATGAGATCTAGAGTGACTAGAGAGTTACTGTCAACACGGAATCTGAGACAAAACTATTTAATTCTAGTATTATATTATTTGAGCCACATGGCTTTGTATTAAACTTTAGCCCTGTGTGGTTATGTTCATGCAATGTTATATTCTATCTCTAATTATTGTTCTGATGCAACACCTTGATAGATTTATTATTCATTGGAGTGGTGTTTCGCGGCGTAAACGAATAATAATTTGTTGACTAGTGTTTTTACCCTTGCTAAAATTATCGGTTGTCACAAATTGAAACTTTCAGGGCAGATGACAAGATGATCCTAGGGAATTTTTCACGGGTTGTGCAGAAGGAATTCAATATGACTTCATCTAGAAGCAAATTAGGAAAGGCTAGGAGGATAGCAATGAAGGCAATACATGGAGATGAGGTTGAGCAATACAATAAACTATGGAGAGAAGGCCTAATCCTAGTGGCTCTTTCTTCTTGAACCCACATAGTCGATGCTTCAACACTTTTTATGTTTATCTGGATGCATGCAAAAGGGGTTTCTGAGAGACCATGTGAGAGGTGCTCCCATGTTTGTGATGAGTAATTGATACGTGTTCTGAAAGTTCTGGTTCTGCTGTCGCCAGATTTCTTCGTGCGGTACTACCGCTCCTCAAAGCGGTACTACAACTTGTGCGTAGACCAGTGCTGTGACTTCCAGTGAGCGCATAAAGTTTGAGTTTGATTTGTGTGGTTCGTGTGTGAGTTAGCAACTAGTGCAAATACTAATTCCATTATCTCGAGCGGTGCTATGTGATGTGTTTTCTTGTATATGATGGCTGCAGGACTTTGAGGCGGAGTCGTGGCGAGGCACGGGATGACCGGACTAGGCACAGGTGGTGCTGAGGTCGGAGCTGTCGGGATGTGCTGAAGATGGCGAGACTCGAAGTGGTTGTGAGGCTTGGACGGTAAGAAACGAGGAAGCTTCCCGAAAGGTGTAGGAGGGGCGTTTTGGTAAAAGCGCAGGGCTGCACAAAAGGAAGCGGATTTGGTTAGGGGATAATGGATAAAGTGCTATGAGTTGTTGGCACTAATGGGTAAAGTGTGCTTGTGATCCCATTAGTGGAGACTATAAAAGGAGAGGGAGAGGCATGAGGGAAAAGTAGCAGTTAGGGTTTTTGCTTTGTGCTTTCTCTTTTTCCTTTGTGCTGTTGTGGAGTGGGTGGAGTGGCAGAGGGTTGTTCTGCCTTTTTATCTCATGTGTGTGTAAGTTCTTGATTTTTGATTTTGTGATGGTGTTGCTCCCAGGATGGGAGATGGATTGAATTGGTTGTAGCAACTCTTGTAATCACTCATCTCTATGAGAAATCAAGTTTCTAAGCTATTTCCAGTTCTCTGTTTGCTCCCTGTTCTTCGCAGCCCCTTTGCAGTTCTTGCTTCTTTTTGTTGATTTCTTGATTCTCTAACTGCTGAATCTTTATACTTTGAACTGGGAATATACTCAAGATCACTTGACCAATCCATTCCCGAGAGCAATAGAAAGATTCAAAGATTCGGATTTTCTCAAAATCCTTCGCCACTTTCTTCTTTGTTCTTGGGTTTTTAGGGTTCTTGTGCCCCCTGATTCTCCGCGAGGAATCTTGAAATTGGAGTTTGGCTAATTCTTCTGAGATCATTTCCTTGCCATCTTCAAAGTTTCTCAAACTAAGAATCCAAGAATTAGGAGTATTTTGGATTTTGGACTCTACCTGCTGTGTTCTTCAACAAAATCTGAATTTTCAATGGTTATGTGATCTTTGTCTGCAATTCCTTCTCAATGAGGTCAATATGCTGTTTTGATGTCCTGTTCAATTGACCCGAGAAGAGCAGCATGAATTTGATCAATTCCAAGTTTTCGGTTCTGCTCCCGCAGAATTTCTTCGTGCGGTACTACCGCTGTTCAACACCGGTACTACCGCTCGATGAACACGATACTACCACTGCTTCAACGACGGTACTATCGCTCAGTGACTGAGTTCATAGCCGGTACTACCGTTCGGCTAATGGTACTACCGCTCAGCGGTACTACCGCTTACAATCAGACCATGTCTGAATCTGTTTTTCTGGAATTGTCTCTCTCTAGCCTTCTTTGCTGATCCTCTTGACAGTTCCCAGTGAGTGTTTACCTTTTGTCTTCATAGCTTATATAGCTATTGGAGAAGAAGGGTTCGTGGATACTCGGGGCGATTTTTTAAAGGCACCAGTCACCCCTCTGTTGCTATTTCGGTCCTACAATTGGTATCAGAGCCGGTTAGCTTTTCCTCCGATTTTTGCTGGCATCGATTATCCCTTCAGGAAGAGCCGGATGGAGACCTACATCCAGGCTTAGGGTTATGCCATCTGGAGGAAGGTCAAGACCCGATATGTTGTTCCTACCGATGAGAACATCAATGCCGGAAACATGGCCGATGTTGATTTAAATGCTAAAGCGAGAAACATCATAATTCAGGGTCTGAGCAGAAGCGAGTTCGATCGCATCTCTCATCTCAGTTGGCCTTCGACATCTGGGTGACCCTCGATGCATACCATGAGGGCACCACCTAGATTAAGACAGTACGATAGGACCAGTTCAAGCGAGATTACAACAAGTTTGAAATGCACGCTGGAGAGTCCCTTGATGAGGGTTTTGCAATATTTCACAAGATTCTTATCAGTGTCCGAGCGGTCGGTCTCACATACCCCGACTCGGATAACGCTCGACAGATGCTCGCGGCTCTGGACCTATGTGTTTTGGAGATGAAGGTGACCACTATCAAGGACTTGACCGATCTTTCGACCCTGACTCTTGACGTGTTGTACTCACGCCTCAAGACTCATGAGATCGACATAATCTCTCGTAGGTCGAAGTCGCAGTCGATGGCCCTAGTTACCGATCCCAGTCCTACTTCTGGTGTTTTCTCGGAAAATGCTACTGGTTTTTCCCTAGCTGCTCTTTGTGAAGTAACCGATGATCAAATAGAGCCGCTACCAGAGGACCAGATAGCCCTTCTAGCCAGAAAGTTCTCCCATACCTACAAAAGAGTGAGGGATAGGAAGAGGAGTGGGCCGTTTATCTGTTTCGAGTGTGGTGGTCCCAACCACATTCGGGCCAACTCCCCCAAACTGGAGAAGGGGAAGATCAACTTCGGTGGTTCGAGAAAGGACGACTACACCAACAAGAACCGCAACAAGAAGCCTCCAGTTCGCGGCCAAGGCAGAGAGAAGAAGTTCCGCAACCTTGGGAAGGCCAGGAAGCTCTTCCACCGCGTCCTCACCGCCTTCGACGACATCGACCTCAGCGATGTGGAGGGGTGGAGTGACGACGATGGGAAGGACTATCAAGAACCCGAGGACGACGACGACTTCATCGGCATGTGCTTCATGGCTACGAGATCGACGTCAACGATGATGACCTCTTCACCGACACCGATGAGGTAGATCCCACCTATGAACAGATCAATGATGCATTCCTTAAGCTAGGAAGATTTTATGCTAGATCTAGAGTTAAGGTTGTGGATCTTGAGAAAGAAGTAGATAGACTGTCACGGGAGATTAATTTACTTATATCTGCTCCGTCTCGTGACGACTATGATGTATGCTCTTCTCTGTTGGGTGATATGGAGAAATAAGGACTTTCCATGATAGTGTGACCTCTGAGCTAGATATTCTTAAGGTAGAGAATGTTAGTCTGCTAGCTGAACTAGAGATGAGTAGGGCCGTGCCTCCTTCATCTACTGTTGAGACTATTTCTTGCACCTCATGTGAGGATAAGGACAACGCTTTTAGAGGTCTTTACACTTTGCTTCCTGATCTGCCTGAGACATGTGAAAATTGCAATAACTTGAAAATGAACTTAAAATGGGCAGATCATAAAATTGCTGAATTGAAGGCTTCCTTACTTGAGCCCATTGTTTCTTGTACCAACTGTCCCAAATCAACTCTTGAGATGGTTGATCATAACAAGAAAATGGCTCAATATGCTTCTAAGGACCCTGTTAGCTCACCATGCAACAATTGTGAAAAATTGTTTCTTAACAAATTTCTTTCTGTTTTCCGTGAGAATTGGATACTAATAAAAGCAATACTTTGTGCATTCTCAGGTTTGACAAGTTTCAAGTCTTTGGAACCGAGAGGGAGGCCGGAGCCAAAACAATAGAGAAGCACAAGAAGGAGGGTACCTATATTTGCACCCTAGCAAAGAAGAACAAGAAGGCCAAAGCAGTTGGCAAGGAGAAAATCAAACAGCCCATGTAGTTGATCAAGGAGGAAGGGAGCCCGGTTGATGGGAGAGTGATGCGGATAAGCACAAGCTTAGCACTTTTCAGTCAAATACATTATTTCACTGGAAAGAAGTATTGAGCCGCATTAAATATTGTCAGGTGAATTTGTTTCTCAAGGAGTTTCTTTTAATTGATGATGAACTTGGAATACTACATCATGCTATTATTTTATATATTCTTAGATATAATTCATGTGAAGACTTGGGAGAGCAAAAGGGAGGAGCACAAGGACTTAAACTACAAGTTTTGGATAAGATTTTCAAGCCCAATTCAGATCTCCCACGTGCTCAATCCAATTCGGATCTCCCACGTGCTCAATCCAATTCAAACTCGGATTCAACTCAGAATTCAATTCGGATTCGGTTCGGGACAGCCTGACAGGCAGTTACTAAAAAGACCATAACTTTCACAAACGAAGTCCGATTCAGGTGTTCTTGTACTCGTTGGAAAGATAATTTCAAGGGCTACGCAATGGATCTAGCCCCAAGTTCAAATACGTTAAGGATTAAAAGTTATGAATGAAACATTGTGACGGCCTAATTTTAGGTTTTTTCCTTTTGTGTGAGTTTGTTTCGAAATACATGTAGGGATGAGTTGGAGTTGGTTTAGGACCTCTTAGTCAGCCATCAGGTGGAGAGGTTACTATATATTGAGGGTTAGAAACCCGTTGTAAGGAGACCACGTTTGAGAATAATGAATCTACTAAAGTTTGTTCGAGTTTAGCATTGTTACCTAAGTTCCATAGGGAATTAGGAGTTATTTTCTTCATTCAAGATCGTTCAGCCTTTCCATTGGGAATTGGGTGCACGATAGATCTTAAACAGTGGTCGGCGAAATCAACACGAGTGTGATTTGGCGGATTAAAGTGTTCGTCCCTTGCATTGGCATTGGAGGATCATTACGATTCATCAAGACTCCGTGAGTATCCATCCTACGTCGAGAAGATCGGGGACCCGTATCATCTTGGTATCGAGCGGTTTACTCGGTAGGATCTTATCCTTTAAATTTCAGTTTATTACTATCGTCCTATAGTCCATAAACCGAAAACACACAAAAAAAATCCAAACCCTAGTTTGGCATCTGCTATTTTCGTGAGTTTTGTTATGTCTTGATCCATTAGAATTTTGTTTACGTGTTGATCGTTCGTGTTTATTTGTGTATCTTAATCTTTGTGTCCAATCCAAAATCCCAAAAAAAAATCTTGCTGATATTGTTTTCATCAATTGAGACTAGCTGTTGAATATTGCATCTAGGGCTGCTCTTGAGTATTTTACACTTTGCTAAATATTTGTGACCCGCAAAAAAAATAAAGGAACGATTAAAGCTAGTTCGGCCTTTACAAAAAAAAAGGACAACTGAAAAAAAGAAGAAAAGAAAAAGGAAAAAAACATGGCCGAATTTGGGAGAGTTCCTTGTCCATAAATTCAGATTGGGTGATTTAATTTCTTGAGCAATCTCGTGCCCTTACATTGATATCATTGCAATTGGCTAGCGTCTCTCCTATTACTTGGTGCAAAATGAGCTATTGAATTCTCAATTTCAGATCGATTCTATTTAGCTCATTCCTTTGTTGCATCGAGTCACATTGATATTTGCGTGTGCGTTCATACACTTCACTTTAACCTTTTGGATCAGCACTTAGGCAAAGTATTCTAACTTGGATTATTACTTAATTTTACAACATCGAAAAGTCAGATCGTGTAGGATAAATACTTCCAAACCAAGCACCACAAAATATCCTTTGCCATGCAATTGTGAGTCACTTTTGAATCCGCTTGATCATCACTTGTTATTATAGCCACCACCAAGTGTAAGTTTCTTTTGGCCTCAATTCACTTCGGAAAGGTAAGAACTTTACTTGGGAGAGAAAATAGTGAGATTGAGTGTTTCCACATATATATATGTTGCATAACTAACCATGACAGGATATTCAACAATTCGTTTCTCTCGGTGTGAACCAAATAGGAATGAATCTTCAGTATTTCGTTCCTCATGGTATGATTCCAAACCCAACAATTTGTCTCTTCCGTTCTATAGAAGTGAAGATCCAGAGGAGTATCTTGAGTGGGAATGGCGATTGGAGAAAGAGTTTAGAGTTTAGAAGCTTCCCAAAGACCAAGAAGTAATGCGAGCAACTATACAGTTTAAAGACTATGCTTATAGTTGGCGGCAACAATTATCGCGAAAACGATTCATTAGATCTTGGGAAGGTTTGAAGGATGATGCGGATACGCACAAGCTTAGCACTTTTCAGTCAAATACATTATTTCACTGGAAAGAAGTATTGAGCCGCATTAAATATTGTCAGGTGAATTTGTTTCTCAAGGAGTTTCTTTTAATTGATGATGAACTTGGAATACTACATCATGCTATTATTTTATGTATTCTTAGATATGATTCATGTGAAGACTTGGGAGGGCAAAAGGGAGGAGCACAAGGACTTAAACTACAAGTTTTGGATAAGATTTTCAAGCCCAATTCGGATCTCCCACGTGCTCAATCCAATTCAAACTCGGATTCAACTCAGAATTCAATTCGGATTCGGTTCAGGACAGCCTGACAGGCAGTTACTAAAAAGGCCATAACTTTCACAAACTGAGTCCGATTCCGGTGTTCTTGTATTCGTTGGAAAGATAATTTCAAGGGCTACGCAATGGATCTGCCCCACCATCAAATACGTCACGGATAAAAAGTTATGACTGAAACATGGTGATGGTTTAAATTTAGGTTTTTCCTTTTGTGTGAGTTTGTTTCCAAATACATGTAGGGATGTGTTGGAGTTGGTTTAGGACCTCTTGGCCAGCAATGAGGTGGACAGGGTACTATATATTGAGGGTTAGACCCTCATTGTAAGGCAGACCAATTTTATGCATAAGATTGAAACATAGCTATTGCTTGTTCTTTCAACACCAAAGTTCATGCAAGGACTTTGAGAGAGAAATAGTTGATCCATTGTTTGTTCTGCAATTCATCGTTTGTGGTCTCGCGACGAACCATTATCCGGTGTGTTTTGGGCGTAGTCCGAAGAGTTGAGGGTTCGTGCAATGGCGCGACTGTTCAACTAGCGACATCGTCTACTTCACATCAACTATCAACGGTTACTCACTGAGAAGATCGGGCTTCCCGTATCATCAGCGGGCTTTGTCCAAAGTGACCACCATCAAAGACACAACAGACCTCTCGACCTTGACTCTTGACACGCTGTACTCGCATTTCAAGACTCACGAGATTGACGTTGTCTCTCGTAGGTCGAAGTCACAGTCGATGGCTTTGGTCACCGATCCTGTTTCTTCCGTCTCCTGATTCGATTTCTGGTTTCTCCCTTGCTGCTCTCTGTGACGTAACTGATGATCAGTTACAACAGCTTGCGGATGAGCATTTAGCCCTCCTAGCTCGAAAATTTTCCCATGCTTACAAGAGGAGGAGAGACAGAAAGAGAGGAGGACCCGTGATTTGCTTCGAGTGTGGTGGCCCCAACCACATTCGGGCAAACTGCCCCAAGCTGGAGAAGGGCAAGAACGACTATGGCGGTTTGGGCAAGAACGACTATGGCGGTTCGGGCAAGAACGACTACACCGATAAGAACCGCAACAAGAAGCCTCCAGCGCTTCCTCAAGGCAAGAAGAAGTTCCGCAACTTTGGGAAGGCCAAGAAACTGTTCCATCGCGTCCTCACCGTCTTCGACGACCTCGACCTCAGTGAGGTGGAGGGATGGAGCGACGACGATGAGACGGGTGATCAAGACCCCAAGGGCGGCGACGACTTCGCCAGCATGTGCTTCATGGCCCTTAAGGGTGAAGCGAGCGGCAATGGCTGCCGACTCCGACGAGGTAAGCCCCACCTACGACCAGCTTAATGATGTTTTCCTTAAGCTAGGTAGATTCCATGCTAAGTTTAGGGCTAGGTGTACTGAGTTGGAGAAGGAAGTAGCTAGACTATCACGGGAGCTTACTTCACTTACATCTGCTCCCTCCCGTGACGTGCTAAACTAGAGATGAGTAGGATAGTTACTCTTTCATCCCCTGTTGTTGAGACTACGTATTGCACCTCATGTGAGGATAAGGACAATGCGTTTAGAGGTCTTTATACCATGTTGCTCGATATGCCCGAGACTTGTGAAAATTGCAATAACATGAAGTTGAACCTAAAACGGGCAGATCATAAAATTGCTGAGTTGCATGCCTCTTTACTTGAGCCTGTTGTTTCTTGCACAAACTGTCCTAAGTTAACTGCTGAACTTGAATCTATCTCAAAACAGTTTCAAGAAATGATTGACTACAATAAGAAAATGGCTCAGTATGCTTCTAAGGACCCTGTTAGCTCACCATGAAAAAATTGTGATAAACTAAAATCTGACTTGATTGCATTAGATGAAAAATGTGTGAAGCTAACTAAGGACCTTCTAGAAAAATCACATCCTGCTTGTGCCTTCTGTGCTGAGGTGTTGGAAAAGGATAAGGACATGGTAGAGACGTTTAGGAAGAGTTACGAAGACCAAATGGCTAGGATTAGGACTGCCCCTTGTGTGTCCTGCGAAGCCCTCAAGGTTGAGGCAGTCATGCATAAGGATTTCTGACAGCAAGGTGAGTCCACCTGTAGCTTCAGCCTCTCAGAAGGCGAAGCCTCATCATGCTACTTCTACCTCTCAGAAGGTGTAGTATCATTGCACCTTCTGTCAGAAGGATGGACACTTGGTTGACCGATGCTTCAAGCGCGCCAAGATCGCGTGTAGAGACCGTGTTGCAGCTGTTAGGCGTATTCAGGGTCAGCCCCAGACTGTGAGTGCACTTAAGACCAACATCCAGGACTTGGTTCTTTCGAGTTTTCTAGTTTTCATCCTTATGCTCCTTTCGGTCGTGACTTCCACCGTCCTGAGGGTAGATCTCGTTTTCCCCGTCGAGATGGCTACCCGCGGCAAGATCAGCGTGTTGTCGGTGCTCTGACTCGCTCTCCCGTAGCAGTCAGACCCAGCAACAGCTTCAGGTCTGCTCACAGACCTTCTCCTTCTTTGAGCGACGGAGAGCGTAGGGTAGTTAGAGGTCAGTCGTGTGTGACTACTTCTTCTGCTCGACGTGTGACTCAGTATTTGATGCGGATACGCACAAGCTTAGGACTTTTCAGTCAAATACATTATTTCACCGGAAAGAAGTATTGAGCCGTATTAAACATTGTCAGGTGAATTTGTTTCTTAAGGAGTTTATTTTAATTGATGATGAACTTGGAATCCTACATCATGCTATTATTTTATGTATTCTTAGGTACGATTCATGGGAAGATTGGAAGAGCAAAAGAGAGGAGCACAAGGACTTAAACTACAAGTTTTGGATAAGATTTGCAAGCCAAATTCGGATCTCCCACGTGCTCAATCCAATTCAAACTCAGATTCAACTCAGAATTCAATTCGGATTCGGTTCGAACGACTGACGTGCGATTACAAAAAGGCCATAACTTTCACAAACGGAGTTCAAGAACTTCCGGGTGCCTTACGAGCGATCCGCAGTGATAATGGCCCTCCACCCCTTGAGGTGCCGTCTTCCACCGCACCTCGAGGCGATCAGCCTTTGCCTTCCACTCCCTCTGAAGCTAGTGGCTCTGTTCCTACCTCGTCAGCTCACGAGGTAGAGGCCACTTCTTCATCTCATCCTAGACCTCCTAGACACATTCAAAAAGACCATCTTTCTGAGCAGATTATTGGAGACCTTTTTGAGCGAGTCACTCGTTCAAAATCTGGCATGTCTCTTTTCTGTCTCCATTCTGCCTTTGTTGCCTCATTCGAGCCCAATGACATTTATCATGCTCTCTCTGATGAGTCTTGGATCAATGCCATGCATGAGGAGTTAGAGAATTTCGAAAGGAACAAGGTCTGGTCGCTTGTTGAGCCCCCACGTGGTCACAATATCATTGGGACTAAGTGGGTCTTCAAGAACAAGCAGAGTGAGGATGGTGTGGTTATTCGAAACAAGGCTAGACTGGTAGCTCAGGGGTTCTCTCAGGTTGAGGGTCTAGATTTCGAGGAGACCTTTACCCCTGTAGCTAGACTTGAGGCCATTAGAATCTTGCATGCCTTTGCAGCTCTAAGGGTTTCAAGCTTTACCAGATGGATGTCAAGAGTGCCTTCCTCAATGGGTTTATTGAGGAAGAAGTCTATGTAAGACAGCCTCCAGGTTTCGAGAACCCCAAATACCCAACCATGTCTACAAGCTCTCCAAAGCCTTGTATGGACTTAAGCAGGCCCCTAGAGCTTGGTATGAGAGACTTAAGTCCTATCTGTTGAGTCATGGTTTTCAGATGGGTAAGGTAGATAAGACCTTGTTCATTCGTAGGCATGGCACTGACTTTCTGCTCGTCCAGATTTATGTCGATGATATTATCTTTGACGTCTCTTCTCATGCTCTAGTTTCACAGTTCTCGGATGTCATGAACACCGAGTTTGAGATGAGCATGATGGCGCGAGTTGACTTTCTTCCTTGGCTTCCAGATCAAGCAGACTCGGGAGGGTACTTTCTTGCATCAAGGCAAGTACACTCGTGACCTCTTGAGACGCTCTGACATGAGTGATGGTAAGCCGGTGTCAACTCCGATGCCTACCTCAGCTTCACTGATCCAGATGAGGATGGCGAGCCAGTTGATCAAAAGGAGTACAGAAGCATGATTGGCTCCCTCTTATACCTCACTGCCTCGAGACCGGACATACACTTCTCCGTGTGTCTGTGTGCTCGATTTCAACCTTCTCCTCGCGTTTCTCACCACCAGGCGGTGAAGCGCATCTTTCGGTACCTTCGAGCTACCATTGACTATGGTATCTGGTACTCTTCCTCGTCCTGTCTTTCCTTGAGAGCCTACTCGGATGCAGATTTTGCCAATTGTAGGATAGATAGAAAGAGCACTTCTGATACCTGCCAATTCATTGGCACTTCTCTTGTTTCTTGGTCTTCGAGGAAGCAGTCTGGTATTGCACAGTCCACTGCAGAGGTCGAGTACGTTGCTGCAGCCAGTTGCTGTAGCCAAGTGCTATAGATGGTCTTGACCCTGCAGGACTTTGGGTTTGTTATCGACAGTGTTCCACTCCTTTGTGATAACACTTCTGCGATTAACATTGCTAAGAACCCAGTGCAGCATTCTCGGACCAAGCATATTGATATCAGATATCACTTCCTTCGAGACCATGTGGAGAAGGGTGACATAGTGCTTCAGTTTGTGGAGAGTAACCACCAGTTGGCTGATATCTTTACAAAGCCTTTGGATAGCTCTAGGTTTTCAGCTCTGCGGGGAGAGCTTAGGGTGGTTTGTCCTTATGGACAGCTGTGAGGGGGAGCTTTGTGTTTTACTGCTTTATCATGTTAATTATGTTCTTATGCCTTTCTGTTGCATTGCATACGGGTGCATCTGGGTTAGTCCTCCTAGTATAGATTAGAGTGTTTCGCACGTCTAGTTGTTTAGACTTCTTACTCTTATCTTGTGTCTCTAGGATACTGCTTATTAGCTGTTTCTCTTCTCACTAGGTTGAGCTCACTCACTGCTTGTAGGTTCTAGCAAGGGTTGGGCCACCCTTGGGTAGACAGGGTACATGTTTGCTCCTTAGTGTGTTAGAGGATCAGTTGATAGTCCTAGAGTCATATGGGGTAGATGAGAGTCAGTCTGAGCCATAGTATCTTCTATATCTCGTCTATGCTTTAAGGACTGCCTACCTTAATTTCTTTGCCAGCTTCTCGTTTTTATTGCTTTGGTTCAGGGGGAGTTCATTGGGAACTTCTAAATCTTAATATTGACATAACTCAACTGGAACTAAGAGTTGCATCACATGTTAAGGGGGAGGTAGATTTTCTTGCATTTACATATCATTCTGCATTGTAATATAACTACATGGAGCCTTGATTATTATCATATTATGACATGTTTACAATGCTTTACATCTTGCCATGATATGTGCTTGATTGCTAGATTTATCATGACTTTATATGTGTAGACTAGTCTTTGCCATGATAAGTTAATTAAAATACACAACTTGAATTAAATCATGTCATGATAGCTTTTGCAACTAGTCTATCCTTAGTTATCCTTTTATGATTCATGCTATGTCAAATAGGCTGAGTTGTGTCTTGAATCTTTTATTGAGCCTTAGAGTGAGCTATGCTAGTTCTTTTATGAAGCATGAGTTAGTTTTTAACTCCTTGTTCTTGAACTATATTCAGTATAAGCAAAAAGATCTCTTTTGTGCGAAAAAAACTGATCTCACCAATTCTTTCTCATGAGACTGCTTGCCATTGCACTCGGCATGAACTCAGGGGGAGTTTTGGATGACCAAGATCATTTTCTTAAGCTCCTAGCTTGGAATGGTCGTATAAGGCTTGAGATCTAGCACATGACTTAACAAAATCGGTTGGAAACAACTATGAGTTTATAAAAGGAAAAACAAATCAATTGTGCAAAATTTGTGTAATTACAAAATGATCAAGTGCTTGAACAAGTGATTCGTCTTAGGACTTGTAGCACTCTAAGTTGGCTCAATTCTAGCTTCTCAGTTCCACTTAGATTATTGACATGGCTTGCGTCATCTTTGGATACCTTTGGCTAGACCTCTTGGATAACTTGACATGCAAAGAAATTCGATTAAATTTCATATTATGACTTATTTGGCTTAGCTTGTCTATACATACTTTGTCATGATCTTGATAGCATTCTATGTTATTATGGCTTGGTGTAATACTTCCATAGTCATTTTGGATAATCTTCATGGCTCTAATGCTTAATTTGAATAAAATACAGTCATTTTATCCAAGTCATGATTTCTTTTCCTCCTTGCATCTTGATGATCTTATTGCCAAAAGGGGGAGAAAAATGGAGAAAAAGCTATCTCTTTGGGATTTTCTAGAGCTGTTGAGGAAAACTTGTTCCTTCTATTTTTGCTCTAGCATTCTCTCTTGTCTACATGGTCATAAGCCTCGTTGCATTTTCTTTGGACCATGTATGACTTCCAAACTCAACCTTATATGCTTTTTCAGTGTTTTTCAATATACTCATCAAGGGGGAGATTGAGAGACCATGTGAGGGGTGCTCCCATGTTTGCGATGAGTAATTGACGAGAGTTCTGGAAAGTTTGAGTTTGGTTTGGTCGGTTCGCGCCAAGTCAGTGAATGGCGCAGTTTGGTTCGGTTGAACCTGGTCGAACGCGGTCGAAGGTGTCTAGGACGGTCGTTCTTTTTCTCGATCGGTAGTTCGGACTTTTTCGTATTTGAGTATTTCTCCTAATGCTATTGTTGATTCCATTATCTCGAGCGGTGCTATGTAATGATTTTCTTATCTGTGATGGCATGCAGGACATCGAGGCGGAGTCGTGGCGAGGCACGGGATGACCGGACTAGGCGCGGGCGGTGCTGAGGTCAGAACGGTCGGGATGTGCTGAAGACGGCGCGGACTCGAAGTGGTTGCGAGGCGTGCACAGCAAGGAGCGAGGAAACTTCCCGGAAGGTGCAGCAGGAGCGTTTTGGGAAAAGCGCAAGACTGCAAAAGCGGAAGCGTATTCGGTTCGAGTTAGCGGATAAAGCAATAGGGTTGTTGGCACTAATGGGTAAAGTGATGTTGTGAACCCATTAGGGGCCACTATAAAAGGAGAGGTAGAGGCATGTGGAGAGATTGAGAGTTAGGGTTTTCTTTGCTCTTCATGTGTGTGAGTTTTTTCCTTTTTGCTAGTGAGAGTTGGTGAAAGGTGTTGGCTGAGTAGTAGCAGGGTGTATTTCCTGCATATGTGTTCTTGCTGATTTTCGTTTTGCGTTTGGGAAGATGTGAGATGGCTAAAAGATGAACCTGTGTAATCATTTACCCATTTGAGAAATCTTGTGTTTGAGCTTATTTGGTTTCTTGCATTTCCCTGTGGTCTCACTTCAGCTACAATTGTTCTCGCTACTCTCTGCTCCTTTCTGTGTTTTCTCTTCTTTATTCTTGAGTCTTTCGCTGCTCTCTGTTTCTTTCTTGCTTCATTTTGTTTACAAGCCATGAGGTGAGAATCAGCAGATTATTCCTTGTCTCTGTAACCGGAAACTGTTCTCCAAGGTATCTTGGCTAGCATCTTCCAGAGAGGAAGGATTTCCTTGTTATCTTATGATCCTCTGCAAACTTCCTCTGTTTTCGTTTGTGCTAGGGTTTACTGTTACTACAAACAGAGCATCCTTTGTTCTTTGTTTTATCAGCTGAGGAAATCAGTTTTTCACATTTGCTTACTTTCAGTTTTTCAATTTTTTGCCTTTTACTCTCTTCTCGGCAAAATCAGTCTTTCTATGCTTTCATTTGATACATGTCTGCAGTCTCAAATTTCAGTTGATCCTTCTATGATCTATTTTCGGTTGCTGTGTACTTTTCGGCAGTTGCTTCTGAATTTACTGTTTTCATTTTCAGTTTGCTTTCGGTTCAAAGCTGCAGCAAAGTGCTGCTTCCTGTGTCTTCTTTTTCTTTGCCGAACTGACCTTACAACCTGTTCTTTTTCCTCTGAAATCTGTCAGCTATTTTAGTTAAAGTGCTGTTCAATGACCCTGAGAAAACACAGCAATCATGCAATCTGTTTTCTGTTTTTACTTTGCTGTTTGCAGCCGAGTATAGCATGTTTCAGCAGAATTTTGGTTCAGTCTCTTTTGCTGTTTTCAGCAGTACCTATTCTGAATACTCAGTGACTGCAGTTTGTAATACTTCTTCTTTGATTTCGGCTGCAATTCTTGATTAGCTGCTGCTCTTTACTCGTTGCATACCAACTGCATTTCCTGTATTCCTCTCTCTGCTTTTGTCTCGGCAACTTGCAGCATTAGGCCTTTTCATTTTAGGCTAAGTTGTTATGATCTTTTGTTAGCCAAGCTTGATATCTCTCCACTGTTATTATTCAGTCTTTCTTCGATCAATCGGCAAATTATCTCTCGACCTTCAGTAAGCGAACTTCTTGCTTCATAGCTTCCATAGCAATTGGAGGAGAAAAATCGTGGAGATTTTGGGACAATCATTGAAGGCACCATTCACCCCCCTCTGTTGCCATTTACGATCCTACAGGCATATTCAGGGTCAGCCCCAGACCTTGAGTGCACCTAAGACCAACATGAGGCTTAGGGTTGATCGCACTGAGGTGTTTAAGCAACATCGAGGACTTGGTTTTTCCGGTGTTTCTGATTTTCATCCTCGATTTGCCTCCAGTCATGACTTCCGCCGTCCTGAGGGTAGATCTCGTTTCCCCCCTCGAGATAGCTACCCGCGGCGAGATCAACATGATGCTGGTGCTCCGACTCGCTCCTCCATACCAGTCGGACCCAGCAACAGCTTCAGGTCTTGATGTGACCACGCCACAAACACATATGACCACAGCGCCCAATATCAAGATTGAACTAAAGGTGAACTCGTTTCTTCAGCTTCAACACATTTTAAATGAGAATATGATGCTACCTAATGATGAAAATATATATTTTTACAGCCCCACATCACTTTTGCACCAATTCAAGCAAGAGTTCAACTTGGACACGATTTGGAATCCAATTCGGCCTCCAGATCAATTCGGATTCAGCTTGATGGCCCAACTTCAAAAGTGCATAACTTTCATATACAGAGTCCGTTTGAGGTCCACGAGTACTTGTTGGAAAGCTTTTCTCGTCCTCTTTCCAATGGATCAAGCCTCAGCTCCAAATTCCTTCTGTGCGCACTGTAATCTTCAAAAGAATATGCTACATCACCTGGTTGGGTCAAATTGGGCCTTGTCATTGGGCCCAAAGGGGAGGTGCCCCCCTCCTAGGCCCGTACTGTTCACAGGTACTGTTTATGTGAACAGTACCATGAATAGTACCACCCCTTGTTTCTTAGTATTGCGCAGCCCTCCCTCCCCTATTTAAGGAGGTCGCACCCTTCTAGTTTTCTTGGATTTCATTGAGTTTTGGTTTCGCCCTTGTGTAAACTTCTGTTCTTCAGTTGTGTCGGACGACCACCTGTCAAGACAGCCTTCGGAATCCCACCTGTTGAACTCAATAAAAATATTTGCAATTCCAGACTGCTTCTTATCTTGTTCTTGCTTGTTCTTCGGTTGCATGCAGGAATAGACCTTCGTGGTCAGGTCAACCGCGTTCTTGGCACGGTTGATAACGACTTCGAGTGTGGTTTAGCGATTGCTAAAGCGCAGCGACGTCGTCTGGTTGTAGTCGGATCGCAAAAGTCACCTCCACCAAAATCGGTTATCATCCTATCGGAAGATCGGGACCCCATCGCCCATCGGTGGTATCGAGCTTGAGTTGACCGGTAGGAATTTCTTGTATCCCTAGTTAGTAGATTGTTTTTTTTATTTCCTATAGTCCAAAAATACGCCCACAAAAGAGTTAATTTCATTGTCCAAACCCGTTGTGCCTTTCAATCTATTAGTTTTGGTTTGCTAAATTGAATTTGTGTCCGTCTTAGCATTGTCTAATTGTCGGTCATATCTTTGTTCCTATAAAAAAAATCCAAACAAAAATTTTCCCCACCCCAAACCTTAATGCCAATTCGGCTGATTTCTCCTTCCTCTGCAGCCACCATCAAAAACACCATATCTTTTGATTCCGAGATCCTTTTTAAGTGAAACCACCGCCATTTGATAGATAACTTCTTTATCCATCTGTCCCTAAAATTTCGCTTCATTCCATAAGGCAGTCAAAATATATCTGTGGCGAAAGTTGACCTAAATTTCTGAATTGAATCTGCAACAGTCGGCACTTGTGATTTTTGTGGGAATGTTGCAGTCGTTTTCCAGAACTTGGTCCCAAAACAAAAGTTGTAGAAAAATCCGTCAGGAAACGGTGAAAAAAAGTATCATTGAAAAAGAGGCAATTGAAAGAAAGGTACGGCCAAAATACCGATGTGCTGTCTAGTGGACAGAAATCTTCAGTTTTCAGTTTTGGGTCAATCCTTGTGTTTTTCAATTCCAAATTGCATTCTATTGAATTATCTTGTGTCTATCACTCCTATATTTTGTTATACACTTATTTAGCCTTCATCCATCCTTGTTTGATCAGCAACATAGGTTAAGTGCTAGATACGAACTAGAATTCAATTATATGCAATTTCTGAAATTAATTGATTATTTTCAATTTGCAACAAAATACATAGCCTATCCAAGTTCCACTTCTCAACTAACCAAACAGGTCTCGCTGTACCGGCAATCGCTATACCATTCACCTAAGTCAGATTTATCACGAACCAGCCACCTGTTTGCTTTGATAAGAACTTGTAAGAATTTGGTAAGAGCTTGAGAGATGCATTAGTTGATTTGAGCCTCCATATGCTAGTAGTTGATAGGAACATATACTTGTCATTTGTTTCCTTATTTTCTACTAACCATGGCAGGTTCACGGGATGATTACGAGATAGATCTACATCTTCGAGCCATTGACCGGGAACTCAAAAAAATTCGTGAGGAAGATGCACGCTTGAGACAAGCTTCTTCACTACGGGAGGTATATGATCATGATAGTACGTCCGGTAAAACTAAAATCACTTTGCCATCCTTTGCTGGTGAATTTGATCCTGATGCCTATATTGACTGGGAGATAGCACTAGATAAACAATTTGAATATTATGATTGGTCTGATAGGCAAAAGATTAGAGCTGCCACTAGTGTTTTTATTGATGATGCAATACTTTGGTGGAAGTACTTAAGTAAACTTGGAAGAGTGCCTCAAACGTGGCATGCATTAAAGAAACTTTTAAAAGATCACTTTGTTCCTAAATATCATCTTGATTATTTGCCGCCTAAATTGCAACATTTAAAACAACAGTAGAAGCGTAAGGAATATTATCATGAATTAAAAACTCGTTTATTGCGTTGTGGCTTAGATGAACATGCTGAAGTTACAGAGAATAGATTCTTATGTGGTCTTAATAAAGAAATTCAGGACCTTCTCATTCACGAAGAATATAATTCTCTCCCTCATTTGTTTATACTTGCTTGTAAGGTTGAAAGTCAGATTGAGGAGAGATTGAGAGTGCTTGATGATAAGAAATATGAGAACAAACCCGTGTTTGTGCCTCTTTCTATGACTAATAACTTGCAGGTAGTTGAGAACCATGTCGAAGAGGATCATGAGCTGATTGAACCATTGACTCCATTGGTTGAGAACGAAGATGAGGAGATGAATGCACCTACGTCATCTGAGGAGAGCCAAAAAGGTAAAGATCATGGTGCTATCATCACTCACGGTGAGTATGCTTGTGACGAACTAAAATTATGCAATGTTCATACTATTTTAGAGCAAAACTTAGTGGAAAACAATTCTGACACGCCCATATCTCAAGTAGAGAATTCACACTACATTGATTTGAGTGTTGAGAATGAGTTGAGTGCACCTTGTCAAAAATTATTGAATTGCCTGTTGTTTTGAGTGATTCATGTGATGAATTAATTGCATACAATGATCATGTGGCTATGGTTAGAGATAAAGAAGTTTTGACTAGAATTTCTCCTGCCAATTCATTGTGTTACATCATGTTGGATCTACCTATGAAATTGTCACATGCTACGGAGAAAGTTTCTGAACTTGCATGTTCGAAATTCTTGTTTAGTGCCTACACCCCTGGGTATAAGTTTAATTTAATTGGAGAATATGGTGTAGAAAATCTATTTCTTGTATATCGAATATGCATAACTTGTGATCACATGGATGAATTGAAACTTGCTGTTTTGACCAACGCTTGTATGCTCAATCTTGTTCATTATGAAAGAAAAATAAAATTTAGTGATCATTCAATGCCTATGCGTTCTTCTTTTGTCGAACCATCTAACATTGACAATCTGAATAATGAAATTGATGTATGTAAGAACATGCAAATCTTTTCAACCTTACTAGATGAATTTGTTGTTGCTCAATTGAAATCTGATTATATGGATAAACGTTGTTTGATTCTAAAAGTTGTAGCTTCGCCCATATGTGCCACCACTGCAAGTTTACAACTTCAGAGACTTGAATTGCATAAATGTTTCACTTACATTTGCAAAACTAGTTGCAATAATTGCTGTGTGAGAAATTTTGATTTGCTCATAAACATATATGATTACTCTTGGGTTAATAAAACAGTGAGCTTTTATGATCGCTGCTGTTTAATAACATTAATTCTGCAACAACGAAGAACTACTAAAACGAATGACATATACATATACCATGCATACACCTTGGCTTCTTTGTTACCATGCAAGAAGGGAAGGATGATGAGAACATGTACTCTATGGACACAATCATATTTGTTGTGCTTGTAGTTCCAATTACAAGAATTTCTACGCATCCCTTAAATTATCAGATTTATGATCAAGATCATACAACACGTGAGGCTACACATATGTTAAAACCGAGGACGGTTTTCGGTCAAGACGGGGAGGATGATGTGACCACGCCACAAACACATATGACCACAGCGCCCAATATCAAGATTGAACTAAAGGTGAATTCGTTTCTTCAGCTTCAACACATTTTAAATGAGAATATGATGCTACCTAATGATAAAAAAATATATTTTTATAGCCCCACATCACTTTTGCACCAATTCAAGCAAGAGTTCAACTTGGACACGTTTTGGAATCCAATTCAGCCTCCAGATCAATTCGGATTCAGCTTGATGGCCCAACTTCAAAAGTGCATAACTTTCACATACGGAGTCCGTTTGAGGTCCACGAGTACTTGTTGGAAAGCTTTTCTCGTTCTCTTTCCAATGGATCAAGCCGCATCTCCAAATTCCTTCTGTGCGCACTGTAATCTTCAAAAGAAGGTGCTACATCACCTGTTTGGGTCAAATTGGGCCTTGTAATGCTTGGGCCCAAAGGGGAGGTGCCCTCCTCCTAGGCCCGTACTGTTCATGGGTACTGTTCACGTGAACAGTACCGTGAATAGTACCACCCCTTGTTTCTTAGTATTGCGCGGCCCTCCCTCCACTATTTAAGGAGGTCGCACCCTTCTAGTTTTCTTGGATTTCGTTGAGTTTTGGTTTCGCCCTTGTGCAAACTTCTCTTATTTCTTGGTCTTATAGGAAGCAGTCCGGTGTTGCACAGTCCACCGTAGAGGCCGAGTACATTGCTGCCGCCATCTGCTGCAGCCAGGTACTTTGGATGGCTTCGACTCTACGGGACTTTGGGTTAGTCATAGACAGTTTTCCACTACTTTGTGATAACACATCTGCCATTAACATTGCCAATAACCCAGTGCAACATTCTTGGACCAAGCACATTGATATCAGATTCCATTTCCTTAGAGACCATGTAGAGAAGGATGACATAGTGCTCCAGTTTGTGGAGAGTGACCACTAGTTGGCTGATATCTTTACAAAGCCTTTGGATAGCTCTAGGTTTTCAGCTCTGCGGGGAGAGCTTGGGGTGGTTTGTCCTTATGGACTGCTGTGAGGGGGAGCTTTGTGTTTTACTGCTTTATCATGTTAATTATGTTCTTATGCCTTTCTGTTGCATTGCATACGGGTGCATCTGGGTTAGTCCTCCTAGTATAGATTAGAGTGTTTCGCACGTCTAGTTGTTTAGACTTCTTACTCTATGCTTTATCTTTTATGCTCCTGTTTCCTTCTGATGCATTGCACAAGGGTGCATGCGGGTTGAGTTCACTCACTTCTTGCGATCTTGCGAGGGTCGGTCACCCTCGGGTAGATAGGGAATGTGTTTACTCCCTAGTGTGTTAGTAGACCAGCTATTAGATCTAGATTCATATGGGGTAGATGAGAGTCAGTCTGAGTCATAGTTTTCTCTATATCTTGCCTATGCCTTAAGGACTGCCTTCTGTTTTCTTTACAAGCTTTTCGCATTTATTGGTTTGGTTCAGGAGGAGTACATTTGGGATTTTCTGGATCTTAATGTAGACATAACTCTACTTGAACTAAAAGTGTTTCACATGTTGAGGGGAGCTGGATTTTCTTGCATTTCATGTTGCATTGTAATATAACTACATGGAGCCTTGATTATTATCCTATTATGACATGTTTACGATGCATTACATCTTGCCATGATATGTGCTTACTTGCTAGATTTATCATGACTTTATATGTGTAGACTGGTCTTTACCATGATAAGTTGATTAAAAATGCACAACTTGAATTAATTCATGTCATGGTAGCTCATGAGACTAATCTGTCTTTAGTTATCCTCTTATGATTCACGCCATGTCAAATAGCCTGAGTTGAGTCTTCAATCTTTATTGAGCTTTAGAGTGAGCTATGCTGGTTCTTTTATGATGCATGAGTTAGTTTTTAACTTCTTGTTCTTGAACTACATTCAGCATAAGCAAAAAGATCTCTTTTGTGCGAAAAAACTGATGTCACCAATTCTTTCTCATGAGACTGCTTGCCATTGTACTTGGCATGAACTCAGGAGAGTTTTGGATGACCAAGATCATTTCCTTGAGCTTCTAGCTTGGAATGGTCGCATAAGGCTTGAGATGACTTAACAAAAAATCTGGTTGGAAACAACTATGAGTTTATAAAAGGAAAAACAAGTCAATTGTGCAAAATTTGCTTAATTACAAAATGATCAAGTATTTGAACAAATGCATCTTTGAACTTGTAGCACTCTAAGTTGGTTCAATTCTAGCTTCTCGGTTCCACTTATATTATTGACATGGCTTGCATCATCCTTGGATACCTTTAGCTAGACTATGATCTTGGATAACTTGACATGCTAAGAAAGTTGACTAATTCTCCGATTATGACTTATTTGGCTTAACTTGTCTATACGTACATTGTCATGACCTAGATAGCATTCTATTGTCTTATGGCTTGGTGTAATACGTCAAAAGTCATTTGGATAATCTTCATGGCTCTAATGCTTAATTTGAATAAAATACAGCCATTTCATCCAAATCATAATTTATTTTCCTCCTTGCATCTTGATGATATTATTGCCAAAAGGGGGAGAAAAATGGAGAAAAAGATAGTTTATGGGATTTTCTATTGCCAAATACAGCCATTTTGTATGGACTTTGGTTGCCAGGCCTTAGGCTATAGCCCAGGTAGCCCGAGGCCTAGCTCCGCCACTGGAAGGAATGATGAGGAAGGGATCGAGATTTTGGTGGTCTTCGTCCAGGTAACGATCTGAATTTTTTATCACTGGATTGTTAATTTTTTTTAGTAGCTATTAGAGTTAGGATTAGAGGGGGGTTTAGCCAGTTTTGTCAGAGATTCGATTAGTGGATTGATCTGTCTGCCTTAATTTTCAATTGCGGTTTCGCGAACTGCGTAGGTTTAATTTGGGAATATCATCTACTAGAAAGTTATAGAAAATTTTGATAGCTTTCTGTAGAATATTTATTCATGTCGATCTGGGGAATATATTTTGAGTTATAAATTTTGTAAGCCTACCATCTCCAAAATTATCATTTGTTGGCAGCACATATTAATATGTAGATTGAAAATAGAAAATAGAATAATTTAGGGATGTAGTCTTCATGAAAAATGTAGGTAATTTCTTAAGGATTCCAGAAAATCCAAAAACATGGTTTTCGGACAAGTAGAACCGATGTTTTGAATTTTGGAAGACTACGGTCCAGAACCGGGTTGCTACTGGATGCAATCATGGGAAATTATTTATTTGACTAATTTAAAGGTAGAATTAAAACTTTGTTATAACTAGAAAGTGGTAGAGATTTTTTTTAGTTTATGAAAATGTTATGGTTCAATATATTTGCATGTGTAGATTAAAATATATGAAATTATTAAGTCTGTTGTCTTGAGGATGATAGATCCATCTTTTAGATTAAAAACGGGGGTTTAGTTGATTTAATCTGGACATGTGATCAATTAGGATGTTGTAGAAAATTTTGTATAGATTTTAGAAGTGGTGTGGTTTGTTATAGTACAATGTGGGAGTTGAAAGTTATGATAATTTTAATGCCAGGACAGCAAGTGAGACTGTCCATTAAAGGGGGAAAGTTGTGGATTTAGTAAGCGTGTAGGAGTGTTATCGGTTAAGCGTTGTATTGTATTGATTGTATTGAGTTTGTGTGTTTACTGTGGGAAGAGTGACTTCAGCGTCGGTGTCACCTTCTAATCAACCCGATCATCGCAACTAGAGAGGCAAGTGCGTAGAAAAATGATAGTTGATGGTTAATAATTGTTCATAGATGTTGATTTAATTATGTCATTCAATATTTAGTCATATTTTATTCAGTGTGATAATAATTTTGATGATAAATGTGATGTGTGTTAAAATGATGGAAGATTGCATTCATGACATGATATATACATTACGAGCCAGGGCAGTGAAAAAGTCAAATAGTTATAAGTAAAGCTATTTGACTATTCCAGCATGCTCATGAGTAAGACCTACAAAGGTAGACACCTCCACGGGAGTAGAGAGAAAGACATATTTTGGTAGGCACCTTCACAGGATAGAGGTAGAGAGTGACATCGATGGGTGTGCCCTCCGATATACCGTTATAAGCTACAGAAGGAGACATGAGCATTGCATTGCACTAAAAGAAATTGAGATGAGAAAAGAGAGTGGAGGAAATTGAAAAGTGAAATGAGTATGTTGTTGTTCCTATTGTTTTATTGTGTAATTGCTGAGTCATGAACTCACTCTTACTTATTTGTTGTTTTTAGGTGATCATTGATGGCAACATGCATTGCGTGAGAGTAGAACATGAAATTTTGCACTTTTGTAGCTCTTCACTCCACCTAGCAATCCATCCCTCTAGCGTCATCAAGTGGGAGCTAGTTCCTGTGGTGTCCTCGGTTGCATCTTCTTGGGGGTCAGTTCAGATGCTGGCGGCCACTCCATTGTCGCAGCCTCCTCTAGCTTGGGCTCCTCCTGTAGCGTTTCCTGTGAAGCCTCCTGCCTCGTATTATTGGCACCCTACACCGTCTACACTGCATCTGATCGCTGCACCTCTAGCAACTCTTGCACTTCCACCGTCGAGTGTCAGGGCTTCCACCGTCCTGACACCATCTGGAGTCTACGCTATGCCTACACCTAAGACTATTGGTGTCCTAACATGGTGACATGTACTATACCTGTGGATTCCCATGAGGCCTTGGCTCTTTTGATTCTAGAGCTACCTACTTATTTGTGTCACTAGAGTTTGCTAGGAGAGCGAACTTGGGTATGCAGTAGATTTCTTAGTCAGTTCTCCAGAGGTCTCATCGCTAGTTTCACAGTTTGTCCTGATTGTACTGTTACCATTGATGATGAGGATTTTACTACCAATTTGATGGTTATTCAGCTAGCACCTTTCATTGTTATCCTTGGCATGGACTGGTTGTCTACTACCGTGCCAAGATCTGTTACTTCTAGAAGACTGTAAACATGCAAGATCTGTCTGGCGAGGAGATGGTCTTTCAAAGGAGTGCACTGTCGAATTCTCTATTTGTGTTGGCCAGTCTGTTTCCTGGCCGACGGGCGTCGAGGATTGGGTTGCTTTGGTCTTTTGACATGAAATTCATTGCATTGAGGAGATCCTAGTATTGTGCGATTATCGTAATGTTTTCCCTACCTCTAGAGTGGAATATGGAGTTCCGGATTGATCATGTTGCTGGTACTCAGCCTATTTCTTTGTCTCCATACTGTTTGGCTTGATGCTTCCAAGATGAATTGAAGAAGCAATTGGACGATTTGCTATCCAAAGGGATGATCCAATATAGTGTGTCAGCTTGGGGAGTGCATGTCCTATTCATAGAGAAGGATGGAAGTTGGCGTATGAATGTTGACTATAGCGCTCTCAACCAGTTGACTATCAAGAACAGATATTCTTTGCCTCGTATTAATGATTTATTTGATCAATTGAAGGGAGCCAACGTGTTCTCTAAGATTGACCTTCTGTTTGGGTACAACAAATCCATGTTCGGGAGCATGATATTGAAAAGTTGACTTTCTCCACCAAGTATGGGTGCTATCAGTATAAAGTTATGTCTTTTGGATTTTCTCCACCAGATATGGGTGCGGTTTTTGTGGAGACAATGAATAGTATGCTGCATCAGTACCTTGATGTCTTCGTGTTGGTATTCATTAATGATATCATGATCTATTCCAAGTCTGAGGAGGAACATAAGCAGGATTTGAGGCTTGTGCTTGAAACATTTAGAAAGAATTAGTTCTATGCCAAGCTGAAGAAATGCGAGTTTTGGATCTCAGAAGTGGGCTTTCTGGTTCATGTGATTAACCGATAAGGTATTTTCATTGATCCTAGCAAGATGTCTTTAGTGGTGGACTAGAAGAGGTTATCTAATGTCAAGGAAGTGAGTAGTTTTCTGGGCGTAGAAGGATATTATCAGTGTTTTGTGGAGGGTTTTTACATAATTACCAAGCTGATGTATCAACTAACACAGAAAGGCATGAAGATCCAATCGACAGATGATTGTGGTTGCGGCTCTTGTACTTTAAAGGAGAAGTTGGTGACTGCTCCTGTTCTCACCCTCCCTAAGCTAGGGAAGCACTTCATAGTCTATTCTAATGCTTCTTGAATTGGGTTTGGTTGTGTGCTCATGCAAGATGGCAGTATGATTGCTTATGCGTTGAGGCAGTTGAAGAAAACATGAGCAGAACTATCCTACCCATGATTTAGAGCTTACCAAGTGGTCTTTGCTCTAAAAATTTGGCGGCATTATTTATATGGTGAGACCTGTGATATGTTCACTGAGCACAAGGTCCTCAAGTATATCTTCGCTTAGAAAGATTTGAACTTGAGGCCGAGGAGGTGGTGGAATTGATCAAGAATTATGATCTCGCCATCTAGTACCATCCAGGCAATGCAAATGTGATGGCTAATGATGTTAGTCATAAGGTAACACCCCCTACTCTGAGTTGCCTGATTGCTGATTTTGAGTGCATGGAGATCTCCTATTGCTTTGCGGGGACCGCTCAGGCTAAGACTCGCTTGCTTCTGGAGTCTGCTATTCCGAGCGGGTGCAGGAAGCACAACATCATGATCGGATGATCAAGAAAGTAAGGAAGCGCCTGGATAAGGGAAAAAGGGGATATTTCAGCATTATTATGTTTGGTGGATTGCGGTTTAAAGGCCACCTTTGTGTGCCACATAACGCTCAAGTTAAGTCTGATACCCTAAAAGAAGCTCATCATACCTCGTACAATGTGCATCCGAGTGAAACCAACATGTATCAGGATTTAAAGAAGAGTTTCTGGTGGAAAAGAATGAGAGTGGACATTGCTCAGCATGTGGTTTCCAGCAGGGTTTGTCAGCAATTCAAGGCAGAATATAAGTGTCAACTAGGATTGTTGCAGCCTTTGGAGGTTCCACTACGGTCATGGGATGATATATCCATAGACTATATGGTTGGCTTATCTCGCATGCAGCGAGGGAAAGATACTATTTGGGCTGTGGTGGACTAGTTCAACAAGTTGTGCACTTTATTCCTATCCGTATGACAAATACGTTGAGCGATTTGGCTCCTATTTATGTATGAGAGATAGTGTGGTTGCATAGTGTGCCTAAGACCATTATTTCAGATTGGGATGCAAATTTTTTCTGCAAGTTTTGGGAGAGTTTGCATAGTACTTTGAGCATGCAACTTCGTATTAGCATTGCGTTTCACCCTCAGACAGATGGGTAGTCCGAGTGCACTATCCAGAAACTAGAAGATATGCTTAGGTCCTATATCTTGTCATGGAAGGGGAGTTGGTAGGATCACTTGGCACTGGCAGAGTTTGCCTACGACAACAGCTATCATGCCAGTATTTGAGCTGCATCGTTTGAGGTCCTGTATGGATGAAGGTATAGATCACCGTTGTGTTGGGATGCTGTTGGTGAGAGTGCAATTCTGGATCTCGATTGAGTTCAGCAATTGTTGACTGAGTGACAGAGATTAAGTAGAATCTGCTTGCTGCTTAGAGCTGATAAAAGAGTTATGTTGATGTGAGGAGGCAGGAGTTGGAGTTTGTGGTGGGGGATTAAGTGCTCTTTAGAGTGTCTCCCACCAAGGACATTATGTCGTTTGGTACCAAAGGGAAGCTTAGCTCCAGGTAAGTTCGACCATTGCCGATCGTAGCATGAATGGGGAAGTTGGCTTATCGGTTGGACCTTCTTGAGTTTATGTGTGGTATGCATGATGTATTCCATGTCTCCATGTTGAGAAAATATCTGAGAGATTCAGAGCACAAGATATTGCTAGAGCAGTTGACCATTGAGCAAGAGTTGACATTCGAGTCCCATCTAATGTGGATTCTGGGGGAGTCGAAGTGAATATTGAGGCACAAGACATGAAGTATGTCAAGGTGCTCTGGTCGCATAAGAATGAGTGGAAAGCAACTTAGGTATTGGAGTCTCACATGCATAACAAGTATTCTGAGTTCTTCATTTTAGGCATATGTGTTGTTGATACGGGGGTCGCCCGATCTTCTCGACGTAGGATGGATACTCACGGGAGTCTTGATGAATCGTAATGATCCTCCAATGCCAATGCAAGGGACGAACACTCTTTAATCCACCAAAACACACTCGTGTTGATTTCACGACCACCTGCGAAGATCTATCGTGCACCCAATTCCCAACGGAAAGGCTGAACGATCTTGATTGAAGAAAATCACTCCTAATTCCCTATGGAACTTCGGTAGCAATGCTAACTCGAACAAACTTTAGTAGATTCATTATTCTCAAACTTGGTCTCCTTACAATGGGGGTCTAACCCTCAATATATAGTTCCCTCTCCACCTCATGGCTGGCCAAGAGGTCCTAAACCAACTCCAACTCATCCCTACATGTATTTGCAAACAAACTCACACAAAAGGAAAAACCTAAAATTAAGCCATCACAATGTTTCAATCATAACTTTTAATCCCTGACGAATGTTAAGGTGGGGCTAGATCCATTGCGTAGCCCTTGAAATTATCTTTCCAACGAGTACAAGAACACCTGAATCGGACCCCGTTTGTGAAAGTTATGGCCTTTTTAGTAACTGCCGTGAGGCTGTCTCGAACCGAATCCGAATTGAATTCTGAGTTGAATCCGAGTTTCAATTGGATTGAGCACGTGGGAGATCCGAATTTGGCTTGAAAATCTTATCCAAAACTTGTAGTGTAAGTCCTTGTGCTCCTCCCTTTTGCCCTCCCAAGTCTTCACATGAATCATACCTAAGAATACATAAAATAATAGCATGATGTAGTATTCCAAGTTCATCATCAATTAAAAGAAACTCCTTAAGAAACAAATTCACCTGACAATATTTAATGCGGCTCAATACTTCTTTCCAGTGAAATAATGTATTTGACTGAAAAGTGCTAAGCTTGTGCGTATCCGCATCATCCTCCCCTTCTTCAAGAAAAGCTGTCCTCGGCTTTTGGTAGCCTGAAATTGTACTAAGCAAAGAATACAACGCATATGCATTGTATATATATTTGTCATCAACACTTCTTTTGCTTAGCATATCAAGAACATCTAAAGGCGTAGTAGATAAAAAGAACAACACATATGCATGGTATATGTATGAACCAATTATCGTGTCATTCTCGTTGTTCCACACAAACAAATTAATATAACGACAACCATATGATGTATACACTGCAACATTGTCTTTCATATCATTCTCCCTCCCATGAGAAAAAGTCGTCCTCGACTTTGCTAGGCACATGGACAAGTCATTAATGGGCCAAACCAAATTATGTTGTTCAAATATGGGGGAGAAAATTTTTAGTTCCTTCCATGCTTCAACTGCGCTACTCTGATTATTTGTACATGATTGTACATTAAAGGATGAATAAGTAGGGTTAAGAAATCTTTTGAAACATGCAGCACTATTGTTGAAACTCATCTCATTGTGATCATGATATGGCACAGAAGATTGTTTATCCAAAATATGCAATTTCAATTCAGCAAACTTATCACATGTAATGCATATTCGGTAAACATAAAACTTATCATCTATACCATAATTTCCAATCAAATTGAACTTATATGTATATGCATAGGCACTAACTAGTGAGTTTAAACATGAAATTTCAGCAACATTCTCAATCACACTAGATAGTTCTTTAGGATCATCAAACATGATATAATATAAAGAATCATCAGGAGATATTCTCGTAAGAACTTCTTTATGAGTAATCAATTCCACATTATGTAAATTGAGCAAAGAAATTTCAGAACATGGAATTTTCATTCGTATATATGAGTTCTCACAAGTACTCACCGTTTCACAATTAACTTCAGCACCAATATTGTTACCTTTCTTGTTCTCCTCAGTTGATTAGGTGTTGTAGGTATTAAATCATCATGATGTAACAACGGATCAACAAGTACTTCATCTTTAACTGTGATTATCTCCTCATCGTTTATCTCCAATGGTGTCAGTTGTTGAACATTTGACTCCTCTTCTTTAATATCAACATGCACAATGTGAGAAACAACACTAGAAGTAGATATTAATGTGTTAGTTTCAAAATCAACCTCACTTTGTCCATCTTCTACTTCTCTCTTTTCTTTTGGTGTATCTCTCACAATCTCGGTTTGATGCTCTCAAACTCACATATGGTGGAATCACACACTCACTCTTTTAACACTCTCACTCAATTTGGCTATGTGGCTCTCATTCTCACATAGGTTTTGATGCATCTCAATTGTTGTATGTATCATTAGGGCAGCATAAGATGTCTCCTTTACCGAAGGGAAAGTCTCATGCTCGGTCCTCTTCTCATGTGTCACACTAGTGGAACCATAAGAGCTGAAGTATGGACATGGATTGAACCGTGATGTACGTTTCTCCATAAGTCTCTTTTCCTGTATAATAGCATAATTCACAAGATCATGCATGCTACTAAAATATTTATGTTGAAGTGCGGTGATCTCGTAATTCAAGCCACCCCTAAAGTATGCCTTCTCCTTGATGGACTAGTGACACAAGCACGACGCATCGCATCTTGCGATTCAAAATAGTAATTTTGAACAAGATACTCCTTGTCTCGATATTCTCTAGATGGTGAAGCAATTCCTGCGCATAATAGGATGGCACAAACTCGCTTCTCATAAACGCCTTCAAATCTAACCAAGATTTAATGAGTTGTTTTCCAATTAGTTGTTGCCACCAACTATAAGCATAGCCTTCAAACTCCCTTGTGGCACGCATCACCTCTTGGTCTTTGGAATGTTTCTGAAATCTAAACACTTTCTCCATTTGCCATTCCCACTCAAGATACTCCTCTGGATCATCACTGCCATAGAAAGGAACAAAGCTATCTTTTTGTTGTTGTGGACGAAGTGCTTGCACAATATCATTCACGATGTTTTTGTGTAACACCTTCATTTGTTGATTGAATATAATATGGAAATCCTGCATATCCGCCTTGAGTTGTACATGCTTAGCAGTGGTGCCTGATTGGAGCTCTTGTTGCAATGTACTTCTCAATGCCTGATGTTTAAAGCGAGTCACCGGGGCATTAAGATTAACTTCATTCTCATCACCATAGTTGTCTTCTCCACCTGACATGGTTAGATTGTGCAAAGACAACACAAAGCAATAACAACGTATATGGATGATTAGTATAAATCACTCGATCTAACTCTTTTCTCTCACAAGTAAAGTTCTCACCTTTCCGAAGTGAATTGAGGCCAAAAAAAAACTTACACTTGGTGGTGGCTATAATAACAAGTGATGATCGAGCGGATTAAAAAGTGATTCCCAATTGCACAGCAAAGGATATTTTGTGGAGCTTGGTTAGGAAGTATTTATCCTACACGATCTGATTTCTCGATGTTGTAAAATTAAGTAATAATCCAACTTAGAATACTTTGTGCTGATCCAAAAGATTTAAGTGAAGTATATGAACGCACACGCAAAGATCAATGTGACTCGATGCAAACAAAGGAATGAGCTAACTAGAGGCAATCTGAAATTAAAGATTAGATAGCTCGTTTTGCACCAAGTACTAGGAGAGACGCTAGCCAATTGCAATGATATGAATGTAAGGGCACAAGATTGCTCAAAGGAATTAAATACACAAGCTGAAATTTATGGACTAAGAACTCACTCAAATTCGGTCAATGCTCTTTTTTTTGAAATATACTCATGCCCTGGCTTTTTTTTTAACGGCTGCCTTTTTTTCTTTCTCTTTTTTTTTGTCGACTGCTTCTTTCTTTTTTTTCTTTCTTTCCTTCTTTCTTTTTTTTAACTTGTTGTTGGCACTAAGGTTTAGCTTTCCCTTCCACAAAAGAATAAAATTTCAGTAGGTGTAAATTAATATCAAGAACAGCCCTTAATGCAATTATCAAAGACTAATCTCAAAGATGAACGACAAAATTAAGGATATCTGTAATAGAAACAGCCACAGTACAGAGATTTTGTTTTCGGGTGGCACTGTAGCACTGTAGCGATCGGATTTTTTTTTTGAATTTTGGATTGGACACAAAGATTAAGCTACGCAAATAAACACGAACGATCAGCACGTAAATAAAATTTCTAATGGATCAAGACAAAATAAAACTCACGAAAATAGCAGATGCGAAACTAGGGTTTGAATTTTTTTTTGTGTGTTTTTGGTTTATGGACTATAGGACAGTAAGTAATACACTGAAATTTAAAGGGATAAGATCCTACCGAGTAAACCGCGCTCTGATACCAAGATGATACGGGGGTCGCCCGATCTTCTCGACGTAGGATGGATACTCACGGGAGTCTTGATGAATCGTAATGATCCTCCAATGCCAATGCAAGGGACGAACACTCTTTAATCCGCCAAAACACACTCGTGTTGATTTCGTCGACCACCAAGCGAAGATCTATCATGCACCCAATTCCCAACGGAAAGGCTGAACGATCTTGATTGAAGAAAATCACTCCTAATTCCCTATGGAACTTCGGTAGCAATGCTAACTCGAACAAACTTTAGTAGATTCATTATTCTCAAACTTGGTCTCCTTACAATGGGGGTCTAACCCTCAATATATAGTTCCCTCTCCACCTCATGGCTGGCCAAGAGGTCCTAAACCAACTCCAACTCATCTCTACATGTATTTGGAAACAAACTCACACAAAAGGAAAAACCTAAAATTAAGCCGTCACAATGTTTCGGTCATAACTTTTAATCCGTGATGAATTTTAAGGTGGTGCTGGATCCATTGCGTAGCCCTTGAAATTATCTTTCCAACGAATACAAGAACACCTGAATCGGACTCCGTTGTGAAAGTTATGGCCTTTTTAGTAACTGCCTGTGAGGCTGTCTCGAACCGAATCCGAATTGAATTCTGAGTTGAATCCGAGATTGAATTGGATTGAGCACGTGGGAGATCCGAATTTGGCTTGAAAATCTTATCCAAAACTTGTAGTTTAAGTCCTTGTGCTCCTCCCTTTTGCCCTCCCAAGTCTTCACATGAATCATACCTAAGAATACATAAAATAATAGCATGATGTAGTATTCCAAGTTCATCATCAATTAAAAGAAACTCCTTAAGAAACAAATTCACCTGACAATATTTAATGCGGCCCAATACTTCTTTCCAGTGAAATAATGTATTTGACTGAAAAGTGCTAAGCTTGTGCGTATCCGCATCATCCTCCCCTTCTTCAAGAAAAGCTGTCCTCGACTTTTGGTAGCCTGAAATTGTACTAAGCAAAGAATACAACGTATATGTATGGTATATATATTTGTCATCAACACTTCTTTTGCTTAGCATATCAAGAACATCTAAAGGCGTAGTAGATAAAAAGAACAACACATATGCATGGTATATGTATGAACCAATTATCGTGTCATTCTCGTTGTTCCACACAAACAAATTAATATAACGGCAACCATATGATGTATACACTGCAACATTGTCTTTCATATCAGTTGTTCAATTCCTAGTTTAGTCTTGGTTCGGTTAGAGTCGTGAGTCATGAGGGAAGAATGTAATATCCCAAAAATAACCCTCCCAAGGACCTATTCATAATTGAAGAAAGGGGATACGTGAAAATGAGATGCGTGGGAATTTTAGAGGAGTTGTTTTCCTAAAATGAGTCATGCAAGGAAATCTGATCTGAGTCAAAGTTGTTGCATGTTAAACGAGGAGGTAGGGAAGGAAACCCAAACCCTAATTGTTTTCTCTTTTATGGTGTCGTCGTTCCACGTGCTAGAAAATTTTTCCTCCGCCATCGCTTTCACTTCATTAGCACGTCTAATTGTTGCTGCCACACACTAGCTCCGTCTCATCTCCCATGTGTGGGGTCACACAACTTGATGTCTCTATTGTTTCACGCATTAGCATGCTTCGCCCACTTGTTGTCCACCTGCTCGTTCGCACCACACGCCTGCATTTGCTCGCTAGTCCATGCGCATCGCTCACCTGCACATGGCAACACGTTGGGCGCCATCGCGCCTCTACCACCACATCGCACACATGCGCGCCTCGGTTAGCTACATGTCACCAGCTGTTGGATGCTTGTCGAGCGCCAGCCGGAGGGAAACTGAGAAATAAGAAAAGAGGACCTTCGGCAGGGGAAAAAGATCAGTAGAGAGAAGGGAAGGAAGGGTGAGGAAGGGATCAAGTTTTTTGTGGTCGTAATGATCTGGACTTTTCCTTGCTGGTTTGCTAATTTTTTAGTAACGATTAGAGTTAGGGTTATAGGGGGATTTAGCTAGTTAGAGGTTCAATTAGTAGATTAATCTATCTGCCTTAATTTTCAATTACGGTTTTGAGAACTGTGTTGGCTTAATTTAGGAATTTCATCTACTACAAAGTTATAGTGGATTTCGATAGATTTCTGTAGAGTATTTATTCATATCGATCGGATGAATAGATTTTGTGTTATAAATTTTGTAAGCCTATTTTCTGATAAATTATTATTTGTTGGCAATACATATTAATCTATAGATTAAAAATAGAAGATGGAAAATATAGGTAATTTCTTAAGGATTCTAGAATGTCCAAGAATATGATTTTCAAATGAGTACAACAGAAGTTTTAAATTTTGAGGGACTGCTGTCCAGAACCGGGTTGCTACTGGACGCATTTGTGGGAAATTATTAATTTAACTGATTTAATGGTAGAATTGAATTTTGGTCATAACTAAAATTGGTATAATATTTTCTGTAGTTTATGACAAATATTATGGTTCAATATATTTGCATGTGTAGATTAAATATATGAAATTATTAAGTCTGTTGTCTAGAGGATGATAGATCTATCTTCTAGATTAAAAATAGGGTATATATGATTTAATCTGGACATGTGATCAACTTGGAAGTTGTAGAAAATTTTGTATAGATTCCAGAAGTGGTACAATTTGCTATAGTATGATGTGGGGGGGGGGTTAGAAGTTATGATAATTTTAGTGTTGGGATAACAGGGGAGACTGTCCGGTAAAGGAGAATAATTGTAGATTTGGGGAGCGTATAGAGGAGCGTTGTCGATTAGGCGGTGGATTGTATTACTGTAGTTTGTATTGAGTGTTGATGTTTACTATAGAAGGAGTAATTTCGGGAATGGTATCACCTTCTACTCAACCCGATCATCGCAAATAGAGAGGCAAGTGCATTGTAAAATGATTGTTGATGGTTGATAATTGTTTATGGATGTTGATTTAATTATGTTATGCAATATTTAATTATATTTTATTCAGTATGATATTAATTTTAATGATAAATGTGATATGTGGTAAAATGATGGAAGAATTGCATTCATGTCATGACATATGCATTACAAGCTAGGACGGTGAGAATGTCAAATAACTATTACTAAAACTATTTGACTATTCCGACATACTCTTGAGTAAGACTTACAGAGGTAAACACCTCCATGGGAGTGGAGAGAAAGATCTACTTCGGTAGACACCTATACGGGATGGATGTAGAGGGTGATTTCGACGGGTGTACCCTCCTTTATGCCGGTATAAGCTACAATGGAGATATGAGCATGAGCATTGCACTAAAAGAATTTGAGATGAGAAAAGAAAATGGAGGAAATTGAAAAGCGAAATGAGTATGTTGTTTTTCCTATTGTTTAATTGTGTACTTGCTGAGTCATAGACTCATTCTTACTTATTTGTTATTTTTAAGTGATCGTTGACGGTGATATGCATTGGGTGGGAGTAAAACATGGAATTATGCACTTTGTAGCTCTTCACTCCACCTAGCAATTCATCCCTTATGGTCATGAACAATTTAGTAACTTCTATTGTGATAATAGATAATTTGTGGTTTCCCTTAATTCCTTGTAGTTCGTAATATTGCTATTTAATGTGTTCTTTTGTTTATTCTTATTTATGATTCCCCTTGGTAATTAGTTGGTTCATATTCAATTCAATTTATAGTTTACTGTGTTGCCGAAATTTATATTTATTATTTTATTGAATGTTTATTCTTGAAATGTATTTGTTGATAATGTTTATTTGTTGGTTAAAATTGATAGCGATAATAGCTGTAAGTGACATCTTAAGTGTCTGTTAAGCCGGTGTGTTACATCTATTCCAGACTTTTCAAGTATGGCACAAAGGAGAGGCTCCGAAGAATCAACTGTGGACAATAGCGAGGTCAAATACTGTTGTGGAGCGGACTGGCAGTGATAGGTGGTTTCTTTTTATTTATAACTGGTGCTACATATTATCATATTCAAAGCAATGTTTTCTCAAAAAAGTTCTCTTTTGTGCAGCAAAGATAGTCACTCTTGTTATTGTTAAGAAATCAATCTTAAGGCCCTTTAATTTCATGATGCAATGTATGACGCTAAGTTATATGATTCTTGTGCCCTGACAATTTACTCTTATGCAATGTCTATTTTCTGGTGCATTATGTGGATGTTTGAATACTCAAGAAGCCCAAGCATGTATTTTCTGTTACACGTTGCAGTTAGCATAACTACTGGTGCAATGATAACAACTTTAATGTTCCTGTTACATATAACTACTTTGTCGTTCAATGAGCACATCTTCTACTGCAATCTATTGTTTGTTCCTGTCAGTTAAAGCTTTGTATGCATTACTCTTCATCTGCATCCACCGTGTGCATAAATTTCGAACTCTGAAACAAGCACACCCAGATGCATGTGCAAATACTTACCAGAACACAACAAATTGAATTTCATTGAACAAGCACCAAGTTAGAAGCTTACAACCATTCTTCTATTTACACAGTGCTACAAGCCCAAGACGCACAAGAACAAATAGAACTAAAACTATAATAGCAAATGTTCCCTTCAGTAATCCCAGCAGTTCTTCTCTCTCTCAAAAAAAAAAAAAAAACCAGCAATTCCTTCCCCAAGCCTACTAGTTCCATCACCAACCCAACAAGCTTCACAAGTTTCTCATGTATTGGTTAAACCACGGGACCTTCTCCATCTTTCTTGCCCTTATCCATGAAGACATCTGCAGCTTCCATCGCGCCGAACAAAACTGAGCAAAAAACAATCAAAATCCGAAAAAAAAAATATCAATCCCACTTGAGAACCAAACGAAAACCAATTCAAGAGCAGCCCTATCTTACCTTATGATTTGGGCATTTGAAGAAGTCACGGTCCCGGTTGCCCTCTGTGTTCGATGTGAGCCATAACCCGTCTCCAGCCGTAGCACCTGCACGCCACGAGTGGGATCTGGCATTTCGCCTTCCTTAGTCAAGTACCGGATGAGCTCGATGCTCCAGCCATGGCGTCAGATTGAGGCTGAGGAGCATCTATGGTGAGACGGTGAAGACTGAAGACACAGGGGGATTTTGGGTCTCGTTTCTGCGGCTTAAGGATTTTAGCTGAATTTTTTAAAATTTAGCTATTTGTGACAGAGATTACAGAGAGAGATACCTATTTACAGTTTTGGTTGATAGGAGATTGGAGCATTTGCCCCATACATAAACATGAAATTTGATGATTTGCCTCATTTATCTCATTGACATGTGGGCCTTGGATCCACATGTCAATGAGATATCATGGGGCAAATCATCAAATGCAATGAAAGGTGTGGTAAAAGATCAATTACCTCATTTAAAAATTAGATACTGTAGTAAAAGCCAAAAATAATTTTAGAAGTCGTTAAAGAATAGATATTTTGATGACGGGGATGAGCAGGAGGGGAAAAAAAGGGAAAGATTAGTACAGATTACTCACTTGACAAAATTTGCATGAGGACTTTCCTGCAAAAAAATCCAATTGCCACGGTGGTGAGGGTCACGGGTCATGTCAGCGGTTGTAGTCCAGCCGGCGTGGAAGTAGGGATGGCAATTGTGCCCGTTTACCCGTGTACCCGTGGGTAAATACCCTAATGGAGCCGGGTATGGGATGTATTCTTTGCCCACGGGCATGAAAATGGGAAAATCTCGCCCATCGGGTAAGCGATGCACGGTATGGGTTAGCTCTACTGCATCTGCGTCGCCTGTTACCCGTGAAATAAACCGACAGTGGGACCATCCTAAAATAATAAACCCTACCGCATCTCCCGCCTCCGCCTGACCGCCCTCTCGCTTCATCCGCCTCGTCGGCTCCTCCCATCCGCCTCACCTCCGGCCCCCACCCGGCCAGATCGCCTCCTCCGCCTGCAGCCCCCCCGTGAGCCCCGCCTGCCTCCTCCTCCCCCCGCCGGCCTCCTCCTCCCTCCTCCTTCTCGATCCACTTGCCCGCCGCCCCCCCCACGCCCCCTCGCCTCGCCGCCAGATCCGCGTCGCACCCGGCCGCCGGCCGCCTCCTCCACCCCACCCACCGCCGCCTCTTCTTCCCCCAGATCCGCCTCTTCCTCCTCCACCCCGGCCGCCTCCTCCTCCTCTTCCTCCGCCCCCACCCACCACCGCCCTCCTCCGCCTCCGCCGCTCCACCTGACTGGGACACTGCCGCCTCCTTCTTCGCCCGGCAGGCGGGCGAGGCGCGGAGTCGCTGAGCCGGCGTTCAGATGCCCAAATCCGGACACCGCCTCGACCGCCACACCTGCCATTGCTCATGGCGCTATGCATCATGGCGCCAACCCCGAGGCCCTCGCCGCCTCGTTCATGAGCTCTCCTCCGCCTCCTCCAACCCCGCCCCTCGCCCATGTCCAACGTCGCCGCGGCGCCGACCCCACCTTCGCCAACCCTAGGGTTTGTGTCCCCTTCTTCCCCTACATTCTAGCACAGGATTTGGTTAATTGACATCAATTACAATCAATACATAATTACAAAAATTAATTGACTGTAAGGTGTAACACTCAAAATTACAATCTCTTTATTTGGGCCACCTATTGAATAATTTTGAATTCGAAATTTTTACTAATAGAATGGTGTCATGAACTGTCTCGTTGTGTTGGCATTTGAGGTCCCCGTGGTGGCTCAAAGAAAAGATTAAAATCATCATGTCAGTTCTTCGTGTTCATGAGACAACTTAAGATATCCACATTGACACTTTTATGAAACAAAACACTTTAATTGAATTTGCTACAGCATTCTGGTTTAATTCAGCAAGTGCTATGCTATCTTTTATGAAACAAAACACATATGTTTTATATTTTGGCTCTTTAGCCCTGTAGCATGATATTGGGAAACTGTTTGTACTTATGAAGAAATTGTAGATGATGAAAATTATATTGTCAAATTGCAAATTATTCAATTATCTGGCTGGTTGATAGTTCAAGTAGGATGTGCTCAGTTCGCGGGTAAATGGGTATGCCCGCGGGCGACGGGTATGGGCGAGGCTTTTTACCCGTCGTCCTTTGCGGGTATACCCGCGGGCGTAAATGGGGGTCGCGGGTACGAGTATGGACGAGCACTACCCGTACCCGCCCTGCGGTGATCAGCTAAAACTCGTTCGGTCATTTGTGGAGCAAAATTTTCAGTTTGGTGACCTATTTGCCTAGACAAACTCAGCGACATATAGTACAATTTACTTAATAATAAATATAAATAAACTAATAGGATGTTTGGTTTAAGAGATCACTTTATCTAAGATAGGTTGGTCATTATACAATCATTCCATAAAATTTGGTGAGATGATACTATCCCTCATTTTATACTAACCTTGTGCTTATGAGTGATAAGGTGGTGTGGACCAATCTATTCCGTTTCTCAAATCAAACAAGTGAATTAGGTTTAGAGCTAGAACAAGATGATCTATTCACCATTCAATCCCTCAAACCAAACTATCCATAAGATTTAAGCAGACGGTACCAAGGTATGGAGGTTATTTAATATTGCACAAGCGTTCAAGGCAGTGTTTACAAAAGACCCTATCAAATTCACTGTGTTTACACTCTAGCCCACACTTATGTGCAAAAGACCTCGAAAGCCATACTAATCCATTTAGATTTTCAATTTTCACAAAACCCCTTTATTTTAGAGGATTAGTTTCCAACACTAATCAATTTTTTTGTAGAAATCCTAATATCTATAAAGCAATTACTGAGTCCCCTGGATAATATCAATGGCATTGCAAATGCTTAATCGGATGTCCCAACATCCAACGTTATTGAACTCATGGTTTCTGAAAGTATTCAAACAGAGGGTGTAAAGCTATAGAGGTAGTCTATTTAATATTGTGCAAACATTCGAGGAAGCCCATCAGATTCATTGTGTTTACACTTTAGCCCATGCTTTTGCACAAAACACCTCTAAATCCGTACAAATCCATTTCGATTTTTATTTTTTTTCAAAAACTCCTCTATTTTAGAGAAATTAGTTCCCAACACCAATCGTTTTGTCTGGCAGAACCATGCCATTGTTCAATGGACAAACAAGGAAAAAAAGAGAAAAGGTCAAACACTAGTAGTTGCCAGCCATCTCAGCCCAAATCAACACCACCACAGTCATTTATCAGCACAGCAGGGAAGGGGCATGGCAAACACTGGTGAAACAGGCAAATGCAATGCAACATACACTGCCCTGGCCCCTGCCCAGCCAACAGCACAAGGGAAGCAGTGTAACATTGAGGAACACATAACTTGGCCAACAAAGCCAAGTAAGGAGCAGTTAGGAGATTAGGGAGGAGAAACAATGGGTAGGGAGAAGAACACCAGCAGCAGCAGCCGACACCCACACCCCTGCACATTGGCCTCACACTTGCACACTGCCCAGGGAAGGAGTGAAGCCAGGGCAGCAGGGGAGATCAAGAACACAACCAGCCACCACTAAGTCACATGGACACAAACACACCCACTGCCCAGACCACACAACTGCATTGCCCCTCAGAGTGCGTGTGAGAGGGGTAGAAGCAATGGACTGGAGCACAGGAGAAGGCAACCACCAGCGGAGCTGGAACAGAAGAGGGGAGCTGGAGCTCAAGTGAGTTCACAATCCTACCTGCACAGACAAAATCCATGACCACAAGTAACACGCTACAGAATTAACACATTGCCATGATCACAATCGCAGTAGTTTCTCATATCAGATCAGATCACATGCATGCACATGGATTTGCCATGAAGGCATTCACAATACCAACTGCACATACACATCCCCCTAGACTAGCCAACCAGTGAAATAGGCAGTAGATGCTGTGCTACTGAGAAATTGGGGTAGAAGCTAGCAGCAGCATTAGAGGGTAGAGAGATCAGAGTCGAAGGCTTGAATGTCGCCGGCGTCGACGACGCTGGAGCGGCAGCTGGCATCAAACGTGGGCAACCAGATCAACGATGTCCAAGGGGCACGCCGCATCGCGCACGGCACCGGCGCATGGCCGGTGCAGGAAACACTAGGTCCGGCAGCCGGCACATGCACACCACGGTCGTAGCCACGAGCACGGGCCTCATTGTTAGGTCATCTGGCCATATGGAACACCTCAAAATTTCAACTGTTTTTGAACTTTTCTTGAATTTGGTTTGAATTTGAAAACCTTCCCAATTCAGAAACTTTCAGCCTTTTTGCGCTTCCCTTATTTAGCTTTTCACCTCCCCTAATACTTGGCGCCTTCCGAGAATGCGCCTTCACCCCTGTTCTCCCTTTCTACCCTGAAGCCAGTTCGCTGACCCCACAGCCTGCTCACCGCTGCCAACATCGTCAAAGACCATATCGCGCTCTGTAAAGCCTTTGACATACTTTGCCATGGCCATTAATAGCCCGTCGCTTCATTCCGGCCACACGCCACGGTCGCCCAAGCTAGCTTCACCACCGCCATCGCGAAGGCGTGCCCGTCGCTGCTATCTTTGTCAACAATCGTACCGCGCCTCTGGTAAGCCCTGACAACCACCATTACTGCTAGTCGCCTCATCCTATCCACGCGCCACGGCCGCCCCAGCCTCAGCCGCATCTCCCGAGCGACACGGGCCGTGCCGGGCAGCACAGCCCAGGTCCAGTTCAGGCATGGCAAATAAACGGGCCATGCCGTACCGGTCCACGGGCCACAGTGTGAGCCCAGGCATGGCCCACGACCGTGCCGTGCCGGCACGCATGGTAAGGGCTTAACGGGCTGTGTCGGTTAGCCCGTTAAGCCCAGAAAAAGAGGAAAAATTTACAAAATTATAGAAAATTAAGGAAAAATTATTGAAAATTACAAAAATTATAGAAAATTATAGACATTGTTAATCATCAAGATAATTATTTTCAATGATATAATAAGCTTTATTAACTTGTTAAATTACATGGGATAGCCGTCTTGTTAAAAACTTTACCAAGTAAAAACTCAACTTAAGAAAAACCTTGGTAAAGAAAAACGAGTATAACCTATAAAGCTCACTAGTGACTACATATTAAAAATCCTATTCATTGCTATCTAGATACAAAATCTCAAAAAATTCTTCTATGTCTTTATTCTCTCCAATATGTTGGAGTCTTGATTCAACTTTTTCCCAGTTTTTGATGGTCAAAAGGATTTAAACCATCTCGTTTGAGAGATTGGTTTGCCGCTCCTCGATTATTTTTTTAGATAGATTGAAGGCTGACTCCGAGAAGACCATAGAGATAGAAACAGTCAACACATTCCCGTGTTAATATGGATAGCATTAGATATGTTACTTTCTGGGTTTGCCACCACGAGAGGATGTTCAACTCATGCTTGAAGTTGATGCTATCACTATTGAGATAGCTTGATACGTCTCCGATGCTTTACCACCTTCCTCCACCGGACTGATGTGTACCTGCACGAGAATCTCTAGAGGAAGAGCAAAGAATCTTACCCCATTGCATAGTCCCCATAGAGATGCGAGGGGCTACCGGGGGTCTTTCCAAACGCATGGACCCAAACTTATTTTCGTATTTCTCGTATACCTCATATAATTTATTATTAACTACTCTATAATATGTACAATAATCTAAACTGATAGCATCATTTAAAAGTTGTAATACATTTATAAACCCTTGGAGTTTGGCCCTAGGATCCAAAATAAAGGCGAATGCATATAAAATAGGAATTTCTCTCTAATATTTTAAAAACTTAGTTGTCATGGCAACTACAGCATCCCGTAGTACAAGATCTTTTTCAAAAGCCTTTAGGTGAGTGAAAATTTCAAGAATGTTATGAACAATTAGAGTAGATGTTAGGTAGTATACTCTAGAAAGACAAAGTGTAGCTTCATGAAAAAGTTCTAAAAATAAAATATTTTTTCACCAACAACCCAATCGTCCTCAGTAAGTTTAGGATCTCTAACTTGGTTTCTACTGGAGGAGCTACGCGATTGATGACCTTGGGTGTGAAGGAAAATAGATAAGGTGCTCTTATATAGCAATATATATTTAAGCATAAGGTAAGTAGAGTTCCATCTAACAAGCATGTCTAAGCCAAATTTTCTAGAACGGACGTTCAATGCTACGCAAAATCTCTTATATGCGGCTATTCATTGGTTAGAACAATTAATATATGAAATTGCATCCCTAAAAGAATCAATACAAGCATTTAATCTTTTTAAACAGATTTAACAATAAAATTAATAATATGACAAACACAACATTGATGCAGTAAGAAAGATTGTGCATAAGTATTAGACAAAGGAGTAAGAATTTCCATAGGCTTAGTGTTTGCAGCTGCATTATCTAAAATTATAGAAAAAATCTTATCTGTGAGGCCAAAATCTTCTACAACTTTAATAATGTATTTTGTAATATTTTCAGCAGTATGCGAAACATTAATTAATTTAAATCCTATAATTATTTGTTTCATTACCCAATCATCATTAACATAATGAGCAACAACACTAATATAATTCTCACTAGCCCTACCACTCGATATGTCTGATGTCAAAGCAATAGAAAATATACATGCATGAAATATTTTCTTTCAATTTTTCACAATAGTTGTTATAATATTTAATTAAATCTCTAGTTGTGGTTTGCCTAGATACAACACTAAATTGAGGGTTATGAGCAGTCATAATATATTTTTGAAAAGCATCAGACTCACCAAAATTTAAAGGTAAATCTTGAGAAGCAATTAATCTACAAAGGGATTCCCGGACTACCTCTAGGTTGTACTTCCAAGTATGTACCAAGCCGTCGGGGTTATATTACAGCTGTGTTTGGCGCATTTATATCCCTTGCCTACTTTTACAGCTTACAGCATACCGTTGCAGGTGACCCATCCCACCTAAAATTTTTGCAGACAATGCATTACCACGAATTTTACAAACAACATACCTCACCGAATTTCCATCATCGTCGGTCTTGAACTTCTTGACAAAATCATTCTAGACTCCTAATGTAGTAGCTCTTGTTCTTTTTGCACCCGTGCTGTGGGTTGTGGATGCACTCGTTAAGCCAGCAGAAGATGGATCGATTGGGCCTTGCCCCGACAGGGCCGTCGTTTCTTCTGTCTATCCAGTTTGTTGTGGATGTGGACCTTCCGTGGATGGATATGCTTCTTGAAAGGATTGCATATCATCCGCTGTGAGGCCAAATTCGGAGAGTTGAAAATTGTAGTTCTCCATTGAATCAACTGTAAATTGAAATAGTAAAGTAAAATTAACTTACTATTGAATCAACACATAATAGCACAAAAAAATAAAACAAGGCAACACTATTACCACTTCTGTAGCTCTTAGAAAATTCTTTGAAAATTTTTAAACTTTCTTAATTTTGCATGAATTTCTCACTAATTTTGCTTTGCTCAAACACTACCGAATTTTTCACAGCTAAACAAAGAGATGAGAGTTAGGTTTGAGGTGTGGTGAATGGAGGCTCAAACACTACTGACTTCTCCAGCAACGATGGCTTCAAACCACCATCTTCGGCCTCATGTCAAAACTTCACACAACAGCTTTGCACTGCTATCAGCGTTGTCGGTCTCACACCGATTTCTCCTTGCAACGGTCTCACACTACCATCGACCACATGTCGAAACTTCACACAACAGCTTCGCACTGCTGTCGGCATTGTTGGTCTCACACCAACTTCTCCTTGCAGCGGTATCACATCGCTGCTGCTTGGCCTCACGCCGAGGCGGGGTCGTCGGCTTCACTCCGACTTCTCCAGTGACGATGGCTTCACACCACCATCTTTGTTTCCCTTACATAGCAGCATCACACCTCCATCGTTGTCAGCTTCACACCAACCTTCCCTTGTGATGATCGCTGTCAGCTTCACACCGAAGCATTGTTCTCGGCTTCACACCGACCCTTCCAGCAATGATGGCTTCACACCATCATCACACTTCTTGAATCCTTACATAATGGTTGGCTCATCATTACTCTGTATGTCACAAAGTAACGCCTTCACCTTCTTTCCTTTCTTAGGACACTCATATGCGAAGTGTCCAAACTCTTAATAGTTATAGCACATCACATTGGTCTTGTTGAACTTTCTTCAACCAGCACCACTGCTATTGCTACTGGAGGAGCCCTTGCCATTTCGCTTTGACGACCGAGTCTCTCACTCGGCCTTAATGAGAAGCTAATGCTCCTCGTCCCCCTTGTTGCTTGCCGACAACTCCCTGTCGCTGCCTTTTAGCCACTTTGACCACTCAGTGTGAGTGAGGAGGAGCTGTCCATCGGTGTTGGTGTTGATGGCGCGATGACAGATCCTCTCCTCATATGCCTTCAGCAGCCCTATGGCCTCCTCAAAATTCATCATCTCCAATCTGCGTACTTCTCGATTGAGGCGACCATCGGGAGAAATTCGTCGGGTGTTGAGTCGAGGAGCTTCTTCACGTACTGGTCCTCTGTGGTTGTCTTCACAGACACTATACTTGCTTGCCATCCTGCTTAGCTTCCCAGCAAAGTCGTCAATGGACTCTCCCTCCTGGATACGCAGCGCCGCAAACTCATTTTGCAAAGTTTGCAGGCACGCCTTTTGCACCCGGTCAGCCCTGAGGTATCTGGTCTTCAGGGAATCCCACACCTCCTTTGCTGTTTTCTTCTTCGCCACATGTAGAGGAATGTCTTTGGGTATGGCTTGGAAGATGAAGGCCCGCACCGACTTATCCTTCTTCACCTCCACGACCACTCCGGTCGGTGGAACGATGGCCTCCCAGATCCCCTAGGCATCCATCAGCGCCTCTATCTTGATCGTCCACGTGGTGTAATTGGAGGATGTCAACAACGGGTAGTAGAAGGGCACGCTGCCGCTCTCCTCCACCGCCTGCTGCGTGCTGGTCGCCATCAACTCGGGCCATATGTCTTTGGGCAGACACCATGCTCTGATACCAAGTGTTGGAAAAACACTCCAGGATCAGCACGCCCAAATCGCCAAAGTGCTCTGTTGTCAGATGGAGAACAAAGCTGGACTGAGACGGTAAGAAGAGAGAACAGAGTCATATGAGGCCGAGAATGTTTGGGGCAATTTTTCTTCCTTTTCTTCACTCTCGCTTTGCTTATTCGGTCTTACATGGTATATATACACACGTGGACCTCACAACAAGTCACTCATCCACTACACGACTCTGATGATGACATCCTACCCACACCGAGCAGTTCGCCAGACCATGCTGCTCAGTCGCCTGCCTACGACTACTACAGAGAACAGCCACCGGCCCATGCCGCTTAGATCAGCCGCTGCTGACTGCAGGGCGACCTGCATCATCCACGACCACCTGTGCATACGTCTGCACCAGTTACAACTGACTGCTATAGTGATCGCCGGCTGCTACAGTGTCTAGCCGCACGACCATGACCACTGCCTTTACCCTCAGCTAGACTTTGACCGCAACACTGCAGTTACGACCATTGCAGACATAGGCTCTATGACCCCGACGCTTGCAACTATGGCGCCTACGACCACATCGCTTACGACCGCAGCGCTTACGACCACAGTGCTTACGACCGCAGCGCTTACGACCACAAAGCTAGTCATTACAACCACACAATCCGGTCGTAACGACCACAGAGGTCATCCGAGCACCTCTTCTCACTACTACAAAATAGGCTAAACTGGACGTTTATATCACAGACGGTTCCTAGAATAACCGTCTGTGATATTTTCACAGACGATTTTTATCTAGAACCGTCTGTGAAGTATGATAGACGGTTCTAGATAAGAACCGTCTGTGATAATGTAGTTTCCACAGACGGTTCGTATATCAAACCGTCAGTGATATATTTCCCGCCTTGCAATCCCCAAAATTTCATAATTTCCGCCCGAGTCAATTTTGAGACACTTTCAGTAAAACAGGCATAACTTTTGCATACGGTGTCCGTTTTCGACATTCTTATACTTGTCTTTGCTATACTGAGACGAGAGTCAAATTCAAGGCAAATTTATTACAAAAGTTCAAAAAAATGAGATTCCCAGATTTTAATCTTCTGGGCTTCGTATGCTTCTTCTTCGACTTCTGAAGTTGGAGGATCAGCCGCTGAGTTCTCGAATGCGGTGAAGATTGTCCTTGCCCTCTCCACTTCATCCTCTAGCCTGGGCAAATCATTAGCATGGCCCATAATCTCCAAGTGGATGCCTTGATAAGCTTCCTCAGAATCGACCGATTCTGCTTGATCGGCAAGGTTATCCACGTGTCTCTGCACTGTCGCAAGAGCTTCCTCCGCTTTGTGCACATTGCAGAGAAGAACGAGGCTAAGGGCAGTTTCCCTTTCCTGAGCGGCAACGAGACACCTCCGTCGACGACGGATGATAAGGTCTAGCTGACGGATGGAAGCGAGTCGAGGAAGGAGAGCAGGGCGTGAGCGGAGGAGCTGCTCTAGACGTAAATTGTTGGCCGCCTGTGTAAGGTTACGGCCGAACAACTCATGATGGATAGATGAGAGTAATGAGATCAAAAGAATTTTAAATGCCATTATTCAGAAATGTGGTAAAGAAGATGAGAAAGAGGACAATTTAGAAGAGATTCAGTTTGTGGTATCATGGAATTGTACACCGTATTGCATATAAAACCAGAATAGTGTGGAAGTTTAAGGGCCGCTTGCATCAGAATATTAACAAGCGGGCCGCCATCCCCTAGCCCGGTGACATATAGGAATGTAGTTATCGGTAATGTTATATGTAACATTTAAAACTTACTGTTATGAATATATAGTTGTTTCATGAATACATATACTTATGAATATATGTACTTTCATGTAATTCCATGTCATTTTCATCTGCTTGTTTCAGTGTGCATATTTCTTATGGTCTAAAGTCATAAAAGAAGATGGGGGAATTCCACAATGTATAACAAATTTCACTAGGTGATTGAGCTTAATCGTTCATATGTATATTTGTTCATAGATGGATAATTTATTTTATTTCTATTAATTGATTTGTGGAATGGATATTTTGTTTCTAAAATGAATGAATGTGAATTGGATGTATTATACTACGTCAATCTACTAGCTTATTTCAAAGGGTGTGGCTAGCATTTCCTGACGCTAGCCAATAAACAGAAATAGATTTAGGGGTAGAAGAGAATAGCACAGATGGTTTTTACCTAAAAATCGTTTGTGCTAGTTGATAATCACAGACGGTTTTTAACTAAAAACCGTCTGTGCTAGTTGATAATCACATACGATTTTTAGTTAAAAACAATCTGTGATATTTACACCACAGACGGTTCAAAAGCCGTCTGTGATGCCCTTGTATCATTACTGACCCATAAATTTAGACGGCTTACAAAACCGTCTGTGATGACGTTTCTGAACCGTCTATAATACGGTTTTCTGTAGTAGTGTCTTCTTCTCCGACAGGAGCCTCCTGGGCTATGCAACCTCCTGCTATGGCCACCTCCTGCTCCTACCGCCTCGCCTCGGACTCCTCCAGTGTCGTGACAAGCTCCCTCTTCTCAGCCTTCAAGTTCTCGATCCTCTCCCTGAGGTATGCCCTCTGCTCAGCCTCTAAGCACCGACGATCAGTGGCTACGACCATGCACACTGTCGACCATGGTGCCACGACCACGACCGAGACTGCTACGACTATGACCATGACCGCTACGACCACGACTATGGATGCTACGACAACGATAACATGGTCATAACCGATCACGCACAACGTGGTCATAACTGACCACGCATATCACAACGTAGTCATAACCAACCACGCGCAATAACTCGAAGCTTCGACCACGGTGCATCATCTCGATGCTTCGACCTTGCCTTTTGGGACTGCTTCGACCACGCTTGAGCACTGGCCGTGGATTGCTGGCCAGGCCTTCGACTATGGCTTCGACCATGGCACCGACGACCACGCCTTAATGACCACTTATCAAGAATAATTCCAACAAAGCCGAGGCCGAGCTGGAGAACAGCCGGCAGTGAAGAAAGAAAAAGGATGAACCGGGAAGAGGAGAGAGAGAGAGCTGTCGTGGAGGAGAGAGCTCACGGCAGAGGAAGAAAGAAATGAAGAAAGCAGAGCATGCAGTCTGCTCGAGAGAGAATTAGAAATTAGAGTAGTAAGTAAAGATGAGAAAGAGAACCAGTTGCATGCTGTCGGGTGAACAGGAAAAGAAACGGAGAGAGAAGAGCAGGAAGTAGCTACCGTTGGAGTTCAAGCAAGAAAAGAAAGGAGACGTGAAGAGAGAGAGGCACATGCTGGCTCTCGGGTGGAGAGATGGAAGAAATAAGGGAAGTGAAAGAAAGCCAAGTTGGCTGTCGGATTGGAAAAAAAAGAATAAAAGAATAGAGAGAGTTGCTGTGTGAAAACAAAAAGAAAAGAAAAAAAGAAGAGAAAAATAAAAGATAAGAAGAGAGAATAGTAGAGAAGACACAGCGCAAGTTCGCCGTCGAAATCGGCGGACGCAGACGAGAACGAGACGCCGAGCGGGATGTGGAAATGACGACAACTACGGTGGACATGGACGAGTGGCCGAGAAGACGTCGACTGGTGATCATTCGCACACCTAGTGCTGCGGTAAAAATCCTTAGTGTTAATTGGGTACCACGATTATGTTAGTTGTGCATGTTGCATAATCATCATAAGCATGACATCTTTATGCATGTTAAGTGCAAAAAAAATTTGGTAGCTTACGGTATAATTCTCCGGTTAGGTCGTATTTGTGCGTAGGCATGATTATGTGTTGATATTTTGGTGGATGTGAAAAATCAATTTATTATGGCGGGATAAATGTATTGTTGATCAGTGGAAGCTAGATTAAATATATGGTTGAATTATTGGATCGGATGGTATTATTTTGGAGTCGCATGGGGGCTTGAAAAAACTGGAAAGTTTTCGGTTAAATCTCTCAACAGGCATATCACTTTCAGGTAGAGATGTAAACGGAGCGGATACGAACATATATTGCTCATTCTGTATCCTTTTCCGTATTTTTTGTCGGAGTCGGAGTCGAACACGGATAGTGCTGGATACGAATATGAATGCGGATATTCTCGGTCACGAATACGGAGCGAATATATGCCGCCCCGAATATGGTTAGTTTCGGTCACAAATATTTGATCGAATAATGCGCGAAAGCAAATTTCACATGGTGACAGGGACAAGTTAAGCAATTAGTAAATTCTAACTAACAAAGTAGCAAGTAAATGATAGAGACTAGTTAAACAAGTAGTAGCTAACTAGCTACATGTCATATGGTTCACAAGTACGAATTGCCCATAGCCAAGTAGTCAAGTACATCACTAGTTCATTTAACTTCATTATATTTAGCAAATGATTTCACAAGGTCTTCGTGCCCCTTAAGGTCTCACATCGAGTTTTGTGAGGACATTTATTGTACTGCACCCAAAGTTGTTTCTCCTTTCCACCATTTTTTGTGTCAACAGTCATCATGTAATATAGTGGTACCAAACCTTCGAGGTACACTTCTTCTGCTTCTTCTCAGCAGGCTCAATTTCTCTGGTGCAAGTTACAGTCCCAGTAATAAATGTATGCTTATTGCTTAACATAGATTTTCAATCAGAAAGCATTCTATTTTTTACTGAACAAACGTAGAGTGTAAAGGAGAAACTATCCGTTTCCACATCCGGTAACTATCCAGTAACTATCCGTATCCGGTAACTATCCGGTAACTATCCGGAAAAATACCCGGATAGTTCTGTATCCGTCGGATAATGCTTTTTTCCGAATCTGTTTCCGTATCCGACAAAAAATATCCGACTCTATTTCCGTATCCGACAAAACCTTCGGATATCCGAAAATTTGCTCCGAATTGTATCTGAATTAAAACGGATGTACGGACGGTCAGAAAATATCCGCTCCATTTGCACCCCTATTTTCAGGGGTGTTACTGGTAGGAGCCTTCAAAAGGTTTGGAAAAGTAAAATCCCTCTAAGGTCCTATTTACAACGCAAGAATTTTACACGAAGTAGTACAATTCCTGCAGGAATCCTACCAAATTCTCACGTTCCAAACATGCCCCTATAAGTTAAAATTTTCCTTTGGCAAGCCCACCATAAAAAAATTTCACACTGCAGAACAACTGAAGAAAAGAAATTGGAAAGGGGGGATAAACTGCATCCTGTGTGGCTGTAAAGAGGATGTAGATCATATTCTCTTTGGGTGTGCGTTAGCTCGATATGCTTGGTGCTGTATCAGAGAGATTTTGGGCAGGGATAGGGTTCCCAGGTCCTTATCAGACTTGCAACTTAACTGGTTGGATAAGGGGTGAGCTAACAAATATCATATATGCTTGTTTAGCTTTGCAGCTCTTGCTTGGACGCTCTGGAAAATCAGGAACAAAATGGCTATCGACAAGAAATTTCCTAAGCAGCCAAATGAAGTCATGTACAAATTTGTTTCCTGTTTGCAGCGTTGGCGAATTCTACTCAAAGGAGTGATCGGGATATGCTAGAAGGCTTTCTGGGCTCAGTGGAAGGATGGATGAAATCGCTGTCTAATCAGTAGGAGTGTTGGCAGTAGCTTTCTTATTCGCCAGTGTCTGCTTTTTGTAAGCTAGTAAACTTGTGTTTGCAGGTTCCTTTCGCTTTAGTGTAAGTTGGTGTCCCCAGCATGTCTACTTGTTTCGGTTGCTGTAAAAGACTTCTTGTGAGCTTTCGATAAAAGCTGGGACTACCTTTGTCTAAAAAAAGGAGAAACTCGTCAATCACCCATTTTCATCAAGCAAATCAGTGCTGTCATCATCTAACTGGTACCTTGTCCTACTTTTCTTTATTGTCCTGATTGTCCTACTGTGGTGCTCAGCTCAGCATCCTCCATGCATGTGCTTGCTGATTCCAGCTTATGGCTTCGGCCAAGCAGCACCAAGCTAAGCAAGGAACAGGTTGAGTGACCCCTGTCCAACAACCACATTAACACTTAATGGCCAAGTCCCACTATTGAAGACCATTGATAGGTGAAATGTGAAGAAGAAGAATTACTGTAGTGGAACTACAGTTACAGGGGACAAAATTAATGAATTTTTTGTACGAATAATCCATTTTTTATTCAAAATTACATAAATATACCCGCGGAAACTTTTTTTACAAAGATAGGCTCAAGTCGCCCAATGGGGAGGCTACTGGAGCCTATCGCCCAACAGGAGGGCGATAGATGTCTAGTCACCTGACCCTCGGGCGACTGCAACCAGCCGCCCCCCCCATTGGGCGACTGCACTCAGCCCTCGTGAATTTTGTAAATTTTGTAGTTTTTAACTCGGAAAATAATCTGCTAAAGTTATAATAAAAATTTATATTCATTGTATGTTGTACGTGCGTAACAAATTTTGGAAATTTTTTTAGGAACGATTGACAGTAGAACGATCGGTACATACGATGATAAGTGATATTTTGATGTTACTGAGAATTCGTGTCTCTGGGCAAAGCTACCCTCTTTTGTCATGTCACTACGCAAAGCTGCCCTCTACTGTTATGTCACTGCGTAAAGTTGCCTATTTTGTCATGTCACTGCGCAATGTATTTTCTATATTGGCTAGTCTCAAGAAATGCTAGCCATGCCCTCTGAAACAAGCAGATCAACATGTACATGTAGACGAAGAGGTGGAGCTACGATCCGTGGGGTGAGGGTTGGTGGATTTCTATTGGCTAGGATTGGGTTGAGGAGGATCGATGGGCCCAGCGGTCAGATTATCACAGATGGTTTTACAAACAAACCGTCTGTGATACTCTCTATCACAAACGGTTGGTAGCTAGAACCATCTATGATGAATGAATATCACAGACGGTTCTATATACCAATATACCAACCGTCTGTGAATTAGAATACAAAATTTTATATACCGATGCAATATAAACAACTAGTCTGAAAAGATAAAATAGCAAAGTTTTATATGGCTTATATATACTCATTTGAAAGGTTTCGATGTTATCTACAATTTTCAGTTGAAGCAAAATCCAAATTTCGAAGGGAAGAGCAAGAAAAAGGAAAAAAACAGAAACCAAAAACATGCGATGCAGATTTAGGTCCAAAGATGGCCGTTTTTCGGGGTCTTGGAGGGTGACTGGTATGAGCCGGTCATTTGTTTTTGGTCGGGCTCGTCGTTAGCTTTCCAACGAGTACAAAAACGTCAAAAACGGACACCATATGCAAAAGTTACGCCCGTTTTACTGAAAGTATCTCAAAACTGAATCCTACTCGGACTCAAGCGGGAAATTATGAAATTTTGGGGGATTGCAAGGCGGGAAATTATGATTCACACTGCAAGCCATCTAACAATATTAACATACCGATTTTTCCCGTACACGAATTCTCAGTAACATCAAAATATCACTTACCATCATATTACCGATCGTTCTACGGTCAATCGTTCCTAAAACAATTTTTCAAAATTTTTTACGCACCTACAACATACAATGAACATAAACTTTTATTACAACTCCAGCAGATTTTTTACCAGTTTAAAACTATAAAATTGACAAAATTTAAAACATTCACGGGGGACTGAGTGCAATCGTCCAATGGGGGGCGACTGCATGAAAGTCACCCAATGGGAGGGCGACTGGCTGCAGTCGCCCGAGGGTAGAGCGACAGGGACTCTGTTGGTCTCTGGTTAGGCGATAGGCTCTAGTCGCCCCTTCATTGAGCGACTTGAGCCTATTTTTGTAAAAAAAAATTCACGGGTATATTTCTGTAATTTTGAATAAAAAATAGACTATTTGTAAAAAAAATCCCAAAATTAATTGAGAACCAATGCTACTCTGTACATTGAACGCATAAACCCACTGGTACTTCTCAGATTCACAAATTCCTCTTAAGTGTTCCAATGCATTCAGGAGACAAAGAGCTAAGGCCTCACAATATCCTATAATGGACTAAACCAATTGCTATCACAAAAGATTTAACATAAGAAGAAGAAGAGCAACAACAGCATGAGCAAGAAAAGCAAGAGCCAAACCTCAAGGACATTTCACATTTCTCCCTGGTCCTCCATAGTAGAAGTAGTTGCCCCAGTAGCCGTTGAATCCTCCCTGGATGTCATAGCACCCAGGACGGTCAGCAAGAAGCTTCAAGTTGGACGCAGGGATGAGGTTGTTGTCCCAGTCCACCACCTGCAGGCTCCTAAAGTAGGCGGCGCGGTCGAACCCCTCGCTGGGGAAATGGCCGCTACCCATCTGCGTCGCCGTGTGGGATCCCGACGGCCGGGTGTTGACGATCTCGCCGCCAAACTGCACCATGTTTGCATGGTGTGCCAGGTGGGTGAACAGGTAGGACGGCCAGTAGCCGATGACGAGACCCGATCCGAGCTCGAGCCACCAGTGCCCATGCTTGGGATCCTGAGAACCAATAATCATCATGTGTCATAGAGATTGTTCATGCAAAAAACTTAAACCTGCCAGAGAATGACGGTATACCGTACTGAATAAAAAGATTGGTTCAGAAAGCATAGTTATCTTCACTGATTTTAGGTGCTTTAGTAGTATAACAATTCTTGAACATTTGAAGCACCTCGGATTGGTGACATCTTTAGAATTATGGATATTTATGCCAAAGTAACTTTGAAATGTCAATTACCTTCCATATCATCAGAGTAATATCAAACTGCCTTCCGTTATACGCCGATTCTGGCGTGATAGCTGCGCCAATTGCGATCTTGTTGGTCGTTTGCACAAATCCACGGCAGTTGTGGTTGTAGCAGCCCGTCTCTTGATATGCATCAGTCTGCAAAATGTACAGTTAATTAGAAGTCTACCACGCAAAAGGTGTGAATAATGCTGTACATTTAGTTCATAGACACACTTACTGTCCAATAAGTGAAGAACCTTGGGTTACTATCTCCATACAGCTCAGGGCTTACCTGAAAATGAATAATTTTTTTTTACATGTTTCCTTGAATACAATGTTTCATCAATCTTTGTTCAACATGGTAGACGTTTCCTTTTTTCCATATACCTGCCATCCAGCTTCAATGGTGTTGAGATCATTGCTGAAGGAGCCAGAGATGACCCAGATCTGAGACAGGCTAAACTCAGATGGGTCACCTATCCTGGGTGACCACACATTAACACTAGCTTTGGCCCCATAGTATTGCTCAGAATTCACATACCCAACTGCATGCTGTAACCAAAACAAAAATATATTAAAGAAGATTCCAACTAGTATTGTTCAGTTAGATTTGATTAGCTAGGTAGGTCCATCTTTTGCTTAGGGAGAATGGAGCAGGGTTTACAAAACCAGTTTTAAAATTTTACTGGGGATCTGGTATGACCGATAATCGGAAAATTTCGGAGGATTCCGGACCGAATCAAAATTTGAATTTAAAAAAATCGCCCAATTTTTGGCTGAAAATCGGTTGAAAATATCGGCCAAAAATTTTGAAAACAAATTTCGGCAAAAAATTCTTCTAAATTTGATAAAATTCATGCAAACCAAATTTTTCAAAGATATTTTAAAATTTTACCAAGGTCACCGGCCGATTTTCGGCCGGTAATGAGAACACTAGAGTGGGGTACTAACTAGGCCAATTAAATGCTGTGGATACAAGACAAATAAACTAAGATACTTATTGGAAGTAGTTTTTTTTCTTATTCCAAACCACATGGGTTATCTTGTTGTGTCTCTGAAGCATCTCTTCTCCGGAGATTAAGCTACTTGGTGAACTCAATCGAGGTACTTTCGACTCGATTAAGAGGAGAATCTTTTCGCAGAAACAACATTTACTGTTTTACACCAAATTTTCCTTATGTAATTCAACAAACATCGAAGTCTTCCAGCTATACACTAATAATAGGATATACTATCAAAATCAAATGAAAACAAGAGCAGTCTTGGTCTTGACACCAGTCAAAGTTTATGAAATCGTTGCTTTACAGAAGTTAACAAAATGTTTGCATCCTAACTATGGCAATTAGGGAAGTCATATAGCTAGCGTTTTACGAGGCCAAACCGAACTTTCGGTAGCTGCACAGGGATGTGAGTACTTAATGTTATGTAAACGCATGGTTCTTTGGAATCATTTGGCTTGTCTGTTTAATTATAATCCTCTGTTTGAGCCTATTCTGGCAATCTGAGAACTTTGTCATTGACTAGGCAGCAAGCATCAATGCCTAGCATGCACAAATCTTACTTAAATCACCTATTTGGAAAATGAGGTACATGATTTATCAAATAAACTACTCCAAAACCAAGACGAGATGCACATGCTGCTACTTAAAACTGTGGTAGACAGGAGTCTTACCACTGTCCTGACACAAATATTTTCAGTGGCCACGTTGTGTAGTCGAGCAGGGGAGAACTAAATTATAAGACGCCACAGGATCTAAAAAACGTTTGGCCTACAGATATGAACAAAACCATCCATTGATCCTAGTAGCAAAGTAAAATTTTCTCATCTCGGTATTTCCCAAGTGAAGCTTCTGTAGATTCATGCCAGTAGTAACTGCTGTGCTATCTTATTGCGAGTGCACGGGCTTCTCTTTTGTAGCTTTTCTAGTTTTGGCAGTTTGGGTACTAATTAATCCCTGCAGTAGAAACTTCTATCTTTTTCTTCCAATTTTTTACAAAACAACTTGGAAAGATGGGGATTCACAATGATATAGTTTTGAGGTTTGATCCCATGGTGCTTCGTTTATCCTCTTGGGGAAATTTGACTTATGTCTACATGATTTGCAATTAATAGTGCTTCAGAGCAGCTAACTGTAGACATACCAATGGGGGGAAAATGAAAGACATATTTTACGGCACTAAAACACCGATCCTTGCCGTATATACTGTCGGTAAATGCAAAACTTTTTACAGCTATTCCTTTCATGTTTTTTTTTTCTTTATCAGAAGTGCGGACTGCGGAGACAGTGTGCAAACCGACCTCATGCCCACTGCTGGTGGAATCACGGCGAACGCTCTGCCTTGCCGGCTTCCTGCCGTATCTCCTGAGGGAGCTGGCCCTGAGCAGGTCCTTCTCCGTCGTCCGCCGTATCGCCACTGTCCCTTCCGGGCATGCCTCGCCGGTGGCATGCCACGCCTGCACCACAACCTCACCTACCCTACCGCTGCTGCCGGCAATAGTGAAGTTGTAGTTCTTGGGCCTCTCCGGTGGAACCTAAGCATAAAAACAGCTTAGCATGCAATTTGTTTAACATGACACATAAATCAAGTAACACTGTGTGTACATTAAGCAGAAAGCAGAAGAAAGAAGCTGTCTTACCAGAGGCTTTTGCCCCTTGAGCTCTGGGTGGTCAAATGCAGGCTGGAGGTGAGACGGAACACAATCTATAAGGTCACCATCTGGGCTCTGCAAAACAAACAAACAAGTTAACCCAAGAACCACATATGGAGAAAAGAATGCGCAGAAGGAACTAGTTAGTTTCAGGTTATTGGTAACCTTAATGGTCTTGAGAGAAGGCTTGTTGAGCTTCTTGAGGAGAGCCCTGATCCTCTTATACTTGTGCAGCTCCTTCCCTGCTCTCAACCTTGCAGTAGGAGTAGCATCACCAGTAGCGCCACTCCAACCGTGCCTTGAGGCCAATGCAGCAGTAGCAGAGGCAGAAGAGATCAAGAGCAAGAGGAGCAAGGGAACAAAGTGGAAGCTACAAGCCATGCTTCTTTTGCTTCCACAGCTTGTCTGCTTCTAGCTAGCTAGGTGCGCGCACACGCACTGGGGTAGTGGTAGTAATAGTATGCGGTTGTCTTCTTCCTCCCGGGGCCTTCTCCCCTCTCCCTTTGAAGTGACGATCACTTGCTCCAACCAGCTTGTTACGCTACTCTGCACCCAGTTAATTACGTACAAATACAACCGGTGGGACCAGACTCAGTAAGTGAGTGCCTGTGCCTGTGGTTCTGGTACTACTGGTTTTGCCTTTTTAAAACTTCCATGTGCCGGCCAAGAGTCGGGAGTCCCCAAAGTTTGGTAGTTATTTATTTATGGGTCGCCATAGAACCCTGCATTGCCAACCAGGCGTGCAGCAAAAGCAAGGGGTCCCTGGATTGCTGGGGCTCACTGGACATGCATGGAGCCTTGGCTATTTAGGAGTACTGATCTAGTAGCTAGGTCAGTGTTCAAAACCTCGTAGCAGGCAGCACACACAGATCCAATAGGTTTTGCATGATCTTGCCGTCACTACGAGAGAAATGATGTTTAATGACACTTTCTATCAACAAAGTGTCACCAAGATTTTTTTTCGGTTGTTGTTTCATGGCTCTTCTGCAGAGTATCATGATATTAATTACTATTGTTCGTGGCACTTGGAGTGATTCTTCTTAAAAGCGTTATATGGCATCATGCAATAATATTTTTTGTATAAAAGAAGATGTGTACAATGAATTATAAATTGGAGCACTTGGGTGGAAATTAGTATTTTTTTTACAGAACAACAATCGGAGTACTTGCTTATTCCTGTCATCTAAAAATGCATGAATGAAACATAAGAATGGTTAGGTGATTCTTCATCCCTTGATTCCATCTAAACATATTAAATTGCTTTCAACTTTTTAGCAAAATTTCTGTAACTCTCAGTTGGAGCGCACCTAAATTTTGAATCATGTCATAAATTTTGGACGGGATAACATGGAATACAGGATGAATGGCAGTTTCTTCTGGTAAATGCAGTTTATATGCTACTTTACTAGTTTTTTCCATAACTCAGAATGGACCGTAGAACTTGGATCTTAATTTTAGAGATCCCCTCAATCCAAATGCGTTCTGACGGTAGGGTTGCATTTTGAGGTATACCATGTCTCCCACTTAGAATTCCCTCTATGATCTTAGCTTATCAGCAAATCTCTTAATTCTTTCTTGAGATTGGTGTAGACCATCCTTGACCTTGAGTAACATTTGTTCCTTCTGTTCAATTGTCACTCTAGCTTCCTCAGAAACATTGAAGGGTATGGAAAACTCACCAATTTGAGGTGGGGGATATCCATATAAAGCCTGGAAAGGAGTTGTCTTTAGAGATGTATGATATCTCGAGTCGTACCACCACTCAGTTAGATTTAACCAGCAGAACCACTCCCTTGGTTCCTTGAACACCATGCTCCTCAGATAAGCTTCTAAACATTGGTTAACTCTTTCTGTTTGAAGCAATACTAAATCTCAAAGAGACCTTCAGAGTAGTGAATATTTCTTTAAATAGTTTGCTAGTAAAGATCCTGTCCCGGTCTGTGACTATGGCAAGAGGCATTCCGTGCAATTTGAAAACATGGTCCATGAAAGCTTGTACAACTTGCTTGATAATATAAGGATGGGCTAAGCTGATGAGGTGGGCATATTTTGTGAAACTATCCACCACTACCAGAATGACATCATTGCCATGTGACTTTGGCAAGCCTTCTATAAAGTCCACCGATATGTATGTCTATGCCATATCAGGAACTTCTAATGGGTCTAGCAAACCTAGTATGTGGATATGATCTGTTTTAGTAATTTGGAATGTTGGACATTTGACAATGAAGTCTTCCACATCTTTCTTGAGTTTTGGCCAATAGAACAGTTTTTTATCCTATGATAAGTGGCCCTCTTTCCAGAATATCCTCCAAAACTAGAAGCATGGAAATTATCCAAAACTCTCTGCCTTAGATTGTTATGCTGGCCTACATATATTCGGCCTTTGTATCTCAAGAGTCCTCACACTAAAGTGTATGTATTGTTTGGATCTTGATTGGTTTGAACTTTACATCATAAGCTTCCTATTGCCTTCATCATCAACATAACTTTCCTTAACTTCTAACACCCATTCTAGCAGTATAGCAGTCATAGCTTGACATTCCAACTTAGATTGGTTGCCTTGATGATTTATCCTTGAGAGTGCATCAGCTGCAATATTTCCCTTGCCCTTTTTATATTTCACCTCATAATCAAACGTAAGCAATTTGATCAACAACTTATGTGGTATACCCTTAGTTAGTTTTTGGGAAGTAACCAATACTATAAAAAAAGCTATACTGAACGCCTCATCATAGATGGTTTCAGAGAACCATTAGTGTTGCAATTATCACAGGCAGTTTTAAAAGCATGACCATCTACGTTACTAGTGATGGCTAGAACTGCTTGTGATACGTAATTATCACAGACGTTCGGATTAAAAACCGTTTGTGATGTCAGCATACATCATAGATGGTTTTTAATCCAAACCATCTGTGATAATGCCACATCACTGATCCATGGCATCACTACTAGGATTTTGATCTCACCCATCCATTCTCTCTGTATCGAATGGCAGGCACCAATCTCCTCCCACCTCTCGCCCCCTATTACTCCCCCTCTCCCTTGCCCCAATTTCACTCTAAGAACCAACATTGATGAGGACATTTTCTGCTGCTCCTATCATCCACTTCTTATTCCTACCTCCTTCCCCAAACCGAGGCGCGCCGTCCCCTTGATGACACTGACTACCACCATGAGCTCATCTGCCTCCGGTTGTGACGCCACATTTTACTGCACAAGACACTCTTGTCCTAAGTGTCGTAAGAGTGTCTTGTGCAGTGTCACCGTCATGACACAATGGTGACGCTGCCGCCGCCTCTCCTTCATCATCGATGATATATCCCCTATTCAAAATTTTTCGATGGCTAGAATTTCGACCATGTAAATCTTGATGCTTGTGCATGTGAAAAATAATTGTTGATACCTTAATTAGTTGTAATGATTGATGGATGGTTAGGGTTTTGGCCCTTGTTAAAATTCATATTTTATTACAGGATAAAGACATGGCGTCAAAATTTACTACCATAGTTCTCGCATCCTCATAAATAGGCTTGCTTTGGTTTATTTGCATTCTCTGATTGCGTTGTTTTATAGCGCAATTAGAGAATGTTGATGAACTGAATGAGGCCTATTTATGAGGATGCGAGGAGCTTCTAAGATAGCTATAGCCTCCTTATCATAGATCGACTAGCCCATAGCCCTCATTCCTAGGGCCTTGCTGAAGAAAGCTATGGGCTAGCCAAACTGCATAAGAAAACCCCCTATCCCATTTTCACTTGCATCTGTTTCAACTACAAAAGGCTAGCTGAAATTAGGTAAGGTTAGGATTGGGCAGCTAGTCATGATTTTCTTGAGTTGTTCAAATGCTTCACTTTGAGATTCACCCCAATTCCACACATCCTTCTTCAGCATGTCAAACAAAGGCCTACAAACCTATCCATATCCTTTTACAAATAGCCTATAGTACCCAATTAGGCCTAGAAATCCTCTCAACTAGGTTAAGTTTGAGGGCCTTTGCCATTTGAGAATATCTTCAACTTTTTAGGGTCAGTGGAGACACCTTCACCGCTGATTATATGTCCCAAGCATTTTGCACTTGGTGTAGCAAAGGAACACTTGCTCAGCTTGATTGACAACTTCTTCTCCTTGAGTGTGGACAACACTGCATGAAGATTTTCCTCATGTTCTTGCAATGTTTTTTTGTATATACGAATATCATCAGAGAATACCAGCATGAACTATCTCAAGTATTTTGCAAAAATAGTGTTCATCAAGGACTAAAATGTTGCAGGGGCATTTGTGAGGCCAAAAGGCATAACCAAGTATTCATAATGTCCTAGATGAGTCTTGAATGCAGTTTTGTGGATGTCTTCATCATTCATTCTAATTTGATGATATCCGGATCTCAAGTCTAACTTGGTGAAAATTTTGGCTCAATGTAATTCATCTAGTAGGTCTTCGATAATAGGCATAGGGAACTTGTTTTTAATGGTAATTGAGTTTAGCTGCATATAGTCTATGCACATTCTCCATAAGCCATCCCTCTTTCTTATCATAATAGCAGGACAAGAGTAGGGGCTCAGGCTTGTTCTGATTTCCTTATTGTCCAACAACTATCTTATAATCTCTTCCATGTCATCTTTTTGGTAGTGTGGTGTCTATATGGTCTTATGTTTGGAGGTTCAGTATTAGCCTTCAAGTTAATAGTATGATCATAGTCTCTTTTGGGAGGTAAGCCTTGTGGTTCAACAGATACCTCTGGATATTGCTGCAGAATTTGCTCCATAGTTTTTGGTATATGATTTTTGGAGATGTCCTTATACTCCTGCAGCATGTGAACTTGAATCACACACCCTTTTACATCCTCTTCATGAGTTTGTCCATCTTATGAGAACCTACAATGCACTTTCTTGGGGAGTGGGTGGAATCTCTAAACCAAATTGTTTTACCTCTATAGTTGATAGATAACTTTATCTCCTTCAAATCCAAGCCAATGGGTCTGTGCTTACAAATCCAATCGGCTCCCAATATGATATCATAGTTTATAAGTGGTAATAGTTTGAAGGAAGCTCTGAACTTGGTGTCCTGCACCTTGTATTCCAGCCCCTCAACTTGAGCATCAGTTACTAGCTCACCACCTCCTACCACCAAAACCCTTCTTACTACTAGAGAAGTAAAAGGACAATTGCTCTTAACCGTAAATTCATAACCCATGAAGGAATTTGTACTGCCACTGTCCACTAAATCTACAGCCTTTTTACCACCGATCATAGTGATCAAAGAGAAAGTGGTAGGTCCTATTGTCCCCTTAACAGCATGCCGAGAGATCTACATTAACTGTTCCTCCACTTCCTGTGGTCCCGCCAGTTTGGACTGCTAGGAGCTGTGGTGTGCCCTAGCTCTTGATTTAGACTCCCTCCTTCCACTAACTCAGCCTCTTCTTCACCTTCTATCAATAAAGCATGGATTGATTGCTTCACCTTGCACATATGAGTTGGTGTCTAAGGTTCTTTACAATACCAGCAGGTTTTCTTATCCCTGACAGCAGGGTTCACATTTCCCTTCTCAAGGTTGGTTGGGGGAGCACCCTTTTGATTTGTTTCTATTGCACTTGGGACAAACTTGTTTCGGCCAAACCCTATAGTGGCACTTGATTTCTTTGCAGCAGTCGATTTTTCATATACTCTTGCATACTAGTAGGCTTCCATTAATCCTTGAGGCCTCTGTCGACAGACATCATGCTTGATGTCACCCCTTAACCCTCCAATGAAGCAACTCAGAAGAAAGTGCTCCGCAAATAGGGATGGTCCCTCTTCACCAATGCCATACACTCTTCAAACCTATCAACATAATTAGAGACTATGGATTGATGTTGTTTAATGTTTTGCAGTGACTCTACTGCATCATGTGCACTAGCACCCGAGAATCTATCACTAATCATGAAACAAAACTGTGTCCAAGTGATAATATAGCTAGGAATACCCACACCTTGAAACCAAGTGGCAGCTCCACCCTGGAGATGAGCAATGGCTAAATTGACCCATTGGTCTATAGGGGTTCTAAATAGCCCATAAAACCGCTCACACAACTTCAGCCAGTTAAGAACATCTTCTCCTTCGAACAGAAGTATCACCAGTCTAGGCCCTTGATGACAGCTTTAACATAAGAACTAGAAGGTCCACTATTACTGACATATTGGTTCCTTTGTGAGTTAAACACCTGAACTCTTGGGTGGAAGGGCACAAATCCTTGCTCACACCAGTCCCAATTTGGGGTCAATGCTGCTACACCCCTGAATTTCTCAATCCCTTCACAGCACTGGTAGTGGGATATAAAATAGATAGTACAGTGGTTCTCACAGATGCAGAATATGCAGGATAGAACTCATATCTAGAAAGATTAGGCTCTATAGCGAATTGTACCTTAGGATTTCTCAGGGCAGGAACATTACTAAGATCAACTGTAGCAGTTTGAGCATGGGAATTTACTGTGTTCTCCTTCGTGAATACAGGCACACCACTAGATCTTCCCAGACTACCAATATTTGGAGGTGGGATAGGGATCACACCTTTATCCGAGGCCTTGTGTCGGCTGATGCAATAGGGTGCTCATTCCCCATCAATTTTGCCCACATCTAAGTCATCATAGTATTCATCGCCAAAACTTCAGTCGTCAAGTTCTTCAATTCGAAGACATCCACTATTAGGATAGGAATTTCACTCTTGAGTTCTGCAACCACCTCCTTCCTGGCCATGGAATCTTACGAGTGTGATCGGGTTGTTGCCACCATAAGGAAGACAGATCTACCACTGCCTTTCTTCACCCACTTAGATATGGGGATTTTACATCTTAGTTTGCCAACCCACAACTAAATCAGTGAGAAATCCATCTCTGAGCTCCTGATCTGCTTTAGCTTAGGGATTTTACAGGGAGAACACTCATTCTTCCCAAACCCTCGCTAAACTAGAATGTAACTCCAAGATTGTAGATGCTCTAATACCTCTGTTAGGAACTAGGAAATGTGAGAACCAAAATTCCCCAATTTCTGATAGAAAATTGCCAAGTTCAGAAATATAGAAAGGAAGAAATTAGGGTTCTAAGATATCTAAACTACAAAACAAGAAGCCATTGAGTAGTTTTTCATTTCTTGTATTTCTTCCATGAGTTCTGGGTTATATACTCCCAGTTAAGATTACAGAATAGATTTACTCTCCAATTAACATTCAGAAGTCTGAATTAGAGTAAAATGACAAAACAAATGACGTCTATAGTGCAAAGTTATAAGCGGTGATGGATTCCAACCGTCTGATTTCTTGGAGTTGTTTCCCTTGCATCTATCCTGTTCGAAGCTACTCGAGGTGTAGTTGTCCAAATGGTATTTTGGCCGCTGACTTCATTCTACAACAACTCTTCTCTGAACTTTCTTCCCTCCCTTCAGAACTTCTGAATCTCTCCCACCAAGGTCTTGACATGATGAAAGCTCTCCTTGTCGCCTCCATGCATCAACTCACTGCCGGTGAAACCCTCGGTTCTTCTACCTCTCCCTATGACCTTCTATCCTCGGATTGTTTAATTTGGGTTGCTGTTTGCTGGCTGTTCATATCATGCTTGGTGGCTCGGCACCATGCAGGTTTCTAGGTGTGCTATGTTCTCTCTTCAATCCCCATTGTTACATATTGATCTGCATTACTAGCCAATATCTACCAAAGCAAAAGAAATTTAGTCCTCTGTCATATACTCCCAGTAAATGTTCATGACAAGGCAGCTCTAGATCTTTCCATTCTTTGGTTCAATTGATTGATGTGTATGTACAATATCTTACTAATATGTTACCCTTTCATCATAAAAATCATAGATGTGTGTGAATGAATTTTCATGCTTCGTAGGTCAAAGAAGACATCCTTATGAACTCTATCGTAGGTTTTCAGGTGCAGACAACAATTGTGGCTTGATGAGATTTTTGGAGAACAACCAATCTGTAATACCCCAGCTTCTCAAAAGCCCAAAATATCACACACAACTAAATACACTATCAATTTAACCATTAACTACACCTTACCAACCGCTAAGCATCAAGGATAATCATCATAATAATCTTGAATGTAAATTTTAGTAGTATGATAAATAATAAATTGAGCTCAAATAATCACTAAGATGAATCAATTGATAAGCTAAATCAAGGATCTATTAACTAGCAACATTATGAACTTTTAGGAACCAAGGAAAACCATTAAGCATCTAATTACTACATGGACAACCAAAAGTTTTTATGACAATAAGTGAATAATTTGCTAGGTGAAACAAAGAGCTACAAAAGTGCAATCGCTCCATGTTCTACTTCCATCCAATGTATGACACATTTAACAATCACTTAAAAATAACAATAAAGCAAAGATGGGTCCACAACTCAGTAAGTATAAAACAGAATAATAAACAAGGTAAACATCATTTTAACATTTTATCTTAATTCACTATTATCTTATTGTCATATACCTGTTTTCATCAAGTTCCATACATATACCTCTTTTTCCCAATTCTCTTTTCATAAATGCAATGCACAAGCTCAACTTCTCTTTTGCATATATCGGTATAGTTAAGTGTTCACCCATCGATGTCACACCCTTACCTTGTCCTTCTTTCATACAGGGTCGCCTTGTCTTTTTTCATACAGGATCACAACTCGGACTCTTGCCCTGTCCTTTTTTATACAGGGTCTCACCTCTACTTCCATAGAGTGTTTACCGAAGCAGGTCTTTGCAACACTGATGCTGACATGAAATGCAATGATTATTTTTTTCATTAGTTAATTGACAACATTATTCAATTGGCATAATCATCATTGTAACCATAAGCATATGTGCAATTTGAGGACAAATATCATCACAGGAATCATCATGGCAAGTAATTGTTTAAACATGCAATAAGTTCAAACACTAAAATACCATTCTATCATGCACTTACTTTTCTAGTGGCGACAGCCGGAATGATTTGAAGGTGACAACACACCTGATGCAACTTCTCCTACAACAATTACTCAATCTCAATACCAGTCATAGCAATACAAGACAACACTTAGTCGACAACGCTTCTACACACTTCCAAAATCCACCATTTTCTCCTTTACTGGACAGTCCCGCTTGCTGTTCCGGTACTAGAAATATCATAACTTTCAACTCCTACACCATAATATACTAAATCATACTAGTTCTAGAATCTATACAAAATTCCGCACAACTTTCTAGTTGATCAAATGTTCGGATTAAATCATCTAAACCTCCATTTTTAACCCAGAAAACAGACCTGCCATCTTCTGGATATCAGACTTAATAATTTCATATATTTTAATCTACATGTGCAACTATATTGAACTATCATATTTTCAGAATCTACAAGGAATTATATACCACTTTCTAGTATTTCTAAAAATTAATTGTGGCATTAAGTTAGTCAAATTAATATTTTCTCTAGCGCATCCAGTGCAACCCCATCTGGGACAATGACCTCCCAAAATCCATAACTTCTATTTTGTTTATCTAACAATTATGTTCTTAAACTTTCTGGAAACCTTAAGAAATTATCTACAATATTCATGTTGACCAAATTTACAAATTATTTAGTTACTATTTTTAATCTTCTAGTTACTATATGCCACCAAAACATGACAAATTTACCAGACAACAAGATTATAAAATTTATATCTCACAATCTACTTATCCGATCGAAATAACTAAAAATTCTACAGAAAGCTATTAAAATTCTTTATAACTTTCTAGCAGATGAAATTCTCATATAATACCAATGCACTAACTGTAAAAACCGTACAACAATACAGTAGACTAAACCGATTTATTACGAAATCCCTGACAAACACTTGCTATCTCCCTCTCTAAACTCAATCTTCACTCTCTAATTAAAATAAGCAATAGGGAAAACTCAAATCGTTATCCACGAGGCGAAATCCCTTCTCACTTTTTCTTCTCTCTTTCTCTGGAGATTTTGCCTCACCAATTTTCTTTCCTTCCTTTGTCTTCCCTTGGCTTTCCCCCTTTGACCAACGTGCAGAAAAACAATCCTCCTGCCGGCCACTCAACAAGCCACCCTAACCTTCTCTGGCTTCAATTTTTCCCGCTTGGTCTTCCTCTTGAGTCGCACAAAGGCGGTGCAGCACCCGAGGCACTGTGCGTGTGCTGGGCTCCCGACCGAGCGAACAACGCTGCTGCGCGTGGAGCGTCTTCGACGTGGCGCGCACGGGCGGCCCCAGTCGACGACACGGCAGCGTACCGATGCGTAGCCGGCCGAGCGAAGGAGACGCCGTGTGTTGCCTTGCGCGCCTGGCGACGTCGTCTTGGCGCGTGGACCCAGGCTCACGGCGAACGACGATCGGCAGCGCTGTGCGTGATGCAGTGGTGGCGGCTGGGGAAAACGAACGTGGCTAGGGTTTACTAGTTTCAGGTTTTTTTTTGCTAATCTCATTCCCATAAACTCTATTTAACACGGGATCAATATGACTCCACCTCTAACTTTCCGTACAACTCGATCTAGACCAACTCTCCTGAAAAATCCTACATGCCCTTTTTACGTATCCTGCTCCACTATTTACGCACAGGTTCTAGGAGGGATAATTTCTAGAATATTACAAAATCAAACAAGATGAGTGCCTTTTTTACATCAGTCTGGTCGTAGTCAAACGTACACTATTCCTATTTTCCTGCTAGATATCCATGACTTCAGTAAAATTATTTTTCTGGTTGATATCCATAACATATCACTACTACAAAAATGGTCATCATAGATAATTTGAAACTATTATCATACACAGTTTTTTGAATCGTCTGAATTTATGTGTCGGTGATAATTAGAAGTTATTACAGATGGTTTGTAATTATAACCGTCTATGAAGAACACTATCACAAACGGCTCGAACCTCAAACCGTCTGTGATACTCACACATCACAGACGGTTCTAACTACCAACCGTCTGTGGTGGGCGAGTATCACACACGATTGATATATAGAACCGCCTATGATGGTACTAGTATCACAGACGGTTTTTGGTTCGAGCCATTTGTAATAGTTTTCATAGACGGTTTATACCACAAAACCGTATATAATAGTTCATTCTATACCTAAATTTTTTTCCTGTAGCTATGTCCTTTGAAAACAAGCAAATACAACAGCGCATTCCATTCCCATTAAGATTAGAATCCACCAATACAACATTACAAGATAATGAACTAGTTACCTATCTAACACAGCAAGAACATGGTAAGAACATATCTCCTAATCGTACGAACCCAACTCTTAAATATGGCAATAACATAGAAGAAGCACAGATCCTAGCAGATAGTAGAGACTCAACCGTACCAACGAGGCCTCTATGCCTAGACCCTCTCGCCCCTGATGTAGCGTGCCTCTTGAGCCAACTGCTCCCGCGGCGCCTTGTTGCCCGTAGACTTGCGTGTCGTCTACCTCGTAAGGGCCATCAGGGTCGGGGGTCGAGGAGGAGGATAGTGGGGAGGCTGGAGAGACTTTAAGCGTGGTAGGGGATGAGTTTGGGTGAGTATGTATAGGGGAGGGAAAGATGGGAGTGAAAAACTTTTTGGCAGAATGGGCACAGGGACAGAGAGGTGGTGCTACAATCCGTGGGGTGAGGGTTAGTGGGTTTCTATTGGCTGAGATTAGATTGGGGAGGTTCGACAGGCCCAGCCATCAGGGACATAATTATCATAGACAGTTTGAATCACAAATCATCTATGATACACAATTATCACAGACAATTTGAACCACAAACCGTCTGTGATACATAATTATCGAAGATAATATATGTATATACCACTACAATATAAACAACTAGCCTCAAAAGATAAAATAGAAAAATTTTATATGGGTTATATATACTTGTTTAAAAGGTTTTGACGAGATCTACAACTTTACAGTTAAAGCGAACCCCAAATTCCGAAAGAAAGATAAATTTTTTTTGGCAAAAACAGAAACAAAAAACTTGCAACACAAATTCAGGGTTAAAGATGGCCGATTTTGGGGGTCTTACAGGGCAATTGGTGTAAGCTGGTCATTTTTTTTAGTTGGACTCAACGTAAGCTAGTCTAATGAGTACAAGAACGTCGAAAACGGATACCGTATGAAAAAGTTATGCATGTTTTACTAAAGATGTCTCGAAACAGAATCCTACTCGAACTCGAATTGATCTCAGGAGAAGTGGGCGGAAGATTATGAAATTTTAGGGGATTACGAGGCAGAAAATATATCACAGACAATTTTTGTTAATAACCATTTGTGATACAATTATCATAGATAATTCTTATTAAGAACCGTCTATGTTGTCTGAAATTATCATAGATGGTTTAGAATAAAAACCATCCGTAATATATGAAATGATCATATACGGTTCAGATTAAGAACCGTCCATGATAACAGAAGACATCATAGACAGTTTATAATTCAAATTGTCTGTGATATTTCATAGACGGTTCTTACCAAGAATCATCTGTGATAGTTATGTATCACAGACGATTCTAGCCATCACTAATAATATAGACAGTCACGTTTGTAAAATCGTTTATGATAATTGCGACACTGATGATTCTTTAGAACCGTCTGTGATGATGTGTCTAGTATAATCTTTTTTGTAGTGGTGTATGTTGCCATGTGTATCATCGCTTGATTGTGTTGGCTCATATCTGAATGTGTGTACTTATGCATTCACCTGAATGTGTGTACTTATGCATTCACCAACTAGATGCACCACAAATGTTGGCGCTGCATAACTATTGAAGTGCACAAGTAATGTTTGGTTTCTTATTGCAGCAAATCATATCTCCAAGGCCTCTTCAATTTTTTATTGGACTTCATTTGGCAACTTGAAAGAAAGACAAAAATTTGAGAGTTAAATGTGCCTCATCCTTCTGAGAAGGGAGCAATCAAATGAAGGTTGGAAGAACTTGTGAATTTTTCGGCGTACAAGACTGGAAATATGTAGATACATCAAGGCAGCTTAGACAGATGAAGTTAGAGATGCATGTGTTCTACATTCCTGTTTTCAATTTGTGATATGTAATATGGTGTTATCCAAACATAATTGTATTGTTAACTGTGGCATCACAATATATGTTTGTAGTGTTTCAGAAATTTGATAAAACTACTGTGTTGATTATATCTTTGATGAAATCACAAATAAAGTCTCAATTGTATATCAGCTTTTTAAGTAACAAATAAATATATTTTGATAATTATGCCGACATTTACAGAAATGATGAAAAAATAGAAAAAATAAATTTATTTGAGAAACATGAATGAATTATGTTGTATAGAATGATGACACTTCCAAAGGTCACCTAAGAAGTGTCATAAAATTGTGACCCCTTTTTGAAGTGGCACCAAATTTTTGTTGGCTCTTCATCTTGTGACACCCTTGGTACACAAAGGGTCATGGAAAAAGTTGGTGACACTTACAAGAGTCTGTAAACACAAATTGAAGTGTCTCTATGAGACCGTTGTCATGTAGTGCGTTTGATTTGGAGGTAACATTCTGGATGGTGATGACAATCGTAGAGGTAATTTCTTACGGACCAATCTATATGTGCGGTGAACACCGCTATGCGCTAGCAACCTGTCTAGCTCCTCTCCAGTGCTATCACTGACCCAGCGACCACTGCTCGCCGCCATATCTGTCAATACTACCACCGTTGGTTCCGGCGTTACTCTTTGGGTTGTTGTCAGCTTCGCTAATTATATGCCGCTTCATCTCTACCGTGTTCATCTCCACTACTGCAGAGGTCGGCCGATTATCGTTTTACTAGTACCCATTGGGAAAAATGTGTAACGGATAAATAATTTTAGCTAAATTTGAATTGAAGCAAATTTGCAACTAATTTAGGTCAATTTGAATTCAACCGATAATCACGGTATTTTTAAAATTTGAATTCTATTTTGAAAATTTCCAATTATCGATAAAATCGTCCCTGGTAAAAAATTAAAACCGGTAATGAAAACCCTGTCCCAAGCACGAAGAGCTAGCCTTTTCCATGAAAAACAAAACAAAATCACTCGCACAGTCTTGCCAACCTGAGCATTCACTACAGTCAGACGTGCAGCTGCCGGGAGATTGAATTCAAGAGCCTGTACACAGCTGTGCTCGCTGGGTCGGATGGCATGGTGATAGCTACATGACTTCTGACAGGAATTGACTGTCGTAACTACTCCCAGCTTGTCCATGAATGCACTCGACCTACCTGTTGATTGAATGTTTGTGCTTCCAGCATCTACATGCTATATGGGTACATGTCAAGAGTGCCACACCTTGGAGCATAAACTAAAGATGAACCGTATCGTTTTTCCGTTGGTGTGATGGGTAGCCAATCACTTGAGTGCTTGCTGGCATATATTAATCATTATCAGAACCAATTAGCACACCATCACAACCTGTACTACAACACATAATTGCACAATACCAGATTCTGAATCTTCCCCGTGTGCCAGAAACACAAGAAAAGCTCAAAAACACACAGGATAGCTAGCCTTCCCCGTGTGTCAACGCTCGGGAATAGGTACTCGGGATCGATGAAACAAACGGGAAATGTAGTTCCCCGTCGGCAAGCAGGGGCTCTCAGGAAACATTAGCACATGGTGAAGTTAAGTGGCAGTGGCTTTGTATGACGGTAACGGAGCATCTTCCTGTGTGTTTCGCTAAAAAGGACACTAGGGGAAGTGTGTCAACGTGGATGCCTTCAAAGTGGCCATGTGGCCTTCAAATCCAACAAAGAACGTACTGCTAGAAAGGAATCGGAATCCCATAGCCATGGCAACCCTCGTCTACGGAATATATATATATATATATATATATATATATATATATATATATATATATATATATATATATATATATTTACTATTATAAAAGAAGGAGTTGGTGGTTAGTCCGGTCTCTCCCATCCCTTCTTATAAAAGACATGCTCACATGTGACCCCAAAAGACCACTACCGAATCTTCCCACCTTCCCATCAAAATATCTTTCTTTCCATGATTTAGTGGTCAAGGTGGATTTCATCTAAACTGCATTGTAGAGTGCATGCTGTATTTTTCATCCAGTGCTTAATCTTGTATTAGCTGAATGCTCGTTGCTACGGATTTTAAAATTTTTTCATGCTATATGTTCGAAACTAACGGTGGTAAAAGTTTTAGAATATGCATACAAATATATTCTAAAATTTTTAAAATCCGTAGCAACGCACGGCATTCAACTAGTGTGTGTGTGTATATATATATATATATATATATATATATATATATATATATATATATATATATATAGAGAGAGAGAGAGAGAGAGAGAGAGAAATAGCTAGGAATCCATATGGTAGAAAACCAGGGTTTTTGTGAGCAGCTAGTTTTCTGGCATTTTGAATTTGGGAAAAATTTCTCTTTAAAAGATTTGATGTTTGGGATATGTAGTAGTTGCAATTTTAAGCCTTTGGGGGGGGGGGGGTAAACCGGGTAGGAGCTATAGGGTCTCATTCTTTTTTTCATGGCTTATGGTTTTTAGACTGTTGGAACGAGAGATTACAGAGTAACAGAAACTCACATGCGGTTTTTACCAATAGAAATAAAATCAATAAATTATGTACTACAATTAACTAGTATACATTATCTTGAAAAAATATTCCATTTAAAAGCTAGTTACTATAGAAAAACCAAAAAACAGCTTTTAGAAGCTAAAAAGAACATGGCCTATAGATCGATTTCAACTAGTTAGCAAGAAAGTTCATGGCTTAGACATTTGATACTAAAAGCTAATAATACCATTCAAACATCCTCTTAGGGTTCGTCTGTAGCGTCAGAAGAGGGAAAACACTGGGATTGTATGGGGATGCCGGTACAATTCTACATGATACAAAAACAGAGGAATGGTTCAAAAGAGGTGTTTAGATGTTTCACATAATTTTTGCAAGAATTTGAAGAGAGGGTAGATGCAACACAAAGAATTTTTTTCCGAGGTCTCCCCTAAAACTCCTATGTAATGAGGAACTCCATATCATAGGAATCGTGCTATGAGCTCGTTCTTTTGTTCCACAAGTTCATATAGAAATTTTTTCTACATGATTAGATTCCTCGAAAAATCCTACATTTCTAACAAGACCTCTAGTTTCATGCTGTTTGTAATGTTAGAAATTTCTTGATTCCAATAATCGTTGAAATCAGAAAATTTCCCACATTCCAAACATGCGATACAATAGCATATATCACTTTTTTGTTCACTTTGTCCGTAAATAACTTCTATATTGTCTCCAATGTACAACTTAGGTCATTAGATTTTATCATAATACGCTAGCTAGTAAAAATTACAGGAAACATTATTTTAAAATGTTATATAAAAAATAGCACGGTAGAAGAGTGTTAGGAAAATTCACATTTATACAACCGGAGAAATCATACACGCGGCATGCCAAAATACATCATTTTGTTACTGTTGTGGGTGGCCTAACTCTCTGTGACTGGATCTTACAACTGGTCTAATAGGTAATAGATCTAATAGTGTAGAGGAATATACTTATGTAAATATACCAATATATCCTCATCCTTTGTAAGTACTAAGGGGTAGAATGGAGATTTCTCATTCTATCCCACTTATGTATATAGGGCCTGTTCTTTTTTGCTGCGGCTTGTGGATTTTAGCTGCGGCTTGTAATTTTTGGGCTGTTTATATGAGAGATTACAGAGTAACAGAAACTCACATGCGGTTTTTGCCAATATAAATAAAGTCAATAGGGCCTATCTTAAAAAAATACTCCGTTTAAAAGCTAGTTACTGTAGAAAAGCCGAAAATCAGCTTTTAGAAGCTGAAAAGAACAGGGCCATAAACCCCCAGGAGGGGGGATCCTCTCATTCTGACTAACTCTCCCACAGATCTGGCTCTTCTTTCTTTTCTATTAGTCTATTCTTTCACTGTTTAGCCAGTAGCCACGATAGTTACACTTTTCAGTCCTTTTGGTCCTTCGTTTTTGACGTACATTATTCGAGCAATAATTTATTAACAGCTCGTTACTAGCTAGTAGTAGTAGCTAGTGGTCACACACACACGTTTATAGTGACAAAGCGTGTACTCTGAAAGGTCTGTTGCACCAATTGCCAGTCTGCCTGCCAGGCCAATAACCAAGTTAGCAAAGCTAAAGCCATACCGGTGTGGTGCTGGTGGATCCGAATCCCAAGAAATGACAATTTTTTTGGGTACAAACATGCACTGGTACGCTGGTAGATGCACGCTTTTGATAGTTTGAACAGTTGCTTGGTGATGGGAGGAGGGAGGAATCTCACATATCTTGGGCCCAGTCTCGTCATGGTCCGGTGCAGCCCTCGATAAAGCTAATGCCGTGCGCCCGTTCGCTTTCTTATGTTTCTGCCCATAGCATGCTTTGCTCCTTTCCATTTCTTGATGTTGGTCGCTGCAACATGCATAGAAGATTACTAGCTTTTCTATGGGGAGGTACTAGGTGAAACAACCCAATTCAATGAGAACATGAAATCCCAAACACACAGACACACACACACACCCTCGCGCTTCTTGGGGCGACAAGCGCTGAAGAAGGAGGGAAGGTGTAACATCAAAAAAAAAATGTAATTCTTTGAAAGTTTATTTAAAATACGGTTTTGTGAATATTCACTTTTTTGAAACTAACTAAAGCCTAAATGAATTTTCATAATTTAAAATAATTTAATATTATTAATCAAATGTTCATTTTAAATTGAAATATTTTATTTGAGTTTAGAATATTTAAATATGAACCTACGAGTTTTTATGGAATTGTTTTAGATCATTTGATATATATGTTTAGAGTTTATTTGGATTACCATAGACTTCTAAAAACTACAATCAATTTTATTTGCAAAATTCCGAGTAGGTGCCTTCCTGGCCCATTCCGCTCTATCTCCTTTGCTGGCCCGCAGCACAACACACTAAAAACCAAATGGTCCTTTTAGCTGGCCCGTTACCCTCACAGGACTGCCGGCCTGGTCCACTACAAGTCCTAACAATAGGTGGGATTCGCTCGTCAGATCGATGGTCTACCTGGAGGCACTGCACTGTCCTCTGTAGACATAGCTAGAGATGTAATTAGAGTGGATACATGTAAATATTGTTTATTTTATATCTTATTTTAATTTTTTTAGAGTCGGATTTAGATATAGATAGTGCCAGATAACTATTTTTTCATTTCGTATTCGTTCTACGAGCCTTCAGACGGTTAGTTGGATGGAAATTATTCTCTTTTTACGCTCCTATATAAGATATTGGACAGTAGAGATGTAATCAGAACGAACACAAAGAGACTAATCATCAAGATATTGAAGGAAGAGCTCACAATATTCTCCGCCTATTTAGATGCGGTAATCCACCTATCTGTTATCTTATTTCTAAGTGAAATTATAATAGATTTTCTCATATCACTTAACATATAGATATATACGGACGAATAACACTTACCCCGTATCATATTTCATATTTTTTCCTCAGAGTCGGAGTTTGACACGTATAGTATCAAATACCTATTTATCACTTCTATATTCACTTCACAAGCCTTCAGTTAGCTGGTCGAATAAAAATTATTTGCTTGTTTACATCCCTAAATATGGCTGCGTCTGCACCGTTGCCTTCCTTGGCATGCAACACCTAATGGTAGTGTCCGTCGTGAACATGGCTTCACCTGTGCTGCTGCCTTCCTTGTTATGCGAGCTCTGCCTCCGTTCGCTATAAAATGGGGGCAGGCCTTTGCCTTCTGTACCGTGCTGACACCTCCCAAATCATTGTCGCCTTCACTAGAACCATCATGTTTAGCCAGAATTTCTCATCGGAGGTTGAAGACGCCGTCGACGTCTGATCACACCACTTTGCCTCCCTCCTGTAATTCCTTCCTTTTCCATCGATCCGCATTGTCTATGGCTAGCAGAATCGTCGCCTCTGCCGCCCCTGTCACAACTGAGCTACCGTTGGTATTGGGGCCCATGCGACATTGTGGGACCGTATCACCACCGACCTATGCACCTGCCGAAGTCACTGTTGCCACACCCAAAATCATTTCCACCGCCGACACATGTCAGCTAGTCAAGTGACAATGGCCTCACAAATGTAAATACTCGCAAGCGCATGGTTTACCGTTGCAGCATTTCAATTTTGAGTATTCTAAGATACCGTATTTACTCACACGAGGATGCATAAATGAGTTAAATATATCAAGTTAACAAGTTATCTAGATATTATACCGACTTTTCATAACAGGAGTAAAGTCGGTATATATCCAACCACCTTATAACCCTCGACTCCTCCGACCACATTATAACCTCCGATCACTACAAGTGGTTACTCTAAACCTTCGACCACTCAAAATATTTGAGTAATGTAGCTTCGACTACTATTGCTTTTGACCACTATTTATTCTGACCACTGTTGCTTGACCTCTAAATCTTCCAACCACGGTCGCTCTCAACCACATCAGCACACGACCACAAAAGCTCTTCGACCATTGCCATATCCAACCAGTTTATAACTTTCGACTGATCCGACCACATATAGCTTTTGTCCGCTCTAGTCGGTTACGATCACTCCCGGCAGCCCGTTCGACCACTCCTTCTGGCCACGTTTCGACTACTGACCTCTCATAGCCATTTCGATCACCGACCACGTATAGAATTCTGACCATGTTATGTTGCTTTCCCTGATTCCGACCACCGATCGCATTGTGTCGACCGCTGCCGCTTCGACCACCGACCATGCTATTTTGACCACTGCCACTATCGACCACATATAGCCTTCGACTATGTTTGGACCGCTGAAGCTCCAACCACTAAAGCTTCTCCAGTTACTATAGCTTTTCCAACTACTGTAGCTTTTGACTACGGTAGTTTTCAACCATAGTGAAATTCCTAATTTTCCTTTTATTTAGATTTAAACTTTCGGAAGCCCATATTTCTTCATCCTAACTCCGATTAGACCCATTTAAAATTTTAAATTCATCAAAAATTCCAATTTATCAATTTCTACCATCCGTTTGAATATATAGAGTTTATTTGGTAATTAAAAATTCCAATTCTCAGTTCAAATTCCAAAGTCTCAATTCCATTCCAAATTTTTAGTTTGTTTCCAAAATTCAAATTCTCTTCAAAATCTCCAGAAAAATATTTGTTCTATTTTTCTGGCACAAACTATTATTTTCTTGGCATATTTGTCGTTTTCTAAAAATAAAAAACAAAAGGGAACTTCCCACCAGGTCACCCATCTTAACCCTTCTATAGTTGTAGCTCTTCTACCAGATTTGCATAAAGAACTACGTGGCGCTCCTTATTTGCCTTGTCGGTTACATAGAAAACTTGAACAACTTGGTTTGCGAGTACGAATGGTTCGTCTTTGTATTCGGCAAGTTTGAGGTCAACGGTAGTGACACCATACTTGTTGACCTTCACCTGTGGGAGATGGACCCAATGGCATTAAAACAAGGAGATCTTGAAAGCCATGTAGTTGAGCACCCAAATCTCCTCTATGAATCCATAGTAAGAGTTCCTCAATCTATCGGTACTGAACGCATCTATGAGGATACCGCTGTTCTGGCAATGCTCTTTACATCCTGAACCTGCGTATAGAATGTGTACCCATTTATGTCATATCCTTATCATATCACAAATGTAAATGTTGTCATTTTTTCCAACCATGTCAGCATATCACTTGATGAGCTCCTAGCAAGTCGCTCCTTCATCCACTGATTGAACTGACTGTTGTGTTATATCCTGATCCAAACATCCGGCCGCTCCAAATTCTATTGCCAAAGCACGTCCTTGTGCTGGTCAATATACGGGGACACTTCAATCATGTGTTACAAGACCGTGAAATAGGCTTGAGCATACACATCCATATCGGGAGTGGTTGCTTTCCTTCCAATGGTCCCGATACTTTTGTGCCTCCCCTCATGGTAAGATCGAGACACACCTATCGATTCGATCTGAGCCATGTAATCGACACAGAACTCAATGACCTCTTCATTTGCTCATGTTACCAAAAAGATTCATTTTATCTGTATTCAATTCAAACCTTATATTCCTCAATTCTGCACTGAAGTCTGCAAACCTCCTGTCGATGTTTCACCACTAGGCAGAATCAGTAAGGTGCCTTAGCATTCCATCCTTCTTACGCTCCTCCAAGTGCTAACACAGTAGTTTTGCCTTCATCGGCAATGTCATTATTACTATCTTCTTGTGTACTCTGTTCTTCACCATGACTGATTCAACATGTATACCCTTTTTTGAAACCCCTTCAAATCAAGTGCGCTTCAATCTGCACTCGACACTTAAACATCTTTAGATTCTCGCAGTCAATACATGAACAATACATATATTCCACTCTCTTATTCAACATATCCTCCTCGGTAGCTCTTGTAAAAGCAGAAATGACATTAATGTACTCTTTACTCACATGATTCCCAGCGTACATCCAGCTTTGGTCTTACATTACGCATATAACAATTTAGTATTATATATTGAATTAATTAATTTGTGCACTATATGTGTACGATCTAAATTAAGTTGCTATATGTAGCAAGAATAATTAATTACATTGAATTAAGTAGAAATATACTATGAATTGACTAAACCCTAAACCATGCTAAATGTAAGTAATATTCTCTCTATATCAAGCTAGCTAGATCTAAACCATCTTCAATTCTTCTTTCACCAAAAGCTATATCTAAATTATAATGCAATTAGAAACAAATTACTAACCATAGGTAGCCAATAACTTAGTAGATCTACATTTACTCTTGCCAAATAGTCTCCTTTTACTGAATGGCATCAAAGCCCCACCTTCAGCTCAAAGCAGCAGCGTAGATCTGGAATTTAAGACAGATGTTGATGGGTCTGTGCGCAATTAATATAGTAGAATTATCATAGATGGTTTTTTAATACAAACCATCTGTGATAATCTAATTATCACAAATGGTTTTTAATACGAACTGTCTGTGAATTATCACAGACAGTTCAAAGTAAGAACCATCTGTGATATTTGATAATATCACAGACGATTCTTGTTAATAATCGGCTGTGATACTTTACAGACGATTTTAGCCATGAACCGTTTGTGATATTTCACTTTCACTGACGGTTTTTAGCGCTGACAGCAATACAGACGGTCTCTAAAATAAAATCGTCCGTGATTATATTTAATACTGACGATTTTGGGTAACCGTCTGTAATGTGACGTCTAGTATTACACTTTTGTGGTAGTGTATATTGCTGCTACCACTACAGCATGTCAAGGGATTTTGTTGGGATGGCTACTTGGTAATCTCACACAGAAGGAGATGAGCAGGATTGTGCTCAAAGTTGATAACAAAGTTGTGGATATCACTGAATAAGAATCCAGTCTATAATGACAGAAGCAAACACATTGATACTCGTTGTCACTTCATTCGGAAGTATGTCGTTGAAGGGAAGATAATAGTTGATCACATTAGATCAGAAGCTCAACTTGCTGATATTTTGACGAAACCACTGGGGCGGATCAAATTCTTGGATATGAGAGAGAAAATTGATGTGATCAATGTAAAACAATAAGACTAAGGAGGTAAATATTAGAGTAATCTTGTATACAAGTCTATAGTTTAGTTGTGTTCATATATGTATGAGACGTGTATACAAATCGGAGTCCGAGTAGAGCAAGGAGTAGAAGCCGAGTCGGGTGTAGAGTCTGATTACAAGTCGTGTAAAAATCCTTTATAAGGCAGAGCTATGTCCTGTAAGCTACCAAGGAAAAAAGAGTGTAGGAGAAATAACAGAAGGCAATAGAAGACGTCTGCAGTAGCATGCAATCAAGTTTTGTTGGAAATGTGGGCAATATTTTAATTCTAAGTTTTAGTAGGAGACAAATACAATAAACTAGTGATGCAAAACTCACAACTAACAGCAGGCTACTCATCATACTTCAGAATATACTCAATAAAAATATTGAAACAAAGTCGAACGTGCGTACGAACAACTTACTTGATAGCCTGAAGAAGAACAGGAAGCCGGCTTGACGCAGTGCAGAACGTAGATGACGCAGTGCAGAAGCGGTGTGCAGATGCGCTGCCTAGAAACCTTATTGCCGCCCCGTGCAGGTACTCTCTGCGGCAATAGTTCGAGATAGCCGCTCTCCTTCTTCCGGTGCAGAATAACACCTGACCTAACATAGGCACGAAATGCTACTAACTATCCACAATATATCAACAACTAATATAAATTACCTAAAATTTCGGCATGACCTCCTTTGTTTATTAACGTAATAACAAGATCGACAAGCATGAATAGCACAAGTTCTAAATAATGAACGGAAAGATAATATCAAAAGGTACTAAGTCTTTATTACATTTAATCTGATGAAATATAAACTGAACCAATTAAGCTATCAAGCCAACAAGATTATCATGACTGTCTTTATTTCTTAATGAAGGAATTGTGCACGTGAATCTGAACTAGCCATTCATGTCCCCATGTATGCCGATCTCACATTGGTACCTAAAATAGACAAACAACAACAATAGTGAGTCCAACGACTCGGCAAGTATAATCAGTATCAAATGCAAACATGAACATTAACTCTCAAGTTAAACATATTACATATGAATTTCATGCTATGCATTATGATCAAAAGCTCCTCTTTCTCATCTCTTTCGCATTTTACGGTGACGCGGTGTGCATCCGTCAATGCACACCCATGCCTGCACCCTCCGTGCGGGGACCAATTGCCCACACTCCGCAAGTGTGGGGACCTCGATGCTTGATCACCACATGACCAAGACTTCAACAGTTCTCAATATGATGCATATATGTGAATGTATCAACAAGATAACATGCATTCACCATACTACGCATCAACAAATCTCATAAATGCCATAATGTAACAGAACATAAATAGCATTAACAACTCGAACATTACTCAAATTCATAAGTAAAGCATTCATAACTCAAACACCACTCATATCATCCAAATCACTCAATCACACAGATTAATCATAGCAAGGTTATACTTGCCTCAACCGCGAGACAACGAAGAACGAGCGTAGGCGAAACCCCTAATCCGCTCTCCTCCTAAATAATTAATTAATAATTACTAACATGACAGTAGCGGGTTTCTAGATATAAAATAACAGCAACCCCAATTAACCCAACAATTTATCTCAATTAAATCCCCAACTCCCTCGCCAAATCGCCCAACCACGATGTACCGATTTCCAAAAATCATAACTTTCAAGACGTAACTCCAATTAAGCGTTCTTGGACTCTCTGTAAAGATAATTAAATTATCTACAAAACTTAGTTGGGAGACTCTCGATTCGCCATTTACTAACCGATCCAAACCCTTTTCTAAAGCATCCAAATTCACGTCGGACTCTCCGGACAACAAGACTAAAACAGCATAACTTTCGCCCGTAAACTCGAATCCGGACTTCTTGACCTTGTGGAAAGCTAAGAAAATTATCTAAAACTTTCCTAACATGAAGAATTTCTGATTCGCCCGATTGCCCGTCGCACAAACCGATCTACTAAAATCGTCCAAAACTACTCCGATCTGCGAGCAATCGCACTAGAAAATTCATAACTTTTGCTACAGATCCAATAACGTGTTCTTGTACTCCCGGAAAGATAATCAAACCCTCTACAACTTTCTAGAAGGGGTCCGACACGAATCCCGACGAAACTAGATCAAAACCGCCGAGAAACAACTCATCGTCCAAAGAGCCCGTAAAACCGCGAATCTAACTCGATTAAAACCAATCTAAAGACTACCGGGATTACCCTTGACGACACGACGGCGAACACGTCGGCGAACACGACGAACACGGCGATGAACACGACGAACACGCCCGCGATGTCCTCCTCTCCTTCCTCCGGATCCACGCGCAGACGGCGACGAACGTCGGCGACAACGCACCGGGAGGAGACGACGACGAAGACGACGACGATGACGACGCAGCGGCGGCGACGACGTAGCGACGACACGCCACCGGAGGGCAGCGGCAGGGCTTGCGGCGGCGGTGGCTTGCGGCAGATCGGCGGCGGCGGCAGCGGCAGCGCAGCATGACCGATGGCGGCGGCGGCGGCCCGGCGCGGCAAGGCGACGGCGGCATGACTGTGGCGGCAAGGGGAAGCAAGGGATGGGTGGCGGCTGCTCCAAGGGAGGGTGAGGCTAGGTTAAGAGGTGGCCTCCCCTCTTGGGCCAAGAAAACCCACTGGTCAAGGCCTAGGCCTGTGTTTGATTAGATTTTCGAAAACCCTCAAACACTTTTAATTTTAAATCTTTCTCCCACATACCTCTTTTAATCAAATAAGTAATTATATACAATAATCCGGGTATTACATTCTACCCCTTAAAGTAATTCGACCCCAATTCTAACCGCAACCTCAACGAAAACAAAACAACCAACTAGCAATTAACTAGCACCCGACGTGAACAACGCCGGGTACTGCTCGCGCATGCGAGACTCCAACTCCCAAGTTGCTTCTCTCTCGGTCTGCTGCGACCAAAGCATTTTGACATACTAAATTTTTTTCTAATTGCTTGCACCACACATAGGTTCTTGAAGATCCAAGTGGTTTGCCAACCTCCGATCCTTGCTCCTTACATCGCATAACTTTTCACCGCTCTGGGCGCCAATGATTCGACTCACCAAGGCCACTCGTTGAACTTACGCCCCTACAACACTTTGAATGGTGTAGCTTTAATTCTTGAATGGTGGCTGGTTTTACTCGTTGGTCAACGATTTTAATGAACCCACGCTCCAGATCTTTCAAGTTCTCCCTCAATACCGGGTCATACAAAGCGCTGTGTATCCCACACTAGAACCCAAGGTAGTCCTAGTGATACACAAACCCCTAATACTTCGTAATTAATAAAATCGATTAAATACACATCGGGTTATCATTCCCTTTGGTACTAACCCACACAATCTGCACAACACATGCAACTCTTATTCCAACTCTCAATCGATCTTTTACCTTAATAAGGAGCACCCCTTAAACACGGGCACACCACGTGGCTCAAGGTAAACCCACTCTTTCACAAATAGAATTCAACTGAACATAAAGAATTCTCATCGCAACCACACAAAACCAATTCCCCATAAAAAGGGTCAAATCAAAAGAAGAGAAAATGAGGATTCAGCACGAAAAACCTCCCTACTTTCCAGTAGGTAGTTTGCACATAAGCAACCCAAACATAAAGGGGAATCACTCAAATATCAAACCTGTCCATTTTTTTCTTTTTTAGGAATAAACTTGCTCTTGAATCACGAGATTCTAAATCATCCCACACCATACTAGCTCAATTCTCTTAAATTGGCAACATCAACTCTATGTTCAAACCGAGTGCATCCAACACACTTTTGTAGAGGGACTCTACTATTCTCACAATAACATACTCTAGTCAACTCCTCTTCCCACATGTTACTTTAACGAATAATTTCCAATGCACCTCAACGTTATTTTTCACCCACCAACACTTCACCACAAATCTTAAGGACAATCAACATGAATTTCTCACCACACACCCATTTACTACATCCAAAGGATACTATCAAGGAACATCATAATATTCAGAATCCACTCCTTTCACTATTTTCACCCACATCATTAGCCTCCAAGGTCCTAATATGGAACACCAAACCCAAAAGTTCCGTCTCCAGGACTCCTATATATGTACTTTCATATATTCAATACAAAGACTCTTAAATCCAGTGACTAAAATTTTCACAATACAACCACATGAAAGCATAATCTCAACCAGATTATCTGTAGGAAGATTCTAACTCCTGGAGGGTTACTTTCAGAAGCCAAGTCATACATGGCAATAATTTTCAACAATCCTCACTATCCCAAAAATTCTGTATCGATTGGGCTTCTTCACAATTATACACTCATTAACTACACCATCATAATTATCCCGCTAATCCTTGCAAATTACCCAATCATAATGCTCCAATAAAATTGATCAAGATTCTCATACTTCTAATAATTCTAATGTTCCATCAAATGAACGTAACACTCTTGAACCACAGCTAGGTTCTTCTAGTTACCACAATAAAACTATTTAGCCCCAAGGACAACATCTTCTTTAAATCAAATCCTCATCGAGAATTATTCAACGTAACAATTTATCACTCCAAGAATCTCAAGCATCTTGATACCCACAATCTCACCCGACTAATCACAAAATCACACCAACCAGTTGCCATACACCTCTTAAAGGTCTTTGCAACCCAAACTGCGTACCCTTTCTTGGAGAAGCAAAGAAGAAAATTTCAGACAAGGTCCATCTGCAATAAACACAAAACCAAGAAAACAAAGATCTTGGACAACAAAGGATAAGACCACGGTGAAGGCGCATGCCTCCTCGAGAAGAAAACATCAAATCTCAACCAATACGAATACAAGATTGTCATTTGAGCTCGAAACTCTTAAGCAAATAAAATAAGAAGTCAAACACACTTCACAAAGATTGCACAACTTGACTTCAACCTTCAAAACTTTTATCAAACTTTTCCTTTTAACAAAGAGAACAACCTTCTTTGAATACGGTATCACCTTAACAATTCCAACAAAAGAAGAGTTGAAGACCACAACACATTAATTCTTTAAGAACTAATTAAAATCCTCAACACGACACTTTGCTTAAAACAATTTCAGCTACCACATAAGTCATGAGATCAAAAGATCGCGCATGCAACTATCAAAACTTTTGATTTAAATAGTACCATGGAATTTATTCAAATTCTTCTATTTAATGAACATTCAATATTACCATCATAACCACCAATTGACCAACATACTAATATCGAATAATACATTCTTAACAAGCATCATCATATCCTCAACTCCTTCATAAACTTTTCCAAAAGAAACATAAGAAATTTCTTCATCATGTTCTAATACTTAAGTAGGGGTGCATCTACTAAGTCTAGGAACCTTGTGCATAAGCCACACAATAGATCAAAGCTCTTAAACAAGATGATACTAGAACATGACAATCTCACAAGACACACTAGCATACATCTCTTACTAGATTTCATATATTCAATTCTTATGGATGCTCAACTTTAATTTTGGCACATATTAATTGGACTCTAGTCACTACCGGCAATAATTGATTATTATTGGGTCATACAACATTTATGATCCTAACTCCATTTTACAATCATAAAACCATCATGAGCATAGATTATGTATCCTTCCTTACATTCGTAAATTAGAACGAAATGACTTTACACTTCAATAATACCTGCTTGTAAGACAAGTTTCTACAAATCAATACATCAACCTTCATCTATTTCTTTATACATTTTTCAACAATCTAGCATGGTAAAAGATAGATGAAACCAGCAATTGTGCATTCTCATAAAGCATCTAAATAAAAGACATGTTAAGGGTCAATATTACCGAGGTAATATTCTAACACCTCCTTACTTAATTATTCCAAACGGTCGGATTAATTACTAAAGACAAAGATAATTCAATTTGTCCAACATGATAGAAATTCAATAATCATTCTAATTCTTTTTGCACACTCCTCAATAACTCCATGAGTTACTGTCATGAATAGACAACTTTTTAATCGTAGTTCTTCTCAAAACTATTACAAGGCAATATCAAATTAAACCACTACACTTCCAAGGATACTAGTAAAAGAAATTAATTATACACTACGCTATCATATCAACTTAATAATTCAAACCTTACGAATTAGTTTATATGATTACCACCTTCCACTTAAGCATAGCAAAACAATCATAATGGATTTTAACACTCTCTTTCAAAAAGAAGAGGAACAATAAACTTCAACGCCGAGATAAAGGAATACATAGATCCAAAGCTTTCACATAACACTGAGTTTTGCAACTTCAAAGTTTGCATCAACAAGAGAAAATACCAAGCGAACCAATAAGTCATGAATCACAACAAGACAAAAGTCCCACGAATGAACTAACCTTACAAATCAACAAGAAGCACGGTAGCAAAGTATCTCAAGAGTCCGGAAAGAAACCATAATCTGTTTCAAGGAATGTAGAGACCAATTGCATACCCTCAACCGCAAGAACCACAATCTCAAAAGAAATTATTAATCGCAATCACCAAGAATTGGCCGAATTCAACTTTAAGGATAATAACAACTTTTCTAAGAAACTCACCCGCAACACCTGCAATTAAGTTACCTGAGGTAACTACATTGCTAATCCTCATACTACAAATAATGATATAATCTAGCAATGCCAAGGTAGCACATCACGACATCTACATCATATCATTGACTATTCTCACTCATAATATCATAGGAGCAAATCATAATCATACAAGATTATCAATAAGCACACAAGATTATCTCATCATGTAAATCATCAATATAACATGTCAAAAGCATAATTACAATGCTTGACCCATCCCATCCCACGTGCACCAAAGGTGTCAATTTAATAGTTTAATTACCACGGACCTAAAGCCCGCTCGATACCAATCAGAACACCCCACCTAACATAGGCCCGAAATGCTACTAACTATCCACAATATATCAACAACTAATATAAATTACCTAAAAATTTCGGCATGACCTCCTTTGTTTATTAACGTAATAACAAGATCGACAAGCATGAATAGCACAAGTTCTAAATAATGAACGGAAAGATAATATCAAAAGGTACTAAATCTTTATTACATTTAATCGATGAAATATAAACCGAACCAATTAAGCTATCAAGCCAACAAGATTATCATGACTGTCTTTATTTCTTAATGAAGGAATTGTGCACGTGAATCAACTAGCCATTCATGTCCCCATGTATGCCGATCTCACATTGGTACCTAAAATAGACAAACAACAACAAGAGTGAGTCCAACGACTCAAAGAAGTATAATCGTATCAAATGCAAACATGAACATTAACTCTCAAGTTAAACATATTACATATGAATTTCATGCTATGCATTATGATCAAAAGCTCCTCTTTTCATCTCTTTCGCATTTTACCGCAGACGCGGAGTGTGCATCCGTCAATGCACACCCATGCCTGCACCCTCCAGTGCGGGGACCAATTGCCCACACTCCGCAAGTGTGGGGACCTCGATGCTTGATCACCACATGACCAAGACTTCAACAGTTCTCAATATGATGCATATATGTGAATGTATCAACAAGATAACATGCATTCACCATACTACGCATCAACAAATCTCATAAATGCCATAATGTAACAGAACATAAATAGCATTAACAACTCGAACATTACTCAAATTCATAAGTAAAGCATTCATAACTCAAACACCACTCATATCATCCAAATCACTCAATCACACAGATTAATCATAGCAAGGTTATACTTGCCTCAACATGAGACAACGAAGAACGAGCGTAGGCGAAACCCCGAATCTGCTCTCCTCCTGAATAATTAATTAATAATTACTAACATGACAGTAGCGGGTTTCCAGATATAAAATAACAGCAACCCCAATTAACCCAACAATTTATCTCAATTAAATCCCCAACTCCCCTCGGCCAAATCTGCCCAACCACAGACAGCCAACTTCCAAAAATCATAACTTTCAGTACGTAACTCCAAATTAAGCGTTCTTAGACTCTATGTAAAGATAATTAAATTATCTACAAAAACTTAGTTGGGGAGACTCTCTGATTCGGCCATTTACTAGCCGATCCAAACCCTTTTCTAAAGCATCCAAATTCACGTCGGACTCTCTGGACAGCGCACTAAAACAGGCATAACTTTCGCCCAGAAACTCGGAATCCGGACTTCTTGACCTTTGTGGAAAGCTAAGAAAATTATCTAAAACTTTCCTAACATGAAGAATTTCTGATTCGCCCGATTGCCCGTCGCACAAACCGATCTACTAAAATCTGTCCAAAACTACTCCGATCTGCAGAACAGTCGCACTAGAAAATTCATAACTTTTGCTACACAGATCCAATAACGTGTTCTTGTACTCCCTGGAAAGATAATCAAACCCTCTACAACTTTCTAGAAGGGGTCCAGACCTGAATCCCGACGAAACTAGATCAAAACCGCCGAGAAACAACTATCGTCCCAAAGCCCGTAAAACCGACGAATCTAACTCGATTAAAACCAATCTAGAGACTACCAGGGATTACCCTTGACGACACGACGACGAACATGTCGACGAACACGGCGATGAACACGACGAACACGCCCGCGATGTCCTCCTCTCCTTCCTCCGGATCCACGCGGCAAGGCGCGGCGGCGGCTGGCAGTAGGCGGCAAGGGGAAGCAAGGGATGGGTGGTGGCTGCTCCAAGGGGAGGGGTGAGGCTAGGTTAAGAGGTGGCCTTCCCCCCTCTTGGGCCAAGAAAACCCACTGGTCAAGGCCTAGGCCTGTGTTTGATTAGATTTTCAGAAAACCCCTCAAACACTTTTAATTTTTAAATCTTTCTCCCCACGTACCTCTTTTTAATCAAATAAGTAATTACATACAATAATCCGGGGTATTACAACGCAGGGATGAAAGGTCGACGAGGTTCAGACGGCACAGTACTCGAGCACAGAATCACAAAGAGGAAGGAGATGGAGGCAGTGAGTTTTTTTAGCACATACTCTGGACATCTCCAGGCATATAAATAGGCAGACTGATAACTGACATGATTAAAGCAACTATTTACCCACTGGTAACTGACACATTCAACCAGCCATTTATCCACTGGTAACTGCCTGTTATCAAAACTCCAATAAAGTCTCAAATTCAAACGTTTGAATCTCATTCAAACACAGAGAGAGCGGTGCAAAGTTTAGCAAAAATAAAGATGGACTTGGTCTGCCAAGTGGCGCGTCACGTCACAAGTCACAAGTCACGCGATTTTCACCCGAAAATACGCGATTACGCACGCGCGTGCGTGTGTGTGTGACTAGACAGGACCCTCCTCATACCATCTCTATCCATATTCAAGCAGTGGTGATGACTCCACCTTATAAATTGGTCTTCCTCACCTTTCCTTAGCAATATGGTACTAAACCATGCATACTTTAGAATTAAGGAAATGAGCCATAAAATGGGCCAATTTCTAACAATTCCCCACCAATTCCAAAGCAAGAAGTAAACAGATGACAAAGATATTGTGCTGAAGTACTGTTAATATACTAGTCTTTTAGTGTAAGTCCCGTACGGGTTGAACTTGCACCTAGAATGACAAGATTCATCTTCTCACAGCTGATGAATGGACTATGCTTTGAATTCACAACTTTTCGAGATCAGATTTCACTTGAAATCTCAACTAGTACTAGGCTGCCAATGAACCATGCCTAAACGGAGCGTTATATGGTCATGCTCCCTTACCTGCTCATGAGCTTTCTAGAGAATGCCCCGCTCTCGTGAACTGCGACTACACAATTAAGCTCAAGTAGTTGTATTCTTTCTAGGTATCCTGCAGGCTAATACCTTTTCCTCATTTGGACAATAGAATACATTAAGGCTTTATGCCAACCTTCCAAACAGTCGAAAGTGCATTGTTTATTAGGACATGGGTACAATAAATATGTACTCTCTTGTTACAACACCAATTTATTTTTCCCATTGCCTAAGTCACGGGATCTCCGATTAAGAAGGTATGGGTTACCATTGTGATGTAACTTAAATGGGCATCATTCCCATGTCCATAGATGCAACGGAAATCGCTTTCCGTGCTAATCCCTTTGTAAAAGGGTCTGCCAGATTTTTCTCAGTGTGAATATAATTCACAGCAATCACTCCGGAGTTTCTCAGTTTTCTGACAGATTTAAGTCTACGCTTCACATGTCTAGAGGACTTCATATTATCCTTTGTACTTGTGACTTTGACCAACACTGTTTGATTATCACAGTACATCAGAATTGCAGGTATTGGCTTCTCAACCAATGGCAAGTCCAATAGAAGCTCCCTCAACCATTCAACCTCAACCAGTGGCGGATCCAGGATTGGAGCACGCCTCTGGCTAAATTTAAACCATGTAATAATCTAGCATACTACAAGTTTAGAAATATATTATGATATGACAAAAATACGCCATAAATGCATCATTGATATGAAAAATTTTCTTAATACTCAATACTTGAAGAGTTCAAAATTTTAACACAAGAAAGTTGTTTTTTGTGTGACCTCATCCTTTCAAAACGCTTTAAAATCTTCTCATCTTTAATACTTGCAAATACATCTCGCACAATATAACATACCATGCTATAATTCATCCACTCATCATTCATCTTGTTTCGTAAATTAGTTTTAATGATGTTCATAGCCGAAAAGACTCTTTCTACGATTCTTTGTTACCTAATCGGTAAAATCAAGGCTAATTCAATGATCATTCATTCATTCGTACTAATTTTGAATCATAAAAATAATTTTATTAAAGTCCTAAATATATTTTCTTGATTGATCGGTTTCTCTAATCATTCATAATCTATTATGATTCATCCTTATCTAGTGCGATCGTGCATACGGCGAAACGACAGAACGCCTCACGAGTCACGCCTCACCTCATGTCCTCATTCATTCGTTACTGTCTTCCGGCTTATGTCTCGCACTCGCACTCCCGCTCGGTTTTCTTGCCTCGTCACCTCGGCCGCTCCGCCACAAGACGGCTCTCTCCTCCGCGACTGCCTCGCCGCTTTGCCCTCTGTGGCGCACTGAGACTCGAGACCCGAGAGCTCCCCGCCGCCGCCTCCCGTGCTCGGCTCCTCTCGCCTCATTGCTGGCTGCGGCGGGCTGCAACGGCGGCGGCGGCGGCGGCGGGCGGACCAGCGTCACCGCTGATGAGGGCGAAGACGGAGCCACGGCGGAGGCACAGTGCGCCGCGCAAGTCCACCGCCCACGAGGCGAGGCGGTCGGCGGTGGGGCGCAGCAGCGGGCGCAGCGAGTGTGGCGACCGGAGGTGGGCGCCGCAGCGCAGCAGCGCAGCGAGGGCAGCCGTTGGCGCGCAGCGACAACAGATCGCCTCATCGCCGATCGGGGCCCGGTTCGATCTCAAGCATTTGGTGGCCGCCACCGGGTCCGGGCGCGGGGTTGGGGATTAGGGTTTCTTTACGGGTGTTACTTGGATGTCTCATAGGTCTTTGTTTGGATGGGCTATTAATCGCTATTTTGGTGGACCGACTTGTTGTTTGGGTGGTGATAGTTTTGAGGTCTCGGGGTCATTATATCAACTATATTACTAAGTAGTGGCTAGAGGGGATACTACTAATAGTACTGCTGGGCCTCGGGCTATAGCCTACCCAGCCCGAGGCCCAGTTCCGCCCCTGGCCTCAACTGTGGCTGTGTCAAGTGCTACAAGTTTTGCTTACATGATTGACCTCGTCAATATGGTCTGTTTGCAAGACCTCCATGAAACTGCAGCACCAGCTAAAGTGAATACATAACCACTTGTAGCTTTCATCTCATCCGTATCAGAGATCCAATTAGAATCATTGTATCCTTCTAATACAGAAGGATGTCCAGTATAATGTATTCCAAAAGATGTTGTGCCTCTCAAGTAGCGCAACACTCTTTCAAGTGCCTCCCAGTGATCATCTCCTGGGTTAGAAGTAAACCGACCTAATTTGCTCACAACAAATGAAATGTCAGGTCTTGTGGCACCAGCTAAATACATAAGTGACCCAATAATTTGTGAATATCTTAATTGATCTTTTCCTAATCCCTGGTTCTTTTGAAGCTTAATGCTCGCATCATAAGGTGTTGGAGAAACTTTACAGTTTTCAAAACTGAACCGGCTCAATATTTTCTCAGCATAATGGGATTGGTTTAAAGTGATCCCATCCTTGCTTTTGATCAATTTAATATTCAGAATGACATCTGCCTCTACCAGGTCTTTCATATCAAAACACCGAGATAAGAAAGATTTGACCTCGTCAATTACGGCAGTGTTTGTTCCAAATATAAGTATGTCATCTACATATCTACATAAGATAACTCCTTGACCCCCACCATAACGATAATACACATATTTATCAGCTTCATTCACAACAAAGCCAGCGGATGTCAAAGTTTTATCAAACTTCTCGTGCCATTGTTTATGTGCTTGTTTTAGGCCATACAAAGATTTCAATAATCCGCATACTTTATTTTCCTGTCCAGAAATCACAAAACCATCAGGTCACGTGATTTTCACGTGAAAATACGCGAATACACACGCGAGCGTGCGTGCGTGCATGTGTGTGTGACTAGACAGGACCCTCCTCATATCATTTCTATCCATATTCAAGGAGTGGTGAGAACTACACTTTATAAATTGGTCTTCCTCCCCTTTCCTTAGCAATATTGTACTAAACCATGTATGCTTTGGAATTAAGAAAATAGACCATAAAATGGGCCAATTTCTAACAAGTTTCTCGTATTTCTTCTTCCGTCGGTTTCTTCTGTGCTTTTGTCAACTTCTTCTGTATACGTCGTCAAGCTCCGCTAGGATCCGTTCTAACAATGCCACCATCGGCTGGTACGTCCACTGCGGCACAGCCACGATCGGCAATCCGCGCGTAATGCTCTCCAGCGCTGAGTTCCACCCACAGTGCGTCACGAAGCACCTCTGCCGGCATCGGCACCGCCGGTCGTGATGTCCGACTCTGCGCCCTTGCGCGCCACCCATAGATACGGCCGACCGGTGGTGACCAGACCGCGCGTGCCTCATCTCCTCCTCCTGCCGTTTGCAAGCCGAAATGTTGTCCCAGATGACATGTACACCTGGATCGCGCGGCCTTGGTGTCTATCCACTCCATACGCTATCGCATCATGGCGCAGAGACAAGTCTGTTCTCAACGGAGACACTTTGTCCGGCTCCATCAGCTCGATGGCGACGACCTCCAACTGCGGTACTACACGGAGCGCGTCGGGCTTCACTACATTGAACGTGTTGACTAGCACCTTGGGCTTGTGCTCGTCGAGCGCCAAGAAGAGATCACGCAGCGTGTCGAGTGCTGAGTGTAGACGTTGCTCCGGCAAGGTGATGCGGACGATGGATGTGAGCGAGTTGGACATGGGCGGCGGCAGCCCTGGCAGGAGGACGCTGGCATCGCGGTCAGGGTCATTGGCGCATGAAGCCAGTGATAAAGTTAATCTAGTTACTTTTAGATCTAGTCGAGTTCATGACCAGAGTATATCTATGACCACGGCAGTCCTACAACCACAGCAGTCTTTAGGACCAGTGTGTATGTTCAAGTACTGCAATAGTCGTAGTCATAAAAGTACTATAGCAGTCATATAGTCGTAAAAGGTCAGAAATCAGAGCCCGCATGTAACAATGATTCAAAGCAGTTATAAAGGAAAGTCAAGGTATGTCTGTGTAGGACTATCAGCATGAGATACCGTGTTGAATACAGAGTCTTATATGTTGCTTCTCGATATAAGAAAGACGAAAAAGACACATCGTATCATGTCGCCAAAGATCTATTTATGTTTACTCGTATTCGCATGCATGACTTTGAAGAAGCCAAGACGAAGCCAGAGTGGAGAAGAGCTATGGAGGAGGAGATGTCCTATATCTAAGAGAATGGAACATGGCAGCTTGTTTCATTGCCAGAAAGCCACAGACTGATCAGATTGAAGTGAGTGTATAAGTTAAAGAAGGATACTCAAAGCGTGATCGTAAAGCACAAGGCGAGGCTAGTTGCAAAGGGGTACGTTCAACGACAAGACGCTCGCCTTGTTGCAAAGGGGTACGTTCAACGACAAGATGTTGATTTCGGTAAAACCTTTGCCCTTGTGAGGCTAGAGACGGTGTGCCAGTTAATTGCGATCACAACACATAAAGAATAGAAGGTTTATCATATGGATGTGAAAACAGCCTTCCTCAACGGCGACTTAGAAGAAAAAGTCTATGTTATGCATCCTCTAAGATTTGAGAAGAAAGGAGAAGAACACTTTGTGTTAAGATTGCATAAAGCTCTATATGGTCTACATCAAGCCCCAAGAGCTTAGAATTCGAAGATAGACAAGTCTCTGGTGGCACTCGATTTTGAAAGATGCATGTTAGAGCATATGGTGTACAAATGAAGCCAAGGAAAAGAGAGTTTATTGGTTGGAGTTTATGTAGATGATTTGATCATCACTGGAGAGAGTATCAAGGAGATCAATAGCTTCAAGAGCCAGATGAAGAAATAATTTAGAATGAACGAATTTGAGTTACTCAGCTACTACTTGGGCATTGAAGTATGTTAGAGCTTCGAGAAGATTACTCTTAGCCAGTTCACATATGTATCAAAGATGTTGGACAAATACGGCATGAAGGATTGCAATCCAATGCAAACTTCGATGAAACCCCACCTGGCGTTTAGCAAGAATGGCACAAACCCTCCTGTGGACAAGACCCTATACCGAAGCATAGTTAGAAACTTGAGGTACTTGTTACACACAAGTCCGGACTTAGTGTTCTCGGTTGGCATGGTGAGCAAGTACATGGAGAAGTCGACTACGGAGCATATGGGCACTGTAAAGCACATAGTGAGGTATGTGAGAGGAACTTTGAGTTACAGGTGTGTCTACGAGAAGAAGGAAGAATGTTTGGGGTTGATCGGTTACTCTTATAGTGACCTATCTAGTGATACTGATGACCAGAAGAGCACTTCAGGCATGACGTTTTCCCTTGGGTTGAATCCAATCAATTGATGTTCACAGAACAGAAGGTAGTCGCTTTATCCTCGTGTGAAGCGGAGTATATTGTAGCTTGTGTGACAGCATGTCAAGGGCTTGGATGATTATTGGCTGATATGTTAGAGACAAAGGTTGAGAAGATATCTCTGAAGGTCAGTAATCAGTCTGCAATTGCGTTGTGTAAGAACCCAGGCTACCATGAGAGAAGCAAATACATCAATACCCGTTTCTATTACATAAGAGAATGTGTGGAATCAGGAAAGATAGAGGTGCAAGATGTTTGCGCAAAAGGCCAGCTTGCTGATATCCTGACCAAGTTGCTTGGAAGATTGGAGTTCATAGAGATGAGGGAGAAAATCGGTGTGCAGAACATCAACGGAAGACAACATGCTTAAGGAGGAGATTGATAGAGTTAATGTAGTTGTCTTCAGGCCTAGTCGAGTCCACGACCAGAGTATGTATATGACCACAGTAGTCTTTACGACTAGTGTGTATGTTCGAGTACTATAGCAGCCGTAGTCATAAAAGTACTATAGTAGTCGTAATCGTAAAAGGTCAAGAATCAGAGCTCACATGTAACTAGGATTCTGAGCGGTTGTAAAGGAAAGTCAAGATATGTCTATGCAGGACTCTCAGCGTGGGATACCGTGTTGGATATGGAGTCTTGTATGTTGCTTTTCTATATAAAAAAGATGAAAAGGACAGGCATATCGTGTCACCAAAAATCTATATGTGTTTACTCTTATTCGCATGTGTGATCTCAAAGTTCAAGTTTATCGCTCATATAGACCCTGGGCAAATTCCCTAACAGCTAGGGTCACGTTGTGACAGTGGAAGGAGTGGTAGTACACTGCAAATACGGTGGCTTGCTAGATCCAATAGAGCACCGTGGGGATACCATGCGACGTCGGGCACCCATCCCATAAGGAAGTTGTACAGGACTCAAGTAATGTGGTGACCACGCACGGAAGACCAGCATCGTCCACCTCCGGATTGAACCCCTCGTCAAAGCCATCGGAGTAGAGGACGTACAGCATGCCCGCGCAGTCCATGACCTCCTCATCGGGTGACGCAAGGGAGGGGAACATGAGGCGGTGCCCCAACCGGTGGTGGAGAAGGTGACACGTGCGTTCGCCGCCGCGACGCGGGCTGCTAGGCGACACGCCGGGTTGATGTGCCTTGTAGTGGATTGGTCATGAATAGCAAGTGTGGCACCTATGCTTGAGAGCGGCTTATACAGGGTCATGTTCAGTGAGCTCATAACTAAAGTTCGTATTGTGGCAATGTTGCTGCATGTGGAGGGAAGGGGAGGGTGGGGGCTCGGTCGAGAAGGGGAGGAGATTTTGGGCATGTTAAGGTAGCTAATTTTGTTAGCTTTCTGTAGAGTGATGAAACACCTGATTTGGTGGGGGTGGATTGATAGTTATGCTCATTTAATCGCCACGACAATAGGAAAGTATCTGATGAAAAGAGGGTGTATGTGCTAGGTTTGCTCGTAGGAGCGGTGTCGTTCATTTGTGTGGGTATGTACTATTTTAGTGATGTATTGAGATGACTTATGGGCTACTTAGGTGGAGGCTCAGGATCAGTATTGTCCATGCATCACTCACAAGGTTAAACAAGCAAGTGTAAGGTAAAACTGTAATTTGGGTTGATGGTGTTATTATGCTATGTTTACTCATATTTTCATGATGAATAAATAATGATGATGGCTAAGTGATGAAGAAAGATAATGGTAAAGAGTGACGAATCTCGTGCATTGCATTTAGTGCATATTTATAGCTTGAAAGAAATCCACTTCAATGAACATGAAAGACCTACTTCGGTAGACACCTCTACGGGATGAAGGAAAAAGTATCTCCACGGGATAGAGATAATGAGAGAGTAGTACATCGATAGGTGTCCACTCAGTTATACTGGTATAAGCTAAAGAAAGAGTAGAGATATGCCTTTGCATTGCATTAATGATAATAAAAAGTTAATACGGACTGAAGTGTTAAAGAGTATGAAAGAGTTGACAGATAATGATCGGTTAATGAGAATGTGGCCTAAGACAGAGATATATGCATTTGCATTGTTTCTGTGCTAAGGAAGTGTGAATGCACGAGAAAAAGTTGATGAAAAAGAAGGAGCAAATGGATAATGAACAATTAATGAGAATGTGTGCTTACTGTTTTGCTATGTTTTGAACTCACACTTACTTTATTGCTATTTTTAGGTGACCGATGAGGTGTCATGCATCGGGAATAGGAGTAGTATCTCTGTACCACATCCAATAATAGTGAACTAGAACATCACTTCTATTCTCTTTAATATTACCTTAGTCAAATAGCTTGTTAATCTGAGCTTAGGCAATAAAGCTCTCATAAATTGAGGATGGATTGTAGAATGTTTTTATGGTTATGCATATTTTCTCAGTAATGTTCTATTTGTAAGTTTAAGTATGCTCTCGGATGCATATTTTCGGGCGTTCTTAGGCGCAGTGTCCCGAGTGTGCATGGCCTTGAGCATTCTTGAGCGCGTGGTCTCGAACGTTCTTGGGCACAAGTGACCTAAGTTTTGTTTTGTGAAATATTTATTGTTACTCCAGTCATCGAGTTATGTTTGTTATGAATTAGTTCCTTATGGATGACTAGATTGGATAGATTTTGTTAGATAGTTTAAACTCAGAGTTAAGTGTGTTCAAGGTCGTATTCTGGGCTCTTGATTGGGCCGATGCATGATCGGTCGGCCTCAGTTTGCCATTGCTTCGCTGTCTGCCTCAGAAGCCAGAAGCTGAAGTAGGAACGAGCGGGGCCTTAAACATGCTAACCGATAATTCTGACTTTACAAATAACACGGTAATACTTGTACTGGAAATGATACATAGTGCTAAGAGATGCTGGTTCAGTAACTTGAGATTGGTAAAAAGTCTGAGTTGAGTTTTGACTGAGGTCAACAATTTGTTTCAGCCTATATATGTACACAACAGTGCGGGTTGGGTATTAGGCCCTATTTGAAACACAATTTTCACAGGAATTTATAGGGATTTCATAAGAATCAATTCAATTTGGAGAGGAAACAGAGGAAATTCACACGTTCCAACAGGATCTTAACTGCATAATAAACCCTTATCATCTAGAGGAGTGTTTCTATGATTTTTCTCTATAACAAAAGTAACACTAATTTCAAAACATATGAAGAGATAAACAACATCTACCTACCATTTATTATACTTTAAAAATTATGTATATTACTGTTGAGAAAAGTATAGAAACATATTCCTATCATCTGTTGCAATACTATTATAGTTTATCAGTGTAAAACTCTGCGCTATGTCAAAGCCTATTTCCATTCTGGATGACTCACCGGTAGTGGAGCCAGCGTTGGAAAGGGGACCGACGAGGGATTTTGGAAAAGGGAAAGGATGCTACAAGGTGGCTCCTCTTTTTTTTGCTGTGGCTAATAATTTAATTTTTTTTGTTACGAGTTATGATTGATAGGTTTTATAAATAGTGGTATTTGATAGAAACTGAAATGAAATCCGACTTAGAAGACGAAAAGAATGGGCATAGAGCTTCGAAGAGGGGAGGGGTGCGAACCATACTTCCATTACACCGGTGGCGCGTGCTCGCACTTGACGCCGGCGTGACGCCGCCAGTGTCGGCTTTCATCGTCTTTTGCCACCATCTTACATTGCAGGGGCTCCACTAGCCATCAGCGTGACGCAGCCGGTGTCGGCCGCAACCTCTTCGCTGCCTTCCTGCCTTGCCATCAAGGTGATTCTGGGCATGAGAGAGAGAAAGGGGTACGTAGAGAGAGAAGGGCACGCAAGGGGTGGTGCCGCCGGCGAGCCCAGGCTCGCCGAGCGGTGGATCCGCCCCTGCATTATGTTAATCACCCGTTCTGTTCACCTCCCTGTTTTCACGATCCAAAGAGAAAGAACGAGCTGACGGAGCGGGCAGTGTGGACAAGAAGCTCGTGCGTGCAGCCCCTTTCCATCACACGTAGGATGTTTCTGCTACTGCAAATGCGTTTCTCAGGGACATTCAATTGATGCTTGATGCGTTTTCTTCCTTACAAAAAGTGATGCCTAATACAAAACGGTGAAGCCTGCCCAATGCCTAGCCGAATCAACAGCATGTGCTTCACACTGTCCGTCGTACGTCATCCAGTCAATTCTGCATTTGCGAACTTGCCATTGTCTTCTGGTTGCAGCTGAGGTGGTTGCATTGGCATTGCACCCTCTACAGCATCAGCAACCAGCGACAAAGCAACTGCGAATTCACCAATCCGTTCCAGGTTTCCTCCAGTTCCTCAACCCATTCCAAACATCGACCAAAGGCTTCCACCGGAGCTCCTGCCCTGCGCGCCGCCTCGCCTCGGCCTGCGCTGCTGTTTCAGCTTCCGTATCTTCATCCCCTGCAACATTGTTCAAATTTATGGGCTCTTCTGTTTCTGAATTCCACATGGTTCTCAGTTCATAGGCATGAAAAGCTGAAGAAACATCGATTTCATTTTACCATTGGGGCCTCTGGAGCGCTGCTCCTGTTCCAACTCCTGCTCCTGCCTGTCGAGTTTCTTGGCGAAGCTCTTGGCCGCCGCAAACACGTCCCTGGGTCTCTCCCACCCGCCACCGAAGACGCCGTGTCCTTCCTTCGGCTGTGGGCGCGCCAGGAACTCCAGCATCGGGAGATCCTGGCTCCCAACCCAGTGGATGCAGTTCACAGGGCAGGACTCCACAGCCACCTGCCATTGCACATGTGGAAAGAATCGATCAGTAAAATGCCGTGTGAAGACGAAGCTACCTGGAGATGTTTCAGACAATCTGGACTACCTGAATCTGCTGCTCTAGATCTCCAAACTGGACTTCGACGTGCGCGCTTCCAAGAACATCGTCCATGGCGAATGTCTCGCCAGCATGGTGCACACACTCCCTACATCCTGTATATGGCGGTGTATCAAACTAGGAAGAATTTTGCAACCTGTATCTATATGTGAGAAGGGCATGCTTTTGTCATCAGAAGTGTCAACGCTACGTACCTATGCATTTGTTCTCATCCACAAAGAGAGCCTGGCTTCTCACAGGCCCATTCCAAGAACTGTAACCCTTCCCAGTGTAGCCGCTCCCAAAACCTCCTCTGCTCTTGCCACTAGCACCAGCATTCCTGAAACTATTCCTCATCAACACCCTGTATGCCTCATTCAGCAACAGGGTGTATTCATGACCCTGAACATTCAAATATCAACTTCACACTTAAACTCCACAACACAAGCAATAGAACAAATTTGATATCTCAACATAGCAATAATGATTGTTCCTTTCTGCTCTGCCCTGGTGATCTTTTACCTGGATTTCTAATAGACCAAAAACTGAACCCAAAAAACGGGGGAAATAAGAAAGAGTGAATCAAAGTAGAGGCAGATGGATGCACCTTGTAGCCAGCAACATCAGGGTGGTGTTGCTTCTGGAGTTTTCTGTAAGCCTCCTTGATCTCCTGAGGTGTCGAATGGACTGTAACTCCAAGCGCTTGGTAGTAGTCCTCTCTGACCTTTCCCCTTGCTGTGCTGCAACACCTGATCATCCTCCTTGGTGTGTACTTGTTTGGTCTAATCAGTTCATGATGAACTGATCCAGTTCTGAACTGCAAATGATAGTAATGAAGAGCAGCCCATGCACTGAAGAACCCTACCATTTCTGCCTTTTGGTGATTCTTCTTCGTCTTTGGTTCCCTGGCAACTGGGGATAGGACTCTTCAGATATTGGCTGCTGATATTTCCATGTAGCTGTCCTTTTCAGAGAACAGATATTTTTCAACTTGATGTGTACTTGGTGTGTACTTTCTGATACTTTTCAACTTGCTAGACATAAAGGCAGAGAACCAAAAGCAAGCAGACTACTAAAGGCGTGTTCTTTTCCTCCGAAGCTGGTGGCTTTTGACTTTTGCTACAGTACCTAACTTTCAAACGGAGTATTTTCTCAAGATGGAGTCTACAGGTTAAACGATCTATACGTTAAAAGCCCAACATCTGTACCTGCCAAAATCACAAGTGAGTATCTATCTCTCCGTAATCTGTACCGTAAACAGCCAAAATTCAAAAATTTCAACCAAAAGCCATAAACCGCAGCCGAAAAAAACAGCCCCTTAATGTTTGCATTATCGTTGCTGATGTAAATATAGATTGATGAAAATGTTTCCTTTGATGGCATTAGTAGGTTCACATCCTGGTCATAGATACACGTATTGGTGACCAAACGAGAACTAGAAAATACAGTATATGACCGAAGTTTATTCTCAGCACGTATGCTGACAAAAAAAATGTATATGTGTCGCGCATCTAGGAGTACAACTACACATGCCACAACGCCCATATATACTACTCTACAACGGTTCCCTATGCCTCTATTTGACGGCTATACATACATGTTACATCTGTGGTCTTGTCTGTACCACGTAGATCTTCCCATCCTTCACTGCTCCCTCAACGTCCTGTGGGGACCCATAGAACTCCTCAATGGCATGGCCAGCCCGTGCAATACTTGAGAGGATTGATTTTCGGAATCCATGGTCTGTGATGAGAGGGTCGGTGGTGTAGTCCAGTACAACTTCATCTTCCTCATCCATAGGGACACTGAAACAAGAACACAACTTAGTTGTAATGCCAAAAGAACTCTTTAAGCATCTGGGTAAACAACAATTCATGAAGGATTTTCGCGAACCTATCATACAATCCTGCTCCGGCATAACCTTCAAGATCCTCCCCATTTGAGTCCGAACGAAAGATGATCGATTGCTTTATGAAGAGACCAATTGGCTTGCTTGGGTAACCCAGTACCTATTAATGAACTACTTTTAGCTTAGGTAGACCTTTAACACAAAACAATATTGAGAGATACTCGAGATATTTTCACCTTGGGATTGTCAAGGTCATCTTTCTTACATACGAAGCTCATGGCACGACCAGGATAGGCTCCCACAAGGGTCTCCCCAAGCCCTCTCACCACTTCAGCATATATCTCGGAAGAATCTCCAGATGATGGGTTCGTAGTATGAATAACAAAGGCATAGTCTGCGTTGACAATTTCTTGTATAAGAACAGCCATGGAAAGGTACTCATGATCAAGCTTCACCTTGCGTGTGCTAAAATAAGCTCTTTCGTTCCATTTTGATGCCCAAACCTGAAAAGGAAATTAAGTGAGATACCCAATGCCCACACTTACAAAGGTTTTTTCTTTTTTTGAAATTCTGCCAGGGGATCTAGCATTCACTGAAGGAGGTGGCCAATTGGGTCGGTCCCTGGACTCGAACCCAAGTGGGCGAGACACACTGCTGGTACCTCTATACCGAGGTACGTTCAGTCCCCTAAAAAGGACTTCCTTACCTTCACATTTTACCATGATTAAATGTTCTCATTATCCATAACAGATCTAGCTGCAACCTGTGGGGTCAATGATCCCACAAATATATGCAGTCTCCAATTTCTGTAGGAAAAGCCCATGGCCTGATGTCCATGGCGTTTATACAGGCTTCAAATAATATTAACCAGAGAGATAAGTCTGGATCCACCAATGGTATGAATGGTAGGGGAGCAGACCTTTTTAATTGACATCCATGCTTGCACCCAACGTTGGTCACCTTCATCTCCAGGCCAGGGAATTCCAGAGCCTAGCATCTTCTCCTTCAGCTCCTTAACCTGAGGCACGAATGAAATATGCCTTTAGTCCTCCATACGAAAGTAAACAAAATTAATGTTAAAAACAAGGTTTCTAACTGCAGAAATGCAAACAGAACTGAATATACTATTTTGCTCTATAAAATACAGGGCGATGAAAATACTTTATCAGCTTCATTGCACTGTAATATCTTACCAGTTGAGTAGGAGCAGTAAGGTTAAGAACAGTTTTCCGTATTTCACCTAGAGCGCTAAAATCATCTTGAGCAAGTCTTCCCTTCAGCATCTGTATGTTTTGTGCTACTTCCTGCCATTAAAGAAAATAATAATCAATTGCCTGGAAGATCATTGTAAACGAGCTAATTTACTTCATGCTAGTATGAGACAATGAGATACACCTACTGAAGTCGCTACTTATGGAGAAATATCTACTTGCCTCCTAAAACTGTATATGTGATTTGTATACCCAAAAAAGCCCTTTGGATATGCAGAAAATGCTCTTTTGTGATAAAAACCCAAGGAATCTTTTGTTGAGAATATTAGATTGCACATTTATTACGGTCCAAATAGTGTATTCTGAACATGTAGAAAAAGTATACTTCTCCAACAATCATGTATAAGAGTGCTACTATTCAATTATTTAATGTCAAAGAAGAACCACAAATCATGTCAGAAAAGAACCACAAACCTTATTGACCTCATCTGACAAAACTTTCTCAAAGGTCCCAAATGGTATCGCAACTGAAGTTGGGACACCAACCCATGAAGGTACTTTTCCTTTGAGGTATGCTACGTTCCGAGACTTAGCTCCGACCTGACAAAAGAAACATGAGTTTTTAAAACTAATGAAGGCCAAAAAGAAAAGGAAATCAATATAGCACAACAATTGGTTCCATGAGGTCTTCATTTAGAAAGTAAAGTTCCCTAATACATAGAATTGTATTACTTACCATTTCCTCAGAGAATTCTTCAGCTGATATTGCATATTTACCAAGAAACTTCTTCTTGACTAATGACACAGATGGTACTGCTTGCCCAGCTTGTGCATTTGGACAACTTGATTGCAGAAGTTCACTCTCTGCTATCTCCCTATCAAATAGTAGATATAAGATGTAAACTTTTGGCAGATAATTAAGCATAGCTGTGCATTATCAAGACAGATAAAACTAGAAAAAGGTAAGACATATTCCAGTTGGCTGTGATACTACCAGTGATAGTTGAGAAACTGAAATATAAGAATCATGAAGAACGATCACCACATCGTGATAGTTCAACAGATGTTTAGCTACTGGTCATCTATATAGCAGAAGATATTTTATAAATACTGCGAACAAATCTTAGTGGCCATGCAAACACTTAACAGTACTGAAATTGTCCTTCAAACAAGAACCAGCAGTAGCTCCCAGGACCTAGTTATCCTCAATGCCAATAAGGATGTATGCTAGTAACTAAAAGAACTAGCCCGATGGAAGAAATTATTCAAGAAAGAAATAGTTATCAGTGTGGTGGAAGGAGTAACCTAGCTTGAGCCTCATCAGATATATACAATTCAAAAACCAATAACTAGAATTACCTATAGGTAATATCTGTCGAAGTAGGTTTGAAGGAAAACACCTTCCCTTCATGTCCTTGAAGTTCAGACAGGGTGTTAGGGTCAAAGCATGTCGCAAACAACACCTTCGATAGGAAAAAGTGGCCATGTCAGATCAATACAACAAACAAATCTTGTCAAAACCTGCAAAATAGTTGTTTAGAGAAAACCTTGCTATTCCTTGCTCGGACTGAAACATGGGACAGAACATCTGGCATGTCAGGTGTTATCACGCCAACAACACCATCCGGTATCTCTTCCTCTCCCTTGACACTCTTTGCCACAAGGATGGTTGGTTTATCATAAGATTTGTTTTGAACAGCAAGCAACTCGTCAACCACAACCATGTAACCTGATACTTCAACTGGGCTCATAACCTGCCAACTGTTAGCAGGAGATAAATGTCAGGCACAGGGTAAAAGAATATCATAAAATAAAAGGTATATATTTGGCAAGCATCATTAAATAACACCATTCCAAAATGACATGCTACACAAGGGGTCGTGATGTAAAAAAAGTTCAACAGCAATCAATACATTTTACCTTCCAAGGTGTGCGACATTCCTGAGAACAGGATCAAATCGGTTCAGAAGAACAGACAAAGTAGCAGCTGATCCACCACGGATAATTTCTTCTGTAAAGATGTTAACCTGCCGAAATAATATTTAAGACTAGTTCCTAGATGACCAAATAGAAAAATAGAGCTGAAGTTCATAAAACACTTACTGCCCATTGGTCAACATTGAGTAATGAGCCAAGATATTCAGCTGAGGGCTGCATCATATTATAGTACTGTTCTCCCTTGCTCGCTAGGGCAAGTCTGATTCTGTCAAGACATGCTTTCGCATAGAGAGCCCATTGGTTGTCATTTTGCTTAGCCATTTCCAAGGCTTTATTCCATCCCTTCAGGAAACACATTGGACAAATTCACCATATTGAAAATCACAAAACAGAAATCGCAGATAAGTTCAAACAAAAACGTTACTTCTAGAAAGTAATCCCTCCAGTCTAATAAAAATGTCACTTTTGTATCCATGCCGTTCAAACTGTTTTAACTTTGGCCATTGATATGTTTGCCGGGGTTGGACACATGAAAATGCTATATGCATACTGGCTATCAAAAGTACATTCATAGTATTATATTTTTATAATTCTTCTAATGTATAATAACAAAAATTAATGGTCAAAGTTATACTTCGAAGATCATGCAAGGTCAAACAAAAAAATTTCACTTGCTTTACTTGCAGTGATCAAATTAAGCATTTCACCAGCAAATCTGGCGTGTTACTTAATACCTAGTATGCAATTTTCATTAGCAAAACAAGGCCTGTTACTTATTTCAAGCATATTAAAGTATGAAACACTTTGCTATTATTTTTCTGAAAAAACACTTCCCAAACAATCAGCATACCCATAGGTACAGCCCAAAAGGATAACAAGCAGAGGCAGACAACAAGAAAAGAAATTCTGACCAGCTTTCTCAGTTATATAAACAGCTCGATTATGGCTGTGCATATCAAATTGATTAGCAATAAAGAAAACAAGGTAAATAACTCTAAATAATTATTTTTCTGAGTAACATCAAACAACAAATCAAATGTACCTTTAAGCAACATAGGATGTCTTCATTGTCGTCAGTTGAGAAGGCAAGATTTTCAAGAACAAGACTGATGAAGTACATAATTTTCTGGATTAAGAAAAACATAAACATGAGGCAACACGTTAGAATAAGAAAAAAAAAGATACAGTATGGGAATAAGCAGTAAGCACAGATAATAATGTAACCTATAGCAATATTTGTGTAACCAACCTCTGGTACTGCATTATTGAGCTCCTCATATGACCTTTCAACTGCTGTCCTGAAAGTAGAATCAAGAGCAATGTCCAAAAAGATAAGATCCTTCATGCGTTCTGGTGAGTCAAGCAGCAAAGGGCGTAGTTCAGCTCGAGCCTCCAACAACCCCTGCAAACATTGGCAACAAGTGATTAACATGGGAATAAGAAAGACTGCGTGGATTAGACAAATCAATCAGCCTGAGGAATATAAGTATATGATTTGGAGAAACAATCCTGACGTCTATCTTGTTATTTAATTTAAAATTCAAGCTCAGATTTAGTATCGCTCACCTCAAGAAGTGGCTCCGCTGATTTATCCTCAACATGGTCAAGTACAAATTCAAGCAATTCCTACTCAAGCAATGAATGTCACAGCGTAACTTTTACAGTATAAGAAAGTACATGTGAAAAGAAAAGAAGGCAAGGATTTTTACAGGAAATCCAGATGGAAAACCCTTCACTGGATTGATCTGAACACCAACCATGAAACCTTCACCCTGTACCCAAAAAATTACTTCATTAGATATGACCACAGTCACAGGTATCTAAAGCATTTTAGCATAATGATCATGGATGAGAATGGTACCTCTGATTTGTATCCCATACAAGTTGCTATAGCAGATTCAAGATCAGCACCGGAATGCACAGCCTAACAGAATGAAAGAAGTAGAATAACATTCAATCACAGAAAAGATCACAGATGGCATATCCTTTTCTTTTTAGGGGAATCAGTAAAATGCCACTTCAATCTTCAACTGATGTTGTTTTGAAAAATGTCATCAGCTATGAAGCTGACATATGGGAACTTTATTCTTTAGGCGTGATCAGCGGGATGACATCATATATAAATTTCCATAATGACATAGCTAGGTTCTAAAAAATGATCAAGCTTTAATTATAACTTGGTCAATTTCCTATGCACAACTATGAGAGTAGGCTCAGTATAATAAAAACATAAAAATTCATACAGTATTTTTTTGGGGAGGGAAGGAGCCTGACAGGGTCCCCCCATTGACTTGGCCATGGCCTAAGTGAAAGTGAAAAGGTGAGGTGATGGGCCTACCGATCCCAACTTAGGGTATGCTGGAATTCGCAAAGAGCAGCACCTTATGACATCCATGACCATTGGATCTTCACGTACCAGTAGGTACCAAGGGAGATAGCTGTTGGTCATTGCTGTATCCATATCGAAGAGATGTGATGAAGAGTTCGGATCATTGTGCAATATCCTAATCAAATGACTATTGGCATGATCAAAGGCGATAATTGTAAGCTACATCCTCCATCACGATCTCAAATGAAACTATCCATGAAATTGTTTTAACCGCCAGAAAGTTCTTATAGATCTCATAATCACATATAATGTATGATGTTTTCCTTCCCATGGAAGAGAGCAATATAAACACGACGGAAATAAATGTGAAGTGTAAAAAGTTTAATAGTTTAATGTTACCATCTACCTTTCATTAAGAATTGTAGCAATAGTTTGAAATATTGCTATCTAGGGTGCGGATAGGATTAAAGAGAATTAGTAAACTATGATGAAACTAACCATATCATTCTAGAATCATAAATCAAAACAGTGTGAATTGTTTTGCTCTTTTTCTTAAGATACCCATGTATGAAGGCAAAGAGATAAGAGTTCTATTTCGGTTTGCAATTGGTTTTTTTTTTTTTTTTGAAAAAGAATTGGCCAGGAGATCTGGCATTCACTAAAGAAGGAGATGTGCACCCAAACCAGTCTTAGGACTCGAACCCGGGTGAGTGGGGAGGTTAAACCGTTAAACAATAAACAGCCTCCCTACCACTATGCCACTGGCCTGTTCCTCTGTTGCAATTGTTCAAAAATCACAATACAATGAAGATTTCACTAAAGATGTTAATGATTTCCAAGTTGATGCCTATTCATGGGAACAAAACAGAGCTGTCATCAGGAGAAGGCAAAAGTAATGGCACTCAGAGGACTGATTAATGCACAGCAATTAACATCCTAGGAAGGAAACCATATGGAGACTTGGGTTCTGCGTCTCCTAATAACAGAGTAATGATGTGGCCAAAACTACAAATATTATTATTGGAAAAGCACACATGGAACAGAACAGCATATACGATTAGCAGAGAAAGCCACCATTCTACATATATGATGGGCAGTATGCTGTATTTTAGGGTAGATCTGGAGTTATTTCTAAACTACAGAGCAATATATGTTTTTTTAAGTTTCCTAAAAATTTCATACGAGAACCTTTGAAAAAGCCAATTTTCATATAAACATACTGCATAGATTTCTCTGTTTTTTATCCATGACAGCTGCTTTGCATACCTTCAGGCTTCTCATATAATTGCCCAGGTCATGGAGTAAACCCTCTTTCTGTTCACTCCTGAAATTTGGTTCTGAATGAATCGCCCGATCATAGCTCAACAGACGCTCTTTTGTTATTCCATTTTTGTTCAACGTGTCCCAGTAAATGCCAATATCGAAATCGCTCTTGATATAATCAATTAGTGCCTGCCCATGGGGAGACATAACTATCAAATCTTCAAAACTGAAATCTTTACAGTACTAAGAATTCAGAACATCAATTACCTGGCATATCACTACATCATCTGGGCTAGTATTGTTGTGCAGTTTCTGGTGCCATTCCTCCATCATTCCACCTTTGCAGTCATTATTTTTCTACAAAACCAACAAGCAGGTTTTCATTGACAACCTAGAAGTAACTCATTGTCTAGTTCAATAAAGTAACAAATCAAAATTAGTGGATATTTGCTTGGGAACATCAATTTACCTGGATTACTAATATCTCATCACGAATACGTTGACCAACATCACCTTCAGCTCCACGACCAACAGCTGACATTATCATCCTTAAGATCTCTCTGTATTGTGGATAAGTTCTGTACATAATCCCAAGATCATCTGTAAACCTATCCTGTGCTTTGCTTATCTCACTGCATGGTTATAGATTATTATGAGATGCCAAAGAAGATGTAAATAAGCTGTGTTTTTGTTTTATGCAGATACAATAGTGTCCAGACTACTAAATTGTGTTCTGTTTTTGTGCCCTCTTAGGACTAACAGTTAACTTTGTTCCCGTCTCAAAAATAAAAAAAAATAATGTTTGTTCCTTAAATTGTTTATGCAGAGTGAAAATTCAATGAAGAAAAGAACATTAAAAAAGTATCTACCGTGGCTTCACATTGTAGTTTTTGTTCCATATTAGTTGCCTGGTAGCCATGAATCTAATCCAAACAAAAAGTCCAACAATACCCAATAGTCCAGCATCTCTTGCTTGATCAATTAGATCTGCTGCACCACTGAATCTGTTGATGAACAGAAGCAGTATCAGGGATTTTCCAAGACAGAATAAGTCATATTAGTATAGGTATTTTAATGCCTAACCTGTGCATAAGAGATCGCTGAGCATCTTCCTCCAGATCTGCTATTCTTTCCAGCAAAGCCTTTGCAGTGCCTTCACCAGCATCACCAGTATCCTTTAATTAAGAATAAATTGAAGAGCTTATTAGTAAGAGATTCGTAGCACAGTTAAAAAAATGTTTAAAGGTTGCAAAGCTTAAAGTGGACAGCAACAATTGCCTTTGTATTCTTGGTAACTTGAGTGCTGAAATTCATGTAAAAATCAGAGCCATTATTTTTAATCCATGTTTCACCAGACCGGAGAACAAAGGGTATCCCCTTGTATCCGCCATCATCAAGCTCTATCTCAACAACCTGGATATGAAGACATCCTGAGATGACAAGAAGTCTAAAAGAAAAAGGAACAATAACAGGTCATAAAATTATCTGTACCTGGTAATACAAACCATCCAATTCGGACTCACTGAATAAAGTTTCACATGCCTTGTCCAGCAAGGTTGAACCAGACGGCAATATGCTTGAAGGAGGTGCCTGCATAGTTAAAAAGGACCTTGTTGGTACAGACTACAGAGTGCTTCTTTCGGATGCCGAGTTTGCAACTTTAGCAACTGCAAATGTTTTTGAAATTTTTTTACCTTCCACTCTCCAGCCTTGTTTGCCAGTGCCCAGTGAAGAATAAGTGGCTCCATATGGTTTGTTGCCAAGTAAACTTTGGTTTTACCTAGAGCATTTGTGGCAATTGCCTTAAGAACAGATAAGTTCAATTAGCCTGGTGGACGCAAGGTCTGGAAATATGAAATATCTGTCAAGAATCCTAACCAGGATCTCCTTATCGCCAAACTTGAAAAGCTTTCTGCTTGCAACTTCGCAGCCATCCTGCTCCTGCAAAGACCTTGTGAACAAATCCAGAACAGTTGTTTGTTTTGGTGCAGTCACTACTTGCTCTTCTATAACGGTAGGCTTATGTTTATTAAGAAGTTGCATGATATCTCTGTTTTTGCGCTGAATCCTTTCTACAGAAAAGTACTTCTTGTTCTTCAGCTGCTTGGAAACTTTACTCTCAATGTTTCCTTTCAGAATTTTCTTCCTCAACTGATCAATCGAGGTTCCCTTATCCAACTCAGCCTGCAGTTCCTTCCTTGCTTCCTCAAACTCAACCTGGCAAATGCAAAACAAGTATCTCCATAAAGTGTTAAACCCCAACAATGGTATGTTGAGCTGATGATTTAATGTGTTACCAGTTGCTTCTCAGCGGGATAATTTGGCTTGCCCGCTTTCTCCCACCTTATGTAAGACTGGACTTGTACAAGTTCCTCTGGGATTTTAGTTATGGTACTTTGAGATGCAGGGGCATCACTTTCACTTGCCTCAGGCGTTTTTGTCAATTTAGCTCTTAGCTTCTCCAAAGAAACACTTCTGTTTAATTCCTCTATTAACTCAGCTCGTGCTGCTTCATACTCCTCCTGGAGAAAGATGCCACAACATATGTCTACATTGAGTTCCTTTTAGATGGAAGACGGACAGTAGTATTAAAACTTGCCTTCTCTTGCTCAGGCGTATATGACTGCTTCCCCTTTCTTTCCCAACGAAGGTATGCTTGGATCTGCACAAGATCCTCCGGCACCACAGTAGCACAAGCAGTAGCACCAGATGCACCCTGCCCCTGATGGCTGCTCGTCTGGAGCTGGATTTGGAAATTCTGGCCATTGTTTTTAAACCTGTCCAAAGTTGAATGTTGCATTGTTGATATCTTCTGCATTCAAAGAAACAAGCAGCGCTACATGGTAATCCGAACAGCAGCACTCACCATTTATTTTGGGCCTCATCAAAGATGAGGAACTCAATGGCTTGCACAGCTGGATCATCTATCTCAATTCTCAGTGTGGAGTTGTCACCTGACTGCACGGTTATGGACAGAAATAAAAATTACTAACCATACATGCTCTGTCCTAAGACAGAAACCCTTTATGCAAGACTGACCTTTGAAAAAGGCGTCCTAAGGGCCCTGTTCTTGTAAACTGTCGTTCCGTCTGGCCTCCGGGACGGGAGACGCCATTCTCTACAACCAAGCATCTGAATTATTGAGTCCAAATTCAAAAAATCGTACAGCATGTGACACAAGAGCATATGTAGTATGTACGCTCTCGTAGTCTCATCATCACCAGAAACAGAAGCCGGACCAGTCTCACCTCATGTCCGGGCGAAGGGCACCCCAATGCAGAATCAGGGAGCCGCTGGTGTTGGTCACCTGGAGATTGATCTCCGCCACCGAACCCTGCGGCTCGGGGTTCAGTGTTACCTGTTTCCGACACAATGCGTCAGTGGTATCATAGAAACGAACAAATTCATGGAGAATGACCAATCGATGTGGGATCTTGAGGCCGGCTGCTGCGATCCGTACCTGGAGCTCGGAGTTGGAATCCAGGGTGAACCTTCCGACAAACTGCAACAAGAGCAACAGAAAGCGTAGGGCGCGCAAATCGTCGAGCAGTTGGGAGTGCATCAGGTATTTGACACGGAGCAGAGAGAGAGAGAGAGAGAGAGCGTGCGTACGTCGGGGGAGGTGCGGTCGGCGGGCGCGGCGACGGCGTGGGGCACGACGAGGCTGCGGCGGGAGACGGCGAGGGTAGCGGTGGGGCGGCCTCGGCGGAGGGGCGGCGGCTGCTGCGCCCGCTGCTGCGACGCCGGCGAGGACGGCCGCGCGTGGATCCCGAGCGCGCACAGCTCCGCAGCGGAAGCCGCAGAGAATCCGCCCATCGCACGAATCTCAACCACTCAATCGCTCACTTGATCCTGACGCTGCTGCTATGGCTGCTCAGTTCACACCCTTGTCTTCCTCGTGAAAAAAACAACAAAAGAAGAAGAAAAGAAAATCCAGAAGATATCATCGGGCAGTAAAAATGAGTGAAATGCAGTGCACGAACAAGAACAAGAATCGAGATCGGCCTGCGCTGCGCCCACTCACTGATACTACGACGATGGAAGCCGAGGGGGGAAAAGAACAGAGAGAGAGAGATAGTTGTAGGAGTTGGCGGTGGTGGTGGGATGGCGGGGAGGTGAGAGGCGAAGCGGAGGATGCGGGGGGAGGAAGAGAGGGAATGGGTGCCAGTACTCCCGCGTCTTCTTCCTTGCTTCTCTCTCCCTCTCTCGCCTTCCACTCCGCCCAAAGCGTGTGCTTGCGCAGTGGTTTAGTTACTTCCAGATTTAAAAATAGAATAATTTAAACTAGATTGATCTGTAAAAATATTATCCAAATTAAATTAGATAATATCATAAAATATAATTTAGTTACTCCGTCCACTTGCGTGACTTGCGTCGTCGTCGTGTGTGTGTGTGAATATCATGGAATGGAGTGGATGGACTGGGAGTTTCATTGGGCCATTTCTTTTTGTGTTTTTTATTTTCTTTTTGGCTGCTGATTTCAACCTCAAAGCTGAAAAAATGAAATGTCTTTTTTAAACGATTTCTTAAAATAAATAAAATAATTTTTCGAATCTAAAACCGTATATCCTATCCACAATAATACCTCCATCATCCATCGTCATTTTAAAAAATACAGTTAAAAAATATTAAATATAGCTAAAAAATAGAGTCATTATCTTCTCGCTGGGAGGTGGAAACCAAATCCGAACTTTGCATCCCTCTTCTCGCGAGCTCCACACTTGTCATATTTCTGGGCACAAGAATGCGGTTTGTTGACATGTCATGTGAACCTAATCCTCTAGGATCAAGATGGTACATGTGAATGCAGGTATTCCACCGGAAATTTGTAGTAGGGCCTTTACGGAAATGGGCTCAAGTATCGAACACTCGTCGTACGTGATGATCAATTTTATATGCATTTGAAGCGATGCACTACGAAAATTTGCAATACAAAATAGAATAAGCAACATTCGTGTATATATAGTGATGAGGACATCCCTTTTATGAATACAATCGTGCCTACACACACAACTCATCCACAGTAAGTGTTGCAAAAATCACTTACTCGAGCTCGTGCTTGCCAACTTAATTACCAGGTCAATTCGTTCCTAGGTTCATATATTACTGAGAATAGACCGCTACCTAATGTAGTGATTTAATTGTACTTAGGAACTTGGGACAGGGCGAAGGAAAGGAATGTGGACTCGTGGACATGCATGGAAGGAATAATGGAGGTCACCACGTCACTTTGGGACCAAGTCAAGTAAGAATTCTAGTTGGGCTCGAACGGGAATCAGATTCGGATTGCTGCGATGGTGTCAAGTTCAAACGGACGTAACTTTCTCATACGGACTCCGTTTGGGATGTTCTTATACTTCATGGAAAGCTTATCAAGTCTACTTTCCAACGGATCCAACCTAATCTTCAAATTCCATCCGAGTCGACCACAATCATCAAAACACTCCACATTGATTTCTGAGTCCGAGTCCAAAAGGGTGCTGCACCACCTCCACTTGGGCCCATTGGCCTTGTAACCCTAGGGGCGTGCTCCTTGGCCGCCACCCCTGGTCATTCTCCCTATATAGGATCCGCCATCTCCCTTTGTTAGGACTTGGATTTTATTGAGTTTAGGTTTAGCCATTATGCAAACTTCTGTTCTTCGGTTGTGTCAGACGACCACCTGTCAAGATAACTTTCCGAATTCCAACTTTGTTTTGCATGCCATCTACACTTCAACTTATTTGCAATATCAGATTGCCTGTGTCTTATTCTTGCTAGTTCTTCGATTGCTCGCAGGGATTGAACTTCGTGTTCAGGTTGATCCCGCTACCAGCGAGGTCAATAGCATCTTGGAGTTGGTTCAATGATTGCTAAGGCGCAAGCGTCGTCGTACGGTTGTAGTCGGATCGTGAGAGTCACCTCGACCAAAATCAATAGTTATCAATCTCATCGAAAGATCGGGCACCTCGTCTGCATCAAGTGGTATCAGAGCCCAAGGTTGCTCGGTGAGAATTTCCAGTTTACCAAAGATTAGATTGTTTTTCCTTACCTAGAGTACAAAAAAACCCAAAAAAATAGCAGTAGATCACCCTATCCAAACCACTCTTAGCCTCGCAATTTTTCTTTTCAGTACATTGCATTGTTGAACTTTCGGTTGCATCGTCGTGTCCTTTGCTGGTCTTAGTGTCTAGTTCCTCTAGAGTTTCGAGTTCTGTTCACGTTTTGGTTTCACCGTTGCGGCGAGGGAAGAAAAGGAGGAGGACTTGGTTTCTAGGGAGGTTTTCCCTAGTTGGTCATGGAGCAGGACACGATTTCGGATTCAACCGCATCGTGTGTATGAAAAAAAGAAAAAACGAGAAAAAAGAAAAGAAAAAGTCTAACTTTTGCATACGACTTCCGATTGGGGCGTTTCTTGATCCGTTGGAAAGGAAACGAGAAGATATAGTGAAACCAAGTTTATCTGGATATTTTATCTATGCGTAAGCTTCTAAGCACACACGCAGAAACTTCGACCCCAAAAAACGTCGTTTAGGGCCTCAAAACGGGCCCGCAAGTCCAAAAAAATCTAGTTTCTCAGAATTCGCTCAAAATTGACGGAGCCATTCTACACGTGATTCTAAGGTTCCCTATGAAGACGGTATCCTTTTCTGAGCCTCTGGACTCCGTGTGCAGCGTCATCTAGTTCTTTCTACGCGGTGTATTCGTTTGTGTTCTAGGCTCGCGTCTCTAGTACGGTCTAGCCTAGGACCAGCATTAATCGGCGTTGAACGATTTTTCAGCTTGTATTTTTTGAATTAATTATTGCTACTCCTTGCTACCACACTTGAGCCTTCCCAGCTACACCTTTTCTACACCGTACAGGCTAAGCTTTTCCTAGCAATCACTCCATCCAATCTTGGAGATACATTGGCGCCGCTAGTTGCCGATCGCCCCTATGTGCATGGTAAGAATTGGTAAGAATACGATAGAAGGTTTTGAGTGTGAGTGACTTTTGAACCACCATATCCTAGTACTTGTTAGGGCCATATTCTTGTGGTTTGCTAACAATGGCAGGTTCTGCAGATGGGGATACATCTCATACTCCCCGTATGAAGCCAATCGTACAACATTTTCAACGCCTCATGAACCTTCGTACAGAGGGTCTTGAGGAGGATGTTCGGGTCACGAATGAGTGACTTGCTCAACTTGAGGGCACCCAGATTGAGACAAATGCCATGCTAGCCGCGATGGAGAGAGCGCAGGGCGTCACTAACACTTCTTTGGCAGATATTACGGCACGTCTTGAGGAGATTGCCCAAGCTTCATCTGTTGTTCCCCCTGCTGCGACGGTAGAGGGACAAGATGAATTTGACTATGTGGGTGATTCCGAGATCGATGGCAGCGCTAACCACAACAACGATCGAGCTCATCGACAATTGTGTTTTAACCGACAAGGTATGCGAAGAGAATCCCCACGACGTGACATACGTGACCACGATGATGCTTTTGCTAAGGTTAAATTCACTATGTCCTCTTTTAATGGTAAATATGATCCTGATAGTTATCTTGATTGGGAACTAGCTGTTGATCAAAAATTTGCTTGCCATGACTTTCCTGAGAATAAACGAGTTAGGGCTGCTACTAGTGAATTTACCGACTTTGCTTCTATTTGGTGGAAAGAACATTGCCGTCAACAACCCAACAACATATCTAACACTTGGGAGACTTTAAAATTGCTTATGCGCCATCGATTTCTCCTCATATTATGCTCATGATTTGTTAAATAAACTTCAACGCTTACATCAAGGTGCAAAGTCTGTGCAAGACTATTATCAGGAATTACAAATTGGTATGTTGCGCTGTGGGTTAGTTGAGAATGAGGAAGCATCAATGGCTAGGTTTTTGGGAGGGTTGAATCGGAAAATTCAAGACATCCTTGATTACAAAGATTACAACTTCATTACTAGATTGTTTCATCGTGCTTGCAAAACTGAACGTGAATTGCAGGGACGTTAGACGAGGGCACGATCTAATTCTTCTGCAGGTCAAACGAGCTCCTGGACACCACGCACCCCTGCTGCCCCGTCCGTTGTGACACCACCACCGTTATCCTCCAACCCCAAGCGTCATACTACTCCAAATTCAGCACCATGAGCTTCCACAAAAACATCATCTTCGGTTGCATCGACAGGACGAACTAAGAACATTCAATGCCATCGTTGCAAAGGCTATGGACACATGATGCGGGACTGTCCAAACAAGCGTGTACTGATTATACGCAAAGATGGTGCGTATTCCTCTGCTAGTGATTTTGATGATGAAACATATGCTATGCTTGCAAATGACCCTGCAGGACATGATGATGAATCTGATCATAAGGAGGAACATGTTGGTGCCGAAGATGCTGACAAGTATTTGAGTATTATAGTGCAACGCGTACTAAGTGCTCAAGTATCTCGTGCTGAGAAAAATCAACGCCATAATTTGTTTCAAATCAAGGGCGTTGTGAAGGAACGCTCGATTCACATAATTATTGATGGTGGGAGTTGCAATAATTTAGCGAGTATGGATATGCTGGAGAAGCTTACTTTGCCGACCAAGCCCCGTCCCCACCTATACCATATTCAATAGTTCAACAACAGTGGTAAGTTGAAAGTAACACGGATGGTAGAGTAAGTTTTTCTATAGATACATACCATGGTTATGTTGATTGCGATGTTGTTCCTATGCAAGTATGTTCATTTCTATTAGGAAGACCTTGGCAATATGATACTGATTGTGCGCATCATGATAGGAATAATCAATACTCTCTCATGTTCAAGGGAAAGAAAATTGTGCTGCATCCTATGACTCCTGAACAAATTGTTAAAGATGACCTTGCTAGAGCTAGTAGAGAGAAAAGTCTAGAGAATGCTGAGAGTGAAAATCAGATTGTAGCAAAAGAGCTTAAGCAACATAAAAAGAAAGAACCTAAATCTGCTCATGTGAAGAATAAAGAAATTAAATTGAAAGGTGCTTTTTTTCTGGATACCAAATCTGATATGATTGAACTGGATGCTAGTAATTCTGTTTGCTATGCATTACTTTACAAAGAAGCTTTGTTTTCATTTTAGGATATACCTTCTTCTTTGCCACCAGCTGTCACTAACATTTTGCAAGACTACAAAGATGTCTTTTCGAAAGACATACCGCTGGGGCTGCCACCAGTTCGTGGGATTGAGCATCAAATTGATTTAATTCCCGGTGCATTCTTGCCAAACCGCGCACCATATAGGACCAATCCAGAAGAAACTAAAGAAATTCAGCGCCAAGTGGAAGAGTTGCTTGATAAAGGGTATGTGCGCGAATCTCTTAGCCCTTGTGCTGTTCCGGTCATTTTAGTACCAAAGAAAGATGGATCATGGCGCATGTGTGTGGATTGTAGAGCAATCAATAATATCACCATTAGGTATCATCATCCTATTCCTAGGTTAGATGATATGCTTGATGAATTGAGTGGCTCTGTTGTCTTTTCCAAGGTTGATTTGTGTAGTGGTTATCATCAATCCGCATGAAATTAGGCGATGAATGGAAAACGGCATTTAAAACTAAGTTCGGGTTATATGAGTGGTTAGTAATGCCTTTTGGTTTAACTAATGCACCTAATACCTTCATGAGACTAATAAACGAAGTTTTGCGTGTTTTCATTGATAGATTTGTGGTGGTTTATTTTGATGATATACTAATATATAGCAAATCATTAGAGGAACATCTTGACCATTTACGTGATGTTCTTAATGCTTTACGTGGTGCACGCCTATTTGGTAACCTTGAGAAGTGCACCTTTTGCATCGATCAAGCCGTGTTTCTTTTCTATATTGTTACTCCACATGGAATTGAAGTTGATCAAGCCAAGGTTGAAGCAATACATACAGAGTTGGTTGACTCCTAACACGGTCACACGGGTGCGGAGCTTTTTAGGACTTGCTGGGTTCTACCGCTGCTTCGTGAAGGATTTCAGCACCATCGCCGCACCATTGAATGAGCTTACCAAGAAGGACGTGCCATTTGTTTGGAGCGCCGCACAGGAGAATGCATTCACCACGTTGAAAGATAAGTTAACACATGCACCTCTACTCCAACTCCTTGATTTCAATAAGACTTTTGAACTAGAATGTGATGCAAGTGGAATTGGTTTAGGTGGTGTGTTGTTACAAGAAGGCAAACCTGTAGCATACTTCAGTGAGAAATTGAGTAGGCATAGTTTGAACTATTCTACTTATGATAAGGAGTTATATGCATTCTTTCGAACCTTAGAAACTTGACAACATTATTTATGGCCGAAAAAATTTGTTATACATTCTGATCATGAATCTTTAAAGCATATTCGAAGTCAAGGTAAACTGAATTGTAGACATGCAAAGTGGGTTGAATTAATTGAGTCTTTTCCTTATGTCATAAAACACAAGAAGATAAAGGAGAATGTTGTTGCTGATGCTTTGTCTAGGAGACATGCCATGTTATCACAACTTGACTTCAAAATTTTTAGATTAGAGACAACTAAAGAGCAATATGGGCACGATGCTGATTTTTCGGAAATACTGTTGAATTGCAAAGAAGGGAAAATATGGAATAAGTTTGTCATTAATGATGGGTTTGTGTTTAGAGCCAACAAGTTGTGCATTCCTGCTACCTCCGTTCGTTTATTGTTGTTACAGGAAGCACATGGAGGTGAGTTGATTGGGCATTTTGGTGTGAAGAAACGAAAGATATACTTGATGCTCATTTCTTTTGGCCAAAGATGAGATGGGATGTCGAGCGTTACGTTGCTGACTGCACTACATGTCAAAGAGCTAAGTCATGACTTAATCCTCATGGTTTATACATGCCCTTACCCGTTCCTAGCGTTCCGTGGGACGATATTTCGATGGACTTTGTTTTATGATTGCCTAGAACAAAGAAGGGGGGATAGTATATTCGTGGTTGTTGATATATTTTCTAAGATGGCCTATTTTATGTCATGTCATAAGAGCGATGATGCTACCAATATTGCTGATTTATTCTTTCGTGAAGTTATTCGCTTGCATGGTGTACCTAATACTATAATTTCAGATCGTGATGCTAAATTCTTTAGCCATTTTTGGAGAACTTTATAGGCTAAATTGGGGACTAAGCTGTTATTTTCTACTACTTGTCATCCCCAAATTGATGGGCAAACTGAGATTGTGAATAGAACTTTGTCTACAATGCTTAGGGCTGTGTTAAAAAAGAATTTAAAAATGTGGGAAGAATGCTTGCTCATATTGAGTTTGCTTACAATTGTTCATTGCATTCTACTACAAAGGTGTGCCCTTTTGAAGTTGTTTATGGTTTTGTGCTTCGTGCTCCTACCGATTTAATGCTTATTCCATCTTCAGAGAAATTGAACCCTGATGCTAAACAACGTGCTGAATTGATTTTAAAAATGCGTGAGACAACCAAGGAGAATATGGAGCGCATGAATGCTAAATATAAATTTGCTGGTAGTCAGGGGAGGAAACATTTAACTTTTGAACCTGGGGATCTTGTTTGGTTGCACTTAAGAAAATATAGGATCCCTGAGTTGAGAAAGTCAAAATTGATGCCAAGAGCTGATGGTCCTTTCAAAGTGTTAGAAAAGATTAATGATAACGCATACAAGCTTGAACTGCCTACAGATTTTGGGTTAGTCCCACATTTAACATTGCATATTTTAAGCCCTACTGGGAGAAGAGGACGAGTTTGACTCGCGGATGACTCAAATGCAAGAAGGGGAGGATGATGAGGACATCCCTTCCATGTATACAATCGTGCCTACACACACAACTCATCCACATCAAGTGTTGCAAGGACCACTTACTCGAGTTCGTGCTCGCCAACTTAATTACCAGGTGAATTCGTTCATATGTTCATATATTACTGAGAATAGATCACTACCTAATGCAAGTGATTTAATTGTGCTTAGAAACTTGGGACAGAACGAAGGAAAGGGATGTGGACTCGTGGACATGCATGAAAGGAATAATGGAGGTCACCACATCACTTTGGGACCAAGTCAAGCAAGAATTCGAGTTGGGCTTGAACGGGAATCAGATTCGGACTGCTGCGATGGTGTCAAGTTCAAACGGGCGTAACTTCCTCATACGGACTCTGTTTGGGACGTTCTTGTACTTATGGAAAGCTTATCAGGTCTACTTTCCAACGGATCCAACCTCATCTTCAAACTCCATCCGAGTCAGTCACAATCATCAAAACACTCTACGTTGGTTTCTGAATCCGAATCCAAAAGGGTGCTGCGCCACCTCCACTTGGGCCCACGGGCCTTACAACCCTAGGGGCGTGCTCCTTGGCCGCCACCCCTGGTCGTTCTCCCTATATAGGAGCCGTCGCCTCCCTTTGCTAGGACTTGGATTTCGTTGAGTTTAGGTTTAGCCATTGTGCAAACTCTTGTTCTTCGGTTGTGTCAGACGACCACCTGTCAAGACAGCTTTCGGAATTCCAACTTTGTTTTGCATGCCATCTACACTTCAATATTATTTGTAATATCATATTGCCTATGTCTTATTCTTGCTAGTTCTTCGATTGCTCGCAGGGATTGAACTTCGTGTTCAGGTTGATTGCGCTACCAGTGAGGTCAATAACATCTCGGAGTTGGTTCAATGATTGCTAAGGCGCAAGCGTCGTCGTACGGTTGTAGTCGGATCGTGAGAGTCACCTCCACCAAAATCGATAGTTATCAATCTCATCGAAAGATCGGGCACCTCGTCTCCATCATATAGCATCACGTGTAAACTGACTGTGGATGTCCAATGGTCGGAAATATTATCCGATATTCTGATGCCTAATTGCATCGGTATTAATTTGCACGTCTTTTGCTTACAGTAGAAACGTGCATACCGCACATGCATACAAGAAAGCAAAGCAATTCTCCTTGCATGCCTTCATTCCTCAGTGACTACCACCCATCTATCATTCGCTACGAAAATCCCCAACATATCAAAAGTTTTGGGAATGAACTTGAACCAAACACTTATTTTTTATGGAAAAATGGATTCACACCAAAAGTTATACCCTTCACTTTATCCCTTGTTAGACGTAGTTAATTATTGCCTATAATAATTGTCTATTCTTCACTATGAAATTTCTAACATATCAGACATATCCACTTCAACTAAACTCTTTAATTTTGTACCGAATTCCTAATGATGACACTGATTCTCATTAATTTGTTTGTGTGCCTAAATCATGTACCATCAAAATTTTCAATTGGGGCTCAAATTGAGACTGAAATCACATGACATGAGGCACATAATCGATAACATATCGCCAAGATCTCGAGTCAAATTTTGGTATTGAACAGAGGAACATTCGTAAAATGGTTAGAGAAGTACCGACCCCACTGCTTAGGTTGTGTTTGGTCGGTGGGATGGAGGATAGATAGGATAGTCCTGTTCAATTTCTAGAGTTGTCTCCATTTATGGTTTTGTGGGATGGGATGAAATCATTCCGGATGAACTCATGCACTTGAGTGAATATTCGTTCGAGATGGCTAGCGTGAAAAATGGTGGGACGAGCTGATCGGTCGACTCCTCCCTCGTTCCACTCACCTCCCCAGCCAACCTCCCTCGATACCACTCAGATCCAAAATTGATTGCCCCACCCATCTCACTTGCATCCGGTGCCGGCGATGGCAACGACGAGTGAAGGCCAGGCGACGGCAAGGGCGAGTGGAGGCCGGGTGCCCTGGTCGACCGTGTCTTCTCCATCGCCTACAATCTCTCCTGCCTCCTCCCACTGCTCCTTATTGTGCTCTACTTCCCAAGTCCAGCGCCCTGGCCTACATCAACGAATGGGAGGGAGAAGGCCATGGAGGGAAGAGGAAGAGGCAGCGGTAGCGGCCGGAGCTCTAGCAACAGCGCAGCGGGGAGGGGGGTGTTGCTGCAAGAGTTCGTCTCCTCCATGGTGCATGTCATCGACCTGGAGATGGTTTTTTTCTCTGCCGTTTTTCATGCTTGCTATTCACTCGGTTGGGATTGGGATGGATGGTGATACGTGTGGCATTGTGGCTGTGCAGGTGGCAGAGATATCTGCGGAGTCGACGATGAGCGCCAAGAGCCTAGAGAGGAGGGGGTGCGTCATGGCTAACATCAAATGCTCCGATGCCAAGGTTGGGTAGTTTCTGTTTCTGATTGTTCATCATTGGCTGATGCCCTAGCACTACTACAAAAGAGGCTATATTAAACTGCTACATCACAGACGGTTCATACAGAACCATCTCTGCCTAAACTATCGCATACGGTTTATACTAATAACCGTATGTGATATTTTTATAGACGGTTATTAACACGAACCGTCTGTGATAATTGAGACATCTGAGAGACCACGTGGAGGTGACCCCATGTTTGTGATGAGTAATTGACATGTGTTTTGAAAGTTTGAGTTTGATTTGAGTCTTTCGTGCTTAAGTTCCTTCTTCTGATGCTAATGTATAATTATATTGTTTCGAGCAGTGCTATGTGATGTTTTCTTGTCTGTGATGGCTGCAGGACTTTGGAGCTAAGTCGTGGCGAGGCATGGGATGGCCGGACTAAGCACAGGCGGTGCTGAGGTCAAAGTGGTTGAGAGATGCTGAAGACGGCGAGGATTCAAGGTGGTTGCGAGATTTGGACAGCAAGAAAGCAGGAAGCTTCCAGGAAGATGCAGGAGTGGTATTTTGGTAAAATGCGCAAGGCTGCAAAGTGGAAGCGGATTCGGTTGGAGATAACGGGTAAAGTACAGACTTGTTGGAGCTAACGGGTAAAGCGAATTGTGAACCCGCTAATGGAAGGCTATAAATAGAGAGAGTGTTATCTAGTGCAATGTGAGAGAATGAGAGGGTTTTTGTGCCTGTGCTCTTCATGTGTGTGTGTGGTTTTCTTTTCTCTGTTTTGCTGTAAGAAGTGCAGGCAAAAGTAGTATTTTATTTTTCTTTTGCATGTGTTGGTCTCTATGAGAGATGGCATGAACTGGATGTGAACTCTTGCTCTTGTAATCTTTCATGTCTATGAATCTATTTGAGAAGCTTTATGTTCTGAGTTGTTTTGAGTTCTTGTTTCTCTCTTTGTTTTGTTTATGTCCTCAGGATGCCTTTGCTCTGCTTTCTGATCCTCCCTGCTATTTCTGTTCTGGTTTGAGTTCTTGATGAGAAGCAGCAAGTTCTCTTTGTCTCTGAACTGGGAATCGTTCACCAGGCTAGTTTGGCCAGTTATGTCCCGAGAGATAAAACTTCAACTGCTATTTTCCTCCCGAATGACTCTCTGCAGATTTTCTCTGTTTTGAGACTTCTAGGGTTTGGAGACAGAGCAATCTTGCTTGCTTGATGTTTTGGCGAAAGGATTATTCTAGGCTTGTGTTCTCTGTTTGTGAGATCCTTCCTGCTGAGACTTAAAGTCTCTTGATCAAAAAGATTCAAGAATCACAAGCTATTAGAATCTTGGCCTCATTCTTTGTTCAGCTTTTCAGTTTTTGGTTTCTGGCTCTGAATTGTGTCTTTCTTCAGTCGAAATTGCTCTCTGTGCATTTCTCATATTACTGAGGTCGAGCTGCTATTTGGATTGAAGTCTTGTTCCATTATCCTGAGAAGAGCAGCATTTGATCGGTCATCTTTCCCGTTCTCTGACTTTGTTTTCTTCTGCTTTTCTCTTTTCAGATTTGCTCTTCTTTGAGCTTTTGCTTTCCCTTTTTTTTGCATTCTTTTGTTCTATATCATCCGGTCTGTTTTGATTTCAGTCTAAACAGCATGCAGTGTGTTGTCTTCTCTGTTTTAAGCAAAGATCAGTTTCTCTGCTATGTTTGTTTCCGCCGATTTTCTCTGAAATCAACGACGGTACTACCGCTCTTCACAGCGGTACTACTGCTCCTCACAACAGTACTACCGCTCTTCGGTACTACCGCTCTTTTAGGTGGTACTACCGCTCTGCAGTCAGACCGGCTGTCATTACTTGCTTTCGGTTGCCTGCTTCTTGTCTTGCCTCGTTTTTCCTTTCTAGTTGTAGCTTCCGATGAGCATTGAGTTTCTTGCTTCATAGCTTTCATAGCTATCGGAGAAGAAATCTATGTGAATACTTGGGGCAGTATTGAAGGCACCATTCACCACCCCCTCTATTGCCATTTCGGTCCTTCAATTGGTATCAGAGCTGGTTAGCTCTTCTCTATAGATCTTAACCGGTCTGTGAGCCATGGCGACAGACAAGTATTCCACCAAGCTCCCTATGAGAGACCATGTGGTGGTCATCCCGTGTGTATGATGAGTAATTGACATCGGTTTAGGAAAGTCGAGTTTGAGTTGGTTGGTTCGGACCATGTCGTTGCGTGGTGCAACGGGCTCGATCGGACTTGGTCAAACCTGGTCAAAAGGATTAGGACGCTTATTCTGTTGATTTGACATGTTTGGGCTTAATGTGGTTTCTTTGATGATTATTATGCTTACATGTATCGAGCGGTGTTATTTGATGTGTTTCTTGTCTGTGTTGGCTGTAGGACGTCGAGGCGGAGTCGTGGCGAGACACGAGGTGACCGGATTAGACACAGGCGGTGTCGAGGTCAGAACGGTCGAGATGTGTCGAAGACGGCGTGAACTCGAGGTGGTTGCGAGTCGTGGACGACAAGGAGCGCGGAAGCTTCCCGGAAAGTGCAGGAGGGGCGAATCGGTAATTCCGCGAGGCTGCACAAGCGGAAGATGGCTCCGTTCGGGTTTAGCCGGCGTAACGGGTTGGAGACCCGTTAGCCAAGGGCTATAAATAGGTGTTGGGGGCTGCATACCCCCTCATGGCTTTGGGAGAGAGTTAGGGTTTGCTAGAGTCAAAAGAGCCTTTGGAGAGTTTGTTTTCACTTTGGCTTTAGTTGTTGAGGAATGGGTGAGAAGAAGAGAGGGGGTATGTGTGTACCCTGGTTTTGTGAGCTCCTGCGTGAGCTTTCTGTGTGTGTATTTACTTATGGGTGTTCTCTCTTGGGTGTGTGTTTCTCAGAATGAGAAAAGATGTATGGAATGAGTGTAAAACTCTGTGTTAATGCAATCATCTCCCTGCATCTACTTGAAGTTCTGTGGTTTATGTGATAGTCTGATTTTCTTGTCTCTCTGTACTCTGTGTTATAGCCATGTTCGAATCCCAGTACTCAAGAATCTCAAGTGATTCGGATATTTGAGTCTGGCGATCACATGACTCCCATGTCTCTGCTGTTAAGCTTTTCTGTTGGTTGAAGTCTTCTGGCTAAGAGTTCCTTTTGGAGTCTAGCAAATTTTGTTTCTTGATTCAGCACTTGGTTTTCACTCCTGAATGATGTTCTTTGCTTGAGTGGTTTCAATTCTATCTTGTTCTGAACGTGGGTAAGTCTCAAGGTCAACTGACCAGTTCATTCCCAGAGAGCAAAAGATTGTCTTGATAAAAATGTTTGTTTTCTGCGTTATTGCTCTGTCCATTTTTATCCCTTCAGCAAAGTTGCTCTCTGTTGTGTTCAGCTTATTTATGAGGTCAAGCTGTCTCTTGGATTGAAAATTCAATCATTTAAGTTGAGAAAAGGAGCATTCAATCCTCTCTGGCTTGTGATTTCGTCTTTTCCCAGTTTTCACTGTGCTGTCCAGTTTCAGTTGCCATCTACCCCTTTGTCCTCTGAATGCTTTTCTTTTTTTTCTTCTGTTTTGCTGTCTCTGTTCTTAGTTTCTGAATACCTCTGTGTAACATCCCGAAATTTGGTTTCCTGCATTTTGTTGGCATTTAAATTTCTTTTGAATGTTTAGTTGAAATCTTTTTGAGATTTGTGGCATACAAATTAAATTTCAAAGAGTAAACCCAAATGCAAGTAATAGAAAACTAGAGTTTTAAATACGAATCTGAAAAGATGATCCAGAATAAGAGAAAAGGAACCCGATTTAAAATATAAAATCTCATGTTTTGGGAATAATGACATAAAGAGCAATAAAAGTGAATGAATGAAATACAAACACTTATACATATATATATATATATATATATATATATATATATATATATATATATATATATACACAATTTGTACAAAGAAAAGTTTAACAATATAAGAAATAAAATATATGTATATATTTGTGCACGATAACTGAATAATAATAATAATAGAAGCTCATTTAATAGCTAAAATTTAAAAGTTTACTTTTAAAATGTCGCAAGAATTGAAATTTATACTCATAAATGTGGAAAAGAAATTTAAATTAAATCTAGAAAATCAAAACAATATTTTGCTTGAGCTTTCCTTTTCCTTTTTCCCATTTTCCTTTTTCTCTCTTACATGTGGGCCCCTCCTTTTCTTTTCTTCTTTTCCTCCTCCTTTTCTCCCATCGGCCGATGGGCCCCCCCCAACATGCTGCCTCTTTCTACATTTCTCCACGCCTTGCCCTCTCCTTTTCCCCCCACGCCGGACCCCCCTCCGCCTCTGCTTGGCCAAAGCCGTGCGACATGGTCACGCGATCCAAGCCGAGCGGTGTAGGGACATCATGACCGAGTCGCCTTGCCTCTGCCGCCATTGCCGCCGCCGACAACCGCCGCCGCCGACGCCGCCCGACATCGTCGCCGTCTCCCATGTGGTGCCGCTGCGGGTGGCCGCGCCGGCCACCTATAAAGCTTGGGGATCCTCCCCAATCGCTTCGCCGCATCCTCTACATCCTCCCACCAAAAGCAATTGAGCACGAGGCCCTTCAATCGCCGGCGAGCCATTTCCTTCTCCAGCTCCGGCCATCCGGCCCGCCGTCGATTGGAGCAACCTCGGAGCAATTTCACCGAGCCGGAGCATCCTCAGGACATCGCGAAGCCACCCCCACCATCGGCCAAGCTTCTCCTCAGCTCCTCTTCACCGGCGCCGTGCACCCTCTCCGATCGCCATCGTCGCACGCCACCAGACCTCCACAGCCATCCTCGAGCTCCACTGACCCCCAAGGTAGCTTCCTGACCAGGTCAAGATGCTCCCCAGAAAATGAATTGAATTATTATGCCCTGTGTCGCCGTATCACCACCTCCCCTGTTCCACCGCCGCCTTCGGTCGCCGCCGACCGCCGCCACCATCGAATTGGCCGGCAAGACCTCGCCCAGAGATAGGCGCAAGCGCGAGCAACCCATTTCGGGGATGCCCACGCCCGGCCACCGCTCCCTCCGTCGGCGGCAAACTCGCCGTCCATCGGCCGGAGGAAGAAGAAGGGCGGTGGCGTCGGTATAACAGGGTATATTACCCTATAGGGGTAAGATAAATCCCGCGTCTCCCCTGGCTAGCATCTCTAATCTCTTCCCCCCGGGCTCCCTCGGCCGCGCGCGTTCGAGCCCCCGCTCACGCAGCGCTGAGGTTGAGCCCATTTTCTTTTATTCCCGACTGACAGGTGGGCCCCACTTGTCAGCGACCGCCCATGTCTGCTCTGGCGACTCACGGGTCCCACCTTGGTCACCATGAAAGGGCGGAGAGCCGCCACCCGGCCCCTTTGTCGGCGCCCGCGTGGGTGAGCCACTGCCGCCGGGCCCCACATGTCAGCGTCCGCATGAGCGCGGTCACTGACAGTGGGCCCCACATGTCAGATTTTGTTATTTTTTAGGATTTAACCAGACCGAAAAGCTTTAAATGGGCATAACTTATTCATTTTAATTCCAAATTGATCGAAATAAATTTCTAAATTCATCTAAATTCAAGATCTATCCAATGGAACCAGAACCAATGTTTTTGAAGCTTATTGAAATTAGAAAATAATTTAGAAAAACTAATAAATTTAACTAGGTTGTAAATAAGATTATTGAAAGATTTAAAGTTAGACTAGACCATATATGGCTAAGTAAAGTGGTTTGAGCAATCATCTAAAAGGGCTAATTATTAAATTCAAAACCAATAAATATGACTTAGTTAAATATTCACACCTAATAAAGACTACTCTTAACTATAATATATGCCCTAATATTCATCATATCGCCATTAAATAACTCCCCATGGTAGATTTAGATAAATAGTGATATTGCATAAAGAATTTGTAAGACAAGCCTTGTTAGACAAATAAAATATGAACTAGAAATAAAGCTAAACGTTGTAAGCGTTGCTTAAATAAAACTTGAGCCCTGAATATAGCACTCGACAAAATAATGCCGCACTAATCTCAGTACATTGAATCATGAGTCTGACCTGACTCATGGAACTTCCTAAATAAATATACAAATAATAAAAAGAGATTATTAATAAAAAGACCGAATCGTCGTATTCTGCCATCGACCTTGCCCCAAACCACCCGGATCACCCATTAACTCATAATAAAACTAAAATTGAGTTTATTCGGGTTTATTTGGATCTTTTGAGTTATTTGCCTTTATATTGAATTCAGTTGCTTAGCACGTAATTAGAACTGGAGTGAGCTCAAGTGAGATCAAGTGAAAGTGAAGATAAAGATCAGAAGCTCCGCCCTTCGAATGAGATCGCTTTGAGTGAGCTCAAGCCCGCGGTAGACCGCGCCAGGCGAGTCAATACTTTGATCATATTGAACCTACTTTCTGCAAATTAATTTTGTTTAAATTATCAAATTGCATGCTATTAATTTATATGCAAGTACATGTTTAATTTAAGATCCTAGTTATATGACCAAGTTTACCTGGACTAATATTACACCCTCTTTTGAATACTTGATTATGTGAACCTTGTCACCCTAGCAAAATTATAATAGTAATCTTTCGAAAATAAGTCCGTAACTATATGCCATGCTTAGTATTGCTTAGAAATTCACGGGCGTGAGAACGCCCAAGCATCTCTTTCAAACATGTGAGAATTTTGTTGGGCAGTCGTTGTGATGATGACTGGTATATGTTGGTATGAATATTTTATGTTCCCAAAGACCCCACATGCTTAAATATCTGGGCGGATGGTTGGAGGGTGTGAGTATTTGAAGGGTGCCGTGATAGCACAAATAATATTGTAATAGAATGGTGCCGTGATAGCACAAATGAGATTGTGGTAGAACCGTCCAGATAGTCCCTAAGGACTGAATCTTGTGATGACCTCCCAAGGTACAACAGTACAACCACATGCTGGCAAAGTGTAGGCAGGGCTAACTAATTTGCATCGACTTAGTAAGAGTTGCGCCGGTGTGAACACGGGCGGGTAGAGGATGGCCACATCCTCCGACGTGATGGCGCAAGAGGGGCTTCTGGAAGGGTGGTCGTGCAGGAGGAAGTGGAAACCTTAGCGGTCGTAACTCTGCTAGGAAAAATGCATTGTAAAAGTTCTGTGATAGTCTACTCAACCGCATGGCTAAGGAATCGTGTGGGGCAATGAGAAGATCTATCTCATGTGGGTAAAGTGTACACACTCTGCAGAGTCAAAACTATTCGAATAGCCGTGCCCACGGTCAAGGGCAGACATGGGAACTTAACTAGATATAGTTCTATTTCAAAAACTTTGTGGGTGGAAATGGAAAAGTGGAGGGCAGAGAAAGGCCCTTATTTGAGTTGTCCTGGGTGTCGTCCCAATGGAATTGTCCTGGGTGTCGTCCCAGTGGTAATGTAAGCGGTTATAACGCTGAAAAGTTAAGCATATGGTGCAGAGACTATGAAATGGTGGATAGAATCTGGACCTCTATTACTATTGCATTCTGTCACATTATGTTTTGTTTAAATGGCTAAGTCTCAGGAATTTTTTATGTATTATATTTCAAAAGCAAATAATGGCAATGCTTCTCCAAAAATAAAATGCCAGGAAAAATAAATAGGGTCGTCTTAAAGGAATATATTTGTTGGGGTAAAATACTTAGCGATGCTTGGTGGATTCGTGTCGATTATAAATAAAGGAATGGTAGGAAGGAGTCTAGGAGAAATAGATTGGTGGAGTCTAAATGAATAGATAGGCTAGATAGATGATTTAAATGATTTTGGAAGATTAGAAAGGTATAAAGGTAATTACTGGAATTAATGAGATTAATAGGATTTTGATCTAGATGGATGAATTAACTTTGTGAAAATTTGGAGATATGAGAATTCGGAGGTAAACTTGATTCAATCTTGGTGGAGAAATACCGATGAATTAGTTAGAGGTAGATAATGGAAAGTAATGATTAATTATGGGCAGAGTAAATTACGGAGTTGGATCATTAACAGAAGGATTGAATTGTTAGAATATTCTGATACAAATGATTTCGGTGGTTTAAAAAGTAATCATGTTAGAGAATCATTAGAATTCAGGAGTGAAGAGTTGGTGATTAGTGATTGCAAGATTGGAATATTAGGAATCCGGAATACAAAGGTATGGTTAGATTTGAATAAGATAATATGTATATAGAAGATATACGATCGGTGGATTAACTAAAGGATGTCACCTGCCGTTTGGAGTTTAGACGGCAATCAACATAGAAAGTGTATGTTCGATGGATTAAATAAATAATGTCGATATGTTTGGTGGATTAACTAAATGATGTCACCAATGTTTGGAGTCTTAGACAGCAATCAGTAGAGAAAATATGTCCTTGGTGGATTAAGTCAATTATAGCAATCGCCGTTGGAGTCCTAGGTTGCAACTATAACACTAGGGTTTGATAATGCTACCAAAAAGAGAAGTTGCTGGCAAATAAAACAACTCAAGCCTTTCCTTGATAAGTCTTGCATACTATTTATTTGCATTCTGTGTATTGACTCGTGGAGCACGGTGGTTAGTGTGCTCACTCTCGCTCTCACAACAAATCCAGAGTCAAGGAATTAAATCACTATGCCTCAGCAACACTACAGATCATGACGACGACAGAGAAGGTGAAGATGTCAATGGCTAGGTCGCGAACCTCCAGTTGGCTGCCTGTGGGCATGTCCTGAGGGTTCCCTCTACGTGCTTCGTTCTTCCGCTGCTGCAGTTTTCTGATTTCGGCTTAATCGGCCCTTGTGTAAGTTTACTATATTATTTATGGTTCCGCATGATATGTATTTGATATTCATTTCTGAAGCTGTGAGCACTATCTACTGATCCAGGGAATAGTGCAATAAATCACAGAGGATTCCAGATGTAAAATCTGGGGTCTGACACTCTGCTTTCTGTTTCCTTTTTCTTTTAGTCAGTTATTGGTTTGCTTTGCTTCTTTTCAGTTTGGTCAGCAACTTCTTTAGTTTTCTGATTAGTTCTTGCAGGCCAACTCCTCTTCGGCTGTGTCCATTTCTTATGCCAATTGTTGTCTTCCATTCCTTTTAATCATTCTCTGTTTGGTCTTCAAGAACTCGGTGTCATTCAGTGTGTACAATCTGTTTTTCGGCAGCAGGTTTTTCTTGCTCTCCGTTTGTAGCTCCTGGGTTTAAGTTTGCATTAGAGCCTTCTTTGCCGCTGGTTGTTTTCAGGATTTCTGGTCAGATGAAGTCCGGTTGTGAACTGTGCAGTCGGTCTCAGTTTTCAGCCTCTCTTTTATTTCTACACCTTGCTGCAGTTTTCTGCTACTTTAGGGATAGCAGACTGAATTGAAAATCTTCTCTGTTTCTAGCAATCAGAAGTAGTCACTGTTTCTTGCTGAAAACAGCAGTCAAGTTTCTTTGCAGCGTGTGTGTTTTTGACTCCATGTTGATCTCTCTTTGCTGCAGATAATTGGTCTAGTTTTTGTGGCTAGTTTTGTTCTTGATTTCCAGCCTTTTCAAGATCTGGCCAGAGGTCTTTTGCTGCCAGTTCTTTTCCTCTCTGCTAGTTGTTTTGTCGATCTTTCTGGCTTTCGTCTAGCTTGAATTTTCGGAGGGAATGATATATTTTTCATCATAGCTTTTATAGCTTTTGGTGAGAAAAATCTTAAGTAGATTCTTTTGGGGATAATTTTTAAAGACGACATTCACCCCCCCTCTGTCGTCGAATTCGATCCTACACCCTATCTTCGATGGGATGGTCTGGAAGAGTAGGATGGAGACCTACATACATGCTCAGGGCTATGCCATATGGAGAAATGTCAGAACACGCTATGTTGTTCTTGTCGATGAGAACATCAATGTGGCAAACATGCCTGATGTTAAGGCGAATGCGAAGGCAAGGAACATCATAATTCAAGGTCTGAGCCAAAGTGAATTTGAAATGCTCACTGGAGAGTCCCTTGATGAGTGTTTTGCGAGGTTTCACAAAATTTTGAGCAACCTCCGAGCGGTCGGTCTCACATACCCCCGACTCGGACAACGCTCGACAGATGCTTTCTGCCTTGGATGCTGTTGGGAGATGAAGGTGACCACCATCTAGTACACGATCGATCTTTCGACCCTAACTTTTGACGCGTTGTACTTCCGCCTCAAGACTTACGAGATTGACATAGTCTCTCGCAAATCGAAGTCGCAGTCGATGGTCTTAGTCATCGATCCTAGTCCAACCACTGGATCTTCCTCTGATTTGGTTTCTAGATTCTCTCTTGCTGCTCTTTATGAGTTTAATGATGATCAACTAGAGCAACTCCCAGAAAATCAACTAGCTCTCTTAGCCAGAAAGTTCTCTTATGCATACAAGAGAGTGAAGGACAAGAAGAGAGGAGGGCCGGTGATTTGCTTCGAGTGTGGTGGCCCCAACCACAATCGGGCAAATTGCCCCAAGCTGGAGAAGGGCAAGAACGACTACGACGATGCGAAAAAGGACGACTACACCAACAAGAACCGCAAAAACAAGCCCCTAGCTCGCAGCCAAGGCAATGGGAAGAAGTACCGCGACCTTGGCAAAGCCAAGAAGCTGTTCCACTGCGTTCTCACCTCCTTCGACGACATCAACTTTAGCGACATGGAAGGGTGGAGTGACGACGACGGCAAGGATGATCAAGACCCTAAGGATGGCGACGACTTCATCGGCATGTGCTTTATGGCCAACGAGACCGACGTCAGCGACAGCAAGCTCTACAGCGACTCCGATGAGGGATGTCCCAGCTTAATGATGCATTTCTAAAGCTAGGAAAATTTTATGCTAGATCTAGAGCTAGGGTTGTTGATCTTGAGAAGAAAGTAGAGAGACTATCATGGGAGCTTACTTCACTTATATCTGGTCCCTCCCATGACGAATGTGATATGTGTACTTCTTTGCTTGGAGATATGGAGAATGTTAGTCTGCTTGTTAGTATGACTTCTGAACTTGACATGATTAAGGTGGAGAATATTAGTCTGCTTGCTGAACTAGAGATGAGTAGGGTAGTTGCTTGTTCATCTACTACTATTGAGACTACTTCTTGCACCTCATGTGAGGTTAAGGACAATACGTTTAGAGGTCTTTACACTATGCTTTTTGATCTGCCTGAAAATTGTGAAAGCTGTAATAACTTAAAGATTAACCTAAAAAGACAGATCATAAAATTGCTGAATTGCATGCTTCCTTGCTTAAGCCCATTGTGTCTTGCACTAATTGTCCTAACTTGACTACTGAACTTAAATCTGTCTCAAAACAGTTTCAAGAAATGATTGACCACAACAACAAAATGGCTCAATATGCATCTAAGGACCCTGTTAGCTCAACATGCAATAATTGTGAAAAACTAAAATCTGAACTCGTTGCATTGAATGACAACTATGTGAAGCTAACTAAGAAATTACTAGAAAAGTCACATTCTGCTTGTGCCTTCTGTACTGAGGTGTTGGAAAAGGATAAGGACATGATAGAGACGTTTAGGAAGCGCTACGAGAACCAAATGGCTAGGATTAGGACTGCCCCATGTGTGTCCTGCGAAGCCCTCAAAGTTGAGGCGGCCGTGCATAAGGAGAGATATGCACGTGCTATTTGTTCCTCTGCTGTTGGTTCTTCTTCCTCTCTTTCTGCTGTCTCTTCTTCCCCTTGCGCTTCTTGCACCTGTCTCTTTCAGGAGTGTTAGTATCTTATGAACACTCTTGAGAGATTTGTAGGAGGCAAGAAGAAGCTGAATCTGATTCTAGACAAGTCCAAAATTTGCAAGTTCAATCAAGGTCTAGGATACGATTTTCTTGAGGATGTTAGGAAAGACCACCTGCTGTTCTCAAACCCATAGCAGCAGGTGTGATCAAGGTCCAGCCCAGAACCAAAAAGGTTGAGTTCAAATATGCGGATTTTATCTAAGGGATCTCTGACAGTAAGGTGGTATGACCTGTTGCTTCGACCTCCCAGAAGGTGAAGTTTCATTGTACCTTCTGTCAGAAGGATGGACATAGGATCGAGAGATTGTGTTTGCGCCCTTAGGCGTATTCAGGGTCAGCTCCAGACTCTGAGTGCACCTAAGACCAACACGAGGTCTAGGATTGATCATGTTGAGGAGTTTGGGCAGCATCAAGGATTTGGATTTCCTGGTTTTGTTTTTAGTCCTCGAGCTATCTCTGGTCATGATATCCGCCGTCCTGAGGTTAGATCTCGTTTCCCCCATCGAGATAGCTATCCGCGGTGAGATCAGCATTTTGCTGGTGCTCGGACTCGCTCTTCCATAGCATTCAAGCCCAGCAACAGCTTCAGGTCTGCACTTAGACCTTCTGACTTTTTGAGCAACGGAGAGCGTAAGGTAGTTAGAGGTCAGTCGTGCTTGACTACTTCTTCTGCTCGTCGTGTGACTCAGTATTGGGTACCAAAGTCTGCTTTGATTTATCCCAGTACTGAGCCATCTCTCTCTCGTTGACTCAGGTTCACTGGACTGAGAAGGGAGAGGTATGGCTCGTAGACTCCGGTTGTTCTTGATATATGACCAGAGACTCTCGTTGGTTCTCTTCCCTAGTCCGAGCTCCAGGTGATGAGACGATCACCTTCGGAGACGCCTCATCTGGGCGAGTCATCGCTAAAGGTACAGTGCGGATCAATGACTCTTTTATTCTCAAAGATGTTGCCTTAGTGAGTAAGCTGCAGTATAATTTGCTTTCTGTTTCTCAGCTTACCGATAACGATTTCGAGGTAAGTTTTAAGAAAAATGCTTGCAAAATTCTTGAATCTTCGGAGAGTCTTGTTTGCGGGATTTCTAGATTTGGGAGGATCTTTCGTACTGATTTTATTGAGTCTTCTGGCGATCCTCTCAGGTGTTTACTTGCTTCAGAGTCCCGTGATCTCTCCTTCCGGCATAGGAGACTTGGTCACATTGGTTTTGATCATTTGACCCGAGTTAGCAGCTATGATCTCATTTGTGGTCTGCCCAAACACAAGATGATCAAAGACTTAGTTTGTGCTCCTTGTCGGCATGGCAAGATGGTTGCTGCTTCTCATCCTCCAGTCACTGTGACTATGACTGATGCACCAGGACAACTTCTTCACATGGACACAGATGGTCCAGCTAGAGTGCAGCCAGCAGGAGGGAAGTGGTATGTTCTTGTCGTGGTCGATGACTTATCGAGATTTTCTTGGGTGTTTTTCTTAGCCTCGAGGGATGAGACGTTCAATCATTTTTGGGGTATTTTTAGTAGGCTTTATGTTGAGCTCCCACGTGCTTTACGAGCGATTCAATCAAGAATTTCTACTTTGAGAAGTTCTACGATGAGACATATGTAGAGCATCCGCTCTCTTCTCCACATGCTGAGGTCGATGGGGGTCCCAGGAGAGGTGTTCTTGGGGAGGAGTGCCAGGAGGCAGCGGGGTTCCTTGACCCGGACGCTGCCGTAGGTGGCAATGCAGCGCGTCGAGAAGAGCTCGGAGGTGGCGGCGGCCCGGTGACAGCTCACGACGACGGAGGCCGGGCGGGGTCTCATCGTGGAGGTGTGGCCCTGCGCGGAGCCGAGCACGCGGGGGCGGGGTCCGAGCGCTTCGTCGTGGAGGCACGGTCCTGCGCGGAGCTGAGAGCACGGAGGCGAGGTCCTGAGGCCCGGAGGCCGAGTGGAGTACCGTATGACCTCATCGGAGCCAACTCCTCATGTGTAGCGTGGAAGCCGTAGCCGCCGAGGCGAAGGCTAGCGGAGATCTGGCATGGACGCTGAGCGCACGGAGGCGAGGTCCTGAGGCGCGGAGGTCGAGCGGAGTACTGGACGACCTCATCAGAGCCGACTCCTCATGTGCAGCGCGGAAGCCATAGCCACCGAGGCGAAGGCCAGCGGAGATCTGGAGTGGATGCCGAGCGCACAGAGGCGATCGAGGTCCTGAGGCACGGAGGCCGAGCGGAGTACCGGACGACCTCGTCAGAGCCGACTACTCCTGTGCAGCGCGGAAACCGTAGCCGCCAAGGCGGAGGCCAGCGGAGATCTGGTGTCCTGAGGCGCGGAGGCCGAGCGAAGTACCGAGCGACCTCGTCGGAGTCGAAGGGACCTACGACGCGTGCGGCGGGCGAGAGAGAGAAGCTTGTGCATGGATGGAAACTCGCGCATGCATGGAGGTATATACGTGAATGGCTCTTTTGAGTGCATGCATGGACGGAGCAGTGGCGCAGACTTCGACTGTGTGCGAAGCCGGAGCATTTCGTTGCGAGACGACGGCAGAGGCCGGGTGGAGTGCCGCACGTCGACGCCGAGGGTGCGGAGGCCGGAGCTGTGGTGCAAATTCCGGCGCTGTGCGAAGCCCGGGCACTTCGTCGTGAGGTCGTTCGCCTCTGGTGCTGCCAGAAACACCGCGTGGACGCGGGCGCTGTCGTCGGCGTCAGTAGAAACTCAGCGCGGAGGCCCACGCCAGTCTTCGCTAGCGATGCCCGAGTGCTTCGTGCACGCATAGACACGTACATGCATGGATGGATGAATGGCCTACGTGCATGCATGGATAGATGGAAAACTTACGTGCAAGCATGTATGATTGAGAGCTCGTCGGCACAGAGCTCCTGGTCGCACGGAGACGAATGAAGACTCGAAACAATGTGGAGACCGCGGATGAGAAGGCTCTGAGGCGGCCTTCGACGACGCAAAGTCCACGGTTGCGCGGAGGCGAGTCGGTCCGCCTCCGATGCTGCCGGAGCCGCTTGGATTGGGGGTTTGTGCTGCCCAGGCAGTGAAGTGGAGCGCTTGGAAGTTCTTTCCTGCATGCAGCGCACGACAAATATGAATGCTTTGCATATATACTTAATGTTCTGCATGAAGACAAGCAGTGGATTGACATTTCATGCATGCACGTATAGCTCATGCGTGCATGGGTGGAGTTCGTGCATGCACGGACGTCCCACTGCTGTGCAGAGAATCGGCGCGAAGGCTCTGAGACTGCGAGGCAGAGGCTCGGAGTCGCTCGGCGGCGAGGGATTGCGCTCGGAGGCTGCGACATGGACGTCGGCACGGAGATCCCGATGTTGCACTTTGCTACTCAAGTAGTACTCAGCAATACTAGTGAAAATCAGCTTTGAGGAAACATGCATCAGATGCGCACAGACTCATAGTTAACCTGCAACATGGGTTTTCGAGTAGCACTCATGATGTTGCATTGATGGATCCATCAGATCCGCATGGAGGTTTACATGCAGAATTGATGGATCTATCATATCTGCATGGAGACATGCATGCAAGATCGATGGATCTATCAAATCCACATTGGGACTTACATGCAAGATCGATGGATCTATCAGATCCGCACGAGGACTTACGCGCAACAATAACTGATGAGCGAGTTGAATTATTCAGAGATGCTCTACCTTTTCTCACCTTTGGCAGCGCGACTTCTTGCCCAGTCCCCACGGTCGCCATCTTTCGTGGCTACTGGCCAGACAGTAAAGAAGGGGACTGGTAGAAGGAGAAGAGGGGATCTAGATGTATGGGGGAGCTGGTAAGAATGAGAGGATGCCCCTCCTCCTGCCCCTCCTGGTTGTTTATATACATGAGTGGGGTAGAATGGGAAATTCACATTCTACCCCTTAATACTTACAAAGGATGAGGCTACAATGATATATTTACATTGTGAGAGACCATGTGAGGTCATCCCATGTGTATGATGAGTAATTGACATCGGCTTAGGGAAGTCGAGTTTGAGTTGGTTGGTTCGGACCATGTCGTTGCGGGGTGCAATGTGCTAGTAGACAGCCTTTGCTTGGCAGTTTTCTTGGCGTTTTTGCAACTGATCTCCCTTCTTTTGGGCAGCAGCAACTATCTTCTCTTTATGAAAGGAAAATGCAGAATCAGCCATTCTTTGGATTACTCTCTTTCTAAGTTCATCAGAATATTTAGGTCTAAGTCCTGTGTGTTTGATCTGAGAAGTACAAGGATCATCCAATTATTTCTTTGCTTCTTGGTTATCCAATAATCATTGCTTTTTGACAATCCTCGGACAATTCTTTGTTGGCGTGACCGGTTCTTCCCTTTCAGTTTTACTTTCTTCTTCCTTTTGCTTTCTCTTTTTCTGCAGACTTCGGTTTGCATTTTGGTTTCAGTTTTCTTTTTTTGTTTACAACTGTTCTTCAGTTCGCGTGTGTGTGTGTCCCTCTGAGGTTGTGGCTTAGTACAAGATGGTTGTAAGAGAATTCTGTTTGATCATTCATCTATTCTAATCCTTATGGAAAGATTTTCGTTTTTGCTTGAGATGATATGATCTCTGTGACTGATCTCTGTTCTCTTCTCTTTGTTTGAATCTCCTTGGTTCGGAGTCATCTAGCTATATGGTTTATGGTCTTAATCGGTTGGCGAGAGGAGAGGAGCTAGTATTTTGTAATTTCGTGTTAGAATTTTGTTAGAATCAGTTGGTCTCAATCTTTGGTTTTAGTTAGAATTACATTTACTTGTCTTGGGAGCACATCGTTCACGAGATCACCTTCGGTTTTGCTTCTCGATCATTAGTTTCTTTAGTTTGGTCTTTGGTCATCTTTTCGACTTTGAGTTTCTTTGGTGATCTGTTTGCTTTGTGACTTCAGTTTGGGCGATCTGATTTACTTTTCTTTTGGTCGACAATATCGGCTTCTCTCATTGTTTCCTTTGCAACTCTAGTACTCACTGTTCCTGAAGTTGCCACCTATTGCTTTTGCTCAAGATTTCAGATTCAAATTATTGTCCTCTCTACGGTGGCAAAAGAAGCGTTTTTCTTGCCTTGGCGGTACCGTGGCGATTGATTTGTGTGTCGTGGCACCGATTTTCCAAGTCTGCTGCCGTGACAATGCTTTGAGCACAATGCCTGCCGTGACTTTGTTTTGAGCTCAGTTGTCTTAATCTTGTTAGCGCTCATTCCTTTTCAACTTCATAGCTACCATAGCTATTGGAGTTGAGTTTTTCCTGGATACTTTGGGGTCGATTTTTAAATGGCAACATTCACCCCCCCTCTGTTACCATTTCCGATCCTACAATTGGTATCCGAGCCGGTTACCTCTTCCTCGTAGATCTTAACCGATCTTGAGCATGTCAACTAGTAGGGAATCTTATGAGCCTTTCTTTGCATCTTGTTGGGGGTGTTTTTGCCAATGATGTCCTTTGTGACAACATGCTTGATTTCGGCGAGAGGGTGATTTTATTTGCAAGAAACCACAAGTATGAACATTGTGGTACATTTACCTTTGATTGTTCAAGTGTCAGGAAGGAGAAAGTCTTGGAGAACACACGGATGATGATAAGAAGGACGAACGACGACTCATCATGAGCAGGGTAAAATCTCAACGTGACCTTGGCCTTATCCAAGATGAAGATACTTCCTCTTTGAGATAATGTGAGATGCCTAGTGTTAAAATTGCTAGATTGATCATGCTAGGCTAGAATCTCACTTATGTTGTGTAAGTTATGACTCTTTTCCTGTAGACCGTGAAAATTTAATTTCTCTTCTTGCATGCTAAAAAAAACTGAAAATGAGAAATTAAAATTGATTCACTGCACATGTGTAGAGGAGCTTGAGTTTGCTAGGGCTGAGATTAGAAGGCTATATTCTTCTGTTCCAGCTACTCTTGTTTTATGTTTGTACTAGCCATATTGCCCTTATTGATCCAATTTGTTTGCATTTCCTTCCCTGGTTTATAGTGTGATTCTGTAAGGGATGGTGTAAATGCTTTGTGGAGAGAGCACGATGATATGAGTGCTGCATCTTGTGGCTTAGTCTCCTCTGTTCTTTTGGATTAGGAGCCGTTTGTAGTAAGCATAAATCTTTCTGTTTCATATCCTTTGCTTCTACTTTGGCTAGTGCATTTCTTGTTGGCTCTTCTCGTGCTTTGTCCTTTTGGATCTTGTCTCGTAGTAGATGCTTGCACCATTGCTCATTTTTGTGAGAAGGATGGACCTCATTGGCTCATTGGCATCGTGGACTTGTTTCGTGTGTTTTCTTGTTTTTGTCCACATGCTGTCTCGAGGAGGAATATCCGCCGTTTCTCAAATGATGGACCTCGTTCGTCCAAACGAGGTGCGCATCTACGGTGAGGAGAAGTTGTGAGTTTCTTGGGTGCTTTTTGAAGGACCGAAATGGCGACAGAGGGGGGGTGAATGTCGTTCTCTTTAAAAACGCCCCCGAGAATTCGGAAAATTAATTCTGCTGAAAACTGGAACGCATGCGGTACTAAAAAAATCAACATAAATCAGAGAGTAATCAGTAAAAATTTCAGCTGAAAATATTGCCGTTTGATCTGCATGCAAAATCGTCAAAGATCAGCAAAAGAAATAAAAGGAAAAGCACTAAACTAAATGGAGAAGCAAACAGGAGACCAAAACTAACAGGGAGAGAGAGAGGCACAACATGCAGCAAGCAATTAGAAGAGAACATCTGAAGAGAAAACGAAAAGATCAAGAAAAAGAAACCAAGTCCTAGCTCTTTTCTGACTAAAGGAAACAGGTCTTCAGTTTTGATGAAGCTTTCGGCTAGCAAGGAGTAGAAACAGACAGACACAATAAAAGCATAACAGTACAAGCAAAGAAGACCCTTGCAAATTAACAAGAATCGAAAAGTAAGTGCAGATTTGTAGAAGTTCTTTGCCGACAAGGTCTCGCTGTCCACAACTAAAGAAAACTCGAAATCAATAGTCGCAAAGAAACCGAAAAGCTTGTGATTCTTGACTCTTATGATCCTTTTGGTTTTAAGCATATCTGGAGTTCTTCCTCTGATCAACTAGAAACCAAGAAAAACATCTTCTGATCAACTAGAAACCAAGAAAAACATCTCTTTGCCAAGGAATCTAAAGAATCAACTACTGCCATCTCAAAGGAACGTACACAAAAGAAAGGAAGACAATGCATCTGCCGAACACTCCTCACTGCAAAACAGAGACCAAAGAAGACCATGCAAACATAGAGGGCCAAAACCAGAAAGCCTCATTCTCCACTCCAGAACTCAACTTACAACATAAGAGAAAGATGAACACACAGAAAGAAGTAACCAACAAAATCATTCTTAAATTAAAGAGAGATGACTACAGATGAGTCCCCATACGCATGAACATTGGAAGACGAAAATAAATTACATGAAGGATCAAACAACTCTCATCCTCTCCATCTCTCAATCCTCAAAAACACCAAGAGCCTCACAAGCTTCTTGGGAGGAACACAACACACAAAGAATGAACTCTTAAAACCCTAACTCTCTATTGTGTCCTAAGGGGTATGCAGCCCTCACCTCTATTTATAGCCCTTGGCTAACGGGTCTCCAACCCACGCCGGCTAAACCCTAACGGAGCCGTCTTACGCATGCAGCCTTGCGAAATTCCGTGCCGCCCCTCCGCACCTTCCGGAAGCTTCCGCTCCTTGCCTCGCACGCCTCGCAACCACCTCGAGTCCACGTCGTCTTTGACACATCCGACCGTTCTGACCTCAGCGCCACCTACCCTAGTCCGGTCCACCGTGTCTCGCCACGACTCCGTCTCGATGTCTTGCAGTCACACAGACAAGAAACACGTCAAATAGCACCGCTCGATACATGAACGCGCAAATAGCATAAATAAGATCAAACCTGTCGCATCAACAGAATATGCATCCTCACCCTTACGACTAAGTTTGACCAAAGTCCGATCGAGCCCGTTACACCACGCAACGTCAGGGTCCGAACCAACCGACTCAAACTCGACTTTTCCTAAACCGATGTCAATTACTCATCATACACAACGGGATGACCTCCACATGGTCTCTCAATCTCCCCCTTGATGAGTATATTGACAAACCTAGAAAAAGCAAGAAGTTGAGTTTGAAGAGTCCAACATGGTCCAAAGAAAGAACTGAAACTCATGACCATGTCGACAGAAAGAATCATTAGAGCAACTCAAGAAAGAGTAAATTGTTCTCCAAGCTCTAGATTCTCAAAAGACTTTTTCTCCAATCTATTTTCCCCCTTTTGGCAATAAACACATCAAGAATGCAAAAGAGAGAATAAGTCATGATGATGGATGAAATGGCTGAAGTTTGTTTATTCTAAGCATTTAGAGCCATGAGAATTATCCAAAATGACAATAATGTATTACACCAAGCCATAACTTAATGAAAAGCTATCAAGATCATGACAAAATATGTATAAGCCAGCTAGAAGCTACTAGATGACAATATGAATTTTAGTGCATTTATGAGCATGTCAAGTCATCAATAAGCAAAGTCTAGCTAGAGACATCCAAGGATGATGCAAGCCATGTCAATCAAGCTAAGCGGAATCAAGAATCTAATATTGAGTCTAAAATAGAGTGCTATATGCTCAAGAGTGAAACATTAGTTCAAGTACTTGATTCTTTTAATAGCTTAGGCAAATTGAGCACAAATGTCATTTTTCTTTTGAAATTCATGGTCGTTTTCAACCCATATTTTTATCATGTGCTAGATCTCAAGCCTTATGCAATCATTCCAAGCGAGAAGCTTAAGGAAATGATCTTGGTCATCCAAAACTCCCCCTGAGTTCATGCCTAGTGCAATGGCAAGCCGTCTCATGAGAAAGAATTGGTGAGATCAGTTTTTTCGCATAAAAGAGATCTTTTTGCTTTTGAAATGATTGTACTAACTTATGCATCATCAAGAGACTAAAACAGCTCAATCTAAGGCTCAATAGAGAGTCAACGCTCAACTCAGCCTATTTGACATGGCATGGATCATAAAACCAAAGAAAGACTAATCTCAAGTGCTATCATGACAAGTTTTAGTTCAAATCGAGCAAGTTTAATTAACTTATCATGGCAAAAACTAGTCTACACATATGAAGTCATGATAAATCTAGCAAATAAGCACAAGTCATGGCAAGTAGTAAAGCATTGTAATCATGTCATAAACGGATAATAATCAAGGCTCAAATGTAGTTATATTACAATGCAGCATGTAATGCAGAAAATCCAGCTCCCCCTCAACATGTGATGCAACTTTTAGTTCAAGTTGAGTTATGTCAATATTAAGCTCCAGAAGCTCCAGAACCAAAGCAATAAAAACGAGAAGCTGGCAAAGAAAGCAGAAAACAGGCAGTCCTTAAAGCATAGATAAGATAGAGAAGACTAATGGCTCAGACTGACTCTTATCTACCCCAAATGATTCCAGAACGAACAGCTGTCGAGAAAAACACACACTAGAGAGCAAACACGTACCCTGTCTACCCGAGGGTGGCCCAACCCTCGCTAGAACCTACAAGAAGTGAGTGAGCTCAACCTAGTGAGATAAGAAACAGCTATCCTGAAAGCACAAGATAAGAGTAAGAAGTCTAAGCAACTCAGCAAGAGACACACTCTAACCTATGCTAGAAGGACTAATCCCAATGCACCCGAAAATGCGATGCAATAGTAAGGATACAGAAGCATAAGGAATATGATAAAGCAGTAAAGCCCAAAGCTCCCCCTCACAACAGTCCGTAAGGACAAACCGCCCCAACTCTCTCCGCAGAGCTGAAAACCTCGTGCTATCCAAAGGCTTGGTGAAGATATCACCACCGGTGGTCACTCTCACTGGCGAAGCACGATGTCACCCTTCTCTACATGATCTCGAAGAAAATGATATCTGATATCGATGTGCTTGATCCGAGAGTGCTGCACTAGGTTCTTAGCAATGCTAATCGCTGACGTGTTATCGCAAAAGAGCGGAACACGATCGATAGCTAACCCAAAGTCCCGCAAAGTCGAGACCATCCAAAGGACACAGCTACGACAAGAATCGGCGAAAGAACATACTCGGCCTCTGCGGTGGATCGTGCAATACCGGATGCTTCCTCAAGACCGGAAACGAGAGAAGTGCCAATGAACCGGCAGTGTCAAGTGCTCTTCCTATCTATCCTACAGCCGGCAAAGTCTGCATCCGAGAAGGCTCTAAGAGATAGACAAGAGGAGGAAGAGTACCAGATACCATAGTCAATGGTAGCTCAAAGGTACCGAAAGATGCGCTTCACCACCTGGCGGTGAGACACGTGAGGAGAAGCCTGAAACCGAGCACAAAGACACACGGAGAAGTGTATGTCCGGTCTCGAGGCAATGAGGTACAAGAGAGAGCCAATCATGCTTCTGAATTCCTTTTGATTGACTGGCTCGCTGTCCTCATCTGGGTCTAGAACGGCTGTAGAAGCCATAGAGTTGACACCGGCCATCAGTCACTCATGTCGAAGCGCCTCAGAGGTCTCAAGTGTACTTGCCTTGATGCAAGAAGGTACCTCCCAGTCTCGCTTGATTTGGAAGCCAAGGAAGAATGTCAACTCACTCATCATGCTCATCTCAAACTCGGTGCTCATGACATCCGAGAACTGTGAAACTACAGCATGGGAAGAGCCGCCAAAGATAATGTCATCGACATAGATTTGGGCGAGCAAAAGGTCATTGCCAAGCCGGTGAATGAACAAAGTCTTGTCCACTTTACCCATCTCGAAATCAAGCTTCAAAAGATAGGACTTAAGCCTCTCATACCAAGCTCTAGGGGGCCTGCTTAAGTCCATACAACGCTTTGGAAAGCTTGTAGACATGATTAGGGTATTTGGGGTTCTCGAAACTGAGGTCGTCGACATAGACTTCTTCCTCAATGAAGCCGTTGAGGAAGGCACTCTTGATGTCCATCCGTAAAGCTTGAAACCCTTAGAAGCGCAAAGGCAAGCATGATTCTAATGGCCTCAAGTCTAGCTACTGTGAGCAAAGGTCTCCTCAAAATCTAGACCTCAACACAGGAGTACCCACGAGCTACCGCCTAGCCTTGTTTCAATAACCACACCATCCTCACTCTGCTTGTTCTTGAACACCCACTTAGTCCCAATGATATTGTGACCTCGAGGGGGCTCAACAAGCGTCCAGACCTTGTTTCTCTCGAAGCTCTCTAATTCTTCATGCATGGCATTTATCCAAGACTCGTCGCAGAGAGCATGACAAACATCCTTAGGCTCAAAAGAGGCAACAAAGGCAGAGTGGAGACAAAAGAGATCTCCAATCATCTGCTCAGAAGGATGAGCTTTCTGGATATGTCTAGGAGGTCCAGGATGAGATGAAGAAGTGGCCTCTACCTCGTGAGTCGACGGGGTAGGAACAGAGCCACTAGCTCGGAAGAAGCGTAAGGCAAGGGCGATCGCCTTGAGGTGCGGTGGAAGACGGCATCTCAAGGGGTGGATGAGGGACCGGATCGGGTAGACCACCCTCATCTCCATCATCCTCATCATCCACAAAGATGGTCTCGGATCGCTCAAGAACCTAAGATATCGGGCCTAGTCCCTGACCGCCTCATCGAAAGTCACCTCACGTGTTTCTACCATTTTACTAGACTCGCAGTTCCAGACCCTATAAGCCCGCGAAGAAGTCGAGTAGCCTAGAAATATCCCATCACAAGAACGTGATTCGAACTTATCTAGGTTTCGGACTTTAGAATAAAGCACTTGCAACCAAACACACGAAAATGAGAAACACCGGGTTTACGCCCATATCTCAACTCATAAGAAGCGGTGCAAGTGTGCCCGAGAAAACTCTGTTTGAAACATGGAGCGCGGTGGCTATAGCCTCAGCCTAAAACTTCCGTGGTGTAGAGTATTCATCGAGCATTGTCCCGCCATCTCGACCAAGGTACGGTTCTTCCTCTCCACGACGCCATTCTCATTGTGGGACGTGCGGAGAAGAGGCGGTGCTCTACACCGACTCATCACAAAACCTCTCAAAGTAGGAATTCTTGAACCCATGCCATTGTCATCTGCGGATCGCTCGTAAGGCACCGGAAGCTCAACGAGAAAGCCACCGAAAAGACCTCGAAATGTGTAAATGTCTCATCCTTCGAGGCTAAGAAAACACCCAAGAGTACCTCGAATAGTCATCGACCATAACAAGAACGTACCACTTCCCTCCGCCGATCAAGACTCGAGTGGTCCAACTGTGTCCATGTGAGCGGTGTCACGGTGCATCGGTCATAGTAACTATGGGGAGGATGAGAAGCGGCAACCATCTTGCAAGCATGGAGCGCAAACAAGATCTTTGACCATCTTGAGTTTCGGCGAGACCACGAATGAGATCGTGGCCGCTAACTCGGGTCAAATGGTCAAATCCAATATGACCAAGTCTCCTATGCCGAAGGAAAGGTCGCGGGACTCGAAGCAAGCAAACAACGGAGAGGATCACCAAGACTCGGAAAAATCAGCACGAAGATCCTCCCAAAACGAGAAATCCAAAGAAACCGGATCACCAAGAATCAAGAATTTTGCAGTTGTTTTTCTTAAAACTCACCTCAAAGCCGTCATCGGTAAGTTGAGAAACGGAAAGCAAATTATACTGCAGCTTACTAACCAAGGCAACATCTTTCAAAATGAAAGAATCATTAACGCGCACTGTACCTTTGGCGATGACGCGCTCAGATGAAGCATCTCCGAAGGTAATCATCTCATCACTTGGAGCTCGGGCAAGGGAAGAAAACCAACGAGAATCTCCGGTCATGTGTCGTGAACACCCGGAGTCTACAAGCCAAACCTTTCCCTTCCCTGCCCGGCGAACCTGAGTCAACAAGAGAGTAAACTCTCAGTACTGGCATAAATCAAGAGTGATTTTGGCACCCAATAATGAGTAACACGTCGAGCAGATGAAGTAGTCAAGCACGCCTGACCTCTATCTACCCTACGCTCTCTGTCACCCAAAGAAGCAGAAGGTTTGTGTGAAGACCTGAAGCTGTTGCTAGGTCCGACTGCTACGGAAGAGCGAGTCGGCGACCCAAGAAGAAGTCGATCACACCGCGGGTGGGCATCTCGATGGGAAAAGCGAGATCTACCCTCAGAACGGCGGAAGTCACGACCGGAGGAACATGAGGACGAAAACGAAAACTTCGGAAGAACCAAGTCCTCGATGTCGCCCAAAGCTACCAACAGTAGCAAGCCTAGACCTCGTGTTGGTCTTAGGTGCACTCAAGGTCTGGGGCTGACCCTGAATACGCCTAAGAGACTCAACACGGTCTCTTCGTGCAATCTTGGCGCACTTGAAGCAGTGGTCAATCAAATGTCCATCCTTCTGACAGAAGGTGCAATGATACTCACCGAGAGGCGGTAGCATGAGATGGCTTCGCCGAGGGGCAAGCCGCGGTGAAGTCACCTTGTCGCCGAAATCCTTTGGACAAAGCCCCGATTTAAATTGAACATTCTTGTTCTTGGCTTGACCTCAATCACACCTGCTGGCCACGGTCCGAGCACGACGGTGGATGCTTCCTCACATCCTCACGGAAATCATATCCTAGACCCCGATTGAACTTGCAAATCTTTGGTGGTCTAAAATAAGATTAAGCTTTTCTTGCCTCCTACAAATTTCTCGAGAGTGTTCATAAGATACTGACACTCCTGAAAAAGAGAGGTGCAAGAAGAGCAAGGAGAAGAAGAAGAGACAGCAGGAGGCGAGGAAAGAGAAGAACCAATAGCAGAAGAGCGAATAGCACGTGCATATTTCTCCTTATGCACGGCCACCTCAATCTTGAGGACTTCGCAGGACACACAGGGGGCAGCCCTAATCCTAGCCATTTGGTTCTCGTAACTCTTCCTAAACGTCTCTACCATGTCCTTATCCTTTTCCAACACTTCAAAGACGAAAGCACAAGAAGGATGTGATTTTCTAGAAGGTCCTTAGTTAGCTTCACATTTTCATCCAATGCAATCAATTCAGATTTTAGTTTATTACAACTATTGCATGGTGAGCTAACAGGATCCTTAGTAGCAAATTGAGTCATTTTCTTGTTATGATCAACCATCTCTTGAAATTGCTTAGAAACCGATTCAAGCTCAAAGGTTAATTTAGGACAGTTGGTACAAGAAACAATAGGCTCTAACAGGGAAGCACGCAATTCAGCAATTTTGTGATCTGCCCTTTTTAAGTTCATCTTCAAATTATTACAACTTTCACAAGTCTCGGGCAGATCGAGAAGCATAGTGTAAAAACCTCTAAAAGCATTGTCCTTGTCCTCACATGTGGTGCAAGAAGTAGTCTCAATAGTAGATAAAGGAACAACAATCCTAGTCATTTCTAGTTCAGCAAGCAGACTAACATTCTCCACCTTAAGAATATCTAGCTCAGAGGTCACACTATCATAAGAAGTCCTTAACTTCTCCATATCACCAATCAAGGCAGGGCATGTATCACAGTCGTCACGGGAGGGAGCAGATATAAGTGAAGTAAGCTCCCGTGACAATCTATCTACCTCCTTCTCCAACTCGCTACATCTAGCTCTAGATCTAGCATGAAATCCTCCTAACTTAAGAAAAGCTTCATTTAGTTGGTCATAGGAGGGACATACCTCGTCAGAGTCGGAGTAGAGGTCCTTGTCACGATCTCGCCTCAAGGGCCATGAAACACATGCCGGAGAAGTTGGCGTCGTCTTTGGGTTCTTGATCACCCGTCCCGTCATCGTCGCTCCATCCCTCCACCTCGCTAAGGTCGAGGTTGTCGAAGGCGGCGAGAACGCGGTGGAAGAGCTTCTTGGCCTTCCCAAAGTCGCGGAACTTCTTCTTGCCTTGGACAGGTCTTGAGGGCTTCGTGTTGCGGTTCTTGTTGATGTAGTCGTTCTTGCGGAACCGCCAAGTCGGTTTGCCCTTCCCGCCTTAGGCGGTTTGCTCGGATGTGGTTGGGGCCACCACACTCGAAGCAAATCACAGGACCTCCTCTTTTACCATCCCTCCTCTTGTAGGCATGAGAAAATCTGCGCGCTAGGATGGCTAGCTGTTCGTCCGCAAGCTGCTCTAACTGATCATCAGTTATGTCACAGAGAGCAGCAAGGGAGAATCCACATATCGGCTCAGCAGAAGAAGATCCAGAAGTGGGATCAGTGACTAATGCCATCGATTGTGACTTGATCGACGAGACTATGTCAATCTCGTGAGTCTTGAGGCGCGAGTAAAGCGCATCAAGAGTCGGTCGAGAGGTCCGTGGTATCCTTGATGGTAGTCACCTTCATCTCCCAAACCCAAGATCGAGTCGAGAAAGCATTTGTCGGCGTTATCCGAGTCGGAGTATGTAAGACCGACGGCTCGAGGTTGCTCAAAATCTTGTGAGGCGAGAAAAGCACTCGTCAAGGGACTCGCCGACAAGCATCTCGAATTTGTCAGATTCGCTGAATCGGTCTGCCGCACCGCCTTTATTTGGGTAGTGCCCTCATGGTAAGCATCGAGGGTCGCCCAAATATCGAAGGCGACGACGGTGAGAGATGCGATCAAACTCGCTCGCTCAATCCGAATGATGATGTTCCTTGCCTTTACGTTTGCCTCAACATCAGCCATATTCCCGGCATTGATGTTCTCATCGGCAGGGACAACAAACTGAACCTTCACCTTCCTCCAGATGGCATACCCCTAAGCCTGGATGTATGTTTCCATTCGGCTCTTCCAGAAGGGGTAATCCAGGCCACCAAAGACCGGAGGCTTGGTGGAATACTTGTCCGTCGCCATGGCTCTTGAGACCGGTTAAAGATCTATCGAGAAGAGCTAACCGGCTCTGATACCAATTGAAGGACCGAAATGGCGACAGAGGGGGGGTGAATGTCGTTCTCTTTAAAAACGCCCCCGAGAATTCAGAAAATTAATCACTGAAAACCGAAACGCATGCGGTACTAAAAATCAGCATAAATCGAGAGTAATCAAGAAAATTTCGGTGAAAATATTGCCGTTTGATCTGCATGCAAAATCGTCAAAGATCAGCAAAAGAAATAAAAGGAAAAGCACTAAACTAAATGGAGAAGCAAACAGAAGACCAAAACTAACAGGGAGAGAGAGGCACAACATGCGCAAGCAATCAAGAGAAAAATGAAGAGAAGCGAAAAGATCAAGAAAAAGAAACCAAGTGCTAGCTCTTTTCGACTAAAGGAAACAGGTCTTCGCTTTGATGAAGCTTTCACTAGCAAGGGTAAAGCAGACAGACACAATAAAAGCATAACAGTACAAGCAAGAACACCCTTGCGGTAGAACATTAAGCGAAAAGTAAGCTGCAGATTTGTAGAAGTTGCTGCCGACAAGGTCTGCTGTCCACAACTAAAGAAAACTGAAATCAATAGCTGCAGCAAACCGAAAAGCTTGTGATTCTTGACTCTTATGATCCTTTTGGTTTTAAGCATATCTGGAGTTCTTCCTCTGATCAACTAGAAACCAAGAAAACATCTTCGATCAACTAGAAACCAAGAAAAACATCTCTTTGCCAAGGAATCTAAAGAATCAACTACTGCCATCTCAAAGGAACGTACACAAAAGAAAGGAAGACAATGCATCTGCCGAACACTCCTCACTGCAAAACAGAGACCAAAGAAGACCATGCATACATAGAGGGCCAAAACCAGAAAGCCTCATTCTCCACTCCAGAACTCAACTTACAACATAAGAGAAAGATGAACACACAGAAAGAAGTCACCAACAAAATCATCCTTAAATTAAAGAGAGATGACTACAGATGAGTCCCCATACGCATGAACATTGGAACACGAAAAGAAATTACATGAAGGATCAAATAACTCTCATCCTCTCCATCTCTCAATCCTCAAAAACACCAAGAGCCTCACAAGCTTCTTGGAAGGAACACAACACACAAAGAATGAACTCTTACAACCCTCTCTCTATTGTGTCCTAAGGGGTATGCAGCCCCTCACCTCTATTTATAGTCCTTGGCTAACGGGTCTCCAACACATTACATGGCTAAACCCTAACGGAGCCGTCTTCCGCTTGTGCGACCTTACGAAATTCCGTTTCGCCCCTCCCGCACCTTCCGGAAGCTTCGCGCTCCTTGCCTCGCACGCCCGCAACCACCTCGAGTCCACGTCGTCTTCGACACATCCGACCGTTCTGACCTCAGCGCCACCTGCGCCTAGTCCGGTCCACCGTGTCTCGCCACGACTCCGTCTCGATGTCCTGAAGTCACACAGACAAGAAACACGTCAAATAGCACCGCTCGATACATGAACGCGCAAATAGCATAAATAAGATCAAACCTGTCGCATCAACAGAATATGCATCCTCACCCTTACGACTAAGTTTGACCAAAGTCCGACCGAGCCCGTTACACCACGCAACGTCAGGGTCCGAACCAACCGACTCAAACTCGACTTTTCCTAAACCGATGTCAATTACTCATCATACACAACGGGATGACCTCCACATGGTCTCTCACTTTTATTGGTTCTCTTCTTGGTGCTTCAAGTTAGGTATTCACCGCTTCTTCGGAGTTGGGACTCGTTTCACTTGTCGAGTTGTCCACTTACGGTGTGCCTCTAGGATCGATTTTCTTGTATGAACCATCCATTGCATCATGTTAACTTGCATACTTCTAGTGTGAATGTGTCAAGTCTTTGGTTCCCAAGTACATGCTTACTAACCCTTCAGGATCCAAGACTTGGACACATTATTCTTGTAGGTGTCAAGACGCGGGATGGTGAACATGTACTCGATTGGGTTCTAGTCTTCTTCTTCATCACGTGATTAGAACACTTGTTGGTTCACTACTACATGGCCTCCAAGAGGCATATGCTTTCACCGGTTGTGTCTCCACCTATTTTGTGAGCTACTCTATATCCTCATGCTTTTATATTCATGATGATCATAATTAGCATGTTGTGCGTGTTCTTGTGCTCACTTGTATCATTTGGCATGTTTTACTCTTGATACCTTCATGTCATGCCTTTATGTGTATGTTGCTTAAGTATCCTTATACGTGGTTATAAATGCTAGTTAATTGGATGCTTAAGCTTTGACCTGACTTTACGAGCTGAGTAGAATGTGCATATTAGAAGTCAAGTATCGTCATGACCTTATGCTTTGTAATATCTGTCATGGTTTAATGTTCACATCTTGCTCCTTATGTCCATTCACCATTATTTATACATGTTAGCGTACTCTTCCATGATTTTTGTTTGACATGATGTATGCCCACATGATGGACGCTTGTATATGGACAGTATGAGCTTGATTATATCCTAGATAGTTTTCTATGTCATGATGCTGTGTTTATTCATGCCTTCTTATCTTTCCTTGTATACATGTTTATGTCCATGCGAGCATATGCTTTTGTGACTTTTCCTTGTCACCTGCTATGTGTATGGTTATGATTCATTGTGATGCATGTATATCTTAATCTTATTCATTTCAGTTATGGCATGAAATAAACTGTATGACATCTTGGTAGCGTTAATTTGTGCTTATGCTTAGATATCATGAGATCTGTGGTTAGGTCACAAGCTCCTTCTAGTATTAGGTGGCTCTAGGTTTGCTGTTCCAGATGCTTTTGATGAGGGCTAGATTGAGCTTGTGTGGGTGTGTGTTCTCGTATATTCTATGTCATTAGTACTAGTGATGCTACTGTTGTTGTCATCTGTCCCAGTACTGGTTCCATGTTGTATATCATTTACCCCAGTACTAGGACACCGGTCGTCTCTGTGTTTAACCTGCAGACTGTGAATGAGGGGAGACTGCTGCAGCCTTTACGACCGCTCCTTGGCCTTTACGACTATGTCATAGCAACTATGAGCGCGGTCTGGACTCTAGGCCGAACTCGATGCGACTACATCAGGTCTGCGATCACAACTCCCCACCGAGCGACCAGGAGAGAGGTTTGCTCCCTTGTGATCTTCAGTACTTTGCTTCCCATCACTTAGCTTTGCATGGGTTATTTATTCTAGTGGTAGGAAGGGTCCGATTGGATAGATGAGAGCCATCTCTAGGTGATATTGTCTCAGTCATATCTCTCATCCAAATGGTTCTCTAGGATTATTTACTACCTAGTCTGGGCTTTAGTTCTCTAGGTTTCTCTACTGCCTAGTTTGAACTTTCTCTTGGCCACTAGAGTCTTGTGAGTTGACATAGTGTGCCTTTGCTCCGTGGTATGAGGTTATATGCTAGAGACCATGAGGATAGAGTGTGTTTAAGAATCACCTCCTTGAGTTAGAACCTTCCCTTTCTGGATTTTGTGCCAAATTTCCTGGTTCTTCTCAATTTGCCTTCTCTAGGGGGAGTTGGAGTCTTTCTGTCTGTTCGGGCGCATAGGGTCTGGATCTGCGAGTCTAGCAAAATGGTAGAAACCTGTGAAGTGACCTTCGATGAGGCCAGTCTGGGGACTAGGCCCGATATCTCAGGTTCTTTGGAGCAGTCCAAGACCATCTTTGTGGGTGACACCATCCTTGGTAGCTCCTCTCATGCTCTGGTTTCACAGTTCTCGGATGTCATGAGCACCGAGTTTGAGATAAACATAATGGGTGAGTTGACCTTCTTCCTTGTTTCTAGATCAAGCAGACTCGGGAGGGTACTTTCTTGCATCAAGGCAAGTACACTCGAGACCTCCTGAGACGCTTCGATATGAGTGATGGTAAGCCTGTGTCAACTCCGATGGCTTCTATAGCTTCTCTTGACCTAGATGAGGATGGCGAGTCAGTTGATCAGAATGAGTATCACAGCATGATTGGCTCCCTCTTGTACCTCACTGCCTTGAGACCGGACATACATTTCTCTGTGTGTCTTTGTGCCCGGTTTCAGGCCTCTCCTCGCATATCTCACCGCCAGGCGGTGAAGCGCATCTTTCAGTACCTTCGAGCTACCGTTGACTATGGTATCTGGTACTCTTCCTCTTCTTGTCTTTCCTTGAGAGCCTATTCGGATGCGCACTTTCTCGGTCAGAGGATAGATAGGAAGAGCACTTCGGGCACCTGCCAATTCATTGGCACTTCTCTTGTTTCCTGGTCCTCTAGGAAGCAGTCCGGTGTTGCACAGTCCACCGCAGAGGTCGAGTACATTGCTGCAGCCAGTTGCTGTAGCCAAGTGCTTTGGATGATCTCGACCCTGCGAAACTTTGGGTTAATTATCGACAGTGTTCCACTCCTGTGTGATAACACTTCTGCGATTAACATTGCTAAGAACCCAGTGCAGCATTCTCGGACCAAGCATATTGATATTCGCTATCACTTCCTCAGAGACCATGTAGAGAAGGGTGACATCGTGCTCGGTTTGTGAAGAGTGACCACCGGTTGGTCGATATTTTCACCAAGCCTTTGGATAGCTCTAGGTTTTCACTCATGGGAGAGCTTGTGGTGGTTTGTCCTTATGGACTGTTGTGAGGGGGAGTTTGTGCTTTACTGCTTTACTATATTAATTTTGCTCATGCTCCTTTCTGATTGCATTATATACGGGTGCATTGGGTTTAGTCCTTCTAGTATAGGTTAGAGTAAACTCTTGCCGAGGTACTTAGACTTCTTACTCTTATCTTGTGATTCTAGGATGCTGCTTATTAGCTAGTTCTCTTCTCACTAGGTTGAGCTTACCCACTGCTTTTAGGTTCTAGCGAGGGTCGGGCCACTCTCGGCAGAGCAGTGCGTGCTTGCTCCTTAGTCTGTTAGATGACTAGTTGATAGTCCTAGAGTCATATGGGGTAGATGAGAGTCAGTCTGAGCCATAGTTTCCTCTACATCTTATCTATGCTTTAAGGACTGCCTTCTTTGGTTTCTTTACCAGCTTCTTGTTTCTATTGCCTTGGTTCAGGGGAGTTCATTTGGGAGCTTCTGGAGCTTAATATTGACTTAACTCAACTTGAACTAAAAGTTGCATCACATGTTGAGGGGGAGCTGGATTTTCTGCATGTCATTTTGCATTCTAATATAACTACATTTGAGCCTTGATTATTATCCTATTATGACATGCTTACACTGCTTTACACCTTACCATGACTTGTGCTCATTTGCTATATTTATCATATCTTCATATGTGTAAACTAGCTTTTGCCATGATAAGTTAATTAAACTTGCTCAATTTGAACTAAAAACTTATCATGTTAGCATACGAGACTAGTCTTTCTTGAGCTATCCTTTTATGATCCATGCCATGTCAAATAGGCTGAGTTGAGCGTTGAATCTCTATTGAGCCTTAGATTGAGCTGTTTTAGTCTCTTGATGATGCATAGGTTAGTACAATCATTTCAAAAGCAAAAAGATCTCTTTTGTGCGAAAAAACTGATCTCACCAATTCTTTCTCATGAGACGGCTTGCCATTACACTAGGCATGAACTCAGGGGGAGTTTTGGATGACCAAGATCATTTCCTTAAGCTTCTCGCTTGGAATGATCGCATAAGGCTTGAGATCTAGCACAAGACTTAACAAAAATCTGGTTGGAAACGACCATAAGTTTCATAAGAAAAAAATGTCATTTGTGCTCAATTTGCTTAACTACTAAAAGAACTAAGTACTTGAACCAATGTATCACTCTTGAGCGTATAGCACTCTATTGGACTCAATATTAGCTTCATGGTTTTGCTTAGCTTAATTGACATGGCTTGCATCATCCTTGGATGTCTTTAGCTAGACTTTGCTTATTGATGACTTGACTTGCTTACAAATTGTACTACATTTCAGATTGTTATCTCTTTGGTTTAGCTAGCATATACATATCTTGTCATGATCTAGATAGCATATTTATGTGTTATGGCTTGATGTAATCCTCATGGTCATTTTGGATAATTCTCATGGCTCTAAATGCTTAGAATAATCAAACTTCAGCCATTTTATCCTTTTTCATGACTTATTCTCCTTCTTGTATTCTTGATGTGTTTATTGCCAAAAGGGGGAGAATAGTGGTGGAAAAAGCCATTTTGGGAGCTTTGAGGAAAACTTGTTCTTTCTTTTGCTCCTTCTATCGACATGGTCATTAGCTTCATTTCCTTGTTTGGACCATGTTGGATTCTTCAAACTCAACTTCATGCTTTTTCGGTGTTTGTCAATATACTCATCAAGGGGGAGATTGAGAGACCATGTGAGGTCATCACATGTGTATGATGAGTAATTGACATCGGCTTAGGGAAGTCGAGTTTGAGTTGGTTGGTTCGGACCATATCGTTGCGGGGTGCAACGGGCTCGGTCGGATGGTGTCAAACCTGGTCAATAGGATTAGGATGATTATTCTGATGATATGACAGGTTTGGGCTTAATATTGTGTCACTGATACTATTTATGCTTTCATGTGTCGAGCGGTGCTATTTGATGTGTTTCTTGTCTGTGTTGGCTGCAGGACGTCGAGGTGGAGTCGTGGCGAGACACAGGGTGACCGGACTAGACGCAGGTGGCGTTGAGGTCAGAACGGTCGAGATGTGTCGAAAACGGCGTGAACTCGAGGTGGTTACGAATCGTGGACGGCACGGAGCGCGGAAGCTTCCGAGAAGGTGCAGGAGGGGCGAATCGGTAAATTCGCAAGGTTGCACAAGCGGGAGATGGCTCCATTAGGGTTTAACCGGCGTAACGGGTTGGAGACTCGTTAGCCAAGGGCTATAAATAGGTGTTGGGGGCTACATACCCCCTTAAGAGTTTTTGTGCATTTGCTCTCCATTTTGTGTGTGTTCCTCCCAAGAAGCTTGAAGAGCTCTTGGTGTTTTTGAGGATTGAGAGAGAGAGAGGATGGGTTGAGAGACTTGTAATTACTCCTCTTGTTCTAATATCCATGCGTATGGGGATGTAGGGTTGGTTTGTGAGATGAAATGGATGTAAACCCCTGTTTTTGTAATCCTTCATCTCCTTAAGTCTATGCATAAATTTTCGAGATGATTTGGTTTCTTCCTTTTTCCCATATGTTTGCTTTAGATCTTTTCATTTCTTAGCCCTGTGTTCTCTCGGTCCTTCTCGGTTGTCTGGTTAAGTCTCTTCGTTACTAGTCTGGATCAGTTTTTGGCCAAGAATTATCTCCTGCAGTTTTGGTTGTTTGACAGCTTCTTGATTTCTTATATCTTCTTTGTTGTTCTGTTTGAGCCAAACAAAGAAACAAAATAGCTGTGCAACTTTGCAGCAGAATACTCACTGCTTTCGGTCAAGAAATGGCAGCAGATCCCTTTTTCATTTTCGGACAGGCCTTTGGTCCTTGTAGTTGAAATTACGTTCTCCAGTTTTCGGCTCATGAGCAGATGATTTGCTCCGATACTTCTTGATTTCGGATGTGCTAGTAGACAGCCTTTGCTTGGCAGTTTTCTTGGCGTTTTTGCAACTGATCTCCCTTCTTTTGGGCAGCAGCAACTATCTTCTCTTTATGAAAGGAAAATGCAGAATCAGCCATTCTTTGGATTACTCTCTTTCTAAGTTCATCAGAATATTTAGGTCTAAGTCCTGTGTGTTTGATCTGAGAAGTACAAGGATCATCCAATTATTTCTTTGCTTCTTGGTTATGCAAGATCATCTTGTTTCACAATCCTCGACAATTGTTTGTTGGCGTGATGGTTCTTCCTTTCGGTTTACTTTCTTCTCCCTTTACTTTCTCTTTTCTGCAGACTTTGGTTTGCATTTGGATTCGATTTTCTTTTTGTTTACTTTGTTCTTGATTCGTGTGTGTGTGTCCCTCGAGGTTGAGGCTTAGTACAAGATGGTTGTAAGAGAATTACATTTGATCATTCATCTCTTATAATCCTTATGGAAAGATTTTCGTTTTGCTTGATATGATATGATCTCTGTGATCGATCTCTTCTCTTCTCTTTGTTTGAATCTCCTTGGTTTTGGAGTCATCTAGCTATATGGTTTATGGTCTTAATCGGTTGGCGAGGAGAGGAGCTAGTATTTTGTAATTTCGTGTTAGAATTTTTGTTAGAATCGGTTGGTCTCAATCTTTGGTTTTAGTTAGAATTACATTTACTTGTCTTGGGAGCACATCGTTCACGAGATCACCTTCGGTTTTGCTTCTCGATCATTAGTTTCTTTAGTTTCGTCTTTGGTCATCTTTTGGCTTTGAGTTTCTTTGGTGATCTGTTTGCTTTGTGACTTTCGGTTTGGCGATCTGATTTACTTTTCTTTTGGTCGTGAGACGGCTTCTCTTTGTTTCCTTTTGCAGCTCTAGTACTCACTTTCCTGAAGTTGCCACCCTGCTGTTTTGCTCAGCATTTCAGATTCAAATTATTGTCCTCTCGGCTGGCAGCAGAAACAACGTTTTTCTTCTTGTGTGGTACCGTGGCGGTTGATTTGTGTGTCGTGGCACCGATTTTCCAAGATCTGCTGCCGTGACAATGCTTTGAGCACAATGCCTGCCGTGACTTTGTTTTGAGCTCAGTTGTCTTAATCTTGTTAGCGCTCATTCCTTTTCAACTTCATAGCTACCATAGCTATCGGAGTTGAGTTTTTCCTGGATACTTTGGGGGTCGATTTTTAAAAGGCACCATTAACCCCCCCCCCTCTGTTGCCATTTCCGATCCTACACATTGGTATATTTCTCTACACTATCGGGCCTATTACATATTAGGCTAGTTACAAGGCCCAATCACAGGGGGTTGGGCCACCCCTACAACAAACATATTTTATTGTTTTATTCCTCAACACCTTCTCTGATTCCTCCAGAATCCGATCTGGACGGGACTCGAAGGTGAGGTCTTGCTTTATGGATAATGGTTCTAACACAATCTTATGCTCTGGATCTCGCAAGTATTTCCTTAACATAGAAACCTGGAACACATTATGCACTCCTCGTATGGACTCAGGAAGATCCAATCGATATGCCAACGTCCCAATCCGTGCCAGAATTGGAAATGGCCCAATGTACCTTAGGCTAAGCTTCCCTTTGATACCAAATTGCATTGTGCCTTTAGTGGGAGATACTCGTAGGAGCACATGATCCCCCACTTCGAACTCTAGTTCTCACCTCCTGACATCTACGTAACTCTTCTGCCTACTCTGGACAGCTAGCAGATTTTGTCTAATTTTCACCACTCGTTCCACTGTTTGTTGGACCCAATCTGGTCCCAGAACAGCCTTCTCGCCCACGGCATCCAACACAGTGGCGATCTACACTTCCGCTCATACAGAACCTCAAATGGCACCGCTCGAACACTGGAGTGGTAGCTATTGTTATAAGAAAACTCTGCGAGTGCTAAATGATCCTCCCAACTACCCGTCCAACACAGAACACATGACCGCAACATGTCCTCCAGTGTCTAAATGGTGCGTTCGGACTGTCCATCCATCTACGGGTGGAAAGTAGTACTAAATTGGAATTTCATGCCTAGAGCGCCCTACAAGCTCTCCCAAAACTTGGAGACAAACTTGGCATCTCTGTTCGAAACTATGGACTTGGGCACACCATACAACCTTGCTATTTCTCGCACATAGATAGGTGCCAACTCACTCACCGAGTTCGTTGTACAAATGGGGATGAAGTGCGCGGACTTACTGAATCAGTCCACCACTGCCCAAATCGCATCCTTACCTCGCTGGGACGAGGTAAGTCGACTACAAAATCCATGGTGATATCATCCCATGGCCATTGAGGAACCTCCAAAGGCTGTAATAGCCCAGCAGGGCGCTTGTGTTCAACCTTCACTTGCTGGCAAACCTCGCAAGATACTACATTCTTGGCGATATCCATTTTCATCCTCTTCCATCATAAGCTCTTCTTAAGATTACGATACATCTTGGTCTCACTAGGATGTACCGTGTACGGGGTACGATGAGATTCTCTCAAAATATCATTCTTGACTTGAGCCTTTTGCGACACACAAAGGCAGCCTTTAAACCGCAATGCGTCTGATTCATCAAGGCTAAAATCCCCTGTTTTTCCTTCATCAAGCCGCTTCCTCACTTGCTGAAGCAATCGATCATGCTATTGCACCTTCTTTACTCGCTCCGGAATTGCTGATTCTAGCAACAACTGCATCTCAGTCTGTGCTATACCAGCGAAACAATAGGAAATTTCTATCCGTTCAAAGTCAGCAAGGAGACAACCTAGAGTGGAGGGTGTCATCTTACGGCTAAGGGCATCCGCAACCATATTTGCCTTACCTAGATGGTACTGAAGAGTGAGATCATAGTCCTTAATCAACTCCAACCACCGCTGTTGCCTCAAATTTAGTTCCTTTTGAGTGAAAATATATTTGAGACTTTTGTGGTCAGTGAAAATATCACAAGACTTTCCATACAAGTAATGCCTCCAAATCTTTAGAGTAAAAACCACCACAGCAAACTCTAAATCGTGAGTAGGGTAGTTCTGCTTATGTTTCTTTAACTGTTGCGAGGCATATGCAATCACTTTGTTATTTTTCATGAGCGCACAACCCAGACCCACTCGAGACGCATATGAGTAGACCGTGAAACGCTTCCCTGGCTTAGGAAGTGTGAGGACAGGAGCAGTTACCAACTTCTCTTTCATAGTATTAAAACTACGCTCACATTCATTGGTCCACTAGAATTTCACACCCTTCCGCGTGAGTTGAGACATTGGCTTGGCAATGATGGAGAAGCTTTTCACGAAGCGCCGGTAATAACCAGCTAGCCCAAGAAAATTTCTTACTTCTTTAACATTAGATGGCCTCTTCCAATCCACGACGGTTGAAATCTTGCTTGGATCTACTGAAATGCCTTCCTGGTTAATTACATGACCCAGGAAGCTCACTTCACAAATCCATAACTCGCACTTCTTCAGTTTGGCAAAGAATTGATTTTTCCTCAGAGTCTCAAGCACGAGCCTCAGATGCTGCTCATGCTCCTCCTCCGTCTTGGAATAAATCAGGATATCATCGATGAACACTACTACAAAACTATCTAGATACTTGTGTAGCATACTATTCATTGTCTCCATGAAGATAGCAGGGGCATTCGTCAGTCCAAAGGACATAACTGTAAACTCATAGTGCTCATATCTTGTGGAGAAAGCTGTCTTTTCAATGTCTTGCTCCCGCACTTGGATTTAATTATATCCAGATTGTAGATCAATTTTAAAGAATACCTTGGCTCCCTTCAATTGATCAAACAAGTCCTCGATACGAGGCAATGGGTATTTATTCTTGATGGTCACCTGATTGAGAGCACGGTAATCTATACACATGCGCCAACTCCCATTCTTTTTCTCAGTGAATAGGATAAGAACTCCCCAAGGTGACACACTACGATGAATCAGGCCTTTGGACAGCAACTCGTCCAATTGCTTCTTCAACTCCTCTTGCAAGGGTCGTGCCAAACAGTAGGGGGACATGGAGATAGATATTGTTCCAGGAACAAAATCAATTCTGAACTCAACATCTCCCTTGGGTGGCATACCCGGAAGCTCTTCAGGAAACACATCAGGATACTCACACACCACAGGAATATTCTCAATGTGCAAAGGCACACTTGGCTTCTCCCCAAGTGCTAGAAGTAGCCCAGACTTCATTACTCGCTGGCCAGGAAACAGGCTGGCCAACACAAAGAGATAATGTGCGGGTACATTCCCTTGAAAGGTTATTTCCTTCCCTGAAGGAGCTTGCAAGGTGACTATCAGGGTATCTGTCACCACGTTAGGTCGACTCGCGGACTCAGCAGCAGGTAGTGAGTAGACTCCGGGTGGTGTCAGGGCGGTGAGAGCCCCAACGCTCTGCTGTGGCGGCAATGGGACTGGAGGCGGTGTAGCAAGCTGGAATGGAGGAGTTGGTGCAGGATGCCAGTGATACCCGGCGGGTGGAGCCCAGGAAAGTGGAGGCTGCAACACAGGGGCAGCCTCCATCATCTGGACTGACCTCCAAGGTGTAGCATTTTACGAAGATGAAGATATTGGCTCCCACATGAGAATACTAGAGGGGTTCTGACGACAACCTGCTCCATGTGGCCTGATTGGCCGCAATGCCGAAACTCCCCCATCCAGGTGCACTCAGCGGCATGGTGCCCACCTCCACACTTGAAACAGATCATGCCCTGTCCTGGGACAGGACGATAAGCTGGGGTCGTCGATGAAGAACGATGCACTGAAGAAGACGACCTCGAAGTCTTGGACATGGATGATAGTGGGGGACGCTAGCCCTACTTGGATTTCTTAGGAGCGGGTCGCTGAGACAACCCACCCCCTTCAGTGAAGCTCCTCTTCTGGTCACCACCAGAAGTGCTCGAACCACCAGAGGGATGCAGCCCTTTAGTAAGCTGCATCTCCATCTCCATTCCTCTGGCCTGCTCTACCATGGACCTAAAGTCACGTGGCGCAGTAGCTCCCAAGACATGCCGAAACTCAGGGTTGAGCCCTCGGCAGAACCTTTTGGCCTTCTCAAGGTCATTGCTCGCGACCGATGGCACGAAGCGGATCAGGTTGTTGAATCACGCCTCGTACTCAACTGCGGTCATCTTTCCCTGCACAAAAGGTCGATAGGGACATCTCCATACTCTCCACAAAAGAATCTAGGTAATACTTCGTCTTGAACTACTCGGTGAAGATTTCCCAGGTTACGGGACCTTGGGCAGGGGTCCTGACTGAAAGAACCCCCTCCCACCAGATGTCCGCCTGACCCTTCAATTGGAAAGCCACATAGCGGGCTTTCAACTGAGAGCTCAACTCTAGGGCTTCGAATTGCCTCTCCATGTAATGCAACCAATCCGCAGCTTGGACTGGTGTACCCACACCATCAAAGGTATCTAACCGCAAGGTCAACCACTCGCGAAGGCCTATTATTGCCTCCCGATGCGTAGGAGCAGCGCAGAGGGGTAACAACGGGCATGGCGCGAGAACGGTGTCGGCGCTTGATGGTGAAGCTCGAAGAACTCCTACAACAAGGCTGAAGACCATGCCAGATCTCTAGCTACGGACTGCTCAGCAGAAGCAACCGCTGCACCGGGTGCCTCCTGTTGAACCTCAAGCGGTGGCTCCACTTGGGCATGGCCACGGCCATGGCCCTGGCCGCGACCTCCACGGCCATGTCCGTGTTTTCTAGCTCTCGGCATCTCTGAACATGACAGATAGCCAATCACATAGGTAGCCCACAAACATTCATCTCAACAGTACAAATCTCCAACAAAACTAGCGAAAGCATAAATATATTGCAAGAACATTTCCCCATCCTATTGTGCATTAGAGTATGTCAAATTGTTATTATTAGGCCTAAGTCAAATTTTAGTTGAATAATTAAGCTAAGTTCAAAATTTTCCTTGCAACGGACCTGACACCCGCTCTGATACCAACTGTAACACTCGCCCATCCTTTGGGCCTAGAGTGCTACCATCATTGCATAATAATATCATTTTTGAACGACCGCTATTCATTTTAAGCAATCTCTACTTTATTCATAAAGCAAACCACTTACACCATACCATTTTAAAACAACTATTCTAGCTTACTAGTGGAGTTGCACATACTAACAAAAGCTGATATGTGAAGTGCCGCAAGTACTTAAAGTTACTCATGTGCTACCCCCATCCGAGCCTGATGTCCTCAACGGTCACCTCAAAAAACAGCAAAGTAAGGGTGAGTCCAAAACTTAACAAGTACATAATAGAACGATAAACACTACCTAATCGCGAAGCAATTTTACCAGCCATAACATATTCCATATGCATTATCCTGTTCATACTTCCATTGACATATTCCAACATTGTTTTACCCTTAGTGCAATGCAACACTACTCTACATGCTCATTTGCTCATCTCATTGCATATACCGGTATTGCCGAGTGAACACCCATCGATGTTCACCCAAAATCTTGGGCCCGCCCATATCGGCACGGGGGTCTCTCCACTCCCGTGGAGGCCTACCGAAGTAGGTCTTATGGGATCCACCCAGGCGGGTCCCAATTCTCATTTCATGAGTGCACATGATGCGAATGTATATACCCATTATCATTGTCATCAGTATTATCATTGGTAGAGTGGCATCGCTGCTCACCCTGTCCATTACCATTGTCATCGTTAGATAAACATCATCATGCCATGTAAACATTGCAATTCCATATAAACATCATCATATCATGTAAACATCGCATATTTCATATAAACATCATCATATCATGTAAACACTGCTATTCCATATACACATCATCATATCATGTAAACATTGCAATTCCATAAACTCTACGGTCTACCGCTCTACCTTGTACTTGCCTGTTAACCAAGCGGAGTGAAGTGACGTATGGACGGCGTCGACTCAGGACCTCCACCTGAACAAGCAATTAATCTGACTCAATACATCATATTGTAACCAGTGCTTAAGCGAGCGACAACAATTCTACACGCATAACTCGACTCTGGCATAAAATGCCCGGGGTTAAGGACCCATCACACAGGTACCAAACCCCTTTTTTCCTTTATTTTTCTCCTCTTTCTTTTCTTTTCTTTCTTTTTTCCTTCTCCTTTTCTTTCCCTTCTTTCTTCCTTCCTTCCTTTTTCTTTTCTCTCCCTCTCATTCATTTGGCTCGGCCAAACCGACCTCTCTCCTCTTCCTCCTCTTTTACTCCCGACCGCTCGGTCTGGCGATTTCCCAGGTGATGCGGTGGCGTGACGGCCAAGCTCGGGCTCGCCGGCCCCACTCACCGCCGACCAACCTCCGCACAACCCCCTCCCCGCCTTCTCCTCACTCCTCCCTCTCCCTTCCTCTCTCTTACTCCCGGATCCAACCGGCCATGGCTAGATCCGGCACCGTCTTCCCCAGATCCGGCCACCTCCCTCAGTCTTTGCCTCGGATCCGGCAACAGGACTAGATCCGCCGTCTCCCCTGTACGCGCACGGCAGCGATGCGCTGGGCGCCGCTCGGTCGGCATGGCCGTTGGTCGCTACCCTCGGCTGCCTCCCCTCCAGCCACTCCACCTACTACCAGGACAGTCCTCCCTTCTTCTACTTACTACATGTATTTTGATTTAGCTACTACTTTTGCCTTTCTCTAATCGGGCTTACACCCGGTCTTGGGAATGCCTACAGGCATCGCCGCGATAGAACTTGATGGGGAGGCATGCACTGGGGAGCATGCCCTCTTTTCCCAGGGTTCACGGCGGCGCTTACTGGCTCGTCGCCGAGGGTAGGTCGCGGCTAAGCCGACTGTGGGGGTGCTTGTGTGAGGGGACCTACTTGCTTTTGTTGTGCTTGTGAGGGACAAGGCGACGGCGAGTGTCGGGGTTCCCGACGGTCGTGGACATCCCCTGATGATGTTGATGCCGTCCTCTCGTGCTCAGCCCGTCTGAGCTCCTTCGGGTCTCCTTCCTTCTTGCCCTTCTCCCTTTGCTCTCTTTCTTGGCTTCACTTGGCGTCTTGGTGGCTGTGGCTAGAATAGTGGAGGAGGTGAAATGACTTTATGTTGGCTTGTCTACTTAAGAGGGCATGGCCATTACTCTCTTTGTGCAATCCACTTTTGCCCTTCCCTATTAGCCTTGGCTGGTTATGGGCATCATGGACCTTTTGGTCCAAAGGTAGCCCTACACTGTTTGGGGCTTTTCTACTGTAGCAGGTAAGTTGGTAAGAAGGTAAGAATAGAATTTCTTACCGGATGATAAAAACCTAAACGAGGGACGGTGCCGACCGTCCCTGGACGGTCTGGGAACCTCTGAGAGCGCTACTTTTATTCGGCTTTCTAAAAGCCAATGGGTCTAACGGCAAAACTCTTCTTTATCCCTTTTATTTTCCCTTGGATTGTTTCCATTATTTACATTACTTCTCTTTTGCAATTTAGTGGTATTACAAACCGTCTGTAATAATTGAGACATCACAGACGGTTCTTATAACAAACTATCTGTGATATTGCAGACATCACAGATGGTTATTAATATGAACCATCTGTGATAATGTTCGTATCACAGACCGTTTGTGGTTGGAACTGTCTGGGATAATTTGTGCTATTAAACAGCAGGCGTGCGTGGTCTCAACACAGATCTGTCTTCATTGCTCTGCATCAGTGGAGCGAGGCGGCCAGCTTTCGGAAGAGTTTGGTGAAAACATATCGCTTGTAGATCTATATACGTCTTCTAACTTGGTGATCAGATGTTAGTACTCAATTGTTTCTAATAACTTATATGCCTTGTAATTGAAAGAGATGATAACTAAGTTTTTGTTTAGATCTAGTTAGGTTTAGAAAGATAATGGTATTTTGCTCAATTTTAGAATGGGTAAGTACTTCTAGTTTACTTTAATATATCTGTGATGACGATTTTGAATCGTCTGTGATGACGATGTGTGTAGTAGTGTAGGCTTGGTGTCGTCGACTGTGGTGCTAATCTTGTTTTGCTGTTTGGTGTGCTTGTGATGGTTCGTTTGTAGAGTAGACGAGGCTAATGGGGAAGACGCTCCTGGAGTTCCAGCCTAAAAGGGCGACGTGCTTCCTCCGCACAAGGTTGCCCTTTTTTCCCATTCTCATTTTAGTGCTGTCTACTATGCCATTCTGGTTAGGAATTACCAGTAGGATATGTGTGTATGTGTGCTCTGATCATTTGTGGTCTTAGGTATGCTGTGGAAATCGGCACTTGCAATTCTTGTGCCGCTTGAGTAGTGCAATCTTTAAGTTATCAATGTAATGTTAATTGTGGACAGGGAATGGTGTGGTCAACTGACAGTGTACCAGTCAAATACTAGATGTGTTTGCCAAGTTCATTATTGAATCACATCACGTGCCTTCTCGAGTTTGTCAAAACTGGCACTTTGTTTTTTTTTTTTGCGAGCAGTTGTTGTAATTTCAATCAAGACTAGATACACATAATTCACTGCATAATGATACAGGAACGTTGATTAGAAAAAAAAACTCATATTTAACTATGCCATTGATAATGCTTGCTTATGTTTTTTTTCGCTGGGCTTTTGGTACTCTAGTTTGTAACGCATGATATGGTTGCCCTGAAGCCAAATAAGGCGGACACTGGATCCGCTTCTCTTGGGCAAGGTGTAGTTTATCGCTTGAAGGTACGTGGTTATCATCCAGGGGTCATTGGTTCGCCACCGAACTGCCCGAGCGGTACATGCAGGCCGTGGTCGTTGGAACCACCGCCTCACAGTGACGGAACTAGAGTATAGCTACGCCCCGATTGAACTTTAACAACCTAAAATTAATGTCAATTTGTACCTATACCACGATATGTGGTTCCTTGACTCCATTGATATTATTGAAAGGGCTGATGCTATAAATGCATCCCCTAATTTCTCTTATGAATAATCATAACTCAAGTTGCAAGAACAGGGAAAACAAAGTCGTTAACTTGGGTATAAGCACCAATGGTTTTCATATATCCAGAATAGATGTTAACCAGAAAGTCTATGTATGTAACTAAGACAAGCTATATTTTAATAACATGAGCAATATAAAGACCAAGATAATGGCATTGTGCAATCCAACAATTAAGCATATGAAGTGAAACAGAGTTCACTTTCACTTAACTGTGAGCTAGAAGGTTCTAAGTAAAATAGAAGTGCATAAGATTGAATGACGTATTATTTTTTGCTGGGAATGAAGTATTACTTTTCCTTGTATACTTTCATATTCACTTGATGTTCAATATAAAATGATATGCGTGTCTTAGCTATGTTTCCTTACGAGAATCTTGACATAGAATGTATATTGGCAATCATTAACATTAGAGCATGAGATGATAATCATTGAATGATGAACGAAATTATATTTTTACTTACATATCTCCAGCCAAGAATTTGTTGGCAGCAGCTACAGCAGATGTCATTAACTGTGTGCAATCCAGTTATAAGATAGCGATCCTCATTAGGGCCTAGGCATATATTCACCCTGAAATGCGACAAATATAAAAATTAATAGCCATAAGGGAACAGGTTTGTATGAATTGAAAGCAGACAGCCTGAACATCTAAATGAGCTGTTGGCTGGTTCAGATGTACAACAGGTTATTGAAGTCAAGAATAGATATTTCGCCGAGCGGGAGGGGGGGCGACGCCGGCCCTAGCTGCCTGGCCGGGAGGTGGGCGGCGCAGGCCAGGAGGAGCCGAGGAGGGGCGCTAGCCCAGGAGGCGGGGCGGCTCCAAGAGGCGGTGCTGGCGACGAGCTGAGACGGCGGAGGGAGGCGACGATCTAAGACGGCTCGGCGCAGATCTGAGACGGCGGAGGGAGGCGACGAGGCGGCGCTGGAGCGGCGCAGATCTGAGACGGCGGAGCCGCGGAGGTGACAAGCGGTTGCGATGCGCCGGTGCGGTGCGGCGGCGCTGGATCGGCGCCCGCTGCCCGGCTTCTCACTTGCCTTCTGCTGCTGCTGGCGACGAGACGTTAGGGTTTTGCTTTGAGAGACCGGCGATGCGGCGGCGCGTGAAGGCTTATGTCGCGCGGAGACTGTGGTGGGAGTGGTGGGCCGCGTGAAGATCGTGGGTCGCGTGGAGACTGCTGGGCCGCTGGCTCAGTGATTCAATTCTGAAATATTATATGGGCTATCTAGGCTGAAACTAGTAATAATACCTCGGGCTGGACTGAAAATAGCTAGGCTATACTTAGGCCATTTTCTCACGCCCCGGGCTAGAGTCTACCTTGCCAGGGCCCAAATCCGCCCCTGCCGCCTCATGTATATGGATTAAAGTGAATAAATTGCGGGTAGAGGGACGTAGATGGACAACTTGTAAAACTGCAAACATTAGAGTGAAGAAACTGAAAATACAGGAACTGTAAGAACCAAATAAGTGATTTTAAGAATCCAGGGGCATGTACTATATAATTCAATGTGCTTGAAAGTTACTAGCACCTTACCAATGCACTCGCTTGACGCAGTTTTTGTCAAAAACGTACGATGGTACGACGATTTATTTGATGGATAGATGCTGATGGTAGATGCATTGTCTTCATGAACATGTTGCTTTTGTGATAGATCGGCTCTACCAGGTTATCACATCAGGGATTATCTTAATTTATCTTTGACCATTCAACCAAACATAAAACTAATTTATTTTATCTATTCTTATCTCCCCAATCAAACAATAATCTATATCATTCTATCTACCTAACCAAACAAGCTCTTCAATCATTCTATCCTATCAAATTCTGGATTAAACCGAAGAAGCTAGTAAAGAAAGCTTCGGCGAGGCAACAGCAAAAGCGTCTCACAAGGTCCAAGCCCGCGCGAACGGGAGGCCAACACGTGCTGGGCGGGCGGAAACGGATAGCTGGTGGCGTTGACGTCTGGGGAGGACGGTGCAGTATGCTACCAAGCTGCTGGGCACCAGTTAGGAACTGAAAACTCTCCTTTCTTTCTTTCTTTCTTTCTTTCTTTCTTTCTTTCTTTTTTTTCTGTGACGTTTTTGCGATAGAAAGAGATTTTTTTCTTTTCCATGAGAAAAGGATGTATATCACGGTGAACACGACATAACTTTAATTCATTATAATTAAGAGAACTGAGCAGAGAATGCCGCCGGTGCATTTTTTCAACGCTCACTGGGAAGAAACAAAAAATCGACAGGAATTTTACGAAGAATTATTTTATTTGAATAATATCTCACGGAAAATTCGTAATTGTTTCATAGGACTATCGTTCCAAAGACGGACTTAATATCTGCTTTCTTTCATAGTTCCCCGCACAAAACAGCATTGGAAAGGAAAAATTCAAAATACGAATCAACAACAAAAAAACATAAAGAAATATTTCACTTGTCGCAAAAAAATCACAATAACATACCTGATTTGTTGCTATAATCCTTGGGGTGGTCCTTACGTTGACCGGCAGCAAAATACTCTACTCTTTTTTCTATTGAAAATGAAAAATATTCAGCTCCTTCTTTTAAGTCGAAGAGTTATGATGAACAAAAATACATCTACCGTCGATGTGGAATACATCTAGGTGGTATGAACAAATTTTTAGAGATGATATGTATATTTTTTTTTGACATTCCTTTTTATGTACGTATATGAAGATATTTACAAAATATGCTAAAAACTATAGACTTCCTTGCAATTTTTTCATGTGCTTCATATTGGAATATCTTATAATTAATATATGAGTATACTTAAAGTGATAAAGGAGTATTTTAAATTTATTTAGGTGGTATATTAGAGGTGGGTGTAATTACATCTGGGAGTAAAAGATATTTTCTATATATATGATGTCCCATTTCATCATATATATATATATATATATATATATATATATATATATATATATATATATATATATATATATATATATATATATATATATATATCTCGAATTTTTCGAGCTCCGTACGGATTAACATAGTATCAGTGCGAGCTCTATATCTCTTGTCATGTTTGGAGGTGTAAGTATATGACAGCCAGATTCTTGTGGAACAAGTGTAGATTAGCGTGCAGGGTACAAAAAGGCTAACTAATGGAAAAGCGCTTGACTCGAAGAACCACCAGGGTCGCTGACTTAGAAAGCATATCAAGCACATGCTTAACCCGCTCTAAGAAGAAAGCGAGGAAAAGCGATCGAGGATTTGCGCGGGTAATCTGTGACAAGAAAGGCCTTGGCAAGGATCATGCAAATTAATCGTAAAAAAAGGATTTTGCAGATTAGTTCCACAGTTAATGCCACCGTTAATCCGGAGTTCGAGTTCTCACGTACGGACGCGTTTGGTGTACATGCATAATCTTCCTCACCTCCGTCGTCTAATGAACTGACTCATAGCTTAAATTTATAGCTAAAATTATACAGTAACAGCTATTAGTTTTTTATAAGGAAAAAACAAAATAATTATTATATCGTCACGGATAATACAAAGAAATAAGAGCTAAAAACAAAAAAACTAAAATTAGAAGTCGATATGTTCCAACTGACTTCTGGTTTAAATAAACCAAAATAAATTAAAAACTGAAACCGTTTAGAACGGAGCCAAATCCCTTTAGTCTAGATAATAGTAGGCTAATTACCAGTGAGAGCTAAGTCCAGTACTTAGCTCAATTTTTTTCAAAATAAAAACTAAATAATGTTTGACACTAGCGTCTATTTTCTCTTAGCAGTTTGAGAGGTAACTGCAGTTGTTTCAGCTCTACTTTGCCTTCAAATAATATTTGCCACCGGCATCTCGTGGATAAATAGCCCATTCATTCATAAATATCCGATTCATTCTGGTATGGTTTAAGCTGTTAGAAATTGGTCTACGTAATTATGGCCTATTTACTTAATTTTAAAGCATGTATGGTTTAGTACCATATTTGATACGGGGTCGCCCGATCTTCTCGACGTAGGATGGATACTCATGAAAATAGCAGATGTGAAACTAGAGTTTGGATTTTTTTTTGTGTTTTCGGTTTATGGACTATAAGACAATAAGTAATAAATTGAAATTTAAAGGGATAAGATCCTACCGAGTAAACTGCGCTCTGATACCAAGATGATACGGGGTCGCCCGATCTTCTCGACGTAGGATGGATACTCACGAGAGTCTTGATGAATCGTAATGATCCTTCAATGCCAATGCAAGGGACGAACACTCTTTAATCCGCCAAATCACACTCGTGTTGATTTCGCCGACCACCAAGCGAAGATCTATCGTGCACCCAATTCCTAATGGAAAGGCTGAACGATCTTGATTGAAGGAAATCACTCCTAATTCCCTATGGAACTTAGGCAACAATGCTAAACTCGAATAAACTTTAGTAGATTCATTATTCTCAAACGTGGTCTGCCTTATAATGGGGTCTAACCCTCAATATATAGTACCCTATCCACCTCATGGCTGGCCAAGAGGTTCTAAACCAACTCCAACTCATCCCTACATGTATTTGGAAACAAACTTACACAAAAGTAAAAAATTAAAATTAAACCGTCACCATGTTTCAGTCATAACTTTTTATCCGTGACGAATTTGAAGGTGGGGCCGGATCCATTGTGTAGCCCTTGAAATTATCTTTCCAACGAGTACAAGAACACCTGAATCAGACTCCGTTTGTGAAAGTTATGGCCTTTTTAGTAACTACCTGTCAGGCTGTCCCGAACCGAATCCGAATTGAATTCTGAGTTGAATCCGAGTTTGAATTGGATTGAGCACGTGGGAAGTCCGAATTTGGCATGTAAATCTTATCCAAAGCTTGTAGTTTAAGTCCTTGGGCTTCTTCCCCTTTTGCTCTCCCATCAAACGGGCTTCTTTCCTCCTTGATCAACCGCATGGGCTGCTTGATTGAGAAATGTTGGACAGATATATCATAGCTGCTTGCCCGCATGGACTCTCCTTCTCATGACTCGTGGTAGGTTGGTCCTTCTCCACTTGATCTTCTGTTGCTTCAAATCTGAGAAGGCATAACATATTTGCATTAGGTAGTATGTTATTCTCATCTAACGTAATAGAAGAATCTCTAAGGAACAAAAGCACCTGCTGTTGAAGTAGCTTAGCTCTTGCTCTTGTCATAGGTCCTTCCCGAGCCTTATCAATAGCTTTGCCATGCACACTTGAAGTGGACGATGAATATGTAGTAGAGATGTCCTCATCAATATTGCTAAGGCAATGTGAGGAAGACCGATTTATAAGGTGGAGTCATCATCACTCCTTGAATATGGGTAGAGATGATATAAGGAGGGTCCTGTCTAGTCACACACGCACGCACGCGTGCATGCGTATTTGTGTATTTTTGCGTGAAAATCGCGTGACTTCTGATCAAGTCTATCTTTATTTTGCTAAACTCTGCACCACTCTCTCTGTGTTTGAATGAGATTCAAACGTTTGAATTTGAGACTTTACTAGGGTTTTGATGATAGACAGTTACTAGTGGATAAATGGCTGGTTGAATGTGTCAGTTACCAGTGGATAATGGCTATTTTAATCATGCCAGTTATCAGTCTGTCTATATATATGACTGGAGATGTCCAGAGTATGTATGAGAATCTCACTGCCTCCATTTTCTTCTTCTCTGCGATTTTATGCTCGAGTACTATGCTGTCTAAACCTCGCCGATATTTCTTCCCGACGTGCACCTGGAAGGAGGGAGAGTGGCTATCTCCGAATCGTTGCCGCAGAGAGTTCCTGCACGGGACGGCAATAAGGTTTCTGTGCAGCGCACACCCGCGCGACCACTCACTGCATTGCATCTTTACGTTCTGCACTGCGTCAAGCCTGCACTACTTTCTGTTCTTCATCAGGCGAAATGTAAGTCGTTCGAGCGTTCGTTTGACTTTGTTACTATATTTTTTGCGTATATTCTGAAGTATGATGAGTAGCCTGCTGTTAGTAGTAAGTTTTGCATCATTGGTTTATTGTATTTGCCTCCTAGTAAAATTTAGAATGAAAATATTGCCCACATTTCCAACAATCCAGAAAGCTTATTGTGAATTTTGTTGCATTACAGCAATGGCTAGTGCTTCTGATGCGATGAAACCTAAGTGGTTTTTTGGTCAGAACTTTCGTAGATGGCAGACTAGAGCCAAATTTTGGCTCATGTCTTTGAGGCTATGGTGGGTTATACATCCGCAACATCCATTTACGATTGAGCAGTTCATGCAGTTTGAAAGTGTGAACAACACTGCTCTTGGTTGTATTCTGACTGTTCTGGCAGATCAGCTCTATAATGCGTACATGGACTACAAGTCTGCTATAAAGTTGTGGGATGCACTAGAACACAAATATGCAGATGCAGAGGCAGGTCGCCGGCTCTACATGTGTGAGCAATTTTTTGACTTTAGCATGAATGAGGCTAAGTCCATAGTTGGACAATCTCATGACCTCTAGCTACTAGCCGGTGAGATTGCGCACCTGGGCTGTGTGTTGCCTCTAAAGTTTGTGGCTACGGGCATTGTTGCTAAACTCCCTGCCACTTGGTGGGATTTTACTAATAGCTTGAAACATAAGAGGGAAAAGATTTTTGTTGAGGATCTCAGTGCAACCCTCGATGTGAAATAAAAAGCAAGAGCAAAAGATGCACCTAGCACCTCTGGCCAGAACAATGCAAATGTCATATAGAAAAAGACTGTTGCAAAGAAGTACAAATCCAAAAAACCGAACAAGACAACTAGTTTTAATAAGAAAACTGCAAAAAAGGATTTGAGGGACATCACCTGCTTTGTGTGCGGAAAAGACGGTCATATGGCGAAGGACTGTCGCTTTCGCAAGCTCAGAGATGGTGAACAACCAAATAAAATGGCTGTCAACGTGATCATATGCGAGGCCTCGACTTCAGAAGGGTATGCTAATCCACCTGTTGTCTTTTCAGCATATCAATCTACTAATTGGTGGGTTGATAGTGGTGCTAATGTTCACGTATGTTCTGATATTTCCTTGTTTTCTTCTTACCAGGAAGCGGGGGCTTCCTCCATCCTAATGGGAAACAAGTCACATGCTTTTGTTCTTGGTATTGGCACGGTGGATCTGAAGCTTACTTCAGGGAAGACTGTCCACTTGAAGAACGTGCAGCATGCTCCTACAATAAACAAGAATCTCGCTAGTGGTTCTCTCCTATGCAGGGATGGTTATAAGCTAGTTTTTGAGTCAAATAAAAGGGAGATTGGATCATATACCCTCCCTTTAGTTGGGAAATTGAGGATTTACACTCCACATCTCAATGACATGTAGGGTTATCATAAGTCACTGACTCGTGGGCCAGGAGGGTAAATCCTCAATTTCCATCTAAATGGAGGGTATATGATCAATTTTTTCCAAATAAAATTGTAATATCTAAGTTCGAAAAATTTGTTTGTAAAGGCTATGAGAGCGGAGGCTTGTTCTGCCTAAGCATTTTAGAGTCTTGTTATAATCTAAATGTTGCAATTGGTTTAAATAAATGTGAGGCAAATATTTGGCGTTCTCGTTTCTGTCATATTGGTTTTGATAGTATTGCTAGAATATTGAGAACCAACTAGAAAAGAAAATAAAAAGATTGAGGTCTGATCGTGGAGGAGAGTATGTCTCTCATGGATTCTCTCAATTCTGTTCTGAGTATGGAATAGTCCATGAATTTACACCACCATATTTACCCTAATAGATACTAATAGATTTGGTTAATACCATGTTACAGAGTGCCGGTATGCCTAAGGCATGGTGGGGGAAGCTATTCTAACAGCAACTTTCGTCTTAAACAGAGTAATCACTAAAAAGAGTGAGATTACTCCGTATGAGGGATGGAATGGGAGAAACTCTATTGTTAATTTTCTGCGAACTTGGGGGTGTTTGGCAAAAGTCAATATACCATTGCAGAAAAAGAGAAAACTTGGACAAAAAATAGTCGATAGTATTTTTCTAGGATATGCTCAAAATAGCACGACCTATAGATTTTTAGTAGTTAAATCAGAAACTCCTGAGATTATTGCTAATACAATAATGGAGTCTAGATATGCTTTATTTTTTGAGAATATATTTCCTATGAGAACGGCAGGCGGTACTTCACGAACAGAGAATGTTCAAACTGATAATATTGAAAGTGAGAATAATCAAACTTTTGAACTTCCCACTATTTCTGAACCAATATGTGATATCCATGAGGAGAATAACAATCTAGTCGCAGAAGCTCCTCGCAGGAGCAAGAGACAAAGGGTTGAGAAAACCTTTGATGACGACTTTATTGTATACCTCGTGGGTGATGTGCCAAAGACTCTTTCTGAGGCTTATGCATCTTCTGATGCTGAGTATTGCGAAGAGGCAGTCCATAACGAGATGGACTCTATCGTGGCTAATGGGACTTGGGAGATCACAGATCGTCCTATCGGGTGTGAACCTGTAGGATGTAAGTGGGTCTTTAAAAAGAAACTAAGGCCTGATGGAACTATTGAGAAGTACAAGGCAAGACTTGTGGCCAAGGGTTACACCCAGAGAGAGGGAGAAGATTTCTTTGATATATATTCTCCTGTTGCTAGACTAACTACCATCAGAGTGATCCTTGTGTTAGCATCTTCCTATGGTCTACATGTTCATCAAATGGATGTGAAGACAGCTTTCCTCAATGGAGAGTTGGAGGAAGAAATCTATATGGATCAACCGGATGGTTTTGTGATTTCTGGACAGGAAAATAAAGTATGCTGATTATTGAAATCTTTGTATGGCCGAAAACAAGCACATAAACAATGGCACAAGAAGTTTGACAAAACTTTGACATCCACTGGCTTTGTTGTGAATGAAACTGATAATGTGTGTATTATCGTTATGGTGGGGGTCAAGAAGTTATCTTATATCTGTATGTAGATGACAAACTTATATTTGGAACAAACACTACTGTAATTGATGAGGTCAAATCTTTCTTATCTCGATGTTTTGATATGAAAGACTTAGGAGAGGCAGATGTCATTCTGAATATTAAATTGGTCAAAAACAACGATGGGATCGCTTTAAATCAATCCCATTATGCTGAGAAAATATTGAGCCAGTTCGGTTTTAAAAACTGTAAAGTTTCTCCAACACCTTATGATGTGAGCATTATGCTTCGAAAGAACCAAGGGTTAGGAAAAGATCAATTAAGATATTCACAAATTATTGGATCACTTATGTATTTAGCTAGTGCCACGAGACCTGACATTTCATTTGTTGTGAGCAAATTAAGTCGGTTTACTTCTAACCCAAGAGATGATCATTGGGAGGTACTTGAAAGAGTGTTGCGCTACTTGAGAGGAATATCTTTTGGAATACATTATACTGGACATCCTTTTGTATTAGAAGGATACAATGACTCTAATTGGATCTCTGATGCGGATGAGATCAAAGCTACAAGTGGTTATGTATTCACTTTAGCTGGTGCTGCAGTTTCACGGAGGTCTTGCAAATAGACTATATTGACAAGGTCAACCATGGAAGCAGAACTTGTAGCACTTGACACAGCCACAGTTGAGGCCGAATGGCTGAGAGAGCTTCTATTGGACTTGTCATTGGTTGAGAAACTAATACCTGCGATCCTGATGTACTGTGATAATCAAATAGTGTTGGCCAAAGTCACAAGTACAAAGGATAATATGAAGTCTTCTAGACAAGTGAAGCGTAGGATTAAATCGGTCAGAAAACTGAGAAACTCTGGGGTGATCGCTGTGAACTATATTCACACTGAGAAAAATCTGGCAGACCATTTTACAAAGGGGTTAGCACAGGAAACGATTTCTGTTGCATCTATGGATATGAGAATAGGACTCATTTAAGTTACATCACAATGGTAACACATACCTTCTTGATCGGAGATCCCGTGATTCTTGATCGGAGATCCCGTGATTTAGGCAATGGAAAAACAAATTGATGTTGTAACAAGAGAGTACATATTTATTGTACCCATGTCCTAATAAAGAGTGTACATTCGACTGTATGGAAGGTTGGTATAAAGCTTTAATGTATTCTGTTGTCCAAATGAGGAAAAGGTATTAGCCTATAGGATACCTAGAAAGAATACACCTACTTGAGCCTAACTGTGTGGTCGCAGTTCACAAGAACGAGGCATTCTCTCGAAAGCTCATGATAAGATAAGGGAGCATGATCATATAACGCTCCGTTTGGGCGTGGTTCATTGGCAGCCTAGTACTAGTTGAGATTTCAAGTGAAATCTGATCACGAAAAGCTGTGAATTCAAGGCATAGTCCATGCATCAACTGTGAGAAGATGAATCTTCTCATTCTAGGTGTAAATTCAATCTGTACGGGACTTACACTAAAAGACTGGCATATTAACAGTAGTTCAGCACAATATCTTTGTCATATATTTATTTCTTGCTTTGGAATTGGTGGAGGATTGTTAGAAATTGGTCTATGTAATTATGGCTCATTTCCTTAATTCCAAAGCATGTATGGTTTAATACCATATTGCTAAGGCAAGGTGAGGAAGACCGATTTATAAGGTGGAGTCCTCAGCACTCCTTGAATATGGGTAGAGATGGTATGAGGAGGGTCCTGTCTAGTCACACACGCGTGCGCGCAAGCACGCACGCGTGTATTCGCGTGACTTGTGACCAAGTCTATCTTTATTTTGCTAAACTCTGCACCACTCTCTCCCTCTATGTTTGAGTGAGATTCAAACGTTTGAATTTGAAGTTTTACTGGGGTTTTGATGATAGATAGTTACTAGTGGATAAATGGCTGGCTTAATGTGTCAGTTACCAGTGAGTAAATGGTTGTCTTAATCATGTCAGTTATCAGTCTGTCTATATATATGCCTGGAGACGTCCAGAGTGTGTGTGAGAATCTCACCGCCTCCATTTTCTTCTTCTCTGCGACTTTGTGCTCGAGTACTGTGCTGTCTGAACCTCGCCGACCTTTCTTTCCGGTGTGCACCTGGAAGGAGGGAGAGCGGCTATCTCTGAACCGTTGCCGCTGAGAGTTCCTGCATGTGGCGGCAATAAGGTTTCTGGGCAGCGCACGTACACCTGCACGACCGCTCACTGCACTGCATCTTCTACGTTCTACACTGTGTCAAACCTGCGCTGCTTCCTATTCTTCATCAGGCGAAAAAGTAAGTCGTTCGCGCGTTCGTTCGACTTTGTTACTGTATTTTCTTGCGTATATTCTAAAGTATGATGAGTTGTTTGCTGTTAGTAGTAAGTTTTGCATCACTAGTTTGTTGTATTTCCCTCCTAGTAAAATTTAGAATTAAAATATTGCCCACATTTCCAAGATAAGCATTTTCTAGCTTTCAGCTATTGATTTTTAGTTGAAATTATACTGTAATAACTGTTAACGTTTTCTAAATTATTTAATTAAAATAACAAAAAATAAGAAAAAATATTATTATATCTTTACGAACAATAAAAAAGAGAAAAATTAAAAAGCTAACATGTTTATTGTGGTTTAAGAAACCAGAAGCTGACATGGAAGAGCATAGCAGGATCAGCAAGACCCTCATGGATTTTTTTTCCCATCACGTTGCGTTCGCTTCTTGACAGCGGTTTTTTTTGCTTCCAGTGGCGTCTCTTCACATGGCTAATTTTGTCTTGCTATTGTATGGACGGCTTGCCTGCGTGGCGTGCATGGGAGCGACACGTGCTGGGCGGGCGGAAACGGATAGCTGGTGGCGTTGACGTCTGGGGAGGACGGTGCAGTATGCTACCAAGCTGCTGGGCACCAGTTAGGAACTGAAAACTCTCCTTTTTTTCTTTTTTTTTTGCTGTGACGTTTTTGCGATAGAAAGAGATTTTTTTTCTTTTCCATGAGAAAAGGATGTAAATCACTGTGAACACGACATAACTTTAATTCATACCACTAGATGGTCTTAAATACTTGTATACTACACGTATATACCCTCCGTTACGCGAGATACTCTCTATATTGCGAGATACGATATAGGGTGTAACTACACCCGGGTGTAGAAAAGAGGCTTCCTATATATATATATATATATATATATTGAAAATGAAAAATATTCAGCTCCTTCTTTTAAGTCGAAGAGTTATGATGAACAAGAATACATCTAATGCGATATGTATACATACGTATAGGTATACATATATATGTATATATACATACGTATATGTATACATATATATGTATATATACATACGTATGTGTATGTATGTATATGTGTGTATATGTATATATGTGTATATGTGTATATATATATGTGTATATGTGTATATATATATGTATATATATATGTGTGTATGTATGTATGTATATATGCATGCATGTTATTTTTGGCTGCAGCTTATAGCTTTTAACTTAAAATTTTGAATTTTACCTATTTACGACAGATATTGCGGAGAGACGGATACTCTTTTGTAATTTTGGTTGATACAGATATTAGACTTTGAACGTATATTACAATTAACTTGTAGACCCCGTCTTGAGAAAATACTTAATTTAAAAGTTAGGTATTGTAGCAAAAACCAAAAACCTGTTTTGGAAGCCGTAAAGAACACCACACACACACACACACATATATATATATATATATATATATATATATATATATATATATATATATATATTATATTCCGAGCTCCGTACGGATTAACATAGTATCAGTACAAGCTATATATCTCTTGTCATGTTTGGAGGCGTAAGTATATGACAGCCAGATTCTTATGGAAAAGCGAGGATTTGCACGGGTAATCTGTGACAAGAAAGGCCTTGGTAAGGATCATGCAAATTAATCGGAAAAAAAATGATTTTGCAGATTAGTTAATTCAACAGTTAATGCCACCGTTAATCCTGCGAGTTCGAGTTCTCACCGCGGACGCGTTTGGTGTACATGCATAATCCTCCCCTCTCCGTCGTCTAATGGCACCGCTCCAATCGGCTCATAGCTTAAATTTATAACTAAAACTATACTGTAACAGTTGTTAGCTTTTTATGAGAAAAAAATAGAAAAATTGTTATATCATCCCAAACAATGCAAAATAATAAGAGTAAAAAAAACAAAAAAACTAAATTTAGAAGTCGATGTGTTTCAGCTGGCTTCTGATTTAAATAAGCAAAAACCAAAATGAATCAGAAACTAAAATCATTTGAAGCGGCCGAATCCCTTTAATCTGGATAATAGTAGGCTAATTACCAGTGAGAGCTAAGTCCAGTAGTTAGCTCATTTGTTTTCAAAATAAAAACTAAATAATGTTTGACACTAGCGTCTATTTTCTCTTAGCAGTTTGAGAGGTAACTGCAGTTGTTTCAGCTCTCTACTTTGCCTTCAAATAATATTTGTCACCGGCATCTCGTGGATAAATAGCCCATTCATTCATAAATAGCCCATTCATTCTGGTATGATTTACGCATCTTCAAGCTTTCAGCTATTGGCTTTTGGTTAAAATTATATTCTAGCGACTGTTAACTTTTTCAAATTATTTAATTAAAAAAATAAAAATAAAATAAAAATACTGTTATATCTCCACGAACAATAAAAAAGAGAAAAGTTAAAAAGTTAACTGTTTATTCTGGTTAAAGAAAACAGAAGCCGGAATGAACGGTTGGCCGAGTGCTGACATGGAAGAGCATAGCAGGAACAGCAAGGCCTCTTGGATTTTTTTTTCCCCATCAGGTTGCGTTCGCTTCTTGACAGCGGCTTTTTTGCTTCCAGTGGCGTCTCTTCACATGGCTAATTTTGTCTTGGGCGGCTAGTTTTTTTCTTACGAATAGAAAAGGCAAAAAGAAAGAAGAAAAAAAGGAAGATAATGTGGCGGCACATGGCGATGGGCAGAGAAGAAAGATAAGACTTTCGTAAGGGACTACAGGGCGCGCGGGGTCCTATCCCTGCACAAGAAGACACCAGATTTCGTAAGGGACTACCAAAACCAGATTTGCAAGGCTGTAGAATGCGACGTGCCTTTCACCACCCTTCAGCCATGAACAGAATTGCGAGAATCTCCTTCCAAACATCCTCAAATTTTTGGGACAATGAAACTGCAAATATGTGAAGGTTTCCTTTGGTTTATCTCTTCAGGACTACTGCAATTTGAAATTTAGTTTAAACTTGTTTGAACTAGTTAGTAAATTAGTTAAACTTGACATCCAATAAATTTTAAAATTTTTCGCACATGATACATACCTATTTTAGACTATGATGCTCGACACCTAGAAGCACTCGTTATTTTTACTATATATATATACCTTAATGCTCACCAGAGACTCGAGGTGCCCTCTACCATTTTGATAAGCTTATATATACACACTAAAATTTCGTAGACTGCCTCAAAAGGAAGTTCAGTCGGTTATAGACTTCCACTGTCAGAACCTTAATACCGTCTGCTGGTAGGAGCTGTTGCGATGGAGATCATATTGCAATGCGCTGAGGCCATCGTAGAACTTCAGTTCATCGGTTAGGCCCTTGCGCACCCGCTGCCACTCAACAGAATTCATTTCTGAACAACACAATTCATTTCTGAACTTATCTGCCTCTTCAGTGGCAAGTGAGCCCACCAGCTGTTTGAATATAAAGATCAAATGAGAGGCAATATTATCAATCAGGAGTTAGTGCTGTGTCGTGTGAGAGGTTCCCGGAGGGAAAAATGTAAGCACTCAGAGCTGAACTGCAGAGAAGCTATTTCTTTTTTCAACAAATCTTACGCACCCATGGCACCTGAACTATGTAGATACAAGTACCATACCTTACATAGGAGTTGCTGCCCTGTTGCCTCAAATTCGGAAAATCTTCAGAAGTAAGCAAAGCAAATTATTTTGGTAACAATCATGAAACAATTTTCGATAATAATAATAATACACTAATTTAATCTCTGAATCAGAAAAATGCAGGGATGACTTATTTGTTTGATTTTTACTATTTCTACGACTTCAGAAAAATACAAAGAAGTGCCTCTATATCCCTCCCCAACCAACCAAACAAGCAGCCCTTCAACTTTTTATTTCATTTATCAATGTGGATCATTGCTGAAACAAAACAGAACAGTCTACTGCCGAGAAGTAAATGAAATATACAGCGTTTAAAAAAGTATATGAAATATATGGTGCATTAAGAAAGAGAAAGGAATCCATGTTTGCAAGGTTTAGCTTAACCCAATGTCAAAGTGTAGTATAGTCGGTTTCCACAAATTGCTCTCAAGCTCAATTTAGTTTATCTAAGCTAAAATCATAAATGTTAGTTATATGTTCAAAATTAGTTCTCAATCGTTACACTCTGATTCCCCTTAAGAGTAGCAGGCATCGAATCATATCAGAGTTTGTGAAATACGGTATGAGCATGCAAAGTATCAAGAACAAAGAAGATGAATCTTATAGAGAGAACCAATATAACGACATTAAAGCAACCATAACGAGAGAAAAAAGATTTGGAGCCGACCACAAATTTCTTAAGCATAACTTCAAAAGAGTATAAGAGAATGTCGCTCTCTCACAACTCTATCAAATCTTTTAGGATCCTCGGATCCTTGCCCTATAAAAGAATCTAGTGCTAAAGAATCACCTAATCTCTAATCCTCTCGTGTACCGCTACCTTTGGATGAGTAGCTTCTTTGTCTTGTTGTTTGGCTGCTTAGGTTCTTCATGACCACCCCTCATTGCTTTATATAGTCCCCTGTAATTCTCTCCCAAAGTGGAGTAGTAATCATACTCCAAAAGAAAGTAGAAGTTCTAATCGTATTAGGATTCATCTATAATTCCTTATAGCATATCTTTCTAACTACTAAAAAATTAGAATATAAGTCATCATACTCAATAATCTCCACTTTGACTCTTATCCGTTAAAGTAATTATGCTTCTCCAAGATCTTGCTCAAAGTCGGCTCCGTATTTTCGTATTTTTTTTTGTTTTTCCTCCCACCTTTAGGAGTGCCCCCACCACATGGTCTCATGCACATCACTGCAATGTGTGTCAGTGTCCAGGTGTAAGTTCAAGCTACATTAAGTTAGATTTTGGTGTAATGATAAATACAATTATGAGGCTAATATGTTTATTAATTATGATATTGCTTAGTCTCATTTAGATGAAAAGGTGAAAAACATAAGAGGTATGCATTCAATATCACATTCTTATTTTATTACATTCCTCGGATCCAAAATATAGAATGAGCTTCACCAAATAAGCCAAACTTGAATATGTGCATATGTTTTCATAATACATACTTACATGCAGACATTTAGGGGGAGTTTACTCTATGTTTTGTGGTTTTATTAGTATTGATTCATGTTTCATTTCTACATATTAAGAATATTTACTTTGAAACATATCCCTTGAGTATATATAGCTTGTGTAGTTCATATATATTCATAATCGGGTTGTCATCTAGTTCCTCCATTATGTGTTGATGATTGGATGATTAATGATAACCGGATGAGTAAGATTTGCTTTGAAAGCTTATTCTAGAGTATATAGCTGTTATGCACATATTGTATACTCACAATTCAATTTCTATCTCATTATTTATTGTGATTGTCATGAATTACCAAAAAGAAAAAATTATAGAATCTAGTTCCTCCATTATGAGTTAATTGTAAAGTTTGGTAATTGATGATAATTGTTTTGTGGACTTACATTTTTCATGAGTTGGATGAATATGTTCGATTCCACAAATGAGAAAGACTTGGAATGACTTCATGTGTTGAATATCATCAAGTCAAGAAGTAGATGCATCATGAGTTGATGCATATGCAAGATGAGATGAACATGTGTTGATCATCAAGTCAAGTAAAGATCCATCATGCATTGATAGAGGTCAAATAAAGGATGTATCATGTGTTGATGCATGTAAAGACGATGACCCGGACTTGAAGTGTAGATGTGGCTCATCAAGCTTCAAGGGGATACACAAGACAAAGGTATGGCTAGCTAGGGATAATGATGTGTTCCTAGCATTTTACCGGTCTTGATGTTTGGTTGAAAGATCGGGTTGCTAGTATAAATTATCGTACTATTAAGATGGATCATGTCTAGTAGTTTGAGTCTCATCATGTGTTCATAGCTCAACCTCACTTGCACTAGCTCTACTTGGCACGATGTTTGTATTTGCAAATGTGTTTTGCAAATAGTTGAAACTCATATGTTGAATCCTTGTAACAAGGGATTATACATTGCGAATGTGTTTTGCAAATGTTTGAAGTCCATGTTTTCCTTCTTTATAGTATGAGACTTATATTTGCAAACATGTTCTGCAAATGGTTGAAACTCATATATATAATCCTTGCATTATGATTCTAAAAGTGTGCAAATGTGTTTTGCAACTTGTTGGAAATCATGGATAATCCTTGTGTGCATGATACTGTAGTTTGCAGAAGTGTTTTGCAAAATCTATTGAAGTATATGCACTTCTCAAGGAAATTGAAACTACCGCATTGTATTCTGCAGCACTACCGCTAGTCGAAACTACCGGCGTTGTAATCACGGAACTACCACGTTTGTTGGTGGTCGGAAGATCTGTGTGGTCGAGAACCATTGTGGTCAAACCAGTGTGGTTGAAGACCTTTGTGGTCAAAAATTAATGTCGTCGGGAACCAGCATGGTCGCAACCGTCGTAGTCGAACCGACAAGGTCGAAGATCGATGTGGTCGATGACCTGTGTGGTCGAAGATCAAAATAGTCAAAACCAACATGGTTGGAATCGATGTGGTCGACATCTATGTGATCGAAACTAGTGTAGTCGAAACTGACATGGTCAAGATCTGTGAGATCGAAGACCAACGTGGTCAAACCAAAATGGTCGAAATCGACGTGGTCGAGCTCTGTGTGATCGAAGACTAGCATGGTCGAGACCTATGTGGTCGTAATCGATGTGGTCGAACTAACGTGATTGATACAACGTGGTCAAAGATCAATGTGGTGATCGGATATCTATGTGATCGAAGATTAACGTGGTCGAAAATCGACATGGCCGACATGGTCAAGACCTAAGTGGTCGAAACCAATGCGGTCGGAGACCAGCGTAGTCCAAGACCTCTGTGGTCGATATGGACAATGTGGCTGAAGACCAGCGTAGTTAGAGACCAGCGTAGTTGGAGACCTGGGTGGTCGAATCGGACAACATGGTCAGAGACCTGAGTGGTCGAACCATCCAACGTGGTCAGGGACCAGTGTAGTCAATGATCGGTATTTTCGACCAGCTCTATGTGAGCGACCGATCAGCAAGCGGTATTACTAGCATTGTGTGAGAGGAATCAGTCTCATCTCCATGAAAAAAGTGCAGAGCAACCCAAAACTGTTTGGAAACAATTCAACAATGTTAAATACTTTGGATGCAACAAAAAGGGCTACTTCGCCTCAGTGTGCCCTAACAAGGTGGATGACAAGAAGTCACCAATGGAGAGGCAAACCGACAATAAATAAGACAAGAAGATAAGACGGGGTAGCAATTTTCAAACTTGCTACAATTACCAGGAAAAGGGATATTTTAGTAAGAATTGTCCCAAAAGTATTGTTTCTAAGCTATCTCTTGTTAATGAACACTATTTGCTTAGGAAATATACAAATGACAATGTGTTAACTAAAAATGTTAGTTCACAAAAATCCAATGTTAGGGTCATTTGGGTGCCCAAATCTATTGTGACTAATATTTATGGACCTTACCAAGTTTTGAGTACCAAAATACGCTTAAAAGCTTAATAGGTACTTGGAGATGCATTGGAGGCTTGGCTTAAACATGAAGAGGTGAATTCCACCATATGCATAATGTGAGACAAGTTTGAGGATGATTATGTCACATCATGAACCAATGCCATATCAGTAACAACTATCTATATTTGATATATTTAGCCCCTATTCTTGTGTAGCTTGTATTGCGTGAATATCATTTAAAGGGGTGTTTTTGCTCTTGTTCTAAAAGTTCATTATTGTAATCATGAGCAAGATAAAAGTGGAGCATTAAGGGTGCTAAATCATTATTCATCTATATCACATTGCTAAGTGTGCCCAAATAAATTAATTGCTTGTGTTGTTTTTTAAAATTGAGCCATTTAGCCCAAAAGTCAAAATTGTGCAATTATTAGTATATCTTTGAAAAACTAATTGAAAAATATATACAAATGCATTTTAAATGTTTTCCAAAGTTTTTTGGCTTTAGAAAAACTTATTTCAAGTAAAATTGAGTTTCTAACCCAAAATTAGCAATATAGTATCTTGTTTTGGCTTTAAACTAAAAAACTAGCCATAATCAATTCTAAAAGTAATTTGAGAAAGCAATACCAAAAACCTAAAGTTGGCTATTTAAAAAATTATTGATATCCAAAAGGCCAACTAATCAAAAGTTATTTGGTTTTGAAATTCATCCAAAATCCTAAGTTGACGTAAGTGAGGTTTACCATTTGAGCTAAAGTAATTGATATATTAGCGCATAAGGGTGTTTATAACTCATACAAAATTTTTAATGCTTAAAATTACCTCTTATGCTCATTCTTGCATTCTTGAATATTCCATTGAAAATGAGTTGGTTTTTAAAAATGAAGGCTTATTTATTAAAATCTATATTCAAAAGATTTTCGATCTTGGCATATAGTTGGAAGTGCTCCACAAGTGGTTTAAGTTTCTTTGTAAAAGGTTTTGGATAAATGTACAACATTATATCTGTCCTCTCCTCTAAATTTCAAACCATAGCATGCTTCCAGAAAAATCGGAACTACCGCTGCACATTCTGCGGTACTTCCATCTTCCAGAAGTACCGACAGTGAAACTGCGGTACTTTCGACTTTTATGAAAAATGGTTGATTTGATTCAAAAACTATTGATTTCAATTCTGTCAGCCATTTCCTTTACTCCTCAAAGTCAAGTTGATCTTTGTTATCATTGCTAGCTACCCTCGAGTAACCTTTTGACTTCACATGCCATTTTGATCCTTTTGTGATACTCTTTTATCATAAAATAACATTCTATGTAAGAGTGGTAGACTTTTAATAATCTTGACGTTGGCATGAGTTTTATCCTTGTCTTTACAAGGGGTATCATCTTTTTCCTTTTCAAGTGGTATTAAATCTTTCCTCTTGCTGAGTAAAATCTTTTCGTAACCAAGCTCTTCCATATAATATCTTTCAAGTGGTATCTATTCTTGTAAATAGTATATCTCTGCTAAATAGTATCCTCTCAAATGGTATCATCCTCTTTTCTCAAGTGGTGTTTCAAGTGATATCTTCTTACAAGTGGTATTCCCTACCAGTTTCATCAAGTGAAAATCAATGAAGATCGTTTAAGGGTATGTGATACTAGTTCATCATACAAGTGACATCAAGTTTTTACAAGTGGAATCAAGCACATTTGGTGTTATATATGCTCTCAAAATGGAATCAAGTCTTTACAAATGGATTTAATCACACTTGATATCATCTAAGCTCATGAGTGGTATCTAGTCTCTACAATTGGAATTAGTTATACTTGGTATTATTCATGATTACAGTGGTATGCTTCAAAAAATGGTATCTAATGTCATCATAAGTGGTGTATAAATATCAAAGTGGTATATGCCTTCTATGGAAAGACAAAAGAACCATAAAGGATTAAAAGACACAAAGTATGGACAAAATATTTACAATTGGTATCTTTAATATTTGGTGCTAGATGACATAAGGAGAGAAAGGTTAAACAAAAGAGAAGATATATGAAAAGAGAAGTAAATCAAGAAAGAGGAGAATCCTCTGTGTGTCAAAGGAGAAGAAGAAAGAAATACAAAAAAACCTTTGTATAAGGGAGAGTTTCTCTTTATGAAAAACTTATATAGTATTTTGGTCCTACTAAAGCAAAAAGGGTAAAGTATTAATATTGAAAAAACTATTTTACCTATTATCCCAAAATATTTTATGGATCTTGTGAATGAATATGTTTTATTCTCATTTGCTTTATTTGGTTTTCATGAAGTGAAAAAAGGTTTTTGAGCTCTAGTTGAAAAATTATTCTCTCTTATGCTTGCAAAGTGCATTTTAGCATAAGTTATGAATGGAGACTCCTTTTTAAAAAATTCTTAGTTGAAAAGTTTCTTAGGAGTCTAAGTTTTATTTCTACAAAACTTGAAAGTATTTTAATTACATTTGAGAAAGTTGTGCATTTTTCTCATTTTAACAAAATGCTGAAATTTCAGAACTTTGCATAGTTTTGAGCAATTTTGTGATTTTAATATCTTTCAGCGTGCTTATAATATGAGGAATGCATAATAATGACTTTTGATCCTCTATTATTGACCTATACTGACAATTTTTCTCAGATTTATTGGACATCTATAGGTTAAGTTTTTAGCTAGCTTTCATGAGTAAGATTATTTGAATATGTTTCAAATATCTTTTCATTTAGTTTCCTCAATTTTCCTCTTGGTCACATATATTTATTTCATACTCTTTTATGGCCAAAATTAAATTAAATCAATTGGTACCAAACTCCATGTGTCGAAAAATCTCCATTTTGGCTATATTTGCTTTTTTTCCTAGCTTTTTGATGATAAATACTAAAATGGGGAGAATAATGAATAATAACATTGATTTTAAAGGTGTATAATGCCAAAAAGAGAAGAATAAAAGTGATACTAAAAAGTAAAAATTCTTTATTATGCTTATTTATGCTTTTACCTTAGTCAAATTTTCTATCATATGTTCATTTTCATCCAATGCTATTATTGTTAATGGATTTGTTATTCATCACCAAAAAGGAGGAGAATGTAAGTTTAAAGTCCATTAAGTTGGTTTTGGTGATAATGACAAATATAATTGTGAGACTACTATGTTTATTGATTATGATATTATTTAGTCTTATTTGGATGAAAAGGTGAAAAACATAAGATGTATGCATTCAATATCACATTCTTATCTTATTGCATTTCTCTGATTCGAAATATAGAATAAACTTCACCAAATAAGTCAAACTTGAATATGTGCATATGGTTTCACAATACATTCTTGTATGCACACATTTAGAGGGTTCACTCTATGTTTTGTAGTTTCACTAGTATTGATCCATGTTCCATTTCCACATATTAAGAATCTTTACTTTGAAACATATCCCTTAAGTATATATAGCTCGTGTAGTTCATATATACTCATAATCAGGTTATCATCTAGTTCCTCTATTATATGTTGATGGTTGGATCATTAATGACAACCGGATGAGTAAGCTTTGCAAATGGTTGAAACTCATATATATAATCCTTGTATCATGATTCTAAAAGTGTGTAAATGTGTGTTGTAACTTGTTGGGAACCATGGATAATTCTTATGTGCATAATATTGTAGTTTGCAAATGTGTTCTACAAAATCTGTTGAAGTATATGCACTTCTCGAGGAAATCGGAACTACCGCAGTGTATTCTGCGGCACTACCGCTAGTCGGAACTGCCGACGTTGTAATCACAAAACTACCGCGTCTATTGGTGGTCGGAAGACCTGTGTGGTCGAGAACCATTGTGGACAAACCAATGTGATTGAAGACCTGTGTGGTCGAAGATCAATGTGGTCGGGAACCAGCATGGTCAAAGCTGATGTAGTCAAACCAACGAGGTCGAAGATCGATGTGGTCGATGACCTGTGTGGTCCAAGATGACGTGGTCTAAGATTGAAGTGGTCGAAACCAACATGGTTGGAACCGATATGGTCGAGATCTGTGCAATCGAAACCAGTGTGGTCGAAACCAACGTGGTCAAGATTTGTGTGATCGAAGACCAGCGTGGTCAAACCAAGATAGTCGTATCTGATGTGGTCAAGATCTGTGTGATCGAAGACCAACATGGTCGAATCAAAATGGTGGAACCGACGTGGTCAAGGTCTGTGTGGTCGTAATTGACATGGTCAAACTAAAGTGATTGATACAACGTGGTCGAAGAACGATGTGGTGGTCGGAGATCTGTGTAATCGAAGATTGACGTGGTCCAAAATTGACAAGGTTGACATGGTCGAGACCTGAGTGGTCAAAACCAATGTGGTCAGAGACCAGTGTAGTTGGAGACCTATGTGGTCGATCTAGACAACATAGTTGAAGACCAGCATGGTTAGAGACCAGCATAGTCAGAGACATGTGTGGTCGAGTTAGACAACGTGGTCGAAGATCAACGTGGTTGGAGACCTGAGTGGTCGAACCATCCGATGTGGTCAGGGACCACTATAGCTGACGATCGGTACTTTGAATCAGCTCTATGTGAGCTGTTTGAGCGACTCTGTGTGAGTGGTCCGATCAGTGAGGGGTACTACCGGCTCTGTGTGAGTGGTACTTTCGATTTGCGAAATGTCTGGCTTATGTAGCAGTACATTTTTCTAGAGAGACATTTGTATGGAGTCTTCTCATTGCCGAGAAAATCGGTAGTTCTGCACGAGTGCCGCGATACTTTCGATGATTGGTAGTATCAGATTTTGCACGACGAAACTTCCAGATTTGCATGCAATGGCTAGTTTTTTGACTGTTGCTTAGGGATGCAGAAGACCAGTTGTTTGCCTGTGGTACTTCCGAAAATCCTGTTTTTCTGTCCCAACGGCTAGTTTCGAGGTGTGGGGTATATACCCCCTTATGGACTGTTGGAGGATAACTTTTGGCACTCTATTTCACTCCTTTGAGCTAGTGTAACATCCTCCTCTTAATTGTGCATGTGTTGCACCTTGTGAGCAAGGAGGAAGGCTCTAGATTGCATGTGTTGCATCTAAATGCGGATTGTGTGTCCACTTGAGCTTGTGCATTCGTTGCACGTGCTGAGAGTCAAGTGAGGAGCTTGACTTATTACTCTTGGAGTTTACCGATTCTTAGATGGTGTTGGAGGCGTCGTGCGTGGTGATCTTCTCAAAGAAAGTTGTGAGAAAACCCGACAAAATTGTGAAGGTTGGAGCTCACCTACCTGGAGCGGGAAAGAGCTACCACTAGTAGATTGAGGTGTTTTGAATTAATTCGTGCAGCCGATCTAATTCGTTTGGGCTAACCTCAACGTGGACTAGGGGAGACCGGCAAGTCTCCGAACACCATGGTAAAAAACAACTATGCCAATTGTGGTTTTTTTCTTGCGCTCAATTTACATTCAAGCAATTTACTTTCATAGAATTAAATTGATTGCTTATCATCCTAGTATTGCAAATGTTGACATAGGCTTATCTTGTTGGTGTACTTAGGTGAACCTGGTTGTTTTAGGCGTTATTTATGCTAAACTTTTTTGTGTTAAGCTTTCGCATTATTTGATTGATTTAGCCAAATAGAAATTGATAATTAATTAGAGAAGAAAATTTTAGATTGCCTATTCACCCCCTCTAGTCAGCCTCCTCGATATAACACCAGTCTAGTCTGTCCAGTTCCTCCACTTGAGAGCTCCTTGTTTTATAGTTTGATTAAATATACAGCTTTCCATACCATAGGTTTGTGCCGCCTCTGAGCTCCACCTGCTTGTTGTTACCATGTGGTTGGTCCCACTACGTCTTCGTTCTTTCAATAGCTTGCACCTTCACTTTTGTGTCTGCTAGATTTTGTAACTGTCTTTGCAGTTCTGCATATAACTGCGGATGAGATTTGAGTATCTACTGTTCATCACATGATTTCCTTCTCTTGACCCATTTGTAGCCCTTTATTTATGTGTGCCCATCAATCGGTATCCTCTATTACTCTAGTTAGTTTTTATGATCACTTACCCTTTGCATGTAACTCGCATAACTCCACCTTGAAGTGATTCCTCACAACATTCGAGTTAGAGCGACCTCACAGATATTAGATTCTTGTTTAAGTTAGGAACATACCAAACTCCTGCCAATGTGTGATGTGCTCCATCATACATCTCCAAGTAATCATTCTCACCTCAGTTTGCATACTGCTTGTAATCCACTACCGGTTCCTCCCACCGCTCGGCCCTTATTAATTACTCCCCATCTACCTTTCCACTGGAAGTCACGTGTGAGTTCATCCACTAGCTAGCTTCCTGCATCCTCCCCTCGACGACGTCGACTGCCACCGTGAGCTAGCGCCTCGTTAGACACCACGCCGATCGCATAACACACTCTTGTCGTAAGTGTCGTAAGAGTGTCTTATGCAGTCTCGTCGTCATGCCACAAAGGTGGCGCTACTGCCATCTGATGCATCTAGCTTGTTCCTCGATGACACCAACTACCGCCGTGAGCTAGCTCCTCCGTTGTAACACCACGGTCTACTGCACAACACACTCTTATCGTAAGTGTCGTAAGAGTGTCTTGTGGTCTCACCATCGTGCCACAAATGTGGCGCTACCGCCGCCTCTCCATTGCCGGTGATATCCAACCACCATCCGATGCATCCAGCTTCTACTGTTTGCTAGGATCTCTGCTTCTTATATATTCTTGTCGTGTTAAAGAGTTGTGTTCGTTATCTTCTTATGCTGTAATGGTGGATTCTAATCTTAATGGAAATGGAATGTGTTGTTGTGTTTGTCACTGTATTTGCTTATTTTCAAAGGGCATAGGTAACATTATTTCTTGAGGTTTGCTAAAAAATAGAAAAATTTTAGGTATAGAATGAACTATCACAGATGGTTTGTGCTATAAACCGTCTATGAAGGACTATCACAGACGATTCTACATACCAATTGTCTGTGATACTCGCTAATCACAGACGGTTGGTTACTACAACCATCTGTGATGTGTGAGTATCACAGACGGTTTTTGGTTCGAGCCATCTGTGATAGTGTTCTTCACAGACGGTTCTAGTTACAAACCGTCTGTGTTTTCTTTATGACAGATGGCTCACAAACCGTCTATGATAACCTCCGATTATCACTGACACATAAATACAGGCGGTTCAGAAAACCGTCTGTGATAATAGTTCCGAACCGTCTGTGATGACCCTTTTTGTAGAAGTGAGGGTAATGTATATGGATTCTATGTTTGCCACCATATGCAAGAAATCATACGTGGTAGGCTCAAGAGTCCAAAGGTTTGTCAATCTCATAATAATTATTTTCTACTTATCAATTAATATATATATAAGTGCTTACAACTTTACCTTGCTAATGATAGGGCATAAACATCCCTTTAAGAACATCCAAATGATTCAACTCTTCGAAATTTGAGGACAGCTCGCCACCTTCTTAATGACGGAGGTTATTGATTCAAAACGAGAGTTTCACGCGGCCAAGGCTGTATAAATTTTTTAGTGACAAACAATGTTTTCTTATTGTATTTGTAAACATGTTGCCAAGACATTATGATAATTCATCTATAATCAATATGTAAATTTGTTTATTTGTGATATATATGTATATATGATCGATATATGTGTATCTATGATATATGTATGTATTTGTATATTTGCTTTTATCCGTTACCTGCATATTGTTTTTAGAGAGCATGGCTAGTATTTTCTGAGGCTAGCCGAAAAACAAAAAAAAATCTATATATAAAGCGAATTATCATAGACGGTTTTGTGGTATAAACCATCTGTGACCATCTACTATCATATATGGTTCAGTTCACCAACCGTATGTGATATGTAGCCCGTCATAAACACAACCGTCTATGATGGCCGACATATCATAGATGTTTTCGTGGTCAAAGCAGTATGTGGTAGTTGATCTTCATAGACGGTTCTTTATATGAACCATCTGTGCTATGACTTATCACAGATGACTCAAAAATCATCTGTGATAATTGTCTGTTATCACAGATATAATAAATTAGATAGTTTAGAAACTGTTTGTGATGAGGGTTTCGAACCGTCTGTGATGGCTCTCTATATGGTAGAGTTACATGATTGTTGATTAGAAAACCCTAAGGTAATCTTTAGCCTATTCTATGTGTATTTGATATCTTGAAATACTCTGATGAAAATCTACACCAGATATGTGTGCTACGGTTATATTTGATTGCGCACAAGTAGTTTGCATCAACACGTACGTGGGCATGAGCGAGCTATACTCACTTGCACAGGCCCCCAACTTTTAGCCATCCTTTTATTACTACTAGTTAATTTCGGTATTAGGTAGAAGCTGAGCAAACTACCAATCAGACAAACTACTCCTATCTCATATATTCCTGTAAAAATGAACTGCTCTCCCATCCCTAGTTCTTCTTCTCCTAGCTAACTTGCGATATCCCAAAATAATTAATAATTCTTCTACTCAGTCTTGTGTTGTTCTCGTTATTATGATCTTTGTGCATCGACTGGGCTCTGGTGCTACGCCACTTGGTCGTTGAAGCAAACCGTCAGTGTTATGTTGGGGACCTTTGGGATCCATACATGCACCATTAATTTTGTTGTTTTTGTCCCTTTTCTACTTTTCATAGCCACCAGGACGTACAAGCATGGAACTTTAGAATTGTTCTTAAATTTTGAATACCTGCTATTTGTTGTTCGTTCTTGCATTTAGGTTATACATTGGCTCAAAAAAGACTTAAATGGTTTGGCTACCGAAGCACTTCAAAATGATGTTTTGGGAAGATTGATTACGAAGATCTAATTGAAGATTCCATTTCAAGCTAGTTTAGAATTTGAAAACATACTTTTTTTAGCAAGATGTAAGTATTAGCATTGTAAGAAAACAATAGTGTTAAAGCTATAATATAAAATAACATGTGTAGGGCCTAATTGACTTTTCTTATGTGTAGGGCCTAATTTTAAGTATAGCACAGGCCTTCAATATTGTTGGGTACAGCCCTGCAAATTAGGTCTCCCGAACCAAAGCAATAATACCATGTCCAGACTCAAAATGTTTGGCCTCAACTGCCAACAAAACCTGCCCAATTTGCCTGCCCTCACATGGCACTCGTACTACTTGGAGCCCAAAGATCGCAAAGTCATTTCATAGGACCACCTACTAGAAAGAAAAGAAAAAGAAAAATTGCAGGATCTCAAACTACTAGCTAGGAAAGCAACTAAAGGAGTAAATGCAATAAACGAGAGAAAAGATCAGACAGAAGCCACTATATAAAATGCAAGTATCTATCCTTCTATGATTCCCTTCACACTTGCATCCCTATGCGCTATACCTTTTTTGCATGAAAAATGCCTACCTCGCAGCGTAGAAACACACAAAGTTGCTTTATGACACGCGTGCATTTTGTAGTATTCACTTTACTTGTCCAAACTAAACATGCAACGGAAGCATAGCTATATGGACAAATGGCATCTCATATATGCATCCTCTACCGGTTCTCTTCACCTTTGCATCACTCATGAACATCTTTCTCACACAAAAATCCCTATCTTGTGGCATGGAAGTGCACTAGGTTGTTTTAGGCCACACATGCATCTAGTCACATTCATTTTTCTTTACTTATCCAAATTAAGCAAACAAAGGAACAATGTATACATGACCAGATGGCATATCACACATCCATCGAGTGTGTAACAGCCTTTCTCTTTTGAATGCCCCTTAATGCTTTAATTTAGCCATCGTCCCTATAAATAGTCAAGCTATTTGTGCTCCTTCTCTCACACAAACCAAAGCTCAATTATACACCAAATCCTTCTGAGAGTTTCAGATTTGTGGCAACAAGATGTCTCATTGGAGCCACAAACCAGTGAAGACCAAGCACCAAAGAGTTCCATCTGCAATCCCAGAGAATTTTGCTATTGTAGACTTCAAGGAGGAGACTCCATTAGCCAATACAGGAAACGCAACTGGAAACGAGTCTCTCAAGGAGGAGCTACACAATATGCGCAATCAGACCAATCATCACTGCTCTAAGGAGTCGAGTGATGATAAAGATAAGGCTAAGGAGAGCGGCAATACTGGTGAAAAGGATAGTGAAGGTAAAAGGGAGTTCAAGGAGGGCGGCAACAGTGATGAAAAGGAATATCAGAACTAAGGGTATTTAAGGGAAGATAAATTTGGATCCTATGCAACTAGTAGGAATTAAATAAGTGTGTGTGGCCTACTTAATAAAAGGCTGCAATTGGCCAAAACAAGTATGGGAATCTGGGTATTTGATTTCCAAAAACCATATGAGTTGTTGCAAGTGTTGTTGTATTTCCTGCTATCAATATGATATATTGTGATTGTGCTACCCGTTCTCTTATTGAGTCAACTAGAATTATAGGCGCGGCGGCACGCCGCGCCAGCCACCGTACGTACTAAAATAAAAGAGACGATAATTCGCGAGGAGTTTCTTAAAAAACGGGGGGCGAAAACGTATTTTTGGAAAAGGCAAAGGGGTTATTCGCAAAAAAGGAGGACCCGTTTAAAAACCGGGCGAAACGTTTTCAGAAAAGCAAAGGGTCTTTTTGAAAAACCCCGAGGACTTGTATGTGAAAAACCGGGGACCCGTGTGCAATTTCCGAAAACGCGGAGGGGCATCCTGCAAAATGGAGGGGACTAAAAAAAATTTCAGGGACTTTTTTGCGAGAATTAAGGACCTGTACGTAATTTCAGGAAAATGGGAGGAAATGACCAGGCCCGACCGTACAGAGATTCCCCGCCACGCGCGGCTGCTATGTGGGGACGTGGGTCGCTGGAGGAGCCGGGGAATCCCCCGGTAATAAGGGCTGGAAGCATGTATCATAATTTATCTGGCTAGCTTTACAAAAGTAACACTTAATATTTAGTAAATGGATAGTCTTAGATACATAATGAGATTTGACACGAGTCACAATCTTTCAAATACTGAGCAATTAACTTGAACTGATGTTGACCATACAGATTATTTTGCTTGAATTAGAAAAAATGTCATGATAATCCGCGATAGTCTCATATTTTGAATTCTAATTTCCTATTTTTTTCATGTGTAATATCCAATGCTTTGTGACCAATTTCGAATAATTTCCTTATTAAAAAATGTCCCATATTTGATTGAGTTAGAGAAAAATGAAAATGGGGAAGGCAAATGGATATTACAGGTTCGATGCATCCTTCAAGTGTAACTCAAAAAATGAAAAATGGGAGCTTAGGCTGGTGCTCCTCCTTAATTAGGCCCAGAACTGCATTATATTGTGTCAAGCTAACACCAATACATGCAGCTCAAAAAGCAAAAAACAAAACAATATACAATGCACCCATAGTACATCATACAGATGTTGACACTTTGTGTGGACACGATTGTGGGAGTATACCCCACCGAGGGTACATTTAGAGGTGAAAACGAATCGGATAGTGACCAAATCACATTCATATTCTTATTTGTAAACGAATACAAATATAAATCTGAATATTCTCGAATATGAATAGGATCAAATATTGTAACAAATACAAATTCAGATCGAATATCTATTTAATTCGGTCAGATCCGAATATTTTCATAACTTATGCAGTATCAAGATATTAATGACATTTTATCCTCGTACAATGACGCTTAATCATTCTAATTCATTTACTTCACCTAAAGAAACATGAATTCATGTTCAATTAAAAAAACTTGTCCAACTAATTAGTTGTATTGTAATAAAATATGCATATTGCTTCGTCGAAAACGAATACGGATAATCTGGATAAAATAACATTTTGGATGGTAAAAGTCCATACCATATTCTCATCCATATTTTTTTATACGAATTGAATTCGAATACGAATAGGATAGAAATTGTTAATCGGATGGGAAAATCTATACCATATTCGCATCCTATCGAATACAACAACCAGATAATACGGATAATTCATATCCAATTTTCACCCCTATCTAGATCTGCTTTTCCTTTTTTGGATTATTTAACCAACAATACTTTCTAGTTGGCCAAACTGTGCCCCATATGAAATCTCTCTCTCTCTCTCTCTATATATATATATATATATATATATATATATATATATATATATGTGTGTGTGTGTGTGTGTGTGTGAAAATCGGTAGAAAATCACCAAAAATTGGTTCTACCAGCCACCTCCGGTTAGACTACAAACCTGATGTAGGATTTGTCCCGATCTTTCTGGTGGATGATAATTCAATTGGTAGAAATGACGTTGACAATAAAGCTACTTGACCAAAACGACCAAATCTGTCGTGCAATTGCTACCCCACGCTCTTGTTGTTATCAATCTCGCCATGAATAATGGTTGATCTGATCATAAAGATCAATCCTACAAGCAATCGAAGAACAAGTAAAAATTCAAGTAAAGTGCAATATGAAAATTGATAGATATAAAGTCGCATAAGGATAGTTGAGATTTTATAACACGATCTGTTGGTCTAATCGACACAATAGATAATGTGGAGTTTGTACACACGGGTTAAACTAATCTAAACAAAACCTAACCTTAAAGGCTATGAATACAAGGTTTATATAGCCACTTGGGATGTCTACAAGGTCCCCAAACTGAGTACAACTCAACCCTACATTGTATTAGACTCAAACTCACACAAAAAGGAAACCCTGATTTTTCTACTGTCATATTGTTTTGGATATTGTGGTACGACTAGAAGGTTTCTAAAGCTAGAGCCTTACCCATTAGATGGTCTTGGAATAAGCTTTCAAACAAGACCAAGAACATCCGAATCGGACTATGTTTATGAAAGTTATGATCTTTTTATTATGGACCTGTTGGGCTATTCCGAACTGAATCCGACCTAAGTTATGAATTGATTTCGAGTTTGATTTCGATTGGGCTTGAGAAAATTCCGAATTGGGTTTAGAAACCTCATCCAAATTTGGGCTTTAAATTCTTGGACCTCTCTCCTTTTGCTCCCCACTACAAGGACTTCTCCTAAGTTTTCTTCTTCCTTGTTCTTCTCCATTATTTTAGCCCCGGTCTCCCTTTCAGTTTTAGAGTCTTCCATTTATCAAATCTGAGAAAGCACAAAGTAGTGACATCAGGTAGTATTCCATTCTCATGAATAACATTAGTAGGAATAGATAGAAACGAGTTCACCTTAATGTTAATCTTCTTGGTAAAAATTTTAGCTCATATTATTCTGAAGTAGATAGATTGCAAATAACATATAGAATAATATAGCCAAGGATGTCCTCATCATTTGATGTGCTGGTCGGCTTCTCTTTAAGTGGACCCCAACTATGAGCGTGTAGTGTTAATGTAATTTTCCTTGTATAGCTGCACAAATATATATTTTCATCGTTAGATAGCATCATATTCTCAGTTAAAATAAATTAAAACTGAAGGAACGAATTTACCTTTTGTTCAATCTTGTGAGCTATAGTCGTATGCGTTTGTAGCATGGCCACATTAAAATTGGTCAAATCGCTCGTATCGGACCCCTCGGTAAAAATTTAAAGCCTATTTTGTTTTCCTGGATATATCTAAGTAGCAATGTAATCATGTAATTGATTGTTTTACTTGTGGAAGAACTTTCTAGTGAATTCCTACTACCGAAAGCAGTATTGTTAGTTAAAATACCATATAGTGTGGCTCATATAGCACTATACTGAAAGGATCATTGTCAATTAATTAAACTTAAAATGCTACCCAAGAGGGCACAGTGGGTCTTATGATATGTGGAGGCAACTTGCCATTACTTTCCAAGTTTCCATTCATACCAAATGTATGGCTTTGAGATACCATATCATAGAAAAACCATTTTCAACTATGCACCGAAACATTAGAAAGAATAACACAAAGAAGTCCTTTTTTTCCAAACAAATTCAGTTTCAGTTTCAGTTTACTCAGGGTCCAAAATTATACTCGAAAATGCTCCTTATGCAAATGGCAGAGAGTACGGTCAATCGATTACTCTGTCAAGACCCAATGTCCGGCAAACTGCAGTCGTGAAATCAACAGAAACCGAATCAAATGGAAAACAAATTGCATATTTGCTGTACAGTTGAGTACTAAGGTGATAGCCAAATAATTCAGAAACTTTCACTGCTTCAAAAAGTACCTCCCTTTCCTACTCTTTCACTCTTTCAGTAGGATCCTTTCCTACTGTTGCTATTAAAAAAAAGTACCTCCCTTTCAATCTGTGAGAATACCTCATGCAGTTCCCTAGATCGGAATAAACTGTGGTGAAATAATCAAAAGATACATGGAACGAAATGGTTACTTATTGTAGGGAGCTCCCTTTGTTTTCTATAGATATATAATAATCATCTTGAACCCTTGTCATTGGCTTTCATTTATCAAAGTATATAACTCTTCCATTTGTGCTCGTGACATTTCAGGCAACATTAGACATGTAATATCTCATAGAGACACATAAGACAACATCACGACGCCCACAAAATGTTGATATAATTAAGCATGTTTCAGAACGTTTAGGGATAGATGTCTGAACTAACCAGGTCGGAGTACCATAAGGGTTTCAGTAGGGAGACCCGGAGAAAGGTGATAAGCAATGGAGTAAAAATATGATCCTGTAAGACTGAAGATATCCAAGTGGTTCCAGATTTAAGTACAGATATATTGAAGTAACTATGATAATCTTGTCAACTGATGTTTTTATTGCCAAAAATTTTCATTCTTCAGTGCTGATTTTTCTGACTCCATCGCTCAGCAAGTCCCTCGACTCTTGATGGTCCAAGCATTCCCTTTCCCTTGTGTCAAGAAATCGTACTGTGTATCAGGAATGCTCACTTAGTTCTTACTGGATTCACAAGCAGATGCTTGTGCGTTGTTAGTGATATGCTCTAGAGACGATTATGAAGATGATTATATCACTTCTATGTTTAATTATGATCTTTTGAATAATATATTATTTTATCTCTTAAATAAATGTTTTTCATATTGATCAACAAGTATGTGATTTGTTCGTGGAATTCTTTATTTATATTTTGATATTATTCTAAATGATCTCTGATCTTATATCATTATATATGACAATTATGATTTATAGATCATAGATATGAAGATATCATATCAATAATGTAGATATACGTTAGAGAACATTGTGTTGGATTGGTTTACTATGAGACATTTTGAAAATTGTTACATTCTTAAGTGTCATCAATTGATCTCATACATAGTGTATGTATGATCTTTATACCTGAAATCTTCATAGTTTTCTACATGTATCTTTACTATTATAAAAGAAGGAGTTGGTGGTTGGTCCGGCCTCTCCCACCTCTTCTCACAAAAGGTATCGCTGACATGTGGCCCCAAAAGATCTGCGCCGAATCTTCTCCCCCGTTCTCCGCGTTTCCCCGCCTGCTCCTCCCCCCGCTCCGCCCTCGCCTATCCCGTGCGCCTCCCCTCCCTCCACCGCCGCTCCGCCTGTTAAATTTTAAAATTTTATCATACTATATGTTCTGAAACTAACAGATGATAAAAACTTTTAGAATGTGCATATAAATATGTTCTAAATTTTTAAAAATCCGTAGCAACGCACGGGCATTCAGCTAGTAATAGTTTATTTAGGGGTTGTCTAACACTACTCTGTAACCGGGTGGTTAGAAAGGTAGCTTTCATGCTCACTATGAAATATGCGGAGGAATGTGAGTAATCAAGATGAAATTTGTTCCTCCTATATACAGAAGAGATATCTTTAGGACCCTCGATGTGGTTGGATTAAGGAAGTGCATGGGCATGTCGAATATGATTGACGAATCAATCACAACTAAGTAATCCACTACAGATTCGAGTGAAGGATTGAGCTATCATAGGATGGCACGCTTCTCGTCTTGAGTTTGATCTGGTATCGTGAGGCAAAGGGACCGATACATAAGCACTATATAGGTTCGTCCGATATGATCTTTATGTATATTTAGGAGTCATTATGTTCTGCTAGGACCGCTATCAACTTATGGACCGGAAAAGAGTTTTTAGCCCATGGCCGATACATGGACCTACAGGATCACACACTTAACGGGTTGAAACAATAAGAGTCTTGATGATGACTCCGAGTGGGATACGATCTTTACTAGTATTAGATCTGAGTTAAAGACTTTTCGAGTGGGATACGATCTTTACTCGTGTTGAATAAAGATCCAGTCAGAAGCTTTCTGAGTTAGATACGATATCTAATTGTATCGGATAAGGTTTCGATTGGAGGCTATATAAAGAGGTGTGGGGCTGAGGGAGGTATCCCAAGACACGCACATCAAAACCTTAGCCACCACCTCTCAGAACCCCTATCACATCGACGAACAACGTTCCATCCCTAGACATGTGGACTTCGGTAGAGACGCTGCTGTGACTGCGGCGCTGATCGGGATGATTACGACAACGAGATGGTTGGCCAAAAGACGATCGACTACTTTCACTATACCAATATGCGTTACGTTGAACCGACCACTTCAACTCTACTTCTGCTGTACTGCGCGTCTAGTGGTAACGATCTATGATCTCTTACTTATATGGCTTCCTAATTTATGTAGTAAATAATTTTAATCTGTGGTAGTGTAGCCTGCCAACATACATATTTTTCCTTTATTTTCCTTGTTCGAACCAGCAATGTAAGTATGGATATATAGGCATATGACATATCATGTGTCTTTCCCTACACCATTTGACCCTCCCATTCCTTATGCACTACCTTTCTCACGTGAAAAATGCTTACCTCGCAACACGAAAGTGCACTCGGTTGTTATATGTACGACACATGCATCCCACAGTGTTTCATTTCCTTTGCTTGTCCAAACTAAGCAAACAAATGAAGCATGCGACTTGGACAGATGTATATCACGCATTTATCCCTCTTACCTTTCTTTTCGCCTTTGTTCCCTTAGGAACCACCATTCTCACATGTAAAATCATATCTTGCAGCATGGAATTGCAGTTGGTTTTTACAGAACACACACATCTGGGCGTATTTCCTTTTCTTTACTTATCCAAGCTAATAAAACAAAGCAACCACGGATAGATGACCAGATGGCATATCACTCCTATCCGTCCTGTTTGTTGCTGTCTTTTCGTTTGAACGTGCCTTGGCGCTTTGATTCAGGCATCATTGTCTCTTTAAATAGCCAAGATATCTGTGCTTCAGCTTTCACACAAAGGAATGCTCACACACCAAATCCTTCTCACAAACGAAAGAGTTGTAGAGGTTTTAAAATTGTAGCAAAGATCAGGTTGGAGCCACAAACCAGTGATGAGGGGCAGGCACAAAATAGTGCCACATCTTGCTGTCGCCATTGCCTATTCTCGAAAAACATCTTATCCTAACATTCGAAACATGTCAAGGGCAAAAGTGTTTTTTCACCAGTCGGAGTGCTATTTTCCAAAATTTCTGATCTTTGCGATGTTGTTTCAAAGTCGAGTATGTTTGCGATGTTATTCCTCTACATTTGCATCTTTGGAGTATTATTGACCTAAATTTCCCCATACTTGATTACTAGGACTCCTAGGAAAACTAAAAGACTTTTTAGAAAATAACAAATTAATTAATATTCTTAAACTCTAAAACCGGTAAGACAAAGTGAACTCGAAGAGCCATCTTGTTTTCGCGTAGCTTCATGGGAGCTTGGGCAGTCTGCATTCAAATGTCCATAACTCCCTACTTGGAATTATCTCCAAAGTTGACGAATTACAACTGCACCAAGCCTGACATGCAAATTCACACTGATATCCGGAGGATATAACACATGTAGAAAACTGTTAATAATGGCAAACATTTGCAAAACTTTGCTAATTTTATTTGTGGTGTGTTGTTCTCGATTATTTAACCAACAATGTATTTCCCAATTGACCAAACTGTGAATGACAAAAATCTAGATATATTTATGTAATTACGACAATCTTGTTACATGATATTTTATACTTATTACACAAAAATATTGTACTGAATTTGTACTGGAGCAAACATTCTTGATCAGTAACCAGTTACCACCGGTTTTTAGAGGTGGAGCCAACATTCAAAATAACTTTTTCTAACATACCCACTCTATTTCATCCTCAATATCTAGTTCATGTATATCGTTTTCATATCTATTTCACAAAAATACAGAATTTTTAACAAAATTTCAAATTTAAATTCAACCAAAATTTTTGCAGATTTTCCAAAAAAAATTTCAACCAAAATTTTTTCCTAGGTTCCTACTACAATATTATGAGACTATGTGGAGATCACTGTATAGTTGTGATGAGTAATTGACTTTTGGATTAGAGTTTATCTGGAGGTTGAGTTTGGTTTTTGAGGTTTTTGTAGAGGGTTGCTTTCTGGCTGTCGTCCTCGTGGTCTACGACTTCTGGTGTCGTCTCGCTGCTTACGACATGGTAGTCGGCAGATGCTCTTACGACTTGATGGTCGGCAGGTGTTCTTACGACTTGGTGGTCGACGGGTGCTGTTATGACTTCTGGTGTCGTCTCGCTGCTTACAACATGGTGGTCGGCAGGTGCTCTTATGACTTGGTGGTCGGCAGGTGTTCTTACGACTTGGTGGTCGGTCGGACCGATCAGCAGAACGACCTTGGAGTGATCGAAAATTTCGGTGTTGAACGACTTTGTGTGATTGTAGCTGTGATCGATAGTCGTAGCCTGTGATCAATGGTCGTAGCTATGCCTGGTCGTGATCGATAGTCTTAGCCGATGTGAGCGGTGGTCGTAGCGATCGTTGCGGTAGTCGTAGCGATTTATGTGGTAGTCGTAGCTTGTGTCCTCGATGGTCGTAGCGATCTGTGTTCGATAGTCACAGTGATCGGTCGTAAGCAGTCGTAGCTTCTGCTGAATGTGAGTGATAGTCGTAGCATTCTGTATGCCCGTGTATTCAACGGTCGTAGCGTTTACTACATGGTCGTAGGCGACTGTTGTGTGGTTATAGGCTGCTAGAAGGATCTCGTGGGCTACGAGTACTTCTTGAGCATCCGAATACTCATAAGTCATACCAGACCAGTCGGTGGGCTGAGGTTGTTCACTGGAATACTGATGTTCTGATCAGGGTTGTTCACTGGAATACATTTTGATTGTGCAAATTGATGATCTTTGTGTATCGTGCGGTGCTACGTGATGGTTTGCTTGTTAGTGTTCGTTGCAGGACTTCGAAGCTAGGTCATGGTGAGGCGTAGGAGGACCGGAACTAAGTACATAGGGGTGTTGAGGTCCAGAACGGTTAGGGAGACGCCGAAGATGATCGAGGCTGGTGATGTGGTTGCAAGCTGGACGACGAGGAACTGGAGTGGGAGCTACCGGTGCTGGACATGACAGGTAACGCGAGGTGAATCGGGACTAGGCTCAGGGAGGAGTCGAGGTCCAGACGGTTAAGGATGCTGGGTGTTGTCATGCGCAAGGAAAAGCACGTGGTGCGCCAAGTGACTTGGGTCGTGTGCAAGCGAGGACGGTTCGGTGGGATCTGGACGTGTGAGAGGCTTGACGACAAGTCATTAGGGCAACATGTAAGCCGCTTTGAGAAGCATGCGTGGGTAAAACCTGGTGTTAGGTGGGATTAACGGGTTATCCCCGATTTGGACTAATGGTATGATCCATTAGGTCTAGGATTCATTGGTGAGCCTATAAAAAGGGGAGGGGAGGCAAAAGTTAGGATTTGAGAAGGTAGGCTAAGCCTTGTAGTGGCTAGCTCCTCCTCCCTCACATGGGAGTTAGGTTAGAAAGTGAGTGTTGGCTCTAGGGTTAGAGCTTGGTCCTCCCGAGGCGAGTGGCTGTGAAACCAATATCTCAAGTGAGAAATCCAGAAATCTTTGGTCTAACCTTTTGTGTATCTTTCTGTTTGAGTTTGCTCTGTTCTGAGTTTTCAGTTTGGTTCTTCCTCTACGTCCTTCGTTCTGTTCCTCTCTCTTCTTGATCTAGAGGTATTCTTGGCTTGATCTCGTTGATGCTCTGAATCACTGTGACAATTGGGAATATAACAAAAGCCATCTTGGCTCTCTTTGACCCACGAGCGGTTCTGATCAACGGATTTGGTTCTTGAACTCAGTTCATGTGCGCTTGATCAAATCGCAAAAATATCTCAACTTGGTTAATAAGTTTCTAATTCAAGATTGGAGCAGCCTCTTGAGACCTTAAGAAATTTGTGTACAACGTTTCACGGCCATTTGATCTTTTAATCAAAAGATATGTGGATTTTAGAACTTGCGGTCGTGCGATCGTGCGTTGCTTTGTTCTTCCGAATCATCTTCGACCGCTTTCAATTTTGACCACGGTCAAGTCTCAGATCGCACCACGTCTGATTACGACCGCACTTGTTTCCGATTGCTCGATGATCGTAGATCGCGCGGTCGTGCGCTTCCACTGCTTTTCGAGTTGTTTACGACCACAGTCGGTTATGAATGCTCCATGGTCGTCGACCGCGTCTCATGACTGCTATGTTTTGAGATCGTTCTCTTCTCTCTTGATCTTTTCTTGATCCAAGAGTTTTGATTTGATTTCTTCGATGTAGCTGCTTGCTGTGACATGTGGGATGGACTCAAAGCCATCTTGGCTATTATCTTCACATGAGCATGGTCGGTTCATCTGTTTGATCTCGGGTCTCTATTTTTGTGCACCTTTAATCAAATCTCAAAAAGATCTCAACTTGCTTACTAAGTTTTCAATCCAAGATTGGATTAGCTTTCTTAGATCTTAAGTTATTTGCGTACAAATTTCTGAGACCATTTGATCTCTGAATCAAAAGATTTGATGTTTTTAGATCTGGTGGTCATACGCCTTTTCTTTTACTCTAGTCGTTCACGACCACAACTGATCTCCTCAATGGCCTTAAGTAGTGTGGTCGGGTGCCTCTGGTACCTCTAGTCATTTACGACCATATCTGTTTTCGATCACTCAATGGTCGTAGATCTCTCGATCATATTCTGAAATGTTACGACCACATACTGGTTTTTGGATGCACGTGTTTTCTATCCGCACTTTGATCATCGACTACGGTGGTGTCAACCATTCATTGGCCTTCGACCATGTTGTTTACGATTGCGTCGGTCTTTGACAGCGCTGGTTTTCGACCACTCATTGGTCTTGGACCACGATGACTTTTCGACCACACACTGGATATCAACAACATTGGGTTCGACCACTATGGTTTTGATCACGTTGTTTGCGACTACGTTGGTTATGACCACGTTGGTTTCGACTACATTGATCATGTTGTGCTTGTCTGTGTGCTCACTTGTACCATATTAGCATGTTTTACTCTTGTTACCTTCTTGTCATGCCTTTATATGTATTTTTCTTAGGTATCCATGTGTCATGTTATATACTTTAGTTTATTGAATGCTTAAGCTTTCACTTGACTTCATGAGCGTTAGTGACTTGTAGAATATGTGTATTAGAAGTCAAGTATCATCATGACTTTATACCTTGTTGTATCTATCATGGTTTATTACTTACATCTTGCTCCTTATGTCCATTCACCATTATTTATACATGTTAGCATACTTTTCCATGATTTTGGTTTGTCATGATGTATGTCTACATGATGTATATTTGTTTATGGACATTTTGAGCTTGATTATATCTTGGAAATTTTTCTATGTCATGATGCTATGTTTATTCATGCCTTCTTATCCTTTTGGTTCATGTGTACATGCTTTTGGTTCATTATTTATCCATGCTGGCATATGCTTCTGTGACTTTTCCTTGTCACCTGCTATGTGTGTATGGTTGTGATTCATTGAGATGCATGTATATCTTGATCTTATTCATTTCTAGTCTGGCATGAAATAGTTTGTATAATATCTTGGTAGCTTTAGATTGTGCTTATGCTTAGATATCATGAGAACTGTGGTTAGTTCACAAGCTTCTTCTAGTTTTGGTTTGCACTAGGCTTGTGTGGGGGTGTGTTCTCATGCGTTCTTTATCATTAGTACTTGTGATGCTACTTTTGATATGTCTCAGTACTAGATCCATGCTTGTATATCATTTACCCCAGTAATAGGACACTAGTTGTTCCTGTGTTTAAGTTACAGATTGTTGATTGAGGGGGAAACCATGCGGGTTATGTTGATGATATGGGTCTCTCACCTCCCTTGAGCTTTTTTATTTCACAATGCAACTTCAGTCAGCCTTCATCACATCAACTACACCACACCACCGAGCGATGTGACAGAAGTTTGCTCTCTTATAATCTTCAGTTTCTTGCTTTCCACCACTTATTTTTGCATAATATTCTTGTTCTAGTGGTAGGAATGGTCTGATTGGATAGATAGGAACCAACTCTAGGTGATTTTGTCCTAGTCACTCTCCTCATCCAAATGGTTCTCTAGGATTATTTACTATCTAGTTTGAGCTTTCGTCTTGGCCACTAGTGTCTTGTGTTATGATAACTAGTGTTGCTTTTTGGCTCTATGGTATGAGGTTATAGGCTAGAGACCATGAGGAACGGATGTGTTTGGGAATCATCTCGTTGAGTTTGAACCCTCATTTTCTGGATTTTACGCCTAATTTCTTGGTTCTTCTCAATTTGCCTTCTTTAGGAGGAGTTGTGCTTCTTTCTTTTTGGGCTGCTTTTCAGGGGGAGCTTACTTCTTGTACATTCATTTGTGTCATTTCATTGTATATACATGAATGCTCGTACAAATCGTGGAGCCTTGACTATTATCCTTATGTGACACGATATCATACTTTGCATCTTGCCATGTCTTGTGCTAGCTTGCTAGATTTATCATGTCCTTCTATGTGTAGCTTAATTTTTGCTATAATAGCTTTATTAAATGTGAACAACTTGAATTAAATCATGTCTTATTGGATCTTGTGAATAGTCTAGCTCTAGTGATCCTTTTGTGATTCATATCATGACAAATAAGTTAAGTTGAATCTTGAATCTGTATTGAGATTTAGATTAAGCTGCGCTAGTTCATTAGTGAAGCATGAGTTAGTATTAACTCTTTGTTCTTGAATTAAGTCAAAAAAATACAAAAAGATCTCTTTTGTGCGAAAAAACTGATCTCACCGATCATTTCTCATGAGATGGCTTGCCATTGCACTAAACATGAATTCAGAGGGAGTTTTGGATGGCCAAGATCACTTCCTTAAGCTTCTTGCTTGGAATAATCGTATAAAACTTGAGATCTAGCACATGGCTAAGAAAACAAACTTTTAAAAAAAATGGTTGAAGACAACCATGAATTTCTGAAAATGCCAAATATGCTAAATTTGCTCAATTACAAGTGATATCAAGTACTTGAAGAAAATGTCTCAGATTTGAGCTTGTAGCACTCTAAATTGACTTAATTATAGCTTATTGGTTCCACTTAGAATATTGACATGACTTGACTCATTTTTGGATACCTTTAGCTAGACTATGATCTTAAGTGACTTCACATGTTAAACAATCCATTTAATTTCAGATTATGGTTTATTTGGCTTTAGCTTAGTAATACATGGTTTGTCATATCTAGATAGCACTTTCACCTTTTATGGTTCGATGTAATATTTGAAAAATCACTTTGGATAATCTTTATGGCTCCTAATGCTTAAAATGAATCAAATGCAGTGACTTCATTTCATTCATACTCTATTTTCTTCCATGCGTCTTGATGACTCTATTGCCAAAAGAGGAAAATGATAGAGAAAAAGGCATTAAGAGATGCAAAAGGCATTAAGGGGGAGAATGCATGGTCATCTTGCTATTTGCCAACATGGCCATAAGTTCTGTCTTCTCTTTTTTTAGATCATATGTGACTTTTGCAACTTTTTACTTTTCTTTTTAAAAACAAACACATCTTTATGCCTTTTCGGTACTTGTCAAATGCCACCACGTTTATTTGTTGCAAAATTACTAACCACTTGATTTGAAAGGGGGAAAAGTGAAATTTAATGTTCACAGCATACAATTGTTTTCAGTGTGAGTAATGGTGGCTTACCGTACAAACTTTTCAACTTAGGTTGCAAACTAGCATATGTAACATACTCTACATGACATTTCAGATACTGCTGTCATCTGATCAACGGACAACACAGATAGTATTAGTTCTTACTAAGGAAAGCAACCAACAAAATTCTTCCGAATATAATGCTTGTTTGAATATCACAACATATCTGCAGCAGCTGCGACGAATTCACCACAAACCACCAAAAAGATCTAACATTCTTATCATCGCGTTAGATGTTGCCCTCAAATTTGCCACAAAAGAATCTAGTATCTCTTCAGACATCAAACCATGCCAAGCTAACTACGCCTCCTGGCAGCAATCCATGCACCGGTAACGAAAAATGATCAAGAAATCACCATCACTTTATCGATTCCAGAAGCGTATCGGCGACCTGATTCCTCAGGTTGCCAAGCTGCGTGCTCACCTTGAGCTCCGCCAGCCGCTGCTTCTTGGCCTTCGCCTCCAGCTCCGTCGCCTTCTCGTCACCGATGCGCCCGAACGCCCTCCTGAGCAGCCCAGCGGCGGCGCACGGCCGCCTCGCCTCGATGGCCTCCACCTCCGCGGCGAGCAAAGGGTACAGCGCCTCCAGCTCCCCGAGCTCCCTCCGTTCTTGATGCGCGCTGGACACACGGGGCTTCATCTTCCCTCTACGCGTGGCCTCCCAGATGAGCTTGGAGATCCTGTAGATCTTGAGGTCGACGTCCTTGACGGGGACGATGCCGTGGGAGAGCCGCCTGGCCGCGCCCCCGTACCGGACGCGGAGGGAGTGCACCCGCCTGGAGATCTGCTGGGCGTCCTTCTGAAGGCGGCCGCGGAGCGCAGCGACGAGATCGCCGGGCGACGGAAGCCGGCCGTGCATCTTCCGGTGCGCGGCGACGGCCTCGAGGAGAGCTACATCGTCGGCGGGCGTCCAGGTGCGTCCGGGCGAGGGGGTTTTCTTCGCACCGCCGGGTTCGGACACTTCCGAGGACGACGCGTCGGAATCGGAAGAAGTTTCGGGAGATAGGGAAGGCGATGAGGGGATGCTGATGTCTTCATCGTCGGAGAAGGTCGCGGCCTCGTCGGGGGACGCCGGAGGCGGCGGCGAGGGGCGCTTCGGAGGCATAAGGGATTTGGGAGGGTTTGTGCAGTTTGGACCGTGGAGAATGCTCTTGATGAGGCCTGAAGGAAGCGAGTAGATGGGCTAAGACTGACCTGGGCAGGTCTCAGTGCTCACGCAAGGGCCGAAAGGAGCGTGCACAAGTGGGCGTGTTCGGCCGGGTACGGCTTTTTTTTTGGTAGGGAAGCCAGCTTCTGGAGAAGTTGTAGCCCTGGAATGTGTTTGCCTGAATTGCAGTTTCAGAGCTCTATGTCCATGAACAACTTATGAAATGTCCATGTTACCCTTACATTGTTGCCATAACCTGTAGGTATAAGGGCATGTACAACCCACAGACGGATTGTTGTCTACAAGTTCTTTCTATTTCAAACACAGACAATTGAACAGATAGCTTATACAATGGGTCGTCTATTTAACTGTCTACGAACTGTTTAATGCATACATGCAGCCATGATCAAGCATGAATATAATTCTTGTAACCATTGTGTTGCTTCTTGATACAAAACAGATCAAGCATAAATAAGATGAACATAATTACAATATTTTTTAGAACCATCAATATAAATGGTATATTAATATATATTTATATATAATATAATATAATAGTTTTTTTTATTATATATTCACTCCTCCATGCCCTGCAGATGATCAACCACGCACGCGCTAATTAATCCGGCCAGGCTGCAAACGAACAAGGATCCAGCGATTTGTCCTGGGAGCACGCGCCCATGCCGTCGTCTGACGAGGCGACGACTCGCTTCTCCCTCTTCATTCACTGCTGTATAAGGAGGACTGATCTGCAAAATATACATCATATAGACGGCTGTTGGCAATGCGTTGTACGTGCCCTAATACATTGGAGGGAAGTAGAATCATCATCGTACTTGTAAAAATCTTGTCAGAAGTACACACTATACATTCTTCAATGAGTTCTTCAGATAGTTGTCCATTGTCCTTTCTTTCAGACTACTACCATATATGATGGTCAGATTGGCAACAGGGTGCATATCACTGCCAAAAAAAATTAAAAGTGACACAAAAGCATTTTCACAAGCCTGCTCATTGCCACAAGAACCCTACCAGAAACATTGCATGACTTGCCTCATGCTCAAACCTGGACAATCTGATGTCTGTCCAAAGTTACATATCTCTAGAAGCAGCCGAAACATGTAATTTTGGGAAACCTACTGTAAGACAACTGAGGCACCGAATATGCAGTCCTCTGCATTTTGAATCCACAATCGAACCCACATATAGAGCTAAAAGTACCTGGTATTAACAAACACAGCCTACAGTCAATCGAGTTTGCCATACTATTGGCACCAGAAGATAAGTAACAGACACTCACTATTCGATTTTTGCCCAATATTCCCTATCAAGCAGTTGAGCACACCATAACTACAAGGATAGGGCAGCCTAAACCAAAAACAATTGTGCAAAAGAAAGAATACGGTACACAGCTACATCCTGTTTCTAGGCTTGTTAGTGGATCGCAAGTACAAATATTACATCACAGGTGTCAAGCACATAGTGTTTATCAAATTGAACAAAACAGGCAAGAGAGTGAACAAGAGAATTATACCCTTTCATTTAGCAGTACTATAATCAGATGAACCACGCAACCTGTTGGCTCAGCTCATAGAGAGAACTCGCACATTATTTTTTCTCTAGAACACACACACAAATAGATGAATACAGATGGGTTTTGCTTTGTGCTGCCTCTCCTTTTTTTTCTTATCCTATTTTTTTCTCTTTTTTTTTGCAGCATGATAGCTTCTTCCTTTTATACTTGCAAAGCAAAACCGGTTACATGCATGCTATAAAAACCCCAATACTCTAGCGTTACACAACGGAAGCACTACAAGCAGTACTAATCATCATAACTCCAAGCATTACATAACGTATGCATACATGCAGAGTTATTACTAGCATTGGGGTTACCAACAATCACCCCCTAATCCCTGTGCACGTCCTTGACGCCAATTAGAGCTCATTGGCCTTTAGTTGTCATTTCTGCAAGGAGTTGTGCCAGCCACACTACTTGGCAGGCTGCTGATGTCTTTCACTTTTTCACCGTTGGTGACACACCTTACCGACAACTTTGACTTCTTCCTCAGCTCCAATTATCTTTCGCCGATGACGCAACTTGACGGCGACGGAGACTCTCATCAGATCATACACAAATGAGAACTTAGACACAACTACAAGGACTCACACACACATTACATCATGCGCATGTATGTAACACACCTCCTACGTGCACGACCAAATAAATGACACATGCAACACACCTACTATGCCAAAAGACTCAAAATGCAATCGTGCATGGGATAGCGCACCGCCACCCCCGCCTCCTTGACTTGCTGCACCACTAGCTGCCGACCGTCGATGCTGCCGGAGTCGTCCCCATGGCCTCCATTGCCACCAAGAGGAGACTTCGATCTGGACATCTCCACAGAACCGATGCACGGCTCTGATACCAAATGTTGGCACAGCTTATGGAGAGAACTCGCACATTGTTTCCTCTGTAGAACACACACACAAGTAGATGAATATAGATGAGTTTTGCTTTGTGCTGCCTCTCTTTTTTTTCTTATCCTATTTTTTTCTCTTTTTTTGCAGTGTGATAGCTTCTTCTTTTTATACTTGCAAAGCAAGACCGGTTACATGCATGCTATAAAAACTCCAATACTCTAGCGTTACACAACGGAAGCACTACAAGAAGCACTAATCATCATAACTCCAAGCGTTACATAACGTATGCATGCATGCAGAGTTATTACTAACACAGGGGTTACCAACACAACCAAGCATATAGCTGTCCCTCACCAACCTAGTTCAAGAGTATCACCCTGCAAAATCGACTCATTAGTTACAGAATGTAAATTAGCACAGCTAACAAATAATACATTTGTTGGCAGTACAATTTGCCGGGTTTGTTAGTAGAGCATGCATGTGTGTTAGCTGGCAGCTGCCATTCCATGTTGGCAATGTTTATTCTGTCTCACAGCAAACAAGAAAGCTGAGCTGCCAGACCTCCATTTGGAGGTTCCTAACTCTGACTCAGGTTGATTACAGAGGTAATTTTGTTTGTCACCAACCTTCAAGCCCTTCTTCAGGCCCAATTGTAGGGCAATAAAATGCTCATGTCGCTTGATGCTTTCAGGTAAAGTTTCTCCATGCCATCTAAAGATATATACGGAAACAGGGAAAATTAGCATTGAAGCGTGTACATAACTAGTGTTAAAATGAAAAAGAATGATGGATACCAAATCAGCATAGTTTTGTGCTGAGTATGAAGTTAACGCTTTAGAAAAGTGACATTTACAGCATAGAAAAGTAGGCTTTTCAAGTATCATCGGTACCTCAGTAATCTGCCTTGAGAGCAAGCTAACAAAAAACATGAATGCACAACTGACCTGTTGTTAAAGTAAGAAGTTGGAGAAAAAGTCGAGAATGGCCATGCCTCCCTTGATGAACTTGCTATGCAGCCCTGTAACCACATTCTGCAAAGAACAAATATAAACCATACCCTTTCCAAATATAACAAGATTATAAGAGCAAGATTAATAGCTTTTACTACAAAAGCTAGCATGTTCAGTAGTCATCACAATCAGCTATGTTAGCTACATTAGGTAGGTAATGCTGTTGTAATATCCTGATCATCGATTTGGCGTAGGTTTCTAAAATAATCGCGGAGTTTTCCGATTTTTCGGTAAATCGCGGGAGGTGAAAATTAAATTGCAGAATTGTCCAAAATTAAAAAAATAAATTAAAATAATTAATTTGGATATTTTGGGCTGTCCGGAGAGGGGGTCAGCCGCTTTGGACCAGCCAGCCCAAAGGGGGGCCGAACCCCACTCCCAAACCCTAGTACCCCTTTATAAACCCCCTCCCTTGGCCCCTCTCTCCTTTTTTCCCCACCTGGCCGCCACCCCCATCTCCTCCCTGCGCCTCCACCTCTCCCCCATTGCTGTCCCTTGGTGCTAGGAGAAAGCGAGAATGAAGGAAGAAGAAGGGAGGGAAGAAGAAGAAAGGAAGGAGGAAGAAGAAGGGGAAGAAGACGGGTGATCCCAAGGGGATCTCCTAGGTAACTCTCTCTTATCCTAAATCCTCTTATTTTGCTGTAATTAAGGTTCTTAGCCTAAGAATTATACCACAAGGATTATATATGAGTTTTAACCATTTGCAAAATACATTTACAAATATAAGCCTCATATCACAAGGAGTAGAAAACATGGACTTCAAACACTTGAAAAACACATTTGCAATGTATAATCTCATGTTACAAGGTTCAATGCATTAGCCTTAATATTTGCAAAACACATTAGCAAATAATAGCACATGCTACGAAGAGCTAGAGCAAATAAGATTGAGCTATCAACATATAATAAGACTCAAACTACTAGACAAGACCTCCTCTTAATAGCACAACAATCTATACTACCAATCTGGTCTTCCAACCAATCAGCAAGATCAGTAAAAGAGTATAAACATACTCTTAGCCCTAGCTAGTCATACATTTTACTTAAGTATCCTCTTGAAGCTTGATGACGCACATCTTCACTTCAAGTTTGAGTCATTGTCTTGATATGTATCAACTGATGATGCATCTTTCACTTGAACTCTATCAACACATGATGAGTCTCCTCTTGACTTAATGATCAACTCGTGATCATCTCCTCTTCTTCATGACGTTCAACTCATAAAGCCATCTTCCATCCTGAAACTTGACTTGATCTTCAACATATGAAACCATCCCAAGTCATTTTCATTTATGGAACCTAATCTGTTCATCCAACCAATGAAAAATATTAGTCCACAAATCAACTTGACTTGATAAACCTAACTTGTTCATCAACTTCACCATTAACTCATAATGGAGGGACTAGATTATATAATCTTTCCTTTTTTCATAATTCATGACAATCTCAACAAATAATGTGATAGAAAATGATTTACGAGCATACAACATATACACAATAATTGTATACTCTAGAATAAGATTTTCAAGTAATTAACTCATTTGAATATGAGTGTTTATCTTTAAGATTAATTGCTAGTAACGTTATACATCCGATTATCATTTATCATTCAATTATTAACATATAATGAAGGAACTAGATGACAACCTGATTTCAAATAATTGAATTTAAATCAATCATGAGTATATATGAACTACACAAGTTTTATATACTCAAGTGATGCATTTTAAAGTAAAGATCCTTAATATGTATAGAAATGGTAACATGGATCAATACTAATAAAACCACAAAATATAGAGTGAACGCTTCCTAAATGTGTGCATACAAGAAAGTACAATTAAAAACATATACATATATTCATCTTAAACTTTGGAGTAGTTCAATCCATATTTTGGATCCGAGGAATGCAATAAAATATAATAATGTAATGTTGAATGTATACCTCCATGATTTTCATCTTTTTATCCAAATGAGACTAGGCAATACTATAATCAATAAACAAGTTAGTCTCACAATTACATTTATTATTAATCATATCCAATGAGACTAGATAATATCATAGTTAACAAACAAGTTAGTCTCACAATTACATTTGTCATTGTCACCAAAATCAACTTAATGGAGCTTAAACTTATAGTAGAAATATTAGGTATGCCTTCATCGTGCGATGTGGCATGATTGCTCGACTTCTGATGCAACACTGGGTGGATGCACCAAACTCCCCTCTTTTCGTAAATGGGAATTGAAAGTAGCAGGGGAAAAGCATTTAACAACCCCTAAGTAGAACATTATACATATAGAAAACTACGACGATCTCAGGCCTAAGGGTCTGACTATTAAGAATATAATAATTCTCATGGTATCTTAAGGTGGGTAAATCTAACATCATGTTCTTCAACATATGTCAAAATTATTAAATTGATATCTTATATCTATGATCTGTGAAACATGATCATCATGCAATATATATGCTAATCTATAAATCATAAGTATTCCACGTAATAATATAAGATAAGAGATAGTTTAGAATAATAACATAACATGAATAAAATTCCATTAACAAATCTCATACATGTTAATCAATATTAATGATAGTTCATTCAAAAAACAAAATAATATATTATTGAAAAGTTCATAAACATAAAAATGATACAATCATTTTCATTGTCGCCTCTATGGCACATCACTAATAGCAAGCACCTGTATTCTGGATAATGATAATAAATAAATAATGTAGCAAAACATGATTTTATAAATGAACTATGAAATATTTATGAGCTAGACAATTGATATCGAGTGCTTGCACAAAATAAATTGCATAACAGGTATCGTTATAAGACACTATGTATTAAATAATGGTAGGGAGCTTACGAGAACATGTATAATAAATGAGTGGTAACAGTTGCTATTTCTACAATCCTAATCACGCTATAGCGGACTTCTATTTCAGCTATGTTGGTTGTAGTTATGATAGGGAGTATTTAGCATATAGTTTACCTTCTATGGCTGTGAAACGGATGTATAGCTTTTGATGAGGACATCCCAATTGGATTGTTTACGTAAGCATGAGCTAAAAAGATTAATCAACAGGTGAAGTCACACCTAGTTGAATTTGATTTTAATTTATGTGAGAATTGGATACTACCTCATACAAATGTTTTATGCATTCTTCGGTTTGAACGTTGTGAAGCTTTTAGAGTCGAAACAATGGAGGAGAAGCTCATGGAGGCCAAGCAAGGGGAGATAAGTCCAAACAATCAAGGCCAAGTCGGATCATTCTCAAGTTCAACCAAACTCATGAATACAGTCAGGACGTTCGGACCAGTCCGATTGGCATCAAAAATAACTTCCGGATCTGGCCGAACAACTTTAGATACAATTGGCACCATTCGATCATCTTCGGACCACCAGATCACTTCGGTGATGTTTGGGCCACTGCTGCTTTTGACCATGGTGCCTACGACCACGATGCCTTCGATCACGGTGCTTTCGACCATGCTGCCTTCGACTGCTTCACCGACCACGGCTTGTCGACCACATCTTTGACCATGGCTTCATTGACCGCTTCACCGAGCACAGCTTGTCGACTACAATTTCCGACCACATAGGTCTTTGAGCACTGACCATCACTGTAGCTTATTTCAAGGACTACGTAATGGAAGGGACTCCATCTTCAGAAACATCATGGATTTTTATCTTATTTTATTTTAGTTTCTTTTTTGTAAGAGTAAGTCTAATACCATATAGGGTTGAGTCGTACATGATTAGGGGTCTTGCGGACCCTTCCAAAGGGCTATATAAAGCCTTGTAATACGTACCCTTTTGAGGTAGACCACGATTGAATCTATTATTTTTTCCAAGAGAGAGCTATATGCTTGTTCTTCCTACGGTTTGATATACGATTGCAACCTAGAGGGGAATTGGGGGTTCTCGACACTGTTGTTCTTGTGATTCTTTGGGATTTGTAGGAGCGGCGATATGTCTACTTATGTGGTCGGGTAGACGGGATCATAAGCGTGTGGTTGGGTGAATTCTTTTGTCATGGGTTGATGTTCTAACAGTGGTTGGCGCCATCAGTTCATCAGGTTGCACGGATCCAAGTTCGTCCATTAGAATTTTTGTTTAGGTGCTGATCGCCGTGTTTCCTTCACGTAGCTTAATCATTGTGTCATTTCCCTTGTTTCATCTGAAAGCATTAATTCCACTGAGCTTCACTTATATTATTATCTTTTATCTTTGACATTGCATTAAGGGCTGCTCTTGGTAATTATTGACTTGCTGAAAATTTTGGATTTTGCGTAAAGAAAAGCTAAAATCTTAGTGTCGGCCACGTGTGTATATATATATATATTGAGAGACCATGTGGAGGTCATCCCATTGTGAGTGATGAGTAATTGACATCTGTTCTCAAAAGTCGAGTTTGAGTCGGTGTGTTCGGACCCAGACGTTGCTTGGTGCAACGGGCTCGGTCGGACTTTGGTCAAACTTAGTCGTATGAGTTAGGATGTATATTCTTTTGATGCGACATGTTTGATTTTGTTTATGCTATTTACGCGTTCATGTATCGAGCGGTGCTATGTGACGTGTTTTCTTGTCTGTGTGTCTGCAGGACAGCGAGGCGGTGTCGTGGCGAGACACGGTGGACCGGACTAGGCGCAGGTGGCGCTGAGGTCAGAATGGTCATGAGGTGTCGAAGACGACGTGGACTCGACGTGTTGCGAGGCGTGCGAGGCAAGGAGCGCGGAAGCTTCCGGAAGGTGCGGGAGGGGCTAAACGGGAATTTCGCAAGGTCGCACAAGCGGAGACGGCTCCGTTAGGGTTTAGCGAACGGGTTGGAGACCCGTTAGCCAAGGGCTATAAATAGAGGTTGGGGGCTGCATATCCCTTAGGACACTGGAGAGCTTATTCATATCTTGTGTGTGTTGTGTTCCTCCCAAGTAGCATATGAGGCTCTTGGTGTTCTTGAGGATTGAGAGGTAGAGGATGGATTGAGAGTCTTGTAATCATTCTTCTCCATGAATCCATTTGTGAAATCCCATGTTGAGATGTGATGGCTTATTGCATTTCTCTGAGTTTTGCTTTGCATTTTCTTCAGCTCTTTCTTGTTTGGATTCCTCTGCTGGTTCTTTGGTGAGTGAAGATTTTGATGAAGTGTTGCAGATTTACTTTATCTCGGAGGAGGGAATTGATACTCAAAGTCTTTGGCTAATGTATTCCCTAGAGAAAGAAATCCATTCATCACCATTCTCTCAGATGTCCAGCACTTCTCTTTCTCTTTTGGGTTTGAATGCAAAGCAATATTGTGCTCAAGTATGTGGCTTCTATAGATTATTTTGAGCTACGGTTCCTTCATTCTGAGACCACTTCCTAGCAGAAATCAATGGTCTTTTGTTTGCTTCCTCTATATCCTGAGACAAAGACAATATTTAGGATAAAACTCAATATCTGTGGCTTGAAAAGAGAAGCAAGAATTCACAAATTTCTCAGTCCTTTCGGCCAACTGAAGTTAGTACTGTTTTTGCTTTCTTTTGCAGCACGGTTTTGGCTGTCTAGCAGGGTTCAGTTTTTGGACTGTCTCCTGTATTTCCTGCACCGAAGGGTCTTCTGCCGACTACTGTCCATTTGCTTTTTCCTTTTCTTACTTTTGGTCAAGACTTTGGCAGTGCTTCTGTTTTCCATTTCTTACTTTCGGTCAGGACTTTGGCAGTGCTTCTGTTTTCCTTTTCTTATTTTCAGTCAAGACTTTGGTTCAGCTTTGTAGAGAACTGCATGTTTCTTCCGCTGTTTGGTTGGTGCAGCTTCTATTATTTCTAATCCAAAGTCATTCCGTCTTAAGAAGATGAGTTCGGTCGTAAATCGCTTCATAGCTCAGTTTTTACACATTTTGTTGATTCTTTGACCATTTTGCATGCAGATCAAACGGCATTATTTTCAACTGAAATTTTTACTGGTTACTCTCTGATTTATGCTAAATTTTTTAGTATCGCATGCGTAGAGTTTCTTCGTTCTGCATCTTTCTGAAAAATCAGTGTACGAATTCTCGGGGGCGATTTTCAAGAGAACGACATTCACCCCCCCTCTGTCGCCATTTCGGTCCTACAATTGGTATCAGAGCCGGTTAGCTCTTTTCTATAGATCTTAACCGGTCTCAAAGAGCCATGGCAACAGATAAGTATTCCACCAAGCCGCTCATCTTTGATGGCCTGGATTACCCCTTCTGGAAGAGCCGAATGGAAACATACATCCGTGCTCGGGGTATGCCATCCGCGGAAGGTGAAAATCCAATTTGTTGTTCCTGCCGATGAGAACATCAATACCGGGAATATGGCTGATGTTGAGGCAAATGCAAAGGCAAGGAACATCATCATTCAGGGATTGAGCAGAAGCGAATTTGATCGCATCTCTCACCGTCGTCGCTCACGACATCCGGGTGACCCTCGATGCATACCATGAGGGCACCACCCGGATCAAGACGGTTCGACAGACCGTTCAGCGAATACAACAAATTCGAGATGCTTGTGGCGAGTCCTTGACGAGTGTTTTTCTCTTTCACAACATTTTGAGCAACCTCCGAGCCGTCGGTCTCACATACTCCGACTCGGATAACGCCGACAAATGCTTTCGCGACTCGATCTTCGGGTTTGGGAGATGAAGGTGACTACCATCAAGGATACCACGGACCTCTCGACCCTGACTCTTGATGCGCTTTACTCGCGCCTCAAGACTCACGAGATTGACATAGTCACAATCGATGGCATTAGTCACTGATCCCGCTTCTGGATCTTCTTCTGCTGAGCCGATATGTGGATTCTCCCTGTCGCTCTCGTGATATAACCGATGATCGTTAGAGCGACTTATGACGAACGACTAGCCCTCCTAGCGCGTAGATTTTCTCATGCCTACAAGAGGAGGAGGGATGGTAAAAGAGGAGGTCCTGTGATTTGCTTCGAGTGTGGTGGCCCCAACCACATTCGGGCAAACTGCCCCAAGCTGGAGAAGGGCAAGAACGACTACGGCGGTTCGGGCAAGAACGACTACACCGACAAGAACCGCAACAAGAAGACTCCAGCTCAGACGCAAGGCAAGAAGAAGTTTCGCAACTTTGGGAAGGCCAAGAAGCTCTTCCACCGCGTCCTCACCGCTTTCGACGACCTCGACCTCAGCGAGGTGGAGGGATGGAGCGACGACGACGGGACGGGGGACCAAGAGCCCAAGGATGGCGGCAACGACTTCTCCGGCATGTGCTTCATGGCCCTTGAGGGCGAGATCAGCGACAGCGAGCTCTACTCCGACTCCGACGAGGTATGTCCCTCCTATGATCAACTCAATGAAGCTTTTCTTAAGTTAGGAGGATTTCATGCTAGATCTAGAGCTAGATGTAGCGAGTTGGAGAAGGAAGTAGATAGATTGTCACAGGAGCTTACTTCACTTATATCTGCTCCCTCCCGTGATGAATGTGATACTTGCCCTGCTTTGCTTGGAGATATGGAGAAGTTAAGGACCTCGCATGATAGTTTGTCCTCTGAACTAGACATTGTTAAGGTGGAGAACATTAGTCTTCTTCTCGAGCTTGAGATGAGTAGGATAGCTCTGCTTCATCTTCTCTTGTTGAGACTATTTCTTGCACCTCATGTGAGGATAAGGACAATGCTTTTAGATGTCTTTATACCATGTTGCTCGATCTGCCCGAGATTTGTGAAAGTTGCAATAATTTGAAGATGAACCTAAAACAGGCAGATAATAAATATTCTGAATTATAAGCTGTTCTACTTGAGCCTATTACTTCATGTGCAAATTGTCCCAAACTTACTGCTGAACTTGAATCTGTCTCCAAACAGTTTCAAAAATTTGTTGATGATAATAAGAAAATAGCTCAGTATGCTTCTAAGGATCCTGTTAGCTCACCATGCAAAAGATGTAATAAATTAAAATCTGATTTGATTGCCTTAGATGAAAAATGTGTGAAGCTAACTAAGGACCTTCTAGAAAATCACATCCTTCTTGTGCTTTTCAGGTCAAGTGTTGGAAAAGGATAAGGACATGGTAGAGACGTTTAGGAAGAGTTACGAGAACCAAATGGCTAGGATTATGGCTGCCCCCTGTGTGTCCTGTGAAGCCCTCAAGGTTGAGGTGGCGTGCATAAGGAAAAATACGCACGTGCTATTCGCTCTTCTTCGCTGGTTCTTCTTCCTCTCCTCCTGTTGTTCCTTCTTCTTCTCCCGCTCTTCTTGCACTTCTCTTTTCGGGAGTGTCAGTATCTTATGAACACTCTCGAGAAATTTGTAGGAGGCAAGAAGAAGCTCAACCTTATTCTAGACCAGTCTAAGATTTCCAGATTCCATAAAGGTCTAGGATATGATTTTCATGAGTGAGAGATCATGTGGAGATGATCCCATCATTATGATGAGTAATTGACCCTTGGTTGAAGGTAAATTGAGTTTGTTTTGGGCTTTTATTGCAAAGTCTTAACTCTGGACGAAATGAAGTCGTACGACTTGTCCTCGTTCGCACGACCACGCTTGGTCGTGGTCGAAACTCTTCCGAGTGTCGCACGACCATGGTGGTCGTGGTCGGAAGGTTATACGACCACGCTGAACTCAATCGGTGGTCACGACCACGCCAGGCGCCCCGCGAATTTGAACGTGATCGAAGTTCACGGGTAGCGCACGACCACGTTGTGGCGCCCGGCGAATTTGAACGTGATCGAAGTTCATCGGGTAGCGACGACCACGTTGTGGCGCCCCGCGAATTTGAACGTGATCGAAGTCTCACGGGTAGCGCACGACCACGCTGGTGGTAATCGGATCTCACCGAGCAACAGACGAGTACTTTGGCCGTGGTCGGAAGGGTTTACGACCACGCTGGCAATTGGGAGCGCTCGATCACGTTGTAGCGCCAAAGCTTCACCACGCTATGAGCCCTCGAAGATTTGACCGTGGTCGGCACTCGGCGCTAGGGTTTACGACCACGTTGTGGGATCGGAGCCTCGACCACGCTGGGCGGTCGGGCGTTCGACCACTTTGGCCGTGGTCGGTGGGCGCCACGACCACGTTGTGGGAGCTCGAGGCCTCGACCACGTTGCCAGGGAAAGGAGCCACGACTACGTTGTGGCACCTCGGTGGTGCGACCACGTTATGCGCCGGAGAGCTACGACCACGTTAGCGAGAATTGAACGTGGTCGAAACGCGTTCGACCACGTTATCGGTTGGATGACCGTGGTCGCGGGATCACTAAAATTGGTCGAGGGTGCATTTCATGTCCGATTACGGTGAGGTTTGGTCGGTTGGGTTCCTTGTGTTGTTGTGGACCTTGTAGACTGGTTTGTTCTACATTTTGACAAGGTTTAGTAAAGTCTAATTTCGTGGAAAGACTTGAGCTCGGTGTGTTGTGCAGTATGGATCGGTGCTATGTGATGGTTTTGTTGTGCGTGATGGTTGCGTGTCTTCGGGAGACATGTCTTGGTGAGGCTTAGAGAGGTCGGGACTAGACATAGGAGATGTTGAGGTCCGAGCGACGTGGAAGCCGAAGAGGACGTGGTCTTGCCCGAGTGGTGTAACCGAAAAAAACAAGGCATGAGGAGGAAGCTTGGGAGGGTCAAGGGCATTTTGGAGAAATGCCAAAGCCTCGCAAAGGAAGGCGTGTCCTCCGGGAAAGCACTGGAGTTGGTGGTGCTATTGGGCAAAGCAGTGGAGCCGTTGCCACTGGGTAATGGGCAAAGCACTGGAGGCCTGAAAAGCACTGGACTCTCTCAGAACGGTGGTCTGTTGAGACCGTTAGCGTGTGAGACTATAAATAGAGAGGTTAGGTCTCAGGAGCTAAGAGAGGTTGTCCCCTGAGTGCTCTGAGTGTTCCTCTCTATCTTGTGTGAGTTGTCTCTGGGTAAGAGCATGGATGCTCGTGTACCTCCGATGGAGTGGTCAGAGAAACCTCCATGTGCAATAGAAAAGATTGATTCATCTCTTTGTATCCCTCTCGCTTTTGTTCTTGAGATGATTTCTTTGATCCGTTTGCCCTCTCGTGTTCTTTTGATCATATGTGTTTTATCCGAGAGTTGGCTTGTGCTTCACTTGCTCAGCGGGAAGTTGTTTACTACTGCTTGCTAAGATCATTCCCGAGAGCAAAGCGAAATCAGAGAAAACCGAGTTCGTGGTTCTCGCCACTGGAGCTCTCTGTTTCAGTTTTCGACTTTGGTTTTCTCCTCTTCTGTTGTAAAGACTTTGGAGGTTCTTGGTATTTTTACTTCCAGAGATCTTGTACGAACTAAGTTTCAAGTTTCATTCATTTTGGATCTCGGCAAAAGATCTCTAAATTCTTGCTCTTGATCGTACCGACAACGTAGTATTTCTGATATCGTTCGTTGTCGGATCGGCAAATTTATTTGACCACGCAGTCTTTGGTCTTTTCGACCACCGATTTGTGGGCCGATCTATTCTAGCTTTCCACCACAAGTAGTATCTCTCTGTTGTCGGCTGATCGACTACGCATAAGTTTTACGGTTCGGTTTTCGCCGGTGTTATCTTCATTTCGGGTCGCTCGACCTCGCCCTGTAGCGGTGGTCTTGCGTGTGCTGGTCTGTTCTCATCCCATACGACCACGGTCAAAACCCGACTACGAGTTTCACGATTACGACTACGGTTGTCTTGATTACGACTTCTTGTTTTATTGTTCTTTGTGTTCGGTTGAGCTTTGTTTTTCGACTTCTTAGCTCTCTAGCTAAAGGAGAAGGAGAACTTGGGAGGAAGTTTTAAGGCACCATTCACCCCCTCTGTTGCCATTTCGTCCTTCAATTGGTATCGAGCCGGTTAGCTCTTCTTCATAGATCTTAACCGGTCTCAAAGAGCCATGGCAACAGACAAGTATTCCACCAAGCCGCCCATTTTCGATGGCTGGATTACCCTTCCGAAGAGCCGAATGGAAACATATATCCGTGCTCGTGGGTATGCTATTTGGCGGAAGGTGAAAATACAATTTGTTGTTCGCCGATGAGAACATCAATGCCGGAATATGGTCGATGTTGAGGCAAATGCAAAGGCAAGGAACATCATCATACAGGGATTGAGCAGAAGCGAATTTGATCGCATCTCTCACCGTCGTCCGCTCACGACATCCGGGTGACCTCGATGCATACCATGAGGGCACCTCCCGCATCAAGACGGTTCGACAGATCGGTTCAGCGAATCAAAGAAATTCGAGATGCTTGCCGGAGAGTCCCTTGACGAGTGCTTTTCACGCTTTCACAAGATTTTGAGCAATCTCCGAGCGGTCGGTCTCACATACTCCGACTCTGGATAACGCCGACAGATGCTTTCAGACTCGATCTTGGGTTTGGGAGATGAAGGTGACTACCATCAAGGACACCACGGACCTCTCGACCTTGACTCTTGATGCGCTTTACTCGCGCCTCAAGACTCACGAGATTGACATAGTCTCTCGGCGGTCGAAGTCACAATCGATGGCTCTAGTCACGATCCCACTTGCTTCCGGTTCTTCCGCCGATTCTCTTTGCGGATTCTCCTCGCCGCTCTCGTGACATAACCGATGATCGACAGAGCGACTTGCGGATGAGCGACTAGCCCTCCTTGCACGGAGATTCTCCCATGCTTACAAAGGGAGGAGGACGGAAGGAAAGAGGACCCGTGATTTGTTTCGAGTGTGGTGGCCCCAACCACATTCGAGCAAACCGTCCCAAGTTGGGGAAAGGCAAACCGACGTTGGCGGTTCCGGCAAGAACGACTACATCGACAAGAACCGCAACAAGAAGCCTCCAGCTCAGACGCAAGGCAAGAAGCCGTTCCGCAACTTTGGGAAGGCCAAGAAGCTCTTCCACCGCGTCCTCGCCGCTTTCGACGACCTCGACCTCGACGAAGTGGAGGGATGGAGCGACGACGACGGGACGGGTGATCAAGAACCCAAGAGCGGCGACGACTTCTCCGGCATGTGCTTCATGGCCCTCGAGGGCGAGATCACGACAGCGATCTCTATTCGACCGACGAGGTATGTCCCTCCTATGACCAACCGAATGCGCTTTTCTTAAGCTAGGAGGTTTTCATGCTAGATCTAGAGCTAGATGTAGCGAGTTGGAGAAGGAAGTAGATCGTTTGTCACGGGAGCTTTCTTTACTTATATCTGCTCCCTCCCGTGACGATTGTGATACATGCACTGCTTTGCTTGGAGACATGGAGAAACTAAGGACCTCGCATGATAGTCTGTCCTCGGAACTTGACATTGTTAAGGTGGAGAACATTAGTCTTCTTCGAGCTTGAGATGAGTAGGGTAGTTCTGTTTCATCTTCTCTCGTTGAGACTATTTCTTGCACCTCATGTGAGGATAAGGACAATGCTTTTAGAGGTCTTTATACCATGTTGCTTGATCCGCTCGAGACTTGTGAAAGTTGCAATAATTTAAAATGAACTTAAAAGGGGATCACAAAATTGTCGAGTTACAAGCTTTTCTACTTGAGCCTATTGCTTCATGTGTAAATTGTCCTAAGTTAATCACGAACTTGAATCATCTCAAAACAGTTTCAAGAAATGATTGACTACAATAAGAAAATGGCTCAAGATGCTTCTAAGGACCTCGTTAGCTCACCATGCAATAGTTGTAATAAACTAAAATCTGAATTGATTGCATTGGATGAAAAATGTGAAGCTAACTAAGGACCTTCTAGAAAATCACATCCTTCTTGTGCTTTCAGGTCAAGTGTTACAAAAGGATAAGGACATGGTAGAGACGTTTAGGAAGAGTTACGAGAACCAAATGGCTAGGATTAGGGCTGCCCCTGTGTGTCTGTGAAGCCCTCAAGGTTGAGGTGGCGTGCATAAGGAAAAATACGCACGCGTGCTATTCGCTCTTACGCTATTGGTTCTTCTCCTTCCTCTCCTCCCCGCCGCCTCTTCTTCTCCTCCTTGCTCTTCTTGCACCTCTCTCTTTCGGGAGTGTCGGCACCTTATGAACACTCTCGAGAAATTTGTAGGAGGCAAGAAGGATCTCAATCTTATTCTAGACCAATCAAAATTTGCAAGTTCAAACAGGTCTAGGATATAATTTCGTGAGGATGTGAGAAAACATCCACCGCCGTGCTCGCACCCATAGCGCAGTGTGATCGAGGTCGCCCAAGAACAAGAAAGTTCAATTTAGATCGTGGGCTTTGTCCAAGGGATTGACAAGAAGGTGATTTCACTGCGACTTCGCCTCTCGGCGAAGCCATCTCATGCTACTTCACCCCTCGTATATGGTATCATTGCACCTTCATCGCCGGAAGGATGGGCATCCGATTGACCAATGCTTCAAGCGCCAAGATCGCGCCAAGAGACCGTGGCCGAGTCTCTTAGGCGTATTCGTGGTCAGCCCTGCACCTTGAGTGCACCTAAGACCAACACGAGGTCTAGGCGTGCTCATGTTGGTAGCTTTGGGCGCACCGAGGACTTGGTTTTTCCGAGTTTCGTTTTAGTCCTCGTGCTCCCTCTCGGTCGTGACTTCCGCCGCCCCGAGGGTAGATCTCGCTTCCATCGAGATAGCTACCCGCTGGCGTGATCGACGTCCAGGCCGGTGCTCGACTTGCTCTCCGTAGTAGTCGGACCCAAGAATGCCTCAGTCCGCACATAGACCTTCCGCTTCTTTGAGCGACTGAGGCGAGGGTAGTTAGAGGTCGATCGTGTGACTACTTCTTCGCCGACGTGTGACTCAAGATTGGGTGCCAAAATCTATGTTGATTTATCCCAAGATCGAGACTTTGCTCTCTTGTTGACTCGTGTTCACGGGTGGAAGGAAAGGCTTGGCTTGTAGACTCGGTGTTCACGACACATGACCGGAGATTCCGCTGGTTTTCTTCCTTGCCCGAGCTCCGGTGATGAGACGATCACCTTGGAGACGCCTCTTACAGGCGAGTCATCGCCAAAGGTGCATCTTGCATTAATGATTCATTTGTTTTAAAAGATGTTGCCTTGGTTAGTAAGCTGCAGACAATTTGCTTTCGCCTCTCACCACCGATGACGATTTCGAGGTGAGTTTTAAGAAAACAACCGCAAAATTCTTGATTCTTCTGTAGTCCGGTTTATGGATTTCTCGCTTTGGGAGGATCTTTCGTGCTGATTTTTCCGAGTCTTCCGTGATCCTCTCCGTTGTTTGCTTGCTTCGAGTCCCGCGATCTTTCCTTCCGCATAGGAGACTTGGTCATATTGGATTTGACCATTTGACCCGAAAGTTAGCGCCACGATCTCATTCGTGGTCCGCGAAACTCAAGATGGTCAAAGATCTTGTTTGCGCCCATGCCAAGACGGCAAGATGGTTGCCGCTTCTCATCCTCCGGTCCACAGTTATTATGACCGATGCACCGACAGTTGCTCCATATGGATACGGTTGGACCGGCTCGAGTGCGGTCGGCAGGAGGGAAGTGGTACGTTCTTGTTGTGGTCGATGACTATTCGAGGTACTCTTGGGTGTTTTCTTAGCCTCAAGGATGAGACGTTTACATATTTTCGAGGTCTTTTCAAGAGGCTTTCGTTGAGCTTCCGGTGCCTTACGAGCGATCCGCATGACAATGGCACGGAGTTCAAGAATTCCTACTTTGAGAGTTTCGTGGTGAGACAGTGTAGAGCACCGTTCTCTTCTCCATACGTCCCCAGCAGAATGGCGTTGTGGAGAGGAAGAACCGCACCTTGGTCGAGATGGCCGGGACGATGCTTGATGAGTACTCTACACCACGGAAGTTTTGGGCGAGGCTATAGCCACCGTGCCATGTTTCCAATCGAGTTTTCTTGGGCACACTTGCACCGCACTTATGAGTTGAGATACGGCGAAAGCCCGTGTTTCTCATTTTCGTGTGTTTGGTTGCAAGTGTTTCATTCTCAAGTCCGGAACCTAGATAAGTTCGAGTCACGTTCTTGTGATGGACTTTTCCGGGCTACTCGACTTCTTCGGGCCTATAGGGTGGAACCTGAGTCTAGTAAAATGGTAGAAACACGTGAGGTAACTTTCGATGAGGCCGGTCCGGACTAGGCCCGATATCTCGTGTTCACTAGAGCATCCGAGACCATCTTTGTGGATGATGAGGATGATGGAGATGAGGGTTGTCACCCGATCCGGCCCCTTCTCCACCCCTTGAGGTGCCTTCTTCCACCGCACCTCGAGGCGATCGACCTCACCTACGCTTCTTCCGAGCTAGTGGCTCTGTTCCTACCCGTCGTGTAACGAGGTAGAGGCCACTTCTTCATCTCATCCAGACCTCCAAGACATATCCAAAATCTCATCCTTACGAGCGAGATGATTGAGATCTATTTGAGCGAGTCACACGCTCCAAGTCCGGCGTGTCACTTTTCTCGCTCCACTCGCCTTCAGAGCTTCCTTTGAGCCCAAGGACGTTTGTCATGCTTTTATCGACGAGTCTTGGGTCAATGCTATGCATGAGGAGTCGGAGAGTTTCGAAGAAACAAGGTGCGGACGCTTGTTGAGCCCCTCGAGATCACAATATCATTGGAACCAAATGGGTGTTCAAGAACAAGCAAAGTGAGGATGGGGTAGTCATTCAAACAAGGCTAGGCTGGTTGCATGTGGGTACTCCTGTGTTGAGGGTCCGGATTTGAGGAGACCTTGCCCTGTAGCTCGGCTTGAGGCCATTAGAATTTCGCTTGCCTTTGCGGCTTCTAAAGGTTTCAAGCTTTACCGGATGGACGTCAAGAGTGCCTTTCTCAATGGCTTCATTGAGGAAGAAGTCTATGTCGATGACCTCCGTGTTTCGAGAACCCCAAATACCCTAGTCATGTCTTCAAGCTTTCCAAAGCATTGTATGGACTTAAGCAAGCCCTAGAGCTTGGTATGAGAGGCTTAAGTCCCATCTATTGAGACATGATTTTGAGATGGGTAAAGTTGACAAGACCTTGTTCATTCACGGGCTTGGTAATGACCTTCGTCGCCTAAATTTATGTCGATGACATTATCTTTGGCGGCTCTTCTCATGCTCTAGTTTCACAGTTCTCTGATGTCATGAGCACCGAGTTTGAGATGAGCATGATGGGTGAGTTGACTTTCTTCCTTGGCTTCCGGATCAAGCGAGACACTGGAGGGTACCTTCTTGCATCAAGGCAAGTACACCGTGATCTCCCGAGACGCCTCGACATGAGTGACGGCAAGCGGTGTCAACTCCTATGGCTTCTACAAACCGTACTAGACCCGAGATGAGGACGGCGAGCAGTTGACCAAAAAGAGTTGAAGTATGATTGGCTCTCTCTTGTACCTCACCGCCTCGAGACCGACATACACTTTTCTCGTGTGTCTTTGTGCCCGGTTTCGAGCTTCTCCTCACAGATCTCACCGCCAAAGCGGTGAAGCGCATCTTCGGTACCTTCGAGCTACCATTGACTATGGTATCGGTACTCTTCCTCATCCTGCTCATCCCTTAGAGCCTATTCGGATGCGCACTTTGCCACTGTAGGATAGATAGGAAGAGCACCGCACCGCCGGTTCATTGGCACTTCTCTCGTTTCTTGGTCTTCGAGGAAGCGATCGGTGTTGCACACCCACCGCAGAGGCCGAGTACGTTCTGTGCGGCCGATTGTTGAGCCAAGTGCTTTGGATGGTCTCGACTCTGCGGGACTTTGGGTTAGCTATCGATCGTGTTCCGCTCTTCTGCGATAACACTTGCGATTAGCATTGCTAAGAACCCAAGACGGCACTCTCGGACCAAGCACATCGATATCGATATCACTTCCTTCGAGACCATGTGGAGAAGGGTGACATAGTGCTCCGGTTTGAGAGTGACCACCCGTTGGTCGATATCTTCACCAAGCCTTTGGATAGCACGAGGTTTTCACTCTCATGGGAGAGCTTGGGGTGGTTTGTCCTTACGGACTATTGTGAGGGGAGCTTTGGGCTTTACCGCTTTATCTTATTAATTGTGCTTCAGATCCTTCTTGTTGCATCGCATTTTGGTGCATTGGGTTTAGTCCTTCTAGCATAGGTTAGAGTGTGTCTCATCGAGTTGCTTAGACTTCTTGCTCTTATCTTGTGCTTTCGGGATAGTTGTTTCTTATCTCACTAGGTTGAGCTCACTCACTTCTTTTAGGTTCTAGCGAGGTTGGGCCACCCTCGGGCAGAGCAGGTTCGTGTTTGCTCTCTAGTGTGCGTTTTCTCGACATTGTTGTCCCGAGACATATAGGGTAGATAAGAGTCGATCGAGCCATAGTATCCTCTATATCTTATCTATGCTTTAAGGATCACTGCTTTCCCGATTTATTTGCCGACTCTTGTTTTTATTGCTTTGGTTGTGGGGAGTTCATTTGGGAACTTCTAGACTTTAATTTTGACTTAAACTCAACTTGAACTAAAAGTCGCATAACATGTTGAGGGGAGTGGATTTTACGCATTGCATTCTCGCATTGTAATATAACCACATTGAGCCTTGATTATTATCCGGTTATGACATGCTTTGAATGCTTTACACATTGCCATGATTTGTGCTCCATTGCTAATCTGATCATGACTTTATATGTGTAGTCAAGTCTTTGCCATGATAGGTTAATCAAAAAGCCAAATTTGACCTAATTCATGTCTTGTTCATATTTGAGACTAGTCAGCCTTGTGTTATCTTTTTATGATTCTCGCCATGTCAAATAGGCTGAGTTGAGTCTTGAATCTTAGTTGAGCAATAGATTGATCTATACAGTTTCTTGATGACACATAAGCTAGTACAATCTATCAAAAAAAAAGATCTCTTCTGTGCGAAAAAACTGATCTCACCAATTCCTTCTCTTGAGACGGCTTGCCATTGCACAAGGCATGAACTCAAGGGGTTTTGATGACCAAGATCATTTCCTTAAGCTTCTCGCTTGAATGATCGCATAAGGCTTGAGGTCTAGCACATGACAAAATATGATTGAAAACAATCATGAGATCTCAAAAGAAAAATGTCAAAAGTGCTAAATTAAAAAATTCAAAGTACTTCAACAATTGTATCATTCTTGAATAAATAGCACTCTAGTTGGCTCAACACTAGCTTCTCGATTTCATTTAGCTCATTGACATGGCTTGCATCATTTGTGGATATCATTAGCTAGACTAAAATCTTGTTTGACTTGACTTGCTAAGCAATTCAAATTAAAAAAAAAATCAGATTATACCATCTGTTAGCTTAGCTTCTCTTTACATACATAGTCATGATCTTTGTAGCATACTTGTATGTTATGGCTTGTGTAATACATTTGGTCATTTTGGATAATTCTCATGGCTCGCATACTTTGAATAATCAAATCACCATTCCATCCATCATTTTGACTTATTCTCTCTTGCATACTTGATGTGTTTATTGCCAAAGGGGAGAATAGATTGAGAAAAGAAAATTTCTCAACTTCGGGAACTTGCTAGAGCTTTGGAGATCAATTTGCTCTTTATGTATTGCTCTAGTATTCCTTACGTCGACATGGTCATAATTTCATTTTCTTTCCTTGGACCATGTCGGCTTCTACAAACTCAACTTCATATTTTTTTTGTTTGTCAATATACTCATCAAGGGGAGATTGAGAGATCATGTGGAGATGATCCCATCATTATGATGAGTAATTGACCCTTGGTTGAAGGTAAATTGAGTTTGTTTTGGGCTTTTATTGCAAAGTCTTAACTCGGGCGAAATGAAGTCGGTACGACTTGTCCACGGTTCGCACGACCACGCTTGGTCGTGGTGAAACTCTTCCGAGTCTTTGCACGACCATGGTGGTCGTGGTCGGAAGGTTATACGACCACGCTGAACTCAATCGGTGGTCTACGACCACGTTGTGGCGCCCCGCGAATTTGAACGTGATCGAAGTTCAGGGTAGCGCGACGACCACGTTGTGGCGCCCCGGCGAATTTGAACGTGATCGAAGTTCACGGGTAGCGCACGACCACGTTGTGGCGCCCCCGCGAATTTGAACGTGATCGAAGTCACCGGTAGCGCACGACCACGTTGGTGGTAATCGGATCTCACCGAGCAACAGACGAGTACTTTGGCCGTGGTCGGAAGGGTTTACGACCACGCTGGCAATTGGGGCGTTCGATCACGTTGTAGCGCCAAAGCTCACCACGCTATGAGCCCTCGGAAGATTTGACCGTGGTCGGCACTCGGCGCTAGGGTTTACGACCACGCCAGGATCGGAGCCTCGACCACGCTGGGCGGTCGGGCGTTCGACCACTTTGGCCGTGGCCTGGGCGCCACGACCACGTTGGGAGCTCGAGGCCTCGACCACGTTGTGGGAAAGGAGCCACGACTACGCCAGGCACCGGTGGTGCGACCACGTTATGCGCCGGAGAGCTACGACCACGTTAGCGCGAGAATTGAACGTGGTCGAAACGCGCTCGACCACGTTATCGGTTGGATGACCGTGGTCGTGCGGGATCACTAAAATTGGTCGTGAGGGTGCATTTCATGTCCGATTACGGTGAGGTTTGGTCGGTTGGGTTCCTTGTGTTGTTGTGGACCTTGTAGACTGGTTTGTTCTACATTTTGACAAGGTTTAGTAAAGTCTAATTTCTGTGGAAAAGACTTGAGCTCGGTGAGTGTGTGCAGTATGGATCTGCTATGTGATGGTTTTGTTGTGCGTGATGGTTGCAGTACCGGGAGACATGTCTTGGTGAGGCTTAGAGAGGTCGGGACTAGACATAGGAGATGTTGAGGTCCGTAACAACGTGGAAGCCAAGAGGACGTGGTCTTGCCCGAGTGGTGTAACGTAAAACAAGAAGGCATGAGGAGGAAGCTTGGGAGGTGGCAAGGGCATTTTGGAGAAATGCCAAAGCACGCAAAGGAAGCCGTGTCCTCCGGGAAAGCACTTGGAGTTGGTGGTGCTATTGGGCAAGCGGTGGAGCCGCTACACGGGTAATGGGCAAAGCACTTGGAGGCCCGAAAAGCTTGGACTCTCAGAACGGTGGTCTGTTGAGACCAAGAGCGTGTGAGACTATAAATAGAGAGGTTAGGTCTCGTGAGCTAAGAGAGGTTGTCCTCGAGTGCTCGAGTGTTCCTCTCTATCTTGTGTGAGTTGTCTCGGTAAGAGCATGGATGCTCGTGTACCTCCGATGGAGTGGTCAGAGAAACCTCCATGTGCAATAGAAAGATTGGATTCATCTCTTTGTATCCCTCTCGCTTTTGTTCTTGAGATGATTTCTTTGATCCGTTTGCCCTCTCGTGTTCTTTTGATCATATGTGTTTTATCCGAGAGTTGGCTTGTGCTTCACTTGCTCAGCCGGGAAGTTGTTTTACTACCTTGCTAAGATCATTCCGAGAGCAAAAGCGAAATCAGAAAACCGAGTTCGTGGTTCTCGCCACTGGAGCTCTCTGTTTGAGTTTTCGACTTTGGTTTTCCTCTTCATTGTAAAGACTTTGAGGTTCTTGGTATTTTACTTCCGAGATCTTGTACGAACTAAGTTTCAAGTTTCATTCATTTTGGATCTCGTGCAAAAGATCTCTAAATTCTTGCTTTTGATCGTACCGACAACGTAGTATTTCTGATATCGTTACATTGTCGGATCGGCAATTTATTTGACCACGCAGTCTTTGGTCTTTTCGACCCACCGATTTCGGGCGATCTATTCTAGCTTTCGACACACAAGAGTATCTCTGTTGTCGGTTGATCGACTACGGCATAAGTTTTCGGTTCGGTTTTCGCGGTGTTATCTTTCTGCGGTCGTTCGCTCGACCTGCGTGTAGCGGTGGTCTTGCGTGTGCTTTGGTCTTCTCATCCCATACGACCACGGTCAAAACCGAAACACAGTTTCACGATTACGACTACGGTTGTCTTGCTCACGACTTCTTGTTTTATTGTTCTTTGTGTTCGGTTGAGATTTGTTTTTCGACTTCTTAGCTCTCTAGCTAAAGGAGAAGGAGAACTTGGGAGGAAGTTTTAAGGCACCATTCACCCCCTCTCGCTGCCATTTCGGTCCTTCAATGAGGATGTGAGGAAGCATCCACTGTCGTGCTCAAACCGTAGTCTTCAGTGTGATCGAGGTCAAGCCCAAGAACAAGAAAGTTCAATTTAAATCAGCGGGCTTTGTCCAAGGGATTTGACGAAGAAGGTGAATTCACCCACGACACGCCTCTCGTAGGCGAAGCCATCTCATGCTACTTTAGCCTCTCGAAGGCAAAGTATCATTGCACCTTCGTCGAAGGATGGACATCCGATTGACCATTGCTTCAAGCGTGCCAAGATCGCCAGAGACCGTGTTGAGTCTCTTAGGCGATTCGTGGTTAGCCCTGCACCTTGAGTGCACCTAAGACCAAAGACAAGGTCTAGGCTTGCTCTTGTTGGTAGCTTTGGGCAAGATCGAGGACTTGGTTCTTCCGAGTTTTCGGTTTTCGTCCTCATGTTTGTTCTCGATCGTGACTTCCGTCGTCCCGAGGGTAGATCTCGCTTCCCCATCGAGGAGCGACTACCGCGGCGTGACCAGCGTTGTTGGCGGTGCCCGACTCGCCTCCCATAACAGCCGGATCCATCATCGCTTCAGTGTCTGCTCACGCACCTTACGCTTTCTTGAGCGACGGAGGCGAGGGTAGATAGAGGTCATCGTGCTTGACTACTTCATCTCGCCGACGTGTTACTCAAGATTGGGTGCCAAAATCACTCTTGATTTACCCTATTATCGAGACTTCACTCTCTTGTTGACTCAGGTTCGACGGGCAGGGAAGGGAAAAGTTTGGCTTGTAGACTCGGGTGTTCACGACACATGACCGGAGATTCCGCTGGTTTTCTTCCCTTGCCGTGCTCTAGGTGATGAGACGATCACCTTTGGAGATGCTTCATCCGGGCGCCATCGCCAAAGTCTGTCGGCGCATTAATGATTCATTTATTTTGAGAGATGTTGCCTTGGTTAGTAAGCTGCAGATAATTTGCTTTCCGTTTCTCGACCACCGATGACGACTTTGAGGTGAGTTTTAAGAAAAACAATTGCAAAATTCTTGATTCTTGGTAGTCCGGTTTATGGATTTCTCGTTTTGGAAGGATCTTTCGTGCTGATTTTTCTGAGTCTTCTGGTGATCCTCTCCGGTGTTTGGTTGCTTCTGAGTCCCGTGACCTTTCCTTCTGGTATAGGAGACTTGGTCATATTGGTTTTGATCATTTGACCTGAGTTAGCGGCCACGACCTCATTCGTGGTTTGCCGAAACTCAAGATGGTCAAAGATCTAGTTTGTGCTCCTTGCCCGCACGGCAAGATGGTTGCTGCTTCCCATCCTCGGTCCACATTACTATGACCGATACACGTGACAATTGCCCACATGGACACAATCGGACCGGCTCGAGTGCGTCTGCGGGAGGGAAGTGGTATGTTCTTGTCATAGTCGATGACTTCTCGATGTACTATTGGGTGTTTTCTTAGCCTCGAAGGATGAGACGTTTACATTTTCGAGGTCTTTTCAAGAGGCTTTCGCTGAGCTTCCGGTGCCTTACGAGCGATCCGCAGTGACAATGGCACGGAGTTCAAGAATTCCTACTTTGAGAGGTTCTGCGTTGAGACAGGTGTAGAGCACCAGTTCTCTTCTCCGCACGTCCCACAGCAGAATGGCGTCGTGGAGAGGAAGAACCGTACCTTGGTCGAGATGGCGTGACGATGCTCGATGAATACTCTACACCACGGAAGTTTTGGGTGAAACTATCGCCACCGCGTGCCATGTTTCGAACGAGTTTTCTTCTGCACATTTGCACCGCACTTCTTATGAGTTGAGATACGGGCTAAAGCCCAGTGTTTCCCATTTTCGTGTGTTTGGTTGCAAGTGTTTTATTCTGAAGTCTTGGAACCTAGATAAGTTCGAGTCACGTTCTTGTGATGGACTCTTTCTAGGCTACTCGACTTCTTGGCGGGCCTATAGGGTGCGAGGCTGAGTCTAGCAAAATGGTAGAAACTCAGTGAGGTAACCTTCGATGAGGCGGTCCGGGACTAGGCCCGATATCTCGAGTTCACTAGAGCATCCGAGACCATCTTCGTGGATGATGAGGATGATGGAGATGAGGTTGTCTACCCGATCCAGTTCCTCCTCCACCCCTTGAGGTGCCTTCTTCACCGCACTCGAGGTGATCGCCTCACCTTCTACTTCTTCCGGAGCTAGTGGCTCTGCTCCTACCCCATCAGGTCACGAGGTAGAGGCCACTTCTTCATCTCATCCTGGACCTCCAAGATATATCCAAAAATCTCATCCTGTGCCGAAAGATGATTGGAGATCTCTTTGAACGAGTCACACGCCCAAGTCCGGGCGTGTCACTTTTCTCATCTCCACTCGCCTTCGTAGCTTCCTTTGAGCCTAAAGATGTTTGTCATGCTCTCTCCGACGAGTCTTGGATAAATGTCATGCATGAAGAATTAGAGAGCTTCGAAAGAAACAAGGTCTGGACGCTTGTTGAGCCCCCTCGAGATCACAATATCATTGGAACCAAATGGGTGTTCAAGAACAAGCAAAGTGAGGATGGGGTAGTCATTCAAACAAGGCTAGGCGGTTGCTCGGGGTACTCCTGTGTTGAGGGTCTAGACTTGAGGAGACCTTTGCCCTGTGAGTCTGCCTTGAGGCCATTAGAATTACGCTTGCCTTTGCGCTTCTCGTGGTTTCAAGCTTTACGGATGGATGTCAAGAGTGCCTTTCTCAATGGCTTCATTGAGGAAGAAGTCTATGTCAGACAGCCTCCAGGTTTCGAGAACCCCAAATACCCTAGTCATGTCTTCAAGCTTTCCAAAGCGTTGTATGGACTTAAGCAAGCCCCTAGAGGTTGGTATGAGAGGCTTAAGTCCTATCTATTGAGACATGATTTTGAAATGGGTAAAGTTGACAAGACCTTGTTCATTCGCCGGCTTGGCAATGATCTCCTGCTCGTCCAAATTTATGTCGATGACATCATCTTTGGCGGCTCTTCCCATGCTCTAGTTTCACAGTTCTCGGATGTCATGAGCACCGAGTTTGAGATGAGCATGATGGGTGAGTTGACATTCTTCCTTGGCTTCCAGATCAAGCAGACTCGGGAGGGTACCTTCTTGCATCAAGGCAAGTACACTCGAGACCTCCTGAGACGATTTGACATGAGTGATGGAAAGCCGGTGTCGACTCCGATGGCTTTTACAGCCGTTCTAGACCCAGATGAGGACGGTGAGCCAGTTGATCAAAAAGAGTTGAAGTATGATTGGCTCGCTTGTACCTCACCGCCTCGAGACCGGACATACACTTCTCGTGTGTCTTTGTGCGGTTTGAGCTTCTCTCGCGATCTCACCGCCAAAGGTGAAGCGCATCTTCGGTACCTTCGAGCTACCATTGACTATGGTATCGGTACTCTTCCTCATCCCGCTATCCCTTAGAGCCTATTCGGATGCGAGACTTTGCCGATCGAGGATAGATAGGAAGAGCACTTCGGCACCGCCAATTCATTGGCACTTCTCTCGCTTCTTGGTCTTCGAGAAGCGATCCGGTGTTGCACGGCCCACCGCAGAGGCCGAGCATGTTGTTGCAGCCGATTGTCGTAGCTGTGTCCTTTGGATGGTTTCGACTCTGGGACTTTGGGTTAGCTATCGATCGTGTTCCGCTCTTCTGCGATAACACTTCTGCGATCGGCATTGCTAAGAACCAGTGCAAAGCATTCTCGCACCAAGCACATTGATATCGATATCACTTTCTTCGAGATCATGTAGAGAAGGGTGACATCGTGCTCCGGCCAGGAGAGTGACCACCGGTTGGTCGATATCTTCACCAAGCCTTTGGATAGCACGAGGTTTTCACTCTGCGAGGAGAGCTTGGGGTGGTTTGTCCTTATGGACCGATGTGAGGGGAGCTTTGGGCTTTCTCGCTTATCATATTATTTATGCTTCTTCTCCTTCATCACTGCTGCATTGCATCTGCGGGTGCATTGGGTTTAGTTCTTCTAGCATATGTTAGAGTGTGTCTCTTGCTGAGTTGCTTAGACTACTTACTCTTACCTTATGCTTCGGGATATTGTTTCTTATCTCATTAGGTTGAGCTCACTCACGCCTTTTAGGTTCTAGCGAGGGTTGGGCCACCCTCGGGTGAGCAGTGGCACGTGTTTGCTCTCTAGTGTGTGTTTTACCCGACAGCTGTTAGTCCTGGAGTCATATGGGGTAGATGAGAGTCAGTCTGAGCCATAGTATCCTCTATATCTTATCTATGCTTTAATGACTGCCTGTTTTCTGCTTTCTTTGCCAGCTTCTTTTTTATTGCTTTAGTTCAGGGGGAGTTCATTTGGGAACTTCTAGATTTTAATGATGACATAACTCAACTTAAACTAAAAGTTGTATCTCAAGTTCAGGGGGAGCTGGATTTTCTTCATTTGATTTGTAACACAACTTAATGGAGCCTTGATTATTATCCTTTCATGACATGTTTTCATTATATTATATCTTGCCATGATTTATGCTCCATTGCTAATTTGATCATGACTTTATATGTGTAGTCAAGTCTTTGCCATGATAGGTTAATTAAAATGCTAAATTTTGACCTAATTCATGTCTTGTTCATATTTGAGACTAGTCGACTTTGTGTTATCTTTTATGGTTCTTGCCATGTCAAATAGGTCGAGTTGAGTCTCGAATCTTAGTTGAGCAATAGATTGAGCTATACAGTTTCTTGATGACACATAAGTTAGTACAATCTATTAAAAGCAAAAGATCTCTTTGTGCGAAAAACCGATCTCACCAATTCCTTCTCATGAGGCGCTTGCCATTGCACAAGGCATGAACTCGTGGGAGTTTTGATGACCAAGATCATTTCCTTAAGCTTCTCGCTTGGAATGATCGCATAAGGCTTGAGGTCTAGCACATGGTGAATAAAAGATGGTTGAAAACAACCATGTGATCTCAAAAGAAAATGTCAAATGTGCTCAATTGCTAAAATGTTCAATGTACTCCAACAATTGTATCATTCTTGAACAAATAGCACTCTAGTTTGCTCAACACTAGCTTCTTGATTCCATTTAGCTGATTGACATGGCTTGCATCATTTGTGGATATCATTAGCTAGACTAAAATCATATTTGACTTGACTTGCTAAGCACTTCAATTAAAATTCAGATTATACCTTATGTTGCTTAGCTTCTCTTTACATACTTAGTCATGATCTTTATAACATATTTGTATGTTATGGCTTGATATAATACATGATGGTCATTTTGGATAATTCTCATGGCTCTACATACTTAAAAATGATCAAATCAGCCTTTCATCCATTTTCATGACTTTTTCTCCTTCCTTCCATCTTGATGGGTTTATTGTCAAAAGGGGGAGAATAGTGGTAGAAAAAGCCACTTCGGGAGCGTTGAGGAAAAATTATTCTTTCTTTTGCTCCTTCTGTCGACATGGTCATTAGCTTCACTCTTGCTTTTATGGACCATGTTAGACTCTTCAAACTCAACTTTGTGCTTTTTCGGTGTTTGTCAATATACTCATCAAGGGGGAGATTGAGAGACCATGTGGAGGTCATCCCATTGTGAGTGATGAGTAATTGACATCTGTTCTCAAAAGTCGAGTTTGAGTCGGTGTGTTCGGACCCAGACGTTGCTTGGTGCAACGGGCTCGATCGGACTTTGGTCAAACTTAGTCGTATGAGTTAGGATGTATATTCTTTTGATGCGACAGGTTTGATTTTGTTTATGCTATTTACGCGTTCATGTATCGAGCGGTGCTATGTGACGTGTTTTCTTGTCCGTGTCTGCAGGGGAGCGAGGCGGTGTCGTGGCGAGACACGGTGGACCGGACTAGGCGCAGGTGGCTGATCGTGCAAAACTGCACACCCGCAAGTGAACGGGTTGCCACTGAAATAGCGGCGAGTGTCGTGTTCTCCACAGGGACTAGACTAAGACTACGGTGCTCGGCCAAAGCTAGGCCAAACGAAACGGGAGAAAACTAAACCTAAAACGACTCTAAATAGCATCGACTAAACGACAAAATAAACTAGACAATCGAAGACGCGAACGAACGATCGCGACGAATGGACGCCGACGACCGAACGAACTACACGATGACAACACAAACAAGACACGAACTACAACGACTACCGATCGACGATACAACTAACTACCGACCGCGAGACAGCAGGAGAAAGTCGAGAAGCACTGGGGGAGTCTAGAAGCACGGAAGGAGTCGAGAGAGAAGAGGGGAAATGGTCGACAGCTAAGCAAACGACGACGGCACACGACAACACTAAACATAGAACTACGAATGCACATGCTAATCAACTACCGACCAACCGTGAGATAGAAGAAAAGAGGAGGCTAGAAGCAAGGAGGAGGTCGAGATAGCAAGTGGAAAGGAACAGTTCTTGGCTAGCTAAATCACGCTAGACAACACACAAACACGTATATATACTAACACCGATTATTACTACTAACAATGGCATTTAACAAACACTAAGTTAACATATGACCACTCAAACTAAGAACATAACACAAGTATTATTAAATTTGAACAGCACAAACCAACATATTAGAAGATAACAGATTCTCAACTATAATTCCACATCCACATATATCACTGTAATAAACAGGGCAAAGTATCATCTCAGTGAATACATGCAAAATAGCACAACAGGGCATATATTTATATCCACTGATCTCATACATGACAGTGCAAAATTAACTGAGTTCACAATTTACCATCACAGATCGGTGAGCACATGCACAATCACGGTGAGACATCCACACATTCGAGACATAGATAACAATGCTATCCAACATTCAGCTCAAAAGTTGGCATTCAAAGTTCAATATCTCACTGAACCAAATCACAATTAACATCAACCATTATCAGTTAAATTGAAAAGTGATTAAGAAAAGCATCAAGAAAGGGAGAGGAGCTGGAGGTAAACCGAGCAGCAGAGTAGAGGAAGCAGAGCAGGAGTCGGCGACGTGGATGAAGTGGTGGCGGCGGCGCTGATGGGGAAGCGGTGAAGAGGTAGGTGTCGGTGGCGGCGCTGATGGTGGTCGTGGATCTGGAGGGGTCGCCGGACTCGGTGGAGAGGTGATGCAGCAGTCGGTGACGTGGAAGAAGATGGGTGTGATCGAGGAGAAGAAGTCGTTGCCGTCGGTTGTCGGTGAAGAGGAGGCGGCAGAGCAGCAGGGGTCGGTGACGCCGTAGAGGAAGTAGGGGGCGGTGGCGCTGTAGAGGAAGTAGGGGCGGTGGCGCCGATGGATGTCGGTGCTACGGTCGAAGAGCAGAGGAGCAGCAGCGGCCGGAGTGGAGCCAAGAGGAGACGACGGTGGAGAAGAAGAGGGGCACGGGCGTAGGCGGTGAGGAGGTGGCGCGCGGGCGAGTCGGTGGCGAAGAGGCGAAGAAGAGGTTGGCGTAGCCGCCGGCGAAGAGGAGAGCTGGAGAGGTGGTCGGAGAGGCGGATCGGAGGGAGAGCAAGGCGGCGGCGCCGAGGTGAGGCAAGAAGAGAGGCGACGGTGGAGAAGAAAGGGGATGAAGGAGGAGAAGCCAAAGGAGAGGCGAAAGGGGAGAAAGAAGATGCCGGGCTCGGGTGGTCGAAGGGAGATGGCGCGGTGGAGAAGGCAGGCGGAAGAGGTGGCGCGCGGTCGAGTCCGGCCGACCCTCGCCGGCGCCAGAGAAGAGGAAGGGGGAGGAGAGCAAAACGGGGATGAAGGGAGGAAGCAATGGCCGGCTCGAAGAAAATCACAGGCGGCGGCGCTGAGGTTTTGATGGAATTGGGAATTTGGAATTTTACGATTTAGCCCCCAAAACATCTAGGGTTTACGAATAGGTCCTTCCCCATCTTATTTCTTCTGTTCTGGCCCTCTGGAAGTCCGATTTCATCGCGGTTTGATCCTGCGCATCCGTGACGACGCGTACATCTATACGGAGCAGTCCAGAAAGTCCAGATTTGACGTTTATGCGCCTCGATCGCGCCGGCCTGCAGAAAAATATAGAAAATGTAAAATAGTCCATTTCGAGCAATTAATTATAGAAAAACGTGTAAATGATGATAAATGGTTCCAAAATATGAAAAATATGAGGGTAAAATGACTAAATATATGTAAAATGACGATGTCATACCCCGTGCTTAAAACTTTTACTTGTCCTCAAGTAAATGGTATGATATTATCGAACCTGGACGACAAGTCATCATGAGGTAAAAGACTAGTTAAATGCATGTAATAAATGAAGTGGCATACAACAATGTAAAATGAGATTATCTAACTTGAGTTTTGAGGACCATCCAAGATGAGAATAAAACATTCAAGCAAAGATACTAAAGTGATAACTATAGCATTTGACCAAATCAAGTTACATACACAAGTGTCGAAATGCACTAAGTGATCACATGAATCTAACCAAAATTGTAAGGCATCAGAACTAGGTGTAACATCAAAAATGAGCATATCAAAGAGTCATGCTAAGGCATTTGCTATTTGAGACAAAGAGACTAATACTTGCATGCTATTTATGAAAAAGCCCACACTTGAGCCATGATACCTAATTTTTGTCGATTTTTAGCAAATTTAAAACACACATTGGGCACTTGTGCCACTTATTCGAACCTTTGGGCAAACTTTGCCACTTATTCAACACATTTCCGAACCAATGTGACATAGTCACTTATTTCACACTCACACATTGTATTACAATTTTTTTTTACTTTATATTTTTTTTTGTTTTGATTAAGCATCTTTAACCGGTTTTCATTAATGCTAAGTAACACATGTCCTTAGGCATGGATACTTAGATAAGTCAACCAAGTTATTGGCTCAAAATAGGACTACCCCTTTCACAAATTTTACATTCAAGCAAAGTATCAATATCTAAAACAACATATGCCAAAGCATGAATCTAAGATATAATCATTCAAGAGGCGATGACTAGAACCAATTCAATCTGCAAATGGTTAAAATACATGTGTAACTCGCAATGAATCAAATGCTATAGGATCACAAGGTTTCTAAGCACATCAATGATAATAAACAAAACTCAAGCTCTATAAAATGATGCCAAGTGACTTAAGACATACAAGGAACTAGTGACTACGTAGCTCAATTAACAAAATTTCGGCATGACCTTTCTTGATTAATCATAACATGGACTCACATGGCCAAGATATACAATCAAACATAACATGAGAGCAATAGTAAAAGGCCATATATCATCAATCACAAGCATAATATTAAGCATAAGAATGACCATATATCATCAATTACACGATAATAAGCTCAAATGCTCACAAATATATACAAACATGCTAGAACGTCATCCATACACATACAAGTCTTCCCCCAAGCTTAAATTGAGCAATGAGTCAAGCATGTGCTTAAAAGGGTAAGAAACAGCTCACCGGGCATATATGATGTAGTGGAAGTAGAAAATCATCCCATAGCTTCTCGCACGTACAAAGATGAAGATCTAGCACGGGACCTGAAATAAAAAGAAAGAAAAGAGGAGAAACCAACAAAAACTAACAAAAGGTATGGAAATATAAAGGTAAAGAGATGTGCTCATTTGGGTGTAGCGGGAGGAGGGCCAAGGACGGGACATGGAAAAGGCACATGTCCGCCCTCCTCATGAAACAAAGATGCCTCGAATCCACCGATCCCAAGGATATCGACTCGAGCCATGTCCGCTCGTAGTCGATGGTACAAAAGTGTAAGCCTAGAAGAAAACTCAAGGATATGGCAAGTATGTGTGATAGGGTCGACACCCTCTAAGTCATCAATAGAATATCCAATCATGTAGGTATATCGATAAAGCACATCATGAAGACTATAAGTGAGATGAGCACAATCAGTAATAGAGTATGTCTCGTCTGAGCGAAGGAAATCAAACCTGAGCTGGTCGGGGAAAAGTTTCCAAACTACCTGAAGTGTAGGTGAAGTAGAATGTACGGTAGTAGAAACCTCTAGAGGGGCGATGTCGATGAAGGAAGTAGCAGGTGGTGGATCAATAGAAATGTACTCCTCCTCAACATCGGGCGCTCCCTCATCAAGATGTGGAACCTCGAACTCAACAAAGCATATCAATAATGAAACAATCATCATCAAGAGGTAGGTCCTCATCATCTAGCTCAGTGATCTCTCTCGTAATCAATAGGCGAAGGATCCGACTGAGGTGCATCTAAGTGTATCTGTAGTGTCTCCAACAACAAGCCCTCACTAGCAAGATCGGTGTAAGACCGGCCTACCGACACTCATCTCTATCCGTAACTACCTCCGTGGTGCTAATGGTAGGCTGTGAAACGGTAAAACTATCCACACAAGTATAACTGGTGCTCATAATCGCCTCAATCTCGTCCTGAATCGCTATCGCACGATCACCACCAGGAGGCACAGTCATGAATTCCTTGCATAATGCATCAAGTCCGGCACTGATCTTCATGTGAAGGAGGTGGCTCATGAGATCGCTCTAAGGACTCGACATAGGAGCGTAGAACTAGCTCGGTGAAGGAACAGGTGAACTGCAGACAGAAGGTGTCAGATCCAATGCGAAGTCACTACTCATCCTACTCTCGAAATCTCCTATCATCCTAGATATCCTCTCCTCAAATCTAGACATCTGATCAAGCTCAGGAGTAGGAGTCTGATGCTGAGGTACATGATAGTGCTGATGTGACAAATGAGAATCATCCTGGCCTCCATATCTAAAACCCTGCAATGGTGTACTAGAAGCAAATGATGAGATATCAGGGTTGTTTCCATATGATGACATTGCTCGCCGGGCCATCCGGGGTGATAAGTGTCAGGGTATGGCCCACTCGGCTGAGCAAAGCTCATCCCGTAACACTCTGGAGTGAACAAATAACCACGCTGGCACTCAGCGGGTGAATGGCCCTGAATCCCACAAGTCTGGCATATAGGAACAACTGGAGAGCATGCGCCTGATAAAGAACCGTACTGATCATGCCCGCTCTCTAACTCAACTCCCCGCTCTAAAGCATAACACTCTAACTGACGAGACAATAGATTTACCTGTTCTTGAAGAGTATCATAAGTAGGAGTGCTCATAAAACCATGAGAATCATAATAGCAAGCCATAGCCTCAATAAGTAACTATATGGATCAACCTACGAGAATGGATACTAAAAGACACTAGAGAAAGAAATGACTAGGGAATGGGTTAGGAGGCTAGCAATATATCACAAATATGGACAAAGACGATATGAAAGACAAGTCAGCACAAACACAAGAAAAAGAAAACAAACAACGACCTAGTCTATAGCCTAACATTGTCGCTCAAAGCTAATCCCCAACGGCGCCAATTTCTTGATCGCAAAACCGCACACCGCAAGTGAACGGGTTGCCACTGAAATAGCGGCGAGTGTCGTGTTCTCCACAGGGACTAGACTAAGACTACCGGTGCTCAGCTAAAGCTAGGCCAAACGAAACGGGGGAGAAAACTAAACCTAAAACGACTCTAAATAGCACTGACTAAACGACAAAATAAACTAGACAATCGAAAGACGACGGAACGAACGACCGCACGAATGGACGTCGTACGACCGAACGAACTACACGATGACAACACAAACAAGACACGAACTACAACGACTACCGATCGACGATACAACTAACTACCGACCGCGAGACAGCAGGAGAAAGTCGAGAAGCACTGGGGGAGTCTAGAAGCACAGAAGGAGTCGAGAGAGAAGAGGGGAAATGGTCGACAGCTAAGCAAACGACGACGGCACACGACAACACTAAACATAGAACTACGAATGCACGCACGAATCAACTACCGACCAACCGTGAGATAGAAGAAAAGAGGGAGGCTAGAAGCAAGGAGGAGGTCGAGATAGCAAGTGGAAAGGGAACGGTTGCCGGCTAGCTAAATCACGCTAGACAACACACAAACACAGACATATACTAACACTGATTATTACTACTAACAATGGCATTTAACAAACACTAAGTTAACATATGACCACTCAAACTAAGAACATAACACAAGTATTATTAAATTTGAACAAGACAAACCAACATATTAGAAGATAATGATTCTCAACTATAATTCCACATCCACATATATCCTTTGTAATAAACAGGCAAAGTATCATCTCAGTGAATACATGCAAAATAGCACAACAGGGCATATATTTATATCCACTGATCTCATACATGACAGTGCAAAATTAACAGAGTTCACAATTTACCATCACAGATCAGTGAGCACATGCACAATCACAGTGAGACATCCACACATTCAGACATAGATAACAATGCTATCCAACATTCACAGTTCAAAAGTTGGCATTCAAAGTTCAATATCTCACTGAACCAAATCACAATTAACATCAACCATTATCAGTTAAATTGAAAAGTGATTAAGAAAAGCATCAAGAAAGGGAGAGGAGCTGGAGGTAAACCGAGCAGCAGAGTAGAGGAAGCAGAGCAGGAGTCGGCGACGTGGATGAAGTGGTGGCGGCGGCGCTGATGGGGAAGCGGTGAAGAGGTAGGTGTCGGTGGCGGCGCTGATGGTGGTCGTGGATCTGGAGGGGTCGCCGGACTCGGTGGAGAGGTGATGCAGCAGTCGGTGACGTGGAAGAAGATGGGTCGCGGTCGAGGAGAAGAAGTCGTTGCCGTCGGTGTCGGTGAAGAGGAGGCGGCAGAGCAGCAGGGGTCGGTGACGCCGTAGAGGAAGTAGGGGGCGGTGGCGCTGTAGAGGAAGTAGGGGCGGTGGCGCCGATGGATGTCGGTGCTACGGTCGAAGAGCAGAGGAGCAAGCGGCGGAGTGGAGCCAAGAGGAGACGACGGTGGAGAAGAAGAGGGGCACGGGCGTAGGCGGTGAGGAGGTGGCGCGCGGGCGAGTCGGTGGCGAAGAGGCGAAGAAGAGGTTGGCGTGGCCGCCGAAGAGGAGAGCTGGAGAGGTGGCCTGAGAGGCGGATCGGAGGGAGAGCAAGGCGGCCGAGGTGAGGCAAGAAGAGAGGCGACGGTGGAGAAGAAAGGGGATGAAGGAGGAGAAGCCAAAGGAGAGGCGAAAGGGAGAAAGAAGATGCGGGCTCGGGTGGTGAAGGAGATGGCGCGGTGGAGAAGGCAAAGGAAGAGGTGGGCGCGGTCGAGTCCGTGAGCCCGCGCCGGCCAGAGAAGAGGAAGGGGAGGAGAGCAAACGGGATGAAGGGAGGAAGCAATGGCCGGCTCGAAGAAAATCACAGGCGGCGGCGCTGAGGTTTTGATGGAATTGGGAATTTGGAATTTTACGATTTAGCCCCAAAACATCTAGGGTTTCTGAATAGGTCCTTCCCCATCTTATTTCTTCCGCTCGGCCCTCGAAGTCCGATTTCATCGCGGTTTGATCCTCGCGCATCCGTGACGACGCGTACATCTATCTGAGAGACCCGTAAAGTCCAGATTTGACGTTTATGCGCCTCGATCGCGCTACTACCGAAAAATATAGAAAATGTAAAATAGTCCATTTCGAGCAATTAATTATAGAAAAACATGTAAATGATGATAAATGGTTCCAAAATATGAAAAATATGAGGGTAAAATGACGGCTAAATATATGTAAAAATGACGCATGTCAGTGGCGCTGAGGTCAGAACGGTCATGAGGTGTCGAAGACGACGTGGACTCGACGTGTTGCGAGGCGTGCGAGGCAAGGAGCGCGGAAGCTTCCGGAAGGTGCGGGAGGGCTAAACGGAATTTCGCAAGGCTGCACAAGCGGGAGACGGCTCCGTTAGGGTTTAGCCGGCGTAACGGGTTGGAGACCCGTTAGCCAAGGGCTATAAATAGAGGTTGGGGGCTGCATATCCCTTAGGACACTGGAGAGCTTATTCATATCTTTGTGTGTGTTGTGTTCCTCCCAAGTAGCATATGAGGCTCTTGGTGTTCTTGAGGATTGAGAGGGAGAGGATGGATTGAGAGTCTTGTAATCATTCTTCTCCATGAATCCATTTGTGAAATCCCATGTTGAGATGTGATGGCTTATTGCATTTCTCTGAGTTTTGCTTTGCATTTTCTTCAGCTCTTTCTTGTTTGGATTCCTCTCTTGGTTCTTTGGTGAGTGAAGATTTTGATGAAGTGTTGCAGATTTACTTTATCTCGGAGGAGGGAATTGATACTCAAAGTCTTTGGCTAATGTATTCCCTAGAGAAAGAAATCCATTCATCACCATTCTCTCAGATGTCCAGCACTTCTCTTTCTCTTTTGGGTTTGAATGCAAAGCAATATTGTGCTCAAGTATGTGGCTTCTATAGATTATTTTGAGCTACGGTTCCTTCATTCTGAGACCACTTCCTAGCAGAAATCAATGGTCTTTGTTTGCTTCCTCTATATCCTGAGACAAAGACAATATTTAGGATAAAACTCAATATCTGTGGCTTGAAAAGAGAAGCAAGAATTCACAAATTTCTCAGTCCTTTCGGCCAACTGAAGTTAGTACTGTTTTTGCTTTCTTTTGCAGCACGGTTTTGGCTGTCTAGCGTGGTTCGCTTTTGGACTGCTCTCAGTATTTCGCATCAAGGGTCTTCACGACCACCGTCCATTTGCTTTTTCCTTTTCTTACTTTTGGTCAAGACTTTGGCAGTGCTTCTGTTTTCCATTTCTTACTTTCGGTCAGGACTTTGGCAGTGCTTCTGTTTTCCTTTTCTTATTTTCAGTCAAGACTTTGGTTCAGCTTTGTAGAGAACTGCATGTTTCTTCCGCTGTTTGGTTGGTGCAGCTTCTATTATTTCTAATCCAAAGTCATTCCGTCGGCAGTATGAGTTCAGTGCAGAAATCTGCTTCATAGCTCAGTTTTTACACATTTTGTTGATTCTTTGACCATTTTGCATGCAGATCAAACGACATTATTTTCAGCTGAAATTTTTACTGGTTACTCTCTGATTTATGCTGAATTTTTTAGTATCGCATGCGTAGAGTTTCTTCGTTCTGCATCTTTCTGAAAAATCAATGTACGAATTCTCGGGGGCGATTTTCAAGAGAACGACATTCACCCCCTCCGTCGCTTATTTCGGTCCTATATATATATATATATATATATATATATATATATATATATATATATATATATATATATATATATATATATATATATATACCGGTGTAGTTACACCCTATATCGTATCTCGCAATGTAGGGAGTATCTCGCGAATCGGAGGGTATGTACGTGTAGTATACAAGTATTTAAGACCATCTAGATGGTATGAATAATTTTCGAAGTGGTATATACATTTTTTTGACATACTCCTTTTATGCGCCGTATATAAGGGTATTTACAAAATACGCTAAAACTATGAACTACTTTACAAGTTTTTCGTGTGGTTCACATTGGAGTATCTTATAATTAGTATACAAATGTTCCTAAAGTGATAAAGGAGTATTTCAAGTTTGTTTAGGTGGTATATTAGAGGTGGGTGTAACTACACCCGGTGTAGAATGTATTTTTCCTATATATATATATATATATATATATATATATATATATATATATATATATATATATATATATATATATATTAAAAACAACTCGAAGATGCCAGTTGACATAAAGAAAAAGCCTAAAAAAGTGAGCTTTGGTCGAATTGAGATTAGCTAATTCTCTAGTTCATAACCTTCAGATTGTGTATTTTATTTCTTAAGCAATCTAATGCCCTTATATTCATATTCTTGTAATTATCTAGCGTCTCTCATAGTACTTGGTGCAAAACGAGCTATTTAATTCTCAGTTTCAGATTGTCTCTATTTAGCTCATTACTTCGTTTGTATTGGGTCACATTCATTTTTGTGTGTGCATTCATACACTTCACTTAAACCTATTGAATCAATACTTAGGCAAAGTATTCTAGCTTGGATTATTACTTAACTTTACAATAGCTAGAATTTCAAATTGCATAGGTAAATACTTTTTCATCCAAGCTCCACAAATAAGCCATTGTTTAACAGTGCTTGTACAATTGAATTCGTTTAATCTATCATTTTGTGTCGTCTACCATCATCAAAGTGCGTGCAGCTCTTCAATTCTATCAAGGACATATAAGAACTTCGGTTGGTAAGAGAATGTGAGGTTGAGTGAATTCTACCAATAAACTTCCCACATCCACATACATAGCTTTTCTTATTGTTTGCACTAACCATGTTAGGTAAAGAAAGAGAACAAGCATATGTTACACCAGCTGATCTTGAGAACCTCACAAATGATTTCAACACTCAGTTGAATGACAATATGAGTGTCTTAAGAAGGGAGATACTAGAGGAGCTTCGCAAGGAGCGAGATCCAGTTGGTGTCCATGAAGGATGTATTGAGCTTGATGAGACCAATGAGGAGAGGTCTAAGCATTTATATAAAATTCACAAGTCCATACAAGTGTACCTACCAGAGTTTTATTCTATGGTAACAAGGTATCGAAGATTCAATGTCAATGGAGGAATTAACAAGTAGGCAATAACTAAATTTGAAATAAATTGGATAAAATTAAGCATGCAATATAATTTAAAACAACATAATTTTATTTCGTCATCTGGGATCAACATGATCAAGGTGTACGACTTGCCTTGCTCTGTGAATTGATGTCAATCGTCGTCAAAGAATTCTTCTGAATCGTCGCAATCTACACGTGAAAATAACCCAATAAACTCAAATAAAATTCAAATAAACTCCAAAATTCAAAAAGAGTCCACAAATGGATAATTTAGGATTTTAAATGAATTTAGAAACTTGAACAGGTCCAATCAGAGTTAGGATGAAGAAATACGAGCTTCTGAAAGTATTTTTGTTGTAGTCGGAAATGGCAATAGTCAGAAGTAAGAGTGGTCAAAGGTTACCGAGTGATCAAAAGCTTAGAGGTTAGAGGATATATGTGGTCAGAAGCTTGTAGTAGTAGGAAAGTAATAGTCGGAAAATTTTTAGTGTGGTCAAACAGATTGGAGGTTATACCGTGGTCGAAGTAGTTATATTGGGTGGATCTTTAGGTGATCGAAAGAAAGAAAGTGGTCGAAACAAGAGTAATCGAAAGCTGAATGATCGAAGCTTGGCGGTCAAAAGCTATATGTGGTCGATAGACTTTCGGTGATCGAACAGATGTGGTCGGAAATTATACTTGGTCAAAAACTATATGTGGTTGGAATGCTGAGAGTGGTCGGATAGGGTGGTTGAAAGGATTAAAGTGGTCAAAAATAGCCGTGGTCGAAAACCGACTATGGTCAAAAGTTGGTGGTGGAAGGCTTACGAGTTCAATCTATCCCATAGGATAGAAATTTAAACAGTCATAGAAATCATACCAATTCTTTTTGCACACTCTACGATAACTCCACGAATTCCAATCATGTATAGACAAATTGTTAATCACAATTCTTCAAGAAACTATTACAAGGCGACATCAAATTAATGAACTACACTTCTAAGGATGCCAGTTCAAATTAATTATGTACCACGCTAACATCTCAACTTGATAATTCATACCATATGAATTAATTTATATGATTACCACCTCCCACTTAAGCGTAGCAAAACTCCACAAAGGATTTTTAACACTCTCTTTCAGAAAGGATAGGAATTACATTTCAACACGCGAAATAATCCAAAGTAATACAAAGATCCAAGGCTTTCCCATGTTAATGAATTTGCAACATAAAACTTTTATTAATAATGTAATACCCCAGAACGATTTTTATTGTTTATTTATTTAATATAATAGAGGGGCGTAGAGAGAAAGATTAAAATAATTTGTTTAGGGGTTTTCAAAAGTTAACAGCAACTGGGCTGGGCTTTGGCCTGTGGGATTCTTTGGCCCAAGGGGAGGAGGCCACCGCTTAAACCTAGCCTCCCCACCCCCGCGCCCACCTCCTGCCGCAGGCCGCCGCCGCCTCCTTGCGCGCTGCCGCGCCCTGCCGCGTGTGCCGTGTGCGGTCGACGCCCTGTGCCGTGGTGTCGCCGTCTTCTTGCGCCGCGACGTCGCCGGAGAACGGCATCGCCCTGCTGCCTCGACGTCGTTTCCTTGTTCCCGGTGTACCGACGTCGTCGCCGTCCTAGCACCGCGTGGATCCAAAGGAAGGGAGGAGGAATTTGCGGAGGAGATCACGGCCGAGTTCGTCGAGTTCATCGTGTTCGTCGCCGTGTTCTTTGTCGTGTCGTCAAGGGTAACTCCGTTAGTCCTCTAGATGGGTTTTTAATCAAAGTTAGTTTTCGTCGGTTTTCTGGACCGCCGTGACAGTTGGGATAATCGGCAGTTTTGGGTTAGATCTGTCAGGATTCAAGTCTGGACCTCTTCTAGAAAATTGTAGAGGGCGTCATTATGTTTCCAGGGAGTACAAGAACACGTGATTCGGATTTGTGTAGCGAAAGTTATGAATTTTCTAGTGCTGCTATTCTGTAGATCTGGGTAGTTTTGGACAGATTTTAGTAGATCGGTTTGTGCGACGGGAAATCGGGCGAATCAGAAACTCTTCATTTTAGGAAAGTTGTAGATAATTTTCTTGGCTTTCCAGAAAGGTCAAGAAGTCCGAATTTCGACAATCTGGGCGAAAGTTATGGTTGTTTTAGTGCGCTGTCCAGAGAGTCCGATGTGAATTTTGATGTCTTAGAAAAGGGTTTGGATCGGGTAGAAAATGCAGAATCAGAGAGGCTCCCCAACTAAGTTTATTTAGATAATTTAATTATATTTCCAAAAAGTCTGAGAACGCTTAATTTGGATTTATGTACTAGATGTTATGGATTTTTGAAGTCGGCTATCTGTGGATGGGCAGATTTGGCCGAGGGGAGTTGGGGAGTTAATTGAGATAAATTGTTTGGATGGTGGATGGATCATGATTGTTTAAATTGTGAGTTTGAGTAAGTGATGAATTGAGAATGCTATTTATGTTCTGTTTACATTATGGCATTTATGAGATTTGTTGATGCGTAGTATGGTGAATGCATGTTATCTTGTTGATACATTCACATATATGCATCATATTGAGAATTGTTGAAGTCTTGGTCATGTGGTGATCAAGCATCGAGGTCCCCACACTTGCGGAGTGTGGGCATTGGTCCATGTACCGAGGGGCAGTGCATGGGTGTGTATTGACGGATGCACACTCCGCATTACCGGTAAAATGCGAAAGAGATGAGAAAGAGGAGCTTTTGATCATATTGCATAGCATGATGTTCTATGTTAATTGTTTAACTTGTCAGATAATGATCATTGTTTTGATGTTGATATACTTGCCGAGTCGTTGGACTCACTCTTCTCGCTTGTTTATTTGTTTTAGGTACCAATGTGAGAATGGCATACATGGGATCAAAAGGGGATTAGTTACGTTGCACGTGCACTATTCCTTCAATAAGAAATAAAGACAGTCATGATAATCTTGTTGGCTTGTTAGCTTAATTGGTTCAGTTTATATTTCATCAGATTAAATGTAATAAAGACTTAGTACCATTTGATACTATCTTTCCGTTCATTATTTAGAACTTGTGCTATTCATGCTTGTCGGAACTGTTATTTCGTTAATAAACAAAGGAGGTTATGCCGAAATTTTTAGGTAATTTATATTAGTTGTTGATATATTATGGATAGTTAGTAGCATTTCGTGCCTATGTTAGGTGGGGTGTTCTGATTGGTATCGAGCGGTCAGAGGTCCGTGGTAGTGAAAATATTAAATTTGACACACTGAGCACAGTAGATGGGGATGGGTTTTGCATCGCATTTGTATCATTGCTGCTGATTCTGATTATTAATTGTGTGTTATGTGTGACTATATATATTTATTTATGTTATATAGAGATGGCAAGGGGTAGAGGCCGTGGTCGTGGTCGTGGCCGGCAGAGCGTCGGACGAAGCCAGGCTGTGCCCCCGTCCGAGGAATGTAATCTGCGCCAGAGAGGCCGGTCCGGTGGGATCGAGAGGAAGAGGTTGCTTCACGGTTCAGTGGAAACCGTCTCCACCCCCGCACCCGAGAGCCGCGCTGCGGTCATTCCCTGACCTTGCCGGCGGTGGGTGTGATGGGTCCGCATCGGTGGAATGCGTTGAGGTTGGACACTTCGATGGACTAGGGACGCCGATTGATCTCGCTAAGCGGTTGCGTCACATAGAGACATCTAGAGGTGTTGGGACTACCATCCGAGCGAGCTCGGTTTGTGGCCTTCGGTTGAAAGGGCGGCGGATCTCTCGTGGGAAGGAGTCACGTTAGCTAGACCCGCCGCTTTAGGGCGGCGACTTGGGAGGTGTTTTCGAGCGATTCAGAAGAGGTTCTATCCCGACTCATTTGTGGAGAGGATGGAGGTTTCATTGAACAATTACAAGGGGGCAAGATGTCGTTGTCGAGTACGAGGTGGGATTCCACAACATAATCCGCTTGCACTTTGTGGCTACCAATGAGGTGGAAAAGGCCAAGAGGTTCCGCAGAGGACTTAGGCAGGAGTTTCGTCAGGTATTGGGAGCTTGGAGCTCCATGACTTTAGCTCCCTGGTGTAGCAAGCGAGAGGCATGGAGTTAGAGATGCAGCTTGGGGAGGGACTGCAGGGGACTGGTGGTCATGCGACTCCTGAGGGCAGAGAGCGTCAGAGGAAGAGCTTTGGCAGTGGTGGATCGGCACTGAAACTAGTTCACAAGAAGTTCAAAGGGTCGTGATCGTCCTTCAAGTCTAAGTTCAACAAATCCTGTGCAACCTCCGCTAGTCCTTCATCCGCGCTCCGATGGTACGTCCGGTCCAGTCGGGGATGAAATGTTTCAAGTGTGGTGAGGGACATCGTGCGGCGGAATGTGCGTGGGCGGGAGCTTGTCGCCATTGTGGTCGGGAGGGCCACGGGCAATGGTCTCGTAAGCGTAATCCCGCCAACATCATCAAGTGGGAGCCACCAAAGGCGGCAACATCGGTGCAGCAGCTTCTTCCCGGGTCGGTCAGATGCTAGCAATGCCCTACTCGAACTTGGGCGCCGACCCGCCACTACCCTTCACGGAGGATGCCTCCAGGGTACTTTTGGCCGCCTCCTCCTGCGGCGATGTTTCCAGCAGTGGCGCCTTCCGCTCCTCCTGCGGTGGCGGCTCCGCCAGATCCGGTCTTCGGCGCGGCCAAGACTCAAATCGGCCTCCCACGCTTGCCGACGGCCGAGCCAGCAGTCGTCCCGATGTGGTGACAGTGCGCTTTTGGTGGACTCAGTGGAGGCTTTTGTTCTATTTGATTCCGGAGCTACTTTTTCCTTTGCTTCCGTAGAGTTTGCTAGTCGGGCCAGGTTGAGTTTGCAGTCTATTTCTCGATGCTTTTGGTTCATTCACCGGTGGGATCCTTTCTAGTTCCACAGTTTGTCCGGGTTGTGTGATTACCATAGATGGAGAACATTTTGTTGCTAATCTGATGGTTGAGGATGGAGCCGTTTGATGTTATTTTGGGAATGGATTGGTTGCATAGTTACCGCATGTTGTCATATCTCGCTTCGGAAGACGGTAACTGCGATCGCCGTCGAGCCAAGAGATAGTGTTTGTGGTTGTGCACCCTCCTGCACACCCAGTGTGTTGGCTAGTCTTTTTCCTGGTAGTAGAGCGGTAAAGAGTGGATTTCTTTTATCCCTTGTGGAAAAGCCAAATTCCTCTTTGATTGTAGAGCATATTCCGGTGGTCCGGGAATTCGTGGATGTTTTTCCAGCAGAGTTGCCAGGGATGCCCCCTCCGCATCCGGTGGAGTTCAGAATTGATTTGGTGCCAGGAGCACGACCAGTTTCGATAACTCCGTACCGATTGGCTCGACCGTTTCAAGAAGAGTTAAAGAAGCAGTTGGATGATCTGAAGGCAAAGGATCTTATCCGTCCGAGTGTGTCTCCGTGGGGAGCACCAGTGTTATTTGTCAAGAAGAAAGATGGGAGTTGGCGCATGTGTATTGATTACCGTGTTCTCAATCGCTAACCATCAAGAATAAGTATCCTTTACCCCGTATCGAGGATTTATTTGATCAGTTGAGGGGAGCTAAGGTATTTTCAAAGATTGATCTCCAGTCGGGATACAATCAAATTCCTGTCCGAGAGGAGGACATTGAGAAAATGGCATTCTCCACGAGGTATGGGCATTTTGAATTTAAAGTTATGTCTTTTGGACTAACAAATGCCCCTGCCGCTTTCATGGAGACAATGAACAGGATGTTGCATGAATATTTGAACGACTTTGTGGTCGTATTCATTGATGATATCTTGATTTATTCCAAGAGTGAAGCAGATCATGAGCGGCATCTGAGACAAGTGTTGGCAACACTAAGAGAGCATAAGTTTTATGCGAAGCTCAAGAAGTGTGAGTTCTGGGTGACTCAAGTAGGGTTCTTGGGTCACATCATCAGCGATAAGGGAGTATCAGTTGATCCAAGTAAAGTCTCTTCGGTGGTAGACTGGGAGAGGCCGACCAATGTCAAGGAGGTGAAGAGCTTCCTCGGGTTGGCAGGTTATTATCGGCGCTTTGTGCAAGATTTCTCCATCATCGCCAAGCCTTTGTCGAGGCTTACTCGAGAAGGACATGAGGTTTCGGTGGGACGATGATTGTGAGCGCATTTAGATTTTGAAGGAAAAGCTGGTGACCGCCCCTGTTCTCACCGTTCCAGAGCCAGGGAAGCGATTCACAGTTTTCTCTGATGCATCAAGAGTTGGGTGGGTTGTGTGCTTATGCAAGATGGTAAGGTTTTGGCTTACGATCGAGGCACCTGAAAAAGCATGAATGTAATTACCCTACCCATGATTTAGAGTCGGGTGCAGATTGTGTTTGCATTGAAGCTTTGAGGCACTATCATGACGGTGAGACTTGTGACGTGTTTACCGATCACAAGAGTCTCAAGTACATCTTTACCCGAAGGAGCTGAATTTGAGGCGTAGCAGATGGTTAGAGTTGATCAAGGATTATGATCTAACCATTCAAGATCATCTCGGCAAGGCCAATGTGGTGGCCGATGCTCGAGTCGCAAGGCGGCGCCTGCTACCCTAGATTGTTTGATTGCTGATTTTGATCGTGTGGGGATATCTCATCGCTATGCGGTACGGCCCGAGTGGAGACCCAGTTGATCCTAGAGTCACTATACCGAGCGAAAAGGGAGGCACATCGATCGATTACTTGAGAGGGTTATGAAACGGTTGGAAATGGGAAAAGAAGGGATTTCAGCTTGGATATGTCGGTGCATTGCGCTTTAAAGGCGTTTATGCGTCCGCAGAAAGCGGAGGTTAAGGATGACATTTTGAGAGAAGTTCATCGCACTCAGTACAGCTCATCCGGAGAGACCAAGATGTATCGTGATTTGAAAGCAATTTCGGTGGAAAAGGATGAAGGTGGATATAGCCAATTATGTGGCCTCGTGTGGTATTTGTCGACAAGTGAAAGTCGAACATAAGAGGCCACCGGATATTGCAGCCATTGGAGGTTCCTCAATGGCCGTGGGATGATATTTCTATGGATTTTGTGGTCGCGTTGCCTCGGTCGCCGAGAGGCAAGGACGCAATTTGGGTTGTTGTGGATCGGTTCGAGAAGTCGCGCACTTCATTCCTATCTCGCACAACCAACTCGTGAGTGATCGCACCTATTTATGTTCGGAAATTGTGAGGTCGCATGGTGTGGCTAAGACCATAATTTCCGACAGAGATGCCAAGTTTGTTTCCAAGTTTTGGGAGAGTTTGCAGAGTGCTTTGGGCACTCAGCTTCGTTTGAGTACGGCTTTCCACCCGCAGACAGATGGGCAGTCAGAGCGGACCATTCAGACTCTGGAAGATATGCTGAGGTCTTGTGTGTTGTCCTGGAAGGGTAGTTGGGAGGATCAATTACCTTTGGCGGATTTTTCTTATAATGACAGTTTTCACTCTAGGATCAAAGCAGCTCCATTTGAAGTGTTGTATGGCCGTAAGTGCAGGTCGCCCCTTTGCTGGGAAGCGGTGGGCGAGAAGGCAGTCTTGGGACCGGATTGGGTCCAGAAGACGGTCGAGAGAGTGGCTTTGGTGAGACAGATTTGTTGGTCGCCTGAGTAGGCGTAAGAGTTATCTTGATGTGAGAAGGAGGGACTTGGAGTTTGCGGTGGGGGATCAGGTGCTCTTGAGAGTATCTCCTACCAAGGGTGTGGTGAGGTTCGGTACCAAAGGGAAGCTTAGCCCGAGGTACGTTGGACCTTTCACCATAATAGCGCGGATTGGGAAATTGGCTTACCGTTTGGATCTTCCTGAGGCTATGCGCGGAGTGCATAATGTGTTTCACGTGTCCATGTTGAGAAAGTACTTGCGAGACCCAGAAGTTCACATCGATCTAGAACCTTTGATTATTGAGCAAGATCTGTCCTTTGAGTCCAAGCCAGTGCGGATTCTGGAAAGGTCAGAAAAAGTGTTGAGAAACAAGACTTTGCTGTATGTCAAGGTGCTTTGGTCGCAGCAGACCAAGAGGGAGGCAACTTGGGAGTTGGAGTCTCGCATGCGCGAGCAGTACCCGGCGTTGTTCACGTCAGGTGCGTGTTTTTGCTAGTTGGTTGTTGTTGTTTCTTGTTGTGGGTGGAGTTAGAATTCGAGGTCGAATTCTGTTTAAGGTGGGTAGAATGTAATACCCCGGAACGATTTTTATTGTTTATTTATTTAATATAATAGAGGGGCGTAGAGAGAAAGATTAAAATAATTTGTTTATGAGGTTTTCTGAAAAGTTAAGGCAACTGGCCTGGCTTTGGCCCTGTGGGATTCTTTGGCCCAAGGGGAGGGAGGCCACCCTTTAAACCTAGCCTCCCCACCCTCGGCCTCCCCCCTGCGCCTCCACCCCAGTGCAGCCCAGCCCCAGCCCTCGCGCGCCACTGCCGCCCTTGCTTGCGCCGCCCAGCAGCCGCCGCCCCCGAGAACGCTTCCCAACTAAGTTTATTTAGATAATTTAATTATCTTTCCAAAAAGTCTGAGAACGCTTAATTTGGATTTACGTACTAGATGTTATGGATTTTGAAGTCATTTGTCGTGGATGGGCGATTTGGCCGAGGGAGTTGGGGAGTTAATTGAGATAAATTGTTGGGGTAATTGGGGTTGCTGATATTTTGTATCTAGAAACCCGTTATCGTTATGTTAGTAATTATTAATTAAATATTCAGGAGGAGAGCGGATTTGGGGTTGTGCCTTCTACGCGTTCTTCATTTTCTCTGGTTGAGGCAAGTATATTTATGATGTGAAAATATGTATGTTTATGGATTTCTTGAATTGTTTGGATGGTGGATGAATCATGATTGTTTAAATTGTGAGTTTGAGTAAGTGATGAATTGAGAATGCTATTTATGTTCTGTTTACATTATGGCATTTATGAGATTTGTTGATGCGTAGTATGGTGAATGCATGTTATCTTGTTGATACATTCACATATATGCATCATATTGAGAATTGTTGAAGTCTTGGTCATGTGGTGATCAAGATCGAGGTCCCCACACTTGCGGGTGTGGGCACTGGTCCCTGCACTGAGGGTGCAGGCATGGGTGTGCATTGACGGATGCACACCGCGTTACGGTAAAATGCGAAAGAGATGAGAAAGAGGAGCTTTTGATCATATTGCATAGCATGATGTTCTATGTTAATTGTTTAACTTGTCAGATAATGATCATTGTTTTTGATGTTGATATACTTGCTGAGTCGTTGGACTCACTCTTGCTGTTTGTTTATTTGTTTTAGGTACCAATGTGAGAATGGCATACATGGGATCAAAAGGGGATTAGTTACGTTGCACGTGCACTATTCCTTCAATAAGAAATAAAGACAGTCATGATAATCTTGTTGGCTTGTTAGCTTAATTGGTTCAGTTTATATTTCATCAGATTAAATGTAATAAAGACTTAGTACCATTTGATACTATCTTTCCGTTCATTATTTAGAACTTGTGCTATTCATGCTTGTCGGAACTGTTATTTCGTTAATAAACAAATGAGGTTATGCCAAAATTTTTAGGTAATTTATATTAGTTGTTGATATATTATGGATAGTTAGTAGCATTTCAGGCCTATGTTAGGCTAGGGTGTTACAAATAAAAATATCAAGCGAACGAATGAGACATGTTTCACAATAAGACAAAATTCCCACGAAGCGACCAACCTTGCAAATCAACAATGTTCCCAAGTAGCAAAATCATCTCAATAGTCCAAAAAACAACAATTGCTTCAAAGAACAGGTAGAGACCAATTGAAAATCCTCAACCACAATAAACCACGAATCCAAGATAAATTCATCCTCCACCACAGGATATGAATTGACCAAATTCAACTCAAGGAAGAGAGAGACTTTTCTAAAGGACTTATTCCTAACTTCTGAAATTAAGTTGCCCAAGAAAAGATCCCTCACCAATTCAATACCACGAATAATGCCATAAATTGGCCATGCCTATGGCCGCACCACGATCTCTATCTCTCGACATCAACTATCACCACACATAACAGTCATATAGTCAAATCATAGGCACCAAAAGATCATCTCATCACAAGTACAAAGTCAAACACTAGGCACATATTCAACTATGATAATCGACGGAAACGTAGATGCAATGCAAACCCCATTCCCACCTGCATTGCTTAGTGTGTCAAAATTAATATTTCATTAACCACGGACCTACAGCCCGCTCTGATACCAACTGTAACACCCCAGCCAAGCAATGGCCCGGAATGCTACCAAACTAGAAATAAAACAAGGATGAACTAAATACGCCATACAAAAATTCAGCAGAACCCCCTTTATTTACTGTCTAAATCAGGGGTTTCAACAGGCATTTTTAAAAGGAATGAATAACATCAAGCAATATAATCAATTTCTAGGCAAAACTGGATTAAGTTTACTAAAGCATTCATAATTATAATACTTAGATAAAGAACGTGAGCATCATAAAAGAATTCTAATCCTTTATTACAACTTAAATCCGACAATCATTAATCAACTACTACTTAAGTAATTGATGCGACTAGTATTTAATTTCCTTCCTTTCTTCCAATGTGGGTAGATCGTGTAAAGTGCAATAAGACTAATCTTTCCTTTTCCCCATGCATGCCGATCTCATAATGGTACCTAAAAAAAACACAACAACAGCAAACAACAAGAGTGAGTCCAACGATTCAGCAAATATAATAAATGGTAACAACAGCATACATGTACATCATACCATAAGAACCTCCAACAATTACTTACCAACACATGATAAGCATACATGTACATCATTCCAAAAGAACCTCCAACAATTACTTATGAACACATGATAAGCATACATGTACATCATTCCATACGAACATCCAACTGTCACTTCAAAACACATGCAATGCGATATGGTCAAAAATCTCTTTATCTCTTTCTCTTTTGCATTTTACCGGTAATGCAAAGTGTGCATCCGTCGATGCACACCCATGCCTGTACCATCTGGTACAGGGACCAATTGTCCATACTCCACAAGTATGGGACCTTTAGCCCGTCATGTCATCAACATGACGGGGACCTCGGCGCTTGGTCATCTCCTGATCAAGACTTTAATAAATCAACATGATGCATATGCGTGAATGTCTCAATAAATAAAACTTGCATCCACAATAACTATGCATCAGAAATACTCATGAACACTTTAAATTGCAATCGACCATAAACAGCATCAATACATCCTTACCACAACCATGAACACATATACTCATAATATAGATCAAACATCAACAATCCATCAAACATCAACCATCCTCACTATCAATTTTAAACCATCATTATACTTGCCTCCACCGCGAGAAAACAGGGGACGTGCAGAAGGTGCTGCCCCTGAGATCCGTCCTCCACCTGGATAATAATTATAATATTTGCTAAGACAACAGTAGAGGACCTTTGCCCAAATAAAAACAATCACGAACTAGTAAATTCGTCTAACTTGGTTCCAATCCCCAAATCCTACAGGTCATCCGCCCACTCTGTGGACAGTCAACTTCAACAATTCATATCTATTAGTAGAGGAATCCGAATGTGGTGTTCTTAGACTTTCTGGAAATATAATTAAATTATCTAACTAAACCTAGTTGGTGAGCCTTCCTGATTCGACCAGCTTCTAACCGTACCATCTAATTTTCTAGAACATCAATTTCACATCGGGTTCTCTGGACAGCGCACTATAACTGCCATAACTTTCACCCCGAGTGTCTGAATCATGATTTGTTGACCTTCCTGGAAAGCTAAGACAATTATCTACAACGTTCATAATATGGAGATCCTCTGATTCTCCTGTTTTCTAATCGCCCAAACAAATCTACCAAAAACGATGAAATCTCCGATCTGCGAGCATGTCCTACAAAAAATATAACTTCTGCTACAAAGGTCCGAATGACACGTTCTAGCACTTCATGGAAAGATAACATCGTCCTCTACAACTCTCTAGGAAAAGTCCAGATCTGAATTGTAACACCCCGGCCAATCAATGACCTGGAATGCTACAAAACTATTAACATAACAAGGGCAACTAATATTTATCTCACAAAATTTCGGCAGAACCTCCTTTGTTTATTGTCTAAAACAGAAGTTCCAACAAGTATTTTCAAATGGTATAAATAATAGTAAGCAATATAATCATTTCTAAGCAAAACTGGATTATGTTCGTCATCACATTTATAACAATAATACTCAAGTAAAGAATGGAAGCAATGTAAAAGAGTTCTAAGCTTTTATTACATTTTAAACCTGATAAACATTAATGAAATACCACTAGAGTTATCCAACAAATAGTGTTTAATGTTCTTTCTTTTTTCCATGGTGAATAGATTGTGCAAGTGCAACAAAACTAGTCCTTCTTTATCCCATGCATGCCGATCTCATGTAGGTACCTAAACAAACAACAATAACAACAACAACAAGAGTGAGTCCAACGACTCAGCAAGTATAATAAGTAGTAACAAGAATAAATATGAACATTGTTTCACAAGGTTATACATCAATCATATAAATAAACCATGCTATGCAATATGATCAAAAATATCTTTATCTCTTCTCTTTCGCATTTTACGGTGACGCGGTGTGCATCCGTCAATGCACACACATGCACGTACTATCCGTGCGGGGACCATTGCCCATACTCCACAAGTATGGGGACCTTTAGCCCGTCATGTCATCAACATGATGGAGACCTCGGCGCTTGGTCATCTCGTGACCAAGATTTCAACAAATCAGCATGATGCACATACGTGAATGTCTCAACAATTAAAACATGCATTCACAATATCTATGCACCAGAAATTCTCATGAACACTTTCAATTGCAATCGACCATAAACAGTACCAACAATCCATGATATAATCAAGATCACATATACTCATAATTTAGATCAAATATCAACAAATCAACAATCATCAATAATCCACACTATAAAGTTTAAACCATCATTATACTTGCCTTAACCGCGAGAAAACGGGGGATGAGCAGAAGGTGCGGCCCCTGGGTTCCGTCCTCCTCCTAAATAATAATTATAATAATTGCTAAGACAACAGTAGCGGATCTTTAGATAAAATAACAACACCCCCAAACTAACCCAACATGTTTAACTTGACTTAAACCTCAAATTCTTTCGGCCATCTTGTCCCCTTCTACGGACAGTCAACTTCAAAAATTCATAACTATTGGTACAGAAGTCTGATAGGGCGTTCTCAGACTTTCTGGAAAGATAATTAAATTATCTAACTAAACTTAGTTGGTGAGCCTCCCAATTCGGCCATCTTCTACCCGCACCATCCAATTTTCTAAAAACAACAGTTTCATATCGGGTTCTCTGGACAGCGCACTAAAACTATCGTAACTTTCAGCACGAGCGTCGGATTCAAGATTTCCTAACATTCCTGGAAAGCTACGGAAATTATCTACAACTTTCCTAATATGAAGATCCTCTGATTCTCCTGTTTTCTAGTCGCCCAAACCAATCTACCGAAACCCGACAGAATTTACTCCGATCTGCAGAACAGTCCTACTGGAAAAATCATAACTTTTGCTACAAAGGTCCGAATGATGCGTTCTAGTACTTCATGAAAATATAATGACGTCCTCTACAACTCTCTAGGAGATGTCCAGACCTGAATCCCCACGAATCTATTCCAAAACAACCATCTAACACAATCTGTTCTAGCAGTCCAGAATATCGACATTGCTAGCATAATTAAAATATACATCTACTTGGGGCAAAATAGGGATTACCCTTGATGAATCGACGTAGAACACGATGAACACCCCACGAACTCTACCTCTTCTCCTTTTCCTCTCTTTCCCTTCTTCTTCCCTTCCTCCGGATCCAATCGCCTTGCTGCGATTAATTTCCTTCTCCCGCTCGTCCGGCAGCGAATGGAGGTCTTGATCACCGGCAATGGGGAGAGGGAGGGGAGTCTTCTTGGGGCGCAAAGGCAGGAAAGGGCGCAAGGGAGAAGGCGGGGGAGGCGGTGCATGGAGTGGAGGGGCGGCGCAAGGGGTGGGGAGGGGTGGTTAGGGTTGGAGGGTGGGCGCCTCCCCTTCCCCCTTAGGCCAAAAATCCCACCTGGGCCAAGCCCCATGCCCAGGTTGTCCAGAAAATTCAGAAAAACCCCTCAAAGATTTGATATTTTATTCTTTCCCTTAAGGTCTCTCTCTTTATTAAATCACTTAACTGATGAATCTCTTCCGGGATATTACATTCTACCCACGAAACTACCCCAAAACAGCCGTCTAACACAATCTGTCCTAGCAGTCCAGAATATCGACACTGCAACAACTAGTAAAAATGCATCTAATTCGGAAACAACGGGATTACCCTTGACGAACCGATGTAGATTACGATGAACGCCATATGAACTCCTCCTCTTCTCCTTTTCCTCTTTTTCCCTTCCTCTTCCCTTCCTCTAGATCCAATCGCCTCGCTGCGATTGATTTCCTTCCTCCGCTCGACCGGCAGCGATGGAGATCTTTTTCACCGGCAATGGAGGAGAGGGGAGGGAGGGTCTCACTGGCGGCAAGGCGGGGAGGCGGTGCAAGGGGCAGGGGGAGGCAGCTGCGCAATGGGCAAGGGGAGGGGTGGCTAGGGTTGGAGGGGGGTGGCCGCCTCCCCCTCTTGGCCGAATTTCCACCTGGGCCAAGGCCCAGGCCCAGGTTGCTAGGAAAATTCAGAAAACTCCCTCAAAACTTGTTATTTTATTCTTTCTTTTAAGGTCTTTCTCTCCAATCAAACAATTATTTCTCGATAGACTTTTGGGATATTACAGTGGTCGAGGGCTTTAGAGTGTTTAGGGTGGTCGGTGGTTTGTAGTGGTCGTAGTCGAAGGTCGAAGGAAGTTGGAGACGACAGTGGTCGGGAGCAACTATGGCTGTGAGCGATCGTGGTCGAAAGCAGCGGTCGATAACAATGATCGGAAGGATTGGTCGAAAAGATTGAAGTGGTCAAACGGCTGCCGTGGTCGAACCCGGGTGCAGTCGAAAACAACAGTGGTCGAAAGCAAAAGTGGCAGAGATCAGAAGTGGCTGTCGTTGAATGGATTGTCGTGGTCGTGGGACCACACTGGTCGAATACGGTAGTGGTCGAAAGAGGCTTTTGTGGTCATGCGTTGTTGCAGTCGAGAGCGATGGTCGAAAGCTGTATGTGGTCGATAGTGCAGTGGTCGAAAGGATCGGAGGGTCAGGACTGGTCGATGGCATCTGAGACTACCGTAGTCGGAGAAGACCTTTATAGTCAAAAGATACAGAGACAAGTGCTGAGTACCTTAGCACAGAAAACGATAGGGTCAGAAGTTGGTCGACGACGAAAAATAAACAGCGTTGCGGCTCAATCGTCGACAGTTAAGGGGATCCAGCGGATTGGATCGGCGAAGGGCGACGACGGTGAAAGTGAAGGCGGTGGCGACAAAACGTGAAGAGTCCTAGGCTCACCAGAAAAGCTCGCCGGAGCTCGATTTAAGATCAGCATAGGAAGAATTCAATGCGAATAGTTTCAAGTGTACAAAAGCAAGAATTGAGGGCAGAAGAATGCAAACAAGAGATTTTCGAAAAGTATTTATAGGCTTGGAAAAAGGAATGGACGAGAGGTGGTTTGCCGAATTTATGGATGGTGTAGTGGTGCACGATCGCGATTGATGACCAGGTTTAAAGGCGGGGAAAACCGACGCATGAAGTGGAGACTGATGAGGCTTTCAAAGGCATCAATTGCTACGGTTAATCAGGAAGTAACAGCTGGCTAAAAAGAGTTTGGAGGGTCATCCATGGCGATAGCTGGAGATGGAGGAAGGAAAGGAAGGAGAGATGGGGAGGCGGTGGCGATGATGCCAGGTGGCAGAGGGAATGGAATCGGGACCAGCCACGAGGTAGCCCGAGAAAAAGGGAGAGGCTTTAATTGATTTTCTTTCCAAACAAGAGCCAGAAGATTCAAATAATTTTAGAAAATAGGCAAATAAAAATTCCAAAATTAACACTTGATTTTATTTTAAATTAAATTTATTTTATTTTTTATTGAAAATTTTAAGATAAACAGTTGGGGTGTTACAGCAAAACCATAGATGAACACATTGATTATATTAAACAAGTTCTAGAAGTGCTTAGAAGTGAGAATTTGTATGCTAATATTGATAAATGCACTTTTTGTACCGAAAAAGTTATGTTCTTAGGCTATGTTATTTCTAGCCAAGGCATTGAGGTAGATGAATGTAAAACTAAAGCAATTAAGGATTGACGTACACCTACGAATGTTAGTCATATCAGAAGCTTTCATGGTCTTGCTAGCTTTTATCATCATTTTGTTAATGATTTCAGCATCATTGCTGCCCCATTAAATGAATTGACTAAAAAGGGTGTTGTATTTGAATGGGATACTTCACATGAAAAAGCTTTTCAAGAACTAAAGAAACGATTAATTGAAGCACTATTGCTTACTTTGTCTGATTTCACTAAGACTTTTGAAATTAAATGTGATGCTAGTGGAATAGGTATTGGTAGTGTTTTAATACAAAAAGGAAAACCAATAGCATACTTTAGTGAGAAACTAGGACATGCTCAATTGAACTATTCTATGTATGATAAAGAATTGTATCATTTGGTGCGTGTGCTTGAAACTTGGCAACATTATCTTTGGCCTAAAGAATTTGTCATCTACTTTGATCATGAAACTTTGAAATATTTGAAAAGTTAAGCTAAACTGAGCCATAGACATACTAAGTGGGTAGAATTCATTGAAATTTTCTCATATGTTGTTAAATACAAAAAAGAAAAAGAGAATGTGTTAACTGATGACTTATCTAGAAAGAATCTATTTTTAACTCAATTGAAAGTAAAGGTATCCGAATTAAAGAGCTCGAAAGATTTATATATTTCGGACCATGAATTTTCATAACCATATTCAAAATGCAAAGATGGCAAAGGATGGGACAAAATCCATGTTCATGATGGGGTTCTTATTTCATTGTAACACCCCAGGATCCACAATACCCTGGGATGCTACTAAAACTGCTCTACAACTAGCCAATTTACAAGATAAATTAAACTGACAACATTTAATTAACAGGATAATATAAGTTGAAGCATTATCAACTAGTAAATAACAGAATAACGAGAACAATTTAATATTCATAATCAACTTAACAATAATAACCAAAGGAACAATTCCAAGTTCAACATTAATAAGGAGAAACATTCATCAATATGATAACTAAGCAAAGAATTAGAATTCTTTCTACTCTATTTCAGCATTAAGATTATCATCCAAGTGCATCTGTGCGGTGCCACCATACCCTTCCCAATGCATGCTCAAGGTCCACCTGTAGGGAGGGGGAAGCAAGGGTGAGATAAAAATCTCAGCAAGCAAACAGTTTAACAAGTTATTCAAACTACAAACAATTATAAATCATCATTTATAATTCCATACAACTGCAACCACAATTCATGTCCATAATTATTAATCACCACAAACTTCCATGAATCATACCTCTTCAATTTCAGATTAAATTGGCATATAAATGCAGTCATTTTATCCACAATTATATGCAAATGAAATATTTAATCTTCCATAACTACAATAGATTAATCATCAACATTTATTCTTCCATAATAACAATGTTTATATCCTCAACCTCAAATTACCATCAATGACAATAAGACATATGTATGATCACCTCACTACTTTATTAATTCTCACATCCACAATTGCTATCAACAATTAACACTAGAGAAAAGAATCTCATGCCACAACCTCAACCCTTACCATACACAAGGGACGAATCTCATTCCACGACCATATCCACAATCCTCATACCACAAGTAGCTCACATGAGCCAATTCCACATTACAACTAGAAAGTTGTATATTCCACAAAATAACATCACCCCAATATGTTGCATATGTATGCAAATGAATCTTTCCACAATGCAATGCATTTGAATGCTTCATGCTATGCTTCATGCTATGCTCCACATCACTCTTGCTAGGGCAGGAATTGTAGTTCATCGTATTACGGCAATATACGATGCTTCCGCGGGCGAAGAGGTGCATCGACACGGTAATATACAATGTTTGACTTGCATGCGGTCGCGGCTAAGTGCGGCGACATCCACATATGCAAATGACATGATATGACATGAATGATATGATAATTTATAAATCTCATTAATTCATCCACAAGGAGCATTATCATGCTCTCAATATATCCACATCCGCCACATATTAATTTCATGTCCACATTATAACATTAAGCAAGAATTCCACATGTCTACTAGCAGATTATCAACATATCAATGGATAAATACTTGCTACCATCTCCACAATTAAAAAAAATCATGCAATCATGGCATAATGTATCAAATTAAGATAATAATGTAAATTTCAAGTAGAAGAAATAACAAGTTAAACGGTAGCAACAACCGCTACATTCACTTGCCTCAATTCCGACGAAGCGAAGTACAATAAAGATCAAGAGCGCTCAAGGACAAGACCACCTGTCCATAAGACAACTCTCAGCACACAACCACAGCATACAAGCACGACATAAATATATAAAACATCGCTAGAAACCCGAACCCGCACACACACCTCACCGCTCCACAATTCAATGAATTTCTCTCCGCAGCAGCGCTGCTTCACAATTTAGTATCTTTACAAATATAGATCAAAAAACAACAAATGATACCTCTCTGGATTCATGACTTAAAAAGCTACAATTTTCATGTAGAACTCATATTTTTATTCGGATCATAACTAGATGTAATTTAATGCCTAAAACAGAGGAAGAACTCTGTTTTGGCAGATTGGACAGCAGTATTCAAACGCGTGCCAACATCACCGAGGTCTAAAAATTATGAAATTTATACAAAAGATAGATCTCTACATTATCCACAACTTTCTCAATTACGGCCATGTCTAGAAAATTCGTTTACTAGTTTTAATCTCCGGATTACCGTCGGACTGTACCAATCTGTCCACCTAACGGACAGCGGTATTGCCGACTCCGTATCTCCCAGATCCCACGGTAGCAAAACTGGAAAAAACTACAGGAGATGCATATGGAAGTCCCATACAACTTTTCTTTTGGGAAGACCCGCAGGAAAATTGGCTTACTATTTTTAATATCCGGATTGCCGTCGGAGTGTACCAATCTGTCCGTCTGACGGACAGCGGTATTGCCGTCTCCGTATCTCCCAGATCCCACGGTAGAAAATTTTGGAAAAATACAGGAGATACATATGGAAGTCCTCTACAAATTTTTGTTTGAAAATTCGTTTACTATTTTAAATCTCCGGATTACCGCCAGACTGTACCAATCTTTCCGCCTGACGGACAGAGGTATTGCCGATTTCGTATCTCCCATATCCTACGGTAGAAAAATTTGAAACAAATACAGGAGATACATCTGGAAGTCCTATACAACTTTCCTTTTGGGAAGACCCACAGGAAAATTCGTTTTCTAGATCAAAACTACGCGACAAGTCGCGGCGCTAATCGATCTAAAAGCGATCGTCTAATCTCTAATCGGGCATTTGATCTATTATCTACCAACAAATTTCATGCCAAGAACCTTAATTAATCCATAAAATAGAGGATTTGGGATGGGAAAAAATTACCTAGATGAAGAAATTTTCCCAATCTTTTCCTCCTCTTCTTCTTCTCCTTCCTTCTCCTTCTCGTCCGTCTCCTTCTCCTTCTCCTTCCTCTCTTCCCTTTCTTTTCTTCCTTGGCACCATGGCAGCGGCAAGGGGGGAGAAGGGGTGGCGCCCAAGGGGGTGGTGGCGGCTGGTTTGGGGTGGAAAGAGGGGAGGGGCCAAGGGAGGGGGTTCATAAAGAGGGGTGCTAGGGTTTGGGAGGGGGTACGGGCCCCCATTTGGGCTGACTGGCCCAAAGCGGCTGGCCCACTCCTCCAGACAGCCCAAAACATTCAAATTAATTATTTAATTTATTTAATTCATTTTACAATGTTCTACAATTTATATTTTCCCTTCCTGTGATTTACCGAAAAACCGGCGATTCCACGATTGATTTAAAAACTTGCGACGTAACGGCGTTCGGGATATTACATTCTCCCCACCTTAAAAGGATTCGTCCTCGAATCTCGCTCCTCAACCACAAAACAAGAGAACAGCAAAGAAAAGAGCAATGAAGGAAAGATCCACCAAAAGAAAGAGCATCCCAAGGATAGAACATCCCAAGGGAATCACAACTACGGGTTATCACTCGTCTCGAAGTACTCGGATCCTTCTTCTGCATTTGAACTTCAAGTTCCCAAATTACCTCCGCTCGGACTGACTCGTCTAGAGGGCCTCCACAACAGCTCCGATAAGTCCACGACACGTGCCGGTCAACACCGAGCACTCGCAACTCTTTTGTCGGCTCTGAGCGGCCAACAAATCATGCCGTTCTCACAAAAATTCCCCACCACAACTATGAAGCCACTTATCTAATACCATCCTCTTTCTTAGAATATTTTTCTCTATATATTATAATCGGGATAATACATTGTACCCCTTATAAAGAATTCAACCACACATTCCACTCATAACATTACTTGAAGCACAAACAATAACTGTTACAAATGTAACACAACCACAAGAACAATGAAGCATTCTCAAGCAACACACTAGCAACCATCTTTCCTTCAAAGGACCACGGTCCAAATCAAAGAATTCACAATAAAACCATTCACACTCTCCAAATAGACATTTGGAGAAACCACACTGCACAAGCCAAGAGTGAAAATCACTCGACAGACCAAAATAATCATTTTCTTTTCCTAACTGGAAAAGAATACACCACAACATATATAAACTCAATTTGCAGATGACCTCTGCCAGTAACACACAGTTTAAACAAGAATCAAGTGAGCATATTACTACTCGAGATATTATTAATTTCTCAATCCATTCCCCTTCAAAAATTAATTTCCTTGAACCAAGGATTTCCAAATCATCGTCCAACACACCAACTAAATGCCATATACCTCTTAAAAGACTTTGCAACCCAAATAGATTACCCCTTTCTTGGAGAGGCAAAACAAAAAGTAAATTCCAGCACAAAGGAAGATGTTATCATCCGCAATAAACACAAGACCAGAAGAAAATAGCAATAAATCTTGGACAACAAAAGATAAGATCACAGCTGAAGGCACATGCCTCCTCGAGAAGAAAAATATCAAATCTCAACCAATAAGAATATAATATTGCCATTCGAGCTCAAGAAGCTCTTATGCGGCAAAAATATTGCCATTTGAGCTCAAGTAACTCTTATACAGCGAGAATAAGAAGTCAAACACACCTCAAAAAATGCACAACTTGACTTTAACCTCCAATACTTTTACCACACTCTTTCTTTTAATAAAGAGGATAACTTTCTTTGATTACGGTATCACCTTGACAATTCCAACAAGAGAATTGAAGGCCACAACGCATTAATCCCTCAAGAACTAATAAAACCTCTCAACACGATACTTTGCTTAAAATATTTCCAGCTACCACATAAGTCATGAGATCAAAAGATCGCGCACACAAATCTCAAATCTTTTGATTTAAATAGTATCATGGAAGTTAATCAAATTCTTTTATTTATAGAATATTCAATATTATCATCACAACCACATACTGACCATCATGCTATCATCAGAATAATACATTCTTAAAAAGCATCATCATATCCACAAATCCCTTCATAAACTTTTTTAAAAGAAACACAGGAAATCACTTCATCATGTTTCTAATATCTTAAACAAGATTGCAACTACTTGATCTAGGAAAACCTAGTGCATAAGCCACATAATAGAACAAAGCTCTTAAACAAGCTGATACTAGAATATGACAATCTCACAAAACATGCTAGTATAAATCTCTTATTGGATTTCATATTTTCAATTCTTATTGATGTTCAACTCTAATTTAGCACAAATTAATTGTACTCTAGTCATTACTAGCAATAATTGATTATTATTTTATCATAACAACATTCATGATCCTAACTCCGTTTTACAATCATAAAACAATCATGAGCATAAATTCAGTATCCTACCTTACGTTCAGAAATTAGAACGAAATGACTTTAAACTTCAATAATACCAGCTTTGTGAGACAAGATTCTACAAGTCAATACATCAACCTTCATCTATTTCTTTATACATATTTCAACAATCTAACATGATGAAAGATAGATGAAAACAGCAACTGTACGTGCTCATAAAGTAGCTAAAATAAAGATATATTAAAGGTTAATATTACCAAGGCAATATTCCAACATCTCCTTACTTAATCATTCCAAACGGTCAAATTAAAGACAAAGATAATTTAATTTATCCAACATGATAGAAATTCAAGCAATCATAATAATCATTCTAATTCTCTTTGCACACTCCTCGATAACTTCATGAGTTCTAATCATGAATAGACAAATTCTTAATCATAGTTCTTCTAGAAACTATTACAAGGCAATATCACATTAATCAACTACACTTCCAAGGATGCTAATTGAAATTAATTATGCACCACGCTAACATCTCAACTTGATAATTCATACCTTATGAATTAATTTATATGATTACCACTTTCCACTTAAGCATAGCAAAACACCATAAAAGATTTTAACACTCTCTTTCAGAAAGGAGTGAAAATAAACTTCAACACTCAAAATAATCTAAAAGAAATACATAGATCCAAGGCTTTAACATATTAATAAGTTTGCAACACAAAACTTTCATTAATAAAAATACCAAGCGAACCAATGAGTCATGATTCACAACAAAACAAAACTCCCGAAGGGAACGTCCTCACAAATCAACAATATGCACAGGTAGCAAAAGTATCTCATTAGTTCGGAAAGAAACAATAGCTGCTTAAGGAACAGGTAGAGACCAATTGCATACCCTCAACTGCAAGAACCACAAACTCAAAAGAAATTCATTAACTGCAAGAGGCCAAGAATTGGCCAAAATCAACTTAAGGATAATAGCAACTTTTCTAAGAAAATTACCCGCAACATCTGCAATTAAGTTACTTGAGGTAACTACATTGCTATCCCCATACTACAAACAGTGAAATAATCTGGCAAAGCCAAAACAGCACAAACAACATCTACATCTTAACATTGACTATTCTCACTCCTAACAGTCATAGGAGCAAATCATAATCATACAAGATTATCAATAAGCATACAAGATTATCTCATAATGTAAAATAACAATACAACATGTCAAAAGCATAAATGCAATGCTTGACCCATCCCATCCTACTGTGCACCAGTGTATCAATTTAATAGTTTAATTACCACGGACCTAAAGCCCGCTCTGATACCAACTGTAACACCCCAGGATCCACAATACCCTGGGATGCTACTAAAACTGCTCTACAACTAGCTAATTTACAAGATAAATTAAACTTGCAACATTTAATTAACAGGATAATATAAGCGGAAGCATAATCAACTAGTAAATAACAGAATAACGAGAACAATTTAATATTCATAATCAACTTAACAATAATAACCAAAGGAACAATTCCAAGTTCAACATTAATAAGGAGAAACATTCATCAATATGATAACTAAGCAAAGAACTAGAATTCTTTCTACTCTATTTCAGCATTAAGATTATCATCCAAGTGCATCTGTGCGGTGCCACTCTACTCTTCCCAATGCATGCTCAAGGTCCACAGCAGGGAGGGAAGCAAGGGTGAGATAAACATCTCAGCAAGCAAACAGTTTAACAAGTTATTCAAACTACAAGCAATTATACATCATCATTTATAATTCCATACAACTGTAACCACAATTCATGTCCATAATTATTAATCACCACAAACTTCCATGAATCATACCTCTTCAATTTCAGATTAAATTGGCATATAAATGCAGTCATTTTATCCACAATTATATGCAAATGAAATATTTAATCTTCCATAACTACAATAGATTAATCATCAACATTTATTCTTCCATAATAACAATGTTTATATCCTCAACCTCAAATTACCATCAATGACAATAAGACATATGTATGATCACCTCACTACTTTATTAATTCTCACATCCACAATTGCTATCAACAATTAACACTAGAGAAAAGAATCTCATGCCACAACCTCAACCCTTACCATACACAAGGGACGAATCCCATTCCACGACCACATCCACAATCCTCATACCACAAGTAGCTCATATGAGCCAATTCCACATTACAACTAGAAAGTTGTATATTCCACAAAATAACATCACCTCAATATGTTGCATATGTATGCAAATGAATCTTTCCACAATGCAATACATTTGAATGCTTCATACTATGCTCCATATCACTCTTGCTAGGGTAGGAATTGTAATTCATCGTATTACGACAATATACGATCCTTCCGCGGGCGAAGAGGTGCATCGTATTACGGTAATATGCGATCTTTGTCAGACTGATCGCGCGCTAAGTCGGCGACATCCACATATGCAAATGACATGATATGACATGAATGATATGATAATTCATAAATCTCATTAATTCATCCACAAGGAGCATTATCATGCTCTCAATATATCCACATCCGCCACATATTAATTTCATGTCCACATTATAACATTAAGCCAGAATTCCACATGTCTACTAGCAGATTATCAACATATCAATGGATAAATACTTGCTACCATCTCCACAATTAAAACAAATCATGCAATCATGGCATAATGTATCAAATTAAGATAATAATGTAAATTGCAAGTAGAAGGAATAACAAGTTAAACGGTAGCAACCACCGCTACATTCACTTGCCTCAATTCCGACGAAGCGAAGTACAATAAAGATCAAGAGCGCTTAGGGACAAGACCACATGTCCATAAGACAACTCTTAGCACACAACCACAGCATACAAGCACGACATAAATATATAAAACATCGCTAGAAACCCGTACCCACACACACACCTCTCCGCTCCACAATTCAATAAATTTCTCTCTGCAGCAGCGCTGCTTCACAATTTAGTATCTTTAAAAATATAGATAAAAAAATAGCAAATGATACCTCTCTGGATTCATGACTTAAAAACCTACAATTTTCATGTAGAACTCATATTTTTATTCGGATCACAACTAGATGTAATTTAATGCCCAAAACAGAGGAAGAACTCTGTTCTGGCAGATTGGACAGCAGTATTCAAATGTGTCCCAACAACATCACCGAGGTCTACAAATTATGAAATTTATACAGAAGCTAGATCTCTAAATTATGCAAAATTTTCTCAATTACGGCCATGTCCAGAAATTTTCTCAAAGTTTCTCAATTACCGTCGGACTATACCAATCTATCCGCCTGACGGACAGCGGTATTGCCGACTCCGTATCTCCCAGATCCCACGGTAGAAAATCTGGAAACAAAATACAGGAGATGTATACGGAAGTCCCCTACAACTTTTATTTTGGGAAGACCCGCAGGAAAATTCGCTTACTATTTTTAATATCCGGATTACCGTCGGACTGTACCAATCTGTCCGCCTGACGGACAGCGGTATTGCCGTCTCCGTATCTCCCAGATCACATGGTAGAAAAATATGGAAAACATACAAGAGATACATATGGAAGTCCTCTACAACTTTCCTTTTGGGAATACCCGCAGAAAAATTCGTTTACTATTTTAAATCTCCGGATTACTGCCGAACTGTACCAATCTGTCCGCCTGACGGACAGAGGTATTGTTGACTCCGTATCTCCCAGATCCCACAGTAGAAAAATTTGAAAAAAAATACAGGAGATACATCTGGAAGTCCTCTACATCTGGAAGTCCTCTACAACAAGCCGCGCGGCACGAATCGATCAAAAAACAGTCAGCGTCTAATCTCGAATCGGGCGTTTGATCTATTATCTACCAACAAATTTCGTGCCAAGAACCTTAATTAATCCATAAAACAGAGGATTTGGGATGGGAAAAATTACCTAGATGAAGAAATTTTCCCAATCTTTTCCTCCTCTTCTTCTTCTCCTTCCTTCTCCTTCTCCTCCTTCTCCTTCTCCTTCTCCTTCCCTCTTTCCTTTCTTTTCTTCCTTGGCACCACGTCAGCAGCAGGGGGGGCGCCCAAGGGGGTGGTGGCGGCTGGTTTGGGGTGGAAAGAGGGGAGGGGCCAAGGGAGGGGGTTTATAAAGAGGGGTGTTAGGGTTTGGGAGGGAGTACGGGCCCCCATTTGGGATGACTGGCCCAAAGCGGCTGGCCCACCCCTCCGGACAGCCCAAAACATTCAAATTAATTATTTTAATTTATTTAATTTATTTTACAATATTCTACAATTTATATATTTTCCTTCCATGATTCTCAAAACCCATGATTCGCGATTGATTTAAAAACTTGCGCCGTAACGGCGTTTGGGATATTACATTCATGCTAACAAATTATATGTTATAGATTCGTCCGTAAGTTTGCTTTTATTGCAGGAATTTCATGCAGGCGAATTGATGGGATACTTTGGGAGAGAAAAGACCTTCATGATGTTGAGTGATCGCTTCTATTTGCGATCACTTTGGGAGAGAGGTTTGTACAGTGATGTGTGATACGCCATAAAGCGAAATCTAAACTTAATCCACATAGTTTATGTACTCCATTTCCTGTTTCCAGTGCACCTTGGGAGGATATTAGTATGGACATTGTTTTAGGATTGCCTAGGACTAAGAGGGGAAGGGATTTAGTTTTTTTAGTTGTGGATAAGTTCTCTAAAATGATATATTTTATTCTGTGTTACAAAAACGATGATGCATCGTATGTAGCTGACCTATTTTTCAGGGAAAATGTATGATTGCATAGCATGCCAAGGACAATTGTTTCAAACCACGATGTCAAATTCATGAGCTATTTTTGAAAGACTTTGTGTGCTAAGCTTGGGATAAAGTTGTTATTCTCAATAACTTGTCACACACAAACGGATGGACAAACAGATGTGGTGAATAGAACACTTTCAATGCTATTATGAACGATGATCAAGAAGAATCTCAAAGAGTGAGAAGATTGCTTGCTACATGTGGAGTTTGCATACAACAGGGCGATACGTTCTACTACTCAATTGTGCCCATTCAAGGTGATGTATGAGTTTAAGCCAATCACACCACTTAATTTGCTACCACTGCCACTACATGAACATGCCAATATGGAGGCGTCATACATGCTGAATATGTAAAGAAGATTCATGCACATTACTATGCTGAGAAGGCGAACAAGTCAAGAAAGAAAATGTTGCTTGAATTGAGTGACTTGGTTTGGGTGCAACTACGCAAAGAACACTTTTCGGATAAGCGTAAGCCTAAGTTGATGCTTCGAGGAGATGGTCTATTCACAGTAGTCAAAAAGATCAATAACAATGCATATAAGATAGAACTTCCGAGTGATGATTACGTTGTGAGTTTGAGAGACCATGTGGAGGTCATCCCGTTGTGTATGATGAGTAATTGACATCGTTTACGAAAAGTCGAGTTTGAGTCGGTTGGTTCGGACCTTGACGTTGCGTGGCGTAACGGGCTCGGTCGGACTCGGTCAAACTTGGTCGTATGGGTTTAGGATGCATATTCTGATGACTCGACAGGTTTGATCTCTGTTTACGCTTTCATGTATCGAGCGGTGCTATTTGACGTGTTTCTTGTTTGTGTGGCTGCAGGACGTCGAGGCGGAGTCGTGGCGAGACACGAGGTGACCGGACTAGGCGCGGTGGCGCCGAGGTCGAAGCGGTCGTGATGTGTCGAAGACGGCGTGGACTCGGCGTGGTTGCTGAGCGTCTTGCGAGGCAAGGAGCGGAAGCTTCCGGAAGGTGCGGGGGGGCGGCGGAATTTCGCAAACCGCAAAAGCGGGAGCGGGCGCCGTTGGATTTAGCGGGCGTAACGGGGCGGAGACCCGTTAGCCAAGGCTATAAATAGAGGAGAGGGGTTGCATGCCTCCTCATGCCTTCTAGAATGGATTAGGGTTTCAATTGAGTCAAAAGAGGCTTTAGAAGTTTGTTTGCTTTTAAGCTTTAGTTGTTGGGAGAGAGCAGGGGGCAAGGGAGTGTCCAGGTGCTCACAAATGTGTTGTGAGACTTGTCTCCTGCGTGAGAGTCTAGAGTAGTGCCCTGTTCTTGTGTTCTCCTCTTTTGGTTCTTGTGTTGTAGTCTTGAGAGATGGAGAGAATGAGAGGGGTTTGATTTCTTCATGTAATTTCCTTTCTTGCACAATTGTACAGGCGTATGGGAACTCATCTTTGATCCTTGCTTTAATTAAAGAATAAAATTTCTGATGTCTTTTCTGAAGATGGCTCTCTGTTCTTGGTTTTTGCATTTCTAAGTTTTGGAGCACTTCTTGATTTCCTTTGCGAGTTGGCTTGAAACTTGATATTTAGAGCCCTATGGCTATTGCTAACATATCCTCAAAGTTTCATGTCCAAAAGTTCAAAGGTTGAAGAGAAATTTAAATTTTACTCTCTCTGTTTGAAGTTATCTCAAAAACTAGGGTTTCGGTTTGTTTTTTATTTCCTTTTGTGAGATTGCATGAAACTTGATATCTAGAGTTCTTAGACTCTTGAGAAGATATCCTCAAAGTGTCATGAACAAAGGATCAAAGACTTGAGTGAAATTTGATTTTTGGGGATTGCTCTGTTTGTTTTCAGTTCTTACCCCAAGTCTGAAATTCTTGGCTTTGGATTGGATTTTCTTGGTCTCCTAGGATCTTCCAGCTATTGTGGTCATTATCTAGCTGTTCTGAGCCAAAAGGATCAAGGAGGGACCTCAATTTTCTCTGGTATTCAAAATCTGCAAAGTCTGCATCTTGATGCTATTTTGATTTCTCGCATCCAGTTCCCCGACAAAGAACCTACCGCTATTTCAATTTCTTCTTCTTCTTTGTTTTTGCTTGCTGTTCGGTCAGGAAAAACAGCAATCTGCTGATTCTTTCTAATCTGCATCTCTACTGTTTGGTTCTGCATTGCAGTCAGGTTTCGGCACCAAATTCAGATTGCACAGTTTTAGTTTTGCTGCAGAATGAGCATTCCCTGTTTTCAGCAAAGGAGACACTGTGCAGTTTCAGTTTCTGGCTGCAATCAGTAGGTTCAGTTTTTTGTTCACTTGCTGCTGCCGAACTGCTTCTTTCTCTTCAATTATCAGCTCCTTTAGTCTGCATTTTCTGGTAGATGTTTTGCTGCAGTTTTTCAGCAGTTTCTCTCTGCTGTTTTCAGTTAGCGACTTGTCCAGTTTTCACTCACAGTTTGCAGTTCAATTTTTGATCAAAGTGTTGCTCTGCATTGAGACTTCATTTCAGTTTTCGGGCTGCAGTATTTAGCATCGTTTTCTTGCCGTGGCAGTTGTTTTGGTGTGTCGTGGCAGCAGTCTTCAGTACTCCTCTCGGCTGGCAGCAGAAATATCGTTTTGCTTGCCGTGGCAGCCGTAGCAGTTGATTTGCTGTGTTGTGGCAGCCGATTTCCTAGTATTTGCTGCCATGAAAATGCTTTGAGCACAATGCCTGCCGTGACAATATTTTGCTGCTGTTTTCTCTGCCATAACCTTGGTTCGAGCTCAGTTGTCTTAATCTTGTTAGCGCTCGTTCCTTTTCAACTTCATAGCTACCATAGCTATCGGAGTTAAGTTTTTTTCCTGAATACCTTGGGGGTCGACTTTTAAAAGGCACCATTCACCCCCTTCTGTTGCCATTTCCGATCCTACAATTGGTATCAGAGCTGGTTAGCTCTTTTCTATAGATCTTAACCGGTCTGCGAGCCATGGCGACAGACAAGTATTCCACCAGCCACCCATCTTGATGGCTGGATTACCCTTCGGAAAAGCCGAATGGAAACTTACATCCGTGCTCGGGGTATGCCATCCGGCGGAAGGTGAAGATTCGGTTTGTTGTTCTGCCGATGAGAACATCAATGTCGGGAATATGGCTGATGTTGAGGCGAATGCAAAGGCAAGGAACATCATCATTCAGGGTTTGAGCAGAAGCGAGTTCGATCGCATCTTTCACAATGTATACCATGAGGGCACCACCCAGATCAAGACGGTTCGACAGGACCAGTTCAAGCGTGAATCTGATGAAATTCGAGATGCTTGCCGGAGAGTCCCTTGACGAGTGTTTTCGCGTTTTCACAAAATTTTGAGCAACCTCCGAGCCGTCGGTCTCACATACTCCGACTCGGATAACGCTCGACAAATCCTTTCTGCACTTGATCTTCGGGTTTGGGAGATGAAGGTGACTACCATCAAGGACACCACGGACCTCTCGACCCTGACCCTTGACGCGCTTTACTCGCGCCTCAAGACTCACGAGATTGACATAGTCTCTCGTCGGTCGAAGTCACAGTCGATGGCGCTAGTCACCGATCCCGCTTCTGGATCTTCTTCTGCTGAGCCGTTGTGCGGATTCTCCTCGCCGCTCTCGTGACATAGCGGCGATCGGTTAGAGCGACTTGCGGATGAACAGCTAGCCCTCCTAGCACGGAGATTTTCTCATGCTTACAAGAGGAGGAGGGATGGAAAAGAGGAGGACCCGTGATTTGTTTGAGTGTGGTGGCCCCAACCACATCCGAGCAAACTGTCCCAAGCTTGGGAAGGGTAAAGGTGACTTCGGCGGTTCGGGCAAGAACGACTACATTGATAAGAACCGCAACTCAAGCCCTCAAAGACCGGTCCAAGGCAAGAAGAAGTTCGCAACCGGGAAGGCGAAGAAGCTCTTCCACCGCGTCCTCACCACCTTCGACGACCTCGACCTCAGCGAGGTAGAGGGATGGAGCGACGACGACGGGACGGGGGACCAAGAGCCCAAGGATGGCGGCAACGACTTCTCGGCATGTGCTTCATGGCCCTTGAGGCGAGATCGTGACAATGAGCTCTACTCGACTCGGACGAGGTATGTCCCACCCACGATCAGCTCAATCATGCTTTTCTTAAGCTAGGTGGTTTTCATGCTAGAGCTAAGTCTAGGTGTACCGAGTTAGAGAAGGAAGTAGATAGCCTGTCACGGGAGCTTACTTCACTTATATCTGTTCCCTCCCGTGACGACTGTGATACATGCATTGCCTTGCTTGGAGACATGGAGAAACTAAGGACCTCGCATGATAGTCTGTCCTCGGAACTTGACATTCTTAAGGTGGATAACATTAGTCTTCTTGCTGAGCTTGAGATGAGTAGGGTAGTTCCTGTTTCATCCTCTACTGTTGAGACTATTTCTTGCACCTCATGTGAGGATAAGGACAATGCTTTTAGAGGTCTTTATACCATGTTGCTCGATCTGCCGAGACTTGTGAAAATTGCAATAACTTGAAACCGAACCTAAAGCAGGCGGATCATAAAATTCTTGAGTTGCATGCTTCTCTACTTGAGCCTATTATTTCTTGCACAAACTGTCCTAAGTTAGCTCTTGAACTTGAATCGTCTCAAAAGCAGTTTCAAGAAATGATTGACTACAATAAGAAAATGGCTCAGTATGCTTCTAAGGCCCCTGTTAGCTCACCATGCAAAGATTGTGATAAACTAAAATCTGATTTGACTGCTTTAGATGAGAAATGTGTGAAGCTAACTAAGGACCTTCTAGAAAATCACATCCTCCTTGTGCTTTTCGTCTTTGAGGTGTTGCAAAGGATAAGGACATGGTAGAGGCGTTTAGGAAGAGTTACGAGAACCAAATGGCTAGGATTAGGGCTGCACCTGTGTGTCTGCGAAGCCCTCAAGGTTGAGGTGGCCGTGCATAAGGAAAAATGCGCACGTGCTATTCGCTCTTCTTCTGTTGGTTCTTCTTCCTCTCCTCCTGCTGTTCTTTCTTCTTCTACCTGCTCCTCTTGCACCTCTCTCTTTCGGGAGTGTCAGTACCTTATGAACACTCTCGAGAAATTTGTAGGAGGTAAGAAGAAACTCAATCTTATTCTAGACCAATCAAAGATTTGCAAGTTCAAAAAGGGTCTAGGATATGATCTCCGTGAGGATGTGAGAAAACATCCACCTGTCGTGCTCGGACCGTAGCCGCGGTGTGTTTGAGGTCAAGCCAAGAACAAGAAAGTTCAATTTAAATCGTGGGCTTTGTCCAAGGTTTCGGCAAGAAGGTGATTTCACCGTAGCTTGACCCCTCGTAAGGCGAAGTATCATTGTGAGAGACCATGTGAGGGTCATCCCATTGTGAGTGATGAGTAATTGACGTCGTTTCTCAAAAGTCGAGTTTGAGTCGGTTTGTTCGGACCCAGACGTTGCATGGTGCAACGGGCTCGGTCGGACTTTGGTCAAACTTAGTCGTATGGGTTAGGATGGATATTCCATTGTTGCGACATGTTTGATCTTGCTAATGCTATTTACGCGTTCATGTATCGAGCGGTGCTATGTGACGTATTTTCTTGTCGTGTGTTGCAGGACGACGAGGCGAGTCGTGGCGAGACACGGTGGACCGGACTAGGCGCGGTGGCGCCGAGGTCGAACGGTCATGAGGTGTCGAAGGCGGCGTGGACTCGACGTGTTGCGGGCGTGCGAGGCAAGGGCGGAAGCTTCCGGAAGGTGCGGGGGGCGGCGGGAATTTCGCAAGGTGCACAAGCGGAAGACGGCTCCGTTAGGGTTTAGCCGCGAACGGGTTGGAGACCCGTTAGCCAAGGGCTATAAATAGAGGTTGGGGCTGCATACCCCTAGGACATGAGCTTATTCATATCTTTGTGTGTGTTGTGTTCCTCCCAAGAAGCTTGTGAGGCTCTTGGTGTTCTTGAGGATTGAGAGGAGAGGATGGATTAAAAGTCTTGTAATCATTCCTATGGTTCTAATGTCCATGCGTATGGGGACTCATCTGTAATCCTTGGTTGATTTGGAATGATCTCTTGTTCTTTCTTTGTGATGTTTTGATTTGAGTGTCGCATCTGCTCTTCTCTTGTGATTTGTGTGAGTTCTTCTCAATCAGTGAGGATGGAATGATCTGATTGTAAGTCTTAGCTTTTATAGTCTTTCATCTGTTGGGAAGTTCTTTGGTTGAGTTGGCCTAATTTCCTTTTATGTTGTCTTTCTCTTGGCAAGTATTACATTCGGGTTGTGTTTTCTCTGCGAGACCTCTTTCCTCAAATCTCGGTATCTTGCAGCCCCGCACTTCCTAATTACTTTTGATGTCTTGTGTCTCCCATAGGCTGCGATCTGAATCTTCTCCATTGGTGATCTTTTTGGTCGCTCTTGGTTTCGCTTTGTCTTTTGGTTTTGGCAAAGCCTTTTGATCATTTCGCTCGGATGAATTCATCGACTTGGTTTGTCTGGATATCGATTGATTAAATCTCAGCACCTGTGTTCAGTTTTGGGAGTTCTTTCTTATTCTCACTGCAGTGCATTGGTTCTTCTCTAAGTTAGCTCACGAGCTCCCGCCTGAGCAGTTCACAATTTTTGTGTTAGTCGAACAACATTTTGTTTTGGTTTTCAAGCTTTACTTTTACGGTTTCACTAATTGCTTTTGCGTTTGTTGTCTTCGGCGGTGGTTGATTCTCCTGTTCGACTCATCTTTTCTTTTTAGCTTTTGATTTAACTTTGTGCTTTCGGCGCAGATTGCGGCTTGCACTACTTTAAATCTTTTGCCTCGACTAGCGCAGACTCTCGGCGGTCACGGTTTCTACAAGCTTTAGTTGTTTCTTTTCGATCTTTGACAATTTTGCATGCGGATCAAGCGGCAATATTTTCATTGAAATTTTCTTGACTACTCTACGATTTATCTGAATTTTTCGATTGTCGCATGCGTTCCAAATTTCAGCAAGATTAATTTTAATTTTACGTGAGGTGCTTTGTTTTACATCCTTTTGAAAACAAGATATCACAATTCTCGGGCGATTTTAAAAGAGAACGACATTCACCCCCTCCGTCGCCATTTCGGTCCTACAATTGGTATCGAGCGGTTAGCTCTTCTTGATAGATCTTTAACCGGTCTCAAGAGCCATGGCGATGGACAAGTACTCGACCAAGCCCCGATCTTTGATGGGATGGATTTTCCATTACGGAAGAGCGGATGGAGACCTACATCCGGGCTCGTGGCTACGCCATCTGGCGAAGGTCAAGGTCCGGTTTGTTGTTCCACCGATGAGAACATCAATGCGGGAATATGGTCGATGTTGAGGCAAACGCAAGGCGAGGAACATCATCATTCGAGGATTGAGCGAGCGAATTTGATCGCATCTCTCACCGACGTCGGCCTTGATATTTGGGTGACCCTCAATGCTTACCATGAGGGCACCACCCAAATAAAGGCGGTGCGACAAGACCGATTCAAGCGCGATTCTGACAAATTCGAGATGCTTGTCGGTGAGTCCCTTGACGAGTGCTTTTCTCGTTTTCACAAAATTTTGAGCAACCTCCGAGCCGTCGGTCTCACATACTCCGACTCGGATAACGCTCGACAAATTCTTCTGCACTCGATCTTGGGTTTGGGAGATGAAGGTGACTACCATCAAGGACACCACGGACCTCTCGACCACGACTCTTGGCGCGCTTTACTCGCGCCTCAAGACTCACGAGATTGACATAGTCTCTCGTCGGTCGAAGTCTCGATCGATGGCACTAGTCACCGATCCCACTTACGGTTCTTCTGCGATTCTCTTTGCGGGTTCTCTCTATCGCTCTCGTGATGTAAGCGATGATCGATTAGGCGGTTAGAGGATGAACAAGCGGCCCTTCTTGCTCGTAAGTTCTCCCATGCTTACAAGAGGAGGAGGGACGGAAGAAAAGAGGACCGATGATTTGCTTTGAGTGTGGTGGCCCCAACCACATTCGAGCAACCGTCCCAAGTTGGGGAAAGGCAAAGTCGACTACGGCGGTTCGGCAAGAACGACTACTTGACAAGAACCGCAACAAGAAGGCCCCAACTCCGACGCAAGGCAAGAAGCCGTTCGCGACTTTGGGAAGGCCAAGAAGCTCTTCCACGCGTCCTCGCCGCCTTCGACGACCTCGACCTCGGCGAGGTGGAGGGATGGAGCGACGACGACGGACGGGTGATCAAGAACCCAAGAGCGGCGGCGACTTCTCGGCATGTGCTTCATGGCCCTCGAGGCGAGATCGCGACGGCGATCTCTATTCCGACTCCGACGGTATGTCCCTCCTATGACCAACTCGAATGCGACTTTTCTTAAGCTAGGAGGTTTTCATGCTAGATCTAGAGCTAGATGTAGCGAGTTGGAGAAGGAAGTAGATCGTTTGTCACGGAGCTTTCTTTACTTATATCTGCTCCCTCCGTGACGATTGTGATACATGCTTTGCTTTCTTTGGGAGATATGGAGAAGTTAAGGACTTCTCATGATAGTGTGACCTCGAGCTTGATTTGCTTAAGGTGGAGAATATTAGTCTTCTTCTTTGAGATTGAGATGAGTAGGGTGGTTCTGTTTCCTCTACTACTATTGAGACTATTTCTTGCACCTCATGTGAGGATAAGGATAATGCTTTTAGAGGTCTTTACACTATGCTTCTCGATCTGCCCGAGACTTGTGAAAGTTGTAATAACTTAAAGATGAATCTAAAGCAGGCGGATCATAAAATTCTTGAGTTACAAGCTTTTTACTTGAGCCTATTGCTTCATGTGTGAATTGTCCTAAAGCGATCACGAGCTTGAATCATTACCAAGCAGTTTCAAGAAATGATTGATCATGATAAGAAGTTAGCTCGGTTTGCTTCTAAGGACCTGTTAGCTCACCATGCATTAGTTGTAACAAACTAAAATCTAACTTGATTGCATTGGATGAGAAATGTGTGAAGCTAACTAAGGACCTACTAGAGAAGCCACCTTGTGCTTGTAATGTGGTTGTGGAGAAGGGGGAGAAGCCCCCGGGTAAGGTAGAGGCGCCTAGCGATGCGAACCAACCTGCTAGCGATGGGGATGTCCCTTCTACGTCGGCTGCGCGTGCACAAGCCAGTCTTCCCTCTGCTATTGGTTGTTCTCCTGCTCCCTTACCTTCTGCTGTTTCTCCTCCTCCTTGCTCCTCTTGCACCTCTCTCTTTCGGGAGTGTCAGTATCTTATGAACACTCTCGAGAAATTTGTAGGAGGCAAGAAGGATCTCAATCTTATTCTAGACCAATCAAAGATTTGCAAGTTCAAGCAGGGTCTAGGATATGATTTCCGTGAGGATGTGAGGAAGCATCCACAGTAGTGCTCGGACCGTAGCCTCGGGTGTGATTGAGGTCAAGCCAAGAACAAGAAAGTTCAATTTAAATCGGCGGGCTTTGTCCAAGGGTTTCGGCGACAAGGTGATTTCACTGCGACTTGACCTCTCGGGCGAAGCCATCTCATGCTACTTCACCCCTCGGAGGCGGTATCATTGCACCTTGTCGGAAGGATGGGCATTTATTTGACCATTGCTTCAAGCGCCAAGATCGCGCAGAGGCCGTGTTGCGCTCTTAGGCGATTCGGGATCAGCCCGGACCTTGAGTGCACCTAAGACCAACACGAGGTCTAAACTTGCTCTTGTTGGTAGCTTTGGGCGACATCGAGGACTTGGTTCTTCCGAGTTTTACATTTTCGTTCTCATGCTCCCTCTTGTCATGACTTCCGCCGTCACGAGGGTAGATCTCGTTTCCATCGAGATAGCTATCCGCGGCGTGATCGTATCTTCGCCGGTGCTCGACTCGCTCTCCGTAGCGATCGGACCCAAAGAACGACCAGTGCGCTCATAGACCTTACGCTTCTTTGAGCGACGGAGGCGTAGGGTAGTTAGAGGTCGATCGTGTGTGACTACTTCTTACGCTCGACGTGTGACTCAAGATTGGGTTCCAAAATCTATCTTGATTTATCGATCGAGACTTTGCTCTCTTGTTGACTCGGGTTCCCGGCGGGGAAGGAAAGGTTTGGCTCGTAGACTCCGGGTGTTCACGACACATGACCGGAGATTCACGTTGGTTTTCTTCCCTAGCCCGAGCTTCAGGTGATGAGACTATCACCTTTGGAGACTCTTCGTCTGGACGCGTCATTGCCAAAGGTACAGTGCGCATTAATGATTCATTTGTTTTAAAAGATGTTTCCTTGGTTAGTAAGCTGCAGTACAACTTGCTTTCAGTCTCTCAGCTTACCGATGACGATTCGAGGTGAGTTTAAGAAAAACAAGCGCAAAATTCTTGATTCTTCGGGTAGTCTGGTTTGCGGGATTTCTCGTTTTAGGAGGATCTTCGTGCTGATTTTATTGAGTCTTGGTGATCCTCTCGGTGTTTGCTTGCTTCGAGTCCGCGACCTTTCCTTACGGCATAGGAGACTTGGTCATATTGGATTTGACCATTTGACTCGAGTTAGCGGCCACGATCTCATTCGTGGTCTGCGAAACTCAAGATGGTCAAAGATCTTGTTTGCGCTCCATGCCGGCATGGCAAGATGGTTGCCGCTTCTCATCCTCGGTCACGATTACTATGACCGATGCACGGACACATTGCTCCATATGGATACGGTTGGACCGGCTCGAGTGCGATCGGCGGGAGGAAGTGGTATGTTCTTGTCATAGTCGATGACTTCTCGAGGTACTCTTGGGTGTTTTCTTAGCCTCGAAGGATGAGGCGTTTTCACATTTTCGAGGTCTTTTCAAGAGGCTTTCGTTGAGCTTCCGGTGCCTTACGAGCGATCCGATGACAATGGCACGGAGTTCAAGAATTCCTACTTTGAGAGTTTCGTGGTGAGGCAGTGTAGAGCACCGTTCTCTTCTCCATCGTCCCTCGGCGAGAATGGCGTTGTGGAGAGAAAGAACCGTACCTTAGTCGAGATGGCGGGGCGATGCTTGATGAGTACTCTACCGCGGAAGTTTTGGGTGAGGCTATAGCCACCGCGTGCCATGTTTCCAATCGAGTTTTCTTGGGCACACTTGCACCACTTCTTATGAGTTGAGATACGGGCGAAAGCCTAGTGTTTCTCATTTTCGTGTGTTTGGTTGCAAGTGTTTTATTCAAGTCAGGAACCTAGATAAGTTCGAGTCACGTTCTTGTGATGGACTTTTACGGGCTACTCGACTTCTTGGCGGGCCTATAGGGTGCAGGCTGCGAGTCTAGCAAATTGGTAGAAACACGTGAGGTGACTTTCAATGAGGCCGGTCAGGGACTAGGCCCGATATCTCGAGTTCACTAGAGCGATCCGAGACCATCTTCGTGGATGATGAGGATGATGGAGATGAGGGTTGTCTACCCGATCCGGTACCTCTTCCACCCCTTGAGGTGCCTTCTTCCACCGCACCTAGAGGTGATCCGCCCACGCTGCCTCGCTTCCTCACGGAGCTAGTGGCTCTGTTCCTACCCGTCGGTTCACGAGGTAGAGGCCACTTCTTCTTCTCATCTGGACCTCCAAGACATATTCAAAATCTCATCCTTCCGAGCGGATGATTGGAGACCTATTTGAGCGAGTCACACGCTCCAAGTCCGGCATGTCACTTTTACATCTCCACTCGCCTTCGTAGCTTCCTTTGAGCCTAAGGATGTTTGTCATGCTCTCTCCGACGAGTCTTGGATAAATGCCATGCATGAAGAATTAGAGAGCTTCGAGAGAAACAAGGTGCGGGCGCTTGTTGAGCCCCACGAGGTCACAATATTATTGGAACCAAATGGGTGTTCAAGAACAAGCGAGGCGAGGATGGGGTAGTCATCGAAACAAGGCTAGGCGGTTGCTCGGGGTACTCCGGGTTGAGGGTGCGGATTTCGAGGAGACCTTTGCCCTGTAGCTCGTCTCGAGGCCATTAGAATTACGCTTGCCTTTGCGACTTCTAAAGGTTTCAAGCTTTACGGATGGACGTCAAGAGTGCCTTTCTCAATGGCTTCATTGAGGAAGAAGTCTATGTCGACGACCTCCGTGTTTCGAGAACCCCAAATACCCTAGTCATGTCTTCAAGCTTTCCAAAGCGTTGTATGGACTTAAGCAAGCCCCTAGAGCTTGGTATGAGAGGCTTAAGTCCTATCTATTGAGACATGATTTTGAGATGGGTAAAGTTGACAAGACCTTGTTCATTCGCCGGCAGCAATGATCTCTGCTCGTCAAATTTATGTCGATGACATCATCTTTGGCGGCTCTTCCCATGCTCTAGTTTCACAGTTCTCGGATGTCATGAGCACCGAGTTTGAGATGAGCATGATGGGTGAGTTGACATTCTTCCTTGGCTTCGAGATCAAGCGAGACTCGGGAGGTACCTTCTTGCATCAAGGCAAGTACACTCGTGATCTCTGAGACGTTCGACATGTGTGATGGAAAGCGGTGTCGACTCGATGGCTTCTACAGCCGCACTTGACCCAGATGAGGACGGCAAGCCAGTTGATCAAAAGGAGTTCAGAAGTATGATTGGCTCTCTCTTGTACCTCACTGCCTCGAGACCAGACATACACTTCTCGGTGTGTCTTTGTGCTCGGTTTCAGGCCTCTCCTCGTGTGTCTCACCGCCAGGCGGTGAAGCGCATCTTTCGGTACCTTGAGCTACCATTGACTATGGTATCGGTACTCTTCCTCCTCTGTCTATCTCTTAGAGCCTTTTCGGATGCGAGACTTTCTTTGGTCAGAGGATAGATAGGAAGAGCACTTCGGCACTGCCGGTTCATTGGCACTTCTCTCGTTTCTTGGTCTTGAGGAAGGTCCGGTGTTGCCTGATCCACCGCAGAGGCCGAGTATGTTGTTGCTGACCGATTGTTGTAGCTGGTCCTTTGGATGGTCTCGACTGCGGGACTTTGGGTTAGCTATCGATCGTGTTCCGCTCTTACGTGATAACACGTCTGCGATTAGCATTGCTAAGAACCAGTGCGGCACTCTCGGACCAAGCACATCGATATCGATATCACTTCCTTCGAGACCATGTGGAGAAGGGTGACATAGTGCTCGGTTTGGAGAGTGACCACCGTTGGTGATATCTTCACCAAGCCTTTGGATAGCACGAGGTTTTCATTTCTCATGGGAGAGCTTGGGGTGGTTTGTCCTTATGGACTGTTGTGAGGGGGAGCTTGGACTTTACTGCTTTACTATATTGATTATGCTTCTGTCTCATTTCTGTTGCATTGCATTTGCGGGTGCATTGGGATTAATCCTTCTAGCATAGGTTAGAGTGTTTCTCTTGCTGAGTTGCTTAGACTTCTTGCTCCTATCTTGTGCTTTCAGGATAGCTGTTTCTTATCTCACTAGGTTGAGCTCACTCACTTCTTTTAGGTTCTAGCGAGGTTGGGCCACCCTCGGGTAGGCAGTGCGTGTTTGCTCTCTAGTGTGCGTTTTCTCGACAATTGTTGTCACGAGACATATGGGGTAGATGAGAGTCAGTCTGAGTCATAGTATCCTCTATATCTTATCTATGCTTTAAGGACTGCCTGTTTTCGTGATTTATTTGCCAGCTTCTCGTTTTATTGCTTTGGTTCAGGGGAAGTTCATTTGGGAACTTCTAGATTTTAATGATGACATAACTCAACTTGAACTAAAAGTTGCATCAATTGTTAAAAAGGAAGTTGGATGTTCTTCTTTTGTATTTGTAACATAACTTAATGGAGCCTTGATTATTATCCTTTCATGACATGTTTTCATTATATTATATCTTGCCATGATTTATGCTTCATTGCTAATTTGATCATGACTTTATATGTGTAGTCAAGTCTTTGCCCTGATAGGTTAATTAAAATGCTAAATTTGACCTAATTCCTGTCATGTTCATATTTGAGACTAGTCAGCTTTGTGTTATCTTTTTACGGTTCTTGCCATGTCAAATAGGCTGAGTTGAGTCTTGAATCTTAGTTGAGCAATAGATTGAGCTATATAGTTTCTTGATGACACATAAGTTAGTACAATCTATCAAAAAAAAAGGATCTCTTCTGTGCGAAAAAACTGATCTCACCAATCCCTTCTCATGAGACGGCTTGCCATTGCACAAGGCATGAACTCAGGGGAGATTTGGATGACCAAGATCATTTCCTTAAGCTTCTCGCTTGGAATGATCGCATAAGGCTTGAGGTCTAGCACATGACAAAAATATGATTGAAAACAATCATGAGATCTCAAAAGAAAAATGTCAAAAGTGCTCAATTAAAAAAAAATTCAAAGTACTTCAACAATTGTATCATTCTTGAACAAATAGCACTCTAGTTGGCTCAACACTAGCTTCTTGATTCCATTTAGCTTATTGACATGGCTTGCATCATTTGTGGATATCATTAGCTAGACTAAAATCATATTTGACTTGACTTGCTAAGCACTTCAATTAAAATTCAGATTATACCTTATGTTGCTTAGCTTCTCTTTACATACTTAGTCATGATCTTTATAGCATATTTGTGTGTTATGGCTTGATATAATACATGATGGTCATTTTGGATAATTCTCATGGCTCTACACACTTAAAAATGATCAAATCAGCCTTTCATCCATTTTCATGACTTTTTCTCCTTCTGTCTTTCTTGATGGGTTTATTGCCAAAAGGGGGAGAATAGTGGTAGAAAAAGCCACTTGGGAGCTCTGAGGAAAACTTGTTCTTTCTTTTGCTCCTTCTGTCGACATGGTCATTAGAAAAAGCCACTTGGGAGCTCTGAGGAAAACTTGTTCTTTCTTTTGCTCCTTCTGTCGACATGGTCATTAGCTTCTCTCTTTTACTTATGGACCATGTTAGACTCTTCAAACTCAACTTTGTGCTTTTTCGGTGTTTGTCAATATACTCATCAAGGGGGAGATTGAGAGACCATGTGAGGGTCATCCCATTGTGAGTGATGAGTAATTGACGTCGTTTCTCAAAAGTCGAGTTTGAGTCGGTTTGTTCGGACCCAGACGTTGCATGGTGCAACGGGCTCGGTCGGACTTAGGTCAAACTTAGTCGTATGGGTTAGGATGGATATTCCATTGTTGCGACATGTTTGATCTTGCTAATGCTATTTACGCGTTCATGTATCGGCGGTGCTATGTGACGTATTTTCTTGTCGTGTGTTGCAGGATGCGAGGCGGAGTCGTGGCGAGACACGGTGGACCGGACTAGGCGCAGTGGCGCCGAGGTCGAACGGTCATGAGGTGTCGAAGGCGGCGTGGACTCGGCGTGTTGCGGGCGTGCGAGGCAAGGAGCGGAAGCTTCCGGAAGGTGCGGGAGGGCGGCGGGAATTTCGCAAGGCGCACTGGCGGAAGACGGCTCCGTTAGGGTTTAGCGGCAGAACGGGTTGGAGACCCGTTAGCCAAGGGCTATAAATAGAGGTTGGGGCTGCATACCCCTAGGACATGAGCTTATTCATATCTTTGTGTGTGTTGTGTTCCTCCCAAGAAGCTTGTGAGGCTCTTGGTGTTCTTGAGGATTGAGAGGGAGAGGATGGATTAAAAGTCTTGTAATCATTCCTATGGTTCTAATGTCCATGCGTATGGGGACTCATCTGTAATCCTTGGTTGATTTGGAATGATCTCTTGTTCTTTCTTTGTGATGTTTTGATTTGAGTGTCTGCATCCTGCTCTTCTCTTGTGATTTGTGTGAGTTCTTCTCAATCAGTGAGGATGGAATGATCGATTGTAAGTCTTAGCTTTATAGTCTTTCATCTGTTGGGAAGTTCTTTGGTTGAGTTGGCCTAATTTCCTTTTATGTTGTCTTTCTCTTGGCGAAGTATTACATTCGAGTTGTGTTTTCTCTGCGAGACCTCTTTCCTCAAATCTCAAGATCTGCAGTGATCCTCGCACTTCCTAATTACTTTTTGATGTGCTGTGTCTCCCATAGGCTGCAGTCTGAATCTTCTCCATTGGTGATCTTTTTTGGTCGCATCGATTTCGCTTTGTCTTTTGGTTTTGGCAAAGCCTTTTGATCATTTCGCTCCGGATGAATTCATCGACTTCACCGTGTCTGAGATATCGATTGATTAAATCTCAAGACCGTGTTCGCTTTTGGGAGTTCTTTCTTATTCTCACTGCAGTGCATTGGTTCTTCTCTAAGTTAGCTCACGAGCTCCCGCCTGAGCAGTTCACAATTTTTGTGTTAGTCAGAACAACATTTTGTTTTGGTTTTCTGAAGCTTTACTTTTTCTGGTTTCAGCTAATTGCTTTTGCAGTTTGTTGTCTTCTGGCAGCTGGTTGATTCTCCCTGTTCAGCTCATCTTTTCTTTTTAGCTTTTGATTTAACTTTGTGCTTTCGGCGTGATTTTGTGCTTGCACTACTTTAAATCTTTTGCCTCATAGCAGCAGCTCTCGGCGATCTGCAGTTTCTACAAGCTTTAGTTGTTTTTTTCGATCTTTGACAATTTTGCATGCGGATCAAGCGGCAATATTTTCATTGAAATTTTCTCGACTACTCTCGATTTATGCTGAATTTTTCGATTGTCGCATCGTTCCAAATTTCAGCAAGATTAATTTTAATTTTCTGTGAGGTGCTTTGTTTTACATCCTTTTGAAAAACAGTATACGAATTCTCGGGGGCGATTTTAAAAGAGAACGACATTCACCCCCCCTCTGTCGCCATTTCGGTCCTACACATTGCACCTTCTGTCAGAAGGATGGGCATTTGTTTGACTATTGCTTCAAGCGCGCCAAGATCGCGCGAAGAGACCGTGTTGAGTCTCTTAGGCGTATCCAGGGTCAGCCCCAGACCTTGAGTGCACCTAAGACCAACACGAGGCCTAGGTTTGCTACTGTTGGTAGTTTTGGGCAGCATCGAGGACTTGGTTCTTCCGAGTTTTCTGTTTTTCGTCCTCATGCTCCCTCTGGTCATGACTTCCGCCGTCCTGTGGGTAGATCTCGTTTTTCCAATCGAGATAGCTATCCGGCGAGATCAACATGTTCTTGGGTGCCGACTCGCTCTCCGTAGCGATCGGATCCAAAGAATGACTTGTGTCTGTTCACGGACCCTCCGCTTTGAGCGACGGAGGCGAGGGTAGTTAGAGGTCGATCGTGTGTGACTACTTCTTACGCTCGACGTGTGACTCAAGTTGGGTTCCAAAATCTATTTTGATTTATCCCAGTACTGAGACTTTGCTCTCTTGTTGACTCAGGCTCGCCGGGCAGGGAAGGGAAAGGTTTGGCTCGTAGACTCCGGGTGTTCACGACACATGACCGGAGATTCCCGTTGGTTTTCTTCCCTAGCCCGAGCTTCAGGTGATGAGACTATCACCTTTGGAGACTCTTAAATGCGGACGCCATCGCCAAAGGTACTGTCTTGCGTTAATGACTCATTTGTTTTAAAAGATGTTGCCTTGGTGAGTAAACTACATTACAATTTGCTTTCGGTTTCTCGACCACCGATGGCGGTTTCGAGGTAAGTTTTAAGAAAAATGGCTGCAAAATTGTTGATTCTTGAGTAGTCCGGTTTATGGATTTCTCGTTATGGGAGGATCTTTCGTGCTGATTTTATTGAGTCTTCTGGTGATCCTCTCCGGTGTTTGGTTGCTTCTGAGTCCCGCGACCTTTCCTTCTGGCATAGGAGACTTGGTCATATTGGATTTGATCATTTGACTCGAGTTAGCGGTCACGATCTCATTCGTGGTCTGCCGAAACTCAAGATGGTCAAAGATCTTGTTTGCGCTCCATACCCAAGCACGGCAAGATGGTTGCCGCTTCTCATCCTCCCGGTCACGATTACTATGACCGATGCACCGGACATTGCTCCATATGGATACGGTTGGACCGGCTCGAGTGCGATCGGCGGGAGGGAAGTGGTATGTTCTTGTCGTAGTCGATGACTTCTCGAGGTATTCTTGGGTGTTTTCTTGGCCTCGAAGGATGAGGCGTTTACACATTTCGAGGTCTTTTCAAGAGGCTTTTCGTTGAGCTTCCGGTGCCTTACGAGCAATCCGCAGTGACAATGGCACGAGTTCAAGAATTCCTACTTGAGAGGTTACGTGTTGAGGCAGTGTAGAGCACCGTTCTCTTCTCCGTCGTCCCCGGCGAGAATGGCGTCGTGGAGGAAGAACCGTACCTTGGTCGAGATGGCGGGGCGATGCTTGATGAATACTCTACACCGCGGAAGTTTTGGGTGAGGCTATAGCTACCGCGTGCCATGTCTCAAATCGAGTTTTCTCGGGGCACACTTGCACCACTTCTTATGAGTCGAGATATGGGCGAAAGCCAGCGTCTCTCATTTTCGTGTGTTTGGTTGCAAGTGCTTTATCTTGAAGTCCGGGAACCTAGATAAGTTTGAGTCACGTTCTTGTGATGGGATCTTTCTAGGCTACTCGACTTCTTGGCGGCCTATAGGGTGCAGGCTGCGAGTCTAGCAAAATGGTAGAAACATGTGAGGTAACCTTCGATGAGGCCAGTCCAGGGACTAGGCCCGATATCTCGAGTTCTTTAGAGCGATCCGAGACCATCTTCGTGGATGATGAGGAGGATGGAGACGAGGTTGTCTACGATCCATCCCTCATCCACCCCTTGAGGTGCCTTCTTCCACCGCACCTCGAGATGATCGACCCATGCCTTCGCTTCCTCCGGAGCTAGTGGCTTTGTTCCTACCCGTCGGTTCACGAGGTAGAGGCCACTTCTTCTTCTCATCCTGGACCTCCTAGACATATACAAAATCTCATCCTTGAGCAGATTATTGGAGATCTCTTTGAGCGAGTCACTGTTGAAACTGTACATCACTTTTCTGTCTCCATTACGCCTTTGTTGCCTCCTTCGAGCCCAAAGACGTTTGTCATGCTTTATCTGACGAGTCTTGAATCAACGCAATGCATGAGGAGCTGGAAAGTTTCGAAAGAAACAAGGTCTGGACGCTTGTTGAGCTCCCTCGAGATCACAATATCATTGGAACCAAATGGGTGTTCAAGAACAAGCAAAGTGAGGATGGGGTAGTCATTGAAACAAGGCTAGGCGGTTGCATGTGGGTACTCCTGGTTGAGGGTCTAGATTTCGAGGAGACCTTTGCCCCTGTAGCTAGACTTGAGGCCATTAGAATCCTGCTTGCCTTCGCAGCTTCTAAGGGTTTCAAGCTTTACCAGATGGACGTCAAGAGTGCCTTTCTCAATGGCTTCATTGAGGAAGAAGTCTATGTCAGACAGCCTCCAGGTTTCGAGAACCCCAAATACCCAAGCCATGTCTACAGGCTTTCCAAAGCTTTGTATGGACTTAAGCAGGCCCCCAGGGCCTGGTATGAGAGGCTTAAGTCCTATCTGTTGAGTCATAGTTTCGAAATGGGTAAAGTCGACAAGACTTTGTTCATCCGCCGGCCAGGCACCGACTTTTGCTCGTCGCATTTATGTGGATGACATCATCTTTGGCGACTCCTCGCATGCTCGCTTCCAGTTTTCCGATGTCATGAGCTCGGAATTTGAGATGAGCATGATGGGCGAGTTGAGTTTCTTCCTTGGTTTCCAAATTAAGCAGACTCGGGAGGGTACCTTCTTGCATCAGGGTAAGTACACTCGAGACCTCCTGAAGCGCTTTGATATGAGTGATGGGAAGCCGGTGTCCACTCCTATGGCTACATCAATTCCACTCGACCCAGATGAAGACGGCGAGCCAGTCGATCAGAAGGAGTATCGAAGTATGATCGGCTCCCTCTTGTACCTCACTGCCTCGAGACCGGACATACACTTCTCCGTGTGTCTTTGTGCTCGATTCGAGCTTCACCTCGCGTATCTCACCGCCAAAGCGGTGAAGCGCATCCTTCGTACCTTCGAGCTACCATTGACTATGGTATCTGGTACTCTTCCTCATCCTGTCTTTCCCTAAGAGCATACTCGGATGCGCACTTTCTTGGTCAGGATGAGCGGGAAGAGCACTCGGCACTGCCAATTCATTGGCACTTCTCTCGTTTCCTGGTCCTCGAGGAAGCAGTCCGGTGTTGCACAGTCCACCGCAGAGGCCGAGTACGTTGCTGCAGCCAGTTGCTGTAGCCAAGTGCTTTGGATGGTCTCGACCCTGCGGGACTTTGGGTTAGTTATCGACAGTGTTCCACTCCTTTGTGATAACACTTCTGCAATTAACATTGCTAAGAACCCAGTGCAGCATTCTCGGACCAAGCATATCGACATTCGCTTTCACTTCCTTAGAGACCATGTGGAGAAGGGTGACATCGTGCTCTAGTTTGTGGAGGGTGACCACCAATTGGCTGACATCTTCACCAAGCCTTTGGATGGCTCGAGGTTTTCAGCTCTGCGGGGAGAGCTTGGGGTGGTTTGTCCTTATGGACTGTTGTGAGAGGGAGCTTGTGCTTTACTGTTTTACTATATTTATTATGCTCTTACTCCTTTTTGGTTGCATTGCATATGGGTGCATTGGGTTTAGCCCTTCCAGCATAGGTTAGAGTGGTTCTTTTGTCTAGTTGCTTAGACTTCTTACTCTTATCTTATGCTTTCAGGATGCTCTATTAGCTGTTTCTTATCTCACTAGATTGAGCTCACTCACTTCTTGCGATCTAGCGAGGGTCGGGCCACCTTCGGGTAGACAGGGTACGTGTTTGATCTCTAGTGTGTGTTTTTACGGTCAGCTATTAATCCTGGAGTCATATGGGGTAGATGAGAGTCAGTCTGAGCCATAGTATCCTCTATATCTTATCTATGCTTTAAGGATCACTGTTTTCTTTGCCGACTTCTCGTTTTTATTGCTTTGGTTCAAGGGGAGTTCATTTGGGAGCTTCTGGAATGTAATATTGACTTAACTCAACTTGAACTAAAAGTTGCATCGCATGTTGAGGGGGAGCTGGATTTTTCTACATTACTTTCTGCATTGAGCCTTGATTATTATCCGGTTATGACATGCTTACGATGCTTTACATCTTGCCATGATTTATGCTTAATTGCTAGATCTATCATGACTTCATATGTGTAGACTAGCTTTTGTCATGATGAATTAATTAAACTTGCTCAATTTGAACTAAAAAAACTTGTCATGATTAGCACTTGAGTTTAGTCTTTCTTGAGCTATCCTTTTATGATTCATGCCATGTCAAATAGGCTGAGTTGAGCGTTGAATCTCTTTTGAGCCTTAGTTTGAGCTGTCTTAAACTCTTGATGTAACATGAGTTAGTACAACTTGTTAAAAAAAATAGAGACAAAAGATCTCTTACAGGCGAAAAACTGATCTCACGAATTCTTTCTCACGAGACGGCTTGCCATTGCACTAGGCATGAACTTGGAGAGAGTTTTGGATGACCTAGACTATCTTCTTAAGCTTCTTGCTTGGAGTAGTCGCAGAATGGTTTGAGATCTAGCACATGATAAAAATATTGGTTGAAAACAACCATAAGTTCCAAAAGAAAAATGTCATTTGTGCTCAATTTACTTGAGCTATCAAAAGAATCAAGTACTTGAACCATTGTTTCACTCTTGAGTTTATAACACTCTATTTGGACTCGATATTAGATTTTTGGTTCCGCTTAGCTTGATTGACATGGCTTGCATCATCCTTAGATGTCTCTAGCTAGACTTTGCTTATTGATGACTTGACATGTTCATAAAATGCACTAAAATTCAGATTGTCATCTCTTTAATTTAGCTGGCTTATACATATCCTGTCATGATCTAGATAGCATTCTTTTGAGTTATGGCTTGGTGTAATATATTATGGTCATTTTGGATAATTCTCATGGCTCTAAATGCTTAGAATAATCAAACTTCAACCATTTCATCCATCATCATGACTTATTTTCTCCTTCTTGCATTCTTGATGTGTTTATTGCCAAAAGGGGGAGAGAATATTTAAAAAAAAAGTCTTTTGGGAATCTAGAGCTTGTAGAACAATTTACTCTTTCTTGAGTTGCTCTAGTGATTCCTTCTTGCTCTAGTGATTCCTTCTGTCGACATGGTCATGAGTTTCAATTCTTTCTTAAGGACCATGTTGGACTCTTCAAACTCTTCTTTATGCTTTTTCGGTGTTTGTCAATATACTCATCAAGGGGGAGATTGAGAGACCATGTGGAGGTCATCCGTTGTGTATGATGAGTAATTGACATCGTTCTTAAAAGTCGAGTTTGAGTCGGTTGGTTCGGACCTTGACGTTGCGTGGCGTAACGGGCTCGGTCGGACTCGGTCAAACTTGGTCGTATGGGTTTAGGATGTATATTCTGATGACTCGACAGGTTTGATCTCTGTTTACGCTTTCATGTATCGAGCGGTGCTATTTGACGTGTTTCTTGTTTGTGTGGTGCGGGACATCGAGGCGAGTCGTGGCGAGACACGAGGTGGCCGGACTAGGCGCAGTGGTGGCCGAGGTCGAACGGTCGTGATGTGTCGAAGACGATGTGGACTCAACGTGGTTGCGGAGCGTGCGAGGCAAGGAGCGTGGAAGCTTCCCGGAAGGTGCGGGGAGGGGCGGCGGAATTTCGCAAAACTGCAAAAGCGGGAGCGAGCGCCGTTGGATTTAACGGGCGTAATGGGGCGGAGACCCATTAGCCAAGGCTATAAATAGAGGAGAGGGGCTGCATGCCTCCTCATGCCTTCTAGAATGGATTAGGGTTTCAATTGAGTCAAAAGAGACTTTAGAAGTTTGTTTGCTTTTAAACTTTAGTTGTTGGGAGAGAGCAGGGGGCAAGGGAGTGTCCAGGTGCTCACAAATGTGTTGTGAGACTTGTCTCCTGCGTGAGAGTCTAGAGTAGTGCCCTGTTCTTGTGTTCTTCTCCTCTTTTGGTTCTTGTGTTGTAGTCTTGAGAGATGGAGAGAATGAGAGGGGTTTGATTTCTTCATGTAATTTCCTTTCTTGCACAATTGTACAGGCGTATGGGGACTCATCTTTGATCCTTGCTTTAATTAAAGAATAAAATTTCTGATGTCTTTTCTGAAGATGGCTCTCTGTTCTTGGTTTTTGCATTTCTAAGCTTTGGAGCATTTCTTGATTTCCTTTGCGAGTTGGCTTGAAACTTGATATTTAGAGCCCTATGGCTATTGCTAACATATCCTCAAAGTTTCATGTCCAAAAGTTCAAAGGTTGAAGAGAAATTTAAATTTTACTCTCTCTGTTTGAAGTTGTCTCAAAAACTAGGGTTTCGGTTTGTTTTTGATTTCTTTTGTGAGATTGCATGAAACTTGATATCTAGAGTTCTTAGACTCTTGAGAAGATATCCTCAAAGTTTCATGAACAAAGGATCAAAGACTTGAGTGAAATTTGATTTTTGGGGATTGCTCTGTTTGTTTTCAGTTCTTACCCCAAGTCTGAAATTCTTGGCTTTGGATTGGATTTTCTTGGTCTCCCGGGATCTTCCGACTATTGTGGTCATTATCTAGTCGCTCGAGCCAAAAGGATCAAGGAGGGACCTCAATTTTCTCGGTATTCAAAATCGCAAAGTCTCGCATCTTGATGCTATTTTCGGATCGCTCTGGCCCCGCCAAAGAACCTACCGCTATTTCAATTTCTTCTTCTTCTTTGTTTGTGCTTGTTGTCGGTCAGGAAAAACGAGAATCTGCGATTCTTTCTAATCTGCATCTCTCTCGTTTGGTTACGCATTGCGATCGTGTTTCGCACCAAATTCAGATTGCACAGTTTTAGTTTTTTGCAGAATGAGCATTCCCTTTTCGACAAAGGAGACACTTGTGCGATTTCGTTCGCTGCAATCAAGAGGTTCGCTTTTTGTTCACTTGTCGCCGAACCGCTTCTTTCTCTTCAATTATCGCTCCTTTAGTCGCATTTTCGGTAGATGTTTTGTTGCAGCTTTTTTTGATTTCTCTCTGCTTGTTTTCGATTAGCGACTTGTCGATTTTCACTCACGCTTGCGCTCAATTTTTGATCAAAGTGTTGCTCGCATTGAGACTTCATTTCGGTTTTCGGTGCAGATTTAGCATCGTTTTCTTGCCGTGGCGATTGTTTTGGTGTGTCGTGGCGTGATCTTCAAGATACCTCTCTACCGGCGTGAAATATCGCTTTGCTTGCCGTGGCGGTACCGTAGTGATTGATTTCTTTGTGTTGTGGCGTACCGATTTCCTAGTATTCTTTGCCATGAAAATGCTTTGAGCACAATGCTGCCGTGACAATATTTTGTCATTGTTTTCTCTGCCATAACCTTGGTTTGAGCTCAGTTGTCTTAATCTTGTTAGCGCTCGTTCCTTTTCAACTTCATAGCTACCATAGCTATCGGAGTTAAGTTTTTTCCTGAATACCTTGGGGGTCGACTTTTAAAAGGCACCATTCACCCCCCCTCTGTTGTCATTTCCGATCCTACAGAGTTCTACATTCAATGTTGCCAATTTGTCACCAATCTTTGGATCGGAAGAATCAAAGTCGAGGATGACTCCTTTTCAAGAGGGGGAGGATGATGAGGACATCCCGATTGGACTGTTTACGCGAGCACGAGCTAAAAGGATTAATCAACCGGTGAAGTTGCTCCTAGTTGAATTGGATTTAATTTATGTGAGACCTGGATACTACCTCATACAAATATTTTATGCATTCTCAGGTTTGAACATTGTGAAGCTTTCATAGTCGAAACAATGGAGGAGAAGCTCATGGAGGCTAAGCAAGGGGAGATAAGTCCAAACAATCAAGGCCAAGTGGGATCGTTCGCAAGTTCAACCAACTCATGAATCCACTCAGGACGTTCAGACCAGTCCAGTCGGCATCAAAAACAACTTCCGGATCAGGCTGAATGACTTTGGATATAGTCGGCAATGTTCGATCGTCTTCGGACCGCCAGATCGCTTCGGTGACATTTGGGCCACTACTACTTTCGACCACGGTGCCTTCGACCACGGTGCCTTCGACCATGGTGCCTTTGATCACTTCACCGACCATGGCTTATCGACCACATCTTCGACCACGGCTTCATGGATCGCTTCACTGACTATGGTTTGTTGATCAGCATTTCTGACCACATAGGTCTTTGAGCATCGACTGTCACTGTAGCTTATGACTGTCAACCTACGACTATGACTGCTACGACCACTGCACAACTACGATTGCAACTTCTATGGCCTTCGACCACTACGCAGCTCGACTTACGATTGCGAGTGCTATGACCGAATTACTGTAGCCATCGTTTGATCGTCCGTAGACAACCCGATCGCTTCGGTGACATTCGAACCAGTCCGAACGTTCACACTTTCAATTGGCTTCGGAGACGCGTAGATCCATTCGATCGCTCTTGGTGATGATCGGACCAGTCCGATTGGACCCTCGACTGTATTCGGAGTAGTCCGAAGGTATATCTTGCGAATAAAAGGCAATAACTTCACATACAGAATCTGATTGAGGAGTTCTTGGACTCGTTGGAAAGCTTATTTCAAGGACTATGTAATGGAAGGGACTCCATCTTCAGAAACATCATGGATTTTATCTTATCTTATTTTCTTTTTTTTTGTAAGAGTTCGAGTCCAATACCATATAGGATTGAATCGTACATGATTAGGGGTCTTGCGGACCCTTCCAAAGGGCTATATAAAGCCTTGTAATACGTACCATTTTGAGGCAGACCATGATTGAATCTATTATTTTTCAAGAGAGAGTTATACGCTTGTTCTTCCTAAGATTTGACATACGATTGCAACCTGAGAAGAATTGGGCGTTCTTGACACCATTGTTCTTGTGATTCCTTAGGATTTGTAAGAGCAGCGACACATCTACTTGTATGGTCAGTTAGACGGGATCACGAGCATGTGGTTAGGCAAATTCTTTTGTCGCATGCTGCTGTTCTAACAGTGGTTGGAGTCATCGGTTCGTCAAGTTGCATGGATCCAAGTTATTACCATTGATCCTACGTCGTGAAGATCGGACATCCCCTATATCAGCTTTGCCATACACTGATTTGAACCATAGTACGTTTTCACAAAAAATGGTTCTAAATATGACCGAATCATTTGCATCATACGCGCCTACTCACAGAATCTTTTGGGACAATGTTGTAGAGCGTACCTCCGACACAATTGAAAAAAATTGGACAACTCACTTCAGTGCACAAAAAGAAACACCCTCTCATCCACTCTCCATCCTAGGACTCCGTCTCTCAGGCTCTCGGCTACTTTGCCCAAGCGACAATCATCGAGCTCTCTAGCAAGCTATGGCCAATCCCCCTCCCCTCCCATTTGCAAGCATGTGATTTCCTTCTTCCCTTCTCCGTCCACGTAGGTTCGAGCTCCATTGTTGTGTGGAGCAGGCGCCGCTACATGCAATCTTCACGAGCATGCTATGGCAAGCCAAGCCCAGAGCCCGCCACAGGGTGTGGCCTCCACGTGTGCCATCGTGGCTACCAATTGGGTATAGTGTTGCCATCCTTACCCCGATACTAACGGAAACTTCTCCTACCAACGTTGCCCCTCATTTGACGACCAATGACGTGGTCGGCAACGAGTAAGTGGCATCGACAAGGCGGTAGTGTAGCCGACTATTATCTCATCCTCTATGCTTGTGTCAGTTGTTGCAATAGGTGAATCGAGTTGTTGCCAGCGTTTGTTTTGAATGTTGTAGGCTTGCACCCCTCTAAAATGGTTGTTGCAACCGGAGTTTTTATTTGTTGCAGCTATTTTTTGATTTGTTGCGACAATTTTTATTTGTTGCTAGAAGATGTTTGTTTTGTTGTATTAGTTGTATTGATTTGTTATGTGAGAAATTCTTACTTGTTGCAAAAGTTATTATTGATTGTTATATAGTGAAATTCTTGTTGCAAAAGTTATTATTGATTGTTGTATAGTGTCTTGTGTTGCGTCAATGGTGTTGGGTTGTTGGACACGCTCGATTTGATAGATTTGATCCAACAATTGCAGATAGTTTTGCGAGTTTATGATTTGGTGGTGGTCGAGGTGAATTTTTTTAGTTAGCCAAGTAATTGAAGCTTGAGTGAAATTTTAAGCCTAGGAGGATGGTTGATGCTGTGCATACATCGGTTGGTTGCGTGAGAGCGATTCGAGGGAGACGAAGAGAAACAAAATGGTGGTTGTTAAGATCTGATCAATGAATAGATGTATCGAATGATGAAAAAAAGCATACGATTGGAGCGGCTATCTGATCAATGAATAGATGTATCCAATGATGAAAAAAAAGTATAGGATAGGAGCGGCTAGATCAGATTTCTGGACCTAGTCGTGCCCAATCTTGTGCAGCTTGATTGGGTAGGCTAAATGATCCTTTTCTTTTTTTGCCCTTGTACGACAATTTGTTTCTTGGGTCTACTGCCGCTTTCCCTCTTTCCATTCCCAGAAGCCCGCCCAGCAAACATCACAGCATCTGGCCCAACCCGTGTACAGTACGCCCTTCTGTGCCTCGGTTCTCTCTCGCCAGGCCGTTCTTTTCCTCTGCGCCGTCGCGAGGCGAAACCCCAACCCCCAACCGAGTCGAAGGCGGAATCGGGCGGATTCCCGGCCGGAGTCGCCGCTGCCAGCTCGACACCGATCCAGAGAAGAATTTGTCTTCGATTTGAGGTCGGCTGGCTCCGACGCGGTTTGCCGCCGGGGTCGCCGTTTTTCGCAACCATCTAGTCCAATTAGTCGCCGTTCTTGTTCCTAGGCTTTAGATGTAAAAGTAGTCGCATCTAGGCGTGTGATTTTGGCTTTGTGGCTTGGTTTGTTGAGATCAAGTGAAGAACTTTAGTGCTAGTTGCTGTCCTACCTGTTTTCCCTATTTTTTTCGTTGGCTTGTATCCTGTTCTGGTTCCTTCTGTGATATTTGAAAGAAATAAGAAAAAAGGAAATAAAGAATTTGTGAGAGACTGAAAAAAAAAGCCAAATTCTGCGTTGTAAAGAAGATAAAGAAGTGAAGGAGATTGTATTTTTCTAGTTAGCTATTAAGGGACAGGAGGATTGCTGAAAGGAGATTTGCAGACCGCCCATGGCGAAGAGTATTAATAACAATAATAGTAACAATAATAATTATGGTTACCTTGGTGTTACTGAGCCAATCTCGTTGAGCGGCCCAACAGAGAAGGACATTGTCCACACTCAGGAGGTTGAAAAGGTAGAGAGTTTGGATTGCTAATGCATCATAAAGTTCACAATTTCTTGTTCTATCTTCTGTGCCACATGTTTAATGGTGGTGTGCTTTTAATTTTCATCAGTGCCTTGCTGATGCCGGCCTGTATGAAAGCCAAGAGGAGGCTGTCTCGCGTGAAGAGGTTTTAGGCAAACTGGACCAGGTTGAGCATTTATCCTTGGCGTGCTTTTCTTCGATTATAGTTTGTCTTTGAGGTGTGTTATAGCATTGTCTCGTTGGTTGTTCTGGCAGATTGTGAAGGCTTGGATTAAGAAGGCAACTAGAGCTAGTGGTTATGGCGAGCAATTTGTGCAAGAAGCAAACGCAAAGATCTTTACTTTTGGCTCATACCGACTAGGGGTACTCTGCCCACTGTTTCTTGTATAGTTTGTTCAGCCTGTAAAGAATGTTGTTTATTGGCTTAAAAAAATATTTATTGTTCTTGTTCAGATGACAATGCCATTACTTTCTGATAATGATACTATGTTTAGATGCTGTGTAATATATAAGACGACTATCATTTTCCTTTCTTGCTTGCTCTGATACTGCTATTGGATGATGGAAGTGCATAAATCTGTAAATGTGGATCATTGTTGGATATTATCTTCTAATACATTTTTGCTCTGCATATATGTGAAGGTTTGAATTAGCGGTAGCTAAGTAATCCTTGCTTGTAAGCAGTTCTATTACTATGTTATCCACCTATGCTAAGAGTTGTGAATATTGCTATATCCTTCATATGTTCCCAGGTGCACGGTCCTGGTGCAGACATTGATACATTGTGCGTGGGTCCAAGGCATGCAACTCGAAATGTAAGATGAATTTCTGTGAAATTTTAAAGATATTGCATTGTTTATTGTATAAAATGCTCCCTTTGTTTTTTTCAGGAATACTTTTTCCTGGCGCTTCATGATATGCTAGCTGAGATGCCGGGTGTTTCAGAGTTACATCCAGTGCCAGATGCTCATGTGCCTGTTTTGAAATTCAAACTTAGTGGGGTGTCTGTCGACCTTCTATATGCTAAGCTCACACATGTGGTGATTCCTGAGGTAAGTTTTGTTTGATATTTTTCTTGGCCTAAGCCTAACACTCAAGCTGCAACTTTACTTGTTTTTATTCTTGCATACTAGATTGACCGTATGAAAATATCCACTTCTTATTGTTTTTCTTCTTATGTCTTATCATGAAAAATGGTGGAGTTACATTTGTGGAAGCTTAACTTTTTATGCCTTTGTTTTGCAATGGCTGTTGAATCTTTTCATTATAAGCATTCCTAACAATGCTACACCAATCCTTTGCAGGACCTGGATCTTTCACAGGACTCTATATTGTACAACGTTGATGAACAAACTGTCCGTAGTTTAAATGGATGTCGGGTTACTGATCAAATTTTACGATTGGTTCCAAATATTCTGGTTTGCACCTTTAGCAATGTCTATGTTTTAGAAACATATGTTAAGTAATCTTTAGTGGATATGATACTAGGATCATTTTTTCAGTTACTAAATTGGTACCAACCCATCTGTTTTTTAAAATCCAGAATTTCCGGACAACCTTGAGATTCGTGAGATTTTGGGCAAAATGCCGTGGGGTCTATTCAAATGTACGATCTTCTTTTATATTTTTGTGTGCAGTATTATGTTTCATGGTATGCATGTAAGTGAATCAACAAATGTTTGCATATTCGTTAATCAGGGGTATACATATGTGTCTGTATAGGAATTTGCACAGATAAATGTTTTACATGTTCTCTGTAACAAAGGTTCTTATGATCGTTTCCAGGTTATAGGATTTCTGGGTGGTATAAACTGGGCACTTCTTGTTGCTCGTATATGTCAGTTGTACCCGAATGCATCACCAAGCATGTTGATATCTCGGTTTTTCAGAGTCTACAGCAAGTGGAAGTGGCCCAATCCTGTTATGCTTTGCCATATTGAAGAGGGTTCTCTTGGCCTTCCTGTGTGGGATCCAAGAAGAAATTTTAGAGACAGGGGTCATCACATGCCTATAATTACACCTGCTTATCCTTGTATGAATTCTAGCTATAATGTATCTATCAGTACTAGGCATGTCATGGTCCAAGAATTTGCACGAGCTTATGAGATCTGTCAGGTACATCTCATTTCACAGTTGTTTTCATTTCATTAGTCAATAATGGAAACTGCTAGTGGTAGTGGAGAAAAGAACCTTACAGGCTTACATAATTAAGGTCAAGTAGTGAGGTTCTGTTGTCTGATCTTGATGTGCATCAGCATCAAAATATTGGTGACATTTTCATCTTAAGTTTGTATTTCTAAAGTGCAAACTGATCTTAAGTTTGTAACTTTGTATGCCTTTTATATAACTAGTAAGCGTACATGTGGAATCCACGTTGAAAGCATTAATTATATGTCGAGAAATGAAATGCAAATTTTACTCCATGCCTCATGATTAGATTTCTTATGAGTCATGTAGTCGGGCACACCTCATGATAGAAAGTCAAGAAATTCTGTCACGTTCTTGAAAATGAATAGGGTAGCTATGCTGGATCGGAGGTCGAGGAACTGGATCCTTGGTGAAATGTGGTCATTTTTGGCCCCCCGTGGCAGAGAAATTCCCCTTGGCCTCCCTTCCCATGAAATTCCTCCTTTGGCCTCCTCGCGCGGCCGCTGACTGCACAAAGACTGCGCCACGACGGTATGGGTCGTATGACATTGCACATATGGTACTTATAGCCAGGAGGTTGCATAGATTATGGAAAAAATCTTGCATTCTTTATGGAATGCACAGATTTGCCTGTATGTTTCCATTTGCTTTTCGTATGGAATGGAAGGCAGTATGGAATAGGAAAAGCAAATCCTTATGTTTCCGTATGATTCCATTTGTTGTTGAAGTCTCATACGTTATTTGCTTTCCATATGTTTCCATTTGCACGCGTCACCAATCAATATGGAGTAATTAATTAACGGAAATGCTTGTTTCCACATGTGCGCGCGTCAGCTCTGCGTCACGCACTCTTTCGAGTGCCATTGGATCGTGGAGCATATATCGGGAGGCGGTCGCGCGCTAGCGACGTTTAGTGCACGTCGTGAGCAATTCGGTGTGTTACACAACACCTCAAACTGATGTCGAAAAGAACGTGGTCGAAACATCGTGGTCGAAACAATGTAGTCGACACATCGTGGTCGAAATAACGTGGTCGACATATCGTGGTCAAAACATCGTGGACGAACTGGTCGAACCAACGTGGTCGATCCAACTTAGTTGAAACAATGTGGTCAAGTTAACGTGGTCGAACCAATGTGGTCGAGGCGTGTCGAAACATCGTGGTCGAAATATCGTTGTCAACCAACGTAGTCGAAAAAACATGGTCAGAACAACGTGGTCGACCTACGTGGTCGAACCAATATGGTCAAAACAACATGGTCGTCCAACATGGTCGAAATAATGTGGTCGACACAATGTGGTCGAAACAACGTGGTCGAGCCAATGTGGTCGAAATAACGTTATCGAAAAAACGTGGTCGACACAAGATTCATCAAACATTGCGTATGGACTAACTATCTTGTCTTCTCTCTTATTAGATAAACAACCTTCATCCTTTTAGTACCGGCTTTGTGTGAGAAATACGACCAGAGTTGCGGTAAGAGCCGTGGTCAAAGTCGTAAGGAGTCAACTTGATCAGATCTGTGTATGGTTATAGACTTGGTCAGATCTGTGTGTGGTCGTAGCTACAGTGAACCAGCCGATAGTCGTAAGCTATAGTGACTAATCGATAGTCGTAGCTATAGTAACTGGTATGTAGTCGTAGTCTGCAGTAGCTGGTCAGGAGTCGTAAGCTATAGTACCTGGTCAGTGCTCAGAAGACCTACATGGTTGAAGACGAGTAGTATCGGCTTTGTGTGAGTGGTGTGATTGGAGTTGCGGTAAGAGCCGTGGTTGAGACGTCGTGGTCGGAGTACCGGGTCGAAGTGTCGTGGTTGAAGAAACCAAAGTCATAAGGAGTCAACTTGTTCAGGTCTGTGTGTGGTTATAGACTTGGTCAGATTTGTGTTTGTGGTCGTAACTGCAATGAACCGATCAATAGTCGTTGGTCGAAGTCGTAGCTAAAATAATCGGTCGGTAGTCGTAAGCTACAGTAGCTAGTCGATAGTCGTAAGCTACAGTAGCTGGTTAGTAATCGTAAGCTACAATACCTAACCTGTGTGGTCGAATGGAAAGCACATTGGAATGGGGAAGCAAATCCTTATGTTTCCGTATGTTTCCATTTGCTGTTGAAGGCTCATACGCTATTTGCTTGCCGTATTTTTCCATTTGCATGCGCTACCAATCAATATGGAGTAATTAATTAATTCTAGAAACCAGAAGCAATTAAGCAAGGAAGGTCGGTCAGTAATTCAAAGTTATTGATCGATCGAAACAATGGCTCCCTTCTATTCCACTTATGGCTTGTGCCTTATGGTTTATGCTACAGTAACTAACTTTCAAACTATGCATTTTTTTAAGACGAGGTCAACAGGAAGATTGTAGTAAAAAGTGTACTAAGTTCAGCTGTACGCCTATACCGCATCTTGCGAACAGGTAGAATTCAAAATTTTAAGCCATAAGCCATAGCCCAAAAGCATGGTTATTAAGGCCGTAAGGCGAGGTGAGGCGACCCCACCCCCTCACACCTTTTAAGCGGTAAGGCGTAAGGCGAGGCGACGCCTTACACGCATCATAAGGCGAAGAAAACGGAGTTCTGGAGGACTAAATCAGAAGAAATCTAAGAGGGCGAATGACCTAATTGTAATTTCGTAAAACTCTGGAGACTAAATTGTAAAAATATCAAAATACACCTCATCCCATTTAACCTTAGCTGGCCGCCCCAGATCTGATTTAACCTAGCCGGCCGCCCCAGATCAAGTTTTAACCCTATCTCACAGCCGCTCCTCTCTCCTCTCTCACAGTTGCCGCCTCTCTCCCCTCACTGCTCCCCCAACTTTTGTCGCCGCCTCCCGTGCTCTCCCTCCAAAGAGACGCCGCCGCCGCTACTCTCCCCTCCCCTCCTTGCTCCCCCAACTGTCGCCACCGCCTCCCCTGCTCTCCTCCCAAGACACGCCGTCTCCTCTCTCCCTTCCTGCTCCCCAACTGCCGCCGCCTCCTCGCTCTCCTCCCAAGAGCCGCCACCGCCTCCCTGCTCCCAAAAGACGCCGCTGCCGCCACCCTCGCTTCTCCCAAGAGATGTCGCCGCCGCCGCCCCGCTCTCCAAAGATCTGCTGCCGCCACCCTGCTCCCCAAGAGTCGTGAGTCGCCTCCTCTGCCGTCATCGCCCCTGCTCCTGCCTCCCCTACTCCCTAAGTGGATGATTCGTTGGCGAGGCCTACAAATCTAGTGGCTGTCCCGGTGGATTTGGCCCTAGGGTTCCAGGCGCCACCGCCTAGACGGGAGCGACGAGATGGAGGCGCCGCCGTCTAGGGTTCCAGGTGAGTCTTCGCATCTCTTTATACTTGCTTTTGGGGTGTTTGGGGCGTCCGCCTTCGCCGTTTTCTCGCTTTTCTTCGCCCAACCGACGCCATAGCGACGCCATGGGTTTGAGGCGGACGCCATACACCCTCCTGGCAAGACGACGCCGATGCCTTACAAACAATCGCCGCCTTACCGCCTAAGCGTCGCTTTAAGCGACGCTTAGGCGACGCCTTAATAAGCATGCACAAAAGAACGCACCCAATACTAACATTCTGTCCTTATGTAGGTCAAGGCACTAAATGGAAATTAACATTCCGTATAGAAACAATACTAAATGTTTAGTGTATGGAAACATAAGGAAATTAACATTCTGTGTGGGAACATTCCATTGCATAATCTCACTATTCATTACGTTACCAAACATTTCATTCTATGTCGGCTGTTTCGCATGGAAACATGACATGCTACATGTTTAGTGTATGAGACAGGCGTGTATGGAAATATTCCGTATGGAAACAACTCGAGATTTGTAGGCACGCATGAGATTAGGAGGATCTTAGCATAAACCTCGATCTGCTTCCCATGCCGAGATTTGCTTTCCATGCCAGCTAAATGGAAATAATCTTATGGAAAAGGCATGTACCGAATGGAAAGGCCATACTAAATGTATCAAGATTTGCTTCCCATTCTGAGATCTGCTTCCCATCACCGATTCGGTCATTGCCCTGTTGGCTGAGCCATCGTCTTCTTCCATCGGTGCAAGATTAGTATATTCACTCCACAGCTCACCAATAGCACAATTTAACCCAACTAACCCACTCGGACCATCGACCCAGCCCAACCCACCAACATTTAGAAGGCTCATTATCCAAAGGCATCGTTTCTAAACCCTGTAAATTATTTCGTTAATGAGTGGCAGTAGTAGGGAACAATAGCAGTGTGGTCGAAGACCCCGGAGTCGGAGACTGGTCGTAGCTACAGTGAACCGGTCGTAGATACAGTGAACCGGTCGTATCTACAGTGAATCGGTCGCATGGTTATCAAGGCGTCGTCTAGGCGACGCCAAGTCGTCCTGGCGGCCGGCGGGGTATGCCATGGACAATCGCCCAGCACACAACGAGTTAGGCAGTGCTGGACGACGCCCAGCTCTTTGTGGCGGCCGCCTAGGGGATGGGGGGTAAGTTAAGTAAGGCCACCACAAAGTACTTCTAGGGATTCACCTTTCACGGTCACGGGGAGACCTCCCACCGCCGGCACCAATCTACAGCCTCCTCGCACCGCCGGCACCGATCTGCAGCCTCCTCCCACCGCTGGCGCCGATCTGTAGCCTCCCACTACCGGCGCCGATCTGTAGCCTTTCCCACCGTCGATCTATAGCCTCCTTCCGCCGCCGGCCTCTTCACCATCGGATCTGGCGTCTCCCCTCTGTCTTCCTCACCTCCCCTCCACGCCATGGATCTGCGGGAGAGGCGGGCAAGCCAGCGAGGGGAGGCGAGCGGGAGAGGAGGGCGAACCGGCGAGTTGAGGCGAGCGGGAGAAGGTGAGGGGAGGGGAGAAGGCGAGCAGGGAAGAGAGCGCTGTGCATTGCGGTGAGAACAGTGAGAGAGAAGAAATAGGGGGCGGTGAGAACGGAGGGAGAGAAGAGATAGGGGGAGAGGCAAATGGGCCGGTAAATGGGACGGTGGGCCGTCGACTCCTTTATGAACCTTGTTATATTAATGCTATTTGCTATTATGGATCTTATTATTTGGATAATTTGTGCTATTATATTGCATAATTATTAAATAATCGGTCATATAAGATATTACTTGTATTTATTTACTACTGTCTAACTACTATCGCCTAACCATCGCCATGGCAGGCGCCTAGTCAACTAGGTGTCCAGGCGCTCCGGGCTTGCCATGACTTGTCGGAGCGTCGTGACAACCTTGACCGATTGATAGTTGTAGGTCGATAGTCGTAGCTACAGTAACCAGTCGATAGTCGTAAGCTACAGTACATGGTCGGTGCTGGGAAGACTTGCGTGGTTAAAGACGGTATTACCGGCTTTGTGTGAGCGGTATGATCGGAGTTGCCATAAGAGCCGTAGACAAGACGTTGTGGTCGAGGCGCCGTGGTTGAAGGACTTGAAGTTGTAAGGAGTCAACTTGGTCATGTCTGTGTGTGGTCATATACTTCGTTAGATCTGTGGTCGAATGACTCAAAGTCGTAAGGAGTCAATTTGGTCAGCTCTGTGTGTGGTCATAGGTACAGTGAACCAGTGATAGTCGTAGCTAGAGTAACCGATCAATAGTCGTAAGTTACAGTACCTGGTTGTTACTCAGAAGACCTGTATGGTCGAAGACTGGTAGTATCAGCTTTGTGTGAGCGGTACGACCGGAGTTGCGGTAAGAGCTATGGTCGAAGTGCCGTGGTCGAAGTAAATTCAAGAAGATGGGGGAGGACATCATAGACCTTGTGTTAGTCAAGGCATAGGTGCTTTATGCCGGCGTAGTGGGCCACGGGTGACGTCAGACTGGAGGGTGGGGTCGGCGAGGAGGCGCAGGCACGAACCGGAGGAGGGCACAGGCAGATCGAGGGGGCGGAGTGGGGCGGAGCGACGCCACGGGATCCGAGTGGGGCGGGCGCGAGAGCGCGGTGGGCGAGGAGGCGGGAGGCAGAGGTGGTGGCATGGCGGGGTGGAAGGGGCAGGCGGTGGGCAGGGGGGCGGTGGGAGGCGGAGGGGAGGAGTGGCGGCACGGGGTGGAGCGGGAGCGGAGGGGCGGAGCAGGAGTAGAGGGGGAGGCGAGGAGGGGGCGGGAGGAGGCGAGCGAGCATGGGGCGGGCGGGAGGCAGGCGTCGCAGGCGGGGAACATGTATACTACAACTTTGTAGGAGTAAAAGCATAAATAGTTAGATGTCTTAGTATTAATAAGTCTTATCATATGTATCATTTATAGCCTCCATGTGCAAACAACTTGCTTCATTACAAAATTGCATAGATGTTCAGAACATCTTTTCTGTGTAATGAGCTGTGAGATTATTTTTATTTACAGTGCATACTATTGCCAGATACTTCTATAGGCAAAAATACTGTTGTTCAACTCTGCTAATATATTTTTATTGCATGTTCGAGTTTGCATTTAATGTCAGTTCAATGACTTACTGTAGGCAATAGATGAAAGCAATGCAGACTGGGATGCTTTATTTGAGCCATATCCATTTTTTGAATCATATAGAAATTATCTAAAGATTGAGATCACAGCAAGAAATGAAGATGACCTCAGGAATTGGAAAGGCTGGGTAGAATCTCGGCTTCGTACGCTTGTATTAAAGGTGATTAACAGATACATTTCATTCCTTTAAGAAAGTGAGCTGTGTTCTAAAACTTCTAATATATAATTTTTGTGTTGACTCAGATTGAGCGATTTACACGTGAGATGCTCCTCTCACATCCTAATCCTAGAGATTTCTTAGACAACTCCAGGCCATTGCATTGTTTTTATTTTATGGGTCTCTGGAGAAAACAAATAACCCAAGCTCAAGAAGCTGAGCAATTTGACATTAGAGCAATTGTGAATGACTTTAAAAGCTCTATTCATGCGTATCAACATTGGAAAGAAGGAATGGAAATTGAAGTGTCCCATGTGAAAAGAAAAGATATCCCATTGTTTGTTTTTCCTGGTGGTGTGCGTCCTTCTCGTACTTCCAAAATAGCTGGCAGGGAAGATCGTGCAGTTTCAAGAAATAAGGTTTCAACTGATGCTCAAGCAGGAAATGTCCTGAGTGATGCCCAGTATGCACCATATAAGAGTAGTGAGATAAATCAACTTCCTTCCGATCCTCTTGGTGGCTATCAGTCTCTGGAAAGAACTCCTATAGCGACGGCTAGTTTACCCAGTGAAGAAACTGGCCATACTTTCCATGGGTACGCGAATCTGCATGCAGAGTCTGTTGAGTGGGAACATCTGGGTAACTATCATGAAAGAATATCTGTTCCTGAGAAGCATGTTGCTCATGATGTAGTCAATCTACCAGAGAGTGTGGCGCCTAACTCAAGCAATGTTTGCCTGAGTCCAACAGATGGATTGGACTCACTTTTAGATAGTAAACGTCAAGAACCTGCAGAGATTGCTGTAGATGAACACACCAATTTCTCTTCAGCTGTTCTAGCAGTACCTGGTGATGTTGATGAGCTGGAATCTCATCAAATGAAGGTAAATCAGAGAGATTTATATGCTGTTGATCAAAGATTATCTCTGGAGGGTAGTGCTGGAAGAAATGTGGGGCAAACAGGAACTGCAAGTTCCCATGGTGATAATCCTCTGAAGCGTAAAGCTGAGGAAGCACTTGAGGTCTCTTTTTCCTCTTACCTGAATACATTTTACTTCTTCAGGATGCAGTTATATATTTTTGCCTTGACTCAGTCGTCTGTAGTGGCCTTAATTACTTATGGCTTATCCTTTTTATTTTATTAGTTTTTCTGACCTTGAACCTTAATATACTTGGGCAAATGATGAAAGTCTTTCACGTTTGTTTGTCTCATTTTCTAAGTTAGATTCCAAATGTTGCAGTATTCGAATTGGTTGCTCTCTTGCTTGCAAAAAACATGTTCCAGGAATCATTGAGTTTTTTAATTATATTTACTTTATTTTCATATTGCATCTTGGTTGCAAACTATTCTCCTTACTGTATGTTATCTAAGTTCTGTGGTGCATGAAGTGTTTTTATTCTCACAAGAATTATGTGTGTTTTCTAGCACAAGATTTATGTGTGTTTTTCTAATGTACTAAAATAGAATAGTCTTGTTGTTGAAGTGTCTCTTTTGATTTTACCAAATAAAGGTGCAAATTAAATGTTTTGCGGAAACACCGAGGTTTTGTATCAGTTAGGTTATAAATATCATTTATTTGAAACTCCCATTTTTGCGGTTTAGTTGTACTTTGCTTAATGAAACCTACAAATAATATTTTTAAAAAAATTAGCTGAAATTTAGTTCTACACTTTTATGTTGATATCTGTCCTATTTAAATGAATTATATCAAAACCATTAAGAATGTACGTACAAGCAGCAATTTTCATGTTGTGTGGCTTGTACTATTATTTTCCATGTTTATATATTAATGATAATTTTGTTCATTTGTTTTGGGGATAATAGCCGCTTGAGCTTGCTGCCCCATTAGTTTGCGCTCCTGCATCAACGTCCACTTCTCAGAGGAAGCCCCTTAGGTACTTACTGCACTGTTTAAACGCATCCCTTTGTCATTTTTAAATACAGTGCCAATACTAGTGAATTTGTGCATTAACGGCAGTTCTGTTTCATTGGTCTTAATTTCAATTTGTGTGACACTGTTCTGAGAATTTTCATTTTTGAAGACTGAGATTGTCGACTGTGGTGAAACCAAAACCTGCTGAAGGAACTTCATGAATCCAATTGGCTCTAGACATGATCTTTTTCTCTTCAGCAGAAGGGAGGCGACCCACCCAATAGCTATACGGTCTTGTAGAGCTGTGTAACAGTACGGGAAGAGGCACTGGAATGTCAGCCAGAGCCAGATCTAAACTAAAATTAATGTGAAATCCTGTATTGCATGTTCTAATAAACTTGTGCTTTGATCCCAATTTGTTTCAGGGTATATCTCCTGTGTGTTGAGTTGGAAGGCAGATAGCAAATGATGTGAGCAAGAAACGTCAGTTTTTTCTTCGTTCTTTCTTTCTTTTTTGCAACTATTCTTCTCGATCAGTACAGCGGTTGTAAGCCACCATTTTCTTAAGGACATTGGCTATTATTGTTCTCGAGTTTCAGCGGCTCTCTTCACGCGTGATTATATAGTTCTATGAGTTTTCTTTTCTGGATTTTCTAGTATTTTGCTTTATTCACCTTCTGAATTTCTATGATTTCGTGGTATTTATTAATTTTCTGAGTTTATGACATTTTTCTTGTTGGTCAAGCGGTGTTTTTAGGTGGGAGCAAGGAGATTAGAGGTCCAATGAGTGGCAAAAGAAAACTTTTCTCTTTAGATTAATCGTAGGTTATAGTGGATTTGTTAGGTTTAAGTTTTGGAAAGCTGTGATATATATCGAGCAAATACGTGCAGAATTTAAAACACTAGGTACGGGAGGTAAAGAGTTCAAGGGAGAAGTGAACCAACGAAATATTCATGAGAGGCCCTTCTCAAAACGAACTCTTATGTTGCATCTAATTGCTGCCTTTTGGAAAGCACTTGCCAGTAATTGACATATAAGAACATCTCCAATGCTCTATCCGCGGATATGAACTATTCACGTAGGAGTCTCGGATGTGCGCTACTCACGTAGGAGGGAGATGACACTTTTTTAAAAATGGTACATCCCAGATTCCATTACTCTTGAGGCATGGACAAATCTCCAGCCACCAAGGCAGAAACAAAAGTCGCGGGCCCTGTTGAACACGATCAGGTTGCCTCTCAGGTGGTTTTTTCCGGCTATAACTAATAGCTTATAGTTAAGACTGTAGTTTTTAATTCTAGTGTAAATGTTTATATGAATAAATTAAATAACGATAAACTGTTTTAAAAATATTATTTCAATAAACTTTGAAAAATAACAAAAAAGTTATCTTATTTTATAAAGAAAATAATACGCTATAATCTGAAAAGAAGAGACATTCCATCTTACAGCCATACACAGCCGTACTTTAATACATTCTATAGGGACATACTTAGCTCACAAAGAGCTATAGCCGGGGTTAAGAGGGCTTAAAGCTAGATTATATTCGTATTGTCTACAGTAATTAATTTTTAATGATGTGTTTTTTTAAGATGAGGTCAATAGGAAGATTGTAGTCAAAAGTGTACTGAGTTCAGCTGTACCGATAAAAATCGTATGCGACTATTTTTCTGTGTGTACTACCTCCTGCGAACAACTAGAATTCAAATATTCAAGTCATAAGCCATCAGCCCAAAAGAACATATCTATAACCTAGCTTCACGCAACATCAATAGCTTCAATTAAATGTGTGCATACGGTGCTACCACAACTTAGGTGGGTTATTTTTTTGCTGCGACTTGGTAGTTTTATGGTTATGGCTGATGGTTTTTATCTTAACACAAGTATTTATGCGAACAAACCGAATACCGACAAGCCAATAAGCTGTTTCAAAAATATTGTCCCGATAAGTCGTTTCGAAAAGACGCTGGAGAAGACATCCGGCTTATTTCGAGAAATCATGGGATATTATGAGGCCGCTCCAAGTGGCTTCGGTTTCTACCTTTTAGCTTCCAAAAGTCATAGACCACTTGAAACATGCCAGCTTCTAATTTTAGTTTTTTTGTTTTTCTTTTGTTTTTCTTTATTTCTTCGCATTGTCCATAAGATATAATAGTGTTTTTTTTTCATTCTTTCAATTGAATGACTTTTAAAAAACTAACCGTTGTGACGTAATTTCAACCAAAAGTCAATAGCCATATCCGAAAGCTAAAGTTGGTTGACACATGCCATAAGGATAAAGTCATGTACAATGGTGTGATGTTAGCTGTCTATAAATCTTGCCATATAGGACACGATATGATATAGAGAAGAGCATACAAAGTTGGACCGTCTATTATGCAGTACTCGACTTTAACACGATAAATAAGACACATTGTGTTATAGAGAAACTGTCTATAAAGATATATAAAAAGACAATTTATTATATAAGTCATCTTTAATATCATCTATAGGTGATATAGAAAATATTATAAATAACAATTATTTATATTATTGGACATGCTCTAAACCATAATCAGAGAAAAAAACCACCGCTAAAAGTTCCTGGAGCGAAGAATCGTGAAAACTTCTGGAACCATCTCCACCGCCAATGTAGGCCTTCCCGCCGCCTCCGCCCCTAAGCTTCGTCATCCCCTCGCCTTCCCTTCCTCCTCGCACTCCCCCTCTTCTGATCTTCTCCTTGTTGTTTCGCCTTGCGCCTCCGCCCTTCCTGCAGCCAACGCCGCAGCGTTCCACCGCTGCCTTTCCTGTCGCCGCCGCCGCAGCTTCTCTCTACCCTCTCGCCATCCTTTCCTCCTCTCCCGCCGCCGTCTCCGCTTCTCCCTGCCGCCTCTTTTGCTTCCTGCCGCCTCCCCCTTTCTACCCTTCTCTCCTCTCTCTCCTGCAAACCATCTCTCTTCCCCTCTATTTCGCCATCGCCACGTGAAATTTCTCCACTACCTTGTTTTTACCCTTTGTGGTTGTAGGCTTTATGCCTTTTACCTCTCTCCGTCATTTACCAAATCCTATTTTCCTTTCGTTCCTCTTCTCTTGTTTTCATCGGATTTTCCCTCCGTTTCAGGTAATTTCAGGCCCTGACTCATATATGGTGAATGTTCTCAGTTGAAATTGTCGAGGAGCAGGTGGCAGCCTTCACAGCCCCAATATGAGACACCTACACCGCCTTGTCCAATCGGCCCATGCAAAGGTAATTTTCGTTTCGGAAATTAAGTCATCTAAATATGCACATCATGACATCTTAGATGCTTTTTCCGTAGATAATATTTTTGTTCAACCTTCACAAGGTCTCTCTGGGGGGTCTTTGGCTTTTGTGGACTAATGAAGTAGACCTCTTAGTCATAGATGCAAACCCTAGTTATATTTTAGCCTCTGTCCATTGTAATGCGTTAAATGTTTGCTTCAAGCTTGTTTGTATGTATGGTGACCCTACACATGCAACTACTAATTACATATGGAAGGTAGTGGCGGCTTTTGTAGATGATAGAACCCCTGTGGTTTGTATGGGGGATTTCAATGAAATCATGTCCACTAATGACAAGCTCAGGTCTGTTGTTCCTAATGTCTCTCGCATTCGTAATTTTTCTGCTACGATCAAAATCTGCGGGCTTATTGTTATGGGCTGCAATGGTTGCGCTTACACTTGGACTAATAGAAGATTCTCTTCTACTCCTACCTTTGAGAGGCTTGACAGGTGCCTGGCTAATTTGGCATGATGTGGTAAGTTTCCTAACACAAACGTTTATTATCTTCCTTTAATTTATGGTGACCATGCCCCCATTTTAGTGGTTCCTCTGTCAACTAATAATAATAGAAAGAGACAGTTCAAGTTGGAGAATTGGTGGCTCTATGAAAATGATTTCTTTCATATTAGTAAATCTGCCTGGGAAAGTTCTGCCAATATGCCTTTTAATAAGTGCACTGAGCACCTTGCTAAATATCTGACTCACAGGTTTAAAACCAACAAAAAATCCTTAAATTCTCAACTCCAAGATATTGAGCATCAAATTTCTAGTCATCAAGCTTTGCCTCCCAACTCGTATAATTATTCTTTGGAGGAAAAGCTTCATGCTGGTCATGCTCGAATCACTCATAAGATAACTGAATACTATCGCCAAAGATACAAAAAGCATTGGGACTTGCAGGGCGTCAGGAACACGTCTTTCTTCCATAATGCCGTCGTCAAAAGGAGGAAAAACCGTATTGCTTTCATTACTGATGATTATGGAGTGACCCATAGGAATAATGAGGATATTGCTTCTTGTTTCATAACATACTTTCCTAATTTATTGTCGGGACCGGATTTCTGAATCCGAACCCTCTGTGTATTACTGCACTAGTCACAGATCAAAACTAGTGCACACAGTCAAAACAGTGATGATTACATAACCAACAACACTTTATTATAATAAAAGAGAGTACATGCCTTATGGCAACTTTATTACAAGTGAGGTTACAAGCCTTCCTAAACATACGAAACACAGCGAAAGCAAAATAGAACCATGACGATGACCCATCAATACGGCACAGGCAATTGACTGGAGAAGCGCAACCTAGTACTCCGGAAAACCTTCGTCGAATCCACAAGCATAGTAGTCGTAGACTCCTTGATATTCATAATTTTCTGAGATTGGTTTTGAGTGTAGCATGTGAGTACATAAAGTATTTAGCAAGTTTTGGAAAAATGCAGTAGATGCAAGGCTTAACAAAGAAGGATAATATGGTTTTTTTGCACAAAGCAGCATTATGTTTCAAATACCATAATAAATTCTCAAAGCATCAATTTACAAAGTAATTGCAATAACTGAAACTAAATAAATTTCCTAGTGAAGGTTCCAACCACCAACACTAGTAAACAGGCTCCAACCTCCAAGGCTTAAGACTACGGGTTCTATCCACCCACACTGGCTCCATCCGCCAGGAAACACTCCCGAGAGTTCTATCCACTCTCGAGTTCCTAAAACTTTTACTTTGAAACCAAAACCAAAGATCTACCATGTGAAAGCGCATCTTGCCCGCCCTTGACCGTGGGCATGGCTATTTGAATAGTTTTACACTCTGCAAAGGTTGTACAATTTTACACAAGAGGTAAGTCATCTTAATAACCAACATATTTCCTTAGGCATGAGACCCAGATAATTTATCACAAATCCTTTATCTCACTCCGATCTAGTTAGACACCACCCGTTAAGGTTTTGCCGCTGAAGGGTTAAATTCACCACAGTTAGAAGCCGCCTCTCGCACTGTATGAGTACAGTAAATCCCTGTGTTGAGGTTTCACCGCTGATGGGTTAAATCCACCACAGTCAGAAGCCGCTTCTTGCGCCGTATGAGTATAGTAAATCCCTGTGCATCACTGAGTAAACCAGTAAATCCCTAGCACCCGCTTACCACTGGTGATATCTAAAGTAAACCTTTGCGAGTTATTCAGCTAGGTCGTACCCATTTAGACTTGTGGTTGTACGGTAGTGCGCAGTTTGGACAATCACAAGCATCTGTTCTTAATTGACTAGGGCGGTACATTCACAATACAAATTCTTGTGCTAAATCCGCACCACCCCAATCATACCATCCGCCCAAGTCTAAAACCAATTTTCACCATTTTATTTTATTTTATAAACCAATGGCAATACCTATTGCCAAACATTTGGTAAAACAATCATTTAGAGGTTTGATAATATTATTTTCACTCATAGGGTTATAGTGACCGAATAGCTTGTCTAAGCAGTTACTACCGTTCTAAAGGTATCAAATAACATTGTAATCTCAATATCGAGACAGTGAAAGCCTAGGGTGACAAAGGTACATGGTTGTCGATGTCAAATGAGGGTATAACAATTGTCGGTTTAACTATTATCCTTAAAACAGAAGTTATCATTTTATGTAACATAGCAATGCATTTAAATTTGAAATAATAAAAGGATTTTGGAAAACATATGCACAAGATGATCAAAGGAGACTTGCCTTGTTGCACGTTGTCTGAAGCCGCGGATCGGGAAACTCTTCTGCGACATTGGGTTCTATGCGCAAAAATGAGAAACCCAAATAAATAATACAAAATATATATACTGGAAGGAGGTTTATGATTTTAGATGAATTTAGAAATTTGAACAGATTCAAATAGAGTTATGATGAAGAAATACAGCTTCCGGAAGTGTTTGCTGTGGTCTGAGGGGTCGGATCTTCAGCGTGGTCGGAAGCTACCGAGTGGTCGAAAGGCTATGGTAGCAAGGTTATCACGGCGGTAAGGTGAGGTGAGGCGCCAGACTACCTTCACACCTTTTAGGCGAGTATGGCGTGCGGCGAGGCAACGCCATACTCACATCCTAACCTTTTATAGTAGCAAATTTGTTGAACATACAGTGTGACTATTTTAACTATGTAACAAAGCAAATAAACATGAATAATGGTGCAGCTAGAAAACATGAATGTTGAATGGCATACCTTGACGATATTGTCCATTGTTTGTTGACTTTGCTCTTCTCCCAAGTGGCATGATGCAGCTCCCATGAGTCCCTTCTAATAGCATTGCTGCCATAGAGCAACTTAGTGTGTTAGTAAACTATTAACACCTTCCAATAAATTGAAGTGACAAACTATACGTACAAAATATGAAAACAAGACAACAGTATCAATGGAAATTAAACATGATTACATGACAAATGAAACCATAGTAGCATAGTCCATACAAATGAAACCATAGTGGCATGATTACAAGATAACGAAGAGCTTAGAAGTCACACACTCCATACAACCAAAAAGACCAAAACACCAACAATCTAGCACTCATCTCTCAATAATCATCCATGTCGAATGCATCCAAATCATTGCCATCCATATTCCCGCCATCGCTCTCCATATCATCAGGTGGAGCTTCACCATAATCATCAACCTCCTTGTCATCAAAAACAAAATCTTCGTCCTCATCTTCAGTGTCCGAATTTGAGTGTGGCTCACCTTCTTCAACCACCCTTCTTGTAGAACTAGAAGTGTGATGCCGAGAATAGCTTATGACATCACCCCTTCTTAATGTTTTAGGAAGATTGCGACCTTGAAGTGTGCGTGATGCACCAACAGCTTCATCAACATGTTCCCATGTAAGGTCATCACACCCACGGTGACCTTGAACCGGTTCGGCCAGTGGGTTAACCCATTCATTGTCCCAATCAAATTCATCTATAACCAAAGGGTCATAGTTGTCGCCTTTCTGACACACTTTTCAAACCTACTTTTCATCTTTTGGTTATATTGAACATAGACCAAATCGTTCAATCTTTGGTGCTCCAACCAGTTTCTTTTCTTGGTATGGATCTACAAATAGTTTATAGAAATCAAATCAAACAAAGTAAATAAATTGCTGTTTTAGCACATATGTAGCTACAAATTGAGAGTTGAAAAAGAATGGTTTGGCACATTCACTTACAAACTCAAAGGTACTCCAATTGCGCTCACAATCGGAGGATGAACAGCAAAGACTAACGATACGCTTCGCAAATCTTTGTAACTCTATGGCTCGGCCACCATATGCACACCACCAATCAACTAAAATGACAATAAGAGACTCTAGTTAATTAATATTGAATACACAAAGAATTGAAAAAGTCTGTGCAACACTATAGAACTTACGAGGATTCCTTGATTCTTGGTTTTGGATTGCTAATTGATTTGAAAATGCTTCTCCTTGCTGGTCCTCATAGAGAATGGCTAGCGTATCAATCTTGTTTCGAAGATCGACATCAGGCACCATTTTTGCAAGCACATCATTGAATGCTCCTCTTAGCTCACCAACATATGCATCATCACCTCTTTTCACGATGGAAAAGAATTTTCCTAGATTCAAGAAGAGTGCAGCCCCATACAATTTTTGGTCCATTTGCTTCACCCAACGTGTGTCAATAATGTTCATGATTTTCTTGAGCAATTTTGACTTGTTTTGGGTAGGGAAACCTGATTTGATTTTCTCCTTTGCTTGAGCCATACATGCGGCAACCTCCGGCAAGGCGGGCTTCTCATCTCCATCAACCACCCTCAGCACAACAAGTAGTGGTTGTGAAGCTCTTAGGCAATCTTCAACTGAATTCTAGAATTCCTTAGAAAGGATAATTTCATACACACTTTTACCTGCCTCTGTGGTTGCCAATTTAGCCCTAGTCCAATCTTCACTAACAAATAGATATCTCAAAGCATCTTTGTGCTTGTGCAAACTTCGCAAAGTAAGGAACGATGTGGCAAAACGAGTAGCAGCAGGTCTCACAAGATCCCTCCCACCTGTCTTTTCCCTCATTGCATTAAGAAGCTTACCATGTCTATAAATAAATGTGGTGACACGTTTGGCACGTGCAATAGGCTTCTTAAATTCCTTTAACTTCCCGATATCTTCCAACATAAGGTCCAAGCAATGTGCAGCACAAGGGGTCCAAAACAGTGTAGGAATCCTCTCCATTAGAAGTTTGTCTGCTGCTTTATAGTTAGCACCATTATCGGTGACTACTTGAACCACCTTCTCTTTGCCAACGTTCTCAATTCTCTTCTCTAGCAAATCTGCTAGCATCCTTGCATCATGTGTTTGATCTGATGCATCAATAGACTCTAAGAAGAAAGTCCGCTCTGGACTGTTGATAAGGAAGTTAATCAAATGACGTCCTCTTCTATCTGTTCATCCATCCGACATGAGTGTGCAACCATATTGCTTCCAATCCTCCTCATGCTTCTCCCTCAATTTATTTGTCTCTTTAACGTTCTCCTCAAGCAAGGGCACCCTCAGGTCATGGTAACTAGGAGGCTTATAACCAGGACCGTATTGCCCAATGGACTCACACATAACCTCGAAGTTCCTTTCATTTGCAGCATTAAATGGTACTAGCTGAATGCCCGTACGTTGCTACGGATTTTAAAAAATTTTAGAACATATTTGTATGCATATTCTAAAAATTTTTACCACGCGTTAGTTTCAGAATATGTAGTATGATAAAATTTTAAAATCCGTAGCAACGAGCATTCAGCTAGTACAAGATTAAGCACTGGATGAAAAATACAGCATGTACTCTACAATGCAGTCTAGATGAAATCCATTTTGACCACTAAATCATGGAAAGAAAGATATTTTGATGGGAAGGTAGGAAGATTCGGTGCAGGTCTTTTGGGGCCACATGTCAGCGCTACCTTTTGTGAGAAGGGGTGGGAGAGGCCGGACCAACCACCAACTCCTTCTTTTATAATAGTAAAGATACCACACTCGTAGAAGAACTTGGATACATGCATGTTCACAACATGTGTTTCTTCTTTGGTTCTCATCTTTGACTCCAAGGAACATTGAGAAGTGCCCTTGGTATGTCTTTGCTCAACCACATCTTCAGGTTTTGGTCGAAGCATAGCAGCAATGGACTTGTTTTGCTTTGCTTTTGGTGCTGGAACATTGAAATTAAGGGCGGATTGCTTTCTTTTTGCTGCTGTCCCAGAACTTGGTAGTGGCACAATGGCAGAGGCAACGGTAGAGGCTACGGAGCCACCACCGCTGGCTACCTCAACTACATTATCTCCTTCATCATCTAAGTTAAGTGGTCTGTTTCTTCTGTTCTGCTTCAGATATTCTTGCATCTCTTTGATGATTGGTGTCGTCGTCTTGGCACATTTTTGCACATCTCCATATCCACCTGTGAGATGCTGCTTCAATCTTTTGATTCCACCACATACTCTCCTGTCACAAAGTGAACATTGCACCAAATCTCTATTGCCAATCTCTGGCCAAAAGGCATACTTCCATCCTGGGTCTTTAGACTTCGCCTTCCTTGCAGGATCTTTCTTTGGATCATACTGCCCATCTCCTTTAGCGGCAGCCACAGTAGTTGCTATTACAGGCTCACTTTCATTTGCCATTGTGCTACCTAGTTCCTACTGCATAGCAATGAAGATGGAAACATGAATAAAAACATGTCTATGCAATAAAAACATCTAGCAACATCTAACAATCTAGCAACAATCTAACAATCAACATCTAGCAATATCTAGAAACCGGCGGAAATAACAACATCTAGCAACATGTAGCAATATCTAAACAACATCTAGCAAGTAGTAACATCTAGCAATATCTAACATATGCCCATCAGCTCGCATACGAAATAGCCAGTATAAGTGTGGCATACCGAGCGGCGTGGAGGCCGGAGGAGGCGGCGTGGAGGCCGGAGGAGGCGGCATGAAGGCCCGGAGGGTGGGGCGTGGAGGCTCGGAGCCTCGGAGGAGGCGGCGTCGAGGCCGGAGGAGGCGGCGTGGTGGCACGGAGATCGCCGAGGTCGCCGCCGCCAACCTCCTTCGCCGCCTGCTAACGCCGCCTGCCCGGCCCCTTATCCCCTCACTTGTTTCTCCCGTGCGCCCTCCCTCCATTTTCCCGCCGTTTCCCGCCTGGCACAGAGCTATGGCGCCCGCCTTGCTCTTGCGACGTGGCGTTGCGGCCATGGCGACAACTAAGCGACGCCATCCTGTCCGAGGCGGACGCCATACGCACCCGAGGCAAGGCGACGGCCGTGGCGGCAGCTCCAGGCCGCTCTGACGCCAAAGCGACGATTAGGCGACACCAAGGCGACGCCTTAATAACATTGTATGGTAGTGGTCGAAAGTCGAAGGTTAAATGTAGTATAGCGGCTCTGCGTGGTCTTGGCCACCAAGTGGTCGGAAAAAGCTTACTAGCTGGGCAGAAGGATCGGAGGGGTCGGAGGGATCGAACGGTTTGGAGTAGTCGAAGGAGTCCATCAGCTCGGGTGGTCGAATAGTTGTGATCGGATGGCTGAATGTGGTCGGAAATTTAGACGTGGTCGGTGGTCGAAGTGGCTGTGAGTGGTCGATGGTCGATACGTGGTCGGAAGGAGTGGTCGATAAGTTTGAAGTGGTCGAAAGGTTCGGAGACGTCGGAACCATTGCATGTCGAACATTACAAGAACTGGTCCAAGAAGACTGGAACTGATCGAAGACTTCAAAGTGATCGAAACCTAGTGGTCGGAGGTTTAGAGTGATTGAAGGCTTTAGAGTGGTCGAAGGCTTCATGCGATCGAAACCTACGAGAGTTGTCGGAACGCCGAGAGTGGTCGTAACCGATGAGGTTGTCGTGACCGACCATGGCGATCGCAACATCGAGAGTGATCGAGAGGCTAGGAGTGGTTGAAAACTATAAGGTGGTCGAAAACAAGGGTGGTCGAAAACGGCTATGGTCGTGAGCGACCATGGTCAAAAGTAGCTTTGGTTGTGAGCGACCGTGCTCGAAAGATAGAGACATTCGGACCGTCCGGTCGGCCAGAGAGACGAGGTGGCACGGAGAAGGTTTCGGTATAAGGTTGCATTACCGGAGGTAGATCGGCGGCTAGGAACGAGTGGTGGCGACGGAGGCTTTCGGCGGCGGATTTGCTCGACGGCGAGGCGGAAGACAGCGGCGACGGAGTACTCCGGCAGGGAAAGGCTCCAACAACGGTCTTGGATGGTGAAGCGGTCGACGTGGTCGTTCTCCTTGCGGCGAAGTCGGTGGTGTCGGCGGCGGCCGTAGCGTTGCCTCGGGGACTTCTCTTGAGGAGGGAAGGTTTTGGCTAGATGAAAGGGAGGCGACAAGGTCACGGTGCTCCAATTTATAGCTTTGGCAAAGAAAGGAAACCGACGGAATTTATGGCACCGTGCGATCGTTTTGGTATTCAAGGAAGCGCGAAGGAAAGGAAAGATTGATTGCTTGCACAAATTGAGCGGTTTCTAAGTGAAGATGTTGAGGGAAAAAGGAAGGTGACACGGTCACAGAGTTCCAATCTAATGCTTGGATAAAGAAAGGAAACTGACGAAAACTGAGGGGAAACAATGGCATTGATTTTGGGCACTGAATTTGGAAACGGCCGAATACAAGGAGATGGTAGGATAAATGAGAAATGGATAACTGTGAATTGGTGGCTTGGGCGAAGGGTGCTCCTTTCGGATTTTTTTAATTGGAATTTGAATTTGGGAATTTGGATTGGAATTGGGATTTTGAGATTTTCTTCCAGCATCACACAAATAATCCAAATAAAATCCAAAAACTTTTAAAATAATTAAGTTGAAATTAATTTTTAAAGAAAGCAAATTTTTAGAATGTTACATTTATTTACCTCCTCTTCTCACATGTAGTACCACCCACGTAAGGAGCTACACTATCACACATACAAGATGATCAACTATTTCTGATTCCAACAAAGGAAGATATATTTAACACAATCAAATCAATGAAGAATGGAGCTCCGGGACCGGATGGGCCAAATGTGGCTTTCTACAGGGCGTCGTGGACATGGATGGGAGATGACATCTATCAATTAGTAAGATCCTTCAATCTTAATAAGAAATTGCCAGATGGCATCAACAATACTAATATTGTTTTGATCCTCCAAAAAGAACTGCCCTCACTCGCCATTAGATTTTAGACCAATTAGTTTGTGCAATGTTATTTACAAGATTATTGCAAAATCATTGGCAAATAAAATGAAAGAACATATGCCTCATTCATTACTTCATCTCAATATGCTTTTCGTAAGGGCAGAAGAATCACTGGTAACATTATCATTGCTCATGAGATCATAATCTCTCTTCATCAAAAATGTTGGAACGATCATACTTTCATCTCTTAAAATGGACTTAGCTAAAGCTTTTGATAGAATAGAGTGGGATTTCATCGCTGTTGCCATGTATCGTCAGGGCTTCAATTGTAATTTCGTACATCTTGTTCGTGCTTGTATTCAAAACCCTCCCTTCTCCATCATCATAATTTTTTTGAAGGAACACTGTAAGGGAGCCCCCTACAGTAATTTTATATAAAAAAATTATGTACAAGGGAAAGAATATACAGCTCCCAACGAGGGAGAAAATCAATTAAGAGAGTCTAGCCAGCTAAAAATTTGAGACTTTAAACCTTCTCTCTCTCTATGCACATGCATAGTGATCTTCTGCTTGAAGAACATTTTCCAGGCTTGCTCTTGCATGCTTGCGCTCAAAAACCTTCCCATTTCTTTGTTTCCAAATATGCCAAGCACCAATGATGAAGACTTCCATAAAGAAAGGGCTGTGGAAACTTTGTTAAGCCGCCTGCATCATCTGATGAAAATCATTTGTGTCCCCCATTGAATACCAAGAAATCGCCAACATTGCATGCTGAAGGGACATTCATAGAAAGGTGCAGTAATGTTTCTTCCACACTATCTGAGCACAATTCACAGGTGAGACCCTCTTGTGGTGTGAAATGGCGCCTTTGCAGCATACCCTTGGTATTTAGACGGTCACTTAGCAGAAGCCAGGCAAAGACTTTCAATTTCATCACACACTTGCTTTTCCATATCCATCCAAAAGTGGCAGGAGGTACATCATAAATGGGCAGAGTTTTGGAAACATTCGTAGTTCTCGAGGTATCCGTCAAGGATGCCCCTTGTTCCCGTATCTTTTTATTATTGCTATTAATGAGCTTACACTCAGATTGCAAGCAGCAGCATCTAGCGAACAGATTCAAGGTATAAAACTTACTGCCCAAGCTCCTGCAGTTCATTCTCTTCTCTTTGCAGATGACATCATCATTTGTGCTAACGCTTGTTCTCAAGAAGCTCAGGTAGTTAAAAATATCATCCTCCAATTTTGCTTAGATTCTGGTCAGATTCCTAACTGGAGTAAATCATCAATTCATTTCAGTATTAATACCCCTGATGATATTAAAAGTGCTGTTAAAAACCTTTTCAATGTGCCTTTGATGGATAATAGTGCTACTCATCTTGGTCACTCTTTTTATCACTAATCAACCGAGTTCTAAGGTCTATGATTTTCTCAAGGACAAATTCAAGGGTAAATTGTGAAATTGGAAAGCTCATAAACTTTCAGGCAGCTAGATTGGTTCTCATTAAATCTGTTTTTGCCTCCATACCCATTTATTACATGTCCCACGTTCTTCTTCCTAAATGTTTTTATTAAGGAACTGACTGCTATCATGAGACATTTCTGGTGGAAGGGTGTCCAAAATGATGATTCCTCTAAACCTCTGCAGTTGCATTCCTAGGTCTATGGGGGTTTTAGGCATAAGAGACCTTCACACTGTTAACATAGCCCTCATAACTGGTTTAGCTTGGAGACTGATCAATGAACCTAATGCTCTCTGGGCTCAAATTCTTAAAGCTAAATGCTATCCTCACCACTTACTGGCGAGCTAATAAGACAGGACCAAAATCTTGGGCTTGGGATTCTCTTTTACAGGTCAGACATTATATAACTCAATCTACCTCCTGCCAACTATATGATGGAAACACTTCTGTTTGGAGTGAACCATGGTGTCCTATTTGGCACCACTTACATGACTTCTTGCAGGAACAGCCTCGGGGAACAGCAATGCTGGTGAAACTTTAGGCCTATGGCTTACAGGTCCCACAAGATGGAATGACAGTAATATCACCCAACTGTTCGGAGATGAAGCAGCCCAATTTATTACTCAAAACTCCAATAAGTCAGGTGGATCAACCAGACACTCTCTGTTGGAACTACACTAGCACAGGTATGTGGACAGTCCAAGTGCTTATAGAATGGTTCATCAGTCAAAAATAGACAAAAAATGCTAATCAGTTGAACCTTACACCTGAGATTACTACTATTATGCAGCTGATTTGGAAAAAACAAAAAGATTTTACCTAGAGTTCAGACTTTTATGTGGCTTCTTCTTACTGGGTCTCTAGGTCTAGCTATTGCTCACAGAATTAACAAAAGAATTCAGGATATTTCGGCCAACTGTGCTAGATGTGGCCTGCTTGAAAATGATGAGCACCTTTGTTTCCATTGTCCTTATGCCAGAGCAGTTTGGTTCCACACTGATTTATGTATTAGAACCGACGAAGCCGACTTGGCACAAAAAACACGCTCTCAAATCATTTTTACAATTCTCAGTTACATGTCTACTTCCATTGATGTCAATGTCATCTGTTATTTACTTTGCCATCTTTGGAAGTCAAGGATGATTTTCTTTTCAAAAAGAAAGAGCTCCTGTTCCTTCTCTTATATTTCAAGAAAAAGCCGCTCAACTTACTCAATATGAGGTCACTCAACAAGAAGAGAGCCTCTTTCAGTCTCTTGGCTGACAGCCATTGCAGGTCAAACATTCCTTCAGCTGTTGATGCCATGATGTTCACCGGGATACCAAGATGTATTACTGATGCCGCCTTAAAAGGATCACAACCGAGTTGGCTTGGGTGTTATCATACACACTCACAGCTACACTACACGTTCAAGCTATTACTACAAAAGCTACATCTCTGCATGTAGAGTTGCTGGCTAGTTAGCTAGCAGCACATTTTGTTTCTTCTTTGCAGGTACAGGGCTGTCTCTTCATCTCATATTGCCGAAAAGCCATCCAATCGTTGACGGAGGATCATGAGAATACATGCGAACGGAGAATACGTCCCATTGTCGCAGAAATTAGAGACGTACTTAAAGTACTCAAATGCAGATTATGTCCATTAATCAAGGGAGCATACTCAGATAGCAGACACCTTAGCTAAGTAGGCTCTTCTGCTAAATAATCAATGTAAATCCTGCAGTAACTTTTCCCATGGGGAAATTGCCCTATCCTTTTATTATGTAACTCGGTGAACTGGGTAAACATCCGTAAAATTTCCTGCGTATGAATGAAATGATGCCCCTGTATGGGGCCTTTTGCCTTTCAAAAAATTAAAAGAGTTTATTGGAGAGCAGGGGGAGCTTTTAGGGGTAGCTTATGTTGTGAGCTCATTTTCGAAGTACATGGAGTGAGCCTTCTTCTTGATGTTTAAACTTACGTATAGCGCTCTTGGCTTATTATAACGTTACAAGTTGAATTTACTGTTCATTGGCGATGGTCTCGGCAAGACAGCGAATAAAAGGATCATGTCAGTAACTAACATTAATTCAATTAGTATGACCAGCAACTCAATGAGCACGTGAGAATTTGCCAATTGCTTAGCTCACAGCCTCACACAAGCACCAGATCTGTCCAAACAGAATAATTCGCCGACGCGGAATTAACGATTGATCAGCCATCCACACATCAAACTTTGGAGATACTTGCACGAAGAGATACACGAAGAGATACTTGCAGAATTACTATCGTGACCTTAGGAAAAAAAATCAAGAATGTAGATGCTAAAATATTTGTGGTCAAGTTTGAGAGAGAAGGAAGGCAATTATGCCTTTTTCTTTGATTTTGTCATGGAAGAGCAGGGATGCATGCGTTCTAGGCCAATGCAACGAGTAGGAAAAACTTTGGTCATTTTGGTGATATGATATCATTTGATTCCACGTACACCACCAACCAATACAACATGATTTTTGCACCATTCTCTGAAGTCGATCATTATTTACAAAAGAATATTTTTCGATGCTACATTCTTAGCATATGAGGGCTGACTCATATGTTTGGTTGCTTGAGACCTTCTTAAGAGCAATGGAAATAGGGTTGATAAAAAACTCAAGGCCTACGAGCCAGTCGGGCTCATAGTCGGCTCAGCTTGGCTTGGCTTGAGAATGGAGCATCACCCAATGAGCCAAGCCAAGGTCCTAGCTCGGCTAACTAACGAGTCGAGCCAAAACTACTCGCGAGCAGCTCGTGAGCTCGATCGAGCTGGTGAGTTGGTGAGGACTGAGGAGTCTCTAGAGCACTGCACAAGTGCACAACACAGCACAACCGAAGGCTCAGTTTGGCTCGTTTTCACCCCTAAATGGGAAGACAAGGACCTATACTTTATCATAACTAATGAGGCTGCTAGTATGAAAGCCGCTGTTAATAAAGTATTGCCAAATAGTATATAGGTAGTGCATATGGCATATCATAGAAAAGGTGTCTGAGAATGATATGGGGTCGCCCGATCTTCTTAACGTAGAATGGATACTCACGGAAGTCTTGATGCATCGTAATGATCCTCCAATGCCAGTGCAAGGGACGAACACTCTTTAATCTGCCAAAACACACTCGTGTTGATTTCACCGACCACCAAGCGAAGATCTATCGTGCACCCAATTCCCAACGGAAAGGCTGAACGATCTTGATTGAAGAAAATAACTCCTAATTCCCTATGAAACTTCGGCAATAATGCTAAATTCGAATAAACTTTAGTAGATTGATTTTTTTTCAAACGTGATCTGAATTTTACAAAGGTGGCGGTTGTCTTTTAAAGAGATAAGGGGTGGAGATTTGGCCAAACACTTGGAGGCCGAATAGGACTCGATTACAAAGCCCTAGGGGAGGGATTGCGAAATTTTTTCGCGCGGAGATGGAGAGGCCGAGCTACGATCCGTGGGGTAAGGATTGGTGGATTTCTATTGGCTAGGATTGGGTTGAGGAGGATCGATGGGCCCAGCGGTCATATTATCATAGATGGTTAGTAGCTAGAACTGTCTGTGATGAATGAATATCACAGACGGTTATATATGCCAACCGTCTATAAATTAGAGCATAAAATTTTATATACCGATATAATATAAATAACTAGTCTGAAAAGATAAAATATCAAAGTTTTATATGGCTTGTATATACTCATTTGAAAGGTTTCGATGAGATCTACAACTTTTCAGTTGAAGCAAAATCCAAATTCCGAAAGGAAGACCAAGAAAAAGGGCAAAAACAGAAATTAAAAACTTGCGACGCAGGTTTAGGTCCAAAGATGGCTGATTTTCGGGGTCTTGGAGGGTGATTGGCGTGAGCTGGTCATTTTTTTTGGATCGGGCTCGTCGTTAGCTTTCCAACGAGTACAAGAACATCGAAAACGGACACCGTATGCAAAAGTTATACCCGTTTTTACTGAAGGTGTCTCAAAACTGAATCCTACTCGGACTCAAGCGGGAAATTATGAAATTTTGGGGAATTGCAAGGCAGGAAACATATCACAAACGGTTTTTAATACGAACTTATCACAGACGGTTTTTAATAAAAACCGTCTGTGAAGTATCACAGACGATTCTAGATAAGAACCGTCTGTGATGTCTGCCATCATCACAAACGGTTCTTATCTAGAACCGTCTATGATACTTCACAGACGGTTTTTATTAAAAACCGTCTGTGATAATCTGTGAAAATATCACAGACGGTTATTCGTATGAACCGTCTGTGATACTTGCAGCACAGACGGTTCCTAGGAACCGACTGTAATATAAGCGTCTAGTTTATCCTCTTTTTTAGTAGTGTACCTAATGCAAATACATTACGTATTCTCATATTTGAAGCAACGTAAGAACAAGGAGGGAAGGACCAACTAGCCAGCCCCAAGAAGGAAGATTGCCCATGGGGTCACATGTCAAAAGGAGGAGAAGCTCCATACAACCCAAGACTAGAAGAAGAGGCCCATATGCCACACAACCAAATAGATAAACCGAACATGTCAATTGAGGAGTTTGTGGGCCTAGGTGCCAATGATGAGCTGAGATTGTTTAATCCAGCCATGTAACTAGTTAGTGTTCAATTCCGAATTGCTTTAGGACCTGTATCAGTAGTAGAGTTTGTTTCGGTTCCTTCAGGCCGAACCACATTGAACTCGGCCTTAGGCCCAAGTGTGTGCGTGCGTGAGGTTAGGGTTGGCTTTAAGTAGCCGCCAACCCCTTCATTATGTTCGGACCACTTTTGATAATATATTGATTCAGCATATTGCTCTTGTTCTTTCCGTTGGCCGAACCAACTTGAGGGAATAATTGAGAGTTCATCAAAATCAAGATTGTTCAACCTTTCTGCTGGGAATTGGGAGTGCGATAGAACTTCATCTGGTGGTCTAAAGTTCAGCATGTGTGATTGGGCGAATTATAGAGTGCTAACTCTTGCATTGGCATCGGGGGATCACTACAATTCATCGAATCCACGTGAGTATCTTGATTCTACGTCGAGAAGATCGGACGATCCCGTATCAATAAGGCCTTCATTGGTTGCAACGTTCCTACTGAGGTTGACATACACCCACCGATTGATATTCATTCGAGGGGAAGAAGCAAGAGAATAAGAAGCAAGGAGGAAAGGCAACCAAGTAAGACACTAGGAGTAAAGGTGACACGCTTGTGCAAGATTTGCAAGCAAATGGTGCTTCATGATGCTCTCAATTGCCCAAAGAAACTGGGAAGAAGCATGGAGGAAAGCAAGTAAGAAACATGGAGTTCAATGTAGTTATATTTTGTTGTTCTGCTGCCAAACCATTGTTATATTAGACCATTTTCTGATGTATGGTCATGTACCTAGTTGCTATTTTCTAATACTATGGTCTGAGATTGGCTAGTCTTTAGATGTCCATGTTATCTTCCATTTTCTGATACTATGGTTTGAGATTGCTCTGAAACTATGTAGTTGAGACATGTGTAATACTAAGTTTTCAATGCTCTGAACATGCTAACAGAACATGCTCCTGAATTGTGAACATGTTCTAAAATTCTGTAACTGAGACCTGTGTAATACTATGTTTTCTGATGGATGCTCCAGAATGCTCTGAACATGCTGAGAGACCTATGTAATACTAAGTTTTCTGATACTATGTTTTCAATGAAAATGTTCCAGAATTGTGAGATTTTTCAAGTTGAGAGAACATGCTGCCAAATGGTTAGGTCAGCATGTTTCAGATGTTAAAGTACATTCTGGTTGTTTAATTCACAATAGCCATCATGTTTCAAATTTGAAAGTTATCATGCTTTAGATTTTAAAGTCCATGAGTTTAACATTATTGAGGCCAGAAGCATAGTAAGCTTGCCTCTGTTGTTTTAGATTTTCTTCTGTACTTTCATTACAAGTTATTATAATCTGATCACTATTGCTTGCACATGAACAGAATGTCAAATTCTAACCACTGATGCGAGTGTTCATATGGCATACTAGAACAAGAGAAATCAATACTCATATTCAATGTAATAGAGAAGACATAAAAAAAATATTGGAAGTATTTTTTCATAACTGTGTAATGTCATGTTTTGTATATCTGTTCATGCTGACAATGAAAAATGCATTATTTTCTGATACTAAGTTTTTTGATATAAGCACCCTGCTAGATTCTAGTTGTTTAATTCACAATAGCCATCATATTTTAGATTTTAAAGTCATTAAGTTTTAGATTTTAATGTCCATGATCATGGTTTAAGCATCCTGCCAGATTCTGGTTGTCTAATTCTGAGTCAGCCTTATCATTCAGCATGATCGTTGGTAGCCAGAACAAGCTTACAATCTGCATTCAAACATTCTCAGAATTAAACCAGGTGCCAATCTCTCATATCAACAAGATGAAGGCCAATCTGCAGCTGCTGCTTCATATATGCATTCTCAGATGCCCCAACTTATATATAGAACTAGAGATGCCCTAACATAGAATAGCAACAATTGCTCTAACCTGATAGTGTTACATATAGGAATCATTGAATCAAGTAGGAAGCTTACATTCTTTTCATCACAATGACACACAAAGCTTACATTCTTTTGATTATAATGACACCTGCATTCCAGAAGCAGCCAAACAACTTTGCATTCCAGAACAAGCTTTCAAAATTGGCATTCTAGAAAATTGCATTCTAGAACAACAACAGCCAAAACAACCTTACAATCCACATTCAAACATTTTACATTGAACTATCTAGGAGGCAAAAATATAACTACACAAGTCGACTGATACTAGCCAAAATATCTAGGAAGCCCAACAAAGCCTTACAACTGATTTGTGGGGTGTCGGGTCTCCATCGCCGTCATTGTGGCCGAGGGATGGGAGAGGGAGACAGAGGCAAAGAGCCGTGGCCTTGTTGCCATCGTGTTGCCACCAACAGCAAACCCTAGAAGGGATTTGGAGGTGCATGGTGGAAGGAGTTGAGGGCGTGGAGGAGGGAAGGTCGAGGCGGAGGCGGCATCATGCTGTGGAGATGGGGAGCGAAGTGATTTGGGCATGGAGATGTGGGTGAGGACTAGGGGTGAAAACGGATCGGATACGGACGGATAATGTCTCTACCATATTTGTTTTCATATTTTTTTTTCGGATACGGATACGAATACGGATAACTCGAATATGAATACAAATACGAATAATATCGAATACGATACGGATCGAATACTAATCGAAAGCGAATACGATTACTGAATATTTATCGAACATGAAAACCTCTTAAACTATACATCCAAAATTAACGAAAATATGTAAATAGTTCATCTTGTCAAAACATTCATGAAATATAATCAAGCATAGTCTTTTCATCCACAATAAAAATATACCCAATAGTCGATCATAACATAACTACATAAGTAACAACAACGTGCAATTCATGGAATACACATGATGATATGATAGCAATTTGAACAAACATAAGAACATTTTATTCCTCCATTTCATCCATCAAGTTGTAACAGTCCAGATTTTTTTAAATAAAAATAAATAAATAAAATTAATTAATTAAATTAAAATTAAAATTAAAATAAGTATTTTTGTTGCCTAAATTTTATTTTTGGGTTTTGACCTGAATTTTCTGTTTTTTGAAAAAGCCTGATTTGAAAAGTAAATTAAGTGAAAACCAAAAAAATAGATATTAAATAAAATGATATTATGATTTTCTATAAAAATCTTACTTTAAATTAATTATTTGAAGTTATTTATCTTTTATTTGGTTTCCTGGATTTTCTGGAGTTTAAAGGTCAACTTTTGAAATTAAAAAGTATTTTTAAGTATGAAAATTAAATACCAACATTAGTTGGAAATATTTTTATTAAGTCCAAAATGTCAGCGTGAACTTCTGTGAATTTTCCTAGAATTTTTGGAGTTTATTTCATATTTTTTTGAGCTTAAATGAATTTTCTAGGCTTTTCTGAAATCCAAAAATCAAAAATAAAAATTAAAGTCCCTCCCCTCCCCTCGGATATCCGTTTTTGTATTATCCGGATAATCCGTATCCGTATCCGTATTCGACGGATACTAGGCTTACTGTATTCGTATCCGTATCCGATAAAAAAATCCGTATCCGTATCCGATCCGAGAATTATCCGAAAAAAATCCGATCCGACACAATCCGTATCCGTATCCGTCCGGATCCGACGGAAACTATCCGATCCGTTTTCATCCCTAGTGAGGACCTCTCGGGTGAGGGCAAATGAGAAAGAATGTGACGCTTGGTAGAGGGTTTTTTGCAAAATGTGCACCCCTCGCATCGCAATGGTCAGATTTGATTGGGTGGACGAGAAGCACTACGTGCACGCATCCAACACCTCCCGCATATGCATAGGATACGGCCTCGGGATGCATAGCACTCAACAGTGCTAGGATTCTTTTGCATACTCCCATTTCGTAGGAATAAAACATTTTACTCATCTTCTACATATTCTTGATAGCGGAAACTGAAAATTACATCATAGTCCTTAGATCCCCAAAGGAGAAATTAAACTCCTGGATAAGGGGGGATTGCCTTTAATTGTACTTCCTCTGTACCACAATATAAATCCGACGTGTAAATCTATGAAACATATTATTTAAGTAATATATAATAGAATTGAACCATAGTTGCACCTATTATATAGACATAATATTATTGTTCTATTAGAGATAAATATAATATAACTTTATTAAATATTATTTAAATAATATATTTTTTAGATATACATATCGGATTTATATTTTAGGACGGATAGGAGCAGCAACTTTATTTGCTCCGGCTGCCAGAGAGATAAGGAGTAAGGAAGCACACTTTGAGGCCGGCAAACACAAAGAACTCTTTCTTTCTTCCAGAAATTACAAAACCGTACCTCACGGAGGCTCGCACTGCTAAAGTATTAGTACTAAAACACCAAGGGTGCGAAACGCAAGAACGAAAGAAAGAAAGAAGGATGCTTGCATCTGTATACCCGTCCTGTGATCAGAAGCGGGGAAACCACGAGACGGCGTCCTCGCCAGCGCTGCCCCCGACGTCGTCCCGAGCGCCCGGGCCGGCGCGGCAGAGCGGGCAGGAGAGGCGGGTCTGGTTGAACCAGCCGTCGAGGCAGGCGGCGTGGAAGGCGTGGCGGCAGGCGAGCGTGCGCACGCGGTCGCCCTCCGCCATCGCCGATAAACAGACCGTGCAGTCGCCTGCCGCGCCTCCGGTGGAGACGGAGGAGGAGGCGAGGTGGTCGGCGAGCGCCGTGAGGCCGGAGGAGAGGGTAGAGGCGGTCCCCGAGGAGGGGGCAGGGCCTGCGCCGGAGCCGGAGAAGAGGGACGCGAGCGCGGATGCGAGGGAGGCGAGGAGCAGCAGCGGCAGCGGCGCCGCGCCGGAGACGTCGTGGAGGTGGCTCGAGAGGCCCATGGCTCTTAGCTAGCTCCTCCGAGCTTGATCGAGAGCTTCGCCTAGCGTCGCGTGTAGTTGCGCGCCTGGTTGGTGCGGTGGTAGGCGGTAGCTAGCGACCTAGCGTGTGTACTTTTTTTCTGGTGTTGTTTACTTTCTACTACTGGCGTGGGGTCGTAGCGGCCGGGGGTGCTTGCAATGGCAAGGTTGGGTTGTTAGCTGGACGGCAACCTGCAACGGTGCGAGTTGCCGTGGGATGTGGAAGGCCCAGGCCAGGGTGGGATTTATATACAGGATGGTGGTGGCAGTGTAGATTGCATGCACTGGTATTGACCGGGGCCTCAGCTCCTCTAGGTGTTCCACATAGAAGTTTACGGAAGGTGCACCCTCTGTTCTTCACAGACCATCAACAATTTCTATGGATTGATGGTACTCAAAATATATTGGTCAAAGATAAGAGTTCACGGCTTGTTCTTGCTAGAGTTGAATTTGCAAGTAGAATCGATACATTCCTCATACAAGCAGGGGCAGCCCGTGGGTAGCCCATAGCAGCCCAGCGCAGCCATCCACAGTTAAACTCCTCTTCTCCATCGTCAGTGGTGGACCCAAGATTTTACCAAAAGATATGCCGCACCAAAATTTTCATATGCAATTCGGTAAAATTATTTGCCAATTCGGTAAATAATTGTAAATTTTGCACGGTAATTCGGTATACAGGCACTAAATAATATGATAAGTCTTAAATTCAAGGATTAAGTTGGAAACTTACACAAATTACAATATAAATAGTTCAAATATCATACTAATAGTCTCAAATATACATAAAAGAGACTTACAATACTACTTGTCTGACTTTTTTGGCCTACGCTTTCTAAAGGACATGAAAGTCTCGATTATATCATCTTCATCCACTTCAAAGAAAATATCCCGCTCAATGAATGTGACTAGACAATCATCTAAAAGACAATCACCCATCTTATTTCTTAACTTTATTTTCACTAAAACCATTGCAGAAAATACCCTTTCAACACTTGCTGTTGCCACTGGTAGAAACAAAACCAATTTGAGAAGCATGTAAATCATATCATACACTTTATACCTCTTTGTTTCAACAAGCTTAACTGAGAGATCAACAAGATTGTCTAGATCTTTGAAGCTATCAGCTTATCTCATGTCATCAATATAATTACTGTTGTGACTACGGGCCAAACAGTAAAGAAGAGGACTAGTAGAAGGAGAGGGGAGCCAACACAGGGAAGAGTTGGTGAGTGAGAATGAGAGGATGCCCCTCTTCCTGCCCCTCTTGGGGGTTTGTATACATGAGTAGGGTAGAATGGAAAATCCTCATTCTATCCCTTAGTATTACAAAGGATGAGGGTACATTGGTATATTTACACTGGTATCTTCCTCTACACTATCGGGCGTACTACATATTAGGCCAGTTGCAAGGCCCAGTCACGGGGGGTTGGGCCACCCCCACAATAGTACTCCCTCGACAGTAAGCACAGAGGTCCCGATAGGCGAGCTGACGTGCTGAACTATCCCAGCCCCTGTTCCCCGACAGCAAGCGCAAGGGTGCCGACTAGCGAGCCGATTCAACTAGTAGCTTGCAGCCCCCCGAGGCAATGCCTACAAGGCGACGCCAAAGTCGCGTTGCCCCACCGAGGTGATGCCTACAAGGCGGACGGCGAAGTCGCGTTGCCCCGCCGAGGCGATGCCTACAAGGCGGCGAGGCGCTGCTCCGGATCCGGGTCGTCCCGCCGAGGTAGTGCCTACAAGGCGGATGACGAAGTCCTGCGCCGAAGCTGAGCCGTCCCGCGGAGGCATGTCCTACTAGGCGGACAATGAAGTCGCGCCCTGCCGAGAAAATGCCTATAAGGCGGGCGGGGAACTCATGCCGCCCCGCTGAGGCGATGCCTACAAGGCGGGTGGCGAAGTCGCGCCTCCCCGCTGAGGCGATGCCTACAATGCGGGCGACGAGGCGCCGCTCCAGAGCCAGGTCATCCCGCCGAGGTAATGCATACAAGGTGGACGACAAAGCCCTGCACCGGAGCTGAGCTGTCCCGCCGAGGCATGGCCTACAAGGCGGACGGTGAAGTCGCGCCGTCCTGCCGAGGTGATGCCTACAAGGCGGGCGGTGAAGTCGTGCCGCCCCGCCGAGGTGATGCCTACAAGGCGGGCGGCGAAGTGCTGCTCCGGAGCCAGGTCGTCCCGCCGATGTGGTGCCTACAAGGCAGACAACGAAGTCCTGCGCTGGAACAGAGCCATCTTGCCGAGGCTTGGCCTACTAGGCGGACGATGTAGTCGCGCCGCCCTGCCGAGGTGATGCCTACGAGGCGGGCAGCTAAGTCGATTCGCCCCGTCGAGGCGATGCCTACAAGGTGGACGACGGAGTCCTGCACCGGAGCTGAGCCGTCCCGCCGAGGCATGGCCTACCAAGCGAACGGTGAAGTCGCGCCGCCCTACCGAGGTGATGCCTACAAAGCGGGCGGCGAGGCGCTGCTCCGGAGCCGGGTTGTCCCTGCCAAGATAGTGCCTACAAGGCGAATGAAAAAGTCCAGCGCCGGAGCTGAGCCGTCCTGCCGAGGCTTGGCCTACTAGGCGGACGGTGAAGTCGTGCCGCCCTACCAAGATGATGCCTACAAGGCGGGTGGCGAGGCGTTGCTCCGGAGCCGGGTCGTCCCGCCGGGGTAGTGCCTACAAGGCGGACGACGAAGTCCTGCGCTAGAGCTGAGCTGTCCCGCCGAGGCACGGCCTACCATGCGGACGGTGAAGTCACGCCGCCCTGCCGAGGTGATGCCTACAAGGCGGGTGGCGAAGTTGCGCCGCCCCGGCGAGGCGATGCCTACAAGGCGGGTGGCGAGGCGCTACTCCAGAGCCAGGTCGTCCCGCCGAGGTAGTGCCTACAAGGCGGACGACGAAGTCTTGTGCAGAGCTGAGCCGTCCCGCCAAGGCATGGCCTACTAGACGGACGATGAAGTCGCGCCGCCCTGCCGAGGTGATGCCTACAAGGCGGGCGGCGAAGTCGCGTCGCCCCGTCGAGGCGATGCCTACAAGGCGGGCGGCGAGGCGCTGCTCCGGAGCCAGGTTGTACCGCCGAGGTAGTGCCTACAAGGCAGACGACGAAGTCCTGCGCCGAAGCTGAGACGTCCCGCCGAGGCATGGCCTACTAGGCGGACGGTGAAGTTGCGCCGCCGGTCGAGGTGATGCCTACAACGCGGGCAGAGAAGTCATGCCGACCCACCGAGGCGATACCTAAAAGGCGGGCGGCGAAGTGCTGCTCCGGAGCCGGGTCATTCCACCGAGGTAGTGCCTACAAGGTGGACGACGAAGTCCTACGCTGTAGCTGAGTCGTCCCAGCGAGGCATGGCCTACTAGGCGGACGATGAAGTCATGCCGCTGTACCGAGGTGATGCCTGCAAGGTGGGCGGCAAGGTTGCGTCACCCCGCCGAGGCTTTGCCTACAAGGCGGATGACGGAGTTGTGGCCTACCACGCGGACGATGAAGTCGCGCCGCCCTGCTGAGGTGAAGCTTACAAGGCGGGCGGTGAGGCGTTGCTCTGGAGCCAGGTCATCATGCTGAGGTAGTGCCTACAAGGCGGACGATGAAGTCGCACCGCCCTGCCGAGGTGATGCCTACAAGGCGGGCGGCGAAGTCGCGTCGCCCCGCCGAGGCGATGCCTACAAGGCGGACGACAGAGCCGTGGCCTACCAGGCGGACGGTGAAGTCGCGCCGCCCTGCTGAGGTGATGCTTACAAGGCGGACGGCGAGGCGCTGCTCCGGAGCCGGGTCGTCCCGCCGAGGTAGTGCCTAAAAGGGGGACGATGAAGTCGCGCCGCCCTGCCGAGGTGATGCCTACAAGACGGGCGGCGAAGTCGCGTCGCCCGACGAGGCGATGCCTAGAAGGCGGACGACGGAGTCCTGGCCTACCAGGCGGACGGTGAAGTCGCACCGCCCTGCTGAGGTGATGCTTACAAGGCGGGCGGCGAGGCACTGCTCTGGAGCCAGGTCGTCCCGCCGAGGTAGTGCCTACAAGGCGGACGACGATGTCCTGTGCCGAAGCTGAGTCGTCCCGCCGAGGCATGGCCTACAAGGCGGGCGGCGAAGTCACGCCGCCCCGCCGAGGCGATGCCTACCAGGCGGACGGTGAAGTCGCACCGCCCCGCTGAGGTGATGCTTACAAGGCGGGCGGTGAAGGCGCTACTCCGGAGCCAGGTCGTCCCGCCGAGGTAGTGCGTACAAGGCGGACGATGAAGTCCTGCGCCGGAGATGAGCCGTCCCGCCGAGGCATGGCCTACCTGGCGGACGATGAAGTCGTGCTGCTCTGCCGAGCTGATGCCTACAAGGCGAGTAGCGAAGTCGCGCCGCCCCGCCGAGGCGATGCCTACAAAGTGGGCGGCGAGGCGCTGCTCTGGAGTCGGGTCATACCGCCGATGTAGTGCGTACAAGGCTGAGCCGCCCCGCCGAGGTGAAGTCGCGCCGGCCTGCCGAGGTGATGCCTATAAGGCGGGCGGCGAAGTCGTGCCGCCCCACCAAGGCGTTGCCTACAAGGCGGGCGACGAAGTCGCGCCGCGCTGCCGAGTCGATGCCAACAAAGCGGTTGCGGCGTTGGCCGAGGGCGTTACGCACGCGGAGGTAGGGAGGCGAAAGTGTTGTTCCCCTACCTTCAAAAAACAGTGCCCGCGAAGAGCGAGCGTATGCGGCGTAGGCCGAGGGCGCTATGCACGCGGAGGTAGGGAGCCGAAATGGCTGTTCTCTGCCTTAAAAAATAGGGCCCGTGGAGGGCAGGCGCTTGCGGCGTAGGCTGATGGCACTACGCACGCAGATGTAGGGAGGCGAAACTGTCGTTCTCCTACCTTCAAAAAGTAGTGCCCGCGGAGAGCGGGCGCTTGCAGCGAGGGCACTACGCACGCGGAGGCAGGGAGGCGAAACTGTCGTTCCTCTACCTTCAAAAAGCGATGCACTCCCTGGTGCAGCACGCGCGAAGGCGTGATATCCAGGTGGTGCGCCGCTAAAGCAAGGCACTCCCTGGTGTCTCGGCCATCGTGCAGTTTTTATACTCCATAGAGTGCGCAGGGAGAGCATCCGCGCCTTATTTATACTCCGTAAAGTGTGTGTCTTTACCGTGTGTCTTATTTAGCTAGAGTCCGTAGACTACGCACGGAGGCGGGCCTCCGTGCGTTGCGGGCAGTGAGTGCGTGAGGTGGCGTGCCCCCACGTGTCTTGTTTATACTCCGTAGAGTGCGCGCAGGGGCGTGCCTCCGTGCGTCTTATTTATGCGTGCGCGGGAACAACATCCGCGTCTTTTTTTATACTCCGGAGAGTACGCGTGGGGACAACATCCACGCGTGCGCGGGAACAACATCCACGCGTGCGCGGGAACAACATCCGCATCTTGTTTTATACTCCGGAGAGTACGCGTAGGGACAATATCCACGTGTGCGCGGGAACAACATCCGCGTATTTTTTTATACTCCGTAGAGTGCATGCATTTACCGCGTATCTTTGTTTATACTCACGGAGAGTGCGATCGTAAACTGCGTATCTTATTTAGGGTCCGGAGACTGCGTGCGGAGGCGGGCCTGCGCACGTTGCGGACAGTGAGTGCCCGCGGTGGCGTGCCCCGCGCGTCTTGTTTATATTCCATAGAGTGCGCGCAGAGGCGTGCCTCCACGCGTCTTATTTAGAGTCCGTAGACTGCGCGTGAAGGCCAGCCTCCGCGCGTTGCGGGCGTTGAGTGCGCGCGGAGGCGTGCCCCGCGCGTCTTGTTTATACTCCAGAGAGTACGCGTAGGTACAACATCCACGCGTGCGCGGGAACAACATCCGTGTTTTGTTTTATACTCCAGAGAGTACGCGTAGGGACAACATCCACGCGTGCGCGGGAACAACATCCGTGTCTTGTTTTATACTCCAGAGAGTACGCGTAGGGACAACATCCACGCGTACGCGGGAATAACATCCGCGTTTTTTTATACTCCGGAGAGTACGCGTGGGGGACAACATGCACACGTGCGCGGGAACAACATCCGCGTCTTGTTTTATACTTCGGAGAGTACGCGTAGGGACAACATTCACGCGTGCGCGGGAACAGCATCCGTGTCTTTTTTATACTTCGTAGAGTGCGCGCGTTTACCACGTATCATTTTTTATACTCACGGAGAGTGCACGCGTAAACCGCGTGTCTTATTTAGAGTCCGTAGACTGCGCGTGGAGGCGGGCCTTCGCGCGTTGCGGGCGGTGAGTGCGCGCGGTGGCATGCCCCAGCTTCGGCAGCGCGGAGGCCGGGGCGAAGGCACAGAGTCGGAGCAGTATTCACCGGTGCGGAGCAGCGTAGTGCTCGGAGGCTTCAACTCGGAGGGCTGCAACGTGGAGGCCAGCACGGAGACCCCGATGCGAACGGCTGCGACTTGGACTCGGCGCAGAGGCAGGGCGTCCAGCGGAGTATGGCGAGGCCATTTGCGCAGAGGCGATGAAGCCGCAGCTCGGCGTGCGGTGTAACATTTGCTGCTCAAACACTACTTAACCATAGATGAAGGATCGATAGATCTATCTAATCCACATGGAGACTTATATGCAACAAAGCAGTACTCAACAGTACATGAAGGATCGATGGATCTATCAGATCCGCATGGAGACTTACACGCAACAACTACCTTTTCTTACCTTTGGCGGCATTTTTTGTTCCAGCCGATTGGGATCCAGCGTGTCAGGATGTATCCCAGCCCGGCCATGGAGCACATCTTCCTCGCCCAATCCCCACGGACGGCGCCATCTGTTGTGGCTACGGGCCAAACAGTAAAGAAGGGGACTAGTAGAAGGAGAGGGGAGCCAACACAGGGAAGAGTTGGTGAGTGAGAATGAGAGGATGCCCCTCCTTCTGCCCCTCTTGGGGGTTTGTATACATGAGTGGGGTAGAATGGGAAATCCCCGTTCTATCCCTTAGTATTACGATGGATGAGGGTACATTGGTATATTTACACTGGTATCTTCCTCTACACTATCGGGTGTACTACATATTAGCAGTTGCAAGGCTTAGTCACGGGGGGTTGGGCCACCCCCACAACAATTATCAAGCTGCAATTCAAGTTTTAGCAAATAATTGCTCGAGAACTCTTTAGGGTAGAACTCAGCTAGTCTACATACCTTCTGTGCAACGAAAGAAGCAAATGAGTTGAAAGGATTGAAGGCCGACGTATAAGAGAGCAACTCCATATTAACCTCATCAAACCGATTATCAAGCTCTTGGCTAATTTGATCAATGACACCAATATATACTTCTCTTCTGAAGTGATCATCATTTGTTTGGTTTCGAGCGTACCTCGCTGATTTCCCATAAGGCACATAATCACCGTCTATAGCAGGAACTTCAACGCCATGTTTATCACAAAACGAAGTGACCCTCTCAAGGAACTTATCTCAAACATCAGACCTCAATTGTTGCATTCTGTTCTTTGCCACATTAACAAGTGAGATTGCATTAAGAATATCTTGCTCCCTTCTTTGCAAACACTCGGATAATTCATTTTTGTATCCAAGAATAACAAACATTAAGTGTGCAAAGAAAACAAACTCAAAGATCTCAAATGCCCCAAGCACAAAATGTATTTTTGTCCAATCGGCCTTATGTGCAGTATCATCACCAAGATCTATGAGTACATCATGGATTGTGGAATACATAATAATGATGTTGCATACAATTTTGTAATGAGAGCCCCACCGAGTCTCACCAGGCCTAGGTAAATTCATCTCTTGATTTAATCCACTCCAGATTCAAGTTCACCACAATCAAGTGCTTTCTTGATATTCTCAAGCCTAGCATTTCGAAGCATGCCATGACGCTTACAAGAAACTCCAACAATATTCAATAGGAGAGATACTTGATAAAAAACTCACACAATCAGTATTTCCCTTAGCAACAGCAACAAGAACTAGTTGGAGTTGATGTGCAAAACAATGGATATAATAAGCAGAAGATGACTCTTGCATGATCAATGTTTTCAACCATTTAATATCTCCTTTCATGTTGCTAGCCCCATCATAACCTTGACCAAAGATTTGAGCCATAGTCAAGCCATGACTAACAAGTAAAGCTTCAATTGCATCCTTAAGTGATAAAGAGGTAGTATCATCTACATGAATAACTCCAATAACGTGCTCACATGGCCTTCCCAATTTATCAACATAACGCAAGCAAAGAGCTAGTTGTTCTTTATGTGATATGTCACCAGACTCATCAGCTAACATTGCATAGGGCTAATCACCAAGTTATTCAATTATTTTCTTTCTAGTTTCTATGGCACAACAGTGAATAATTTGCTTTTGTATCTTTGGGCTAGTTAAGGTGCAATTACCTCGAACATTGTTCAAAACATACTTGCTCACTTCTTCACTGTTTTCTGCAAGAAACTTCAAAAGTTCAAGGAAGTTCCCTCTGTTGCTAGACTCTTCACTTTCATCATGTCCACGGAATACCAATCCTTGATGCAAAAGAAACTTGATATATCTAAGTGAATAAGTCAACATTTTATTGTAAAGATAAAGATCCTCATCAGTCCACTTCTCAATGTGATAATCGATTGCTACATTGAGATTCTTAAAGCCAATGTATCTTTCTTGAGCTGCATTATGTGCCTTAGAACCCAGATGTTTGAGAAGTGCTTTCTCTCCTATATTTCAATTTCTCCAGCCACCAATAGTAAATTTATCTGACATGGTACCCTTCTTAAACAAGTAGCATATAAAAGCAAAACACATAATCCTTCTTGATACTATATTCAAGCCACTCCTCATGTTTATGAAACCATACAAAATTGAATTGACGATCTCTATCTTCAATCTTTCTTTTTGGAAAATCATGTGTATAAGGTTGAATGGACCTTTAATAATATATGTTCTTCCAATTGCATCTTGATCATTAACAGAATAACTTTCAATGGGCTGCCTTTCACCTGGATCATACGGAAGGCGATTGATGTCATAAACCGGCGGCAGTGGCGGTGGGGGCATAGGATCTACAATTTCATCAATTACTCTCTCCTGCTCTTGAGTTTGCTTTTTTGCCACAGTTTCAACCGGAGATGGGGCAAGATTTGAAGCAGTAGCCGCTGCCTTCTTGGCTGCATGTTTCTGAAAAAGAGATGCAATGTCTCTGCTTCTCTTCATAACTGAACAATTCCAAAAAAACAATAGCTCAGCGTACAATCGAGGATTCAAGCCTGTCCAAACCGATCTACTTATCAATTTTTTTCTGATGAGCACTTGTTATATCTCTCCAAAATCAATTTTTAATCTCTAATTAAATAAAAATAAAAGCAACATAGAAGGAGAAGCCTGATTGTTACCCATGACAAACACGGAGATCACTGATCACACCCTTTGGCGGTTTGGCCTTTTCCCTCTGACTTTCCTTTGGCTGGACGCTTCATGCCTAGATCGTCGCTCGCCCACGGCCCATCGTGTCGTAGACGTGAGGCACAGAGGCAGAGTAATACGGGGTCGCCCGATCTTCTCGACGTAGGATCAAGATACTCACGTAGGTTTGATGAACCGTAGTGATCTCCCGTTGCCAATGCAAGAGTTAGCACTCTATAATTCGCCCAACCACACATGCTGAACTTCACGACCACCGATGAAGTTCCATCGCGCTCCCAATTCCCAATGGAAAGGTTGAACGATCTTGATTAAAGAAAATCACTCCTAATTCCCTGTGGAATTTCGGTAGCAATGCTAAACTCAAACAAACTTTAATAGATTCATTATTCTCAAACGTGGTCCCCTTACAATGGGGGTCTAACCCTCAATATATAGTTCCCTCTCCACCTCATGGCTGGCTAAGAGGTCCTAAACCAACTCCAACTCATCCCTACATGTATTTGGAAACAACTCACACAAAAGGAAAAACCTAAAATTAAGCCGTCACAATGTTTCAGTCATTAATTTTAATCCGTGACGTATTTGAAGGTGGGGCTGGATCCATTGCGTAGCCCTTGAAATTATCTTTCCAACGAGTACAAGAACACCTGAATCGGACTCCGTTTGTGAAAGTTATGGCCTTTTTAGTAACTGCCTGTCAGGCTGTCCCGAATCGAATCCGAATTGAATTCTGAGTTGAATCCGAGTTTGAATTGGATTGAGCACGTGGGAGATCCGAATTTGGCTTGAAAATCTTATCCAAAACTTGTAGTTTAAGTCCTTGTGCTCCTCCCTTTTGCTCTCCCAAGTCTTCACATGAATCATACCTAACAATATTTAATGCGGCTCAATACTTCTTTCCAGTGAAATAATGTATTTGACTGAAAAGTGCTAAGCTTGTGCGTATCCGTATCACAGAGAGCTGACACACAGGCGGCAGGCACGCGAACGGCGGACGACTGGAAGTGGATCGAACAACTAGAAGTCTGGAACGTTGAGGATCGAGCGGCGCGACACGCGTGCGGCAGGCGAGGCGAAGGCGAACCGTCTCGCTGAGGATCGAGCGGCGCGTCACGCGTGCGGCAGGCGAGGCAAAAGCGAACTGTCTCTGGATTGACTGGCGCGTGGCGCCGATACTTCGGCTGGGCCCCACCGCCCCAGGGCATGTCGTGGCCCACCCAGCATACCCTGTGGGTCCGCCCCTGTCCATCGTCCTCCTGTTCATGCTCACGACGATATCCACGGACCACTACTGCACAAAAAGTCATTACAGACAATTCAAAAAATTCATCACAGGCGGTTTCGTGAGCCGTCTGACTTTATGGATTGGTAATAATATGAGGTCATCATAGATGGCTTTTGAACCGTCTGTGATAAACTAGTAATAATCGTCTGTGATAGTCACTATCATATACTATTTTTACTAAAAACCTTCTGTGATATATGGTTAAACCGTTTGTGATAAACCATATATCACATATAATTTTTAGTAAAAACCGTCTGTGATAGTAGACTATCACAGACAGTTACGAATTAATAACCGTCTGTGATACTCTTTTCTGTTTCTAAATCTATTTCTGTTTGTTGGCTAGTCTAAAAAAATGTTAGTCATGCCCTCTTAAACAAGCATCTTCAACACAGTATATATATATCCAATTCACATTTATTTATTTCAGAAACAAAAATATCCATTTCACAAATCAATTAATAGAAATAAAATAAATAATTATCCATCTATGAACAAATACACATAAGAACAATTAAGCTCAATCTTATCCCAGTGAAATTCATTCTACATTGTAGAACTCTCTTTTTCTTTTATGACTTTAGCCATCAAAAAGTACGCACACTATCCTCGAATATGTTTGAGGTCAACCTGTTCTAATGGAGTTGTAGCAATAGATGGAACCTGTCGGTAGGAAGATCAATATCGTATATACATATATAAATTTATAAGTATGAAATAATTATCGCAAGATTGACAAACCTTAGGATTTTTCTTCGTGGAACTAACGAGTAGTTGTATTTTGTGGCAAACATATAATCCACAGGTGTTGTTGCCCGGCGGTTGCTGGTGGTACTGCACAAATAGAATTTGTTAGTTCGAGAGGTATTACTACGAAGTGTTATATATAATTAATGTGTATTAGCGAATACCGGGAAATCTAGAATGTATCGTAGGGCGTCGATCCCTCCCTTGGATTTACGTACCTTTGTAACATATGTGGCGAATGATCTACGTGATTATAAAAAATTGGCCTTAGTCATTGGGAAGAAAGGAAAGACTACAATAGAGTTATCTGTGGAGGAAATGTGTTTACCTGTTGATTACTTGTTGGATAACTGTGTAGTCGGTTTTGTTTCTCTTTAGGAAATCAAGGTATATTAACCTATTCCATTTTGGTATAATTACAATTAGAATCCAGTGGAAGCTACACAGGTATGTCATGGTCATTAAATCTAAATTCGTGTTGCTTATAAAATACAAATCAACAAGTATAGCCACTAGTGTAGTAATTACCCCTGGTTGTAGGACATAAGTATGAATTCCTTATCGCGGTGACCCTCTGATACCTTTGTAATGTAATTCTTGACGAAATATGTATCCTCTTTGATGATATCCATGGTGCCCAAGCGTAAGCCGAGCAAACCAACCAGTGATCATGATTGTACATTTGAGTTTTTCTTCGTGCCGACGCCAGCCGGGTGCTCGCCGGACCGAGCCACCGCTGGAGCGCACGCCGCGGTGAAGGCTTGTATGATTCGCTTAGTACTTGCGGAGACCGAGTTGTTTCAGACTGCGGGCTTGCCACAAAAATTGATCGACCGCTCAGCGTAAAACTTCGGATACTCCTTTCTTGGAACAAAAAACATCAAAAACAAAGTCATTCCATCTAATTAATTATGATTTGTTAGAGGTTTTGTTTTTTTTTCTTTCCTCCATATGTTTAGTTTGGATTACGGAGATGATTTTGCTAATTTGAGAATGCCTGCCGGGTCGAAATGTTGGATGCCACGTGCCATTGGATGGAAGAATTCTCTCCCCCAGTCCTGTACGCAAGGTAGCTACTCACTACAAAGCTCTGACACACCACCTTTGCTTTCACGAACTTTGTGGCGTTTCGGCCCCATGAGGCACCGGAATTTCGGATATATGTATTTCCATTTGTGGTCCCTTGGCCCATTGGGACGCAGCGCGAGGGGAGGTAGCGTGCTCGGGGACCGCGTCAGGTCGCCCACATGCTGCGCGAGGTAGCTTGCGCGTCCACTTGCCGCGCTTCAGAATGACGTCCTCTGTTCTTGTTGATACTTCTCTACTTCACGAGCTGCTGCACCGCATGCAGTATCTCTTCTCCTTTTCATTCATCGTCGTCGACCACGCCACGCACTTTCTCACGGCTGAAAGCGAAGCACGACGTCGTCAACCAAGTATACTGATGGTGCGATCATGTGATCAGCAAGGGCGCAGTATCTCTTCTTCATTCTGAAGCGCGGCACGTGGCCGCGCCAAGCGATCTGACGCAGTCTCCGGACGCGTCACCTCCCCTCGCGTGGCACCCGAGCGCGCCACAAAACTGAAATACGCACGCACAGTGGCTATATCCGGAATTCCGGTGCCACAAAACAGAAATACAAAATTCTGCTTTCACGTTGTGCGTGTTCCTCTTCCCCTTCTCCGCCTTCCCTTTGTTCCCTTCGTTACTCGCCGAGGCCATTGATCCTTTTCATCGCCTTTTGCAAATCTGATTCCGGTAGATTCGGTTTTTTGCCTGTTTTCAGCGAATTTCAGGCGGTAAATTGAACCTTGCTCTACCTTCAATCTGAGGGATTCAAAGTTTTGAAAATTGTATGCGAAAGTCCATATCTCTGGTTGAAAGTTGAAACTTTGAAGTCCAAGGTTTAAATGTTTTGGTTGAAGAGTACCATGCTGCTCCAGCATCGAATCAGACAAACAGTGCTAGGAAATACTACATAACCATGTTGCATTGCATATGTTACTAGAAACATGCCACGAGGTAAGTTATTTTCCAATGTTCTGTAGTCTGATTAGTCTCTTTCCCACCCAAAGTATACTAGAAAAAGTGGACCACCGGAGAGAGCCGATCAGAGAACGTCACGTACGCTCCATTTGTAGAAAGTTCGGTCGCCTTTATCCTCATTAAAATTATCACGGATCAACTGGCCACATACTGATTTGTGGATGCGTTCGTGCCCACCCATCAATTTCTTAAGAATTCGAACAATGGAGACCTGATCTGTATCGTGTTGTACTTAGTAACTTGCTGCTACGTTTTTTTTTTTTTTGTGATAATACTCTCCATTGTTCGCGACGTACCTGATCTGTCCCTAGTAGAATTTGCACGACCTCGATGGAAATCTTTGTTTACCAGAGGAGCATTCGAGAAGTGGGTTAGTAAACTGGACAGGTGGGCAGAGGATCAGAGGTGGTCCATGTTTAGTGCATCGAAATATGCCTTGCGACTTGCGTAATATATAGTACCATGCATGGCGTGTTTTTTTTCCACAACGTGGACGCACAGAAAGTATTCTGTGCTACCTACTTCCACAGTGCTATAATATTACCTTCTCCACGTGTTTTTCTTATAACTATTTGTGTCATATTTTGATAACAGTAATAGTATAGCATCATAATATGGATCACAAGATATGTCCACACACACAATACACGCACACACATGTGAGTGTCCTCTATACATGTATATACGTAATTTATTTTGGCGAGTGCGCACCCCCAACACAAGGTTCGAACGCAGGCGGGCTGGGCACACGATGACAGTCCCAGCCAGCTGTGCTACATGCAGTCCTCATGCATGATGTGTTTGTGAAGCAGAGTGACGTGGATCAAACCTCAAAAATGAGATTAAATCTAAGAGTTATTTGAACTTTTACAATGGTAGAATAGATAGATATAAATGGAGCACAAATTAAAGATGCAACTCACACTAAGATAGATGATTTAACTCTCATGCATGCCACACCATACGATCGATAAATAGAGATCAAAAATCAACGGGCAAATACCTACACCACATGAGGAATCAATACACTAAGATGAAATCATATATTAGAATTCACAAGAATACAATACTCCTCGCCCACAGCCTTCCAAAGGGGGAAGGGCCTTTACTTTCCCCCTGAGGGTAGAAAAATCATGATCGGGATAGCGGACGTAAAGCTATTGAAGTTGGGTATGCTCTTTCCTTTTGTCGAAGTGGAATCGTAGAACAAAATGTGATACGATGAGATAGAATGCAATAGAAATAAGCAAGGATAGTGAACGGGTTACCTACTCCTAAGGGTCAAAGCAAGCCCTTTAATTCAATTCTTTATTCTTACATTAAAGAATGAATCAAATCTCCTCAAGTAGGATTCGAACCTACGACCAGTCAGTTAACAGCCGACCGCTCTACCCCTGAGCTATTGAGGAACAAGAGGAGATTCGATCTCCTAGAGTTCAACTCCCGCTCTCAACCCATGAACAATATGAATTGACGGGTACTCCTCTAGAAATCGTAGTTGTATAAATGATTTTAACTTACCTTCTATTTTCGTGCCTTTAGTAGGCTTAGTATTTCCGGCAATTGCAATGGCTTCTTTATTTCTTTATGTGCAGAAAAATAAGATTGTCTAGAACCGACGGGGGCGAATTTTCTCAATGTATTTCCACGCAGGATCATAATACAGATATTTTTTAGTGTAAGTAATATGGTAGGGTATGTGGTTCTTTCTACACACAAACGAAAAACGGCTATGGATGCGGATATAGGCTACGAGCATAAATGCATGCATATGCGGAGCCGGGTATAGCGAGTTTTATTTTAAGTGGATCAACGAATATTTTTTGAATAGAAAGTCAATGTATCTAACCAATTATTTCACAGGAGTACTCGTTGCTGAAGGCGATTTCAGAATCAAAAAAAGTAAAGTCAAAATCATTTAGCTTATTCTCTCAATTTCAATCGACCGCTGCTGGATTTAGTATATCTAATATGAATTGGCGATCAGAACACATATGGATAGAACTTCTAAAAGGTTCTCGAAAAAGAGGTAATTTTTTCTGGGCCTGTATTCTTTTTCTAGGTTCACTAGGATTCTTATCGGTTGGGGCTTCCAGTTATCTTGGTAAGAATATGATATCTGTACTTCCATCTCAACAAATTCTTTTTTTTCCACAGGGGGTCGTGATGTCTTTCTACGGAATCGCGGGCCTATTCATTAGCTCCTACTTGTGGTGCACTATTTTGTGGAATGTAGGCAGTGGTTATGACCGATTCGATAGAAAAGAGGGAATAGTGTGCATTTTTCGTTGGGGATTCCCTGGAATAAAACGTCGCGTCTTCCTTCGATTCCTTATGCGGGATATCCAATCAATTAGAATTCAGGTTAAAGAGGGTCTTTATCCTCGTCGTATCCTTTATATGGAAATCCGGGGCCAGGGGGTCATTCCCTTGACTCGTACTGATGAGAAGTTTTTTACTCCACGAGAAATAGAACAAAAAGCTGCCGAATTGGCCTATTTCTTGCGTGTACCAATTGAAGTATTTTGAGTACCGATTGCATTTTTTTGAAATGAATTGAATGAGGACGAATTGGAAGAAGATTTTCTCAACACGGGGAGGAGGTCCCTTCGAAATTGGATTCGTTATTGTAAGGGGATTTTCGAGTATTTATCTAAAGGAAGGAACAAACGAGGATAAGAGAAAATTGCTTCTAATTTGTTTTGTCCAAGTGATGGATGAAAAATTCTCATGTCCGGTTCCTTTGGGGGATGGATCCTAAAGAATTCACCTATCCCAATAACAAAGAAACCTAACTTAAATGATCATGTATTAAGAGCAAAATTAGCTAAAGGGATGGGACATAATTATTACGGGGAACCCGCGTGGCCCAACGATCTTTTATATATTTTTCTAGTAGTAATTCTAGGTACTATTGCATGTAATGTAGGTTTAGCAGTTCTCGAGCCGTCAATGATTGGTGAACCGGCGGATCCGTTTGCAACTCCTTTGGAAATATTACCCGAGTGGTACTTCTTTCCCGTGTTTCAAATACTCTGTACAGTACCCAATAAGTTATTGGGTGTTCTCTTAATGGTTTCTGTGCCAACGGGCTTATTGACAGTACCCTTTCTAGAGAATGTCAATAAATTCCAAAATCATAGCTATTCGGGGAATGTGAACAATTGAAAGAGTAAGAAATTATTTCATTTTTTAGTCTCGAATCCAGGTTTAATAACGAACCATGTTAACTTACCATAACAACAACTCAATTCCTATCGAATTCCTATAGTAGAATTCCTATAGGATAAAACATACACAGGGTGTACGCATTATATATGAATGAAACATATTCATTAACTTAAGCATGTCCTCCACTTTCTTTAATGCGTTGATATTAATTGAATATCAAAACAAAGATTTTTGCAAAGGTTTCATTTACGCCTAATCCATATCGAGTAGACCCTGTTTATTGTGAGAATTCTTAATTCATGAATTGTAGGGAGGGACTTATGTCACCACAAACATAAACTAAAGGAAGTGCTGGATTTAAAGCTGGTGTTAAGGATTATAAATTGACTTACTACACCCCGGAGTATGAAACCAAGGATACTGATATCTTGGCAGCATCCTGAGTAACTCCTTAGCCGGGGGTTCCGCCCGAAGAAGTAGGGGTTGTAGTAGCTGCCGAATCTTCTACTGGTACATGGACAACTGTTTGGACTGATGGACTTACCAGTCTTGATCATTACAAAGCACGATGCTATCACATCGAGCCCGTTGTTGGGGAGGAAAATCAATATATCACTTACGTAGCTTATCCATTAGACCTATTTGAAGAGGGTTCTGTTACTAACATGTTTACTTCCATATCTTTTTTTTTATGTAATGAGCCTATCCTCTATCTTCTCTTTTCTGTTTATATTTCAATATACCGAAACCCATATAAGAATATAAGACTAGATAAATATTAAGAGGACTCTTCCGCCTAGATAAAAATCTATCATGGTCAGCAAAGTTGTTTCTTTATTTGTATTTGCCCTTTAGTTAATAATTTCAATTTCATTAAGAAAAACTAACTAAATAAATGGAAAATGAAAATTGATAGAATTCCTTTTTTTTTTTTTTTCTTCAAATCCAAAAAATTTCTCTTTTTTTTTTTTATACATAGGTCGTCGATTCGGCATTGGATAAAAAAGGGCAGGGTGCCCTTCTAGTAAATAGTTTAAACCATTTTATCGATATGAGTGTTCTATATCAGATAAATTCTACATTAGCTATTTCCCGTTTAAAGCATTTCGGTACTAATACTAATATAGTTGTAGAAAGAGTACCCCTTTTTTTGCCTGGACTTCAAGCAGTTTAGCTTTAACCGTGTTAATGGTCTCACATTATTGGTCTATAGAGAATCAAAGTTGATTTACCAATGAGTCTTCGACTTCTGGAAGACTAATAAGCTTCACCACCAAGAGGGAAACATCCCGGATCACCAGCTAAGGCCCCTAAATGACCGCTCAGTGATAAAGGAGATGGGGGGGGGGTGCAAAGATAGCCAGGAGGTTTGCCTAGAAGCGACCACCCTTTAAAGAGTACATAATAGCTCATCGATCGGCGCCTTGCATGAAGATGAACGGGCTAGCGATGTGTCAAGCCGTGGGATGTCAAAATGCATTGGTAGGGGCGTTCGCCTTAGAGGGAAGCAAACGCGAAAGCGGGGTCGACAAAGCAGAAGCGAGAATGTCGGCTTGAGTAACGAAAACATTGGTGAGAATCCAATTCCTCGAAAACCCAAGGTTTCCTCCGCAGGGTTCGTCCACAGAGGGTGAGTTAGAGCCTAAGATCAGGCCAAAAGGCGTAGTCGATGGACAACAGGTCAATATTCCTGTACTACCCCTTGTTGGTACGGAGGGACAGAGGAGGCTAGGTTAGTTGAAAGATGGTTATAGGTTTAAGGACACAAGGTGACCCTGCTTTTTTAGGGTAAGAAGGGGTAGATAAAATACCTCGAGCCGAGGTCTGAGTACCAAGTGCTGAAGTATGAGCCCTGTGGACTAGCTATTGCTTCTCCACAAGGCTAAGCTCGACCAACCTTCAACAAAAGGGCACACACATTTTAATTCATAACTCAACTCCCCATACAATGGCGCACACCCTAGCCTTTTATAGGTCTAGCCCTGCTCAAAGGGCTTATTTTGAGTGGCTTTTGGCTGAAAATCACTATAGCTAGCTGAAAAAATAATGTAGCTGACGGTGGCTTATTTGACATAATTAAATTTAAAAAAAAATTAAAAATAGAAAAAAATAGGTTAGCCCATCATGGACAGTACAAACGAATACGGGAAAAAAATAGAACCAACAAAAAAGCTAAAAAAAGCCAAAAAACCAGAAAAAGACGAACTTATTGAATAGTGAAAAATAAACCAGAAGCCAGAAGCCCAAGCCGAAACGAGCGGGGCCGCCCTGTTCTTTTCCAGCTTTTGGCTTCTGCTTTTGACTTTTCTATAGTAACTAGCTCTTAAACGGAGTGTCTTTTCAAGATGAGGTCTACTAGTTAACTGTAGTACATAGTGTATCGACTTTATTTATATCGGCAAAAACCGCACGTGAGTTTCTGTTACTCTGTAATCTCTGACATGAACAACCTAAAAGCCACAAGCCGCAGCCAAAAGCCATAAACCTCAACATATCTGTTTGGTGGCATTCCTAAAAGATCGTCTGGAAAGACATCAGGAAACTCTCAAACAATAGGCACATTCTCCAACATGATACCTTTACTTTGGTATTCCATAGCTTCTCTTAGCTACTCCAAAGTAGCTTCATCTTCACTTGAATTCTATCTGGGCTAACCAAAGTGATAGCTCTATTCCCACAATTCAACATAGCTTGATGTTTAACACGCCAATCCATTTCTAGGATTACATCCAAAGACTTGATATCTATGATAATGAGATCAACAAGAAAGTTAACCTTTTGGATAGTTATCTTAACTCTAGAACATCCTCGGTTTATACTCAACTCAAAACCAGGAGATTAAACCAAAAGAACAATCTAAGAATAACAGTTCTCAACTATTGCTTAATAGCAAAACTTTGAGAATCAAAAGAATTCGATGCTCTAGAATCAAATAAAACTGTGGCAGGTACTGAATTTACTACAAACTTAACCATCACAACATCCTGAGCTGTTGGGTGTCGGACCCTGGAGCAACAACTCCTAGATCCTCTGTGTAAATCGCACTAGTCCAGGATCATCTAGTGCACACAGTGGATAACAAAGATAAATATCAACCACAATGACATTTATTAACTAAATATGGGCATGAATGCCAAAGTTTACATCCACGACACACAAGCCAAAATTTAAATAATAGCAGTGGAAGAAAAACACCAAAGCGGAAGAAGCCCACTGAGCCTGCCCATAGACAAACGACAGTAAGACGCGGCCTACTCGTCCAGATCTTCACCGTAGTTGAAGTCATCTTTTTCTGTATGGAGATAGCAAGGTGAGTAAAAACTTGTACTCTGCAAGTCACACGGAGAAATGCAACATAATGATACAGGCAACAAAGGAAGGCTTATAGGGTTAGTTTGCATAAAACAACATTCAAAGAAATATGGTAAATAGATTGAAAATGCTGAATTTAATACAGTATGTAACAAAGAAAATAATACCGTCAGTGCAGACTCCGACCAAACAACAACCTATTCACGGGCATCCCACTCGGACCATCTTTTTCAAAAGATCACGTATGGATTCCATACATCCACACGCTTCTACTGCGCAACTTTGATGGATTCCAACCATCCACCAGGTTTTAATCTCTCACGGATTCCATCCATCCGCAAGGTTTTCGTAAATCATTTTGAAAAACAAAGTCTAATCCATGAAAAACTTTTACTCAGCATGCCCATGACCGTGGGCACGGCTATCCAGGATAGATTATATACTCTGCAGATGTTGTACAATTTTACCCATAAGATATGATTATTTCATAATATCGGCCATTACACGCTTCTATAGGCGTGCGACTGAGTAATCATAACAAGGCCTTTACAATGCAAAACCTTCAACCTAGCTAAGCCAACACTAAGATTTCACCCTAGTAAGGAATCCACCAGACCGGGACCCCCTCTTGAGCCGAGTGAGACTTCTCATGGCCTACGCCACGCTCACTTTTAACCTACGACATGACTCAGGTTGGGACCCACAAATTAATCAGCCAGGACTATCCCATACCAGCCTTGTGGTAGTACAATAGGGCTTTGTAATAGTAGCTCACAGACCGGTCCTTAATTGACTTGGGCTCAACCACATACCCACTGTGCCCGACAATCAACACCGTGTCACCGAACAACAATGCATGCCTGGACCAACCACCTAACCATTAGCCTAAGTCTAAACCAGATTTTATATTTTATTTAAAAATATTTCATAGTGCTTCTTGACTCACCGAAGTCAAGAATACATTTCAAAAGCTTATCATTTTATGTGAAAATGTATCCCAAAATAAAGATTATGTCTAAGCAGGTCTAAGCATTTGATATAAAATTTCTCTAGCCAATACTAGTGTACTAACCAGAGTTTTAATCTAGAGTGACAAGGTGTTGAGGAATTCAATGTCAATGGAGGAATTAACAAGTAGTCAATGGACAGGTGGGCCCGGTCCATGTGAACCGAGTCCACGGACTGTGGTGGAGGCCGAGGTGGCAAGGGGCTGGGGCAGCGGCGACGGCGCTCCAATGGCCGACGGTGAGCGGCGATGGACGGAGGAGGGAGAGGAGGCATAGGGGAATCCGATTCTACCTGGCGCGGAGCTTGGCGGGCACGAGAGGTGTTCGGCTTCGGCGGCGACATGACTCTGGCGGTGTCCGAGCGCAGGGGAGGGTCGCACGGGCTTCGCAGACATGCAAGGAAGCCGTGGGGGTGGACGGCGAGGCACGAGGTCCGGGGCGGCGGCGATGGCGAAGGCGCACAACGTCGGGGCGCTGAGGGGCTCGGGAGGGGAGGGGGAGAGCGGAGAGAGGTGGTGCGGAAGGAGACGGAGTCGAGGGGGCCTTTTATATAGGGCAGAGGGGCAGCACGGGCGCGCAATTGCTCGCCGGTGATTACGGGCGGCGGGATTTCGGTGGAGGAGGAAAGGGAAGGAAGAGGGCTCGAGAGGGAAAGGGGCGCGGATTTTTGGGGATTCGGCCCCGGTGGTGCCGCGGTTTCCAAAATCGGAGGGGAGGCGGCGGGAACATGCCGGATTTGGCGCGGATTTAGTCGACTGGAGCAAGGAAGGAAAGGGGACGGAAGAAGGAAGGAGGCGGCGCGGAGAAGACGGTGCTGACAGGTGGTCCCCGCGCGCAGAGAGAAAGAGAGCGGGTGGCGTGGATTGCAGCCACGTGGAGAGGGAAGGAGATCGAGCGGCTTGGGGGTTAAGTGGGAGGGGACGGCGGGATGGGCCGGGAGGAGGAGACTCGGCTCGTCCGAACCGTCCACGTGTCGGGCGGGGAGAGGGAGTAGGCGGGATGAGGCTGGTGAGCCAGGCCCGCTTGGTTGGTGACGAGGGGAAAACGGCTGGGATGATCTCGGGTGGCTACGCGGGCGGATCTGGGAGATCCACGTGTCGGGCAGGGAGGGCAGTTTTAATTTTCTTTTTGATTTTAGGATTTACAGAAAAGCCGAGGAAATTCAAAAAGGTTCAGAAAAATATGAAATAAATTCCACAAATTCCAGAAAAATTCTCAGAAGTTCTTGGAGATGTTTTGGACTTAATTAAAATATCTCCAACTTAATTTTGTATTATATTTTTATTCTTAAAATACTTTTTAATCTCAAAATTAGATTTTAAACTCCAGAAAAACTCAGAAAATCCAAATGACTCCAAATAATTAATTTAAAATAGGATTCTTATAGAAATTCAAAATATCATTTTATATAATAATATTTTTAAGTTTAAAATATTTTTTCAAATCTAGCCTTTTTGAAAGCAGAAAATCAAGGCACAACAAAATTCAAACTTTACACATCCAAAACTCTTATTTTTATTTTAAACCAAATTAATTTAATTTAATAGTAATTTTTTTTCAAAAATTGAAATAAACAGCTGGGCTGTTACATTGGGCCTCTTCTACTGTGACATGGCTCACTTGACCTCTGTCAACTGATTGCGGTATCCTAGTTGCTTGATTTGAGGCCTAGGGTGCTCCACATACTGCTCCTAGAACAAGAGTCCTGTCTAATATAGCTCCTAAGTTCTAATGAACTAATGTAGATGCTTGCTTCTTCGAACACTTGTTAGCATAGCGACCAGGATTAGGGCACTTGAAACAAGTAACTAATGCTGCAAGATTGACATTCCTCTGAGGTTGATTACTGGCATTGATAGGGCACGGTCGCAAAACATTCTAACAAGGCACTGGCATTGGAGTCCTAAATCCTAACTACTAAGGCACACATGCTGGCTGGTATGCACTAAAGCGAGCTTTCTGTGACTGGTGTAACTGAACTCCTTGTTGCATCATCCTTCTATTGCGAAATTCATCTAACTCACGGTGAGGCTCCTTAATAAGTATGGCGTTATCCAACATGTTTTAGAAAATGGCATAGTCGTTGCCAACGACTTGGACTTTCAAACCAGGATTGAGTCCTTTCTTTAAATGCTTCTAACATGCCTCATTTGCAGCAACATCCTGCAGTGCATAGCGAATAAGCCGAGTGAACTTGTTGATATATTCACTCACTAACATGTTCTTCTGCTAAAGCTCATGAAATTCCTCTTTCTTCTTTTCAACCACCCCATCCAAGATATGGGCATGGCAAAAGGCTATTGTAAACTCCACCCATGTGATATTATCTTGATCATCATGAGTAGCACAATAGTTCTCCCACCATTCTGATGCACTACCTTCTAGTTGGTTAGCGGTGTAGAGAACTTTCTCTTGATCTGTGCACTGAGCAAGATTTAGCTTCTTCTCCACGGAATGAAGTCAATCGTCTGCCTTCATGAACTCTACAAATCATGCTTGTGGACAAGCTGGCTGAGGTGCAGCGGCTTCCTGATTCTATCGATTCCTCATGTTGTTCATGTTCTGCATCATTTTATTCATGAGGTGGGTCTGTGATGCGGATACGCACAAGCTAAGCACTTTTCAGTCAAATACATTTTTCATTGGAAAGAAATATTAAGCCGCATTAAATATTGTCAGGTGAATTTGTTTCTTAAGGAGTTTCTTTTAATTGATGATGAACTTGGAATACTACATCATGCTATTATTTTATGAATTCTTAGGTATGATTCATGTGAAGACTTGAGAGGGCAAAAGGGAGTAGCACAAGGACTTAAACTACAAGTTTTGGATAAGATTTTCAAGCCAAATTCGGATCTCCCACATGCTCAATCCAATTCAAACTCGGATTCAACTCAGAATTCAATTCGGATTCGATTCGGGATAGCCTGACAGGTAGTTACTAAAAAGGTCATAACTTTCACAAACGAAGTCCGATTAAGGTGTTCTTGTACTCGTTGGAAAGATAATTTCAAGGGCTACGCAATGGATCTAGCCCCACCTTCAAATTCATCACGGATTAAAAGTTATGACCGAAACATTATGACGGCTTAATTTTAGGTTTTTCCTTTTATTTGAGTTTGTTTTCAAATACATGTAGGCATGAGTTGGAGTTGGTTTAGGACCTCTTGGCAGGCCATGAGATGGAGAGAGAACTATATATTGAGGGTTAGACCCCCATTGTAAGGCATACCACGTTTGAGAATAATGAATCTACTAAAGTTTGTTCGAGTTTAGCATTGCTACCGAAGTTCCGTAGGGAATTTGGAGTGATTTTCTTCAATCAAGATCGTTCAGCCTTTCCGTTGGGAATTGGGTGCACGATAGATCTTCGCTTGGTGGTCGGCGAAATCAACACGAGTGTGTTTTAGCGGATTAAAGAGTGTTCGTCCCTTGCATTGGTATTGGAGGATCATTACGATTCATCAAGACTCACGTGAGTATCCATCCTACGTCGAGAAGATCGGGCGACTCCGTATCAGTCTGGGTTGCGATGTACTGACTCAAAGTTGCATCCATACTAGTTGGAGCTGTCTGTAGACACTGAGCTAAAGAATCTATAGCGCTGCTGCTGCTGTGATCCAGGTGCATCTGACTACAACCAGCGGAATTCCGAGTATCAACCATCTGCCAAGTTGACACCAACATTATAAAGGAAAGAGGGAATAGCAAACATAAGGGGTAAACTCGTCTAAGGGGGATAAACTAAGCACAATCCTAAACTAAAAGTACTCACTTAGTCAAAAAGGCTAGGAAAATTGCATTAAGTTCACACAAATAAAGATCTTTGACATGGTTGCAACAACATAATGCCAAAATCAAAACTACAACTCACATCACGCACAACTACAAATAAAAAGCAGGACGATCTACTTGATACTAAAACAATACAAAGGTCTAATCTAATGGCTCCCACTCTGGCTCTATTAAATAAGGCTCACTTGACTCTGACTCTGAATCACTGTAGAACACCCACAAGTTGCGAACTGGTGGTGACTGTGCTCTTGCTTCGGCTGGAATGAAGCAACAAAGGAACTCCTAACGTTTGTTGGTTATGCACCTTCTTTCTTCCGGATTGGAAGGCGTAGGTGAAGGTAGTGGAACTGGCGATTGTGGAGGCGGCAGTTCCTCCATAACTTCTTGCTCTAAGGTGCTAAATACTGCTAGATACTGCTCCTCAAGGTGGTGGCGCTTGGAGCAAGGCGACGGTGTGATCGATGCGTGCATAGCAGCGTGGATAGCCAAGGCATTTTGGCAGAGTAGCAGCAGTGCTGACAGTCATGTTGGCAATGAGAGGTGCATAGTGTCCCACTAGTGCGAGCGCACAAGCTAGTGAGGTGAGTTGCGGCGCCGAGCGCATGTTGAGCGGCTAGCAGGAGGAGGTGGCAGTGGTGAGGTCCAGTGGTGGCAGAGGATGGCGCGTGGCCTGGCGCGGCGTTATGGTGGAATACGGTGGTTCGGCGAGGTGGCGTAGTCATTGTGCCTCCATTGATAGGTTTGCAGCAGTGAGCAGGCGTGTGGCAGAGAGAGCAGTGGAGGCGCTAATGCAAAAGATGCCAAGGAGAGGTGAAAGCGGTTTTTCCCAAAGGAGAAAGCGGGAAATTGAGGAAAGTTTCCAAATTAGGCAAAAATTCAGATTCAATCAAATTTCAAATAAATTCCATTTTTTTTAAAAAAAAATGGGTTGTTTCAGACAGAATATCAAAAGTGGTACGCGGGGGCTGATAAATCCAACATGGATTGTCTGATTATTATTGTTCATTGGAATAAATCAAAGTCCTGCTATTGATGGTGGATCAAATTAAGCCAATATATACATTCTTTTAGTTAACAAAGTTATTTAGCGAAACATCGATCACGCCAAAATAACAAAATGTTACACTGGATGGACTACGAGCGTTGGCTGATTAATCACAGGAAGATGGGAATGCTCCATCTTTATGATGCACGCGGTTTTTATTTTTTCTGAAGCTGTTGTTTGTGTTTTTTAAAACAAGTTGCTTTTTATTTTTTTTTATTAGCATTAACGTGCAAACTTACAAATCCAGATTATTTGAGACCAATTGGACAATGGAGTTGGATAGTGTATGACATACCAATTGGACAATGGAGCTGGATGGTGTAAGACATGTAGTTTCATTCGTAGATGGATGAATTTTGCAAAGTTCTTTCGTTGCCGACAATCCTACAATCCTACTACTCTAAATGGAGCTGCTCCGGCTCCGAAGCCCTTCTCTGCTAGAGTGCTAGTTCACTTCAAATTATGCTGACTTTATTGTACAATATTATATGGTATGCCCTACTACACAAGACTACAACTATTGTATATTCTTTAGAATACAACTATTTTATTTAAACCTATGCAATTGCAAATTTATAAAGAACGACAATAAAGCATTGTATTAAGATGTAGCTTTTATTGTGCAGAAAGATAATTTGTAGGGCCTCTTTGGAACGCAGGAAATGAAAACAATATAGGAATACAAAAATTCATTAATTGAATAGGAATGACAGTGCAATCCTACAAGAATACAAAATAGAGGTGTTGTTCTTAAAAGGTGTTTGGATACTTCACAGAAATTTTGTAGGATTTTGAAGAGAGGGAAGGTATGTGCCAGACACAAAAGATTTTTTACATGAGGTTTATCATCGTATTAAAATTCCTTTAAAATCCTATGGATTGAGACATCCTATAAGAATTTTCGGTCTTTACTGTTATAGTGAGTTCTTATAGCTTGTTTGATGTGACCAAGATTGTGCAAACAACGGGAAGAAAAGAAGAACGAGGAGGCGAAAAAAAAATTCCGCTCCTGCGGAAGATAACGAGGTATCGGACCTGTTCTTTTTGGCTGCGGCTTGTGGCTTTTGGCTGCGGCTTGTGTCTTTTAGGCTGTTTGTACAAAAAATTACAGAATAACAGAAACTCACGGACGGGTTTTGCCAATATAAATGAAATCAGTAAAGTATGTACTACAATTAACTAGTAGACCATATCTTAAAAAAATGCTTCGTTTAAAAGCTAGTTACTGTAGAAAAGCCGAAAAGCAGCTTTTAGAAGCTGAAAAGAACAGGGCCATCATCTAATGCTAGCGCAGCCGAGGACGAGCTTCGACAAGATGGTCTTAGGGGACCTTCATGTTAGTTTTTCTTGATGACTTTTAACTTTAACTAATAAATAGTAACAGCTTATAGAGAATCATGAGAGAAACATTCACATGCGATTTTGGCCGATATAAATTAAGTCACTATAATGTCTACTATAATCGACTAGTAGACCTCACCTTGAAAAGTGTTAGACTATGTGATGGTCGAAGTATTTAGTGATAATGAATAATTGACATTTGGATTTCATTGGAATTTGCGTTTGTAAAATTTCTGATGATGCGCTCATGTTGCTGGAGTTTCAGGACATCATTACGACCACGACAGTTGCTCAATGCATGTCGACCACAACTTTTCGACCACGAATGGCTTCGACCATGTTTGTTAGTCGGTGGACCAAACAACTTTGTATCGTTGGTCCGAATAGCTCTGTGCTGGGTGGTCTGAATGACTTTGTCCGATCAACAAACTTCGATCACATCCGGCTTTGACCACGGCCTTTTTGACAACGGCAAAACGACCATACAGGTAATCGGTAAGCTTCGATTCAACCAGCGAACTGGTCGTAACTACATTACTTTTTCATGGTTGTAGCGATAGTACCTGGTCGATACTCGATAGTTGATGACTTTGTGATCGGTACTCATATATTTTATAGTCTGCTGTCGGTGTCTTAGATTTTTTGATCGGTTATCGTAGACCTTGCGATCGGTAGTTGAAGGCTTTGCGATCGGATACTGTAGGCATAACGATTGGTACTCATAGACGTCATAGTCGATACGAGTGCTCCAATTCTTGCTATCTTCGAGTACTCGTGTTAGGCCTGTGGAATGACTGGCTGGTGCATGGTGGTTGGTGATTAGTGAATAGTGCTCAGAGGAATAGTACTCGAAGGATTCGGTACTTAGAAGATAGTAGTACTCGGTGGTCAGATAGTTGTGGTACTCGGTAGTCGGAAGGACTCGGTACTTGATAGTGAATGGACTTGATACTCAATAGTCAGAGGGACTTGGTACTTGTAGTCAGAAAGACTCGAGACTCAATAGTCGTAGACTTTGCCAGTTGGTAGTCAAAGGCATTGCAGTCGTAGGTTTTGTAACTGTGGTCCGTAGCGATGCTTGTTATTCCTGAGTGTTCTAAGCGATGGTGTTTCCCGAGTACTTGTGTTCGAGTACTCGATGAGCGAGCGACCTGTCCCGCATAGCGGTTGTAACCGGTTGTAATGAGTAATCTGGAGATGGTGATTTCTGGAGAGTGTATAAATTATAGTCATGGACAAAGCTCGTTGATGTTCGTGGATAGTTAACGGTGTGGTTTGAGTGTGTATGCTGATGATGGTCAAGTTGTAGAGAACTTGTGCCGGGAAAACGTTTTTTATTTTTTGATGTGCAAGTTGGCGTAGAGACGGTCATGGTCGGTGATGAGGAGGACAAAGACTAGGATGGGGAAGTTTGAGGTCCAGGCGATCAAGGATGTCACGCGAGGTGGTCAGGCTCACGCTAGCGCGCGTGGAGATCAAAGGTGGTGATTCGTAGAGAAGCTACAGGCGGTGCGGTCTAAGAGGCTTTGACACGAGCGGTGAAGATGCATGAAGAAGCTACAGGAGGTGTGGTCTTGGCAACTTCTACACAGGAGTTGATGGGGCATGATAAAGATACAGGAGGTGCTTCTTGGAGGCTTCGTCACGTGGTGAGTTAGGAGTTATGGAGGGAGTTCATAACGAGGAAGAGTTAGAGATTGGATAAAACCCATGTTTGAAAGGATTTCGGGTCTCTTGATTTTTGGAAGAGATAAGGTTTTAAGTACGTGTTTAATGTGAACACGGTTTAGGACTTTAGCATATAAAAGCAAGTAGAGGCTAAGGGTTTTAGCTGAGGGCTTTGCGTGGCTTTGGCGAGGCCTTTTGTGCTAGGATTTTTAGGGGTGCCCTGAGGGCGCTTTGTAGTCAAAAGCATGATCCAAAAGTAATAGATCAGATTGATTCCAAGAAAAGTTAGTCTGCGTCGGTGACGTGTTTTCTGAGCATCATTTTCCTGTGTCCTTATCGGTGTGCTACCGCATACGAGCTCACCGGTGTCTTCGATCGTCGGTTCAATCCAACCGAGTAGAGAACAATGTTGTCTTCGGCGTGTTCTAGTTCGAGAAGCTGAGGCTTTCGAGCGGTGGGAGATTTCCACTATGTGAAAAGGGTAGAGCGAGCAGTCGAACGAGTGGTCGGAATCTTCATCGAACACGTGCAAGCAGTCTAGCATCTTCTGGTCGAAATCTACAACTAGTAAATTTATATTGCTTGTCCTCTGGGTTGAGATTCATTTTCAAATACCAAGAAGTGAAGGCAATCATTCATCCCCTGATTGCGCCATATGATCCTACAAAAAGATACCCCGTTTGAAAGCTAGGTACCGTAGAAAAACCATTTGCAATAGAAAAGTGGCTTTTAGAAGTCAATACAAATATGGCCTTAATCTGCTAGTCAAGAATGTTCAAGCTGATGACACGTCTATTGTTGAGAAGGGACAACGCTGGAGTATTTTTCAATCTGAATACTAGATTGAGGACAAGGTTTACAAACTGATCATTGATGATGGTAGCTACAATAACATCATCAACAAAGATTTAGTGTAGGCCTTAGGTTTATCAACATGGAGGCATCATCAACCATACTACATGCAATGGTTAAATAATATCAGTAAACTGAAAATTACCCACCGTGTTAAGGTTCCTTTTTCAGTGGGTAGTTATGTGGATAGGGTGGAGTGTGATGTTGTGCTCATGCATGCATGTCACTTGTTATCACGACGTTTGTGGTAGTTTAAACACAATGTCACATATCTAAGGGAGGTCAAACATGTACTCTTTTGTTCGTAAGGGCAAACCCTACTCATTGCAGACTATGCCAAAGACTACAATTCGTGCTGAAGTTCTTGTTTCTGAAAAAAAAAGAAAGTTTGGAAGTCGACCCTAAAGTTGAGGACGGCTTTATTTCAACGGGGGAGGATGATGTGCCCAAGATTGTGCAAACAACACCAAATTGTGTTTTGTTAAATCATAAGGTTTGTGCCGAAAAGAATGTAAACTCCATTTTAATTGGTAAAATTCTTGTTGCTGCGGAGAGGGCGGACGGCATGGGGGAGGCGAGGGTAAAGCGGCTGGTTCTGTGCCGTGTATGACGGCGCATGAGAACAAAAGCAGCGTTTTCGAAGGAAGAAATACTGCTCATGGAAACCTAACACGTGACCTTATATGCATGCATGTAAACATGGCATGTGGGCTGTGTACATTTGGGCCAAGAGGAGCTTCTCGGGCTGCAGTTGAATGCGTTGAATTAAACAAGAGAGATGCACGTGAGAAGCCAGGTGTGGCTGTGGCTCGGAGCCGGAAGTCAGGAAGTGAGCCAGAAATCAAGCACCAAGTGTCGATCCACATTGGCTCCATCCGAATCCATGATCGATGTTTGACCTTTTTTTTATCCAAGTTAGTCCTAAGTCAAGTAATAGGAATTATTTGTTCAGTTTGTTTCCTTTATTTCTAGTCCAAAAAAAAATGAAGGCCGAGATGTAAAAGGCCTGTTTTAGTCGGTTTGACGAGCTTGAGTTCCGAGTCTAATTAGGAGGGTGCTGTGCGTGGCCATATATAAGGCTTAGGGCCGGCTGACATTGTATCTAGAATTTTGTTGGTGAATTTTTCCTCAAGCCGAGATGACTAGTTACCAAGTTTTCATGAAAAGTACCGAGTGCAAGAACAGGAACCCATCTAGGGTTTTGCCGTGCGCCATTGGAGAGCTTTGGATCCTTCAATTCCTGCAGGTTCCACGTGAATCTTTCCTGTGATTCAATCTATCTGATTGGTTTGCAAGTACCCAGTTCTCTTGTTTGCATCTTTTCTGCTATTTTTGCCGATTTGGTGTAATGAGGAAATAGTTATCCATCTTACTGTGAGTAATTTACATATTGCTGCTGTTGATTACGAGATAAGAATAGGGATTACTGCTGCCGCACTAATTCTTCGCTGTTTGACCGATTAGAAAGAAGTGACTGCTTCTATTATAATTGCCTATTGTGACCAAACGCCATCTGCAATGTTACTGCTACTGTCTAGTTAATTTGACAACCTACGCATCAACTGTTAGAAATTGACCTATTTAATTATGATTTATTTTCTTAATTTCAAAATATACATGGTTTAGTAGTATATTACTAAAGCAAGGTGAGGAAAACTAATTTATAAGGTGGAGTCCTTACCACTCCTTGATTATGGTAGAGATGGTATGTGGAGAGTTCTGTCTAGTCACACACACGTGGGCGTGCGTTTACACGTATTTTCACGTGAAAATCGCGTGACTTGCGACTTGTGACCATGCCGTGACGTGGCGTGCCACTTAGCAAACCAAGTCTATCTCTATTTTTGCTGAACTCTGCACCACTCTCTATGTGTTTGAATGAGATTCAAACGTTTGAATTTGAGGCTTTATTAGGATTTTGATGACAGACAGTTACCAGTGGATAAATGACTGGATGAATGTGTCAGTTACCAGTGGGTAAATGGCTGCTTTAATCATGTCAGTTATCAGTCTGTCTATTTATATGCCTGGAGATGTCCAGAGTATGTGCGAGAAACTCACTATCTCCATTTCCTTCTTCTCTGCGATTCTGTGCTCGAGTACTATGCTGTCTGAACCTCGTCGACCTTTCTTCCCGGCATGCACCTGGAAGGAGGGAGAGCGGCTATTTTTGAACCAATGCCACAGAGAGTACCTGCACAGGGCGGCAATAAGGTTTCTAGGCAGCGCTTTTGCGCGACCGCTCACTGCACTGCGACATCTACGTTCTGCACTGCGTCAAGCCTGCGCGGCTTCCTGTTCTTCATCAGGCTAACTAATAAGTCGTTCGCGCGCACATACGACTTTGTTAATATATTTTTTGAGTATATTCTAAAGTATGATGAGTAGCCTGTTGTTAGTAGCAAGTATTGCATCACTAATTTATTGTACTTGTCTCCTAGTAAAATTTAGAATTAAAATATTGCCCACTTTTGTAACATCAACTAGGTTATTATTAGTTGGTCCGTGTCATAGTTTAGCCAACTGATCAGCTTCTTGGTTACTTTGCCTGCTGATGTAGACAAAGTGCATGAACCGACACAGGTAGCTCCCTAATGTGAACGATTTTTTTTTAAAATAATCTATTTTTTTTCTAAATTACAATAACATAGGTGTTTCTTATTTTGCACTAATAATTCTCTATCGCTGCACCGTCGGGCGACTTAGGCTAGTCACCCAACGGTTGAGCGATAGAGACTAAATCACTCAACGGTGGATGACTTAGACATTTGGTACATTTACATACCTTTTTCTGAAATATTCGAGCAGTATGGTATATGCGGGTTGAGTGACTAAGAGCTAGTCACCTAACGCGGGTTGAATGACTAAGGGCTAGTCGCCTAACGGTTGGGCAACAAGTGTCTAAGTCGCTCAACGGTTGAGCTACTAGTACTAGTCACTCAACCGTTGAGCTACTTGGATACTTGTCACACAACCATTGGGGGACTAATCTAAGTCATTCAATGGTTGAGCGACAGAGGATTATTAGTGTAAAATAAAAATTATAGATATATTATTGTAATTTAGAATAAAAATATATTATTTTTTTAAAAAAAACTCCTAGTGTGAAGCAAGATCGTTCCAATTGTAGTTCTCTTTCTGAAATGGTTCGGACTAGTACCCGACAATCAAGAAAAAATGCATGCGGACAAGTTCAACAAGTAAGCTATTTTTACTGCCATCGAGAGGGCTTGAGCTTCAGCATCCAAGGGCGTTGATCCACTAGGTGCAGAGGGCATTATTAAATCTATCTTCCAGAAAAGGTTTTGTTTTGAGGGAAGCATTTCTAGAACAGGCTAGTGGCATAATAACCAGAACACAAACCTGTTGATCTTTTACGTGATACTGGCTTTTAAAATGGGATGCGGCTTCTCTGTTTCCTTTGCCTATTCGTCTCCCTGGTCCCTCCTAGGTGGCAATACTCTGTTGGCTTTGACTGCTTGCTCACGTACACGTAACCTCCGAATGAGTACTCCGATGATAGTTACGACCATGCTACACGAGTTACGACCACATTATGTACTCGTAACGACCATGTTGTGTACTCGTAACGATCACACCTTTCAGCTCATAACGACCATGCTCAACTTCGATCATGAACACCACAAAGAAATAGAGGCAATAGAGTGTTGCCACCTAGGAGGGAACAGAGAGAGGAACAGACAAAGGAAACAGGGAAGCCACGTCCTCAAAAATGTTACTCAGATCACTGTAAATAATTGTCACTCTACGATAATGCCATGTTGTTTTGACAGAAATGAGGAGTGAACCCCATTCTACTGAATCGTGTAGATGTCAATGATATGTCATGGAGGCAATCATAAAAACAATTATATCATTTCTATTTTATGATCGATTGAATAAATGTTATTATGTTCCTTGAATGAATTATTATAAAAGTTAGCAAGTATATGACTTGTTGGTAAAGCCATTTATTTGTTGTATAATGTCATTCTAAAAGATCCCTGGTCGGGACACTAGTGACTTATAGACCAGTACATATATTGATTGATTACCACATTTCACCAGTCATAGATATGGGGAAATCAAATCAATAATGTGGATATATATTAGATAACATGGTGTTGGATTGATCCACCTTGAGACATTGTAGAGATTGTTATATTTTTATATTTCATCAGTTGGCCTCAAGCAATGATGATGTATAATCTTGTACCCAAGATCAATATAGTTTTTATACAAGTGTAATAGTGCAGTATAATCTTGCCAAATGCTATTCCAGAACTAGGTATTTATAAAAGTACCTTTTGGGTATGGTGTGAAATATGTGGAGGAATATGATTGGTTGGATAAGGGATTTTCCCATCCTACATAATAGGAGAGATATATCTGGGCCCCTCGATGTGGTCAGATAACGAAAGTGTATGACCATGCCACTAGTGGTCAAAGAGTTAACCGCATGAAGTTATCCATCACTATAAAAGATTGAAGAATCTAGTCCCTCTATTATGAGTTAATGGTGAAGTTTGGTAATTAATGATAATTGGTTTGTGGACTAACATTTTCCACAAATAAGGATGACTTCATGTGTTGAAGATCATCAAGTCAAGTGAAGAATGCATCATGAGTTGATGCATGTCCAAAAGGAGATGACCATGTGTTGATCATTAAGTCAAGAGAAGAACCATCATGTGCTGATGAAGTTTAAGTGATAAGGACTCGGACTTGAAGTGAAGAAGTGTGTCATTAAGCTTCAAGAAGACGCTAAGACAAAGGTATGGCTAGCTAGATTTAAGGATGTGTTCCTAATCTTTTACCGGTCTTGGTGTTTGGTTGGAAGACTGGATTGCTAATATATGTTGCCGTACTATTAAGAGGGGTCATGTCTAGTAGTTTGAGTCTCATCATGTGTTAATATCTCAACCTCACCTCTTCTAGCTCTCTTTGATATGAGGCCTATATTTGCGAATATGTTTTGCAAATAGTTGTGGCTCATGTGTTGATTCCTTGTAACATGGAACTATACATTGCAAATGTGTTTTGCAATTGTTTGAAGTCCATGTTTACTTAATCCTTGTGATATGAGGCTTATATTTGTAAATGTGTTTTGCAAATAGTTGAAGCTCATATTCAATCCTTATGTCATGATTTCAAAAGTGTGCAAACGTGTTTTGCAATTGTTTGATGTCCATGTTTCATTAATCCTTGTGATATGAGGCTTATATTTGTAAATATGTTTTTGCAAATGGTTGAAGCTCATATTCAATCCTTATTTCATGATTCCAAAAGTGTGCAAATGTATTTTGCAACTTGTTGGGAATTATATTTGATCATTGTGTGCATGATACTAAAGTTTACAAATGTGTTTTACAAAATATGTTGAAATATTTGCACTTTCTAGGACAATCAAAACTACTGCAGTGTAATCTGCGGTACTACCACTGACCGAAACTAGCGGTGTTGTAATCACGAAACAACCGCATGCATTGGTGATCGAAGACCTTCGTGGTGGAAAGCCGACATGGTCAAACCAGTGTGGTCGAAGACTTGTATGGTCGAAGATCAAGTGGTCGAGGACCAGAGTGATTGAACCAAGGTGGTCGAAGACCAGAGTGGTCGAGCCAAAGCGGTCGAGGACCAGAGTGGTCAAACCGACGTGGTCGAGATCTATGTGATTAAAACCAGCATGGTCGAACTAACATGGTTGATACCAGTGTGGTCGCAGCCAAAGTGGTCGAGATCTATGTGATCGAAACCAGCATGGTCAAACCGACGTGGTCGGACCTATGTAGTCGAAATCGACGTAGTCAAACTAACGTGATTGAAACAACGTGGTCAAAAATCGACGTAGTGGTCGGAGATCTGTGTGATCGAAGATTGACATGATCAGAGACCAGCTTAGTCGGAGACCTATGTGGTCAAAGATAAAGTGGTCGAGGACCAGAGTGATTGAACCAAGGTGGTTGAAGACCTGGGTGGTCGAGCCAATGTGGTTGAAGACCTGCATGGTCGAGGACCAGAGTGGCCGAACCGACGTGGTCGAGATCTATGTGATCGAAACCAGCATGGTCGAACCGACATGGTTGAAACCAGCGTGATCGGAACCAACGTGGTTGTGATCTATGTGATCGAAACCAACGTGGTCAAAATCAGCGTGGTTGAACCGACGTGGTCGAGACCTATGTGGTCGAAATCGATATGGTCAAACTTACGTGATTGAAACAACGTGGTCGAAGATCAACATAGTAGTCGGAGATCTATGTGATCAAAGATTGACGTGGTCGGAGACCAGCGTAGTCAGAGACTGGTGTGGTCGAACTGGACAATATGGTCAAAGATTTGGTGGTCAAACCGTGCGATGTGGTCGAAGACCAATGTAGTCGATGATCGGGACTTCCGACCAGCTATGTTTGAGCGATCCAATCAGTGAGCGGTACTATCAGCTACAGTGAACGGTACCTCCAAGTTACGATGTCTGCTGTATCGCACGAGCCCGAGGAAGACGGACCTAGCCAAGTCTCATCGAAGACTGCAGAAATAGTAGATGGCCTTGAGTCGTCGGCCTCATCATCACCGATCTTTATTCATGTTACCATTAGGAGGAGTTTCACGAAGATGTTTAATTGATTCATCAAGGCCATCGAGGCACAATCCACGTGCCACATAAAGTCCACGATTCGATTTTCGGACAACACCTTCTTCAAGACAAGTGCGAATGCGAAGCAAGCTACAAGAAACAAGAACAAGAGGAAAAACACGAAGAAGAAAAGAAGGCACTGTAGAAAGGAGCTGTTAAGTAATCCAGACTTATTCATTTGTTGGTTAGCTGTTTATTTTCACTACACTGTTATGTTTTATTTGCTTGTCATGTTGAGCCCAATGATCTGGATGTGGGCGCGTTAGAATGAGTCAAGCATGTGCAACTGCCATGCAAAGTTGGTTAGATTTCCCGCCCGTAGCGCATGGCACGTTAGCAGAAATTCGGTTGCTGAACGTGGCGTGCGGAACGGATACTATGCATGTTGTTGAGTCCTTTTTAAGTTGAATTATGGAGAAGAAAAGGTCGAGCTGTTGCTGCATATACATTCTCTTCCAGAAAATACTCCCTACATGTGTGTGTTTGAACTGGGTGATTGTTGTAGTTTCTCTCCAGATCGCATAATCCGTTGAAGAGGCGGAACATTTGGTATTAGAGCTACCGCACCTGGGACGTGCATCGGAGACTGATCGCCATGACGCGCCATCAGTCGTCTTCACCGCCGAGGAGGTTTCGAGGGGAAACCACGCCGCCATCGGGAAGCGGCAGCGGCGGAGGAAGCACTGATCGGGGTTTGGTCATCCACCGAGTGACGAAGGAGATCAACAGCAGCGGCTCCTTTCCAACCTTGACGAAGACGAACTACTACGACTGGGCAGCGCTTATGCGAGTCATGCTACAAGCAAGGGGCTTGTGGACGGCCGTCAGCGTCGGCTCCACCGATTTCATTGAAGACAGGATGGCCCTTGAAGTCATCGCGAAAGCCGTCCCAATGGAGATGATTGGGACCATCGCGAGCAAGGCGACAGCCAAGGCTGCGTGGGATTCCATCGTGACAATGCACGTCGGCGTGGAGCGCGTGCGAAAGGCCAGGGCAAATACTCTTCGTCGGGAATTTGATGCACTCAAATTTCATGACGGAGAAACCGTAGAAGACTTCGGCGTCCGCATTAGCGGAATCGCCCATCAGCTCGCGGTTCTAGGAGAGGACCGCTCAGAGGAAGAAGTTGTCCAGAAATTTCTCTAGGCGTTCCCACCAAAATTTGAGCAGATCGCACTCTCAATCGAGACACTGCTTGATCTAAGTGAGCTCTCAGTGGAGGAGCTCGTTGGAAGGCTAAAGGCAGCTGAGGAACATCATAATCTCGGGCGCGCCATGATTCATCCTAAGCGGCCCGAATCTCACGGAGGAGGAGTTAATAACTAGGGTGACCTCACGGCTGCAGTTCACCAGAGAAGGTTTCAATGAACGCGGGAAGGGAGCTGCGTCCAGTCGGATGAGGAATCGCGGACGTGGGCGAGGCAGAGACGCCGGAGGGAGAACCAACTTCAGGACACCAAGGTATGGCGGCGCAAGCAATGCCAGAGTAAATTCTATCACCGGCGATCAATGCAGGTATTGCGGGAAGGCGGGCCACTGGGCTCGTGAGTGTCGCAAGAAACGGCGTGATGAGCAGGCCCACATAACCCAGGTGGATGAGGATAAGGAGACCACATCGTTATTGCTAGCCGAGGCAACAGTAAATGTTACTTTCCCCATTTCGACAGCGCTGTCCGAAAATCCAAACCCACCGGCGATTCGCTCGGTGCCTCCACAAAATGCTCTCGACCCACCGGCGGATCTCCAGCCACCACCCTCAGATCCACGCTCACCAGCTGGATCCTCCACCCTTCACCTTGAGGAGGATCGTCTCTTCGTGCAGCTCGGCGACAAGTAAGGAGGCGACCGGGCACGGTGGATCCTCGACACGGGGGCCACCAACCACATGACCGGCGAGCGCTCGGCCTTCGCCAAGCTCGACACCGCCGTCCGTGGATCTGTCCGATTTGGGGACGGATCTGAAGCTGGAATTGAAGGCTGCGGCACGGTGCTCTTCACGTGCAAGAATGGGGAGCACAGGGCCCTCACTGGGGTATACCACATCCCTCGACTCACGGCTAACATCGTGAGTCTGGGCCAGCTTGATGAAGATGACTACCAGATCTCGATCAAGAAAGGCGTGCTGAAGATTTGGGACCCGGACAAGCAGCTGCTGGCCAAGGTACATCGTTCGACAAACCGCCTCTACGTCCTAAAGTTGAACATCGGGAAACCGGTGTGCTTGGCGGTACAGGGCACGAACACGGCGTGGCGCTGGCACGCGAGGTATGGTCACCTCAACTTCCGCGGACTTCGGAGGCTGGCACAGGGGCAGATGGTGCGAGGACTACCGCAGATTGATCATGTCGATCAAGTTTGTGAAAGTTGCCTCACGGAAGCGACATCGTTTGGCGTTTCGAATGAAGCTAAGTATCGTCGCGAGCACAAGCGGAGCTGGTACATGGTGACATCTGCGGTCCGGTGACTCCACCTACACCAAGTGGTAACAAGTTGTTTCTTTTACTCGTTGATGATCTTAGTCGCTTCATGTGGATCATTCTGCTCGAGTCCAAGGATCAAGCTGGTACTGCGATCATGCAGTTCCAGGCTGGAGCTGAAGCACAGGTGGTCGTAAACTCGGAACTCTGCGCACCGACTGTGGAGGGGAATTCACATCCCGAGAATTCAGCGATTACTGCGCAAGACAAGGCATCCAGAGGCATATGACAGCACCTTACACACCACAACAGAACGGTGTGGTGGAGAGAAGAAATCAGACTGTGATGGGAATGGCCAGAAGTATGATGAAGGCTAAATCGTTACCAGGCTGGTTCTGGGGGGAGGCAGTGACAACAGCGGTATTTATCTTAAATCGAGCTCCCACTCAGAGTGTTGAAGGGAAGACACCTTTTGAGGTCTGGTATGGTCACAAACCCCCTGTACATTTCCTTCGTACATTTGGTTGTGTAGCACATGTGAAAGCAGCTGGTAGACACCTTGCCAAATTGGATGACCGAAGTACACCCATGGTGTTTGTGGGTTATGAGCAAGGTTCGAAGGCCTACCGATTCTACAATCCAGCTACAAAGCGGGTTCATGTATCGAGAGATGCAGTGTTCGAGGAAGACCGTCCCTGGGACTGGGGCGATGACAAGGGAGCCGGACCAGATGACGACACTGAGCCCTTTAGTGTTGAATATGTCACCCTACCCAGGGAGCACAGCAGCACCATGGATCCAGAAGGGACAACACCAGCCTCACCAGCGTCATCACCGGCAACTCCAGTCAGCGAGACGATGCCCACGTGCGGGTTTGATTCTCGCACATCACCATCATCGACTGAAGCAGGGATCGAGTTCACATCACCACCCTCGGGAGAACTCGATCTAGATGCTGATCACGATGATGCTCCACTCCGATTCCGTACCATGGACAATGTCCTTGGCACACATCACCTCACAGGTGGTGCGAGAGTTGGCCGAGGAGCTACGGTGGCAGTGGAGATGAACCACTACTGTTGAAGAAGCAAAGCAAGTCAAGGAGTGGCGGATGGCAATGCTAGAAGAGATGGCCTCAATCGAAGAGAACAAGACATGGTCCTTAGTTGACCTCCCATCGGGACACCGCGCCATTGGGTTGAAGTGGGTCTTCAAGCTCAAGCGTGGCGTGGTGATGTTGTGAAGCACAAGGCCAGACTCGTCGCCAAGGGATATGTACAACGGCCGGGCATAGACTTTGAGGAAGTATTTGCGCTGGTCGCAAGGTCGAAGCGATGCGTATAATCTTGGCGGTGGCGACAAGCCGTGGATAGGCAGTGCATCACATGGACGTCAAGTCCGCCTTCCTCAACGGCGAACTGGAGGAGGAGGTATATGTGGCGCAACCCCCTGGATTCACTGCTACAGGACATGAGCAGAAGGTACTCAAGTTACACAAAGCTCTCTATGGGTTACGGCAGGCCCCACGGGCATGGAATGCCAAACTCGACACGACTTTGAGTAAACTTGGGTTCATAAGAAGTGAGTGCGAGCACGGCTTGTACACTCGGGAAAGTAATTCCTCACGGCTGGTAGTAGGAGTCTATGTTGATGACCTTGTCATCACGGGGGAGTCTGCTAAAGAGATTGGTGCCTTCAAGCAGGAGATGAAGACACTCTTCCGAATGAGTGATTTGGGTATATTGTCCTACTACCTTGGTATCGAGGTAAGACAAGGGAGACGGGGCATTGAGCTGTGTCAGAGTGCTTATGCGTTGAAGCTGCTAGGCAAAGCTGGTATGGGGAGTTGCAATGCCTGCACCACACCGATGGAGGCACGGCTGAAGTTATCTAAGCAGAGTGTTTCACCCGGAGTTGACGCAGCATTATACTGCAGTCTCATCGGGAGCTTGCGGTATCTGCTGCATACACGGCCAGATATCACATTTGCCGTAGGATACTTAAGTCGATTCATGGAGGAACCGAAGCAGGAGCACATGGCTGCAATGAAGCATTTACTCCGGTATGTCGCAGGCACAATTGATCATGGGGTGGTATACTCCAGGAGTGATGCCGATCTCAGGATAATCGGCTATAGCGACAGCGATATGGCAGGTGATGTAGATGACCGCAAGAGTACATCAGGCATTATCTTCTTCGTTGGTGACAATCCTGTGACATGGCAGTCTCAGAAACAGCGAGTAGTCGCATTATCGTCATGTGAAGCAGAGTATATAGCGGGAGCTGCAACAGCATGTTAGGCAGTATGGCTGCGGCGGCTGCTCAGTGACATACTCGGAGTTAAGATGTCCTCACCACTACTGAAGATGGACAATATGTCAGCTATTGCTCTCGGTAAAAATCCAGTACTACATGAAAGGAGTAAGCACATTGACACCAAATTTCACTACATCAGAGAATGTGTTGACAGCGGGGACATTTGTCTAGAATTCGTCAGATCAGATGAGCAACTGGCAGATATCTTGACAAAGCCACTTGGAAGGAATAAGTTTCAGGAACTGCGAGATCAAGTCGGCGTCATCAAGCTCAAATGAACTATGCTAAGATTAGGGGGAGATTGTTAAGTAATCCAGACTTATTCATTTGTTGGTTAGCTGTTTATTTTCACTACACTGTTATGTTTTATTTGCTTGTCATGTTGAGCCCAATGATCTGGATGTGGGCGCGTTAGAATGAGTCAAGCATGTGCAACTGCCATGCAAAGTTGGTTAGATTTCCCGCCCGTAGCGCATGGCACGTTAGCAGAAATTCGGTTGCTGAACGTGGCGTGCGGAACGGATACTATGCATGTTGTTGAGTCCTTTTTAAGTTGAATTATGGAGAAGAAAAGGTCGAGCTGTTGCTGCATATACATTCTCTTCCAGAAAATACTCCCTACATGTGTGTGTGCACTACTGCAGAAAGCCTAATAGTAGACGGTAAATCACAGACGGTTTGACGAAACCGTCGTGGATCGATTACTAACATAGACGGTTTTATTTGGACACCAAATGCGTCTTTGGTGGGGTCGGAGAAAATTAGTATCACGAGGCGGTTATTAACTATGAACCGTCGTGATATTTTCTATCACGAGCGGCTTTTATTTAGAACCGCTCGTGATAATATAACTTTATCACGCGATTTCTTACTAAAACCGTCTGTGATAATCTCATTAACACAGACGGGTCCTGTTAAGAACCGTCTGTGAAAGTTCACAGACGGTTATTAACACAAACCGTGCGTGAAAAGACGAATAACACGAATGTTCTGTTAGATAACACGACGGTTCTGCAAGAACCGTCGTAATAATCCGTGTCACCGATAATTGGTGTGTAATAATTACATGTCACCAATAATTGGCGTATACGATTTCGATCTCACCGTCTATTCTCTCCACATCGAATGGTGGCACGGTTCCTCCACGGCGGGCCCTTATTAATAACTCCCCATCAACCTTTCCACGGTACTAGTCACGCGTGAGTTCATCCACTAGCTAGCTTATGCGCATATCTCCCCTCATTGCAGATTCTTGGTGGCGGCCGACATACCCGACTTCTTGGTGGCGACTATCCATCTTTCTTCACTTCTTTTCTTCATCTCGGTCAAGAACTAGTCTTGGATGTGGCATTCCTCAAGACACGGCAGCGGGCCTCGGATGAAGAAAGAAGTGGGAAGAATGATGGATAGTCGCCACCAAGAAGTTCGCATGTCTCCGCTCATCGAAGAATCTGATATCACGACGGTTTTGTACTAAAAACGGTCTGTGATAATCTTATTATCACAGACGTTTTTTAGTAAAAAACCGTTTGTGATAATCCCCACTACGCATTTATTGCTCCACTCGGACCGCATCATCTTCATTTCGATCCGAGATCTAGCCACCGCCGCACTCTTTCGCTCGGGAGACAAGCTAGGCGATTTGAGGCCGATTATTTTGGTGGGAAGAGGCGAGATTGAGCTTTGAAGATTCATTCAATTCATACTTTCTGCTGGTGGCTAGCTCTAGATATGGTTAGTAAGATAATTTATTTTTCTTTAATTGCATTACAATTTAGATTTAAGTAATTGGTGAGTGTTATTGAAGATGGTTAATTTGTAAAATTGTTGGTTATATAATAGTTGTTGTGTTTATAATATGAATTGAGCTAGCAAATTAAACCTCAATATAATACATGTGGCGGTATATATGTAGTAGTAATTAGTTAAGCTAATTTTAATCTTGAGTTGTTATGTATATACGTAACGTGGGACCGAAGTCGGATGTATGCCATGAGCCGTGTGAGTGAAGAGTATATTAATAGCGTGTCCTTTTACAAGAGCCGAGGAGGATATGTTCAATAAGGGGTGGAATATATGTCTTGTCCATCATACCGACCGCGAGAATTTAAAGATGTTTAGAACCAGGGCAAATTGAAGCGCACTTGATTCGGAGGGTTTCAAAAGGGTTATACGTGTTGGACCGGTCATGGCGAGTGAATGATCATATGCCGCGGATGACATCGCCGGTGAAGTGAATGATATGCCACGGATGACATCGCGGTGAAGTGAATGACATGGCGCGGATGATGTCGATTGTGGTTCGGATACGGATAGGTTGCACGATGACAATCTGATCGGATGCTTCGCAATGTAGAAGAGAATTATGATGAGAGAGTATGTTAAATTCCGTGGCTTGATGGAGGACTCGGAGAAACCTTTGTTCACGTGTTGCGGTCAAAGTACACGAGGTTGTCGGCCGTGCTTGAGCTGTTGAAATTAAAGGCAAGCAACAGTTGGACCGACAAAAGTTTCACTGCTTTGGGTCTTTTAGCGGACATGCTTCCGGAGGAAATGAGTTGCCTAAAACCACGTATAAAGCCAAGAAGGTCCTTTGTCCATTGGGAATTGAAGTAGAAAGAATACATGCATGTCCGAACGATCGTATCTGTCACAGTAAAGAGTATGAAAACATGCATGTATGTCCGGTGTGCAACGCATCCCGATACAAGCGTAACAATCAATCGGATGACGGCGAGGAGCAGAGGTGAAGAAAGGACCTCTGGTAAGGTGGCATGGTATTTTCCTATAATTCCCCATTTGAAAAGGTTTTTGCAAATCCAAAGGAGGCAAAATTGCTGCGTTGGCACTTTCGGAGAGCGCAAGAAAGATAGAATACTAAGACACCTTGCCGATTCCGCCCAATGGAGAAACATCGATAGGAGTTTTTGAGACTTGATGCAGAACCAAGGAATATAGGGTTCGGATGATACGATGGAATGAATCCTTTCGGTAGCATGAGCACCGACATAGCACATGGCCCGTGACTCTGCATCTATAACCTTCCTCCTTGGTTGTGTATGAAGCGAAAGTATATTTTCTTTGTCGATACTTATCCAAGGGCCAAAGCAACACAGGAATGATATTGATGTGTACCTAGCACCATTGGTGGAAGATCTAAAAGTACTATAGAGCGAAGGGTGCAGGTATGGGATGCGTACAAGCGAGAGAACTTCACTTTGCGCTCTTTATTGTTACGCACCATAAATGATTATCCTGCCCTTGCTAACCTATCGGGCCAAAGTACGAAAGGTGCCAAAGCTTGTACTCCTTTGTTTAGATGGTACCGAGAGTGTGTGGTGAAACACTCACATAAAACCGTCTACATGCGTCACCGTCGGTTCCTTTGAGGCTCACCCATACCGCAAGATGAAGAAACAATTTGACGGAGAGAAGGAAGGCGGTTCACCTCAAGACATTTAAAGGGAAAAGAGGTTTATAATATGGTTAAGGATTTAGATGTTGTCCTCGGAAAGAGACGCAAATTGAGGGCTCGTGAGAAAACACACGGAAGAAGAGATCAATATTTTGGGACTTACATTATTGGGAGTACCTAGATGTTCGACAACGCATCGACGTCATGCACGTAGAAAAAATGTATGTGTGACTTGATTGGTCTCTTCTTGAACATTCGTGATAAAACAAAGGGCGGCGTCAATGCACGGCTTGACTTGGTGAAATGGACATCGGGCCCGAGTTAGCACCGACATGCAATGACAATGGACGAACATACCTTCCCCTGCGTGTTACGATCTGTCCAAGGTGGAGAAAAGAAGCGTGTGGGTTCTTGAATGGTGTCAAAGTTCCGTGCGGTTACTACGCAGCGTCAAGAAACTTGTTTCGATGCAAGAATTGAAGTTAAATGGCATGAAGTCTCACGATTGTCATGTGTCGATGACACAGATGCTCCCTATTGCAATTAGAAATATTTTACCGATTAGAGTCAGAGACAATTATGAGGCTATGTTATTTTTAACACAATTGCTCGAGAAGGTCATCGATCCCGAAGGACTAGATGCTCTGCAATACGATGTGGTGATGACTCTATGTCATCTTGAAATGTATTCCCTCCTTCATTTTCGATATCATGGTCCATCTCATTGTTCACCTTGTGTGGGAGATAAAAATGTGGGTCTCAGATTCCTCGTAGCATGTACCCATTTGAGAGGTTCATGGGAATTCTCAAGTCCTACGCACGGAATCGTTCTCGACCGAGGGCGCATCGTCGAAGGTTATGCAAGCGAAGATGTCATTGAGTTTTGTGTCGATTATATGGCTCGATTCAGCGATAGGTGTGCCTCAATCTCGTCATGAGGGGGTGAAGGGTATCGAGAACTATCGGAAGGAAATCAATCACTCGAGATATGGACACGTATACTCAAGCCCATTTCACGTCTTGCAACACATGGTGAAGTGGCGCTTATGTTGACCAAAGACAAGGATGTGCTTGACAATGTAATCCGGAGCGGCGAGATGTTTGGATCATGAGGCAACACAACACTCGGTTCAACCAATGGTTGAAGGACCAAATCGCTAGGAGCTCATAAAGTGAGTTGTTGACATGGTTGGCAACAGGACCAACATTCTGATTGTGACATGGCAAGGGTATGATATAAATGGGTATACATTCTATACAGGATCGGGATGTAAAGAGCACTAACGAGCAGCGGTGTCCGCATAGATGCGTTCGACCGATGGGTTGAGAAGCTCGTACTATGGATTCATAGAAGAGATTTGGGAGCTCGACTACGTGCTTTTCAAGATCCCCTTATTTATTGCCGTTGGGTGCATACGCCACGGTGAAGGTTGACAAATGCGGTGTCACTACCGTGGACCTCCAACGTGTCGGGTACAAAGGCGAACCATTCGTGCTCGCCAATCAAGTTGTTCAAGTTTTCTATGTAACCGACCGGCAAATAAGAAATGACATGTAGTTCTTCATGGAAAAAGGAGAATTGTCGGAGTAGAGAATGTAGTGGATGAGGAAGAATACAATCAATTTGACGAGTTACCTCCTTTTGGAAATGGCATAAGGGTCGATGATGAACAACGTGACGAAACTAGTTACGTACGCACTGATCATCATGAAGGGCTAATTTTTAAAGGAACTAAGCAAGTGGATTGAGTCATACACCCAATTGTTCAAAATGTGTGATATTTAGGTGAATGTTGAAAATGACAATTCATGTATGTGATGTATATGTGAATTTGCATTTATGTATATAACAATGCATGTATGTGATGTATATGTGAATTGATGTTTATACGAGAAAATGTGTATGAATCTTTGGTAGGTGATGTATATGAATCTTTGGTAGGTGATGTATATGAATCTTTGGTTGGTAACTTCTGACGGGTTATCACAGACGGTTCTCAATTAATAACCGCCTGTGATAATATATCACAGACGGTTATCAATTGAGAACCGTCTGTGATCAATTGAGAACCGCGCACCCCCTCAAGAGAAAAAATCACCCTATAGGGGTGAGATAAACCGAGCGGCGGGTTGGCTACCGTCGCTCACTCCTTCCCGGCTCCCTCGGGCGTTCGAGCCCCGCTCACGCGGCGCCGAGGTTGAGCCTTTCTTTTTTTTTCGAGACCGGCCGGTGGGCCCCACCTATCAGAACGACATATCACATACGGTTCTCAATTAATAACCGTCTGTGATAATATATCCTGACGGTTATCAATTGAGAACCGTTTGTGATCAAGTGAACCGCGCACCCCTCAAGAGAAAAAATCACCCTATGGGGTGAAATAAAAGCCGGCGGGTTGGCTACCGTCGCTCACTCCTTCCCCCACGGCTCTCTCGTGCGCGTTCGAGCCCCGCTCACGCGGCGCGAGGTTGAGCCTTTCTTTTATTTTCGAGGCCGCCGGTGGGCCCCACTGTCGGGCGACATATCACAAGCGGTTCTCAATTAATAACCGTGCGTGATAATATATCCTGAGCGGTTATCGGAGAACCGTCTCGTGATCAATTGAGAACCGCGCACCCCTCAAGAGAAAAAATCACCCTATGGGGTGAGATAAAACCGGCGACGGGTTGGCTACCGTCGCTCACTCCTCCCCCTCGGCTCCTCGGCGCGTTCGAGCCCCGCTCACGCGGCGCCGAGGTTGAGCCTTTCTTTTATTTTTTCGAGGACCGGTGGGCCCCACTGTCGGGGCGACATATCCTGACGGTTCTCAATTAATAACCGTGCGTGATAATATATCCTGACGGTTATCGGTGAGAACCGTGCGTGATCAATGAAACCGCGCACCCCTCAAGAGAAAAAATCACCCTATAGGGGTGAGATAAAACCGGCGGCGGGTTGGCTACCGTCGCTCACTCCTTCCCCGGCTCCCTCGGCGGCGTTCGAGCCCCGCTCACGCATCGCTCGAGGTTGAGCCTTTCTTTTATTTTTCGAGGCCGGGGTGGGCCCGCTGTCGAGCGACATATCACAGACGGTTCTCAATTAATAAATGTCTGTGATATATGTTATTACAGACGGTTATAAACTAATAACCGTCTGTGATAACCACCCTTCATATACCACTGGCCGGCTAGGGTTTTCTGCGTTCCCGTTCTATTTAGCAAATCCCGATCTGTCGCGCACCTCCGTCGCCGCCGTCGCCGATCCCCCCCGAGCCCTCGCCGGCCGCCTCCCGAGCCGTGCCCTCGCTGACGCCTCCCGAGCCCTCGCCGCCTCCCGAGCCCTCGCCGCCTCCCGAGCCCTCGCCGCCGCCTCCCGAGCCCTCGCCGCCGCCTCCCGAGCCCTCGCTGCCGCCTCCCAAGCCGTCGTGGCCGCCTCCTCGTGCCCTCGCCGCCTCCCGAGCCCTCGCCGCCGCCTCCCGAGCCCTCGCTTTGCCGCCTCCCAAGCCATCGCCGGCCGCCTCCTCGTGCCCTCGCCGACGCCTCCCGAGCCCTCGCCGCCGCCTCCCCGAGCCTTGTTGCCGCCTCCCGAGCCCTCGCCGCCTCGTGAGTACGTGCATTTGCATATGATTGGGCATGTTGTTGAAGTTGTATGCTATGAATGTTTTGTATGCTATGAATGTTTTGTATGCTATGAATGTTTTGTATGCTATGAATGTTTTGTATATTATGAATGTTTTGTATGCTATGAATGTTTTTGTATGTTATGAATGTTTTGTATACTATTTCTTTGCTATGAATGTTTTTGTATGCTATGAATGTTTTTGTATGCTATTAATGTTTTGTATACTATTTGCATACTATTTCTTTGCTATGAATGTTTTTGTATGCTATGAATGTTTTTGTATGCTATGAATGTTTTTGTATACTATTTCTTTGCTATGAATGTTTTTGTATGCTATGAATGTTTTGTATGCTATTAATGTTTTGTATACTATTTGCATACTATTTCTCTTTGTGAATGTTTTGTATGCTATTAATGTTTTTACATATACTTTTACTAATCCGCTAAATGAGGCTATTTGAGGCTCTGACCGCTATAGCCTTTGTAACCTTCTTGGAACCCATCCGCTCAATGTGTTTGAGCATCATGTTGTATGTGCTTATCTTATGGTATGACACTTTCATGTGCTTATCTAATAGACCCACAAATTGAGCAACATGTCATCCGCGCATTCTTCAACATCATCATGAGGCGTCGCTCCAAAATCAAGGCGCCAAAGAAGAGGGCTATCAAAGAAGCACGAGGGCGATTTACCATCACACAAGTCGATGTATCTGGGGTCCTCTCTTTCCTCCCAAAGCGATGGCGCATGGAAGAACGATCGGAATAGTTGCACGACAACGAATTGAAATTACATTCGATTCGTGGAAGGCGTGCCTACGACTTCGGAAGCGTGGTGGTGACGAAATTTTGGCATCGTTCGAGATCCCGAAGAACACCAAGGCGCGTGCAGCGACAAGCCTTGCTAGGGGCATGCAAAGCATGGAAGAACTTCAAAGCACGCTTATCAAGGACTACGTGGAGAAGGACGAAACACCTTTTCAAAAATACCCATTCACGGAACCACAATGGGAAGAGTTCAAAGCGATGAAGACAACAGAAGAGTTCGAGAAGTACAAGTGCGGCGCACAAGGCCCTCCAGCAAAAACACACACCCCACGACTTGGCACGGTGGGTATGCGGGTAAAATCCATGATGGAGGAGGGAGGCGAGCAGGCAGCCACAGCGGACATCGCCCGCCATTTGCCAATATCCGGATGACCGCGCTCGAAATTGGATTAGAGCAAGGTCATCTACAACGACATCGGGATGTCTCCTTCGAAAACCCGCGGACCAGCGGTGTCTCGGCCGCTTGGTAAGATATCGATCGAACACGAGCTTGTAATTACTCCACAACCGTGCAGTGAAATGACATGTCGTGCTCTTGCGAAGCGTTGATTGTTGAATCTTCCGTGGGTCATTCCATGGAACAAGGAGAAAGATATACTCTCGCGCCACAGGAAACAAGGAGCACCGGGTCGTCTGAGAGGCCTTGGGCTTCGTTCCTCGAAACATGGTTTGAAGATGACTCAAATGTATCGGCGTCAGAAGAGAAACAAAGCCGGCGTGACTTGCGGCCGAGAAAACTCAAGGCTACTCTAAGAGAGGAGATAATGGATGATCCGGTGATAAAATCGGGGATAAGGTGCGGAAGCAGACGGAAAATCAGCGAGCCACCCCGCTCCTATGCTAGCTAGCCCGCACAACCATCCGAGTAGTTGCGCGTCCAATCCGACGCAAACCGAGGCCGATTTTCGTGGACGACATCACGGTAATAATTATTATCTCTCGAATGCTTGCTCCATTGATAGGCCTATTCGATGAGCTAATTACATATCGTTATGTAGGAGCCTCTGATGCAGGCTCCAAGTGAGATATGCCTGTTCCTTGTCTGTTGCTTGGGGCCGGGCATATCGATGCAGTATCGGGGCGTGGTGCACGGTCAAGCTTTAGCGCCGAGCTTCATAAAAGTTCATGTGGATGTTGTGCATGTTAATTTTGAGGTCGTCCCGCCACGAAGCCGCCCAACGACGAGATCGTGGCTCTAGGGCGGCCATTGGAACATTCATCCGATGGCCTAAAAGCGACATCTCCACGGAGGCTTCTACACGGTGGCGGGATCGGATCTCTGCACCTGGTGCCATCTCCACCGCAAGACTTGTCTCCACCACCGCTAGCTGCACGGTGCTATCTCCACAGTGCTCTTCTCGCCAAAGCAACTTGCCCATTGCTACCTTTAAAGTCGACTACAGTAAAGTCGACCCACACCGAGGCGATGAAGGGCGCAAAGGCGCAAGGGCAAAGCACGAAGACCAATGATGATATTGGCCCGTACACGCCATTGGCCCGTAAATTCGTGCTTGGCAAGCCGTTGCTCGAGAAAAGGGCCTCCAACACCTACCAATTAGTTGCCGCAATTGCACAAGTGGTACATGGAGCAGTCCAATAAGCCGAGGGCGAACGGAGATCGGTATCCTTTGTCAAATTCGCGTTGGAGCATTTCCATCACGATTTTCAAGGCGGTGTCTTCGTGGTCGCCGAGGACTTATTCGATCTTTTCACACTCAACGCTCTCGACGTCTCACTCATTCGATCTTGGCCGACGTAAGTGTGCACAATCACGATCTCCGTTCATGTCATACCGATAAATGCCATATATAATTTGTTGCTTTCGTGTGTGTATATGTAGACACGTGCGGACTAAAGCTAGAACATCCCAGTCATCATCGGTTGGTTTCTTGGACCCACACATGGTCGCCAAGTATACCATCGACGAGGATATGTCCGTCGTCGAGAGGTACATTGCATCAGGGCTGCGGGCTCAACACAATAAGGATTATATACTTATGCCCTACAATCAAAACTTTCATTGGATTTTAATAGTCATTGTACCAAAATGGAACAAGGTATATTACCTTGATTCCTTAAGTAAGAATAAAATGGACTTCACAGTTGTCGCCCAAGTAATCGATAGGTAAGTTTATTTTCTCCATACATACCTATATTGTACTCTTTCTTTCATTCGAATGACTAATGTTAACTTTTTGAATCACGAGGGCGTTCGCGATGTACGTTGAAATGGGGGTGTCTCGAAGCAAGGGGCAAAGGCACGAGACATACTCGAGATTTTAAGGTATTCGCTATTACACATTAATTAATCATATGCGTGATTCGTATTAATGCCTCTTGAATTATTGCTCATTCTATTTTTGCGGTGCCACCGGCGGTACGGGCAACACATGTGGATTCTATGTTTGCCACCATATGGACCTACTCCTCGATTCCTCGAGGATCACCAATTCAAGGTTTATCAATCTTTCCATATTTACTTCATACTTATCACGTTACATATATCGTACATTGATATCCCTATCCACAGTGCGTACATCCCGTCAAGCGCATTGGAACGACCCGATATTTCACGAATTCGAGGAGAGTTGGCGTACTTTTGGTGGCTCAAGTCATAAAGTCGAAGGGCATTCCACGTGCACCATGAATTTTATTGCATTGTAATGCGATGTAATGGATATTTTATTTCAATTCAATTGATTCATTTGAAGTGGATACTTTATGTTTGTGAATGAAATGTGATGTGTATTGGATGTTTATGGATGCCTTATATACTTGTTCATCTCGCTTGTTTGAGAGGGCATGGCTAGCATTTCGAGGCTAGCCAATAAATAGGAATATATTTAGGGGTAGAAGGAATATCACAGACGGTTTTAACTAAAAACGTCAGGATATCGATAATCGAGCGGTTTTAATTAAAACCGTGCGTGATTATCATGTACCACGACGGTTTTAACTAAAACCGTGCGTGATATCGAATAATCTCGAGCGGTTTTAGTTAAAACCGTGCTCGATATCGAATATCACGACGGTTTTACTTAACAACCGTCTGTGATTATCACCATATCACGAGCGGTTTTAACTAAAACCGTGCGCGATTTGAGCTATCACGAGCGGTTGAAAAACCGTGCGTGATGACCTCGTATTATCATCGACCCATAAATTGGACGGTTCGCAAAACCGTCTGTGATGATGTTTTCGAACCGTCTGTGATGACCTTTCCTGTAATAGTGGTGTTTGAACTGGGTGATTGTTGTAGTTTCTCTCCAGATCGCATAATCCGTTGAAGAGGCGGAACAGGAGCCATATGCTTCTGAAATGTACGAGAACCATGAGGCCGACGTACCGTTTGTGGCCACTCCTTCCCCTAGGACTCCAGCGAATGAAGTTTCTATGGAGAGACCTGATTGTGAAATTGGTTGGAGCAGACCTCGTAGCAATAAGATGGAGTTACACAGGCCAACAACTTATTTTCAGTTCTGTGAACAATCTAGCAGCAGCAACTACAAATGGTTGGAATCTTCTATGAATGGCCGCTATACTGATAGCAGTTGGAACTTCAGTGTTGGTATTGAGAACTTGTTAATCGGCAAGAATGAATTTCCGTGTGCTCCATCAAAATTGACAGATTCCGGTGGTTTCAAGTCTGGTGTTGGCATAAGCTGGGTTAACAAGTCTAGCAGTGGTAAAAGCGTTTGTTTAAAGAACTGTACTGGCGCTTGCAGTGATGCTAGTGATGATGATGATGATTTCCAGCTAGTAATTTCTAGAAAAAGAGTCCAGAAATTGAAAAGGATGCAACTTTTGGGGGATTCTTCTGGGAGGATGGCTAGCTCCTGTAGACCAAGTAATGTTTGCAAGCAACCTCAGCATGGAGCTACATTAAAATATTTCATCAAGGATTTAACCCACAAATCAAGTAGATCTCAGCCAAGGGTGCCCCGTGAATTTACATTACAAGATTACATAACAGGAATAGACATTGATTGCTTATCGGGCCCAAGAGAAAACTGCGGGGGGAAAGCCCCGAAGCGCCCTAATTTGATTGAAGTGGGAACAAAGAGAGGTTTTACCAAAGATAATAATGCTGGTAGAGCTAAAATGCTTCACGGAATTGCGCACCCAGGGAAATCTGGTGATGGTCAGATGGCACCGAGATCAGCTTCTCACGTGGTGGATCAAAAGGATATGGATCGTCCTACGCGAGACGGAGAACTGAAGGTTTTGCTTTCAGGAGATGGTGATGCCATTTACAAAGATTCTAGATCACCATCTCCTGCTATGACATTGTCTCTGGATTACTTGGACATTTCATGTGTCGAACAGAGAGGACAGAACAAAGAGAACAAGGTAAAGAAATCTGTATCCAAGAAGCATCGTGGATCCCGATGTGGTCAACACGCAGATGTAGAAAACATGTACTGCTAGTCTGCATCTAGAACACATAGAGATACACATACGGTTGGAGGACTTACGGTCGCCGATGAACGCCATTGAGCGAAGATCCGTGCCTGCGTGATGCAGGCGTGAGGAAGAGTCGGTGAAGGTCGTCCGGAGAGTCGCCGGCGACGTCCTGTAGCAGCGGCGGCGACCGTCATCCCGTTGCTTAACAGCGCGCGGTAGATCGGTTCACTTTTGGGTTTGTACGGGCTTTTGCACTCACGGGAACGAGATAAGCATCCCCCGAGAGAAACTAGAGGCCTCCTTTTATCTTGCGCTGCGCAACGGGGGACCGTAACCAAAGTGGTTATACCCTCCCGATCAGGGCGCGTGTGAGCGTTAGAGAAAAAACGGGGAGACGTGGTCATCACCCCACGTTCCCCTTTTCAGCCGTTTGGCTTAGATCAAAATCCCAACATTCTCCCCCTTGATCGTAAGGCTAAACATCATAAGCCCTTTCTCAATAAAAGTTCACACCAAAGTAACGTGTCACAATAGTCAATTAAATACCACTGGACATCATTACTTATAGTGCTTCATTCTATATCGATTGGATAACATAATATTTCATGGGAGTTGGTTACTTTATATGGTCCTCTTATTCCAGGATCACAGGCTCTCCAATAAACCCATGCCGGCAACATGATTACAAAAAATATTGGGTGGTAAGCCTTTTGTGAGCGGATCCGCAAGCATAAATTTAGTTCTAATATGCTCAATCTTAATTGTTTGATCCTGGACTCTATCTTTCACAACATGATACTTTATGTCAATGTGCTTGGCGATGCTTTTCGACTTGTTGTTACTCGAATAGAAAGCTGCGGGTTGATTATCGCGATGCAGAATGAGTGGTCTAGAAATCTGTCTACCACTCTCAATCCCGGGATAAAGTTCTTAAGTCATCTGACTGCCGGTAGCCTCATAACATGCCACAAATTCAGCCTGCATTGTCGACGATGCAGTAAGTGTTTGCTTTACACTTTTCCATGAAATTGCTGCTCCTGCGAGGGTGAAAATATAACCTGATGTGGACTTCTTAGTGTCTTTACACCCATAAAATCAGCATCGAATAACCGACAACTTCAAAGTTATCGCTTTTACTATATGTGAGCATGTGACCTTTAGTGCCTTGCATATAGCGCAGACTTTCTTAACGGCTTTCGATGGTCCGGTCTGGATTTGATTGATATCTGCCAAGCATCCCGGTAACAAAAGCTAAATCAGGGCGTGTACATACTTGAGCATACATAATACTTCCGGCGCGAGCGTAAGGTACATCCTTCATCGATCGATTCATAGTCATTCTTTGGGCATTGAAATTTTCCAAACTTATCGCCCTTAACAATAGGAGCAGGTGAGGCGAGCATTTATGCATATTGTATCTCTTTAGTACTCGTCAATGTATGCCTTTTGTAATAAACCTAATATTCCTTTGGACCTATCTCGGTGAATTTCAATACCAAGAACATAAGATGCTTCACGAGATCCTTCATGTCAAAATTAGACGAGAGAAATCTTTTAGTTTCCCGCAGCATGTCCACACTGCTGCTGGCTAATAATGTATCGTCCACATAAAGGATTAAGAAGATGTAATTACTCCCCCTGAACTTAACATATGTGCAATTATCAACATCATTCTCCTTAAATCCAAAATTTCTTATGACTTCATCGAACTTAAGGTACCATTGCCTAGAAGCTTGCTTGAGCCATATATAGATTTCTTTAGCTTACATCCCAAATGTTTCTCGTCTTCCACAACAAAACCTTAGGTTGTGTCATGTAAGCGATCCTCATACAAGTCACCATTTAGGAATGCAGTCTTAACGTCCATTTGGTGCAATTCTAAATCAAAATGTGCTGTGAGCGCCATTATAATTCTAAATGAATCTTTAGTCGAGACAGGAGAAAATGTTTCATTATAGTCAATGCCTTCTCTTTGTGTAAATCCTTTTGCTACAAGTCTCGCCTTAAACCTTTCGATATTCCCTTTGGAGTCACGCTTTGTTTTGTAGACCCATTTGCAACCTACTGTTTTGGCTCCGTTAGGAATTTCTACTAAGTCCCATACATCATTATCGCCCATAGACTTAATTTCATCTTTCATGGCATCTAGCCACTTAGATGAATTCTTACTCTTCATAGCTTCCTTATAAGAGCTAGGATCATCCACCTTCCCAAGATCATCTTCATTCAAGTAAACCTCATAATCACTTGGGATAGCAGATCTTCTCACTCGTTCTGATCTCCTGACAGGTACATTAGCAGGCTCATTAGGTTGTTCATTAATTGCCATAGAGGGCTGTGAAAGCTCATCATTAGGTACGACACTTGTGCTTTCAGAGACCTCAACAGAAGGAGTAGCCACAGGATTGACTGGAGACGCAACAGGAGTTGCAACTACAGGATCAACTTTGGGCACGACCACTTGGGGCATAGGAAAATCAATCTGTCGGATTAGCGGCGAAGCAACATACATCTGCTTCTCCTCAAGATCAATTTTCCTAGGCTCCAAATCACCAGTAATGCCATCATTTTCCAAGAACACAGCGTGTCTTGTTTCAACAAATTTCGTGGTACGATCTGGACAATAGAATCGGTACCCTTTAGATCTGTCAGGGTAGCCAATAAAATGACAACTCACAGTCTTAGGATCTAATTTCCCAATTTGTGGGTTAAATACTTTAGCCCATTGCACAACCCACACATGGAGGTAGTTCAAACTTGGTTTCTCCCGGTCCATAATTCATAGGGTGTTTTGGGCGATTTCTTGGGAACCCTATTGAGTATGTGTGCGCGGTCTTTAACGCTTCCATCCATAACTACGAGCAAAGTGGAGTAGCTCAACATACTTGAACCATATCCATAAGAGTACGGTTTCTTCTTTCCGCTACTCCATTTCTTGAGGATCTCCGGGCATTGAGTATTGGGCGACTATACCATTTTCTTGTAAGAACCTGGCAAAAGGACCAGGAATCTGTCCATAAGTTGCATGTCGCCCATAATACTCTCCCCACGATCCGAACGCACTACTTTAATCTTTAGGCGTCTTGATTTTCAACTTGACCTTAAATATTTTAAATTTATCAAGTGCTTCCGATCTCTCTTTAATAGGATAGATATAGCCATAACGTGAGTAATCATCGATGAGCGTAATAAAAGAATCATAACCATCTCGATGTCACAGGAAAGGACCACATATGTCGGTATGAATTAATTCTAAAATCCACGTGCTCGAGTAGCACATTTCTTTATTTTCTTTACATACTTGCCTTTGATGCAATCAAGGCAATGATCATCCGAATCGCTAAAATCTAAAGGGTGGAGAATTTCTTCTTTAATGAGACGTTCAATTCTCCCCCTCGAAATGTGGCCCAAACAACGGTGCCACAATTTCGACGAAGTCTCATCAATTCGCTGCGCTTTTATTCACATCACATACATTCATGGATATAAGTGAATCTTGCAGGGATAACATGTAAAGCTTGTCGTGTCGGATGGCACGACCAACATTATCATTATTAAAATAAACCAAACAATTTCCGTGTCCAAAATTACAAGAATATCCATCATTATCTAATAATGAAACAGAAATTAAGTTTCTTCTCATCGAGGGAACATAAAGAACATCATTAAGTTTCATTACAAAGCCATTATTCAAGACTAAAGAAACAAATCCAATAGCTTCAATTTTGGCTTCCATCCCATTAGCCACTCTTAGGCTTCTTTCCCCTCTGAGACTTGTCAACATATGGAATCCCTGCAAGGAATTCGTAACATGCACAGTGGCACCAGAATCAATCCACCAAGAATTTATAGGAAAATCAGCATAAAATGCTTCATCAACAAAAGTAATTTCATAAGTACCTTTCTTGGCTAGCCATTTTAGCCATCCAGGACAGTTATCTTTGAAGTGGTCCTTTGACTGACAAAAATGACATTCATCACTTTTCTTTTGTCCACTTGAGCTTCCGGGACACAAGCGTTTTATGCGCTTTAGGGTCTTGTGGATCTTGTGGCTTCTTATAAGGGAATATGCTTGCTCCTTCTTTCCCTTTCCTTTATAGCCACCTCTGTTTCTAAAAGGACCGGTGTGTTTGAGGAGTTGATGTGATTCACAAAATCATTAGATCCCTCAGCTTTGATTCTCTCCTCTTCCTGAGAGACATTAGCGATCAACTCGCTCATTGTCCATTTGTCTTTAATGGTGTTATAGTTCACCTTAAAAGCTTCATATTGCTTAGGAAGAGACATCATAATGTAATGGACAACAAAACCGTCAGAAATTTCCATGTCCATTGTCTTAAGTCTAGCATCAATATTAATTATGGTCATAATGTGCTCACGGACATTTCCAGTACCATTGTACTTAGTGTTCATGAGTCTGTGCATCAGCGTCGTAGCATAAACTTTAGATGATCCTTTAAAGTGATCCTCTATGGAAGATAAATACTCCTTCACTTTTTCCTTTTCAGGGATTGCTCCCCTAATAGCTTCATTGATGGAGTTTTCATTACTGACTAGTGAAATGCGGTTTGACCGATCCCACTTTTCAGCATTAGTTTTGTATTCCTTCATTTTGTCATCAAATCTGTCCTCCCCTTCATTAGGAGCGACTGGTACATCGAACCTGAATGCGTAGTCCAGATCCATGAGCTGGAAAGTCGTCATAAGTGCAAACTTCCATTTTTGGAAGTTGCTGCCGTTAAGTGGCTCAATTGCATTAACTTGAGCGGAAACAGTAGCAGCTGAAAAATTTAAAATTTTCATTAGGAAAACGTATAATTAATTTGCATGAAGGTTAACCTTACGTTGGTATGGTTAACAACATGCTCATAAGAATTTTTCGCATCACCGTTGGGCAGAAACGAAAAATTTAACATAATTCATACACATGCAATTACAATTAACGTTGGTCAAAGAGTAATAGCATGGAAAAACATAACAAACATAATTAATATCATGCAATTACAATTAACGTTGGTCAAAGAGTAATAGCATGGTAAAAATAAACATAACTCTCCAATTAAATTTCTCGTTGGTTTCATTTAATTAGAGAAAGAACATCAGGCAGCGGAAAAATATCATAATAATTTTTCAGCAGCTTAAAAAAATTATTTAGTATTTTTTTTGTGAGAGACATCAAATAATCATTAATTATACATGAGATATACTTCAAATACATAAGAAATAAAATAACATGTGCTGTTGGGCCAAAACCCAAACAGCCGCCCACAACCGTAGCAACCCATCAGGCTCCCACCTCCCACGCATCACAACCGTTCAGAAAAACGGATGGTCCAGATGCTCCCGTCGCCCAGACCAAGAAACAAAAGGAGGAGGCGCCCTAAACCTAGAGGTATTTGCCTCCTCTCCACCCGTGGCGGCGGACGGTGACGGCGGCGGCTTGCGGAGAGGCGATCGGGGCGGCTTGCGCGCCTGGCAGAAAGCGGCGGCGCCGCGGTGGCGGCATCGCACCGCAGGAGGCGGCGGCGGCGACGAAGAAGGCGGCGGCGCGGCGGCCTCGGGAGGGTGGCGGCTGCAGCGCGAGGCACGGAGGCGATAAGCGCGCGCAGGCGGCGGCGCGGCGCGGCAGCGGCGGCAGCAGCAGCAGCGGCGGCGGCGGCGGCGGCGGCGGCGGCGCCGCACCGGCGGCGGCGGCGGTGCAGCGCGCAGCGAGGCGGCGACCGACGGCCCCAAACCCCGAAAAAGCTAAGTACCCCCCCGATCCGAAAAATAATCCGATGGATTTGGGGATTTGGGAAGAATTGCTTTAGGGTTCATCATGATTTTGGGGTTTCTGGGGTTCGGGAATCATCAAGATTTTTGGGGGAAAAATAGTGTTTGCCGATTCCCCTCCTTCTAACTTTCTACCCGAAAACATCAGAGGGCTAAGGATCTAGAGAGACTAACAGTGGCTCTGATACCAAATGTAGAAAACATGTACTGCTAGTCTGCATCTAGAACACATAGAGATACACATACGGTTGGAGGACTTACGGTCGCCGATGAACGCCATTGAGCGAGACCCGTGCTGCGTGATGCGGCGTGAGGAAGAGTCGGTGAAGGTCGTCCGGAGAGTCGCCGGCGACGTCCTGTAGCAGCGGCGGCGACGGTCTTCCCGTTGCTTAACAGCGCGCGGTAGATCGGTTCACTTTTGGGTTTGTACGGGCTTTTGCACTCACGGGATCGAGATAAGCATCCCCTGAGAGAAACTAGAGGCCTCCTTTTATCTTGCGCTGCGCAACGGAGGACCGTAACCAAAGTGGTTATATCCCCCGATCAGGGCGCGTGTGAGCGTTAGAGAAAAAACAGGGAGACGTGGTCATCACCCCACGTTCCCCTTTTCAGCCGTTTGGCTTAGATCAAAATCCCAACAGCAGAAGCTGCTGGTTCGCTGTCGCATGCAGACGCCGCAGATCAGTGGAAGTCACCCACACCTAGTGTAGCTGACTTGGATGATGTCTCTCTTGTTTTACCAACTGTTGAAGGGAACAACAACTCGAACAAGCAGATAGTTGGTCGTTCTGCATTTGATTTATCTGAGATTGTTAAGGCTGCTAACGATGCATACAGAATCCAAGTTGCATCGGATGAGCAGCTGATTTCTGGCCATCCCATTGCGGATATTGAAACTTTCGTATACTCCGCCACTCCAGTCATTGGCCAGATATCTTGCATTAGATGTGGCATATGTTTGCAGGACCGGCCGGTTAGCGAATCGCCATGCCAATACCAGTTATCCAATGTCTACTTGAGGAGCGTATGGCAATGGTATGAAGAACCTGGGTCTTTTGGGTTGAATGTAGAGATTAACAACAGTCTCAACTCTACAAAATTAACCTGCAGTGGCTCAGAGTTCTCTGCAAATTTTGTGCCCTCGCTTTCTGCTATTCAGTTGTTTGGACAGTCCAAAAAGAACTTGGATGGTATGATTGACAATGAGGAAGCTTCTTCATTTAAAAAACATCATGCAGAACTCCTATTTGAATACTTTGAATCCGAGCGTCCCTCTTCGCGGCCTCCACTGTTAGAGAAGTAACTCTTTATCTGGTCTTCTATTGTCGATGTTATGTATTACAAAATTTATTCATTTACTGTAGACATAAAAATGAAGAAAGTAGTTACACTGACAGACAAAAACCATAAGATAATTACCAAAATTTTAGACAGGAAAGCAATGCCGAAGCAACAGGTGGCTTAGTAAATCCAACCACCAAACGAGATCAGCAAAAAGAAATGTTTATAATCTAAATTGAATACTGGCTAAAAAAATCTTGAAACTTTGTGTAGGAGTTTTTTCACGATCTTGCTAAGATCTTGCTTCTATGTAATGTAGGGTCAAACATCTTGTCAGTGATGCGAATATCTCTGGTAGCCAAGTATTTGGGGATCCTAAGGAGTTGGAAAATGTGAAATTATCAGATCTTCATCCAGCTTCCTGGTATGCTCTTGACTTTGGCTAATTGGCCAATGTTTTTGAATTACTGTTGCTACTTTTTTCCATATAAGTGCTAGCCATTTGGTTAGTTCTTGGTAATAAAATTATTTTATCCCATTTCCAGGTTCTGTGTTGCTTGGTATCCTATTTATTGCATACCTCGAGGGAATTGCCATGCCGCGTTCCTGACCTACCACTCCCTGGGCAAATTCGTTCCACAAACTTGCACTCCAGATATGACTGATGGGCATAGTCATGTAGTTTGTCCAGTTGTTGGTCTGCGGAGTTACAACGACAAGGTACCAGTTCAACAAATACCATAACCATTTTTGTTCTGATAGGGGTGGTACTGTACAACTAATCTGCAGTTTACAATGAACACTGATCACATCCAGAATTGCACTGAAAGTTCAACCAAAAACACCATCTAACAAGAGTTCAACAGAATGAATTTTAGTCTCGTGGCAAACTTCTATTCGATTAACCAGTTTGTTTTCTCCATTACTGCTCACTTGCTTATCTATCTGTTGTGTACTTGTACTCTAATCTAGAGTAGTGAAATGCAGTGAGCTAACTACAGTGGCTGTTCTTTCAAGTATCATGTTATAAAAACAATTGAATCGTTTAACACGAGAGGAAGTTTGAACAGCAGCAAATCCCCATTCTAAGATCTAAGAACTTTCTCAGTAAAAACCATTTTACCTAACATCCTCATTTGAACTAGTTATTACTTTTCATCGCGAACCGGTGAACAATCTCAACCATCAAATACTACAGATGGTTGCTACGTGTAGTTTTAGTATTCCTGTTGGACCAGAGTTTTGATGCTTTATCCAGGCTCACTAATGTTATTTCATTTATAGGGAGAGCACTGGTTTCAACTGCGAGATGCGGGTCTCAAGACAATGTCCTCAGATGATTCCTCGAAAACCGGTCGTGCTGAAGTCCTAAAAGAGGCTGACAACACTAAGGCATGGTGCATCAGTTATATCAAGGGCAGTCATACCCAAGGCAACTGGGGAGATTATGAACCATCATCCAGATTATGAGTTCTTCCGATCAAGGTCTAACTAGGCTGCATGCTATATGCCTATATGTGGCATTTCGAATGAAGTGTCTTCCATTGGTTCTGTAAATCAGTGTATGGTTGATCGTTCAGAGCAGAGGCTCTGCAGCAGTGTCTCCGCAATCTCACCCTTCATAGACACAATCTAGCATGGTACCAATGCAATGCTGCATGTTGATGAGTTTTAATTCTTTCTCTGGCAGTTGTACAACATCCAAATGGGATTTTTCTTTGCATGTTTTAAGCAACTGATATGACTATTACTTCAGGATTACCTGATGGATTTGATGGGCTATGGTGTACCTTGCATGTTTGGTATGGAAGTGTAGTTCATGCAGGTCGATCCTGCAGGCGTATAGGCCCTGTTCTTTTCAGCTTCTAAAAGCTGTTTTTCGGCTTTTCTACAGTAACTACCTTTTAAACGGAGTATTTTTTTCAAGATATGATCAACTAGTTAATTGTAGTACATACTTTACTGATTTCATTTATATCGGCAAAAACCGCACGTGAGTTTCTATTACTTTGTAATCTCTCGTACAAACAGTCAAAAAGTCATAAGCCGCAGCCAAAAACCACAAGCCACAACCAAAAAGAACAGGCCCATAGTATCTTTTGTCTATGGTACCCCGATGTAACGCATTACACATGTTTCACTTTGTTAGGGTTCCATAGTTTGATACTTTGCTAAACTTGTGGCATTTTCTTAGCACACTATACCTCAGCATGTCATTGACAAAAAATTTTGTCAAATTTTGCCATGGCCAATAATTTTCTTACCACAAAATTTATGACTTGTCACACTTTTGGCAAAGCAACCAAACAGATCCTTAGGTTTCTTCTTACAGCCTTAAATCCTCGTGTAAAATCCAACTTTGCTACATAAAACCATGAGTGCATACGTGAATGCTGACCAACCAAACTACACGGACACCCAGTGGCGGATCCAGGATTAGAGTACGCCTCGGGCTAAATTTGAACTAAGTAATAATCTAGTATACTATAAGTCTATAACTATATTATAATATAAGAAAAAATATGCCATGAATGTATCATTGATATGAAAATTTTGCTTAATGCTCAATACTTGAAGAGTTCAAGTTAACACAAATCACAATATGAAAGAGTTCAAGTTTTGCTCCTCTTCATTTTGTAATTTGTATCCTTAAATCATTTTAGTTAATTTCTAAATAGCAAATGTAAAACATTAAATATATTACATTAAACATTTGATCATTCATACAATGATACAATCATACATATTTTAAACCATAAAAAAACTTCGCTGATTAGTGCTTACCTCGCTGGCTCGCTGCAAGTTGCGGTCCTTGCTCCTCGGTTCGGTTCAATGAATCGGTCACTCGACACTCCCCATTTCCTCGCCTCGCCCGGTCAGGCGTTCAGCCGAATCAGCCCATTCCTCATTTCCTCGCCTCACTCTGCGCTCTCTCGCCGTCCGCTCGGCGTCCTCTGAACTCTGATCCACTCTTCCTCCAGTCCTCCTCCACCTTTCATTGCTCTCGTGCTCGGGCTGCGCTTCATGACGGCGGCTCCACCTCGGCGCCTCGGCTCCTTCACTCCTCCTCGGCAGCTCCTCCAGTCCTCCTCCCCGCTCGCCGTGCTTCACGCGCAGCCGCGCGGCGGCACATGAGAGGAGTCATCGTCGCCGTGCTCCCCGCGCACGAGACCACGAGCGGCCGGCGGTGGGGTGGCGCGGCGCAAGCAAGGCGGCGGTCGGCGGGGGCGCGCAGATCGATGCCTCTGCTTTGATGGGCGATGGGCGGTGACTGGGATTGTCGAGTTGGGGAATGGGGATTAGGGTTTTGCTGGTGAATGTCTATATGGATTGGTCTGCTGCTGCTGTGGGCTGAATTGTGGGCTGGATTGTTGTGTGGGGCGGCTGTATTGTTGTGTGGGGGTGGGGCTGTGGGCTACCATGGGCCTCGGGCTGGACTGTAGGGAAGATATTTTTTTAAGTATATATTAGAGGAGGTAGTATTAGTAGTTTTACTGGGCCTCGGGCTATAGCCTACCCAGCCCGAGGCCCAGTTCCGCCCTTGCGGACACCTCCTTAGTCATGCAATTAGGAAAGTGATCAATTTTAATTTCTACAAGAGTTGAAAAAGAAACCCCCAAAATTCGTCAAGAGTGGAGAGTTTCGGTTTGTAATTACATCTGGAACTGCCACGTCGATCTGATTGATCAAGCGGAGAGTTCTCCAAAAGCATTGTGTTTGGTGCTGTTACGTTTAAAAAAAATCAAAGGAACGGCGTAGGTAGGGGTATAATCAGCCCAACGAGAATTACTGGAAGTTGGAGCACGGAATCTGAGACTCCATTTCTATTATTGATCTTGACAAATTAACGCGTTGGGATTAGTGGATTTCCGGATGGTGCCTTCGTCCGGACATGATGGCAAGAAAAAGATAGCAGGGGGCACACGCAGAGTTTCCTGCTGACACATGCATCAAATAAAATAGAGGACCTGGGTACTACAGGAGATAAAAAAATTGAATAGGTATAGATAGTGAAAACATTATAATAACTACACTTTTGATTCTCTCAATAGACAAATATTTGAAATGACTACTCCGAGGCCATGAACAAATGTAGTGAATTGAAGGGAGTAGTATTATGGTAGGGAACATGGAAAATGTTGCAATAAGTTTTTATCTTGCAATATTCCAGTTGGGAAAATTGCTGTTAAGGGTATTAGAGATAAGATATTAGAGATATAATAGGTTTGTTATTCTATCTCCTTCTTTATCTCTATATGGTATATCCTCTCTTGTACTCCTATATATATGACCCTTTGGGTCTCATATCAACACACACAATATTCATAACATGGTATCAGAGCTTAGGTTGAAACCCTAACCTCATCAATCTTCCGCATCTGCTGCCCCCGGGAGGATTGATCTCTCCCGGGGGCGGCCACCTTGTTGGGCTGCGGCCTCGGGCCTGCACGGCTGTCGCTGCCGGTCGCCGGCTTACCGTCGGCTCGACACCGGTCGCCGCCCCGCATGACGCCACCGCTTGCGCCGCCCGAGGAAGCTCGGCCCGAAGCAATCGAGTTGCCCCTTTGGATCTGCGCGCCATTGCACCGCCGGTTGTTGGCTCTCCGGCGCGGCGCTCGTCGCTGCCGCATCCCGCCCGCCGCCGCTGCCGAAGCGGATGGGCCGCGGATCCGGAGCTCCGCCGCCACCATGCCAAGGCCGCCCGCTGGACCACCGAAGTCGCCGTCGGGCCACCGTCGCCGACGAGCCGCCGCCGCGTCGCTCGCGGATTCGGCGCCTTCGGCGGATCCGGCCTCTCATCGCCGGATCCGGCCTCCCGCCGTCTCTCGGGCCGATCCGGCCGCATCCGCCTCTCCACCCGATCGCCGTCGCCGCTGCTGCCGCGTGGGCCGCCTGGACCTCGCGCTCGCCTCCATCGGCGGCGTCCTCAAGGCGGGGCGGAGGCTGGTGGCCCGGCCGTCTTCCTCTCTGTGCTCCGTCGCCGATGTCTCCATCGCCCGCTCCGCATTTCAGCTCCTCGGCTCGCGACCTCGTCGTGAGCTCCTCCACCTGTGCCCATGCGGGATGGCGCGGAGGACGACACCGAGGTCACGATTTCCTCCTCCGGCCCATGCCGCCGCCGCCGTGGCGGCATCCGGGGCGGGGAGGCGAGATGTGCCGCCAGCCGACTCTCCAGGCCAATGGCCGCACGGGACAAGAGGCCAAGGAGGCCAAAGAGTTTGAAGGAGACTGCAGTCACGGGTCTCCAGATCTGGAATCTTCGGCGACGGCTAAAGCTCCCTAAACCCAACAGCCTACTGGGCCGCCCTTTTCATGGGCCAAAGCACATTATCACATGGTGTTTTCATCTTGGGACGGACACTGCCTGGGGCGAGATGATGAGCAGCACCACCCGGGAGAACACCGACCCGACGCCGCTCCAAAAGCGCGCCGGCATCTCTTTACTACGCGCTCGCTGCGCTCGTGGTCGTCTTCCTCGGCCTCGTCTACCGCTCCCGGGGCCACCCCCGGCGCTCTGCCAACGTCGTCGTCTGAGGTCGGTCGTTGCCGACCCCGCTCGACTCCACTGTCGACCATCACCATGCTCACCGCAGCTCGGCTCCGCCCGGATCCGTCCGCCGTCGTGGCCGCTCTCGTGGCCACCGTCGGGCCGCCGGATCTCGCCTCCTCTAGCCTTGCCCCACACGGATCCGGTCGCCTCCGGCCTCCCCATCGTCTCCTGCGCCGGCCTGCAGCCGCGCTTCCCCGCATGGCTCCGCCGTGTTCGCCGCCCTCCGCTGCCGCCCGAGGCGCCGGCCTCTTCACCGCCGATCCAGCCTCCCCATCGTTTCCTGCGCCGGCCTGCAGCCGCGCTTCCCGCATGGCTCCGCCGTGCTCGCCGTCAACTCCGGCATCCTACTGAGCTACATCGCCGACTTCGCCCTCGCCGGCCTCTCTGGCCGTCTCCGGCCTCCCCACCGTCTTCCGCGCCGGCCTGCAGCCACCTCCGCTCCTCCCACCTGGCAGCAGCCGCCGCTCTATTCTTTGACGAGCTTGTAACGCCGCCGCGCTTCTTCTGCATTGCGCCTCCGTTGCGCTTCTTGTGCACTGCGCCGTCGTCGCCGCCGTCTCGAGCTTCGATCTGCGCCATCATGTTTCTATCTATTCCTCTTCGGCTTGATTTGACAGTTTATTCAAAAACTGCACGCAACGACGACATCATCAAGACTCGGACTTCGGATTTATCTTGTTTTAGTATTAACCCTTTTTTTTCAAATGCAATGCTATTGCATACGCCTTGCATTTGAGGGGGGTGTTAAGGGTATTAGAGATAAGATATTAGAGATATAATAGGTTTGTTATTCTATCTCCTTCCTTATCTCTATATGGTATATCCTCTCTTGTACTCATATATATATGACCCTTTGGGTCTCATATCAACACACACAATATTCATAACAATTGCAACAAGATAAAAGATCACATATTCAGTCCTTAGAATTTATGTATCTACTATGGACAATTGATTTAATAAGAATTTCTCGCAAAAAAAAAAGAAGTTCCAGATCAACAGGGAACTCTGCAAGATCTTAAATCCACCTCATCGTTGGATATGGATGGCTTGGATCAACGGGAGGATTTTGGGTTTACCTGAACCGTTCAATCCATATTAAAACTGCTTCCTAAACATTCTTATCAATGCATGGTTGTCCGTAATAATAATACTATTTATGCTTCTGAATTTCACGGTAATTCTATTATAGTTTTCACATTTTTTCTCCCTGTTAGTGCAAGAATATTTCACATATCCACAGGGCTTAATAATGGTCATAGGGGCATTATAAACTCATAATACAAGTTATTCAAGCTCAAGTGAATACTCAATCCACCTCTAGATGCAACACATGCAATCACTGCCTTCCTCCTTACTCACAAGCTGCAACACATGCACAATTGAGAGGATGACCTCATACTAGCTCAAAGGAACGTCAAAGGATGCAGCAAGCCCTACTCCAACCGGCCACAAGGGGGTATATATATTCACACCACAAAAACTAGCTGTGGAAGCAAAACCCCTGAAAAAAATAGGATTTCTAAAAGTACCACCGGCTTAAGACCGGTACTTCTACTCCACTCTACAACGATCAGAAAACTAGTCATTGCAGGCAAAACCAGTAGTTTCGACGTGCAAAGTTCGGTACTACCGACCATTGGAAGTATCGCAACACTCGTGCGGAACTACCGATTTCCTTGAGGACGAGAAGACTCCACATAGGTGTCTCCCTCGAAAAAGCATACCGCTACACAAGACGGTCATTCCATAAATCGGGAGTACTGCTCACACAGAGCCGGTAGTTCCGTAACTCGGAGGTATCGCTCAGACAGAGCAAGCTGGTTATACCACTCGCTGATTGGACCATTCGGTTGTACCGCTCGTTGATTGGACCACTCAATCGTCGACTACATTGGTCCTCGACCACATCGGATGGTTGGACCACTTATGTCTCCGACCACATTGTCCGGTTTGACCACACAGGTCTCCGACTATGCTGGTCTCTGACTACGTCAATCTTGGTCACACAGATCTCCGACCACTATGTCAATCTTCGACTACGTTGTTTCAATCACGTTAGTTTGACCACGCCGATTTCGACCACACAGGCCTCGACCACGTCGGTTCGACCACGCTGGTTTCGAACACACTGGTTTCGATCACATAGATCTCGACCACGTTGGTTCTGACCACGCTGGTTTCGACTATGTCGGTTCAACCACGCTAGTCTCGATCACATAGATCTTAACCACATCGGTTCCGACCACATTGGTTCGACCAAGTTGGTTTGACCGCTCTGGTCCTCGACCACGCAGGACTTCGACCACTTTGGCTCGACCACACAGGTCTTCGACCACCTTGGTTCGGTCACTCTAGTCCTCGACCACTTGATCTTCGACCACATAAGTCTTCGACCACATCGGCTCTTGACCACGAAGGTCCTCGATCACCAACACACGCAGTTGTTTCATGATTACAACACTGATATTATATTGTGGTAGTTTCGATTGTCCTAAAAAATGCATATATTTCGATAGATTTTGTAAAACACATTTGCAAACTTTAGTATCATATACACAAGGAACAAACATAATTTTCAACAAGTTGCAAAATACATTTGCACACTTTTATAATCAGGACGCAAGGATTAAATATGACATTCAACCATTTGCAAAACACATTTGTAAATATAAGTCTCATATCACAAGGATTAAGAAAACATGGACTTGAAACACTTGCAAAACACATTTACAATGTATAGTCCCATATTACAAAGGTTCAACATATGAGCTACAACTATTTGCAAAACACATTCGCAAATATAGGCCTCATGTCAAAGAGAGCTAGAAGAGGTGAGGTTGAGATATCAACACATGATGAGAGTCAACCTACTAGACATGACCCCTCTTAATAGTACAGCAACCTATACTAGCAATCTGGTCTTCCAACCAAACACCAAGACCGGTTAAAGACTAGGAACACATTCTTAGCTCTAGCTAGCCAGATGATGAGGACACCCCTTCCATGGATACAACCGTACCTACACACACAACTCATCCACAGCCACAGCAAGTGTTACAAGGATCACTTACTCGAGCTTATGCTCGCCAACTTAATTACCAGGTGAATTCATTCCTAGGTTTATATATTACTGAGAATAGACCGCTACCTAATGCAAGTGATTTAATTGTGCTTAGTAACATAGGAAGGACGAATGAAAGGTATGTGGAGTCATAGACATGCATAGAAGGAATAATGGAGGTCACTACATTACTTTGGGACCAAGTCAAGCAAGAATTCGTGTTGGGCTTGTTCTAGAATCGAATTCGAACTACCGCGATGGTATCAAGTTTAAACGGACGTAACTTTTTCATACGGACTCCGTTTGGGACGTTCTTGGACTTCATGGAAAGCTTATAAAGTCTAATTTCTAACGGATCTAACCTCAGCTTCAAATTCCGTCCGAGCGGCCGCAATCATCAAAATAGTCTGTGTTGGTTTCTAAGTCTAAGTCAAAAGGGTGCCGCGCCACCTCACTTGGGCCCATGGGCCTTGTAACCCAGGGGCATGCGCCCACTTCCTTGGCTGCCACCCTTGGTCATATCCGTATATAGGAGCCACCGCCTCCCTATGCTAGGACTTAGATTTCGTTGAATTTAGGTTTAGCCATTATGCAAACTTCAGTTCTTCAATTGTGTCGGACGACCACCTATCAAGACAGGTTTTGGGATCCCAACTTTGTTTTCAATACCATCTACACTTCAATCTTATTTGCAACATCAGATTGCCTATGCCTTATTCTTATTAGTTCTTCGATTGCTCGTAGGGATTGAACTTCGTGTTTAGGTTGATCTCGGATCCAGCTTGGTCAATAATATCTCGGAGTTGGTTCAATGATCGCTAAGGCGCAAGCGTCGTCGTGCGGTTGTAGTCGGATCGTAAGAGTCACCTCCACCAAAATAGATAGTTATCAATTTCATCGAAAGATTGGGTACCTCGTCTCCATCACCATACCTTTGTCTTACATCTTCTTGAATCTTGATGACACACATTTTCACTTCAAGTCTGGGTCCTTGTCACTTGAACTTCATAAATACATGATGGTTCTTCTCTTGACTTAATGAATTTCCCTTTTTGACAATTTTAACAATGCTATTCTCCCCATTTTGCTATGTTCCTTTTTTTTTGGCATTTCACACTATATAACGTAATTCGCCCCATTTCTCCTTCTTTTGGCATTTTATCATTTTATATATACAACATAATTATCCCCCTTTATCCTTTAGGCATTTATCATTTTATCAATGCTATTATGCACAATTCTCCCCTTTTGGCATTGATCACCAAAAAGCATCAAAAGCAAGGAAGAGGGTTAAGCCAAAATGGAGACCTTCCAACATATGGAGCTTGATAATAATTAATTTATCTTAATGTGGTCACAAAAAGTATAAACATAAAAGGAAGTCTATTGTGACTTCACTAAGGAACAAGAGAACATACAGCCAGATTGCCACATGTAAACAAGTAGGGAATACTTAGTACTCTTCTTTCGGTATCTTGACGATTAGTCTTTCCGTGTTCACTTTGATTGCACCATACTCATCCTGTATCCTATTCTGTATGGGTGCAAAAGAAGTGGATAATTTTTATCCGACCAACCGTCTGAAGGCTTATGGAATGAATACGGAATGGAGATATGGGTATCCAGTATTATCTATGTCTGACTCCAACTCCGAAAAAAAATATAGAATAGGATACAGGATGAGCAATATCTGTCTGTATCTGCTCCGACTGCATCCCTACTTCTATGCCTTTTCTCTTCCAACACAGGTGATGGCTTGGCAGGGGTAAAAGTTCTCTGAATGTTGCCCGGCGACATGAGTCTTTTGACAGTGATGGCTGGTTCATGGACAACATAGATAGATAAAAGTGCTCATATTAGGTCTAGAATTAGTAAAAAAAACAGAAATACAAGTTCAAAGCCATTTGTACCTGTTATGGCTACAGGCCAAATAGAAAGAGAGATGATAGTGGAGAGTAGTTGAACAATGCCCTCTTAGAGTTTTTCCTTCAGGATTCCATACATATATATGGTTACATAGGGAACACTTTACAATTATACCCTTACATCTGAATCCCCTCCATACGGGCATATATGTCATTGTACATGTCCCATCTTGGGCCTTACTGCGTCCTAGTAGGCCGGTTGGGCTTAGATGGGGGCTACCCCTACAACAGTACCCCTATTCAATTTTCATTCTGGTCTGCTCCTGATAAAATATATTTCTTTTGAGAAGATTTGGCATGCACCCTAATTGCAAGCTTCATTCGAATGCCTGGGATGTTGGGTTCTGCAAAAGCCTCGGCTAAATCAGGGTACATGGTACTGTGATGGGCGAGGACCATCCGGCATAGAGCAAGTTAGAAATACAAAGCTCGATGGCTTGTAGAAGAAAAAATTGATCATATACCCTCCATTTAGATGGAAATTGAGGATTTACCCTCCTGGCCCACGAGTCAGTGACTTATGATGACCCTACATGTCATTGAGATGTGGAGGGTAAATCCTCAATTTCCCAACTAAAGGGAGGGTATATGATCCAATCTCCCCTTGTAGAAGGAACCCGATATAAAGAAAATTACTAATTGCCCCCTCTGTATCAGTTCTCCTCTTGGTATTCCTGTTCCTCTCCAATCCTTCCCAAATGCTCCTCTAATCTTCCCAACTACTTGTGCAATTTGTACCCAAGTGTTGTTGGAACGTAACACTAAATGACATGAGTAGCTCTCTCCCCCTACAGCTGTAAAATATTCTACAAAGTCCATTCCAAACTACGATTCTCAAATTTCTTGTATTTGCTTTATGGAGTATTTTGTTTTGAAAGTTTAAGAATCAATTCGCTGCAACCTACAAAAGGAGACGAATTCCTGACAAAGCACCAGCAACAGATGTAAAAAAATTGATTCTATACATCTCTAAGCATCCATATTTCCGTTCCCCTATTCGCTGAGCATACGGAGCACCTGCTGCAATGTGGGAGCAAATCTGGTGACGTTGAGCCTGATGTCCTGCTCCAGCCAGTAGTACCTCATGCCGAGCTGCCACCCCTGCCTGTGTATGGACTCTGGGTTAATTACCGCAGGGTGGTCCTTGCCGTACTTCTCGTAGAGCGTGCTCTCCTCGGCGGCGATGCTGTACTCGACGTCGCGCAGCCTCATCTCCCTCGCCGGCCCACCGTAGAACACCATGGACGGGTGCTCCATGTGCCCCCACGGCACCACCTGCAGCATCACCGCGTTGGTACGGAGGAAGAAGAAGCTGGTCAACCCGGCCCCGTGCGCGCCCATGAGCACGTCGCACGAGTCGACGACCCGGGCGAACTCCTCGATGCTGAGGTCACGGCGTGGCTCCACGGGGAGCACCTCGAACCCGGCTGCCTGGACCGCCGCAGTGATCTCCGGGAAGTTGACGAACTTCCTCGTCCGGCCGCGGTTGATGAGCATGAGCCGCGGCTTCCGTTGCTCCGTGGTGGTGGCACCAGCTGCGTTATTGGCCTCCTTGTATGGGATGTGCACGCCGGCGGGCGGCAGGGAGTAGATGTCCCGGATGTACAGCCGGAAGTCCAGCATGGTGTAGTTCCGCGGCGCGCGGGCCGGGTCGATGCCGAGGTCCCGGTGGCTTCGAAGGCCGACAATGATGTGCGGGTAGCACCTGACGCTGCCGTCCTGGTTGAAGTCGATGATGTCGTAGCGGGACAGGTTCCTGAGGATGAGCCGGTACTTGTCCACGAACCACGGTTGGAGGTCAGAGACGAGGAACTCGACCTCACCATCGAAGGCGCGGGTGGTGATGAAGAGCGGGACGAGCACGTCGCTGAAGTCATGCCACGGGTTGGACGTGAGCCCGTTTATGGCGAACACGACGGCCGGGACGGCGTGCCGGGAGGTGCACTCCGGCGCCACCTGGGAGGCATTCAGGGACTTGACCGTCACCTTGTTGATGTACTCCAGGTACTTGCGGGACTGGTCCCGGATGCTCCATTCCTGGCTATCGGCGCCAAGCTCACCGACGGGCGGGACGTAGAGGACGGTCCGGTTCGTGCCGATGGTCCGCGCATCGCCGGAGATTTCGCAGACGTCGTACCTGGGGTCGGATAGGTCGCAGATTGGCTTGCGCGGAGCACCTGCGGCCAAGGTTTATTGATTCAGTCATTCAGATGATGAATGCGCACGCTTATGCGTGAGTTGTTCAATAACGTTGTATAAGTTCAGGGCTGGACAATACTCTCTCCTGTGACAAATGCATGTCGTTTTAGAGATTTATACGGTCTCTAAAATACAAGTTTAATCACTAATTTATATTATAATACATCTATAAAATCTAAAAAAATAATAATATTATAAAAGTACTTTATAAGACAAATCTGTACATATAATTTTTATGTATCAGATCTAAATATTTAAAAAGATATCGATAGTCGAAGTTTCGAAACATTGACTTCACACATCTCAAATTGATATCTATTTGTGATGGGGGGAGTAGCAAAAAAATCAATGGATGAGATTTTGTAAGTATAATGCGCCGAAAATTGGCTTTCATTTTTCGCAAGTGAAATTCTTGGTGGAAGCACAACTAACCAAGTTTGACGTTGGTCTCATTCCTCTTGCCGCCTTGATCGATATCTTGCCGGATAAGCTCTTCCTCCATCTTGTCACTTGCGTCGTTCACTGGTTGACATGACTGCTCTGTAATTTTCCCTTGCACGTTCTCTAATAACAGTTGGTCAATTAGTACACCATAAAAGAACATGGACGATAGAGATGGGAATGTAAACTCAAGTAAATATTGGATGAGTTAGGTAGAGAAATATTGAATTACCGGATTTGGCGTCGGTCTGGTTATTTTTGTCGGTTCCATGTACATTCTCTTGGATACGTTCTTCCCCCATCTCCTTACATACATCGTTTTTCTGCCCGTTATCTTGCTCCGTATTATTCCCTAGCAGGCGTACTTCTGCTGTCAACTTTAGGCATAGCTCTCGCAAATATAAACGATCAACAGAGCAAAATTGGAATCACTTGTTTAAGGCGCATTTGGTATCGCAATTATACTTATATAACTAACTATTTCGATACATAGCATAGTGTAACACACGGTAATGCCAAATCTCTCTCTTCTATATTATTGACTATAAAACAAGCCTTTTGGTAAGGCCACATCATCAAGAAATGATCAACCATTGGATCAATAACCTATAAAACTGCGACCATCCAATACTACACGGTAAATCCCATCCAAACGATTATGCATGTAACCGTTCTGTGCCCCTCATAATACGTACACACGACGCTTCATGATTCGGCTTTATTTCTGGTTTCTGACTTATTTTTTGCTATTTATAAATTTCGTCTTCTTCTAAATTTTTAGTTTTTTTGCTTTTTGCCGGTTCTTTTTTTCGTATTCGTTTGCGTTGTCCGTGATGAGCTAGCATGTTTTTCTATTTCTATTTTTTAAATTTAATTACGTCAAATATGCAACCTTTAGCTACAGTAAAATTTCAGCCGTTACAGTGCAATTTCAGTCATAAGCCACAGCTTTTCAACCTAACCGGGGCCTTAAAAGAAAAAAATGATGCTTGACTGATTCGCTGAACCACTGCCATCGGGAGGGGAAAATTGAGATCACGCAAACGACTCCCTCCTCGATCTTGTCCAAGACCAATCTTGTCCAAGACCAGGCAAATCTCATGCATGGCTGCATGGGTCGTCCCCGCCTCCCCGGTGACCACGCAGAGTGTGGCCGTCAGTCAAGCAGTGCCCAATTGTGACTTTGTAAGATTCTTTTCTTTAGAAACTGTCAAACCTTCACATAATGTTTCTTCTCCCTTTTGCACTTTCTTATAGTGAAATTGATCACATAATGATTCTTCTCACTTTTGCACTTTTCTTATAGTGAAATTGAGATAAACGAGGACATAATATTGAATTGTAATATGTTTGTTCAATCGGAAAGTCAAGTTTTTTTTCGCTTCGTTTGGATGCGGTCATTTATTACCTTCACCGTCCTCCATAGCTCTGTAGTATGACTCCTAATACCTATGATTAGCAGTTAATTTCTATTTGCTACTCCATAGCTTTGCATGAGATTAAGCTTCACTTGGTTTCTACTATTCGTTTTTTCTTGCAATTCAGGTTTTATGATAAGATTCAAAATAAGTTTCAAACTATTACTTCCTCCGTCTACAGATATAAGTAGTTTTGAATTTTGAACAACCTCCAATGCAAGACTTTGACTATAGATTTTTGTCATAATACACTAGCAAAAGTAGTAATAATATATATTATTAAGGAATTTTGCAAGACAAATCCAACATCATTATTTTCACATAGTCAATTCATATATTTTTTACATATGTTAATTAGTGGTTAAAGTTTTAAAAGGTTAACTGCACTGGATACTGCATTGACAGATATTTAGAGATGGAGGGAGTAATGGACAGGTCATTATGATTGGCAATCTATTATCATTATTTGTTTCTAATGGTTGAAGAGATTTCGCATATGGCCACACTGCTACAGACAGTCCTATCACAGACGGTTTGGAACTGTCATCACAGACGGTTCCTGAACCGTCAGTGTTTATCTGTCAGTGATAATAGGTGGTTATCACAGACGGCTCCCAAGCCGTCTATGATAACTCACATTACAGACGGTTGTTTATTCAAAACCGTCTGCGACGCCGCAACACAGACGGTTGTTTATTCAAAACCGTCTGCGACGCCGCAACACAGACGGTTGTTTATTAAAAACCGTCTGCGATAACCGGCTGTGATAATGAAAACTCAGAACATATCTCTTGTGTTTCGTGTAACGTATCTCCTTCGTTATACGAAGCGTCTATTTCATTAATGTTTGGTATACGAACCGTCGGTGCTGAAGGTTAAATATGCGCGCCAGGGTCTTCTACATACGTACACTCTCATCTGTGCTAGCTGTTCTTGTGATCACGTACTGTTCTTACTAGCTAGCTACCAATTAATATGGATTCTAGTATTCTGCTGCTCATCTCCTTCCTCTCATCTATCCATACTGAGTTGTTCGGCCGTAATCTGACGCAGGCAGCCAATAATCCACGTCTAGAGCAGCTCCTCCGCTCACACCCTGCTCTCCTCCCTCGACTCGCTTCCATCCGTCAGCTGGACCTCATCATCCGCCGTCGACGGAGGTGTTGTCTTGCTGCTCAGGAAAGGGAAACCGCGCTTAACCTCGTTCTTCTCTACAATGTGCACAAAGCGGAGGAAGCATTTGTGGCAATGGAGAGATTGATGGATAGCATTGTCGCCCAGCGAAGCGGCGATTCGAGGAATCTTATCATGCTATCCTCTACGAGCTTATGACGTACGCTACTGATCATTTGCCAATGCTGGAGGAGGAAGTGCTGAGGACAAGGACGATCTTAACGGCGTTCGACAACTCAGCGGGCGCTCCTCCATGTCCCAAATTCGAAGAAGAAGCGTACGAAGCCCAGAAGATTAGAATCTGGCAATCTCTTTATCTCTGCGACATTTGTAATAAAATTGCCTCGAATTGAAATTAATAAATTTGCCTTTTATTTTGTGATCCCCTCTGCATTTAATTTGATTGGTTGTTACTATGACAGACGGTTTGTAATAAAAAACCGTCTGTGATAATTCCAGATTATCACAGACGGTTTTTAATCTGACCGTCTGTGATACTTTAGTATCACGACGGTTCATCGGTAACAACCGTCGTGATACCGTATTCTCCGGCGCCGCCTACACAGACGGTGTCCAAATTTTTTTGTTACATGCCCTTTGAAAACAAACAAATGCACACGAAAACACAACAACACACATTCAGATCTATTACAGGATAACGAGCTAACGAACCCTTCATGACACGACGGTGCCGCTGAAAAAGACACACTTATGACACTTACGGCCGGCAAGAGTGTGTTGTCAATGACCGCCGTGTCGCGACGAGGCGCTAGCTCACAGCGGAGGGAGAAGCAAATTTTTTGTTACGAATAACAAGCTAACGGACCCTTCATGGCACGACGGTGATCTTGAACAAGACACACTTACGACACTTACGGCAAGAGTGTGTTGTCCGGCATCCGCCGTCATGCGACGAGCGCTAGCTAGCTCACGGCGGAGGGAGATGCATGCGGGAAAGCTAGCTAGTGGGATGAACTCACCGTGACTAGTACCGGTGGAAATGTAGATGGGGAGTTATTAATAAGGGCCGAGCAGTGGGAGGAACTGGTGTCTGTCATTCGATGTGGAGAGAATGGACGGGTGAGATCGAAATCCAGGGTATACACCAATAATTGGTACGGGTGAGATCGAAATCCAGGGTATACACCAATAATTGGTTATCGATCGATTACCACAGACGGTTATTAACATTAACGATGCAGTGTTGTCTCGCTATCACGGCGGTTCGTTTACGAACCATCGTGACATTCCTGACGGTTCTTAAAACGAACCGTCGTGTTGTCTCGCTATCACGGCGGTTCGCTTTACGAACCGTCGGCTTCCTGACGGTTCTTAATACGAACCGTCGTATTATCTAGATTTACACGGCGGTTTCTATTATAAACCGTGCGTGAAAATATCACGACGGTTTCTATTATAAACCGTCATCATAGTTTAACGACGGTTCCGTATGAACCGTCTGTGATGTAGCCGTCCAGTTTAGCCTCTTTTGTAGTAGTGCCAATTCATTGAAACTGTTTCCGTTTAATATGGATTATTTAGTGTTTTATTGAGACTATCGATGCCTTACTACGTTAATATGTATTATTTAGTGTTTTATTGAGACTATCGATGCCTTACTACAGCAGACAAAAAGGAAATTAAAGATATAAAGTTTGAAATTAGCAAGGAAAACAAGGGGAAGCTACATAAAAAAAAGAGAAAACTGTCTTAAAAAGGACAAATTAAAGGAAAACAAGGCGAGGAGGCTGCACATACATAAAGTGGTACGTGGATCAATATAAAGCCAATGTTCAAATTGTGTGTTTTGTTTCTTACTTTTGAAGTAATAATTTGTCAACCAATCAGTTATCGCGCATTGCCTCGGTAAGTACATTATTGTTCTTTACTGGCTCTAATGTGCTGTTTCTTTCTTTCAACCTTCAAAACAGCATTCTGAATAATGTTCCACAACTAAAATGAATTGATTTAACTTTGTATCAAACCAAGGTGATGGACTAAAACAATATTTAAAGTGACTAGAGAAGAAAAACACATCTTGGTGCATAATTGTCTATGTTGCCGATGCTTCTGTTCTATATGTAGTTCATCTGAATTTCTCTCGAGGGATTCATAGGCCACTAAGGCCAGGTGTTTCCTTCAAGTTAAGATTCCTACATGTTAATCTCAGGCACTCAAATCTCTTACAGCCACTTCGGAGTGACTCATTCGGAAAAAGTACAAAATGCCTCACTCAAACAACATACCAAACTGAGGTTAAGATGAGAAAAATGGTCATATTAAATATTAAACATACAATGGTTTAATCATGTCTATGGAAGTGTCGTGGAGTAAAATATATTCTTTAAATGGAGCACAATCTCAATTCTAATGCATAAATGGAAATATCACGAAATGAGCACCAATTCCAAATGATTTGGGGTGGCACTTATATGTCCTCTTGAGTTTCAAAATTGAAACATTACTTCTCAGATTGTAAACATTCAAATTGTAATATCTGTACCTTCAGGGAATCAAAATTTTAATTGGAAATTTGACATTAGGAATTAATCTATTTAATTGCAAATTTTATTTTTTGAATTTTATTTTCAAAATTCAAATTCATTAGTTCAAGATGTTAAATATAACCTATGCCTATTCAACTAGGAAATGTCAAATCAAATATTATGAGTGTCAGGTTATAGTGTTTTTCAGATTTTAATTCTTGATCTCATATATGAATTTCTGGAATTTGTACTTTGAGATTTGAGATACATAATTGAAACATGGAAATTTTAATTTTCTTAGTATTCCTTTGCCATATTCTAATCGTGTACTTTCTAACACACTCATACAAACAACATAATTTTATGTTATTACCAATTTCCATTGTTAATTATTGCCAAAATTAGTCAGCTTCAACCGAAGCTATTGATGGTCCAAAATAAAATCAAATCTAGTGATGGACTAAAAAAATATTGCACTGTGTATAGTAAGTGTTTTATTATTAATAATGTAGTTTATGTGTATATGTCCATTCAAGTCTGTATTGTAACAATGTAAGAACAATTATATGTCAATGTACATACGAACTAATTTACTTATTAGTATTTTAAGAAAAATGATGGTTTGCGTAAATTAAATAAAATAATGAACACTGATTTACAATCATTCTCCATCGATTTCCACTACTACAAAAGAGACTAAATTAGACGCTTACATCATAGATGGTTCATAGGAACCGTTTGTGCTGTAAGTATCACAGACGATTTATACGAATAACCGTCTATGGCATTTTCACAGACGATTATTTATACGAACCGTCTGTAATAATATAAGACATCACATACGGTTCTTATCAAGAATCGTCTGTGAATTATCACCGACAGTTCTTGATAAGAACCGTCTGTGATAATGGCATACATCACAGATGATTTAAACCGTTTGTGATACTTTACAGACGGTTTATATTAAAAATTATCTGTGATATGTTTCCCGCCTCATAATACCCCAAAATTTCATAATCTCCCTCCTGAGTCTGAGTATGATTCAGTTTTGAGACACCTTTAGTAAAACGGGTATAACTTTTACATACGGTGTCTATTTTTGACATTCTTGTACTTGTTGGAAAGCTAATGACGAGCTCGATTCAAAAAAATGAATAGCTTCCACCCGTTGCCATCTAAGACCCTCAAAATTGGCTATTTTTAGCCCCAAATTTGCATTTTAAGTTTTTATTTTTGCCAAAAATTTTAACTTCCCTTCGGAATTTGGGTTTCGCCTCAACTGCAAAGTTGTAGATCTCGTCGAAACCTTTCAAACGAGTATATATAAGATATATAAAATTTTGCTATTTTATCTTTTAAGACTAGCTATTTATATTGTACTGATATATTGTCTTTGAGACTAGCTGTTATCATAGACGGTTTTGTTATGAAACATCTGTGATATCTCTATCATAGATGGTTTGTAATCCGAATCGTCTGTGATATCCCGCCACGTCATCAATCCGTGACATATACCTCAAGATCCCAATCTCACCCATCCATTCTCTCTGCATCGAGCGGCAGGCACCGTTCTTCTCCCCACCTCTCGCCCATTATTAACCCCCTCTCCCTACTCGAAGAACCAATACCACTAGTACTAATCCAACTCATTTGTGCACGGCAAGGGTGGGAAGGGGTTCGATAAGGGCAACTGAAATTTCGCTTGAAGCAAGATGAAAAGGAAGAAGACAATGGCAAATCTATTCTAAGTCGTCGGCATAGAAGCTGAAAATGGTGTTTGTTGCTTTTTGAAAATGGTGCACTATTCTAATGTAATATATCTTGCTTGCCTTGAGGAAACGTTGAAACTTTAGCCAAGATCCATACAACCATTAGTGGATTAGGTTCTCGACCCTTAGTGGATTAGGCTCCTGAGATCCTCGGTAAGGTGTGTACAAAGTTTCAAATCATTTGGATATGTATTTTGAAGATTGCACTACTTTTGGTTTTGACTCATGCTGATTTCCAGTTCTAGAAACATGCATGCAGTCCTATCAGAGGCTGATTAGACCGGTCATCTCTGGCAGTCAGACAGCTCGGCCGGTCCAAGCACTCCTTTGTAGCGATCCGACTAGCCCAAGGAGTTGAACTCCGTTTACTTCCGCGCTTTTATGATTTTTTTATTGGTGAGCAAATCTAATCTTTCAAGCTTCCAGTAGCTAGTGGGGTGAAGTTTTGCAATACCTTTTAGAATGGTAAATTTAAAGATGTCATTCATCTCTCTCTGATTGCCATATTGGGTGTAACAGAAAGTGTGTACAGAGAGGAGCACTCGACAATTTATTCTGGGTGTGCAACCAAACGATAAAAGAGAAGCACAAAATTAAGCCATGTACAATGATAATGAGACTACAAAAAAGCAACTGATAACAAGGCACCAGAGTCATGATCAGAGAAAACACTAGCTAGTTTTAGGGGTTATTGGCCGGTTATTGGCGGTTTTCACCGGTAACAGGTTTTCTAGGCCCCCTCAGATGTGAAAACACTAGCTAGTTTTAGGGGTGAGACCACATTCAAGTTTGCCTTATGAAAAGTCCACATTCAGGGAGTCTTGGTCGTTGATCAACTTGACTAGTTCTTAGCAAGCAAGCATGCATCCTATTCCTAACTTGAACCTGTAGGATTTTTTTGTAGAGGATATTGATTCGATTCAACTCGCCCCCATCGTGTACGATTAGGCCATTAATAACCTGATCACGATGCGGCACACTAAGCTACAAGTGACGTGGGCCAAGGAGTTTGGTTCTCGCATTGTCAGTACACAATACTCTGTAGTTATGCACGCAAATAATTCCAATATACATCTCAGAGAAAAATTCTAAAGTAATTTCGATTGAGCATTTAATTAACAAAGTAGCAAAGAGGCTTAATTAAATACGTCGTCGTGAAGTACCTTTAGTCGAATTGTTCGGCATCGACGCCGGTGACGTCGGAGCAGCAGTCCTGGCATTTTGATCGGTGTGCACGGCCGGCGTGTACTGCATAACGACTGCACGTACAAACATCAAACTTGCTAGTCAAACACGCACTTTGTCATTCCTCATGCATACTACGATGAAACTAGTACACGTGTATATATGATCATTCGTTTGGACTCGAAAGTAGTATTTGATCTTTTTTCTTTTGAGACTAAAAATACTATGAATCATGTAGCTTGGGCGCTTGGCACTGCTTTAGGTTCGTTTTGGGAGGTCAGATTGAATTTGGATTAATTGTAGGGAACGGGTAAGTTAATTATTCCCCAAAGATGGCATCGTTCTATATATGGTGCATCCTGAATCAAATTAACAGGGAATTAAAGCACTACACCTATTTGCTTTGTAGTCATAACCGTTGTGAACAGTATGCTTATATATCTTCTGATCCTTTTACTATTCTCACTTTTTTAGGACAGGACAAAAAAAATTTAATGTAGGGAGAAAATTTCAAAGGAATACAGAACCCTTACGTCACCGGGTCTAGCATTGAGGTGAAAGAAGGAAAAAAGATGTGCTAATTAAACAAAAGGAATGAAATATCAGTTGCGTTTAGCCATGAAAACATGAACAGAACCCGGATGCAGAATTCTAAAATTTGTATGAAAAACGAGTGGTAGCAGGCATGGAGATAGCGGAAACAAAAACAAAGCAATACGCTGTGGTGACAACGATTATAAAAAACGATTAGGTTGTACCCAAGGGAGTGGCAATTGAACACGCACAACAGCAGCAGAACAAGTAGAAGATTACTACTAACTAATGGCACCTCTCGACCCGAACTGGCCAAACACGGCGGTGTAGAGCAGCAGGGCGAGGAAGAAACCGAGCAGGAACCCGACCACGGCCTGGTGGTGCTGCGCCAGCGTCCTCGCCACGCCCTTCACCGTCGGCGCCGTCGACGAGGACGAGGACGACTCGGTAACCATCCCCTCGCGCTCTGACAACCTCTCCTCTCGTCGTCCTCTTCCTCCGTCCGCTCCACCTTATTCTCGATTTGTAAGACCAGCCTTATATGTGAGGATTACGTCTCTATAGACCTTTCAATTGTGGCAGCATTTGTTTGTGGCCCAAGGTTTGGGGCACATATATTTATACCAGAATTATACCAGAAAGCTAAAAACATATTTAATAATGCTATTTCAACTGTTTTTTATTTATAAATTTCTATGTAGAGAAAGAAAAAGATGAGGAAAAAGAATATGACATCTCTTATATAAAAGAATCTGAGCACACAAACCATCATAAATGATAATAAAGTGTAAGGAGAATATGATAAAAATAATATAAAATAGTTTGAAAAATTAATTTTAGAGATGAAGTTTTTGTTTCTAGTGTTATCTTTAGAGATAAAAATCTTAAAAATAATCTTAAAAACTACACTAGCTAGCCTAGCAATACCCACGTGATTCTAACTGCAGGTTTGAATATTCCACATGCCGCTCGTTGCGAGACGAGAGATGCATATATTGCTTGTTCTCGCATTCTGCACGTCTCCATGCGGTGGACCTTACTACAGCAACGGTTTAAGATGCAACTCGATTTAAACTCTATTCTAAATAGCTTTTGATTTTTAATTTTTATAAGTCGATTTTTAAACAAAGTAGTATCTTAAGTTGGTTTCTATAAACTATTTATAGGAGGCACTATAGAAACCGTTTTAAACAGAGTAGCTTCTTAATGTAACAGAGTAGCTTCTTAATGTAAGTGTCCCTTATTCCTTCAACCTCTCTCGTAATTGACCAAAAACTTACAGCTACAACCAAAAACAAAAAATCACAATACTTTTAAACATGACATTAATTTCTTCTTTATATTCATGCATGCATTTTAGCTCCCACCTCCCAATGCGATAGGTCACATATGGCTTGCAAATGTTGTAGGCTAGGCGGCTTCATTCGGTTCCTCAGTTGTTGAATAGCCGGTGCTGCACCTATTTTTCTGGGCACAAATCGCACGATCCCTGTCATATTACGTTCGCAAGAGTCCAGGTCCGATTAATCACAGACAGTTTTCGACCTTAGAGACGCAGACAATTAGCCTCGTTGACCAATGACCATATTGGTCAAAATCCTGCTGTTATATATTATTGTACATGAGATAAGTCCTTTCTGTTTGTGCAAAGCAAAGCATAAAAGTTTAATCTTTGCAATGTCTCCGGATTTCCTATGCAAATCCATTATTTGAAGAGGGGTTTAGCTCTCGACGCAACACGTGCTATGCAATGTTGGTGTACTCATGCAATCATTTTTTGGTTTGGACACTAAATCAACACGAAAAATTTAAATAAAAATTCCATGATGTAGTCTATAAAGTGTCCTAGCACCCATTAAAATTTCAACTTCACATACGAGATGTATTACAAGAAAAAAGATATGTTTAATATGAATATGAGAATTTGTCTTTTTTTCTCATTTTTAATGGACCAGCTGTCTAGAGATTTTGTGTCATAAAAGGTGGGTGCACTTCAGTTAGTTGCCGTCTGTAGAATTGATCTAGATGATCTGGCTCACGGGCACCGACTGCACGCCCCAAGATCTGTCATACTATTGCTTCTTCCAATAGTTAATGGGATTAATTATCGGTTCTTCATCCGAGCTTGAGGACTCACATACGTAATGTAACACCTTAGCCAAACAATGGCCTAGAATGCTACCAAACTAACAACATAATAAAACTAAGCTAAGACATTCTATAAAATCTCGGCAGAGCCTCCTTTGTTTATTGATAAAATGAAGTTCTAACAAGTATTATCAAAAGGTATGAATAACCGTAAGCAAAATAATTTTGTTACTAAGCAGAAACATCTATAAAACTTAAGTAAAGCGTAGAAGCAATATAAAGAAGTTCTAATCCATTATTACATCTTAATCCGAAGGTCTTAATCAAATACCACTTGAACTATTCAACAAATAATAATTAGTGTTCTCTATCTTCTCCATGGTGAATATTTCGTGCAAGTGCAACAATACTAATCCCTCTTTATTCCCATGCATGCTGATCTCGTGAAGGTACCTAAAATAAACAAACAACAACAACAAAAACAACAGCAAGAGTGAGTCCAATGACTCAGCAAGTATGATAAGATAATAACAAGAACAACCATGAACATCATCTCACAAATTTATCCATCAATCATATAACAAACCATGCTATGCAATATAATAAAAAATCTCTTTATCTCTTCTCTTTCGCATTTTACCGGTAATGCGGAGTGTGCATCCGTCAATGCACACCCATGCCTGTACCATCATGTACAGGGACCAATTGCCCATACTCCACAAGTATGGGGACCTTAGCCCGTCATGACATCAACATGACAAGGACCTCGACGCTTGGTCATCTCGTGACCAAGACTTCAATATATCGGCATGATGCATATATGTGAATGTCTCAATAAATAAAAAACTTGCATTCACCATGTCTATGCATCATAGATTCTCATAAATAACTTCAATTGCAAACTACCATAAACAGTACCAACATATCATTATCATAATCAAGATCACAAACACCCATAATATCGATCAAACATGCACAAACCATCATTCATCAACAATCACACTATAAAATTTCAACCATCATTATACTTGCCTTAACCGCGAGAAAACAGAGAATGAGTAGAAGGTGCAGCCCCTGAAACCTGTCCTCCTCCTGAACAATAATTATAATGTTTTCTAAGACAATAGAAACGGGTCTATGGATAAAATAAAAACACCCTTAAACTAACCCAACATATTTAACTTGACCCAACTCAAATCTTCTCTCGGCCAACCCCTGCCTTCTACAGACAGTCACTTTGAAAAATTCATAACTTTTGATACAAAGGTCAAAATGAGGCGTTCTCAGATTCTCTTGAAAGATAATTAAATTATCTAACTAAACCTATTTGGGGAGCCTTCTAGATTCGGCCATCTTCTACCCGATCCAACCAGTTTTCCTCAATCTGTATTTGTCTCTGGACAGCGCACTAAAAACGCCGTAACTTCCACCCCGAAAGTTGGAATTTGGACTTCTTGACCTTTATGGAAAGCTAAGCAAATTATCTACAACTTTCCTAATATGAAGATCCTCTGATTCTCCCGTTTACTAATTTCTAAAATCGATCTACCGAAACTCGTCGGGAAACCCTCCGAGATACGAAACAGTCAACTTATAAAAATCATAACTTTTGCTACACAAGTCCGAATGACGCGTTCTAGAACCTCATGGAAAGATAATTTCGTCCTCTACAATTCTCTAGGAGAGGTCCAGATCTGAATCCCCACGGATCTAACCCAAAGCAGCCGTCTAACACATTCTGTCCTAGCAGTCCAGACTTACGAAATTGCTATCACAATCACAGAATAATATTCTAATGGGAAACAAGGATTACCCCTTGATGAAAGGATGAAGAACACGAAGAATTCCCCACGAATTCCTCCTCTTCTCTTTCTCCTCCTTTTCTCTTCTTGATCTTCCCTTTCTCCGGATCCGGTTGCTCACCTGTAACACCCCAGCCAAGCAATGGCCTGAAATGCTACCATCTTCTAGCTAATAATAAAATTTCTAATAAGTATTCCATAATAACTCGACAAAGTTTTATCAATTTATTCATTAATAGCAACTCTAGATGAACAGAAATAGTTCTAAATCCAAATTAATGAACGGAAGCGATAACAAATAGTTCTAACCATTATTACATTTAACCTGACGAAGGATAAAAGAACCAATTAAGCTAACCAACAAAAATAATTATAATAAATGTCTTTATTTCTGGTCGAATGAAAAGTGCACGTGCAACTGGACTAGTCCTTCCACGATCCCATGTATGCTGATCACATATTGGTACCTAAAATAAACAAACAACAACAAGGGTGAGTCCAACGACTCAGCAAGTATAACTGTAATTAAAGCAAGCATGATCATTAACAGGCAAGTTAAATATATGACATATGAATTTCATGCTATGCAATATGATCAAAAGTTCTTTTTATCATCTCTTCGCATTTTATCGGTAATGCGGAGTGTGCATCCGTCAATGCACACCCATGCATGTACCCTCAGGTACAGGGACCAATTGCCCACACTCCACAAGTATGGTGACCTTGATGCTTGATCACCACATGACCAAGACTTCAACAATTCTCAACATGATGCATATATGTGAATGTATCAACAAGATAAATAGGCATTCAACATACTATGCATCAATTTAATCTCATAAATGCCATAATGTAAACAGAACATAAATAGCATTATCAATTCTTAACTTTACTAAAATTCACAAGTAAAGCATTCATAACTCAATCATCACTCACAACATGCAATAACATCAAATCACACAGATAATCCGTATCAAGGTTATACTTGCCTCAACCGCGAGAAAACGAAGAACGAGCAGAAGGCGAAACCCCCGGAATCCGCTCTCCTCCTGAATAATTAATTAATAATTACTAACATAACAGTAACGGGTTTCTAGATACAAAATATCAGCAACCCTAATTACCCCAACAATTTATCTCAATTAAATCCCCAACTCCCCTCGGCCAACTCTGCCCATCCACAGATAGCCGACTTCAAAAATTCATAACTTCCAGTACGTAAATCCAAATTAAGAGTTCTCAGACTTTCTGGAAAGATAATTAAATTATCTAAACAAACTTAGTTGTTGAGCCTTCCATATTCTGCCGTTTTCTACCCGATCCAAACCCTTTTCTAAAACATCAATAATCACGACGGACTCTCTGGACAGCGCATTAAAACGATCATAACTTCCACCCAGAAACTCGGAATCTGGACTTCTTTACCTCTCTGGAAAGCTAAGAAACGTATCTACAACTTTCCCAATTTGAAAGACTCCTGAATCGCCACAATTCCCGTCGCCCAAACCGATCTACACAAAAGTGTCCAGAACTACCCGATCTGCAGAACAGCCGCACTAGAAAATTTATAACTTTCGCTACACAGATCCAATAACGCGTTCTAGTACTCCCTGGAAAGATAATCACGTCCTCTACAATATTCTAGAAGGGGTCCAGACCTGAATCCCGACGGATCTACCCCAAAACTGCCGACTAACAATTTATGTCCTGGCAGTCCAGAAAACCGACGAATCTAACTCGATTAAAAACTCATCTAGGGGACTAACATGGATTACCCTTGACGACACGACGAAGAACACGTCGGTGAACACAACGACGAACACGATGAACACGACGAACACGCCCGCGATCTCCTCCTCTCCTTCCTCCGGATCCACGCGGTGCAGCGACGGACGAAGACGACGGCGCACCGGGGGAGGAGACGACATCGAGGCAGCAGCGGCGCGGTACTCCAACGACGACGCAATGCAAGCGGACGACGGCGCAGCGTGGCACAACACGGCAGGCGGCCATGGTAGCGCTGGCGCGGCAGCTTGCCACGGCGGCGGCGGCAGGGCGCGGCAGCCCGGCGCGGCAGGGCGGCCTAGCGGCAGCTCGCAGCGGGCGCGGCAGGGCTCCGGCAGGCTGGCGCGGCAGGGCAGCAAAGCGCCGGCGACTAGCTGCGGCAGGCGCGCGGGGCACTAGGGGCGGCGTGCATGGGGAGGGTGAGGCTAGGTTAAGAGGTGGCCTCCCCTCTTGGGCGAAGGACTCCCTCTTGGGCCAAGACCTAGACCCAGGTTATCTCGCATTTTCAGAAAACCCCTCATGACAAGCATTAAATTAAATTTTCTCCCCACGTCCTCCGCTTTAATTTAATTAAGTAATTTAATAAACATTCTGGGGCATTACATTCTACCCCTCTTAAACAGAATTCGACCCCGAATTCTAACTGCCACCACAACAGGAAACAAAAACAACCAACAAGCAATAAACACGCACCTGACGTGAACAACTCCGGGTATTGCTCGCGCATGCGCGACTCCAACTCCCAAGTTGCTTCTCTCTCGGTCTGCTGCGACCAAAGCACTTTGACATACTGCAAAGTCTTGTTCCTCAACACTTTTTCTGACCTTTCCAGAATTCGCACTGGCTTGGACTCAAAGGGCAAATCCTGCTCAATGATCAATGGCTCTAGAGCGACGTGAAGTTCTGGATCTCGCAGGTACTTTCTCAACATCGACACATGAAACACATTATGCACTCCGCGCATAGCCTCAGGAAGATCCAAACGGTAAGCCACTTTCCCAATCCGCGCTAGTATGGTGAAAGGTCCAACGTACCTCGGGCTAAGCTTCCCTTTGGTACCGAACCTCACCACACCCTTGGTAGGAGATACTCTCAAGAGCACCTGATCTCCCACTGCAAACTCCAAGTCCCTCCTTCTCACATCTGCATAACTTTTCTGCCTGCTCTGGGCGGCCAAAAGGTTCTGTCTCACCAAAGCCACTCTCTCAACGGTCTTCTGGACCCAATCCGGTCCCAAGACTGCCTTCTCGCCCACCGCTTCCCAGCAAAGGGGCGACCTGCACTTACGGCCATACAAAATCTCAAATGGAGCTGCCTTGATACTTGAGTGGTAACTGTTATTATAGGCAAACTCCGCCAAAGGTAATTGATCCTCCCAACTACCCTTCCAAGACAATACACAAGACCTCAGCATGTCCTCCAGAGTCTGAATGGTCCGCTCTGACTGCCCATCTGTCTGCGGGTGAAAGTTGAAAGCACATGCCTCCTTAAGAAGAAAACATCAAATCTCAACCAATACGAATACAGTATTGTCATTTGAGCCCAAGAAACTCTTAAGCGGCGAAAATAAGAAGTCAAACACACTTCACAAAGATTACACAACTTGACTTCAACCTCCAAAACTTTTATCAAACTTTTCCTTTTAACAAAGAGAACAACCTTCTTTGATTACGGTATCACCTCAACAATTCCAACAAAGAAGAGTTGAAGACCACAACACATTAATTCTTTAAGAACTAATAAAACCCCTCAACACGACACTTTGCTTAAAACAATTTCAACTACCACATAAATCATGAGATCAAAGATCGCATACACACTATCAAAACTTTTGATTTAAATAGTACCAAGAAATTTATTCAAATTCTTCTATTTAATGAACCTTCAACATTACCATCATAACCACAAATGGACCAACATACTAACATCAGAATAATACATTCTTAACAAGCATCATCATATCCTCAACTCCCTTCATAAACTTTTCCAAAAGAAACATAAGAAATCACTTCATCATGTTTCTAATATCTAAGTAAGGTTGCAACTACTTGATCTAGGAGAACCTAGTGCATAAGCCCCAAAAATAGAACAAAGCTCTTAAACAAGATGATACTAGAACATGACAATCTCACAAAACATACTAGCATAAATCTCTTACTAGATTTCATATATTCAATTCTTATGGATGCTCAACTTTAACTTAGCACAAATTAATTGTACTCTAGTCATTACCGGCAATAATTGATTATTATTTTATCGCAACGGCATTCATGATTCTAACTTTGTTTTACAATCATAAAACAATCATGAACATAGATTCAGTATCCTACCTTACATTCAGAAACTAGAACGGAAATGACTTTAAACTTAAATAATACGAGCTTGTAAGACAAGTTCCTACTAGTCAATACCTCAACCCTCATCTATTTCTTTATACATTCTTCAACAATCTAGCATGGTAAAAGATAGATGAAACTAGCAATTGTGCATGCTCATAAAGCATCTAAATAAAAGACATATTAAAGGTCAATATTACCAAGGTAATATTCTAACACCTCCTTACTTAATCATTCCAAACGGTCGGATTAATTACTAAAGACACAGATAATTCAATTTATCCAATCATGATAGAAATTTAAACAATCACAATAATCATTCCGGTTCTTATTACACACTCCTCAATAATTCCATGAGTTACTATCATGAATAGACAAATTCTTAATCATAGTTCTTCTAAAAACTATTACAGGGCAATATCAAATTAATCAACTACACTTCCAAAGATGCTAGTTGGAATTAATTATGCACCACGCTAACATATCAACTTGATAATTCAAACCTTATGGATTAGTTTATATGATTACCACCTTCCACTTAAGCATAGCAAAACAACATAAAGGATTTTAACACTCTCTTTCAAAAAGAAGAGGAACAACAAACTTCAACGCTCGAGATAAGGAAATACATAGATCCAAGACTTTCACATATCAATGAGTTTTGCAACTCAAAACTTGCATTAACAAGAGAAAATACCAAGCAAACCAATAAGTCATGATTCACAACAAGACAAAAGTCCCACGAAAAAAAACTAACCTAACAAATCAATAATAAGCACAGGTAGCAAAGTATCTCAGTAGTCGGGAAAGAAACAATAATCGCTTCAAGGAGCAGTGAGACCAATTGCATACCCTCAAGCTGTAAGAACCACAATCTCAAAAGAAATTCATTAACAGCAATAAACCAAGGATTAGCCGAAATCAACTTAAGGATATTAATAACTTTTCTAAGAACCTCACCCGCAACACCAACAATTAAGTTACCTGAGGTAACTGCATTGCTAATCCTTATACTACAACCAATGGTATAATCTGGCAATGCCAAAGCAGCACATCACAACATCTACATCATCTCATTGACTATTCCCACTCATAACAGTCATAGGAGCAAATCATAATCATACAAGATTATCAATAAGCATACAAGATTATCTCATAATGTAAATCATCAATACAACATGTCAAAAGCATAAATGCAATGCTTGACCCATCCCATCCCTCATGCACCAGGTGTCAATTTAATAATTTAATTACCACGGACCTAAAGCCCGCTCTGATACCAACTGTAACATCCCAGCCAAACAATGGCCTAAAATGCTACCAACTTCTAGCCAAAATTAAAACTTCTAATAATTATTCTAAAAGATTCGACAAAGTCTTATCTATTCAATCATTAATAGCAAATCTAGATAAACAGAAACAATTCTATTTCCATAATAAAGAACGGAAGCGATATCAAATAGTTCTAATCATTATTACATTTAATCTGATGAATAATAAAATGAACCAATTAAACTAATTAGCCACTAAGATTATAATGACTGTCTTTATTTCTTATTGAAGGAATAGTGCACGTGCATCTGGTCTAGTCATTCATGTCCCCATGTATGTTGATCTCACATTGGTATCTAAAATAAACAAACAACAACAAGGGTGAGTCCAACGACTCGCAAGTATAAATCAGTAACAAAAGCAAGCATGAACATTAACGTCAAGTTAAACATGTTTCATATGAATTTCATGCTATGCAATATGATCAAAAGTCCATTCTCATCTCTCCGCATTATTTTACCGGTAATGCGGAGTGTGCATCCGTCAATGCACACCCATGCCTGTACCCTCGGGTACAGGGACCAATTGCCCACACTCCACAAGTGTGGGGACCTCGACGCTTGATCACAACATGACCAAGACTTCAACAATTCACAGCATGATGCATATATGTGAATGTATCAACAAGATAAACAGGCATTCAACATACTATGCATCAATTTAATCTCAAAAACGCTATAATGTAAACAGAACATAAATAGCATTATCAACTCATAACCTTACTAAAATTCACAAGTAAAGCATTCATAACTCAATCATCACTCATATCATCCAAATCATCAAATCACACAGATTAATCATAGCAAAGTTATACTTGCCTCAACCGCGAGACAACGAAGAACGAGTAGAAGGCGAAACCCCCGGAATCCGCTCTCCTCCTGAATAATTACTTAATAATTACTAACATAACAGTAACGGATTTCTAGATACAAAATACCAGCAACCCTAATTACCCCAACAATTTATCTCAATTAAATCCCCAACTCCCCTCGGCCAACTCTGCCCATCACAGACAGCCGATTTCAAAAATTCATAACTTCCAGTACGTAAATCCAAATTAAGCGTTCTCAGACTTTATCGAAAGATAATTAAATTATATAAATAAACCTAGTTGGGGAGCCTCTCTGATTCTGCCATTTTCTACCCGATCCAAACCCTTTTCTAAAGCATCAACAATCACGTCGGACTCTCTGGACAGCGCACTAAAACGATCATAACTTCCACCCAGAAACTTAGAATCCGGACTTCTTTATCTCTACGGAAAGCTAAGAAACTTATCTACAACTTTCCCAATTTTAAGAACTCCTGAATCGCCACAATTCCCATCGCACAAACCGATCTACTAAAATCTGTCCGAACTACCCGATCTGCGAGCAGCCGCACTAGAAAATTCATAACTTTCGCTACGGATCCAAATAACGTGTTCTAGTACTCCCTGGAAAGATAATCACGTCCTCTACAATATTCTAGAAGGGGTCCAGACTCTTGACGGATCTACCCCAAAACTGCCGACTAACAATTTCTGTCCCGGCAGTCCAGAAAACCGACGAATCTAACTCGATTAAAAACTCATCTAGGGGACTAACAGGGATTACCCTTGACGACACGACGAAGAACACGTCGATGAACACGACGACGAACACGATGAACTCGACAAACATGCCCGCGATCTCCTCCTCTCCTTCCTCCGGATCCACGCGGTGCGGCGGCGACGAAGACGACGGCGACCGGGGAGAGACGACGTCGAGGCAGCAGCGGCGCGGCACTCCGGCGACGACGCAATGCAAGCGGACGACGGCGCAGCGTGCACAACACAGCAGGCGGCCATGGCGGCGCTGGCGGCGGCGGCTTGCCACGGCGGCGGCGGCGGCGGCAGCTTGCACACGGCGGCGGGCGGCAGCGGCGGCAGGAGGCGCGGCGGGCTCCGGTGAGGGTGGCGGCGGCGGCAAAGCGCCGGCGACTAGCTGCGGCGAGGCACGGCGAGGCACTAGGGGTGGCGGCTGCATGGGGGAAGGGTGAGGGCTAGGTTAAGAGGTGGCCTCCCCCCTCTTGGGCCAAGGACTCCCTCTTGGGCTAAGGCCTAGGCCCAGGTTGTCTCGCATTTTCAGAAAACCCCTCAATACAAGCATTAAATTAAACTTTCTCCCCACGTCCTCCGCTTTAATTTAATTAAGTTATTTAATAAACATTCTGGGGCATTACATCTCCTCCTCCGCTTGATTTCTTTGCCACCAATGGAGGAGAATGGAGGAGAGGGGGTGGGCGCACATGGGGAGGAGATGGGGGAGTGGGCTGCATGGGGAGGAGGGTGCTGGTGCATGGGGGAGGGCGCAAGGGGAGTAGGTAGGGCGGCTAGGGTTGGGGGAAGAGGTGGGAGCCTCCCCCCTTTGGCCGAAATCCCAGCTGGGCCAAGGCCCAGGCCCAGGTTGCTAGGAAAATTCAGAAATCCCCCTTAAAACTTGTTATTTTATTCTTTTCTTTAAGGTCCTTCTCTCTAATTACACAATTATTTCTAGATAGACTTTTGAGATATTACATTCTACCCCCCTTAAACAGAATTCGACCCCGAATTCTTTCCGGGCTTGCACTGAGGATTAATCACAACTAAAAACTTGACCAAACTAACATGCATATGTTGTGATTATTATCGGATATTGCTGTCGCTTGCGAGACTCTAATTCCTATGTTGCCTCTCTCTCTGTCTGCTGTGACCAAAACACCTTGACATACTTTAAAATTTTATTCCTCCATGCTTGCACCCCGTGCATAGATTCTGGAAGATCTGAGCGGTATGCCAATATCCCAATCCGAACCATGATCGTGAGGGGTCCGACGTACTCTCAAGAGCACCTGACCCTCACTTCGAGCCCCAAATCCCTTCTCCTCACTTCAGCATAACTGTTCTGCCTGCTCTGGGCAGCCAACAGATTATGTCTCACCAAGGCCACTCATTTGGTTAACCTCCGAATCCTCGCAACTAACAAAAACGATTAAATATACCTCGGGTTATCATTCCCTTTAGTACCAACTCACACGACATGCACAACACATGTATCTCGTATTTCCACCCTCAATCGATCTCTTTACCTTAATAAGGAGCACCTCCTTTAACCACAGGCGCACAACCGTGCTCAAAGTAAACCAACTCTTTCACAGATAAAATTCAACCAAACATAAAGAATTCTCATTGCAACCACACATCTCCAACTCCCCACCGAAAGGGTCAAGCCAAAAGGAGAGAAAATGAGGATTCAACACGAAATCCTCTCCACATTCAAGTAGGTAGTTTGCAAATAAACAACATATAAGTCAAAAGAGAATCAATCCAACGCCAAACCCTTTTTTTTTAAAAAAAACGGAAAATCCACAAATACAAACATATGGTCATCTCAAACCACAAAAGTCTTTTGCTATCAACACATAGCTCAAACAGGAATCAAAGAGCATTTTACTACCCGAGAAAATTTTTTTTTCTAGGATTAAACTTTCTTTTGATCCACACGATTCCAAATCATCCACAATCTCTTCACTACAATTCTCTAAGGATAAACAATCATGGGATTCTCAGACCACACACTCGTTTATTACACCCAAAGGATATTATCATGGTTCATCACATTATTTAGAATCCAACCATTCCACTATTCTCACACAACGTCACTAGCCACTCAGGTCCTAGCATAGATCATCAAACCAAAATTTTTCCATCTCCAGGGTTCCTATTCATGTACTTCGACATAATTGATATAAAAACTCTCGAATTCGGTGACTAGAACCTTTCACAATCAACCATGCTCAAACATTAACAACTATATAAAAACATATTCTCAACCTGATTATCTATAGGAAGATTCTAACTCCTGGAGGGATACTCACTGAATCCAAGTCATACATGGCAATAATTTCAACAATTTCTACTATGCCAAAAAATCCTATAACAGTCCAACTTCTCCACAATTATAATCTCATTACTATACCATCATAATCCTCCTACTAACGCCCTACAAGTACCCAATCACGTTACTCCAATAAAATTGATCAAGATTCTCGTACTTCCAATAATTCTATTATTCCATCAAAATGAATGTAACACTCTTGAACCACAATTTACTATAGGACCTTCTAGTTGCAACAGTATAACTAATTAGCTCCAAAGTCAACAACTTCTTTAAATCAAATCCTCACCGAGAATTATTCGACAGAATCAATTTATCACTCCAAGAATCTCAAACAACTTGACACCCGCGATCTCACCCAAATCAACCAGCTGGCCACACCAACCAGTTGCCAAACATATCCTAAAAGGGCTTGCAACCCAAATCGGTTACCCCTCTCTTAGGAGAGATAAAAAGAAGTAAATCTCAGTACATGGGACAATGCTACCAATCGCAATAGACACCAGATCATGAGAAATAGCAATGATCTTAGAAAACAAAACATAAGATCACCGTTGAAGGCACACGCCCCTCAAGATAAGAAATATCCAATATCAACCAATAAGAATACAACATTGTCATTTTAAACTCAAGAAACTCTTATGCAGTGAAAATAAGAAATCAAGCACACCTATAGAACTTACACAACCTGACTCCATCCTCAAATACTTTTACCACAATCTTTCTTTTACCAAAGAGAACGACTTCCTTCGATTACAATATTACTTTATCAATTCCAACGAAAGAGATTTGAAGACCACGAGTCATAAATCTTTTAAGAACTAATAAAACTTTTCAACGCGTTAGTTTGCTCAAAACAATTTCCAGCTTCCACCTAAGTCATGAGGTCTAGAAGGTCGCGTACGCAAATCCCAAAATTTTTGATTTTAAGTATTATCATGGAAGTTATCAATTTCTTTTTAATATTGAACATTCGGCATTTTCATCAACCCACATACTGACAATCATACTAACATCAAAGTAGTACACTCCTAACAAGAATCATCATATTCTCATATCCCTTTATAACTTTTCCAAAAGGAACATATTAATTCACTTCATCATGTTTCTATTATCTAAACAAGACTGCAATTACTTGATCTAGGAAAAGCCTAGTGCACAAGCCACCATATTAGAACAAAGCTATTAAACAAGATGATACTAGAACAAGGCATTCTTGCAGATCATGCTAGTATAAATCCCTCATTAAGTTTCATATATTCAATTCTTTTGATGCTCAACTCTAATTTAGCTCAAATTGATTATACTCTAGTCATTACTAGCAATGGTTGATTGTTATTTTATCATAACAACATTCAGGATCCAACTCCGTTTTATCACCACAAAACAATCATGAGCATAGATTTAATATCCCACCTCACGTTCGGAAAATAGAACGAAATAACTTTAAACTTCAATAATACCAGCTTTGTAAGGAAAAATTCTACAAGTCAATACATCAATCTTCATCTTTTTTTATTATACATATTTCAACAATTTAACATGGTGAAAGATAGATGAATCTAGCAATTGAACAAGCTCATACATTATCTAAATAAATGACAGATTAAAGGTTAATATTACCAAGATAATATTCCAACACCTCCTTCTTAATAATTCCAAACAGTTAGATTAATCACTAAAGATAAACATAATTCAATTTATCCAACATGATAGAAATTTAATCAATCATAATAATCATTGTAATTCTTTTGCACCCTCCTCAATAACTACATGGGTTCCAATCATGTATAGGCAATTTCTTAATCACAGTTCTTTAATAAACTATCAAAATAAATATTAAAATTAATCAACTACACTTCCAAGGATGCTAGTTGGAATTAACTATGCACCACGCTAACTTCTCAACCTTGACAATTCATACCTTACGAATTAGTTTATATGATTACCACCTTCCACTTAAGCATAGCAAAACGCTATAAAGGGTTTTAACACTCTCTCTCTGAAAGGAGAGGAATTAAACTTCAACGCACGAAATAATCCAAAGAAATTCATTGATCCAAAACTTTCCTATGTTAGAAAATCTACAACATAAAACTTTCGTTAATAAAAATACCAAGCGAACAAATAAGACATGACACAATTCCCACGAAGGGACCAAACTTGCAAATCATCAATGTTCCCAGATAGCAAAAGCGTCTCAATAGTTTGAAATGCAATAATTGCATCATAGAACATGTAGAGACCAAATGAAACCCTCAACTGAAATGAATCACGACACCAAGATAATTCATCCTCCTCAACAGGATGAGAATTGGCTAAATTCAACTCAAGGAATAGAGAAACTTTTCTAGAGAACTTATTCCTAACCTTTGAAATTAGTTTACCCAAGGAAAGACCCCTCACCAAATGAATATCACAGAGAGTGCTATAACGTGGCCATACCTACAGCCGCACCGCGATCTCTGTCTCTCAACTTAACTATCCACACACTAAACAGTCATGTAGTCAAATCATAAGCACCCAAAGATCACCTCATAATATGTACAAAGTCAAATATTAGGTACATATTCAACTATGATAATCGACGGAAACGTAGATGCAATGCAAACCCCATTCCCACCTACAGTGCTTAGTGTGTCAAAATAAAATTTCATTAACCACGGACCTACAACCCGCTCTGATACCAACTGTAACACCCCAGCCAAACAATGGCCTAGAATGCTACCAAACTAACAACATAATAAAACTAAGCTAAGGCATTCTATAAAATCTCGGCAGAGCCTCCTTTGTTTATTGATAAAATGAAGTTCTAACAAGTATTATCAAAAGGTACGAATAACCGCAAGCAAAGTAATTTTGTTACTAAGCAGAAACATCTATAAAACTTAAGTAAAGCGTAGAAGCAATATAAAGAAGTTCTAATCCATTATTACATCTTAATCCGAAGGTCTTAATCAAATACCACTTGAACTATTCAACAAATAATAATTAGTGTTCTCTATCTTCTCCATGGTGAATATTTCGTGCAAGTGCAACAATACTAATCCCTCTTTATTCCCATGCATGCTGATCTCGTGAAGGTACCTAAAATAAACAAACAAACAACAACAAAAACAACAGCAAAAGTGAGTCCAATGACTCAGCAAGTATGATAAGATAATAACAAGAACAACAATGAACATCATCTCACAAATTTATCCATCAATCATATAACGAACCATGCTATGCAATATAATCAAAAATCTCTTTATCTCTTCTCTTTCGCATTTTACCGGTAATGCGGAGTGTGCATCCGTCAATGCACACCCTACCATCATGTACAGGGACCAATTGCCCATACTCCACAAGTATGGGGAACTTAGCCCGTCCTGACATCAACATGACGGGGACCTCGACGCTTGGTCATCTCGTGACCAAGATTTCAATATATCGGCATGATGCATATATGTGAATGTCTCAATAAATAAAAAACTTGCATTCACCATGTCTATGCATCATAGATTCTCATAAATAACTTCAATTGCAAACTACCATAAACAGTACCAACATATCATTATCATAATCAAGATCACAAACACCCATAATATCGATCAAACATCCACAAACCATCATTCATCAACAATCACACTATAAAATTTCAACCATCATTATACTTGCCTTAACCGCGAGAAAACGGAGGATGAGTAGAAGGTGCAGCCCCTAGAACCCATCCTCCTCCTGAAAAATAATTATAATGTTTTCTAAGACAATAGAAACATGTCTATGGATAAAATAAAAACACCCTTAAACTAACCCAACATATTTAACTTGACCCAACTCAAATCTTCTCTCGGCCAACCCCTGCCTTCTACAGACAGTCACCTTGAAAATTTCATAACTTTTGATACAAAGGTCAAAATGAGGCGTTCTCAGATTCTCTTGAAATATAATTAAATTATCTAACTAAACCTATTTGGGGAGCCTTCCAGATTCGGCCATCTTCTACCCTATCCAACCAGTTTTCCTCAATCTGTATTTGTCTCTGGACAGCGCACTAAAAACGCCGTAACTTCCACCCCGAAAGTCAGAATTTGGACTTCTTGACCTTTCTGGAAAGCTAAGAAAATTATCTACAACTTTCCTCATATGAAGATCCTCTGATTCTCCCGTTTACGAATTTCTAAAATCGATCTACCGAAACCCGTCGGGAAACCCTCCGAGATGCAAAACAGTCAACTTATAAAAATCATAACTTTTGCTACACAAGTCCGAATGACGCGTTCTAGGACCTCATGGAAAGATAATTTCGTCCTCTACAATTGCCTAGGACAGGTCCAGATCGAATCCCCACGGATCTAACCCAAAGAAGCCGTCAAACACATTCTGTCCTAGCAGTCCAGACTTACGAAATTGCTATCAAAATCACAGAATAATATTCTAATGGGAAACAAGGATTACCCCTTGACGAAAGGATGAAGAACACGAAGAATTCCCCACGAATTCCTCCTGTTCTCTTTCTCCTCCTTTTCTCTTCTTAATCTTCCCTTTCTCCGGATCCGGTTGCTCTCCTCCCTTCGCTTGATTTCTTTGCCACCAATGGAGGAGAATGGAGGAGAGGGGGGAGTGGGCGCACAAGGGGGAGGAGATGGGGAGTGGGCTGCATGGGGAGGAGGGAGGCGGCTGCATGGGGGGGAGGCGCAAGGGAGTAGGTAGGGCGGCTAGGGTTGGGGGAGGTGGGAGCCTCCCCCCTTTGGCCGAAATCCCAGCTGGGCCAAGGCTCAGGCCCAGGTTGCTAGGAAAATTCAGAAATCCCCCTTAAAACTTGTTATTTTATTCTTTTCTTTAAGGTCCTTCTCTGTAATTACACAATTATTTCTAGATAGACTTTTAAGATATTACACGTAACATCCAATTATTAGCAACCGGTACAGCACGATGATCACGAGTTAGTTTAATGCAATTCATTTTCTTAAGATGTTCTCCTTCCCGTATATTAAGCTCATCTAGCAACGTAGATAACAGCGTAAAAACAGAGATAATAATTAAGTAGCATATCACAGAGGCGGAATATATACTTCTTGATTCTGATATAGCGCGGCAGGTCAACTCTAATTGATCTATATGATATCTTCACACATGCTAACTTAGATGTTGGACGTGTTTAATTAGTTGACCAAGATTTTTTTTGGAAAATCCTTTCATTCATATTAATAACTCAATGAATTTACTAACTTTTACATTGAAGATTGGAGACGAATACACATCATTATCAAGTTTTTGGGTTGACGAACGTACTGGACTTCTTTATTTTTCTCGCTATCGACTCTGTATCTTACAACAGTGTCTTGATTACCATCTTACAACAGTGTCTTGATTACCGACAAACACAACAATGAAAGTAGATTGTTTTTAGATCGGACCTTAGCCGTATACTAGATTGTTTTTAGATCGGACCTTAGCCGTATACTTAGGTCCAACTAGGTTTACCCTCCGAGTTTCAGGTTTAAACGGACTGAACACAACTAAGTCCACGAGCTGTCGTATGCAAGCCCTCTGGGTTCTGATACCAATGTTTAGATTGGGACCCTAGCCGCTTGCCTAGATCCAACTCGATTTACTCCCTGGACCACAGGTCAAAACAAGCTGAACACAACTAAACATACGTGTTGTCGGATGCAAGCCTTATAGTTGTTGTCTTATAAGTGGTATTGGGCCTCCTCCCCAAAATGCTAATCTAATAGGTGAGGTATCCCTTATATTTATAAGTTATGCTATTTTTCTTCCCACAATCGATGTGTGACTATTCTCAATATTCTTCCCTCACACATCGGCTATACACTTCTGCAAGCATGAAGTCTAAGTAGATGTTAGGCGTCTGGACTCTGATACTAATTTTTAGATCAAGCCCTAGCCGCATGGCTAGGTCCAACTTGGTTTACTTTTTGGGCCCTAGGTCCAAACGGACTGAACACAACTAAACCCATGAGCTGCCGCATGTATGCCCTAAAACAACAGTCTTATAAGTGGTATTGGGTTTTCTCCCCCCTAAAAGAATAGTCTAATAGATGAGGTCTCCCTTACACTTATAAGTTATGCTTTTTTCTTTCCACAATCAATGTGGGACTATTCTTAATATTCTCCCCTCACACATCGGCTATGCACTTCTGCAAGTATGAAGTCTAAGGAGATGTTAGGTGCTTAGGTTTTGATACCAATTGTTGGATCAGACCTTAGCCGCATGCGTAGATCCAACCGAGTTTACTCCTCAGGCCTCATATCCAAATAGGCTGAATACAGCTAATCCCACAGGTTGCCGCATGCAAGCCCTAAGGCAACATCCTTATAAATGGTATTGGGTTTTCTCCCCCAAAAGACTAATCCAATGGGTGAGGTCTCCCTCATATTTATAAGTTGTGTTTTTTTTCCATCCCACAATCAATGTGGGACTATTCCGAACATTCATTGGCTATACACTTCCGCAATCATGAAGTCCAAGGAGATGTTAAGCACTTGGACTGTAATACCAATTGTTAGATCGAACCTTGGCTGCATGCCTCGGTCCAACCGGGTTTACTCTCTGTGCCCCATGTCCAAACGGGCTGAACACAACTAAGCCCACGGGCTACCGTATGTAAGCCTTATAGCAACAATTTTATAAGTGGTATTAGATATTTTTCCTTCAAAAGACTTTCCAATGGGTGAGGTCTCTCTCACTTTTTCCTTTCTACAATTGATGTGGAACTATTCTCAACATTCTTCCCCTCACACATCAGCTATACACTTCTGCAAGCATACAATCTAAGAAGATGTTAGGCATCTGGGCTCTAATACCAATTGTTAGATCGGACCTTGGACGTATAACTTGGTCCAACCGAGTTTACTCTCTGGGCCCCAGGTTCAAACGGGCTGAGCACAACTAAGCCTATGAGTTATCGCATGTAAGCCCTAAAGCAACAACTTTATAAGTGGTATTGGACCTTCTCTCCTAAAAGACTAGTCCAATAAGTAAGATCTCCTACATACTTATAAGTTGTAATAAGTAAGATCGCCCACATACTTATAAGTTGTGCTTTTTTATTTCCTACAATCAATGTGGGACTATTACCAATATTTTGTATCAGAGCCACGGTCCGATCTAACAATTGGTATCAGAGCCTAGACACCTAACATCTTCTTAGACTTTATGCTTGCAGAAGTGCATAACCGATGTGTGAGGATGAGAATGTTGAGAATTGTCTCACATTGATTGTGAGGAGAAAAATACAACTTATAAGTGTGAGAGAGCTCACTCATTAGACTAGTCTTTTGGAAGAGAAGACCCAATACCAGTTACGAGGCTGTTGCTATAAGGTTTGCATACGGTAGCCCGTGGGTTTATTTATATTCAGCCTGTTTGGACTTGAATCCCAAAAAATAAACCTAATTGGACCTAGGCATGCAGATAGGGTTCGATCCTATAGAATGTCGATGATTTCCATTGATGTGTATGACCTACGTCTCGGTAGCGGTATTGTTCATCGAAAGAAGATTAGAGGTGATTTATTTGCATCCGTCTCAACCCTGTGTCGATTTCTAGCGTAGGTGCTGTACCACACTAGCACAATATACAGCTCAGAATGTCAGCTCTACCATTCTCTATGAATTTAAACCATCTTTCAACAATAATTTCCCTAACTATTTCTCTATAAAGAAATTATTCAATAATAAACATGATTGGTGACAAGGGCAAGAATAAATATAGCACAGATATAAACATGGAACCTTGCCTCTAAGCAACCTAAGTCAAATAACAATAACCAAGGTAACTCAAATAATTCAACCTTGTCAAAAAAATAGTGGAGACTAATCATGTTCCACACAACTACCATTATACTCTAAATAATGAATTAACTAAATTCCACATAAACAAGCTAAATCACTAGGATTGAATAAGGATGGCTAGAAGTGATCATTAAATCAATGGCAATGCATGTGATGTGCATGTGCTACTCCCATCCCATACATGTCGTTATCATCGGTCATCTAAAACAATAATAAAGCAAGGATAAGTCTGAAAGACCTAGCAAATAATATAGTAAAACAATAAACATTAACATAACAATATGCATCAGCATATCGTCATCGACATTTCTCATCATCATTCTTTTCTTTCATTGGTGCAACACAAATCTACACTACATGCTCATTTACTCATCACATTGCCTATATCGGTATGGCTGAGTGAACACCTATCTATGTTCACCTTGTCGTAAGTCCGTTCTCTTTTGCACAGAGATCTCTCTACTCCGTAGAGGCCTATCAAAGTAGGTCTTAGATTCCCAGACAAACTAAGTCACAGAGGCCCACACAAATAACCCCTTTTCATCATGAATGAGAAACAAGAATTGGCCCCATTCAATTTGGTTACGGCTGATGACTTTTAACTGAAATGACGTTGTAGCAGTTGTTAAATTTTGGCTAAACTAGTCAATTAAAGGAAAATAAATAAAAATAAAAATCTATTATATCTTCACAAACAATGCAAATGAAAAAAGAAAAAAAACTAGCATTAAGAAGCCAATATGTTCAAAATTAGAAGTCCGAAACTAAAACTAGCACTAAGAAGCCAATATGTTCAAAATTAGAAGCCCGAAACTAAAACCTGTTTGGAACGGAACGCCTCCACTGGTGCTTAAGAACAGGAATCAGAAATAGAATACCATCAACGGTCATCAATGATAAAAGCATCTTCTTAAGCCAAAAGCTATTTGGAAGCCTCCATTGCTACTTAAGAATAGGAATTAGAAACAGAATATCGTCAGTGGTCATCAATGATAAAAGCATCTCCTTTGCAGCATGCATTGGTTTGGTTTATCAATTATCATTACAACAAAAACTGTAGGATCGATGATAGCAATCAGAGGGGGTGAATGATTGCAGTGCCTAGCGGAAGCTTTTCTCAAAATAAAATAAAATAAAAACAGCAAGGAATATATATATATATATTCGTGTGACTGTAGCAACTAATAAAAAAACATAACCAAAAACTAATTGCTCTTAGCTAACCGTATGGAATAACTAGCCATGTGAAACAACTAATCAAGAGAGACAAGGATTAGAAAATACTAAACTCACTGCATGCATTTGTGTTGACGCTGCATGCATTAGGAAAGCACGAAATGGCTGGCTGGTTGACGAAACTTCCCTGGAGCAATAAGCGACTAGGCGCGTTGCGATAAGATTTGATTTGGCGACGTGCAGCGATGGAAACAGATGGCGCACGGCGGCTCTTTCACGCAATGCGACCAACGATCGTCTTTCTGATCAATATGAGCCGGCCGTCGCCTCACGTCTTTGCTGGATACGCACCTATGAACGAGAAGAGACGCTGCACGAGATCAAACGAGGACGACGCAAAGCCAGTCGATACACGCAGCCACTGTATTGATCTGCTAGACAATCAACGCATAAAGGTCTACTCCCTCCATCCAAAGCCACGCCTTTTCTCGGCCAACAACCCCCTCAAAAACGGCGTCGCAATTACAGATCCTCTACAGCCGTCGCACACGACCTTTTATATATCTATACATCCCTACTCCGAAACCTATTCGATCTCTACGCAAAGCCCTAATACAACTAGTTCAACTGGACCTAGGTGTTTTTATCTCAATTTGGCTTTTGGCCCACTAATTTCCAAGGGACCCAAAACCCTTCCTAACACGAGTTTTTCACACTCCCGACTTTTCTAACGCGTCATGTGTCGAAGCCTACAGGACCGTACCTCCCGTAGCTTCTCCACATATTATCCACCACGTGTCGTAGCCTCTTGACCGCACCTCCGTAGCTTCAACACGTATCATCCATCTCTGATCTCCATGCGCCCCAAACATGAGCCCGACCATCTCACATGACATCCTCAACCGTCTGAACCTCAGATCTCCCTATCCTAGTCCCGGTCCTCCTCGTCACCGACCATGATCGCCTTCATGCTCAACCTGCACATGCAAAGACCAAAAAAACATTCTTCCGGCACAAGTTCATGCCAACTTGACCAACATCAGTCCATACACACACACGCCAACACACCTCGCATAACATCGATAAACAATATTATCAAATATTGTCTAACAATCTCCCCCTTGATGAATACATTGACAACATCTCAAGATTGCATGATAAATTAGCTCCAAACAGATATAAGTGAAGCCGAAAAAATATTTTAAGCCACAAGTTTTAAATCTCTCCCCCTCAATACAAGAGGTGAAGTTTTAGCAAATTTATCCAATATTTCATAAAGCACACCAAATCTCTCCCCCTTTGGCAATGTAATCATCAAGAAAATTTAAAGAAAGAATAATTCTAAGAAGGAGCAATGATAATAAAAATCAAGAAGCTTTGTAGATTATCCTAGTCACTTTGAATTGATTTAATAATTTAACCAAGCCATATTTTTTTGGAGTAGAGCTATCTAGATCATATAAAGTCATATATCATATAGCAATATCAAAACAAAGTTTTCAATATGATTAAACAATTTATATCAATGATAGACATCTCAACAATGACCAAACCCATTATAGAGAGCACAATGAGATATCATAACAAAAAGTCAAAGCCTATAAGTGAAGCAAATCTTTAATCTAGACGAGCTAGCAGTCTCAAATAACAACCTATTGCTCCACATTCAATTCTTAAGAATGTGGCATGCTTGTAGCATACTTCTTTTCATGATAGTCTACTTCTTGTAAATGGTGGCATACTTGAAGCATACTTCTTTTCATCTTGTGCACTTTTTGTGCCTTTTTTTGTATACCATGGCATGCTTGAAGAAAACATCTTTTCAATTATCTCTTTCTCATCATTTGTTTATAACATACCAAATTGAGTGATCATAAAAAGATTGCAATATGAAATATGCGAGCCTCATAGCCAAGATTTAAAATAAGACTCACATTTAAGCTAAGCCTTTTTGATGAACATCATAAAGTACTATCTATAATTAAACTAGTTAAAGTATTCCGCCATGTCATATTTTAGTTCAAGCATAGCAAATTAATTTTAACTAGCCATGATCAAAGCTACACATCATATGAGTAAATATGATAAAGGGAGCTCTACAACTCAAATAATTTAAATGGTTTGGACTTGTTGATTTATTTGACAGGTATAGGTATAATAAACAAAGCTCCTGAAATTTTTAAACAACAAGCTCCCCCTCAGGATAATCCCATAAGATGTAACACACCCAACTCACTACGCACATGAGCAAAGCGAGAAATATCAACTGACTTAGTGAGATTATCAGCCATCTGAAAATCAGACTCAACAAAGTGTAAGACTACATGGTCTCTCAAAAAGTGGAATCTCTTGGAAGCTATCAAAGGAGTGAAGAATCATCAAATATTCCAATCAAGCAATGCTGTAAAAGACCGGAACTCAATGTGGCTCATGTTCTCCATCGTTGTCAACTGTTCTTACATCACAGGAAACATCGGTCTCACAGTGCTGGGGTTAGTGAAATAAGATTTAGGAATCCAGTACCGAGACACACGATGAACAGGAGCAACAAAGCTAAAATCAGGTGCATGTGGATGATCAGAATGCTGAAAAGAACGTGAATTATCTGTAGTAACTTCCAATCTAGCATGTGAAGAAGATTTATAGTCATCATAAAAGTTCTCTAAACACATAGCTTTTGCATTTGTTCTAGGAACAAAAGAGATTGTATGTTTTTGTCTTAAAGCATTCAACCTTTCCTTCCTTTCTTTCTTAGCCCGCCTAAAAGAAAATTCATGCAAGTGTCCATCTCTTCCACAGTAGGTGCAATGAAATTTAACATAACCATAATTCTTTTGAGATGATGAGTTAGCACCTACATTATTATTCGATGAACTTTGCACGAAGCCAGCAGATTTAAACACAGTTTGTTTTGGTTCAGATTTATTTCAATCTTTCAATGTTCAAGAAACTTAACAACCTTAGGAGGATTATTCTTGGTATACTCAAGAAAATTAAATCCTAGACGATGATTTTTCACACTTGTTTTTGACTTGTCTAGAATCATATTCAAATTTTTCTTGCCAAAAGAAAATCTCTCTAAAGTGTATTTTAGGTACTCATTCTCTTTAGCTAGAGTGGGACAAGTTATGTATTTAACAGGTTCATTCACAAAATTTTTATAAGCACTAGACTGAGCCAATATTTTTTTTCAGCAAAATCATTGAGTTGTCTAGTCAAAGCTTCAATTTCAATATTTAACTTAGGACAATTTGAGCAAGACATGTTCTCATGACAAAGCATTTGTTGAATAGATTCCTGAGATGAATTAAGTCTAGCTTCTAACAATTTACAATTAGAGCAAGCTTTAGATTGAACATTTGAAATACTTGACTCTAAACATGTAGAAGAGCTAAACTTGAGCTTTTCAATTTCATCATTAGCACATTTGAACTTTTCATCACAAGAGTCATGTGCTAATCTTAATTCATCAAATTTAGCATTTACATCTCTAAGTTGATCAATGTTTAAAGCATTAAGTGACCTAGCATTTTCTAACTCAGAATGTAAAATTTGACAAGACTCACAAGATTCATCATCAGGAATTAAAACTCTAAGTCTTGCAATTTCAGAATTTAGAGATTCAATCAAAGTATTGTATTTCTTAATCTTTTTATCTTTCTTTTCTAGCAAAGTACCAAGTTTAGCAACAGCTTTAGCTAAATCATCATAAGAAGGTCTACCTCATTGTAGTTGTCGCTGTCAAGATCATCATTGTCGGTGGAGCTTTTGCTACTTGCCATTAGACACAACCCAATTAAATCTTTCTTGCCTTGGGAGTATCATCCTCGCTGTCCGTGTCCACATCACTCAAATTAATTTGCCTAAGAGCTGAAAGAACACGATGCACCACCTTGTGATTCATATAGCCCTTCTTTTTATTCTTCATCTTTTCTTTCTCCATCTCTTCTCTTGCAAAACTTGCTAGAAACTTTGGACATTTGAGACGAATATGATTGAGATCACCACACTCATAGCACCTTTGAGGACCAAAATTTTCTCTCTTTCTTGATCTCACATTCTGCAAAGCTCTTGTGAAACGTGTAAAGAGGAGTGCCAAATCATCTTCCTGGAGTTGCTCTAGTTGTTCATCGGTTAGTGAAGACAAAGAAGACAAAGCATAGCTAGTAGAAGAATTACCACCATTAGACTTGCTAGATTGTGAAGCTAAAGCAATTGATTTATTACCATTATTTTTCTAGCAAAACATCTAATTCATGAGTTTTCAATTTAGAATAAAGTACATCTAGTGTAAGTGTACTTATGACAGTAGATTCTCTAATGGATGTAACCTTCATCTCCCATATAGACATATCTAATGCTCCAAGTAATTGACGTGCATTTTCAGCATCAGTATAAGTAACATTAATAGCACGTAGGTTACTAAGAATTTTATTAAAGCGGGCAAAGAGATCATCTATTGATTCACCAGGTTTCATCTCAAAACGCATGTAATCCTTTTTGTACATATCTTGACGTACCTCGTTAATAGTAGATGAACCCTCATGATAATCACATAGTGCTTTCCATACCTCATATGTAGATTTAAGATGCACAACATGATCAAAATCACTCCTTCCTAGTCCTTGAATTATCAGGTTCCTTGTCTTGCTATTTGCCTCCACTTGTGCTATATTTGCTTGACAGACCATGATGCGGATACGCACATGCTTAGCACTTTTCAGGTGAATACATTATTTAATCGGGAAGAAGTATTGAGCCGCATTAAATATTGTCAGGTGAATTTATTTCTTAAGGAGTTTCTTTTAATTGATGATGAACTTGGAATACTACATCATGCTATTATTTTATGTATTCTTAGGTATGATTCATGTGAAGACTTGGGAGAGCAAAAGAGAGGAGCATAAGGACTAAAACTACAAGTTTTGGATAAGATTTGCAAGCTAAATTCGGATCTCCCACGTGCTCAATCCAATTCAAACTCGGATTCAACTCAGAATTCAATTCGGATTCGGTTCGGGACAGCCTGATAGGCAGTTACTAAAAAGGCCATAACTTTCACAAACGGAGTCGGATTCAGGTGTTCTTGTACTCGTTGGAAAGATAATTTCAAGGGCTACGCAATGGATCTAGCCACACTTTCAAATTCATCATGGATTAAAATTTATGAACGAAACATTGTGATGGATTAATTTTATGTTTTTCCTTTTGTGTGAGTTTGTTTCCAAATACATGTAGGGATGAGTTGGAGTTGATTTCGGACCTCTTGGCCAGCCATGAGGTGGAGAGGGAACTATATATTGAGGGTTAGATCCCCATTGTAAGGAGACCACGTTTGAGAATAATGATCTACTAAAGTTTGTTCGAGTTAGCATTGCTACCGAAGTTCCATGGGGAATTAGGAGTGATTTTCTCCAATCAAGATCGTTTAGCCTTTCCGTTAGGAATTGGGTGCACGATAGATCTTCGCTTGGTGGTCGGCGAAATCAACACGAGTGTGTTTTGGCGGATTAAAGAGTGTTTGTCCCTTGCATTGGCATTGGAGGATCATTACGATTCATCAAGACTCCCGTGAGTATCCATCCTACGTCGAGAAGATCGGGCGACCCGTATCATCTTGGTATCGAGCGGTTTACTCGGTAGGATCTTATCCCTTTAAATTTCAGTTTATTACTTACTGTCCTATAGTCCATGAACGAAAAACACACAAAACAAATCCAAACCCTAGTTTCGCATCTGCTATTTTCGTGAGTTTTATTATGTCTTGATCCATTAAAAATTTTGTTTACGTGCTGATCGTTCGTGTTTATTTGCGTAGCTTAATCTTTGTGTCCAATCCAAAATTAAAAAATCCGATCGCTACGATGCGTGAGCGAAGACAAGACTTGTGAGCAGTCTTTCTCTGATGCCACGCGAAAAAATATGGCTTTTTTTTCGTTCATCATTGATACTAGTCTTTGATAATTGCATTAAGGGCTGTTCTTGATTTTAATTTACACCTGCTGAAATTTTATTCTTCTGTGGAAGGGAAAGCTAAACCTTAGTGCCAACTACAAGTTAAAAAAAAAGTAAGAAGGAAATAAAGAAAGAAAGAATGCAGCCGACAAAAAAAAAGGGAAAGTGAGCATTGGCCAAATTGGGGTTAGCTAATTCTAATATATAATTTCAGCTTGTATATTTAATTCCTTTGAGCAATCTTGTGCCCGTACATTCATATCATTGCAATTGGCTAGTGTCTCTCCTAGTACTTGGTGCAAAACGAGCTATCTAATCTTTAATTTCAGATTGCCTCTAGTTAGCTCATTCCTTTGTTTGCATTGAGTCTCATTGATCTTTGCGTGTGCGTTCATATATTTCACTTAAATCTTTTGGATCAGCACATAGGCAGTACTTTCTACCTTGGATTATTACTTAATTTTACAACATCGAGAAATCAGATCGTGTAGGATAAATATTTCCTAACCAAGCTCCACAAAATATCCTTTGCCGTGCAATTGTGGGTCACTTTTAAATCCGCTTGATCATCACTTGTTATTATAGCCAGCACCAAGTGTAAGTTTCTTTTGGCCTCAATTCACTTCGGAAAGGTGAGAACTTTACTTGTGAGAGAAAAGAGTGAGATCGAGTGATTTATACTAATCATCCATATACCTTGTTATTGCTTTGTGTTGTCTTTGCACAATCTAACCATGTCAGGTGGAGAAGACAACTATGGTGATGAGAATGAAGTTAATCTTAATGCCCGGTGACTCGCTTTAAACATCAGGCATTGAGAAGTACATTGCAACAAGAGCTCTAATCAGGCGCCACTGCTAAGCACGTACAACTTAAGCCGGATATGCAGGATTTTCATATTGAATTCAATCAACAAATGAAGGTGTTACACAAAAACATCGTGAATGATATTGTGCAAGCACGTCGTCCACAACAACAAAAAGATAGCTTTGTTCCTTTCTATGGCAGTGATGATCCAGAGGAGTATCTTGAGTGGAAATGGCAAATGGAGAAAGTGTTTAGATTTCAGAAACTTTCCAAAGACCAAGAGGTGATGCGTGCCACAAGGGAGTTTGAAGACTATGCTTATAGTTAGTGGCAACAACTAATTGGAAAACAACTCATTAAATCTTGGTTAGATTTGAAGGCGTTTAAGAGAAGCGAATTTGTGCCATCCTATTATGTGCAGGAATTGCTTCACCATCTGGAGAATATCACACAAGGGAGTAATACTGTCCAAGATTACTATTTTGAATTGCAAGATGCGATGCGTCGTGCCGGTGTCACTAGTCCATCAAGGGAGAAGGCATACTTTAGGGCCCCAGATTTTATTATCTGGAATCCTTTGTGATTTAATGCACTATTCCCTGGATCAGTAGATAGTGCTCACAGTTACAGAAAATGAATATCAAATACATACCATGCGGAAGCATAAATAAAATAGTAAACTTACACATGGGCCGATTAGGTCGAAATCAGAAAATTGCAGCAGCGGAAAACGAAGCACACCGGGTGAACCTCAGGACACGCCCACAGGCAGCCAACTGGAGGATCGCGACCTAGCCTTTGACGTCTTCATCTTCTTTACCATCAAGGCTAGAATATTGCCGATGCGTACCGATCCAATTCCTGATTCTGAATTTGTTATGAGAGCGAGTGTGAGCACACTAACCACCGTGCTCCGCGAGCCAATACACAGAATGCAATTAAATAGTATGCATGGCTAATCAAAGGAGAGGCTCGGGTTGTTTTATTTGCCAGAAATTACTCTTAACATTATTTTTATTATTTAATCATGGTGTTACTAATGTTGTCTAAAACTCCAAACCGTGAGTGCCATCATTTGATCAATCCACTGATTGTACACTTTCCATTTTGCACACACCATTTCATTGATCTAGCCATGGGTGTTTGATTCTCACATAATCCTAGCTTCCCCATAAATTTATTCCTCCAATCTCAATTTCACCAGAACCGTATAATCCCGATCTCAGATCCACCAGTTGCCAACTTGTTAACTGCACAACTCATTTAAAATCCACTACCTTTACTTGTGACCCACCGATCGATTGATTTCTATTGCATCATCCAAAATATTCAATAATCGAGTCGAAATTACCAATTCCGTACATGAGTCTGAACATCCACCACCAATTCATAAGTCCAATCTTAGGCTCATTCTTCAACAATTTAATTAGCTCCTCTTTCTAATGAAAATCTAGTGTCCTTTATTTTGTATCCACCGATATCTGTTGTGTCATAAATTCCTAATGATCCAATCTTGTGATTGCTATTCATCAATTCTCCACCTCGTAATTCCTAATAATCCTCTAACATAATTACGTTGTATTCCGCCCAAAATCATTCGTATTAGGACTTCCTAACGATCCAATCGTTTCGGTCATTGATCCCCAAAACCATAAATTGGCTCCACCAATAATCCACCTTATTTTACATGGTCTATCTCTAATTAATTTACTAGTGCACCTCCACCATAAATATCAATGATCAAGATTATATTCCAGGAATTATTATCATTCCTCCGATCTGTCCGAACATTCAGTTCATCCTTCTAGTATTTTGATCAACCCCTTTTAATCCCATTATTACTAACATCTCTCAAGTATATTAGTGTCGTAATCCAACAATTTCTTTTGCACTCTCTATGTAAGGCCCCAGAATGTTTATTAAATTTCTTAATTAAATTAAAGCAAGGGACGTGGGGAGAAAGATTAAATTTAATAGTGTTTTGAGGGGTTTTCTGAAAAAGTAAACAAACCTGGACCTAGGCCTTGGCCCAAGAGGGAGTTCTTGGCCCAGGAGGGGGGGAGGCCACCTCTTAACCTAGCCCCATCCCTCCGCCCATGCAGCCGCCGCCCCCAATTCCCTTGCCACGCCCTGCCGCAGTGTATACATCCTATGGTTGCAGTTGTGTTACTTATTTTGTGCAAAACAATGCGAATAACACAACAATTGATTCATACATATACCATGCATATGTGTTGTTCTTTTTATCTACTACGCCTTCAGATGTTCTTGATATGCTAAGCAAAAGAAGTGTTGATGACAAATATATATACCATGCATATACGTTGTATTCTTTGCTTAGTACAATTTCAGGCTACCAAAAGCCGAGGACGGCTTTTCTTGAAGAAGGGGAGGATGATGCGGACACGCACAAGCTTAGCATTTTTCAGTCAAATACATTATTTCACTGGAAAGAAGTATTGAGCCGCATTAAATATTATCAGGTGAATTTGTTCCTTAAGGAGTTTCATTTAATTGATGATGAATTTGGAATACTACATCATGCTATTATTTTATGTATTCTTAGGTATGATTCATGTGAAGATTTGGGAGAGCAAAAGGGAGGAGCACAAGGACACAAACTACAAGATTTGGATAAGATTTTCAAGCCAAATTCGGACCTCCACGTGCTCAATCCAATTCAAACTCGGATTCAACTCAGAATTCAATTCGGATTCGGTTCGGGACAGCATGACAGGCAGTTACTAAAAAGGCCATAACTTTCACAAACAGAGTCCGATTCAGGTGTTCTTGTACTCGTTGGAAAGATAATTTCAAGGGCTACGCAATGGATCTGACCTCACCTCCAAATTCATCATGGATTAAAAGTTATGACCAAAACAATATGACGGTTTAATTTTAGGTTTTTCCTTTTGTGTGAGTTTGTTTCCAAATACATGTAGGAATAAGTTGGAGTTGGTTTAGGACCTCTTGGCCAGCCATGAGGTGGACATGGTACTATATATTGAGGTTAGACCCCATTGTAAGACCAAGTTTGAGAATAATGAATCTACTAAAGTTTGTTCGAGTTAGCATTGCTACCGGGTTACATAGGGAATTAGGGTGATTTTCTTCAATCAAGATCGTTCATCCTTTCCGTTGGGAATTGGGTGCACGATAGATCTTCGCTTGGTGGTCGTGAAATCAACACGAGTGTGTTTTGGCGGATTAAAGAGTGTTCGTCCTTGCATTGGCATTGGAGGATCATTACGATTCATCAAGACTCCCGTGAGTATCCATCCTACGTCGAGAAGATCGGGCGACCCCGTATCAGGAAGGCTCCCCAACTAAGTTTATTTAGATAATTTAATTATATTTCCAGAAAGTCTCAGAACGCTTAATTTGGATTTACGTACTGGAAGTTATGAATTTTTGAAATCGGTTTGTCTGTGGATGGGCGAGTTGGCGAGGGAGTTGGGGATTTAATTGAGATAAGTTGTTGGGGTAAATGTGGTTTCGATATTTTGTATCTAGAAACCCGTTCGTTATGTTAGTAATTATTAATTAATTATTCGGGAGGAGAGCGGATTCGTGGGTTGCACCTTCGCTCGTTCTTCGTATTCTCGCGGTTAAGGCAAGTATAATAATGGTTAATTCTGATAGTATGGATTGTGGATGAATGATGAATGTGGATGTGTGATTTATGAAATGATTACGTGTGTTCATGCTTATGAAAAATGCTATGTGGTACAGGTTATGGTTTATTGCTATTGCAAATATAATTGAAGTGATAAAACTATAGTGTGAATTGTGGATGAGTGATGCTTTGGAGATGATTGTTCTGAATATGTGTTTAAATGATCTTGGTTATGATAATGATTTGTTGGTACTATTTATGGTCAATTGAAACTGAAGATGTTCATGAGAATTTATGATGCATAGATATTGTGAATGCAAGTTTTATTTGTTGAGACATTCACACATATGCATCATGCTGATATTTTGAAGTCTTGGTCACGAGATGACCAAGCGTCGAGGTCCCCGTCATGTTGATGTCATTACAGGCTAAAGGTCCCCATACTTGTATAGTATGGGCAATTGGTCCCTGTACCAGATGGTACAAGCATGGGTGTGCATTGACGGATGCACACTCCGCATTACCGGTAAAATGCGAAAGAGAAGAGATAAAGAGATTTTTGATCATATTGCATAACATGGTTCATTTACATGATTGATGGATGAATTGGTTAAATGATGTTCAGGATTGCTTTTGTTACTATTTATTATATTTGTTGAGTCTTTGTACTCACTCTTGCTGTTGTTGTTGTTGTTTGTTGATTGTTTTAGGTATTTTCATGAGGACAGCATGCATGGGAATAAAGATGGATTAGCGTTGTTGCACTTGCACGAATTATCCATCATAGGAGAAATAGAGAACTTTGAATATTAATTATTCAATAACTAAAGTGGTATTTGTTTTATGGCTATCAGGTTTAAAATGTAATAAATGTTTAGAACTTTTATATTGCTTCTGCGTTTTGATTAAGTTTGATAGCAGTTTTGCTTATTACTGATTACAATGCTTACGATTACTTATATCTCTTGATTATACTTGTTAGGACTCAGTTTTAGTCAATAAACAAAGGAGACTCTGCCAAAATTTTGTAGATTGCAGCTAATTAGAATCGCTATATCGTTTAGTTAGTAGCATTTCAGGCCAATTTTTGGCTGGGGTGTTACACTCTAATTCTCCAAAAATCATTTGAATCATCTTTCTAGCCTATCCATTCATATAGACTCCACCGATTTATTTCTCCTAAACCCCCTTCTATTATTCCCTTTTTATAATCCACATGAATCCACCAACATCGTTACGTGTTTACCACAACATTCATTTTCTGTTCTTATGATTCTTTTATTTCTCACTGTCTTCTTATTTTATGTGAACTATTATCATTATTTTGCTTTTGAAATATAGTACGTAGGAAATTTCCTGAGACTTAGCAGTTTGAACAAAAACATAATATGTAAGAGAATGCAATAATAGTAGCGATTCAGATTCCATCCACCGTTACATGGCATCTGCACCATATGCATAATCCTTCAGCGTTGTAGCCGCTTAACTTATCACTGGGGCGACACCCAGGACAACACAAATCAGGGCCATGCATTGCCCTTCACTTTCCCATTTCCACCCACAAATCCTTTTTGAAACAGAACTATATCTGGTTAAGTTCCCATGTCCGCCCATGAGCGTGGGCACGGCTATTCGAATAGTTTTGACTCTGCAGAGTTTGTACACTTTCACCACAAGAGACAATCAACTCGTTACCCCACATGATTCCTTTGCCATGCAGTTGAGCAGACCATCACAGTGATTGTTCAAAGTATCTAGCTCCTTTTGTCATCTCACCTTATGGGCTTCTCCCACTTGCGGTGGGTCCCATCTATGCACGGGATGTTCTCCACAGTTACTAACGCAGCCGGGCTCCCCTTCCCGCAACACTTAGAATAGCTGGAAAACTTCACCCTCCCATTGGTGTCCCTTTAGGCCTCCCCTTGCCCTTGCTTATCCACTTCACTCCACTACCAATGAGATGAGTCCAGGAGTTTCGATACAACTACTTAGCCAAGTTGTACTTTACAGACTTGTGGTTACACTATTTTACGTGGGAGATCATGACAAGATTCAGTCCTTAGCGGTATCTGGGCGGTTCTTTCACTAACCACATTGTGCTTCCACCGCACCACTCACACACCCTCGAACCATCCGCCCAGATATTCAAGCAAGTAGAGTTTTGGGAACATAAAATAATCATATCGAACATATACCAGTCATTACCACCATGACTGCCCAACCAAATCTTCTCATGATTAAAAGTGATGCTTGGGCGTTTTCACTCCCATGAATATCTATGAAACACTACGCATGACGTATAAATTACGGACTTATTTTCAAAAGGTTACTATCATAATTTCGCTAGGGCGACAAGGTTCATATATTCAAATATTCAACAAGGGGGTGTAATATTAATCAAGGCAAACAATGGGCATATAACTAGAATCTTGAATTAAGCAAGTATTTGTATATAAATTAACAGCATGCAATTTGATAATTTAAACAAAAGTAATTTGCAGAAAATGTAGGTTCAACATGATCAAAGTATTGACTCGCCTTGCGCGTTACCGCGGTCTTGAGCTCACACAATGCTTCTTCTGGAACTTCTGGTCTTTATCTTCACTTTGCCCTTGACCATGCTTGATCCCTCGATTTTTCAGGACTCCAATTTCTAATTACGTGCTAAATGACTGAACACGAATAGAAGCAAATAACTCAAAAGACCCAAACAATTCCGAATAAACTCAATTTAGTTTTGTTATGAGTTAATGGGTGATTTGAGTGATTTGAGGCAAGGTCGGTGGTAGAATGCGACGACTCGATCTTTTTATCAATAACTTCTTTTATTATTATTATTATGTTTTTTTGTATTTATCAAGGAAGTTCCATGGGTCGGGTTAGACCTATGGATCGGTGTATGAGTTTAGCTGAGCATTGTTTTGTCAAGCATTAATATTCAGGACATGTACTATATACGCGAGGTATACGAATTTTAGCTTACCGAATTAATCCTAGAGTCCGGGGGTTATGGCATTCTATGGTGTGATATTTTATGCATCCTCAGTTACCACTAGGTCCAGTTTAATTTGAATTAGGATCTATTTATACGAGTCCTAGCTTGTCATATTCATTTATGCCCAATATTATTCATTAAATCTAACGTTAAGATTTAATTAAATGCACCGTTATTATCTTGCCTATACTTTAGTTACTATCAGGCTTAGCTCTATTTCTATTTTAATTTAAATTTGGTTCTTCCTAGGCAAGGCTTGTTTTACATGGTTATATTTCAATAATTGTTATTTAGCAAAATCCACCGCTAAGATTTATTTGATGGCGGCATGTTAAATGTTAGGGCACATGTTTTAGTTATACTTAAGGGTAATCCTTATTAGATGGGAACATTTATCCAATGCCACTTTTCTTTACTAATGTCTTTAATTAATTTAGATTTACAATAAATACTAAAGATATATTAATTGTTTATTATGATAACTAATTCAAACTTAAATTTCCCGTAACCTCTTTTCCATCCTATTTGAATTTTATCAGCTTCTTTAAATGATTTTCCAATTCCCTTGATTTTTATTAATTCAAATGAACTCTAAAATTCATCGTTTTGGTTCCATTGTAGATTTCTTGAATTTAGATAAATTTAGAAATTTGTTTCATTCAATTTGGAGTTAAAATGTATAAGTTATGCTTATTTAAAGTCCTTAGTCCAATTTCTATTTTTAATTCATTCTTTTACTTTTATTTCCCATCCACCGTGTTTATGACAAGTGGGGCCGGCTTTTATTTAAACAAGTGAGGCATAGCCCACATGTCAGTGGGAGATTTCAAATTTAAACTCATATTAGCATTTATGATAGTGATTAATTACTATTTAATTACCATTAGCATCATCTAACTTAGATCTGAACATTAATTAAGCTTATCTATACTGTCATAAATTTTTAGCATTTTTAATAATTATTTTCGGATTTTCTTGATCAATTTCTTTACTGCCGCTTAGCAACATCATCTAAAACAAAACCTACGCTATATTGTTGTGCCCACAGGATTCGAACGCGGGTGGGCGGACTGAGCACGGGCGCTGCTAGCCACTCGGCTCCATGGTGTTACCTGTTGGAGGCGGGCGAAGGCGCTAGTTGAAGTGTGCAGCAGGGGCGCGAAACAGAGGAGGTCGGGGGCGGCGTACGGACGGCTGCGTTGCCGGCGAGGGGCGGCCGGGGAGGCGTCGGCGGTGACCAAGATGGAATGCCGGCGCCGAGGGGAAACCGAAGGAAAGGCTGGCGGAAGCCGAGGAGCTCTGATGAAGGTCGGCGACGAGGACCTACGGCGGCGGCGACTTGCGCACGATGCCAGCAAACCGTGGTGAGGGGGAGCCGAAATTGACGCTCGGGAAGGCCTCGTGGAGCCTTGGTGATGCTCCGGCCGGAGGCAATTGAGCCACGGCGCCCAGGAGGAGCGACGACGGAGATGGGGTGGGCGGTGGCTGCGCACGGCGGAGGAGGAAGAAGGGGGGGTGGGGGAAGAAGAAGAGATGGCGCGGGGCTATGGGGGGAGAAGCCGGCGGCTTTTATAGCTGCAGAGGGGCGAGGGGCGTGGCGGTGGAGGACCGGTCGGCGGGGGGACCGGGCGGCGGTGCGAGGACCGGGGTCCTTGCAAGACGGGCTCAGCGGAGGCGACGTGAGCGAGCACGGGGCTCGTCTGAGCCGAGGTGACGGCGGCGGCGGACGGGCGGCCGGTGCGCGTGATGATGGAGCTCGCGGCGGTGTCGAGGAAAATGGGGAAGCGGCGCCTGTGAGGAAGAGAGGGAAGGAAAGGAGGAGAGGCACGGGTGGGCGGTGGGAGAGAGAAGAGAGCGGGTGGAGGCGGGGCCACGCGCCAGAGAAAAAGAAAAGAGGAAGCGGGGTTGGGTGGGTGGTGGCTTGGTCGACCCCTTATTCTTTTTAATATATATATATATATCTTTGGGTGAAGAATTTCTTTGCATATACTTATTATTTTTCTATATTTTATTTTTATTTTACTCACCTATTTATTTACTTGTTTATTACATATATATATACACTCACTTTCCCTTCATGTATATTCTTGTGTATAAATTTTAGGTTTTGCTCTAAGCTCTTTCTCTACATATATGTATATGTATTTGTTTGTTTTATTTTCATAGATTTTCAACTATCGAACCTCAACCAACTCCGAAAATACAACAAAATTCAAGCCAAATACAATATATAAAAAATAATTAATAATATTTTATTTTACAATTTTTAAATTTTCAGGATGTTACACATACTTTAGGGGTGGCTTGAATTCTGAGATCGCCGCTGCACTTCAACATAAATATTTTAGTAGAATGCATGATCTTGTGAATTATGCTATTATACAGGAGAAGAGACTTATGGAGAAACGTACATCACGGTTCAATCCATGTCCATACTTCAGCTCTTATGGTTCCACTAGTGTGACACATGAGAAGATGACCGGGCATGGGACTTTCCCTTCGGTAAAGGAGACATCTTATGCTGTCCCAATGATACATACAACAATTGAGATGCATCAAAACCTATGTGAGAATGAGAGCCACATAGCCAAATTGAGTGAGAGTGTTAAAAAGAGTGAGTTGTGTGATTCCACCATATGTGAGTTTGAGAGCATCCAAACTGAGAGTGTGAGAGATACACCAAAAGAAAAGAGAGAAGTAGAAGATGGACAAAGTGAGGTTGATTTTGAAACTAACACATTAATATCTACTTCTAGTGTTTTTTCTCACATTGTGCAGGTTGATATTAAAGAAGAGGAGTCAAATGTTCAACAACTTGCACCATTGGAGATAAACGATGAGGAGATAATCATAGTTAAAGATGAAGTACTTGCTGATCCGTTGTTACATCATGATGATTTAATACCAACAACACCTACATCAACTGAGGAGAACAATTAATTGTGAAACGGTGAGTACTTGTGAGAACTCATATATACGAATGAAAATTCCATGTTCTGAAATTTCTTTGCACAATTTACATAATGTGGAATTGATTACTCATAAGGTAGTTCTTACGAGAATATCTCCTAATGATTCTTTATATTATATCATGTTTGATGATTCTAAAGAACTATCTAGTGTGATTGAGAATGTTGCTGAAATTTCATGTTTAAAATCACTAGTTAGTGCCTATGCATATACATATAAGTTCAATTTGATTGGAAATTATGGTATAGATGATAAGTTTTATGTTTACCGAATATGCATTACATGTGATAAGTTTGCTGAATTGAAATTGCATATTTTGGATAAACAATCTTCTGTGCCATATCATGATCACAATGAGATGAGTTTCAACAATAGTGCTGCATGTTTCAAAAGATTTCTTAAGCCTACTTATTCATCCTTTAATGTACAATCATGTACAAATAATCAGAGTAGTGCAGTTGAAGCATGGAAGGAACTAAAAATTTTCTCCCCCATATTTGAACAACTTAATTTGGTTTGGCCCATTAATGACTTGTCCATGTGCCTAACAAAGTCGAGAACGACTTTTTCTCATGGGAGGGAGAATGATATGAAAGACAATGTTGCAATGTATACATCATATGGTTGCCGTTATATTAATTTGTTTGTGTGGAACAACGAGAATGACACGATAATTGATTCATACATATACCATGCATATGTGTTGTTCTTTTTATCTACTACGCCTTTAGATGTTCTTGATATGCTAAGCAAAAGAAGTGTTGATGACAAATATATATACCATGCATATACGTTGTATTCTTTGCTTAGTACAATTTCAGGCTACCAAAAGCCGAGGACGGCTTTTCTTGAAGAAGGGGAGGATGATGCGGATACGCACATGCTTAGCACTTTTCAGGCGAATACATTATTTAATTGGAAAGAAGTATTGAGCCGCATTAAATATTGTCAGGTGAATTTGTTTCTTAAGGAGTTTCTTTTAATTGATGATGAACTTGGGATACTACATCATGCTATTATTTTATGTATTCTTAGGTATGATTCATGTGAAGACTTGGGAGAGCAAAAGGGAGGAGCACAAGGACTAAAACTACAAGTTTTGGATAAGATTTTCAAGAAAAATTCGGATCTCCCACGTGCTCAATCCAATTCAAACTCGGATTCAACTCAGAATTCAATTCGGATTCGGTTCGGGACAGCCTGACAAGCAGTTACTAAAAAGGCCATAACTTTCACAAACGGAGTCGGATTCAGGTGTTCTTGTACTCGTTGGAAAGATAATTTCAAGTGCTACGCAATGGATCTAGCTCCACTTTCAAATTCGTCACGAATTAAAAGTTATGACTGAAACATTGTGATGGCTTAATTTTAGATTTTTCCTTTTGTGTGAGTTTGTTTCCAAATACATGTAGGGATGAGTTTGAGTTGGTTTTGGACCTCTTGGCCAGCCATGAGGTGGAGAGGGAACTATATATTGAGGGTTAGACCCCCATTGTAAGGAGACCACGTTTGAGAATAATGAATCTACTAAAGTTTGTTCGAGTTTAGCATTGCTACCGAAGTTCCATGGGGAATTAGGAGTGATTTTCTTCAATCAGGATCGCTTAGCCTTTCCGTTGGGAATTGGGTGCACGAAAGATCTTTGCTTGGTGGTCGGCGAAATCAACACTAGTGTGTTTTGGCGGATTAAAGAGTGTTCGTCCCTTGCATTGGCATTGGAGGATCATTACGATTCATCAAGACTTCTGTAAGTATCCATCCTACGTCGAGAAGATCGGGCGACCCCGTATCAGACCATGTGGAGGTCATCCTGTGTGTATGATGAGTAATTGACATCAATTTAGGAAAGTCGAGTTTGGTTTGGTTGGTTCGGACCTTGACGTTGCGTGGTGTAACGGGCTCGGTCGGACTTGGTCAAACCTGGTCAAAAGGATTAGGACGCTTATTCTGTTTGTTTGACATGTTTGGACTTAATGTTGTTTCTTTGATGTAATTATGCTTACATGTATCGAGGGGTGCTATTTGATGTGTTTCTTGTTTATGTTGGCTGCGTGTGTTCCTCTTAGTAGTATGGAGCTCAAAATGTGTAATCCTGTATGGATGGCTGTAAGAACTCCATGATGAAGGCAATATTTCTTTTCTCAGCATTTATTTTGAGTTCTTTGGTCATATGGTGTTTTGACTGATTCTCTCGTGGGTTTCCTGTTTCTTGTTCTTTTCTATTCCCTGCTCTTCTGGTTGATTTCTCTCGGGCAGGTTTCATCCTTTTGTTTCGTCTGCTTTTCAGTAGCTCTTTTCTTGCAAGCCAAAGGATGTTACTCTTACATTATCGCAGTGTTTTGGCTCACTTGTTGTTGCCGGTCGGTGATTTTCTAAAGTCTCGGCAGTGTCCAAGTTTGATTCAAGCCTTTTGGCAGTCTGTTACAAGTTTTCCAGTAAGCTTTTGGTTTCCTTCTTCCTAGCTACTATAGCTATCGGAGAAGAAAAGTTGTGAGAATACTTGGGGGCGATTTTTAAATGCACCATTCAGCTCCCCTCTGTTGCCGTTTCCGATGCTACAATTGGTATCAGAGCCGGTTAGCTCTTTTCAATAGAACTTAACCGGTCTCTAGAGCCATAGCAACAGACAAGTACTCGACCAAGCCTCCCGTTTTTGGTGGCATCGATTACCCCTTTTGGAAGAGCCGAATGGAGACATACATCCAGGCTCAAGGGTATGCCATCTGGCAGAAGGTGAAGGTATGATTTGTTCACTACTAGATTTTTGGTCTAATGCCACGAAAGAAATTGCAACGCCACCAATTTGGTTGTAATAGGTAGGACTTATTGCAACGTTTTTCCAAATCAGTGGCAATAGGTGGACTTTATTGCCACTATTATATTGCATTGCGATATTCGTAAATGTCATTGCAATAGGTAGGTGTTATCGCAACCATTTTGAAAACGTGTTGCAATAGGTTGGATATATTGCCACGACACTCTTTTGTTGCGTTAGTGTTGATTTTCGTTGCAATTATTTGCTACTATTGCAACCATATATAATTTCGTTGCTATTGGGTGATATTATTGGCATGGTGTTTTTTCGTTGGGATAATCTTCAGCGGCGTTGCAATAGGTAGATGCGTATTGCAACGAAAAACTAAATCGATGCAATAACATATTTATATTGCCACGTGTAAATTTTGTTGCTATAGAGTAGTGTGTTTCGTTGCAATATGGTATTCTATTGCAACTCTTTTGTTTCATGGGCTTTTGTTTAGCTATGCAGTCATGCAGCAAAAAAATTATGAAAATTGAAAAAATGGGAAGCCACCTAGGAATCGAACTAGGGACCACTTGATTGGCAGCCAACGCTCATACCACTAGGACACAAACACATTAGTAATTAGGGCACCTGCAATCGACTTGGTTCTAGCTTCCTCTAGGACACTAGAACTTTTAGAGACTATTCCCAAGAAAATTGCTGCTGCAAGAAAGTAAAATTCCTTTTCTTTCACTGAACATCATGTATGCCTGCCATACACTTATTGCACCTCTCGGTTAAATATATTATTTAACTGGAAGGAATTATTGAGTCGCATTAAATATTATCAGGTGAGCTCTAATTTAATTGGGTGTTTAACTATTATATTTGGAGATACAGAGCTACTACTATTTTATTTAATTACTAGTATAGTGTCCGTGCGTTGCAACGGAAACACTAATTTTATATAAGATAGCACACAAGCACGTCTATCTTGGCCATGCATGTGTGTCACCATGGCTGCCAAATATTTGCGCAAAAAAAAAAGAAATCAGAATTATGTTGTTTGTCTGTATTGTTACACCGTTGCTTAAAAAGGCACAAGGGAAAATTTAAGTTAGGGCCTATGAATTATAAGTCACATTTATGGCTCAATACTTTATTCTAGCTTCAAACTAATCAAACATAGAAACGAAAAAAATAACAATAAACACATCCTTTTTCATTTCACGACATGAATAATTTACAAAATTCAAGTAACACGTGCAACGTTATCTGACATTATTTATAACATATTGATCTTGTTAACTGCTTGCTCTCTTTTTCTTTTACATTTTATCTTATCATTCACACATCATAATACAAGTACTCTTACATGCATGAGATGGGGCAGGAGCATCTTAAGGTTGTTTTGACTACACAAAAAGATGCTCCGCAACGCTATGAGATATAAGCAAATGTAGTAAAGAAAGCTACCATACCAAAGTATGACAGTCTAACCATTGCAGTTCAGGCAGTTAACGCAGCTCCTCTTTTTTTGCATAACCTCCAAGAGAGAGCTATGAGATACACAAAGCACATCCAGCAAACTATTAGGTTCCCCAAGTAAATGTGGTCACCAGTTAAAACAAAGTAGGTGCAAGTTGTTCCAGCGTGTTCTTGGTCATCTTGCGGTAGATGTAAAAAAAATGACACGTTACTCCGCACATTTTACATCCCAACTTTGTCTCATTGCCTGCGGAGACAAACTTGAAGCAATGTCAACGATGCAATAAATAGATTGAAATCCATGAGAACCTCCACTAATCAGGTCAGGTCATCATGATTATATTAGATACGAAATGCAAATTTTTTAAATAAACGAACGCGTTAAATATGAGACATATATCGGTTTAGTCTTCATACTTCAGCTCATAGGTGATCGTGAGAAAACAAGCATCCACGAGAACCACTACAAATCAGGTCAGAATCATACTGGATGACAAGGTCGGTCCAAACCCATACGCTTAATATTTCATCCAGAAATTTGTCACTTCGGCAGAAGCGTGAACGATAGTGAAAGCTACTACAATGTAACCTCGAATCTGTTCTACTAAACTTGGGTGTCTGCCATCAAAACAAGAAAAGAAAACTGATTAATCAGGCTCTAGACATCAGCCGCTTATGTTGCCTAGCCAGAACAGCATGGGGAACTGCACAACCGCAAGGGAAAGAAGAAAGTAGTGATTCCGGCTAGGATGTCTTTCATAACTCCTCGGTGCGCCCAGCAGAACCCTCTTCATGGTCTTAACCAGGAACACCCCGGTGCAGATGCAGAACCATGGCAGTACAAAATAGTACGAGAAGCATGATTTAAACAAAAAAATCATCATCCTGGCCTTGACCCAAAGAATTAGATGGAGCAACAATTCCATCATTAATGGAGGTGTCGTCATCATCATCATCTTCGTCATCAACAAATGCTGCATCATCTGGCTCAGGAAAAGATTCGGCAAGCGCCCTCTTGATAACAGAGGCATCACCACTTATGCCTTCCATGCCTGATCTCGTCCAAACTGACAAATCCTCAAGTCGGCTTAATAAATTCATGTCTTCGACTCCCACGTCCAGTAAGTCTACGTCGATTTCACCCTCATTTTCTGTTTGTTCTGCTTTTGGCATGGCAAACAAATTTCTAGGCTTCATTGCAACAACACTGCACCACCCCGGTTTGTTTGCTACATTGACATAAAACACCTGTTCAGCTTGTGTCGCCAGAATATAAGGGTCATTACAATATCGAAATCGACTAGTATCGATGTCGATAATCCCATATTGATCCTTAGTATATCCTCTACCTTTGCTCTTAGTGGCAGCTGGTACATCATACCAGTCGCACTGAAATAGTACAACTTCTTTTTCTTTAGGGAACTCGAGTGAGATAATTTTTTTAATCACACCATACCAGGACATATTGCCAGTACTCTCATCACCCTTCACAACCACACCACTATTTTGTGTGCTCAGGCTTTTCTCAATGGAAGCCGTTCGAAACAGGAAACCATTGATGAAGCATCTATTGAACACACGAGCACGATGGTCCGGTCCTTGACAAAGGGCATACATCAGATCACTTGCTTCCCCTGCTTCATATAGTCTGGTGATCTGCAAACTCAGTTTGAAAATATAAGGGTTAGTGAATAACATTTGTCAACGAGTACATGTCAGTAGATAGTTCAAAACAAATAGTGGTATTTAATTACTCACTTCTCGCTCAAACCAGCCCACAAATTGCTGCTCGTGTCGTTTATCAAGACTCCTTGAACCAGCTTTTTTTAGTTCGTCCATATGCTCACTGCATTGAACAGAAACTTTCATATTACATACCAAAAAATAGGGCTTCTCTTAATTTAAAAAAAATGATGACAACAAATACTACTGTAATAAAAAAAATGTACAGCTTACTTAATCCATGGTCTGGCCTCTTCACAGTTTGTTATTAAGTAGTGCCTCATCCGCTTCAACTCAAATGAAGATAATGTCTTGATTTGAAACCCTTTCTTCTTGTAATCAATTGTGCCAAATATCGACAGCCCAGACGGTGGCTCATTCACAGCGGCACTTTCATGCCGATCAGCTCGATTCAGCTTGGTACCAATGTCTTCCAAGAATCGAGAGCACAATGTCATGCACTCCTCAGAGATATATCCCTCAGCTATTGAACCTTCTGGGTGCGCTTTGTTCCTCACATAGCCTTTAACTGTACGTAGATATCTCTCAATTGGATACATCCATCTATAGCACACAAGTCCTCCAAGTCTAGCCTCTTCAGCTAGATGAACTGGCAAATGCATCATGATATCAAAAAAGGCAGGTGGGAAGACCATCTCAAGGCAACATAGAGTCTCTCTAATTGAAGTGCTAAGGGTTTCAATATCTTTTTCCACCAGCTCCTTCGAACAAATTGCATTGAAGAACCTACTAAGGTCAATCAATGGGATAACAACATCTTCAGGCAATATGTTTCGTACAACTAAGGGCAAAAGTTTATGTAGGATAACATGGAAGTCGTGAGTTTTGAGTCCAGACACCTTACACGCATTCACGTCAACACATCTCTTGATATTGGAGGCGAACCCATCAGGCATCTTCACTCCTAGAAATTTGCATAAAATTGTCTTCTCATCCTTACCTAAAGAGTACAATGCTGGTGGCAATGTATAATTATTATTGTCGAGCACAGGATGTTGATCCCTCCTTATCCCCATATGTTCCATGTCAAGCCGGGCCTTCTCGCTGTCCTTCGATTTGCCTTCTATGCCAAGCAAAGTACCCAATATGCTTTCACATATGTTTTTCTCAATGTGCATCACATCCAGATTATGCCTTATAAGCAATGTTTCCCAGTATGGCAGTTCAAAAAAAATACTCTTCTTCCTCCAATTGTGCCATCTATTATCTTCTTCACGTTGCTTCCTCTTTCTTGATGTCTTCCCAAATGGCACTTGCTCAAAGCTTTCATACTGTTGCAATACATCTTTACCAGACAGTGGTACAGGAGCCTCCTTGTTTTCAACCTTGTTATTGAAGCTCGTCCTGTTCCTACGCCACCGATGGTTCAAAGGCAAAAAACGACGATGTCCCATGTAGCAGTGCTTGCACCCAAATTTCAACCACAAGTAGTCAGTATCCTTGTGGCAGTATGGACATGCAAACTTGCCTTTCGTGCTCCAACCAGATAGCATCGCATATGCAGGGAAGTCATTAATTGTCCAAAGTAGAACAACATATAGAGTAAAATTCTTCTTTGCCTTTGCATCCCATGTGGTTGTTCCTGCCGATGAAAACATCAACGCTGGAAACATGCTTGATGTTGAGGCAAACGCTAATGCAAGGAACATCATATAATCCAGGGCCTGAGTCGTAGTGAGTTTGACCGCATATCTCATCTTTCGTCCGCCTTCGATATTTGGGCGACCCTCGATGCTTACCATGAGGGCACCACCCAAATAAAGGCGGTGCGACGAGGACGATTCAAGCGAGATTACAACAAGTTTGAAATGCTCATTGGCGAGTCCCTTGATGAGTGTTTTGCGTTTTCACAAGATCTTGAGCAACCTCCGGCGGTCGGTCTCACGTACTCGACTCGGATAACGCTCGTCGATGATGCTCACGCACTCGATCTGCGTGTTTGGGAGATGAAAGTGACCACCATCAAAGACACGACAGACCTCTCGACCTTGACTCTTGACGCGCTGTACTCGCGCCTCAAGACTCACGAGATTGACGTTGTCTCTCGTAGGTCGAAGTCACAGTCGATGGCTTTGGTTACCGATCCCGTTTCTTCTTCTGGTCCTTCTTCTGATACGATTTTCGGTTTCTCCCTTCTTGCTCTCGTGGCGTGGCGAGGATCGATTAGAGCAGCTCGTGGATGATCGATTGGCTCTTCTTGCTCGTAAATTTTCACATGCCTACAAGAGAAGGAGGGACGGAAAGAGAGAAGGACTCGTGATTTGCTTCGAGTGTGGTGGCCCCAACCACATTCGGGCAAACTGCCCCAAGCTGGAGAAGGGCAAGAACGACTACGACGGTTCGAGCAAGAACGACTACACCGACAAGAACCGCAACAAGAAGCCTCCAGCTCAGACGCAAGGCTAGAAGAAGTTTTGCGACTTTGGGAAGGCCAAGAAGCTTTTCCACCGCGTCCTCTCCGCGTTCGGCGACCTCGACCTCGGTGAGGTGGAGGGATGGGCGACGACGACGAGACGGGTGACCAAGACCCCAAAGGCGGCGGCGACTTCTTGACATGTGCTTCATGGCCCTCGAGGGCGAACTAAACGACAACGAGCTGTACTCCGACTCCGACGAGGTGAGCCCTACTTATGACCAGCTTAATGATGCTTTCCTTAAGCTAGGTAGATTTCATGCCAAGTCTAGGGCTAGGTGTGTTGAGTTGGAGAAGGAAGTAGCTAGACTATCACGGGAGCTAACTTCGCTTACATCTGCTCCCTCCCGTGATGACTGTGATACATGATGTGTCTTGATTGATGATATGGAGAAATTAAGGACTTCTCATGCTAGTCTGTTTTCTGAGCTTGATTTGATTAAGGTGGAGAACATTAGTCTTCTTGCTGAGCTTGAGATGAGTAGGGTAGTTCCTGTTTTATATTCTAATGTTGAGACTATTTCTTGCACCTCATGTGAGGATAAGGATAATGCTTTTAGAGGTCTTTATACATTGCTTCTCGATCTGTCCGAGACTTGTGAAAGTTGTAACAATTTGAAGATGAACCTAAAACGGGCAGATCACAAAATTGCTGAATTACAAGCTTCATTACTAGAGCCAATTGATTCTTGTTTGAACTGTCCTAAGTTAACTGCTGAACTTGAATCTGTCTCAAAACAGTTTCAAGAAATGATTGACTACAATAAGAAAATAGCTCAGTTTGCTTCTGAGGACCCTGTTAGTTCACCTTGCAATCATTGTAATAAACTAAAATCTGACTTGATTGCTTTAGATGAAAAATATGTGCAGCTAACTAAGAACCTACTAGAGAAGCAACCATCTTGCAAGCCAAAGGATGTTACTCTTCTGTTATCAACAGTGTTTTTGGCTCACTATTGTTGCCGGTCAGGTGATTTTCTAAAGTCTCGGCAGTGTCCAAGTTTGATTCAAGCCATTTGGCAGTCTGTTACAAGTTTTCCAGTAAGCTTTTGGTTTCCTTCTTCCTAGCTACTATTGCTATCGGAAAAGAAAAGTTGTGAGAATACTTGGGGGCGATTTTTGAACGCACCATTCATCCCCCCTCTGTTGCCGTTTCGATCCTACATTGCTGCTGACACAGCATCGTTCTCAGGCACTTGATAAGACTTGTAGACCTTCACCCACATTGCAAAGCCTTGAGCTTGAATATATGCCTCCATCTTCGCTTTCCAATACTGAAAATCAACACATCGAAAATACAAAGTTTTGTGAAATACCTATCCGTCGACATGTTTTCTAATCACCGGTTAAGATCAATTAAAAAATAAATCTGCTCGATACCACTTGTAGGATCGATGATAGCAATCAGAGGGGGTGAATGATTGCAGTGCCTAGCGGAAGCTTTTTATCAAAATAAAATAAAAACAACAAGGAATATATATATATATATATATATATATTCGTGTGACTGTAGCAACTAATAAAAAAACATAACCAAAAACTAATTGCTCTTAGCTAACCGTATGGAATAACTAGCCATGTGAAACAACTAATCAAGAGAGACAAGGATTAGAAAATACTAAACTCACTGCATGCATTAGTGTTGACGCTGCATGCATTAGGAAAGCACGAATTGGCTGGCTGGTTGACGAAACTTCCCTGGAGCAATAAGCGACTAGGCGCGTTGCGATAAGATTTGATTTGGCGACGTGCAGCGATGGAAACAGATGGCGCACAACGGCTCTTTCAGGCAATGCGACCAGCGATCGTCTTTCTGATCAATATGAGCCGGCCGTCGCCTCGCGTCTTTGCTGGATACGCACCAATCAACGAGAAGAGACGCCGCACTAGATCAAACGAGGATGACGCAAAGCCAGTCGATACACGCAGCCACTGTATTGATCTGCTAGACAATCAACGCATAAAGGTCTGCTCCCTCCATCCAAAGCCACGCCTTTTCTCGGCCAGCAACCCCCTCAAAAACGGCGCCGCAATTACAGATCCTCTACAGCCGTCGCACACGACCTTTTATATATCTATACATCCCTACTCGGAAACCTATTCGATCTCTACGCAAAGCTCTAATACAACTAGTCCAACTAGATCTAGGTATTTTTATCTTAACTAGGCTTTTAGCCCACTAATTTTCAAGGGACCCAAAACCCTTCCTAACACGGATTTTTCACACTCCCAATTTTTCTAACGCGTCACGTGTCGAAGCCTCAGGACCGCACCTCCGTAGCTTCTCCACACATCATCTACCACGTGTCGTAGCCTCCGGATCGCACCTCCGTAGCTTCAACACATATCATTCATCTCGATCTTCATGCGCCCCAAACATGAACCCGACCATCTCGCATGACACCCTCGACCGTCGGACCTCGGATCTCCCCATCCTAGTCCTGATCCTCCTTGTCACCGACCATGATCGCCTCCATGCTCAACCTGCACATGCAAAGACCAAAGAACATTCTTTCGGCACAAGTTCATGCCAACTTGACCAACATCAGTCCATACACACACGCCAACACACCTCGCATAACATCGATAAACAATATTATCAAATATTCATCATCATAAATTAACCGTTGTCAATTATTCATCACCAAAATAACCTAGACCTAACCACATGGTCTAACAAAAACACATCTTTCTACAAAGATCTACATGGGAGCAACAGAGCAGGCATTTGATCGAACACCTACCATGCACAAACCGAAACCACCAAAACTGACGCACATAAACACCACAACACCAGCACGGATCCTACCATGACAGTTTTGAATAGACTTTACATTAGAGATAAATAGATAAAACATCGAGACAAATAAAAAATGGCCATGCTATAGCAGCATACCTCACAGATCATATAGATGGTATGTACACGACTAAACATACCTAAAAGCTTTCGTGCTGCCTTTTTTCAGACCATCTGGCATCAGCAGAAGACAAAGGAGGGCAACTACAGGTTTGTTTGACTACCTTGGAAAAATAGCTAAGTTGAATAGCTTTCCACACTACCACAAATAGAAAAAACAATCTGACCCTACCACTCAACATCTTTACGAGCAGCCTGTACCAATCTAAATGGTCTGTAAATCACGTTCAGCCACCCTATTCTGAGCACATATATATGAGCATCAAGATTTTACCGGTAACGAATAAATCAACAATCAGAAGAAGACAGCAGGGATGTGTGGATGCAACAATGGCCCTTCTTGCACCATCTCTGTTCCCAAAAGTTAGATACTTACACAGGTCCAAGCTGCACAAAGTCGTACCAAGGTCAAAGAAACATGTAAAGCACAAGGAGGGAAGCACAAAGGCTGCAGTGTCACGTAACTAACGCAACTCACTAAACCATGTACATATAGCATAAAACAAACACAAGCAACATATTTCAGATCAGCTACACATATGGCATGGAGTGGTGGATACAAAGGAACATAACCAGGCACAAATAGGCATGGATGGTATGGATGCATGGGTGAGAAGAAACCAAGATCACCTTACCCAGGGAACCAATTGCAGACGTCCACCCAAAGCATGATACGGTCAGCGCAGGTAACACCGTAGTAGCCGGTTGGCGTGTAGATTTAGACTGGAACCATAGATGAATGGAAACCAAATTATGACAGGTAGGAAAGATGGACCAAGAATAAGGGATTCGGAACCTTAAAATAAAAGATAAGACACCGCTGCCGATCTATGCTAGTACTGTACTTTAGCATATATCACCTGCAATATTTACATACATACATTATATAGCTTCAGAGAGTTTGAATTGCGGTAAGATATTTGAATAGGAAACAATTGGGAAATTCCCTTTGAATTAATTTCAGCATTGCACCTGCAAAAACTGCCAATCTGTTATACTGGAGTTACATTAGCTTCATAGCTCATTGAGAAAGTGCATGTAGGATAAAAACAAGGCACAAGAAGCTTACACTGTAGGTATGCCAATAGTAAACCGCCCGTCTTTATTTTACATGTGTTCTCTTCAGAAACAGGTCGTCTGATCTGTGTGAAAGACTGAAGAACTAAACTCATTTGCATGTTCGATGTCGGACGGAAACAAGGTAGTAATAACCGTTTCATGTGCACCTGGAAAAACCATCGATCTATTATACCGAAATTAATTAGTTTCATGCATGTAAATAGCTCATCGAGAAAGCGTATGCACGATAAAAACCGGTAGAGGAAAACAACATTGCAGGTATAACAATAATAAGTTTTCCCTTTCTATGCTGCATGAGTTCCCTTCAAAAAGAGATTGCCTGACCTCTGCGAAAGATCAAAGAACAAAGCTCACGCGCATGTCTGATGCCAGCAGGAAATATGGTAGTAATGACAATTCGATAATCAACGAAAAACCTTTGATTGCTGGGTACATTTTTTGTAATCTAAAGTGTCGTACCATCTACAGGCAGGACCATGTAAACTTGCAGCCTGAAATTCCTCTAGAACATTCTCCCATCCTAAAAACAGGGAACTGCGACCCGCCCGAGGGTATAACCTGAAAACTTATTTGATGTATTTATTTCTGTACGCTATGAATATGTTAATAGATGCTGTTGTTAGCGTGTTCGTTAGCGAATATGAATACATCATTGTTGAATCACTCATACTTTTGTATGTCATGCTTTATATGTTGAATTTCTGGATTAAAATATACCGAAAATTGACTAGATTCTCAACAATCCAAAAACTTGATAGGTCTTTTTCAGTAGTTGGCTTTGCTTCGTCGCTAAGCCACACCCTCCGCTTGATGGTTCCAATTTTAAGAGATGGCGTGCACGTGCAATCCGTGGTTTCTTGCTATGGAATGTTTTCATGTTGCACAAGGCAAGCCCCGAGCCTCTATCTCACGAGAACGAGCATAAGTTCAATATAGCGGATAACTTGTTTCGAGGTGCACTTGTTAACATACTGGCAGATAACATTGTGGATGTGTACATGCATTTACCTACGGGCAAAGAGATGTGGGTTGCACTTGAGGCCAAGTTCGGAGTTTTCGATGCTGGCAGTGAGCTGTATGTCATGGAGCAGTTCTATGACTACAAGATGGTCGATGACCGTTCTGTAGTAGAACAAGCTCATGAGATTGACCGCAAAGGAGCTTGAGAATAATAAGTGCGAGTTTCTGGGACAAGTTTGTGGCTGGCGGTATTATCGCCAAGTTACCACCTTCTTGGTCATATTTTGCTACCTCTCTAAAACACAAGAGCCAGAATCACCGCACACAAAGCAGATGCCCTTTCTGAAGCAGATGCCCTTTTTAATCGAGTTAGATTCGTCGGTTTTCTGGGCTGCCGGGACAGAAATTGTTAGTCGGCAGTTTTGGGGTATATCCGTCGGGATTCAGGTCTAGACCCCTTCTAGAAAATTGTAGTGGACGTGATTATCTTTCCAGGGAGTACTAGAACACGTTATTCGGATTTGTGTAGCGAAAGTTATGAATTGTCTAGTGCGGCTGTTCTACAGATCAGGGTAGTTCTGGACAGATTTTAGTAGATCGGTTTGGGAGACGGGAATTGTGGCGATTCAGGAGTGCTTCAAATTGGAAAAGTTGTAGATAAGTTTCGTAGCTTTCCAGAGAGGTAAAGAAGTCCGGATTCCGAGTTTCTTGGTGGAAGTTATGATCGTTTTAATGCGCTGTCCAGAGAGTCCATCGTGATTATTGATGTTTTAGAAAAGGGTTTGGATAGCGTAGAAAACGGCAGAATCTGGAAGACTCCCCAACTAAGTTTAGTTAGATAATTTAATTATCTTTCTAGAAAGTCTGAAAACGCTTAATTTGGCTTTACGTACTGGAAGTTATGAATTTTTGAAGTCGGCTATCTGTGGATGGGCAGAGTTGGCCGAGGGGAGTTGGGGATTTAATTGAGATAAATTGTTGGGGTAATTGAGGTTGCTGATATTTTGTATCTAGAAATCCGTTACTGTTATGTTAGTAATTATTAATTAATTATTCAGGAGGAGAGCGGATTCCAGGGGTTGCACCTTCTGCTCGTTCTTCGTATTCTCACGGTTAAGGCAAGTATAATAATGGTTAATTCCGATAGTATGGATTGTGGATGAATGATGAATATGGATGTGTGATTTATGATATGATTACGTGTGTTCATGCTTATGAAAAATGCTATGTGGTACAGGTTATGGTTTATTGCTATTGCAAATATAATTGAAGTGATAAGACTATAGTGTGAATTGTGGATGAGTGATGCTTTGGAGATGATTGTTCTAAATTATGTGTTTAAATGATCTTGGTTATGATAATGATTTGTTGGTACTATTTATGGTCAATTGAAACTGAAGATGTTCATGAGAATTTATGATGCATAGATATTGTGAATGCAGGTTTTTATTTGTTGAGACATTCACACATATGCATCATGCTGATATTTTGAAGTCTTGGTCACGAGATGACCAAGCGTCGAGGTCCCCGTCATGTTGATGTCATGACGGGCTAAAGGTCCCCATACTTGTATAGTATGGGCAATTGGTCCCTGTACCAGATGGTACATGCATTGACGGATGCACACTCCGTATTACCGGTAAAATGCGAAAGAGAAGAGATAAAGAGATTTTTGATCATATTGCATAACATGGTTCATTTACATGATTGATGGATGAATTGGTTAAATGATGTTCAGGATTGCTTTTGTTACTATTTATTATATTTCTTTGAGTCTTTGTACTCATTCTTCTTTGTTGTTGTTGTTGTTTGTTGATTGTTTTAGGTACTTTCATGAGGACAGCATGCATGGGAATTAAGAAGGATTAGCGTTGATGCACTTGCACGAATTATCCATCATAGGAGAAAATAGAGAACTTTGAATATTAAATATTCAATTACTAAAGTGGTATTTGTTTTATGGCTATCAGGTTTAAAATGTAATAAAGGTTTAGAACTCTTTATATTGCTTCGCGTTTGATTAAGTTTGATAGCGCTTTTGCTTATTCGATTACAATGCTTACGGTTACTTATAGCTCTTGATTATACTTGTTAGAACTCAGTTTTAGTCAATAAACAAAGGAGACTCTGCCGAAATTTTGTAGATTGCAGCTAGTTAGAATTGCTATATCGTTTAGTTAGTAGCATTTCAGGCCAATATATGGCTGGGGTGTTACAGTTGGTATCAGAGCGGGCTTTAGGTCCGTGGTAATTAAATTATTAAATTGACACACTGGTGCACGGTAGGATGGGACGGGTCAAGCATTGCATTTATGCTTTTGACATGTTGCATTGATGATTTACATTATGAGATAATCTTGTACGATTATAATTTGCTCCTATGGCTGTTATGAGTAAGGATAGTCAATGCTATGATGTAGATGTTGTATGTGCTGCCTTGGCATTGCCAGATTATACCATTATTTGTAGTATGAGGATTAGCAGTGTAGTTACCTCAGGTAACTTAATTGCAGGTGTTGCGGGTGAGTTTCTTAGAAAAGTTATTATTATCCTTAAGTTGGTTTCGGCTAATTCTTGGTTTATTTCAGTTAATGAATTTCTTTTGAGTTTGTGGTTCTTGCAGTTGAGGGTATGCAATTGGTCTCTACCTGTTCCTTGAAGCAGTTATTGTTTCTTTTCGGACTAATGAGATACTTTTGCTACCTGTGCTTATTGTGACTTGTAAGGTTAGTTCCTTCGTGGGAGTTTGTTTTGTTGCGAATCATGGTTCATGGGATCGCTTGGTGTTTTCTTTTATTAATGCAAATTTTGAGTTGCAAAACTCATTATTACTTGAAAGCTTTGGATCTATGTATTTCTTTATCTTGGCGTTGAAGTTTATTGTTCCTCTTCTTTTTGAAAGAGAATGTTAAAATCCTTTATGTTGTTTTGCTATGCTTAAGTGGAAGGTGGTAATCTTATAAACTAATTCATAAGGTTTGAATTATCAAGTTGATATGTTAGCGTAGTGTATAATTAATTTTTTTTACTAGTATCCTTGGAAGTGTAGTTGTTTAATTTGATAGTGCCTTGTAATAGTTTTTTTGAAGAACTATGATTAAGAATTTGTCTACTCATGATAGTAACTCATGGAGTTATTGAGGAGTGTGAAAAAAAGAATTAGAATGATTATTATGATTGTTTGAATTCCTACCTTGTTGGATAAATTGAATTATCCTGGTCTTTAGTAATTACTCTGATCATTTGGAATGATTAAGTAAGGAGGTGTTCGAATATTGCCCTGGTAATATTAGCCTTTAATATGTCATTTATTTAGATACTTTATGAGCATGCATATTTGCTAGTTTCATTTATCTTTTACAATGCTAAATTGTTGAAATATGTATAAAGAAATAGATCAAGGATGATGTTCTGACTTGTAGAAACTTGTCTTACAAGTTGGTATTATTGAAGTTTAAAGTCGTTTTCGTTCTAATTTCTGAATGTAAAGTAGGATACAAAATCTATGCTCATGATTGTTTTATGATTGTAAAACGAAGTTAGGATCGTGAATGTTGTTATGACCAAATAATAATCAATTATTGCCAATAGTGAATACAATCAATTTGTGCTAAGTTAGACTTGAGCATCAATAAGAATTGAATATATGAAATCTAGTAAGAAATTTATACTAGCATGCTTTGTGAGATTATCTTGCTCTAGTATCATCTTGTTTAAGAGCTTTGTTCTACTGTGTGGCTTATACATTAGGTTTTCTAGACCAAGTAGTTGCAATCTTACTTAAATATTAGAACATGATGAAGTAATTTCTTATGTTTCCTTTGGAAACGTTTATGAAAGGATTTGAGGATGTGATGATGCTTGTTTAGAATGTATTATTCTGATATTAGTATGATAGTCGACATGTGGTTGTGATGATAATGTTGAATGTTCATTTAATAAGAAGGATTTGATAACTTCCATGATGCTATTTAAATCAAAAGCTTTGATAGTTGCATACGCGATCTTTTGATCTCATGACTTATGTGGTAGCTGAAATTGTTTTAAAGCAAAGTGTCGTGTTGAGTGGTTTTATTAGTTCTTAAAGAATTAATGTGTTGTGATCTTCAATTCTTTTTGTTGGAAATGTTAAGGTGATACCGTAATCAAAGAAGGTTGTTCTCTTTGTTAAAAGGAAAAGTTTGATAAAAGTTTTGGAGGTTGAAGTCAAGAGGTGCAATCTTTTTGAAGTGTGTTTGACTTCTTATTTTCGCCGCTTAAGAGTTTATTGAGCTCAAATGACAATATTGTATTTTTATTGCTTGAGATTTGATGTTTTCTTCTTAAGGAGACATGTGCCTTCAACTGTGGTCTTATCCTTTGTTGTTCAAGATCTTTGTTTTCTTGGTCTTGTGTTTATTGCAGATGGTCTTTGTGCTGAAATTTTTTCTTCTTTAGCTTCTCCAAGAAATGGGTAAACAGTTTGGGTTGCAAAGACCTTTAAGAGGTGTATAGCAACTAGTTGGTGTAGTTATGCGATTGATTTTAGTGAGATTGTGGGTGTGATATGAATTTTGAGTTGTTATCTTTAAAAGGATTGAGGTGCTTTAAGAACTATATGTCAAAGTAATTTTATTGGTCGAGGTCTTGACTAGAATGTATTTTGTGGAGACAGTAAAGTCTCTCTGCAAGTGTGTGGATGATGTACTCAGTTTAAGCGTAATGTCGAAGTTGCCAACTTGAGATAAATGAGTTGGTGTGTTGGGGCGATGATTTGGAAATCCTTGGTTCAAGGAAGTTAAATTTTTTTCAAAGGGAATGTATTGGGAAATTATTAATATTTGAGCGAATATGCTCTCTTGATTCTTGTTTAATTGTGGGTGTTTATGGCGAGGTCATCGCAAATTGAGTTGTTTGATGTGAGGTGTATTCTTTTCCAGTTAGGAAAAGAAATTGATTGTTTTGGTTTGTCGAGTGATTATCACTCTTGGCTTGTGCAGTGTGGATTCTCCGAATGTCTATTTGGAGAGTGTGAATGGTTTGTTGTGAATCCTTTGTTTTGGATTGTGGTCCTTGAAGGAAGCATTTGTTTTGGTGTGTTGCTTGAGAATGCTTTATTCTTTTTGTGGTTGTGTTACATTTGTATGATTATTGTTTGTGCTTGAGTAATGTTATGAGTGTGTAGGATCGGAAAGCGGCAGCAGAGGGGGGGTGAATGGTGCCTTTTAAAATCGCCCCAAGTATCCACTCAATTTTCTTCTCCGATAGCTAGATAGCTATGAATAAAGAAAAACGATAGCTCATTGAATGCAAAAAGAGAGTTTTGTCGATTGACTGAAAAAGCTCGCAAGAGAGACAAACAAGATCAATAAAAATAGAGATGAAGCTGCTGCCTGCTAACTGAAAAATAGCAAACAAATTGCACTAAAAATAGTAGAGATAACAACTAATCTGTCTTGGCCTGAAAGTGCTTACTGTAGTGCAAACCTCATACTATAATACACCTCACTGAAGAAGCCAAGGAATTCTGAATTTTGCCAAAGAGCCAAAGTGTGCAAACTGCATACCACCTTACTGAAGAGGCAACTACTTGACCAAGGACTGAAAAACTGCATTTGCGGCCGAAAATGAGGGAACTAGACCTTTGAGCAATAGCCGAGTACTGCAGACTAGACACAGGAAAAAAAATCAAGCAGAACAAACCAGCCGAGAACTGATCTCAAAGTGATCAAACCGAGTAAAGACTGTAGATGATCGAAAATATGAAGCTCAAATTGCTGCCGAACAAAATCTGCAAATTGCTATCTGAGAATGAGACTGCAATACTGAATTAGTCATAAACCGAACAAAGGAAACATTGAAAATTGCAGAACCAGCAGCTACAGCCGAAGCATTCAGAGTACTGCTGTACATGCTGTAGATACAAAAATCAGATAAATTGATTAGGGCTGGCTGCTCTTCTCGGATTCAAGAAGCAAGACTTTGAACTAAATAGGATTAGGACCTTAAGAAACAAAGGGAACACTCAAGAGGATCAAGAAAACAGATTTGACCCTAAAAATTGAAAAGATACAGGGGCAACACCAAAATACAAATTTCTCCTCAATCTTTCAACCTTTGGCAATGAAACTTTGAGGATAGCTAAAAGATGGTCTTAGGACTCTAGATATCAAATTTCATGCAATCTCACAAAAGGAAATCAATGAAATCGCAAACCCTAGACATGAACACGGATGAGCAGAGAGAGTGGGTCCATAAAGAAAAGTGAGATGATTTTGATTCTCTTATTTGGCTCTCTAGGAATCAACCGACCAAATTGTTAGGAGAGCAAATCCCATCATAGTGCCAGAGATCAAAAGCTACTCAAACACAAATCACTCAAAAGCAGAAGAATCGGGAGTGGCGGATAACAAACCAAAATAGAAATCCATTATTGAGAGAAAGAAATCAGACTATGTCATATTGAATCAACGCCATGGATGATTACATGAGGGTGTTTCTACAGCCAATACACTACAGCCCCATACACGATAGAGAAGGAATGAGAACACACACTCCTTTTAACACCAAGAGCACACCCTCAAGGAGAATTACAAGAAGTGTCATACTCCACCCACTCAAACCTCACATACACAAATGAGGTAAGGGGTCAAAACTAGATTTTTGGAGGGAAATCTGCCTCCACCTCCATGCTTGAGTCAAATTACCAATTTGCCCCTCAAGCACCTTCCCGGAAGCTTCCCGTAACCGGCACCTTTGACCGACTGGACCTCGACTCCTCCCTGAGCCTAATCGCGGTTCTCCCGTCGTGTCCGTCACCGGTAGCTCCAACTCCGATTCCTCGTCTCCCGACTCGCAATCACCTCACAAGTCTCGATCATCTTCGGCATCGCCGACCGTCTGGACCTCAGCACCTCCTGTGCCTAGTCCCGGTCGTCCTCGCCTCACTATGATCTAGCTCCGAAGTCCTGCAGTCACACAGACAAGCAAACCATCACATAGCACCGCACGAAACAGTATAATCGATAATAGCACAAGTAAAGGTACTCAACACTAGAATACCCGAAACAAACTCAAACTCACTAAAACCACCATCAATTACTCATCACCAACATGGGGAAACCTCCACATGGCCTCTCAATCTCCCCCTTGATGAGTAAATTGACAAACACAGAAAAAGCAAAGAATTGAGTTTGTTTGAAAGTCGAACATGGTCCAAAGGAATAAGATGTTGCTAATGACCATGTTGACACAAGGAGCAAAAGAAAGAGCAAGTTTTCCTCAAAGCTCCCAAAAAGTGGCTTTTTCTCCAACTATTCTCCCCCTTTTGGCAATAAAGTCATCAAGTTACTTGGAGGAAAATAAAACATGGTGTGGCTGAAATTTATTGAATCTAAGCAATTAGAGCCATGAAGATTATCCAAAATGACCATAATGTGTTACACCAAGCCATAACTTAGTGAAATGCTATCTAGATCATGACAGGATATATATAAGCCAGCTAGAAGCAAATAGATGATAATATGAATTTTAGTGCTTTTTATGAACATGTCAAGTCATCAATAAGTAAAGTCTATCTAGAGACATCCAAGGACGATGCAAGCCATGTCAATCAAGCTAAGCGGAACCAAGAATCTAATATTGAGTCCAAATAGAGTGTTACATACTCAAGAGTGAAACAATGGTTCAAGTACTTGATTCTTTTAATATCTTTAAGCAAATTGAGCACAAATGACATTTTTCTTTTGAAACTTATGGTTGTTTTCAACCAATATTTTTATCATGTGCTAGATCTCAAGCCTTACTACGACTACTCCAAGCAAGAAGCTTAAGAAGATAGTCTAGGTCATCCAAAACTCCCCCCAAGTTCATGCCTAGTGCAATGGCAAGCCGTCTCGTGAGAAAGAATTGGTGAGATCGGTTTTTCGCACAAAGAGATCTTTGCTTTTGACAAGTTGTACTAACTCATGTTAAATCAAGAGTTTAAGACACCTCAATCTAAGGCTCAACTAGAGATTCAACGCTCAACTCGACCTATTTGACATGGCATGAATCATAAAAGGATAGCTCAAGGCAGACTAAACTCAAGTGCTAATCATGACAAGTTTTAGGTCGATTGAGTAGATGTAATTAACTCATCATGGCAAAAGCTAGTCTACACATACGAAGTCATGATAAATCTAGCAGATAAGCATAAATCATGGCAAGATGTAAATCATCGTAAGCATGTCATAACCGGATAATAATCAAGGCTCAATGTATTTATATTACAATGCAGAATGATATGCAGAAAATCCAGCTCCCCCTCAACATGTGATGCATCTTTTAGTTCAAGTTGAATTACGTCAATATTAAACTCCAGAAGCTCCCAAATGAACTCCCCTTGAACTAAAGCAATAAAAACAAGAAGCTGGCAAAGAAAATGAGAAAGCAGTGGTCCTTAAATCATAGATAAGATAGAAAAGACTAAGACTCGGATGACTCTCATCTACCCCATAAGACTCCAGGACTATCAGCTGACGGGAAAACACACACTAGAGAGCAAACACGTACCCTGTCTACCCGAGGGTGGCCCAACCTAGTGAGATAAGAACCTAAAAGAAGTGAGTGAGCTCAACCTAGTGAGAGAAGAAACAGCTAATAGAGCATCCTGAAGGCATAAGATAAGAGTAAGAAGTCTAAGCAACGAGACAATAGAACCACTCTAATCTATGCTAGGAGGACTAACCCAGTGCACCTATACAAATGCGATGCAACAGTATGGAGACAGAAGCATAATTAATATGATAAAACAGTAAAGCCCAAAGCTCTCCCTCACAACAGTCCATAAGGACACACCACCCCAAGCTCTCCCAGAGCTGAAAATCTCGAGCCATCCAAAGGCTTGGTGAAGATGTCGACCAAGCGGTGGTCACCCTCCACTGGCGGAGCACGATGTCACCCTTCTCCACATGGTCTCTAAGGAAGTGAAAGCGAATGTCGATATGCTTGGTCCGAGAATCTGACTGGGTTCTTAGCAATGTTAATCGCAGAAGTGTTATCACAAAGGAGTGGAACACTGTCGATAACTAACCCAAAGTCCCGCAGGGTCGAGACCATCCAAAGCACTTGGCTACAGCAACTGGCTGCAGCAACGTACTCGGCCTCCGCGGTGGACTGTGTAACACCGGACTGCTTCCTCGAGGATCAGGAAACAAGAGAAGTGCCAATGAATTGGCAGGTGCCCGAAGTGCTCTTCCTGTCTATCCTACAGCCAGCAAAATCTGCATCCGAGTAGGCTCTTAAGGAAAGACAGGATGAGGAAGAGTACCAGATACCATAGTCAATGGTAGCTCGAAGGTACCGAAGGATGCGCTTCACCGCCTAGCGGTGAGATACGCGAGGAGAAGCCTGAAACCGAGCACAAAGACACACAGAGAAGTGTATGTCCGGTCTCGAGGCAGTGAGGTACAAGAGGAACCGATCATACTGATACTCCTTCGATCGGTGGCTCATTGTCTTCATCGGGTCGAGTGGAATTGATGTAGCCATAGGAGTAGACACCGGCTTCCCATCACTCATATCAAAGCGCTTCAAGAGGTCTCGAGTGTACTTGCCCTGATGCAAGAAGGTATCCTTGTGGCAGTATGGACATGCAAACTTGCCTTTCGTGCTCCAACCAGATAGCATCGCATATGCAGGGAAGTCATTAATTGTCCAAAGTAGAACAACATATAGAGTAAAATTCTTCTTTGCCTTTGCATCCCATGTGGTTGTTCCTGCCGATGAAAACATCAACGCTGGAAACATGCTTGATGTTGAGGCAAACGCTAATGCAAGGAACATCATATATTCCAGGGCCTGAGTCGTAGTGAGTTTGACCGCATATCTCATCTTTCGTCCGCCTTCGATATTTGGGTGACCCTCGATGCTTACCATGAGGGCACCACCCAAATAAAGACGGTGCGACAGGACCAGTTCAAGCGAGATTACAACAAGCTTGAAATGCTCGCTGGCGAGTCCCTTGATGAGTGTTTTGCGCGTTTTCACAAGATCTTGAGCAACCTCCGAGCGGTCGGTCTCACGTACTCCGACTCGGATAGCGCTCGTCAGATGCTCACTGCACTCGATCTGCGTGTTTGGGAGATGAAAGTGACCACCATCAAAGACACGACAGACCTCTCGACCTTGACTCTTGACCTTGTACTCGCGCCTCAAGACTCACGAGATTGACGTTGTCTCTCGTAGGTCGAAGTCACAGTCGATGGCTTTGGTTACCGATCCCGTTTCTTCTTCTGGTCCTTCTTCTGATACGATTTTCGGTTTCTCCCTTGCTGCTCTCTATGACGTAACTGATGATCAGTTAGAGCAGCTCGTGGATGATCTGTTGGCTCTTCTTGCTCGTAAATTTTCACATGCCTACAAGAGAAGGAGGGACGGAAAGAGAGAAGGACTCGTGATTTGCTTCGAGTGTGGTGGCCCCAACCACATTCGGGCAAACTGCCCCAAGCTGGAGAAGGGCAAGAACGACTACGACGGTTTGGGCAAGAACGACTACACCGACAAGAACCGCAACAAGAAGCCTCCAGCTCAGACGCAAGGCTAGAAGAAGTTTTGCGACTTTGGGAAGGCCAAGAAGCTTTTCCACCGCGTCCTCTCCGCGTTCGACGACCTCGACCTCAGTGAGGTGGAGGGATGGAGCGACGACGACAGGACGGGTGACCAAGACCCCAAAGGCGGCGACGACTTCTTCGGCATGTGCTTCATGGCCCTCGAGGGCGAACTAAACGACAACGAGCTGTACTCCGACTCCGACGAGGTGAGCCCTACTTATGACCAGCTTAATGATGCTTTCCTTAAGCTAGGTAGATTTCATGCCAAGTCTAGGGCTAGGTGTGTTGAGTTGGAGAAGGAAGTAGCTAGACTATCACGGAGCTAACCGCTTACATCGCTCCCTCCGTGATGACCGTGATACATGATGTGTCTTGATTGATGATATGGAGAAATTAAGGACTTCTCATGCTAGTCTGTTTTCTGAGCTTGATTTGATTAAGGTGGAGAACATTAGTCTTCTTGCTGAGCTTGAGATGAGTAGGGTAGTTCCTGTTTTATCTTCTAATGTTGAGACTATTTCTTGCACCTCATGTGAGGATAAGGATAATGCTTTTAGAGGTCTTTATACATTGCTTCTCGATCTGTCCGAGACTTGTGAAAGTTGTAACAATTTGAAGATGAACCTAAAACAGGCAGATCACAAAATTGCTGAATTACAAGCTTCATTACTAGAGCCAATTGATTCTTGTTTGAACTGTCCTAAGTTAGCTGCTGAACTTGAATCGTCTCAAAGCAGTTTCAAGAAATGATTGACTACAATAAGAAAATAGCTCAGTTTGCTTCTGAGGACCCTGTTAGTTCACCTTGCAATCATTGTAATAAACTAAAATCTGACTTGATTGCTTTAGATGAAAAATATGTGCAGCTAACTAAGAACCTACTAGAGAAGCAACCATCTTGCAAGCCAAAGGATGTTACTCTTCTGTTATCAACAATGTTTTTGGCTCACTATTGTTGCCGGTCAGGTGATTTTCTAAAGTCTCGGCAGTGTCCAAGTTTGATTCAAGCCATTTGGCAGTCTGTTACAAGTTTTCCAGTAAGCTTTTGGTTTCCTTCTTCCTAGCTACTATTGCTATCGGAAAAGAAAAGTTGTGAGAATACTTGGGGCGATTTTGAACGCACCATTCATCCCCCTCATTGCGTTTCCGATCCTACATTGCTGCTGACACAGCATCGTTCTCAGGCACTTGATAAGACTTGTAGACCTTCACCCACATTGCAAAGCCTTGAGCTTGAATATATGCCTCCATCTTCGCTTTCCAATACTGAAAATCAACACATCGAAAACACAAAGTTTTGTGAAATACCTATCCGTCGACATGTTTTCTAATCACCGGTTAAGATCAATTAAAAAAATAAATCTGCTCTGATACCACTTGTAGGATCGATGATAGCAATCAGAGGGGGTGAATGATTGCAGTGCCTAGCGGAAGCTTTTTATCAAAATAAAATAAAAACAACAAGGAATATATATATATATATATATATATATATATATATATATATATATATATATATATATATATATATATATATTCGTGTGACTGTAGCAACTAATAAAATAACATAACCAAAAACTAATTGCTCTTAGCTAACCGTATGGAATAACTAGCCATGTGAAACAACTAATCAAGAGAGACAAGGATTAGAAAATACTAAACTCACTGCATGCATTAGTGTTGACGCTGCATGCATTAGGAAAGCACGAATTGGCTGGCTGGTTGACGAAACTTCCCTGGAGCAATAAGCGACTAGGCGCGTTGCGATAAGATTTGATTTGGCGACGTGCAGCGATGGAAACAGATGGCGCACAACGGCTCTTTCAGGCAATGCGACCAGCGATCGTCTTTCTGATCAATATGAGCCGGCCGTCGCCTCGCGTCTTTGCTGGATACGCACCAATCAACGAGAAGAGACGCCGCACTAGATCAAACGAGGATGACGCAAAGCCAGTCGATACACGCAGCCACTGTATTGATCTGCTAGACAATCAACGCATAAAGGTCTGCTCCCTCCATCCAAAGCCACGCCTTTTCTCGGCCAGCAACCCCCTCAAAAACGGCGCCGCAATTACAGATCCTCTACAGCCGTCGCACACGACCTTTTATATATCTATACATCCCTACTCGGAAACCTATTCGATCTCTACGCAAAGCTCTAATACAACTAGTCCAACTAGATCTAGGTATTTTTATCTTAACTAGGCTTTTAGCCCACTAATTTTCAAGGGACCCAAAACCCTTCCTAACACGGATTTTTCACACTCCCGACTTTTCTAACGCGTCACGTGTCGAAGCCTACAGGACCGCACCTCCCGTAGCTTCTCCACGTATCATCTACCACGTGTCGTAGCCTCCGGATCGCACCTCCGTAGCTTCAACACATATCATTCATCTCTGATCTTCATGCGCCCCAAACATGAACCCGACCATCTCGCATGACACCCTCGACCGTCTGGACCTCAGATCTCCCCATCCTAGTCCTGATCCTCCTTGTCACCGACCATGATCGCCTCCATGCTCAACCTGCACATGCAAAGACCAAAGAACATTCTTTCGGCACAAGTTCATGCCAACTTGACCAACATCAGTCCATACACACACGCCAACACACCTCGCATAACATCGATAAACAATATTATCAAATATTCATCATCATAAATTAACCGTTGTCAATTATTCATCACCAAAATAACCTAGACCTAACCACATGGTCTAACAAAAACACATCTTTCTACAAAGATCTACATGGGAGCAACAGAGCAGGCATTTGATCGAACACCTACCATGCACAAACCGAAACCACCAAAACTGACGCACATAAACACCACAACACCAGCACGGATCCTACCATGACAGTTTTGAATAGACTTTACATTAGAGATAAATAGATAAAAACATCGAGACAAATAAAAAATGGCCATGCTATAGCAGCATACCTCACAGATCATATAGATGGTATGTACACGACTAAACATACCTAAAAGCTTTCGTGCTGCCTTTTTTCAGACCATCTGGCATCAGCAGAAGACAAAGGAGGGCAACTACAGGTTTGTTTGACTACCTTGGAAAAATAGCTAAGTTGAATAGCTTTCCACACTACCACAAATAGAAAAAACAATCTGACCCTACCACTCAACATCTTTACGAGCAGCCTGTACCAATCTAAATGGTCTGTAAATCACGTTCAGCCACCCTATTCTGAGCACATATATATGAGCATCAAGATTTTACCGGTAACGAATAAATCAACAATCAGAAGAAGACAGCAGGGATGTGTGGATGCAACAATGGCCCTTCTTGCACCATCTCTGTTCCCAAAAGTTAGATACTTACACAGGTCCAAGCTGCACAAAGTCGTACCAAGGTCAAAGAAACATGTAAAGCACAAGGAGGGAAGCACAAAGGCTGCAGTGTCACGTAACTAACGCAACTCACTAAACCATGTACATATAGCATAAAACAAACACAAGCAACATATTTCAGATCAGCTACACATATGGCATGGAGTGGTGGATACAAAGGAACATAACCAGGCACAAATAGGCATGGATGGTATGGATGCATGGGTGAGAAGAAACCAAGATCACCTTACCCAGGAACCAATTGCAGACGTCCACCCAAAGCATGATACGGTCAGCGCAGGTAACACCGTAGTAGCCGGTTGGCGTGTAGATTTAGACTGGAACCATAGATGAATGGAAACCAAATTATGACAGGTAGGAAAGATGGACCAAGAATAAGGGATTCGGAACCTTAAAATAAAAGATAAGACACCGCTGCCGATCTATGCTAGTACTGTACTTTAGCATATATCACCTGCAATATTTACATACATACATTATATAGCTTCAGAGAGTTTGAATTGCGGTAAGATATTTGAATAGGAAACAATTGGGAAATTCCCTTTGAATTAATTTCAGCATTGCACCTGCAAAAACTGCCAATCTGTTATACTGGAGTTACATTAGCTTCATAGCTCATTGAGAAAGTGCATGTAGGATAAAAACAAGGCACAAGAAGCTTACACTGTAGGTATGCCAATAGTAAACCGCCCGTCTTTATTTTACATGTGTTCTCTTCAGAAACAGGTCGTCTGATCTGTGTGAAAGACTGAAGAACTAAACTCATTTGCATGTTCGATGTCGGACGGAAACAAGGTAGTAATAACCGTTTCATGTGCACCTGGAAAAACCATCGATCTATTATACCGAAATTAATTAGTTTCATGCATGTAAATAGCTCATCGAGAAAGCGTATGCACGATAAAAACCGGTAGAGGAAAACAACATTGCAGGTATAACAATAATAAGTTTTCCCTTTCTATGCTGCATGAGTTCCCTTCAAAAAGAGATTGCCTGACCTCTGCGAAAGATCAAAGAACAAAGCTCACGCGCATGTCTGATGCCAGCAGGAAATATGGTAGTAATGACAATTCGATAATCAACGAAAAACCTTTGATTGCTGGGTACATTTTTTGTAATCTAAAGTGTCGTACCATCTACAGGCAGGACCATGTAAACTTGCAGCCTGAAATTCCTCTAGAACATTCTCCCATCCTAAAAACAGGGAACTGCGACCCGCCCGAGGGTATAACCTGAAAACTTATTTGATGTATTTGTTTCTGTACGCTATGAATATGTTAATAGATGCTGTTGTTAGCGTGTTCGTTAGCGAATATGAATACATCATTGTTGAATCACTCATACTTTTGTATGTCATGCTTTATATGTTGAATTTCTGGATTAAAATATACCGAAAATTGACTAGATTCTCAACAATCCAAAAACTTGATAGGTCTTTTTCAGTAGTTGGCTTTGCTTCGTCGCTTAAGCCACACCCTCCGTTTGATGGTTCCAATTTTAAGAGATGGCGTGCACGTGCAATCCTGTGGTTTACTGCTATGGAATGTTTTCATGTTGCACAAGGCAAGCCCGCTGAGCCTCTATCTGCTGAGAACGAACGCAAGTTCAATATAGCGGATAACTTGTTTCGAGGTGCACTTGTTAACATACTTGCAGATAACATTGTGGATGTGTACATGCATTTGCCTACGGGCAAAGAGATGTGGGTTGCACTTGAGGCCAAGTTCGGAGTTTTCGATGCTGGCAGTGAGCTGTATGTCATGGAGCAGTTCTATGACTACAAGATGGTCGATGACCGTTCTGTAGTAGAACAAGCTCATGAGATTCAGGCGCTGGCAAAGGAGCTTGAGAGTAATAAGTGCGAGTTACCGGACAAGTTTGTGGCTGGCGGTATTATCGCCAAGTTACCACCTTCTTGGTCATATTTTGCTACCTCTCTAAAACACAAGAGCAGGAGTTAAGTGTTACTGATCTCATTGGTACTCTTGGTGTTGAAGAGAAGGCGAGGGCAAAAGATACTCGTGGCAAGAAAGTTGCTGCTGAGGGAGGTTCTAGTGCCAATTTGGTGCAGAAGAAGAACCCTCAAGCTATCCACAATAAGAAGAAAAATAAGCCTTTTGTCAAGCCCAAGGCCACTACTGAATTTAAGAAGAAAGGCAAAGGAAAGTGATACGGGGTCGCCCGATCTTCTCGACGTAGGATGGATACTCACGGGAGTCTTGATGAATCGCAATGATCCTCCAATGCCAATGCAAGGGACGAACACTCTTTAATCCGCCAAACCACACTCGTGTTGATTTCGCCGACCACCAAGCGAAGATCTATCGTGCACCCAATTCCCAATGGAAAGGCTGAACGATCTTGATTGAAGAAAGTAACTCCTAATTCCCTATGGAACTTAGGCAACAATGCTAAACTCGAACATACTTTAGTAGATTGATTATTCTCAAACGTGGTCTACCTTACAATGGGGTCTAACCCTTAATATATAGTACCACAGCCACCTCATGGCTGGCCAAGAGGTCCTAAACAAACTCCAACACATCCCTACATGTATTTGGAAACAAACTCACACAAAAGGAGAAACCTAAAATTAAACCGTCACAAGGTTTCGGTCATAACTTTTTATCCATGATGAATTTGAAGGTGGGGCCGGATCCATTACGTAGCCCTTGAAATTATCTTTCCAATGAGTACAAGAACACCTGAATCGGACTCCGTTTGTGAAAGTTATGGCCTTTTTAGTAACTGCCTGTCAGGCTGTCCCGAACCGAATCGAATTAAATTCTGAGTTGAATCCGAGTTTGAATTGGATTGAGCACGTGGGAGGTCCGAATTTGGCTTGAAAATCTTATCCAAAACTTGTAGTTTAAGTCCTTGGGCTCCTCCTTTTGCTCTCCCACTGCATTGGCTTCTTTCCTCCTTGTGCTTCTCCATAACTTTGGCCCGGAATCATCATAATATTCAAACCTAATAATAAACAAGAATTTGGCATAAGGTAGTATATCGTTCCCACAAATAGAAGGAAATTCATTAAGAAACAAATTCACGACAATATTTAATGCGGCTCAATGCTTCTTTCCGGTGAAATAATGTATTTGACTTAAAGTGCTAAGCATATGCGTATCCGCATCATCCTCCCTTCTTCAAGAAAAGCCGTCCTCGGCTTTTGATAACTGAAATTGTACTAAACAAAGAATACAACGTGTATGCATGGTATATGTATTGGTCGATTACACCCTTTTGTCTTTCACATTACTATTACCTGGAGGTGTAGTAAGCAAAAAGAACAACACATATGCGTGGTATATGTATGAATCAATTATTGTGTCATTCTCATTCTCACTGTTTTGCACAAACCAATTGATACTACAATAGCTATCAAATGCATACATTGCAATGTTTTCATTCACACCATTCTCCCTCCCATAAGAAAAAGTCGTCCTCGACTTTGCAATCGTGGACAAGTCATTAATGGGAAAACCGGATCAAACGGTTCAAATATGGAAGATAAAATTTTAATTGCCTTCATTGCTTCATTGCGCTACTCGATTATCTGTACATGATTGTTCATCGAAGAGGAACAAGTAGGCACAAGAAATCTTTGTAAACAGCAAGCACTATTGTTAAACCTCATCTCATTGTGATCATGACGTGGTATAAAAGATTGTTTGTCCAAAATATGCAATTTCAACTCGGCAAGCTTATCACATGTAATGCATATTCGATAAACATAAAAGTTGTCATCTACACCATAATCTCCGATCAAATTGAACTTACATGTATAGGCATAGGAAGTAACTAGTGAATTTAAACATGCAATTTCAGCAACATTCTCAATGACACTATATAGCTCTTTAGGGTCATCGAACATAATATAATATAAAGAATCATCAGGAGATATTCTAGAAAGAACTTCCTTATGAGTAATTAATTCCACATTATGTAATTTGACCAAAGAAATTTCAGAACATGGAATTTTCGAATGAACACATGAGTTCTCACAAGTACTCACCGTTTCATAACTAATTTCAGCACCAATATTGTTACCTTTATTGTTCTCCTCAGTTGATGTAGGTGTTGTAGGTATTAAATCATCATGATGTAACAACGGATCAGCAAGTACTTCATCTTTAACTATGACTATCTCCTCATCATTTATCTCCAATGGTGCCAGTTGTTGAACATTTGACTTCTCTTCTTTAATATCAACTTTGTACAATATGAGAAAGAACACTAGAAGTAGATATTAATGTGATAGTTTCAAAATCAACCTCAGTTTGTCCATCTTCTACTTCTCTCTTTTCTTTTGGTGTATATCTCATACTCTCAGTTTGGATGCTCTCAAACTCACATATGGTGGAATCACACAGCTCGCTCTTTTTAACACTCTCACTCAATTTGGCTATGTGGCTCTCATTCTCACATAGGTTTTGATGCATCTCAATTGTTGTATGTATCATTGGGGCAGCATAAGATGTCTCCTTTACCGAAGGGAAAGTCCCATGCTCGGTCATCTTCTCATGTGTCACACTAGTGGAACCATAAGAGCTGAAGTATGGACATGGATTGAACCGTGTTGTACGTTTCTCCATAAGTCTCTTCTCTGTATAATAGCATAATTCACAAGATCATGCATGCTACTAAAATATTTATGTTGAAGTGCGTGGCGATCTCGAATTCAAGCCACCTCTAAAGTATGCCTTCTCCTTGATGGACTAGTGACACCGGCACAACGCATCGCATCTTGCAGTTCAAAATAGTAATCTTGGACAATATTACTCCCTTGTGTGATATTCTCCGGATGGTGAAGCAATTCACGAGCATAATAGGATGGCACAAACTCGCTTCTCATAAACGCCTTCAAATCTAACCAAGATTTAATGAGTTGTTTTCAATTAGTTGTTGCCACCAACTATAAGCATAGTCTTCAAACTCCTTTGTGGCACGCATCACCTCTTGTTCTTTGGAAAGTTTCGAAATCTAAACACTTTTTCCATTTGCCATTCCCACTCAAGATACTCCTCTGGATCATCAGTGCCATAGAAAGGAACAAAGCTATCTTTTTGTTGTTGTGGACGAAGTGCTTGCACAATATCATTCACGATGTTTTTGTGTAACACCTTCATTTGTTGATTGATTTCAATATGGAAATCCTTCATATCTGCCTTAAGTTGTACGTGCTTAGCAGTGGTGCCTAATTGGAGCTCTTGTTGCAATGTACTTCTCAATGCACGATGTTTAAAGCGAGTCACCGGGGCATTAAGATTAACTTCATTCTCATCACCATAGTTGTCTTCTCCACCTGACATAGTTAGATTGTGCAAAGACAACACACAGCAATAACAAGGTATATGGATGATTAGTATAAATCACTCGTTCTCACTCTTTTCTCTCACAAGTAAAGTTCTCACATTTCTAAAGTGAATTGAGGCCAAAAGAAACTTACACTTGGTGGTGGCTATAATAACAAGTGATGATCAAGCGGATTTAAAAGTGACTCACAATTGCACGGCAATGGATGTTTTGTGGAGCTTGGTTAGGAAGTATTTATCCTACACGATCTGAATTTCTCGATGTTGTAAAATTAAGTAATAATCCAAGTTAGAAAATATTGCCTAGGTGCTGATCCAAAAGATTTAAGTGAAGTATATGAGCACACATAAAGATCAATGTGACTCGATGCAAACAAAGGAATGAGCTAACTAGAGAAATCTGAAATTAAAGATTAGATAGCTCGTTTTGCACCAAGTACTAGGAGAGACGCTAGCCAATTGCAATGATATGAATGTAAGGGCACAAGATTGCTCAAAGGAATTAAATACACAAGCTGAATTTATGGACTAAGAGCTCATCTAAATTCGGCCAATGCTTTCTTTTTCTTTCTTTCTTTCTTTCTTTTTCTCCTTCTTCGTTTTTTTTTCAGTTGTCTCCTTTTTTTTTAAAGGCCAAACTAGGTTTAACTGTTCCTTTGATTTTTTTTTCACAGGATACAAATATTCAGCAAGGTGTAACAAACTCAAGAGCGGCCCTAGATGCAATATTCAACAGCTAGTCTCAAAGATGAGCGAAAAATTAAGGATATAGGTATGAAACGGCCAAAGCGCGAAATTTTTTTTCACGCACCTTTGTTCATGCCTTGTAGATGTCTTGTTCACGATCTTTGTAGCAATCGGATTTTTTGTTTTGTTTTAGGCAAACAAAGGAAATAACACAAGATCAAGCGACGCAAAGGAACACGACGATCAGCATGTAAACAAAATTTCTAATGGATCAAGACATAATAAAACTCACGAAAATAGCAGATGTGAAACTAGGGTTTGGATTTTTTTTTTTGTGTTTTCGGTTTATGGACTATAGGACAGCAAGTAATAAACTGAAATTTAAAGGGATAAGATCCTACCGAGTAAACCGCTCGATACCAAGATGATACGGGTCGCCCGATCTTCTCGACGTGGGATGGATACTCACGGGGTCTTGATGAATCGCAATGATCCTCCAATGCCAATGCAAGGGACGAACACTCTTTAATCCGCCAAACCACACTCGTGTTGATTTCGCCGACCACCAAGCGAAGATCTATCGTGCACCCAATTCCCAATGGAAAGGCTGAACGATCTTGATTGAAGAAAGTACCTCCTAATTCCCTATGGAACTTAGGCAACAATGCTAAATTCGAACATACTTTAGTAGATTGATTATTCTCAAACGTGGTCTACCTTACAATGGGGGTCTAACCCTTAATATATAGTACCCTGGTCACCTCATGGCTGGCCAAGAGGTCCTAAACAAACTCCAACACATCCCTACATGTATTTGGAGACAAACTCACACAAAAGGAGAAACCTAAAATTAAACCATCACAATGTTTCGGTCATAACTTTTTATCCATGATGAATTTGAAGGTGGGGCTGGATCCATTACGTAGCCCTTAAAATTATCTTTCCAATGAGTACAAGAACACCTGAATCGGACTCCGTTTGTGAAAGTTATGGCCTTTTTAGTAACTGCCTGTCAGGCTGTCCCGAACCGAATCCGAATTAAATTCTGAGTTGAATCCGAGTTTGAATTGGATTGAGCACGTGGGAGGTCCGAATTTGGCTTGAAAATCTTATCCAAAACTTGTAGTTGAAGTCCTTGGGCTCCTCCCTTTTTGCTCTCCCACTGCATTGGCTTCTTTCCTCCTTGTGCTTCTCCATAACTTTGGCCCCGGAATCATCATAATATTCAAACCTAATAATAAACAAGAATTTGGCATAAGGTAGTATATCGTTCCCACAAATAGAAGGAAATTCATTAAAAAACAAATTCACCTGACAATATTTAATGCGGCTCAATGCTTCTTTCCAGTGAAATAATGTATTTGACTTAAAAGTGCTAAGCATATGCGTATCCGCATCAGAAAGGGCATCTGCTTTGTGTGCGGTGATTCTGGCCATTGGGCTAAGGATTGTCCAGACCGCAAGGATAAGCAGAAGAAGTCTGCCAACATGGTTATTAGTGATGCTGGAGGAACATCAGGGTATGGTAATTATTTACCTACAGTTCTTTCGGTTTGTCAATCACCTGAGTGGTGGGTTGACACTGGTGCTAATATTCATGTGTGTGATGATATTTCCTTGTTTTCATCTTATCAGGCCTGTCGAGGTTGGTCCTTGTTGATGGGGAACGGATCGCATGCAGTAGTTCATGGTGTTGGTACAGTCGATCTGAAGTTTACTTCGAGAAAAACCGTGCAGCTGAAGAACGTGCAGCATGTCCCCTCCATAAAGAAGAATCTTGTCAGCGGATATCTACTGTGTAGAGATGGTTTTAAGCTTACATTCGAGTCCAATAAATGTGTCGTGTCTAAGTATGGAACATTTGTTGGTAAAGGTTATGAAAGCGGAGGCTTGTTTCATTTCTCTTTGATGGATTCTTATAATAAAGTTGTAACACCCCAGCCAAAAATTGGCCTGAAATGCTACTAACTAAACGATATAGCAATTCTAATTAGCTGCAATCTACAAAATTTCGGCAGAGTCTCCTTTGTTTATTGAATAAAACTGAGTCCTAACAAGTATAATCAAGAGATATAAGTAACCGTAAGCATTGTAATCAGTAATAAGAAAAACTGCTATCAAAGTTAATCAAAACGCAGAAGCAATATAAAGAGTTCTAAACATTTATTACATTTTAAACCTGATAGCCATAAAACAAATACCACTTTAGTTATTGAATAATTAATACTCAAAGTTCTCTATTTCTCCTATGATGGATAATTCGTGCAAGTGCAACAACGCTAATCCTTCTTTATTCCCATGCATGCTGTCCTCATGAAAATACCTAAAACAATCAACAAACAACAACAACAGCAAGAGTGAGTACAAAGACTCAGCAAATATAATAAATAGTAACAAAAGCAATCCTGAACATCATTTAACCAATTCATCCATCAATCATGTAAATGAACCATGTTATGCAATATGATCAAAAATCTCTTTCTCTCTTCTCTTTCGCATTTTACTAGGTGTCTGGTGTGCATCCGTCAATGCATGTACCATCTGGTACAGGGACCAATTGCCCATACTATACAAGTATGGGGACCTTTAGCCCGTCATGACATCAACATGGCGGGGACCTCGACAACTTGGTCATCTCGTGACCAAGACTTCAAAATATCGGCATGATGCATATGTGTGAATGTCTCAACAAATAAAAACCTGCATTCACAATATCTATGCATCATAAATTCTCATGAACATCTTCAGTTTCAATTGACCATAAATAGTACCAACAAATCATTATCATAACCAAGATCATTTAAACACATAATTTAGAACAATCATCTCCAAAGCATCACTCATCCACAATTCACACTATAGTCTTATCACTTCAATTATATTTGCAATAGCAATAAACCATAACCTGTACCACATAGCATTTTTCATAAGCATGAACACACGTAATCATATCATAAATCACACATCCATATTCATCATTCATCCACAATCCATACTATCGGAATTAACCATTATTATACTTGCCTTAACCGTGAGAATACGAAGAACGAGCAGAAGGTGCAACCCCTGGAATCCGCTCTCCTCCTGAATAATTAATTAATAATTACTAACATAACAGTAACAGATTTCTAGATACAAAATATCAGCAACCCCAATTACCCCAACAATTTATCTCAATTAAATCCCCAACTCCCCTCGGCCAACTCTGCCCATCCACAGATAGCCGACTTCAAAAATTCATAACTTCCAGTACGTAAAGCCAAATTAAGCGTTTTCAGACTTTCTGGAAAGATAATTAAATTATCTAACTAAACTTAGTTGGGGAGTCTTCCAGATTCTGCCGTTTTCTACTCTATCCAAACCCTTTTCTAAAACATCAATAATCACGATGGACTCTCTGGACAGCGCATTAAAACGATCATAACTTCCACCAAGAAACTCGGAATCCGGACTTCTTTACCTCTCTGGAAAGCTACGAAACTTATCTACAACTTTTCCAATTTGAAGTACTCCTGAATCGCCACAATTCCCGTCTCCCAAACCGATCTACTAAAATCTGTCCAGAACTACCCTGATCTGTAGAACAGCCGCACTAGACAATTCATAACTTTCGCTACACAAATCCGAATAACGTGTTCTAGTACTCCCTGGAAAGATAATCACGTCCACTACAATTTTCTAGAAGGGGTCTAGACCTGAATCCCGACGGATATACCCCAAAACTGCCGACTAACAATTTCTGTCCCGGCAGCCCAGAAAACCGACGAATCTAACTCGATTAAAAACTCATCTAGGAGACTAATAGGGATTACCCTTGACGACACGACGAAGAACACGTCAACGAACACGACGAACATGCCCGCGATCTCCTCCTCTCCTTCCTCCGGATCCACGCAGTGTAGCGGCGGACGGCGGCGACGGCGCCGGGAGAGGCGACGTCGAGGCAGCGACGGCGCACCACGACGCAGAAGACGACGACGCACCGCGGCGCAACACGGCACCGGCAGCAGCGGCGGCACGGCAGCGGCGCGGCGGCAGCGGCGTCGTGCTGCTGCGGCGGCGGCGACGGCGGCAGCAGCGGCTTGCTGGCGGGGCGGGCGAATCTGGCTGGTGGCGGCATGCTGCGGCGGCCGGCGGTAGCGGCCCGGTGCGGCAAGCGGCAATGGCAGCGGCAAGGCGCGGCAAGGAATTGAGGGGGCGGTGCATGGGGAGGGTGGGGCTAGGTTAAGAGGTGGCCTCCCCTCCGGGCCAAGAACTCCCTCTTGGGCCAAGGCCTAGCCCCAGGTTTGTTTACTTTTTCAGAAAACCCCTCAAAACACTATTAAATTTAATCTTTCTCCCCACGTCCCTTGCTTTAATTTAATTAAGTAATTTAATAAACATTCTGGGGCCTTACATTCTACCCCCCCTTAAACAGAATTTGACCCCGAATTCTAACTGCCACCACAACAGGAAACAAAAACAACCAACAAGCAATAGACACGCACCTGACGTGAACAACTCTGGGTATTGCTCGCGCATGCGAGACTACAATTTGTATGTTGCCTCTCTCTCTCTGTCTGCTACGACCAAAACACCTTGACATACTTTAAATTTTTTTCCCATGCTTGCGCCCCGTGCTTAGATTTTGGGAGATCCGAGCGGTAAGCCAACTTCCCGCCAAAAGAGTCAAATCATAAAAGAAAAGAAAATCGAAGGTTCAACACGAGAACCTCTCCACATTCCAATTAGGACATTTTCAAATAGACGACACACGCCAACATAAAGTCAACTCCAAACTACAAAAGACTTTTGCTATCATCACATAGTTCAGCAAGAATCAAAAGAGCATTTTGCTACCCAAGAATATATATATATTGGAATAAACTTTCTCTTGAGTCACGAGATTCCAAATCATCTCATAGCACACTCGCTCATTTCCTTTAAATTTGCAACATCAACACTGTGTTCAACCCGAGGGCATCAACATCACCTTTGTAGAGGGACTCTACTGTTCTTACAATAACATACTCTAGTCAACCCCTCTATCCACCGGTTATTTTAATGAATAATTTCCAATACACCTCATCGTTAGTTTCACCCACAATCTCTTCAACACAATTCTCTAAGGATAAGCGATCATGTAATTATCACACACACTCATTTACTACACCGAAGGATAATATCATGGTTCAACACACTATTTAGAATCCACCCATTCCACTATTCTCATACAACATCATTAGCCTCCAAGGCCCTAGCATAGATCACCAAACCAAAATTTTCCATCTCCAGGGTTCCTATATATGTACTTTGATATAATTGATACAAAGACTCGAATTTGTTGACTAAAATTTTCACAAGCAACCATCCTCAATCATTAGCAACTATATAAAAACATATTCTCAGCCTGATTATCTGTAGGAAGATTCTAACTCCTAGAGGATTACCCACTGAATCCAAGTCATACATGGCAATAATTCAACAATCCGTACTATCCCAATAATTCACATAACAGTTAGACTTCTTCACAATTATAATCCCATCACTATACCATCATAACCCTTCTACTAACCCCCTACAAGTACCCAATCACGATACACCAATAAAATTGATAAAGATTCTCATACTTTCAATAATCCTAATGTTCCATCAAAATGAACAAAGCATTCCTGAATCACATTTTATTATAGGTTCCACTAGTTGCGACCATGTAGCCCATTAACTCCAAAGACGACATCTTTCTTAAATGAAATTCTCACTGAGAATTATTCGACAGAACCAATTTATGACTCCAAGAATCTCAAACAACTTGACACCCACCATCTCATCCAAACCTATCATACCAACCAGCTACCAAACATATCCTAAAAGGGCTTGCAACGGGATCGGTTACCCCTTTCTTAGGAGAGATAAAAAGTAAATCTCGGCACAAGGAAAATGCTACCAATCGCAATAGACATCGGTCCAAGAGAAATAGTAATGATCTTGGAAAATAAAACATAAGATCACAGTTGAAGGCACATGCCTCCTCACGAAAAAGAAATATCCAATCTCAACCAATAAGAATACAACATTGTCATTTTAAACTCAAGAAACTCTTTTGCGGTGAAAATAAGAACTCAAACACACCTCTAAAAGTTACACAACTTTGACTCCAACTTCAAACAATCTTTCCGCAATCTTTATTTTAACAAAGAGAACAACTCTCTTCGATTTCGATATCACCTTAACAATTCCAACAAAAAAAATTCAAGACCACAACACATTAAGTCTTTAAGAACTAATAAAACCTCTCAACACGACACTTTGCTTTAAAACAATTTCAACTACCACATAAGTCATGAGATCAAAAGATCGCGTATGCAACTATCAAAACTTTTGATTTAAATAGCATCATGGAAGTTATCAAATCTTTTTTTTTATTAATTGAACATTCAACATTATCATCACGACCACATCGACTATCATACTAATATCGAATAATATATTCTAAACAAGCATCATCACACCCTCAAATCCTTTCCTAAACTTTTCCAAAAGAAACATAAGAAATTACTTCATCATGTTCTAATACTTAAGTAGGATTGCAACTACTTGGTCTAGGAAACCTTGTGCATAAGCCACACAATAGAACAAAGCTCTTAAACGAGATGGTACTAGAGCAAGATAATCTCACAAATCATGCTAGTACAAATTGCTTACTAGATTTCATATATTCCATTCTTTATTGATGCTCAACTCTAACTTAGCACAAAGCGATTGTACTCTATTCACTATTGGCAATAATTGATTATTATTTGGTCATAACAACATTCATGAGCATAGATTACGTATCCTACTTTACATTCGAAATTAGAACAGAATGACTTTAAACTTCAATAATACCGACTTGTAAGACAAGTTTCTACAAGTCAATACATCAACCTTCATCTATTTCTTTATCGTATTTCAACAATTTAGCATTGTAAAGATAGATGAAACTAGCACTTTGCATGCTCATAAATTATCTAAATAAAAGACATATTAAAGGTTAATATTACCAAGACAATATTCCAACACCTCCTTACTTAATCATTCCAAACGGTCAAATTAATTGCGAAAGATAAAAATAATTCAATTTATCCAACATGATAAACAATCATAATAATCGTTCTAATTCTTTCTGTACACTCCTCAAAACTCCATGAGTTCCAAGCATGAATAGACATATTCTTAATGATAGTTCTTCTACAAACTATTACAAAGCAATATCACATTGATCAACTACACTTCCAAAGGTGCTAGTTGAAATTAATTATGCACCACGCTAACATCTTAACCTGATAATTCATACCTTATGAATTAATTTATATGATTCTAACCTCCCATTTAAGCATAGTAGAACTCCACAAAGGATTTTAACATTCACTTTCAGAAAGGAGAGGAATTAAATTTCAACACGAGAAATAATCCAAATAAATGCAAAGATCCAAGACTTTCCCAGGTTAACTAATGTTTTGCAACATAAAACTTTCATTAAGAAAAATACTAAGCGAACAGATAAGACATGTTTCACCACAAGACAAACTCCCACGAAGGGACCAACCTTGCAAATCAACAATGTTCCCAAATAATAAAAGCGTCTCAATAGACTGAAAACAATAATCGTTTCAAAGAACGGTGAAACCAATTGAAAACCCTCAAGCGCATTGAACCATCATACCAAGATAAATTCATCTTCCCCACAAGGTAATAATTGACCAAACTCGAAGGAAGAGGGAAACTTTTCTAAAGAACTCATTCCTAGCTTCTGAAATTAAGTCGCCCCAGGAAAGATCCCTCACCAATTCAATACCACGAATAATGCCATACCTTGGCCATGCCTATGGCCACACCACGATCTCTATCCCTCGATATCAACTATTACCACTCATAACAATCATATAGTCAGATCATATGCACCAAAAGATCATATCATAGCAAGTACAAAGTCAAACATTAGGCACATATTCAATTATGATAATCGACGGAAACGTAGATGCAATGCAAACCCTATTCCCACCTACAGTGCTTAGTGTGTCAAAATTAATATTTCATTAACCACGGACCTACAGCCCGCTCTGATACCAACTATAGCACCCTAGCCAAAAATTGGCCTGAAATGCTACTAACTAAACGATAGAGCAATTCTAATTAGCTACAATCTACAAAATTTCGGCAGAGTCTCCTTTGTTTATTGACTAAAACTGAGTCCTAACAAGTATAGGCCCTGTTTGTTTTAGATTCTAGACAAGCTAGCTACTTCTAGTAGCCAAAATCTCTCCCAAACAGTCTAGCTTTTGGGCCAGCTACTGAGAATCTGAGAATCTGGTAAAGCACAATTGTACTAGAATCCAGAAGCTGCAATAGATGAGCTTCCCGCAGATTCTACCACTAAAATACCACTAGAATTTGAAGCTAATTACCCATAAATACCACCGGATAAAACCCTCCCCACGCCTCCCGGAACCCCGTGCCGCCACCTCCCTCCCCGCACCCCTCCCCGAAACCCCGCCCCCCTCCCATGACCTCCCCAGATCCGCCCGCCGCCCGTCGCCGCCTCCCCCGCGCCCCTCCCCGGATCCGCTCCCGCCCCTCCCCGCCGCCTACCCCGCCGCTCGTCGCCCCTCCCGCCGCCTACCCCCACCGCCCGTCGCCCCTCCTACCCTCCTCCCCGCTCCCCTCCCGGATCCGCCTCGGCCGCCCGTCGGCCCCTCCGCCTGCCGTCCCGCCGCCCGCCGCCGTCGCCCGTCGGCCCGGATCGCTCTGCTGCCTCGTCGCCCCCCCCCGCCTCCCGGATCCGCCCGGTGTCCAGTCCCAGATCCGCCCGCCGCCCTCCCCGGATCCCCGCCGCGCCCCTACCCCTCGTCCTCCCGGTCGCCGCCGTCGCCCCATCCTCCTTTTACTAGATTACTTGCAGGCGAGAGGTGTGTCAATAACTCATTATGCCTCTATTTGCACGCTTCTAATTTTTGCAGCTATTCGTTAGTGCATGAAACCGAGGTGTGTGATGGATGAATAAATCGAAATGAATTGCAAGGCGAGCCGGACATGCCACGAAAAAGAAAAAAAAACAAGAGAGCGATCTGCGGTGCCATGATCTGACCTTTCATCGCTTACGGATCGCATTCCAATGTGTGCTTGTGTGCACGAAAAGGACCGTGCGAGTTGTGTGCCATGGACGCTTGCAATCATGGGAAACATGGCATGAGCAACGAGCAAGTGAGATTGCAATTGCGGTGCAATGCCTTGCATGATAAGTTCACAGTTCTCTGCCGCCGATTAGTAGTGCTTGCTTGAGATTGTTCATTTGGGGTTTGATTCCGCTAGATGAGTGATGATAGACTGTAATCTGTATTTTATCATCATGTGAATTGGTGTACCTTGTGAAGTTTTGTAATCTGTTTCAAAATATTCTTTGTTTTGACAATGTTGTTTAGTAGTTGGACGATGATGGTAGACTGTAATCTTGGATTTTATCATCATGTGAATTGGTGTACCTTGTGAAGTTTTGTAATCTGTTTCAAAATATTGTTGTTTTGACAATGTTGTTTAGTAGTTGGACGATGATGATAGATCGTAATCTCGGATTTTATCATCATGTGAATTGGTGTACCTTGTGATTTTATCATCTAGATTTTTGTAATCCTAGCTACTCACAACATTGTTTTGACTTATGTGCACGGTTTTGTCAAAAGCGCAATGCTTTGCTTTTTTCAAAATATTGTGTGTATCATGTCAGCTATCGAGTGAAATATTATAATGCACATTACGTATATTGAACTTCTGAAAAACAAATATATAGGAACTTGTATGGAGACATGATAGTTATCCATATTAATATCTAAAATTATGATTTGAAGTCAAATTTATTGTCATGAAATTTTAATATTAGTTTTTCAATGTTTGAACTAAGTACTACAAATTTACAGTATGAATATCTCTTCTATCAATACATAATCAGGATATTAACTCACATAAGGGTATTTTAGTCAATACATCTATCAGGATATCATTTGTCTGACTAGAATCCGAGGATGCCAAACAGTTAGCTACTCATATCATTGCTACTCGGACCGACCGACTACTCAGAATCTCCAGCTAGCTACTCAGACCAGCTAGCTACTCAGAATCTACTGCTCCCCCAAACAGGGCCATAATCAAGAGATATAAGTAACCATAAGCATTGTAATCAGTAATAAGAAAAAGTGCTATCAAAGTTAATCAAAACGCAGAAGCAATATAAAGAGTTCTAAACATTTATTACATTTTAAACCTGATAGCCATAAAACAAATACCACTTTAGTTATTGAATAATTAATACTCAAAGTTCTCTATTTCTCCTATGATGGATAATTCGTGCAAGTGCAACAACGCTAATCCTTCTTTATTCCCATGCATGCTGTCCTCATGAAAATACCTAAAACAATCAACAAACAACAACAACAACAACAAGAGTGAGTACAAAGACTCAGCAAATATAATAAATAGTAACAAAAGCAATCCTGAACATCATTTAACCAATTCATCCATCAATCATGTAAATGAACCATGTTATGCAATATGATCAAAAATCTCTTTATCTCTTCTCTTTCGCATTTTACCGGTAATGCGGAGTGTGCATCCGTCAATGCACACCCATGCCTGTACCATCTGGTACAGGTATCTATTGCCCATACTATACAAGTATGGGGACCTTTAGCCCGTCATGACATCAACATGACGGGGACCTCGATGCTTGGTCATCTCGTGACTAAGACTTCAAAATATCAGCATGATGCATATGTGTGAATGTCTCAACAAATAAAAACTTGCATTCACAATATCTATGCATCATAAATTCTCATGAACATCTTCAGTTTCAATTGACCATAAATAGTACCAACAAATCATTATCATAACCAAGATCATTTAAACACACAATTTAGAACAATCATCTCCAAAGCATCACTCATCCACAATTCATACCATAGTCTTATCACTTCAATTATATTTGCAATAGCAATAAACCACAACCTGTACCACATAGCATTTTTCATAAGCATAATCATATCTAAAATCACACATCCACATTCATCATTCATCCACAATCCATACTATCGGAATTAACCATTATTATACTTGCCTTAACCGCGAGAATACGAAGAACGAGCAGAAGGTGCAACCCCTGGAATCCGCTCTCCTCCTGAATAATTAATTAATAATTACTAACATAACAGTAACAGGTTTCTAGATACAAAATATCAGCAACCCCAATTACCCCAACAATTTATCTCAATTAAATCCCCAACTCCCCTCGGCCAACTCTGCCCATCCACAGACAGCCGACTTCAAAACTTCATAACTTCCAGTACGTAAATCGAAATTAAGCATTCTCAGACTTTCTCGAAAGCTAATTAAATTATCTAAATAAACATAGTTGGGGAGCCTTCCAGATTCTGCCGTTTTCTACCCGATCCAAACCCTTTTCTAAAATATCAATAATCACGACGGACTCTCTGGACAGCGCATTTAAACGATCATAACTTCCACCCAGAAACTCGGAATCCGGACTTCTTTACCTCTCTGGAAAGCTACGAAACTTATCTGCAACTTTCCCAATTTGAAGGACTCCTGAATCGCCACAATTACCATCGCCCAAACCGATCTACTAAAATATGTCCAGAACTACCCCGATCTGCAGAACAGCCGCAGTAGAAAATTCATAACTTTCACTACACAAATCTGATTAATGTGTTCTAGTACTCCCTGGAAAGATAATCACGTCCTCTACAATTTTCTAGAAGGGGTCTAGACCTGAATCCCGACATATATACCCCAAAACTGCCGACTAACAATTTCTGTCCCGGCAGCCCAGGAAACCGATGAATCTAACTCGATTAAAAACTCATCTAGGAGACTAACAGGGATTACCCTTGACAATACGACGAAGAACACGTCGACGAACATGATGACGAACATGACGAACACGCCCGCGATCTCCTCCTCTCCTTTCTCCGGATCCACGCGATGCGGCGGCGGACGGCGGCGGCGGCGCATCGGGGAGGAGACGGCGTCGAGGCAGCGGCGGCGCACCGCACGCGAGGAAGACGACGGCGCACCGCGGCGCAACACGGCACCGGCAGCAGCGGCTACCACGGCAGCGGCGGCGCGGCGGCGGCAGCGGCAGCTGCCGCGGCGGCTGCGGCAAGCGGCGGCGCGGCTGGCTGGCGGCGGGGCGGCGGCGGTTGGCGCGGCAGGCTGCAGCGGCGGCGGCAGGGCGCGGCAGCCCGTGCGGCAAGGCGACGGCGGCGGCTGCGGTAGGCGCGGCAAGGAATTGGGGCGGCTGCATGGGGAGGGTGGGGCTAGGTTAAGAGGTGGCCTCCCCTCTGGGCCAAGAACTCCCTCTTGGGCCAAGGCCTAGGCCCAGGTTTGTTTACTTTTTCAGAAAACCCCTCAAAACACTATTAAATTTAATCTTTCTCCCCACATCCCTTGCTTTAATTTAATTAAGTAATTTAATAAACATTCTAGGGCCTTACAAAAGTTGTGAACCATGTGTGTAACGATGATGATGAATCTAATGTTTGGCATTCACGACTTTGTCATGTTAATTTTGGGTGTATGACGCGCTTAGCTAATATGAGTTTAATCCCGAAATTCACTTTGGTCAAAGGTTCTAAGTGCCATGCGTGTGTTCAATCGAAACAACCTCGCAAGCCTCACGAGGCGACAAAAGAGGCGAGGAATTTGGCAGTTAGAACTCATTCATTCCGATTTGTGCGAGATGAATGGCGTATTGACTAAAGGTGGAAAGAAATATTTCATGACGCTTATAGATGATTGCACTAGATTTTGCTATGTGTATTTATTGAAAACAAAAGATGAAGCATTTGATTACTTTAAGATCTATAAAGTTGAGGTAGAAAACCAACTTGAGAGAAAAATCAAGCGGGTAAGGTCTGATCGTGGGGGAAAGTATTTTTCAAATGAGTTTACTTCATTTTGCAAGGAACATGGAATTATTCATGAGAGGACGCTTCCCTATTCTCCCGAATCAAACGGGGTTGCGAAAGAAAGAACCGCACTCTAAGCGACTTAATTAACGCCATGTTGAACCTTTGCGGGACTTTCTAAGGAATGGTGGGGTGAGGATGTATTGACCGCGTGTCATGTCCTGAATAGAGTTCCTACAAAGAACAAAGAAGTAAACACCATTCGAGGAATGGGAAAAGAAGAAGTTGACTCTCTCATACTTGCGCACCTGGGGATGTTTGGCCATAGTTAACGTGCCAATTGTGAAGAAGCGCAAACTTGGACCAAAAACCGTAGATTGTATATTCCTTGGTTATGCTATGCACAGCGTGGGCTATGGGTTCTTAATTATAAAAACTGGAGTACCTGACGTGCGTGTTGGTACAATCATAGAGTCCAGAGATGCTACATTTTTTGAGAATGAATTTCCTATGAAATGTGATATACCTAGCTCATCTAGTCAAGAACCTATAATTTCCCTTGATTCTTTTGTGCCGATAGAACATGTTGAGCAAACGCCTATGGAAAATCCTGAGGAGATAACAAAGCAGTTACTCGAAAGAGTAAGAGACAGAGGATTGCAAAATCCTTTGGTGATGATTTCATTGTATACCTCATTGATGACACTCCAAGAACTATTGAAGAGGCATATTCTTCTCCTGACTCCGACTACTGGAAGGAAGCAGTACGGAGTGAGATGGACTCTATTATGTCTAATGGAACTTGGGAGGTCGTTGACCGTCCTTATGGAAGTAAACCTGTAGGATGTAAATGGGTTTTCAAGAAAAAGCTTAGGTCTGATGGTACAATTGAAAAGTACAAGGCAAGGCTTGTGGCCAAGGGTTATACTCAGAAAGAAGGCGATGACTTCTTTGATACTTATTCACCTGTTGCCCGATTGACCACAATTCGAGTACTACTTGCCCTGGCTGCCTCTCATGGTCTTCTCGTTCATCAAATGGACGTTAAGACAGCTTTCCTAAATGGAGAGTTGGAGGAGGAAATTTATATGGATCAGCCAGACGGGTTTGTGGTAGAAGGTCAAGAAGGAAAGGTGTGCAAGTTGTTAAAATCTTTGTATGGCCTAAAGCAAGCACCTAAGCAATGGCATGAGAAGTTCGACGAGAACATTGACATCTGGCGGCTTTCTTGTGAATGAAGCCAACAGATGTGTGTACTATCGCTATGGTGGGGGAGAAGGAGTGATCTTGTGCTTGTATGTTGATGACATACTGATTTTTGGGACCAACCTCAATGTGATTGAGGAGGTCAAGGACTTTTTGTCCAAAAGTTTTGAGATGAAAGATTTGTGAGTGGCTGATGTGATTCTTAACATTAAGCTACTGAGAGGAGGTGATGGTGGGGTTACACTTGTGCAATCCCACTATGTGGAGAAGGTCTTGAGTCGCTTTGGTTATAGTGACTGCAAGCCTGCTTCTACTCCTTATGATCCTAGTGTGTTATTGAGGAAAAACCGAAGAATAACAAGGGATCAATTGAGATACTCCCAGATTATTGGCTCATTGATGTATTTAGCTAGTGCTACGAGGCCTGACATCTTGTTTGCTGTGAGCAAGCTAAGACGATTTGTTTCAAATCCAGGAGATGATCGTTGGCGTGCTCTTGAGAGAGTGATGCGCTATCTAAAGGCAACTATGAGCTATGGCATTCACTATGCTGGGTACCCAAAGGTACTGGAGGGCTACAATGATTCAAATTGGATCTCTGATGCTGATGAGATAAAAGCCACGAGTGGATATGTGTTCACTTTTGGAGGTGGTGCTGTTTCCTGGAAGTCTTGCAAGCAGACCATCTTAACGAGGTCAACAATGGAAGCAGAACTCACAGCATTAGATACCGCCACTGTTGAAGCTGAGTGGCTTCGCGAACTCCTTATGGATTTGCCGGTGGTTGAAAAACCGATACCGGCTATCCTGATGAACTGTGATAATCAGACTGTGATTATCAAGGTGAACAGTTCTAAGGACAACATGAAGTCATCTAGGCATGTTAAGAGGCGGTTGAAGTCTGTCAGAAAGCTGAAAAACTCCGGAGTGATAGCACTGGACTATGTCCAGACAGCTAAGAATCCGGCCGACCAATTTACAAAGGGTTTATCACGTAATGTGATAGATAGTGCATCAAGTGAGATGGGCCTCAGACCCACATGAGTCATACCACAGTGGTAACCTGTTCTACGTGATCGGAGATCCCGTGAAATAGGATGGTGAAACAAGCATTGGTTGATCGGGAGAGAGACCTTTGGGACTCATTTATTCAATGATGCACTTCTCTCCTATTTTGTATGGCAGGTTGGTTTTACCTCAATGTGATCCGAGTGGCTTATTTAGAGCAGAGATGTCGACCAACAGGACATCTTAGAAGGAACACACCTATATGAGTTCGACTGCTGGTCACAGTCTATGAGATTTGGGTGACCTCTAGATACTCATGAATAGGCCTGGAGTATGACTTATATGCTCCAGCCAGAGGGGATGCTTTAGGCAGCCTAGTACTAGTAAAGGATTTGGGTAAAACTTGTTCACACAAAACTGTCAATTCAAGGCATAGTCCATTGTTCAGTTGTGTATGAGTGTAACTCCTTTCCTAGGTGGATGTTTAACTTAACAATCTCCATCGAAATACTGGTATATCAAACAACAGTAGAACTGAGAGATTTTCTCGTGTGCCTTGAAATTTGGAGGGGAATGTTGGATTAATTGGGCATGGTCCAATTTAATTTAGCAACTAATCAAATGAAATTCCTAGGCCCACATGGAAAAACTGTTTAGTCCCATATGGAAAATTAAATGGGAGTTACACCACTTTAAAAGGTGGAACGTGGTAACCCCCCTTGTGAAATTGAAGAGAGCCTGTAATATCCCGAACGTCGTTACGACATAAGATTTTAAATCAATCGCGGAATCGCCGGTTTTTCGGTAAATCGCGGGAAGGAAAAATATAAATTATAGAACATTCTAAAATGAATTAAATAAATTAAAACAATTAATTTGAATATTTTGGGCTGTCCGGAGGGGTGGGCCAGCCGATTTGGGCCAGCCAACCCAAATAGGGCCCATACCCACTCCCAAACCCTAGCACCCCTTTATAAACCCCCTCCCTTGCCTCCTCTCCCTTTTTTTCCCACCTTGGGCGCAGCCCCCTTCTCCCTCTTTTTCCCACGGCCACCCCCCTTGTCCCTTGGTGCTAGGAGAAGGAGAAGGAGAAAAAGGAGAAGAAGAAGAAGAAGGAAGGAGAAGGAAGGAGAAGAAGAGGAGGAGGAAAATTTTGGGGAAATTCTTCAGATTGGTAATTTTCTCTCATCCCAAACCCTCTGTTTTTAGGAATAATTAGGGTTCTTGGCACGGATTTTAATGGAGGATTATAGATTAATTGCCCGATTAGAGTTTAGTCGCGGGCTGATTTTAGATCTATTCGCGCAGCGCGTCTTTTTTCGCGGTTTTGATCTAGTAAACGATTGTTCCTGCGGGTCTTCCCAAAAGAAAAGTTGTAGAGGATTTCCAGATACGTCTGCTGTATTTTTTCAGATTTTTCTGTCGTGGGATCTGGGAGATAAGGAGTCGGGATTATAGCTGTCCGTCAGGCGGGCAGATTGTTACAGTCCGACTGTAATTCGGATTTTAAAAATAGTAGATGAATTTTATGGTTAGGGCCATAATTGAGAAAGTTGTATATAATTCAGATTTCTAGCGGATGTGTAATTTTCAGGATTTTTAGACCTCTGTACTGTCGTGGGGACGCGATTTGGTTTCGCTATCTAGTCTGCCAGATCAGAAAGTTTTCTCTGTTTAGGGCATTAAATTACATCTAGTTCTGATCCGAATAAAAATAGGAGTTCTCCTTAAAAATTATAGGTTTTTCAGTCATGTTTCGAGAGAGGTATCGTTTACTATATTTGGATCTTTATTTTTAAAGATATGAAATTGTGAAGCAGCGCTGCTGCAGAAGGGTTCTTGCCGTTTCTTTGGCGGAGAGGAGTTTGTCTTGGGTTCGGGGTTTAGTTAAGATAAATTGTTGGGGTAATTGGGGTTGTTAATATTTTGTATCTAAATACCCGTTACTGTTACATTAGTAATTATTAATTTTTATTCAGGAGGAGAGCGGATTCCAGGGGTTGCACCTTCTGCTCGTTCTTCGTATTCTCGCGGTTAAGGCAAGTATAATAATGGTTAATTCTTATAGTATGGATTGTGGATGAATAATGAATGTGGATGTGTGATTTATGATATGATTACGTGTGTTCATGCTTATGAAAATGCTATGTGGTACAGGTTATGGTACCGGTAAATGCGAAAGAGAAGAGATAAAGAGATTTTTGATCATATTGCATAACATGGTTCATTTACATGATTGATGGATAAATTGGTTAAATGTTGTTCAGGATTGCTTCTGTTACTACTTATTATATTTGCTGAGTCTTTGTACTCATTCTTGCTGTTGTTGTTGTTGTTTGTTGATTGTTTTAGGTACTTTCATGAGGACAGCATGCATGGGAATTAAGAAGGATTAGCGTTGATGCACTTGCACGAATTATCCATCATAGGAGAAAATAGAGAACTTTGAATATTAAATATTCAATTACTAAAGTGGTATTTGTTTTATGGCTATCAGGTTTAAAATGTAATAAAGGTTTAGAACTCTTTATATTGCTTCCGCGTTTTGATTAAGTTTGATAGCAGTTTTTGCTTATTACTGATTACAATGCTTACGGTTACTTATAGCTCTTGATTATACTTGTTAGAACTCAGTTTTAGTCAATAAACAAAGGAGACTCTGCCGAAATTTTGTAGATTGCATCTAGTTAGAATTGCTATATCGTTTAGTTAGTAGCATTTCAGGCCAATATATGGCTGGGGTGTTACAGTTGGTATCAGAGCGGGCTTTAGGTCCGTGGTAATTAAATTATTAAATTGACACACTGGTGCACGGTAGGATGGGACGGGTCAAGCATTGCATTTATGCTTTTGACATGTTGCATTGATGATTTACATTATGAGATAATCTTGTATGATTATAATTTGCTCCTATGGCTGTTATGAGTAAGGATAGTCAATGCTATGATGTAGATGTTGTATGTGCTGCCTTGGCATTGCCAGATTATACCATTATTTGTAGTATGAGGATTAGCAGTGTAGTTACCTCAGGTAACTTAATTGCAGGTGTTGCGGGTGAGTTTCTTAGAAAAGTTATTATTATCCTTAAGTTGGTTTCGGCTAATTCTTGGTTTATTTCAGTTAATGAATTTCTTTTGAGTTTGTGGTTCTTGCGATTCGGGGTATGCAATTGGTCTCTACATTCCTTGAAGCAGTTATTGTTTCTTTTCGGACTAATGAGATACTTTTGCTACCTGTGCTTATTGTGACTTGTAAGGTTAGTTCCTTCGTGGGAGTTTGTTTTGTTGCGAATCATGGTTCATGGGATCGCTTGGTGTTTTCTTTTATTAATGCAAATTTTGAGTTGCAAAACTCATTATTACTTGAAAGCTTTGGATCTATGTATTTCTTTATCTTGAGCGTTGAAGTTTATTGTTCCTCTTCTTTTTTGAAAGAGAATGTTAAAATCCTTTATGTTGTTTTGCTATGCTTAAGTGGAAGGTGGTAATCTTATAAACTAATTCATAAGGTTTGAATTATCAAGTTGATATGTTAGCGTAGTGTATAATTAATTTTTTTTACTAGTATCCTTGGAAGTGTAGTTGTTTAATTTGATAGTGCCTTGTAATAGTTTTTTTGAAGAACTATGATTAAGAATTTGTCTACTCATGATAGTAACTCATGGAGTTATTGAGGAGTGTGAAAAAAAGAATTAGAATGATTATTATGATTGTTTGAATTCCTACCATGTTGGATAAATTGAATTATCCTGGTCTTTAGTAATTACTCTGATCATTTGGAATGATTAAGTAAGGAGGTGTTCGAATATTGCCCTGGTAATATTAGCCTTTAATATGTCATTTATTTAGATACTTTATGAGCATGCAAATTTGCTAGTTTCATTTATCTTTTACAATGCTAAATTGTTGAAATATGTATAAAGAAATAGATCAAGGATGATGTTCTGACTTGTAGAAACTTGTCTTACAAGTTGGTATTATTGAAGTTTAAAGTCGTTTTCGTTCTAATTTCTGAATGTAATGTAGGATACAAAATCTATGCTCATGATTGTTTTATGATTGTAAAACGAAGTTAGGATCGTGAATGTTGTTATGACCAAATAATAATCAATTATTGCCAATAGTGAATACAATCAATTTGTGCTAAGTTAGACTTGAGCATCAATAAGAATTGAATATATGAAATCTAGTAAGAAATTTATACTAGCATGCTTTGTGAGATTATCTTGCTCTAGTATCATCTTGTTTAAGAGCTTTGTTCTACTGTGTGGCTTATACATTAGGTTTTCTAGACCAAGTAGTTGCAATCTTACTTAAATATTAGAACATGATGAAGTAATTTCTTATGTTTCCTTTGGAAACGTTTATGAAAGGATTTGAGGATGTGATGATGCTTGTTTAGAATGTATTATTCTGATATTAGTATGATAGTCAGCATGTGGTTGTGATGATAATGTTGAATGTTCATTTAATAAGAAGGATTTGATAACTTCCATGATGCTATTTAAATCAAAAGCTTTGATAGTTGCATACGCGATCTTTTGATCTCATGACTTATGTGGTAGCTGAAATTGTTTTAAAGCAAAGTGTCGTGTTGAGTGGTTTTATTAGTTCTTAAAGAATTAATGTGTTGTGATCTTCAATTCTTTTTGTTGGAAATGTTAAGGTGATACCGTAATCAAAGAAGGTTGTTCTCTTTGTTAAAAGGAAAAGTTTGATAAAAGTTTTGGAGGTTGAAGTCAAGAGGTGCAATCTTTTTGAAGTGTGTTTGACTTCTTATTTTCGCCGCTTAAGAGTTTATTGAGCTCAAATGACAATATTGTATTTTTATTGCTTGAGATTTGATGTTTTCTTCTTAAGGAGACATGTGCCTTCAACTGTGGTCTTATCCTTTGTTGTTCAAGATCTTTGTTTTCTTGGTCTTGTGTTTATTGCAGATGGTCTTTGTGCTGAAATTTTTTCTTCTTTAGCTTCTCCAAGAAATGGGTAAACAGTTTGGGTTGCAAAGACCTTTAAGAGGTGTATAGCAACTAGTTGGTGTAGTTATGCGATTGATTTTAGTGAGATTGTGGGTGTGATATGAATTTTGAGTTGTTATCTTTAAAAGGATTGAGGTGCTTTAAGAACTATATGTCAAAGTAATTTTATTGGTCGAGGTCTTGACTAGAATGTATTTTGTGGAGACAGAAAGTCTCTGCAAGTGTGTGGATGATGTACTCAGTTTAAGCGTAATGTCGAAGTTGCCAACTTGAGATAAATGAGTTGGTGTGTTGGGGCAATGATTTGGAAATCCTTGGTTCAAGGAAGTTAAATTTTTTTTCAAAGGGAATGTATTGGGAAATTATTAATATTTCGAGCAGTAATATGCTCTCTTGATTCTTGTTTAATTGTGGGTGTTTATGGCAGAGGTCATCTGCAAATTGAGTTGTTTGATGTGAGGTGTATTCTTTTCCAGTTAGGAAAAGAAATTGATTGTTTTGGTTTGTCGAGTGATTATCACTCTTGGCTTGTGCAGTGTGGATTCTCCGAATGTCTATTTGGAGAGTGTGAATGGTTTGTTGTGAATCCTTTGTTTTGGATTGTGGTCCTTCGAAGGAAGGCTGTTTGCTGGTGTGTTGCTTGAGAATGCTTTATTCTTTTTGTGGTTGTGTTACATTTGTAACAGTTATTGTTTGTGCTTCGAGTAATGTTATGAGTGTGTAGGATCGGAAACGGCAACAGAGGGGGGGTGAATGGTGCCTTTTAAAATCGCCCCAAGTATCCACTCAATTTTCTTCTCCGATAGCTAGATAGCTATGAATAAAGAAAAATGATAGCTCATTGAATGCAAAAAGAGAGTTTTGTCGATTGACTGAAAAAGCTCGCAAGAGAGACAAACAAGATCAATAAAAATAGAGATGAAGCTACTGCCTGCTAACTGAAAAATAGCAAACAAATTGCACTAAAAATAGTAGAGATAACAACTAATCTGTCTTGGCCTGAAAGTTCTTACTGTAGTGCAAACCTCATACAATAATACACCTCACTGAAGAAGCCAAGGAATTCTGAATTTTGCCAAAGAGCCAAAGTGTGCAAACTGCATACCACCTTACTGAAGAGGCAACTACTTGACCAAGGACTGAAAAACTGCATTTGCGGCCGAAAATGAGGGAACTAGACCTTTGAGCAATAGCCGAGTACTGCAGACTAGACACAGGGAAAAAAATCAAGCAGAACAAACCAGCCTAGAACTGATCTCAAAGTGATCAAACCGAGTAAAGGCGTAGATGATCGAAAATATGAAGCTCAAATTGTGTAGAACAAAATCGCAAATTGCTATCGAGAATGAGACGCAATACTGAATTAGTCATAAACCGAACAAAGGAAACATTGAAAATTGCAGAACCAGCTGACTACTGTAGAAGCATTGATCTTCTTGTACATCTTGTAGATACAAAAATCAGATAAATTGATTAGGGCTGGCTGCTCTTCTCGGATTCAAGAAGCAAGACTTTGAACTAAATAGGATTAGGACCTTAAGAAACAAAGGGAACACTCAAGAGGATCAAGAAAACAGATTTGACCCTAAAAATTGAAAAGATACAGGGGCAACACCAAAATACAAATTTCTCCTCAATCTTTCAACCTTTGGCAATGAAACTTTGAGGATAGCTAAAAGATGGTCTTAGGACTCTAGATATCAAATTTCATGCAATCTCACAAAAGGAAATCAACAGAAATTGCAAACCCTAGACATGAACACAGATGAACAGAGAGAGTGCAGTCCATAAAGAAAAGTGAGATGATTTTGATTCTCTTATTTGGCTCTCTAGGAATCAACCGACCAAATTGTTAGGAGAGCAAATCCCATCATAGTGCCAGAGATCAAAAGCTACTCAAACACAAATCACTCAAAACAGAAGAATCGGGAGTGAAAGCGGATAACAAACCAAAATAGAAATCCATTATTGAGAGAAAGAAATCAGACTATGTCATATTGAATCAACGCCATGGATGATTACATGAGGGTGTTTCTACAGCCAATACACGATAGAGAAGGAATGAGAACACACACTCCTTTTAACACCAAGAGCACACCCTCAAGGAGAATTACAAGAAGTGTCATACTCCACCCACTCAAACCTCACATACACAAATGAGGTAAGGGGTCAAAACTAGATTTTTGGAGGGAAATCTGCCTCCACCTCCATGCTTGAGTCAAATTACCAATTTGCCCCTCAAGCACCTTCCCGGAAGCTTCCCGTAACCGGCACCTTTGACCGACTAGACCTCGACTCCTCCCTGAGCCTAATCGCGGTTCTCCCGTCGTGTCCGTCACCGGTAGCTCCAACTCCGATTCCTCGTCTCCCGACTCGCAATCACCTCACAAGTCTCGATCATCTTCGGCATCGCCGACCGTCGGACCTCGGCACCTCCGTGCCTAGTCCGGTCGTCCTCGCCTCACTATGATCTAGCTCAAGTCCTGCTGATCCCACAGGTAAGCAAACCATCACATAGCACCGCATCGAAACAATTATAATCGATAATAGCACAAGTAAAGGTACTCAACACTAGAATACGAAACAAACTCAAACTCACTAAAACCACCATCAATTACTCATCACCAACATGGGGAAACCTCCACATGGCCTCTCAATCTCCCCCTTGATGAGTAAATTGACAAACACAGAAAAAGCAAAGAATTGAGTTTGTTTGAAAGTCGAACATGGTCCAAAGGAATAAGATGTTGCTAATGACCATGTTGACACAAGGAGCAAAAGAAAGAGCAAGTTTTCCTCAAAGCTCCCAAAAAGTGGCTTTTTCTCCAACTATTCTCCCCCTTTTGGCAATAAAGTCATCAAGTTACTTGGAGGAAAATAAAACATGGTGTGGCTGAAATTTATTGAATCTAAGCAATTAGAGCCATGAAGATTATCCAAAATGACCATAATGTGTTACACCAAGCCATAACTTAGTGAAATGCTATCTAGATCATGACAGGATATATATGAGCCAGCTAGAAGCAAATAGATGATAATATGAATTTTAGTGCTTTTTATGAACATGTCAAGTCATCAATAAGTAAAGTCTATCTAGAGACATCCAAGGACGATGCAAGCCATGTCAATCAAGCTAAGCGGAACCAAGAATCTAATATTGAGTCCAAATAGAGTGTTACATACTCAAGAGTGAAACAATGGTTCAAGTACTTGATTCTTTTAATATCTTTAAGCAAATTGAGCACAAATGACATTTTTCTTTTGAAACTTATGGTTGTTTTCAACCAATATTTTTATCATGTGCTAGATCTCAAGCCTTACTACGACTACTCCAAGCAAGAAGCTTAAGAAGATAGTCTAGGTCATCCAAAACTCCCCCCAAGTTCATGCCTAGTGCAATGGCAAGCCGTCTCGTGAGAAAGAATTGGTGAGATCGGTTTTTCGCACAAAGAGATCTTTGCTTTTTGACAAGTTGTACTAACTCATGTTAAATCAAGAGTTTAAGACACCTCAATCTAAGGCTCAACTAGAGATTCAACGCTCAACTCAGCCTATTTGACATGGCATGAATCATAAAAGGATAGCTCAAGACAGACTAAACTCAAGTGCTAATCATGACAAGTTTTTAGGTCAGATTGAGTAGATGTAATTAACTCATCATGGCAAAAGCTAGTCTACACATACGAAGTCATGATAAATCTAGCAGATAAGCATAAATCATGGCAAGATGTAAATCATCGTAAGCATGTCATAACCGGATAATAATCAAGGCTCAATGTATTTATATTACAATGCAGAATGATATGCAGAAAATCCAGCTCCCCCTCAACATGTGATGCATCTTTTAGTTCAAGTTGAATTACGTCAATATTAAACTCCAGAAGCTCCCAAATGAACTCCCCTTGAACTAAAGCAATAAAAACAAGAAGCTGGCAAAGAAAAACAGAAAACAGGCAGTCCTTAAATCATAGATAAGATAGAGAAAAGACTAAGACTCAGACTGACTCTCATCTACCCCATAAGACTCCAGGACTATCAGCTGACGGGAAAACACACACTAGAGAGCAAACACGTACCCTGTCTACCCGAGGGTGGCCCAACCTAGTGAGATAAGAACCTAAAAGAAGTGAGTGAGCTCAACCTAGTGAGATAAGAAACAGCTAATAGAGCATCCGAAGGCATAAGATAAGAGTAAGAAGTCTAAGCAACGAGACAATAGAACCACTCTAATCTATGCTAGGAGGACTAACCCAGTGCACCTATACAAATGCGATGCAACAGTATGGAGAGAAGCATAATTAATATGATAAAACAGTAAAGCCCAAAGCTCTCCCTCACAACAGTCCATAAGGACACACCACCCCAAGCTCTCCCCGCAGAGCTGAAAATCTCGAGCCATCCAAAGGCTTGGTGAAGATGTCAGCCAACTGGTGGTCACCCTCCACAAACTGGAGCACGATGTCACCCTTCTCCACATGGTCTCTAAGGAAGTGAAAGCGAATGTCGATATGCTTGGTCCGAGAATGCTGCACTGGGTTCTTAGCAATGTTAATCGCGAAGTGTTATCACAAAGGAGTGGAACACGTCGATAACTAACCCAAAGTCCCGCAGGTCGAGACCATCAAAGCACTTGGCTACGACAATCGGCTGCGACAACGTACTCGGCCTCCGCGGTGGACTGTGCAACACCGGACTGCTTCCTCGAGGATCAGGAAACAAGAGAAGTGCCAATGAATTGGCAGGTGCCCGAAGTGCTCTTCCTGTCTATCCTACAGCCAGCAAAATCTGCATCCGAGTAGGCTCTTAAGGAAAGACAGGATGAGGAAGAGTACCAGATACCATAGTCAATGGTAGCTCGAAGGTACCGAAGGATGCGCTTCACCGCCTGGCGGTGAGATACGCGAGGAGAAGCCTGAAACCGAGCACAAAGACACACAGAGAAGTGTATGTCCGGTCTCGAGGCAGTGAGGTACAAGAGGGAACCGATCATACTTCGATACTCCTTCTGATCGACTGGCTCGCTGTCTTCATCTGGGTCGAGTGGAATTGATGTAGCCATAGGAGTAGACACCGGCTTCCCATCACTCATATCAAAGCGCTTCAAGAGGTCTCGAGTGTACTTGCCCTGATGCAAGAAGGTACCCTCCCGAGTTTGCTTAATTTGGAAGCCAAGGAAGAAGCTTAACTCGCCCATCATGCTCATCTCAAATTCCAAGCTCATGACATCGGAAAACTGGGAAACGAGAGCATGCGAGGAGCCGCCAAAGATGATGTCATCCACATAAATCTGGACGAGCAGAAAGTCAGTGCCAAGCCGGCGGATGAATAAGGTCTTACCGACTTTACCTATTTCGAAACCATGACTCAACAGATAGGACTTAAGCCTCTCATACCAAGCTCTGGGGGCCTGTTTAAGTCCATACAAAGCTTTGGAAAGCCTGTAGACATGGTTTGGGTATTTGGGGTTTTCGAAACCAGGAGGCTGTCTCACATAGACTTCTTCCTCAATAAGGTCATTGAGAAAGGCACTCTTGACGTCCATCTGGTAAAGCTTGAAACCCTTAGAAGCTGCAAAGGCAAGCAGAATTCTAATGGCCTCAAGATGCGCTACAGGGCAAGGTCTCCTCAAGTCTAGACCCTCAACACAGGAGTACCCCGAGCAACCGTCTAGCCTTGTTTCGAATGACTACCCCATCCTCGCTCTGCTTGTTCTTGAACACCCATTTGGTCCCAATGATATTGTGACCTCGAGGGGGCTCAACAAGCGTCCAAACCTTGTTTCTTTCGAAACTCTCGAGCTCCTCATGCATGGCATTGACCCAAGACTCATCAGATAAAGCATGACAAACGTCGTTGGGCTCAAAGGAAGCTACGAAGGTAGAGTGGAGACAGAAAAGTGACACGCCAGACTTGGAGCGTGTGACTCGTTCAAAGAGGTCTCCAATCATCTGCTCAGAAGGATGAGATTTTTGGATATGTCTTGGAGGTCCAGGATGAGATGAAGAAGTGGCCTCTACCTCGTGACTTAACGGGGTAGGAACAGAGCCACTAGCTCCAGAAGAAGCAGAAGGTAAGGGCTGATCACCTCGAGGTGCGGTGGAAGAAGGCACCTCAAGGGGTGGATGAGGGACTGGATCAGGTGGACAACCCTCATCTCCATCATCCTCATCATCCACAAAGATGGTCTCGGACTGCTCTAGTGAACTTGAGATGTCGGGCCTAGTCCCCGGACTGGCCTCATCGAAAGTCACCTCACAGGTTTCTACCATTTTGCTAGACTCGCAGTTCCAGACCCTATAAGCCCGCGAAGAAGTCGAGTAGCCTAGAAAGAGTCCATCACAAGAACGTGACTCGAACTTATCTAGGTTCCCGGACTTCAGAATAAAGCACTTGCAACCAAACACACAAAAATGAGAAACACTGGGCTTTCGCCCATATCTCAACTCGTAAGAGGTGCGGTGCAAGTGTGCCCTAAGAAAAACTCTGTTCGAAACATGGCACGCGGTGGCTATAGCCTCAGCCCAAAACTTTCGTGGTGTAGAGTATTCATCGAGCATCGTCCTGGCCATCTCGACCAAGGTACGGTTCTTCCTCTCCACGACGCCATTCTGCTGAGGGACGTATGGAGAAGAGAACTGGTGTTCTACACTGGTCTCACCGCAAAACCTCTCAAAGTAGGAATTCTTGAACTCCGTGCCATTGTCACTGCGGATCGCTCGTAAGACACCCGGGAGCTCAATAGAAAGCCTACTAAACAAACCCCGAAAATGGGTTAATGTCTCATCCTTCGAGGCTAAGAAAAACACCCAAGAGTACCTCGAGTAGTCATCGACTATGACAAGAACATACCACTTCCCTCCTGCTGACTGCACTCGAGCTGGTCCAACTGTGTCCATATGGAGCAACTGTCCTGGTGCATCGGTCATAGTCACTGTGTGGGAGGATGAGAAGCGGCAACCATCTTGCCGTGCCGGCATGGAGTACAAACTAGATCTTTGACCATTTTGAGTTTCGGCGGACCACGAATGAGATCGTGGCCGCTAACTCGGGTCAAATGGTCAAATCCTATATGACCAAGTCTCATATGCCAGAAAGTGAGGTCACGGGACTCTGAAGCAACTAAACACTGGAGAGGATCACCAAAAGACTCAACAAAATCAGCACGAAAGATCCTCCCATAACGAGAAATCCCGCAAACCAAACTACTCGAAGAGTCAAGAATTTTGCAATTATTTTTCTTAAAGCTCACCTCGAAATCGTCATCGGTAAGCTGAGAGACTGAAAGCAAATTATATTGCAGCTTACTAACCAAGGCAACATCTTTTAAAATAAATGAATCATTAATACGCACAGTACATTTGGCGATGACGCGCCCAGATGAAGCATCTCCGAAGGTGATCGTCTCATCACCTGGAGCACGGGCATGGGAAGAAAACCAACGGGAATCTCCGGTCATGTGTCGTGAACACCCGGAGTCTACAAGCCAAACCTTTCCCTTTCCTGCCCGGTGAACCTGAGTCAAACAGAGAGTAAAGTCTCAGTACTGGGATAAATCAAGAGTGATTTTGGCACCCAATACTGAGTAATACGTCGAGCAGATGAAGTAGTCAAACACGACTGACCTCTATCTACCCTACGCTCTCTGTTACTCACAGTAGAAGGTCTAAGAGTAGACCGAAGTCAGCATCGGGTCCGACCGCTACGGAGGAGCGAGTCGGAGCACCCAACAACAGTCGATCACGCCGCGGGTAGGCATCTCGATGGGAAAAATGAGATCTACCCTCAGAACGGCGAAAGTCACGACCAGAGGGAGCATGAGGATGAAAAACAGAAAAATCGGAAGAACCAAGTCCTCGATGCTGCCCAAAGCTACCAATAGTAGCAAGCCTAGACCTCGTGTTGGTCTTAGGAGCACTCAAGGTCCGGGGCGACCACGAACGCCTAAGAGACTCAACACGGTCTCTTGGCGCAATCTTGGCGCCAAGCAAATGGTCAATCAAATGTCCATCCTTCGGCGAAGGTGCAATGATACTTCACCTTCCGAGGCGGTAGCATGAGATGGCTTCGCCGCCGAGAGGCCAAAGCTACAGGTGGAATCACCTTGCTGTCAGAAATCCCTTGAACAAAGCCCGCTGATTTAAATTGAACTTTCTTGTTCTTGGGCTTGACCTCAATCACACCTGCGGCTATGGGTCTGAGCACGACAGGTGGATGCTTCCTCACATCCTCTAGAAAATCATATCCTAGACCTTGATTGAATTTGCAAATCTTTGGTGGTCTAAAATAAGATTAAGCTTTTCTTGCCTCCTACAAATTTCTCGAGAGTGTTCATAAGATCCGACACTCCCGAAAAAGAGAGGTGCAAGAAGAGCAAGGAGAAGAAGAAGAGACAGCAGGAGGAGAGGAAGGAGAAGAACCAATAGTAGAAGAGCGAATAGCACGTGCATATTTCTCTTTATGCACTGCCACCTCAACCTTGAGGGCTTCGCAGGACACACAGGGGCAGCCCTAATCCTAGCCATTTGGTTCTCGTTACTCTTCCTAAACATCTCTACCATGTCCTTATCCTTTTCAAACACTTCAGCACAGAAAGCACAAGAAGGATGTGATTTTTCTAGAAGGTCCTTAGTTAGTTTCACACATTTTTCATCCAATGCAATCAATTCAAATTTTAGTTTATTACAACTATTGCATGGTGAGCTAACAGGATCCTTAGTAGCAAATTGAGCCATTTTCTTGTTATGATCAACCATCTCTTGAAATTGCTTAGAAACCCGATTCAAGCTCAAAGGTTAATTTAGGACGGTTGGTACAAGAAACAATAGGCTCTAACAGGAAGCACGCAATTCAAGAATTTTATGGTGCGCCTGCTTTAAGTTCATCTTGATTATTGCAAGTTTCACAAGATTCGGGCAGATCAAGCAGCATGGCATAAGGTCCTCTAGCAGCAGTGTCCTTATCCTCACATGAGGTGGGAGAAATAATCTCATCAGTAGTAAGTAGGGTACAGCCATCCTACTCAATTCTAATTCAGCAAGCAGACTAACATTCTCCACCTTAACAATATCAAGCTCGGAGGACACACTATCATGCGAGATCCTTAGTTTCTCCATGTCACCCAAGATAGCACAACAAGTATCACAATCATCATTTGTGGGAGCAGATGTAAGAGCAATAATCTCTAGAGACAATCTATCTACTTCCTTCTGCAACTCGCTACACCTAGTTTTAGCTCTAGCATGAAATCCTCCTAGTTTAAGAAAAGCTTCATTAAGTTGGTCGTAGGAAGGAAATACCTCGTCGGAGTCAGAGTACAGCTCGCTGTCGCTCAGTTCGCCCTCAAGGGCCATGAAGCACATACCGGAGAAGTCGCCGTCGCCTTTGGATTCTTGATCACCCGTCCTGTCGTCGTCACTCCATCCCTCCACCTCGCTGAGGTCGTCGAAAGCGGTGAGGACGCGGTGGAAGAGCTTCTTTGCCTTCCCAAAGTTGCGGAACTTCTTCTTGCCTTGGACCGGTGCTGAGGGCTTCGAGTTGCGGTTCTTGTCGGTGTAGTCGTTCTTGTCCGAACCGCCGAAGTCACCTTTACCCTTCCCAAGCTTGGGACAGTTTGCTTGGATGTGGTTGGGGCCACCACACTCGAAACAAATCACGGGTCCTCCTCTTTTTCCATCCCTCCTCCTCTTGTAAGCATGAGAAAATCTCCGTGCTAGGAGGGCTAGCTGTTCATCCGCAAGCTGTTCTAACTGATCATCAGTTATGTCACAGAGAGCAGCGAGGGAGAATCCACACAAAGGCTCAGCAGAAGAAGATCTAGAAGCGGGATCGGTGACTAACGCCATCGACTGTGACTTCGATCGACGAGAGACTATGTCAATCTCGTGAGTCTTGAGGCGCGAGTAAAGCGCGTCAAGAGTCAGGGTCGAGAGGTCCGTGGTGTCCTTGATGGTAGTCACCTTCATCTCCCAAACCCGAAGATCAAGTGCAGAAAGGATTTGTCGAGCGTTATCCGAGTCGGAGTATGTGAGACCGACGGCTCGGAGGTTGCTCAAGATTTTGTGAAAACGCGAGAAGCACTCGTCAAGGGACTCACCAGCAAGCATCTCGAATTTACTGTATTCACGCTGAACCGGTCTGTCGAACCGTCTTGATCTGGGTGGTGCCCTCATGGTATGCATTGAGGGTCACCCAGATGTCGTAGGCGGACAACAGGTGAGAGATGCGATCGAATTCGCTTCTGCTCAACCCCTGAATGATGATGTTCCTTGCCTTTGCATTTGCCTCAACATCAGCCATATTCCCGGCATTGATGTTCTCATCGGCAGGAACAACAAACTGAACCTTCACCTTCCGCCAGATGGCATACCCCTGAGCCTGGATGTAAGTTTCCATTCGACTCTTCCAGAAGGGGTAATCCAGGCCATCAAAAATGGGCGGCTTGGTGGAATACTTGTCTGTCGCCATGGCTTGCAAACCGGTTAAGATCTATAGACAAGAGCTAACCGGCTCTGATACCAATTGTAGGATCGGAAACGGCAACAGAGGGGGGGGTGAATGGTGCCTTTTAAAATCGCCCCAAGTATCCACTCAATTTTCTTCTCCGATAGCTAGATAGCTATGAATAAAGAAAAACGATAGCTAATTGAATGCAAAAAGAGAGTTTTGTCGATTGACTGAAAAAGCTCGCAAGAGAGACAAACAAGATCAATAAAAATAGAGATGAAGCTGCTGCCTGCTAACTGAAAAATAGCAAACAAATTACACTAAAAATAGTAGAGATAACAACTAATCTGTCTTGGCCTGAAAGTGCTTACTGTAGTGCAAACCTCATACTATAATACACCTCACTGAAGAAGCCAAGGAATTCTGAATTTTGCCAAAGAGCCAAAGTGTGCAAACTGCATACCACCTTACTGAAGAGGCAACTACTTGACCAAGGATGAAAAAGCGCATTTCTTTGCCGAAAATGAGGGAACTAGACCTTTGAGCAATAACCGAGTACTGCAGACTAGACACAGGAAAAAAAATCATGCAGAACAAACCAGCCGAGAACTGATCTCAAAGTGATCAAACCGAGTAAAGACTGTAGATGATCGAAAACATGAAGCTCAAATTGCTGCCGAACAAAATCTGCAAATTGCTATCTGAGAATGAGACTGCAATACTGAATTAGTCATAAACCGAACAAAGGAAACATTGAAAATTGCAGAACCAGCACTACTGGTAGAAGCATTGAGTCTTCTTTGTACATCTTTGTAGATACAAAAATCAGATAAATTGATTAGGGCTGGCTGCTCTTCTCGGATTCAAGAAGCAAGACTTTGAACTAAATAGGATTAGGACCTTAAGAAACAAAGGAACACTCAAGAGGATCAAGAAAGCAGATTTGACCCTAAAATTGAAAATATACAGGGGCAACACCAAAATACAAATTTCTCCTCAATCTTTCAACCTTTGGCAATGAAACTTTGAGGATAGCTAAAAGATGGTCTTAGGACTCTAGATATCAAATTTCATGCAATCTCACAAAAGGAAATCAACAGAAATCGCAAACCCTAGACATGAACACAGATGAACAGAGAGAGTGCAGTCCATAAAGAAAAGTGAGATGATTTTGATTCTCTTATTTGGCTCTCTAGGAATCAACCGACCAACTTGTTAGGAGAGCAAATCCCATCATAGTGCCAGAGATCAAAAGCTACTCAAACACAAATCACTCAAAACAGAAGAATCGGGAGTGAAAGCGGATAACAAACCAAAATAGAAATCCATTATTGAGAGAAAGAAATCAGACTATGTCATATTGAATCAACGCCATGGATGATTACATGAGGGTGTTTCTACAGCCAATACACTACAGCCCCATACACGATACAGAAGGAATGAGAACACACACTCCTTTTAACACCAAGAGCACACCCTCAAGGAGAATTACAAGAAGTGTCATACTCCACCCACTCAAACCTCACATACACAAATGGGGTAAGGGGTCAAAACCAGATTTTTGGAGGGAAATCTGCCTCCACCTCCATGCTTGAGTCAAATTACCAATTTGCCCCTCAAGCACCTTCCCGGAAGCTTCCCGTAACCGGCACCTTCGACCGACTGGACCTCGACTCCTCCCTGAGCCTAATCGCGATTCTCCCGTCGTGTCCGTCACCGGTAGCTCCAACTCCGATTCCTCGTCTTCCGACTCGCAATCACCTCACAAGTCTCGATCATCTTCAGCATCGCCGACGGTCTGGACCTCAGCACCTCCTGTGCCTAGTCCCGGTCCTCCTCGCCTCACTATGATCTAGCTCCGAAGTCCTGCAGTCACACAGACAAGCAAACCATCACATAACACCGCACGAAACAGTATAATCGATAATAGCACAAGTAAAGGTACTCAACACTAGAATACCCGAAACAAACTCAAACTCACTAAAACCACCATCAATTACTCATCACCAACATGGGGAAACCTCCACATGGCCTCTCAGAGTGGAATCTGTGGTTGAATTTTTTAAAAGGGGTACAATGTATTATCCCGATTATAATAAATAGGGGAAAAAGTTTTTTTAAGAAGGATGGTTTTAGCTAGTGGCTTGATAGTTTTGCGAGAAAGGCAGGATCTGTTGGCCGCTTAGAGTCAGCAGAAGAGTTGCAAGTGCTCGGCGTTGACTGGCGCGTGTCGTGGACTCGTCAGAGTTGGACATGAGGAAGAGAGCCAGCAGATATGCGGAGGCCCTCTTGACGAATCAGTCCGAGGAGGAGGTGATGTGGAGCTTGAAGATCAAATGTAGAAAAAGGACCCAAATTCTTCGAAGCGAGTGTGAACCCGTAGTGGTTGTTCCCTTGTGATGTTCTATCTTTAGGATGCTCTATTCTTTGGTTGTTCTTTCCTTGGTTGTTCTTTTTGTCTCGTGATGAGGACATCCTTTCCATGCATACAACCATGCCGACCCCACATCAAACTGAAACTATGATACAAGGACCAATGACTAGAGCGCGAGCACGTCAACTTAACCATCAGGTGAATACGTTCCTAAGTTTGCATACAAATGTTTCAAAGAATGGAATACTACTTAATTCTTGTGATGATTTAATTGTCCTTAGGAACCATGGGGAAGAACCACATGAGCTCAAGTATAGAAGTGGAACCATCAAGTGCAAACCAAGTCTTGTTCACAAGTTTGACTCGGATTCGGCCTTTTTGACAGCGTCTACTTCAAACGGCCATAACTTTTGATCCAGAAGGTTACTCGGGGCCCGTGAGTACTCGTTGGAAAGCTCTTGAAGTCTACTTTCAGATGGATCCGGCCTCACCTCCAAATTCCATCCGAGTCGGTCAGAAACTGCAAAACAATTCACGTCACTTTTCCAGTCCGAGTCAAAGTGGGCCTTGGGCCTTGTAATTCGAGTCCTTTTCGGCTTCCTTGTGTTTTGGCCGACCCTCCACCTTCCGTGTCCCTTAAATAGTCAGCCGCACCCTCTTCTAGGGTTTGGGTTTTGTTTAGACTAAGTTAGCTTTTGCTACTTTGCCTTGTACTCGCGCGTGTCGGCTAGACCGCCCGAATACTTGTCTTCGGAACCCCACCGTTGTTTTTCTGTTTTCGATTGAATCTTACATCGTTATTTGCAATTGAGTTGCTGTTCATCTTGTTCTTGCTTGTTCGTCGATTGCTTGCAGGAACAAGAACCCTCGTGGTTAGGTTGATCGCGCGCCGACAAGGTCACGAACAATCTCTAGAGTTGGTGTATCGATCGCTAAGGCGCAACGTCCTTGGATGGTTGTAGTCGGTTCGTCAACGTCATCTCCTTCCCCAATCGAATCTACCACTCTCATCGAAAGATCGGGACCCCTAGTGCTATCATCTCGTGTGTTGAGGAGCGAGATTCGAGGACGAATCCTTTTTAGGTGGGGAGAATGTAATATCCCGAACGTCGTTACGACATAAGATTTTAAATCAATCGCGGAATCGCCGGTTTTTCGGTAAATCGCGGGAAGGAAAAATATAAATTGTAGAACATTGTAAAATGAATTAAATAAATGAAAATAATTAATTTGAATATTTTGGGCTGTCCTGAGGGGTGGGCCAGCCGATTTGGGCCATCCAGCCCAAATGGGGCCCATACCCACTCCCAAACCCTAGCACCCCTTTATAAACCCCCTGCCTTGGCCTCCTCTCCCTTTTTTTTCCCACCTTGGGCGCAGCCCCCTTCTTCCTCTTTTGCCCACGGCCACCCCCTTGTCCCTTGGTGCTAGGAGAAGGAGAAGGAGAAAAAGGAGAAGAAGAAGAAGAAGGAAGGAGAAGAAGAAGAGGAGGAAAATTTTGGGGAAATTCTTCAGATTGGTAATTTTTCATCATCCCAAACCCTCTGTTTTTAGGAATAATTAGGGTTTTTGGCACGGATTTTAATGGATGATTATAGATTAATTGCCCGATTAGAGTTTAGTCGCGGGCTGATTTTAGATCTATTCGCGCAGCGCGTCTTTTTTCGCGGTTTTGATCTAGTAAACGATTGTTCCTGCGGGTCTTCCCAAAAGAAAAGTTGTAGAGGATTTTCAGATACATCTGCTGTATTTTTTTTCAGATTTTTCTGTCGTGGGATCTGGGAGATAAGGAGTCGGGATTACAGCTGTCCGTCAGGTGGGCAGATTGTTACAGTCCGACTGTAATTCGGATTTTAAAAATAGTAGATGAATTTTATGGTTAGGGCCGTAATTGAGAAAGTTGTATATAATTCAGATTTCTAGCGGATGTGTAATTTTCAGGATTTTTAGACCTATGTACTGTCGTGGGGACGCGATTTGGTTTCGCTATCTAGTCTGCCAGATCAGAACGTTTTCTCTGTTAAGGGCATTAAATTACATCTAGTTCTGATCCGAATAAAACTAGGAGTTCTTCATAAAAATTGTAGGTTTTTAAGTCATGTTTCCAGAGAGGTATCGTTTACTATATTTGGATCATTATTTTTAAAGATACGAAATTGTGAAGCAGCGCTGCTGCAGAAGGGTTCTTGCCGTTTCTTTGAGCGGAGAGGAGTTTGTCTTGGTTCGGGTTTAGTTAAGATAAATTGTTGGGGTAATTGGGGTTGTTGATATTTTGTATCTAAATACCCGTTACTGTTACGTAGTAATTATTAATTATTATTCAGGAGGAGAGCGGATTCCAGGGGTTGCACCTTCTGCTCGTTCTTCGTATTCTCGCGGTTAAGACAAGTATAATAATGGTTAATTCTTATAGTATGGATTGTGGATGAATAATAAATGTGGATGTGTGATTTATGATATGATTACGTGTGTTCATGCTTATGAAAATGCTATGTGGTACAGGTTATGGTTTATTGCTATTGCAAGTATAATTGAGGTGATTGTTCTAAATGTGGATGATTGATACTTTGGAGATGATTGTTCTAAATTATGTGTTCAAATGATCTTGGTTATGATAATGATTTGTTGTTACTATTTATGGTCGATTGAAACTGAAGATGTTCATGAGAATTTATGATGCATAGATATTGTGAATGCAAGTTTTTATTTGTTGAGACATTCACATATGCATCATCTTGATATTTTGAAGTCTTGGTCACCGGATGACCAGCGTCGAGGTCCCGTCATGTTGATGTCATGACGGGTTAAAGGTCCCCATACTTGTAAAGTATGGGCAATTGATCCTGTGCCGGATAGTGCGAGGCATGGGTGTGCATTGACGGATGCACACTCGCGTACCGGTAAATGCGAAAGAGAAGAGATAAAGAGATTTTTGATCATATTGCATAACATGGTTCATTTACATGATTGATGGATAAATTGGTTAAATGAGGTTCGTGATTGCTTACATTACTACTTATTATATTTCTTTGAGTCGTAGGCATATCGGTGCGGACGCGTTTTCTTTATCTATTCTCGCGGACTCGCACGAATTCTGGCGATAGCGGTGCGATTACTAGTAAATTATGGCTGCAATTACTTTCGAGTAATGGCTGCAGTTACTAGTGATTAATGACTGCAGTTACTCTGGCCTCTTCGTTTTTGCTGCGGTTACTCTGCCTCTTCGGTTTTGCTGTTACAGAGGAACAGAGTATAAAAGGCTCTCTACTCCATACGGGAAAGAACAGAGAAAGAACAATACTCTGGTTCTATTTTTGTTGCTGCTCTCTGCAATCTCCGGTCCAGAACTTTGCGCGCAGAAGGTTCTGGGTGAGTAGGCCTCCGAAACTCCGTCCGTCTGTGTACCTGCACGGGTAAACGGGCGATCAAGTTTTTAGAGAGCGCTTTGACGCGACTGCTCATTCTGTGACGTTCTCTACATCCTGGTGGTGAACTGCACGGCGAACATCTTCCTGCATCACGCCTCATCCTGCATCACGCCTCGATCGACTACATCGAATAGGCCATCATGTCGACTGATGGTAACGGCGCATCCGGTGTCTCCGACACTGGCCCCACCCGAGGGTATAACCTGAAAACTTATTTGATGTATTTGTTTCTGTACGCTATGAATATGTTAATAGATGCTGTTGTTAGCGTGTTCGTTAGCGAATATGAATACATCATTGTTGAATCACTCATGGTTTTGTATGTCATGTTTTATATGCTGAATTTCTAGATTAAAATATGCCGAAAATTGACTAGATTCTCAACAAAATAAAAGATAAGACACCGCTGCCGATCTATGCTAGTACTGTACTTTAGCATATATCACCTGCAATATTTACATACATACATTATATAGCTTCAGGGAGTTTGAATTGCGGTAAGATATTTGAATAGGAAACAATTGGGAAATTCCCTTTGAATTAATTTCAGCATTGCACCTGTAAAAACTGCCAATCTGTTATACTGGAGTTACATTAGCTTCATAGCTCATTGAGAAAGTGCATGTAGGATAAAAACAAGGCACAGGAAGCTTACACTGTAGGTATGCCAATAGTAAACAGCCCGTTTTTATTTTACATGTGTTCTCTTCAGAAACAGGTCGTCTGATCTGTGTGAAAGACTGAAGAACTAAACTCATTTGCATGTTCGATGTCGGACGGAAACAAGGTAGTAATAACCGTTTCATGTGCACCTGGAAAAACCATTGATGTATTATACTGAAATTAATTAGTTTCATGCATGTCAATAGCTCATCGAGAAAGCGTATGCACGATAAAAACCCGGTAGAGGAAACCAACATTGCGGAGATAACAATAATAAGTTTTCCTCTCTATGCTGCATGAGTTTCCTTCAAAAATAGATTGCCTGACCTTTGCAAAAGATTCAAGAACAAAGCTCACTCGCATGTCTGATGCCGGCAGGAAACATGGTAATAATGACAATTTGATAATCAACGAAAAACCTTTTAATTGCTGGGTACATTTTTTGTAATCTAAAGTACCGTACCATGCAGAGGAAGGACCATGTAAACTTGCGGCCTCAAACTCCTCCAGAATATGCTCCCATACTAAAAACAGGGAACTGCGAATTCAATTCTATAAACCCAACGGGAATCAGGAATCTGTCAAATCAGATAAGCATTGCAATCATAGATACTGGCTTTGCATACCTCCAAAGCAAATACTGCCCTCCTTAAGCTCTGGCTACATGGCTTGCGGCAATAGTAGCAAAAGCAATTAGTATCTCTGTAAACTTGACATCTAGAAGAGTAAATAACTATACTATATATGTTCCGTTTTGAGAAACAACGTATAGAAGAACCGAACTAAAAGAAACAAAGAATGGGAAAGCACATATATAGAAAACTAACCTAGACCGCAGCTGCATCTATGCAGAGAACTTTAGAAACAGGTCGTCTGATCTGTGTGAAAGACTAAAGAACTAAACTCATTTGCATGTTCGATGTTGGACAGAAACAAGGTAGTAATAACTGTTTCATGTGCACCTGGAAAAACCATCGATCTATTATACCGAAATTAATTAGTTTCATGCATGTAAATAGCTCATCGAGAAAGCGTATGCACAATAAATACACGGTAGAGGAAACCAACATTGCAGGTATAACAATAATAAGTTTTCCCTTTCTATGCTGCATGAATTCCCTTCAAAAAGAGATTGCCTGACCTCTGCGAAAGATCAAAGAACAAAGCTCACGCGCATGTCTGATGCCAGCAGGAAATATGGTAGTAATGACAATTCGATAATCAACGAAAAACCTTTGATTGCTGGGTACATTTTTTGTAATCTAAAGTGCCGTACCATCTACAGGCAGGACCATGTAAACTTGCAGCCTCAAATTCCTCTAGAACATTCTCCCATCCTAAAAACAGGGAACTGTGAATTCAATTCTATAAACCCAAAGGGAATCAGGAATCTGTCAAATTAGATAAGAAATGCAATTATAAATGCTGGCTTTGCATACCTCCAAAGCAAATACTGCCCTCCTTAAGCGCTGGCTAGATGGCTTGCGGCAGTAGTAGCAAAAAGCAATTAATATCTCTGTAAAGTTGACATCAAGAAGAGTAAATAACTATATATGTTCTGTTTTGAGAAACAACGTATAGAAGAACCGAACTAAAAGAAACAAAGGGAAAGCACATATATAGAAAACCAACCTTGACCGCTGCTGCATCTATGCAGAGAAGGGGAAAGCAGCGATTAAATCAGATAGCCGCATGGCTACAAATCACCAAGCGAAATTTTATACAGTTCTACATTAGCACTTACCAACGTTGTATGTTGCAGGGCAGGCAGTAACTGGAAAATACCAAATGTGTACGATAGCTAAAAAGTTACCTCCTCTTCTCTATAGGTAGCGGGCACTGCACAAAAAGGGGAGCGTAAGCAGTAATATTCTAGGGAAGAAATAAGCGCTATATTCCCATCATGTATAAATCAACAAGAAGCCAAATCGATGCACCAAGAATAATACCTGAAGGCTAATTCTGCACATGGCATAATATAAAGTACCATTACAGCAAATAGATACAGCGTAAAACCCATAGAAAAGCCTGACCTCTTGATTGGGCTAGGCTAGAGATGGCAATAGGTATCCGAAATATGATACTCGGTGGGTTTTATTCTATTAAGGTATGGGTCTGAGTTAATTTCCTAACCCATGGGTTTCTTAATGGGCAAAAAGTCCAACCCATCGGGTCTGCCGGGTTCGGGTACGTTCATATAGTACCCAAACCCGTAAACCCATAGGTAATATAAACCCGATCCACAGGAGTTATAAACCTAGACTCCCAGCCTCCCAGGCAAACCAGCTCAGCCCATAGCCCATTAGTCAAGTACAAGGAGCAGTTGATGTATCTCCTTTTGGTTTTTACTAAGTTGTGAACTGTGAACTTGTAATGATATGCTATACCAGTGAACTATGAACTGAGAATTGATGGAGTGAACTAGTGATGTGCATTGTGGATTTATTGTTGCTTGTTTCATGCATAGTAGCATATAAATTGAACTTATTGTTGACTTGCTAAGCACTGCACTATCTGCAATCTGCACAACTGTTGTTGGGAACGGGCGACCCGTGGGTACCCGTTACCCGAGTGGGCATGGGTCTGGGCAAAAATCAGCACCCGTCACAGATATGGGTTTTTTAGCGGGCACGTCCAACTTTTGTGGGCACGGATTTGAAATAGCAAAATCCAGTGGGTTTGTGCCCCTTGCCATCTCTAGGCTAGGCCAACCTGGTAAAGTAGTATCTATTCTGCAAGCGCACATTCTTGTAGGTTGGCGAAATCATCAATAGTTCTATTCAGAAAGCCAACGTGGGTATTTTTTATGTAATGTGAATTGGTGAAACAATAATCAAGCACCCATGGATAACCAAACTCTAGCAGTAGTTGCACAAGATCATAAACCAGATCTAAGGATAATCCTACTCTGACAATTAGACGGCAATGCTGTATTTGTGTGCTCGGAAAGCCAACCACATTTGACAAGTATGTCGGACAAAATTCATACCCACGAAGAAGGTGTTGAATGTTAGGAATATAGTACATATATTCATGAGGCCCAAAGGGTAATATATATAGAGAGTACAGAGGAGATACATAGAGGAATATGTCATATACAGATATGGAAAGTGAGGCATATAAGGAAATAAATAATCTATTTCCTATTCTATTCTTAACACCCCCTCAAACTCATGGTGGATCACATACACTAAGTTTGGAAAGAAAATACAAATATTGTGTCCTAGTCTGTGGCTTCGTGAAGAAGTCAGCAATCCGTAACTTTGAGGACACAAACAGAAGAGCAAGTACACCCTCCTGCACCTGGGAGCGAGTGTATGAAGCATCCACACCAATGTGCTTGGTGAGCTAATGCTTCACTGGATCACGGGCAATGCTGATAACTCTTGTACTGTCAGTCAGAAGAGTTGTAGGTCCCCTCATAGGTACACCAAAATCTGCAAGTAGCCATCTCAACCAAGTAATCTCTGTTGTCACAGCTGCCATAGCTCTCAACTCAGCCTATGCACTCGAACGGGAAACTGCAGTCTGCTTCTTTGTCTTCCAGGCAATCAAGGAGGAGCCAAGAAAAACACAGTAAGCAGAGAGAGAACGACGATCAGAAGGATCACTAGCCCAGGTCGCATTAGAGTACGCCTGAAGTTGGAGGGAGGTGGAGCTAGAGAAAAACAAGCGACGAGAGATGGTCCCACGCAAGTAGCGAAGAACACGAAGATGATGATTGTAGTGAATATGAGTAGGACAAGCCATGAACTGATTCAAGATATGAACAGCATGAGCAATATTAGGACGGATGCTCACAAGATATACCAGACTCCCAACAAGATGGCGATACCGAGTAGGATCTTCAAGAAGATCACCATCAGTAGCTCGAAGCTGAAGAGAGAGCTCCATAGGAGTCTCAGCAGTGTGAGTATCAGTCAGACCAGACCGATCAAGAAGATCCTGAACATACTTCTGCTGGGAGAGGTAGTAGCTCTCAGACGTGAAAGAAACCTCAATCCCAAGAAAGTATGTAAGTAAGCCAAGATCAGTCATCAAAAACTGCTCACTGAGATGCTTCTTCACATATGAGATGAATGAGGGATCGTCACCAGTAATGAGCATATCATCCACATATAGAAGAAGCAGTGTCCTACCTTGAGGTGAGACATGGATAAATAGAGCAGGATCATGGGCAATGACAGTGAAACCAACAGCGGTGATCACTAAGGTAAAACGCACAAACCAGGCACGAGGGGCCTGTTTGAGGCCATAAAGAGCACGACGAAGACAACAGACATGACCATCTGGAACAGAATACCCTGGTGGTGGCTGCATGTAAACCTCCTCATGCAAGACGCTATTAAGGAAGGCATTCTTAACATCCAGCTGAGAGATAGACCACCGGCGAACAGAAGCAACCGCAATAAGTGTGCGAACAGTGGTCATATGAGCAACAGGAGCAAACGTCTCATCGTAATCACGACCATACTCCTGCTGAAAACCACGAGCCACAAGACGAGGCTTGTAACGCTCAATAGTACCATCAGACCTGGTCTTAATCTTGTACACCCACTTGCACGTGATAGGACGAGCATGCACAGGTGTCGGTACAATATCCCAAATCTCCGTACGACGAAGTGCATCAAGCTCCTCTGCCATAGCGAGTTGCCACTCAGAATGAGAAGCAGCCTCACGATAAGAACTAGGCTCAGTGACAGAGAGAGCATGAGCTGTCGAAGCAAAGACAAGACGATTAAGAGGCCGAATGGTTGCTCGGTCACGAAGGGTGTAACGAGGAGCATCATTAGATGAATCAGACGTCGGTGTTGGCAAGAGACCAGGAGAGGGATCTGGTGAAGTACGAGGACATCTGGAGTAGTGCATCCCAAAGAAACGAGACGGTGCCGCCATAGGAGCAAGAGGTGGTGCTGTAAGAGGCAACACATGACTCAAACTGAGTACGAACCATCATGGCAAAGCTACGATAGATCGCAAGAAACTGACCACGGTTGGACATAGGAAAAAGCCAAGTAAAACGGGAATAATCATCAATGAAAATAATATAGAATTTATGCCCGCCTTTGGAGATAATCGGCGCAGGTCCCCATACATCTGAATGAACTAAATCAAAAGGACGAGAAGACAATGACTCACTAGAAGGAAGTTGTAGCTGTTTGCCTAGCTTACAACCTTGATAAAACATAGACGTGTCAACAGTAACACGTCCAAGGACACCCCGACGAACTAATGACGAAAGACGGGACCCACATAGGTGACCTAAATAGTGATGCCACTGCGCAAAAAATCCAGGAGTGGTGGCAACAATGGCGGTAGAGGTAGACGGAGTAGCTAAGGTAGGAGTAGCTAAAGGCATGGTAGGAGCAACTGAAGTGGACGAAAAATGAAGCCGGTCGAGAATATAGAGACCTTGACGATCCCTACGGCGCTGGCTAGTCCCAAGTATCGTCTCTGTTTGTCGATCCTGAACGAAACAGGTGTGAGAGTCAATACCAACCCTACAACCAAGGTCAGTGAGTTGTCCCACTGAAAGAAGCTGCATGGTTAGTTGGGGAACATGAGAAACAACTGGAACATAAAAATTTGTGGTCAATAGAGTGCCCTGACAGCTAACAGACAAGGAAGTACCATCCATGATGCATGCAGAGATAGGAAGGCGGAAGTCCCATCGAATCGAGAGATGTGGAATCTGGTGTCATGTGAAAAGAGGCACCAGAATCTAGAACCCAAGAGGTACCTAGAAAAGACGTCTGAGCTAGACTGGCATAACCCATCGGTGTGAGAGAGCTCAAGTAGAGCTCGCAGAGCCGCCGAAGCAGTCACCTCGCTGAGATCCTGATGAGCTGGTCTGTCCTCCTGTGAAGGAAGGGCCTCCCTGCCACCCTTGGGTCGTCCACCACCACGTGCGTTATTCCGCTTTTTTCGCATCGCACAACTCTGGTAGTCATGCCCGAAGTTCTTGCAGTAGTTGCATTGAACTCCAGTTGGTGCAAAAGCAGGAGCGAAAACAGGCACCTGGGAAGGAACCGTAGTCGTAGTAGGAACCGCCGGTGTAGTCGAAGAAGGAGCAGCAAGCACAGTTGGAACAGACTATGATGCTAACCCAAGATGAAGCTCCTCAGCCCGAAGTGTCGAAAGAGCCTCGGTGACAGTCGGTCGTGGCGAGCGACTCAGCAGTTGAGCTCTGACAGGCTCAAACACTTGGCGAAGATAGTAGACGAAATCATAAAGACGAAGACGATCATGATCCGCCTTCTGAACTCTGTGGTAGTTCTGGCACAGTGGAGAAGCCAGCTCATCTAGCTGTCACCAGAGACTAGCCAGAGCTCGGAAAAAGTCATCGACGGAAGAATCTCTCTGGCGAAGCATCTCCAACTCACGCTGAAGCGAAAAGAAGCGAGCATCATCGCTCTGCCGGTATCGCCACGCAGTAGTCCCGGATCCGTCGAGTAGACCGCAGACCAACGATATCTGACTGAATGGAGTCGTCGACGCTGACCACAAGGATGGCACGAACACAGGCCTCATCAGCACACCAGCGATCGAAAGCGTCAATGGCATCTTGAAAAGCTCGATCGAAGATCACGAGAGCGGCGGCAACCTCGCCTTCTCTTTAGCGACCTCATACGCTCTGGGAGGCATGCAGTAGACTGCCGAGGAGGAGGACGTGCACCGGTAACATGTCCCCAAAGACGGAGACCATCAAGCGTGATCTCCATGAGGGAAGACCATAACCTGTAGTTCGTTCCATGAAGCTTTGTTCCCGAAAATGGGATCGCAGCAGATGGAACGGAAGTCATCGGTAGGCGGCGCTGGACGGCGCGGCGACCAAGGCAACGAAGTCTAACAGGCGGCGCTAGACGGCACGGCGGTTAGAGCAACATTTTTTTGCTTTTCTTTTCTTTTACAAAAATCAGCCGAATGGCCGCACTCTCAAACACAACTCACACGAAGAGGAGGGACCGGTGAGGCGTGGCGGAAGCAAGAGAGTGGCGGCGGCGGCGGGCGGCGGCGGCGGCCGGTGAGGCGGTAGGAGCGCGGAGTGGCGGCCGGTGGCGGTAACAACGGCGGGCGGCGGAACGGCTCAGCGCGACGGCGGCGACGGCGACGCGACGGATCTGGCGGCGGGCGGCGTGCGACATGGCGGCCTGCGGTGTTGTCGGATCGGATCTGCCCGCTGCTTTCCATGGCCTCGGTGCGTGCCCCCGCGGGTTGCTAGTATGCCTCATCGGTGGAGCCCGATGAGCTCGCTAGGGGCGAGTAGATCGGACCGGAGACTGGTGGAGATGGCACACAGTGCAATCGCTCTGGGCTAGGGTTTGGTCTCCAGCGCCGGATGACGCGGCGTGCGACGACGGGAACGGTGGAGAGGAGCGGCGATAGGAGGCGTTGGGAGTAGAGAAGGGGGGCTGCACCAAGGACCGGAGAACACACACTTATTGGAGACTAGCTATGTACCGCGAGTTGCAATGGAGAATGTGCTGTAGAAAAGAGTTGCTCCATTAAAAAATAAAAAATGATGAGGAGTTGAGAGAATAGAGCGGTTAAAAAGAATACATTTATAACCACCAACTCGTTCTTTTATAACCGTAATGATTGTTGGAAATATGGGCAATATTTTAATTCCAAATTTTACTAGGAGACAAATACAATAAACTAGTGATGCAATACTTACTACTAACAGCAGGCTACTCATCATACTTCAGAATATACTCAAGAAAAATATATTAACAAAGTCGTAGGTGCGCGCGAACGACTTACTAGTTGGCCTGATGAAGAACAGAAGCTGCGCAGGCTTGACGCAGTGCAGAACGTAGATGTCGCAGTGCAGTGAGCGGTCACGCAGATGCGTTGCCCAGAAACCTTATTGCTACCCCGTGCAGGCACTCTCTGCGGCAACGGTTCGGAGATAATCACTCTCCCTCCTTCCACGTGCACACCGGAAGAAAGGTCGACGAGGTTCAGACAGCACAATACTCGAGCACAAAATCGCAGAGAAGAAGAAAATAGAGGCAGTGAGTTTCTCGCACATACTCTGGACGTCTCCAGGCATATAAATAGACAGACTGATAATTGACATGATTAAAGTAGCCATTTACCCACTGGTAACTGACACATTCAACTAGCCATTTATCCAGTGGTAACTGCCTGTCATCAAAACCCCAATAAAGCCTCAAATTCAAACGTTTGAATATCATTCAACACAGAGAGAGTGGTGCAGAGTTCAGCAAAAATAGAGATAGACTTGGTCTGCCAAGTGGCGCGCCACGTCAAGGCACGGTCGCGCGTCGTAAGTCACAAGTCGATTTTCACGCGAAAATACGCGTATACGCGCGTGCGTGCGTGCGCGTGTGACTAGACAGAACCCTCCACATACCATCTCTATCCATATTCAAGGAGTGGTGAGGACTCCACCTTATAAATTGGTCTTCCTCACCTTGCCTTAACAATATGATACTAAACCATGCATGCTTTGGAATTAAGGAAATGAGCCATAATTAAATGGGCCAATTTCTAACAATGATATTGCAGGACACACAGAGGCCCGCCCGAAGGCGCTAGGGGTAGGACTTTGGCTATAATAAGTTATTAATATTAGGGACATGGCATGGTGATTATTAAGCCGGCAATTCCTTTGGCTATAATAGAGTTATTATTATTATTATTATTATTATTATTATTATTGTTGTTATTATTATTATTATTATTATTATTATTATTATTATTATTATTATTATTATGCGTCCCTAATATTTCCCACTGATTGGACTAATATGAAATTTGAACAATTTAGATGTTTCTTTTTCTCCGATTAATATAGGGTTTAAAGACTTTTTTATCTCTAATTAATATGGCTATTTTTCTTTTTTTTATCTCCTAGAGTTGACATGAGCCCTCATGGAGGAGTCTTCAATTAATATAAGTAGATAGATAGACATGTAAACTCTATGTAGGAGATTAATCTTGAACCGTTCTCGTATGTGACATTGTAGCTATATTTTTTAATGTTAGCATCTGAACACCTGTTTTTGCAAAAATGAACCCCTCCCCAAGCTCGGAAGCTGTGACAGGCAGCACATGTCACCTATCGTGCCTAGAGAGCTTGGCAGGAATAGTAGCGCGTGGCAGGGTTGGCAGCTGGCGAGCAAGGGGTGGGGAGGCTCGGTGTCATGGCACTCGGTTGCAACACCGACTCGGTAGTACCACATGGTAAATTTAGTGTTTTTGTAACTAGCTGAATACCGTGCAAACTAGTAAAAAACACATGCTTTGATTTAAGACTGCTACAAAAACACGTGCTTTTTGTACTACAATTATTGTCAAATTCCATTTAATACTGCTACAACGTGAACAAAGCATTAACGAGTCCATAACTAAGTTCAACCCGCTCAGGCTGAAAAGTTGGCACCGAATGCAGTACTGGGTCAAGGGTTGCTGCTACCGGTGAAGCTGGTCGTGATGAAAGGTCAGCCTGTTTGGGGAGTGTCGTACTCACGCAAGTCATATTGCAATGCTAGCTGAGTGAGAATCGGTGCACTAGACAATTGAATGGCCAAATCTCTTGAGTGCTGAAAATCTGTGCACCCAGTTCTAGTGTAATTACTGACGTCCTGTGGAGGTAAATACGTTTTGTTAGGCCAACATAAGGTACAATTGCAATGATGAACCTCCCGAATACTCCGGTCCATGGTAGTCTGCTGCAGTGAAGCTTGATGAAGCGTAGTGTGCACCGTATTAGTGGACCATGTAGCAGTCGTATGTGTCGAACTCGGATTTTACAATTTAGAATTCTCTGTAATTATACCGTACTATTCTCTGAATCAGTAGATAATGCTCACATATACATTACTGAACATCAAAGTACTTGTCATGCGGTGAAAAATATTAGTAGACTTACTCATGGGCCGATCAGGCCAAAATCAATAAAGAGTAGCAGCGGAAATGAATCTTCATATAGGTGGGACCCTTCAGACAAGCCCACAGGCAGCCAACTGGGATTCGCGATCTAGTTCTTGGTCTCTTCATCTTCTTAACCAAGTGTGTCACTAAAGCGTAGTGATCTGACTCTTAGGTTTTATAGATTAATTGAGTGAGCGAGTGTGGGCACAAACCACTGTACTCTATGAGCCAACACACAGAATACAATTATATCTATGCATGGCTTGCCAAAGGAAATGATGTGGCACCAAGTAGCACTATAACTTTGGTTAGTGCTTGTAGTTCTGTGCATAATGTTCAAGAAGCTTTGAATACCAATTCTGAGGTTTCTAATGTGCACAAAACATATATTTGGAAAGCTAATGAAGTCTACTTTCCAACGAATCAAACGGCATTTGATTGGAGCATCCTACATAAAGTTATGACAATTTCATTGGATGTTGCACGAGCTATCCGGAGAGACACGCGAGACTTGCCAAACATAAAGAGTCCGAGTATTGCAATGCAAGTAAGGGTAAAATCCGACCACACCATGGCTTTCTGAAGGTTGAGAAGGATTCCTTTTTAGGTTCAAAACGGATTTGGAAGCCCCTTGAACAAGAAAACAAAACAGATAAAGATTTGAAGCCGGTTCGGACTCGGTTCAGGACAGCTGGCAAGACCGATACTAAAACGTCCATAACTTTCACAAACGGAGTGCGATTTGGGTGTTGTTGGACTCGCTGGAAAGCTATTTCGAAGCCCCACACAATAGATAAGGTGCCAGCCATGGAATACTCATGGTCACATCGCAAATTGAGAGATAATCCAGTGGTAGCAGTTTAGATATTTTCTTTTTAGTTCGTGTTGAAGTTCGTTTCGGCCTTAGGCTAGGTTGTGCGTGAGTTTTAGTCAAGGCCGTGAATTGTGCACCAATATAAGGCCAGGGCCTTAGCTCCATTGTAACTTAGGCTATGAATTGAGAAATAGAAACCAGAAAATCACCATGGTTTGGCGAGCATTGTGATACGGGGGGAGCCCGATCTTCTCAGTGAGGAACCGTGGATAGTTGATGCGAAGTAGACGATGTCGCTAGTTGAACACTCGCGCCAATGCACGAACCCTCATCTCTTCGGACTACGCCCAAAACACACTAGATAATGGTTCGTCGCGAGACCACAAACGACGAACGCCAAGTCCCTAATTCCCAATGGAACGACGGCTTGACCTTGAATTGCAGAACGAACAATGGATCACCTATTTCTCTCTCAAAGTCCTCGCATGAACTTTGGTGTTGAAAGAACAAGCAATAGCTATGTTTCAATCTTATGCATAAAATTGGTCTGCCTTACAATGGGGGTCTAACCCCCAATATATAGTACCCTGTCCACCTTATGGCTGGCCAAGAGGTCCTAAACCAACTCCAACTCATTCCTACATGTATTTGCAAACAAACTCACACAAAAGAAAAAACCTAAAATTAAACCGTCACCATGTTTCGGTCATAACTTTTTATCCGTGACGAGTACAAGAACACCTGAATCGGACTCCGTTTGTGAAAGTTATGGCCTTTTTAGTAACTGCCTGTCAGGCTGTCCCAAACCGAATCCGAATTGAATCCTGAGTTGAATCCGAGTTTGAATTGGATTGAGCACGTGGGAGGTCCGAATTTGGCTTGAAAATCTTATCCAAAACTTGTAGTTTAAGTCCTTGGGCTCCTCCCTTTTGCTCTCCTATCAACCGGGTTTCTTTCCTCCTTGATCAACTGCATGGGCTGTTTGATTTTCTCCATGCCAACTGCTTTGACCTTCTTGTTCTTCATTGCTAGACAGCAAATATAGGTACCCTCCTTCTTGTGCTCCTCTATTGTTTTGGCTCCGGCCTCCCTCTCGGTTCCAAAGACTTGAAGCTTGTCAAACCTGAGAATGCACAAAGTATTGCTTTTATGTAGTATCCAATTCTCACGGAAAACACAAGAAACTTGTTAAGAAACAATTGCACTGTTGTTTGAGAAGAATAGATCGTGCTTTATAAATAGCGTCATAAGTACTTGGGATATCCTCATCATCCTCCTTTTCTTCAAAAAAAGCCGTCCTCGGCTTTTGATAGCCTGAAAATGTGCTACATAAAGAAAATAACGTATATGCATGGTAGATGTATTTATCATCCAAACAACTTCCGTGTAGCGCATGATGATTTGGTAAACATGTACTAAACAAAGAGAACAACGTATATACGTGATATATGTATGAATCAATTGTTGTGTTATTCGCGTTGTTTTGCACAAAATAAGTAACACAACTGTAACCATAGGATGTATTTGATATATACATTGCGGTACCATCATTCATATCATTATCACAAGTAATGCATGTTCGATAAACATAGAACTTGTCATCTACACCATAATCTCTAATCAAATTGAACGTATATGTGTAGGCATAAGGACTAACTAGTGATTTTAAACATGAAACTTCAGCAAGGTTTTCAATCACACTAGATAGCTCTTTAGGATCATCGAACATAATATAGTATAAAGAATCATCAAGAGATATTCTAGTAAGAACGTCTTTATGAGTAATCAATTCCACATTATGTAAATTAAGTGAAGAAATTTCAGAACATAGAATATTCAATGGAACACTAGAGTTCTCACTCTTACGTACCTTTGCGTGATGAATATTCAATTCAACACCATTATTGTTACCTTTAACATCCTTCTTAGTTATTGTAGGTGTTGTAAATATGAAATCGTCATGACAAAACCACGAGGCAGCAAGCACTTCATCCCCAACCGTGGTTATCTCCTCGTCTTTTACTTCAAACGATGCCGGTTGTTGAAAATTCAACTCCTCTTCTTTAATATCGACCTGCACAATATGAGAAACAACACTAGAAGTAGAGAGTAAATTGTTAATTTCAGCAATAACCTCACTTTGGCTATCATCTACTTCCTCTTTTACATTGGTGTATCTCTCACACACAATGGAGATGCTCTCCACTTCACATATGGTGAAATCACACAGCTCACTCTTTTTATCATTCTCATTCAATTTGGCTATGTGTCTCTCATTCTCACATGGGTTTGGATGCATCGCATCCCCCAAAGATTGTTGGTCAGCAACGGAGCAATCACGAGTTACCACAATCTCTTCATGAAGCAATGCAGCAATACTACATGAAGCCAGGACCAAAGGGAAAATCCTATGCTTGGTCGCCTTCTCTTGTGTCACACAAGTGGACTTCAAACCTTGTCGCAGTCCTGTCAACTTTTCCACTAGGGAATGCTTGTATTGGTAAGGTACAAAACGTGCACAAAAAGCTGCTTCATTTGCTCCCTGGTGATAATTGGCAATTCCTGGCTTTCCTTACGTTTACGAACAAACCGCTCCCACCAATGTGTGATGAGGACACCTCTATTGCACATTCCTCGTCCACTCCAAGTATGCATGATAGGGCTCCGGAAGGTCCTATGACAAGAGCAAGAGCTAAGCTACTTCAACAACAGGTGCTTTTGTTTCTTACAGATTCTTCTAGTACGTTAGATGAGAATAACATACTACCTAATGCAAATATGTTATGTCTTCTCAGATTTAAAACAACAGAAGATCAAGTGGAGAAGGACCAACCTACCATGAGTTATGAGAAGGAGAGTCCATGGAAGTATGCAACAAGATCATAGATCCCATGGCGTGCACAAGATGTGGCCTGCGTGCCTAAAGGGTGACCGAGTTCATCTCAATCTCGGTCTTGTAATAGAATAAGGGCTTAGCCCAAAATTAAAGGAAACAGATTGCTAAATTTTAGGAATTGGATTAGGAAGCCTTGACCGAATAAGAGATTGATTCGGCCAAGACTTTTCTTGCATGAGTTCGGGGAAACACTATAAAACCCCCTTGTATCCTCTTCGTTGAGGCAGACCACGTTTGAGAATAATGAATCTACTAAAGTTTGTTCGAGTTTAGCATTGCTACCGAAGTTACATAGGGAGTTTGGAGTGATTTTCTTCAATCAAGATTGTTCAGCCTTTCCGTTGGGAATTGGGTGCACGATAGATCTTCGCTTGGTGGTCGGCGAAATCAACACGAGTGTGTTTTGGCGGATTAAAGAGTGTTCATCCCTTGCATTGGCATTGGAGGATCATTACGATTCATCAAGACTCCCGTGAGTATCCATCCTACGTCGAGATGATCGGGCGACCCTGTATCATCTTGGTATCAGAGCGCGGTTTACTCGGTAGGATCTTATCCCTTTAAATTTCAGTTTATTACTTGATATCCTATAGTCCATAAACCAAAAACACAAAAAAAAAACCAAACCCTAGTTTCACATCTGCTATTTTCGTGAGGTTTATTAAGTCTTAATCCATTAGAAATTTTGTTTACGTGCTGATCTTTGTGTTCCTTTGCGTAACCTGATCTTGTGTCCCTATAAAAAAAGAGTAGATTCATTTTTACCTTCTAAATTCCTGCTCTGGTTATCCACATAAAAACCTTTGGCGCATCTTGAACATAATACATATCGGAACACATCAGTGTGTCCTTCTTAACTCTTGTCGCCACAAAGAATCCTAGCCGAACACGTTCGGATCGGCCGACGTGTTCTACCAGCCGCGCCGTCGGATTCCAATCGGACCGGCCAATGCAGTCGAGACGTTCGGACCGTCCGAAAAGCTCGCTCCTACCGCGCCATTGGATTCCGATCGGACCGCGCGGAGCCGCGTGAAATGTTCGGACCGTCCGAAGCGCTCGCTCCAGCCGCGCCATTGGATTACGATCGGACCGTCCGAAGCGCTCGCTTCAGCCGCGCCATCGGATTCCGATCGGACCGCGCGGAGCCGCGTGAAACGTTCGGACCGTCCGAAGCGCTCGCTCCAGCCGCGCCATCGGATTATGATCGATCGCTTCACCGCGCCATCGATTCGATCGACCGCCCGGAGCCGCGTGAAACGTTCGGACCGTCCGAAGCGCTCGCTCCAGCCGCGCCATCGGATTATGATCGGACCGTCCGAAGCGCTCGCTTCAGCCGCGCCATCGGATTCCGATCGGACCGCCCGGAGCCGCGTGAAACGTTCGGACCGTCCGAAGCGCTCGCTCATCCGCGCCATCTGATTTTGATCGAACCGTTCAAAAACGGTGGGAACGATCGGACCAGCCGAAGTTTTGGCGATTTGAATTTTTGCATGCATGTTTGAGAGCTTCACTTAAATCCTTTGATCCTTGAGACTAGTCTTTGATAATTGCATTAAGGGTTGTTCTTGATATTAATTTACACCTGCTGAAATTTTATTCTTTTGTGGAAGAGCAAGCTAAACCTTAGTGCCAACAACAAGAGAAGAGAAAGAAGGCAGCCGAAAAAAAGGGAAAGTGAGCATTGGCCAAATTGGGGTTAGCTAATTCTATTATATAATTTCAGCTTGTGTATTTAATTCCTTTGACCAATCTTGTGCCCTTACATTCATATTATTGTAATTGGCTAGCGTCTCTCCTAGTACTTGGTGCAAAACGAGCTATCTAATTTTTAGTTTGCCTCTAGTTAACTCATTCCTTTGTTTGCACCGAGTCACATTGATCTTTGCATGTGCGTTCATATACTCCACTCAAATCTTTTGGATCAGCACATAGGCAATACTTTCTAACTTGGATTATTACTTAATTTTACGACATCGAGAAAATTCAGATCGTGTAGGATAAATACTTCCTAACCAAGCTCCACAAAATATCCTTTGCCGTGCAAATTGTGAGTCACTTTAAAATCCGCTTGATCATCACTCGTTATTATAGCCAGTACCAAGTGTAAGATTCTTTTGGCCTCAATTCACTTTGGAAAGGTAAGAACTTTACTTGGGAGAAGAAAAGTGAGATTGAGTGATCTCCACATATTACCCATATATTTGTGGTTTTGGAGTTTCTTTGTGCTACTAATCATGTCAGGTGGAGACGACAACATGGGAGAGGAGTATGGTCTGAATTCCCCAGTGACACGTTTTCAATTCCAAGCTTTGAGGGGAACTTTGCGCAATGAGTTCGCCGCCACTACTTCGGCCTTGGAGGAGCAGCTCAAGGCAGAGATCAACAATTCCACAAAGACATGCGCATTGAGATGAACCAACAAATAAGCGTGCTACGTACCAACATTGTGAATGATGTGGTCCACGCACTTCGACCACAACAGGAGGAAGGAAATATTCATCGTGGGGGTGTCATCCCTCCGCGAGATGAGGAAGCAGGCATTGCTCAAGGTGGTCCAGATGCACAACAACAGCGAGATCACGTGGTGGCAAACGCCATCCGTCCACCCTTGCCTGGGAGAGGTGCAGGGGGCGGTTTCCATGGTCCGGGGAGGGGCCATGGACATGGAGGCCGTGGTGGAGGAGCACCTCGCGACAATGACGACTTTCTTCACTACGACGACGGTTACCGCCACCGTAACAATTACGGCGATGGTCGACCAAATGAGGAGAAGTTTGGTAAGCTTAAATTTACTATGCCAATATTTTCAGGTACACACGACCCTGAGGTTTACCTCACTTGGGAGCTCAAGGTGGACAAGGTGTTCCGTCTACACAGTTACTCAGAAGAGAAGAAAATGCACATGGCTGCACTTGAATTCACGGATTATGCACTTATATGGTGGGAACAAGTTCAAAATCAAAGGAGAGAGTACGACGAGCCTCCCATTACTACATGGGAAGAGATGAAGTACCACATGAGATCAAGGTTTGATCCCAAACATTATAAACGTGATCTATTTGATAAATTGCAGCAAATGAAGCAAGGAACTCTCACGGTGGAGGAGTACTATAAAGGGATGGAAATGGCCATGATTCGAGCTAATGTATATGAACAAGAAGAACAAACAATGGCTCGATTTCTTGCTGGTTTGCACCCTTCCATCAAACGCATCACTGAATTTCAGCCTTACAACAATCTGGTGGAATTGGTACATCAAGCAACCAAAGCCGAAAGACAAGTGCAACACGACATGAAAGCTACAAGAATATCATCCTACATGCCCCGTGCAGCACCTACCGGAGGTAAAACCGCATCTCATTTCAATTCTTTTAAAGCTAACACATCTGGTGGAAGTTTTGCTCCTAGTACACGTGCTACACCAAGCGGGAAAAGTGCCACAACACCAATAGCCAAGAGGAGTCCAGCACCTACTTCCTCATCTTCTGTGGGTTCTACGGCCAAGAGTAGCTCCATCCAATGCTTCAAGTGTCTTGGTCGTGGACATATGCAAAAGGATTGTCCAAATAATAAGGTAATATTGATAACTGAGAATGGAGAATATGATTCTGCTAGTGAGGAAGATGGAGAGCACCTTGCTGATTTCGAGACGCATGAGGATGGCCATGAGGGAGAAAACGAAGAAGAGACACATAGGGATGGGTATTGTGACCCCAAATCCGGTCCTATCCTCGTGTGCACCCCTTCGGTATTGAGCGTTCAAGCAAAGCCCAACCATGAACAACGCTGCAATCTTTTCCAAACCAGAGCTCAGGTGAGTAAAGATGGTAAGTGTTGCAAAGTTATTATTGATGATGGTAGTTGTCATAACTTAGCTAGCAAAGAACTTTGCACTAAACTTGGTTTGAAATATAAGAAACACCCACATCCATATCAAATTCAATGGTTAAACAATAATGGTTCCATGAATGTTGGGTACACAGTTGATGTTAGCTTTCAGATTGGTTCTTACCAGGATACTATAGAATGTGATATTGTGTCCATGGAAGTCTGTCACTTGTTATTAGGTAGACCTTGGCAGTATGATCGTTCTGTAATTCATGATGGAAGAACTAATCAATACAAGTTCATGTGGAATAATAAAGAAATATTGTTACGGCCTTTAACTCCTTCTCAAATTATACATGATAACATGCAAAAGGTTGAGGTGAAAGTGGAAAGTGAGAAAGTGAAGGAGCAAAAGTGTGTGATTCCACAAAATGTGAGTGAGAGCCATAAACTCAAATTGAGTGGAAAAAGAAAGGGTGAGGGAGAGAAAAAGTTAGTCATGATAGCCACCAAATTTGATTTGCGAGAGATGAGAGATGATCCCACTTTGGAGCCTCTGGTATTGCTATATAAAGAAGCTTTGCTTTCTACTAATGACTTAACCTCTCTTCCTAGTGTGGTTTCTCATGTGTTACAAGATTATGAGGATGTTTTTTCGAGGACGCCTCATTGGTCTACCACCCGCTTGAGGCATCGAACATCAAATTGACTTGGTACCGGAGCTCCACTTCCCAACCGTCCGCTGCATCAAGCACAAACCCGGAGGAGACAAAGGAAATTCAACGACAAGTTCAAGCACTCATGGAAAAAGGGTATGTACGCGAAAGTCTTAGCCCTTGTGTCGTTCCTGTCATTCTTGTTCCTAAGAAAGATGGTACATGGAGAATGTGCGTAGACTGTAGAGCTATCAATAACATTACCATTCGTTATCGTCATACTATTCCTAGGTTAGATAATATGCTTGATGAATTGAGTGGCTCTTCTATCTTTTCTAAGATTGATTTGCGTAGCGGATATCATCAAATTCGAATGAAGCATGGTGATGAGTGGAAAACAGCTTTTAAAATAAAATTTGGATTGTATGAATGGTTAGTCTTTGGTTTATCTAATGCCCCTAGTACATTCATGCGATTAATGAACCATGTTTTGAGACCCTGTATTGGAAAATTTGTGGTAGTCTATTTTGATGATATTTTGATATATAGCCGCTCAATGGAAGAACATGTTGAACACATTAGACAAGTGCTACAAGTGCTAAGAACCGAACAATTGTATGCTAATCTTGAGAAATGTACTTTTTGCACAAGCAAAGTAGTGTTCTTAGGCTATGTTGTTTCAGCTCAAGGAATTGAAGTAGATGAATCTAAAATTGAAGCTATTCAAAATTGGCCTACTCCTGTCAATGTTAGTCAAATTCGTAGCTTTCATGGGTTTGCTAGTTTTTATCGCCGATTTTTGAAAGATTTTAGTACCATTGCTGCTCCATTGAATGCATTAACAAAAAAAGGAGTCACTTTTGAGTGGGGAGAAAAACAAGATAAAGCTTTTGCTAAATTGAAGAAATATTTGACTGAGGCCCCATTGCTTGTTTTACCTGATTTCACTAAAACTTTTGAGATTGAATGTGATGCTAGTGGAATAGGTATTGGTGGTGTTTTGATGCAAGAAAGAAAATCTGTTGCATATTTCAGTGAGAAATTTCATGGTGCACAATTAAATTATCCTGTTTATGACAAAGAATTATATGCTCTTGTGCGCGCATTAGAGACCTGGCAACATTATCTTTGGTCTAAAGAATTTGTCATTCATTCTGATCATGAAGCTTTGAAATATTTGAAAGGTCAAGCTAAACTGAACCGTAGACATGCTAAGTGGGTTGAATTCATTGAGACTTTTCCATACGTTGTTAAATACAAGAACGGCAAGGAAAATATGGTGGCTGATGCATTGTCTAGGAAACATGTGTTTTTCACTCAATTGGAAGTAAAGGTTCCAAGGCTAGAAAGTTTGAAACATTTATATGCTTCTGATCATTACTTTTCAGCACCATATTCTACTTGCAAAGACGGGAAAGGGTGGGATAAGTTTCACGTTCATGATGGTTTTCTGTTTCGCATGAACAAACTATGCGTTCCAGATTCTTTTGTGCGTTTCCTACTATTGCAGGAGTCCCATGCAGGAGGATTGATGGGTCACTTTGGAAGAGAGAAGACGTACATGATGTTAGCGGATCATTTCTATTGGCCTAAGATGAGGCGAGATGTCGAGAGGTTTGTTCAACGATGCGTGACGTGCCATAAAGCGAAGTCGAAGCTCAATCCACATGGTTTGTATACTCCACTTCCAGTTCCTAGCGCTCCTTGGGAAGATATTAGTATGGATTTTGTTTTAGGATTGCCTAGAACTAAGAGGGGGCGGGATTCTGTGTTTGTAGTTGTGGATAGGTTCTCTAAAATGGCTCATTTTATTTCCTGTCATAAGAGCGACGACGCGTCGCATGTAGCTGACTTGTTTTTCAGGGAAATTGTGAGACTACATGGTATGCTAAGAACCATTGTATCTGATCGAGACGTCAAATTTATGAGCTACTTTTGGAAGACTTTGTGGGCCCAGCTTGGGACAAAGTTGCTCTTTTCGACAACTTGTCACCCACAAACCGATGGACAAACGGAGGTCGTGAATCGTACACTCTCAATGCTGTTGCGGACAATGATAAAAAAGAATTTAAAAGAGTGGGAAGATTGCCTACCGCATGTTGAATTTGCATATAATCGGGCGGTGCATTCTACAACTCAACTATGTCCATTTGAGGTGGTACATGGTTTCAAACCAATCACGCTACTTGACTTGATGCCACTTCCATTACAAGAACGTACAAATATGGAGGCTTCTAAGCGTGCTGATTTTGTGAAAAAGCTCCATGAAAAGACTAAAGAGGTAATTAAAAAGAAGGTACGTGCTTATGCTTCTAAAGCTAACAAGACTAGAAAGAAAATGCTATTTGAACCAGGTGATCTCGTATGGGTACATCTTCGCAAAGAACGCTTTCCGGATAAGCGTAAATCAAAATTGATGCCCCATGGTGATGGTCCTTTTAAAGTACTTGCCAAGATCAATGATAATGCATACAAGATAGAGCTTCCGGGAGACGATTATGAGGTGAGCACTACGTTTAATGTTGCTGATTTATCACCATTCTTTGGACAAGAGGTTACAGGGTCGAGGACGACTCCTTTTCAAGAGGGGGAGGATGATGAGGACACCTCTATTACACATTCCTCGTCCACTCCAAGTATGCATGATAGGGCTCTGGAAGGTCCTATGACAAGAGCAAGAGCTAAGCTACTTCAACAACAGGTGCTTTTGTTTCTTACAGATTCTTCTATTACGTTAGATGAATACTCACGGGAGTCTTGATGAATCGTAATGATCCTCCAATGCCAATGCATGGGACGAACACTCTTTAATCCACCAAAACACACTCGTGTTGATTTCACGACCACCAAGTTTAAGATCTATCGTGCACCCAATTCCCAACGGAAAGGCTGAACAATCTTGATTGAAGAAAATCACTCCAAATTCCCTATGGAACTTCGGTAGCAATGCTAAACTCGAACAAACTTTAGTAGATTCATTATTCTCAAACGTGGTCTGCCTCAACGAAGAGGATACAAGGGGGTTTTATAGTGTTTCCCCGAACTCATGCAAGGAAAGTCTTGGCCGAATCAATCTCTTATTCGGTCAAGGCTTCCTAATCCAATTCCTAAAATTTAGCAATATGTTTCCTTTAATTTCGGGCTAAGCCCTTATTCTATTACAAGACCGAGATTGAGATGAACTCGGTCACCCTTTAGGCACGCAGGCCACATCTTGTGCACGCCATGGGATCTGTGATCTTGTTGCATACTTCCATGGACTCTCCTTCTCATAACTCGTGGTAGGTTGGTCCTTCTCCACTTGATCCTCTGTTGTTTTAAATCTGAGAAGACATAACATATTTGCATTAGGTAGTATGTTATTCTCATCTAACGTAATAGAAGAATCTGTAAGAAACAAAAGCACCTGTTGTTGAAGTAGCTTAGCTCTTGCTCTTGTCATAGGACCTTCCGGAGCCCTATCATGCATACTTGGAGTGGACGAGGAATGTGTAATAGAGGTGTCCTCATCACACCCAAAAATAACAAATACCAACCTGTCTTTGCTTGCTTTCGGCTCGGATTAGCAATCCTAGCTGCACCTCGCTCTGCCGTGCTCCAACTTGCTCCATTTGCGTCCGAACCACTTTGGTTTCTTTGAGCATCACTTATATCCTTTCATCTTTGAGACTAGCTATTGATATTGCTTTGGGCTACTCTTAGATTTTGGTTTACACTTTGCTGAATTGTGGATCTTGCGCAATCAAGAGAGTAGCACAAGACACTTTCGGCCATTAAGAAAAGAAGAGAGAAAGAAAAGGCAGCCGCATATAGAAAGAGCCACGGCTAAAAAAATAAATAAAAAAAATCTTTTGCCGATTGCTACAAAAAAAACGATTTTTGCTACAGTACCGCGCATAATGTCGGACTGCTATAGTACCGTCCCATCCATATTTCGGATTGTGTAGTCCTTTCTTTGAATAATCTTGTGCCCTCCTATATTCAATTGCAACTGGCTAGCGTCTCTCCTAGTACTTGGTGCCAAACGAACTTGTTACATCGCACTTTTCGTTTACTTCTCGCTAGCTCATTCCTTTGTTGGCATTATGATGTGCACTAGCTCGTGAGAACCAATGCACCAACTTGCCCGATCTCACGACGTAGGATCAAGAATGGTAGTTTGGGGAAAATTTGTAACCCAACGACGAGGAAGCCAACCGTAGCCTGCTATCCGAGACAATCGTTAGTCGACAAACCTGAATACTAACTCACACAGCTACGCTCGATGGCGTAGAAGCACAAGCTAGGTGCAATTCACGGGAATCACAAGAACTCGGGAAGCAAGAACGCTTTCATTTTTCTTAATAGATCAATATCCAAAAGTAAGTTCTCCCTATGGATAGGAGTAGAGGGGTATATATACTAGGAACAACCCTCCTAGCTGGGTATGAACATAAATAATAACGTTGGAAGATGGAAGGCCAACTGGTTGGAGCATTCAAGGAGTCTTCCTAAATTCTCGCGCGTCTGCTCAACTTCTGCGCAGTCTTTAGTAAAACAACAATAACTCTTTGCTCGGAAGTCCAAAAGACGAACCGTTTGTTGGAGGTGAAAATAGTCTTGATTATCTTTCCATCCATATAGGATATGTATAGTAAAATATGACAGGTTGGTGCGCAAGCCTTCAAAAATCTTCAGTTTTCGCGCAGCATTTATCAGCATGTGCAGCTGTTACTAAAATGACCATATCTTTCTTTTCACAACTCCAATGATGCACGGTTTGAAATGTAGGAAAATAGACTGGACAAGCCATCCATTGGTCTGGTGTATGCTGGTTGGAAGCATTATAATTCATGCAGATAATGATTGCAAAACTCGTTGGTTTTTTGGACCTCCCTGTTCCTCTCCAATGCACCCGAGTTCAATCAAAGAAGAAGAGGTGGGAGGGCACGACCAAGTCACAAGAATGTGAAATGTAACTTAGGTTAGCATTCACCTAATCATGTATTTGTTTAGCACGTCTTCTCGTGATTGGTCTTTGATATTGTTGGTCCTTGTTATGATCATCTTTAGTGTTTTTATTAAAGATTGAGATGTCCTCATCACATTAAGTCACATTTATCTTTGCGTATGCGTTCATTTACTTCACTTAAACCTATTCGATCAGCACATAGGCAAAATACTCTAGCTTGGATCATTACTTAGCTTTACAATACCTTGAATATCAGATTGCACAGGATATCCACATAACTGTCCAAGCTCCACCTACACCCATGTGTGTACTCCCTTGCTCTTGGTTACGCTCATACATTACCGGGCTCAGGTCGTTCGCTGTCACATTTGTCGATTTGCCATCCTTGATTCACTTTAGAACGGTATGCTTGTCTTGTTTTCAGGATAGTGAGTTGCGAGCGTAGAGAGAGAGAGCTATTTTGTTTTACTAATCTAGATATAATCTCGTTTGCTATTTGTGAGTTGTTGCCATGTCAGGTCATTAGGAGGATCTATCGGTTACATGGATGGAGTACACTCGTTTGCGCAGGATGCTACAAAAGCAAGTTCAGGATCGTGATAATGGTGTGCGCGATGAGCTTGGGTCTATTCGGTATGAATTGAACAACCTTGGGGGGAGGTTACGCAGCTACGTACGGACCATGTTCAACTACCCCGACGTGCATCGTAAGGATTTTGTCACTAAGCCCAAATTTCCTATCCCTATCTTTTCAGGTAGTACAGATGATACGGGGTCGCCCGATCTTCTCGTCGTAGGATCAAGATACTCACGTGGGTTTGATGAACCGTAGTGATTTTCCGTTGCCAATGCAAGAGTTAGCACTCTATAATTCGCCCAACCACACGTGCTGAACTTCACGACCACCGATGAAGTTCCATCGCGCTCCCAATTCCCAATGGAAAGGTTGAACGATCTTGATTGAAGAAAATCACTTCTAATTCCATTTGGAATTTCGGTAGCAATGCTAAACTCGAACAAACTTTAATAGATTCATTATTCTCAAACGTGGCCTCTTACAATGGGGGTCTAACCCTCAATATATAGTTCCCTCTCCACCTCATGGCTGGCCAAGAGGTCCTAAACCAACTCCAACTCATCCCTACATGTATTGGAAACAAACTCACACAAAAGGAAAAACCTAAAATTAAGCTATCACAATGTTTCGGTTATAACTTTCATTCCGTGACGAATTGGAAGGTGAGGCTGCATCCATTACGTAGCCCTTGAAATTATCTTTCCAACGAGTACAAGAACACCTGAATCTGACTCCGTTTGTGAAAGTTTTGGCCTTTTTAGTAACTGCCTGTCAGGCTGTCCCGAACCGAATCCGAATTGAATTCTGAGTTGAATCCGAGTTTGAATTGGATTGAGCACGTGGGAGATCCGAATTTGGCTTGCAAATCTTATCCAAAACTTGTAGTTTAAGTCCTTGTGCTCCTCCCTTTTGCTCTCCCAAGTCTTCACATGAATCATACCTAAGAATACATAAAATAATAGCATGATGTAGGATTCCAAGTTCATCATCAATTAAAAGAAACTCCTTAAGAAACAAATTCACCTGACAATATTTAATGCGGCTCAATACTTCTTTCCAGTGAAATAATGTATTTGACTGAAAAGTGCTAAGCTTGTGCGTATCCGCATCATCCTCCCCTTCTTCAAGAAAAGCCGTCCTCGGCTTTTGGTAGCCTAAAATTGTACTAAGCAAAGAATACAACGTATATGCATGGTATATGTATTTGTTATCAACACTTCTTTTTCTTAGCGTATCAAGAACATCGGAAGGCGTAGTAGATAAAAAGAACAACACATATGCATGGTATATGTATGAATCAATTATCGTGTCATTCTCGTTGTTCCACACAAACAAATTAATATAACGGCAACCATAAGATGTATACATTGCAACATTGTCTTTCATATCATTCTCCCTACCATGAGAAAAAGTCGTCCTCGACTTTGCTAAGCTTATGGACAAGTCATTCATGGGCCAAACCAAATTAAGTTGTTCAAATATGGGGGAGAAAAATTTTAGTTCCTTCCATGCTTCAACTGCGCTACTCTGATTATTTGTACATGATTGTACATTACAGGATGAATAATAAGAAATCTTTTGAAACATGCAGCATTATTTTTGAAACTCATCTCATTGTGTCATGGTATGGCACGAAAGATTGTTTATCCAAAATATGCAATTTCAATTCAGCAAGCTTATCACATGTAATGCATATTCGGTAAATATAAAACTTATCATTTATACCATAATTTCGAATCAAATTGAACTTATATGCATCGGTACTAACTAGTGATTGTAAACATGAAATTTCAGCAACATTCTCAATCACACTAGATAGCTCTTTAGGATCATCAAACATGATATAATATAAAGAGTCATCCGGAGATATTCTCGTAAGAACTTTCTTATGAGTAATCAATTCCACATTATGCAAATTGAGCAAAGAAATTTCAGAACATGGAATTTTCATTCGTGTTTATGAGTTCTCACATGTACTCACCGTTTCACAATTAATTTCAGCACCAATATTGATACGGGGTCGCCCGATCTTCTCGACGTAGGATCAAGATACTCACGAGGATTTGAAGAACCGTAGTGATCTCCCGTTGTCAATGCAAGAGTTAGCACTCTATAATTCGCCCAACCACACGTGCTGAACTTCACGACCACCGATGAAGTTCCATCGCGCTCCCAATTCCCAATGGAAAGGTTGAACCATCTTGATTGAAGAAAATCACTCCTAATTCCCCATGGAACTTCGGTAGCAATGCTAAACTCGAACAAACTTTAGTAGATTCATTATTCTCAAACGTCCTCCCTTACAATGGGGGCCTAACCCTCAATATATAGTTCCCTCTCCACCTCATGGCTGGCCAAGAGGTCCTAAACCAACTCCAACTCATCCCTACATGTATTTGGAAACAAACTCACACAAAAGGAAAAACCTAAAATTAAGCTATCAAAATGTTTCGGTCATAACTTTCAATCCGTGACGAATTTGAAGGTGACGCCACATCCATTGCGTAGCCCTTGAAATTATCTTTCCAACGAGTATAAGAACACCTGAATCGGACTCCGTTTGTGAAAGTTATGGCCTTTTTAGTAACTGCCTGTCAGGCTGTCCCGAACCGAATCCGAATTGAATTCTGAGTTGAATCCGAGTTTGAATTGGATTGAGCACGTGGGAGATCCGAATTTGGCTTGCAAACCTTATCCAAAACTTGTAGTTTAAGTCCTTGTGCTCCTCCCTTTTGCTATCCCAAGCTTCACATGAATCATACCTAAGAATACATAAAATAATAGCATGATGTAGGATTCCAAGTTCATCATCAATTAAAAGAAACTCCTTAAGAAACAAATTCACCTGACAATATTTAATGTGGCTCAATACTTCTTTCCAGTGAAATAATGTATTTGACTGAAAAGTGCTAAGCTTGTGTGTATCCGCATCAAATATTGTTACCTTTATTGTTCTCCTCTGTTGATGTAGGTGTTGTAGGTATTAAATCATCATGATGTAACAACGGGGCAGCAAGTATTTCATCTTTAACAACGATTATCTCCTCATCGTTTATCTTCAGTGGTGCCAATTGTTGAACATTTGGCTCCTCTTCTTTAATATCAACCTGCACAATGTGAGGAACAACACTAGAAGTGGATATTAATGTGTTAGTTTCAAAATCAACCTCACTTTGTCTATCTTCTACTTCTCTCTTTTCTTTTGGTGTATCTTTCACACTCTCAGTTTGGATGCTCTCAAACTCACATATGGTGGAATCACACAGCTCGCTCTTTTTAACACTTTCACTCAATTTGGCTATGTGGCTCTCATTTTCAACTGGGTTTTGATGCATCTCAATTATTGTATGTATCATTGGGACAGCACAAGATGTCTCCTTTACCGAAGGGAAAGTCTCATGCTCGGTCATCTTCTCATGTGTCACACTAGTGGAGCCATACGAGCTGAAGTATGGACATGGATTGAACTGTGATGTACGTCTCTCCATAAGTCTCTTCTCCTGCTTCATATTCTGCAATTTATCAAATAGATCACGCTTGTAATGACGAGGAACAAAACAGCTCTCATTTCGCTTCATCTCTTGCCATGATGCCATGTGGTCTCGCTCCATTCTCACTCTTTGAGTAATGACTTGTTCCCACCAATCCAAAGCATAGCCTTCAAACTCAAGTGATGCCAACTGTATCTTTCTCTCATCCGTATAGTGATGCATACGGAATATTTTGTCAACCTTCAATTCCCAAGTGAGATACTCTTCGGATCAGTTCCACCTACAAACTTGGGCATGTAAAACTTGAGCTTACCCAATCCATCATCTTTATTGCGTGGACGACGATACAAAGCAAAATCACCATTCCATTCCATCGCATGTGCAGCACTACCACGGGCACCACCTAGGCCTTGCGACACCCTCCATGGCCTCCTCCTCCTCGTCCTCCAATATGTGGGGGACGCACCACGTTGGCAGCCACTCGATGTTGCGGTTCATGAGGTACATGTGCAGCAATGTCTCCTCCTTGAACACTTGCTTCATCGCCACCATTGCGAGCTTGTATGAGCCTAGTGAGGGCTCCAATGTCGTCCCGCAATTGGCGCACATTTTCATCAGCTTGTATCTCCATGTTTTGCATCTTTCGTGCAATTTGATCAGCAAAAGCATCATGCTTTTCATGGAGTTGATCGATCCCTTGGCGTAGCTCACGTTGAAAGTGTTCACGGAATGCCCCAAATTGATATTGCTTAACGAATGCTTGAGTTTCGTTTGTCTCACCACTCTCATCATGGTGTTCTCCTCCACCTGACATGGTTAGCTATGCAAGAAACAAGTAGCTATGTAGAATAATGCTATATGGAAATCACTCAATCTCACTATTTTCTGTCCAAGTAAAGTTCTTACCCTTCCGAAGTGAATTAAGGCTAATAAAAACTTACACCGGTAGAAGTGACAACAAAGAACGTGATGATTAAGCGAATTCAAGAGTGTTCACTGCTTACACAACAACGGTTATATGGTGGAGCTTGGTATGGAAGTGTATATACTAAAATCTGAAATTCTTGATGTTGTAAAGTTAAGCAATAATCCAAGCTAGAATACTTTGCCTAAGTGCTGATCCAAAAGATTTAAGTGAAGTATATGAACGCACACGCAAAGATCAATATGACTTGAAACAAACAAAGTAATGAGCTAACTAGAGGCAATCTGAAATTAAAGATTAGATAGCTCGTTTTGCACCAAGTACTAGGAGAGACGCTAGCCAATTGCAATGATATCAATGTAAGGGCACGGGATTGCTCAAGAAATTAAATCACACAATCTGAATTTATGGACAAGGAACTCACCCAAATTCGGCCATATTTCTTTTTTCTCTTTTCTTCTTTTTTTCAGTTGTCCCTTTTTTTGTAAAGGCCGAACTAGCTTTAATCGTTCCTTTGATTTTTTTTTTGCGGGTCACAAATATTTAGCAAAGTGTAAAATACTCAAGAGCAGCCCTAGATGCAATATTCAACAGCTAGTCTCAATTGATGAAAAAAAATAGCAGCAATATTTTTTTTTTGGATTTTCGATTGGACACAAAGATTAAGCTACACAAATAAACACGAACGATCAGCACCTAAACAAAATTCTAATGGATCAAAACCAAACAAAACTCACAAAATTAACAGATGCAAAAACTAGGGTTTGGATTTTTTTTGTGGCAATTTTCGGTTTTAATAGACTATAGGAACATAAGTAAATAAATCTAAAACTAAGGGTAAATAATCCTACCGAGTAAACCGCGCTCTGATACCAAGATGATACGGGATCGCCCGATCTTCTCGACGTAGGATCAAGATACTCACGTGGGTTTGATGAACCGTAGTGATCTCCCGTTGCCAATGCAAGAGTTAGCACTCTATAATTCGCCCAACCACACGTGTTGAACTTAACGACCACCGATGAAGTTCCATCGCGCTCCCAATTCCCAATGAAAAGGTTGAACGATCTTGATTGAAGAAAATCACTTCTAATTCCCTTTGGAATTTCGGTAGCAATGCTAAACTCGAACAAACTTTAATAGATTCATTATTCTCAAACGTGGCCTCTTACAATGGGGGTCTAACCTTCAATATATAGTTCCCTCTCCACCTCATGGCTGGCCAAGAGGTCCTAAACCAACTCCAACTCATCCCTACATGTATTGGAAACAAACTCACACAAAAGGAAAAACCTAAAATTAAGCCATCACAATGTTTCGGTCATAACTTTCAATCCCTGACGAATTTGAAGGTGAGGCCACATCCATTGCGTAGCCCTTGAAATTATCTTTCCAACGAGTACAAGAACACCTGAATCGGACTCTGTTTGTGAAAGTTATGGCCTTTTTAGTAACTGCCTGTCAGGCTGTCCCGAACCGAATCCGAATTGAATTCTGAGTTGAATCCGAGTTTGAATTGGATTGAGCACGTGGGAGATCCGAATTTGGCTTGCAAATCTTATCCAAAACTTGTAGTTTAAGTCCTTGTGCTCCTCCCTTTTGCTCTCCCAAGTCTTCACATGAATCATACCTAAGAATACATAAAATAATAGCATGATGTAGGATTCCATGTTCATCATCAATTAAAAGAAACTCCTTAAGAAACAAATTCACCTGAAAATATTTAATGCGACTCAATACTTCTTTCCAGTGAAATAATGTATTTGACTGAAAAGTGCTAAGCTTGTGCGTATCCGCATCAACAGATGTGGAAGAATACCTCAATTGGGAGCTAGAAATTGATACGCTATTTCGGATGCACAATTATTCCAATGAGAGGAAGCTCTTACTTGCGTCCAATGAGTTGGCTGATTATGCCACACATTGGTGGGAGCGGTTTATTCGTAAACGTATGGAAAGCTAGGAATTGCCAATTGTCACCTGGGAGCAAATGAAACCGCATTTTTGAGAACGTTTGGTACCTTACCAATACAAGCGTTCCCTAGTGGAAAAGTTGACAGGACTGCGACAAGGATTGAAGTCCACTTGTATGACACAAGAGAAGGCGACCAACCGTGGGATTTTCCCTTCGGTCCTGGCTTCATGTAGTATTGCTACATTGCTTCATGAAGAGATTGTGGTTACTGGTGATTGCTCCGTTGCTGACCCACAATCTTTGGGGGATGCGGTGTATCCAATCACATGTGAGAATGAGAGACACATAGCCAAATTGAATGAGAATTATAAAAAGAGTGGGCTGTGTGATTTCACCATATGTGAAATGGAGAGCATCTCCATTGAGTGTGAGAGAGATACACCAACAGAAAAGATGGAAGTAGATGATAGCCAAAGTGAGGTTATTGCTGAAATTAACAATTTACTCTCTACTTCTTGTATTGTTTCTCATATTGTGCAGGTCGATATTAAAGAAAAGGAGTTGAATTTTCAACAACCAGCATCGTTGGAAGTAAAAGACGAGGAGATAACCACGGTTGGGGATGGAGTGCTTGCTGCCTCGTGGTTTTGTCATGACGATTTGATACCTACAACACATACAATAACTAAGAAGGGTGTTAAAGGTAACAATAATGGTGTTGAATTGAATATGCATCACGCAAAGGTACGTAAGAGTGAGAACTCTAGTGTTCCTTTGAATATTCTATGTTCTGAAATTTCTTCGCTCAATTTACATAATGTGGAATTGATTACTCATAAAGACGTTCTTACTACAATACCTCTTGATGATTCTTTATACTATATCATGTTCGATGATCCTAAAGAGCTATCTAGTGTGATTGACGACCTTGCTGAAGTTTCATGTTTAAAATCACTAGTTAGTCCTTATGCCTATACATATACGTTCAATTTGTTGGAGACTATGGTGTAGATGACAAGTTCTATGTTTATCGAACATGCATTACTTGTGATAATAATGTGAATGAAGGTACCGCAATGTATATATCAAATACATCCTATGGTTCCAGTTGTGTTACTTCTTTTGTGCAAAACAACGCGAATAATACAACAATTGATTCATACATATATCACGTATATATGTTGTTCTCTTTGTTTAGTACATGTCAAGCAAATCATCATGCGCTACACGGAAGTTGTTTGAATGATAAATACATATGTCATGCATATACGTTGTTTTCTTTGTGTAGCACATTTTTAGGCTATCAAAAGCCGAGGACGGCTTTTTTTGAAGAAATGGAGGATGATGAGGATATCCCTAGCACTTATGACGCTGTTTATAAAGCAAGATCTATACTTCTCAAACGACAGCTGCAATTGTTTCTTAACAAGTTTCTTTGTGTTTTCCGTGAGAATTGGATACTACATAAAAACAATACGTTCATGCGAGGACTTTGAGAGAGAAATAGGTGATCCATTGTTCGTTCTGCAATTCAAGGTCAAGCCGTCGTTCCATTGGGAATTGGGGACTTGGCGTTCGTCGTTTGTGGTCTTGCAACGAACCATTATCCGGTGTGTTTTGGGCGTATTCCGAAGAGTTGAGGGTTCGTGCATTGGCGCGAGTGTTCAACTAGCGACATCGTCTACTTCGCATCAACTATCCACGGTTCCTCACTGAGAAGATCGGGCATCCCTGTATCATGTGGTATCAGATTCTAGGTTTACTCGGTGAGAACTTCTTTACCCGTAGTTAGATTCGTTTTCTGTCCTATCGACTATTAAACCGAAAATTACAATACCAAAACCGTAGTTCAATCTGTTATTTCTCGCGAGTTTTGTAAAGTTTTCGTCCATTAGAATTTTTTTTACGTGCTGATCATTGTGCTCATTTGCGTAGCTTGATCTTTGTGTCCACATAAACCCTAGAAAATTGCTGATTGATTCCATTAATTAGCATCCAAAAATAACAAATACCAACCTGTCTTTGCTTGCTTTCGGCTCGGATTAGCAACCCTAGCTGCACCTCGCTGTGCCGTGCTCCAACTTGCTCCATTTGCGTCCAAACCACTTTGGTTTCTTTGAGCATCACTTATATCCTTTCAGCTTTGAGACTAGCTATTGATATTGCTTTGGGCTACTCTTATATTTTGGTTTACACTTTGCTGAATTGTGGATCTTGCGCAATCAAGAGAGTAGCACAACACACTTTCGGCCATTAAGAAAAGAAGAGAGAAAGAAAAGGCAACAGATATAGAAAGAGCCACGGCTAAAAAATAAATAAAAAATCTTTTGCCGATTGCTACAAAAACGATTTTTGCTACAAGAATCACAAGATAATGTCGGACTGCTATAGTACCATCCCATCCATATTTCGGATTGTGTAGTCCTTTCTTTGAATAATCTTGTGCCCTCCTATATTCAATTACAACTGGCTAGCGTCTCTCCTAGTACTTGGTGCCAAACGAGCTTGTTACATGGCACTTTTCATTTACTTCTCGCTAGCTCATTCCTTTGTTGGCATTAAGTCACATTTATCTTTGCGTATGCGTTCATTTACTTCACTTAAACCTATTGGATCAGCACATAGGCAAAATACTCTAGCTTGGATCATTACTTAGCTTTACAATACCTTGAATATCAGATTGCACAGGATATCCACATAACTGTCCAAGCTCCACCTACACCCGTGTGTGTACTCCCTTGCTCTTGGTTACGCTCATACATTACCGGGTTCAGGTCGTTCGCTGTCACATTTGTCAATTTGCCATCCTTGATTCACTTTAGAACGGTATGCTTGTCTTGTTTTCAGGATAGTGAGTTGCGAGCGTAGAGAGAGAGAGCTATTTTGTTTTACTAATCTAGATATAATCTCGTTTGCTATTTGTGAGTTGTTGCCATGTCAGGTCATCAGGAGGATCTATCGGTTACATGGATGGAGTACACTCGTTTGCGCAGGATGCTACAAAAGCAAGTTCAGGATCGTGATAATGGTGTGCGCGATGAGCTTGGGTCTATTCGGTATGAATTGAACAACCTTGGAGAGGAGGTTACGCAGCTACGTACGGACCATGTTCAATTACCCCGACGTGCATCGTAAGGATTTTGTCACTAAGCCCAAATTTCCTATCCCGATCTTTTCAGGTAGTACAGATGTGGAAGAATACCTCATTGGGAGCTAGAAATTGATACGCTATTTCGGATGCACAATTATTGATGCGGGGGATGCCCGTTCTTCACGGAGGGGAAATATGCGAGATGAAGATAACTAGCTGCGAGCAGCCAAGGTTGTGCAACCTGACTCTTGAGGCCAACCACTGCCTATGCAATGACCTGCAACAAGTATTCGCCCAATCACACTCTAAGTTCCCAATCCACATAACCACGCACGAAGTTGGAAGCACAGAAAGGTTGTCGTCAAACGACCGCTTTTGCAATCTCACTAGGAAAATTACAAGAGCAAAGGAAGAGAGAATTCTCAAGTTTTTGGTAGCACTTGGCTAACTATTCTGAAATCGTATAGCTGAAAGTTGTCCCCTTAGAAGAAAGAAGAAAGGGGTATTTATACTAGGAACAACCCTCCTAGCTAGGTGTGAACATACTCCAAAATGGGATCCATTTTCGTGTGCCCTTTCAGTTCCCTAGGCTTAGAGAGGCAGTAATTTTATGTGGCCTCGCGCTGTAGTTATTGTCCCGAACAGCTAGTCTTGAAACTTGCATATCTTTTGACTCAGGCCTCCAAATGATGCACTGTTTGTTGTGCTAGAAAGAGGACTTAATTTCCTATCCATTCCTGCTCCCCATGCATGCTGGACATGCCCATATTTGTGTGGGAGTAGGTAGAAAGTTGGCGATCAATTCGAGCTGCAAGCATGCAACGCTTGATGGCCCGAGCGACTTGCTAGTATTCTTGATGTCCACTCACCTTCTTCACATCTAACTCGTCATAGGTGGATGTTGTTAAACAATGTACTCCGGTAGCTAAGTCTTGATCCTTGTAATGTGCTCCTTCTGCTTGAATTATCTCCGTAGGTGCAAACCTAAGTAAATTAAGCATACGAGACTTAGACAGTATATAATTCTTGTCTACAACAATATTAGATTCAGCTAGGCACGCATTCACCTCTTGTTGTATTTGCTTAGTACGGTTTCTAGTCATGGGACCCAAATAAGCCTCTTTTGTAGAAGCTTCAACTTGCAGTTGTGTAGAATCTTGTGGAGTAGATGATGAATGGGTTGAGCCAGGGATGTCCTCATCAACCTTCCCCTCTTCAAAAGGAGTCGTCCTCGACTCTGACTCTTCTTGACCAAAACATGGTGAAAGATCAGCTACATTGAATGTTGGACTCTCACCATAATCATCTGGGAGCTCGATCTTGTAAGCATTGTCATTTATCTTGGCCAACACTTTGAATGGTCCATCTCCACGAGGCATTAGCTTGGACTTGCGCTTGTCCGGAAAGCGATCTTTGCGCAGATGTACCCAAACCAGATCACCTGGTTCAAAAGTCACTTTCTTGCGGTTCTTGTTGGCCTTCGCTGCATAGTATCTGTCAAAACCCATTGTGGAGGAAAGTTTACACCGACTCGGAAACATTCAAAATACATGCTGAATTGAGCTATGCAACATATGAAGTCCATTCTGGGTGTTCGGTACTCAACTTCATTTCATAACTCGATTTCATACGTGCGGAACTGCTTGTACCTGTCGACACCCGTCGTGCAACATAGTTTAGCCCCGACTCGGACGGATTCAAAATGCATGCTGAAATGAGCAGGGGTGCATATGAAGTCCATTTAGAGTGTTTGGTGCTCAGATTCATATGGTGTCTAAATTTCGTACGAACGCAGCTTCTAGAACCCGTTAGAAGCCTCCTCCTCTTTAAATATCTAAACTAGCCCCCTTAGTGGGTGTAGACCCACTAAGACTTAGGAAAACCCATCAACCCTACTAACATTGAGTTTTACACTCACTTGCACACTTTTTAAAGCACTTACAAGATCAACTAGCTATCATGCTAGGGATTGATCCACATAACACACACTACTCTAGTCTAACCCTAAATCACTTCCCTTGCATCTCTCAAGTCTGATTTTGGACATTTTAGAAAATTCCCCTGATAGCACTAGCGGTCCCGATCTTTCGATGAAAGTAATAGATTCAATTGGGGAAGGAGATAACGTTGATGACCCGACTACAACCACCCAAAGGACGTTGCTCCTTAGCAATCGATACACCAACTCCAGAAGTTGTTCGTAATCTTGTCGGAGCACAATCAACCTAACCACGAGGGTACTTGTTCCTGCAAGCAATCAAAAAACAGGCAAGAACAAGATGAACATCAACTCAATTGCAAATAAAAGATGTAGGTTTCAATCTGAAAACAGAAAAACGGTGGGGTTTCGAAGACAAGTATTCGGACGGTCTTGCCGACACGCGCGAACACAAGGCGAAGTAGCAAAGGCTAACTTAGGGTAGCTCCTCTTCATGGGGTGAGTAAGAATGGAATTTGTGGAGGGTCCTTTGTAAATCAGCAAGCTATAAGAATCATTCCTCTTTATATAATAGATCAGATTCTTACAATCTTTGGACTCTTGTCTCTCTGCATGAATTCCTGCTCTTGGATTTGGTGATTTGGTTCTTTTGTGTTTCTCTTGATCTTGCTGTGATCCACAATGAGTAAGAGGCACTAATAGATCTTTAGGATCAATCTTTGTCCATCGAAATTACTTCTATAGAAAAAATCAAGATCTTGCATAGTCCTTACCTTGTCTTGATCAAGATTTGGGTTTTCTTGATCGTGGAAGTTCTGATCGGAATCCTTACCTAAACTACCTTGCTAGCACATGTGAAAGTTAATCCGAAAGTCACCATGGCATAGATCCTCATGAGCAAGAAGTATTTAAAAATTTAGGATTTGGTAGTGTTGTGACCTAGATCCTCTTCTCTTCAAATTGAATGGAGTCATGTCCCGAATAGGTTCATGATACCTTGAGAAAGGTCTCTACCAATGTTAGTTGTGTTTGGGCATAATTTGCTCAAAATCTATCAATTTGGGGTTTTGCCAATTGGGAACAGGGGAGTGGTCAGACCGGCATCTCCCGGGCGGTCAAACCGGTCAGCGGACAGACTGGCATGTAACCGGTGGTTAGACCGGCCAGGCTATTACGGTTTGACCAGTCAGGATGCCAACGCCATGGTTTACACCATTTTGATCGTGGATTCCAGTAGGCTTTGTGTAGGAGCTGTAATATGATCTTGATAACTCCAATGGTCATTTGAGTGGATATTTGAATACTTGGGGAAGAAAAAGCTTCAGCAATCATTCACATCTCCTCTGATTGCCGACATCAGTCCAACACAATTGCCGCAGCATCTCAAGTGGGTCAATCCAACGGTATGTTCTCATATATCCACATTATTGATTTGATATATCATATCTATGAAACAAAATTATCAATCAATACATGTACTGATCCATAAATCATAATAAATGATAGTTTATTCGAAGGACAAAATAATGTATTATTCAAAAATTCATAGACATGCAAGTGACATAATTATCTTTCTGGTTAGCTCTAAGGTATATCAGTAACAGTTTACTAGTACAAATCTATCCTCTTTTTCTGCCTTATCTACTTGGAGAATCAAGCATTCAACGTCAAAAGCCAATTTACGTCCCTATGTCGATTTCAGCCAAATCAACTGATCGGCCGTATGCTTGACCTTTTATACCTCCATAGAGATAAGTGTGGTCAATCCTTCTCCGATGGCACAACCCTACAAAATCATGAGATAACCCCATCAACTGTCATAGAAACCCATCCTAGAATGGTGTGGCTTTTTTATGAACACACCCAATTTAACCCATAGATGCCCACACACACGCACTCACACACACAATGCCTATAGAAGACTAAACGAGCGGAGCTTGACAAAAAAAATGATGAAGTCATCATCGGCGTCTCTCTTGCAACGGACATGTCGTCTCCCACTGAAAGAAAATCCTCCTAAATGAAACATGTTGAACCAAACCTATGGTTTGAACTCTGATGGGCTAGAGGTATAACCACCTCCACTAGCCACCCAAGTAAGGCTTTTCTCGAACAAAATACCCCATATTGCGATAAATAAATAAATATATACATGTATAAACACGCACGCACAATGTTTTGTTGAATTTGAATACAAATAGCTCGGATAATATAACAATTCGGATGAAAAATCTTTTACCATATTTGCATCCATATTTTTTATTGCAAATACAAATTAAAATAGGGGGTAAACAATTAATCAGAGAGGAAAATCTAAACCACATTCATGTCCTACCAAATAAGACAATAGAATAATACGGATAATTCGTACGTTTCAAACCCCTAACCCCAATATTGTATCGCCTAGGCAAGTCGGCATCTTTCACAAGCCCGTATCTAATAAATAGTATCACTGCGCCATCATTCACGAGCTCCTACTGCTAGGCTAAATGAATACAAACAGTTGGCTTAAAGAAAAGAACTCCCAAGATAGAATTATGATAAGCCAAATGGTAATAAAGCCGCGAAGACATTTATTAATAGAGCCACAGCACATCGAGCAACGTAATATTTCGCAAAGCTATATATTATTTAGCCACGTTTTCCAGAAACTAAATTCTGTCCCAGAATCTATCAAAATCCAGCACTGCAACAGGAAGTACCACAAATAAGTTTCATCAAACTAGAGTTTTATCAGGTCGCTCATGCATAGCCAGTCATACCAACATTGGGGGTAGTCTTGTTGATCTTTTTGGCAGCTTGGCTTGTCGATTTTGTGTAGTACATGTAGAAGTAAACGTTCAGAATCATGGTGAACACCACGAAGACTGCTCCCGTAATAAACACTCCTTTCCGCAGAGACTCGCAAGTCCAATTGCCTGCATACACCATATGCCTGTACTTGGTGTGGTATGCGTTCTTTGCAGCTCCAGCAATCAGACAGGACTCGGCAATTATGAATGTGATCCTGACAATGTGCAGAAAATGTATATTAAGGAAACAGAACTTGGCAGTACCCGAGATTTTTTGTTCGCAAGCTTAGAAATTACCATGACGAGGCAAAGTATATAATGGACCAGGCTCTGCTTCCACCAGGTGCAAGTGGTTTGCCAAAGCACATGCACTTTGTAACTCCCATAAGAAGTGACTGACCTGAGAGGAGAAACAGGAACGCACCAACACCATAGCCAGTAGCAATATCGGAGTCATAAACACAAAATGTGGAATTGAAGCTGTCCGTAACTATTGAACCCTGTAATGACAATGTAATCGATAAGCAATTCATGAACAGCAGAAGTACAAGATAGACAGAATCAACTCAAGAGATAAAAACCAGTATGACACAAGCTCTCAAGCTCCAAAGAAATAAAACTTTTGCTGTAAGTAACATAGTCTACTGCAAACATTGATCAGTTTTTGACAAATGAACTGTGTTAAAACAAAAAATAAAAAACAATGCTTTACATATACTACATTCTAGCTCTTCTAAAAAGTAAACATAGTACAAAGTTGAAGTTATCACAATTTAGCAATAGGTTACTAGAGATAAGAACGCTTGAGTTACTATCTGCATCACATTTACTCAAGTGCAAATAATCGATCATTTATCAATGAAGAATGATGATCTTTGAGGCTTGAGATAACCATATACATGAATTTTATACCAGTAAAATGATCTTAACTATTATGATAAAGTAATTCTTTAATTTTCTATACCAGCGTTTGTGGATGCTACTAAAATTTGTATCTTCTAATAATATCAATAGCCCTTCAAAGAGATACAGGTAAGAAAAAAATACAGAGAAGGGCAAAGGTAAAATTAAACAGAAAGATGGAAAAAATCCAAGCCATGGAGAAAAATGGTTTGGAATCTCTAAATAAAATAATTATTCAAAGTGAACAAGAAATCATAAGATTATCAGTTAATGAAATATTACAGGGAAAATATCTTATATGCGACTCCAAGGGAACATGGCATGGAACAAGGGTATCTTAGTCTTTTTTCCACCATTGACCATTGAAAGTGGCATGGAGAATTAGTGCCCTCCGGTGGCAAATACAACAATATGCAAACTCGAATGGAAGAACCAACATTTCGCAACCTCGGAGTGGCATGCAAGATATTTTCACAATTATAAAATATGGAAGCAGATTTGTATTTACAAGCATTTTAGGTAAACTACCACCTTCACGTCAAAGCATTTGGGGTTAGCTAATGTCCCATATAAGGAATTTTGGAAAGTGTCAAACTATGTAACATAATGACAGTGTGTACAGAACAAGCTAAGTTAAATGAACAACACTGTTTTGCTAAGCTATCTTATGTTCAGATATTCCTCAACATTAATGATGAACTAGAATCCAAACTCAACGGGGATTCAAATCATGAACTAAATTATCTAAAAATAGTATGATTTTATTGCAGGAAATTCACCCTAGCGATTTGTAAACATCCAAAAGGCTACCTTGAAGTCCTACAACTGCTATGAATAAGCCAAATCACAAGGCAATCTCCATTGCACATTGCACAAAAGTTTCAGCACAGAACCTGAGCATATCCAGAATACAAGGTGGTAAATTGGTCATTTCTTGCACGTACATTCAATGAATCAGGGTCAGAACAGTTGTCTGGAAAATTCGCTTGTTATAACCCCTTCTATGCACAGTAGCTAAAATCGCAGATACATAAACCAGACTGAGGCTTCATGGCTCAGCCCGGGGCCAGCCAGGCAGCCTAGGCTGAACCATGCACAGAGAAAGCCGGCCTGTTAGAAGGCTGTAAAACCTAAAATGGGATATGTATAATGACATAAATACCCTTGAGAGGGATACTTCGGTGTAACGACATAATTGTAAAATACACCCCATATGAATATATATAAAGCTGTCCTGGACCTGGAGAGCACCCAGAGGAAGTATTGCTCACCTACCTGGGAAGCACCCAGAGAAAGCATTACTCATCTAGCATCGTCATCTGATTGAGACTGCTCGCACCCTTCTTCTTGCTTCTCACATTCTATCACAGTTCTGGGCTGAGACTGTTTCTACGGCTGCATATCTCATTAATACGCAGCCTTCCACTGCTCTTAAGGATGTCAGTCCTATATAGCATCTCTACTCTAGAGCCCCCAGTACAGTCATCTTCGTGTCTTTGGTTGCACCTATTTTGTCCTGCTGCCGCCTCGTGAGCGCACTAAACTAACAGCCCAGTCAGTCGAGTGTGTTTCTTAGGTACAGTTCTAAGCATAAGGGTTATCGCTGCTATGATCCTTCTACTCGACGGATTAGGATCCTACGAGATGTCTTTGACGAATCTCGACCTTTCTTCTATCGAGATTCGGCTCCTCACACTGCTTCCACCATCGAGACGATCTCCTGGTTGTCTCTCCCTGACTCCTCACCCACTTCCCCCCTTTCCCAGCCTTCTGTACTTTCACCTCCTGTGTTGCCTCCTGCAGCACCGCCTCTTGCTCCTATGGCACCACCGTCTCGTTTCTCTGGGGTGCACTACTCCAGACGTCCTCGTACTTAACCAGACCCCTCTCCTGGTATCTTGCCGACACCGTCGTCTAATTCATCTGATGATGCTCCTCGTTACGCCCTTCGTGACCGGGCAACCATTCGGCCTCCTGATCGTCTTGGTTTTACTTCGACAGCTCATGCTCTCTATGTCACTGAGCCTAGTTCTTATCGTGAGGCTACTTCTCATACTGAGTGGCAGCTTGCTATGGCAGAGGAGCTTGATGCGCTTCGCCGTACGGAGACTTGGGATATTATACCGATACCTGTGCACGCTCGTCCTATCACGTGCAAGTGGGTGTACAAGATTAATACCAGGTCTGACGGTACTATTGAGCGCTACAAGGCTCGTCTTGTGGCCCGTAGCAGGAGTATGGTCGTGATTACGATGAGACGTTTGCCCCTGTTGCTCATATGACTACTGTTCGCACTCTTATTGATGTTGCTTCTGTTCGTCGGTGGTCTATCTCTCAGCTGGATGTTAAGAATGCCTTTCTTAATGGTGTCTTGCATGAGAAGGTTTACATGCAGCCACCACTCGGGTATTCTGTTCCAGATGGCCATGTCTATCGTCTTCGTCGTGCTCTTTATGGTGTCAAACAGGCCCCTCGTGCCTGGTTTGCGCGTTTTACCTCAGTGATCACCGCTGTCGGCTTCACTGTTAGTGCCCATGATTCTGCTCTATTTATCCATGTCTCACCTCGAGGTAGAACACTACTTCTTCTATATGTGGATGATATGCTCATTACTGGTGAGGATCCCTCATTCATCGCACGTGAAGAAACATCTCAGTGAGCAGTTTCTGATGACTGATCTTGGCTTGCTTACATACTTCCTTGGGATTGAGATTTCTTTCACACCTAAGGATTACTATCTCTCCCAGCAGAAGTATGTCCAGAATCTTCTTGATCGGTCTGGTCTGATTGATACTCGTACTGCTGAGACTCCTATGGAACTCTTCCTTCAGCTTCATGCTACTGATGGTGATCTTCTTGAGGATCCTACTCGATATCGCCATCTTGTTGTGAGTTTGATATATCTTGTAAGCACTCGTCCTGATATTGCTCATGATGTCCATATCTTGAGTCAGTTTATGGTTTGTCCTAATCATCTTCACTACAGTCATCTTCTTCGTGTTCTTCGCTACTTGCGTGGGATCATCTCTCGTCGCTTGTTTTTCCCTAGCTCTACCTCACTCCAGCTTCAGGCGTACTCTGATGCGACCTGGGTCAGTGATCCTTCTGATCGTCGTTCTCTTTCTGCTTACTATGCTTTTCTTGGCTCATCCCTGCTTGCCTGGAAGACAAAGAAGCAGACTGCAGTTTCCCGTTCGAGTGCAGAGGATAAATTGAGAGCTATGGCAGATGTGAGAACAGAGATTACTTGGTTGAGATGACTACTTGCAGATTTTGGTGTACAGTACAGGAGCTATCAGCATTGCCCGTGATCCAGTGAAGCTTGACTCACCAAGCACATTGGTGTGGATGCTTCATACACTCGCTCCCAAGTGCAGGAGGGTGTCCTTGCTCTTCATTTTGTGTCCTCAGAGTTACAGCTTGCTGACTTCTTCACGAAGCCACAGACTAGAACACAACATTTGTATTTTCTCTCCAAACTCAGTGTGTGTGATCCACCATGAGTTTGAGGGGGTGTTAAGGATAGAATAGGAAATAGAATAGGATTGTTATTCTATCCTTATATGTCTTGGCATTCCTTATTTGTACATGGCATATTCCTCTGTATATTCTCCTTGTACTCTCTATATATATTGCCTTTTGGGCCTCATGAATACATACACAATATTAATAACAGTTCTGAACGAAATATATCGATAATTAACTTTGTAGTTTTCTGTCCATGATTTTGATTTGCATGTGCAATTTCATCTTTCTAGGTTCAAGTTATTGTTCTTTTTTCCTTCCAAAAAAAGTTCTTGTTCTTTTTTGAATGGCGAGCAAGACAGTTGTTAACGGAATATAATGAGTAGGAATGAAATCAGACAGGAATATATTAAGTAATAATGATACTTGTAGGTTCAGGTGGTTGTTCAACTGTTAATGAAGACATGGCATGTCAGGATGAACCAAAACTTCGTTAATACGCACCACTTTTGTATTTTTCTACTATGCAACATTGTTTTTGCCATGTTTTTCCTATTTTTCTGTATAGTGAAGCATGGACCTCAAGTTTTCAACCAATTGTGCATTTGTGCTATACTTTTTGATATGCCTTGGTGTGGGTGGTATTTGGTGCTAGTTATAGGCTGCAATCTATTAAAACCTTTGGATCTGTCATGAACCTTTGCTCAAGATGGGTAAATACCATGTGGACAAAGGCCGGACGGTGCAGCTTGAATGGGAGGGGATTTAAATGAAAGAGATAGTATAGACTGGGGAGACTTCTGTATTCTTCTTTGTTTGACTGTAATAATTATGCCTTCCTCTCTTATATAGACAAAGGCTATAACAAATTCAATCTAATGCACAAAGGAAGTAACAAATAAAATTATGTCTCAAATAAGAAATATAATCCTATCCCTAAACGCCAAAACCTCTCTTATCTCCAAGCCTAATGTTGTTGCTTTTGTGGATGCCAGTGGTCCTAAGCTCTGATACCATGTTAAGTTTCATGCACCAGCCAGTTCACCCAAAAGCTTAAGCTGATGAGGAAAGATGGGCAATTCACTTATACTTCAACACTCCCCTCACGTGTATGCTCCCTTAGGCCTAATACGTGGAATAGAAGTGGACTGGAATTAAATTTTTTTAATTACGTCAGTCAGGTCTTGAACTCAGAACCTCTTGGCTCTGATACCATATTGGGTGAACTAGCTGGTGCATGAAACTCAATATGGTATCAGAGCCAAGAGGTTCCGAATTCAAGACCTGGCTGACGCAATTAAAAAATAATAATTCCAGTCCACTTCTATTCCACATATTAGGCCTAAGAGAGTCTACACGTGAGGGGAGTGTTGAAGTATAAGTGAATTGCCCATCTTTCCTCATCAGCTTAAGCTTTTGGGTGAACTGGCTGGTGCATACAACTTAACAAACAGTACCTTGCGGTGCCCACTCCAAGACAGGAATGATATCTCAATATCTTACAACTTGCTGAAACAAACTATATCCAAGTTTTGTTGCTAGCAGTGTGTAAATTGTGGAGAATGTATTAGATAAAAAATTGCCTATTCATAAGGGTATATTTGGATCAATGAATGATTGGCCAAAGCTTTCATTTGTAATGAACTAACACAGCTAGTCGAATTAAATAATCTGTATGCCCCCATTCAAGTCCAGTCCATTCTCCTCTCCACCATGACCCACAAATTAGCTCCCCCATTGGCAAAAGAAGAAATCTGCTTAAAAGATAGATGCCTCAGAATACGGGCTAGATCTTACAAAGCCTCAGCTAAAATATAAACTTCATTTCAATACTAAGTGTTATGGCATGGAGGCCATAGGACGTGGTGGAGAAGAGTAGTGCACATGGTTGCAAGAAGCAAGAGCCATAACCTCCAAGTGCGGCAGGCCAGTGACCATGCGGCAAGGCAGCAACCAGCAGCACCTTCGGTAGCAACAAAAGAGGGCTGCAAGTTGTTAGGAGATAGAATCTTACGTCCTTATCTTAATAATGTTGGGTTGATCTCTCGGCTAACCACCGAGCGGATTTTCAGGGAGACCACGTCTCAACCTCGCGCCTTGATCGGAGGCGGTTTCCAACAGTATTTGGTATCGGTCCCGGTCACCCAGCGCTACAAAAAGATCAGGGTTCGGCAGGGGGTGGTTACACGCGTTGTTCACCCCTCCAATAACCCTAACAAGCCTGATCTACTCACGGGCGCTACGGTGAACGAAGGCCGACGACTACAGCCGCCGGCCACCTCTACATCACCGCCGACCACCTCCGTCGTTCCCGTCGGCCACCACTTCATCACCCCGTGCGACGCCGTCTTCTTCATCACCTCCGGCCGACCTCCACTGCCGCATCTCCAACCATCCCCATGGCATCATCCGGTTCGGGTATGTGACGTTTCCGCTCTAAAGATTAGGTGTTCATGTTTTGGCTTCGGGATTAAAGCTTTATGTTTAGGGTTTAGACTTAGATTATATTCTACAACGGTATCAGAGCCGTTCCTAACTCGGCATGAACCCTAATTGGCTTCACCCGAACTCGGTTAGCATTTAGAAGGAGGGGAATCAAATTTTTTCAAGCAAAATAAGAACCCCTCACCCGAACCCACGGAAAATTTTGAATCGTCGGCGGTACACACAAAAAGGGGATCGCGGCGAGCTTATCGGTTTTGCCGTCATTATCGCATGGTTCTCCGCCACGCGAGCCGCGGGCGCGCGCCGCCGACACCGCTCTCTAGGCCCGCCGCTTTCGCCCGCCGGCCGCCACTCCGCTCCGCCGCCGGTCGGGCCGCCCATCCCGCCGCGTTGCCGCTTCTGCGCAGCCGCCGACATCGCCTCTCGCCTCTTCCGCGGACGTCGCCGTCGCTCGGGCGCCGCATGCGCCGCCGCCGCTCCGCTCCGCTTTTCCCGCAAGGAGTCGGGCGCAAATGGGCTAGGGTTAGGGTTTTCGGGATTTTATCCCGGCCGCACGCACTGTCGGTCGTCCGATCAGATCGGACGGCCATCCGTTTATGGGCCGAAATGCCGTTTTGGGTTGGTTAGCGATTGAGCCGCTCGGATCGAGATCGACGGCGCGCGTGGTGATCGATGGCGCGTGCTTTTTACCGCCGAATCGCAATCCGACGGTGCGCACGGGTAAGGCGCGAATGAAGTGGGATGCGGGGCATTTTGGGCCGCGCCGGTGCCTTTGGGCCGTGCGGGCGCCGCGCGCGCATGAATGGGCCGCGTGCTTAATTTCGGCCCAAATTTCTTTTGGGGCCAACATCAGTGGATGGTTTTGATTCTTTCATCACATTCACTGATGATTTCTCCCGTTACGGATATATTTCCCATCAAAGACCGATCTAAATCACTTGACAAATTTAAGATATTTAAGGCTGAAGTTGAAAATCAGCACAACCTAAGAATTAAAGTGGTAAGATCGGATCGTGGGGGGGAATATTATGGAAGACATGCCCCTTATGGGCAAATTCCTGGCCCTTGCGCTAAGTTCCTTCAGGAAAATAGTATTGTTGCCCAGTATTCTATGCCGGCGAACCTCAGCAGAATGGTGTAGCAGAAAGACGCAACCGTACACTTATGGATATGGTACGGAGCATGCTTAGCCATTCTAGTCTACCAATTGGCTTGTGGATGGAAGCACTAAAGACAACCGCATATATTCTTAATGGGTTCCCAGTAAATCAGTACCTAAAACACCTTATGAATTATGGACTGGGAGAAAACCGAGTATGAAATATTTACGTGTGTGGGGTTGTCGTGCTGAAGATAAGTTATACAATCCACACATTAAGAAATTAGACCCTAAGACAGTAAGTTGTCATTTTATTGGATACCCTGAAAGATCCAAAGGGTATCGGTTTTATTGTCCTGATAGGATAATTAAGTTTGTAGAAACAAGACACGCTGTGTTCTTAGAGAATAACGAGGACCTGAAGCCCAGGAAAATAGATCTTGAGGAGAAGCGGGTTTATGTTCCTGTACCGCTCATTTCAGAGATCTTTATTCCTATGCCTCAGGAGGTTGCACCTCCAGTAGAAAATACTGTTGTTGCACCCACTGTTGAGGTATCTGAAATTCCTAATGTTACAACTAATGATGAGCCTCAACAGCCTCCTGAAATAACTAAGGAACCTCTTAGAAGATCACAGCGGGAGAGAAGATCTGTCATTCCTAATGATTATGTTGTTTATATGAATGAGGATATTAATGATATAGGGAAGGTAGATGATCCCACCTCTTATAATGAGGCCGTAATGAGTGAACATTCTTCTAATTGGCTTGAAGTTATGGAGGATGAACTAAAGTCTATGAGCACTAATGATGTATGGGACTTAGTAGAAATTCTTGACGGAGTCAAAACAGTAGGCTGTAAATGGGTCTACAAAACCAAACATGACTCTAAGGGAAATATCGAAAGGTTCAAAGCAAGGCTTGTAGCAAAAGGCTTCTCACAAAGAGAATAGATTGATTATAATGACACATTTTCTCCTGTCTCAACTAAAGATTCATTCAGAATTGTTATGGCACTTGTAGCTCATTATGATTTAAAGCTGCATCAGATGGATGTTAAGACGGCATTTCTTAATGGCGACTTGCAAGAAAATGTTTACATGGCTCAACCGGAAGGTTTTGTCGTGGAAGGCAAGGAGCACATGGGATGTCGACTTAAGAAATCCATTTATGGTTTAAAACAAGCGTCGAGGCAGTGGTACTTCAAATTTGATAAAATCATAAGAAGTTTCGACTTTAAAGAAAATGAAGTTGATAACTGCATATATGTTAAGTTCAAGGGGGGTAAATTCACCATCTTAGTGCTTTATGTGGATGATATCTTATTGACCAGTAGCGATAAGGATATGCTGTTTGAGACCAAGAGATTTCTTTCATCCAATTTTGATATGAAGGATCTCGGTGATGCCTCTTACGTTCTTGGCATTGAAATTCACCGAAATAGGTCCAAAGGAATATTAGGTTTATCTCAAAAGGCATACGTTGACAGAGTACTGAAGAAATACAATATGCATTGTTATGAATAGCGCTTGTATTCATATGAGGCCAAAGGGCCGGTATATATACACGAGTACAGGATGGCAATATGGAAAGAATACATATAAGGAAAGAGCACATGTATGGAAAGAATCCAAACTATCCTAATACAATGCAATCAGTATATATCTCTAACATATCTCTAACACCCCTCCTCAAACTCATGGTGGATCAACAACACTGAGTTTGGAGAGGTAGAAGCCATGTTGTGCGCGGGTCTGGGCCTTCGTGAAGAAATCCGCTATCTGAAGCTCCGAAGGCACATACTGAAGAACAACCATCTGATCATGCACACAAGACCTCATGAAGGAAGCATCAACACCAATATGCTTGGTGAGTTCATGCTTCACAGGATCACGAGCAATACTGATAGCACATGTACTGTCTGACAAGAGAGGAGTCGGTGTAGTGACGAAACACCAAAATTCTCAAGTAACCACCGTAGCCAAGTAATCTCTGGCATCAAGAGAGCCATAGCTCGCAACTCACCTCTGACTCGAACAGGACACCGCACTGCATTTCTTCGCCTTCCGTGCAATGAGAGAACCACTAAGAAAACACGAAGCAGAGATAGACCGACGATCGAGGATCGCCGCCCAAGTAGCATCCGAATAAGCTCAAGTCAGAACGAGTGAGCGTGGAAAGAAGAGACGATGAGAGATAGTCCACGAAGGTATCGCAGAACTCAAGTAGGTGGTGCAGTGGACCCGAGTGGGAGCGTAAACGAATCGACTCGTAATGTGAACCGGATAAGTGATATCCGGACGAGTAATGACAAGGTAGACAAGACTCCCAACAAGGTGACGATAGCGAGTCGGATCGTAAAGAGGCTCACCATCGAGGGACGAAGGTGAACATTGAGCTCCATGGGAGTCTCAGCAAGACTGTCGATCGATGAGCGGCGCGATCAAGAAGATCCGAATATACTTCTCTTGGGACATAAAGAAACCATCCGGGTGGAAGTAACCTCAATCCCAAGGAAGTAACGAAGAGGACCAAGATCCGACATAAGGAAGCGCCACTAAGACGAGCCTTGACAAAGGCAATGTACTTTAATCATCTCTGTAATGATCATATCATCAACATACGTAAGAAGAAGAGTCCCACCACGAGACGAAGTGTGGACAAAGAGTGCGGGATCATGATCACTCCGAAAACCAAAGAAGAAGTGACCACAGAGGAGAAGCGCCAAACCAAGCACGAGGGGCTTGCTTAAGGCCATAGAGAGCGGCGAAGGCGATGCACCATGCCCTCGTGAATGAATACCCGGTGGCGGATGCATGTAGACCTCCTCACGCAACTCACCATTAAGAAAGGCATTCTTGACATCAAGTCGAGAATGCAGACCGGTGGCAATGACGCCACCAAGAGAAGAATGCGACGGTGGTCATGTGAGCCACAGAGCAAAGTCTCGTCGTAGTCACGACCATGCTCCTGCTGGAAACCACGGGCAACAAGACGTGCCTTATAGCGCTCAAGAGAACCATCAGAGCGAGTCTTAATCTTATAGACCCACTTACACGTGATGGGACGAGAATGAGATGGAAAGGGAACAATATCCCAAGTACCAGTACGCTCAAGGGCAGCAATCTCCTCGACCATGGCATGTCGCCACTCGGGGTGAGTAGCAAGATCCCAGAAGAAACAGCTCATGAGTAGCTGCACCAGCAAAGGCAAAACAGACAGGGGGCCGAAGCGAGTGGCGATCGCGGAGAGCGTAGCGAGGAGAAAATGACCCATCAGGGGAAGATGGTCCATCAGAAGATGAATCATCAGAAGAAGATGGCTCATCTGGAAGATCCTCAACACGAGGTCGACGAGTGTAGACGAGTGTAGTGGGGGGAGCCTGAGGAGCCGCAGGAGGCGACAACGGCGGAGAGGGCACGGAAGGAATATGAGGAGACTCAAGTGGGGCGGGTGGGACGCAGCAAGATGATATAGGTGTATCCGAAAGGTCAAAAGGATAGAGACTCCACAGAGGAAGCCAAGAAGAGGTAGGACGTGGGTAGAAGGAACGAGACTCGCCGAAAGTCACATCCCGAGAAACCGCATCCGTCGACCAACGGGATCCCAAAGACCTATAGCCCTTGTGCTCTCAGATCGTATCCTAGAAAACACACTCAACAGATCGAGCGGTCGGTTTGGTGCGTTCTCGAGGGAGAAGAACGTAACAAACGCAACCAAACATGCGAAGGGCGAGTAGTCGTGAAGGAGACCACATAGACGCTCAAAGGATTGCCCTCAAGAGCGTAAGAAGGTCGGATGTTGACGAGATAGGTGGCGGTGGAAACGACCTCGGCCAAAAGTGAGGTGGAATAGAGGCGGCAATCATCGTGGCACGCGCCGACTCAAGAAGGTGACGATGCTTTGCGCCAAGAACACCATTCGAGCATGAGCACCGGACAAGAGAATCGAGCGAGAGTGCCTCGCCAAAGAAGGAAACTGCGTGAGGTAACGAGAGAGGTACTCGCCCAGTAAGAAAAGACGAAGACACGAATAGGAGTGAGAGGCGTACGAACCATAGTGGCAAATTGTTTATAGATAGCGGGACCTCACTACGAGAAGACATGAAATATATCCAAGTGTAGCGAGAAAATCATCTATAAATATGATATAATATCGATGACCCCTTTCAAACGAAGGGAGCCGACCCCAAACATCCGAATGAACAAGATCAAAAGGACGCCGAGATCTCGACTCACTATGAGGATAAGGAAGTCAAGTTGTTTACCTAACTTACGTACCGACAATCTAAAGACACGTCTCCGAGACAGCCCCGAAGACCACGACGAACTAAAGACGATGACGGAGCCACATATGGCCAAGACGGTGATGCCACCTTTGGAAAGAGCCGAGACGGAAGTGGCGAGGCGGAGAGATGGCGGCAACGGTGGCAATGGAAGGAAGGTGAAGCCAGTCAAGCTCCCAGAGACGCTGGGAGTCAAGGCGCCGAGGGCCAGAACCAACCAGAGCTCCCGTGTGGCGGTCCTGAACACAACAAGAGTCGAGTCAAGAATGACCCGACGACCAAGATCGAATCGCCAACAGAGAGAAGTCGCATGGTAAGGCGAGGAACATGAGCAATGAAGGAACATGAAAATATGAGTTGCTAAGAGATCCGCGACTAGAGACGTAAAGAGAGGTACCATCGCAGAAGGACACTAATGGGGAATCAAGGGGTGTAAGGAAGGATAGAGTGGAAGCATCAAGTCATATGAAAAGATGCTCCGTAATCAAGAATCCATGAGGATGTACCGACGTGTAGGGTGGTTTCTCGGTGCTCAAGAATCGATGCGTAACCGCAGAACACGCTGAGGAGAACCTGAGGCAACAAGTAGGCGTCGAAGTCTGGCTATCTCCGCTCGGAGAGAAAGCCGCAAGTAGTCGATGCAGCCGTCGATGTAGAAGCACTAGTGTCAGTGCTAGTAGAAAAACGATGGGAAAGATGCCGCTTCTTCTTATAGCACTGAGACTCAATGTGGCCGGCCTTGTCGCAGTAGGAGCAGTGAGGACGGCCCCCTCCAGATGGAGGACGGCCACCACCGCCTGTGGTAGCCGCTGGAGGAGGCAATGTACTGAAGCGTGGAGCACACGGTGTAGCAGGTGGAAGAGCAATGAGCACGAGGGAGTGGCATCGAGACCAAAGACCACTCAGCGAGTCTCCTCTCGCGTATCTCGGTGAGAGCCTCCAGGAGAGTGACACGAGGGTGACGTGCAAGAAGCTGTGCACGCCGCTGCTCGAACTCAGGACGAAGGCGAGTAAGGAACTCGAGATCCGCCGAAACTCCCGGTCAAGACGCGTGCGGCTAGACAAAGAGCGACAAGAGCGACAACCAAAGAAGCGGAGAGAGTCCAAGCGATGCCGATACAGAGCTCGAGTGTAAAAGCGCCAACAAGTAGCATCACCGTCAAGAAGAGTGCTCTGGCGAACCACTGACGGTACAAGGCAACACCAGAGGGCTCGTAGCGCTGACGAAGGTGAGTCCACATCTGGAAAGCCGAGGAGAGTCCCACAACCTCGTAAGAGAACCGAGGTCGGACATCGGCAATGAGTATAGCGGCGACTGGCGTCGTCGTCATCGAGTATAGATCGCCACGATCCTCAGATAAATCGAGCCTCTTGGTAGCTAGAGGCGCCTTTATCATCGATCATCATCGCCAGCAGCTTTGTTTACCGTCTGGGGCGGCGTGGAAAGCGGAGGTTCCGTCGGAGGAGTAGGGCAAGGCGATGATGACATCGCCGAGAGGATGCCCGAGACGAAGACCACGCATATGGATGCGCATGTGAGACACGAAGTCGGTGTAATTAACACCATCGAAGATCTCCGGGCAACGAGGGAGAGCAACAGTGCCCATTGGTGGCGGTCGCCGGCAAGACGGCGACCAAGAAAACGAAGTCTAACAGCGGTACCGGACGGCCATGGCGGTTAAGCGACGTTTTTGGCGAGTCGACTTTTAATGGGCGGTGATGGCAATGCAGCCCCGTGGCGCCTCGGCGGAGATGAAACCGAAGATGAAGCCGAGGTCGGTGGAGGAGGCGCGACGGCTGTCGGCGGCGGCAATGAAAGCAGCGATCGCGGGCGCCGAGCGACGGGACCGGGCGCCGGATCCGGCGGCCGAGCCGAGCCGGCCGACGGGCCGGAGGAGGCGCGACGGCCGTGGAGGAGGCGCGTCGGCCGGGGAGAACAGAGACGGCCAGCGGGGCGCCGGATCTGACGGCGGCAGCGTCAGATCTGGTGACCCGGCGACGGCGTCGTGACAAACAAAGCAACTCTAGGTACGCTCTGATACCATGTTATGAATAGCGCTTGTATTCATATGAGGCCAAAGGGCCGGTATATATACACGAGTACATGATGGCAATATGGAAAGAATACATATAAGGAAAGAGCACATGTATGGAAAGAATCCAAACTATCCTAATACAATGCAATCAGTATATATCTCTAACATATCTCTAACATGCATAAGTGCTCTGGCTCGCCTGCTCCTTTTGTTAAGGGCGATAAGTTTGGGACATTTCAATGTCCAAGGAACCAATATGAAGCTGATCAGATGAAGTCGGTTCCTTATGCTTTAGTTGTCGGAAGCACTATGTATGCTTAAGTATGTACACGCCCTGATTTAGCTTTTATAACCGGGATGCTTGGCAAATATCAGTCTAATCCAGGACCGGAACACCGGAAAGTCGTTAAGAAAGTTTTGCGTTATATGCAAGCTACTAAGCATTTCATGCTCACATATAAGTTTTCTAATAACCTTGAAATTATTGGTTATTCAGATTCAGATTTTGTGGGATGTGTTGACACTAAGAAATCCACGTCAGGTTATATCTTCACACTCGCTGGAGGAGCTATCTCGTGGAAAAGCTCTAGACAAACCCTTACGGCATCTTCAACGATGCAAGCTGAGTTTGTGGCATGTTATGAGGCTACTGGACAGGTTGTATGGCTTAAGAATTTTATCCCGGGACTTAGAGTGGTAGACAGCATCTCTAAACCACTCACTTTATACTGCGATAATGAACCCGCAATCTTTTATGCAAATAACAAGTCAAGTGGTGCTGCCAAACACATTGACATTAAGTATCATGTTGTGCAAGATAGAATCCAGGATCAAACCATAAGTATCAAGTATATTAGTACTAAGTTAATGCCTGCGGATCCGCTTACTAAAGGCTTACCACCCAGTATTTTTCGTGATCATGTTGCCGGCATGGGTTTAGTGGAAAGCCTCTGATTCTGGATAAATGGACCCTAAAAATAAACCAACTCCTATTAAGTATAATGAATATCCATTTAAAGATAAGATGGTACACTATAGGTACTGAGGTTGTATGACACTTCATTGGCCATGCAACACAATATACCTTGGTATGTTGTTTTATTGAGAATAGGTTTATGATGTTAGCCTTACGATCAAAGGGGAGAATATTGGGTTGATCTCTCGGCTAACCACTGAGCGGATTTTCAGGGAGACCACGTCTCAACATCGCGCCTTGATCGGAGGCGGTTTCCAACAGTATTTGGTATCGGTCCCGGTCACCCAGCGCTACAAAAAGATGAGGGTTCGGCAGGGGGTGGTTACACGCGTTGTTCACCCCTCCAACAACCCTAACAAGCCCGATCTACTCACGGGCGCTACGGTGAACGAAGGCCGACGACCACAGCCGCCAGCCACCTCTACATCACCGCCGACCACCTCCGTCGTTCCCGTCGGCTACCACTTCATCACCCCGTGCGACGCCGTCTTCTTCATCACCTCCGGCCGACCTCCACTGCCGCATCTCCAACCATCCCCATGGCATCATCCGGTTCGGGTATGTGACGTTTCCGCTCTAAAGATTAGGTGTTCATGTTTTGGCTTAGGGATAAAGCTTTATGTTTAGGGTTTAGACTTAGATTATATTCTACAAATATTAGGAAGTTGCAGTTGTTGGAATATATCAGGATTTGGTAGTAGTTTGCTAGTTGCATGCCATATCTCATTAATTGATTCGATGCATCTCAGATGGTTAGTTTCCATCTTATTAGGAGTCCTACGCCAATTTATATGGATGTCATCTTTGTATTCATCAAGCAAGAAAGAAATAAACAATAAATTCTTCCAAGTCTCTAGTCCCCTCTCTCCCCAAGCACACCGACATTGCCTGGCCAGCTTCTCGGCACTGCTCTGCTCATCACGTCCTATGTCCTCCACGCCATAACATAAGAATATAGGTTTAAACCATTGATTGTATCAGCATGAGATAAGCACATGAATCAGTACCTATATACACCTTCCAAATATCATCTAGGTAACACTACGGGGTACAAAGACCAATAATTCATGCTCTGGTCCACCGCCCATGATAACACAAGGTCATTATAGAATCACTAGGTTGGAATGTATTTTCAAAGTACCCTTTCTGTGTAAAGAACAAAAGAATGTAAAAAGTACTCCATCTACCAACCCAATAAAACTATGAGAAATATAATTTATATATGTTCTATAACCCATCTAAATCCCATACTCTGATGCTTTCTAAAATGTGCGAAAGAAAAAAAAAAGTCCATCAAAGTAAGTGATGTGTGAGCCCCCTTTTTCCTCCCATTCTAAAAAGACTTTGAGCACAAAACATGGTCAAGTTCTAGAAAATACAACATAGCAATACATCTCCTCTCGTTCTAAAGAGAATTAGAGTGCAGAATTTGGTCAAGTTCTTCTCTAAACTTTTAAAATATTCAGATGGTTCGGAATGGTAATTGAGTTAGCAGTCCTATTGTTGTGCCTGGATGTGTTGGGAATTGGGATTAAGAATTAAGTTTCTAGCCATATTACAGCGTATTGATGTGTTGTGGCTGGGAATAGAAACATATAGTTGAATGTTTGGATGCCTTACTTTTTTATTTAAAAAAGAAAATATGCGAAAAACAAACTTATTGCCAAGGCTATATAAAACCATACTACATTTTTATGAATGAATCGTCACACCAAAAGATTCGGTGGATGCTGTGGCCCAGCGAGGCCAGCTAGGCACCAGCATCGTTGGTTGAGATGGCAACGGGCACAAACCCGCTGGGTTTTGCTATCCTAAACTCGTGCCCATGAAAGTTGGACGTGCCCGCTAAAAAACCTATGCTCGTGACGGGTGCATATTTTTGCCCAGACCCATGCCCACTCGGGTGACGGGTACCCACGGGTCGCCTGTGCCCGACAACAACTGTGCAAATTGCAGACAGTGCAATGCTTAGCAAGTCAACAATAAGTTCAATTTATATGCTACTATGCATGAAACAAGCAACGACAAATCCACAATGCACATCAGCAGTTCACTCTATCAATTCTCAGTTCATAGTTCACTGGCATAGCATATCATTATAAATTCACAGTTCACAACTCAGTTAAAACCAAAAGAAGAGACATCAACTGCTCCTTGTACTTGACTAATGGGCTATGGGTTGGGCTGGTTTGCCTGGGAGGCTGGGAGCCTGGGTTTATAACTCCTATGGATCGGGTTTATATTACCCATGGGTTTACGGGTTTAGGTACTATAGGAACGTACCTGAACCCGACAAACCCGATGGGTTGGGCTTTATGCCCATTAAGAGACCCATAGGTTAAGAAATTGACTCAGACCCATGCCCTAATAGAGTAAAAACCCACCGGGTATCGGGTTTCGGGTACCCATTGCCATCTCTAATCGTTGGTGACCTCCGTTCTCACTAATCATGCGCATCAAATTCATTATAGACATCAAATCTTCCAAAAATTTTTACTACTTAGAGCATGTTTTGGATAGGGCCTATGGACCCAAATCTTTAGAATTTAGTTCAAATTTGCACTAAATCCCAAAAATTACCAAGGCAATACCCCTCGTCCAAACACCCCCTTACACTGTGCACGTTAGCTCAAAAATTCTCTGAATTAGACCGAATCAGTAAACGGTTGAACTTGAGTTTTGAACGCCCATACATCAGTTATAGAAATATTAAGTCTAATAATATTAGCCTTTTCCATGACTAAGACTAATCTGGGCCCACCTACTTCCAGTCCAGTTAATCAGTTATACACTCCATAAACAAACGAAATCATGACATGCTCTACAACTACACAAACATGAGTTAATTTTAACTTTTTGAACGCCAAAAGTTTGATACCAAGAATCTCCCTCTCCAAACCCTTGGTTAAACCAAATCGCATATAGCCCTTGGTACAAGTCTAAAAATCTACACCTGATCTCTCAGAGCCCTCCCAATCCAGAGTAGGCGCAACTCGGGGAGATGGATACAGGATATTGTAAGGAAGATAGAGGAGACGTGTATATGTATATCAGTAGTTCAGTACCGTGCTGCGGCGGCGCTCGGCGGCGATAGCGAAGCCAAAGGCGGTGAGGAAGATGGCGATCACCAGAATGTGCACCAGTAAAGAGCTTCTCCCCATTTCCCCCATCTCTCTCTCTCTCTCTCTCTCTCCCCTCAAGGCACTTGCTCGCTCTCTGGATTTGCTGACGAGACGAGAGGAGCGCCTGGGGGCTGGGGGATGGGGAAAGAAAGCAAAGCGTGAGTGAAGAGGAGCAGGGACTGAAAGCAGGGAGTGGTCCCACGTCAACATTGCCCGTAACAAGAAAAAGGAAATGCGCGAGAATCTACGGAGTGGGAAGCGAATAATTTAGGGGCCACGGAGGGCCCACCTCTTTTTTCTTCGCCCCTGCTGCGGGCGCTGGGCAGCGCCAGCGAGTGTTTTTTTCCGACAACAGGGGTGATATTATTTTCTGACGAGGATATCTCTTCCATAGATACAATTATGTCTATATACATAACTCATCCATAGAAGTGTTACAAGGATTACTTACTTGAGCTCGTGCTCGCCAACTTAATTACCAGGTGAATTCGTTCCTAAATTCATATGTTACTGAGAATAGACCGCTACTTAATGTAAATGATTTAATTGTGCTTACAAACATGGGACAGGAAGAAGGAAAGAGATGTGGACTCGTGGACATGCATGAAAGGAATAATGGAGGTCACCACGTCACTTTGGGACCAAGACAAGTAAGAATTCAAGTTGGACTCGAACCGAATCGATTCGGATCGCCGCGATGGTGTCAAGTTCAAACGGGCGTAACTTCCTCATACGGACTCCGTTTGAGACGTTCTCGTACTTCATGGAAAGCTTATCAAGTCTACTTTCCAACGGATCTAACCTCATCTTCAAATTCCATTCGAGTCGGCCACAATCATCAAAACACTCCGTGTTGATTTCTGAGTCTGAGTCCAAAAAGGTGTTGCGTCACCTCTACTTGGGCCCATGGGCCTTGTAACCCTAGGGGCGTGCTCCTTGGCCGCCACCCCTGGTCGTTCTCCCTATATAGGAGCCGCCGCCTCCCTTTGCTACGACTTGGATTTCGTTGAGTTTAGATTTAACCATTGTGCAAACTTCTGTTCTTCAGTTGTGTCGGACGACCACCTGTCAAGACAGCTTCGGAATCCCAACTTTGTTATTCGTAATACTATCTACACCTCATTCATCTTCGCAATACGTCTTATTCTTGCTAGCTCTTCGATTGCTCGCAGGGATTGAACTTCGTGTTCAGGTTGATCGCGCCGCCAGCAAGGTCAATAACATCTCGGAGTTGGTTCAGCGATTGCTAAGGCGCAAGCGACGTCGTGCGTTTGTAGTCGGATCGTCAGGGTCATCTCCACCGAAATCGATAGTTATCAATCTCATCGAAAGATCGGGCACCCCGTCTCCATCAAGTGGTATCAGAGCCCAAGGTTGCTCGGTGAGAATTTCCAGTTTACCATAGATGATTATTCTTCTTTACCTAGAGTACAAAAAAACCGAAAAAAGTAGATCATCCCATCCAAACCAGTCTTAACCTCGCAATTTTTCTTTTCAGTACTTTGTATTGTTGAACTTTCGGTTGCATCACTGTGTCCTTTGCTGGTCTTAGCGTCTAGTCCTTTAGAGTTTCGAGTTCTGCTCACGTTTGGTCTCACTGCTGCAGTTAGATTCGGTTTGCAAAAAAAGGAAAGAAAGAAAGAAAGAAGAAACCCTAGCTGGTTTCGGAAAAAAAGAGACAAAGAGAGAAACACATAACTTTTGCATATGACCTCCGATTGAGGTGATTCTTGATCCGTTGGAAAGGAAACGAGAAGATAGAGTCAAAAAAACAAAGTCTGGGAAATCTGAAGATTTTAGATCCGCGTAAACCTTCAGGCACACGCGCAGCAGCTTCGACCCCAAAAAACGTCGTTTAGGGCCTCAAACGGCCCACGAACCGAGAAAATTCAAGTTTCTCGAATTTTTCAAAATCGCCGAGCTGCTCGCAAGTGATTCTAAGGTTCCCCGTGAAGACGGCATCCTTGTCCGAGCTTCTGAACTCTGTGTGCAGTGTCATCTATTTTCTTTCTGCGCGGTGTATTTCGTTTGTGTTCTAGGCTCGCGTCTCTAGTACCAGCACAGTACCGTCGTTGAGCGATTGTTCAACTTGCATTTTCTGAATTGATTATTGCTACTCCTTGCTACCAAACTTGAGCCTTCCCAACTACACCTTTCTACACCGTACATGCTGAACTTCATCTAGCAATAGCTCCATCCAATCTTCGCAGATATATTGCCATCGCTGGTTGCCGATCGCCACTGTGTGCTTGGCGCCCAGATTGAGACAAACGCGATGCTCGCTACGATGGAGAGAGTACAAGGTGTCACTAACGCTTCTCTAGCAGGTATTATGGCACGCCTTGAGGAGATTGCCCAAGCATCCGCTGTGGTTCCTCCTGCTGCACCGGTAGAGGGACAAGATGAATTCGATCATGTGGGTGATTTCGAGGCCGACGGCAGGGCTAACCACAACAATGATCGAGCTCGTCGACAATTGCGTTTTAACCAACAAGTTATGCGAAGAGAACCCCCACGACGTGAGGTACGTGACCACGATGATGTTTTTGCTAAGGTTAAATTCACTATGCCTCCTTTTAATGGTAAATATGATCCTGATGGTTATCTTGATTGGGAACTAGCTGTTGATCAAATATTTGCTAGCCATGACTTTCCTGAGAATAGACGAGTTAGAGCTGCTACAAGTGAATTTACCGACTTTGCTTCTATTTGGTGAAAAGAACATTGCCGTCAACAACCCAACAACATACCTAACACTTGGGAGGCTTTAAAATTATTTATGCGGCATCAATTTGTTCCCTCATATTACACTCGTGATTTGTTAAATAAACTGCAACGCTTACAACAAGGTGCAAAATCTGTGGAAGAATACTATCAGGATTTACAAATTGTTATGTTGCGCTGTGGGTTAGTTGAGGATGAGGAAGCATCAATGGCTAGGTTTTTGGGAGGGTTGAATCGAGAAATTCAAGACATCCTTGATTACAAAGATTACATCTCCATTACTAGACTGTTTCATCTTGCTTGCAAAGCTGAACGTGAATTGCAGGGACTCCAGACGAGAATGCGATCTAACCCTTCTGCAGGTCGCACAAATTCATGGACGCCACACACACCTTCTACCTCATCCACTATGGCACCCCCACCATTACCCTCCAACAACAAGCAGCGCCCTACTACGTCAAATTCGACGCCACGAGTTTCCGAAGCACATAAATCAGCACCACAACTTTCTGCAAAAACCTCCTCTTCGGTTGCTTCGACAGGACGAACGAGGGACGTTCAATGCCATCGTTGCAAAGGCTATGGACACATGATGCGGGACTGTCCAAACAAGCGTGTATTGATTATACGCGATGATGGTAGGTATTCCTCTGCTAGTGATATTGATGATGAAACATATGCTATGCTTGCAAATGATCCTACAGGATATGATGATGATGAATCTGAACATGAGGAGGAGCATGTTGGCGCCGAAGATGCCGACAAGTATTTGAGCATTATAGTGCAACGCGTACTAAGTGGTCAAGTGTCATTTGCCGATCAAAACCAGCGCCATAGCTTGTTCCAATCAAGGGCGTTGTTAAAGAACGCTCGATTCGCATAATTGTTGATGGTGAGAGTTGCAACAATTTGGCGAGTATAGGTATGGTGGAGAAGCTTGCTTTGTCGACTAAACCTCATCCCCACCCATATCATATTCAATGGTTCAACAACAGTGGTAAGTTGAAGGTAACACGGATGGTGAGAGTACATTTTTCTATGGGTTCGTACCATGATTATATTGATTGCGATGTTGTTCCTATGCAAGCTTGCTCATTACTATTAGGAAGACCTTGGCAATATGATACTGATTGTGCGCATCATGGTAGGAATAATCAATACTCTCTCATGTTCAAGGGAAAGAAAATTGTACTGCATCCTATGACTGCTGAACAAATTATTAAAGATGACCTTGCTAGAACTAGTAGAGAGAAATGCGCAGCGTATGCTGAGAGTGAGAATCAGATTGTAGCAAAAGAGCTTGAGCAACATAAAAAGAAAGAACCTAAATCTGCTCATGTGAAAAATAAAAAAATTAAATTGAAAGGTGCTTGTTTTCTTACAACCGAATCTGATATGAATGAACTAAATGCTAGTAATTCTGTTTGCTATGCATTACTTTGCAAAGATGCTTTATTTTCATTTGAGGATATTCCTTCTTCTTTGCCACCTACCGTCACTAACATTTTGCAAGGCTACAAAGATGTCTTTCCGGAAGACATACCGCCGGGGCTGCCAACACTTCCTGGGATTGAGCATCAAATTGATTTAATTCCCGGTGCATCCTTGCCAAACCGCGCACCATACAGGACCAATCCAAAAGAAACTAAAGAAATTCAACGTCAAGTGCAAGAGTTGCTTGATAAAGGGTATGTGCGCGAATCTCTTAGCCCTTGTGCTGTTCCGGTCATTTTAGTACCAAAGCAAGATGGATCATGGCGCATGTGTGTGGATTGTAGAGAAATTAATAATATCACCATTAGGTATCGTCATCCTATTCCTAGGTTAGATGATATACTTGATGAATTGAGTGGCTCTATTGTCTTCTCCAAGGTTGATTTGCGTAGTGGTTATCATCAAATCCGCATGAATTAGGTGATGAATGGAAAACGGCATTTAAAACTAAGTTTAGGTTATATGAGTGGTTAGTAATGCCTTTTGGTTTAACTAATGCACCTAGTACCTTCATGAGACTAATGAACGAGGTTTTGCGTGCTTTCATTGGTAGATTTGTGGTGGTTTATTTTGATGATATACTGATATATAGCAAATCATTAGATGAGCATCTTAACCATTTACGTGCTGTTTTTAATGCTTTACGTGGTGCACGCCTATTTGGTAACCTTGAGAAGTGCACCTTTTGCACCGATCGAGTCGCGTTTCTTGGCTATGTTGTTACTCTACAGGGAATTGAAGTTGATCAAGCCAAGGTTAAAGCAATACAAAGTTGGCCGATTCCTAACACGGTCACACGGGTACGGAGTTTTTTAGGACTTGCTGGGTTCTACCGCCGCTTCGTGAAGGATTTCAGCACCATCGCCGCACCATTGAATGAGCTTACCAAGAAGGGCGTGCCATTTGTTTGGAGCGCCGCATAGGAGAACGCCTTCACCACGTTGAAAGATAAGTTAACACATGCACCTCTACTCCAACTCCCTGATTTCAATAAGACTTTTGAACTAAAATGTGATGCAAGCGGAATTGGTTTAGGTGGTGTGTTGTTACAAGAAGGCAAACCTGTAGCATACTTCAGTGAGAAATTGAGTGGGCCTAGTTTGAACTATTCTACTTATAATAAGGAGTTATATGCCCTCTTTCGAACCTTAGAAACTTGGCAACATTATTCATGGCCCAATGAATATGTTATACATTCTGATCATGAATCTTTAAAGCATATTCGAAGTCAAGGTAAACTGAACCGTAGACATGCAAAGTGGGTTGAATTTATTGAGTCATTTCCCTACGTCATAAAACACAAGAAAGGAAAGGAGAATGTTATTGCTGACGCTTTGTCTAGGAGATATGACATGCTATCACAACTTGACTTCAAAATTTTTGGATTAGAGACTATTAAAGAGCAATGTGTGCATGATATGATTTTTCGGAAATACTGTTGAATTATAAAGAAGGGAAAATGTGGAATAAATTTGTCATTAATGATTGGTTTGTGTTTTGAGGTGAAGAGGACGAGCTTGAGTCACGGACGACTCAAATGCATGGGAGGAATAATAGAGGTCACCACGTCACTTTGGGACCAAGTCAAGCAAGAATTTGAGTTGGACTCGAACTGGAATCAAATTCGGACTGCTGCGATGGTGTCAAGTTCAAACGGGCATAACGTCCTCATACGGACTCCGTTTGGGATGTTCTTATACTTCATGGAAAGCTTATCAAGTCTACTTCTAACGGATCCAACCTCATCTTCAAATTCCGTCCAAGTCGGCCAAAAGCATCAAAACAATCCACGTTGGTTTCTGAATCCGAATCCAAAAGGGTGTTGCGCCACCTCCACTTGGGCCCATAGGCCTTGTAACCCTAGGGGCGTGTTCCTTGGCTGCCACGCCTGGTCGTTCTCCCTATATAGGAGTCGCCGTCTCCCTTGCTAAGACTTGGATTTCGTTGAGTTTTGATTTAGCCATTGTGCAAATTTTTGTTCTTCAGTTGTGTCAGACGACCACGTGTCAAGACAGCTTCAGAATCCCAACTATGTTATTCGCAATACCATCTACGCTTCATTCATATTCGTAATATCATATTGCCTATGTCTTATTCTTGCTAGTTCTTCGATTGCTCACAGGGATTGAACTTCGTGTTCAGGTTGATCGCGCCTCCAGCAAGGTCAATAACATCTCGGAGTTGGTTTAGCGATTGCTAAGGCGCAAATGACGTCGTGCGTTTGTAGTCGGATCGTCAGGGTCATCTCCACCGAATAGATAGTCAGGGTCATCTCCACCGAATAGATAGTTATCAATCTCATCGAAAGATCGGGCACCCCGTCTCCATCACCTGTAGTGCAAATATTATTAGTTCATCAAGGGAGGCAATACAAGCAAACAAACAGAGACACGAAGTACCCTCGGCTAGTGCCATGAAGTGCAAAAAGCTGCCCAGAATGAAGTACTATAGGTTGTACGCACCCTGCGTGTGTAAGGCGAAGGAGTCTAGAGGACCCACTTACTGCGATGTTGGCGGTGTATGGGGATGTGCCCAGGTGGATCCTCCAGCCTCGTCAGGCCACGACGGAGTTAGATGTGGCCTAGCTGAGCCTTTGGCCTCGTCTGGGTGTGCCGCACATGGCCTTGCTGACCCTTCGGCCTGCTGTGTTGCTGAACACGATGGCGCCGATGGACATACCGACTATCAACCAGGTGTCTGCGTGTCAACCTCCGGGAGACTGGTACACGACAACAGGTCGACAAGGCGTGTGGCTTGAACTGCCACACAATGGAAAGCCTAGGTCACCTCCCCGTGTGTGACCTCCGCACCGTCAGTGACCCTCTGAAGCATGGAGCAGGAGTCCCTCACAATCTCAGCACCGATGCCCACCTGCGGTTGCCAGGAGTCCCTCACAATCTCAGCACCAATGTCCCACGAAAACACAACAAGGTGAAATCTATAAGTGGGGTTGCCAGAAGCGAAGTTTTGAAAATACGATGTAACGTACTGTGCGGTGATGTTCTGTGCAAACTGCATAGGGTATGTCTCGGTCGGTGCTTGGGCACGTGGAGCAGGTGGGTTGGTAGTATCTACCAGCCTAGTAAGTGTTCGAGGAGCGTAACAATGAAGGTATTCATCGTACGCATTACAGTCATACAGGGTGTCCTCCTACACACAGTCCTACAGTGCGCCCTCCCACTGGCCTACCCATATGTCCATCCTCCCTACCCAGTCCATGCCATGACGGACTCCCTTCCTACTGTGCCTACAAAATGTAACATGTACTTACAAGTTGTGGGTATGAGACGGTAGAAAAAAGAGGGACATCTGTGACGTTACTAACCCATGCACGTTGTCGGGCACATGCCGCCGACTAGTACTAGAACCACCTCACTATAACATCCTGATTTTCAGAGTTTATTTGGATTTTTCTGGAATTAATTAAAGCTTAAAATGAATTTTATTGATTAAAAGGATTTAATATGACTAAATTAAACTTTAACATTAACTGAAAGTATTTTTTTGCATTCCTTTGCTTTAAAGAATTTTCTAAAATTTTTTGAGCTTTTTCTGGAGTTATTTGCTATTTTTTGGAGCTCAAATGAATTTATTTGAATTTTCGAAATAAGCAAAATCTCCTAAAACCCTAAAAGGCCAAGTGGGTCAAAACTACTCTCTCCGGCCCACTCCAACCACCGGCCCAGCCTGCCCCGCGTCCGATGCACGTTGCACATCCGGCCATGCTCTCTCCACTGATGCCCTCTCCTACACCTTGGCCATCCGATCCTTTCAAGCCGCCGATAGGCAGGACGACCTATCAGGCGCTCCATCTTCCTCGTGGACTCTTGCGCCGCCACCGTCTCCATGGCGGACTCCTCGTTGTCTGTGCCGCATCCATCTCGGACTTCGCACCCGTCACCGCCTCAGACTCTTTGTGTTCATGCTTTAAATAGTGCTGCCCCCACCTGCATTTTGAGCCATCCTAAACCACTCGCCTTTGCGCCATCGTCTCTGATACGGGGTCGCCCGATCTTCTCGACGTAGGATGGATACTCATGGGAGTCTTGATGAATCGTAATGATCCTCCAATGCCAATGCAAGGGACGAACACTCTTTAATCCGCCAAAACACACTCGTGTTGATTTCATGACCACCAAGCGAAGATCTATCGTGCACCCAATTCCCAACGGAAAGGCTGAACGATCTTGATTGAAGAAAATCACTCCTAATTCCCTATGGAACTTTGGTAGCAATGGTAAACTCGAGCAAACTTTAGTAGATTCATTATTCTCAAACGTGGTCTGCCAATGGGGGTCTAACCCTCAATATATAGTTCTCTCTCCACCTCATGGCTGGCCAAGTGGTCCTAAACCAACTCTAACTCATCCCTACATGTATTTGGAAACAAACTCACACAAAAGGAAAAACCTAAAATTAAGCCATCACAATGTTTTGGTCATAACTTTTAATTCGTGATGAATTTGAAGGTGGGGCCAGATCCATTACGTAGCCCTTGAAATTATCTTTCTAACGAGTACAAGAACACCTGAATCGGACTCCGTTTGTGAAAGTTATGGCCTTTTTAGTAACTGCCTGTCAGGCTGTCCCGAACCGAATCCGAATTGAATTCTGAGTTGTATCCGAATTTGAATTGGATTGAGCACGTGGGAGATCCGAATTTGGCTTAAAAATCATATCCAAAACTTGTAGTTTAAGTTCTTGTGCTCCTCCCTTGTGTCCAATCCAAAATTAAAAAAAATCCGATCACTACGAGTGAGCAAGACCTTGCTGCGAGATTGAACAAGATCGCACAAGGTGATTGTGTGAAAAAAATTCTGCTATTTTTATTTCATCAATTGAGACTAGCTGTTGAATATTCCATCTAGGGCTGCTCTTGAGTATTTTACATCTTGCTGAATATTTGTGACCTGTGCAAAATCAAAGAGACAATTAAACCTAGTTCGGCCCTTTAAAAAAAGAAGAAGAAGAAAGATAGCTAAAACAAGGAAAAAAACAAACATTGGCCGAATTTAGGATGAGCTCTTAGTCCATAAATTCAGCTTGTGTATTTAATTCCTTTGAGCAATCTTGTGCCCGTACATTCATATCATTGCAATTGGCTAGCGTCTCTCCTAGTACTTGGTGCAAAATAAGCTATCTAATCTTTAATTTCAGATTGCCTCTAGTTAGCTCATTCCTTTGTTTGCATCGAGTCACATTGATCTTTGCGTGTGCGTTCATATACTTCACTTAAATCTTTTGGATCAGCACTTAGGCAAAATATTCTAACTTGGATTATTACTTAATTTTACAACATCGAGAAATCAGATCGTGTAGGATAAATACTTCCTAACCAAGCTCCACAAAATATCCTTTGCCGTAAAATTATGAGTCACTTTTAAATCCGCTTGATCATCACTTGTTATTATAGCCACCACCAAGTGTAAGTTTCTTTTGACCTCAATTCATTCGGAAAGGTAAGAACTTTACTTGAGAGAGAAAATAGTGAGATTGAGTGTTTCCACATATATATATGTTGCATAACTAACCATGACAGGATATTCAACAATTCGTTTCTCTCGGTGTGAACCAAATAGGAATGAATCTTCAATATTTCGTTCCTCATGGTGCGATTCCAAACCCAACAATTTGTCTCTTTCGTTCTATGGAAGTGAAGATCTAGAGGAGTATCTTGAGTGGGAATGACGATTGGAGAAAGAGTTTAGAGTTCAGAAGCTTCCCAAAGACCAAGAAGTAATGCGAGCAACTATACAGTTTAAAGACTATGCTTATAGTTGGTGGCAACAATTATCTCGAAAACGATTCATTAGATCTTAGTAAGGTTTGAAGGTGATCATGAGAAACGAGTTTGTGCCATCCTATTATGAGTGGGGATTGCTCCATCATTTGGAAAGTATCACACAAGGGAGTGTCTGATTCAGATTATTATTTTCATTGCAAGATGCATTGCGTCGTGCAGGAGTCACTAGTGAATTCAAAGAGATGGCATACTTCAAAGGAGGCTTGAATTCTGAGATTACCACAACACTTCGACATACATATTTTAGTAGCATGCATGATCTTGTGAATTATGCTATTAAGCAAGAAGAGAGACTTATGGAGAGACGTACATCACGGTTCAATCCATATCCATACTTCAGCTCTTATGGTTCCGCTAGTGTGACACATGAGAAGATGACCGAGCATGGGACTTTCCCTTCGGTAAAGGAGACATCTTGTGCTGCCCCAATGATACATACAACAATTGAGATGCATCAGAACCTATGTGAGAATGAGAGCCACATAGCCAAATTGAGTGAGAGTGTTAAAAAGAGCGAGCTGTGTGATTCCACCATATGTGAGTTTGAGAGCATACAAACTGAGAGTGTGAGAGATACACCAAAAGAAAAGAGAGAATTAGAAGATAGACAAAGTGAGGTTGATTTTGAAACTAACACATTAATATCTACATCTAGTATTGTTTCTCACATTGTGCAGGTTGATATTAAAGAAGATGAGTCAAATGTTCAACAACTGGCACCATTGGAGATAAACGATGAGGAGATAATCATAGTTAAAGATGAAGTACTTGCTGATCCGTTGTTACATCATGATGATTTAATACCTACAACACCTACATCAACTGAGGAGAACAATAAAGGTAACAATATTGGTGTTGAAATTAGTTGTGAAACGGTGAGTACTTGTGAGAACTCATATATACGACTGAAAATTCCATGTTCTGAAATTTCTTTGCTCAATTTATAAAATTTCGAATTGATTACTCATAAGGAAGTTCTTATGAGAATATCTCCTGATGATTCCTTATATTATATCATGTTTGATGATCCTAAAGAGCTATCTAGTGTGATTGAGAATGTTGCTGAAATTTCATGTTCAAAATCACTAGTTAGTACCAATGCATATACATATAAGTTCAATCTGATTGGAAATTATGGTATAGATGATAAGTTTTATGTTTACCGAATATGCATTACATGTGATAAGTTTGCTGAATTGAAATTGCATATTTTGGATAAACAATCTTCTGTGCCACATCATGATTACAATGAGATGAGTTTCAACAAAAGTGTTGTATGTTTCAAAAGATTTCTTAAGTCTACTTATTCATCCTTTAATGTACAATCATGTACAAATAATCAGAGTAGCGCAGTTGAAGCATGGAAGGAACTAAAAATTTTCTCCCCCATATTTGAACAACTTAATTTGGTTTATCCCATTAATGACTTGTCCATGTGCCTACCAAAGTCGAGGACGAGTTTTTCTCATGGAAGGGAGAATGATATGAAAGACAATGTTGCAATGTATACATCATATGGCTGCCGTTATATTAATTTGTTTGTGTGGAACAACGAGAATGACACGATAATTGATTCATACATATACCATGCATATGTGTTGTTCTTTTTATCTACTACGCCTTCAGATGTTCTTGATATGCTAAGCAAAAGAAGTGTTGATGATAGATATATATACCATGTATATACGTTGTATTCTTTGCTTAGTACAATTTCAGGCTACCAAAAGCCGAGGACGGCTTTTCTTGAAGAAGGGGAGGATGATGTGGATACGCACATGCTTAGCACTTTTCAGGCGAATACATTATTTAATTGGAAAGAAGTATTGAGCCATATTAAATATTGTCAGGTGAATTTATTTCTTAAGGAGTTTCTTTTAATTGATGAAGAACTTGGAATACTACATCATGCTATTATTTTTTGTATTCTTAGGTATGATTCATATGAAGACTTGGGAGAGCAAAAGGGAGGAGCACAAGGACTTAAACTACAAGTTTTGGATAAGATTTTCAAGCCAAATTCAGATCTTCCACGTGCTCAATCCAATTCAAACTCGGATACAACTCAGAATTCAATTCGGATTCGGTTCGGGACAGCCTGACAAGCAGTTACTAAAAAGGCCATAACTTTCACTAGCGGAGTTCGATTCAGGTGTTCTTGTACTCGTTGGAAAGATAATTTCAAGGGCTACGCAATGGATCTGGCCCCACTTTCAAATTCATCACGGATTAAAAGTTATGACCGAAACATTGTGATGGCTTAATTTTAGGTTTTTCCTTTTATGTGAGTTTGTCTCCAATACATGTAGGGATGAGTTAGAGTTGGTTTAGGACCTCTTGACCAGCTATGAGGTGGATATGGAACTATATATTGAGGGTTAGACCCCCATTGGCAGACAACGTTTGAGAATAATGAATCTATTAAAGTTTGCTCAAGTTTACCATTGCTACCAAAGTTCCATAGGGAATTAGGAGTGATTTTCTTCAATCAAGATCGTTCAGCCTTTCCGTTGGGAATTGGGTGCACGATAGATCTTCGCTTGGTGGTCGGTAAAATCAACACGAGTGTGTTTTGGTGGATTAAAGAGTGTTCGTCCCTTGCATTGGCATTGGAGGATCATTACGATTCATCAAGACTTCCGTGAGTATCCATCCTACGTCGAGAAGATCGGGCGACCCCGTATCATTCTCTATAGTCGCCACCGCCCTCTTCCGTTCCGATCACCACATCCATCGTCGTCGTCGACCTCTCACCGGAATGCCTCTACACCCACGTCGTCATGCCCATCGTCTCTACCAGTAAGCACCCCGCTTCGTTCGCCTTTCCACCTCACTATCGGCCGGTCATTCGTCGTCCTCCCCGGTCGCCCTTGTTCCAACCACCACATCACCACGCTGCCTCGGTTCACGTGCACCACCGTTCGACCACCGCCGACACTTCGTCCCTAGTAACCAATCGCTGTGTGCCATGGATTAGCAACCCAGTCGTCTGAATCACCCTGTGGCTGTTCGATCGGATCCGCACCAACACTTTGATCCAACGGCCAGTATTCATCCACGTGGTCCTCTAGAAACTGTTAGATCTCAGCATCGCTTCGCACTCTGCGCCAGATGACGTCATAAAGATGACACCAGCCCTAGCTGAGTCAGCCGTCCACGCCAGCCGCCACATCAGCCCTAGCATAGCGTGTCCATCCACGGGTCATTCCATTTCAGCAGCCACTTCAGCCCTATTGTCGAGTCAACCATCGTGTCATCTAAGCCATGCATGGTGCACTGCGCTGAGTCCACCGTAGACCTGCTATTCTATGCACCGAGTCCACATCACAGTAGAATTTCTGAATTTCTAGTATTTTCTTTAGGTTTAATTTTCCAAGAGCTCGTTCTTCTCCGTCCTAGCCCCGATTGACCTGATTTTTTTCTAAATTTATCTAAAATTGAGCTCTACCATTTGGTTCCAGTTTTGAAGTTTTTGGAGTTCACTGGAATGTTATTTGATTTATTTATGTTTCATTCGCTTTCTCTCTTATTAAGTTTGACAAGTGAAGGGTTAGTTCACTGGTGGTTTATTACGTGAATGGTTAGTTCAGGGGTGGTTCATTGGGTGAATGGTCAGTTCATTGGAGTTACTCTCAATTCCTTTGATTATTTACTTATTAATCATTTTCAAAGTTCGCTTTCAATCTATTTATTATTTTTTAAATTGTTGCTTTCTACAAAATAACCACTCGGCCATCATTTGGTAAGCCTTGCATACTATATTGCATCTTTATTACAAATGACTTGCTGAGTACTTTGTGTACTCACAGCTATATCCATACTTGCTGAGTTGAAGAAGAAGAACCATACCAACTAGAGGTACATGAAGGAGGATACTTCGATGACTTCTCGGATTAGGACTTCGCTACCCAATCGATTGCCTGGGGGCATATGGAATGGCCACTTCATCTTCGTTGTGTGTTTCCGCTACTAGTTTTGTTAGCCTATCTGACTCTTAAAGTGTAACTTAACCATAAAGTTGCAACTCTGGTAAACACTTAATATTTGAGTTTTTCTTTTGGTTAATTGTGTGCATAATTGATATTTCATTTATGTTTCACTGTTTGCCGATCGTGAGGTCTGACCTTCATTTTCGTGTGCTATGATGCACGTGGAAAGGAGAGAGAGCTTGTTCGAGGCTGCGACCATAGGGACTGCATGAATTTTTTGTACGAATAATCTATTTTTTATTCGAAATTACATAAATATACCCGCAGACAAATTATTTACAACAATAGGCTCCAGTCGCTCCCCCATTGGGCGGCTGGAGCGTTTCGCCCCACTCTGTGGCGACAGATAAGGAGTCTGGTAACCGTTGGGCGATTTAATGCAGTCGCCCAACAGTGGAGCGATTGGCATGCAGTCGCCCAACCATTGGGCGATTGGCATGCAGTCGCCCAACCGTTGGGCGATCGCATTAATATCGCCCAACCGTGTGGCGATCGTGGGGTTTATAAACCGCATGGCTGGCCGTGATCATTGGCCGATGATCCGTCGGAGAGAGGCGAGAGCGGAAGAGAGAAGACGGCCAGCGGTACCGACAAGCGCGAGAGAGCGGGAGAGCGGAAGAAATAGAGGAGGAGAGAAGAGAAGCAGAAGCAGAAAAGAAGAGGGAGGGAAAGCGTGATTTTCAGGTATATTTTGTTATTGTTAGAAATTTTAGTTTAGAAAAATAGTTTGGTAAGTTTAGAAATTTTAGTTTAGAAAAATAGTTTGGTAAGTTTAGAAAATTTAGTTTAGAAAATGTATTTTCGCAAATATAGTTTAGAAAATTTAGTTTAGAAGAAATTTAGTTTATGAAATTGAATTTAGAAAATTGAGTTTAGAACAAATTTAGTTTAGAAGAAATTGAGTTTAGAAATTGAGTTTAGAAAAAAATTTAGTTTAGAAGGAATTTAGTTTCGAAAATATAGTTTAGAAAATTTAGTTTAGAAGAAATTTAGTTTAGGAAATTGAATTTAGAAAATTTAGTTGAGAGACCATGTGGAGGTCATCCCGTTGTGTATGATGAGTAATTGACATCGGTTTAGAAAAGTCGAGTTTGAGTCGGTTGGTTCGGACCTAGACGTTGCGTGGCGTAACGGACTCGGTCGGACTTGGTCGAACCTAGTTGTATGGGTTAGGATGCATATTCTGATGACTCGACAGGTTTGATCTCTGTTTACGCTTTCATGTTTCGAGCGGTGCTATTTGACGTGTTTCTTGTCTGTGTGACTGCAGGACGTCGAGGCGGAGTCGTGGCGAGACACGAGGTGACCGGACTAGGCGCAGGTGGCGCTGAGGTCAGAACGGTCGAAATGTGTCGAAGACGACGTGGACTCGAGGTGGTTGCGAGGCGTGCAAGGCAAGGAGCGCGGAAGCTTCCCGGAAGGTGCAGGAGGGGCGAAACGGGAATTTCGCAAAGCTGCACAAGCGGGAGCGGGCTCTGTTGGATTTAGCGGGCGTAACGGGGCGGAGATCCGTTAGCCAAGGCTATAAATAGAGGAGAGGGGCTGCATGCCTCCTCATGGCTTTGGGAGAGAGTTAGGGTTTGCTAGAGTCAAAAGAAGCTTTGAGAGTTTGTTTTGGCTTTAGGCTTTAGTTGGTGAGGCTTTAGTAGTTGAGGAGTAGGTGAGAGCAGGTGAGGCTGTTCTTGTTGGAGCCCATGTCTCTGCGTGAGTTTGGGGTGGTGAAAAACAGCAGGCGAGTGGTTCCTGTGTGGGAATGCTTGATGCCCCTCTCGTGTGAGTTGCCATGTTGAGAGAATGTAAGAGATGGCTTGAGAGGGCTGTAAGAAAACTCATGCAATCATTCCTCTTTCTGAGTCAATACAAGATTTCTTGAGTATGAGATGAATTGGATTCCTGTTTGAGTTTTCTGCTTTCCCGTTATTTCTTTTGCTCAAGAACTGTTCTCTGTTCTTCACTTCCCCTTTTTGAGTTGATTTGATTTTCGGATTGGGTAGCTGTGGAATCACTTTGTTTTGAACTGGGAATCATCACAAAGCCCATTGGCTAGCATTTCCCGAAAGCAAAGTTTTTCAGATCATTGGTTCTCTCCAAAGTCCCAGCCGCTGCTCACTTCCTCTGTTCTTGTGTACTTCTAGGGTTTGAAGGCAGGGCAACAATGTCCTGTTGATTTTTGGAGAAGTATTTGTTCTAGGTTGATGCCTTCCAGATGTAAGAGTGTTTCCTGCTGAGATTCAAAGCCTCAAGATCAATAGATATGGGAGTCCCAAGAAATTTGGGTTTTATCCCTTTCTACTGATTCTTTGTGACAAAGGCAGTAATCACTATTTGCAATTTGATCTGAGTCTGTATACTTTTCTCCTCACGGTCTATGAGCTGTTTAGAATGTAGGCATGATGAATTGATTTAAGAATCAAAGCAATCTCCCTTTCATTTCACTGATTTTCAGCCGGCTGTGCAGTATTTACTGTTTCTGTGCAATCTCATTTTCGGCCAGCAGATCTTTTCAATTTCTCAGGTATTCGGCTGCTACTTCAATTTCCTGAGACTGCAGTCCTCTCTGTTCAGTCCTTGCTTCTCTGCAGCTTTCAGCCGAAAAATTAATTACTGTGCCGATGGTTTCAGTTTTCAGTTCTTGCTGCCGTTTTGCTCTCTTCAGTTTGTAGCTATACTCTTTTATTTCGTGCGGCCAGTGCAGTCTTCGAAGCTTCCGATCAGTTCGGTTCAATTCAGTTTTTGGCAGCACATCATAGCTCAGGTTCTCATGTTCTCTGCAGAATTCAGTTTTCACTGTTCGGGTATTTTTCAGTCTACTGTCTCTTGCTGCAGCTCACTTTTGTCTGCATTTTTTCTTGGCTTGATGTCTTCCTTGCTCTCTATTTTGTTGCTTCCGAACACCTTCTGCTTTCAGTCAAGATTAACCTGCAGCATATAATCTTTTGAGTCATTTTTGGATGGCATGACATTCTGAAGTCAAGACATTTTCAGTCAAGGAATGCTTAGTCGTTGTCTTCAGTTGGATGCAGTTTCTATTTTTAGTTTGATCTCTATGTGATCAGTTCTCGACTGTCAGTACTTGCAGTCAGGCTATTTTAGTCCCTTGAGCAATTCTCAGCTGTGTTCTCTGAATTTTCTGCACTGCAGTTTTCAGCAGTCAAAAATTGTTTTGTCTGCAGTATCTGATTTTCGGCAGCAAGAAGTATCCTCTGTTCTCTGCATTTCTTCCTGCTCAGTAGACGGCAACAAGTTGCCCATTCAGTAAAAATTTTGTCAGCCTGCTTTTGTGTTTCCAGTATCCGATCCAAGAAGTTCAAAATTCTCAGCATTTTGTCTCAGTGGTCATGCAATCACTCTCAGTTTACATTTCTTCATCAGAGAAGCTTCTATGTTGATTGTCTTCAGTCTGCTCTTCACCTTTTTGGTTGTTTTCAGTTGTTTTCAGGTAGACAGCTCTCGGCTGTTCCTTCAGTGCAGCTGCTAGTTAGTTTTCAGGTTTTGTATTTTAGGTCAAGTGTTCTTCTGATTTTCTCGGCAGTATCTAGTCAAGTCTGATTTATGCCGAATGAAAATCTTTTGATCTGAGATTTTTCATTTGGGATTTGGTTGGCTATTTCGTGTGAGAATCTGTTGCCGGTGTCTGCCTTCTTCGAGTCTTATCCCGGTCAGTTCGATTCTCAACTGGCAGTCAGACCTGCGAAAGAACTTCAGTTAGACTGGTATTACTGTTCCGGTCAGATCAGCCTTGGGATTATTTTTGTCTGCTGCTATCTGATCTGTCCTGGTTTTTTTGTTTCGATTTCATGTCTGTCTAGTATAGATTTCTACTGAGCAACTCTTGTGGATATTTTGGGAGCGATTTTTAAAAAGCAACATTCACCCCCCCTCTGTTGCCGATTTCGATCCTACATTAGTTTAGAACAAGTTTAGTTTAGAAATTTAGTTTAGAAGAAATTGAGTTTAGAAATTGAGTTTAGAAAAAAATTTAGTTTAGAAGAAATTTAGTTTAGAAGAAATTGAGTTTAGAAAAAAATTTAGTTTAGAAGAAATTTACTTTCCAAAATATAGTTTAGAAATTATTGTTTAAAAGAGATTATAGGTTAGGAAAAATTTAGGTTAGAAAATATAGTTAACAAATTTTAGTTTAGAAGAAATTGTGTTTAGAAAATTTCTTTTAGACAATTTAGTTTACAAAAATTAGTTTAGAAATGTAGTACAGAAATTAAGTTAATGAAAATTTACTGTACCCTTTTTGCAGGTATGGCTCGATCGACGTGACTGATCGGCAAGACGCTGTTAGACGAGCACGTGGACCGCCAAGATCGCGCTTCCGTCGTGTGTGTCACGGGTATGCAGACGAGCCGACAGAGCCGGGAGTGGTCCCACACGCACACCTCGTGTGGCACGGGACTTGACCCCGTTGGATCGCCAGTTTGCACTACACGCCGTTTATTGCGATCATAAGAACGTTCCGTGCTGACCGTCACATTTTTTGCAGGCTGCGAGATGCAAGGCTACTCCCTCTTGCCCGGATGGTGCAGGCCACGGAGGAGGATGGAGCCGCCTTGGCCGCGGGCGGTGACGAGGCGTGCGTGGAGCGATCACGACGCTTCCCGTTCGACCGTTCCCTGCTTATGGCTTTGGTGGACCGTTGGCGGCCAGAGACGCACACTTTCCACCTCCCATTCGGGGAGATGACGCCGACCCTGCAGGATGTGTCCCTGCTCCTTGGCCTTCCGATAGCGGGAGGCGCTGTCTTCCTACAGGAGGCACCGGCCGACTGGCGCGTTGACCTGCTCGGCAGATTCGATGGGGTCGTTCCACCGGCCGATCAGCACCACATCTTCGGTGAGAGTCAGACCCACGGGCCGACGCTGAGGTGGCTCGCACAGTATTAGGTACGTGGTATTTAAATTCGACCGTGTGTTCGAATCTCATATTTGTGGTAATACGTACTAATAATAACTTGTTTGCACTCAGGTGGATCGTATGGTTGATGAGGCCGACGACTACCAGGTGTCACACCACTTGGAGGCGTACGTGCTGTGGCTGTTTGGTTGGGTGCTTTTCACCACCAGCCACGGCAACTCGGTGGATACGCGCCTTATCGCTTATGCGAGGGCGATCGCTGACGGCGAGCCCACCCAGGTGAGCTGGGGATCAGCCGCACTTGCCGCGACGTACCGCGCTTTGTGCGATGCGTGCACGAGGACGAACGCAAACTCCATCCTCACGGGCTGTCCCCTGCTGCTGCAGCTGTGGTCGTTTGAGCGCTTCAGCCTCGGACAGCCTATGCTAGACGACATGGCTCCGTACGGGGCCGACATGTATCCAGGGGGAGACGTCGACCGGCCGACGATGAGTTCTATTTGGTGCCGTCGACGAGTAAGTATTACCATAGTTAAATATTTATTCCTTATTAATGATCATCATATTAAGCAACTTATCTTTTCTTGCAGGTACAGTTCGCGCACGTGCAGGTCACGCGAGCGTACCTGCCATTTGTGGAGCAGTTCGATCGGCTCAGGGAGTCCGACATGCGCTGGGAGCCGTACGCGGATACGGCAGTGCAAGCCCGTGCTCCTGACGGGCTTTCTGCATTGTGCTGGCGTGACCGGGCTTTCTGGCTCACCCGCCGGAAGCTCGTGTATCACATTTACGTGGAGGACTACACACCCCAGCGAGTCATGCGCCAGTTTGGGCTACGGCAGGCACTCCCTGTGCCACTCGGACCACCGCTTCCGCAGAACGTGCACGCGTGAGTGATCGCTAATGATAAATACGTACATACTTACTATTGTTTTCGCAAGTACTAACATTTCGTAATGTTTTCTGAGCACAACGCGAAGGGAGTGAAGCGCGGCACAGACTGGTCTAGGAGGATGGAACCCTGGATTGCGCAGTGGGAGGGTGCGCTCGATGACCGTGTGGAGGAGAATCGCCCGCACGACGCCAGGGACTACGCGGAGTACCGGCCCGGTACTGTGGGCGAACACGCACCGTGCTCGTACATGTCGAGACCCCCGCCGCACACGTCGCCGCTCCCACCAACACGTACCCCAGGCACCTCGTGCGCGACGCTCACATCGCGGTACGGTACATGTAATTTCAAATATTCCCAAATGGCTACGTTGTTTTGATGATTGCTCATTTTATGCCTTCATGTACGGTGGCGTCGGTTCGCCCTATGGAACGAGTCCGGTCAAGATCGCAGAGGTTCGCCATCGGTGTGGATCTTACCCGCGAGGAGAACGTCGACACCGCTGGATTCACGCGGGGTGTAGACGTATCGCTTGCCTCGCCGTCCCCGCACGAGGTTACCGGAGGTCTCCACTCCCACGCCCCGCCCACCCAGCGTCCACGGTGCGGCTCAGGACTGCGTACCGGAGGTAGTACGTGGACACGTGCTACCCCACCTCCCCCGGAGCAGCCAGGCGGTTCAGCCTGGGCACAACCTCCTCCGCACTTTCCCGGCTTCGACATGCAGGGCGTGTACCCCCTCCTCCTTCCTCGATGGCGCCAGCTACCGATACACATCGTCCGATACCGTGTTTATCTGAAGATGACATGCAACGAACTAACGATATTACTATTGCAGGTACTTACCAGCAGCACGGTGTCTCCCCGGCCCAGGATGATGTTGACTAGTTTTTTGCAGAGTGGCCCGAGCAGTAATCTGACCCAGCGCCGGAGGTTCTCACTAGCAGTGCCCTCCCCAGTGCACCGGAGGGCACACAGCCAGAGGTGCAGCTGACTCCACCCGCGCAGGGCCGGGTGCGACATCCTCCTGCACGTTTTACTTTCTCGGAGCCTCGTCGTCACCCGTTGCACCGGAGGACGGCCAAGCGGGGTCGTAGGGGCGGACGTGGGCCCGGTGACGGGGCACCTGAGGGTGGCGAGTGAGGGCACCATTTGTATGACTTGCATGTTACATCTCTTTTCTGTAATGTAGTTGGTGTTTATGCAATGTTGTGCAAATTATTTATGTACTGCTTCCTTGACACATACATAGATCAACCGTCCAACAGTACAACAAACGATAATAATAAACACAAGAAAGAAAATAGCACACAATATTAAATTACCACAACATCGAACATAAGTACTAAAATACGACACAACATTAACCCTCATTGCCTACATGCCAAACGAGCCTCGTGGCACCCACATGAAGTATTGCTGAGGGGGCCGTCTCGGACGTGGCTGGCCGTCGTAGTAGTGGCACACACATGTGCAGCTGGGATTCGCGCAGCAACATGTGGGATCATACGAGCTTCCTATGTTCACGACCTCCTCGTTGCCCCTCTCGCATTGCATCTGTTGGCGGACGTCGTTGTTCTCCTCATTGAGGGTCTCGATTCGCTCCTCCAACTCAAATATTCGCTGCCATAATGTGAATACATAATTAACAATATACCGCTCGTGGGAGGGTCGATCCAGGAGAACTCGATTTCGCCATCTGCAGAAAGGAGGGTAAACATGCAGCCTGCATAAGAAATAAGAAAGTATTGTTACTAATGTTTACCCCGGATCGTGGGCATCGGAAGAAACGTCGCCGCCATCGAACGGCCTTCGAGGCCTCGCACAACCGCGTCCTCATTGTGTCGGCACCGGCCATCTTTGGTTGAGCACGCCGACTTGGTATCAAGCGGTAGTGTGGACCAAATATCTCCTCCTTTCCAAGAGAAGGTCTTCCTTGGTGACCCATATCCGATCGGCCCTCGCCCGACATGTTATGTTTCACCACGTAAGAGAACACACTTTTTTCGATTTGCACTGTTCGCTGCCTACAATATCACGGGACCCCAACCGTGCTATTTATACGAAACGAGAGAACTTACTACAGTGACATGACAAAAGAGGCCAGCTTTGCTCAGTGACATGGCAAAGAGGCCGCTTTGCGATGGATGGACAAAGAGGCCGACTTTACGCAAAGAACACGACAAAAGAGGCCGACTTTGCAAATGACATGACAAAAGAGGTCGACTTTGCGCGGTGACATGACAAAAGAGGCCGCCTTTGCTAAAGTGACATGACAAAGAGCCCGGCTTTGCGCGATGACATGACAAAGAGCCCGGCTTTGCAAATGACATGACAAAGAGCTCGACTTTGCGTGACGAAAAACGCATGGCTACCCTTCGCCTTATAAATTGAGGTGCAATGCGTCTGCAAGAGAACACTACACATTCTAATACTACATCATACATTTCTTCTCCACGTCGAAATGAACAAGAATCTAAAGGAATGGCAGAAATTCGCGGACAAGATAAATGAAGCTACTCGGAAGGGTAGGGAGGAGTCCCGCAAGAAGGCAGAATGGGAGGAGACACGCAACATAGCAAGGGCTGCGGCGGCTCGCGAGGAACAAGCAAGGGCTGCTGCGGCTACGAGGTCAACTCCCCGCAATGAGCGGCCGCGTAGCAACAACCCCATCCCGGACGTCCCCAACGAGCGTTCGCCGCAACTCCCACCTGAGGGGAGACACCCCCCTTTGTTGGTGCGGGGACACGTGCAAGTTTGTCAAATCGAAGGAATGCATCACCGGTATGCGCATCGGGTTGCATAAACTACTCCAAATGAATACCCCAACCGCCGCTTTTGACACCTCATCCTATCGGGAACCGGTAACGAACACATGCACCATTTTTCCCAATATTTTCTCTTTTACATCACGTACTAACAATCTCTCCCCTCGTTTTGCAGTCTTCGGAGCCCCTATGTAGCTACCGCAAATGGATCGATCTTGAGATCCACCCTACGGACCAATGGACCCTCGACTTCGAGGACTGGAATGTCAAACAGGACAAAGAGTTGCTGCAAGAGGAGCATCGCAGCCACGATCACACCCTGCGTATACAACGCGAGTCGCAAGCCCATCCCGATGCGTGCACGTGGAGGGAGCGGGAGGCTCGCGAGATGGAGCGCGAGAGAAAGAGGGAAATGGCGGCTAAGGCAAAAGAGGCCGCGGAGGAGTTCAACGCCAAGCGGGCAAGGAAGGGAAAGTGGCCCCGGTCCACACAGTAGGTCGTACGAGCAGTTAGATGGGTTAGTCGCATATCATGCTATATGTTATGCATGTAATAAAAATGTACGCGGCATGTTACTCCCAAATGTATTATGAAGTTTATTTCCATTACACATAAGGTTATTATCTTTCGCATCTAATAATTTAGATAGCAAGTCATTTAACAATATTAACAAACTAATTCTCAGTAACATTACAATATCACTTACCACTATATATATCGAACGTTCTACAGTCAATCGATCTTTAAAAAAATTTCCCAAAATTTTTTATGCACCTACAACATCCAGTGAACATAAACTTTTATTACAACTACACCAAATTTTTTTTCAGTTTAAAACTACAAAATTGACAAAACTCTAAAAATCACGGCACAGTCTTTGTCGCCTCCTTTTGAGCGACTGCACTATCTGTCGCCCATCCATTGGGCGACGACATTCTAGTCGCCCAATAGAACGGCGACTGCATGTACTCGCCTGTACATAGGGCGACTACAATATAATCGCCTCCTGGTTGGGCGAAACGCTCCAGCCGCCCAATGGGGGAGCGACTGGAGTCTATTGTTGTAAATAATTTGGTCACGAGTATATTTGTGTAATTTTGAATAAAAAATAAATTATCCGTACAAAAAAATTCGGGACTGCATTGGGCTAGATTGATTGGAATTGCGATGCGTGGAAGGAAGAACAGTAGGACACCAAGCGTTACTACTGCTGTTAACCAAGAGTAATAAAGGATTTGGCGTGGCTGTAATTAGCTGGCTGTCAAATCAATCTATGTCCATTAAATGCTGCTTTTGGTTGCTAGAAACATGACTGTGGAAGTTGATTACTACTGCATGCATGCATCTTGCTGTACTGTTAATTGCTGCCTCCTGCTACATGGTGGATCAAAGGGCTGCAGCTGCTATCGGGTTTGTGAGATGTGAACCGAGAATCAATTCATTCAATTGTTGCTGCACTTTGAGGAGAGGTCCAGCAAGGGATTGGTGTTGGTCTTTTTGCGCATAAACATGTACCAATTCTGAACCCTGCTGCTGGTGTGCATGGAAAAAGAAGGGAATGTTGTTGCTGATTTCTTGGCCCAGATGAGTAGAAGAGTGTGTTGCAGATTTCCTGTACCGTGAAAGTTTAGGCCACTCACATATAAATTAGAGTAGAGTTCTCTAATTTGGACAGTGTCGGGGATCCGGATTTTCAAATCCGGACACTCTATGTATTACAGCACTAGTCCCAGATCAAAATTAGTACACACAGTCAAATAGTGATGATTACATAACTAACAACGCTTTATTACAATAGTAAAGAGTATAGACTAAAAGGCCTTTTTATTACAAATGAGGTTTCAAGACCTCACACACACACAAAACACAGCGGAAGCAAAAAATAAATCCAGCGGAGACCCATCAATTCACCACAGGCAATTGACTGGGGAAAACGCAACCTAGTACTCCGGAAAGCCTTCATCGAATCCATACGCGTCGTAGTCGTAATCTCCCCCTTGAGCTTCATATTCCTCTGAGTTGATGTTTAGTGCAGCATGTGAGTACAAAAAGTACTCCGCAAGTCTTGAAAAATACAGTAGATGCAAGACTTAACAAGTAGGGTTATATGGTTCTTTTGCACAAAGCGATATTTTATTTCAAATACCATTATATATTTTCGAAGACATTAATTTAATAAAGTATTTGTTTTAACAGAAGCTATCAACAACTTTATAGTGAAAGTTCCAACCACCAACACTAGTTAACTGGCTCTAACCACCAAAGTTCAAGACCACGGGTTCCATCCACCCACACTGGCTCCAACCGCCAGGACACAATTCCGAGAGTTCCATCCACTCTCTAGTTTTCAAAACTTTTACTCTAAAACCAAAACCAAAGATCTATCATGTGAATGCATTCCTTGCCCGTCCTTGAACGTGGGCCGGCTATTCCAATAGTTTTACACTCTGCAGAGGTTGTACAACTGATACGGGGTCGCCCGATCTTCTCGACGTAGGATGGATACTCACGGGAGTCTTGATGAATCGTAATGATCCTCCAATGCCAATGCAAGGGACGAACACTCTTTAATCCGCCAAAACACACTCGTGTTGATTTCGCCGACCACCAAGCGAAGATCTATCGTGCACCAATTCCCAACGGAAAGGCTGAACGATCTTGATTGAAGAAAAGCACTCCTAATTCCCTATGGAACTTCGGTAGCAATGCTAAACTCGAACAAACTTTAGTAGATTCATTATTCTCAAACGTGGTCTTCGTACAATGGGGGTCTAACCCTCAATATATAGTTCCCTCTCCACCTCATGGCTGGCTAAGAGGTCCAAAACCAACTCCAACTCATCCCTACATGTATTTGGAAACAAACTCACACAAAAGGAAAAACCTAAAATTAAGCCGTCACAATGTTTCGGTCATAACTTTTAATCTGTGATGAATTTGAAGGTGGGGCTGGACCCATTGCGTAGCCCTTGAAATTATATTTCCAACGAGTACACGAACACCTGAATCGAACTCCGCTTGTGAAAGTTATGGCCTTTTTAGTAACTGTCTGTCAGGCTGTCCCGAACCGAATCCGAATTGAATTCTGAGTTGAATCCGAGTTTGAATTGGATTGAGCACGTGGGAGATCCGAATTTAGCTTGAAAATCTTATCTAAAACTTATAGTTTTAGTCCTTGTGCTCCTCCCTTTTGCTCTGCCAACTCTTCACATGAATCATACCTAAGAATACATAAAATAATAGCATGATGTAGTATTCCAAGTTCATCATCAATTAAAAGAAACTCCTTAAGAAACAAATTCACCTGACAATATTTAATGTTGCTCAATACTTCTTTCCAATTAAATAATGTATTCGCCTGAAAAGTGCTAAGCATGTGTGTATCCGCATCAACAACTTTACCCACAAGAGATAAGTCATCTTAATAACCAACATGCTTCCTTAGGTACAAGACCCAGATAAAATATCACAAAGCTTTTACCTTACTCTAGTCTAGCTAGTCACCACCCGCTGAGGTTTCACCGCTGAAGGGTTAAACCACCCAGTCAGAAGCCCCCTCTTGCGCCGTATGAGTACAAGAAACCCCGCCCTCATCGTGAATAACCAGTACACACTGGCACCGACTTTCCATTGGTGGTACCTAAACTAAACTATCGTAAGTTAGTCAGCTAGGTCGTACCCATATAGACTTGTGGTTGTATGGTAGTGCTTAGTCTGGACAAACACAAGCGTCGGTCCTTAATTGACTAGGGTGGAACATACACTTTACCAGACTCATGCTAACCGCACCAATCCAATCCAACCATCCGCTCCGGTCTAAAACCATTTTCACATTTTATTTAGTTTTAATAGAACAGTGGTAACACCAATCGCCACTAATCTCCGAATACAAAGACTAGTTTAATAAAACATAATTTCTCATTCCAAGGTTACCAAAGTTATATAGCATGACTAAGCATTTTACTACCGTTCTAACTTTTATCAAGATTTATAATAATCTCATTATTGAGACAAAGGAAATCCTAAGGTTACAAAGGTACATGCAATTCAACTTCAATCGAGGATATAACATTGATTGGATTAACTAATACGCTAACACAGAAACTAGGGTCTATGTAAATAGCAATGCAAATAAATTTAACATAATCGAAAATATTTCACAAACATAGGTTCAAAATGTTCAAAGGAGACTTGCCTTCTTGTGCGCTGTTTGGTTCTTCTTGCTGCGGGTCGGGAAATTCTTCGGCGACGTCGGATTTTACGCCCGTAAAGACAAAACAACAAAACAAATAAATACACATAAATTCAAATAAAATTCAAAAATTCAAAAAGAGTGTATATTTGGGTAGTTTATTATTTTAGAAAAATTTAGAAATTTGAGCGGGTCAAATCGGAATTAAAATGAGAAAGTTATGGTTTCCGGAAGTTTAATTGAAAGAAAAAGGAAAAGAAAGATTTTCCGATATATTTTTATACTGAAAAATAGTATTTTTGACGTCAGCACTATTTTCCATACTTTTATAAAATACTTTTATAAAATACCCGGTCCACCATTTTCACATTTATGACGTCAGCAATATTAGAAAATATGAAAATCCGGATATGTGAGCCCGGTCTACCGTGGACCGGGTCCACGGACCGTGCAAAAGGCTGAGGTGGCAGTCTGGCTGGCGTGGCGCCACGAGGCTGCCACGAACGCGCGCTACCGACGCGGGCCGAGCGGACGGACGCACAAGACGGGGCGGTGAGCTCGGCTGGAGCACAGGCGGTCGTGGCGGGCGGGCGAGGTGGCGGGAGTAGAGGAGGCGGCGGTTCGGTTCCTACCTGGAGACGGGCTCGGGGGTGGCCGGAGAACGGGCGACGGCGGAAGAGGAGCGGGGGCGCTCGGCGGGTTTGGGGCTCACGAGGAGGGGAAGATGGGTGGCAGGGAAAGGGGATGAGATACGGGTCCGCCCGATCTTCTCGACGTAGGATTAATACTCACGGGAGTCTTGATGAATCGTAATGATCCTCCAATGCCAATGCAAGGGATGAACACTCTTTAATCCACCAAAACACACTCGTGTTGATTTTGCCGACCACCAAGCGAAGATCTATCGTGCACCCAATTCCCAACGGAAAGGCTGAACGATCTTGATTGAAGAAAATCACTCCTAATTCCCTATGGAACTTCGACAGCAATGGTAAACTCGAACAAACTTTAGTAGATTGATTATTCTCAAACGTGGTATGTCTCAAACAAAGGGGATACAAGGGGGTTTTATATTGTTTCCCCGAACTCACGTAAGGAAAGTCTTGGCCGAATCAATCTCTTACTCAGTCAAGACTTCCTAATCCAATTCCTAAAATTTAGTAATATGTTTCCTTTAATTTCGGGCTAAGCTCCTATCCTATTACAAGACCGAGATTGAGATGGACACGGTCACCCTTTGGGCACGCAGGCCACATCTTGTGCACGCCATGAGATCTATGATCACGCGGCATTTCATTGATTTGATGGCTGCTTGGTTGAGAAATTGTTGAACACATATATCATAGCTCCTTGCCCGCATGGACTCTCCTTCTCATGACTTGTGGCAGGTTGGTCCTTCTCCACTTGATCTTCTGTTGCTTCAAATCTGAGAAGACATAACATATTTGCATTAGGTAGTATGTTATTCTCATCTAACGTAATAGAAGAATCTCTAAGGAACAAAAGCACCTGTTGTTGAAATAGTTTAGCTCTTGCTCTTGTCATAGGACCTTCTGGAGCCTTATCAATAGCTTTGCCATGCTCATTTGAAGTGGACGATGAATGTGTAGTAGAGATGTCCTCATCATCCTCCCCCTCTTGAAAAGGAATCGTCCTCGACTCTGTGCCTTCTTCTCCAAAGAATGGTGATAAATCAGCAACATTAAAAGTAGTGCTCACCCCATAATCGTCTCTTGGAAGCTCTATCTTGTATGCATTATCATTGATCTTGGCAAGCACTTTAAAAGGATCATCACCACGGAGCATCAATTTTGATTTACGCTTCTCCGAAAAGCGTTCTTTGCGAAGGTGTACCTATACTAGATCACCTGGTTCAAATAGCATTTTCTTTCTAGTCTTGTTAGCCTTAAAAGCATAAGCATGTACCTTCTTTTCAATTACCTGTTTAGTCTTTTCATGGAGCTTTTTCACAAAATCAGCACGCTTAGAAGCCTCCATATTTGTACGTTCTTGTAATGGAAGTGGCATCAAGTCAAGTGGCGTGATCGGTTTGAAACCATACACCACCTCAACTGGACATAGTTGAGTTGTAGAATGCACCACCCGATTATATGCAAATTCAACATATGGTAGGTAATCTTCCCACTCTTTTAAATTCTTTTTTATCATTGTCCGCAGCAGCATTGAGAGTGTACAGTTCACGACCTCCGTTTGTCCATCGGTTTGTGGGTGACAAGTTGTCGAAAAGAGCAACTTTGTCCCAAGCTTAGCCCACAAAGTCTTCCAAAAGTACCTCATAAATTTAACAACTCGATCAGATACAATGGTTCTTGGCATGCCATGTAGTCTCACAATTTCCCTGAAAAACAAGTCAGATACAGGCGACGCGTCGTCGCTCTTATGACAGGGAAAAAAATAATCCATTTTAGAAGACCTATCCACAACTACAAACACAGAATCCCTCCCCCTCTTAGTTCTAGGCAATCCTAAAATAAAATCCATACTAATATCTTCCCAAGGAGCGCTAGGAACTGGAAGTGGAGTATACAAACCATGTGGATTGAGCTTTGACTTCGCTTTATGGCACGTCACGCATCGTTGAACAAACCTCTTGACATCTCGCCTCATCTTAGGCCAATAGAAATGATCAGCCAACATCATGTATGTCTTCTCTCTTCCAAAGTGACCCATCAATCCTCCTGCATGAGACTTCTGCAATAGTAGCAAACACACAAAATAATCTGGAACGCATAGTTTGTTCATGCGAATTAGAAAACCATCATGAATATGAAACTTATCCCACCCTTTCCCATCTTTGCAATTAGAATATGGTGCTGAAAAGTCATGATCAGAAGCATATAAATCTTTCAAACTTTCTAGCTCTGGAACCTTTATTTCCAACTGAGTGAAAAGCACATGTTTTTTAGACAATGCATCAGCTACCATATTTTCCTTGCCTTTCTTGTATTTAACAACATATGGAAAAGTCTCAATGAATTCAACCCACTTAGCATGTCTACGGTTCAGTTTAGCTTGACCTTTCAAATATTTCAAAACTTCTTGATCAGAATGAATGACAAATTCTTTAGGCCAAAGACAATGTTGCCATGTCTCTAATACACGCACAAGAGCCTACAATTCTTTGTCATAAACAGGATAATTCAATTGTGCACCATGAAGTTTCTCACTGAAATATGCAACAGGTTTTCTTTCTTGCATCAAAACACCACCAATACTTATTCCACTAGCATCATCAACAGGCTTTAGTGAAATCAGGTAAAACAAGCAATGGTGCTTCGGTCAAACATTTCTTCAAGTCAGCAAAAGCTTTGTCTTGTTTTTCTCCCCACTCAAAAGTGACTCCTTTTTTAGTTAATTCATTTAATGGAGCAGCAATGGTACTAAAAATCTTTCACAAATCGGCGGTAAAAACTAGCAAGTCCAAGAAAGCTACGAATTTGACTAATATTGACAGGAGTAGGCCAATTTCAAATAGCTTTAATTTTAGATTCATCTACTTCAATTCCTTGAACTAAAACAACATAGCATAAGAACACCACTTTGTTTGTGCAAAAGGTACACTTCTCAAGATTAGCATACAATTGTTCGGTTCTTAGCACTTCTAGCACTTGTCTAATGTGTTCAACATGTTCTTCCAATGAGCGGCTATATATCAAAATGTCATCAAAATAGACTACCGTAAATTTTCCAATGAAGTATCTCAAAATATGGTTCATTAATCGCATGAATGTACTAAGGGCATTAGATAAACCAAAAGGCATCACTAACCATTCATATAATCTAAATTTTGTTTTAAAGGCTATCTTCCACTCATCACCATGTTTCATTTGAATTTGATGATATCCGCTACGCAAATCAATCTTAGAAAAAATAGTAGAGCCACTCAATTCATCAAGCATATCATCTAACCTAGGAATAGGACGACGATAACGAATGGTAATGTTATTGATAGCTCTACAGTCTACGCACAATCTCCATGTACCATCTTTCTTAGGAACAAGAATGACAGGAACGGCACAAAGGCTAAGACTTTCGTGTACATACCCTTTTTCCATGAGTGCTTGAACTTGTCGCTGAATTTCCTTTGCCTTCTCCAGGTTTGTGCGGTACGGCGGACGGTTGGGAAGTGGAGCCTCGAACGGGTGGTAGACCAGCGGGTACGTCCTCCGGAAAGACATCCTCATAATCCTGTAACACATGAGAAACCACGCTAGGAAGAGAGGTTAAGTCATTAGTGAAAAGCAAAACTTCTTTATACAGCAATACCAAATGCTCTAAAGTGGGATCATCTCTCATCTCTCGCAATCAGATTTGGTGGCTATCATGACTAACTTTTTCTCTCCCTCACCCATTCTTTTTCCACTCAGTTTAAGTTTATGGCTCTCACTCACATTTTCTGGAATCACACACATTTGCTCCTTCACTTTCTCACTATCCACTTTTACCTCAATCTTTTGCATGTTATCATGTATAATTTGAGAAGGAATTAAAGGTCGTGACAATATTTCTTTATTATTCCACATGAACTTGTATTGATTAATTCTTCCATCATGAATCACAGAACGATCATATTGCCATGGTCTACCTAATAACAAGTGACACACTTCTATGGACACAACATCACATTCTATAGTATCACGATAAGAGCCAATCTGAAAGCTAACATCAATTGTGTACCCAACATTCATAGAACCATTATTGTTTAACCATTGAATTTGATATGGATGTGGGTGTTTCTTATATTTCAAACCAAGTTTAGTGCAAAGTTCTTTGCTAGCTAATTTATGACAACTACCTCCATCAATAATAAATTTGCAACACTTAACATTTTTATTCACCTGAGCTCTTGTTTGGAAAAGATTGCAGCATTGTTTATGGTTGGGTTTTGCTTTAACTCTCAATACCGAAGGAGTGCACACAAGGATAGGACCGGACTCGGGGTCACAAAACCCATCCCTACGTGTTTCTTCGTCATTTTCTCCCTCATGCGCCTCGAAATTAGCAAGGTGCTCTCCATCTTTCTCACTAGCAGAACCATATTCTCTATTCTCAGTTATCAACATTACCTTGTTATTTGGACAATCCTTTTGCATATGTCCACAACCAAGACACTTGAAGCATTGGATGGAACTACTCTCGGCCGTAGATCCAACAGAAGATGATGAAGAGGGGACTGGTCCTCTCTTTGGAAAGGAATGAGTGACGTTCTTGGCACTCGGGGCAGCACGTGCACTAGGAGTAAAACTTCCACTAGATACATTAGTTTTAAATGAATTGAAACGAGATGTGGTTTTACCTCCTGTAGGTGTTGTACGGGGAGTGTAGGAAGATGATTTTGAAACCCTAATGTCCTGTTGTACTTGCCTCTCAGCCTTAGTGGCTTGATGCACCAACTCCACCATTTTGTTGTAGGGTTGAAATTCGGCGATTCGCTTGATGGAAGGATGCAAACCAGCAAGGAATCGGGCCATAGTTTGCTCTTCTTGTTCATAAACATTAGCCCTTATCATAGTCATTTCCATCTCTTTGTAGTAGTCCTCAATCGTCAAACTCCCTTACTTCAATTCTGCAATTTATCAAAGAGGTCACGTTTGTAATGTTTAGGAACAAACCTTGCTCTCATATGGTACTTCATCTCTTCCCATGTAGTGATGGGTGGCTCATTATTCCCCCATCCTGTAGTTTTGCATTTGTTCCCACCAAATCAAGGCATAATCATTGAATTCTAATGCCGCCATATGGATTTTCTTCTCTTCAGAATAGTTGTGCAAGCGGAACACCTTGTCCACCTTGAGCTCCCAAGTGAGGTATTCTTCGGGCTCATCTGTACCTGAAAATGAAGGCATTGTAAATTTGAGCTTACCAAATTTCTCCTTGTGTGGTCGTTCTTCGCCGTAACGATTACGGCGGTGGTAGCCGTCGTCATAGTGCGAAAGGTCATCGTTGTCAAAGTGAAGTGCTCCCCCACCACGGCCTCCATGTCCATGGCCCCTCCCCGGACCATGAAAGCCGCCCCCTACACCTCTCCCAGGCATGGGTGGACGGATGGCGTTTGCCACTACGCGATCTCGCCGTTGTTGTGCATCTTGGCTACCTCGAGCAACGCCTGCTTCCTCATCTCGTGGAGGGATGCCACCCCCACGATGAATATTGCCTTCCTCTTGTTGTGGTTGAAGTACGTGCACCACATCGTTCACAATGTTGGTACGTAGTACGCTCATTTGTTGGTTCATCTCAATCCGCATGTCTTGTGTGAAATTGTTGATCTCTGCCTTGAGTTGCTGATGCGGATACGCACACGCTTAGCACTTTTCAGGCGAATACATTATTTAATTGGAAAGAAGTATTGAGCCGCATTAAATATTGTCAAGTGAATTTGTTTGTAAAGGAGTTTCTTTTAATTGATGATGAACTTGGAATACTACATTATGCTATTATTTTACGTATTCTTAGGTATGATTCATGTGAAGACTTGGGAGAGCAAAAGGGAGGAGCACAAGGACTAAAACTACAAGTTTTGGATAAGATTTACAAGCCAAATTCGGACCTCCCACGTCCTCAATCCAATTCAAACTCGGATTCAACTCAGAATTCAATTCGGATTCGGTTCGGGACAGCCTGACAGGCAGTTACTAAAAAGGCCATAACTTTCACAAACGGAGTCCGATTCAGGTGTTCTTGTACTCGTTGGAAAGATAATTTCAAGGGCTACGCAATGGACCTGGCCTCGCATTCAAATTAATCACAGATAAAAAGTTATGACCAAAAAATGTTGATAGTTTAATTTTAGGTTTTTCCTTTTGTGTGAGTTTGTTTCCAAATACATGTAGGGATGAGTTGGAGTTGGTTTAGAACCTCTTGGCTAGCCATGAGGTGGATAGGGTACTATATATTGAGGGTTAGAACCTCATTGTATGGGAGACCACGTTTGAGAATAATGAATCTACTAAAGTTTGTTCGAGTTAGCATTGCTACCGAAGTTCCATAGGGAATTAGGAGTGATTTTCTTCAATCAAGATCGTTCAGCCTTTCCGTTGGGAATTGGGTGCACGATAGATCTTCGCTGGTGGTCGTGAAATCAACACGAGTGTGTTTTGGCGGATTAAAGAGTGTTCGTCCCTTGCATTGGCATTGGAGGATCATTATGATTCATCAAAACTCACGTGAGTATCCATCCTACGTCGAGAAGATCGGGCGACCCCGTATCAGTTGCTCCTCCAGGGCAGAAGTAGTGGTGGCGAACTCATTGCGCAAAGTTCCCCTCAAAACTTGGAATTGAAAACGAGTCACCGGAGAATTCAGACCATGCTCCTCTCCCATGTTGTCGTCTCCACCTGACATGGTTAGTAGTACAAAGAAAACACCAAAACCACAAATATATGGGTAATATGTGGAGTTCACTCTATCTCACTTTTCTTCTCCCAAGTAAAGTTCTTACCTTTTCGAAGTGGATTGAGGCCAAAAGAAACTTACACTTGGTGGTGGCTATAATAACAAGTGATGATCAAGCGGATTTAAAAGTGACTCACAATTACACAGCAAAAGATATCTTGTGGAGCTTGGTTAGGATGTATTTATCCTATACGATCTGATTTCTCGATGTTGTAAAATTAAGTAATAATCCAAGCTACAAAGTATTGCCTATGTGCTGATCCAATAGATATAAGTGAAGTGTATGAACGCACATGCAAAGATCAATGTGACTTAATGCAAACAAAGGAATGAGCTAATTGAAAGCAATCTGAAAGTAAGGAACACAAATAGCTCGTTTTGCACCAAGTACTAGGAGAGACGCTAGCCAATTGTAAGAATAAGAGTAGAAGGCACAAGATTGCTCAAGAATTTAAATCACTCAAACTGAAATTATGAACTAGAACCACTCACCCAATCAGCCTTCTCTCTCTTTTTCTCTCTCTCTCTGTTTTTTTTTGCTCTCCTCTTTTTTTTCCTACCGTGCCACTGACCCAAATATGTTCAAATCACTATTCTGAGTCTATTGAGGTATGTGGGTCACAAACTTTTTGTGGAAGGTAGGGGTATAAAGGTAATTAAAAGATACTCTCTCTCTCTCTAAACTTTGATATTTTTTTGGCTGGAGTTGGTGATGTACAAGCCCAATGTTCAGCTATAAGTATTCAGGAGCAGCCCTCAATGCAATATCAATGACTAGTCTCAAGTATTCAAAGCATATAAGTGAAGCTCGTATGCATGGTGTTCAAGGAAGCCAACGTGAACACTAACTCCTCTCTTGGATTTCGGATAGCACCTCCCTAGAGTTGGTTTCAGATGGCAACTTCCAAACGGATTTGGATGTGGACAGCTAGCCAAAACTGACTCGGATTCTAGGTTTGTACTCGATTGATCTGGGAGGAGTGGTAGATATGGACTCAACTTCAAGAGTAAATTGAATCTACTTTTTTTATGGGGACAAAAGATCAAGTTACGCAAAGGAACACAAAGATCAGCACGTAAACAAAATTTCTAATGGATCAAGACTTAATAAAACTCACGAAAATACCAGATGCGAAACTACGGTTTGGATTTTTTTGTGTGTTTCCGGTTTATGGACTATAGGACAGCAAGTAATAAACTGAAATTTAAAGGGATAAGATCCTACCGAGTAAACCGCGCTCTGATACCAAGATGATACGGGGTCACCCGATCTTCTCAACGTAGGATGGATACTCACGGGAGTCTTGATGAATCGTAATGATCCTCCAATGCCAATGCAAGGGACGGACACTCTTTAATCCACCAAAACACACTCGTGTTGATTTCGCGGACCACCAAGCGAAGATCTATCGTGCACCCAATTCCCAACGGAAAGGCTGAACAATCTTGATTGAAGAAAATCACTCCTAATTCCCTATGGAACTTCGGCAGCAATGGTAAACTCGAACAAACTTTAGTAGATTGATTATTCTCAAACGTGGTCTGTCTCAAACAAAGGGGATACAAGGGGGTTTTATAGTGTTTCCTTGAACTCACGCAAGAAAAGTCTTGGTCGAATCAATCTCTTATTCGGTCAAGGATTCCTAATCCAATTCCTAAAACTTAGCAATCAGTTTCCTTTAATTTCGGGCTAAGCCCCTATCCTATTACAAGAGCGAGATTGAGATGGACTCGATCACCCTTTGGGCACGTAGGCCACATCTTATGCACGCCATGAGATCTATAATCACGCGGCCTTCCATTGATTTGATGGCTGCTTAGTTGAGAAATTATTGGACACATATATCATAGCTCCTTGCCCGCATGGACTCTCCTTCTCATGACTCGTGGCAGGTTGGTCCTTCTCCACATGATCTTCTGTTGCTTCAAATCTGAGAAGACATAACATATTTGCATTAGGAAGTATGTTATTCTCATCTAACCTAATAGAAGAATGTCTAAGGAATAAAAGCACCTGTTGTTGAAATAGCTTAGCTCTTGCTCTTGTCATAGGACCTTCCGGAGCCTTATCAATAGCTTTGCCATGCACATTTGAAGTGGACGATGAATGTGTAGTAGAGATGTCCTCATCAGGATGCCAATGAAGTGCCCTGGGGGTTTTATAGGGGAAAGGGGGCGGCGGCTCGGCTTCGCCGGAAAACACGGGAGGTGAATCGGCTCAGGTGCAACACGGTGAGGAGGCGCTCGGGTGCGTGGAAGAAGGGGGGAAAAGGCTTCGGTGCACGGGAGAGGCGAAAGGAGGTGGGTGGCCGGCTCGGGGAGGGGAATTTATAGGCGGGGGAAGGAGAGGAGCGGTCGGCGGTTTTTGAAGCTCGCCGGAGTTAAAGCGGCCGGCGGTTTTGAGGGGATTAAAAGCGGGGAAATGGCCGGCGGTTTGTGGGGGTGATTAGGGCACTCAATTTCGCACTCAACCGGGAGTTAAGCCGGAAGAAACGGCCGGATTTTAAAACTCGGTTTTTGGCTTTAATGGTGGAAGGGAGAGAAGGCTAGAGGAAGAAGAAAGGGAGGACGAAGAAGGAGATGACGGGTGGGGCCCACCCGTCGGTGAGAGAGGGAAATGGAGGGGTACGGGGTGGCCGGATGAACGATGATTTAGATGAAGGGGTAAGTGGCTATGGATGGCTAGGATTAGATCAAGAAATGGATGGATTTAATCCGGACGCGACATGTGTCAGCCTGAGATTAATCCAGATTTAATTTTCGGATTAGTTTTTCAGAAAATACTAGAAACATTATAATTGCTTAGAAAATAATAAATAATATCTAAAGATTCCAGAAAATTCATAGAATATTCCTAGAGCTATTTTAGACTTGATAAAAATATTTTTAATTTCGGATTTGCTTTTAATAACTTTATAAAATACCTTTTGACTTTAAAAAAATTGATTTTTAATTCTAGAAAATTACAAAAATTTAAAACAAATTCAGGGAAGATTGGGAAAAATAAAATGAACTCTTTTTGGCTTTAATAAAATATTTAAGATACATTTTCTTGCAAATAAAATTCAGATAAATCCAAATAAAGTTCAAATACTTTCAAATAATTAATTTAAAATTAAATTTTTCAGAACTCGAATTTTTGGGATGTTACAAACCTACCCCCTTAAAATGAATCTCGTCCCCGAGATTCAGACGGACTGGGAAAAAGACTAGGAAACTTTGCTCTTAGATCTTCTTCTCGCTCCCAAGCTGCTTTTGATTCAGAATGATTACTCCACTGCACTTTACAGAATTTGATGCTCTTGTTTCATGTACGACGCTCTGTTTCATCAAAAATCTTGACTGGATACTCTAGATATGTTAAGTCCTCCTTCAAAGTCACTTCTTCTAAAGACATTCGCTCTTCTAGCACTCTGAGACACCTTCTTAACTGGGACACATGAAAGACGTCGTGCACATTCGACAACTGATGTGGAAGCCTCAACTGGTAAGCAACTTCTCACCTTTTGGCTAGAACATGAAATGGTCCAATGAATCTAGGAGCAAGCTTCCCACTAACGTTGAAACGACGCATCCCCTTGACAGGCGAAACTTTCAGATACACATGATCTCCAAGTACAAATTTTAACACCCTACGGCGATTGTCCGCATAACTTTTCTGTCTTGTTTGTGCTGTTTTTAATCTGTCCTGAATCAGGCGAACTTGCTCTTCTGCTTGCTTTAACACATCCGATCCAAACACTTGTCCTTCTCCGGTTTCTTTCCAATATAACGGTGTCCTACATTTTCTGCCATACAAAGCTTCAAATGGAGATATTTGCAAGCTGGATTGATAACTATTATTATAGGAAAATTCTGCATAGGGCAAACTTTGATCCCAATTAGTTTTCTTTGCCAAAGCACAGGCTCTCAACATGTCTTCCAATATTTGATTTACTCTTTTTGTTTGACCATCTGTCTGAGGATGATATGTTGTACTGAAATTTAGATTTGTGCCCAAAATTTCATGCAGCTTCTGCCAAAATCTTGAAGTGAATTGAGGTCCTCTATCTGACACAATCTTCTTTGGAACTTCATGCAAACACACGATTCTTGATATATATAACTCTGCGAGTCTATCTCCAGAATAAGTGATCTTTACAGGAATAAAATATGCGACCTTTGTTAGTCGGTCAACAATAACCCAAATTGAATCATACCCTGACCTTGTTCACGGCAATCCAGTTATAAAATCCATACCAATTTCTTCCCATTTCCACTCAGGTATCTGCAAAGGTTGCAAAAGTCCAGCAGGTCTCTGATGTTCAACCTTAACTCGTTGGCACACATCACACAAAGCTACATATTCAATAATCTCTCTTTTCATACTTGTCCATCAATACCTTTCTTTGAGATCTTGGTACATCTTTATGCTTTCAGGGTGAATTGAATACCCAGATTCATGAGCTTCCTTCAGAATTAACTCCTTTATTTCTTTCTTCTCGGGTACAAGAATTGTTTTCCTACACCAAAGGATACATTCTTCATCTTCTGAAAATCTTAGTGCCTTTCCTTGACATACTTATCATCTTTTTGAACTGCCTTGATCTGGTCCTCTAGAGTTGGTTGAACCTCCAAAGTAGCTAGAAATCCTTCCTCTACTACTTCTAAATTGAGTCGCTGAAATTCTTCATGAAGTGCAGACTGTCTATCTTTAATCATCAAACTATTGGAATAACTTTTTCTGCTCAAGGCATCAGCTACTACATTAACCTTCCCTGGATGATAATGGATTCCAACATCATAATCTTTTATTAACTCAAGCCATCTTTGTTGTCTCAGATTGAGGTCCAGTTGAGTAAATATATACTTCAAACTTTTGTGGTCTGTGTAAATCTCACAACGATTACTGATCAAATAATGCCTCCATAATTTTAGAGCATGCACAACAGCGGCTAGCTCCAAATCATAGGTTGGATAATTCTGCTCATGCGGGCGCAATTATCTTGAAGCATAGGCTACAACCCGTCCTTCTTGCATCAAAACACAGCCCAAACCTTGTCTAGATGCATCACAGAATACATCAAAATCCTTTTTAATATTTGGAAGCGTTAACACTGGTGCAGAAGTTAACCTCTTTTTTCAATTCTTGAAAATTGTCATCGCAAGATTTACTCCATTCAAACTTCTTTTCCTTCTTTAGCAACTGAGTGAGAGGTCTTGCAAGCTTGAAAAATCTTTCAATGAAACGATGATAATAACCTGCTAAACCCAGAAAACTCCTGATCTCTGGTACTGATTTGGGTTGTGCCCAATTGAGCACATCTTTTACTTTTTTGGGATCTACGGACACTCCTACAGAAATAACATGACCCAAGAAAGCTACTTTCTTCAACCAAAACTCACACTTGCTAAACTTGACATACAACCGATGTTCTCTGAGCTTTTCTAAGACTATCCTCAGATGTTCTGCATGTTCTTCCTTATTCTGGGAGTATATCAAAATGTCATCAATGAATACGACGACAAATTTATCCAGATATTCCATGAACACTTTGTTCATCAGATTCATAAAGTATGAGGGTGCATTAGTCAAGCCAAAAGACATTATTGTAAACTCATACAGTCCATAACGAGTAGAAAATGTTGTCTTTGGTATATCTTCTGGTCTTATCTTCACTTGGTGATAGCCTGATCAAAGATCAATCTTGGAGAAAACACATGATCCTTTTAACTGATCAAATAAATCATCTATCCTAGGAACTGTAGCATCATTCAAAGATCTGTAGTCCACGCACATACGAAGGCTGCCATTCTTCTTCTTCACTAGAAGTACTGGTGCTCCCCAAGGCAAAGAACTTGGTCTAACAAAACCTTTCTCTTGCAGCTCCTGAATTTGCTTCTTAACTTCAGCCATGTCATTTGTGTACATACGATAGGGTCTCTTGGAAATCAGAGTTGTACCAGGTACTAGATTAATAACAAATTCAATTTCTCTATCCGGCGGTATTCCCAGCAAATCTTCAGGAAACACATCTGGATATTCGCTTACTATGGGCAACTTTTCCAGAGTTATTCCCTTCAAGCTGTTCAACCCACATCTATTTTTAGAAGATGTGTTTGACTTATACTTTACTTGAATTCCTTCAGCTGAGAAATACGAAAGACAATAACAAATCGGAGTGGTACATCTTTACTCGGCCGCAAGCTCTGGGTTAACTTCAATTGCCTTTATCTTATCGATTAATTTAGAATTCCACCAAAACGGCTTAACTTCCACAAGTGTTCATCCGAGAAAGACATAATTATCTCAACTTTTCAAAAATGCTTGATTCCAATATCATATACCACAAATGCACCTTATTGATTTCACATTAATTTCAACAAATAATCTCATAAACTTTTATTCTTTGCTCTAATTTGAATGGACAGTAAACCATAGAATTTTTCTAACAAGAATCCAATAACATTGTAATTTGTGATATCCACCAATTGCTTTATGATCATTATCTAATCCAACAGATCCACAACTCCGATCAAATAATATAAAATTAATCCAACTTTTAGTAATCATTAATCAATTTTAAAATTAATCCAACCTTTTAGTAATCATCAATCAATTTTAAAATTAATCCAACCTTTTAGTAATCATCAATCAACTTTAAAATTAATCCAACCTTTTAGTAATCATCAATCAATTTTAAAATTAACCCAACCTTTTTGTAATCATCAATCAATTTTAAAATTAATCCAACTTTTTAGTAATCATCAATCAATTTTAAAATTAATCCAACCTTTTAGTAATTCATTAATCCACCAACATCAATCTCTTGATAATCCTCAGTATGGTTCCACCAAATTTAAATGAATTCAAGTACCTCAATTAATTCTTTTCTGAAAATCTCTCTCCCATAATTAATTTAAATCCTCCAGATTATCCATTTGAACAACCTTAAATGATCTAGTTAATCACATTCGTTCAAATTCAATTATCTAGCAATGATCTATTAAATCCACCAAATTCAAATTGACATATAAAAGTCCACTTTGCAATGATAAAATTATCCACCAAACTCTGACAATCAATTAACTCCACAAAATTCATTCACTCAAAATTGATATCATGAATTGTTTATGATAATTCAACTTCTTAATCTTTTAATCTCTAGTTTTACTGGATCAATCTCTTAATACTAATTCTCCAACGATCACAATTAATCCCTTGAACAAAAATCTTATTTTACATCCAATTGCTCCTTTCAATCCTAGATAATAAATCTAAGGCAAAGTTTAAACTTTTCCCATAATCTAATTAGCTCCTCCAAGTTCAACTTTGTATTTATTTCTAGTCAATCCACAAAGATAACACTCTTTAGATTTATTTATAATCAATTGGTATCCACAAATTTACCTTTTGATCTCAATCCTCTTGAATATTATCCAATCTTGCCAATTCTACACCAAATATATCACATTAACAATAATTCTCCAAATTACCTAACTTGACATCCACTGATTATGACAGCTTTCCCGACAAGAGTACTTTCCATAAATTTGTTGTCTTTCATATACTCTTGGTCTCCAAAAATTCTCCAAACTTGGATAGCAGTGAAAGAATTTGAGCTTGCACTCTGCGGTAACTGGGGCTAGCAAAAGATAAGAGGGAAGTAGCACAGATAAGAGGTCAGAGGAACGACTAAACAACATCCCAAACAAACACACAAGAGAGAAACAAACAACAACTTGGAAGAAACTTAGCCTGAAATCAAAATAGTTTTTGAGGATAACTGTACTACAAGTATACAAACACTTGGAACAATCTATCTAGCACACAAACAAGTAATATATAAGCGTTCTAAAATCGTGGGACTTTATTTGGGTACTACAACTAAAGAACTAGTCCTCGCTCCTTCGTGATGACGCGCTTCTCCGAGTGCTTCTCAGACGCAAACCCATTGAGCAATCTATAGAAATTACAAAGGAAAGTGGAATACAATTACCATTCCAAAAGGTTAATAAGCAGATAGAGAAAGAAGAATACCATGACGAAGATAAGGATAGAAAGATAAGACAAGACAAGGGTAGCACATTATTAAAATTTTATTTTATAAAATAAATTTTGAAGCTCTTCTACTAATGACTATTCTAACTAGGTCACGTCCTACAGTCAAATTGGCTCCGATACCATTTTTATCGGGACCCCAGATTTTTGAATCCGGATCCTTTGTGTATTACAGCACTAGTCCCAGATCAAAGCTAGTGCACACAGTCAAACAGTGATGATTACATAACCAACAACGCTTTATTACAATAGTAAAGAGTACAGACCAAAAGGCCTCTTTATTACAAATGAGGTTTCAAGACCTCACACACACACAAAACATAGCGGAAGCAAAAGATAAATCCAGCGGAGATCCATCAATTCGCTGTGATGAAGATACAAGAGGTGCAGTCCTGGGAGGCTTCATCACATGGTGAGTTAGGAGTTGTGGGAGTACATAACTGAGATTGAAAGAGTTACGGATAGAGTCTGTAACTTGGAAGATTGAGAGTTTAAATAAAACCCGTGTTCGAAAGGGTTTCAAGTCACTTGGTTTTCGAAAGAGATAAAGTTTTGAGTCCGTGTTTAAGGTGAACATGGTTTTGATGTTAGCCGATAAAAGCAGGGAGAGGCTAAGGACTAACGAGGAGGTTTTCGAAGTGCTATCGGGGAGAAGGTTTTTGTGACGGTTCTTAGAGAATTTTGAGAAGGTTTGGATTTAGTTTTTTCGCTAGGGCTTTTAGGGGTGCTTTTAAGGGCACTTTATAAATCCACAGAAATCCAGCAACAAAGATCATCTTGAATCAATCTGATTCATGATTTGTTGGAGATTGCTGGTGATTGCGATTGGGTTGAAGCATACAACCACATACAAACAGGTCACAATGAAAGTGATCCAAGCGGTCGATCAAAGCGGTCGATCGGGCGAGCGGTTGAGCATAGCAGTCGATCAAGGAGTTGTACACTGAGCATTTGGTCAGGTGTTCGATCACCGAGTGGTCGAAATCTTCACTAACTGCCGGAAGACTCCAAAAATTGGCGACAATCATTCATCCCCCTCTGATTGCAGTATTCGATCCTACAACTTCCTCTCGCTTCCTCGGGTGACAGGTGAGCCCCTCAAATTTTTATTTAGCTAGTCTCGAACCCTCGACTTTCTAATGCTCTAGATTTTTTTTTGTTGGCCACAACCCTTCCAACGTTTTGCTCTGGGTGTGGAGAGGCCAAGAACTTCTTAGCTCTGGATTTGGGAGCACATTGCACACGCCCTTAGGATAATCGACTCTTGTTTGGCCTCCTTGGTCATCCGGTCACTTGGGCCTCACGGTTGGTCCTCGGGGATCCTCATGGGCCTTCACTCAAGTCTTTGACAGGTTGGGCCAAGGTTCGACACTTCGTTGCACCATTGGTGAATTAGTGTATCCTTAAAGATACATATAGTTTTTTTTTTCTCTTGATAGCCCTGCTCGTTTCAGCGATAGTTTCTAGCTTTTCATTCATTATTCCTTAATTTCGTCTTTTTCTGGCTTTTGGCTTTTTTAGGCTTTTTTATCTTTTTCTTTTTTTCCCGTATTACTTCGCATTATCCATGATAGTCTAACCTGTTTTTTATTTTTAAATTTTTTTTAAATTTAATTACGCCAAATAAGCTACCATCAGCTACAATGAAAAATAAACCAGCTATAGTGAAAAAGTCATAAGCCATCGCCAAACTGAGCGCCCTGGATCGGAGGAATTTCAAATGTTTTCATTTGTATGGAAACTTTCCATATCTTGCAGTTTCAAATGGAGGATTCTTCACTTTCTATTCCAAAGGATTGGCCTCCAAACCTGTGATTTTGGAGGAATCTCAAGAAGAGCTCAAACCTGTTGGAGAACTTTCCTACAAGAAGCAAGTCATTGGCCAACTGGGCCCACTAGTAAGGATTTCTACTTCTATGTTTTTCTTTCCTGTGTTCCAGACAATTTTTTTTTCTGTTTTTTTGTTCCTCTGTTTTGCCACAGTATTCGTATGTTTTCCTATTCTATGTTCCAAAAGGACCCAAATTTACACACCACAGGTCCACAGCTGAGTATATGGTCGACCCAGCTAAAATAAAACATTCATTTTGAATGAACGTGGCAGAAAGAGTAATGCAATCAGCATTATATACAGCAAAGCTGAGGGATCCTTTCGCTCACAGCCTCTCTACCCCTGTAAAGAAGTTTTACATTGCAGCTTGACTTGGCAGAATATGAACAGAAATGCTTAACTCGGCATTACTACCTCGCTCAGAGCCTCATATCGCGTTGTATTTTTTTTTTTTTTTGGACACAACGTACAAAGCAGTGAGTAAAAGCACGCACGCACACGGACACGCCAACCTTCCCCTGTGGGCTGTGACCGTCGCCCGCCCGACGACAAGCCCCAATGAATTCAAACGCAATCACATGAAAACCACAGCTGAAACAAACGGACAAGGGAAAATGTGTGAACCAGCCTGGTGTCCCGTCCCCAATCACCAGCCCGTGCCGAGCTGAACCCGGAAACAAAAGGAACGCCACCACCTGTTAGCCATGGAATGTCGGCGGCTCAGCCGTCCCCTCCGCTGCTGCCGGCGTCGGCTGCCGTGCTGCTCCGGCACTGGTCGGCGGGCCTGGACTCCAGCGGCCCGCCGATAGTGGGGCACCCGTCGGCGGTGGAGGGGGACGGCAGCTCCATGCAGTTGTAGGAGAGGCACAGCGCCGCGGAGTCCGGCAGCGGCAGCGGCGGCACCGGGAAGCCCGTGAGGAAGTTATGCTGCGCGTAGAAGGTCGTCATGCGTCCCGTGAACACGCTGTGGGCCACCGCCTCCGGCACCTGGCCGGACATCCTGTTGTTGTTTACGTACAGGCTTCCCGCCGCCGCTAGCGCCTCCGGGAGCTCGCCCGAGATGCCGTTGTGGCTAATGTCCACCACCGACCACGGGGGCGTCGCGGTAGGCTCGGACACGGTCGCCGGTAAGGTGAGTGGCCCCGTGAAATTGTTGCGGGACAGGAGCAGCGACGACGCGCTCGGGAGCGCGAATACCTCCGGCGGGATCGAACCCGAGAAGTTGTTCATCGACAGGTCGAGGAAGGCCAAGTCAGCCGGAGCCGAACCGTTGCCGAAGGCTCCGTCGAGGCTCCCTAGCATTGAATTTGCAGCGACGGAGAAGTACCGGATTGTTGGCGGAAGCGGCGGGAGCATGCCAGCAATGGCGTTCCGGCTCAGGTCGACGTGGAACAGCTCCGAGCTAGAACATTGGGCGGGAAACTGCCCGGAGAGGCCGCCATTGTTCGCCAGGATGAGCACCTTGAGGCTCGGCGAAGACGGCAGCAGCAAGCCGCAGGGGATCGCGCCCTCGAGGCGGTTATTGCCGAGGTCGAGCGTGTGCAGATCCGGCAGACCGGCGAGGGACTCGGGCACCGGCCCAGTCAGCTGGTTGCCGGACAGCGACAGGAGGCGGAGGCGCCGGAGGCCCGACCCAATGTCTGGCGGGATGGCCCCAGCGACGCGGCCCGGGTAGAGGACGAGGTCCGTGAGCGCGGTGAGGCTGGCAAGCGAGGCCGGGAGAGTGCCAGCCAGGCCGGGTGAGTCGGCGAGGCCGGTGCCGAGCGTGAGCACGGACACGCGGAGAGCTCCTGGGTCGTCCTCGTCGGGTGCGCACACGACGCCCGCGTAGGCGCACGGGCTGGGCGCGTCGTCCCACGAGTCGAAGAACCGCGAGCCCGGAAGGTCGCGCAGGCCTGCCCGGAGGTCCCGGAGCGCCGCCGCGTCGCGCTCGTGCAGCGTGGCCGCCGCCCAGGCGGCCCTCGAGCCGAGCAGGAAGAGCAGCTGAACAAGTAGCAGGAAGAGGAGAGGGGGCAGCGCCATGTGCGTCGCCTCGGCCTCGGGGAAGCGGACAAGCGAGTTCTGAGGCTGGTGTTGGGAAATGGACTAGGCAGTGAAGCGAGCTAGTGAGGAGTGAGTGTTGTCGTGGTGAGCAGAGGACGGGCGAGGGCGAGCGAGTGGATCTGACTAGAGCTGGGGTTTGATTTAAGAATGAATAGATGGGTGCGGTTCGGTGCATAGCAATAGCAATGTAGGTAGCATAGGTCTGCTGCTTGTTTACGCGCGCGGTCGGTTGGTGCACCGTGGTCTGATTCGATAAAAGCCCAAGCCTGCCTGCTGCTGTGACCGGCTGGCTGATAGGCTCTGCGCACGGTGTCGGGCGGACGGAAAGGCCGTGGTGTCCCCGTCGTGTATACCGCCGTACGCAGGTATGCGGGATGGATTACAGTAGATTTTTTTTTAGAATAATCTATTTTTATTTAAAATTATAGAAATATACATATGAAAATTATTTTTACAAAAATAAACTCTAGTTGCCCAACAGGGGTGACTAGAGCTAATCGCACAACCGAAAGACGAAACGTGGAGAATATGACAACGGTTAGGCGAATTATTGCTATCTCCCGAGCATTGGACGACTGAATTTCAATCGCTATATGGTTGGGCGAAGGACGTTGTAGTCGCCTAACGCTAGGGCGACAGGGGGGTTTTAAGGCAGCACGCTCGGCCGCCGCCCACTTCCTGTGTTTTTTCCCCTCATTTCGCGCACAGAGAAAAAAAGGAGAGAAGAAGAGAACAGAAGAGGAAAAAAAGAGGGAGAAGAGGAGAGGGAGAGGAGGGGAGGAGAGGGAGAAGAGGGAGAAGAGGAGAGGGAGAGGAGACAGGATAGGAGGTGGAGGAGAGGAGGTGAGGGAGCAAGGAGTGGAAGCTATTCCATCTATTGAGATTCTCAGATCCAGGTATTTTTTGATTATATTGTATTTGCAGTATTATTTTTATGAAATGTTAGTGTTAGTAAAAATTGTAGATGTAGAAAATTTAGTACATTTTTAGTATAGAAATGTTAGTATAGAAAAGTTTTAGTATACATTTTGTAGTATGGAACATCTTGTAGTATATAAGTTTTAGCACAATTTTTAGTATAGTATTGTGCGATGTTATTTGACATGTAGCAAAATTGAAACATATATGCAGCCCGACATCATCAATGGTAGTAGCCACTATATTGAGAGTGTATTACGGTACTGGAACCATTCGTGAATGTCCGAATGGTATGGATTTGAACGGTTTTCCGCAAGTCACTCTCGTACTTCCGGATGTCGAGAATGCTCGAATCGTAGATGTGCTGCATTGGTTGACCCAGAGTTTTTCGTTGGTTGCGTCGTCGTGTAAGGGCTTTGGAGCCGGTCTCCCACGGACATCAGATGGGAGTTGAAGACATTGGTGCACACTGCTTCGTGAAAGGGCTTTGTGCAAGGGTGCCAGCGCCGTAGATACGAGTGTGTTCTGCTTGTACAACCGTGCTCACTAGAAGCAGGTGCGCAAGCTCATGCGTCCGCCCTTGCTCCGGGAGGTGCTAGCAGCTCGGGCGGGTTGTATGTTGGCGAAGATGATCAAGTTGCTTATGATGAAGCCGATGCGGTACATGGAGGAGAGGTACAATGGTCAAGCCATACAGAGGGAACTGGACAAGCCGATGAAGGAGAACATATTGAGTACATCGTGCAGCAGATGGACTGTGATGAACAGAGGGTATGGGTTGAAGAGGAAGCTGTACAGGACGACGAGGAGGACAGTTCAGATGAGGATGAAGTTCATACCCGTAGGAATGGAACCGGTTTAACGCTGAGGGTGTTTCCGCACATGATGAGCATGAATCAGCGTGGGAGTATCATGAGACAGAGGTTGATTGCATTCTATGTTTGCTGACAAGGAAGCACTACAGGATGCCATCAAGCTGTGGGCCCTTTCAATGCAGCGGACATTTCGTGTTGTGAAATCAAGCCAGGAGCAATACATTGTGAAGTGCGAGTAGGCTGGTTGTCCTTGGAGGGTGTACACACGTAAACCCAAGTATGAGGCTCACTAGATTGTGTCAAAGGTGGAGCCACACTCTTGCATTCTCAACAGTGTTTTGGCAAGACATCATAACCTAACGCCCACCTTTATAACCAATTTGATGTATAGAGAAATAGTTGAGAAGAAAGACATGGAGGTCAGTCACGCACATCGTGGTAGCTATCGAGAATAAATTCAAGTACAAGATTAGCTACGCGAAGGCGTGGCATGCCAAGCAGAAGGCGTTGGAAAAACGTTTTGGGTCTTTCGAGGCGGTGTACGATAATCTTCCTCATATGCTTAAGGTGCTGTAGGAAAAAAACACAGGAACGTATATCGTTGTGCAAGACAAACCGTCCACAAGTCCACCAGGATATATGGTGTTGCAGAGAGTCTTGTTAGCATTTGGTGCTTGCATTGAGGCATTTAGGCACATACTGCTAGTGATCTTAGTTGAATGTACCTTCATGATAGGAAAATACATGGGGCAGATCCTGACTGATGCGGATCCACCTAGCAAGCTAGCTGAACCCCGTTGCTTTGGCCCTGATCTTTCACGATACGCCTTGTTGGATGCCCTCTCCAAGATAAGCCTTCTCCCACGCACACCACAAAGACGTGAGCGAAGGGTAGAGAAACAGAAGTTTCGTGAGTAGAATCCAACACCACAATTAGATTCAACACACTAAGAGCAATTTCTCGATGGAAATCTCAAGAACACGCCAACAATGGCCACCAAACCATGGTGATTTTCTAGTTTCTATTTCTCAAATCATAGCCTGAGTTCCAATTGGGCTAAGGCCCTGGCCTTATATTGGTGCATAATGCACGACCTTGATTACAACTCATGCACTATTTGGCCTAAGGCCGAAACAAACTCCAATACGAACTAAAAAGGAAATACCTAAACTGCTACCTCTGGTTTCTCTCTCCATTTGCGACTTTACCATGAGGATTCTGTGGCTGGCACCTTATCCATTGTGTGGAGCTTCAAAATAGCTTTCCAACGAGTCCAAGAACGCCCAAATCGGACTCCGTTTGTGAAAGTTATGGACGTTTTAGTATCGGTCTTGCCAGCTGTCCCAATCCGAGTCCGAATCGATTTCAAATCTTTATATGTTTTGTTTTCTTGTTCAAGGGGCTTCCAAATCCGTTTGGAACCTGAAAAAGAGTCCTTCTCCATCTTTAGAAAGTCATGGTGTGGTCGAATTTTACTTTTATTTGCATTGCAATACTCGAATTCTTTATGTTTGGCAAGTCTCGAGCGTCTCTCCGGACAGCTCGTGCAGCATCCAATGAAATTGCCATAACTTTGTGTAGAAAGCTCCAATCAAGTGCTGTTTGATTCGTTGGAAAATAGACTTCATTTTCTTTCCAAATATGTCTCTTGTGCACATTAGAAACCTCAGAATTGGCATTCAAAACTTCTTGAACATTATGCACAGAACTGCAAGCACTAACCAAAGTTGTAGTGCTACTTGGTACCACATCATCCTCCCCTCCTTGAAGCAAAGCCGTCCTCGGCTTTGGGGTAATCTTGGGAGCTTGCTTCTTCTTGGCTGTAATTTCTTCATCAACATGAATAGCACTCTCCAATTTTGGTTTCAACACATGCTTCTTTCCCCTATGTACAAAAGTGTATGTGTTGGACCGGCCCTCATGCATAGCATTGTGATCATATTGCCATGGTCTTCCCAACAATAACCCACATGCATCCATTGGAACTACGTCGCAATCCACCTTGTGAACATAATCACCAACAACAAATGGAACACGTACCTTGTGAGTTATCTTTAGTCTTCCGGAGTTGTGTAGCCACTCCACATGATGTGGTTGAGGATGCCTCCACGTGGACAGCCCTAAAGCATACACCAAATCTTTGCTAATCACATTGGTATAACTTCCACCATCTATGATCAACTTGCATGCTTTATCTTTGATCTTGCACTCCACTTGGAAAACACTACACCGCTGTCCTTTGGTTTCAGTTTCTTTGCTTTGCACCTTTCGGACCAAAAGATTAACACCATTCAATTCTGGATCACAATAGACAACATCCTCCTTGGAATCGTCGGATTTTTTGCTTTCAGAATCACTACTAGAACTTGTTGAAGCATAGCCATCTTTGGTGAGAAGTACTCTTCATTGATTTGGGCAATCACGCATCATATGACCCCTTCCCTTGCACTTGAAACACTCAATTTCTCTAGCACAAGCATTAGAAGGCAAACTAGAATCAGTTTTAGTTGCTTCTTTACCTCTGTTGCTTGCCTCCTTTGAAAATGCATTTGAACGACTTGATGCCGCCACTGTGGAGTGTGAACCCACATCATCGCCTTGCTGTAATGAACGCCTCCATGACTTTATTTGAGTATTAGCATGTCCACCCTTGGCTTGTTTGCGCTTCAATTGTTGTTCAGCACGTTCAGCTTGATGCACCAAATCTTGAATGTTGTAGTAATGGACCATCTCCACGCTATCTTGCACATCCTCATTCAATCCATTAAAGAAACGTGCCATAGTAGCCTCATCATGCCCCTCTGTCCCCGTACGGATCATCAACATCAACATCTCTTTATAATATTCATCAACACTAGAATTACCTTGACATAATTGTTGTAGCCGGTTGTACAAGGTCCTCGTGTAGTGTGCTGGGACAAAACGTCGCCTCAAAATATTCTTCAGTTGTGTCCAAGTATCGGGACGAGCTCCTACGCGACACTATTGGTTCCACCAAACAAGAGCATATCCAGTAAACTCAATTGTCGCCAAACGGATCTTCTTATCCTCAGTATAGTGACGGGTGTCAAAAATTTATTCGACACGCATCTCCCAATCCAAGTAGTCCTCCGGTTCAGCTTTACCATTAAATGATGGGATAGAAATTTTTATCCGCCCAATTCCATCATCCACGGCAACACCGAGCAAACCCAACACCATCATGCATACCTCCACCATGGCAGCACCTCTGCCACGCATGTCCCTACCACGGTCAGCACCACGGTAGTCCCGAGCATGGCGCGATTGTGGAGCAAAGCCCGCCGCACCATCAAAGACCTCCTCATGTTCGTTGTCTTCATATGGTCCACGTCGTTCGAGATATTGAGGTCTCCGTTCAGCATGCTGAAATTGTGGTGGCTGGTTGCGTAGCGCCTCTGTCAAAGCATCAATTCGTGCCCCCAAATCATCAACCTTGCCTTCAAGCTTCCGGTGACAACTTAAGAAGTAGTCACGTGTCGCTTCAAATCCAATTCGTACCTCGGGCGGCAAAGACGCCGCATATTGGGGCACCTCCCCAATTAGCTCGGCATCATTATGTCGCGCCTCGCCATCCTTAGTCTTCATAGAACCCGCCATTAAAAAATATTCAACAACCTCGTACCGTGACTAACAACGCTCTGATACCAAGATGATGCGGATCCACCTAGCAAGCTAGCTGAACCCCGTTGCTTTGGCCCTGATCTTTCACGATACGCCTTGTTGGATGCCCTCTCCAAGATAAGCCTTCTCCCACGCACACCACAGCACGTGAACGAATGGTAGAGAAATCGAAGTTTCAGCGAGTAGAATCCAACACCACAATTAGATTCAACACACTAAGAGCAATTTCTCGATGGAAATCTCAAGAACATGCCAACTATGGCCACCAAACTATGGTGATTTTCTGGTTTCTATTTCTCAAATCATAGCCTGAGTTCCAATTGGGATAAGGCCCTGGCCTTATATTGGTGCATAAACATGCACGACCTTGATTACAACTCATGCATTATTTGGCCTAAGGCTGAAACAAACTCCAATACAAACTAAAAAGGAAATACCTAAACTGCTACCTCTGGTTTCTCTCTCAATTTGCGACTATACCGTGAGGATTCCATAAATGGCACCTTATCCATTCTGTGGGGCTTCAAAATAGCTTTCCAACGAGTCCAAGAACGCCCAAATCGGACTCCGTTTGTGAAAGTTATGGACGTTTTAGTATCGGTCTTGCCAGCTGTCCCAATCCGAGTCCGAATCGGTTTCAAATCTTTACATGTTTTATTTTCTTGTTCAAGGGGCTTCCAAATCCGTTTGGAACCTGAAAAAGAGTCCTTCTCCACCTTTATAAAGTTATGGTGTGGTTGGATTTTACTTTTATTTGCATTGCAATACTCGAACTCTTTATGTTTGGCAAGTCTCGCGCGTCTCTCCGGACAGCTCGTGCAGCATCCAATAAAATTGCCATAACTTTGTGTAGGAAGCTCCAAATCAAGTGTCGTTTGATTTGTTGGAAAATAGACTTCATTATATTTCCAAATATGTCTCTTGTGCACATTAGAAAACTCAGAATTGGTATTCAAAGCTTCTTGAACGTTGTGCACAGAACTGCAAACACTAACCAAAGTTGTAGTGCTACTTGGTGCCACATCACTGACGGTCATAGGCGTTGACGGCAACAACCAAATATTGTCGTTGGCCATTGTATTGTGGAAAGTTAGAATTATGAGAGCTGACTGTGGTTTCTCAGACATATCAGGGTTGGAGTTGTCGGTACTAATCCTGGTGTGTGTGTAATCCATGATCGCCACGCCGGTATTGTAAAGGCTATAAGAAAACTACAGAAAAACCCCGAGGAGCCCTTTCCTTGGTTGGACATGAGGAACGGGTGGTGCATTCGTCACTTAGGGGCTAACTTTTTCAAGCAATTCCCGAAACAACCTTTGATGAAGCTATTCAAGAGACTGGCTAGGCAGAACCAGCAGAGGAAATTTGATGCTTTGTGGGCGTTGTTGGATGATCACACCAGGAAGAACGTCGAAGAGAGGAGCAAAGGGTTGGCCATTCCTGGGGCGACACAACCGCAATGCTTGTCGAGGTGTACAATTGGGTTCTCAGGGGCCTCTGTTCTCAGCCCCTTGTCGCCATCGTGGAAGGTGTTCTTCACTGCACAATCGGCTACTTCAGGGAGAGGCAAGCGAGTGCCGCACTTCATGCGGCCAATCCCCGAGCCCTGTATTCGTCGAAAATTACGACGTACATGTAGAGATGGCAACGGGCACAAACCCGCTGGGTTTTGCTATCCCAAACCCGTGCTCATGAAAGTTGGACGTGCCCGCTAAAAAACCCATACCCGTGACGGGTGCATATTTTTGCCTAGACCCATGCCCACTGGGGAAATGGGTACCCACGGGTCGCCCGTGCCCGACAACAGCTGTGCAGATTGCAGACAGTGCAATGCTTAGTAAGTCAACAATAAGCTCAATTTATATGCTACTATGCATGAAACAAGCAACGACAAATCCACAATGCACATCACTAGTTCACTCTATCAATTCTCAGTTCATAGTTCACTGGTATAGCATATCATTACAAGTTCACAGTTCACAACTCAGTTAAAACCAAAAGGAGAGACATCAACTGCTCCTTGTACTTGACTAATGGGCTATGGGCCGGACTGGTTTGCACGGGATCTTTGGGAACACAGGTTTATAACTCATATGGATCGGGTTTATATTACCCATGGGTTTACGGGTTTGGGTACTATAGGAACGAACCCGAACCCGGCAGACCCGATGGGTTGGCCTTTTTGCCCATTAAAAAACCCATGGGTTAGGAAATTGACTCAGACCCATGCCCTAATAGAGTAAAAACCCACCGAGTATCGGGTTTCGGGTACCCATTGCCATCTCTACGTACATGGAGACGAAGGCGTAGAAGGGTCAATTGCACACAGTTCAGGTCATGGGCAACAGAGAGCATCATTTTGATGTGATACTCCATAATAGAGCCAGATTTGGGATGGCTCGTTCTCTTGTTACCCACGAGGTGTGCCTGGGAGATCATGCAAACAAACCTAACTGCACGTGCAACAAGCTAGAGCTGTTACACAAGCCATGCTCTCATGTCCTCGCTGCATGCGGGATCGTGGGCATGGATCCTTCGAACTTCATGTCCGAGTACTTCTTTAAAGAGAGGGTACTGCAGGCTTGGTGTGGAGAGCTTCGGGGGTTCAGGGTGGTCAGAAACTTCGCCACCTTGGACATTGCAGCGAGGACCTGGGTTCCAGATGTTAACATGCTGAAGGGTGGGAATCGTCGGCGACAGAGCCGGTGTATTAGAAATGATATGGACAAAACGCAATGCGGGCCATGCGGTCAGGAGGGGCACACAGCTAGATGATGCAATGCATGTCCTGATCAATAGTTGTTGGAGACTACAGCTAAATTTCACGCACCATTTGTAAAACTGCTATGTTACATCCCCTTTTCTGTAATGTAGTGTGTTGATATCTTAGTATTGCTCTGTTTACTTACTTACTAGTTGTATTTGTTGTTCGTTAAAATGCGATATTTTTATGGCTCGTGATAACAACCGCATGAAGATAACAACCAATCCATGACATGCTTAATAACATTGCACATGATGCTATATGTTATGCATGTAATAAAAAAAATACGCGGCATGTTACTCCCAACTGTATTATGAAGTTTATTTCTATTCACATAAGCTTATTATCTCGTCTTTTCGCATTCAATGGTTCACATAACAAGTCATTTAACAATATTGACATACCGGTTCTCTACGTACATGAATTCTCACTAAAATCAAAATATCACTTACCATTGTATGTACCGACCGATCTACGATTAATCATTCCTAAAAGAAATTTCCCAAAATTATTTACGCACCTACAACATACAATGAACATAAACTTTTATTATAACTCCACCAGATTTTTTCCCAGTTTAAAACTACAAAATTGACAAAACTTAAAAAATTCATGGGGGACTGAGTGCAATCGCCAAATGGGGAGCCGACTGCACTTCAAGTCGCTTAATGGGGAGGTGACTGGTTTCAGTCACCCGAGCGTAGGGCGATAGAGATTCTATCGGCCTCTAGTTGGGCGATTAGCTCCAGTCGCCTCCCCATTGGGCGACTGGTGCTTATTTTTGTAAAAAAAATTTCCGCGGGTATATTTCTGTAATTTCGAATAAAAAATAGATTATTCGTACAAAAAATTCAAAGTAGAGGTTGGAGATGAGCCGTGTTTTTTTTAAGTCAGTCTGAGGCCCGGTCAGCTCAAGTATGACACGGGTACGTCATGTGGTGGGCTATATCGGTATGGCATGAACGGTGGGCCAGGCTGGGCCTGAAAAGCTAACCAGTCAGCCGGCCTCTTACGGGGAGCACGGCGGGCACTGGAGGCACAGGGGGCATGGGCGGCCCCTCCGGTGGCCGTTTCGGCCTCGACCTTACCTCCTGTCGCCATCCCATGGGTACTTCTCACAGTCATCCCTACATCCACAAGCCATCACAGACACAGAGCAGAGAGAGAGAGGAAGTAGAGGGGAAGGAGTGGAGTATACCGGAGCCCGGACGAGTGGATGACGGCCGCAGGAAGAGGAGCAGGGCAGCTGGAAGCTTGTCCCGCTCCACATCCCCGCACCGGCCACGAGCGCGTTGATAGAGGGGGTGGGGTCGTGGCGATGCCTCCACTGGCGTCAACGCGGGCACCTTTGCCTGCTCCGCAGCTCCAGCAACCCACCTGCCTCATCTCCCACGGCCCGCATGGCCGTCAGCCTCGGCCTCTCGCGTGGCCGCACGGCCTCGCCGGCGCCGATCGTGGAGAAGATGGTCAATGGGGAGATCGAGGAGGAGGGGTCACTGGGGTTGAGGAGGCGGGCGGGGAGGAGGGATGGAGGTGGCGGGAGGGAGGAGCCATGGTAGTAGAGGGGCCTAGGGCGGCCTGCGCCGAGGACGAGGGGAGGAAGGGAGGTGGCGGGAGGAGAGGGAGGTGGGGGGTGGGGTCGGGGTCGGGGAGGAGGAAAGGATTGGGACGGCGGTTGCTAAGGGATGGCCGGTAGGGGTGAGGGTCGGGTGAGGAGGAGGCAACCAAGGGAGGTGAGGGGTTGGGGAGGTGGCCAGGGGTGCGGGTTGGGGAGGTAGCCGGGGTGCGGGTTGGGGAGGAGGAGGCAGTAGGGAGGTGGGGTCGGGAGGAGGGGGGGTCTGGGAGAAGGAGGCGGCAAGGCGGTCGGGGAGGAGGAGGCGAGGAGGAGGGACAGTGAGGAGAGGAGGCAAAGGCAGGCGTGAGGCTATCGGTGGGATTGTGGGAAGAAAAAGAAGGGAGGGGGAGAGAAGAGTAGGTTACCATTAGGTGAAAAAGAAGAAGAGAAAGGAAAAAGAGGAGAAAAGAAAGAAAGAAGACAAGAAAGGAGGGAAAAAAGAAAAAAATGAAAATGAAAAAAAGAAAAGGTAGATGGATTATAAAATAATAATAATAATACTTAACAAATTTGTTGGATTGGCTTATTTTTGTAGTTAGTAATCAACAATGCTTATAAGAGTTGCTACGAATTTTCTCTTGTAATTATGCTTTTCTCTCGTCATTGGTTGTATTAATGGGTAAGAATTGGATAATATTTCTTTTATGTCTTATCTGGTTCAATGGTTCTCAAGCTTAGTTAATGCTTTTTGTATTTATTTCCTTCCTCATGAGTCTCTCTCAAGATTTTATTATTCACAATTGCATTCTGAAAATTGCTAATTCATGATTCCATGCAAGAAAGAGAACCATAGAGTTGTAAAATAAGATGCCGACATTTGCAAGAAGGTTAGGATATACTACATTTTCAAACATTACGAGCTCTAGTTTTTGGAAGTGAATATATGATTGTCTCTTGGAAGTGGATGTATGGTGTATGCCGTCTTGTCACATTCATCTTGTCTCTAACATCTGGCCATGTTATATTGGCATCATCGCGTCACGCCTCAGACTCTCGGCGACTAGAGTATGACGTGAGTCCTGTGTTATTGTTAATTGCATTATTCTTCCACTCTATTGGTTTGAGATTTAACAGATATAATAGCAGTTCTAAACTTCAGGACCTTCCTAACATCAAAGAAAGGCACACTTGCTATTTCACACTCTCTCTGGTAGACTTAGTATCTATACAAATATACAACATACAATATGGTCATATTCCATATATGCCTATATTTGGCAAGCACGTATGTACGCCATAAGACTAGTGTATTGTACGTATATTGTTACTTTTTCTCCGAAATATTTATGTGCCCATGTTTTTACGTAACTAATTCAATTTTAACTAGTTTTTAACGAGGCGGTATAAGATAAATAAAGATTGCGACCACCATCATCATTGTCACCGTCACTTTCATCGTGTATAATTATTTCAGATTGAATTTAGGCTGGTACGGCATAAATATCGGTACCATAGGATTTAGACCGTACTTAGACTTGATCGAAGATAAAACAGACCGGCGCGATATGACGGGGTAACCAAACTGAGCCGATACGGTATGACAGGATCTGAAACACTATTGGCCCGGCCAGCCAAATGCCCACCTCTAGATCAGAGGCCGGGCCATGTACCTGTGGGATTGGTCATGATGGTTTGACATGTGGGTAAAGCAGTTATGGCTCATTTTTATGGCGGATTTGATAAGTATGCCCTTTTGTACAGTACTTCGGTCAGTTTTCAGTTCTGTAGGCTGTAATCGATTAGTGCAGCTGGAAATGCGCATTGATCGACCGTACGCTGTGGAATTTGCATCCGTGTTTCTACAGTGGTGCATCCATACGATTTTGACATTAGTGCTCCGTCAGAATGTAGATCGACCGAACGCAATGTCTTGTTGAATCTCCTATTAAATTGCAGTAATGTGTAATAATATTTGTCCCGTCGCAGAGCAGAAAATAAAACATAATTTTTCTAAGGCGTTGTACACATGCCATAAATTTGCTATAGGCAAATGAATTTTCAAATGGGGTTCGAACAACTGAACTTGAAGAAGTTTTATGGAAGTGAATCATTCGAAAGAAATTTCAATCAAAATTTAATGCTATTTTGGTTGTCACGGACACGCCCAAAGTAGAGCATTTTCCATCCCAAACGCCTCTAGTAAAATAACGGTACCTTCTGATTGCAAGGATTTCGTAGAACACAGTCTAGTTTTGGTAGGAATCAGAAAAAAAATTGCATTAACGCAAAAAAAATTATAGAAATTTCACAAAAAGTTGTTCGGTTCCCATGTTTCAAAATGGTCCTAAACGTGAAATCGTGGGTTGCGCTTAGATGTACAAGCGAAACAATATGACAGATATTGCTCATCTATCATATTCCGTATTTTTTCTCAAAATCGGACGCAGACAATACTGATACCCATTTTTCATTCCATATTCGTTTTATAAACCTTCAGACGGTCAGTCAAATAGAAATTATCCGTTTCTTTACACCGGGCATTGGATAGTAGGGTGCAATCAGAGTGAACATAGAGAAATTAATTAATCGCCGAAATGTCAAAAGAAGAGCACTTAGTATTCTCTGCCTATTTAGATGTGACAATGCTCCTATATGTTAACTTGTTACTAAGTGAAGTCACAACAGACTTCTTTATATCACTTGACATGTGGATATATACGGACGAATATCATTCATCTCGTATCCTATTTCATTTTTTCCTCGGAGTCGGACACGGATAGTGCCAGAAACTCATTTACCTCTACCGTATTCACTTCGTGAGCTTTCGGTCGGTTGGTCGGTTGGACGATAATTATCCGCTCCATGTACACTCCTAGTTGCGCTTTGCTGTTTTATAGGCCTACTCTCGTTTTTGGAATTTTTCAAAGTCTAGACCAACATGCATGGCACCTTAATTAATATTTTGACTAATTGTTTAACATGGTTTGTTTAGTAAGTTTTTTTCTTGAGACTGTTTGTTTAGTAACTAGAAATGAGTAAATTTGCTTTACAAAAATTAGAGTGTGTTAGATTAGCTTTGGGATAATCAGAATGAGCAAATAAGCTTAAGAAAATTATAATGTAGCATGCAATCAAACAGCCCCTAAATTACAGCACATGCCTTTAATTATGTTCTAGAATGTCCGCTAGCACTTCATTCTACTCTTGCGTGATTGTAATTGTAAGTACTGAGGATATTCGTGTAATCATACTTGTTGCAACCGGAAGGCTTCGCTGTTCGCTAATTTTGAAAGCGTGCAGTGTTTTAAAGAAATCACGCCAACGAATTTATTAATAAATCAAAGGTTATATGTATATAGGTCTTTTCTTTCTATATCTGAACAACCGGTTTATAGAAATAATACCTGGAAGATAAGAAAAGAAGAGACCTAAAAAAATATACATGATTCGTGCCACGTAACAACCACGAGAGGTCGACCATGGCATGTTGACCACAGCAGGTCGACCACAGTCGGTCGACCCTACGACCGGTTCACTGTAGCTACGACGGGTTTATTGTACACCTGTCGTGGTCGATGGTCGTATGCAGATATCTAACACTGCCCCGCAGTCAAAGCGGCAAAAAAACGAACATTCATACTAGATCGAAACTTGGTGAAGACGGACGTAGGCAGACCTTTGGTGAAGATATCCACGTACTACGATGAGACATGAAGAACACGCACGTCACCGAGTGCAACGTGCTTTTAAACGAAATGCAGGTCAATCTCTACATGTTTGGTACGCTGATGTTGAACTCGATTGATGGAGAGGTAGACCACACAGACATTGTCACAGTAGACTAGGGTGGCGTGACGAAGGGGACCGTGTAGCTCCACGAGCAACTAGCGCAACCAGCTGGCTTCAGCGACATCATTTGCCACGGCATGGTACTAGGCCTCCACACTTGACCGGAAGATGGTGTGCTGCTGCTTTGATGACCAAAGAGATGAGGTTGTCACCGAGGAAGATGCCGTAGTCCGAGGTGGATTTGCGTGTGTCAAGACAGCCTACTCAATCAGCATCGGAGTATACAACTAGTTTGGTAGGTGAAGTGCAGTGAATGAATAGACCATGCTCAAGAATCCCCCAAAGGTACCGACCGTATGATGCGCTTTACCAAAGCAAGATGTGGCTCACATGAATCATGCATGTAAAGACACACTTGCTGCACAGCGTAGGTAACATCAGGGCGAGTGAAACTCAAGTACTACAAAGCGTCGGTAAGACTGCGGTAGTGAGTCGGATCATCAACTAGAGTGCTTTCGCTAGAGAGCTTGGAGTGCATGTCAATAGGCATTGCAAGGCTTGTAGGCGGACATCCCTGCGCATGCTAGGATGTCTAAAATATACTGGCGCTAGAAAGAAAGAGAGTACATTCCTGGCGGTAGACTGACATCCCCCAAAAAATGGTGCAGTTGACCGAAATCTTTCATGGGAAATTCTTGCTAGAGAGTTGAGACCATCTGGCAAAGAAGACCATAAGAGGAGGCAGTCAAGACTATGTCATCCACATAGAGCAGTAAGTACACCATGTCAGCACCCCAGTGAAACACAAAAGGTGATGTGTCCAACTTGGCCTTCACATGTCATTCATTAGCTTTCACAAGGTTTTTATTGATTGTAGCTGTGTTTACCAGGTGCTTGTCGGGCAGCAGATCCCCACCTAGCGCCTACCCCACCTAGGCACCATCACACAACAGCAATAAGGGGAGGGGGAAGCAAAACTACACAAGAAGCATCAAGCAGCAATGGTGAGGGGTGGGGAAGCAGCCAAGCAGCAGTGGCGAGGGTTGGCGAGGGGGGGACTAGCCAAGCTAGTAGTACCTTGAGGGCTTGAGGTGTTGCAGCAGAGGAGATTGATATCTATTGTGGGAGAGGCGGGATCGACCGGCTGTAAGGTTGATTCGGCAGTGGTCAGCTGGAAGGATGGATCGATTGGTGGTGGGGTCGATGGGTACTAGATCGATCAACGATGGGGTTGATGGGTACAGGATCGATCATTAGCAGGGTCGATTGTTGCATAAATGACCGGTGGAGGGGAGACAGAAATGATCGCTTATGTAATACCCCAAAAGCGATTCGAGAGTTAATCGATTCATTGGAGGGAGGGACCTTATAGAAAAGAATTAAACAATGATTTTTAGAGCGGGATTTCTGAAAAATCCTTGCAACTTGGGCCTGGGCCTTGGCCCAAGTGGAGGCCGGCCAAGGGGGCGCCTCCCCAAACCTCGCCGCCACCCCTATTCCCCTCCTCCCCTTGCACCACCCCTCTCCCCTGGCCTCCACCTCTCCCCATTCGTCCCTTGGTGCTAGGAGAAAGCAAGGCGGAAGGAAGAAGAAGGGAGGGAAGGAGAAGAAAGGAAGGAGGAGGAAGAAGGGGAAGAAGACGGGTGACCCCAAGGGGATCCCCTAGGTAACTCTTTTTTATCCCAAATCCCTCTAATCTTGTTGTAATTAGGGTTCTTCGCCTAAGAATTGGTGGGGATTAGCAATTAGATTCTCCGATTAGAAATTCCTGCTGTCCATCAGTAGATCAATCTGCGCAGCGCGACTGTTTGTGCAGTTTACACCTACGAAACTATTTTCCTACGGGTTTGCCCAAAAATAAAATTGTAGAGGACGACGAGACCTACATACTGTATTTTTCTACGAATATTTGGGAGTAGCAGGGTCGGGAACCTCGCTGTCTGTCAGGGGTGTAGACTAGGGCAGATTGTTGTTCGGGTGTGATTTAGGAGTAGTAGATGATTTTTAAGTTTTTGGTCACAATAGAGAAAAATGTAGGTAATTTAGTAATCTAACTACTACATAAAAATCATAATTTTTAGAGCCTTACACTGTGGTTAGGATGCGTTAGAATCTGGCTGCCCAGATTGCTAGAACAGATAATGTCCTCTGTTTTGCGTGTTAAGTTACACCTTGATAGTAATGAAATAAAAATAAGTGATCTACATGAAAAGTAAAGGTATTTAAGTGAGGAATCCATAAATATATCTATCATTGTAAATGGTTTAATAATCTTAAAGATACAAAAAAATTAACAGCGCTGATGCAGCGGGCAGAGTGTAGAACCGTTAAGCGGAGAGGGAGTTGCGGGTTTTGGGCGTAGAGGCATTTACTTCTCAGTTGTGAATATTGTATTATGGTTTTGTGCTGAGTTGTGCCTTGTGAATAGGTGGCTTCTCTCCTGATCGTGCTTGATCCCTTCGCTCCTTCGGTAAAGGCAAGTATAATGATGGTTTACATTGATATTGTGGAATGTCAATGTTTGATTTATATTGTGAGCAATTGTGTTCATGGTTGTGATGAAGGCGTAACCAGTAATGTTCATGGTTGTTTGTGAGTTATGGAATTCATGAGTATTCCTTGTGCAAAGTTGTTATGGATGCATGTTTTTATTAAAAATGAGACCTTCATACAAATGCATCATGTTGGTTTATTGAAGACTTGGTCATGTGATGACCAAGCATTTGCTGAGGTCCCCGTCATGTTGGTGACGGTCTAAAAGTCCCCATACTTGCGGAGTATGGGCAATTGGTCCCTGTATCAGATGGTACAGGCATAGGTGTGCATCGACGGATGCACACTTTGCATTACCGGTAAAATGCAAAAGAGAAAGAGATAAAGATATTGTTAATCATATTGCATAGCATGTGTTTTGAAGTGACAGTTGGATGTTCTTATGGAATGGTACACATGAATGCATATCATGTGTTGATAAGTAACTGTTGGATGTTCTTATGGAATGATGTACATGTATGACGTTGTTACCATTTATTATATTTGCTGAGTCGTTGGACTCACCCTTATTGTTTGTTGTATTTTAGGTACCCTTATGAGATCGGCATGCATGGAAAAAAGAAAGGATTAGTCTTGTTGCACTTTGCACGATCAACCCATAATGGAAAGAAAGGAAGAAATTAAATAGTAGAAGAATTGAATTACTTTAAGTATCTTTAAGATCATTGCTTGCTGAAAATTAAACTGTAATAAATTACTAGAGCATTTATGGTGTTCCTGCTATTTATCTAGATGCTAGTTCTATGAATGTCCTAGTAACCTATAGTCAATTTTGTTTAGTCTTGGTCGAAATACCTGTTGATATCTATTCTTATTGATTCTGCTTGTTGAACCCTCTGGCATAGATAACTATACAGGGAAGATTCTGCCAAAATTTTGTAAGGCGTTTTTAGTTTATCCTTGTTACGTTACTAGTTTGGTAGCATTCCAGGTCATTGTTCGGCTGGGGTGTTACAGCTTGGTTACCGCTTGTGCCTGGCTTGGGAAGTGGAGACTGGAGTATTATTAGGGTTTGTTTTGAGTCACTTATCTTCGATCTATTCTAACTCATTACAAGAGACTTGGTGTGGCATGACCCAATGGATTGCACGATGCTAATCTGGTCTTCTTCAACACCCAACACATAGGACACTACCACCTCACACCTCCATGACTATGAAGTCACATCTCTGTCTCCATCCTCCCTTGTCTCCCTCCCTCCCTCTCCCCTCCCTTGTGCTGCCATGGACCGCCCGTACCTTGCTAGTTGTCGCCTAGAGCTGTCGCGCCTTGCCTCGTCTTGGTCTACCTTGGACTGTCATTAACTGCCTAGGCGACTCCAGCACCTAGTCGATCGATTAACACCAAATCACAGCGGTGAGGCTGTGCCGTGCCTAGGCGCCCCATAGATGACCACCTAGGGGAACACTAGATCATAGTTAGCAATCGAACAGTCAAATTTTGGCTTAAATATTTTCGAATTAAGTGCAATTTGGACTTGTATTGATACAATAATGCAAGTTTATGGACTTGAAGATGCAATTATCAAGTTCAGGAACCTAAGAGACATGTTGGTGCAAGTTTAAGGACCTATGATGCACTTTACTCGAAAAAAATGTGTCAAATTTATATAATACATGCCATAGTCATTCCCTTTATTTGTATATTATTATAGAGAAAAATATATGTGCCATTTGGCATTGCATAGAGCGGATGACATTGTGCATGAAAATAATGGTGGGTTAGGGTGACTCATACGTAGGATTTGGAAAGGTGTGTTATAAAGAGTCATAGATAAATCCTACTAGGATTAGGACTCTTACTCCTATTTAGATTAGCATCCTTGCTTTGAACTGGAGAAGGGTTATAAGGGACTATATAAACCATAGGGGTGGCCATAGAGAAGCCACAAACAGCCAAGCAATCAAACCTACTCATCCAAAACAGAGGGCGCATGAGAGGATTAGAGGTTAAGATATTCTTTAACACTAGATTATTGTATAGGGTAAGGATCTGAGGGTCCTAAAAGATTCGACAGGGTTGTGAGTAAGTGACAATAACTTATACTCTTTTGAGGTTGTGCTTAAAAAATTTATGGTCGGTTTCACTAAATCTTTTCTCTCTCATCGTGGTTGCTTCAACGTCATTATTTTAGTTACCTTTAGGAGATTCATCTTCTTTATTCTTGATACCATGCACGGTCATGCCATATCTCACAAACTCTTATTCGATCGGAGAGCTGCTGCACATAAGAAGGGGTATCGGAGTGTAGAAAGTGGTATTAGAGCCTAGGCTGGATTAATCTAATTTGTGAGAAGGTCGGTAAAGAATTAGGTGGTACAAAATCAAGATCGATGTCAACGATGTGAAATCAAGTAGAGAAATTTGATGGTTGAGAAAATTTCAGCATGTGCTAATGCGCGGTGAAGGATGTCCTTATCCAGCAGGGGCTAATCGATACTCTTGAAGGAGACAAACTAGAAAATACATTTATGAAGACTAAAAGGTGATGGACTGCAATGCTGTTAGTACAATCTGTCTATGTCTTCAAAGAGGTAAAATACTAAGTGATCAAGGAGAATCCATCGAAGAAATTATGGAAGGACATAAAAGAATTGTATATAGCAAATTCACTGATAAACCGATGGGTTCTAAAGAGACAACTGTATGGTTGCGTATGGAGGAAGGTACATGATTTGTTGACCATCTCAATATTTTCAACAAGCTTATTACATAGCTGAATAGTGTGGATGAGAAAATTGAAAAGAACGATAAGGTTGTCATACTGGCATCATCTCTATCGTCATCATGGGAGCAATTAGTGATAAATATTCATATCGAAAAACCACTCTCAATTACAATGAGATAGTTGCATATTTATTGGAGGTAGAGTTCTTGAAAAAGCCATCGAAATTTTCATCCTCAGGTGATCAAGCATTAGCTGCAATAGGTGTTACAGGTAGAAGCAAAGATCATAGGAAGAAGAAAATCAAGACCAAGGGCATATGTGTATGCTATCTATGTAACGAAGAAGGATACACAATAAAAAATAGTCCGAGTTTGAAACAAATGAAGGGTGCATGCTCAGTGACAATAGCAAATGATAATTTAGATGTACTTGTCATCAGTCAACTAGATACTTCTCATGAATGAATATTAGATTCAAATTGTTGCTTCCATATATGTTTGAAGAGGAAGATGTTTAATGAAAGATCTCTACGTCTAGTGCATGGAACTATTCGCTTAGCGGATTACGAGTATGCAATTACTAAGATGGGAACGGTTATATTAGAGATGTATGATGGGAGTTTAAGGTTGCGAGGTATTACTTTGAGGTGGAATAATGAGAGTTATTTGCAAAGTGCCAGTAATCATGAAAAGTATCTAAAGTAATGGAGAATACCAATTAAAGGGTAACTTAAATGTGGAGCAATCAATGGAAGGTCTGGTAAAAATTCTGATCAGGACAAGAAAACTGTGTCATCAGCAATAGGTACTCATATCTCATCTGTAGTTATGTGCAGAACTATAAAGACAGTTGCAAAATCTAGTATACACAAAGGTGAATGTGTGAACTATTGAAAGAAGAAAGACATGATGGGACCAACCGCACGGTGTCGGCGATCAAGTGGAGCTCGGATGTGGTACAAACCTATGACATGGAAGGCTATAGAAATAGGAGGTGTGGTTAACCAAACTACACAATAAAGATGCTCTCAAGTGGAGGATCCGAGCATGAGCCTCTGTGGTGGAGGCACTCTCAAAGGTTAGAGGAAAAATGAAAAACAATGCAGAGCTGACCTAGAGCGACTTTTGGAGGAGCACAGTGGCTTCAACAGATAAGAGTCATGGTGAAGATTGTTGAGTTAGCATGACTCATATCTTTTAGGATTAGAAAATATGTGCTATAAAGAGTTCTAGATAAATCTTACTACGATTAGAACACCTATTTCTATTTGGATTTGGATTCCTACTCTAAATTAAAGAAAGGTTAGGAAGGACTATATAAACCATAGGGTGACTATGGAGAAGCCACAAGCAATCAAATCTACTCTTCCAAAGCAGAGGGCGCACGAAAGGATTAGATGCTATGATATTCTTTAGCACTAGATTTTTTGTATAGGGCAAGAATCCGATAGTTTTCAAAGATTCGAGAAGGTTATGAGTGAGCGACAATTCTTTGGGCATGTTCTTTTGTGACTTTTGGCTTTTCTACAGTAACTAGCTTTTAAACAGAGTGTCTTTTTAAGATGGTGACTACTAGTTAATTGTAGTACATACTGTACCGACTTTATTTATATCGGCAAAAGCCGTACGTGAATTCCAGTTACTCTGTAATCTCTCACTGTCACACGAATAGCCAAAAGTCACAAACCGTAGCCAAAAGCCATAAGCCGTAGCCACAAAAGAACATGCCCTTTATACTCTTTTGAGGGTGTGCTTAAAGAATTTATAGTCGGCTTCGCTAAATCTTTTCTATCTTATCGTAGTTGCTTCAACGTTGTTATTTTGATTTTCTTTACGAGATTCTTCTTCTTTGTCCTTGTACTGTACACACTCGTATCGTGTCTCATAAATTCTGGTTCGATCGAGAGACTGTTGTACATAAAAAGTGGTATCAGAATATATAACAAATAATACAAGAGGAAATTAATTTAATTCCATTCCTCGCGTTACCTGTAACTGAACTTATAGGCTCAACCTCACAGGCGTTGAAATACGAAAGGTTAACATTTAAGTCGTCAAACGATGGGACATATTCAGGGCATACCACCCGGATCGACGTAACCTTTCGTGCAATTTTTGGCCCGTACCAAGACAGTCCAAAAAGAAAATATTAACAGAACTGCGAAAAATATTCGCAAATGTATGCCTAATTCAGTGGTCACAGGAGAAAGGGATTAGTTTCTAGCGAATGGTAGAAAGGTTTTACAAATTTGTGGTTGTTACTCACATGGCACATTTGTTTCTTTGTGTTTTTAACACCAATTGAATTTCAACTTCAACTTTTTAGGCTCTCTTTACGACACAAGAATTTTTCTTGATTTTTGTGAGAATTGTATCATTTCTAGCGAAGTATATGAAAAATTCTTGTGTTCTAAACAAGTACCTAAATGCTAGTACCACAATACACCAGTTTTTATGTTGATTCATTGCCCAAATCTGGGTTGTATGCTTAATTACACATACATAGCCCTTGGCAATCTATAAATTGTACTGTATTTTTTTTTAAAAAAAGTTATGGTATTGTGGCCATGTTAGCGACAATCAAACACAAAAGCAGAAGAACATACAGATGTGGTCCTCAAAGTCTCTCTTCTTTATTGAGATCTCCCTGTGTGTAAATAAAAGCCCTTTTGCCCTCCGTTATATAGCAAGAGGAGGGTCCCCTCGTAAATACAATAAGCAATATGCCTAAACTTTTAAGCGAACGCAAAAACATGTTTTATGGAAGACGAAGCACCTGTGAATTAGCAATGATAAGAGAAAATTTTAGCCTCAAGCAGCTCCTCTGATACTTGCTTATCATGCAGCGTAATTTACTAATCACACAAAGCAGCCGTAAGGCAAGGACTAAGGACGAGGTGCTCTAAAAGCACCGACCACTTACTACGGCGATCAAGTAGGATCTGTTGTCAAGAATGTGCTGCCATCTCGTAACGTTCTATAGGATAATAGGACCACCAGATCAGCGGTCCTCTTTAATGGTGTTTGTCCTCGACTCCTTTGCTTGAGGGTTTCTACAAAGTTTAACATATAGCACTAGATTATTAATAAATTTACGATGTCAAGCAAAGATAATTTGTTGAATTTTAAAAATTTTATATGGCCATATTATTATTTAAATATTTTTCATTTTCAAAATGTTTAGTTTTTATTTTAATTTATATTTACTATGGAAGTATACATATATTTCAGTCATTAATACGATTTTAGTGAATAAAACTTTATGATGTTTTTCTTTCAGGGAATGTGTGTAAATTACTGTATTTGTCAGAAAAGTAGGAGATAATGAAAACATTGTTTCTAAAATTTCCTTACTTTTCTATAGTTTTTCATTTTTATTTCCAAATATTATGTTGTATTTGATATTTCATAGTTTTAATTTTTTATATGGGAAACCTTCTGTTTTCTATCATTAACTATATATTTTACTGACTTTCACAAATCTTTGGTTTCTTCATTCTGTTGTATTTTCTTTATTTTTCTAACTCTACGATCTTCTCTAATTTCTTTCAGTTCGTAAAGAGTTCATATCGTTTTCAGAAGTTTTCAAATGGCTGATGTGTGGCTTCCCGTTTTAGCATGAGCGGCATGACACCTTAATTATGGTTCACTGTTAACATTAGAAAATGAATTAAAATATAAAGTTGGAGAATGGTTATCCCACATGTACACATGCAATCACCACCATCAAATGTGACTCGAGATTAATGCCAACATTCAAAATTCAAACCAACCATCCCATTTTCTAATCATTGTAGTATCCTTGTACAAATCTTAAACCACTTTGGGGGCTAGGACTCAGGGAAAACTTTTCCATTAAAAAAATTCGCCCCTCACTGATAAATCCCAAATTCAGAAATTTTGGAAACTCTCAGAAAATTCATTCAAAATTTTAAATTTTTAAATCTGATTTTTTGAGTAGAAATGGAAAAAAAATAGACCCAGTGCTCACCAATAACTATCCTTACCACTAGGCTAGCTAAGTACTTCTTATTTTGTATTGGTTAAGGAATTTAGTTAAACTCCAAATTTTGAACTGAAATTTCAATTTTTCGGACCCCTCAGAAAACCGAATTGTTTTCCCTGCTAGGACTAACATGTACATACATATATATGTGGTCTGGGTAATCTTACTGAAACTATTTGAAATTACAACCGCCGAAACCTTGAACTTTGTAGACTGTTTCTAACAACGGAAATAGGGCCTTTTATAAAAAAAATTGAAATTACAAATGGTTGATGGTCAAACTAGATCTAATTGGATATTGGCTATCTACTTAAATATGAGATTTAGTGTACGTAGAATCAAAAAATATTCAGTCAATTAATGGAACTTTCCTTTAAGCAGAGCATGCAGATGCAGTGATGGATATGTAACCTTTCGGCGTACCAAGCACTCTTTGAAGGAGCAAAGGAGCTTCATCTGGGACAGAGACTACCGAATGCATGGCCTTTCTCTAACCAAAGGTCGTTAACTGCCTCATGGCTGAAGGTCGGAGGTATGATTGTGTCACTGTCACCTGATAAAAGGCTAATGGATTACCCCGAATGATTGGTTTTTGTTCATTTGAGTATTACTGTAGTGGACTACTGCCACAATATGTCAACTATGCAAAACGACCTAACTGCCCAAATCATAACAGAACCATCCCTACTGCTGCTATGTTGTTATGATACGGGGTCGCCCAATCTTCTCGACGTAGGATGGATACTCACGGGAGTCTTGATGAATCGTAATGATCCTCCAATGCCAATGCAAGGGACGAACACTCTTTAATTCGCCAAAACACACTCGTGTTGATTTCGCCGACCACCAAGCGAAGATCTATCGTGCACCCAATTCCCAACGGAAAGGCTGAACGATCTTGATTGAAGAAAATCACTCCTAATTCCCTATGGAACTTCGGTAGCAATGCTAACTCGAACAAACTTTAGTAGATTCATTATTCTCAAACGTGGTCTGCCTTACAATGGGGGTCTAACTCTCAATATATAGTTCCCTCTCCACCTCATGACTGGTTAAGAGGTCCTAAACCGACTCCAACTCATCCCTACATGTATTTGGAAACAAACTCACACAAAAGGAAAAACCTAAATTTAAGTTATCACAATGTTTCAGTCATAACTTTTAATCCGTGATGAATTTGAAGGTACGGCCAGATCCATTGCGTAGCCCTTGAAGTTATCTTTCCAACGAGTACAAGAACTCCTGAATCGGACTCCGTTTGTGAAAGTTATGGCCTTTTTAGTAACTGTCTGTCAGGCTGTCCCGAACCGAATCCGAATTGAATTCTGAGTTGAATCCGAGTTTGAATTGGATTGAGCACGTGGAAGATCCGAATTTGGCTTGAAAATCTTATCAAAAACTTGTAGTTTAAGTCCTTGTGCTTCTCCCTTTTGCTCTCTCAAGTCTTCACATGAATCATACCTAAGAATACATAAAACAATAGCATGAGGTAGTATTCCAAGTTCATCATCAATTAAAAGAAACTCCTTAAAAAATAAATTTACCTGACAATATTTAATGCGGCTCAATACTTATTTCCAATAAATTAATGTATTTGATTGAAAAGTGCTAAGCTTGTGCGTATCTGCTTGTTCCATTGCGGTAGAACATCCAGCCGCACGAGCTGTTCCGATATGCAGTTAAAAATGACTTGCAGACATGCATGTGCCCTCGAGTGTACGCATGCTCTAGTCGGATCATCTAGGTCGCTTGCTGCCAACAAACACGCATGCTCTAGTCAAGCAAGCTGCAGCTCTTACTGATTTTAACCCAAGATGTCCAGGAGCATGCGTACATAGCTTCGTGCGACAGGTATATATGCTGTGTAGAACTGTCAGGGCACGCTGTAACCTGTAAGTAGCTCGTCTGCTGACCAATCGATCTGCTTGTCAGTACTACTATATTAATTCCACCTTAAGGATGTTTATTGACAAATAGTACTCAGCTATAGTCTAAGCTAATTTTTTTTTCAAAACTCAAAATATTGATCTCTTGTTAACTAACAGTCAGCATCTGCAAACAGGCGCAGCTCTTACATATTGATGATGGGGGAACTCAAAGTGACGGTACACGAGGGCAGAGGCCACCCCTCAATTCCAGATGGTTTCCTTTTACGAGCACAGTTCCTGAGTCCACAAATCCTAAAACTGTAGCGTGCACCATATCAGGAATTGCTGTGGGGGTTAAGATGGATGTCCTCAAATATTCGTGTTCTATAAAACATGCAAATCTTGTGTGTGTGTGTGTGTGTGGGGGGTCGGGGCGGTGTGGCAGTGGAGGGTGGGGCGAGAGCGAGGTGGTGGCGCGTGATGGGGGATGAGGATGATTAAAGTGAGTAGGTACATGAAGGACGAGATCAGGACAGCCATTGGATCAGCCCACCCCAAATCAAATGGTTGCAATAATCCGGTCTGTCGACACGAGTAGAAGTACCATCTTCTGTAGCTTAGCCCAAAAATGAACTGCAAGGTACAGTCAAAATACTATTGAGTATTCAACGGAGTTGTTTGAGTGTGCTCATGCTAATTAATATTTACGGAGTGTCTATACAATAATCAACACATTTTCTCCTTCAGATCATTCAAATTTTGAGCCATTGGATCTAGATCAACTTATTTCGGAATAGCGTTTTGTCATCATTCAAGATTGTCTTTCCGTGCCCATAAATTTTGACATGTTTTTCAACAAGCAAAATGACAAATAGAATTTTGGCAAGCTAATTTCCTCGCTCTATTTCTATGTTTTGGCATCTCTGCGATAGATTTTAGAGAAAGAGAATGACTACACAAATACAAAGTGTGTAGTTCTTTAAATTTCGCATGACTAATATATGACTAGCTACGAAAACGAGTTGCAGACTCTGTATGCTCCGAACTAAGTTAAAACAATTCAAGCTATGTATCGGGCAAGAAGGGGCAATAAGCCGTAATATGATACCATTGAACCACAGACTTAGCTGAAATCGCTAGTCACATTTGACAGAATCAATATTTTTATGTACATCACTAATTACATGATTAGTAATTATTCTTTCTTTAAAATGAATACAAGATTGCTAATTGAGAGGACATGAGAATACATTGTAGGGCATTATACTCGAGTTCTTTTTTGCACCTAGGATCTGAAGTTCTGAAACTGCTATATATACAGAGTGTACAAAGCTAATGGTTATAAAGATAAGATCTACCGTACAAAGTTTTCTACTTGACTGATGTCGACAAACTCATGTACTCCACTTGTCAACAAAAACCTGTAATTAAAATGAAATAAAATTACTGAATGTGTCAAAACAAAGTGAACATTAGGACCAGTAGCTGATGTAGATTGTGCACCTGTCAATAAGATCCCTTGCCATGGATTTGCAACCACCAGGAATAGAAGACTGCATGTTTACTGCTATATTAGGGTTGTGAACACTTTGACGAATGTGAACCCAGCCCAGTTGTCTTTGAAACTCGTCATAAAATTTTGCCCTGCTTTCACAAAATAATGAGCATTTGTTTATGTTGGGTGAAGTATGCACGCAATATCTTTCTATAGTATAAGAAAACAATATTGGGTCAAGTACATACTCCTTCTGTTCTTTTTACTTAGTCCTAGAATCCATATAGGCAAACTTTTCATCAAAATATTTAAAACAATATAGATTTATTATATAAAAATTATATTATTATATTTGTCTTTTAAAATACTTTCATAATATCTTAATTTTATTAGTATATCTTAATGTAAAATTATAAAAAACAACAATCAAAATCGTATCTTTGGATGCAAAAACAATAAGAACGGATGAAGTATCCTTAGAACAAATGAGTACATGCGCCAACTACCAGCCATACTGTCGGTGGAGGGAACGCGGACCACTACTGTGGAGGCATACTAATTTTTAGAGAGAGGTGGAGGCATACTATTTTTTAGAGAGAGGGGGTCATATTGTTTGGAACAATATGAGAGTGACACATGCCAACGTGTGAATTTCATTATTTATATATTGAAACCTACTAACAATTTGGCTTTTTTTAGGCCATTGCTTACGCTCGGACGTCCTCAGACGATGCACTGTAACATTTGTTATCCATATATTTATCATTTATCAATCATTTATACAACAAAAAATTGGTTATTTTTATTGCAATATTTTTTGTTACATGCATGCAGCAATCGGCAACAACAGTGTGACATTGAGATTTTTATCAAATATTTTTATTGTATAAATAGCTAAGAAATGTTGCATATATTGCCAAGAAATATTGCATCGGAGCGTACGATGGGAGTACTCCATCGCTATTTATTTTTTGTTGCATATATAACAAAGAAATGTTGCATATATAGGTAAGAAATGTTGCATCGGAGCATACGATGAGAATACTTTCATTGTTCTTTGTTTTTTGTTACATACATGGCAAGAAATGTTGCAACCGTCCGATTTTTATCTATTCCTCCGTACGTATGAACAGTAGCATTTCCCCTTTTCTTTAACACAAACGTATTTAGTACTCAATATTTTTACTTCAAAACTGGACTAATAACGTGAAACACCACTTTGTGAAAAAAGATTAACATAGGCTGCATTTCACTTTTCATCAAGATTAAGAAATGGTGAATTCAATATGAGAAAGAAAAAATTACTTGTCTACGTACGCCAAATAAAAGCTGCCATAAATCATTCAACTCTATGAATGCGAAAGTATGTGCACCCTTTATTTTCGTAGACCTTATATTTTGAAACAAGATGGAATGCAAATGGAGCCTTATATTAAAAATGAAAGAAATATTTGTTAAGTGGTGGAGTAATATAATAGATGAGGTTATTTTGTGGGAAAGGGGAAAAGTCTATAAACACCCACATAAGCCATTTGCTTTCTCAATTTGCCCTCATATCTCTTTTTTTTATTTACATTGCCCTCCCACAAGTTAAGTTACCGTGCAAATACCCCTCAACGGCATATTAGTACTTTTTTTTTGTTATTTTCATTATCTTTGGCACATGTTTACTAATAATTAATAGAATCAAAAAAAATTGAGAAGGAGGCTTTAGGTCAAAAAAGAAAGTATATAGGAAACAAAGTCGAAAGATACGATGTGCAAACACCAGCATACCTGTACATGTACGCATCAACATCAATTGGACGATCGTTTGTGTCCACGAGGCATCCCTGACCAACTGAGCAATCCCCACAATCATCGAGCACCCAACCGTTAAGTTTCCCTTCCTAATTCATGACAGAGCAACAGAATAAGACTATATCAGAAGAACTGAATGTATATTCTCCCCTATCTTTCGATGGTTTGAAGAATAGAACTAGATTGCATAGCCAACAAAACTCGCTTTAAGCTTTCAGGTTCCAACAACTTTCCTTCCATGGGACTTGCTTAGATTTCAACCATCCTTTCTAAGATCTTAGTACCGAACACTTGAACTGTTATTATACTCTTGGAACTTTTCTAAGTTGCGGATACCCATAAAAAACATTCGTAGCGGTCGCTTCATCCAATGTGCAATACACGCTTTACAAGACATGTGGAGCTCTGTGTGCGATTTTGTGGTAGAAAGACAAGTGTAGTCTCGATAAGAATCAGCTGCGCGACCCACATATTTTGAACACTTTCACACTCTCCCTCTCTGCATGCGCTCACTGTCTTTCCTCATTTATCCCTATTTCTCTCCCCGAGAGACATGCTTTTAGATGTGCACCATCGCTTTACAAGACATGTGGAGCTGGTGGAGAGATAAGTGCAGTCCTATAAGAGTCAGCTGTAAGACCACACAGGCTAAGTTCTTTTTAACTTTTAATTAATTTATATTTATACTATCAACAATAATTAATTTTTAAACGATATATTTTTTAAAATAAAATCAATAGAAATATTATATTAAAAATATACTTAATTCAGCTGTATCAGCCAAAATCACATACGGCTATTTTCTTATGAGTAATACCTCTCATAAACAACCAAAATTCAAATATTTAAACTATAAACTATAATCCATTAATCTTAAAAAAAACCCTATCCATATTTTGAACACTTTCACACACTCCGTTTCTACGCTCTCTTTAGGCCCCCTTTCGGTTAAATTTGAAAAAGCGTGGCTTATAATTTGAAATTGCACCGCAATGCTAAAATTTTACTATAGCTGAAGTTGACTTATTTGGCGTAATTAAATTTAAAAAAAATAAAAATAGAAAAAATATGATAACTCATCACGGACAACGCAAACGAATACGGGGAAAAACAGAAAAAAAAAAAGCTCAAAAAATGCAAAAGTTTAGAAAAAGACAAATTTATAAATAATAAAAAATAAATTAGAAGCTTAAACCAAAATGAAACAGACCTAGATGTCACGTCGCTTTGCAAGACATGTGGAGCTCTGTATGCGATTTTGTTGTGGAGGATCTTGTAGTGGAGAGATAAGTGCAGTCCTGATAAGAATCAGCTGCGAGTGAGCTCTGTGTGCGATTTCGTGGTGGAGTGACAAGTGTAGCCCTATAAAAGTCAGCTGCGCGACCCACATACTTTGAACACTTTCAAATTATTTAAGAGTTGCACCTGGATGTATTTCTTGAAAGTCTCGATTGCTTGGGTACCCCTCTGTTTTGCATACTTGGGTTCACCCAAGATGTTCATCCTCAACAGCACAGACTCAGCGGGCTCTTCAAGATCCATGATAAGGCTTCCTACCCCTCCCTCTAATCCTGCCAGTCTCATCCGGACCATCTCGATGATAATCTTCACCACCATGTACGCCCCTTCGCAGTAAGAAGAGAAAATAATGATGACAAGATCGATTCGTCTTCTTGTTTGTCTTGATAGAACCGAATATACGTATGTATGCATACGCACCATCGTCAAGAAAGTAGTTCTCCTTGAGCGCGCCGTGGCCGGTGGTCTCCATCATCACGTGCGTCTCGACGCCGTCGGCGTTGAGCTGCAGGCCCTTGTCGATGACGTTGCGGTAGCCCACGCGGTACAGGCAGTGGTGCCCGCCCCTCGCTTCGATGAACCGAGTGAGCCCGTCGCTGGTCCGCGCGTCCGTGACGACCGTCGTCCCCGGGTTCTCGTCCAGCACGATGGCGGACATGAGCGCGATGAGCCGGTCGCCGTTGATGGCCGCGCCCGTGGCGTCCACCACGCCGCTGCGGTCCACGTCTGTGTCAAAGACCACGCCGAGGTCCGCGCCGTGGGCCAGGACCGCGCCGCGCGTGGACGACATGGCGATCGGGTCCTCCGGGTTGGGCATGTGGTTCGGGAACGTGCCGTCCGCCTCGAGGTGGAGGCTGCCAGTCGTGTCGGCGCCCAGCTTCTCCAGGACGTCCCAAGTGAAGAAGCCACCGCAGCCGTTGCCGGCATTCACAATGACCTACAATTACATGCACGTCGATGTTACTCTGTTACATGCATGCATGTCAATGTCACCGCCGCCGTACATAGTTGTCATGAGGCTTAAAGGCAGAGACACAATCATATATAGAAGTAATTGTTTTACGTACCTTGAAGCCCTTTAGGGGGGTGTCGAAGTGTGTCGGGTGGGCGATACGGTCCTTGATGATGTTGCGGAGGTGCTGCGCGTAGGCGCTCATTAAGTCGACGCGCATCACAACCGGAGGCATGCCTACGCCACCGCCGAGGCCCATCTTCCTAGCGACATACTTCTGTGCCGCACGGTCGCAAATCCCTTCCACCTCGCCGGACGTTAGCCCACCGCGCTTGGTGAAGAACTTCAGGCCGTTGCGGGTGTAGGGGAGATGTGACGCGGTCATCTGCAATAGTAAACGACTTCTTAATAGACTCGTAAAATACTTGGCTCCACTGCATATTGGCCCATTTCTAAGCACCCGATAGACGTGGACACTATATATCAATCAGTCCATTAAGAACAACGGACTCATTAGACCTATTAATATAACTAGATTCGTAGGCGCGGCGCCACGCCGCGTCAGCCACCGTACGTACTAAAATAGAAGAGGCGATAATTCGTGAGGAGTTCTTCAAAAAAAACCGGGGGCAAAAACGTATTTTCGGAAAAGGCGGAGGGTTTTTTTGAAAAAAACCGAGGACCTATACGTAAAAAAACGGGGACCCACGCTCAATTTTTCGAAAACGCGGGGGACCATCCTGCAAAACGGAGGGGCTAAAAAAATTTCCAGGGACCTTTTCGCGAGAACCAAGGACCTGTACGTAATTTCGAAAAAATACAGGGGCTTTTTCGCAAATTTGGTCACCAGACCGTACTAAAATTGTGACGCCACGCGCCGGCGGGCGGCGCCTGGCGGCGTGGCGGCGCGCCGCAGCGTTCCCTCTCGTAATTGACGGAGTATTCAGTCTTATATTACTTATTCCATTATGAAGTATACATCCTCCTGCTATATAAAAGGGACAGGGGCTCTCATGGTATAATATACACCACCAAGAGATATTAATATACGGTTTTACTATTGCAAAGGTGACTAAAACTTTTTTATCTCTCAGTTACTTGAAATTGCACTCTCAATCAACTGAAGTTGCAGCCCTCCTCCAAAAAAACAACTGCAATTTTAGATGATTCAGAGTGCAACTAAAGTTGCACTTAGTTGCACTCTCAATCAACTGAAGTTGCAGCCCCTCTCCAAAAAAAATCACCTGCAATTTTGGGTGATTGAGAGTGCAACTTCAGGTGATTAAGAGATAAAAAAATTTCAGTCGCTTGTGCAATAGTCACTCCCAATTAATATATAGAGAGAAGGCTGCAGACTAAATTTCATACTTACCCCTTTTGTGTGTTGAGTGCTTAATATATACATGTTCTTAATATATATTTTTTGTGTGCGTTGAGTGCACTGTGATACCATGTGGTGGTTATCTCATATGTGTAATGAGTATTTGACTTTAATTTGCAAGTTTTATCGAAGTTTAAGTTTGGTTTTTGAAGCTTTTCAAATATCAGAGTTGCTGTTAGGTTTTAATTACCGGTCTGGCAACGGCGGTTTGACTGGCCTTGGTATGGGCAGTTAGACCGGCACCTATGGATCGGTCAGGCCGGCATATATCTTTTGTAAAACGGACACTAAACACTTGTGTAGGTGTGTTTGAGGATGTGTTTACAGTAAATGTCACTCAATTTGGAGTTCTTAAGCGGTCAAACTGGCCGTTGGTTGGCGGTCTGATCGGGGCGGTCTGACCGGCATTAGGCCAATGGTCAGACTGGTCCCCTGATGAGGGCATCCCTAACACTTATCCATCTTCTTCTATTGATGGTCATGCACATACTGATGAGGACATCCCGATTACATATACATCTTCCACTCCAAGTATGCATGACAATAACCAAGAATCAGAGGGCCCAATGACGAGGGCAAGAGCCAAGCGTTTAAACAAACACGTGCTTTTGTTCCTTAAGGAGCTTTCTTTAATTGATGATGAACTTGGAATACTACCTCATACTAGTATTTTATATATTCTTAGGTATGATTCATGTGAAGACTTGGGAGAGCAAAAGGGATGAGCCCAAGGACTTAAACTACAAGTTTTGGATAAGATTTTTAAGCTAAATTTGGACTTCCCACGTGCTAAATCCAATTCAAACTCGGATTCAACTCAGGATTCAATTCGGATTCGGTTCGGGACAGCCTGATAGACAGTTACTAAAAAGGCCATAACTTTCACAAACGAAGTCCGATTCAGGTGTTCTTGTACTCGTTGGAAAGATAATTTCAAGGGATACGCAATGGATCTGGTCCCACCTTCAAATTCATCACGGATAAAAGTTATGACCGAAACAATATGACGGGTGAAAAATATAGTTTCCTTTTTGTGAGAGTTCGTATCCAAAACCATATAGGGTTGAGTTGTACTTGGTTGGGGACCCATATGGACATCCCAAGGGGCTATATAAGCCTTGTATTGACAGCCTTTAGGGGCAGACCAATTTTATGCATAAGATTGAAACATAGCTATTGCTTGTTCTTTCAACACCAGAGTTCATATGAGGACATTGAGAGAGAAATAGGTGACCATTGTTCGTTCTGCAATTCAAGGTCAAGCCGTCGTTCCATTGGGAATTGGGGACTTGGCGTTCGTCGTTTGTGGTCTCACGACAAACAATTATCCGGTGTGTTTTTGGCATATTCCGAAGAGTTGAGGGTTCGTGCATTGGCGCGAGTGTTCAACTAGCGACGTCGTCTACTTCGTATTAACTATCCACGGTTCCTCACTGAGAAGATCGGGACCCCTCCCCGTATCATGCGTTATCAAATTCTAGGTTTACTCGGTGAGAACTTCTTTACCCATAGTTAGATTCGATTTTTGTCCTATCGTCCATTAAACCGAAAAATTGCAATACCAAAACCGTATTTTAATCTGTTTATTTCTTGTGCGTTTTGTTAAGTTTTCGTCCATTAGAGTTTTATTTTAGTGCTGATCCGTGTGTTTCCTTTTGCGTTGCTTAATCGTTGTGTTCACATAAATCCTACAAATTGCTAGTTGATTCAATCAATTAGCAACCAAAAAAAAACAAAGCTTCCATCTTTTACCGTGCGTCATCTTGAGAGCACAATCCGAGTCGGTTTGTGTTTCCTTATCCGAACTCCTTGGTGGGACTAGAGTCCGAATCGACCTCTAGCTCAAACACAATTCGAGTCCAATTGCTCCAACTTCCGTTTTGGTCACTACATCATAGCCGGCCGAACCACATTTGGTATCTTTGTGCATCACTTATATCCTTTTGTCTTGAGACTAGCTGTTGACATTGCAATTAGGGCTGCTCATTTAAGTTGATTACACCTTGTTGATTTGTGAGGGTTGCGCACTTCCACGGGGAGCAAAACAGAGAGGAAAGAAGGAGCAGGCAGCCGCATTTAGAAAGAGCCGCGGCAATAAAAAAACGTCGTTTAGGGCCTCAAACGAGCCCGCAAAATTGACAGAAACCTTTTACAAGTGATTATAAGGTTCCCCATGCAGACGACATCCTTTTTTTCGAGCTTCCAAACTCATTTTTTTGAGCAATCTTGTGCCCTCGTATGTTCAGTTGCAATTGGCTAACGTCTCTCTTAGTATTTGGTGCAAAACGAGCTAGTTTTATCTTTTTTTCCGATTGATTCTCCCTAGCTCATTCATTTGTTTGCATTAAGTCCCATTTATCATTGCGTGTGTGTTCATACACTTCGCTTAAACCAATTGGATCAGCACATAGGTAATATACTATAGCTTGGATCATTACTTAGTTTTACAATACCTTGATATTAGATTGCATAGGATATCCACATAACTGTCCAAGCTCCACCTACACCCGTTTGTGTACCCCCTTGCTCTTGGTTACGTTCATACATTACCGGGTTGAGGTCGTTCGCTGTCACAATTGTCGATTTGTCGTCCTTGATTCACTTTAGAATGGTAAGCTTGTCTTGTTTTCAGGACAGTGAGTTGCAAGCTTAGAGAAAGCTTTTGTTTTACTAACCCGGATATAACCTCATTTCTTGTTTGTGAGTCGTTTCCACGTCAGGTCACAAGGAGCATCCACCTAATCCGGAGGCACCGGTTACATGGACCGAGTACACTCGGTTGCGTGAGATACTATAAAAACAACTTCAGGATGGTGACAATGGCGTGCGCGATGAGCTCGGGGAAGTTCAGACTGGACTGAACACCCTCGGGGAGGAGGTCACACAATTGCGTACCACCATCAACAATAACTTTCTGGAGCTGCGTGCCATGTTCGCACAGCACAATCTACGTGGGGGTGAACCAGCTGATGACATAAGTGTGCACGGTCCTCCGGTCGTTCTGCACAATGAGACCGAGGAGGAGCGTACTATTTGTCTGGATGAGGAGCGACGTCAGCGACAGGCGCGTCGCATGGCAGTGCCGCCAAACGTCGGGATGGCAGCCGCGGGACACCCTCAGGCACATTGGCCTGGCCGAGGCAACGATGGCCAGGGTGGCCACGGAGGATGTGTGCATCATGCACCTCGTAGCGCCCATTCGTTTCGCGCGCGGGAAGGCAACGAAGTTCAGTTCAAAAGACCGCAGCGGAGTGGAGCAGCCGCGACACGAAGTTCCTTACCTTAGCTGGATCTCGCTGGTGCCACCTAAACGGTAGGTATAGGCGGCGGATGTCTTAGCGCTAGGATGGCGATTTCCCCGTCGATGACTACGATGGCCGACAGCGCCACCACCACAATAACGTGCAGCGTCTTCGCCACGACGACGCCGAGGATTGTGTCGCTAAGCCCAAATTTAATCTTCCTATATTTTCAGGTGGTACAGATATGGAACAATACCTCACTTGGGAGCTGAAAGTTGATAAGTTGTTTCGGATGAATAACTATTCCAATGAGAAGAAGTTGTTGCTTGCGTCCAATAGCATGGATGATTATACCACACATTGGTGAGAGCAGTTCATCCGTAAGCGCATGGAGCGCCATGAGTTGCCGATTGTCACCTGGGAGCAGATAAAGCAGCATTTGCGGGCACGCTTTGTACCTCGCCACTACAAGCGCTCACTGTTTGAGAAGTTGACACGGCTGCGACAAGGTATGAAATCAATTGATGAATGTCATAAGGAAATGGAGACTATCATTATTCATGCAGATGTCCGCGAGAATGAAGAACAGACCATAGCGAGATTTCTAGCTAGCATGAATCATAATGATATGATTGAGTTGCTGCACCAAGCACGCGAAGCCGAGCGACAAGTGATTGACGACGCACGGTTCACTGCCCGATCACGTTCTTCAGCCAGTCCGGGACAGCCATATAACAACAGCCAGCCAAATAAGGGCACTTCGGCTGGAAGCAATACGGCGATGCGCAGTTCCGCAAGTAAGAAGCTAGAGAGTACACCAGCACCGGTGCATCGACCTGTGGCGCCCGCTGCTCGTGCGACCTCATCTATGGGGTCGATAGGCCGTTCACGTGACATTATTTGCCACAAGTGCAAGGGCGTTGGCCATTTCAGAGAGACTGCCCAAATGTCAGAACTATGCTTATCACAGAGGATGGCAGTTATGTTTCGGCTAGCAATGACGAGTCGCCTGATGCACAGGCAGTCTTGCACACTGATGACATAGAACAATGTGAGTGCGATCCTGAGTTTTCTAACACTGAGTAGTATTCTATTGTTTGCACGCCCAAGGTGCTTAGTGTGATGCCATCTCCATCACTCGAACAGTAGTGCAATTTGTTTCAGACTTGGGCAAATCTTGATAAGGGTAAGGTGTGCAAAGTGATCATTGATGGTGGGAGTTATCACAATTTGGCTAGCAAGGATATGTGTCATAAGTTGGGTTTGAAGTATTTACCGCATCCGCGTCCTTATCATGTGCAATGGTTGAGTGACAAAGAGGAAGTGAAGGTGAACTATATGGTGCGTGTGATATTTTCTATTGGGAAGTACACCGATATCGTGGACTGCGATGTTGTGCCATGACGGTATGTCACTTGCTCTTGGGACGGCCATGGCAATATGACCGTTCCGCTGTTCACGATGGGCGTACAAATCGCTACACATTTCGATGGAACAATATGGATGTCATCTTGAAGCCGCTTACACCGCAACAGATTGTTAATTCTTCCATGCAAAAAATTGATATGCACGTTGAGAGTGCGCAAGAGCAAGAGAACCATCTGAGTAGTAACAAGAAACGTGAGGGAGAGAGAATTTAGTGATGTTAGCCACTAAATCAGATATGAGAGAATTCAGTGAGGATCCTAATTTGGTGCACGTTGTACTGTTGTACAAAGACACATTGCTTTTGACTAACGACTTATCTTCTCTTCCTAGTGGTGTTGTTCGTGTTTTGCAGGATTTCAGCGACGTCTTTCCTGAGGAGGTACCAGCTGGGCTACCACCAATCCGCGAGATAGAACATAAGATCGACTTGATTCCAGGAGCGTCACTGCCGAACCGACCACCGTACCGCACCAATCCCGAGGAAACAAAGGAAATTTAGAAACAAGTACAAGAGCTTCTCTCCAAAGGGTATGTACGTGAAAGCTTAAGCCCTTGTGTTGTTCTTGTTATTTTAGTTCCTAAGAAACATGGTTCATGGCGTATGTGCGTAGATTGTCGAGCGATTAATAATATCACAATTCGATATCGTCATCCTATACCTCGCTTAGATGATATGCTAGACGAATTGAGTGGTGCTGTTATTTTCTCTAAGATCGATTTGCGCAGTGGTTACCATCAAATTAGAATGCATGAAAGGGATGAGTGGAAAACAGCCTTTAAAACGAAATTTGGGTTGTACGAGTGGTTAGTCATGCCTTTTGGTTTAACTAATGCACCTAGTACGTTCATGCGCTTAATGAATCATGTTTTAAGGCATTTGATTGGTAAATTTGTGGTTGTGTACTTTGATGATATTCTGATTTATAGTCGCACTGAATCTGAACACATAGACCATCTTAGACAAGTTCTACAAGTTTTGCGTGAGGCTAGGTTATTTGGTAACTTAGAGAAGTGCACGTTTTGCAAAAATCGTGTCATCTTTTTGGGCTATGTTGTTTCTGCACAGGGAGTTGAAGTAGATGAGTCTAAAATTGAAGCGATAAAAAATTGGCCAACTCCTGTGAACGTAAGTCAGATAAGGAGCTTTCATGGTCTCGTAGGTTTTTATCGGCGTTTTGTGAAGGATTTTAGCACCACCGCTGCCCTTTTGAATGAACTTACTAAAAAGGGTGTTGAATTTGTGTAGGGGGTAGCGCAAGAAAATGCTTTTGTTGAACATAAGAGACGCTTGACTGAAGCACAGTTGCTTGTTTTACCTGATTTCACTAAAAATTTTGAAATTGAGTGTGATGATAGTGGATTGGGTGTTGGCGGTGTTTTAATGCAAGAGGGTAGACCGATAGCTTATTTTAGTGAGAAACTGAATGGTGCTCAATTGAATTATCCGGTCTATGACAGAGAGCTTTATGCGTTAGTGCATGCGTTATAAACTTGGCAACACTATTTATGGCCTAAAGAGTTTATTATTCATTCTGATCATGAGGATTGAAGTATTTAAAGGGCCAAGCAAACCTAAACCGTAGACATGCCAAATGGGTCGAATTCATTGAGTTGTTTCCTTACATTGTGAAATATAAGAAGGGAAAGGAAAATGTGGTAGCTGATGCTCTTTCTAGGAAAAGTGTACTTTTAACTCAATTAAGAGTGCACGTCCCTGGTTTAGCGAGTTTGCGTGATTTATATGCTAATGAACATGATATTTCCATTCCTTATGCACATTGTAAAGAAGAAAAAGGCTGGGATAAATTTCACATCCATGATGGGTTTTTATTTCGCACTAACAAATTATGCATTCCAGAATCCTCCGTGCGTTTGCTATTACTGCAGGAATCACATGCAGGTGGATTGATGGGACATTTTGGATGTGAGAAGACGTTGTCTATGCTGAGCGATCACTTTTATTGGCCTAAGATGAGGCGAAATGTGGAGAGGTATGTGCAGCGATGCATTACTTGCCACAAAGCGAAATCGAAGTTGAATCCACACGGTTTGTATACCCCTTTACCTGTTCCCAATGCCCCATGGGAGGATATTAGTATGGATTTTATTTTAGGACTGCCTAGAACTAAGATGGGGAGTGATTCTGTTTTTGTCGTTGTGGATCGTTTTTCGAATATGGCACACTTTATTCCGTGCCACAAGAGCGACAATGCGTCGCATATTGCTAACTTGTTTTCAGGGAGATCGTGAGGTTGCATGGCATGCCACGTACTATTGTGTCGGATCGCGACGTGAAATTCATAACCTACTTCTAGAAGACACTTTGGGGTAAACTGGGGACGAAGTTGTTATTCAGCACAATTTGTCATCCCCAAACTGATGGTCAAACAAAAGTGGTGAACTGCACACTTTCAATGCTACTCCGAACCATGATCAAGAAGAATTTGCGCGAGTGGGAGGATTGTTTGCCGCACGTGGAATTCGCTTATAATCGGGTCGTGCATTCCACTACGCAGATGTGTCCATTTGAGGTAGTTTATGGTTTCAAGCCCTTTACGCCGCTTGATTTGTTGCCGCTTACTAATCAACACCATACTCATATGGAGGTGTCCAAGCGAGCTGAATATGTGAAGAAATTGCATCTCAAGACAAAAGAAGCGATAGAGCGCAAGGTCAAGTACTATGCTGAGAAGGCGAACAAGAAAATGAAGAAGATATTTTTCAACCATGTGATTTGGTTTGGGCACACTACCGCAAGGATCGTTTTTCAGAACGTCGCAAGTCTAAGTTACTACCGCGCGGTGATGGGCCTTTCAAGGTGCTTGCGAAGATCAACGACAATGCCTACAAGATAGAGCTCTCTGGCGATGACTATGGCGTGAGCTCTACATTCAATGTCGCTGATTTATCACCTTTCTTTGGTGGTGACGATCCAGCATCGAGGACAACGCCTTTTCAAGAGGGGGAGGATGATGAGGGCATCCCTAACACTTATACATCTTCTCCTATTGGTGGTCATGCACATACTGATGAAGACATCCCCATTATATATACATCTTCCACTCCAAACATGCATGACAATAACCAAGAACCAGAGGGCCTAATGACGAGGGCAAGAGCCAAGCATTTAAACAAACATGTGCTTTTGTTCCTTAAGGAGTTTCATTTAAATGATGATGAACTTAGAATACTACTATCTCATGCTAGTATTTTATGTATTCTTAGGTATGATTCATGTAAAGACTTGGGAGATCAAAAGGGAGGAGCCCAAGGACTTAAACTACAAGTTTTGGATAAGATTTTCAAGCCAAATTCGGACTTCCCACGTGCTCAATCTAATTCAAACTCAGATTCAACTCAGGATTCAATTCGGATTCGGTTCGGGATAGCGTGATATGCAGTTACTAAAAAGGCGATAACTTTGACAAACGAAGTTCAATTCAGGTGTTCTTGTACTCATTGGAAAGATAATTTTAAGGGCTACGTAATGGATCTAGTTCCACCTTCAAATTTATCACGGATAAAAAGTTATGACCAAAACAATAGAACAGGTGAAAAATATAGTTTCCTTTTTGTGAGAGTTCGTATCCAAAACCATATAGGGTTGAGTTGTACTTAGTTTGGGGACCATATGGACATCCCAAGGGGCTATATAAGTCTTGTATTTGCAGTCTTTAGGGGCAGACCAATTTTATGCATAAGATTGAAACATAGCTATTGCTTGTTCTTTCAACACTAGAGTTCATGCGAGGACTTTGAGAGAGAAATAGGTGATCCATTGTTCGTTCTGCAATTCAAGGTCAAGCCGTCATTCCTTGTGAATTGGGGACTTAGCATTCGTCGTTTGTGGTCTCACGATGAACAATTATCTGGTGTGTTTTGGGCTTATTCCGAAGAGTTGAGGGTTCGTGCATTGCTGCGAGTGTTCAACTAGCGACATCGTCTACTTCGCATCAACTATCCACGGTTCCTCACTGAGAAGATCGGGACCCCTCCCCGTATCATCCCCTATGGCTAATAGTCGGACCGGTCTTATAGGTTCAATGTGTTGAGTGTTAGAGTGTTGAGTTGGGTTAAGTGTGTGTTTGACATGAGAATAGTTGGTTGTGTTATGTTGTATTGTATGATACATGATTTGGCTAACGTGAGTCAAGTGCATAGAACTTGTTATCATAAACGGATTGCTTGATTTTTAGATGTATAGGTGGCTTGGAGAATGATAGCAATCAATGGCAATGGACTGAGACTAGGCAGGGAGCTGAGGTCCGTACGGTTGGGTAAGTCCAGGTGAGGCTGTGTTGCTCAAGCAGGAAGCACAAACGAGAGTCAAGTGCATAGAACTTGTGCTTGGAATCAGATTGCTTGATTTTGGATGTGCAGGTGGCTTGGAAAACAATACCGGTCAACTTCAATGGACTGAGACTAGGTGGGAAGCTGAGGTCCATACGGTCGGGTAAATTCAGGTCAGAATATATGGCTCAAGCAGGAAGCACATAAGAGACGAGGATCGCGATGAGATGAGTTTGTACATGTGGTGCACTAAGTGATGAGGCATATGCACGTAAAGATGATTTGGGGGTCCGAACGTGTAAAGATATAACGGTTAGTCATTGGGCACTATGGGGTACATGTTAAAGCATATAAAGTTGCTTTGATGGATTGGATTTGGCGTTACGGACTTTTAGAGCCCTTTCGATGAGCCGCTTTGAAAAGTGTGCACGTGTGTAAAGCCCAGTATAGTGTTGGGTTAATGTGTTAGCCTATGTAATTAGATGAAACCCAACTAGAGGTGTTGATTGTAGCTTTTTGTGAGCCTCCACATATAAGAAGGAAGATGTGTTGGCTTATGTGCTAAGCTTGGGAGTCTTGGCTAAGACTTTGAGAGTTAGGGTTAGGGTTTTCAAGTGAAAACTTTGTATGTGTGCGGCATGTGGAGAGAGCTTTGTCCGCTAAAAGTGGAGTGGCTTTAAACATCCATCTCCAAGTGAAATAAAGATCAAATTTCATCGAAGTTAGTTTTGCCATTGATTTCTCCTTGTCCTTTTGATTTGCTTAGTTTTCTTATTTGAATTTTCTCCCTTCTTGATCTTGCTGGTTCTCAAGGATGTATGGATGATGGAAAAACCTTCCATTGCAAGTTGTTGGTGTTTGCACTGGTTTTCTCGATTTTGACGTGGTCTTCCTTATTTTGGGCAAAGGTCAAAATTTTATTAAGTAGCTTGTTGATCTATTGATGGAATAGGTTCATAGGACTCTAAAGAAACTACGTTTCAAGTTTCAAGTCATTTGGTTCAGTAGATTAGAAGTTAGGTTAATCAATGTTCTTGGAGGCGAGCTATTTTCTATTTTAGAACGGTGGGCACTCATACTACTGTGACCCGAATGGTCAGACCACCCAGGCCAGTTAGACCACCGTGAGCCCAACTGTTAGACCACCGTAACCCAGTCTGACTGGTGTGATGCCTGCGGTCAGACTGACCAGTTGATACTTTCGCTCGTTTGTTGGTTCTTTTGTTTTCTTGGCTTGTTGACTTATATTTTGTGCTTGTTTTTTGTATGCTTTTGAACTTATTAGTTTTTCATAGTGAATTTAGTGAAGAAACCACTGAGGTTGATTTTGTTAAAGTTGAAAAAGGGGCAAAGATTATTCACACCCTTCTTTGATCTCTGGTATTGATCTTACAAAGTGCTTAATTATTGGCAACACGACCATAATATATGACAAGATCTATTCAGCAGCCTAAGCAAAAGACAGAAGATCTAATTTGCCATGATGCCTGACTTAACAATCAATTTGGGTTGTTCGTTTTTTTAACCGTTGACTGCAAAAAGGTAGTATGATTAGGGAAACAATTTCGGACGAAATTTCATGAAATTTGGCAAGTTTTGATTATCTCAGCCCCCTTCCAGAAAAGTCACTTGGACCGAAAAATTGGTCCATTTTTAAATTTTTTGAGATTTTACTGAGATTTTGCCAAAATTTCGTTGATATTTCGCTTTTTTCATATCATCGTATTTCTTGAATTCGAATTGCATGTTTGAATTTTTCAAAAAACCCAAATTTTTTTAATTTTGGATTTTCCGGTGGTCCGAATTTTTTTCTAAACCGAAATTATTTTCCCTGAGTATGATTCGTTTACTCTTGAGACTGAGTGAAAAAACGAGACTGTTCAGCTTGCTGTATGGAATCAAATAAGAGTACGAACTTAGTTACCATAATAGACGCGTCATAGCTGAACCGAGGCAGTATGGTGCTCATGAAGCACGCCGGCGTGGTGGCGAGCCCCATGTCGAGCACGGAGCACCCTGCCTTCGCTAGCCCCGCGAACAGCGCTGCGCTGAGCCGCGCCCCCGACAGGCGGGGGTCCCGGCCGACCGACACCCGCACCTCGTCCCTCTCGCCCTCCCGTCGGAGCTCCTCCCGCAGCCACTCCCCGAAGCTCTCAGCGATCATCTCCACCGCCAGAGGCGTGAGGTCCACGGCCCGGCCCTTCTCGCCTTCCAGCGCGACTCCCCGCACGTCCGGCCCGTTCTGCAGCCTCCGGATCCTGTCGCCCTCCTCGCCCGCCGCCGCGACGCTTACGGACGTCTCAAGCCGGCCGCCCGTCGCCGCGGGTCCGCGAGCGCTCGCCGTAGCTTTTATCACTTGGCAGTACCTCCTCCTCCATGGGTGAGGAGGGGACCGGAGCGCGCCGCCACTTGTGTGCTTGCGTGGCTGCAGAGTGGCCGGAGAAGTGGCGATAGTAGCCATGGTACGTAGCACGAATGTGCTATACAGGTGGTCAAGTGGCGCGATGAAATGGCAGAGTGGCAGTGCATGCAGGCGAAGATATTATACGCACTGGACTGGAGAAATATCTTTCGCGCGCTCAAATGGATGAGAGATGTTAGCTGCAGGGCGTTACGAAGACCGGTTGCCGGAGGGATATTTTCCGGGACGGGCAGCATGTAGTTCGTCGGGACGCGGTGGATGCTGCCTGGACATGATAGACTGTGTGCGGTGGAGGCGCTGCTATACTATAGTTCTGTGGTGCTGCGAGCTTGCAAGCTGCATTACGATCGGCAAGTAACAAGGGCAGGCCAAAACTGACAAGGACTTCGGGCTGATACACTTTGGCTGTTTGAAATATTGATAGGTGCATGAGCGCGAGTTGTGTATTTGGGGACTGCATCCCTCCGCCCTCAAGCGCACAAGTCATATGCTTGTTTACGTGCATGTCTGAATTTCATACTCTTTTGTTTTCACGCGAACATTAATTTCATGCTTTGAACATATACTCCCTCCATTTCGCAAAAGTAAGTCTATTTTTTTAAAAGAATTGTTTCAGAATGTAAATCCATTGAGAAAATCATATATATAGTTATTGAAATATTTTTACTCTATTTTGTCTTTAATGTTGTGAATAGATTAAGTTATTGTAGTATGCTATTTATAAGAGGTATGCATGGTTAATTTTTCCTTAGATTTGGTGCTTCCTAATATGTTTGCATTGTGTGTTTGGAATTATTTTGTAAAACATAGTTTACCTTTCAAACTTAGTGTCAGGGTTGTAGTTACTGTGCTGTGATGTCTGGTGCTTATTTTTTAAATTCAAAGCTGATATGCAACGAGCAGTTCTGAAAAATCTTGTTCATCGGATTAATGTTAAACAAAATTTGTTATCCAATGGTTGTTCCGCTCATGTTTTCTATATAGAACATTTGTGATTTTTTTTTAAAAAGCTTTTGCAAAACTAAAATATTTGAAGTGGTTCCACCAAAAAAGATTTGTCATAATCCACCCTAACACCAAACACAGCCTTGGTTATTTAATTCAGGGTTAAAATGTCTATAGGTTATCTATCCTTAACCCAACTAGGTTAGTTTAACCCATTATTTTGTTGGCAACAAACATAGTTAGCCTAAAGTAGTATTTGTCCGAATTAGACCCTGTTTGTTTAGGTTTTTTCTGCAACTTAAAAAATAAAAAAGCCAAAGCCAAAACAAAGAGATGACTTTTTAACTGAACTTTTAAAAAAACCTAAGTCGTTCTATAACTATAAGCCAAAAGCCTGCCAAGTATGCTTTTTTGACTTTTGTAGGTTGGAATTTCCCAAATGCTACTCAACTTCATTCCTCTCCTCATTTTCTCCTACCATCTACCAACCCAAATTGGCCGCCTTCACACTCGCGAATCGTGGGTAGAGTTTGCACCACCTTGCTCTAGTTGCCTCCTCGACGGCGACCACCCGCCGACGTCCACATTTTCCAAAGCCACCATCCTCGTCCCCCACGCCTCCGTCCTCCTTAGGCCCCAATGCACCTTCGCTCTCCTTGAGACCTGGCACCGTTATCCTCATTGTCTGCGCCTCTGTCCTCCCCAGGTCATCGATGTTGCCTTCCTTGACTCCTCATCATTGCCGCAGATCGACGCCCCCGATCTGGATCTAAGAGCACCTCGCCTCTTGATCTAGATGGATCTGAGTTCATGTGATTTTGTGAGTGTTCATGTATGGACTCGTGCCCTTGATTTGGACCTGAGTTTATGTGCTTCCATGTATCTGTTCATGTTTAGATCTCTGATATATGAATTGGTGCGTGTCCATGTGTGAGCCTGATGTGTGAATTTGATCCGTGAATAGATTGACTCTGATGTGTGTTCATGGTGATCCTTGAGCAGGCGTGTTCATGTGTGATCCTTATTATTTATAGGTTGCAAAAAGTCGTAATCTGTTGATGCGTGTTCATGTGTGATATGTGAATTTGAAATTTGTTCATGCGTGATCTGTTCATATTCATGTGTGATCTTCTAATTGTGATGTGTGAATTTGATCTCTTTTCAGCTTGTTTGTAAAAGGGTATTTCAGACATTCATCATTGAAGAGAATAAACCAACTTAAGAAAAAGCTAGACTACCAAACATATTGGCTTAGCTTAAAAACTTGGTGCTTATGAGCTACTTAAGCCAAAAAACTGACTTTAAGCTATAAGCTAAAAAGATTAAGCCTAAACAAACATGGCCTTAGGTAGGTACCCGGTTGGCTATGTTAGCGATAGAAAGAGAACTCCATATAGTTAGCTGTGATGGGTTAGCTTATTTCTTTTTGGTGGGTTAGTTTAACGGAATTGCTACAAGCCAGACGTCTGAAGGAAACAGACACTCTGAACGCGGACGTGCCTCATCATCATCTAGATGACCCCATCCAACTCCACTCCCAATCTCCATTCCCCAACCATCAAAGCGCGCTCTCTCTCTCCCTATATATATATATATATATATATATATATATATATATATATATATATATATATATATATATATATATATAAAATGATTTCATACTTCTAAGAGTATATACTCCCACTTCTTATATACCATGTAAATGATCTTGTTATATATTTTTATCCTTTAGAGAATACTTTAATAATGATTATTAGATACTTCAAAGTGAGTTTTCTAAAACATTTCATCAAAATCCACTTTTTATAATATAATTTGTGTATATACTCTTTATATATATATATACATATACATATACGTATACATATACATAAACATATATGTATACATAAACATATATGTATACATATACATATACGTATACATATACGTATACGTATGTACATATACGTATGTATATACATATACGTATGTACATATACATATGTATATACATATACATATATATATATATACGTATATATATATACACGCACATGCTTAGCACTTTTCAGTCAAATACATTATTTCCCTGGAAAGAAATATTGAGCCGCATTAAATATTGTCAGGTGAATTTGTTTCTTAATGAATTTCGTTCTATTCGTGGGAACAATGTATACTATCTTATGCTAAATTCTTGTTTATTATTAGGTTTAAATATTATGATGATTCCGGGCCCAAAGCAATGGAGAAGCACAAGGAGGGTAATCATATTTGCTACCAAGAACAAAAAACTCAAAGCCCATGGGGATGGAAAGGAGAAGGACAAGCAGCTCATACAGCTGATCAAGGAGAAAAGAAGCACATGCAGTGGGAGAGCAAAAGGGGAGAAGCCCAAGAACTTAAAGCCCAAGTTTTGGACAAGATTTTGAAGCCCAATTCGGACCTCCCACATGTACAACTGAATTCAAACTCGGATTCAACTCAGAACTCAATTCGGATTCGATTCGGGACAGCACAACAGGCATATACTAAAATGGTTATAACTTTTGCAAACGGAGTCCGATTGAGGTGTTCTTGTACTCTATGGAAAGCTCTTGAAGTCTACTTTCATATGGATCTGGCCTCATCTCCAAATTCATCACAGATAAAAAGTTATGACTGAAACATGATGATGATTTAATTTTAAGTTTTTCCTTTTGTGTGAGTTTGTTTCCAAATACATATAGGGATGAGTTGAGTTGATTTAGGACCTCTTGGCCAGCCATGAGGTGGAGAGGGAACTACATATTGAGGGTTAGACCCCCATTGTAAGGGAGACCACGTTTGAGAATAATAAATCTACTAATGTTTGTTCGAGTTTAGCATTACTACCGAAGTTTCATAGGGAATTAGGAGTGATTTTCTTCAATTAAGATCGTTCAGCCTTTCCGTTGGGAATTGGGTGCACGATAGATTTTAAACAGTGGTCGTGAAATCAACACGAGTGTATTTTGGCGGATTAAAGAGTGTGCGTCCCTTGCATTGGCATTGGAGGATGATTACGATTTATCAAGACTCCCGTGAGTATACATCCTACGTCGAGAAGATCGGGCGAGTCTAAAACCTTTGAAAACAAGTTTAATTTCCTTTTCTTTTGAAATTGTTACACCATCTTTAGAGAAAGTGCAAATTAAACTAAGATCACGTATTTGAGTAACGTATAGCAAATTAAAATTTAATGTTTCTACAAGAGGTACATTAGAAATAGAAAGGTCATTTGAGATAGCAATTTTACCCAATCCAAGTACCTTTCCTTTGCTATCGTCTCCAAATGTGATTCTCTCATTACTTCCATTCTCAAATGTGGTGAACATCTTCCGGTCTCCGGTCATGTATTGAGTTCAACCACTATTAAGCACTCAATGCCTTCCACCGGTGTTGTAGTTCACATACAAAAGAAAATCAATTTTTTTTAGATACACAAACTTATTTGGGTCCTTAGAGGTTAGTTACCAAGGATTTAGGCACCCAAATAGCACTCTTTTTAACGTCTAAAATTGAAGTGTCAACAAATCTAGCAATAACACTACTATTATTGGATTTCTTAAGCTTATAGCAAGAGCCAAATAGTCCAATAGAAAGAATATTACCTATAGGATAATTTTGTTGCACATGTCCTAATCCCCGACACTTTTGACAATACTTACCATTTTGCCTCACAAATTTTGTGGGTTTGTTTGTTGATTTATTACATTTCTTGGGCACATACCTAAGGCCCTCCTTATTGAATGAACACTTTTGCTCACTCAACAACTTGTCAAGGGTAGTCTTACCCTTGAAGCACATTTTCAAGCTTTTATTTAGCTTGGTCACTTATTCCTTTAACTCATTATTATCACTAAGGAGCTTAGCATCACATGATTTAGCAATTGCATTATTAGAATCAATATTGGAGGAACATGATATAGCAAGCAAGCTATCACATGAAGTAGATACGCAAGGCATTTCATTTGAAATATCACAAGTAATACCGATGCTAGTGTAAAATTTGCTTGAGTTTTCTTGGACAAGCAAGTCATGAGTTTCCTTTAACTCCTCATAAGATTCTTTAAGGAAGATATGTGCTCTCTTTAAGATCTTGAATTTTGACTTCTCTTTTCCAGGAAATTCATTCAATTTAATTAATATATCCATAAGTTCATCACAAGAAGGCTCATCATCATCGAGAGATTTTACCTTCTCTCCTTTTGCCATAAGGCATGTTGGAGATGAGAAGAGCGATAGTGCTTCTTTGATGGCGATACTGACAAGTCCCTTTTCTTAGGAGACTCATCCTCACTTGAGTCAGAATCAGTGTACTCCACATCGGAATCCCACTCTCCAATGTAGACTTCATTCTTGCTATCCTTTTGAAGCTTCATGAAAAGTTTCCTTTTGCCGTTGAAGTTCTTTTTCTTGGATGACTTCTCCATGTCATCCTTCTTCGTAGAGCATTCAGAGACAATATGCCCCCTCTCATCGTATTCATAACGACAGATGTTGGTATAGCGCTTACTGTCATGGTAGGAGAGCCCCTTCTTGCCTTTTTCATGACTAGCGCTTCGGTGTGAACGTCTCTTCATGAATTTATTTATTCTCCTCACAAGGAGAGCCAATTTCTCCTCGGAGTCCTTATCATCTTCGGACTCTTCACTTGACACCGCTTTAGTCTTAGATTGCTCCAAGAGCTCCTCCTTGTCGTTCTTGTACAACTCATTTGTAACCAAGAGCAAGGGAATACACAAACGGGTGTAGGTGGAGCTTGGACAGTTATGTGAATATCCTATACAATCTGATATTTTCAAGGTATAGTAAAGCTAAGTAATGATCCAAGCTATATTATCTTGCCTATGTGCTGATTCGATAGGTTTAAGTGAAAAATGAACACACACGCAAAGATAAATGTGACTTAATGCCAACAAAGGAATGAGCTAGCGAGAAGTAAATGAAAAGTGCGATGTAACAAGCTCGTTTGGCACCAAGTACTAGGATAGACGCTAGCCAACTGCAATTGAATATAGGAGGGCACAAGATTACTCAAAGAAAAGGACTACATAATCTGAAATATGGATGGGACGGCACTATAACAGTCCGACATTATGCGCGGTTACTGTAGTAAAAATTGTTTTTTTGTAGCAATCGGCAAAAGATTTTTTTTATTATTATTTATTTTTAGCCGTGGCTCTTTCTATATGCGGCTGCCTTTTCTTTTGCTCTTCTTTTCTTAATGGCCGAAAGTGTGTTGTGCTACTCTCTTGATTGCGCAAGATCCACAATTCAGCAAAGTATAAACCAAAATCTAAGAGTAGCCCAAAGCAATATCAATAGCTAGTCTCAAAGATGAAAGGATATAAGTGATGCTCAAAGAAACTAAAGTGGTTCGGACGCAAATGGAGCAAGTTGGAGCAAGGCACAGCGAGGTGCAGCTAGGGTTGCTAATCCGAGCCGAAAGCAAGCAAAGACAGGTTGGTATTTGTTATTTTTGGGTGCTAATTAATGGAATCAATCAGCAATTTTCTAGGGTTTGTGGACACAAAGATCAAGCTACGCAAATAAGCACAAAGATCAGCACGTAAACAAAATTTCTAATGGACAAAAACTTAACAAATCTCACGAGAAATAACAGATTAAACTACGGTTTTGGTATTGCAATTTTCGGTTTAATAGACGATAGGACAGAAAACGAATCTAACTATGGGTAAAGAAGTTCTCACCGAGTAAACCTAAAATCTGATACCATATGATACGGGGAGGCCTGATTTTCTCAGTGAGGAACCGTGGATAGTTGATGCGAAGTAGACGATGTCGCTAGTTGAACACTCGCGCCAATGCACAAACCCTCAACTCTTCGGAATACGCTCAAAACACAACGGATAATGGTTCGTCGCGAGACCACAAACGACGAACGCCAAGTCCCCAATTCCCAATGGAACGACGGCTTGACCTTGAATTGCAGAACGAACAATAGATCACCTATTTCTCTCTCAAAGTCCTCGCATAAACTTTTGTATTGAAAGAACAAGCAATATCCATGTTTCAATCTTATGCATAAAATTGGTCTCCTTACAATAGGGGTCTAACCCTCAATATATAGTTCCATGTCTACCTCATGGCTGGCCAAGAGGACCTAAACCAACTACAACTCATCACTACATGTATTTCGAAACAAACTCACACAAAAGGAAAAACCTAAAATTAAACCATCATAATATTTTGGTCATAACTTTTTATCTGTGATGAATTTCAAGGTGGGGCTAGATCCATTGCGTAGCCCTTGAAATTATCTTTCCAACGAGGACAAGAACACCTGAATCGGACTCCGTTTGTGAAATTTATGGTCTTTTTAGTAACTGCCTTTCAGGCTGTCCCGAACCGAATCCGAATTGAATCCTGAGGTGAATCCGAGTTTGAATTGGATTGAGCACGTGGGAATTCCGAATTTGGCTTAAAAATCTTATCCAAAACTTGTAATTTAAGTCCTTGGTCTCCTCCCTTTTTCTCTCCCAAGTCTTCACATGAATCATACCTAAGAATACATAAAATACTAGCATGAGGTAGTATTCCAAGTTCATCATCAATTAAAGGAAACTCCTTAAGGAACAAAAGAACATATTTGTTTAGAAGTATAGATCTTGCTTTATAAACAGCGTCATAAGTACTAGGGATATCCTCATCAGGTGTTCTTGTACTCTATGTAAAGCTCTTGAAGTCTACTTTTAGGTGAATCTGGCCTCATCTATAAATTCCCTACGAGTCGATCAGAAACTGTGAAACAAGTCATGTTACTTTTTTCAGTCCGAGTCAAAGTGGGTGTAGGGCATTGTAATTGAGTCATATTCGACCTCCAAGTGTTTGGCTGACTCTCCACCCCTTGTAGCTCTTTGAAAGGCAGCCGCCACCCATGTAAAATTGAGACCACGTTTGAGAATAATCAATCTACTAAAGTTTGTTCGAGTTTAGTATTGGATCCAAATATCATAAGCGGTTTCTAAATTGCTCATTCTATTGAACTCATCCACGTTTAAAGCGCCAAATAGAGTCTTCATAGCTTGAACATCTAAATGAGCATTATGCTCTCTTGTTCTGTGGGATATACCGGATCAAGAGACATGACATAACCCTCATTTACAATTTTCCATATACTTGGACTCATGGCCTTAAGAAAATAGACATTCTAATTTTCTAATAAAAAAGTTTGAGCCATCGAAAAGAGGCGTCTTCCCTATAGCAATCCCTTCACTAGCCATTATTTTCTATTTAGATAGTTAAGTCTAAATTAACGAGAGACTAAACTCTGATACCACTGTAGGATCAAGGATAACCGATTAGAGGGGTTGAATAGAAGGTTCTAAAAATTCTTGCCTTCTAAAAGCAATTACCACAATTTAGTATAGCAATATTTTAAAGCAATTCAAACCTACACAATACTAGTGTGTCTAAGGCACTACAAGCATAAGTCTGCACACGTATATCTCTAGCACAAATAAATATGACAATCATAATAATCACAATATACTAAAAATACAAGTGCAGAAAGAAGAGACAAAGATATAACTAATTGACAAAAAATGTTTTACCGTGATATTTAAAACTTGTCGGTTTCCCCTAATCCATGTTGAAGAAAGCCCAAGCGAGTTGGACCGGCTATATGAATTAAGCCTTAGTTCCTCAATCCACTAGTGATTGTCCTTCCTCCCGTCCGGAGATGGCGGACTGTAACACCCCAGGACCCACATTACCATGGGATGCTACTAAAACCACTCCACAACTAGCCAAGTTACAAGATAAATTAAACTGGCAACAATTCATAAAACAAGATAAGATAAGCGGAAGCATAATCAACTAAGGGAAACAAGATAGTGATAACAATTCAATAATTAAAATCAACCTTCAACCATTTAACCAATGAATAGTTCACAAGTTTAACACTATTAAGCTAAAGTAACATCGATGAGATAGCTAGGCAAAAGTCTAGAATCACTTCGTCTTTATTACAACATAAATCTATGATCCAAGTGCATTATTGTGGTGCCACTCTACCCTTCCCATGCATGCTTAATGATCACCTGTAGGGAAAAACACAGGTGAGATAAAAATCTCAGGAAGCAAACTGTTTAACAGGCTAATTAAACTACAACAGTTTAATCATCAATTTGGCTTGGAGATCCGAACCGAATCCGAATTTAATTCTGAGTTGAATCCGAATTTGAATTGGATTGAGCACGTGGGAGATCCGAATTTGGCTTGAAAATCTTATCCAAAACTTGTAGTTTAAGTCCTTGTGCTACTCCCTTTTGCTCTCCCTAGTTTTCATGTGAATCATACCTAAGAATACATAAAATAATAGCATGATGTAGTATTCCAAGTTCATCATCAATTAAAAGAAACTTCTTAAGAAACAAATTCACCTGACAATATTTAATGTGGCTCAATACTTCTTTCCAGTGAAATAATGTATTTGACTGAAAAGTGCTAAGCTTGTGCGTATCCGCATCAACCTCCCCTTCTTCAAGAAAATCCGTCTTCGGCCTTTGGTAGCCTGAAATTGTACTAAGCAAAGAATACAACGTATATACATGGTATATATATTTGTCATCAACACTTCCTTTACTTAGCATATCAAGAACATCTGAAGGCGTAGCAGATAAAAAGAACAATACATATGCATGGTATATATATATGAATCAATTATCATGTCATTCTCGTTGTTCCACACAAACAAATTAATATAACGGCGACCATAAGATGTATACATTGCAATATTGTCTTTCATATCATTCTCCCTCTCATGAGAAAAAGTCGTCCTCGACTTTGCTAGGCACATGGACAAGTCATTAATGGGCCAAACCAAATTAAGTTGTACAAATATGGGGGAGAAAATTTTTAGTTCCTTCCATGCTTCAACTGCGCTACTCTGATTATTTGTACATGATTGTACATTAAAGGATGAATAAATAGGCTTAAGAAATCTTTTGAAATATGCAGCATTATTGTTGAAACTCATCTCATTGTGATCATGGTATGGCACAGAAGATTGTTTATCCAAAATATGCAATTTCAATTCAGCAAACTTATCACATGTAATGCATATTCGGTAAACATAAAACTTATCATCTATACCATAATTTTCAATCAAATTGAACTTATATGTATATGCATAGGTACTAACTAGTGATTTTAAACATGAAATTTCAGTAACATTCTCAATTACACTAGATAGTTCTTTAGGATCATCAAACATGATATAATATAAAGAATCATCTGGTGATATTCTCGTAAGAACTTCCTTATGAATTCCACATTATGTAAATTGAGCAAACAAATTTCAGAACATGGAATTTTTATTCGTACATATGAGTTCTCACAAGTACTCACCGTTTCACAATTAATTTTAGCACCAATATTGTTACATTTATTGTTCTCCTCAGTTGATGTAGGTGTTGTAGGTATTAAATTATCATGATGTAACAACGGGGCAGTAAGTACTTCATCTTTAACTATGATTATCGCCTCATCGTTTATCTCCAAAGGTGCCAATTGTTGAACATTTGGCTCCTTTTCTTTAATGTCAACCTGCACAATGTGAGGAATAACACTAGAAGTAGATATTAATATGTTAGTTTCAAAATCAACCTCACTTTGTCTATCTTCTACTTCTCTCTTTTCTTTTGGTCTATCTCTCACATTCTCAGTTTGGATGCTCTCAAACTCACATATGGTGAAATCATACAGCTCGCTCTTTTTAACACTCTCACTCAATTTGGCTATATGGCTCTCATTCTCAACTGGGTTTTGATGCATCTCAATTATTGTATGTATCATTGGGACAGCACAAGATGTCTACTTTACCGAAGGGAAAGTCCCATGCTCGGTCATCTTCTCATGTGTCACACTAGTGGAACCATAAGAGCTGAAGTATAGACATGGATTGAACCGTTATGCACGTCTCTCCATAAGTCTCTTCTCCTGCTTCATATTCTGTAATTTATCAAATAGATCACGCTTGTAATAACGAGGAACAAAACATGCTCTCATTTCTCGCTTCATCTCTTGCCATGATGCCACAGTGCGCTCCATTCTCGACTCTTTGAGTAATGACTTGTTCCCACCAATCCAAAGCATAGCCTTCAAACTCAAGTGATGCCAACTTTATCTTTCTCTCATCCGTATAGTGATGCATACGGAATATTTTATCAACCTTCAATTCCAAAGTGAGATACTCATCGGGATCAGTTCCACCTACAAACTTGGGCATGGAAAACTTGAGCTTGCCCAATCCATCATCTTCATTGCGTGGACGACGATAGTGGTCATTATAATGCAAAGCAAAATCACCATCCCATTCCATCGCATATGCAGCACCACCACGGCCACCACCTAGGCCTTGGCCACGCCCTCCACGGCCTCCTCCTCGCCCTCCAATATGTGGTGGACGCACCACGTTGGCACCCACTCGATGTTGCGGTTCAGGAGGTACATGTGCAGCAGCATCTCCTCCTTGAACACTTGCTTCATCGCCACCATTGCGAGCATGTATGAGCCTAGTTAGGGCTCCAATGTCCTCCCGCAATTGGCGCACATTTTCATCAGCTTGTATCTCCATGTTTTGCATTTTTCGTGCAATTTGATCAGCAAAAGCATCATGTTTCTCATGGAGTTGATCGATCCCTAGGCATAGCTCACATTGAAAGTGTTCACGGAATGCCCCAAATTGATATTGCTTAACGAATGCTTGAGTTTCATTTGTCTCACCACTCTCATCATGGTGTTCTCCTCCACCTGACATGGTTAGCTATGCAAGAAACAAGTACCTATGTAGAATAATGCTTTGTGGAAATCACTCAATCTCACTATTTTCTCTCCCAAGTAAAGTTCTTACCCTTCCGAAGTGAATTAAGGCCAATAAAAACTTACACCTGGTAGAAGTGACAACAACAACGTGATGATTAAGCGAATTCAAGAGTGTTCACTACTTACACAACAACCGTTATATGGTGGAGCTTGGTATGGAAGTGTATATCCTAGAAATCTGAAATTCTTGATGTTGTAAAGTTAAGTAATAATCCAAGCTAGAATACTTTGCCTAAGTGCTGATCCAAAAGATTTAAGTGAAGTATATGAACGCACACGCAAAGATCAATGTGACTCGATGCAACAAATGAGTAAGCTAAATAAAGATGATCTAAAATTGAGAATTAAATAGCTCGTTTTGCACCAAGTACTAGAAGAGACGCTAGCCAATTGCAATGATATCAATATAAGGGCACGAGATTGCTCAAGAAATTAAATCACACAATCTGAATTTATGGACAAGGAACTCACCCAAATTCGGCCATATTTTTTTCTTTTTCTTTTCTTCTTTTTTTCAGTTGTCCTTTTTTTGTAAAGGCCGAATTAGCTTTAATCGTTCCTTTGATTTTTTTGCGGGTCACAAATATTTAGCAAAGTGTAAAATACTCAAGAGCAGCCCTAGATGCAATATTCAACAGCTAGTCTCAAAGTGCTGATCCAAAAGATTTAAGTGAAGTATATGAACGCACACGCAAAGATCAATGTGACTCGATGCAACAAATGAGTAAGCTAAATAAAGATGATCTAAAATTGAGAATTAAATAGCTCATTTTGCACCAAGTACTCGAAGAGACGCTAGCCAATTGCAATGATATCAATATAAGGGCACGAGATTGCTCAAGAAATTAAATCACACAATCTGAATTTATGGACAAGGAACTCACCCAAATTCGGCCATATTTTTTTCTTTTTCGTTTCTTCTTTTTTCAGTTGTCCTTTTTTTTTGTAACGGCCGAACTAGTTTTAATCGTTCCTTTGATTTTTTTTTGCGGGTCACAAATATTTAGCAAAGTGTAAAATACTCAAGAGCAGCCCTAGATGCAAGATTCAACAGCTAGTCTCAATTGATGAAAAAAATATCAGCAAGGTTTTTTTTTGGATTTTGGATTGGACACAAATATTAAGCTATGCAAATAAACATGAACGATCAGTACCTAAACAAAATTCTAATGGATCAAAACCTAACAAAACTCACAAAATTAACAGATGCAAAAACTAGGGTTTGCAATTTTCGGTTTTAATGGATTATGGGAACAGAAGTAAATAAATCTAAAACTAAGAGTAAATAATCCTACTGAGTAAATAAATCTAAGACTAGAATCACTTCGTCTTTATTACAACATAAATCTATGATCCAAGTGCATTATTGTGGTGCCACTCTACCCTTCCTATGCAAGCTTAATGATCACCTGTAGGACAGGTGAGATAAAAATCTCAGGAAGCAAACTGTTTAACAGGCTAATTAAACTACAACAGTTTAATCATCAACATTTATTTTCCACAATGACCACGTTTATATCCTCAACCTCAAATCACAACCAACGACGGTAAAACATTAGCAAATAAATCTTGTTTGACTACTTTAAAACCCCAACCACTACAACTACCAAAGACAATTAAAGCATATTTATGTTTTACCTCACTACTTTATTATTTCTCATATCCACAACTGCTATCAACAGTTACTACAAGAGAAAAAAATCTCATGCCACAATCACAACCCCTACCATACCACAAGGGACGAACCCCATTCCACGACCACAGCCACATTCCTCATACCACAAGTAACTCACATGAGCCAATTCCACATTACAACTGTGAAGTTGTATTCGACTGCAAAATAACTTCACCACAATACATTGCATAGGTGTGTAAATGATCTTTCCACAATGCAATGCATATGAATGCTATCATGCTATACTCCACAGCACCCTTTCCCAGCGGGATAAGAGTGTGCATCGTATTACGGCAATATACGATGCTGTACCGGCACGGTCGCAGCTAAGTGCGGCGATGATACGGGGTCGCCCGATCTTCTCGACGTAGGATCAAGATACTCACGTGGATTTGATGAACCGTAGTGATCTCCCGTTGCCAATGCAAGAGTTAGCACTCTATAATTCGCCCAACCACCGTCTTTGAACTTCACGACCACCGATGAAGTTCCATCGCGCTCCCAATTCCCAATGGAAAGGTTGAACGATCTTGATTGAAGAAAATTACTCCTAATTTCCTATGGAACTTCGGTAGCAATGCTAAACTCGAACAAAATTTAGTAGATTCATTGTTCTCAAATGTGGTCTCCTTACAATGGGGGTCTAACCCTCAATATATAGTTCCATCTCTACCTCATGGTTGGTCAAGAGAATTAATTAATGTGAACGTAGAATAATTAACGAGTTAAACAGTAGCACAACCGCTACGTTTACTTGCCTCTACCATTGAAGCGAAGAAATCACGTGCGTTCAGGAGCAAAACCACCTGTCCAAAAGTACCTCTCAGCACAATACAACAGCAATGAAAACGTGTCTTAAGAGTAAAGACGTCGCTAGAACCCCGAACCGCCCAAAATCCTCTCCGCTTAGCTATCCTTCAATCTATCCACTTCAGCAATGCTACTTAATATTTTTGTATCTTTAACAATATTAAGCCATTTATAGCAAATGATATATTTCTGGATTCCTCACTTAAATACCTTCACTTTTCATGTAGATCACATATTTTTATTTCGATCCCAGCAAGGTGTAACTTAATGCGCAAAATAGAGGATGTTCTCTGTTCTGGCAATCTGGGCAGCCATATTCTAACGCGTCCCAACCACAGTGTAAGGCCCTAAAAATATGATTTTTATACAGCAGTTAGATTACTGAATTCCCTACATTTTTCTCAATTGCAACCAAAATCATAAAAATCATCTACTGCCCCTAAATCACCCTTGAACAGCAATCTGCCCCAATCTGTACTTTGCCAGACAGCAAAGTTCCCGACTCTGCTGCGCCCAAATCCCGCGGCCTAAAATTCTGGAAAATTACAAAAAATAGATCTCGTCGTCCTCTACAATTTTCCTTTTGGGAAGATCCACATGAAAATCGTTTTGTAGGTCTAAACTGCGCAAACAGACGCGCTACTGAGAGACCATGTGAGGGTCATCCCATTGTGAGTGATGAGTAATTGACATCGTTTCTCAAAAGTCGAGTTTGAGTCGGTTTGTTCGGACCAGGCGTTGCATGGTGCAACAGAGCTCGGTCGGACTTTGGTCAAACTTAGTCGTATGGGTTAGGATGTATATTCCATTGTTGCGACATGTTTGATCTTGCTAATGCTATTTACGCGTTCATGTATCGGCGGTGCTATGTGGCGTGTTTTCTTGTCGTGTGTCCGCGGGACGGAGGCGAGTCGTGGCGAGACACGGTGGGCCGGACTAGGCGCGGTGGCGCCGAGGTCGAACGGTCATGAGGTGTCAAGGCGGCGTGGACTCGATGTGTTGCGGAGCGTGCGAGGCAAGGAGCGCGAAGCTTCCGGAAGGTGCGGGAGAGGCGAAACGGGAATTTCGCAAGGTGCACAAGCGGAGGCGGCTCCGTTAGGGTTTAGCCAGAACGGGTTGGAGACCCGTTAGCCAAGGGCTATAAATAGAGGTGAGGGCTGCATACCCCTTAGGACACTTGAGAGCTTATTCATATCTTTGTGTGTGTTGTGTTCCTCCCAAGAAGCTTGTGAGGCTCTTGGTGTTCTTGAGGATTGAGAGGAGAGGATGGATTGAAAGTCTTGTAATCATTCCTATGGTTCTAATGTCCATGCGTATGGGGATGTCTCTCTTTCTTCTCTATCGTGTTCTTGAGAATATGGTTATCTCTTGTCTCATGTTAGATGTTGTCTACTTGTTTCTGTTCGGTCTCATTTTCAATTTCGAATTGTCTTGTGGTTCTTCTCTCGTTGGCTTGTTTTCGTAGTTGATCTTCTTTGCCATTTAGCCCGGTTTGGAGTTAAAGCTAGACCATGACTTTCAACTAATGAGCTAGCCGTAAGTTCACAAGCTTTTGTGCCTTCAATGCACTTGTGCTTCAAGATTTCATACTCTGTTGGTTTCCTTTGTGATTCCTTTGGTGTGACAAGAAGATTATTTTTCCTTTACTCATTTCTTTGTAGCATCAAAGTGGTTCTAGTTTTCCTTTTCTTGAGTGGGTCTTGCTATTTGATTTATTTTCACCTTTCGGTGGCCGGAAAAGCAGACAAGTACTAATCAATCTTCATGTTTTCTTGGGTTCTCTTTTAGTCTTCTTTTTGTGTGTGGGCGGTCTTGGATGTGTACAGAAATATTTTGCCAATGAGCTCGAACAGATGACAGATTGGTTCCTTTGGTCGTGACCTTCTTTTCTTTTGTGCCAAACCTGTAATCACGTGGCTTGCCAATCGATCTTTCTCGGCAACATGTGCATGTTGCATTTCGGCAAAGAAAGATTCTGCAGGTTTCTTTTGTGCATCGATAGTTTTCATTTGTTGTAGCCTCTTCTTTAGTTGGTCGGTGGCGGGATCTTCCCTTTTCGTTTTCTTTTCGAGAATAGTAGTTAATTGTTTTCTCCGTCGGTTGGTGCCGATTGTTGTCTCATCGCTTTGCTACTACTCCCAGCCGCCGAGTACTTCTCTTACGTGTAGCGATCTCGTGAGATGTTCGGTGGGCAAAGACATGTTTACTCTTGTCAAGCGGCGATGGTTTGCACCTTCGGTACTCCTTGTTTTCATCTTTTGTGCTCCTTTGATTCAAGGCGGTGGAATCCATCTTGTGCTTCTATTTTCGGTTTTGGTTGTATCTTTGCGGTTGGTTTCCGGTGAGTGAATCGGTTCTTTCTTCATAGCGTCTAGTGCTATCGGAGAAAAGTTTGTGTGCGAATATTCGGGGAAATTTTTTTAAAAAAAGAGCGACATTCACCCCCCTCTGTCGCCATTTCGGTCCTACAATTGGTATCAGAGCCGGTTAGCTCTTCTTGATAGATCTTTAACCGGTCTCAAGAGCCATGGCGACAGACAAGTACTCGACCAAGCCCCCGATCTTTGATGGGATGGATTTTCCATTCTGGAAGAGCCGGATGGAGACCTACATCCGGGCTCGAGGCTACGCCATTTGGCGAAAGGTCAAGGTCGATTCGTTGTTCCGTACCGATGAGAACATCAATGCCGGAAATATGGTCGATGTTGAGGCTAATGCAAGAGCGAGGAACATCATTGTTCGAGGTTTGAGTAGAAGCGAGTTTGATCGCATCTCTCACCGACGTCGGCCTTCGATATTTGGGTGACCCTCAATGCTTACCATGAGGGCACCACCCAAATAAAGACGGTGCGACAAGACCAGTTCAAGCGCGACTATAGCAAATTTGAGATGCTTGCTGGTGAGTCCCTAGACGAGTGCTTTTCTCGCTTTCATAAGATTCTGAGCAACCTCCGAGCCGTCGGTCTCACATACTCCGACTCGGATAACGCTCGACAGATTCTTTCCGCACTCGATCTTAGGGTTTGGGAAATGAAGGTGACCACCATCAAGGACACCACGGACCTCTCGACCCTGACTCTTGATGCGCTTTACTCGCCTCAAGACTCACGAGATTGACATAGTCTCGTCGGTCAAGTCTCGATCGATGGCTTTAGTCACCGATCCCACCGCCGCTCGGTTCTTCTGCGACTCTCTTGGTGGGTTCTCCTATCGCTCTCGTGATGTAAGCGATGATCGTTAGAGCGGTTAGAGGATGAACAAGCGGCCCTTCTTGCTCGTAAGTTCTCCCATGCTTACAAGAGGAGGAGGGACGGAAGAAAAGAGGACCGATGATTTGCTTTGAGTGTGGTGGCCCCAACCACATTCGAGCAAACCGTCCCAAGTTGGGGAAAGGCAAAGTCGACTACGGCGGTTCCGCAAGAACGACTACTCCGACAAGAACCGCAACAAGAAGGCCCCAACTCCGACGCAAGGCAAGAAGCCGTTCGCGACTTTGGGAAGGCCAAGAAGCTCTTCCACCGCGTCCTCGCCGCCTTGACGACCTCGACCTCGACGAGGTGGAGGGATGGAGCGACGACGACGGACGGGTGATCAAGAACCCAAGAGCGGCGGCGACTTCTCGGCATGTGCTTCATGGCCCTCGAGGGCGAGATCGTGACGGCGATCTCTATTCCGACTCGACGAGGTATGTCCCTCCTATGACCAACGAATGCGACTTTTCTTAAGCTAGGAGGTTTTCATGCTAGATCTAGAGCTAGATGTAGCGAGTTGGAGAAGGAAGTAGATCGTTTGTCACGGAGCTTTCTTTACTTATATCCGCTCCCTCCCGTGACGATTGTGATACATGCTTTGCTTTCTTTGGGAGATATGGAGAAGTTAAGGACTTCTCATGATAGTGTGACCTCTGAGCTTGATTTGCTTAAGGTGGAGAATATTAGTCTTCTTGCTGAGATTGAGATGAGTAGGGTGGTTCCTGTTTCCTCTACTACTATTGAGACTATTTCTTGCACCTCTTGTGAGGATAAGGATAATGCTTTTAGAGGTCTTTACACTATGCTTCTCGATCTGCCCGAGACTTGTGAAAGTTGTAATAACTTAAAGATGAATCTAAAGCAGGCGAGATCATAAAATTCTTGAGTTACAAGCTTTTTACTTGAGCCTATTGCTTCATGTGTGAATTGTCCTAAAGCGATCTGCGAGCTTGAATCATTGCCAAGCAGTTTCAAGAAATGATTGATCATGATAAGAAGTTGGCTCGGTTTGCTTCTAAGGACCTGTTAGCTCACCATGCATTAGTTGTAACAAACTAAAATCTAACTTGATTGCATTGGATGAGAAATATGTGAAGCTAACTAAGGACCTACTAGAGAAGCCACCTTGTGCTTGTAATGTGGTTGGGGAGAAGGGGGAGAAGCCCGGGTAAGGTAGAGACGCCTAGCGATGCGAACCAACACGCTAGCGATGGGATCGTCCCTTCTCGTCGGTGTGCGTGCACAAGCCGATCTTCCCTCTGCTGTTGGTCGTTCTCCTGCTCCCTTACCTTCTGCTTGTTTCTCCTCCTCCTTGCTCTTCTTGCACCTCTCTCTTCGGGAGTGTCGGTACCTTATGAACACTCTCGAGAAATTTGTAGGAGGCAAGAAGGATCTCAATCTTATTCTAGACCAATCAAAGATTTGCAAGTTCAAGCAGGTCTAGGATATGATTTCCGTGAGGATGTGAGGAAGCATCCACCTGTAGTGCTCAGACCCGTAGCCTCATGTGTGATTGAGGTCAAGCCCAAGAACAAGAAAGTTCAATTTAAATCGTGGGCTTTGTCCAAGGGTTTCGACGCAAGGTGATTTCACTGCTGACTTCGGCCTCTCGGGCGAAGCCATCTCATGCTACTTGACCCCTCGTATATGGTATCATTGCACCTTCATCGGAAGGATGGGCATTTGTTTGACCATTGCTTCAAGCGCCAAGATCGCGAAGAGACCGTGTTGAGTCTCTTAGGCGCATTGTGGTCGACCCGGACCTTGAGTGCACCTAAGACCGCCATGAGGTCTAGGCTTGCTCTTGTTGGTAGCCTTGGGCGTCGAGGACTTGGTTCTTCCGAGTTTTCGGTTTTCGTCCTCATCTTGTTCTCGATCGTGACTTCGCCGACCGAGGGTAGATCTCGTTTTCCCATCGAGACAACTACCACAGGCGTGACCGGCGTGTTGCGGCACCCGACTCGCTCGCCGTGTGATCGGACCCGACCAAGAACTTGTGTGTGCACATAGACCTTCCGCTTCTTTGAGCGACGGAGGCGAGGGTAGTTAGAGGTCATCGTCGTGACTACTTCTTACGCTCGACGTGTGACTCGGATTGGGTGCCAAAATCTATGTTGATTTATCCCAGTACTGAGACTTTGCTCTCTTGTTGACTCAGGTTCGCCGGGCAGGGAAGGGAAAGGTTTGGCTTGTAGACTCGGGTGTTCACGACACATGACCGGAGATTCCGTTGGTTTTCTTCCTTGCCGTGCTCGGTGATGAGGCGATCACCTTCGGAGACGCCTCTTACGGGCAAGTCATCGCCAAAGTACAGTCGCATTAATGATTCATTTGTTTTAAAAGATGTTGCCTTGGTTAGTAAGTCTGCAGTACAATTTGCTTTCGTCTCTCGACCACCGATGATGATTTCGAGGTGAGTTTTAAGAAAAACAAGCGCAAAATTCTTGATTCTTCGGGTAGTCTGGTTTGCGGGATTTCTCGTTTTGGGAGGATCTTTCGTGCTGATTTTTCTGAGTCTTTTGGTGATCCTCTCCGTTGTTTGGTTGCTTCTGAGTCCCGCGACCTTTCCTTCGGCATAGGAGACTTGGTCATATTGGATTTGACCATTTGACTCGAGTTAGCGGCCACGATCTCATTCGTGGTGCCGAAACTCAAGATGGTCAAAGATCTTGTTTGCGCTCCATGCCGGCATGGCAAGATGGTTGCCGCTTCTCATCCTCCGGTCCACACTACTATGACCGATGCACCGGGACATTGCTCCATATGGATACGGTTGGACCGGCTCGAGTCTTGATCGGCGAGGAGGAAGTGGTATGTTCTTGTCATAGTCGATGACTTCTCGAGGTATTCTTGGGTGTTTTCTTGGCCTCGAAGGATGAGGCGTTTACACATTTCGAGGACTTTCGGTGAGGCTTTCTGCTGAGCTTCGGTGCCTTACGAGCGATCCGCGATGACAATGGCACGGAGTTCAAGAACTCCTACTTTGAGAGGTTCGTGATGAGGCCGGTGTAGAGCACCGTTCTCTTCCCATCGTCCCTCGCAGAATGGCGTTGTGGAGAGGAAGAACCGTACATTGGTCGAGATGGCGGGACGATACTTGATGAGTACTCTACACCGCGGAAGTTTTGGTCGAGGCTATAGCCGCGTGCCATGTTTCTAATCGAGTTTTCTTGGGCACACTTGCACCGCACCTCTTATGAGTTGAGATACGGCGAAAGCCGGTGTTTCTCATTTTCGTGTGTTTGGTTGCAAGTGTTTTATTCAAGTCCGGAACCTAGATAAGTTCGAGTCACGTTCTTGTGATGGACTTTTACGGGCTACTCGACTTCTTGGCGGGCCTATAGGGTGCAGGCTGCGAGTCTAGCAAATTGGTAGAAACACGTGAGGTGACTTTCGATGAGGCGGTCAGGGACTAGGCCCGATATCTCGAGTTCACTAGAGCGATCCGAGACCATCTTCGTGGATGATGAGGATGATGGAGATGAGGGTTGTCTACCCGATCCAAGACCTCTTCCACCCCTTGAGGTGCCTTCTTCCACCGCACCTCGAGGTGATCGCCCTTACCTTACGCTCTTACGGAGCTAGTGGCTCTGTTCCTACTTCGTCGACTCACGAGGTAGAGGCCGCTTCTTCATCTCATCTGGACCTCCTAGACATATCCAAAAACTCATCCTTGAGCGGATCATTGGAGACCTCTTGAGCGGGTTACCCGCTCAAAATCGCTTATCTCAATTCATCTCCATTACGCTTTCATTGCCTCCTTTGAGCCCAAAGATGTTTCTCATGCTCTTTCTGACGAGTCTTGGATCAATGCTATGTATGAGGAGCTAGAGAGTTTCGAGAGAAACAAGGTCTGGACGCTTGTTGAGCCCCTCGAGATCACAATATCATTGGAACCAAATGGGTGTTCAAGAACAAGCAAAGTGAGGATGGGGTAGTCATTGAAACAAGGCTAGGCGGTTGCAGGGTACTCCCGGGTTGAGGGTGCGGATTTGAGGAGACCTTTGCCCTGTAGCTCGTCTTGAGGCCATTAGAATTCGCTTGCCTTTGCGGCTTCTAAGGGTTTCAAGCTTTACCAGATGGACGTCAAGAGTGCCTTTCTCAATGGCTTCATTGAGGAAGAAGTCTATGTCGACGACCTCCGTGTTTCGAGAACCCCAAATACCCTAGTCATGTCTTCAAGCTTTCCAAAGCATTGTATGGACTTAAGCAAGCCCCTAGAGCTTGGTATGAGAGGCTTAAGTCCTATCTATTGAGACATGATTTTGAGATGGGTAAAGTTGACAAGACCTTGTTCATTCACGGCTTGGCAATGACCTTCGCTCGCCTAAATTTATGTCGATGACATTATCTTTGGCGGCTCTTCTCATGCTCTAGTTTCACAGTTCTCGGATGTCATGAGCACCGAGTTTGAGATGAGCATGATGGGTGAGTTGACTTTCTTCCTTGGCTTCCAAATCAAGCGAGACTCGGGAGGTACCTTCTTGCATCAAGGCAAGTACACCGTGATCTCCGAGACGTTTTGACATGAGTGATGGAAAGCGGTGTCGACTCCGATGGCTTCTACTACCACACTTGACCCGAGATGAGGACGGCGAGCAGTTGATCAAAAGAGTTGAAGTATGATTGGCTCTCTCTTGTACCTCAACGCCTCGAGACCGGACATACACTTTTTCGTGTGTCTTTGTGCGGTTTGAGCTTCTCCTCGCGTATCTCACCGCCGGCGGTGAAGCGCATCTTCGGTACCTTCGAGCTACCATTGACTATGGTATCGGTACTCTTCCTCATCTGTCTATCCCTTAGAGCCTATTCGGATGCGAGACTTTGCGGTGTAGGATAGATAGGAAGAGCACCGCACTGCCGGTTCATTGGCACTTCTCTCGTTTCTTGGTCTTGAGGCGATCCGGTGTTGCAGATCCACCGCAGAGGTCGAGTGCGTTCTGCGGACCGATTCTTTGTAGCCAAGTGCTGGATGGTCTCGACTCTGCGGGACTTTGGGTTAGCTATCGATCGTGTTCCGCTCTTTTGCGATAACACGTCTGCGATTAGCATTGCTAAGAACCCAGTGCAAAGCACTCTCGGACCAAGCACATCGATATCGATATCACTTTCTTGAGACCATGTAGAGAAGGGTGACATCGTGCTCGGTTTGTGGAGAGTGACCACCGGTTGGTGATATCTTCACCAAGCCTTTGGATAGCACGAGGTTTTCACTCATGGGAGAGCTTGGGGTGGTTTGTCCTTATGGATTGTGAGGGGAGCTTTGGGCTTTATTGCTTTATCTTATAAATTATGCTTCAGTATCCTTACTATTGCCTTTGCATTTGTGGGTGCATTGGGTTTAGTCCTTCGGCATAGGTTAGAGTGTGTCTCTTCTTTGAGTAGCTTAGACTTCTTGCTCTTATCTTGTGCTTTCGGGATAGTTGTTTCTTATCTCACTAGGTTGAGCTCACTCACTTCTTTTAGGTTCTAGCGAGGGTCGGGCCACCCTCGGGTAGGCAGTGCGTGTTTGCTCTCTAGTGTGTGTTTTCTCGGCATTGTTGTCCCAGAGTCATATGGGGTAGATGAGAGTCGATCGAGTCATAGTATCCTCTATATCCTATCTATGCTTTAAGGGCCGCCTTTCTTGATTTATTTGCCGACTCTTTCTTTTATTGCTTTGGTTGTGGGGAGTTCATTTGGGAACTTCTAGATCTTAATATTGACTTAACTCAACTTGAACTAAAAGTCGCATCACATGTTGAGGGGGCTGGATTTTCTGCATGTCATTTTGCATTGTAATATAACCTCATGGAGCCTTGATGATTATCCATTCATGACATGTTCTCACTTATATTACATCTTGCCATGATTTGTGCTCAATTGCTAATTTGATCATGATTTTATATGTGTAGTCAAGTCTTTGCCATGATAGGTTAATTAAATTGCCAAATTTGACCTAATTCATGTCATGTTCATATTTGAGACTAGTCAGCTTTGTATTATCTTTTTATGATTCTTGCCATGTCAAATAGGCTGAGTTGAGTCTTGAATCTTAGTTGAGCAATAGATTGAGCTATATAGTTTCTTGATGACACATAAGTTAGTACAATCTGTCAAAAAAAGATCTCTTCATGCGTGAAAAACCGATCTCACCAATTCTTTCTCATGAGGCGGCTTGCCATTGCACAAGGCATGAACTCAGGGGAGTTTTGGATGACCAAGATCATTTCCTTAAGCTTCTCGCTTGGAATGATCGCATAAGGCTTGAGGTCTAGCACATGACTGAATAAAAAGATGGTTGAAAACAACCATGTGATCTCTAAAGAAAAATGTCATTTGTGCTCAATTGCAAAAATGTCAAAGTACTTAAACAAATGTATCATTCTTGAACAAATAGCACTCTAGTTTGCTCAACACTAGCTTCTTGATTCCATTTAGCTGATTGACATGGCTTGCATCATTTGTGGATATCATTAGCTAGACTAAAATCATATTTGACTTGACTTGCTAAGCACTTCAATTAAAATTCAGATTATACCTTATGTTGCTTAGCTTCTCTTTACATACTTAGTCATGATCTTTGTAGCATATTTGTATGTTATGGCTTGATATAATGCATGATGGTCATTTTGGATAATTCTCATGGCTCTACATACTTAAAATGATCAAATCGACCTTTCATCCATTTTCATGACTTTTTCTCCTTCCTTCCTTCTTGATGGGTTTATTGTCAAAAGGGGGAGAATAGTGGTAGAAAAAGCCACTTGGGAGCTTTGAAGAAAATTGTTCTTTCTTTTGCTCATACGTCGACATGGTCATTAGCTTCACTCTTTACTTATGGACCATGTTAGACTCTTCAAACTCAACTTTGTGCTTTTTCGGTGTTTGTCAATATACTCATCAAGGGGGAGATTGAGAGACCATGTGAGGTCATCCCATTGTGAGTGATGAGTAATTGACATCGTTTCTCAAAAGTCGAGTTTGAGTCGGTTTGTTCGGACCAGACGTTGCATGGTGCAATGAGCTCGGTCGGACTTTGGTCAAACTTAGTCGTATGGGTTAGGATGTATATTCCATTGTTGCGACATGTTTGATCTTGCTAATGCTATTCTACGCGTTCATGTATCGGCGGTGCTATGTGACGTGTTTTCTTGTGCGTGTGTCCGCAGACGGCGAGGAGGCGAGTCGTGGCGAGACACGGTGGACCGGACTAGGCGCAGTGGCGGCGAGGTCGAACGGTCATGAGGTGTCAAGGCGGCGTGGACTCGATGTGTTGCGGGCGTGCGAGGCAAGGAGCGCGGAAGCTTCCGGAAGGTGCGGGGAGGGCGGCGGGAATTTCGCAAGGCGCACTGGCGGAGGCAGCTCCGTTAGGGTTTAGCCGCGAACGGGTTGGAGACCCGTTAGCCAAGGGCTATAAATAGAGGTGAGGGCTGCATACCCCTTAGGACACTTGAGAGCTTATTCATATCTTTGTGTGTGTTGTGTTCCTCCCAAGAAGCTTGTGAGGCTCTTGGTGTTCTTGAGGATTGAGAGGGAGAGGATGGATTGAAAGTCTTGTAATCATTCCTATGGTTCTAATGTCCATGCGTATGGGGATGTCTCTCTTTTCTTCTCTATGCGTGTTCTTGAGAATATGGTTATCTCTTGTCTCATGTTAGATGTTGTCTACTTGTTTCCTGTTCGGTCTCATTTTCAATTTCTGAATTGTCTTGTGGTTCTTCTCTCGTTGGCTTGTTTCTGTAGTTGATCTTCTTTGCCATTTAGCCCAGTTTGGAGTTAAAGCTAGACCATGACTTTCAACTAATGAGCTAGCCGTAAGTTCTAGCTTTTGTGCCTTCAATGCACTTGTGCTTCAAGATTTCATACTCTCTGTTGGTTTCCTTTGTGATTCCTTTGGTTGACAAGAAGATTATTTTCCTTTACTCATTTCTATTTGTAGCATCAAAGTGGTTCTAGTTTTCCTTTTCTTGAGTGGGTCTTGCTATTTGATTTATTTTCCTTTCATTTGGCCGGAAAAGCAGCAGCAAGTACTAATCAATCTTCATGTTTTCTTGGGTTCTCTTTTAGTCTTCTTTTTGTGTGTGGGCGGTCTTGGATGTGTACAGAAATATTTTGCCAACATGTGCTCGACATGCATGCAGATTGGTTCCTTTGGTGTGACCTTCTTTTCTTTTGTGCCAAGCTGTAATCACAGGCTTGCCAATCGATCTGTTTCTCGGCAACATGTGCATGTTGCATTTTAACAAAAAAGATTCTGCAGTTTCTTTTGTGCATCGATAGTTTTACATTTGTTGTAGCCTCTTCTTTAGTTGGTCGTGGCGGGATCTTCCCTTTTCGTTTTCTTTTCGAATAGTAGTTAATTGTTTTCTCTGTCGGTTGGTCGCCGATTGTTGTCTCACCGCTTTGCTACTACTCCCAAGCCGCCGAGTACTTCTCTTACGTGTGTAGCGTCTACGTGAGATGTTCGGTGGGCGTGACATGTTTACTCTTGTCAGCGGCAGATGGTTTGCACCTTCGGTACTCCTTGTTTTCATCTTTTGTGCTCCTTTGATTCAAGGCGGTGGAATCCATCTTGTGCTTCTATTTTCGGTTTTGGTTGTATCTTTGCGGTTGGTTTCGGTGAGTGAATCGGTTCTTTCTTCATAGCGTCTAGTGCTATCGGAGAAAAGTTTGTGTGCGAATATTCGGGAAATTTTTAAAAAAGAGCGACATTCACCCCTCTGTCGCCATTTGGTCCCTCTGACTCGTGGATTGATCTACATGCGATGCAGAAAATCTCAAATCGGGTAATCAATCGCTAATCCCTTCTAATCCCGTGCCATGAACCTAATTACTCTAAAAGCGAAGGGTTTGGGATTGAAAAAATTACCTAGAGGATCCTTGGGATCACCCTCTTCTTCGTCCTCTTCTTCTCCTCCTTCCCTTCTTTTTTCTTCTCTTCTCTTTCTTCTTCTTCCTCCTTTGCTCCAATGGACAACAACTGGAGGGGTGTTAGAGGCGCACCTGGGAGGGGAGAGGTACGTCCAGGGGGTGGGAGATAGGGGGTGGCGGCCAAGGGGGAGGCTGCTAGGGTTTTGTGGGGAGGGGGTGCGGCCACCCCTTGGGCCTCTGGCCCAAGGTGGTCGGCCCACTCTCCAGGCAGCTCATTTAGAGGTTTTTATTTATTTAATTAATTGTTTTATTTATTTTATGCTATTCCACAATTTTTATTTTTCCCTTTCCGCGATTTACCGAAAAACCGGCGACTCCGCGATTAATTTAAAGTCGACGCCGAAACGACGTTCAGGGTATTACATGGACACCAAAACACTTACAAGTCGGCGCCGGGCTTTTTCATAACCTTCTTGAAGAAGTCACCACGCAATCTTCCGCCAAGCCGTCTTGGTGTCGGCAAACACCAAGAGTAAATAATTCACAGCTTCGCTTGATAGTGATCAAGTGCCAAAAGGATCAATCTAATATGTATGTACTTGCTTTTGGCTCAACCACCTCAAATGAATGCACAATGTGAAATTAAAGTGTGGAATGAATATTTTTATACTCAAGGATGTTTAATATAGTCTCTTACATCTGTTCTTCAGTAGGTGGGGGAGTATTTATACCCCCACTAACCAAAGCTAGCCGTTATAGGGCTATCCCTGAAAAAATCAGGTCGAGCGAAAGTACCACCGTTAATCGATCGGTACTACCACACTGTTACGACTGTGAATGACTATTTGAATTTCGAACTAGTCGTTAAAAGTCTGTGCGGATAACAAAAAACACTATTATATCTTCAAGAATAATGCAAAAAAAAGAAAAACACATTAAAAAACTAACATGTTCTAAATAACTTGTGGTATTTAAAAGCCAAAAATCACATGGCCTTAAGAGTTAAGCTAGGCTCCATACAACATGGGCTGAGTGGCTGGCTGGGTCCATCCAACGAGGCTATATGAGCGATAGGTGCAATGTGTCGTGTGCGTGACCTGAAGGGCCTGTTTGGTAGGCAAGAATCTAGGAACACACTAGCATGATTGAATCTGAAACAAAATGATATGGGTCAGTTTTTTTTAATGTCTTTTCAAAACGGTTTATCGATATTTGGTTTATTTTTACAAGTACTCACACTAAAGTTAAAAGCTATCAGCCATAACTATAAGCCATCAACTATAACCTAAAAAAACAGGACCATAAATAGTTCAAAAGATGTGCTTGGATACTTCATATGAAAAGTGTAGAAAATTTGAGATTAAATGTTAATTGACTAGAGAGTGAAATGGAAGAAAGAAGGTGCATTTGGACTCTCAAATGAATTAGTAAAATAAGGGTAGAACTGGTTAGATCAAACTTATAGGAATATTTTTCTACACTATAAAATTTGTTTGATGTAATCCTGCAAAATTAAACACCCCTAGTAGAATTTGTTTTAAGAGAGTAGTAGAAATTTTTGGTTAGATCTAGGCTCCGTTTAAAACGGCTTTTAGAAACCGTTTTGAGAATGTTGGCTTCTTAATATGATTTTTTATCTTTTTCTTTCTTTCTTTTTCTCTTGCATTGTCTGTGGATGTATAAGGTTTTTTATTTTCCTTTAATTTGAATGCTTCAGCCAAAAAGGTAAGAGCCACTTTCAACAAAACCAACAATGGTAGCAAAAAATCATAAGAAAAAGCCTTTTGAAAGGGCGGTAATTCCTTCGTCGAATGAAATTCCTTGCGGAAGGTTGGCTTAGGATTTTTTTGGCTGCGCTTTATAATTGTTAGATATAATTTATTAATTTAACTAGTTACGTACTCGTGCGTTACAACGAAACTCATTAAATGCATAGAGAATTATGTTATAGAATAAAATTGTTCTGATTGATTGAAAAGTGAAGAATGATGAGAAGTTAAAAAAATAAAGCGGTTAAAGAAGAATAAATGTATAACCATCAACTCGTTTTTTTATAATAGTAATGATAAAAAAGCCAAATGCCGCCAAAGAGCCAAAAAATAACAGGGCGTGAACTCATGTACCCAACAGACCCAACATGTGTCCTGCGCCGTCAGGCCGCCCGATGCATTTCTTAGTTCGTAGTCGTTCTACGCGCGCCCTAGGGTTTTTGTGTAACCAGGCCACAAAACCCCCCAAGCCGCCGCCGCCACTGCCGCCGCCAAGAAATTCCTAATCGGCGATGGCCATGGCTCGGCGTACCGTCTCCCGCCTCTTCTCCTCCTTCCGCCCTTTCTCCCTCCTCCTCCAACCCCTCCCCGACGCCCCGTCGCCGGCTGCCGCGGCCGCGACAGCGTCGGCCCGGCGGGCGATGTCGTCGGCGTCGGCGCTGCGGGCACGGGACGAGAAGGAGGTGGCGCGGTGGCGGGAGTCGATGGAGCGGATGCGAAACATCGGCATCTCCGCGCACATCGACTCCGGGAAGACGACGCTGACGGAGCGGGTCCTGTACTACACCGGTCGGATCCACGAGATCCACGAGGTGCGTGGCCGCGACGGCGTCGGCGCAAAGATGGACTCCATGGACCTCGAGCGCGAGAAGGGCATAACCATCCAGTCGGCCGCTACCTACTGCACCTGGAATGGATACCAGGTCCATTTTTCTCCCCTTCTCACTCATTTTGTACTAGATCCATTTCCCTCTGACCTGGTCCCTAGATCACCAATTGCAAAACGGTAGGGAACTGCTGGAGTTAATGTACAATAATATGATGAATTAACTGTGAGATAATACTCTGTTAACTCATGTGTTCCTTCATTTGGGGGCTAACTCGTTAACTCATTTTTGTTAATCAGCACGACATAGATAACATACTAAATTTTGTGTACTCTAGGCTTCTTTCACAAACCAACTTATAGGGTTTGTCGCTTACAAGCTTAATTGTGGTAGATGATACATTAAGCTTAATTGCGTTAGATGATACATCAAATGACTTTGGTAAAAACTAACATATTTTTTGAACGGGTAAAAACTATATGATAAACTTGAAAACTCTAAAAAGTCTAACCTTTTTGGAAAACTATGAAGATATCATCTTATAAGTTAAAAGGAAAGGTTGTATTATAGTTGTGGGACCAGGTAGACCATACAAAATTACATATGGTGGCCAACTAGCAAAGTTTATTTTCTGTAAATATATTGGCTTTGAATAATATATGGTGGGTAAGTACGATTTGAACAATATTTACCTGTCATCTGGAGTTTAAATATTAAATCTAAGCCGGCTGATAAATATAAATACTAGGCAGTAGCATTTATGTTGTTATTGATCACCAAAGGAAGAGAATTAGTTGCCATATTTATTGTTCGTTAGTTGCAGGGGTCCTGTGAGGACCTTTTGCAAAGTTTTCCATTTTTTGCTGAATTTTTGTTCAATGTTTCTTTTGATCGTGGATCAGATATTGCTTTTTGAGAGTCCGCAGTAGTATATTACTATCCCTGTTATTCGTGATTTCTCTATCTCAATTCTCAACACAAGGTAATGGGATGAATGCCTCAACGCCATCTCGGCAGGAAACTCAATTCATAAAACTAAACTCAGAATACATAATGTAGCCCTTAGCCTTTTATAGGCTGACATAATCGACTGAACTCCATAGCCAATGGCCAAACAGTATGCACACCCTAAAGCGGCGTATACTTGGACTCTTCAAACAAATCATGTGCAAAATAAATGGCAAATAACCATATTGGTTTTTATGAGAAAACATTGGTTTTACAAGGAACTCAACTAAGCCAACCAAAAGAAAAAAAAACTGAAGGCTACTTAATCTGTTCATGGACGGACCCACAGGTCAGCTGCTGTTGGCTACACGTACCCTGGGTGTCATGTATTTCTGGTGGCCCCCATCCCTATGCATGCAACGATAGGAACGACCAGAGCATGCACTAATTTCTGGTGGCCCCCATCCCTATCCCTGCTTGTTACTTTTGTCATGATATACAAAAAGATAAGCTGGCTTTTATCCCCAATATCCCCATGCAGAAAAGCATGCAACATGGACTCCTTTTGTACCAGGCCAAAACAATCTAGTTATCTTTCTTTGAATCGGATTTTCACCAGAGGAGGACAAGCAATAGCTTCCAACTTGGACTCACAATGCTTATTGGCCTCTATGGAACTCTCGGGTTCTTTTTGCTACATAGAAACAAAATGTATTATGAAAGAAAATTCTGGCTCACGTTTCTTCTTTGTCTTGTACCAAACATGCTTGGGAGTTGGGACACGCACTACTCGAGCTTCTGGTGTTCTCTCATGACAGAGTAGTTGCACATATGTACGCACATAGGCCGATCTGGATCACATTGGGTGAAGTTATCTGGGCAGGTAGCCATAAAGAGGAGGGTAGGTTATGCTTAGTTAGTTGGTTCCAATGGTGTAGCTGGTTTTTTTTTAAAAAAAGCTTTTGTTCCCCACAGTATGTCTGGGCAGTATAAAATATATGAAGAAAAATTCAGGAAAAAAAATGAGATGCCATTCATACAAATGCAAAAGAATGAGGGAGGGAGAATGTGTTATAGACTCAATGTTTCGATTTTTGATTGTAAAACACATGAAGATTGTTGACATCACGAATGTAGCAGCCTCATAAACTTTACCAAAAGCATGATCAGGGGAGGAACTGAGCAACAACTGATTGCAAATTAGGATAAGATAGGGATGTAATCTGTAAAGTCATGGATGAGCCACCAGCCACCACCAAAGAGAGGAGCACCAACAATTGCCTTTTGTGGTGCTAGAGAAGCCATTACTACCTTTCGTGGATTCTCATTTAGTCATTTATAAAATCTTCCTGAGCTGTGGTGAGTGGGGAAGTAAGCGGTTGATGGCTGTGAACTGTCGGAATTGAGTGGTTTTGATCCGCATGTGATGGCAATTATTGACTTAAGTTGAATGGGTTACCTGAGTTCAATTCGCATTAGACTCACCTGCTTGGTTAATAGCTGTTTTTGCCTAGATCCCAGCCCCACAGAGGCCCAGACCACTTGTATTCAAACTAGGATCTGTGTGTTTGGGTCAGTTTGTCTGGTTGAGGTGGCTCCACAAAAATCTTGCAGAGATCTAGTAGGAGTAACCCACATAAGTAACAGTGTTATGTTGTCATGTATCAAGCGTTGATAGCTATCCCTAGTATTGTGCTATCCAAATAATGAAATAATGCGTGTGTTTGGATCTATCTGACATTGTTCTTGTTATAAAGATTTGAAATCTCATGTTATAATTTGAATGCAGGTTAATATCATTGATACTCCAGGCCATGTCGATTTCACCATTGAGGTTGAAAGGGCACTCCGTGTTCTTGATGGTGCTATACTTGTGCTATGTAGTGTTGGTGGTGTACAAAGTCAATCGATTACTGTTGATCGGCAAATGAGAAGATATGAAATTCCAAGGGTCGCATTCATTAACAAATTGGACCGTATGGGAGCTGATCCATGGAAAGTTCTTAACCAGGTGAGCATGAAGCTGTCTTCTGTGGTATTATATCCATGGTGATGCTTTGTGATGATCATACCATGAGGGGTGAGAGGCATACTTATGCGATTCTTCTCTTTTCATGTTGCTGAAAAATCATTTCCCTCTCAGTGAATAGAAGTTTGTCTTGTCATTTCATTCCATGTTTGCAGTGTATGTTAGATCTTTCATCCTGTGAAAATACACTTTATAAATTACATGATAGTATCACACTGCTAGCTAAACCATGCTTATCTTGTTAGATACAGAACATGGCATGGAGATTTAATGCTCCTTTTATTGCATCTAAAGAAGTAACACTCAAGTTTTTGCTACTTTGCACTGGAGTGGTTAGCCAAAAATGCATTAATGTGTCCTGTACATTCTAGTCCATGTGCTCCATAAGTATTGCTGTTGAAACCTTATTAATATGTTTTTCAAGCATTCTGTCACAAGATAGGTGGCGGGCTCATTCATCAACAACATTACAACAGACACCGCAAAACATGTCAAAATGGAAAAGAAGTCCACATGATCACCTGCACATTGACTCAATGTTTTACACCCTTTATTTCTAGATCAGCTCATCTTTCATCTTGCATCCAATTTAAAGAACGTTTTTGGAAGTGCAAGGTATAAATTGGCCTGTTCAAAGTAGAAGGGGGAAAACTGGACTTCAAAAGTGCAAGGGGCAATATGGACTTCTTTTCCCTACTTGAGAGTCGAGACAATCAATTTTTTTGAGTTTATATTATATTTTTTTAAGAATAGAAGGAATATTATGCCTATGTAGTTTTCTACATAGCCTATCCCAAGCAAGGAAAAAGGAGGAGAGTTGTGTTAGGCTTGGCGAGCAAACGAATCAAGCCATCTTTCATGAAATGAAACCCAAAATAGTTTCGTTGGGGTGTAACCCTCTTAGCGACGCGCCATATCAGAACCCGGGTGTGGTGAAAAATGAGTAAAGGCTGGGACGTCACACCCTTAGTGACGCGCTATGTCGACGCCTGTATGTAGTGGAAAATGTGCAAGGGTCTTCGCACTTTACTCGACAAGTGCATAGGTCGACCAAGATTGATGTAGGAGGAAACAATTAAAAGAAAGTTGAGGGATTGGAATGTATCTAAATAATTAGCTTTGGATATGAGCGCATGGAAGTTAGCGATCCACGTACCGAAACCATAAGAAAGTTTAGGAGCTGTGTTTTAGGCTTCCGGCTCAGATGGCAGGATGTACGGTTTAAGATTTTACCTTTGTAGGTTTGTATTTTAAGGCTCTCACCTCTTTGATCTTGAGAATGTTTCATTCCTAGCCTACCTCAACTTGTTTGGGACAAAAGATTTGTTGTTGTTGTAAGGAATATTACGCAGTAGTTAAATTATTTAAAAAATCAATTGCGGATGTACAAATAACTTTTACTACAAAATGTTTCTTATCTTTCTGTTTCTGCACAATTTAGTTCCACTTGTAGGATGAATAGTGGATAGTGGAAAAAAATGTTTGTGAACATGGTTGTCACAACATAATTGGCGACCACGGCACCTAAGAGGCGCCACGATGCCATGGCGACGCCACAACGAGAAATGGCAAGGCAGGGTACTTAAATACAGTCTACATGCATGCATGATGATATACAATCCGGTCCCCCTCATATAATCTGCTGAGCTCTCGACTCCTCTCTCTCCCACTGTCTCTCCTGTGGCCTCCTTTCCCGGCGTATACGCCCCACCGCCTCCTCCCCAGCACCTCCCTCCCCGCCTCCTCCCCCGCCTGCCTCCTCTCCGCCTCCCTCCCTCCACCTCCTGCCCTGTCTCCGTCGAATCGAATCGCAACTGGCCATAATCCAACCAGATCCAATCGTTTCCACCTGTCGGAGCCGAGGAAGACGGGGGCGGCCATGGGATGGGAGTGGGGGAGGATGGTTGTCACCGCGAAGCTCCATGGTGCCCCCCGGACCACCACAACGCCTAGGCGTCGCCAAGGCGACGACTTGGTGGTGCCGTGACAACCGTGTTTGTGAAGTGCATAATATTTACGCATGTATCATAGTCACTCCTTAAAATCTTGTCTCAAATAGCTATATGGAACGTTCAATTAAAAATTATATTTTCGGAGAAGTCTAATTTTTTCCCTGAGCTCATAAACATCCAACTTTTCCTTGTAATTTGGAACCAACCATTTTTACTTGTTATACTTACTACTTACTCTCTGAAGATAAACCACACCTTCAAAGTTAGTGCAGATGTCCTGAGCAACGCGTTAATGGCAGCAAACTGTCTAAATTCCACTGGCAGGGTGGAGCTTGAATTAGAATAAAAAGAGGGCCAACCTAATGGAATATAATTGAGAGGTCTTTATGATACGAGGCCAACATAGCATTTTTATTAGAAACTAAGTGGTAAAAACTAGGTTTTTCTTAAGAAACTATCATTGGAAGGGAGGATCAGGACTCTTTGGCCCCAAGGAGGCCTCTGCCAAACTTATTTCATTAACTTTTTGCAAAAAAAAAAAATTGTAGCGACATCTGGTGGATGAGAGAGATGATGTGTTTGAGGTGAATGTAGATGTAGCGTTGTCTTTTTGTTTTGATTTTTTGCTGAGAATTTTTCAAAATGGTATGCAAGTAATGTTTTGGCCCTCTATTTTCTTTTGTACATAACTTTGCAGTTCTGTTTTATTACCTGTAAGATACTAAGATGTTATGTTGATCAAGCTTACATTTGATGCTATAGATGCTGTAATTTGAGACTGCTGGAAAGTATCATTTGTGGTACTTATTTTTATGCTGGACATTTATTTCTGATATTTTGTCTCGTCTTCAGTTTTTTAGTTCTGGTGAGGGCATCTTGCGGTTATATGTTGTCATCAGTTTCCATAGCTGATTATTGCTTTTATTCTTTCTATTCAAGGCACGGGCCAAACTCCGGCACCATAATGCAGCTGTTCAAGTGCCCATAGGATTGGAAGAGGAGTTTGAGGGCCTTGTGGATCTTGTGGAGTTGAAGGGTTATAAGTTTGAGGGTGGCAGTGGGTGTGTCCCTGTTCTTTACAAGCATTTCATCCTCAGGGCTATTTGTATCTGGAATCTTGAATGACACATCATTTCTAATGTGCAGCCAAAATGTTCTTACATCTGATGTTCCATCCGACATGCAAGATTTAGTCATGGAGAAGAGACGTGAACTTATTGAAGTTGTTTCTGAAGTGGATGATCAGCTTGCTGAAGCTTTTCTCAATGATGAGCCAATACCGGCTAATCAGCTTAAGGTTTGTTCAACTTACTTTGTTTAAATTTAGTGATATGTAATAATTTATTCTCTCCATCATTATTTTCTGTTGTTTTTATCGTTATTGTGCAGATAGATCATTTTCATGGAATTATTCATATTATATACATATTAGCAGTGAATCCATTTGAAAATTGTTGTTGCTCATGGCTACATCTTATGAAACTGGCCTTGTGATGGTCAAATTGTTGGGTGTTAGTTAGTTACGGCTACGAGGAGAGGGTTGGGCACTCACCCTTTATCAGCCGATTATGCCGTCGCCAAGGCTCTGAGGCTCAGTTGAGAAGAGAGGGAAGACTAGAGACTTTTCTTTTTTTATTTCTTTGCTTGATTAAAGAAGATACAATGCCATCCCTTTTATAGGGATAACTTGATTTGACCACTAAGAAATATCTACTTAAAAAAACAAACTAACTGAAGATAAGCTTCCAAACTAACCAAATAAATCGAATCCCTAACAAAGGAAACTAATTGCGGGTGACAATACCTCGCCTCAGGATGCTGCTGGATCCATGTCCATAACACAGATAGTGGACATTCCCTTTTTTAAATTAGTTCTTTGACGTGTCAACAGTAGTAAGTTTAGATAAAAATGATTCTTTAAATGTTACCTGCTGATCATGTTAAAAACTTGTGACTTCAACTTTCTAACAGCTGTGAACTTGATTATTGAATGGATGTGATCATGTGATGTCCATAGGTTTTATTGGTTGGAAAAATAAATCTGTGTTCCGTACCTAGTTTTTTTTTCATATACCCAGTTTTTTTACACATTTGACAATGCTGAAGAAAAAAATACAGCAATTATTTTTTAACAGATATTAGAAAATTCATAATAAGGTCTATATGTTCAAAATATGCAGACTATTTTTCTTGCATGTTTGAACTTTATAATAAGACATGTTATTTATGATGTGATATTGTCTTGCAAATTTATCAATGTATTAAGTTTATGGTCAATCTACCTTTGATCATACCCTTCCTGATTTCCTTTAGGAATAGTAGAATATTGGTAATCATTTAGTTCCTAATTGATTTCATGCCTCTTGATGTTTTATCTCTTTTGACTAGGCGGCTATCCGAAGAGCAACAATAGCACGCAAGTTCATACCAGTATACATGGGAAGTGCATTCAAAAATAAGGTTCATGGCTGCATTTATCCGTCCTTTGACTCCTTTCTCAGAATTTTTTTTCATTTAATTACTGTTTCTACTGCCACTAATACTGAAACATTCTAAATGTTATGAATATTGTGTGTATTGAAGAGGCCCAATGGACAATATATATAGTGAGTACAAAGGGATATTAAAGGAGAATATGCTGATTCCTATTCTATCTCTAATACCCTTAACACCCCCCTCAAATGCAAGGTGTATGTAATAGCATCAAGCTTATTAAGGCGTCGCTTAGGCGACGCTTAAGCGCCGCCTAAGCGGTAAGGCGGTCCGGCGTGGCAAGCGCCGCCCGCCTTTGCCGCCAGCTAAAGCGCGCCGCGCCCGCGCCGGCCGGCGTCCCTGCCGCCTCCAGTCGCCGCCGCCGCGCTGTCGTCTCCTGCCGCCGCGCGCCGCGCCGTCTTCAGCCGCTAGCGCGCCCGCTGTCGTCTCGAGCCGCCGGGCCGCGCCGTCGTCTCGAGCCGCGCTGCGCGTCGTCTCCAGCCGCCGGTGGCGGCGGTGGCGTCGCGATAGGGAAGGCGGGCGAGCAAGAGGGGAGACGGAGCGGAGTCTTGGAGTGGCTACCTGAAGAGAGAGAGAGAGGCCATGAGCGAAGAGAGAGAGAGAGGAGAGGCCGGCGAGCGAAGAGAGAGGGAGAGAGGCGAGGCGCTCGACGGATCGGGGCGGTCGATCGGATCTCGGGGGGAGGCGGTCGGCGGCTAGGGTTATGTGTTGTCATTTTACGCTTTAGTCCTCGAGGTTTACTGAAATTACAATTAGATCCTTCTAGGTCCTCCTCCTCTTTAGATTTTTCATATTTCTTCCGATTTAGTCCTCTGAAACTCCGTTTTCTTCGCTTTATGACATATATAAGCGTCGCCTCACCACGCCTTACCGCTTAAAAGGTGTGAGGGGTGGGTCGCCTTACCTCGCCTTACCGCCTTAATAACCTTGAATAGCATTGCATTTGAAAAATGGTTAATACTAAAACAAGAAATATCCGACGTCCGAGTCTTGATAATGTCGTCGTTGCGTGTAGTTTTTTTGAATAAACTGTCAAATCAAGCCGAAGAGAAATAGATATAAGCATGACGGTGCAGATCGAAGCCCAAGAGGCGGCGGCGCAGTGCAAAAGGTGCAAAAGACGCGCGGCGGCCTTAGAAGCTCAGGGCGGCGGCTAGAGAAGCGGCGGCATCATAACGACTTCTACGATCTGCACGCGGCTTAGGGTGTAGAGCGGCGGCTGCTGCCATGCAAAAGAAAAATCTCTACACTTCTATGACTGACAATAAATTTGTGGACTCGTACGGTTTGGACGAACTAAAAATTAGAAACTACGGATTTTGGATGGACGCAACGGAAGACTCACGAAAAATAACTAAAGACTGATTGAAAAGAAAACAGATGAACCACGGGAAAATGGGACGTCATGACTCCACCGACGGTAGCAACATCCAGCGTGGGTCTCGTCACTCCCTCACTTCATCCCCGCGCTGCGCTCCCTCATTTCCTCCCCCGCGCTCGCTCTCCCTCCCGCGTCTCCCCCTCACACGGAGCGAAGAGGAGTAGTAGGCGGCGGGATCCGACGGGCGAGGGCGTCGGGGTGGCCGAGGAAGAGCGGCGGTGGGAACCAACAAGACGACCAGGCGGCGGCGGCGGCGGGCGGCGTGGCGGCGGCGGCGGTCGATCCGCACGGATCCGGCGGCGGAGGCAGCATCGCCGTCTTCTTTCTCTTCGATCACCGACGTCGTCTTCTCGGGACGACTGGTGGAGCTGGAGGCCGCCAAATCCAACACCGAGGCGGCGGGGGATGGCGACATGCCGAAGAGGCTGGCGTTGGATGGATCTTGTCGGATCCAGTCTTGATGGCGATGGATCTGAGCGGACCGTGGCCGGATCTGGGACTGCCTAGGAGGCTGCCGGATTGAGCTTGCGGCGGGCGCGGCCGCTGCGACGGCGATGGATCCGGCGGGTGCGGCGATCCGGGGCTACGCCCCGAGGCGACGGTGGATCGAGCTCCGCCGAAGCGGCGGCGGCGGCCAATCCGGCGTGGCGGCCGGATCCAGCGGGCGAGGCGAATCGAGTTTCGGCGGCGTTAAGACGGCGGATCCGGACTTGGCGGCGGAGGTGGCGATCCAATGGCGGCGGCGGCATCGGGCGCGGCAACAACGAAGCGGCGTCGGCGAAGTGGAACGGCCGATGAGCGTCGGCTCCTTTTAAGGCGGCGGCGGTCTCGGGAGGGAGACCATGGCGACCGCGAGTGGTGGCCGACGTTGGCGGAAGTCCATCCAGATCGGATCTGGATGGCGTGAGAGCCCGAGGAGGGTTGGCGACCCGAGGACGGCGGCGGTCCAGCGGGACCCAGCGCCGGCGGCGGCGTCACCTTCGGGAGGATGAGCTCGACGGCGAGGAGATGACTGCCCCCGGGAGACGAGATCGACCTCCTGGGGGCAGCAGCAACAGCGGAAGTAGATGAGGTTAGGGTTTCAACTGTTATGAATATTGTGTGTATATTGAAGAGGCCCAATGAACAATATATATAGGGAGTACAAAGGGATATTATATGCTGATTCCTATTCTATCTCTAATACCCTTAACACTAAATACCTTTTATGATTGTAAAAATGAGTGCTAAATCTGAATAGAATTTCTAAAGATTTCAAAACATAATAATCATGTTATAGACCTTAACATTGTTGACCTAGTGCCCATCGATTATCTGAAGTGCTAGCAACTATGGTAGTGTGAAAACTAACAGCAGTGAATTAGATGAAGCAGGCTATGTTTGAGCCAAATGGTTATCAGCTAGTTTATTTGGTTCAGAACAAATTTTGATATTTGAATTTCAATCTGTTTTTTCCGGTTTTTCTGGTAACCGGCCAGTTACCGTTACCTGCCGCCGGGCTTGATGTTCCCCGGTATCGATTTTTCTATCCTTGTGCCAGACCGCTATTATCCCCTCAAACCTCAATCAAGGACGACACTACAATTACAAACAAATGACAAACAAGAAAAGAAGACGGATGTTTTGCCCACCTTTACAAGAGTTCAATTCTAGCCATTACAGGCCGACTTTTAAGAAGTGTAGAAGAACAGTGGACAAGAAAAGAAGACTGATGTTTTGCCCACCTTTACAAGAGTTCAATTCTAGTGACCTAGTCATTACAGGCCGACTTTAAAGAAGTGTAGAAGAACAGTGGACATAGTAATATTTATTGGATTGAGCATTTGCTTTGCATTTGCTGTCTCCTTTTACCACCACAGTTATAGGATAGATAGCCAAATTGCATGCAAACAGAAGTGCATTTTGGACTATTTAATTCAAGAATGATCACCTCTAGAAATGTGTATTGTACTGATTATTGAACTTTGGTAGTTTAGATGTAGATAAGATTGTTTACAGTTTGTGATTGCTCTCAGATGAGAACTTTTGTGCAAGCATGTGCAATTTGGCATCTATATTGTTAATGCTAACAGTGAAATGTTCCACAAATTAATTGCTAGATGTTTAAGGGCTTACATTTTTTACCTTTTTGACTGGTTTTATAGGGTGTTCAACCGCTTCTTGATGGTGTGCTTGACTATTTACCTTGCCCAAAGGAAGTTGAAAACTATGCCCTTGATCAAAACAAATCAGAAGAGAAGGTACCACAAAATCTCTACAATATATTGAATAGAGTAACTATGGTACAAACGTTTTTTCCTTTATGAGCTTTACAATGCTCTCAATTTTCCACCACTCATTCTACAAAGTGGAAGTGAGGTGAGATGGAAATATGTAAGATGGAGGAAGGCTCAGAATTTTTCTGTAAGTTAGGAGTGTTTGTACCATAGCCGTCCGTTATATTTAATAATGAAGCTCTTCATTTTGTTAAATCTACGTTTACTTAACTTTCATACTTGATGGTAGGTCTTATTGGCTGGAACTCCAGCAGAGCCACTTGTGGCATTAGCATTTAAGCTTGAGGAAGGTCGTTTTGGTCAGTTGACATACCTAAGGTGATTCTGGCTCTTCTGCAAACTGATTTTGTTGCATTGTCATACTGCTTTTTTTCTCTACTGGAATACACTTATTATTTTATTTCGAAACTAATCATTTCTTCCTCTTATTGTCTTTCTAGAATCTATGATGGTGTGATACGGAAGGGTGACTTCATATACAATGTGAATACAGGGAAGAAGATCAAAGTAAGGGACAGACTTAATTCCATTTCCCAGCATGGCAGTTGAAGCTGTGGTCAAATTGTTCTGTGAGCAGAGACCCTAAAAAATTGACCATACCAATGTTTCCTGTTTTGAGGGGCCATAAATGATCAAAGAATGATTATGCTGTGAAGAAAATGGGAGGGGGCATACTGCAATGTTTAAAAGAAAGTAAAAAGTAGTTGTTTAAATTGCGGGCTATATTGATTTTGCCTTTGAAATGCTACACCATTAGTACATGCTGTTACAGCTATGACCACTATACTGATAATACTGCTGTACCTTTTAAGTATTCATTTAGTATGTTAATCATATGTTAAGTGTTTTTGGTGAGCCAAAATTGGTTTTTTTTACACAAGAATTGCAAAATGGTGTTTCATGTTACCATTTTGAAAATTTGAATTTGAAAATATTAGAAATCATACTTCGCTAATTTTTAAACCTAAACTACTTTTAAAGCTTTGACTTATTTTAGAAGATTTAAATTCAAATGCTGGGTATGCGAATTCAAGTTTAAAATTAGAGGATTTTATACTATGAATTTATAAATTTGGAAATTATTTTTATCGTTAACAATTGATTTTTTTGTTTTTTAAGTATTGATTTTTTTGTTTTTTAAGTATCCAGTTGAATATTTTTAATATGGATTTCTTAATCTTTATAATTTTAATTTGCTACTATTTAAACCTATTTTTTTGCAAACATATAACGTTTTAATGTTGGAATATGAAGTTCAAAATATTAGAACAATTTGTATTGAATTAGATTTTGAATATTTAAAGTTTCTATTTGTTTAGTTTTGCAGTAGATAAATTTGAAATATCCAAATTGAATATCACTTCTATATTTTAGAATTTAATTCAAAGAAAATTTTGCAAATTTGATTTCTTTTTCTCTGACAATGCTATTTTTACAGTATTTTTCTGTGCTCATAATGTTTTAGATAACTCTGAAATTCTTTTTAAATAGTATGGGAGATCATTGGGCAGTGTTCCCCTAGGCGTTAGGCTGTTGACTTGCACGCGGTGAAAGGGGGAGGAGGCGGAGGGAAAGGAGAAGAGGTGGCAGAGGAAGGAGAAGATTTGGTAGATGAAGGAGAAGAGGGGTGGAAGTCTAGCCTAGTGAAGCAGCCCCATTGCACGCCACGTCGCAGGCCCGATGCGGCTGCCACCTTTCGGTCGTCCGTCGCCCCGTCTGGCCGCTGAGGCACAACCACCAGCCGCATTAAGTGTCGAAGCCACGAGGAGACATCGAGTCTCCCTCTGTGTTAGGAGTGGACCTTTCTTATCTATTTGAATATTGCACTGCCGACCCATCTAACTCCTTTTCACAGTGGCTGCCGCTACCTCTGCGTCACAGTCGCCGCCGCAGCGTCTCCACTACCACCACCCCTCCTCCGACCAACAAGCTCTTCCATCGATGCTGTCGCTTGCCTCGGTGCCCATGCGCCCACCCAGCCCTTCAAATCGGCCGCCCAGCTCCGCATTGGAACACTGTTGACTGCATTAGTCACCGCCTGGAGCCGCCACACTTTGCCCGCCTTGGACCATCGTTGACCGCCTAGGTGGGTTCGGTGCCTAGGCCATGGATTACAGCAAAAGCGCATGGTGGCCACCTAGGGGAACACTGTCACTGAGAGATTGCAATGGTTCTTGTTGAAAATGTTGGTGAAAAGTAGCAATGATATCAGGAAAACATTAGATGCCTGAAATCTGCTAGAATTGAATCAATCAATCTATCTATTAGTTTTACCTTAACTCTTTAATTGGTTCATTGTTTTTTTTTTCGGGGTGCTTCCAAAAGGGTTATTTTCTCCGATCTAATTGCTGCTTTTTGTTTCTAGGTTCCTCGCTTGGTAAGGATGCACTCCAATGAGATGGAGGTAAGTTCCACCTAATTTTTGGAGTTAACTCTTGAATAGTATCAGTTTGATCGGATCATGCTCAATGAGGTTCCTTTATTAGCAAATCAATTTATAGTCTAGTACCTATCTTTATATTTTGCGGTCAATATAGGATATTCAAGAAGCACATGCTGGCCAAATCGTTGCTGTGTTTGGTGTTGATTGTGCGTCAGGTAATCTATGAGAATGTATAAGATATTCAAGAAATATTTTGTGTTCCATACTTCCATGTACTTTTCCAAGTTCTGTTGGCATCTTTTTGATTTCGTCTTTGCCTGTTGCCCTACTTCTTGCAAAAAATAGGTGATACGTTTACAGATGGGGCAGTGAAATATACTATGACTTCAATGAATGTCCCTGAACCTGTGATGTCCTTGGCTGTTTCCCCTATATCTAAAGATTCTGGAGGACAGGTAACTGATTTTCTATTTGAAAGAATCAATGTGTTATATTTAATTTTGACATATTAAATGTGTTGAATAATTAATCACACTAACATTTCAGTTTTCAAAAGCACTGAATCGATTCCAGAAAGAAGATCCTACTTTCCGTGTAGGTCTGGATCCAGAGAGTGGACAGGTTTGTTATGTTATGTTATTCACTTTTCTATTGTTTTTATTTTTATTCCAATGAAGTTTCTAAAGCATAAGTTTTGCTTGCAGACAATTATTTCTGGTATGGGTGAGCTGCATTTGGATATTTATGTTGAACGCATCAGGAGAGAATACAAGGTACAAAAACAAACTAGTTCAAGGGCATACTTGGTTCCCTTGCCTATTTTGGCAAAATACTCTATACATGGACGGATATTTGGTAACTACTCAAAGCTTGCTATGTGGCTAGATTGCAAGGATTATATAAGAAACCCTTGTTCTTGACAGACAGCCAAACCTTTCCCTTCTTTTCCACATGTGCTAGGTAACCTAGTTTATCCATTGCATCTCTATTTTACCTTTCATTTATTTTGATTGAGGCAGATAATCCCCAGTTACAGTTAACGAAACAGAGAAAGTACAGATCAGATGATCAACAGAATACAGTAAAACAACCAATCTATTCTACCCTTGTTAGTGAAAAAGTTCATTTGTACCAGTTTGGCATGTTTTTGGTGTGGTAATCAAACAGCTACCTAGCTAAAGCTGGACTCTGCAGCATAGTTTGCTTAAATTATTAAGGATGTTATTGTATTAGACTCTAGGATTAATTTTATTCCCATATTGTCTTAGCCTCAGACACACGTCCCATGTACTCTGTAGGCTCCCTTTTAAGTGATGTTATCAACTTTTTACAGTCTTATAGTTGGTACTTTGACTACTAAGGTCTATAACTACACATTAGTATAAGAAATTATAATATTATGGAAGCGTTTTTAGTGAAAAATCTAACAATACAGTTTTCATCTGGTCAATTTAGATAGTTTTATATATGTTGGTAGTCAAAACTTTTTGAAACTTAAAAGTTTTGACTGCACAGATTCTAATACATTATTTAGGAAAGAACGGAGCATAGATTATAGACTGTTGGCCTACAATACTAATGCATCGATTGTTTCCCTCAATTCTTGACACCAATGAAGTACTTTGCTCGATGGACAACTGGCTATTTGGTAATGATCCGAACATCTCCGAAATGCAAATCTGTTTTGCACTGCTTTGGCGAAATATTGGGGTGTTTGGTTGAGGAATCAGACGGTGAATGGACCATCCAATCCTTACTCCAAACCTAATTTACTTGTTTTGTCTGAGAAATGGGATGAATTGTTGACATGACCAAGCCATCCCTGATGACAACAAACTCGAGAAATTGAGGAATTGACTTAACTACCAAAATCAAAGGATGACCCCATGATCGGCAAACCCATCATAGGATGGCTTTGGTAATCAAACCAACCAGCCCACATGTTCATGTATCTTGGTGCTCCTTGGCACTACATTTCAGAGTTCAGAAAAATTGCTGTGTGCCTGCCTGATTGGGCTTCTGCTGTATACTTGCATGTCTATCGCTTTCATCAACTGCACCACATTCCTGAATTCTCTATGGCTGTTAAAATTCTGAATAAATCTAAGTGTGTCTTATGTAGGTAGATGCAAAGGTTGGGAAACCTCGTGTGAACTTTAGGGAAACTATCACCCAGCGTGCTGAATTTGATTACTTGCACAAAAAGCAATCTGGTGGTCAAGGTCAATATGGACGAGTTTGTGGGTGAGTTCATATAAATCAAATAGTTCTTGACGATTTAACTTTCATTACATGCTTTTATCTTTAGTTCATTCGCTTCACAAAAGTTAATACTTTCTAATGCATGTGAGGATAGCTATTGTAAATGCGCTTTCCAGCTGCAAACAGTTTCTGGCCATCTTTCCACGTCCACAAATTTGCCACATCACATCCCTGTTAAGTGGAGATGAGGAATGGATGTTGTACTGAACTCAGCCCAAAGGGCTATATAGAGTATAGAAGACATAACACAAGACTGAACTATAGAAACTAGGAAATACCACAAACACCCTTAACACCCCCCCTCCCCCCCAAATGTAAGGTATATGCAATAGTATTGCATTTGAAATGATTGACACTAAAAGAGAAAATCCAAAGTCCTTGTCTTAAAGTTGTCATAGCGTGTAGCTCTTGCAAAATATTCATCGAGTATCAAGCGGTCTTCTTCCCTTCGGAGTAGTGCAGCAGCCTAGAGCACGCAACATGTAGGCCTACAAAAGCAAAGGCCAATGAGAGCAGATTTGACCGCGGCAACACAATGAAAAAGATCATGAAACTGTCAGGAATATAGCTAGCTGTCAAATCAAACCGAACCGGGATAGAAGCATAGTGCCACACATTGAAGCCCAAGACGGCAGCGGCCTTAGAAACTCGGGGCATCGGCTTAGAGAAAAGTGGTGGCATCATAAAGACTTCTAGGATCTGCAGCGGCTCAGAGAAAAGAGTGGTAGCTACAACCATGCAAATAGGAAGGAGAGCTAGAAAAGCAATCGGTTAACTGACAGGGAATTTCTGAACTCGCACAACATGAACGAACTTAGAGATGGATGCTAAGGACGTTGGATGGATGCAACAGAAGACTCCAAAGAAAGGACTCAAGATACTAGTAACAACACTTATCAGCAAGGTCGTCACCCCAAGAGAAAGACTCAAAAGATAATTGCAGAAGCAATAGCAAGTAGGCACTCATAGCCCACCACGGCACCACACCAAACCTTTAGTAGAAGCACCACACATGCAGCCCAAGAGTAACAACAGGGAAAACATGCAGACCAAGAGTAGCAGCAGGGCAAAGGTCACGGGCCAGCCCACATGTACTACCCAAACGCTCCACCGCAGCACAAATCAGCATACGAACCAAAAGAGGCCGTCGGCTACGCTCTAAGAAGAGTGGAAGCAGGCGGCGGCTATCGGAATGGCCTGGAGTCTGTTGCAGTAGCGCCTGAGGCAAGGTTGGGCTAGAGCAGAGGGTTCCTGAGAGGACTAGAAGGGTGGCGTGAGTTGCCAGATCCGGTGGCCTCGGGCGGCAGTGCAGCGGCCTCAACCACGGATGGTGTGGTGGCGCTGTTGTTACTCCGCAGCGACTTGAGAAGACAGCGCGACGAAGCTCCCTCTTCTCTCGCACGGTGGCCAGCAGCAACAGATCTGAGGTGGATCGGGAGGTGGAGATGTGGTGGTGGCGGCAATGACCCAATATGAGCTGGCGGTGGCCAGAGTAGGGGCGGCGGTAGCCAGATCGGGGGCGATGCGGACGAGGTTGAGCTCGAGGAGGCTAGATTTGACGATGATGAGCTCAGTGATGACCATATCCGAGGACAATGAAGCACGGTGACGCTGGGGATGCACACATCTAGCACGGATCGATATCAGCGACAATGGAGAGCTCGATCCACCCGAAATCTGAGGACAAGATGACTACTGCTGCTACTACTTGATGCAACACCAAGTAGCATTGTCACTTCGAGTTGTTTCAGCATTACCATCTGAAGTTGCTTCACAAAGTCTTGCTATTTTGTGTGAGATGAAGCTATCTAGCAAGGTTGAGAGGGAGGTGAGGCCGGCCAAGGGAAGCAAGAGCTAGCATGCGTAGCTGCATGTGATCCAACACATAAGGGAAACCGTGTGAAGCCAAGTGTGCATGGAGTCATGCGGTGCAAGAGATGTGGTCCGCATGAGAAGGAGGCACGTGCACATGATCCAAGGCTTGGGCGCATGGGAACTTGGCCGTGTGGGAGAAAAGCGCATGGGGGAACTTGTGTGTGTGTCAAAGAGGGAGCCGCATGGAACCAAGCCAAGCCATAGAGTCCAAGCTAGAGATTGCGTGGGAAAGCTATGTGGGAGGTGCGTGATCCGAGGAAGATTGTACATGTGGGTGCTTGTCCTTGTGGGAAAGAAACCGTGTGGGGGCATTTTCCACGTGAGCCACATAGAGGCTCTGTGGGGGATTCTTCCCTTGAGCTCTTTCTTGGGCATGAAGAAAGAAAGAAGCCAGCAAGGATTCGGCTCAAGCTAGGAAACCCTGTGGTGCCAAATGCAAGCCGTGCACAACTAGGAGACCAAATCCATTGCCATCTAAATCCATGACGTCAAGTCTTTCTTGTGCGTGAAAATAGAAGAGGGAATTCGAGTAGGACTCCTATCTCAAGCTGTGCTCAGCCAGGAAGCATGAGAGAAGCTGAGCCAAAAAGCAGGCCAAGCTGGGAGAGAGGGGCAAGCCATGCGCAAGGAGGGGGGACCGTGCCCTATAAGGAAGGCCAGAATCATGGATTCTTTGTTGGATCGGTTTGGATCAATCCAAATCAGAACTTGCCATCTTTGAATCTGTTTATTTCTCTTAGTTTGTTTCCGATTGATTGAGTTTGAGTTGTGAGTTGGCCGTGCGTTTCAAGCTAGCCGAGTCTGTTTGTCATCTGGTTTTGGGGCGATCCTCATAAAAACCAGATTGGTTTATTTAGGGAGTTTAGTCCAACAATGACCATCAAGCTATCCGAGTCGGTTTGTAACGTGCCAAGCACGAGTTGGGTCAAGCTTAGCCCATGGTGTGTGTGTTGGAGCTTGCTTCGGCCTTTAGTTTGTACATGAGTTTTGGCTGTGCTAGCAGCACCAATGTAAGGCCAAGGGGATACCCCATGTAACCTTAGATCATAATTATGTTTTGAGTTGAGAATAGATACCACAAGGAAGAAAGTTGATGTTGCTGCTCAAGGAAGTTTGGCCACAAAAGATGTGTGGGCTACAACAAAAGATGAGGTGAAGGTACGGGAGATGGTGCTAAAAAATTTTCCACCCTCGACCAAAATGAGGACGATGCACCACTAGTGGGTTGAACATCCAAACCAAGAAGGTGAAGGTGGCCAGCAAGGAGTACCGCGAAAGATCAGAGCCAAACAACACGATCCCGCTAGCTTGCTAGTTGTATCTGTCTCACTACTTGACACTAACTACAACTAGAAGGTGGCTGCCCCCGAGAGTGAAGATTGCTCATCCCGGGGGTAGCACAACGGAAACGATTTCGGAGCTAGGGTTTGAATCTTAGCTCAGATACCATGTTAAGTAGAGATGAGGAATGGATGAATGGATGTTGTATTGAACTCAGCCTAAAGGGTTATATATAGAGTACAAAAGACATAATACAAGACTAAAACTTAAAAACTTGGAAATGCCACAAATACCCTTATCAATTTTCACCTGTAGGATGAGTATTGGATGATGGGAAAAGTGTTCATGAAGTACAACAAGGTTAGAACATTGCCCTAGCGATGTGAGTTGCCTCCCAGGCACCTAGGTGATCAATTATGTCCATTAAATATCAAATGCATGTAGTTGTTTTTATGAATATTGTGTATATATTGAAGAGGCCCAATGAGCAATATATATAGGGAGTACAAAGGAATATTACAGGGGAATATGCTGATTCCTATTCTATCTCTAATACCCTTAATATCCCCCTGAAATGCAAGGCGTATGCAATAGTATTGCATTTGAAAAATGGTTAATACTAAAAACAAATATCCAACGTCCGAGTCTTGATAATGTCGTCGTTGCGTGTAGCTTGTGAATAAACTGTCAAATCAAGCCGAAGAGGAATAGATAGAAGCATGACGGCGCAGATCGAAGCCCAAGAGGCGGCGGCGCAGTGCACAAGGTGCAGAAGATGCGCGGTGGCCTTAGAAACTCGGGGTAGCGGCTAGAGAAGCGGCGGCATCATAACGACTTCTACGATCTGCACGCGGTTCAGAGAGTAGAGCGGCGGCTGCTGCCATGCAAAAGAAAAATTTCTACACTTCTATAATTGACAATAAATTTGTGGACTCGCACGGCTTAAACGAAGTAAAAATTAGAGACTACGGATTTGGATGGACACAAGGAAGACTCGCGAAAAATAACTAAAGACCGACTAAAAGAAATCAGCAGTAAAAAATAAAATATCCCACTCCATCAAAACTCCTCCCCTCTCTTCACCTCTTCCCACCCGGCCGTCACCAACACCTCGCCTCCACTTGCGCAATCACTCCCTCTTCCTCACTCTCTGCCCCCTCTCTCCACTAGCAACGCGACTCCAGGCGAGCGCCGGTCGAGAAGAAATCAGCGGAGAGAGAGGCGGTTGGGTTGGCGACGCGGCTCTCCCTCTCTCCACCACCTCTCCCTCCCTAATCCCTCGCTCTCTCCACCGTCTCTCTCGCGGGCACGGAGGCGCGGGAGGCGGCAGCCGAAGGTGGAGGCGCAGCGCGGAGGCACGATCACGGCGGCCGGGAGGCGGCAGTGGCTGAAGGATGTGGCGTCGGAGTGCCTGGAACCAGGCTCCCTGTCGCCGGAGGTGGAGGCAGCGACCGGATCCGAGGCGCGCTCGGCGGCGGCGAAGACGGCCGGATCCAGCTCGTAGGCGGCCGGATCCGGACTTGGAGGCGAGCGGCGGCGGCGGAGAGATGGACGGTGGCTTCAAGGTCTGCGACGGGAGGCGGCGTCGCGAAGGAGGCACGACGGCCGGATCTAGCGCAAGAAGGCCGGATGCGTCCGGATCTGGCGCGGGCTGGCGGTATCCGGCGGGAGGTGGCGCGGTTGAAGCAGGTGGCGGTCGGCCTCGATCGTGGAGACGGCGGGCGTCCTCAGAGCTCGGCGGCGAGCGGCCGAGGCGAGCGGCGGCCGGATCCGGCGTGAGCCACGGATCCGACGGATCCAAGAACGGCGAGTCGGAGACGAGGAGGCGGCGGTCGGCGTGAGTCAACAGGTGGCCGCCCGGAGAGTAGATCGATCCTCCCAGGGGCAGCAACAGCGGAAGTAGATCGAGGTTAGGGTTTTAACCTAAGCTCTGATACCATATTATGAATATTGTGTATATATTGAAGAGGCCCAATGAGCAATATATATAGGGAGTACAAAGGGATATTACCGGAGAATATGCTGATTTCTATTCTATCTTTAATACCCTTAACAGTTGTCACAGTTGTCGCAGAAGGTAGTGGTGCTAAATGTGGAATATAACAATAGTTAAAATAGTCTCTCACTGATGAGGAACAATAAAAATAAACCGGAAGCAATTTCTAATTTTGCTACTTCTACTTCCATAATCCTAGACTAACATGTTAAGTTTGATAATTTCATGTTTTCTTTAGTCAAAGTAGTGTCATATCATGTTTTGCTTAGTCTGTAAGTAATAGGAGAAATTTGTTGAATGGGATGTTATCCAAATACTAACTTGGATACCTTGGAAAAATATTACCCGATAATAAAAATAAAGAAATGTTCGGGGAGAGTGAGAGAAAACATCACCTCAGTTGCTTGTCATCGCTTCCTCCTGACTGTTGATCCCTGTCGCTTAGCGCCCCTACCATTTCCGTCCCTGCCACTGCTGCCACCACAATGATGTCACCTTGCTATGGAGGCGATGGCTCACACCTGTCACTGCTGCTGCCCTTGCTGCTCACTGTAGCCACTGCCACAATCCTTGACTTCCATGCCATCTTGATCTTCATGCGTGAGGGGTCACTGGGTGAGCACCGGCCAGCTGCCCCATTCATTTACATTTCCTCTTTCCTCTCCTGCCCTTTTCTCGTCAAAGAGAGCAGAGAGTAGGGAAGAGAGGAAACAATGAAGAAAAAGAGAAGAGAAGAAAGAAGAGTGGAAGCTAACCCTGTTGCAAGAGTGGAAGGAGATGGCATGCGGCTACGCCAACAGCGATAGAGACAGGTGAGCAAAGCGGCTAGGGTCACCTCTTCCTCAGTCCGTATCAACCTATCCCTTTATCTCACAATCCGTATCAACCTATCCCTTTATCTCACAATCCGTATCAACCTATCCCTTTATCTCACAAACTGTTGATTGAAAACCCAATCTAGATGTTCTTTTTTTGGTTCCAATCGTTTGCCAAGCGTTGTCACAGCGATGTCTGGACATCCTAGCTGTGAGCTGTGCAACTAATCCACTCAAGGTGAGGCAAGTGGTCTTGGTGATCGGCATGTGGCCATGTGCTAATTATAACACGAATCGATGACAGTCATAACATGAAGTTGCTTGGGCACTGTGGTGATTCGGCATGTGGCCATGTGCTAGTTATAATACTTAGGTGGCGATTGGGCACTGTGGTGATAGTCATAACACGAAGTACACATATACAAACACATGTGCGTCCCTAGTTATTTAGGGCTAGATTGCTATTGTTGTGTTGTGCTATGCTGAGTTTTCGAATCTAGTTATTTATGAGAATGTTTACTGATTGAAATAAGATTTTGTTGTTATGGATCCAAAAAGAGATGCTCTCTGTTAATATGAGAATAGCATTGGATGGATGAATGGTTGTTATATTGCACAGCCCTAAAGGGGCAATATATATAGTGAATACATGGAAACTCTAGGACAACAGGAAATGACTCTAATACCCTTAACACTTCCCTCAAATGCAAGGCATATACAATAGCATTGCATTTGGAAGAGTTTACACTACATAGGGAAAACACTAAATAGGGAAAATCTGAAGTCCAAGTCTTGAAAATGTCATAGCGTGTGGCTCTTAGAAAATTGTGTTGAGTACCAAATATTCGGAATCGTGCAACAGTTCAGAAAGCACAAAGTGCAGGGGCTAGGAAAGCAGAGGTAAGTAGGAACAAAGTCGACCGCGGCAACACTTTAAAGAGTATGTGGAAGTGACACAAAAAGTGAGAAGAGTTGTCAAATTAAGCCGAAGAGAGATAGAAGCATAGCAACCCAGATCGAAGCTCAAGACAGCAGTGGCACAAAAGGGAAGCGTGGCGGCCTTAGAAGATCGGGGCAGCGGCTCAAAGAGAAACGATGGCATCATAAAGACTTCTACGATTTGTACTGGCTCAAAGAGGAGTGGTGGCTGTGGCTGTGCAAAAGGAAGAAGATGACCACATTCATCCGAGAGGATGGACCGTAGCTAGCAAAGCAATCGGCTTACTGACAAGAATTGTGGACTCGCATGGCGTTGACGAACTGAAAAATTAAATGCTACGGACTTAGATGGACGCAATAGAAGACTCAAAAGAAAAGGACTCAAAGGCAGCGGATCGGATACTAGCAGCAGAACAAAACCAACTTAATCCCAACAGTCTAGGTCTCCACAGCCACAACAAGGGATTCTACCCCCCCCTCAAATGGGTCACAAGGAGCCGGCCGAGGTGTGGCCTACAGCAGGGCGGGAGGCGGCGGCATCGGTCGGAGCTGCTCGGGATGGCAACGACCCCAAGGGCGGCGGCCTGGGAAGGGCAGAGCGCACGGTGTTGATCTGACAGCGGGATCCAGCGAGGGGAGCCGGATCCGGCGGTGGGGAATCCGGAAGAGGCGGCAGGATCCGACGGTGGCGGCCACGGAGCTGGCTGACCGCCTCCCCTCTAGATCCGGGCGGGCCATCGTTGGGGAGGCCATATCCGGTGCGGATCTGGTCGCGTCCAGGCCGGCAGCGGCGCGGATGGAGATGGCGTGGGCGCGTAGGAAGTCGGCAGCGGTGCAGAGGCGCATGTGGGTCGACAGCGGCCGGATCTGGCTGGATGGAGGAGGCTGCCCCCAGGAGTGGAGATTTGCTACAAACACGGGAAAATTTAAGTGCTTTTCAAAAGGAACCAAATGCCATACAAAGCCTATGTAAACTTGTAGCATACCTTCTTTCTTTAGGTATACTTGGTATGCATGATATATTTCAAAATTGCTCCTTTCTCGAGGGTTATGATTTTATAAACTTGTAATACATCTTGCAAAAGTAATTTTCTTAGAGCACGAATATATTAGTGCAGAAAAAAAGAGATCAGCCAAATTCAATTAAAAAGCTTTTTGAGTTACCTTACTATAAGTGGTCCCTGTACTTGTGTAGTTATATGCCTTCCTGAGATTTGATTCTCCAAATAAATTCATACGATATTCTGTTCAAGTTCATTTGGAGTTGTCATGACAAGAAGCAACAATATGCAGGTATGTTGAACCTCTTCCATCAGATTCTGACGGTAAATTCGAATTTGAGAACATGATTATTGGACAAGCAGTTCCTTCAAACTTCATACCAGCCATCGAGAAGGGTTTTAAGGAAGCTTGCAATTCGTGAGTTCTTCTCTTCCCCACTTGTTTAGCCATTTTCTATTTTGTTTGCAGAGTGATAAGTGATAACTTGTGTGCCCATGCTATTTACTGTAGGGGTTCATTGATAGGGCATCCTGTTGAAAATATTCGAATTGTACTGACTGATGGGGCTTCACATGCAGTGGATTCCAGTGAGCTTGCTTTTAAGCTAGCTGCTATCTATGCTTTTAGACAGGTGAGCCTAGTCACCTTTTTTTTGGGGTACAAAATGACATTCTTTCTAGTGAATCCTGACATGCGTAATGTGCATCTAAGTGTTCTACATAAATTTGTTCTTTCTTTTTTCAGTGTTATACTGCTGCTAAACCTGTAATATTAGAACCCGTGATGAAGGTGGAACTAAAGGTTCCAACAGAGTTCCAGGGCACAGTAACTGGTGATATGAACAAGTAAGTTTTTGATGTCAACAAACTATGCTTCTACATGAACAAGTGTATGGTTAGCATATGATATGTGATCTCGTGATAAATTTTCTTTCTCTATTCAAGAAATGCGGATGTTTGCATGCAATTGATTTAAAGGGATAACTGCCTCCTTACCAACTGAAAAAAACCTGCAGTTTGCCAGAATACCATGGGCTGTGATGATGACAAATCTGGTATCACAAGTCATTGACACCCTTGGTGATATTTTGGCAAACTGTGACTTCCTGGCATTAAGGAATTTAATTTTCACACTCATCCTTCAAGGTATACTAAGTCTATTTTCTTTTGCTTTATGTGAAAAATAGGAGAAAAGGCATCATTGTTGGAAATGATCAGGAAGGCGACGACACAGTTGTAGTGTGTCATGTATGTGATCCTTGTTCCTTCCAGTTTCTTCTTGCTTCATGTGGTCTCTACTAATCAAATCACATGGATATCACTACATTATTGGGCTTGTAATAAAATTGGCATAGTAATCAACGGTGGTGCTTTTGGCTTTTTATGGTTTGTAGCAATAAAATGTCTCTGAAAACAATTGAAGCAGTAGGAAATATCGCAGTACTAACAACATAGCATTACAGTATTGGGCTTTGTAACTGGTGCCATATCTGGAGGTGGTTATCATGGAGGTTGGACTGTACAGTTCTACACTAACAACTTGTGCCACATTTTGCAAAATAAATTTCACTTTGATAACGTGGGCTACATTTTGCAAATAAATTTCACTTTGGAACTTTTATCACTTTTGTCCTACTCAACCCCACAATAGACGTGCCAATGTGCCATATTAGTAGATTATAGACAAGGAACAAATATCTTGCGTAATTTGTAATGTAGATGTTCGGACAAGTGCTACGTGCATTGTTTGTGAAAATTTAGTAGTACACTTAGCATCTTCCCCTGCTTTTTTTTCAGGTTCCGCTGAACAATATGTTCGGATATTCAACAGCGCTTCGGTCAATGACACAGGTCAAATTTGTTCTTGTTCACGAATCTACCTAATGTTTTTGTGCTTATGTGTCCAAAAAAATCCTTTGGCATGATCATTTAAATGCACTTTGTCAGTCAGCACTCTTTACAAAGTTGTTAGTAGAAGTAGTGTTGTACGTTCCCCGCGAAGGCTAACAGGGGAGAACCCCCCGGCCGCGGGTATCCGCTTTTAAATGTTAATATGACTTTATTCGTTAGTAAATACGAGTACTTTTTGGATGTGTACCTTCTCTCGAAATGTAGCTTCAAACTTAAATCCTAATGTATAGATTTACTGTTCTAAAATTGTTAAAAAATTAAGAGAATTACTGCATGTGATGTACGTGTATGTCCAAAATTTTAAGATTATATTCATCATTTGTTGCAAGAACTATAAATGACAATTAATGCCCATCAATCTTTCTGTTCTTCGGAGTCAAAAGTTTCTCTTCCCTAAATTCACTTCTTGTGATCGAGCAGTTACTGTAGGTTGTTGTGGTCCTTGTAGTACGAGCACCAAATTAACATAGAAATTCCCAAAAGCTAAACTTTGACAAGTGCTGCACAAATTAATCTACCGCCAAATAAAATTTAAAGTTGAGACTCAAAAAAGAACAGATAATTGTTTTGGCACTTAATAGTTATATTTAGGTTCGTTCACACTGACATTACTCAAAATGTTCAACAATCGAGTAGTTTATATCAGGAAATGAATTGCCCCACATATTCTCTTAACTTATTTATTCATTTGTTTATGCGCATGGTTAAGGTAGAATATTTTTTCTATAGAAAAAATCCCAGGTCCACCAGGGAGCTGTAAATAGGTGGTTCCCAGTGGTTTTCTTATTGAATCTCTTTCTTTTTTCTATATGTTTATTTAACATCCATAGTACCACGAAATACATTTCCATTCATATAGTTATTAAATACCTGAAAACTGGAGACACTACAGTGCACCCAGGCTTAGCCAGAATGGAAAGGAATCGGCTGTTTCCTGCCAGTTTTATCTTATTTGGATACTAAGAGAAAATGTTTGTAAACACATAAAACTAATGGGTATGCTTTTGCCATTTAATCCTTGTTTACTTGTATGCATGTACTGCAGGGGAAAGGCGAATTTACAATGGAGTATCTCGAGCACAATACTGTCTCGCAGGATGTACAAATGCAGCTAGTGAATACATACAAGGCCACCAAGAGCACAGAGTGATTCTTCTGGATTACAAAGGAAACAAATTTTGGTTTCATTTTATACGTCAGCTTTGTTTTCGTTGGTCACTCCTTTCTGATGAGATAGGACATCACTAGTAGGCAATATTTGTAGAACTACATGGGTTTCTCAGAACAATAGTGATGTTCTGCAATATTTTGGAATCCCTCGGTACAAACATAATATTGTAGGCCATGATCATGAGCGCTAGTTTGTTTCCTGTACTTTTTTCTTCTTTGGGAGCTATCATATCCCCATTGTTTTAAATGGTGTGAAGGTACAAATATATAAATTTGGGCTTCCAAAGAGTTGAGGGTGAAAATCGGACGTGGACTTCCGAAAGAATTGACGGGCAAAAATGTACTTGTTACTTTTATTGATGATATGTTCAATTAGAGCTTCATTTGTAGCCGATAATGTCGTGAGATGTTCATGCACCCACTAGCAGAATAGACTAATTGAGTAATTGTCCACTCCGGTTTGGAGTCTAATTTCAGTTAGACTTGAATGTGAACTCGATTTAGCTGCCAGTGACCCATTAAGCTCACTTAGCGCATAATAATTTTACCTTTTTTTTTTTCCATTTATTCTTGTAATCGAATTTTGGGATACTAGTGGTGGTGACCGGTAGGGGTTTTAGATTGCGAGGGGCAAGGTTCTAAAATCCGGTACCGGCCTAAATCTCGGCGGGGGGCCGGTATGGGTTCTAGGCTGGTAATTGGAAAAAATCTGGTCAAATTTTAAGTTTTGAAATTTGAATTTGAAACAGGTAATCGGAAAAGACCGGTTGGTTATCGCCCAAAAAAAACCGAAGAACCTGCTAAAAATAGCTAAAAAACCGGGAAACACAGGAAAAGGTTGAATTCAGGATGTTTTCAAGCATATTTAACTCATACAAAAGGTAATCTAGTACAAAAAATGTTTAAACCAACCTAGGAGTTGCATTACGCAGTCACAAAAGACTCACAAATATAAATACACTTCAAAAAAACCCGGTTGGTTTTTTATTTCCCGGTATCCATGGGAAAATCCGGTTACCGGTCGGTAACCGCCGGTTTTCAAAACCCTGCTAAGGGGTTTTGCTTAGGGCCATATTGTGGTTGGTACGGCTGTTTCCTGCCAATGGGTCATGGTTGCCCTATTTAGCCTATGTAGACCTTGGAGGCAGCAGCGTCCGCACGGACGAGGATAGCTAGTGGTGCGTATGAAGACCAGATCTGGTCGACAGGGAAGACGAGGATCGAATCTTGCTGGCGCCGACATAAGATAAAAGATAACCGATTAGAGGGGGTGAATAGGAAGTTTTAAAATCTTGTTGCTCTAATTAACAATTTAAACAAGTATGAGTGAAACCAAGTTTCTATCACATTCAAAAGCTAAATAATTTGAGTCTCACTAAGACACCGTAAGCAATGTCTCTACTAAATATACATCTAGTTACACAAACTAATTCAATTTCAAGAGCTAGAAATGTAAATGCGTAAAGATAAAGGAATAACCACAATGGAGATATGCAAAGTTTTTTCTATAGTATCGAAGATTTGCCGGTCTTAACTATTCCATGTTGAGATAAACTCAAACGGATTAGACCGACTCTACAAATTAAGCCTTAAGAACCTCAAATCCATAGAGCTGCTCTTCCTCTACTTTAGAGATGGTGAGCACAAAACCACTCATTGGTGTCGGCCCTCTTCACAACCTTCTTGAATAGATCACCGCACAAACTTCCTTCAAGCCATGTAGGTGCCGGTAAACACCAAGAGTAATAAACCACATCTTTTGCTTGAAGGTTATCAAGTGCCAAAGAGATCAACTAATGATGCATATGCACTTGAATGATATCAATTACCTCAAAATGTGAAATGGGCAAATGAGTAGTAGAGGATGCACCAATGGCTCTAATGTATTCATTGAAGTCAAGAGTTATGAGCATGGTCTTGGTAAGGGGGTATTTATAGTCTTTAACCACAAATTCAATCGTTGGGGCAAAATTTCAGCAGGCGCGGTACTACCGCTATTGATTGGTCGGTACTACCGCACCTAGAGTTCAACGGTTATATGCAACACAATTAATACTTCTGAACTAGCCATTATAGTTTGGTGTGGTACTACTGCACTCACATAGCCTGGTACTACTGCACTACGGTAGTATCGCACAGCTCAATCGGTATTACCGATTTCTAGAGGAGAGAAAAGTCTCAAAAACAATCTCTTTGGAAATTATGTACCACCAACTAAAAATTGGTCCTACTGCACTGCGGTAATACTGCACCTCAGGTGTAGTGATACCGCATGCCGGTAGTACCGTCGTTAAACTTGCGGTCATACCGATTTTCCTGACAAAGGTTTTTCAGATGTAGTTCAAGATTCATGCATGTCTTAGTTGATCAAGATGGCACAAAATAAATCCTCAAGCTAGTAGCTTGAGAATTAAATTTGTGCCATCTTGATCAATAAAATCCATGCATGCATCATGAACTAGTTTTGAGAAACCTTTGTCAGAAAAATCGGTAGCACCACACAGAGGGTGCAATACTACTAGCTGACAGCAATACCACCATTATGGAGCATTCTTTGTGGTACGTTTTTTCTAGAGTGCATGTTTTGGACCATTTTTTCCTTTTGGTATAAACCTTGATACCAATCAGAGTTCACAGATAAACCAATAGGGAGCTGTGCAACTACCTTTGAGTTCCACGCTCGATCTATTGTAGAACAGCACGGCCATATAGAGTACTCCACCAAGCTCCCTGGGAAAAACACAGGACAGCAGACCAACAGGGAACAGAACTCATTAAAATGGCATGAACACACTTTAAAATTTCCACAGGAAAATGTCTTTCATTACTAAGCGTATATTGAAGTTTTAATAATATGGATATCTACGTACAATTGTTCACGTCAATAATATATGAGTGCAAAGAAACAAATAACTGTGAAAATTCATATTAGTCTGGACGTCCTCGAATGTAGTAAAAAAGGTTGACAACTTCTGTCTTGCAAACCAAAATAGGGTAGGGCAACCTTCATGCATCTGCACAATCACCACACTAAGGTAAACCGGGTAATATATCATCTAAGAACATATTAACTGATGACATTCTTACACATTCGGGCTTAGTTTTCTTTTATTATTTCTTACGTACTGTGTAAGGCTCTGAAGAAATATATCCCTGATTACCTGAAACAAAATGGTTTTAGTATTCCTGATGTGACCAAGAGTGCAAAAACTACTTTGAATTATGCTTCACCATTGCAAACTAAAGCTACAAAGCTTGACAGTGTTGATTTGAGCAATGCAATGGAAAAAACAAAGCTTGGTCAAGAGAGAGGTCGGCCGAGCGGAGATAAGTGTGGCGCATGGAAGTTTGGGGCACATGGCTCAAGGTTTCGACCACTTTAGCCAAGAAAGTACTACTATAAAAAAAGTTATATTGGACATCTCATTACAAAAAGAGCATGAAACATTGTGAGTCGGATTAGTAGTTGTATAAGAGGAACATTACAGAACTATACACTTGATTTCGAAGAGCATGAAGCAAATTAATTTGCTTCAGCCCTTTTCAAGCTCATATGTATGGTGCTTTATTGTTCGTCTTTTAGTTGCTGAGAAATACATATCCCCTCCTCCGACTCTCCTCTCCTTACTTCTATAGGTGGGCTGCTGGTTCAAGTAAAAAAGGGTATGAAACACTGGAAGATAGAGTAGTAGTTGTATAAGAGGAACATTACATCTCTATACACTTGGGTTTCGAAAGGCATCAAGCAAATTAATTTGCTTTAGCCCCTTTTAAGCCTATGTGTACGATGCTTTATTGTTCGTCTTTTAGTTGTTGAGAAATATATATCCACTCCTCCGACTCTCCTCTTCTTACTTCTATGGGTGAATTGCTAGTTCAAGTAAAAGAAGGGTATGAAACACTGGGAGTCGGAGTAGTAGTTGTACAAGAGGAACATTACAGCCCTATACACCTGTGCTTCAAAAGGCATGAAGTAAATTAATCCATCAATGTAAACACATTCTTCATCGAAGAATACATAACGATAGGATTGCTTGCTCACACTGACAAGTAGTACATCCTGGTACCCTTCAACTAGGGGTAAGTGCTTCACTAGTTGCCATATAAGTTTCATTTGTACTTTATACGCAACATGAACTTAGGATTAATCACTATGACGACACACATGATTAGGTCTCACTGGATTCTGATTGTGATTGTACCAAAGTGGAGCAAGGTAATACACCTTGATTATCTACTTAGGAGCAACCATGACTTTCACCTATATGCAACAAACAATTGACAAGTAAACTCATTTCCTCCATACATAACTCTATTGTAGTCTTTCCTTTGTTTGCAATGGCTAAGGCTAACCTTTTGGAATCATGTAGGTCGTTCAGCGCTTACGTTGCCTAGGGAGAGAGACACAAGGAATACAGAGCCACACTACGACACAGGATGTGATTTTTAGTACCTGCTATATCACACTTCGTAATAATGCATCTAGAACTGACAATACCTTGTATGTAATTCTATTTTTACAGTGCCACCAGTAGCTACAGGGCAACATATGTAGATTCTATATTTGCCGCTATATACAGGAAATTATGGATGCTAAGACGAATGATCCAGATGTTTGTCAACATGCCATATATATATATATATATATATATATATATATATATATATATATATATATATATATATGTACATATATGTACATATATATATATGTATATATATATATATACGTATACATATACATACATATATATCTGAAATATCACAAACGGCTATGTTGATGAACTGTGTGTGATATCTATTATATAACAGACAATTTTTAGTATTAGTCATTGTGATATGTGAGATATCACAGACGGCTATGTTTATGAACCATCTGTGATATCTGTAATATCATAGACAGTTCTTAGTATTAGCCGGCTGTGATACCTGACATATCACAGATGGCTATGTTTAAAACTCGTTTTTAATATATGATATATCACAGATAGTTTTATTGAAACACTATCTTTGTTGTAACTTATCACAGATGGTTTGAAAACCATCTATGATAACCACCTGTTATTATAGACACATAAATTCATACAGTTCGGAAACCGTCTGTGATGATGATTTTGAACCATCTGTGATGGCCATTTCTGTAGTAGTGAAGACAGCTTAGAAGCTTAGCGTATGGGGAAGAACTTGGGTTTGGCCGTGCACATGATCCAAGGAGGGAAATTAAGCCGCATGGAGAACTCAGGCCGCCTGGAAAGCCTAAGCAGCATTGGCTGCATTAGAGAGATCCTAGTGCATGTGGACACGCAGTTGTCCCGGTCGTTTACATCAGCGTTACCATCGACAGCACCGTCATCCGGTTGTGAGCCCACATGAGAGGATCTAGTCCCAAGCCCAGTCCCAGTCCCTTGCTGTAAGGTGAATACATTATGTCAACTTGAGTTGAAGAAGCCATAATGGCTTGTAATTGTAATATCTCGAACGTCGTTACGGCATAAGGTTTTAAATCAATCGCGGAATCGCCGGTTTTTTGGTAAATCGCGGGAAGGGAAAAATATAAATTGTAGAATATTGAAAAATGAATAAAATAAATTAAAACAATTAATTTGGATGTTTTGGGCTGTCCGGAGGGGTGGGCCGGCCGCTTTGGGCCAGCCAGCCCAAATGGGGGCCCGTACCCCCTTCCAAACCCTAGCACCCCTCTTTATAAACCCCTCCCTTGGCCCCTCCCCTCTTTTCCACCCCAAACCAGCCTCCATCACCCCCTTGGGCGCCTCCCCCTCCCCCCCAAGTGCCCCAAGTGCTGCTGCCATTGGAGGAGAAGAAAAGAGAAGGAAGGAGAAGAAGAAGGAGAAGAAGGAGAAGAAGAAGAAGGAGAAGGAAGAAGAAGAAGGGAAAAATCTTCGGGAAAATTTCTTCATCTAGGTAATCCATCTCCACCCCAATCCTCTGTTTATTGGTTTAATTAGGGTTCTTGGCACGATATTCATGGATAGATATTAGATCAATCACCCGATTAGAATTTTGCCATGGATTGGTTTTAGATCTATTCGCAGCGCCGGTTGTCTCTCAGTTTTGGGCTAGCAATAGATTTTTCCTGAGGGTCTCCCCAAAAGGAAAAGTGTAGAGGACGTCCAGATCTAGCTACTGTATTTATTTCAATTTTGTTCACCAAGGGATCTGGGAGATGCGGGGTCGCCAAACTCGCTGATTTGCAGGCTGCCAGATCTGCGCAGCCGACGGTAAACCGTAGTTTAAAATTAGAAAACGATTTTTCCTGCGGGTCTTTCCAAAAGGAAAGTTGTATATTACTTCCATATATACCTCCTGTATTTGTTTCAAAATTTTATACCACGGGATCTAGGAGAAACAGAGACGGAATTAACGCTGTCCGGCAGGCAGTCGGGTTGTTACAGACCGACTGTAATTCGGTGTTTAAAAATAGTAGATGATTTTTCTGGTCTTGGCCGTAGTTGGGAAAAGTGTAGATAATTTAGAGGTCTAGCTCCTGTAAAATTTTTGTAATCTTTAGACATCTGTGCTGTCGGGGCTGCGCATTTGAATGCGGCTGCCCAAATCTGCAGAGCAGAGCATGTCCTCTGTTTTGGGCATTTAATTACTCCTAGCTGTGATTAAAATAAAAATAGGTGATCTTCATGAAAAATGTAGATATTTAAGTCATGAAACCAGAGAGGTATTATTTGCTATTTTTCGATGTATATATTTAAAGATACAAAATTAAGAAGCAGCTCTGCTGCAGAGGCTAGAATGCAGATTTGTGAGCAGAGAGGAGTTTTCGCGGGTTCGGGTCTCTAGTGTTGATTTATGTTTTTATGTCGTGTTTGTATGCTGTGGTTGAGTGCTGAGAGGTGTCTTATGGACAGGTGGTCTTGTCCCTGAGCGCCCTTGACTTTTGTTGTTCGTCGCTTCATCGGATTGAGGCAAGTAACGTAGCGGTGGTTGCTACCGCTTAACCCGTTGTTCATAATACATTCAGTTTACATTATTATCGTAATTTGATACAATTGCCATGATTGCATGATATTTTAATTGTGGAATTCTTGCTTAATGTTAATATGTTGATCATGAAATTAGTATGTGGTGGATGTTGATTATGTTGAGAGCATGATAATGCTCCTTGCGGATGAATTAATGTGATTAATGGATTTCCATGTCATTCATACCATACATGTCATATCATGTCCTTTGAATGTGGATGTCGCCGCTTATAGCCGCGACCGTGCAGCACAGCGTCGTATATTGCCGTGTACGACGCACCTCTTCGCCGCTGGAAGCATTCGTATATTGCGAAATACGATGCATCGCACTTCCGCTACGGCAAGAGTAATGTGGAGCATAGCATGAGCATTCATATGCATTGCATTGTGGAATGATCATTTGCATACATATGCAATATAATGTGGTGAAGTTATTTTGTGGAATGTACAACTTCATAGTTGTAATGTGGAATTGGCTCTTGTGAGCTATTGACGGAATGAAGGTTGTGGTTGTAATCTTGAAATGTGGTTCGTCCCTTGTGTGATTGTGATGGTGGCATGAAACTCCTTTCTCTTGCTTTACTTGCTTATAGTAATTGTGGATATGAGAAGTAATATAGTATTGAAGTAAGTCATACATATGTTTTATTGCCTTTGGTAGTGGTAGTGGTTGAGGATTTAAAGTAGTCAATCATGAATTAATTGTTAATGTTTTACCGTCATTGATAGTGAATTGAGGTCGTGAATATATACGTTGTCAATTATGGAAGATTAAGATGTTGTTGATTAATCTATTGTGGCTTGTGGAGGAATAAATGTTTCTTTTGCATTTAATACGGTATAAACTGATTGCATTCATATGCTAATTAAATCTGAAATTTAAGACGTATGATTCATGAAAGTTTATGGTGGTTTAATATTTATGAACATAAATTGTAATTGTGGATGTATAGAATTATAATGATGATGTTTAAATTGCTTGTAGTTTGAATAACTTGTTAAACTGTTTGCTTGTCGAGATTTTTATCTCACTCTTGCTTCCCCTCCCTCTGGTGGACTTTGAGCATGCATTGGGAAGGGTAGAGCGGCACCGCACTGATGCACTTGTATTATAATCTTAATGCTGAAATAAAGTAGAAAGAATTCTAGTCTTTGTTTAGCTATCTTATTGACAAATGTTTCTTCTTAGTAATACTAAATTTGTGTACCATTCCTATGGATATTATGTTTAAGTTGATTATGAATATTAAATTGTTTCTTATTATTTCGTTATTCCTTAGTTATTACGCCCGCTTATACTATCTTGCTTAGTATTGTTGCTAGTTCATTTTATTTTGTAAATTGGCTAGCTGTAGAGTAGTCTTAGTAGCATCTCAGGGCATTGTGGGTCCTGGGGTGTTACAGTAATGTTGTTTGAATTATCACAATCCTATATTAAATACATATCCGACAATATCATGTGTTGTATAGCATGCACCGTAAGAATTGTTTTATGGAGTAATGGAGATTTTATCATGTGATTCTCAACTGATCTGTTCTGCATCTTAGGATAATTGTTTTATGGAGTTCTCAATTATCATATGTCAGATAATTGTGTATATGACTATACCAATGATGTGAACTGACCGGTGGCTCCTCGTGGTGGGGGTGCCCTTGGACGATCAAAGGTCGTTCTGAACCGTGAGGGATCAAAATTTGCTATGATTATCTGGTATTCGGCAGTCAACACATCAACAATCTACAATGCTCCTCTCTCAATCGCTATCGCTGCAACATTCATACACACACCATTGTTTTAGCAATTGTCTGCATTCTATAAATCCAAATAGCGTTCAGCTGAAAGCTTCATATTACAATGCATGCAAACACTGACTTCTATTGCAGCACTAGACGAAGCCTCCGAGGCATATATATAATCCCCTGCAAATACATGTCTATGCCCGTCCGTCTGTTGCAGCCTGACTACCCCTACTGCTATGAAAATGGAGGTGTATTTCATCATTCGAGGTGAATAAATTTTTGCAATATGAAACTGTAATACCCCGGAACAAATTTATTAATTATTTATTTAATTTAAGAGAGGGGCGAAGAAAGAAAGAGTAAAATAATTTGTTTAGGGGGTTTTCTGAAAAGTTAAGGCAACTGGGCACAGGCTTCGGCCTGTGGGAATTTTGGCCCAAGGGAGGAGGAGGCCACCCTTAACCCTAACGTCTCCACCCTGCGCCCCTCATCTCTCCTGCGCCTCCATCCCTAGCAGCCGCCGCCCGCCGTGGCAACCGTTTACCCGCCGCCCTGTCGTGGCAGCCGTCTTGCTCGCCATCCCGCGCGCCTGCCGTAGCAGCCGCCGCCTGCGTCTCCGTCGCCGCCGCCGTCCTCTTGCGCCGTGTCGTCGCCGTGTGTTGCGCCGCTGCTGCCCCGACGTTTCCTCCTTCCCGGTGCGCCGACGTCGTCGTCCGTCGCTGCACCTCGTAGATCCAGGGGAAAGAGAGGAGGATTTCGCGGAGGAGATCACGGGCGTGTTCATCGAGTTCGTCGTGTTCATCATCGTGTTCTTCATCGTGTCGTCAAGGGTAATCCCTGTTAGCCTCCTACATGAGTTTTTAATCGAGTTAGATTCGTCGGTTTTTCGGGCTGCCGGGACAGAAGTTCTTAGTCGGCAGTTTTTGGGTAGATCCGTCGGGATTCAGGTCTGGACCCCTTCTAGAAAATTGTAGAGGACGTGATTATCTTTCCAGGGAGTACTAGAACACATTATTCGGATTTGTGTAGCGAAAGTTATGAATTTTCTAGTGCGGCTGTTCTGCAGATCGGGGTAGTTCTGGACAGATTTTAGTAGATCGGTTTGGGCGATGGGAATTGTGGCGATTCAGGATTCCTTCAAATTGGGAAAGTTGTAGGTAAATTTCTTAGCTTTCCAGAGAGGTCAATAAGTGAGTTTCTGGGTGGAATTTATGATCGTTTTAGTGCGCTGTCCAGAGAGTCCGTCGTGATTGTTGATGTTTCAGAAAAGGCTTTGGATCGGGTAGAAAACCGCAGAATCTGGAAGGCTCCCCAACTAAGTTTATTTAGACAATTTAATTATCACTCCAGAAAGTCTGAGAAAGCTTAAGTTGAATTTACGTACTGGAAGTTATGAAGTTTTGAAGTCGGCTGTCTGTGGATGGGCAGAGTTGGCCGAGGGGAGTTGGGGATTTAATTGAGATAAATTGTTGGGGTAATTGGGGTTGCTGATATTTTGTATCTAGAAACCTGTTACTGTTATGTTAGTAATTATTAATTAATTATTCAGGAGGAGAGCGGATTTCAGGGGTTGCACCTTCTGCTCGTTCTTCGTATTCTCGCGGTTAAGGCAAGTATAATAATGGTTAATTCCGATAGTATGGATTGTGGATGAATGATGAATGTGGATGTGTGATTTATGATATGATTACATGTGTTCATGCTTATGAAAAATGCTATGTGGTACAGGTTATGGTTTATTGCAATTGCAAATATAATTGAAGTGATAAAACTATAGTGTGAATTGTGGATGAGTGATGCTTTGGAGATGATTGTTCTAAATTGTGTGTTTAAATGATCTTGGTTATGATAATGATTTGTTGGTACTATTTATGGTCAATTGAAACTGAAGATGTTCATGAGAATTTATGATGCATAGATATTGTGAATGCAAGTTTTTATTTGTTGAGACATTCACACATATGCATCATGCTGATATTTTGAAGTCTTGGTCACGAGATGACCAAGCGTCGAGGTCCCCGTCATGTTGATGTCATGACGGGCTAAAGGTCCCCATACTTGTATAGTATGGGCAATTGGTCCCTGTACCAGATGGTACAGGCATGGGTGGGCATTGACGGATGCACACTCTGTATTACCGGTAAAATGCGAAAGAGAAGAGATAAAGAGATTTTTGATCATATTGCATAATATGGTTCATTTACATGATTGATGGATGAATTGGTTAAATAATGTTCAAGATTGCTTTTGTTACTATTTATTATATTTGCTGAGTCTTTGTACTCACTCTTGCTGTTGTTGTTGTTTATTGATTGTTTTAGGTATTTTCATGAGGACAGCATGCATGGGAATAAAGAAGGATTAGCGTTGTTGCACTTGCATGAATTATCCATCATAGAAGAAATAGAGAACTTTGAATATTAGTTGTTCAATAACTAAAGTGGTATTTGTTTTTATGGCTATCGGGTTTAAAATGTAATAAATGTTTAGAACACTTTATATTGCTTCGCGCTTTGATTAAGTTTGATAGCGCTTTGCTTATTATCGATTACAATGCTTACTGTTACTTATATCTCTTGATTATACTTGTTAGAACCCGTTTTAGTCAATAAACAAAGGAGACTCTGCGAAATTTTGTAGATTGCGACTAATTAGAATTGCTATATCGTTTAGTTAGTAGCATTTCGTGCCAATTTTGGTCGGGTGTTACTGATTGGTATCGAGGCGGTCAGAGGTCCGTGGTTAATGAAATATTAATTTTGACACACTAAGCAATCGTAGGTGGGAATAGGGTTTGCATTGCATCTACGTTTCGTCGATTATCATAACTGAATATGTGCCTAATGTTTGACTTTGTACTTGCTATGATATGATCTTTTGGTGCATATGATCTGACTATATGATTGTTATGAGTGGTAATAGTTGATATCGAGGGATAGAGATCGTGGTGCGGCCATAGGCATGGCCAAGGTATGGCATTATTCGTGGTATTGAATTGGTGAGGGATCTTTCCTGGGGCGACTTAATTTTAGAAGCTAGGAATGAGTTCTTTAGAAAAGTTTCTCTCTTCCTTGTCGAGTTTGGTCAATTCTTACCTTGTGGGGAAGATGAATTTATCTTGGTATGATGGTTCAATGCAGTTGAGGGTTTTCAATTGGTTTCTACCTGTTCTTTGAAACGATTATTGTTTTCGGTCTATTGAGACGCTTTTACTATTTGGGAACATTGTTGATTTGCAAGGTTGGTCCCTTCGTGGGAGTTTTGTCTTGTGGTGAAACATGTCTTATCTGTTCGCTTAGTATTTTTCTTAATGAAAGTTTTATGTTGCAAAACATTAGTTAACCTAGGAAAGTCTTGGATCTTTGCATTTATTTGGATTATTTCTCGTGTTGAAATTTAATTCCTCTCCTTTCTGAAAGTGAATGTTAAAATCCTTTGTGGAGTTCTACTATGCTTAAATGGGAGGTTAGAATCATATAAATTAATTCATAAGGTATGGATTATCAGGTTAAGATGTTAGCGTGGTGCATAATTAATTTCAACTAGCACCTTTGGAAGTGTAGTTGATCAATGCGATATTGCTCTGTAATAGTTTGTAGAAGAACTATGATTAAGAATATGTCTATTCATGCTTGGAACTCATGGAGTTTTGAGGAGTGTACAGAAAGAATTAGAACGATTATTATGATTGTTTATCATGTTGGATAAATTGAATTATTTTTATCTTTCGCAATTAATTTGACCGTTTGGAATGATTAAGTAAGGAGGTGTTGGAATATTGTCTTGGTAATATTAACCTTTAATATGTCTTTTATTTAGATACTTTATGAGCATGCAAAGTGCTAGTTTCATCTATCTTTACAACGCTAAATTGTTGAAATACGTATAAAGAAATAGATGAAGGTTGATGTATTGACTTGTAGAAACTTGTCTTACAAGCTGGTATTATTGAAGTTTAAAGTCATTCCCGTTCTAATTTCTCGAATGTAAAGTAGGATACGAATCTATGCTCATGAATGTTGTTATGACCAAATAATAATCAATTATTGCCAATAGTGAATAGAGTACAATCAATTTGTGCTAAGTTAGAGTTGAGTATCAATAAAGAATGGAATATATGAAATCTAGTAAGGAATTTGTACTAGCATGATTTGTGAGATTATCTTGCTCTAGTACCATCTTGTTTAAGAGCTTTGTTCTATTGTGTGGCTTATGCACAAGGTTTCCTAGACGAAGTAGTTGCAATCCTACTTAAGTATTGGAACATGATGAAGTAATTTCTTATGTTTCTTTTGGAAAAGTTTAGAAAAGGATTTGAGGGTGTGATGATGCTTGTTTAGAATATATTATTTTGATATTAGTATGATAGTCAGCATGTGGCTGTGATGATAATGTTGAATGTTCAATTAAAAAAAAGATTTGATAACTTCCATGATGCTATTTAAATCAAAAGTTTTGATAGTTGCATACGCGATCTTTTGATCTCATGACTTATGTGGTAGTTGAAATTGTTTTAAAGCAAAGTGTCGTGTTGAGAGATTTTATTAGTTCTTAAAGACTTAATGTGTTGTGGTCTTAAATTCTTTTTGTTGGAATTGTTAAGGTGATATCGAAATCGAAGAAAGTTGTTCTCTTTGTTAAAATAAAGATTGCGGAAAGATTGTTTGAAGTTGGAGTCAAAGTTGTGTAACTTTTAGAGGTGTGTTTGACTTCTTATTTTCACCGCAAAAGAGTTTCTTAAGTTTAAAATGACAATGTTGTATTCTTATTGGTTGATATTGGATATTTTTTTTCGTGAGGAGGCATGTGCCTTCAACGATGATCTTATGTTTTATTTTCCAAGATCATTACTATTTCTCTTGGACCGATATCTATTGCGATTGGTAGCATTTTCCCTTGTGATGAGATTTACTTCTTTTATCTCTCCTAAGAAAGGGGTAACCGATTCTGGTTGCAAGCCCTTTTAGGATATGTTTGGTAGCTGGTTGGTATGATAGGTTTGGATGAGATGGTGGGTGTCAAGTTGTTTGAGATTCTTGGAGTGATAAATTGGTTCTGTCGAATAATTCTCAGTGAGAATTTCATTTAAGGAAGATGTCGTCTTTGGAGTTAATGGGCTACATGGTCGCAACTAGTGGAACCTATAATAAAATATGATTCAGGAATGCTTTGTTCATTTTGATGGAACATTAGGATTATTGAAAGTATGAGAATCTTTATCAATTTTATTGATGTATCGTGATTGGGTACTTGTAGGGGGTTAGTAGTAGGGTTATGATGGTATAGTGATGAGATTATAATTATGAAGAAGTCTAACTGTTATGTGAATTATTGGGATAGTACGGATTGTTGAATTATTGCCATGTATGACTTGGATTCAGTGGGTAATCCTCTAGGAGTTAGGATCTTCCTACAGATAATCAGGCTGAGAATATGTTTTTATATAGTTGCTAATGATTAAGGATGGTTGCTTGTGAAAATTTTAGTCAACAAATTCGAGAGTCTTTGTATCAATTATATCAAAGTACATGTATAGGAACCCTGGAGATGGAAAATTTTGGTTTGGTGATCTATGCTAGGGCCTTGGAGGCTAATGATGTTGTGTGAGAATAGTGGAATGGGTGGATTCTAAATAGTGTGTTGAACCATGATATTATCCTTCGGGTATAGTAAATGAGTGTGTGTGGTCGATAATTACATGATCGTTTATCCTTAGAGAATTGTGTTGAAGAGATTGTGGGTGAAACTAACGATGAGGTGTATTGGAAATTATTCATTAAAATAACCGTGGATAGAGGGTTGACTAGAGTATGTTATTGTAAGAACAAGAGAGTCCTCTACAAAGGTGATGTTGATGCACTCGGGTTGAACACGCTTTGATGTTGCAAATTTAAAGGAAATGAGTGAGTGTGGTATGGGATGATTTGGAATCTCGTGACTCAAGAGAAAGTTTATTCAATATATATATATATATATATATATATATATATATATATATATATATATATATATATATATATATATATATATATATATATATATATATATATATATATATATATATATATATATATTGGTAGCAAAATGCTCTTTTGATTCTTCTTTGAACTATGTGATGATAGCAAAAGTCTTTTGTAGTTTGGAGTTGACTTTATGTTGGCGTGTGTCGTTTATTTGAAAATGTCCTAATTGGAATGTGGAGAGGTTCTCGTGTTGAACCTTCGATTTTCTTTTCTTTATGATTTGACTCTTTTGGCGGAAGTTGGCTTACCGCTCGGATCTTCAAAATCTAAGCACGGGGCGCAAGCATGGAAAAAAAATTAAAATATATCAAAGTGCTTTGGTCGTAGCAGACCGAGAGAGAAGCAACTTGGGAGTTGGAGTCTCGCATGCGCGAGCAATACCCGAAGTTGTTCTCGTAAGGTGCGTGTTTATTGCTAGCTTGGTTGAATTTTAATTCTTGTTGTGGGTGCGATTAGAATTGGGTCTAATTGCATTTAAGGTGGGTAGAATGTAATACCTCGGAACAAATTTATTAATTATTTATTTAATTTAAGAGAGGCGAAGAAAGAAAGAGTAAAATAATTTGTTTAGGGGTTTTCGAAAAGTTAAGGCAACTGGGCTTGGGCTCGGCCTGTAGGAATTTTGGCCCAGGGAGGAGGGAGGCCACCCTTAACCCTAACCTCTCCACCCCGCCCCTCATCTCTCCTGCGCCTCCTCATCTCTCCTGCGCCCATCCCTAGCAGCCGCCGCCTGCCGTGGCAGCTGTTACCGCCGCCCGCCGTGGTGGCCCGTCTCGCCCGCCGCCCCCGCGCCTCGCTGGTGGCAGCCGTTTACCGCCCGCCGCCCGGTAGTGGCAGCCGTCTCGCGCTCGCCATCCCACCGCGCCTGCCGTGGCAGCTGCCGCCTGCGTCTCCGCCGCCGCCGCCGTCCTCTTGCGCCGTGTCGCCGCCGGTGTGCTGCGCCGCTGCTGCCCCGACGTTTCCTCCTTCCCGGTGCGCCGCCGCCGTCCGCCGCCGCACCGCGTAGATCCGGGGGAAAGAGAGGAGGATTTCGCGGAGGAGATCACGGGCGTGTTCATCGAGTTCGTCGTGTTCGTCATCGTGTTCTTCGTCGTGTCGTCAAGGGTAATCTCTGTTAGCCTCCTAGATGAGTTTTTAATCGAGTTAGATTCGTCGGTTTTCCGGGCTGCCGGGACAGAAGTTCTTAGTCGGCAGTTTTGGGGTAGATCCGTCAGGATTCAGGTCTGGACCCCTTCTAGAAAATTGTAGAGGACGTGATTATCTTTCCAGGGAGTACTAGAACACATTATTCGGATTTGTGTAGCGAAAGTTATGAATTTTCTAGTGCGGCTGTTCTGCAGATCGGGGTAGTTCTGGACAGATTTTAGTAGATCGGTTTGGGCGACGGGAATTGTGGCGATTCAGGATTCCTTCAAATTGGGAAAGTTGTATGTAAGTATCTTAGCTTTCCAGAGAGGTCAATAAGTCCTGATTCCGAGTTTCTAGGTGGAAGTTATGATCGTTTTAGTGCGCTGTCCAGAGAGTCCGTCGTGATTGTTGATGTTTTAGAAAAGGGTTTGGATCGGGTCGAAAACCGCAGAATCTGGAAGGCTCCCCAACTAAGTTTATTTAGATAATTTAATTATATTTCCAGAAAGTCTAAGAACGCTTAATTTGGATTTACGTACTGGAAGTTATGAAGTTTTGAAGTCGACTGTCTGTGGATGGGCAGAGTTGGCCGAGGGGAGTTGGGGATTTAATTGAGATAAATTGTTGGGGTAATTGGGGTTGCTGATATTTTGTATCTATTATGTTAGTAATTATTAATTAATTATTCAGGAGGAGAGCGGATTCCAGGGGTTGCACCTTCTGCTCGTTCTTCGTATTCTCGCGGTTAAGGCAAGTATAATAATGGTTAATTCTAATAGTATGGATTGTGGATGAATGATGAATGTGGATGTGTAATTTATGATATGATTACGTGTGTTCATGCTTATGAAAAATGATATGTGGTACATGTTATGGTTTATTGCTGTTGCAAATATAATTGAAGTGATAAAACTATAGTGTGAATTGTGGATGAGTGATGCTTTGGAGATGATTGTTCTAAATTGTGTGTTTAAATGATCTTGGTTATGATAATGATTTGTTGGTACTATTTATGGTCTATTGAAACTGAAGATGTTCATGAGAATTTATGATGCATAGATATTGTGAATGCAAGTTTTTATTTGTTGAGACATTCACACATATGCATCATCTCGATATTTTGAAGTCTTGGTCACGAGATGACCAGCGTCGAGGTCCCGTCATGTTGATGTCATGACGGGCTAAAGGTCCCCATACTTGTATAGTATGGGCAATTGGTCCCCATGCGGATGGTACGGTGCATGGGTGTGCATTGACGGATGCACACTCGCATTACCGTAAAATACGAAGAGAAGAGATAAAGAGATTTTTGATCATATTGCATAACATGGTTCATTTACATGATTGATGGATGAATTGGTTAAATGATGTTCGTGATTGCTTTTGTTACTATTTATTATATTTCTTTGAGTCTTTGTACTCACTCTTCTTGTGTTGTTGTTGTTTGTTGATTGTTTTAGGTATTTTCATGAGGACAGCATGCATGGGAATAAAGAAGGATTAGCGTTGTTGCACTTGCACGAATTATCCATCATAGAAGAAATAGAGAACTTTGAATATTAGTTATTCAATAACTAAAGTGGTATTTGTTTTTATGGCTATCAGGTTTAAAATGTAATATATGTTTAGAACACTTTATATTGCTTCGCGCTTTGATTAAGTTTGATAGCGCTTTGCTTATTATCGATTACAATGCTTACTGTTACTTATATCTCTTGATTATACTTGTTAGAACCCAGTTTTAGTCAATAAACAAAGGAGACTCTGCCGAAATTTTGTAGATTACAACTAATTAGAATTGCTATATCGTTTAGTTAGTAGCATTTCAGGCCAATTTTTGGCTGGGGTGTTACAGAAACCTGGCACGATGAGAATCTATTAAATAGCGCATAAGGCCAACGCAGACATTATCAAGGCTACTACAATCATTTCTTGAGTTACACGGTACTTCTTTTGTCAAACAAACATCGAGACTACACAATTCCTTATTTGATGCAAAGATATGCAAGTGGCTAATAATAATTGTAAAAACTATAATCTAAATGAATAGCATAATACCAATGGGCATCAAGAGGAAAGTCGATCCATAAAGATGATCTCATGCCTTGCCACTGCAACTATATGCCGTCTCATCTGCGGCAAAATACAAACCCAAATCAAGAACCGATGGAGGATCCAAATCAAAAACTCACTGCAACATTGAAAAGATAAGTGCGGGGCGGATTTGGGGCGGCGAGACGACAAGCCGCAGCTGGGCCATCGGGGGGCAGGGCGGATTTGGGGCGGCGGCCCGGAGATGGGTGTCGAGGCGGGGTAGACACTGGGCGGCGGGCGGAGCTAGGCCATCAAGGCACCTAGGGAGGAGGGGCGGCAGAGCGGACTTGGGGTGGCGGGGCACCTAGGGAGGCAGTGCTGAGTGGAGTGTCGGGCGGACACAGGGAGGCGGGCGGGGGCGGACACAGGCGGTGGGGCGAGGGATGGGGCGGATCGGAGGAGGTGGGCGAGGATGGGGCGGAGGCGCACTGAGGTGGGCCAGCGGATCGCGAAGCAGGCGAAGGATAGGCGGAGGCGGCGGGCGAGGGATGGGGCAGCGGATCGGAGGATGCGGGCGAGCGGATGGGGCGGAGGGGCGGCGGGATGGGGCAGTGGATCGGAGGAGGCGGCGGCGAGATGGGGAAGTGAGGCGGCGAGCGAGGGATGTGGCAGCGGATCGGAGGAGGCGGGTGAGCGGATGGGCGGAGGAGGCGGGCGAGGGATGGGGCCGATGGATCGGAAGAGGCGGGCGAGCGGATGGGGTGGGCGAGGATGGGGCGGCGGATCGGAGGCGGGCGAGCATATGGGGCGGAGAAGGCGGACGAGTGGATGGAGTCGGCGGATCGGAGGAGGCGGGCGGCGGATGGGCGGGCGAGGAGATCGGGCGGCGGATCGGAGGAGGTGAGCGAGTGGATGGGGCGAGGAGGCGGGCGATGCAATGGGCGGAGGAGGCGGGCGGCGGCTGCGAAAATTGGGGAAAAGTTAGCTAGGGTTTTCAGTCCAGCGCGCTGCACGAAATGTTTAGCGGGCGGGCTGGATAATTAGCCTCACGGGCTGGAAAAACCTCACGGGATTATCTTCAATTATCCTCATGGTTCACTTAATACTGTCACAAAAATAGTATATTTTCTTGGCGGCTTAAGGAGCCCGACAGGAAAATGTATTTTTGTGACGGTGATACGTGGGCACGTCACAAAAAATTGTTATCCCTCACGTTCTATGCGGACCCGTCAGGAAAATTAAAGCCCATGAGGGATGATCCGTTTTCTAGTAGTGTCACTTGACCAAGTTGAATTCGCTTCCATTGAAGTCCGAGTTTAGTTCTTGTAATTGAGTTGGTTTGTGTGTCATGGGTTCTAAAGAGTTCGAGTTAGAGATTGAGTCAGCCCCTTTGTGCCATGCGTGAGTTTAGATAGGAAATGACCTTAGGCTGTTCATGTGATGGGTTGGTCGTGTCCCCTAGGGCACCAATATAAGGTCAGCCATTGTAATAGCTTGGGAGAACAGATTGAATAGAGAGAAAACCAGAAAATACCATGGAGGTTTTATGGCACCATTGTGCGTGTTCTTCTTGAGATTTTCCCGAGTATGGTTTGAGATGATTTTGTAGATCAAGAGCTAAAGTTCTTGAGTTCTGAAGTCAAATCTACATGATTCATCCTTGCAAATTCGTGTACACTCTTGCTCACGGTTTGGAAGGTTGGTTTGATTTCTTCTTCTCATGAGAGACCATGTGGAGGTCATCCCGTGTGTATGATGAGTAATGGACATCGGTTTAGAAAAGTCGAGTTTGAGTTGGTTGGTTCGGACCTTGCGTTGCGTGGTGTAACGGGCTCGGTCGGACTTGGTCAAACTTGGTCGTATGGGATTAGGATGCATATTCTGATGATTCGATAGGTTTGCTGATATTATTATGCTTACATGTATCGAGCGGTGCTATTTGATGTGTTTCTTATCTGTGTTGGCTGCAGGACGTCGAGACGGAGTCGTGGCGAGACACGAGGTGACCGGACCAGACACGGGCGGTGTCGAGGTCAGAACGGTCGAGATGTGTCGAAGACGGCGTGAACTCGAGGTGGTTGCGAGTCATGGACGACAAGGAGCGCGGAAGCTTTCCGGAAGGTGCAGGAGGGGCGAAATGGTAATTTTGCGAGGCTGTACAAGCGGGAGCGGGCTCCGTTCGGGTTTAGCGGGTAAAGCACGGAGGTTGTTGGCGCTAATGGATAAAGCGCAGAGTTGTTGAGAACTAATGGATAAAGCAAATAGGGAACCCGTTAGTGGAGGCTATAAATAGAGAGGGTGTTCTCTAGTAGCCCTTGAGGGTTTTTGTGCATTTGCTCCCCATTTTGTGTGTGTTCCTCCCAAGAAGTATGAAGAGCTCTCGGTGTTTTTGAGGATTGAGAGGGAGAGGATGGATTGAGAGTTCTTTTATGTGAGTTCCCTTAGAATGTGTGGATGAGATGAACTGGATGTAATCGTTTATTCGTAGTAATCATTCATGTCTATTCCTCAATTTTTGAATTGTTCTTCTGTGATGTGGGGATAGCGTTTCTCTGTTCATTTCTCAGTTTTCAGTTCATAGTCTCAGTTAACTGCTAGTTCTTGCTCTGACGTTTTCCTGCTGAGCTGCCCTTTTTAATTTGTTTCTCCACTTCTTGAGGATGGTTGGCTATTTAGTGTGTTTTCCCTTCTTTCTCCTCAGATTTCTAGCAGAGTGTTCCCGTCCAATCTCTTTGTTCATTTCCAAGTTGGAAATCGAGTTCTTAATCTCCATCAGAATTTTCGCTCTTTTGTCCTAGTCATTGAAGAGAATTTCTGACTGAGACTTTTGATCTTTGTTCAGTGATTGGAAATCAGGCTGTTCTCAAGTTGTGCTCTTCTCGGTTGGCAGCAGTCTCCTGTTTAGTTTTCACTGTACCGAATTTTGTCAGTTTCGTTCTGTTTCTACAGGTCTTCTGTCAATCTTTCTTCTTTCTGTTTTGTCTCTTTTCAGACTTTTTCAGTTTGCTCTTTTTCTTGTTTCCTTGCTCTGAATTCCTTTTTCAGTCCTCTAGTTTTGGGGAGCATGCAGTCTCTGCTTTCGGCTGTCTTCTCTGTTTTCAGTGTAATTCCGATCTGCTTCAGCTCTCGGTAGCTGTTTTAGGCAGCAAAAACAGCACTCGGCCGGCAGTAAAATTCAGCCAGCAAGCAGCCTATGTTTTCTGCATTTTCTGGACGACATTTCTAGTCTCTTTTCTCTGCTGAATTCAGTTTTCTAGCTGCTTCCAAATCTGCTGTTCGGCAGAATTGAAAACTGCAGTTCGACTGAATCAAAAAGGGAAAACTGCACTGTGCCGATGTTTTCAGTTTTCAGCCAGCCGAATTCTGTTTCAATCTTTTCACTGTTTTTAGCAGCAATCAGTCTTCAGTATTTTAGCCGAATTTTCTTCTCTAATTTGCAGAAATCAGCCAAGTGCTTTGCAGTCTATTTTTCTTGCCGGCTGTTGGTTTCTGCATTTATTGCTCACAATCCAGCCGAGAGTTTGTCTTTCAGTTCCTCCTTTCTCAGCTGCAGATTTAATCCCTTTGTTCTTTTTGCTGCTGCTTTCAGGCTTTGGCAAAATCAATCTCCAGACTGCTTTTGACTGCTTTTCTTTCTTTAGTCTGTTTTGTTCTCTCTGTCTTTAGAGAAGGGTTTGGTTTGTGTTCTTCTTTTCTTCACTCAAACTTGCTGCTTAGTAGCCTTTTTGTCGACCTGCTGCTTGGTTCTCTGCTCTGATTTTATTCGGTTGTCAGTCTGGTCTTCGGCTTCTAGTGAGTAAACAATCTTTTCTTCATAGCTGTTATAGTTATTGGAGAAAAATATTGTGTGAATACTTAGGGCGATTTGAAGGCACCATTCACCCCCCTCTATTGCTATTTCCGATTCTACATCTCAGCATCCTCGCCGATTAGTGAGTTCTGCCACCTTATCAATCTATTATCTTGGCGCAAGAAGGAAGAACCATTGGCTAGTCTCTAGGAAGGAGGAATCTAGGGTTTGGCCGAAAACCCTAAAACCCATCTGCCACTTAGACGCAAGGAAAGAAGGCCATAGCTGCTGCCGCAAGGAGAGGAGGCCATTGATCATCTTCAACCGAGAGGAAGTCTTTTTGTTGGCTATGCAAGGGGTAAAGGAGCCAAAACCCTAAGTGCTTCTTTCCTAGTCGCAAGGAAGAAAAGCCTTCCCGAAGTCCTAGCTTCAATAAAGAAGAAGGAAAACACCCCGTTGATCGTACCGTGAAGATTGGGCCACCCTATGCATCAGCTGGTTTACTAGTTGGTCCATATCAATTTCATATATTGATCATCCAGTCATAACTATTGCAGAAAATAGCTTACCAGTTACCATTCGTATATACAGACTCCTCCATATCTACACCAAACTATCTGGGGTTGAGCATCACTTGTGGTAAAGCTCACTGCAACATAGAATATGGGCCTTCGTAAATTTTTTATGAACTAATTGTTAATTATTTTTCCAATTCTCATGCCATTGGAAGCAAAGAGATTCAGAGCCTGGTGGAACACGTGCAGAACTAACTCTCATAGCAGTGGCTGATGGCTCTGGTTAAAAATAAATAGTAGTGACTAAAAGAAGTGGCTTTTAGAAGGAGGGAGTGAGTGGTGGAAAAAGTGAGATAGATGTGTGTGCCAGATGGGAGCGAGAGGAGTGGGGTGTGTGATGCGTCCGTGACCCCTGCCTTATACTCGGAGCGAGACGGGAGTGAGAGTGGGGGAGCCGCTTCAAGAAGCCAGGTGTTCATATTGGCTTCTGGCTTCCCCAAGCAGAATTCAAAAGCAGAAGCCAATACGAACACCCCCTAAGTGTCTAAGGTTTTCTTGTGTGGTCAATCAACTCCTACATATGCTAGTGAAGTTTTGCAACCTAAGTTTTAGTCCTACACAAATATAGCGATCTATGAATTGAAAGACAAGAAATTAAACATGGAAACATAAATGAGACAAAGACACAACCGAATTTTTTACTGAAGTCTCCGAGATTTGATGATTTTCCCTACTCCTTGTTGGAGTACTCTAGCAAGAGTATCGCTTCCACTTGAAACCACACAAGGATTCAAGCGATCCACTTGTGGTAGTCCTCCGCTCTGGATACGCGGACTCTAAACCTTCACAACCTTCTCGAGGCCTTCCACAAGCACCTCCAATGGAGTGATACACTATTCTAGCCTAAGCACTCCCAACTCTCCAAATTGATGAACTTTGAGCTTATGAATTCCTCAAGGCTATAGGATTTGAGTAGACAAGAGACCTCACAAGGTCATCCCCCTTCACATATATAGAACCATTGACTGCTTCTCTTTGGAAAACACCTAGTCGGACCTCTCGAATTGAGATTTCCAATAGTCACATCCAAAAGAGAAAACTAGCCATCGAGGCCAGTCAGACCTTTTGACTATTCATGTACTAAAAATGCACCTTCCTAACCATGGTCCATTTTGATAGTCCGATTCAACATGGACCTTCCAATTGCTCATGCATCAAATTTGCGCCTTCCTGACCATAGTCCAACTTGATAGTCTGATTCAACATGGACCTTTCGACTGCTCATGCATCAAATTTGCACCTTCTAACCATAGTCTGTCTTGATAGTTTGATTCAAGATGGACGTTTCGACTACTCATGCATCAAATTTGCACCTTCTAATGATAGTCCAGCTCAACATGGACCTTCCGACTATGACAATGAGCACCCAAGTTGGACTAATCAGTTAGTACTTGGACATCACAAAGAGCAAGTATTCAACTCCACAGCCTCAATAACCTCACTTAGATTATCCAAGGCTTGAACAAGCAAGACAAGTAGTGAGAGAAATTCCTAGAAGTGCATCACGCCCAGCTACTCAACCTCACTTAGCTCAAGCTAGTAACCTCCAACACCTCTTAATAGTATGGCCAAAGCAAAAACACGAGACGTATTGGTACTATGATCCATTCTTGACTCCTTGTATCATTTCTAACCACAAGTTCCTTAATCTTCATTAAGATTCATGCTTTAACTCTATTTTCCACTAGGGGTCAACACTTAGCACAATTTCCATTCCATGACATCATCGAGACCTAACCTTAACTCATCCTTGACAAAAGGGTTAGTCCTAATAATTAACTTGTCATTAATCACCAAAACATGAAATAGGGGCCTAGATGCTTACATCTGCACCCATTAAAAATTGAATTGCATGCTATGTACTAGATGTACAAGTCATATTTTGGCTAGGCATATGGTGGGTTCTTTGGGCTAATGGCTTAAATATTTGAATTATGACTGTTCACGAGAGGTAGTACGCACAGGAAAATAATTGTATGTGATTTTGGCCGATACAGCTTAACTCAATACATTTTTTACTACAATCTTTCTGTTAAACCCGTTTTAAAAAACGCACCGTTTAAAAGCTAGTTACTATATATAGTACAAGCATAAGCTGGCTGAAAGTCAAAAAAACTTAGCCATGGACTAAGAAAGTTACAAAACCAAGTGAAATACAAGACTTATGACTATGCTATCCATGACATAAATACACTAGTCATCAACCCGTGCACATGCACAGGCTAAATATTTTAACTAATAGTTTTATATTAAATTACATGTATGTGTTCTAACTGGATTAGGATAAAATATTAACGAAGATGGGATTTTACTGGTTTGAATGGATCAAATTATATTTCATTTAATTGTATGATAGGCTTTCATAATTCATCTATTGCACCTAGTAGTATGAATAATATAAAAAGGGAGAGGTTCATTGTTTGCTATGTCTACCCAATTTTGTACACACGAAGGATTTATAGTCCTATAATAGCTTTGGTCAAATGGTGAATATTCATTCTATATCCTGCCACCCATAACCAATTCTAATCATTGAATATTTGTAATGCAATGATTTAGATTCAAACCATTCCTATGAATATTAAATGTAAAATACTTCATCAATTCTTATATTTAATTGGCCTTCACGAAAAATATCCATCTATTTAATACTCCCTACATTCTAAATGTATAACATTTTAGAGAGAGTGCAATCAAACTTGTTTAACTTTGGGGTGACCCACTTGTGAATGGTGATCGTTTGCTTTTTTTCTCTCTTTTTGTCTCGTATTGAGCTAATCTTTTGCTATCCTCACTGTATGATGATTTTGCTATGCTTATCTATTTCTGATTTATTTTTCTTTCTTTTTTGTTTTTATTCAGTTGCAGTTTTTGTGATCGAATGCTGTAGTAGGATTTATTTGTTGTTGTTCCTCATTATCATTTTTTCCACTATTGTTCTATTATTTTTACTATTTTATTCAGCTAATTGCCTTGAGTTGTCTCCCACCTGATCAATTCACCTTCCTTACCATTGGACCATCGTCGATGAACAATTGGAACATAGAAACTAAACACACGGAACATGGACCATTAATGCGTGGAACATCATTGATGAACTATTAGAACATCAAAACCAAATTTGTGCAATATTTCATTTTATTTATCGGAACATCTAACACCCACCCAATTAATTCCCCTACCCAATTCAAAATATGCACGCTGTAACATCGCCAATGAACTAATGAACATTGGAAGTAATGTATGGAATATTTTGTTTTATCTACTGGAATATATGCCTAATGATATCATTTACTATGTTTAAATATATGCGAGTGGGGTCTAGTTTTGAAAATCTCACCATAAGGAACACAATGGTTCAAAATGAAACATGAATTGAATGCTCAGGTCAAAAGATGTGATCTTTTAAAGTTGTAGATTTTACTTAAAAGAAATATCTCGTATTGCTTGCGTGGGGTTGATGGCTTCTTACGACCCATGGGCTGATGGGGGTAGTGTGTGGTTAATCTCCGCCCACACGGCACCTAGTTGTGCCATTCTTTCCCTCTTTCCTCTCTGTTCACCTTTTGTTGCCACCTTGATAGCACCTCAGCCGTCTGCTGATTGCTTAGATTCCCCACTGTGGCTGCTATACTAGTGCTTGATTGTGCCACCAAATTGGGGGTATAAGTGACTGCATATACACTATTGAATGCAGAGAGAGGCGAGAAAACTGCATGATATTCATTAAGGCATGTGGTAGCGTGCTTTGACTCGACTAGCTAGTACTTATGTCCCAGTAGCCTCTACGTGGCTCAACCTCCTCCTCATAGTCATCCAACTGCATTGTACTTCTTCCAAATTCTCCATTCTATCACCCACTTTATCCATACTTCTCTCTCATGGATCATCCTCTCACAGATGCATGGTGGAGCGCATAGCGGAGCTGGACATTAGGCTTTTGGCTGGCCTGTAGGCCAGAGGAGATTGGCCGGTCGGAACCACATGGTACATAATGAGAACGTTAGACTAGAGAAGCATTGAGCAAAGGCAAATATAATATCGTTGGCTTCACCTCCTCAACCACGTGCATGATGGATCTCACCTCCGGTGAACACCTACTACCATCTAACCATCTCACCTTCCTCTCTCTTGATTTTTTATTAGAGGTGTGAGTTGCTACCAGTTCTGAGTGAGTTGCTACTCAGTTTTCACTAGAGTTGCTTTCTAGATTTTCTTCTGAAGGTGTGAGTTGATACTCATTTTGAGTCAATTGCTAGTTGCTTTTTTAGTGAAGTTGCTACCCCTTTTCTTAGTAATTTATTACTCGATTCTACAATGAGTTGCCACCCCCTTCTCAATGAGTAACTTGAATTTCTGGTGATGTTTGCTACCCCTTCTCACTGAATTGCTACTCAAATTTTCCAATGAGTTTGATACCTAATGAGGATATAACCGATCCTTAAATTATTATTTATCTGTAAATGATATGGTTACATCATTATACTCCTCGAGTATACCCCTTATGTATAAGGGAGAGATTTCACAAGGTACTTGTAAGCTCTTTTAAGACTACCCTTTAGTCGTATGCTCTTCTACGATAACCCTTTAGTCGTAAGCTCTTCTATGATAACTTCTTAGTCATAAGCTCCTCTACGACAATCACTCCTCAGACGTAAGCCTTGTCTATGACCACCTCATAGTTGTAAGTTATCCTATGACCATGACATAGTCCTAAGATATCATGTGACCACATTGTGGTCGTAGATTCTCCTACGACTAAGCCAAACTCCGACTGACCTATCGTGGGCCTGTCTGATAAGGTGGTTAGCACGAGTATTTATTCTCTAGAATAAGTGCACATAATATCTCCCTGGCAGAAACCGTCGCATGATGAGTGAGATACCACGTCTCTAATAACTCCCGTCGGATGGTTATCATTTGAAATGTGAAGGCATCTCTTGGCAAGGAGAAATTACCGCCGCCATGCAAGCTGTATAAAGGTGGACATCAGGGAGAAGAGGAGGAGGACTGGGGACAGACCCAAGGGAGAATAGAAGTAGAGCAAGGCCTTTTGCATTACTTTCTCCATTGTAATCAGTTCATTCAACAATATCCACACAGAAGTAGGGATGTTATTCTCTCAGTAGAAGGCTCGAGCCTATATAAAAATCCCCATGTCTTTTCTCTGCATGATCTAGCTAGGTCTTCAAGAGTTCCCCCGAACCCAAACAAATCATACGTAAGATCGATACTAAAACATCCACAGTTGGCACCGTCCATGGGGAACCTTCTTCCAAACTCTAGTAATTCCTTGTCGGCAAGTTTCTTCTTTTTCATGTCCTCATGGCAGGAGAGTGAAACGAGGAGAACTGGTCGACCTGGTCGACTACATAGATCTCGGCATTATTGTTTGCTATGACAACGAGCAGACCATGCTTTCATCTGATGTGAGGCTGTCGCTAGAGATCCATCACAAGATCCTGGAGATTGCACCACAAATAAGTTTGAGGAGGGATCCTTATCCCCACAACATTACGCTCAATGGAGGAACCAATTTTTCTAGACGGTAAGGGTCAACCCGACCACAAATAGGATTGCCCTAAGGCGAGTCCTCAACACGAGGAGGGTTTCAACTCCAAGTGTTCAAGTACCTCACTGGCCACTCGATTTGGGTCAGCAAGCCCTGGAATCTATCACTCCGAGAATCTATCAATAGTTAGTGGTCGTGGCCCATCATTTATCCCCAAGGAGAATGTGGGTGGGCTCCCTGCGAGTCCGTCCGTACTTTCGGCATCGGCTTTAAATTAATCGTGGAGTCGCCTGTTTTTCGGTAAATCGCAGGAAGGGAAAAATAAAAAATGTGGAATAGCATAAAATGGATAAAATAAACAAATCTTTACTATTATAAAAGAAGGAGTTGGTGGTTGGTCCGGCCTCTTCCACCTCTTCTCACAAAAGACAGCGCTGACATGTGGCCCTAAAAGACTGCTAGAATCTTCTCCCCTGTTTTCCGCGTCTCCTTTGCTCCTCCCCGCTCCGCCCTCGCCTATCCGTCGCCTCCTCCCCGAATACCGTCGCTCCTCCCCTCCCTCCTCCGCCGCCGCTCCTCCCTTCCCTTCGCCGCTGCTCCGCTCGTCGGATTTTAAAATTTTATCATACTATATGTTCTGAAACTAACGAATGGTAAAATTTTTTAGAATATGCATATAAATATGTTCTAAATTTTTTAAAAATTCGTAGCAACGCACGGGCATTCAGCTAGTAAATAAATAAAAACCTCTAAGTGGGCTGCCTGGAGAGTGGGCCGACCACCTTGGGCCGGAGGCCCAAGGGGTGGCCGCATCCCTCCTCCTCCCGCAAAACCCTAGTCGCCTCCCCTTTTCCCCCATTGGCCACCACCCCTATCTCCCACCCCTTGGCGCACCTCCCCCCCCTCCCAGGTGCGCCTCCAACACCCCTCCAGCTGCTGTCCATGGGAACAAGAGAAGGAAGAAGAAGAAGAAAGGGAAGAGAAGGGAGAAGAAGAGAAGGAGGAGAAGAGGAGGAGGAAAGAAGAGGAGTGATCCCAAGGGATCCTCTAGATAATTTTTCTTAATCCCAAACCCTTTTGTTTTTAAAGTAATCAGGGTTCATGGCATGGAATTAGAAGGGGATAAGCAGATTGATTACTCGATTAGAGTTTCCCTGCTGTTTGCCTGTAGATCAATTCGCGCAGCGTGTTTGTTTGCGCAGTTTAGACCTATAAAATGATTTTTCCTGCAGATCTTCACAAAAGGAAAATTGTAGAGGACGACGAGATTTATCTCCTGTATTTTTTTAGAATTTTTGGCCACGGGATTTGGGGGTAGCAGGGTCGGGAACCTCGCTGCCCGACAGGGGAGCAGATTGGGATTAAGGGGTAGTAGATGATTTTTATGTTTTTGGTTGCAATTGAGAAAAATATAGGGAATTCAATAATCTAACTGCTGTATAAAAATCATAATTTTTACAGGCTTACATTGTGTTTGGGACGCATTAGAATCTGGCTGCCCAGATTGCTAGAACAGAGAACATCATCTGTTTTGCGCATTAAGTTACATCTTGCTAGGATCAAAATAAAAATATATGATCTACATGAAAAGTGAAGGTATTTAAGTGAGGAATTCAAAAATATATCATTTACTGTAAATGACTTAATATTGTTAAAGATACAAAAAAATTAGCACCGCTGTTGCAGTGGGTAGATTGAAGGATCGTTAAGCGGAGAGGATGATGTGTGGGTTCGAGGTTCTAGCGACGTCTTTACTTCTTAAGACGTATTTTTATTACTGTTGTATTGTGCTGAGAGGTACTTTTGGACAGGTGGTTTTGCTCCTGATTGCACGTGATTGCTTCGCTTCAATGGTAGAGGCAAGTAAACATAGCGGTTGTGCTACTGTTTAACTCATTAATTATTCTACATTCATATTAATTAATTCTCTTAATTTGAGGTGCTATGTCATTGTTACCTGCTTCCTTAGTGTGGTCCATGTGGTAGTATTTTAAGAATTCAATTGTTTATGATCTTGATGGTTTAATTGTGGATATACGGAATTGTTCTTGATGAACCAATATAGTTATGGGGTAGAATACTTTACGAGCATATCGTGGTCTAGGTGGTAGTATTCTTAGTGAATATTTGTGGTTGTGGTGGTAGCATTCTTGATGATTATGTTGTGGTCTATGTGGTAGAATTCCCTATAGATCAATGGATTATGATCTTGGTGAACTGAATGTGGGTTATGTGGTGATGATCTTATGAAATATTAGTATTGTGCTTAATGAGACACAGGTGGGTTATGAGGAAGTATTCATGATGATTGGGTTGTTGACCTTCATGGTTAAATTCTTGTGGTTTATGATTATCATATCATTCATAACTTGTCATTGTTGACCTTCGTGGCTAAATTCTTGTGGTTTGTGATTATCATATCATTCATAACATGTCATGACATTTGCATATGTGGATGTCGCCGCACTTAGCCGCGACCGTACCGGTACATCATTGTATATTATCGTAATACGATGCTGAGAGACCATGTGGAGGTCATCCCGTGTGTATGATGAGTAATTGACACTGGTTTAGGAAAGTCGAGTTTGAGTTGGTTGGTTCGGACCTTAACGTTGCGTGATGTAACGGGCTCGGTCGGACTTGGTCAAACTTGGTCGTATGGGATTAGGATGCATATTCCGATGATTCGACGGGTTTGGACTTGATTATGCTGTTTCATGCGGTGCTATGTGATGGTTTGCTTGTCTGTGTGGTTGCAGGACTTCGGAGCTAGGTCGTGGTGAGGCGTGGGAGGACCGGGACTAGGCACAGGAGGTGTTGAGGTCCAGACGGTCGGAGACGTCGAGGATGATCGAGCCTGCTGAGGTGGTTGCGAGCCAGGAGACGAGGAACCGGAGCTCGAGCTACCGGAGGTGGACACGACGGGCAGCGGCGAGGTGGATCGGGACTAGGCTCAGGGAGGAGTCGGAGGTCCAGACGGTCGGATGCCGGGTGCGGCCGTGTGCGACGGAACGGACCGGGACTAGACTCAGGGAGGAATCGAGGTCCAGACGGTCAGGGTACCGGTTGCAGGAAATTTCCGGGAAGGAGCGTGAGGGGCAATTCGGAAAAATTGACTCAGGCTTGCGGAAGCGGATTCGGTTGGCGCTAATGGATACAGCGCAGAGTTGTTGAGAGATAATGGATAAAGCAAAAGGGGAACCCATTAGTGGAGGCTATAAATAGAGAGGGTGTTCTCTAGAGCCACTTGAGGGTTTTTGTGCATTTGCTCTCCATGTGTGTGTGTGTTTCATGTATGGCTTTAGGAGAGAGTGGGTGTAAGAGTTAGGGTTTTTGTTTTTAGCCTTTGTTTGTTGAGAAAGAGAGAAAGAGAGAAGGTGAGAGTTTCTCTCTATGCTCTCCATGCGTATGGGGATGTATGGGTTGTTTTGTGAGATATGAGCTGAGATCAACTATTATGTTATCTTGTATGTCTTGGTATCAATCTTTGAGAGCTGCCTTGTTCTTGTTCATGTTGTTCTCAGTTTGGTCTATCTCTGCACTTTGATTTCTTTTTATTTTCTAGTTTGTATCTTTGGTCAAGGAGCAGTAAATTAATTTTGCTTTGATCTGAGAATATGCTCAAGTTGCCTTGACTGGTTTATGCTCAAGAGCAAACCTACAGTCCAGCCGTAGCAGCTCTTTGATCCTTCCTTTCCTTTTGTTCGGCTCCTTTTTGGTGTTTGCTTTTATCGGTGAAGCTTTGCCTTCTTTTTGTGCTTGCTGTCCATTCTCTCGTGTGTGCTGTTTTAGTTGGCTTCAGCTTTGTATTCTCTACTTAGTCTTGTTTGCCTCGGCTGTTACTGAATTTCTGCTTGCCGACAGCCCTTTCAGTTTTTCTGCCTTGTCTTCTTTTCCGTCTGGCTTTGGGCAGCTTCTCTAATTTCAGCTTTATTCACTTTTCGGTCAGCTGCTCTTTAGACTGCTCTGTCCTCAGTCTTTTGTCCCTGCCGAACAAAGCTCTGTTAACTTGTTTCTTCTCTTCATAGAAGTGAATGGCTATTTGTTGTGAAATCTTTTATCGCAAGAGAAGCAAGGTATTTGGTGATTCTCGCCTGTACACAGAGAATTGCTGTTGTGTCTGAAATCTGCCAGCAGCATTCGATGCTTTCTTCTTTCGGTTTTACTTTCAGTTTTGCTCTCCTTTTCTTTTGATCTCTTGGCTGTTTTAATCTGCAGAGTGTTGGCAGCAAAGTGTCCTCTCGGCTAGCAGTAAAAATGGTCTGCCTTTTCAGATCTTTGCAGCACATATTTTCGGCCTTTTTCAGCTAGTAACTCTAGCCGAATGGCTTTGCTTTCTTTGTTTTTTCAGTATGCAACAGTATGTTAAGATCAAGTTCGGCAAGATGTTGGTCTAATTTTTCCTCAGTTTTGTTGTGCCGTTGGTCCCAGTTTTTAGTGCCCAGTTAGTTCTCCGTGCTCAGTTCCTCTCTCGGTTTAGTGAGCATTCGAACTCCGTTTCATAGCTTTCATAGCTATTGGAAAGGAGATTGATTCGTGGAAACTTTTGGGGGCTAATTTTAAAAAGCAACATTCACCTCCCCCTCTGTTGCCATTTTCGATCCAACAATTGGTATCAGAGCCGGTTAGCTCTTCTTCATAGATCTTAACTGGTCTCTAGAGCCATGGCGACAGACAAATACCCGACCAAGCCTCCCGTCTTTGATGGCATCGATTACCCCTTCTGGAAGAGCCGAATGGAGACATACATCCAGGCTCAGGGGTATACCATCTGGCGTAAGGTCAAGGTCCGGTTTGTTGTTCCTGCCGATGAGAATATCAATGCCGGGAATATGGCTGATGTTGAGGCAAACGCTAAGGCAAGGAACATCATAATCCAGGGCCTGAGTCGTAGCGAGTTTGACCGCATATCTCATCTTTTGTCCGCTTTCGATATTTGGGAGACCGTCGATGCTTACCATGAGGGCACCACCCAAATAAAGACGGTGCAACAGGACCAGTTCAAGCGAGATTACAACAAGTTTGAAATGCTGACATGCGAGTCCCTTGATGAGTGTTTTGCGCGTTTCCACAAGATCTTGAGCAACCTCCGAGCGGTCGGTCTCACATACCCCGACTCGGATAACGCTCGACAGATGCTCGCTGCACTCGACAGATGCTCGCTGCAGTCGACCTTCGTGTTTGGGAGATGAAGGTGACTACCATCAAGGACACCACAGACCTCTCAACTTTGACTCTTGATGCGCTGTACTCGCGCCTCAAGACTCACGAGATTGACATTGTCTCTCGCAAGTCGAAGTCACAGTCAATGGCCCTAGTCACCGATCCCGGTTAAACCGGTCTTTCTTCCGATTATTGTGTGGATTCTCCTTGCGCTCTCGTGACATAAGCGATGATCAGTTAGAGCAGCTTGCGGATGAGCAGTTAGTCCGCCTAGCTCGGAGATTTTCCCATGCTTACAAGAGGAGGAGGGACGGAAAGAGAGGAGGACCCGTGATTTGCTTCGAGTATGGTGGCCCCAACCACATTCGGGAAAACTGCCCCAAGCTGGAGAAGGGCAAGAACGACTACGGCGGTTCGAGCAAGAACGACTACACCGATAAGAACCGCAACAAGAAGCCTCTAGCGCATCCTCAAGGCAAGAAGAAGTTCTGCGACTTTGGAAAGGCCAAGAAGCTCTTCCACCGCGTCCTCACCGCCTTCGACGACCTCGACCTCAGCGAGGTGGAGGGATGGAGCGATGACGACGGGACCGGTGATCAAGACCCCAAGGGCGGCGACGACTTCTCCAGGATGTGCTTCATGGCCCTTGAGGGTGAACTAAGCGACATCGAGCTGTACTCCGACTCCGACGAGGTAAGCCCCACCTACGACCAACTTAATGATGCTTTCCTTAAGCTAGGTAGATTCCATGCTAAGTCTAGGGCTTGGTGTACTGAGTTGGAGAAGGAAGTAGCTAGACTATCACGGGAGCTTACTTCACTTACATCTGCTCCCTCCCGTGATAATTGTGATACTTGCTGTGCTCTATTGGGTGACATGGAGAAACTAAGGACCTCGCATGATAGTCTGTCCTCTTAACTTGATATTGTTAAGGTGGAGAACATTAGTCTCTTGGCTGAACTAGAGATGAGTAGGATAGTTCCTGTTTCATCTTCTACTGTTGAGACTGTTGCTTGCACCTCATATGGGGATAAGGACATTGCTGTTAGTGGTCTTTATACCATGCTTCTGGATCTGCCTGAGTCTTGTGAAAATTGCAATAATCTGAAGATGAACCTAAAATGGGCAGATCATAAAATTACTGAATTACAAGCTTTTCTTCTTGAGCCTATTGCTTCATGTGTGAATTGTCCCAAGCTTACTGCTGAACTTGAATCTGTCTCAAAACAGTTTCAAGAATTAGTTGATGACAATAACAAATTGGCTAAATTTGCTTCTAAGGACCCTGTTAGCTCACCATGCAATCATTGTAATAAACTAAAATCTGAATTGGTCGCATTAGATGAAAAATGTTCGAAGCTAACTAAGGACCTTCTAGAGAAGCAACCATGTGCTTGTAATGTGTGTGCTGGGAAGAAGCATGAGGGTTTGGTAGAGACGCCTAGCGACGTGAACCAATTGGCTAGCAGTAGGATTATCCCTTCTGAGTCGGCTGTGCGTGCACAAGCTATTCGTTTCTCTGCTATTGGTTCTCCTTCTACTTCCTTACCTTCTGCTGTCCCTTCTTCCCCTGCTCTTCTTGCACCTCTCTTTCGGGAGTGTCAGTACCTTATGAACATTCTCGAGAGGTTTGTAGGAGGCAAGAAGAAGCTTAATCTTATTCTAGACCAGTCTAAGATTTGCAGATTCAATCAAGGTCTAGGATATGATTTCTATGAGGACATTAGGAAGCATCCACCTGCTATTCTCAGACCAATAGTAGGAGGTGTGATCGAGGTTGAGCCCAGATCTGATAAAGTTAAATTCAAGTCTGCGGGCTTTGTCCAAGGGATCTCTGACAGCAAGGTGAGTCCACTGCAGCTTCGGCCTCTCAGAAGGTGAAGCCATCTCATGCTACTTCTGTCTCTCAGAAGGCGAAATATCATTGCACCTTCTGTCAGAAGGATGGACACTTGATCGATCGATGATTCAAGCGCGCCAAGATCGCGCAGAGAGACCGTGCTGAGTCTCTTAGGCGTATTCAGGGTCAGCCCCAGACTTTGAGTGCACCTAAGACCAACACGAGGTCTAGAGTTGTTTCAGCTGATGGGTTTGGGCAGCATCGATGACTTGGTTTTTCCGAGTTTTCTAGTTTTCGTCCTCATGCTCCCTTTGGTCGTGACTTCCGTCGTCCTGAGGGTAGATCTCATTTTCCCCGTCGAGATAGCTACCCGCGGCGTGATCAGCATGTTGCTGGTGTCTTGACTCGCTCTTCTGTAGCAGTCAAGCTCAACAACAGCTTCGGGTCTGCACACAGACCTTGTGGCTTGTTGAGTGACAGAGAGCGTAGGGTAGATAGAGGTCAGTCGTGCTTGAGTACTTCATCTGCTCGATGTGTTACTCAGTATTGGGTGCCAAAATCACTCTTGATTTACCCCCGTACTGAGACTTTACTCTCTGTTTGACTCAGGTTCGCCGGGCAGGGAAGGGAAAGGTTTGGCTCGTTGATTCCGGGTGTTCACGACACATGACCGGAGATTCTCGTTGGTTTTCTTCCCTTGCCCGTGCTCTAGGTGATGAGATGATCACCTTTGGAGACGCTTCGTCTGGGCGCGTCATCGCCAAAGGTACAGTGCGCATCAATGATTCGTTCATTTTGAAAGATGTTGCTTTGGTTAGTAAGCTGCAGTATAATTTGCTTTCCATTTCTCAGCTTACCGATGACGGCTTTGAAGTGAGATTTAAGAAAAACAATTGCAAAATTCTTGATTCTTCGGGTAGTCTGGTTTGCGGAATTTCTCGTTTTGGGAGGATCTTTTGTGCTGATTTTTCTGAGTCTTCTGGTGATCCTCTCAGGTGTTTAGTTGCTTCTGAGTCCCGCGACCTTTCCTTCTGGCATAGGAGACTTGGTCATATTGGATTTGACCATTTGACCCGAGTTAGCGGCCACGATCTCATTCGTGGTCTGCCGAAACTCAAGATGGTCAAAGATCTGGTTTGTGCTCCGTGCCGGCACGGTAAGATGGTTGCCGCTTCTCATCCTCCGGTCACAGTTACTATGAATGATGCACCGGGACAGCTGCTCCATATGGACACGGTTGGACCAGCTCGAGTGCAGTCAGCAGGAGGGAAGTGGTATGTTCTTGTCGTGGTCGATGACTTCTCGAGGTATTCTTGGGTGTTTTTCTTAGCCTCGAAGGATGAGACATTTACACATTTTCGAGGTCTTTTTAGTAGGCTTTCTGTTGAGCTCCCTGGTGCCTTACGAGCGATCCGAAGTGACAATGGCACGGAGTTCAAGAATTCCTTCTTTGAGAGGTTCTGTGATGAGACAGGTGTAGAGCACCAGTTCTCTTCTCCGCACGTCCCACAGCAGAATGGCGTCGTGGAGAGGAAGAACCGTACCTTGGTCGAGATGGCCAGGACGATGCTTGATGAGTACTCTACACCACGAAAGTTTTGGGCTGAGGCTATAGCCACCGCGTGCCATGTCTCAAATCGAGTTTTTCTGAGGGCACACTTGCACCACATTTCTTATGAGCTGAGATATGGGCGAAAGCCCAGCGTCTCTCATTTTTGTTCTTGCAAGTGCTTTATCTTGAAGTCCGGGAACCTAGACAAGTTCGAGTCACGTTCTTGTGATGGGACCTTCCTAGGCTACTCGACTTCTTCGCGGACTTATAGGGTCTGGAACTGCGAGTCTAGTAAAATGGTAGTGACCTATGAGGTGACCTTCGACGAGGCCAGTCCGGGGACTAGGCCCGATATCTCAGGTTCTCTAGAGTAGTCCGAGACCATCTTCGTGGATGATGAGGATGATGGAGATGAGGGTTGTCAACCCGATCCAGTCCCTTATCCACCCCTTGAGGTGCCGTCTTGCACCGCACCTCGAGGCGATCAGCCTTTGCCTTTTGCTTCATCTGGAGCTAGTGGCTCTGTTCCTATCTCGTCAGCTCACGAGGTAGAGGCTACTTCTTCATCTCATCTTGGACCTCCTAGACACATTCGAGAAGACCATCCTTACGAAAGCGATTATTGGAGACCTATTTGAGCGAGTCAGTCGTTCAAAATCTGGCATGTCTCTTTTCTGTCTCCATTCTGCCTTTGTTGCCTCATTCGAGCCCAAGGACGTTTGTCATGCTCTCTTTGACGAGTCTTGGGTTAATACCATGCATGAGAAATTAGAGAATTTCGAGAGAAACAAGGTCTGGTCACTTGTTGAGCCCCCACGAGGTCACAATATCGTTGGGACTAAGTGGGTGTTCAAGAACAAGCAGAGTGAGGATGGTGTGGTTATTCGAAATAAGGCTAGACTGGTAGCTCAGGGGTTCTCCCAGATTGAGGGTCTAGATTTCGAGGAGACTTTTGCCCCTGTAGCTAGACTTGAGGCCATTAGAATCCTGCTTGCCTTCACAGCTTCTAAGGGTTTCAAGCTCTACCAGATGGACGTCAAGAGTGCCTTCCTCATTGGCCTTATTGAGGAAGAAGTCTATGTGAGACAGCCTCCTGATTTTGAAAACTCCAAATACCCAAACCATGTCTACAAGCTTTTCAAAGCCTTGTATGGACTTAAGCAGGCCCCTAGAGCTTGGTATGAGAGGCTTAAGTCTTATCTGTTGAGTTATGGTTTCGAAATGGGCAAAGTAGACAAGACCTTGTTCATCCGCCGGCATGGCACTGATCTTCTGCTCGTCCAGATTTATGTGGATGACATCATCTTTAGCGGCTCCTCGCATGCTCTCGTTTCCCAGTTTTTCGATGTCATGAGTTCGGAGTTTGAGATGAGCATGATGGGCGAGTTGAGCTTCTTCCTTGGCTTCCAAATTAAGCAGACTCGGGAGGGTACTTTCTTGCATCAGGGCAAGTACACTCGAGACCTCCTGAAGCGCTTCGATACGAGTGATGGTAAGCCGGTGTCCACTCCAATGGCTACATCAGCTTCACTCGACCCAGATGAGGACGGCGAGCTAGTTGATCAGAAGGAGTATCGTAGTATGATCGGCTCCATCTCCTCACTACCTCGAGACCGGACATACACTTCTCCATGTGTCTTTGTGCCCGGTTTCAGGCTTCTCCTCGCGTATCTCACCGCCAAGCGGTGAAACGCATCCTTCGATACCTTCGAGCTACCATTGACTATGGTATCTGGTACTCTTCCTCATCCTGTCTTTCGCTTATAGCCTACTCGGATGCAGACTTTGCTGGCTGTAGGATAGATAGGAAGAGCACTTCAGGCACCTGCCAATTCATTGGCACTTCTCTTGTTTCCTGGTCCTCGAGGAAGCAGTCCGGTGTTGCACAGTCCACCGCAGAGGCCGAGTACGTTCTGTCGGCCGATTCTTTGTAGTCGGTGCTTTGGATGGCCTCGACCCTGCGGGACTTTGGGTTAGTCATAGATAGTGTTCCACTCTTGTGTGATAACACTTCTGCGATTAACATTGCTAAGAACCCAGTGCAGCATTCTCGGACCAAGCATATCGATATTCGCTATCACTTTCTTAGAGACCATGTGGAGAAGGGTGACATCATGCTCCAGTTTGTGGAGAGTGACCACCAGTTGGCTGACATCTTCACCAAGCCTTTGGATAGTTCTAGGTTTTCAGCTCTGCGGGGAGAGCTTGTGGTGGTTTGTCCTTATGGACTGTTGTGAGGGGGAGCTTGTGCTTTACTGCTTTACTATATTTATTATGCTCTTACTCCTTTCTGATTGTATTACATATGGGTGCATTGGGTTTAGTCCTTCTAGCATAAGTTAGAATGGTTCTCTTGCCGAGTTGCTTAGACTTCTTACTCTTATCTTGTGATTCTAGGATGCGCTTATTAGTTGGTTCTCTTCTTACTAGGTCGAGCTTACCCACTGCTTATAGGTTCTAGCGAGGGTTAGGCCACTCTCGGGTAGACAGGGTACGTGTTTGCTCCTTAGTCTGTTAGATGTCCAGTTGATAGTCCTGTAGTCATATGGGGTAGATGAGAGTCAGTCTGAGCCATAGTTGCCTCAGTCCATGCTTTAAGGACTGCCTCATTTGATTTCTTTACCAGCTTCTCGTTTTTTATTACTTTGGTTCAGGGGGAGTTCATTTGGCAACTTCTAGATCTTAATGTTGACCTAACTCAACTTGAACTAAAAGTTGCATTCTATGTTGAGGGGGAGCTGGATTTTCTGCATGTCATTCTGCATTGTAATATAACTACATTGAGCCTTGATTATTATCCTGTTATGACATGCTTAAAATTCTTTATATCTTGCCATGACTTATGCTTATTTGCTATATTATCATGACTTCATATGTGTAAACTAGCTTGTGCCATGATATGTTAATTAAACTTGCTCAATTTGAACTAAAACTTGTCATGTTAGCACTTGAGATCAGTCTTTCCTGAGCTATCCTTTTATGATCCATGCCATGTCAACTAGGCTGAGTTGAACGTTGAATCTCTATTGAGCCTTAGATTGAGCTATTTTGTGCGAAAAAGCAAAAAAAGATCTCTTTCTCATGAGACGGCTTGCCATTGCACCAGGCATGAACTTAGGGGGAGTTTTGGATGACCTAGACTATTTTCTTAAGCTTCTTGCTTGGAGTAGTCACATAAGGCTTGAGATCTAGCACATGATAAAAATATTGGTTGGAAACGACCATAAGTTTCAAAAGAAAATATGTCATTTGTGCTCAATTTGCTTAAGCTACTAGAAGAACCAAGTACTTGAACCAATGTTTCACTTTTGAGCATATAACACTCTATTTGGACTCAATATTAGCTTCTTGATTCCGCTTAGCTTAATTGACATGCCTTGCATCATCCTTGGATGTCTCTAGCTAGACTTTGCTTATTAATGACTTGACATGCTCACAAAATGCACTGCAATTCAGATTGTCATCTATTTGTTCTAGCTGGCTTATACATATCTTGTCATGATCTAGATAGTCTTTTATTGAGTTATGGCTTGGTGTAATTCTTTATGGCCATTTTGGATAATTCTCATGGCTCTAAATGCTTAGAATAAACAAACTTCAGCCATTTAATCCAAATCGTCTTATATTCTCTCTTTTGCATCCTTGATGTGTTTATTGCCAAAAGGGGGAGAATATTGGAGAAAAAATCTTTTGGGATCTTTCTAGAGCTTTGGAGAACAATTTGCTCTTTCTTGAGTTGCTCTAGTGATTCCTTCTGTCGACATGGTCATTAGTTTCATTTCCTTCTTTGGACCATGTTGGATTCTTCAAACTCAACTTCATGCTTTTTCTGGGTTTGTCAATATACTCATCAAGGGGGAGATTGAGAGACCATGTGGAGGTCATCCCGTGTGTATGATGAGTAATTGACATTGGTTTAGGAAAGTCGAGTTTGAGTTGGTTGGTTCGGACCTTGACGTTGCGTGGTGTAATGGGCTCGGTCGGATTTGGTCAAACTTGGTCGTATGGGATTAGGATGCATATTCTGATGATTCGACGGGTTTGGACTTGATTATGCTGTTTCGTGCGGTGCTATGTGATGGTTTGCTTGTCTGTGTGGTTGCAGGACTTCGGAGCTAGGTCGTGGTGAGGCGTGGGAGGACCGGGACTAGGCACAGGAGGTGTTGAGGTCCAGACGGTCGGAGACGTCGAGGATGATCGAGGCTGCTGAGCTGGTTGCGAGCCAGGAGATGAGGAACCGGAGCTGGAGCTACCGAAGGTGGACACGACAGGCAGCGGCGAGGCGGATCGGAACTAGGCTCAGGGAGGAGTCGGAGGTCCAGACGGTCGGATGCCGGGTGCGGCCGTGTGCGACGGAACGGACCGGGACTAGATTCAGGGAGGAATCGAGGTCCAGACGGTCAGTGGCCGGTTGCGTGAAGCTTCCGGAAGGGCGTGAGGGCAATCGGAAAAATTGACTCAGGCTTGCGGAAGCGGATTCGGTTGGCGCTAATGGATAAAGCGCAGAGTTGTTGAGAGATAATGGATAAAGCAAAAGGGGAACCCATTCGTGGAGGCTGTAAACAGAGATGGTGTTCTCTAGAGCCACTTGAGGGTTTTTGTGCATTTGCTCTCCATGTGTGTGTGTATTTCATGTATGGCTTTAGGAGAGAGCGGGTGTAAGAGTTAGGGTTTTTGTTTTTAGCCTTTGTTTGTTGAGAAAGAGAGAAAGAGAGAAGGTGAGAGTTTCTCTCTATGCTCGCCATGCGTATGGGGATGTATGGGTTGTTTTGTGAGATATGAGCTGAGATCAACTATCATGCTATCTTGTATGTCTTGGTATCAATCTTTGTGAGCTGCCTTGTTCTTGTTCATGTTGTTCTCAGTTTGGTCTATCTCTGCACTTTGATTTCTTTTTATTTTCTAGTATGTATCTTTGGTCAAGGAGCAGTAAATTAATTTTGCTTTGATCTGAGAATATGCTCAAGTTGCCTTGACTGGTTTATGCTCAAGAGCAAACCTACAGTCCAGCCGTAGCAGCTCTTTGATCCTTCCTTTCCTTTTGTTCGGCTCCTTTTTGGTGTTTGCTTTTCTCGGTGAAGCTTTGCCTTCTTTTTGTGCTTGCTGTCCATTCTCTCGCGTGTGCTGTTTTAGTTGGCTTCAGCTTTGTATTCTCTACTTAGTCTTGTTTGCCTCGGCTGTTACTGAATTTCTGCTTGCCGACAGCCCTTTCAGTTTTTCTGCCTTGTCTTCTTTTCAGTCTGGCTTTGGGCAGCTTCTCTGATTTCAGCTTTATTCACTTTTCGGTCAGCTGCTCTTTAGACTGCTCTGTCCTCAGTCTTTTGTCCCTGCCGAACAAAGCTCTGTTAACTTGTTTCTTCTCTTCATAGAAGTGAATATTTATTTGTTGTGAAATCTTTTATCGGAAGAGAAGCAAGGTATTTGGTGATTCTCGGTTGTACACAGAGAATTGCTGTTGTGTCTGAAATCTGCCAGCAGCATTCGATGCTTTCTTCTTTCGGTTTTACTTTCAGTTTTGCTCTCCTTTTCTTTTGATCTCTTGGCTGTTTTAATCTGCAGAGTGTTGGCTGCAAAGTTTCCTCTCGGCTAGCAGTAAAAATGGTCTGCCTTTTCAGATCTTTGCAGCACATATTTTCGGCCTTTTTCAGCTAGTAACTGCAGCCGAATGGCCTTGCTTTCTTTGTTTTTTCAGTATGCAGCAGTATGTTAAGATCAAGTTCGGCAAGATGTTGGTCTAATTTTTCCTCAGTTTTGCTGTGCCGTTGGTCCCAGTTTTTAGTGCCCAACTTCTCCGTGCTCAGTTCCTCTCTCGGTTCAGTGAGCATTCGAATTCCGTTTCATAGCTTTCATAGCTATTGGAAAGGAGATTGATTCGTGGAAACTTTTGGGGGCTAATTTTAAAAAGCAACATTCACCCCCCTCTGTTGCCATTTTCGATCCAACATATGCACACTCTTATCCTGCTGGGGAAGGGTGCTGTGGAGCATAGCATCATACGCATTCATATGCATTGCATTGTGGAAAAATCATTTGCATACCTATGCAATGTATTGTGGTGATGTTATTATGCAATCAAATACAACTTCATAGTTGTAATGTGGAATTGGCTCATGTGAGTTACTTGTGGTATTAGGAATGTGGCTGTGGTCATGGAATGGGGTTCGTCCCTTGTGGTATGGTAGGGGTTGTGATTATGGCATGTGATTCTTTTCTATTGTAGTAACTGTTGATAGCAGTAGTGAATGTGAGAAATAATAAAGAAGTGAGGTAAAGCATAAATATGCTTTATTGTCTTTGGTAGTGGTAGCGGTTGAGGTTTTAAAGTAGTTAAACAAGATTTATTTGCTAATGTTTTACCATCGCTGGCGGTGATCTGAGGTTGAGGATATAAACGTGGTCATTGTGGAAAAATATATGTTGATGATTAAACTATTGTAGTTTAATTAGCCTGTTAAACAGTTTGCTTGCTAAGATTTTTATCTCACTCTTGTTTCCCCTCTTTCCAGGTGATCCTCAAGTATGCATGGGACGGGTAGAGCAGTACATCACTGTCACACACCATATCATGTTTCATACTGTAATAATTAAGTGCGGTCTCCAGATACTCATTTATAACACTTATTGCTGATCACTTTTAATTATTAAAGTTAAGTTGTGGTTCGCTTTAATTGGTTAAAGTTATTAGCGATTGTTCTTTAATTAGCAGTGTTTCTTTACCGTTGTTTTAGTATGCTTCCGCTTAGATTAACATGATTTAGAAATTGTTGCCAGTTTATGTTACCTTGTAAAGTAAATTGGCTAGCTTGTAGCGTGGTTTAGTGGCATCCCATGGTAATGCGGCTCCTGGGGTGTTACACCGTTCCTCGCCTCCATACCCACGTCACCACCTTCGCCTCGTTTCCATGGTTCTATTTTGACCGTTCGCCGCCACCTCGCAACCAACCGACACCGTACTGTTCAAAAAGTAATTCTCGGATTTTGTTATCATTTCATGTGATATCCAAACCTTTCAGATATTCGTTCTCCCTCATACGAACCTTGAATCCATTGATTCTTTCTCCTAAATTCATCTAAAATCTTAACCTTTCTTCCAGTATATATTTTGTATTTTTGTGATTTTATTTGTATTTATTTATTTATTTGTATTTATCGTTTCACGCGTAGAATCCGATATCGCCAAAGAATACTCTAAGCAGCAGCAAGAAGGTTCAGACAACGTGGAAGAAGGCAAGTCTCCTTCGATCATCTTGAACCTATGTTTACCAAAATCGCTTTATTATTTTAAATTTAAATGCATTTGCTATGTTACATAAAATGATAATCTCTGTTTAAAGGATAATAGTTAAACCGATAATTGTTATGCCCTCATTTGACATTGACAACCATATACCTTTATCACCCTAGGTTTCTCTTATCTTAGTATTGAGATTATTATGAAATTGTTATTTTTAGAATGATAGTAATTTGCTTAGACAGACTAGTCGGTCAGTATAACCCTATGGGTGGAAAATTGATATGAATGATTTCATCTTTTTATTTATATAATTTAGTGGCAATAAGTATTGCTGTCGTTTTTAAACTAAAATAAAATGGTGAAAATTGTTTTAGACTTGGGCGGATGCTAAGATTGGATTGGTGCGGATTTAGCACGAGAACTTGTAAAGTGTATGTTCCGCCCTAGTCAATTAAGGACCGACGCTTGTGTTTGTCCAGACTGAGCACTACCGTACAACCACAAGTCTATATGGGTACGACCTAGCTGATTAACTTACAATAGTCTAGTTTAGGTACCACCAGTGGAAAGTGGGTGCCGGATTTCTTGGTTATTCACGGTGAGGATAGGATTTCTTGTACTCATATGGCGCAAGAGGGGGCTTCTGACTGTGATGGATTTAACCCTTCAGCGGTGAAAACTCAGCGGGTGGTGTCTAGCTAGACTAGAGTAAGGTAAAGGATTTGTGATAAATTATCTGGGTCTTATGCCTAAGGAAGCATGTTGGCTATTAAGATAACTTATCTCTTGTGGGTAAAGTTGTACAACCTCTGCAGAGTATAAAACTATTCGAATAGCCGTGCCCACGGTCAAGGGCGGGCAAGGAATGCATTCACATGGTAGATCTTTGGTTTTGATTTTAAAGTAAAAGTTTTGGGAACCCGAGAGTGGATGGAACTCTTGGAGTTGTGTCCTGGTGGATGGAGCCAGTGCGGGTGGATGGAACCCGTAGTCTTGAACCTTGGCGGTTAGAGCCAGTCAACTAGTGTTGGTGGATGGAACCTTCACTAGAAAATTCTTAATAGTTTCTGTTATAGCAATTACTTTATTAAATTAATGCCTTTGAAAATATTTAATGGTATTTGAAATAAAATATTGCTTTGTGCAAAAGAACCATATTATCCTTCTTTTGTTAAGCCCTGCATCTACTGTATTTTTTCCAAGACTTGCGGAGTACTTTATGTACTCACATGCTGCGCTCAAAACAAATATCAGAGGATTATGAAGCTCAAGAAGGAGATTACGACTATTTCGCGTGTGGATATCACGAAGGCTTTCTGGAGTTCTAGGTTGCACTTCCCCAGTCAATTGCCTGTGGCATATTGATGGGTCTTCATCCGAATTTCTTTTGCTTCGCTGTGTTTTGTGAGTTTGCGAGGTCTTGAAAGCTCAGTTGTAATAAAGAGGCCTTTTGGTCTGTACTCTCTATTATTGTTATAAAGCGTGGTTGGTTATGTATTCATCACTGTTTGACTGTGTGCACTAGCTTTGATCTGAGACTAGTGCTATAATACACAGAGGGTTTAGATTCGGAAATCCGGGGTCCTGACAGAGATGGTATCAGAGCCAATTTGACTTTAGGACGTGACATAGTTAGAATGGTCGTTAGTAGAAGAGCTTCAAATTTTATTTTATAAAATAAAATTTTGATAATGTGCTACCCTTGCCTTTTCTCTTCTTTCTATCCTTACATTCGTCATGGTATTCTTCCTTCTCTATCTGCTTATTTCCTTTTTAGAATGGTAATTGTATCCCCTTCCCTCTATAATTTCTATAGATGGCTCAATGAGATTGCGTCTGAGAAGCACCTAGAGAAGCGCGTTGAGAGACCATGTGGCGGTCATCCCGTTAAGAATGATGAGTAATTGACATCGTTTTAGGAAAAGTCGAGTTTGAGTCGGTTGGTTCGGACCTTGACGTTGCGTGGCGTAACGGGCTGGTCGGACTTGGTCAAATTTGGTCGTATGGGTTTAGGATGCATATTCTGATGACTCGACCGGTTTGGTCTCTATTACGCTTTCATGTATCGAGCGGTGCTATTTGACGTGTTTCTTGTCTGTGTGGCTGCAGGACGTCGAGGCGGAGTCGTGGCGAGACACGGTGGACCGGACTAGGCGCAGGTGGCGCTGAGGTCAGAACGGTCGGGATGTGTCGAAGACAGCGTGAACTTGAAGTGGTTGCGAGGCGTACGAGACAAGGAGCGCGGAAGCTTCCCGGAAGGTGCAGGAGGGGCGAATCGGTAATTTTGCAAGGTGCACAAACGGAGGCGGCTCCGTTAGGGTTTAGCCGGGCGAACGGGTTGGAGACCCGTTAGCCAAGGGCTATAAATAGAGGTGAGGGGCTGCATACCCCTTAGGCCACTAGAGAGAGAGTTAGGGTTTGCTAGAGTCAAAAGACACTTTGGGAGGTGGTTTTGCTTTGAGGGCTTTAGTTGGTACGAGAGGCAGAGTTTTCTGTTGAAGCTTGTCTTCTTCGTTGCTTCCTCCCCTGTGTGTGTTCTTCTTGGAGAGTTGATTAGTTGAGCTACCATGTAATCACTTCCCTTGTTTGAATGTTCATGCGTATGGGGACTCATCTGTGATCCTTGTTGGTTTGGAAATGAAATCTCTGAATTTATTTCCTGTTCTCCCAGTTCTTCCTTCGATGCCTCTCTACAGGATTTTTTCTTGAGTTTTTCAATTCCTTATTGGCGCTTGTTGGAAATGGCCAAAATGGGTTGCTCTATGATGGAATTACATTTCTAGACCTTTTGATCAGTTGGTTTCAAGAGAAAATCAAGTTTAATTTCAGTTCTTGAAATTTGGCTCTCTCTGTTCTTTATTTTTAGTTTCTAGGGTTTGAGTTTATTTTTGTTTCTCTTTGTGAGATGGCATGAAATTTGGTATGTTGAGTCCTAAGGCTATTAAGTAGCTATCCTCAAAGTGTCATTGCCAAAGGATCAAGGATTTGAGAGTAATTCGATTTTTGGTGCAGTCTCTGTAGTTTTCAGGTTTCATTCCTGTGTGCTTTCGGCCGATGTGATGTTCGCATTTTCTCCAGATTTCGGTTTCCTTCCTCTGCTGATTAAGTTCTGAATATCATTCTCTCTTTTCTACTTCCAAGAGTCTTTATGCAGATTTCAGATTTTTCAGATTTCAGTTCTGATTTCAAGAGTCTTTCGGCCAGCAGCTGCAGCTGTCAGTTTTCAGATTTTCGGTTTTGGTCTGCAGAACTACTCTCGGCTGTCTGCCGTTTTTATTGCTGAAAATAGTGTGATTTCGGTCCGATTTCACCAATTCTTCTTCTTTGTTTTCAGCCACTTTTTTCTTGTTGTTTTCTGCTGAAAATAGTCGATTTCATCGATTTCACCATACGTGTTCTTTGTTTTCAACAGGAATTGCAGGTTTTAGTGTATTTTGTTTTTTGTTTTCAACAGTAAAAACAGTCATTTGTTGCGTTTTCAGACCGCAAGTCTGCAAGATTGCTTGTTTTCAGCAATGGATCACTGCAGTTTTCAGTCTTCAGTTTTGATTTTCAGATTACAGCAAACTGCAGTTTTCAGTTTCCTTTTCTAGTTTCAGCAAACTGCAGTTTTCAATTTTCAGATTTCAGTTTTCCTGTCCAGTTTTCAGTTTGCAGTCTTCCTTCTATTGTCGGGTGAGCAAAGCAAAGTTCAGTGTCTCGGTTAAAGAAGTTAAGTCAATCGGCAAAACCTTTTTCGGCATGCAGTGAACATATTGTTTCTTTTTCATAGCTGTTATAGTTATCGGAGAAGAAAGAAATATGTGTCGATACTCGGGGGCAAATTTTTAAAGAGAACGACATTCACCCCCCCTCTGTCCTACACGCGTCATCATGAAGGAGCGAGGAGTAGTTCTTTAGTTGTAGTACCCAAGTAGAATCCTACGATTTTAGAACGCTTATATATTACTTGTTTGTGTGCTAGATGGATTGTACCAAGTGTTTGTATACTTGTAGTACAGTCATCTTTAAAAATTATTTTGATTTCAAGCTAAGTTTCTCCTAGTCGTTGTTTGCTTTCCTCTTGTGTGTTTGTTTGGGATATTGTTTAGTCATTCTCCTGATCTTTTATCTATGCTACTTCCCTCTTATCTTTTGCTAACCCTAGTTACCGCAACAGTGCAAGCTCCAATTCTTTCACTGCAATCCAAGTTTGGAGAATTTTTCGAGACCAAGAGTATATGGAAGACAATAAATTTATGGAAAGTACTCTTATCGGGAAAGCTGTCATAATCAGTGGATGTCAATTTAGGTAATTTAGAAAATTATTGGTAGCGTGATATATTTGGATGTAGAATTGGAAAGATTGGATAATATTCGAGAGGATTGAGATAAAAAGGTAAATTTGTGGATACCAATTGATTATAAATAAATCTAAAGAGTGTCATCTTTGTGGATTGACTAGAGAATAAATACAAAGTTGAACTTGGGGGAGCTAATTAGATCATGAGAAAAGTCTAACCTTTGCATTGGATTTATTATCTAGGATTGAAAGGAGCAATTGGATGTAAAACAAGATTTTTGTTGAAGGGATTATTTGTGATCGTTGGAGAATTAGTATTAAGAGATTGATCCAGTGAAGGAAGAGATTAAAAGATTAATAAGTTGAATTATTATAAACAATTCATGATATCTATTTTGGGTGATTTGGTTGAATCATGAAGATTGGATGAATTTTGTGGAGTTAATTAATTATCAGAGTTTGGTGAACCTATTGATGATGAGTGGATACTAGTGAAATTCTAGAAGATAATACACTTAGATATCTTGGTGGATTAATTTTATCATTGCAAAGTGGACTTTGATATGTCAATTTGAATTTGGTGGATTTAATAGATCATTGCTAGATAATTGGATTTTTGAACTAATGAGATTAACTAGATCATTTAAGGATGTTTAAATGAATAATATAGAGGATTTAAATTACTTATGAGAGGTAGATTGTTCGATAAGAATTAATTGAGAGATTATCCGATAAGAATTAATTGAGGTACTTGAATTCACTCAAATTTGGTGGAAGCAAAATGAGGATTATTAAGAGATTGATGTTGGAGGATTAATGAATATTAAATTATTACTTAAATGATTTTAAAATTGATTGATGATTACTAAAAGGTTGGATTAATTTTATATTATTTTATCAGAGTTATGGATCTGTTGGATTAGATAATGATTATAAAATAATTGGTGAAAATCACAAATTACAATTTTATTGGATTCTTGTTAGAAAAATTCTATGGTTTGCCGTCGATTCAAATTAGAGCAAAGAATAAAAGTTTATGGGATTATTTGTTGAAATCAATGTGAAATCAATAAGGTGCAATTGTGGTATATGATAGTGGAATCAAGCATTTTTTAGAGGTTGAAATAATTATGTCTTTCTCGGATGAACACTTGCGGAAGTTAAACCCTTTTTGGTGGAATTCTGAATTAATCGATAGAATAAGAGCAATTGAAGTTAACCCAGAGTTTGCAGCCGAGTAAAGATGTACCACTCCGATTTGTTGTTGTCTTCCGTATTTCTCAGTTGAAGGAATACTTCATAGTACCGAAGAACAAGTTAGAATCATGAAGCAAGCTGAACATGATACAGGAAGCAAGATCATCAAATTCTATAAGTACAGATGAGCAACCAAACAGAATCAGAAGAAAACTTGGGAGCGTGAGGAAGATCTAAGAGCAGGTTTCCCTAGTCTTTCTTTTTCCTAGTCCGTCCGAATCTCGGGGACGAGATTCTTTCTAAGGGGGTAGATTTGTAACATCCCAAAAATTTACTTTCTTTAAAAATTTAATTTCAAATTAATTATTTTAAAGTATTTGAATTCTATTTGGATTTTTTTGTGTTTTTCTGGATTTATTAAAAAAAATCAATTTTAAAGTTAAAGAGTATTTTTGTTAAAGTTAAAAGACCAAGTTTAAGTTAGAAATATTTTTAGTAAGTCTAAAACATTTTATAGAATTTTTGAGAATTTTATGGAATTAAAATCAATTTTAAAAAAGTCAAAAAGGTATTTTATAAAGTTTTAAAGGCCAAAATTGAATTAAACTAATTTTTAATATGTCTAAAATAGCTCCAGGAATGTTTTATGAATTTTCTGAAATTTTTAGACTTTATTTCCTATTTTCTAAGTATTTTTAAAGCCTTCCTAATGTTCCTGAAAATCTAAATCAAATTTAATCCTCAACCTTTCTCCTCAGGCTGACAAGTGTAAGCCCTGGTTCAATCCATCCTACTTATTTTAATCTCAGCCCTCCCTCTTCACTTACTGGTTCGCCTCTTAGCCGACGCCTTGGATTTAATCCTCCACCGCCCGTTCTAATCTCGTGCGTCCATCTTCACCTAACAACCTTCGCTCTCCATCCGACCATCTCGATTTCCTCCTTGCGCCGCATCGCTCATCTGACCATCCGCTCTTTCCTCTCTGTCTTCTCTCTCGCTGATAAACCCGATCCCACCTGTTAGAGTAATAAATCCTTTTCCTTTACAAAAATAATTCGGCCAGAAAGTTGAAATTCTTGCTAACGTCACCCTGACGTCACAAATTCCTTTTCCACAGTAAAATAATTCATCTGAAAATCATTTCCCTTGATGACGTCATAATCTGATTTTTCAGTTCAAAAATAATTCCAGAAATCTGATTTATTCTTTTCTCTCATTCAAAGTTCCGAGAGCCCGTTCTCCTTCGTTTTTCACTCCGATAGAGCCCATTAAAATTTATAAATTCATCAAAAATTTCAATCTATCCATTTCTATACTATTTTCAAATTTGGAGTTTGTTTGAATTTATTGGATTAAATTAAAGCATAGAAAGTAAAAATATTTTTAATGATAAAAATAAACTTCAATTAAATCTGAAATATTTTTATTTAATCTTTTATTTTTCTAAGGATTTTTGTGGAATTTTATTTGAATTTTTTTAAACAAATATATTTTTTTATTTTTGTTTTCTCTCTCCTCGCTTTGTCTTCCTTCTGAAGCGTTTTCTCCAGAAGGCAGCCGCCATGGCCGTTTCTTTGAGGTTCCTTTCCCAATGAATTTCTCAATGGTTTTACGCGAAATCAAGTGCATTCACTTACTCTTTTCAAGAATCCTCCATTCCCAACCGTTTCCTCTATTCTTCATGTGCATTCACACGAAAATAAAACTGTTTTTCTAAATGACACCGTCGTTTGATCTCCCTCTCCGCGCCTGTAAAAGGGAGCATCGGGTGCCCCTTCTCATCCTCATCCATCCCCAAAAATTTCACGTCCTATCTCCCTTCCTCCTCTCTGCAATCGGCGTTTTCCTCTCGCCTATCGAACGCCATTCCTCAGCCATTTGCGACGCCTACAGTGGATTTCCGCCACTTTTGACCACATCACCGGCTTTGCCTTCGCCGGAGTATCGCCGGACCACCATGGCCAAACCGCGCTGTCGCTTCTCTCCTCGCTGCGAGCCGACCATGCATCTTCCACCACAACCAAGGTGAGCACTGCATTCCCCATGTTCTCCTCTTCGTTTCGCCACAAACCTCACCGGTTAACTCCTCTCAGTTTGTCCGGAACACTGACGTCATCCCGCCGGTCGCCGAATGTCTTCTCCGCCGTGTTCCGCCACCATCCGATGTCCTTTGGCCGAGTTGTCTGTATCATTGAGTTCACCTCGACGCGTTCTACGCCATGCTTCCATCGCCATCACTCGAAGATTCCCCGAGTCCTCGTTGACCTTGTCGAGTCAGACGCTGAAACAGTGCCTTCGCGCGTATACCACTTTTTGGGCACTATAAACTACTCCTCATTCCTTCATGATGACGTGGTTTGTGAGTTTGCGAGGTTTTGAAACCTCAGTTGTAATAAAGAGGCCTTTTAGTCTGTACTCTCTATTATTGTAATAAAGCGTGGTTGGTTATGTATTCATCACTGTTTGACTGTGTGCACTAGCTTTGATCTGAGACTAGTGCTATAATACACAGAGGGTTCAGATTCGGAAATCCGGGGTCCCGACAAAGATAGGTCTATGCATATATTATAAATACTAGCCTCCAGGTTGAGATAATGAGAGAGAAAATTGCCCCAAAACTTTCTGTGTTCTCACGTGGGTTTCCTTGATACGTTAGCGGTGTGCGTGCGTTCCTAGGATTGAAACCAACTAGTATCAGAGTGTTAGGATAGCATGCCAAAGTAGATGTCGAGGTGCACAAAATCTGAATCACTGTGTCAACACTTCGGCGGAGGTGTTGTTGATGGGATGATGGCGAAAAAGGACAACAACATCTCGTTGCAATATCCATTGCTCACACGGATCAATTATGTTGCATGGTCATTAAAGAAGCATGTCAACCTGTACACACAAAGCATGTGGGATACCGTAACGAATGATGATTTCGACGATTGGAGGGATATAATGGTCCTCACCACCATCTGTCAAAGTGTATTGGAGGACGTGCTCCTGATGTTGGCTAAAAAGGACTCCACTTAGGATGTGTGGAAGATGCTTAGGACGATGTACATAGGTGCCAATCATGTCAAGGAGGTGAAGAGCCAAACTTTGAGTGGTGACTTTGAGGTGATTCACATGAAGGAAAGCGAGTCGATGGATGGATTCACCATGAAGTTGACAACGATGTCAATGGCATTTGAGCATTGGGAGAGCAGGTGGAGGAGACCACCATCGTCCATAAATTTCTCCAACGATTCCAGCAAAATTCTTTCCAATTGTCTGTTGAGGAACTGGTCGGCCACCTCAAAGCCTTTGTAGAGATGGTTCAATCCTACAGTGACAAGAGGAGTAGCATCTGTTGCTCATACACTCAGAGTAGATGGCACACATGAAGAAAAATAGGGGAGGGGAATCTTTCTTTGACTCAAAGGGAAGGCAGCAAAAGTCATGGCCGCAAAAGAGGACGTGGTCATGACCATGGACGAGGCAAGGGTGGCCGTGATGACACCTTGCACATCTGTTGATGCCAACCATGGCTCTGGAGGTGGCAAGGATAAAAGCAAGATTAAGTGATTTAACTGTGATGTTTACAGCTACTATGCTTCTGAGTGTCGTAAGCCTCACCACAATCATGATCGGGATGAGGAAACTAATCTCACCCGAGCATAGGATGATGACCCTGCCCTGCTCCTTTCTGTGTGTGTAGGAGGCATATGACATCATGCTAATGAACGATAAGAAGGTGACGCCAAGGCTGGGAATCGATGGCGAGGCGTATCTTGTCTCTAACGAGTGGTACTTGGACAACAGTGTTAGCAACCACATGACGGGTCAGCAGTCTATGTTCAATGAGCTAGATGAAAGCCTCTATGGATAGGTCCAATTTGGTGATGGGTCAATAGTGGAGATCAAAGGAAAGGGGTCAATCCTTCTCTAATGCAAAAATGGCAAACAACGTGTACTGTTTGAGGTATATTTCATATCGAGCCTTTGCAACAACATTATTAACCTTGGGCAGCTTGTAGAAGATGGTAGCAGGGTGGTATTGTACTAAGCATGGCTGTGGGTCTACAAGCGCAGCACCAGACCTCTCATGAACATAAAAATCAAATAACCAGCAGTATAATATTTTGCTGGAGATAGAAAATCCAGTGTGTTTGATGGCTAGTTTGGAGGACTCTGCATGGTGGTGGCATGCACGATTAGGGCATGTGAACTTTCATACCCTAAAGCACATGGCAAAGAAGGAGATGGTGCTAGGCTTACCCAAGATCGACCACCCGACACAACTTTGTGAAGCTTGTTTGGTTGCCAAGCAAACTAGAAGTCTATTCCCTTCACAGGCGTACCATCGAGAAGAGAAGTCGAGGGATACACATGGATTTATGCAGGCCCATAACTCCACATACACATGCTGGCAACAAGTACTCCATACTTTTCATTAATGATTTTACTAGATACATGTGGATACACATGTTGAAATCCAAGGATGAAACTCTCAACGCATTCAAGAAGTACAAAGCGCTCATCGAAAACAAGTGTGGGCCCAAGTTGAGGGTCCTCAGATCATATCATGGAGGCGAGTTCCTGTCGCGCAAGTTCGATGCATTCTACGACGCCGAAGGGATACCGCGACACTTTATGGCACCTTATTCACCACAACAGAACGGTGTTGTGGAATACCGTAACCGAACCGTGCTATCCATGGTAGGGAGTTTACTCAAGAGCAAGTATGTTCATGTAGTAATGTGGGGGAAAGGTATGGCATGCAGTGTACCTTCTTAACCATGTGTTAACCAAGGCCCTAGTTGGGGTCACGCTGTATGAAGCTTGGACCAGAAAGAAGACAAACGTCGAGCACTTGCGAGTGTGCAAGTGTGTCATGCACGCCAAGGTGGTAAAGCTGCACTTGAAGAAGCTCGATGACCGCAACACTACCATGGTGTACCTCGGCGTGGAAACTAGCAACAATGCTCACCGTCTTATGATCCTCGACAAGTGAAACTTCATATCAGCCATGATGTGGTGTTTGATGAAGAAAATGAATGTCCATAGAACGATGACGTCACCGACGATGTAACTGACGTTCTTTGGACTACGTTTGTTGCCTTTGGTAACACAGGTGTAGATAAGATAAGCCCAACAAGGGGAAGCAGGAGGCTATCCCACATGACTCGGTAGCACCGGGTTCGCCAGGCATGACACCACTTAGATCGCTAGGCGTGCTGATGCCGAACGCTATCCCTGGCATGGAGGAGCTAGAGAGCACGGGTATGATGACACCCGTGGATACATTAGAAGCCACAGGAGGCAGAATAAGTGTGGGGCCTATCTCGCCTGCTTCAGCAGATGACGAGAGTGGCCTCATAGATATCGAAACCTTGACGACATCTACACTGCGTCCAAGGAGATCGAGGGCATAGAAGAGTTGCACCTCCTAGCTGTAGAAGAGCCAGCGGTTTACTCGAGGATGCAAGAGAGCAATTGTAATACCCTGAACGTCGATACGGCGTAAGATTTTCAAACAATCGCGGAATCGTCGGTTTTTCGGTAAATCGCGGGAAGGGAAAAATATAAATTGTAGAACTTTGGAAAAGGAATAAAATATATTAAAAATTATTTTTAAATTCAGTTTTGGTCCGCCAGGGGAGTGGGCCAACCACCCATGGGCCAAAGCCCAAGGGAGGCGCCACCCCCATTGGCCGCACCCTCCCTCCCCTCTCATTTAAACCTAGCACCCCTCCCTCCTCCCCCACACACCGCCACCCCTTGAGGCTGAGCCCTCCCCCAAGGTGTTCCCCATTGCTACTCTTGGAGAAGGAGAAGGAGAAGAAGGAGAAGGAAGGAGAAGAAGAAGAGAAGGAAAACATTGGGAAAATTTCTTCATCTGGATAATTTTTCCCATCTCAAATCCTCTGTTTTGTGGATTAATTAAGGTTCTTGACACGAAATTTGTTGGTAGATAATAGATCATAAGCCCGATTAGAGATTAGACGCTGACTGCTTATATATCGATTCACGTCGCGCGGCTTGTCGCACAGTTTTGATCTAGAAAACGAATTTTCCTGCAGTTATTTCCAAAAGGAAAGTTGTATAGGACATCCAGATGTATCTCCTGTATTTGTTTCAAATTTTTCTACCGTGGGACCTGGGAGATACGGAGTCGGCAATACCGCTGTCCGTCAGGCGGACAGATTGGTACAGTCCGACGGTAATCCGGATATTAAAGATAGTAAACGGCTTTTTCCTGCGGGTCTTCCCAAATGGAAAGTTGTAGAAGACTTCCATATGTATCTCCTGTATATTTTTCAAATTTGTCTACCGTGGGATCTGGGAGATAGGGAATCGGAAATACCGCTGTCCGTCAGGCGGACAGATTGGTACAGTCCGATGGTAATCCGGATATTAAAGATAGTAAAAAAATTTTCCTGCGGTCTTCCTAAAAGGTAAGTTGTAGAGGACTTCCATATGTATCTTCTGTATTTTGTTTAAATTTTCCTACCGTGCTATCTGGGAGATACGGAGTTGGCAATACGGCTGCCCGTCAGGCGGACATATTGGTATAGTCCGACGGTAATCGGGAGATTAAAAATAGTAAACGAATTTTCTGGACATGGCCGTAGTTGAGAAAGTTGTGGTTAATTTAGAGATCTAGAGTCTGTATAAATTTCATAATTTGTAGACCTCTGTGCTGTCGTTGGCACGTGTTTGAATACTGCTGTCCAATCTGCTAGAACAGAGTTCTTCCTCTGTTTTGGGCATTAAATTTCATCTAGTTGTGATCCGAATAAAAATAGGAATTCTACATGAAAATTGTAGGTTTTTAAGTCATGAATCCAGAGAGGTATCATTTTCTGTTTTTAGATTTATATTTTTGAAGATACGAAATTGTGAAGCAGCACTGCTGCAGAGGGTATTATGTTGCTTTGTTGGGCGGAGTAGAGATTGTGCGGGTTCGGGTTTCTAGCGATGTTTTTATATTTATGTCGTGCTTGTATGCTGTGGTAGTGTGCTGAGAGTTATCTTATGGACATGTGGTCTTGTCCCTGAGCGCTTTTGAATTTTGTTGATCTTCGCTTCGTTGGATTGAGGCAAGTAAACGTAGCGGTGGTTGCTACCGTTTAACTTGTTATTCTTTCTACTTGTAATTTACATTATTATTTTAATTTGGTACATTATGCCATGATTGCAAGATATTTTAATTGTGGAGATGATAGCAAGTATTTATACATTGATATGTTGATATTATGCTAGTAGACATGTGGACTTCTTGCTTAATGTTATAATGTGGACATGAAAATAACATGTGGTGGATGTGGATATGTTGAGAGCATGTTAATGCACCTTGTGGATGAATTAATGTGATTAATGAATTATCATATCATTCATGTCATATCATGTCATTTGCATATGTGGATGTCGCCGCACTTAGCCACGATCGTACCGGTACAACATCGTATATTGCCGTAATACGATGCACCTCTTCGCCCGCGGAAGCATCGTATATTGCCGTAATACGATGAACTACAATTCCTGCCGTGGCAAAAGTGATGTGGAGCATAGCATGAAGCATTCAAATGCGTTGCATTGTGAAAAGATTCATTTGCATACATATGCAACATATTGTGGTGATATTATTTTATGGAATATACAACTTTCTAGTTGTAATGTGGAATTGGCTCATGTGAGCTACTTGTGGTATAAGGATTGTAGATGTGGTCGTGGAATGAGATTCGTCCCCTTGTTTATGGTAAGGGTTGAGGTTGTGGTATGAGATTCTTTTCTCTAGTGTTAATTGTTGATAGCAATTGTGGATGTGAGAATTAATAAAGTAGTGAGGTGATTATACATATATCTTATTGTCATTGATGGTAATTTGAGATTGAGGATATAAACATTGTTATTATGGAAGAATAAATGTTGATGATTAATCTATTGTAGTTATGGAAGATTAAATGTTTCATTTGCATATAATTGTGGATAAAATGACTGCATTCATATGCCAATTAAATCTGAAATTGAAGAGGTATGATTCATGGAAGGTTATGGTGATTAATAATCATGGACATGAATTGTGGTTGTAGATGTATGGAATTATAAATGATGATGTATAATCGTTTGTAGTTTGAATAACTTGTTAAACTGTTTGCTTACTGAGATTTTTATCTCACCCTTGCTTCCCCCTCCCTACAGGTGGACCTTGAGCATGCATTGGGAAGGGTAGAGTGGCACCGCACAGATGCACTTGGATGATAATCTTAATGCTGAAATAGAGTAGAAAGAATTCTAGTTCTTTGCTTAGTTATCATATTGACGAATGTTTCTCCTTATTAATGTTGAACTTGGAATTGTTCCTTTGGTTATTATTGTTAAGTTGATTATGAATATTAAATTGTTATTGCTATTCTGTTATCCCTTAGTTGTTTACGCTTCCGCTTATACTATCTTGCTTAATATTGTTGCCAGCTTATTTTATTTTGTAAATTGGCTAGTTGTAGAGTAGTTTTAGTAGCATCACAGGGTATTGTGAATCCTGGGGTGTTACAGCAATAGTGGTAGGAGGCAATGAAGAGCGAGCTTGAGGCCATCGAGAAGAAAATACTTGGAATCTCACCAAGTTGCAATCTGGTCATAAATCCATTGGGCTCAAGTGGGTGTACAAACTGAAGAAGGACATGGATGGCAACATTGTGAGGTACAAGATGAGGTTAGTTGCTAAGGGATACATGTAGTGACACAGGATCAACTTTGATGAGGTGTTTGCTCCTATGACATGACTCGAGATGGGATCAACTTGACGTCCAGGTGGTGGGAACTCCACCACATGGACGTCAAGTTGGCGTTCTTGAACAGTGACCTCCAGGAGGAGGAGTGTGTCACTCGACCCGAATGATTCGTCAAAGAGGGAGGAGGACACAAGGTGTAGAATCGAAGACAGCAATCAGAGGGGGTGAATGATTTCGTTGCTTCTTAGAGTCTTTTAGCAGTCAGAGACGATTTCGACTACTCAAAACCGAAACACCTGATCAATCGCTTAGCATACGACCACGTACCCGATCGCTCTGCACGACTGCTCACTCAATCGCTTCACTTTGAATGTTGTCGTAAGATCCACAGCACTTGCAATCACAACCAATCTACAAGCAAAACAAGAACCAGATTGATTAAAGACTTATCTTTATTGTAGGATCTCTGTGGAATTACAAAGTGCCCTCACAAGCACTCCTAAAAACATTCTCGATGAAAGCCCTACTAGAAATGCACTAAAAACTTCCTCAAAAGTCACACATTAGCCCCTTAGCCACTCCTAGCTTTTATAGGCTAACATCCAAACCATGTTCACCTTAAACACGAACATGAAACCCTATCTATACCTGAAATCAAGGGACCTGAAACCCTTCCCAACATAGGTTTTATTCAAATCTTCATCTCTTCCAAGTTACGGACTCTATCCGAAACTTTTCCAGTCTTCTCAGTTATGGACTCTATCTACAACTGCTAATCCGACACGTGACGAAGCTTCCACGACATCACCTCCTAAATCTTCATCATGCACCATCACCATTCCTGTCGAAGACTCCTGGACCGCACCGCCTGTAGCTTCATCACGGATCACCACTTTTGATCTCCACATGCTCCAGCGTCAGCTTGATCGCCTCGCGTGACATCCACGATCGCCTGGACCTCAGATTTCCCCGTCCAAGTATCGATCCTCCTCGTTACCGACCATGATCGTCTCCACGTCTACCTACATATGCAAAGACCAAAGAATATTTTCCTGGCACAAGTTCTACACAACCTAACCGACATCAGTAGACACATGCATAAAGCACACCCTTGTCTATCCATAAACAAGAACCAAACCATCCACGACCAAAAACCAAGTCATCCATGACCACACTTTCTATCGCTATGTAGAAAACACCCTCATACTACTCCGTATCGCTACCGACCATAGAGCCACCAAGTACCGAACGCTACGACTAAAGCACCAAATCGCTAAGTCCACAACTACTGAACTCCAACATTCGCTGCACCATTGATCACCGTGTACCGCATAGACTATAGTATCGAAGTAGTAACCACAAATATCTGACAATAGATCCCTGACCACGATAGCGAAAAGCACGACTATCGAGTACCGAGTCCTTCTGGCTATCGAGTACTACAACCATCTGCCCCAACTAGTCATACAGCTGACCAATCACGAGTATTCGAGGTACTCGAAGATAGCAAGAATAAAAGTACTCGTACCAACCAAGAAGTCTATGAGTATAGACTATGAAGTCTACTAAAAGATCAAGCTTCATTTTAGTTGGTTTTGGTGTTAATGACAAATACCATTATGGAGTTTTACATACACTATTATAATATTTTAGTATTAATGACAAATACTTTTATAATGTGTTGGTGATAATGACAAATATATATATGAGACTAATATGTTTGTGCAAGTATATTATAGCTTAGTCTCATTTGGATGGAAATATGAATTCAAAGAGGTATACATTCGAAATCTCACTTTCTCATATACTAATGCATTCCTTAGATACAAAATTTAGTTTGAACTCCTCAATTAGTCCAAAATAAATATGTGTGTATGTTTTCATTATATACACTTGTATGCACACATTTAGGGGGAGCTCTCTCTATATTTTGGAGTTTCATGAGTATTGATTCATGCTTCTTTAATATGCATATTTAAGATCTTTACGTTGAAACACATCCGTTGAGTATATATATAGGTTGTGTAGTTTATATATACTCATATGCAATCGGGTTGTCATCTAACTCCTCTATTATGTGTTAATGGTTTGACAATTAATGACAACAGGATAAGTAAGCTTTGTTTAAAACTTATCTTAGAGTATACAAATGGTTGTGTATAAGTTGTATACTGGCAAATTATTTTTATCTCATTATTTATTGAGATTGTCATGAATTACCAAAAAAGGAAGATTGTTGAATCTAATCCCTCTATTATGTGTTAATGGTGAAGTTTGGTAATTGATGACAATTGTTTTGTGGGCTAACATTTTTTACGAGTTGGATGAATAGGTTAGGTTCCACAAATGAGGATGATTTGGGATGACTTCATATGTTGAAGATCATCAAGTCAAGATTTGAGAAGAAGATGGCTTCATGAGTTGAAGGATATCAAGAAGAAGATGCATCATGAGTTGATGCATGTCCAAGATGACCATGTGTTGATCAAATCAAGTAAAGACCATCATGTGTTGATGGAGTTGATGAGAAGATGCATCATGAGTGATGCATATCAAGACGATGACCCAGGGCAAAGGTATGAGCTAGCTAGAGCTAAAGATATGTTCCTAGTCTTTTACCGGTCTTGGTGTTTGGTTGCAAGACCGGTTTGCTAGTGTAGGCTGCCGTACTATTAAGAGGGGTATTTCTAGTAGTTTGAGTCTCATCATGTGTTGATGGCTTAACCTCACCTGCTCTTGCTCATCTTGACATGAGGCTTATATTTCCAAATGTGTTTTGCAAATAGTTGAAGCTCATGTGTTGAATTCTTGTAATATGGGACTATGCATTGCAAATGTGTTTTGCAAGTGTTTAAAGTCCATGTTTCTATTCTTTGTAATATGAGACTTATATTTGCAAATATATTTTGCAAATGGTTGGAGCTCATATATAATCCTTATGGCATGTGACTTAGGTTTGCGAATGTGTTTTGCTAATGTGAGAACTCCATGTACCAATTCTTTGTGTCATGATTTCAAAAGTGTGCAAATATGTTTTGTAACTTGTTGGAAATAATGTGTGATCCTTGTGTGCATGATATTGTAGTTTACAAATATGTTTTGCAAAAAAATTTTAGATGTCTGCACATCTCAGGAAAATCAGAAACTACCACTATGTGCATAGAGGTACTACCGGAGGTCGGAAGTACCGGCTCTGTGTGAGCGGTACTACCGGACATGGCTGTCAGACCAGCCTGAGAACGGTGGTCAAACCGGCATTGTCTCGGCGGTCCGACCGGCTTTGTGATAGCGGTCTGACCGGCTAGCGGAACTACCGTTCCTTCGCGTGGAACCTTTTTTCCAGAGATCGACTCTACAGATTTTTCTGAGAAACGGTCTGATCAGTATGTGTTGCGGTCTGACTAGACCTGGAGGTCTGACCGGGCCTGTGTGGGCGGTCAGACCGGTCCTGTGTGGACGGTCTGACCAGGGTTTTCTCCGCAACAGCTATTTTTCTGACTGTTGGCGAGGCGAGCGGCAAGTACCGGCCTCTTGCCGGCGGTACTTCCGATTTCCCTGATTTTTCAGGGATTTGGCTTTAACGGCTAGTTTTCTTGTGTGGGGTATAAATACCCCCTTGTGTCCGGTTGGAGTGGTTGTTGTTGTTGTTGATCGACCTTATTCTGTACTCTTGAGCTAGAGTGAGGCTCTCCTCTCAATTGTACATGTATTGCACTTTGTGAGAAGGGAGAGATGATCTAGATTGCATGTGTTGCATCTAGAGGTTGACTTGGTGTACAAACTGAGCTAGTGCATTCGTTGCGCGTGGTGAAAGTCAAGTGAGGGACTTGACTTGTCAAGTGAGGGACTTGACTTGTTACTCTTGAAGTTTGCCGACTCCTAGACGGCGTTGGAGGCGTTGTGCGCGGTGATCTTCACAAAGAAGGTTGCGAGAAGACCCGGGGAAATGTGAAGGTTGGAGCTCACTTACCTGAAGCGGGAAAGATCTACCATTAGTGGAATTGAGGTGGAATGCTTAATTCATGGAGCCAGTCCTATTAGTTCGGGCTTACCTCAACGTGGACTAGGGGAGACCGACAAGTCTCCGAACACCATGATGAAAAGAGAACATGTCAATTGTGGTTTGTTTCCTTGTGCTCAATTTATATTCAAGCAATTTACATTTATAGAATTAAATTGATTACTTGTCATCCTAGGATTGCAAATCTTGACCTAGGCTAGAATTATTAGTGTACTTAAGCGAACTTGTTTGATTTAGGCGCTATTTGTACTAAACCAACTTGAATTTAGCTTCTGCATTGTTTACTTGGTTTAGGCAAATAGAAAAGATCTTGAATTGATATTAATAATTTGAAGAGAATTTTTAGACCGCCTATTCACGCCCCCTCTAGTCGGCCTCCTCGATCTTACACCTATGACAATCGAGCACAATGTCTTCGACTTCCAACCGCAAAGTCTACGATTACTATTATTGGGGTGGCCCCCACCTAGGCCCATCCGACCTGCTAAAGGATTGTAAAGCCCAAAGTAGGATGTATGTAATGACATAGATACCCCTATGGGGGGTACATGAGTGTAAGGGTGGGATTGTAAAATACACTTCCTGGAAATATATATACGGGCCCTGGACATAGGGAAGGGGCAAACATTGTTCATCTATCATCTCCATTACACTACTCTCCTACTTTACTGTTTGGTCAGTAGCCACAACAACTACCAATCACAAAGCCTAAGACCACCGACTAGTAAAGTTTACGACTACCGATCACAAGGTCTAAGACCACTGACAAAAAAAGTCTACGACTATCGACCGATTACTGTAGCAACAACCATAGGCAAGGCACTTTAGCTACGGCTATCGAAAAGTACTGTAGCTACGACCAGTTCGATGGTCGAGATTGAAGCTTGCCGATTACCTGGCGTGGTCGTTCTACCGTGGTCGAAGTCGGACATAGTCATAGCCAGACGTGGTTAAAATACCATAGTCGAATACTGTAGTCGAAGTTTGACGTGCTCGAATCTTCATGTGGTCAAAGTCTACGACTACCAATCACAAAGTATAAGATGTGTGATCTGCTAAACATAAAAAATCTCACACAACTAACTCTAGATTATGTGAGAAATTGTTGAAAATAATCAAGACTTGCCAAGAGTTTCTGTGGAGGCCGACGTTGTGTCTATGCCTTGCACGGCAAGGTAGAAATCGGATGCAAATCAGCATAAACTTAGTTTGTTTCCTTCATAAGTTATTCATTGAATAGATCTATGCATGTTTTATAAATACTAACCTCAAGGTTGAGATAATGAGAGAGAAAATTGCTCCAAAACTTTCAATGTTCTCTCGCATGTGTTTCCTTAATCTGTTAGTGGCGTCCGTGCGATCTTAGGGTTGAAACCAACATTTTATTCTCTTTAAATTAATGTGTGAATTTCAAGTTTTTTTTCTTTATGAAGGTTACTTGCATGAAGAACCTTCAATTAGTATCCAACCCAACTTTATTTGGTTAGTTATTTGATAATCATTGTATGTGAGCAATCCCTACTTGTTCAAAGGTTAGTAATACACACGGCTATTGAGTAATACACAAATTTGGTTTCCTTCTTCATTCCATAATATTTGGTTGTGGGTTGGCATTTCTTAATTTGATTCTAACTCGATCAGGAAGCTCTCAATTTTATAGGCACGTCCAAATCAAATTCTTTGTTTCCATTGGATGACACAAGTAGATATATAATTGAAGACGTAAATTACATGTAATCGGATGGTATTGTTCTCTTCTTTGATTAATGTGGAATTTTCTAGCTTTTTTTCTCCTATTAACATGTAAATTCCTAGCTTTTTACCCTATAAAATTAACGTAGGGGAATCTAGAGAGCCTCCAATTAGGTGCACAAAACTTAGGACTCCGTTCCAAACATCGATGACTTCTGGCTCCTAGAAGTCAAAAGCTATTTAGAACATGTTGCTTCTTAACATAGCTTTTTTCCTCTTTTTCTTTTTCCTCAGCATCATTCATGAAGATATAATAGTGTTTTTTTATTTTTCTTTAATTGAATACCTCAGAAAAAACTAATAGCTGCTACAGTGATAATTTAGCTAAAAGCCACAGCACTTTGTAACAAGGCCCCCCATGAACTACTAGAGTTTTTTTTATATATTTTGTCAATCTTTCCTCTATAAAAAAAGCACTAACAAACAATATGCAAATACACAACAAAGAACTCTCACCCTGTCAATTGCTTTTCATATTTGATATTTCCTTATTATTTTCATTAACATCAACCTTTCATATTGGTAAGCTGAGAAATGCACATTAAATAGCAAGGCAAGCTTTACTAATTTATGCAATACAATTTAGTTAATATATGCCAGCTCAACCATTTTCCCTCCATCTTAAAGCTTCCTCAACACAAGATTTTCGTGGCATTAAAATCTTCGAAATTCATCAATACAATAGATACCAGGTCAATTGATCTTTACACGAACCATTTGTTTGGATTATTCATAATAATTTACTAAATAGGAGAGAACACCACGTGGCAGCAAAGCGCGGGCTTAATGCTAGTAAATTCTTAATATTCATATCATTTGCATATCAATAATTACATTACAACTAAACAAAATACCATGTAAATAGATCAAACACCAAACAAATCATTTGTTGCAGGGATGGTGTGTCAGGATTTCACTGAAGCTCAAAAATTCCAGCTAGATCCAATTTGTCCGATGGCTCAGAAACTTCTCCCGATGCTGATTCAGTTTGGGATTGTCGCGATGTCTCCTTTAGTTTATCCAAAGCAGCCTTTGCAGCACGGTTTCGAGCTATCTCCTTTTGAGCATAAGTCGCACTTCCAACCAGCTCACCATCAATCAATACCTCAACCGTCAAATTCTTATCCCATTCATCTTTCACGATTTTCACGCCTCGCCGAGTCTTTTGGCAAAACTCGAAAAGCTCGGTTACAGGATGCTTGCCTAATGTCTCAAGGCTAATAAGTGGATCAGCCAAATTTCGAAAAACCTATGAGAAAATGAAATATTATAATCGCAGTCTAGAGGAATAAAACACAAGTTTTGCCAGTTCAGAGAGAAATAAATACCCGCCAAACTACTTCTTGATTGAAGCTGGAGTCAATGTATATGGCACCAATAAGAGATTCCACAATGTCAGATAGCGCTTTTGGAGGATCCAATAGCCCATTCGAGTGAACTGGATACTTGCACAATTCTTCTATGAAATCATCAATCTGTAATCACATCAATCATATGTCACCTCACAATATGTCAAATTGTCAACATCTTTATTTTAATTGAAACGATCAATTTAGTAACTTCTTTCATGTGCTCCCCCTCCGAGTGACGGATCCAGAATTTTCAGGATAGGTGTTCGGAGTTAATAAGATATTATTTTAATGAAAAAAATAAAGGCTGATCTATAGTAGCAGAAATCAAAGTGCAATTTATTTGTACTAGAGATAACATTTCAAATAATTTAGAGAAATTACAAAATAATTAAGAAAAAATTATTGAATAGGGAATACGGGATTTAGGACTTGGGAAATGGGGATACACTTGTCTTGTTGTTGACGTGCGTTGCTTGCCTTGTTGTCCCCGGCGGCCCAGCCATTGCCATTGCGTGCTCCCTCCTGGGACCCTGGCTCCTAGGCAGTCTGCTTAGGCCCCGCTTGGTGTTCGCCACCGCTCGGTTGCCACGTTACATTTAAATTTTGTATAAAAGTTAGTTTTGGCCAAAAAAATAAACCGTCTATTGTTACGGGCTAGCACCATTGGCGGTGCGCCCTGGCACCCAGGGGATGGGCAGAGAAGGAAGAAAAGGGGTAACTGATTCTTTTCTTGATTCTGAATAGTGCAGCTCCTCTCTTTATATAGATGAAATTAGCCGCTAACAATATGAAAAGTAATTTGATAAGATAAATATTAAATGATACAGATAACTTAACAAACTAAGCAAATCCTAATTAATTGCTGCTGATAGCTTTCCTTGCGTGCAGCCCCCCTAATGGGCCATGGCTATCCATGGGCCTGTGCCCATGACACTTTACCCCTCCTAAACGAGTAGTTCGTCCTCGAGCTGCAGGGTGGTGGCCATAGCTACAACCCGAGGTATCCCCATGTCGACGAGAGGCCATATCGCTGGAGGCACGACACATGGAGAAGGATCAACAAAGTGTTGATGGACTACAGTGACGACAACAACTCTCCATGATGGCTTGATGTCCCACGAGTTGTCGAAGCTGCCTCCTTTCTTTGCGAAGGCATGCCAGAAGCCGAACCCCATTGCCACCACCACTAGGGCGCCACCATCCGGTACTCTCTCCTCGGATTGAACGCAGCCAAACGCGGCTCCTTTCCGCCTACTCCAGTTTCCCTCCCAGCCCGTAGTTGCTCCAAAGGCGGTTCATCCCAATCCTTCCAATTCACTCCCCCTCGGGGTTGCCGGTCACCGATCCAGGAACCCGATGGGCTCCTCCTCGGCAGCGGCAGTTTTGCACGATGGACGGGGCCGTCGTCGTTCCAAAGGTCCTCGGCGTAGGGCTTGAGGAAGCGGTCAGCAAGGGCGCGGATGTGAGTGCACGAGGAGGTGGGCCCGTGATTGACGGAAGCCGTGGCGAGCCACAGAGCTTGAAGATCTTGTGGATCTGCTCGCCCTCGGTGCAGCTCTGGAGGATGGGCTGGCGGGCGTACATCTCCGCGAAGACGCAACTGCGCTTCAAAAGTCCACGGAGGGCTCGTAGGCAGTGGCATCCGGGAGGAGCTCCGGCAATCTTCCTGGCGGAGGGGCTGGCCGAGTGCCGGGCGGACCGCCTTGCGCTGGCGCCGAGGCGGAAGGCGGAGGTGGAGCCTAGAGGCCGAGCCGCCAAGGGGCCGATGGCGTGGGCGTGTCTGCACGTAGCCGAAGCTGGCGGCGGCACGCGCGGCGGCAGAATCGCAATCAGGCACTACCGCTGTGGCTGCCGGCTAGGGTTCTGGACGGAGGACCCAGTGGCGGAGAGGTTGTACTTGAACTTGGCGCAGACGCCGGAGTTGCCGTGTGGACGGATGACCTTGCCCCAGATGCAGCGGTAGTGGGTACCGTTGCTCTTGGTCTTAGCCTTGTAGACGTACACGATGCTTCTTAGCCGGGACGCAGGCAAAGGCATCTGTGTCCGGTAGCAGCGCATACACACGCTTTTTCTTTGCCATGAGTTCTTCCTTGACCTCCATCACGAGCCTCGTGCAATCTTGGATTCCTGAGCGGAGCTCAACATAGAGGCCATTCATGGCCTTGAGTTCTTCGGGATCGGAAGGTATGGCAAGTGGCTTTGATACCAAGTTGTTATGGGCTAGCACCATTGGCGGTGCGCCCGTGCGCCCAGGGGATGGGTAGACAAGGAAGAAAAAGGGGTAACTGATTCTTTTCTTGATTCTGAATAGCGTGGCTCCTCTCTTTATATAGATGAGGTTAGCCCCTAACAATATGGAAATTAATTTGATAAGGTAAGTATTAAATGATAGAGATAACTTAACAAACTAAGCAAATCCTAATTAATTGCTGCTGATAGCCTTCCTTGTGTGTAGCTAGGGGTGGAAAACGGTAACGGATAGTTCGTTTTATCCGATATTCGTATCCGAGAAAACACGAATATGGTAAGCAAAAATTCGTATTCGAAAATATTCGTATTCGTATTTGAGAATATTCGTATCCGTATTTGTGAGTATTCGTATTCGCATTCGTATTCGAGAATATTCGTATCCGTATCCGTATTCGAGACTATTCGATTCGTATTCGATCCGTTTCTAGAACCCATGAAAAATTTGTACAAATTTTGTGATTCAAAATTTGAATTTAGGTGGTTTAAAACCGGTAACCAGTCAAAAACCGGTGAAAATCGGCAAAATCGCTAGGAATCCGTTTTATCCGATATTCGTATCCGAGGAAATCCGTATTCGAAAAATATCCGTATTCGTATTCGAAAATATTCGTATTCGTATTTGAGAATATTCGAATTCGTATTCGTATTCGTTTTAAAAATATAGATTCGTATTCGTATTTGATACTATTCAACCGTATCCGATCCGTTTCCACCCCTATGTGTAGCCCCCCTAATAGGCCATGGCTATCCATGGGCCTGTGCCCATGACATCTATTCACCCCTCTAGTCGGCTAGCAGAAAAGTTCATTTGGGCTCGAATCAAAATTGTTGCGATTACAATGGTTAATAAGTTCAAAATTGAAATAAGTCAAATTCAGCGAAAAAAAGGTTAATAAGGCTCAACTCAATAGTGGCTCATTAGCTCGAATTTAAAACAACCACTTGACAAATAAAATAATTTGAAGTCGAATTATGTCAATTTCGAACGAAGCTCAATAATAGCTCATTAAGCTCGATAGCCACCCCAATCTCCTTGAACCTTCAGCTGAGCTGCAGTTTTTGAGACGAATTGGGGGAGGTGTGGGAATGGACTGGAATCTATTAAAGGTATAAATATGAAGTATTTGGAACAATTTATTAGCATATATGACTGATAGTCTACTAAATACAGAGTATTCCCTCAAAAAATTTGGGTGTTCAACTGAACACCCATAAACTACGTTAGGTCTGCCCCTGCCGCTAGAATAAAACCAGATAAACCATAAAAAAATCATGTACATGCAACTAACTCACGGTGAATAACAAATTTGCAACCAAATTTTAACAAACAAGACACATGGACATGCATGGCAAAAGATTTTTCATTTACGTTTGCTCTGACATAGCACAATAGATAAAATCTGCAGGCATGTACGTAGTGTGTTATCTCTAATCAAGAGTTCAAGTACTAAACAAGAGTCCACGGGAATGAAAATTTAATCAAGAGATCAAGACATCAAGTACAATCAAGAGTCCATGGGAATGAAAGTTGTTAACTTGTTCGTGATCTGCAAGCCATTTTAGTTGCACACAGTTCGATGCTAGATGGACCCACATGCAGGTGTTAGCCGTGCAAACAAAAAACCCAATGAAGGTGTGGAGTATGGCGCAGGTAATCGAAGTTTTGAGTTCTGTTAGATCACGAAGAGATTAAAGAGAAAAGCACAAAGCTGGAGATCAAAGTCTATCAACATAATCTAACAAGGGAGCATTTTTCATGTGTATGTCACAATATCATGGGAGCACTCAGCTAGATGAAATAAAAGCAACTTGTTAGTGGGAGAAAAAGAAAAAGAGATCCACAAAATCTGCCACATTATTTCCTTTATGCAAAATGAGTAAAAAGTATAGTAGTAGTTAGTGACTAATCTGCTCATTCAGAAAGCCTACTTTTTGTAAACAAATAAACTATAGATATCCCAAAATCGCTCAAATGATTAAAGCAATGACACTGCATTCGTGACGACTCAATTTTTCTGCATGAGAATGGCCTGAGGGGATTGTGGTTGGTTTCAGGATGAAATCATGACCATGGGGTAAGCATAGTGGAATGGGCATCTAGGACATTTATCACTATTGCACTGTCATAAGTGTAATGACCTGAGAGTATTTCTTTGTATTTCTCTTCATGTGCGCAACTTACAAATGTTAGTGCGTGACAAAAAAACACGACAGGATAAAAATTAAACAGTGTAATGAAATACTCCCTCCGTTTATAAATGTATGATGTTATAGAAAGCGTGCAGTCAACTTTTTTAACTTTAACTACATATATATTAAAAACTATTTAGATTGGTTAGATGAAAATGGTACCCATTAGATTAGTTATGAAAAATATTTCCATAATATCATAATTCTATATTTGTAATGAACATATCCATATAAAATGTAGTGGTCAAAATTGCATGTTAGAGACCATGTTGGTGTCCAAAACGTCATGCGTTCTTGAACAAAGGGAGTACCTTTTGTAGCACTACAAGTCATGTGTTTAGTGCTAACTCTAGTGCATAAACAACTTGACTAGCCAAGATAGGCAAAATTGACATCCTATAAAAAAAGGGTAGCTTGCTAGAAAAAAACCCCCTAAACTTTAGTCTTTCCATGCAGGGCAACAGCACCCACAACAAATATATTCCTGATTGGCTAACAGAACATGAGAACATTCATTGTTGTCATTACATTTAGCTACATATGCATGTCAATGATATCAAAAGCATGTTTTAACACAAGTTATGCTACTACAAACAATACAAATTGCCTGTAAGAACAAAATACTCTATTAATGGAGCACATTATTTTCTCATACAGGACAACGACAAGGCAAACACTTCAAGCTTTCGCTCAAAATTACCAGACAAAATGAGAAGGATTTTTCTACCGGGGAGCAGCGAAAGTTAACCCAGTGGGTCCATTCATTGCTGTTCCCTATTTTAGTGGGGTTATTTCTATAGATTGTTCTTATTTGTATGTTGTAATACCACTAATTTGCAAAAGAGAGAAATTAAGAAAGGAAAGGGCGGTTTTTGCCGTTAGACCCATCGACTTTTAGAATGCCGAATATTTAACGCTCGCAGAGGTTCCCATACCGCCCTAGAACGGTCGGCACCATCTAGAGAGCCACATAAAAGTAGCGCTCTCAGAGGTTCCCAGACCGTCCAGGGGCGGCCGGCGCCGCCTCGCGTATTGGGTTTTCATCTTTCGGCAGGGACTACTCTTACCTCTTACCGGTTTACCTACCGCAGTAGAAGAGTACCAAATAGTATAGGGCTACCGTTGGACCAAAAAGCCCTTAGGGCCTTAGCCAGCCAAAGGCTAAGTGGGGAGGGGCAGAAATGGCACTATACAAAAATAGCAATTGACCAGAAGCTTGCCCGTAAGGCACCCCAGCCTTTTTATGCTTCTGCCAACTACTCAGGAGAGGTGGCAAGCTGCATGACCGCCATGACTTGCATGTTTGCCACCACTGTCTTGCAGCCACACTTAAGTCAAGCAACAGGGAAAAGTCACTCCACCTCCCTCCCTTTCTCTGCAAAAGCAAAAGCCGCTCCCATTTCTCTTCCCCTTCCTCTCCACTGAACCCCATAGCCACACCATTTTCGGCCAACATAAGGTAATCCCTCTCCAAGCATTGCAAACACGCACATAGGGTAGAAGGGGAGAAGTGAGGGAAAGAGTTTACCAAGGGTTGTAGAGGAATAGCGGTGGAGGCGGGGTGATGGCCGGCACTGTTGGCCATGCCGACCGGTCGGTGGCGCCCAACGCCCAACCACCGCGCGTGCGTAGGGGAAGGCAGGGCCGGGCCGACCGCCACGGTAGCCCGAAGGCACGCCTCCGCCGCCGCAAGGGGGCGGCGGGATCCGGTCTTGGTGGCCGGATCCGAGGCGAGGAGGCGGGGTGACGGCGGCGGTGAGCCGTCTTGTGCGCGCAAGAGAGGGGAGAGGGAAGGTGGAGGCGGGGACGACGGTGGAGCCGCCGGCGGCGGGCTCTGGCCGGCGACGCCGAAGCCGGGCCGCCGCCGCCACATCGCCGGGTGTGCCGAGCGTAGCACGAGCGCGAGGGAGAGAGAGAGGGGTGGGAGAGGAGAAGGCAGGGGGCGGAGGGGTTAAATCGCCACGTGTAGGGCCGTCGTCGCCTATTTAATATCTGGGTTCGTTCTGAAGCGTTAAATCGGATTAATTGCTTGTCCAGGTGGAGGCCCCGAGTCGACGCCGTCCGCACATCGTTCCACTCCGCTTGGTTAACAGGCAAGTGCATGGTAGTGCGGTGGATCGTAGAGATTATGATTATGCGGTATTTATATGATGTGATAATGTTTATGTGAAATTGCGATAATTACATGACATGATGCTTATTTATGGACGACCATGATAATGACAATGGCATATGCATTTGCATTATGTGCACTCAAGAGTGAGGGCGGTGAGAAAGTCCCTAGCTACGAGTAAAACTAGCGGACTAATCCGGAGTGCTCTTGAGTAAGATCTACTTCAGTAGGCCTCCACGGGAGTGGAGAGACCCCCGTGCCGACATGGGCGGGCCCAAGATTTTGGGTGAACATCGACGGGTGTTCACTCGGCAATACCGGTATTTGCAATGTGATGAGCAAATGTGCATGTAGAGCGGTGTTGCATTGCATTGATGATATGGTAATGTTGGAACATGAAAATGCATGTGGAGTATGATATGGTTCATGTGGAAACAGGAGAATGATGCTATAAACATGACAACGCCTGCAGAATATGTTATGATTGGTTAAATTGCTTTCATGTTTCGGTAGTGTTTATCGTTCTATTATGTGCTTGCTGAGTCTTTGGACTCACTATTGCTTTGTTGTTTTATTTCTAGGTGACCGTTGAGGACGACATGTATGGGCGGGTGTAGCACATGAATAACTTCACGCACTTATAGTACTTCACATATCAGCTTTTGTTAGTATGTATAATTCCACCAGTAAGCTAGCATAGTTGCTAAAAAATGGTATGGTGTAAATGCTCTAATTTATGAGTAAGGTAGAGTTTGCTTAAAATGATTAGCAGATGTTTTTTAAAAAAATGATTTTGTAATGCAATAATGGTAGCACTCTAGGCCCAGAGGATGGGCGGGGTGTTACATATGTAAACTTCAAGAAATGCAAGGGTGTTTGCAAAAAGCTATGGGGTCCCACAGCCTACGTTACACGGATACTTCACAAAAGTCACGTGCAGTATCGGACATTGCATGGGATACGGATATCGCCGACACGCCCGATATGTATCCTGCACGTATCCTTTAATTTCTGATTATTCAAAAAATAAAATAAATCCCGATACTTCTCCGATACCTATTCGATACTTCTCCGATACGATAAACCTAATAAGTTTCCCTTCCCACGGTCAGATCCAATCCACTCCCGCACGCCGCCTCCACTCCCGCTCCCACGCACGCCTCCCCCAGCTCCCGGCCGCCGGACGCCGGCTCCCACCGCCTCCCCGCGGTGCCTCGACCCGCCGCTTGTCGCCGCCTCCCGCACGCCACCTCGGCGCCGCCTCGCCCCGCCGCCTCGCACACCACCTCGGCCGCCGCCTCGGCCGCTGTTCCTCGTCGCATCGACTGCCGTTCCCGCCTCGGTCCGCTACCTCGGCGTCGCCTCGGCCTACCACCTCGGCCCATCGTTCCCGCCGCCTCGCCCGCCGTTCCCCCGCCTCAGCTCGTCGCCTCCACGCCGCCTCGGCCCGCCGCATCGACGCCCCTCGGCTTGCTGCCTCAAGTCGCCTCGGTTGCCGCTTGGATGCTGCGTCGCCTCCATGCTACCTCAGCCCATCAGCCGCCGCCTCCGCGCATTCTCCACGTCGGCCACCGCCTCCACGCCTTCTCCACGCCGACTAGCTCCTCGGTGAGCTCTGTGCATCCCGCTGCCTCCGTCCATTTGGATTAGCCTGAGTGGATTTGGATTAGCATTTTTTTGGAAGTAGTTTCTTTCTCATTTGTCAATTAGTGGAGCAAATTTGTTTATGTGTTCTGAAATATGAACAAAATTTCTGCTTAGTTAGTTAGAACGGTTGCTTCTGATTGTTGCTCTGCATGTCTAGGTTTTTCATTTTCAATCAGTAAGTATTGTCATGGAAGGTCGATTTGGCATGATGTCGTTCCAAGATTAATAGAACTGTACAGTGTTAACACATTAACATGATGCCATCAATCCATCGTAGACTATCTTCATTAGCTTGTTTATTTGCTATATTTTTTCCTTGCGAACTATAAGCTCATTCGATGTTTGAACTATGTGTCTTGCCCCATCTAGTGGAGCCGCCTTGGCCAGAAACAACCTAAATGCCAGGAGGGAGAACTGGAGAACCAACCAATTTGTTACTTCAATATTAAGGTATTCTCGATTTCTCAATTCCTTATAAGAACTCATTAATTTCTTATTTATTTTATATTTATTACATATATATATAAACGTATCGCCGTATCGGTGTTTTTGGAAAAATGGCGAATCACGGTATCGCGTATCCGTATCCGTATCGGGGTATCCAGGGAACATAGCCCACAGCTAATATGTGCATCTGTCACTCGCCGTGGAGTCCAAACGGCACACTTTTGCTTTTGCTGATTTACTAAGAGCAATGACTATTTGATCAAGAACCAAAAAAGAGATGGACAGTGGTGGTGAAAAAAAAAGCTACAGAATTTGAGTTTTTTGCTCACGTTTGTTATCATTACATTTAGCTACACATGCATGTCGATGATACCAAAATCATGTTTGAGCACAAGCTATGCACGTTGATTGTGAGAACAAAATACTCTATTAATGGAGCAGAAATGACAAAATTTCTTTTCTCGTACAGGCCAATGACAATGCAAACACTTGAAGCTATCGTTCAAAAGTACCAGGCAAAATGGGAAGTGTTCCTCTACGGTGGAGTCCAAACGGCACACTTGTACTTTGACACTGATTTACTAAGAACCATGACCATTTGATCAGAAAACAAAAAAGAGATGGACAGCGGTGGTGAGAAAATTCAGCTGCACAATTTGAATTTTTTTTTGCCCACCTTAGTTCAATGTAGGCACTCCAAATGCACAGTTGGTACATTTTGATTAACGCACGCCAATTAACTAGTACGGTGGAAAACACAGATCCTGAAAAAGGCCTTTTCTTGGGAGAACCTTTTCTTGGGTAATGTTCTTAATATTGCTAAGCCAAGACCAAATACTAAGAAAAGAATTAACAGATAGGGGAACAAAACAGATTCTCCCCCTTTCACCCAAAAAATATGACAGGAGATCATACCCTAGGGCCCAGCGAATAGAATTGCACGGCGGAGACCACGAATGCATAAAAAAGGCATACTCGTGACCACTCCAGACTCCACGACAATATGTGCTACTACCTCACATAGTCTGGCAGTTTGGATCAGCTCTGGTTAATCATTTATAAGACTAGACCAGATACTACAGACAAGAATCAACAGGCAGGGGAACAAAATAGATTTTCCCCTTTCACCAAAGAGAGCATACCCCAGGGCCGAATCAATAAAAGACCGGCTTTTATCTGTTGCTCTCATGAATAAACATCACATATCAAACGTCATCCCACGGAAAGGTAAAGCAAACAGTAGAAACGACCTAGCAGATCTCCAGCGATGCGTACCTGTCCATTGAGGAGGGGCGCCTTGTGGCGGAGGAAGCGGTAGAGGCCGTGCTCGACGGCGGCGCGAGCGAGCTTCTCCTTGTCGACGTTGGCGGCGCGGAGAAGGGTGAGCGGGCCCGGCTGGAGCTGCTGGTATGTGCGGAAGACCTCCCACGACATGACGCAGGTGAGCACGCCGTCGCCCAGGTACTCGAGCCGCTCGTAGGTCTCGCCTGGGGGGTGGGGGCAGTAGAAGGAGTCGTGTGTGAGCGCCTCCTCTACCAGGCCCTTGTCCCCGAACTCGTAGCCCAGGAGTGCCTCCACGGCGGCGACGTCGGCGGGGCTCATCGGCGGCACGAAGCCCGGCGGCGCCTCCTGCGCGTGCTGCTCCCGGTGCTTCCCCGAGACGTGCGGCATCTCGTCCTCGTCGGCGGTGGCGGCGGGCGAGGCCCTGTCGGGCGCGGGCACGCAGTTTCGGAAGGGCGGACAGGGTGGGAAACCGAAAGAGGAATGGAAGGTGGGCGAGAAGAGGCAGAGGGGGGAAAGTGGCAGGGGTGAAAACGGATTCAATGTGGACCGAATAAGGTTTAAATTATATTTATATCTATATTTTTTAAAAAATTCATATATGAATCAAATAAATATCGGATAAATACGGACCATATAAATGCCGGATACGAATTCGAATCAAATATCTACTCCATTCGATCGGATTCAGATATCCTCATAGCTTATGTAGTTTGAAGATATTAATGCCATTTTATCCTCGTATAATCACGCTTAATTATTCTAATTCATTTATTTCACCTAAGGAAACATGAATTCATTTTCAATTAAAAAATGTGTCCAACTAATTAGTCGTATGGTAATAAAATATACATATTGCTTCGTCGAATACGAATATGGATACGGATAGTCTGGATAAAATAACATTTCTAATGGTAAAATTCCATATCATATTCGCATCTATTTTTTATACGAATTCGAATTCGAATACGAATAGGATAGAAATTGTTAATCGGATAGGAAATCTATACCATATTCGCATCCTATCGAATACGGTAACTAGATAATACGAATAATTCGTATCCATTTTTCACCCCTATTTAAGGGTATTAATATGGTCCGCGTCACGATGACTGACTTCGAGATGTTTGCACCAAAGTCAAGCACCTCCCCCATCCACTTATTCCCCATCGAATCCTCCACCCATGATCACGAGTAGCTTGCAGCAACACGATCGTTGGCCCTGCGATGACTGACTTCTAGCAGCATGTCTGCATCAAAATCAAGCGCCTTCTCGTCTACTCATTCCCCCATCCACTCCCCTACCCATGACCATAAGTAGCTCTCTCTCTCCTCCTCGGCTGCTCCAACCAACCACCACCATCTTCTCCAATGAACTATGGCTAAGCGCTCCTCTCCTATGCGCAACCACACAATCTCCTTCCACCCCTCTCTGTCGGGACCCGGAGCAACAACTCCGAAATCCTCTGTGTTAATCGCACTATCCCAGGAAAACGTAGTGCACACAGTGCAAACAAAGACAAATATCATGCATAATGATAAATTTTATTTAACTAAATAGGAGCCTGATGGCCAAAGTTTACAATAGCAGCGGAAGATAAACAATAAGTAGCAGCCCATCCAGCCTTCCCACAAGGCGAATGACTGTAAGACGCGGCCTAGTCGTAATCCTCACCGAAGTCGTCAAAGGCTTCCTCTGAAAGAGTTAAATTTAGCAACATGAGTACAAAAAGTACTCCACAAGTTACACCAGGAGGTTTAACAGAGTTAATGCATGCATATGGAATATCAAAGGAAGGCATAATATAGTTAGTTTGCATAAAAGGCAACATTGAAGTAATATCATAAAGTAAGTGCAAAAGCTGAATTTGATACAGTAAATAAAACAACATTGTAATCAGAATAAGTAACGTTAGTGCAGGTCCAACCAAACACTAACCTATTCACGGGCATCCCACCCGGACCAACTTTTCCAAAACAAACTCGTACGGATTCCATCCATCCATACGGTTTTCCAAATCTCTCATGAATTCCATCCATCCACAAGGTTTTCCAAAATCTTTTATGGATTCCGTCCATCCACAAGGTTTCATAAAACATTTTCAAAAACAAAATCTAATCCGTGAAAAACTTTACTCAGCTTGCCCATGACTGTGGGCACGGCTATCCAGGATAGGTTATACACTCTGCAGAGGTTGTACAGCTTTACCCACAAGACATGATCGTCTCATATTGCCACCGGATAAGCACACTTCCTTTGGTGTGCGGCGAGGAGATCATGACAAGGCTTTTACAATGATCCATTGCCAACATAATCACGCCGTCACTAAGGTTTCACCACAGCATGAATCCACGTGCTGGAGCCCCCTCTTGTGCCATGTGAGACTTCTCACGGACTACGCCGCGCCCACATTCAGCCTATAGCGAGATCATGTTGGAACTTCACAAATTATTCGGCCAGGTATGTCCCATACCAGACTTGTGGTAGTACGAAAAGGGCTTTGCAATAGTAGCTCACTGCAGGCCGGTCCTTCTCGACTTAGGCACTAACCACAAACCCCTCGTGCCTGGCAATCAACATTGCGTCACCAAACGATAATGCATGCCAGCAAGCACCCACCACTCTAACCATTTGCCTAAGTCTAAACCAAGTTTTCATATTTTGTTTGAAAATAATTTCATAAACATTTCTGACTCACCAAAGTCAAGAATACCAGATAAAAGTTTATCATCTTATGTGAAAGATTGTCCCAAACCAGAATAGTTTAAGCATGGCTAAGCATTTTTACCACATTTCTAGTTAGTGCTATTGTACCAACTAGGTTTTATCTAGGGTTGACAAGGTATAATGACATGAAATGTCAAATTTGGCTATACAAAGGAATTAGGCATAACTATGATTCAAATTGAATTTTAAACTAGAATTGAATGAAATTACGCATGCATAATAATTTAAAAACAACATAAATAATTTCAAATAATGGGGTCAACATGATCAAAGGTGTAACTTGCCTTGCTGCTCGCCGTCAAACTCTTCACCGAAATCGTTCTCTTCCGAACCCTCGTATTCTACACGTGAAGAACAAAAAAGAATTCAAATAAAATTCAAAAATTTGAAAAAGGCTTAGAAATGGATAGTTTAGTTTTTTAGAACAATTTAGAAATTTGAACGGTTCAATTTGGAGTTAAAATGAGCAAATACTACCATGGCCGGAGTTCACGGGGATGAACCGGTTGCCGTGAGAAAGCGTTCGGTTTTGGCGCCATTAATGGCCGAGTGAATGCGGCGGCGAGGGAGGAAGCCGTGGCAATGCTTTTCGGGAAGGGAGGACGACGGCGCGGAGCTCGGAGGCGAAATTTCGGTTTTGGCGCGGGGAAGGTGAGGCGGCGGCCCACGGCGGTCCGGCGGAGGCGGCGAGTGGGGTGGCCGAGGCGGCGTCGGGAGGCGGGCGGTAGGGAAAAGAAGGTAGCGGCGGCAATGGCGGACGGGAAGAGAGGAGAGAGAGAGAAAGAAAAGAAGAAGAAGAAAGGAGGAAGAAGAAGGTGATGACGGGTGGGCCCCACATGTCGGTGAGAGAGAAGGAAAGAGGAAGGAGTGGGCGGCCAGATTTGTGACACGTGGCGCCTTCACGTCCATCCGATTTAAGTGATGATGGGTGGCTTGGATTAAATCAGAAAAAGATGGATTACATGCCGGTGCGACACGTGTCAGCACGAGAATAATCCGGATTTAAATTTTTAGAAAATGCTAGAAACTTTATAAATATTTTAGAAAATATCAAATAATGTTTAAAATTTCTAGAAAATCCCTGGAGATATTTTAGACTTTCTAAAAATATTTTCAACTTAAAATAGTTCTTTTAGCTTTTACAAAAATACACTTTTAAGTTTGAAATTGGTTTTAAAATCTTAGAAAATCTCAGAAATTACTATAAAATTTTGGGAAGCTTAGGAAAGGCTAAATAAATTCTTTTGAGCTTTAATAAAATATTTAAAATATATTTTCTTGCTTTTAGGCTTTGGAATAAAATCCAGATAACTCCAAATAAATCCTAGAAAATCACAAAAAATCCAAATAAAAGCCAAATGCTTTCAAATACTTAATTTGAAGTAGTTTCTTTACAAAAATTTACATTTACCTTTTATTTGACAATAGTTTTATGTTTTTAGTAAAATTACTTTTAAGAAAAACTTTTTTGAAAAGGCTAAAAACGGCAAGTACAATCTCTCAAATTTTATGCAACCAAAGAACACTTATTTTATTTTAAATTAAATTAAATTATTATTATTATTTTTTTTTATTACTGAATTTTTGAAATAACAGCTGGGCTGTTACACTCTCTCTCCACCCAAAGTCGAGCTTAGCCGTCGTTGGGGAGTGAGCGCCGCTACACGCAGTCTTCATGAGCACGCTACGACGATCCATGTCTCACACAAGGTGTGACCTCCTTGAGCGCCACCGAGACCAACCGATATCCGCATCCTCTGGCCATGTGCGGAGTTGCCTTCCTTACCCTGACACTAACAGAGATGAACGGATGACCTCAACACTAGCCCCGTCTCTTCTTGATGCTGTACTCATCAAGGACGTGCAACACACTCGATGACGATGCAATCGGGCCGAACTTGCCCCTCATCAGATCCAGGCCTAGGCCTATCTATGATGAGGAGGCAGGCGGCTCCTCCGATGAGCTCCGGCGATAAGGTGCTGAATTTGGTCAGACGTTATCTTCTCTTTTGTGCTCATTTGAATTGTTGCAACAAGTAAGTTGAGTTGTTGTGGTATGCCTTTTTCCATATTGTAATACCTTTTCTAAAATATTATAGTTGTTCTAATGAGTGTTTCATTTGTTGCCTCTTCTTTTTGTTGGGGTGGTTTTCTTGTATTCTTGTATAAATAATTCCTATTTTTTGTAAATTTTTTAGTTGTGTTTTGTGTTTCTTGCAAGAATATTTTATTTTTGTTGGGGTAGTTTTCTTGTATCGTTGCACAAATAATTCCCGTTTGTTGCAATTTTTGGGGTTGTGTTTTGTGTTTGTTTCACATGAGACGAGTTTTTGTTGCAAGCAGAGTAACTTATTGTTGAGTTTCACAAATTTTTGTTGCATCAGATCAAATGGTTAATATCAATCATTTTAAGTGACATCCAATGACAACTAAGTGTAAGATAGGAGTACTTCCATCGTATGTCCGGACGCTAGTAGGACCTCAAAATTTTAGCTGCATTATCTCCATCAAAAGATCATCAATGGATTCACCTGATTTCATAACAAAATCTGAGTACTTTTTTTATAATGATTTTTACGCACTTTCTTAATTTTAGTCGTTCCCTCATGATAATCGCAAAGAGTTTTTCATATTAAGTGAGCAGAGGCAATATGAGCTACACGATCAAATTCTTTGCGATAAATTCCTTGAAAGAGCAAGTTACGAGCACGAGCATTCAAATCTACATATGTTTTATTTCCGGTCGTAACATCAGAGGGAACAACATAAAGTTGAGAAACTTTTTTTCCAGACATCACTACCTTGAGCCTCAATGTAAACTTGCATATGACACTTCCAAAAAGCAAAATCAGTACCATCTAGTATGGGGGACGATTCACATACATCTCTGGTTCCATCACTACCTGTTCTAATACCACTTAGGATCGACTACTGCAATCAGAGAGGGGTGAATGATTGTCGCCATTTTTTGGAGTCTCCTGACGATCGGTGATGCTTTCGACCACTCGATGATCAACTGTTTTGCCTAACCGCCCACTCAATCGACCGATCTGTTCGACTGTTTTGTTCCATCGCTCTGCTCATTGTTGTATGATCCAAACCACCAGCAATTACTAGCACACTTCAAGCAAATTAACAACCAGATTAATTCAAGACTATCTTCATTGTTGAAATTTTGTGGATTTACGAAGTATCCTCACAAGCACTCCTAAAAGCCTTCTCGACAAAATCCCACTCAATACCGCACTAAAACTTTCCCAAAAGTCATAAGTTAGCCCTAGCCTCTCCCTACTTTTATGGGCTAACATCTAAACTGTGTCCACCTCAACGACAAACACACAACTCTATCTCTTCCAAAAATCAAGGGACCCGAAACCCTTCCTAACACGAGTTTTATTCAAATCTCTATTTCTTCCAAGTTTCTCAGTTATGTACTCCATCCACAACTCCTAACTCACCACATGACGAAGCCTCTAGGACAGCACATCATGTACATTCATCATGCACCATTACCTTCCGTGTTGAAACCTCCAGGACCGCACCGCTTGTAGTTTCTCCACACATCACCACCTTTGATCTCCATGTACTCTAGCATGAGCCCAACCACCTCGCGTGACATCCTCGATTGCTTGGACCTCAGATTTTTCCCTTCTAGTCCTGGTCCTTTGTAAGATCGAGGAGGCTGACTAGAGGGGGTTGAATAGTCATTTCTAAAACTTCTTTTCTTAATTAATTATATTTAAGCTATTTTGCTAAAACCAAGAATATAATACGGAAGCATAAATAAAATTAGCTTAAGCACAAACAAATCCTAAATCAACTAGATTCACCTAAGTACACCAACAGCCTAAGTCAATATAAAAGGATTGCAATACTAGGATGACCAGCAATAAATTTAATTTTATGAATGTAAATTGCTTGAAAGTAAAATGAGCACAAGAAAACAAACCACAATTTACACGGCTTCTTTTTACCGTGGTGTTCAGAGACTTGTCGGTTTCCCCTAGTCCACGTTGAGGTTAGCCCAAACGAATTGGATCGGCTTCACGAATTAAGCCGAAACACCTCAATCCACTAGTGGTAGCTCTTTCTCGCTCCGGGTAGGTGAGCTCCAACCTTCACAACTTCGTCGGGTCTTCTCACAATCTTCTTTTAGAAAATCACCATGCACGACATCTTTAACATCGTCTAGGAGTCGGCAAACTCTAAGAGTAATAAGTTAAGCCCCTCGCTTGACTCTCATCACGTGCAACGAATGCACAAAGCTCAAATGGATACTAAGTCCAACTCTAGATACAACACATGCACTCTAGATCCTTGCTCATAAGGTATAACACATGCACAATTGAGAGAAGAACCCCACACTAGCTCAAGGGAATTGAAATTGGTCGAGCAACAACAACTCCAACTGACCACAAGGGGTATTTATACCATACACAAAAAAACTAGCCGTTGGAGCCAAATCCCTGAAAATCAGGATTATTAGAAAACTGGTGGCAAAACTGCAGTACTTCCACTCCCCTCGTAATGGTCAAAAAATTAGTCGTTAGAAGCAAAGGGCTAGTCGATCCGATAGTTCCACTGTACAATTTTTGGTAGTTTCGATCATCGGAAGTACCGCTCCCATATGTGGAACTACCGCTCTCGCGGGGAGGAGAAGACCACCACACAGATGCTGCCTCTCTAGAAAAAACGTACCACCACGTAAGCCGAACGTTCCGCAAAATGAAAGTACCGCTCATAAAGAGTCAGTAGTACCGCTTGCTGATCGAACTACTCACACAGAGCTGATCAGACTGCTCACATAGAGCCAGTCGAAAACTCCGATCGTCGATTACCCTGGTCCACAACCACATTGGTCTCCGACCATGTTGTTTGGATCGACCACATAGGTCTCCGACTACACTGGTCTCCGAACACGTTGATCTTCGACTACGTTGTTTTAATCACGTCAATTTGACCATGTTGGTTTCGATCACACAGGTCTCGACCACGTCCATTCCGACCATGTCAGTTCAACTACGCTAATTTTGATCACACAAATCTCAACCACATCGGTTTCAATCATGTCGGTTTGACCACACAGGTTTCGATCACACAGATCTTCAACCACAAATGCACACGGTAGTTTTGTGATTACAACACCGGTAGTTTCGGTCAGTAGTAGTACTGAAGACTACACTATAGTAGTTTTGATTTCCCTGAGAAGTGCAGATACATCAATAGATTTTGCAAAACATATTGCAAACAACAGTATCATGCTCACAAGGATTATCTATGATTTCCAACAAGTTACAAAATATATTTGCACACTTTAGAATCATGACATAAGGATTATATATATGAGTTTCAACCATTTACAAAACATATTTGCAAATGTAGGCCTCGTACTACAAAAAATGAAAACATAGACTTTAAACACTTGCAAAACACATTCACAATATATAGTCCCATGTTACAAGGGTTCAACACATGAGCCACAACTATTTGCAAAACACATTCACAAATACAAGTGTCATGTCAAGGAGAACTAGAGCAAGTGAGGTTGAGTTTTCAACACATGATGGATCTTCACTTGACTTGATGATCAACACATGATCATCTCCTCTTAGACATGCATCAACTCATGATGTATGCACCACTTGACTTGATGATCTTTAACACATAAAGTTATCCCAAGTCTTCCTCATTTATGAAATCTAACATATTCATTCCACTCATGGAAAATGTTAGTCCACAAACTAATTGCCATCAATTACCAAACTTCAGCATTTACACCTAATGGAGGGACTAGATTGCCATTAAATCATGATATCTCAACAAATAATGAGATAAATATTGTATTTTGAGTATACAACATGTACACAATAATTGTATACTCTAAGATAAGATTTCAAAGCAAAACTTACTTATCCAGTTGTCATTAATCATCCAACTATTAACATATAATGGAGAAGTTAGATGATAACCCGATTGCAAATGAATATATATGAACTACACAAGCTATATGTACTCAAATAATGTATTTTAAAGTAAAGATCTTAAATATGCATATGAAAGGAAATATGGATCAACACATATGAAACCTTAAAACATAGAGCGAACTCTCTCTAAATATATGCATACAAGTATGTATAATGAAGACATATGCACATATTTATTTTGGACTATTTGTGAAGTTCAACCTACATTTTGGATCCAAGGAATGCATTAATATATACAAAAATGATTTCGAATGCATACCTCTTTGATTTCACCTTTTCGTACAAATGAGACTAAGCAATAATATATTTAAACAAACATATTAGTCTCACATATAGATTTATCATTTAATCATATGTTCGAATGTGAGGAATGCAACAAGATTATAAAAAAAGATAGCGAATGCATACCTCAATGATTTCGCCTTTTCATTCATATGAGTCTAAGTAATATCATAATTAATAAATAAGGTAAGTCTCACAATGGAGCTTGATCTTTTAATCTCTCCATTTTTGTGATTGATGACAAATTCATTAATAATAATAGCATTTTGGGTGAAAATGAACATGTGACAGAAAATTAAATTATTCATGCATGTGACAAAGTAAATGTGTGAGAGAAGATAAAAACATTATTCCACTTTAACTTCCCTTTTGGAATTTTTCAAATTTTAATTTTAAATTTTAATTATGAGCTAAGCTATTATGACTAATTTCTCCCGTATAATCTGAAGCAAGCTATTATCACTAATTTCTCCTCCACTTGGTATTAATCACCATAAAGACAAGGAAATAAGAAAAGTTAAGCCAAAAGTTTAGATTTTTCATTATTTGGAGCTTGATACCAATTAATTTAACTTAATATGGTCATAAAGAGTATGAAGATAGATACAAATGACCAATATGATACTAAATGAATTAATAGAAGATATTTTAAATACATTCAAATAATCTTACTCTTGAGAGCTCCTTGAAGACTTTTGAAGTTTCATATTGAAGTTGCAGTTTGAAGTCCTCCCTCATTTGGCATCTGAACCACACTCTAATAGAAGTTTCAGAATTTCACACTTTGACATTTTAGTGGAGCATCAAGAGCTAGCTGAAAAAATGACTTAAATATATCCAATAAATCTGAAAGAATTTGAAAATATAGATTAGCAATAGAGGATCAAAAGTCATTATTGTGCCTTCCTCAGATTATGAGCACACTGAAAGATACAAAAAATCATAAAACTGTTTAAAATCATGCAAGTTTTGAAATTTCAGCATTTTGTTAGAAAAAGAGAAAAGTACACAACTTTCTCAAAAGTAGTTGGAATGCTTTCAAATTTTGCAGAAATGAACTTTTGCCTCCTAAGAAACTTTTCAAACAAGTATTTTTGAAAAAAAGAGTCCATTCATAAGTTATGCTAAAATGCACTTTGAAAGCATAAGAGAGTGATTTTGCAACTAGATCTCAAAAACCAATTTTCACTTCATGAAAGCCAAATGAAGCAAGTAAGAATGAAACACATTCATTCACAATATCTATAACATATTTTGGGAAAATTAGGTAAAATAGTTTTTTCAATAATAATACTTTTACCTCTTTTAAGATTAAGCCTAAAAGTATTATATATGTTTTTCACAAAGAGAAACTCCCCCCTACACAAAGAATCTTCTTGGCATTTTCTTTCCCTTTTACACACAAAGGATTCTCCTCTTTCTTGTTCCTTAGCAATCTCTCCCCATTTAAACTTTCTCTTCCTTTTTGTCATCTAATTCAAAGAGATTTGATATTTACCACTTGTGACGACAATAGATGCCACTTGTGAAAATACCACTTGTAAACATAAATGATATCAAGCATACTTAATTCCAATTGTAGAAACTTGATACCACTTATGAGCTTAAAGGATATCAAGTATGATTATCTATTTTATAGGTACTTGATACCACTTGTACCATTTGTGAGCATATGGCACTAAGTGTGATTGATTTCATTTGTAAAAACTTGATGTCCCTTGTATGATCAACTAGTATCCCATTTGAATTAACCTTGAGAGATTTTTTTAATGATTTTCACTTGAAATATTGAAGGGGATACCATTTATAGAAAAAAGTCACTTGAAATACCAGTTGGAGGAAGAGGGATACCACTTATAAAAATAAGGATAAAACTCATGTCAAGGTCAAGGTGATCAAAAGTCTACCACTCTATGGAAAGGATGCCATTTTATAAAAAAGAGTCAAATTGAGAGTAAAATGGCATATTGAGTCAAGAAATAATTCAGAGTAGCTAGCAAGGATTAAGAAAGATCAACTTGATTTTTATAAACAAGAGAATGGCTGAGGAAAATAGAAATCAAATTTTCAAATAAATCATCCATTTGTCATAAATATTGGAAGTACTACCGTTATAACTACAGTAGTACCGTTCAGTGGTAGTACCGCTTAATGCACTGCGGTAGTTCCGGAATCTGACTGAAAACATAGATAAGATCTGAAATTTAAGGATAGGTTTGATATAATGTTGTAACATGCTCCAAAGTTTTTCACATAGAAACTTAAACCACTCGTGAAGTATTTTGAACTATATGCCAAGATCAGATCTCTTTTTAATATAGTTTTTAACAAATTAAGCTTTCAATTTTCAAAAATAAGCTCATTTTGAATAAAATCTTCAAAATTGCAAAAAATAAGCGTACGCAAGGTTTATTTTAGCATTCAACAACATGTATGAGTTGTAAATACCCTTGTGAGCCAATATATATAAATAAGTTTGGCTCGAATGGTAAAACTCACTTAAGTGCTAGATTGTGACCACTTAGGTCAACTCAAAATTTTGGATGAATATCAAAACCAAATAACTTTTGATTAGTTGGCTTTTTGAAAAACTTTTAAATACCAATAATATTTGAAATATCTAACTCTAGGTTTTGGTATTGAACACTTTTTCAAATTCCTTTTCGAATTGATTTTGCCTAAATTTTGAGTTTAAAGCCAAAACAAGATACTATATTATTAATTTTGGGTTGGGAAACTTAATTTTACTTGAAATAAGTTTTTCTAAAGCCAAAAGCTTTGAAAAACATTTGAAATGCATTTATATATATTTATCAACTAGCTTTTCAAAGATATACTAATAATTTTGATATTTGACTTTTGGGTAAATGGCTTAATTTTGAAAAATAACACTAGCACTTAATTAATTTGGGCGCATTTAGGGATGTGATATACATGGTTGTGATTTAACACTCCTCCTTAATGTGCCACACACATCTTGCTCATAATTATAATAATGAACTTTTAGAACAAGAGTAAGAACACCCCTTTCAAATAATATCCATGAAATGTAATCTACACATAGGCTTAATATATCAAGTGTAGATACTTGTTACCCAGATGACATTGGTTTATGATGTGGCATGATCATCCTCAAACTTGGCTCTAAATTTTGCATATAATGGAATTCACCTCTTCATGCAATGAGCCAAGCCTCCAATGCCTCTTCATGTATCTATTAAGCACTTAAGCACATTTTGGTACACAAAACTTGGTTGAATTCATAAATGTTAGTCACAATAGATTGGGCATCCAAATGGCCCTAATAATATAATTTGGTGAGCTAACATTTATATCAAACACATTGCCATATTTATCTTTTCTAAGCAAATAATGTTCATTATAAAGACATAGCTTAGGAATGATACATGTGGGACAATCCTTACTAAAATGTCCCTACTCCCGGTAATTGTAGTAAGTTTGGTAATTGTTATCTCTTCTTATCTTTTTGTCTTGCCCATTGCTGATTTGCCTTTTCATTGATGACATTTGCTTGTCATCAACCTTATTGGGGCACTTAAAGGTGAAGTGACCTTTCTTGTTGCATCCATGCTATTTGACATATTTCTTCATGTGTATTGCATTATGTCTTGTCTTGCTATTCTTATTCTTAGAGATGAAGTCAACACCTCTGTTGTCATTTGACATTCTCTGATTGCTCAAGAGTTTGTCAAGAGATGACTTCCCTTTAGAGCACTTCTCCAAGTCATAGTTCAATCTTGTGACTTGGGCCTTGAGCTCTTTGTTTTCCTTTATAATATTAGTCTCAACAAACATAGAGGAAGTAGATACATCTAATTTTGAGCAACAAGGTATATCAATCAAATCATCACAAGAGGTGGATACACTAACTTTAGATGTTATGCAAGGATTATAATCTATACATGGCATATCATCTATTAAATCACATGTGATGCCTATATCCACATTTGGCTTAGAGTATTCCTTAAAAAGAAGAGACTCATGTTCTTCTTTTAGCACATCATAATTGTTTTGAAGAGTGATATATTCTTTCTTCAAAATTTTAAACTTAGCATTTTCTTTTCTAAGGAATTCGTTTAGCTCTTCTAACATATCCATCTACTCGTTATAAGAAGGTGCATTACTGTCATCATCATTATTTACCTTCTTATTGCCTTTAGCCATAAAGCATCGAGTTGATGCGGAGGAAATGGTGGATTCTTCATCATCGGAGCTAGAGGTTGAGCATTCTTTTCCCGACATCCACTCTTGTATGCAATCGTCATCTGTTGATGTGCACATTTTATATTTGTCTTAAATTTTGTCCACATGTCATGAGTGCTCTCAAGATTGCATATTGTGTTGAACACCTCTACACTCAAAGCACGAAATAAAACGTTAGTTGCTTGAGTGTCGAGATTTGAGCATCTCTCATCCTCGAATGTTGGAACAAGAGGATCCTTAGGAGGAGAAAAGGCCACATCTACAATTCGCTATATTTTCGGGCTCATGGCCTTAAAATAGCAAATCATGCGGATTCTCCAATTATCATAATTTGTACCATTGAATAGAGGTGTCATCTAGGTGCACTATCCCACTAGTTGCCATCCTTTAAACCCTCTAGGTGGTGAAGCCTAATAAATGATAGAACAAGTTCTGATACCACTTGTAAGATCGAGGAGGTCGACTAGAGGGGGTGAATAGTTGTTTCTAAAAATTCTCTTATTAATTAATTCTTTTTAAGCTATTTGGCTAAAACTAAAAATATAATGCAGAAGCTTAAATCAAATTGGTTTGAACACAAACAAAGCCTAATTCAAATAGGTTCATCTAAGTGCACCAACAACTTAAGTTTGTGTCAAAGGTCTGCAATCCTAGGATGATAAGCAATCAATTTAATTCTATGAAAATAAATTTCTTGGAAATAAATTGAGCACAAGAAAACAAACCACAATTGACACAGTTTCTTTTTACCGTGATGTTCGGAGACATGCCGATCTCCCCTAGTTCACATTGAGGTTAGCCCAAACGAATTGGATCAGCTCTATGAATTAAGCCGAAACACCTCAATCCAATAGTGGTAGCTCTGTCCCGCTCCGGGTAGGTGAGCGCCAACCTTCACAGCTTTGTCGGGTCTTTTCACAACCTTATTTGATAATATCACCACATACGACGCCTCCAACGCCGTCTAGGAGTTGGCAAACTCTAAGAGTAATAAGTCAAGTCCCTCGCTTGACTCTCATCATGTGCAATGAATGCACAAGCTCAAATAGACACTAAGTCCAACTCTAGATGCAACACATGCACTCTAGATCACTCTCCTTGCTCACAAGGTGCAACACATGCACAATTGGGATAAGGACCTCACACTCGCTCAAGGGAATAGGAATGGGTTGAGCAACAACAACTATAACCAGCCATAAGGGGGTATTTATATCCCACACAAGAAACAAGAAAACTGGTCGTTGGAGCCAAATCCCTGAAAAATCAGGATTATTGAAAGTACCAGCGACAAACTGCGGTACTTCCGCTCCCCTCGCAACGGTCAAAACACTAGCCGTTAGAAGCAAAGGACCAATCAAATGTGGTAGTTCCACTGTACAATTCCTGGTAATTTTGATCATCGGAAGTACCGCTCCTACATTTAGAACTACTGCTCTCGTGGAGAGGAGAAGACCACCACACAGGTGCCTCTATGGAAAAAATGTACCGCTCACAAAGAGTCGGTAGTATCGCTCACAAAGAGTCGGTAGTACCACTCGCTGATCGGACTGCTCACACAGAGCTGATCAAACTGCTCACACAGAGCTAGTCGGAACTCCGATCGTCGACTACCCTGGTCCACAGCCACGTTGGTATCCGACCACGTTGCTCGGATCGATCACATAGGTCTCCGACTACGCTGGTCTCCGACCACGTTGGTTTCGACCACTCAGGTCTCAACCACGTCGATCTTTGACTACGTTGTTTTAATCATGTCAGTTCGACCATGTTGGTTTTGACCACACAGGTCTCACCACGTCGGTTCGATCACACTGGTTTCGATCACACAGATCTCAACCACATTGGTTTTGACCACATTGGTTCGATCACGCTCATTTCGATCACACAGATCTTCGACCACACAGGTCTTTGACCACCAACGCACTCGATAGTTTCGTGATTACAACACCAGTAGTTCCGGTTAGTGGTAGTTCCGCAGACTACACTGTGGTAGTTTTGATTTCCCTGAGAAGTGCAGATAGTTCAATAGACTTTGCGAAACACATTTGCAAACAACAGTATCATGCTCAAAATGATTATCCTCATTCTCAACAAGTTACAAAACACATTTGCATACTTTTAGAATAATGACACAAGGATATATATATGAGCCTCAACCATTTGCAAAACACATTTGCAAATGTAAGACTTATACTATAAAGAATGAAATCATGGATTTCAAACACTTGCAAAACACAGTCGTAATATATAGTCCCATGTTACAAGGGTTCAACACATAAGCTATAGCTATTTGTAAAACACATTCGTAAATATAAGGCTCATGCCAAGGATAGCTGGAGCAAGTGAGGTTGAGCTATCAACATATGATGAGACTTAAGCTATTAGACATGATACCCCAAGACCGATAAAACACTAGAAACACATCCTTAGCCTTAGCTGGCCATACCTTTACCTTGAGTCATAGTCTTGACATACATTAACTCATAATGCATCCATTACTTCAACTCCATCAACACATAATGGATCTTCACTTGATTTGATGATCAACGCATGATCATTTCCTCTTGGATATGCATCAACTCATGATGCATCCACCACTTGACTTGATGATCATCAATACATGAAGTCATCCCATATCTTTCTCATTTGTAGAATCTAACATATTCATCCAACTCATAAAAAATATTAGTTCACAAACCAATTGCCATCAATTACCAAACTTCAGCATTAACACATAATGGAGGGACTAGATTCTATAATCTTCCCATTTTGGTTATTCATGATAATCTCAACAAATAATGAGATAAAAATTGTATTTTGAGTATAAATATGTACACAATAATTGTATACTCTAAGATAAGCTTTCAAAGAAAAGATTACATATCCGGTTGTCATTAATCATCCAACCATTAACATATAATGGAGAAGTTAGATGATAACCCGATTGCAAATTAGTATATATGAACTACACAAGCTATATATACTCAAATGATGTGTTTCAAAGTAAAGATTCTTAATATGTGTATTAAAGGAAACATGGATCAATATTTATGAAACCTCAAAATATAGAGTGAACTCCTCCTAAATGTATGCATACAAGTATATGTAATGAAGACATATGTACATATTTATTTTAGACTATTTGTGGAGTTCAAATGCATACCTCTTTGATTTCACTTTTTTTTTATCAAAATGAGACTAAGCAATAATATATTTAAACAAACATATTATTCTCATATATAGATTTGTCATTTAATTATATGTTAGAATGTGAGGAATACAATAGGATTATAAGAAAGGTATCGAATGCATACCTCAATGATTTAACTTTTTTCATCCATATGATACTAAGTAATATCATAATCAACAAACAAGTTTAGTATCAGAAATGCATTTGTAATTATCACCAAAACCAACTTAAATAGAGCTTGATCTTTCATCCTCCTCGTCACAGAGCATGATCGTCTCCATACCAATCTGCACATGCAAAGACCAAAAAAAAATATTTTCCCTGGCACAAGTTCTTCCCAACTTGACCATTATTCGAACCTCACCTTTAACTATTCATCCTTATCAACGAGGCCATTTACAACCACAAATCTCACCGCTATCTCAGAAATCAGCCTTAGATCACTTAATATGACTACTAGCACAACGAGTACTCGAAAACTATAAGTACTCGAGAATTACCATCGCTCCGCTCAAAACACTTGAGAATAACAAGCATCGCTTCCGACCACAGAACCATCGAGTACTGACTACCGAGTACCAATCGCTATGACTAAAACACTAGATCGCTAAGTCCACGACTACTGATCTCCAACCTTTTGCTGCACCATCGATCACCGAGTATCGCATAGACTACCATCCACAAGAACTGATCACATACCAAAACTCTTTGACAACCGATCGCTGACCACGATTGTGAAAACCACAACTATCGAGTACTATTCACCATCACCCACCACCATGCACCAGCTAGTCATACCGCTGGCCTGACACGTGTACTAGAAATACTCGAAGATAGCAAGAATTAAAGCACTCGAACCGACCATGAAGTATACGAGTACCGATCATGAAGACTATGGTAACCGATTGCAAATCCTTCGACTACCGATTGCGAGGTCTACGATAGCTGATAAAAAAGTCTAAGACAACGACAGCAGACTACAAAGTCTACGAGTATCGAATATCGATGAGTAAAGTCCACAACTATCAAGTATCGACCAGTAAAATCTATGACTATCGAGTATCGACTAGGTACTGAACTACGACCAGAAAGTATTGTAGCTACGACCATCGATTGGTTATGCAGTAGATGACCATACGACATCCAACTAGTTCACTGTAGCTAAGTCTGATTCACTGTCGCTTACGACCGATTAAATGTTGCTGACGATCAGTTCACTTTTCAAAGTTGAAATCTACGATTACCTACCGTGATCGTTCTGCCATGGTCGAAATACCGTGGTCGATTTGTCGTAGTCGAAGCTGGATGTGGTCGAAGTTAGACACGGTCGAAGTCTGACGTGGTCGAAGATTGCCATGATCGAAGTATGCCGTGATCGAAGTTCTTTCTCCCCAAACTCTCAGAAAACTCTCCCCCTTTTTTCTAGTTTCTCTCTCTTTGGCAATAAAATCATTAAGAGCTCCAGAAATAGAATAATTCTAAAAATGAGCAAAAAGAGTAAACATCCAAAAGTTTTGTAGATTATCCAAATCACTTTATATTGAAATAAGAATGTGTCCAAGCCATCTTATCTTTAGTAGAGCTCGCTAAATCATATAAAGTCATATACCATAAAGCAAGTCTAAACAAATCTTTAGCATGATTAAGAAAAGTGGATTAATGACAAGCATTACGACCATGACCAAACCGATATATAAAGAGTATAAAGAGATATCACACCTATAAGAGTAGGAAAATTTTGATATATGCCATCGCCTAGTGCCCCATTTAGAAATATGCCACTACTTAGTTCCTCTTTCAAAATATGCCATTGTGAAGTGAGCTTGTTCAGATATATGCCATTACGGGGATTCGAGGCCAATTGCAGCCTCCGTATTTCACCTCGTATTTTCGTATGGACCAATTTACCCATGGCCTCTAAACTAACCCATTCAGTCCCCACTCCCCATCTTACCCGAGCCATTGCTCTCATCCCCATCTTCTCCTGAGCAGGCGGCCATGGGGGCGTGAGCGCCTGCAGCCCCCATCCCCGCTGTCCACCTGCACCTCCCCGCTGTCCACCTGAACCATCAAAAAATCCCTCTACGGAATCTATCAGGAGGAGCAATGCAGCAAAGGGAAAGCCTTCCACACCAGCTAGAGGAAGAGATAGTGAGGGACCGTCTGTGGCAACCTCTCCAACAACTAGGCATGCCAAGGGAAAGGCTAGGAAGTTGTCTGAGATCCTACAGGACCAGACGTCTTAGTGCTACCTGTGATCTGAATGTTAAGTGTAGAACCTGTTCATTTCGCTGGTTGCGGTGGTCATATGAAAGTACAATGGAACTGATATGTATCCTTTGTCACATATCCAGAACGTGTACTAGCATGTCACTTGAATTTCTAAATTTGTGTGTTTTCATTCTCCGTGTGCATGAATGGTGAGTGATGTTCTGTCTCTGTATATGTGTATGCCTATCAAATTAGAATGGTATGGAAGATCTTGTTTTGTGTTTCCGAATGTGTGATAACTGCTACAGAGTAAACAGAAAGTTAAACAGAAACACTTCCAATCTGTCTGTAAAATTGGATAACTCTGCATGATTGATTGTAAAAACATTTCCAACTTGTTTGGATGTTACTAGTTTCCATATACTCTGGCAGCTCCCCTGCATTTTTGGCTACACAATTGCATTGTAGTAGAAGAAATTTGTTCATGGTTTGAGGGTTTGGATGCTCGCCTGTCAGGTAGTTCCCCATCTGATAACCATGTCAGTATGTCTAAAACAAAAGGGAATGGATTGCCAGATCTACTTTTGTTCAGAACAATGATGCAGCCCAAATTAACAGCAGACCAATTTCTGACAATAACAATGCTCCGAGTCCTCACAAACAGGAATACTCACAAACAAGAGTACTCGATACAAACTACAAGTTTGCCATGATAGCACGCTACAAGTTCCTCACAACAGCACGCTACAAGTATTCTCCAGTAAGCAAAAACTATTGATGATAGATATCACGGCAGCATTCTCAGCCTTGGTGCGCAGCTTGGCCAGTTGCTTCCTCCTGTCATATGCAACCTTAGCCTTCTGCTTCCTCTTCTCCTCCAGTTCCTGTGAGTTAAACACGTGGTCAGCCATGCTACAAAATCAAAATCTATTTGCAGAGAACTCATCACAAAGTAAAGAAAATATCTAGTATGCATTTTAAGCTATGTATGAATCAAATACGCATAAATTAAGTTCCCCTATACAGTGCATAACAAATAAGACTATTCTGGAGCCAAGTGAATGAGCAGGACGCAGAGATCTTGGCGATTATGATCATCAACTGGGAAACACGCATCAAGACCCATCAACACTAGCTAATACTCATCTAACATCACAGGCCCCATACAAAAAGTATATATAAGTAGAAAAATTAAGTGAAGAGAAACCTGGGAACTTATGCAAATATTACAGAGATGTAATCACAATAGTAGTTCCTGACATGCCTCCTAGCGCCGCCTCAACACGATGATCCCCAGGTCGTCGCTTTGCCCCCCACCTCCGAGCACCGCCCCCACACGATGATCCTCAACGCCCAGATCGTCGCCATGGTCTAGGGCTCGAGGAAGGGGAACTGAGTTAGCTGCTGCAGCGCAGCTAGAGGTGAGGGGAGGTGCAGGTGGACAGCGGGGATGGGGGCTGCAGGCGCTCACGCCCCCATGGCCGCCTGCTCGGGAGAAGGTGGGGATGAGAGCAATGGCTCGGGTGAGATGGGGAGTGGGGACTGAACGGGTTAGTTTAGAGGCCATGGGTAAATTGGTCCATACGAAAATACGAGGTGGAATACAGAGGCTGTATTTGGCGCAATTGGTCTCAAATCCCCCGTAATGGCGTATGTTTGAGCAAGCTCACTTCACACTGGTATATTTCAAGACAGTCACCAAGCAGCGGCATATTTCTAAACGAGACACTAAGCGATGGTATATATCAATTTTTTCTAAAAGAGTAAACCTAAAAGTGAAATAAGATTTAAATATAGTCGAACTAGGAGTCTCATATAATAACGTATAGCTTCGCACTCATTTTTATAAGTATGTGGCATGTTTGTAGCATATTTTTTTCATGATACTATCTTTGTAGCAATTTTTTTAAATAGTGGTATGTTTGAAGCATATTTCTTTTCATTCGAGCACGTTTTGTACTTTTTTTTATTTAAGCATGGTATGCTTGAAACATACTCTTTTCAATCTTCTCTATCTTATATTTTTTTATAACATGCTAACTTGAGTGAACATAAAAATATACAATATAAAATCTACAAGGCCCATGACCAAGATTTAATAGAGAATTCACAATCAAGCTAATTCTTTTCGATGAACATCACAAGGTGCTATCTACAATCAATCTAGCCAAAATCTTTTAGCCATGTCATGTTTTAATTCAAGTATAGCAATTTGATTACAACATATTTCGACTACAACTAAACTATAAATGAATAAATATGATAAAGGCAGTTGTACAACAAATTATTTAATTTCAAAGACTTAGACTTAATGTATTATTTGACAAGTATAACAAACAAAGCTTTCGAAATATTTAAACACAAAGCTCTCCCTCAATAATCTCATAGAATGGAACACACCCAACTTGCTCCGCAAACGAGCAAAATGAGAAGAATCAAACAGTTTGGTGAAGATATCAGCAACTTGAGAATCGGAATCAATGAAATGCAATACAACATCTCCCTTTTCCATATGATCTCTAAGAAATGATAGAGAATATCAATGTGTTTGGCTCTTGAGTGTTACACAGGATTTTTAGTAATATTAATTGCACTAGTGTTATCATAGAAAAGTAGAATACTATCTAATTTTAAGCTAAATTCCTTCAGAGTAGCTGTCATCCAAAGTAATTGAGAGCTACAAGAAGCAGCAGCTACATATTCAGCCTTAGCAGTTGAAAGTGCAACCGACACCTGTTTCCTAGAAGCCCATGAAACAAGAGATGTGCCTAAAAAGTGATATGTACCAGAAGTACTCTTTCTATTAATTCGATAACCTCCAAAATCCGCATCTAAATCAGCTCTAAGGGTAAGACATGATGAAGAAGAGTACCATAAGCCAAATTTCAAAGTTGACTGAAGATACCTGAAAATTTGTTTTACCGCTTGACGATGTGAAGCACGTGGAGAAGTTTGAAAACAAGTACACAAACACATTTCAAAGTGTATGTCTGGCCTTCAAGAGGTGAGATATAAAAGAGAGCCAATTATACTTCTGTATTCATTTTGATCAACAGGCTCTCCATCTTTGTCAAGATCTGTAATACCCCGGAAAATGTTTTATTAATTGCTTAGTTAATAGAGAGAGGGACTTAAGTGAAAAGATTTATTAAAAGAGTTTTGGGGGGGTTTTCTGGAAAGTTAAGATAACCTGGGCTTGGGCTTGGCCGGTGGGATTTTCTAGGCCCAAGAGGGAGGGAGGCCACCACTTAAAACCCAGCAGCCCCCCACCCTGCGCCTCCACCCCCGCGCCCCTGCTCCTGCCGCAGCCGCCTCCCTGCGCCTTCTTGCTTTGCCTTGCCGTCTTCCTTGCCCGCCTGCCTGCTTGCCCGCCGCGCCCCCGCCGCCGTGGCGCCCTGCTGCCGCGCCGTCTTCTCCGTGCCGTGTCGTCGTCCTCGCTGCGTGATGGTGCCTTCGTCTTCGTCGTCGCCGCCGTCGTCGTCGTCTTGTTCCCCGGAGCGCCGTCGTCGACGTTCGTCGCTATACCGCGTGGATCCGGAGGAAGGAGAGGAGGAGATCACGAGCGTGTTCGTCGTCGTTCGTCGTCGTGTTCGTCGACGTGTTCGTCCTCGTGTCGTCAAGGGTAACTCCGTTGGTCCTCTAGATGAGTTTTAATCAAGTTGGATTTCGTCTGTTTTCTGGACCGCCGTGACAGTTTGGGTTAATCGGCTGTTCTGGGTTAGATCCGTCAGGATTCAGGTCTGGACCTCTTCTAGAAAATTGTAGAGGACTTGATTATCTTTCCAGGGAGTGCTAGAACGCGTTATTCCGAGTTGTGTAGCAAAAGTTATGAATTTTCTAGTGCTGCTGTTCTGCAGATCGGAGTAGTTCTGGACAGATTTTAATAGATCGGTTTGTGCGACGGGTGTCGGGCGAATCAGAAATTCTTCATGTTAGGAAAGTTTTAGATAATTTTCTTAGCTTTCCATAAAGTCAAGAAGTCCGGATTCGAGTTTCTGGGCGAAAGTTATGCCTGTTTTAGTGCGCTGTCCGAGAGTCCGGCGTGAATTTGGATGCTTTAGAAAAGGGTTTGGATCGGTTAGTAAATGGCCGAATCAGAGAGTCTCCCCAACTAAGTTTTTGTAGATAATTTAATTATCGTTACAGAGAGTCCAAGAACGCTTAATTTGGAGATACGTACTGAAAGTTATGATTTTTGGAAGTCGGTTGTCTGTGGTTGGGCAGATTTGGCCGAGGGGAGTTGGGGATTTAATTGAGATAAATTGTTGGGTTAATTGGGGTTGCTGTTATTTTATATCTAGAAACCCGCTACTGTCATGTTAGTAATTATTAATTAAATATTCAGGAGGAGAGCGGATTCGGAGGTTGTGCCTTCTCGCGTTCTTCATTTTCTCGCGGTTGAGGCAAGTATAACCTTGCTATGATTAATCCGTGTGATTGAGTGATTTGGATGATATGAGTGGTGTTTGAGTTATGAATGCTTTACTTATGAATTTGAGTAATGTTCTGAGTTGTTAATGCTATTTATGTTCTGTTTACATTATGACATTTATGAGATTTGTTGATGCGTAGTATGGTGAATGCATTTTATCTTGTTGATACATTCACATATATGCATCATATTGAGAATTGTTGAAGTCTTGGTCATGTGGTGATCAAGCATCGAGGTCCCCACACTTGTGGAGTGTGGGCAATTGGTCCCTGCACGGAGGGTGCAGGCATGGGTGTGCATTGACGGATGCACACTCCGCGTCACGGTAAAATGCGAAAGAGATGAGAAAGAGGAGTTTTGATCATAATGCATAGCATGAATTTCATATGTAATATGTTTAACTTGAGAGTTAATGTTCATGCTTGCATTTGATCTGATTATACTTATTGAGTCGTTGGACTCACTCTTGTTGTTGTTTGTCTATTTTAGGTACCAATGTGAGATCGGCATACATGGGGACATGAATGGCTAGTTCAGATTCACGTGCACAATTCCTTCATTAAGAAATAAAGACAGTCATGATAATCTTGTTGGCTTGATAGCTTAATTGGTTCGGTTATATTTCATCGATTAAATGTAATAAAGACTTAGTACCTTTTGATATTATCTTTCCGTTCATTATTTAGAACTTGTGCTATTCATGTTTGTCGGGCTGTTATTTCGTTATTAAACAAAGGAGGTCATGCCGAAATTTCTAGGTGATTTATATTAGTTGTTGTTATATTGTGGATAGTTAGTAGCATTTCGGGCCTATGTTAGGTGGGGTGTTCTGATTGGTATCGAGCGTCAGTAGGTCCGTGGTAGTGAAAATATTAAATTTGACACACTGTGCACAGTAGATGGGAATGGGTTTTGCATCGCATCTGTATCATTGCTGTTGTTTCTGATAATTAATTGTGTGTCATGTGTGACTCTATATTTATTTATGTTATATAGAGATGGCAAGGGGTAGAGGCCGTGGTCGTGGTCGTGGCCGGCAGAGCGCCGGACGAAGCAGTGTGCCCCCCCCGATTGAACAGTCTCTGCCCGAGGCGAGTCGGTGGGATCGAGAGGAAGAGGTTGCTTCCGGTCGTGGAAACCGGTCTCACCCCCGCACCCGAGCCGCGCTGCGGTCATTCCTGCGACCTTGCGGCGGTGGGTGTGATGGGTCCGCATCGGTGGAATGCGTTGAGGTTGGATACTTCGATGGACTAGGGCGCTTGATTGATCTTGCTAAGCGGTTGCGTCACATAGAGACATCTAGAGGTGTTGGGGCTACCATCCGAGCGGAGCTCGGTTTGTGGCCTTCGGTTGAAGGCGGCGGATCTCGGTGGGAAGGAGTCTGTCGGCTAGATCCACGCCTTAGGGCCAACGACTTGGGAGGTGTTCTCGGGCGATTCAGAAGAGGTTCTATCGACTCATTTGTGGAGAGGATGGAGGTTTCATTGAATGATTACAAGCGGGGCAAGATGTCGGTGTCGAGCACGAGGTGGGATTCACAACATAATCCGCTTGTACCCTTTGTGGCTACCAATGAGGTGGAGAAGGCCAAGAGGTTCCGAGAGGACTTAGGCGGGAGTTTCGACGGTATTGGGAGCTTTGGAGCTCCGTGACTTTAGCTCCTGGTGGAGCAAGCGAGAGGCATGGAGTTAGAGATGCAGCTTGGGAGGGCTGCATGGGACCGGTGGTCATGCGGCTCCCAGTGCAGTAGTAGCCGAGAGGAAGAGTTTTGGCGGTGGTGGGTCGGTGCTGGCGGTTCACAAGAAGTTCAAGGGTCGAGAATTCTTTCAAGTCTAAGTTCAACAAGTCCCAGGCGTCTTCCACTTTTCGTCCTTGGTGGTGTTCGATGGTACGTCCGGTCCGGGTCGAGGATGAAATGTTTCAAGTGTGGTGAGGACATCGTGCGGCGAGTGTGTTTGGTCGGGAGCTTGTCGCCATTGTGGTGCGGAGGGCCACAAGGCAATGGTCCGTAAGCGTAATCCCGCCGGCATAATCAAGTGGGAGCAGTTCGAGTAGCTCGATCGGGCCATGACTTCTTCCGGGGTCGGTCACAGATGCTAGCGGTGCCCTACTCGAACTTGGGCGCCGACCCGGTCTCACTACCCTTCTCCGGAGGATGCCTCCGGTACTTTTGGCCGCCTCCCTGCGGTGTTGTTTCAGCGATGGCGCCTTGACTCCTCCTGCGATGGCGGCTCCACCATACCCGGTGTCTGCGGCGCCGGCACTCAGCGTCGATCTCCCTCGCCTTGCCGACGGCCGAGCCGGCAGTCGTCCCGATGTGGTGGCAGTGCGCTTTGGTGGACTCGGTGGAGGCTTATGTTCTGTTTGATTCGAGCTACTTTCTCTTTGCTTCCATAGAGTTTGCTAGTCGGGCCAGGTTGAGTTTGCAGTCTATAGCTCAGTCTGTTTTGGTTCATTCGTCGGGTGGAATTCTTTCTAGTTCCACAGTCTGTCCGGGTTGTACGATTACCATAGATGGAGAGCATTTTGTTGCTAATCTGATGGTTATGAGGATGGAGCCGTTTGATGTTATTTTGGGAATGGATTGGTTGCATAGTTACCGTGCTGTCATATCTTGTTTTTGGAAGACAGTAACTTTGCAATCGCCGTCAGGCCAAGAGTTAGTGTTTGGTAGTGCACCCTCTGCACACCCAGTGTGTTGGCTAGTCTTTTTCCGGTAGTAGAGCGAAGAGTGGATTTCTTTTATCCCTTGTGGAAAAGCCAAATTCCTCTTTGATTGCAGAGCGATTCGGTGGTCCGGGAATTCGTGGACGTTTTCAGCGAGTTGCCGGGATGCCACCTCCGCATCCGGTGGAGTTCGGGATTGACTTGGTGCGGGAGCACGACCGGTTTCTATAACTCCGCACTGTTTGGCTCGACTGTTCCAAGAAGAGTTAAAGAAGCAATTGGATGATCGAAGGCAAAGGATCTTATCCGTCCGAGTGTGTCTCCGTGGGGAGCACCGGTGTTATTGTCAAGAAGAAAGATGGGAGTTGGCGCATGTGTATTGATTACCGTGCTCTCAATCGATTAACCATCAAGAATAAGTATCCTTTACCCGTATCGAGGATTTGTTTGATCGGTTGAGGGAGCTAAGGTATTTTCAAAGATTGATCTCGATCGGGTACAATCAAATTCTGTCGAGAGGAGGACATTGAGAAAGCGGCGTTCTCCACGGTATGGGCATTTTGAATTTAAAGTTATGTCTTTTGGACTAACAAATGCCCCGCCGCTTTCATGGAGACAATGAGCAGGATGTTACATGAATATTTGGACGACTTTGTGGTCGTATTCATTGATGATATCTTGATTTATTCCAAGAGCGAAGCGAGATCATGAGCAACATCGAGACAAGTGTTGGCAACACTAAGAGAGCATAAGTTTTATGCGAAGCTCAAGAAGTGTGAGTTCGGGTGACCCGGTGGGGTTCTTGGGTCACATCATCGGCGATAAAGGAGTCTCCGTTGATCCAAGTAAAGTTTCTTGGTGGTGGATTGGGAGAGGCCGACCAATGTCAAGGAGGTGAGGAGCTTCCTCGATTGGCGAGTTATTATCGGCGCTTTGTGCAAGATTTCTCCATCATCGCCAAGCCCTTGTCGAAGCTTACTCGAAGGACATGAGGTTTCGGTGGGACGATGATTGTGGCAGTTTTGGATTTTGAAGGAAAAGCGGTGACCGCCTGTTCTCACCGTTCGAGCCGAAGCGATTCACGATTTTCTCGATGCATCAAGAGTTGGGTGGGTTGTGTGCTTATGCAAGATGGTAAGGTTTTGGCTTACGCATCGAGGCGGTGAAAAAGCATGAGCAATTATCCTACCCATGATTTAGAGTCGGCTGCGATTGTGTTTGCATTGAAGCTTTGGAGGCACTATCATGCGGTGAGACTTGTGGCGTGTTTACCGATCACAAGAGTCTCAAGTACATCTTTACCCGAAGGATCTGAATTTGAGGCGTAGCAGATGGTTAGAGTTGATCAAGGATTATGATCTAACCATTCAGTATCATCCGGGTAAGGCCAATGTGGTGGCCGATGCTCTGAGTCGCAAGGCGACGCCTGCTACCGGATTGTTTGATTGCTGATTTTGATCGTATGGGGATATCTTCTCGCTATGCGGTGCGGCCGAGTGGAGACCCAGTTGATCCTAGAGTCACTATACCGAGCGAAAAGGGAGGCTGTGATCGATCGGTTGCTTGAGGGTGATGAAACGGTTGGAGATGGGAAAAGAAGGATTTCAGCTTGGATATGTCGGTGCATTGCGCTTTAAAGGGCGTTTATGCGTCTGCAGAAACGGGGTTAAGGATGACATTTTGAGAGAAGCTCATCGCACTCCGTATACTGATTCATCCGGAGAGACTAAGATGTATCGTGATTTGAAGCAGAATTTCTGGTGGAAAAGGATGAAGGTGGATATAGCCAATTATGTGGCCTCGTGTGGTATTTGTCGACAAGTGAAAGTGAACATAAGAGGCCACCGGATTATTGCGACCATTGGAGGTTCCTCAATGGGCGTGGGATGATATTTCTATGGATTTTGTGGTCGCGTTGCCTCGGTCGCCGAGAGGCAAGGGCATAATTTGGGTTGTTGTGGATCGGTTCGAGAAGTCCGCGCACTTCATTCCTATCCGTACAACCAACTCGGTGAGTGATCGGCTCCTATATATGTTCGGAAATTGTGAGGCTGCATGGTGTGCCTAAGACCATAATTTCCGACAGAGATGCCAAGTTTGTTTCAAGTTTTGGGAGAGTTTGCGAGTGCTTTGGGCACTCGGCCGCGTTGAGCACGGCTTTCCACCCGCAGATCGATGGACGGTCAGAGCGGACTATCCAAACTTTGGAGGACATGTTGAGATCTTGTGTGCTGTCTTGGAAGGGTAGTTGGGAGGATCAATTACCTCTGGCAGAGTTTTCCTATAATAACAGTTATCACTCTAGTATCAAAGCAGCTCCATTTGAAGTGTTGTATGGCCGTAAGTGCAGTCGCCCCTTCTTTGGGAAGCGGTGGGCGAAAGCGATCTTAGGACCGGATTGGGTCCGAAGACCGTTGAGAGAGTGGCTTTGGTGAGACAATTTGTTGGGCGCCTGAGTAGGCGAGAAGAGTTATGCTGATGTGAGAAGGAGGGACTTGGAGTTTGCGGTGGGAGATCGGGTGCTCTTGAGAGTATCTCCTACCAAGGGTGTGGTGAGGTTTGGTACCAAAGGGAAGCTTAGCCCGAGGTACGTTGGACCTTTCACCATATTAGCGGATTGGGAAATTGGCTTACCGTTTGGATCTTCCTGAGGCTATGTGCGGAGTGCATAACGTGTTTCACGTGTCCATGTTGAGGAAGTACTTGCGAGACCCGAGTTCACATCGAGCTAGAACCTTTGATTATTGAGCAAGATCTATCCTTTGAGTCCAAGCCGTGCGGATTCGGAAAGGTCGAAAAAGTGTTGAGAAATAAGACTTTCTTTGTATGTCAAAGTGCTTTGGTCGCATCGACCGAGAGGGAGGCAACTTGGGAGTTGGAGTCTCGCATGCGCGAGCTGCACCCGGCGTTGTTCACGTCAGGTGCGTGTTTTTTCTAGTTGGTTGTTTTGTTTCCTGTTGTGGTTGCAGTTAGAATTGGGTCGAATTGCTGTTTAAGGAGGTAGAATGTAATACCGGAAAATGTTTTATTGATTGCTTAGTTAATAGAGAGGGACTTAAGTGAAAAGATTTATTAAAAGAGTTTTGGGGGTTTTCGGAAAGTTAAGATAACTGGGCTTGGGCTTGGCCGGTGGGATTTTCTAGGCCCAAGATGGGAGGAGGCCACCACTTAAAACCCCGGCAGCCCCCACCCTGCGCCTCCACCCCCTGCCCCGCTCCTGCTGCCGCCGCCTCCTCGCGCGCTTTGCCCGCCGTCTTCTTGCCGCGCTTGCCGTGCCGCCGCCCAGGCGCCCGCCGCCGGCGCCCCTGCTGCCGCCGTCTTCTCCGTGCCGTGTCGTCGTCCTCGCTGCGCCGTGGTGCCTTCGTCTTCGTCGTCGCCGCCGCCGTCGTCGTCTTGTTCCCCGGGCGCCGTCGTCGGCGTTCGCCGCTATACCGCGTGGATCCGGAGGAAGGAGAGGAGGAGATCGCGAGCGTGTTCGTCGTCGTTCGTCGTCGTGTTCGTCGACGTGTTCGTCCTCGTGTCGTCAAGGGTAACTCCGTTGGTCCTCTAGATGAGTTTTAATCAAGTTGATTTCGTCTGTTTTCTGGACCGCCATGATAGTTTGGGTTAATCGGCTGTTCTGGGTTAGATCCGTCAGGATTCAGGTCTGGACCTCTTCTAGAAAATTGTAGAGGACTTGATTATCTTTCCAGGGAGTGCTAGAATGCGTTATTCCGAGTTGTGTAGCAAAAGTTATGAATTATCTAGTGCTGCTGTTCTGCAGATCGGAGTAGTTCTGGACAGATTTTAATAGATCGGTTTGTCGATGGGTAATCGGGCGAATCAGAAATTCTTCATGTTAGGAAAGTTTTAGATAATTTTCTTAGCTTTCCATAAAGATCAAGAAGTCCGGATTCCGAGTTTCTGGGCGAAAGTTATGCCTGTTTTAGTGCGCTGTCCAGAGAGTCCGACGTGAATTTGGATGCTTTAGAAAAGGGTTTGGATCGGTTAGTAAATGGCCGAATCAGAGAGTCTCCCCAACTAAGTTTTTATAGATAATTTAATTATCTTTACAGAGAGTCCAAGAACGCTTAATTTGGAGTTACGTACTGAAAGTTATGAGTTTTGGAAGTCAGCTATCTGTGGTTGGGCAGATTTGGCCGAGGGGAGTTGGGGATTTAATTGAGATAAATTGTTGGGTTAATTGGGGTTGCTGTTATTTTATATCTAGAAACCCGCTACTGTCATGTTAGTAATTATTAATTAAATATTCAGGAGGAGAGCGGATTCGGGGTTGTGCCTTCTACGCGTTCTTCATTTTCTCGGTTGAGGCAAGTATAACCTTGCTATGATTAATCCGTGTGATTGAGTGATTTGGATGATATGAGTGGTGTTTGAGTTATGAATGCTTTACTTATGAATTTGAGTAATGTTCTGAGTTGTTAATGCTATTTATGTTCTGTTTACATTATGGCATTTATGAGATTTGTTGATGCGTAGTATGGTGAATGCATTTTATCTTGTTGATACATTCACATATATGCATCATATTGAGAATTGTTGAAGTCTTGGTCATGTGGTGATCAAGCATCGAGGTCCCCACACTTGTGGAGTGTGGGCAATTGGTCCCTGCACGGAGGGTACAGGCATGGGTGCATTGACGGATGCACACTCCGCGTTACGGTAAAATGCGAAAGAGATGAGAAAGAGGAGTTTTGATCATAATGCATAGCATGAATTTCATATGTAATATGTTTAACTTGAGAGTTAATGTTCATGCTTGCATTTGATCTGATTATACTTTGAGTCGTTGGACTCACTCTTGTTGTTGTTTGTCTATTTTAGGTACCAATGTGAGATCAGCATACATGGGGACATGAATGGCTAGTTCAGATTCACGTGCACAATTCCTTCATTAAGAAATAAAGACAATCATGATAATCTTGTTGGCTTGATAGCTTAATTGGTTCATTTATATTTCATCGATTAAATGTAATAAAGACTTAGTACCTTTTGATATTATCTTTCCGTTCATTATTTAGAACTTGTGCTATTCATGTTTGTCGGAACTGTTATTTCGTTATTAAACAAAGGAGGTCATGCCGAAATTTCTAGGTGATTTATATTAGTTGTTGTTATATTGTGGATAGTTAGTAGCATTTCAGGTCTATGTTAGGCTGGGGTGTTACAAGATCCATACAGCCGTAGATCCCATGGGTGCGGAAATTGGTTTGCCTGTCCCCATGTCAAAGCGATGAAGTAGATCTTTGGTTTACTTAGTTTGATGAACAAAAGTATCCAATTTTCATTGCTTGATCTGAAAGCCTAGGAAGAATGTGAGTTCTCCCATCATGCTCATCTTGAATTCTCTGCTCATTGTATCTGAAAACTTGGAAACAAAAGCATGAGAGGAATCACCAAATATGATATCCACATAGATCTGTACAATTTGAAGATCATTGCCATGCTTGAGAGTAAACAGAGTCTTATCTACCTTGCCCATTTGAAAATCGTTCTTTAGCAAATATGATTTAAGCCTATCATACCATTCTCTGGGTGCTTGTTTTAAACCATATAAAGCTTTGGATAATTTGTAAACATGATCAGGAAACTTAAGATTCTTAAACGAGGTGGTTGTCTAACATAAACCCCCTCCTCAATATAGCCATAAAAAAACACTTTTCGCATCCATTTGATATATATAATATAAAATTCTTTAATGCGGGTCTAATGACTTTTAATTGAGCAACAAGAGCAAATGTTTCACCAAAGTAAAGACCTTCTACTTGCGTGAATCCTTGAGCCATAAGTCTAGCCTTATTTCGAATAACAACACCATTCTCACTTTGTTTGTTCTTAAAGACCCATTTAGTTCCAAAAACATTATGACCACAAGGAGGAGAAACCAAAGACCAGAGTTTATTACTCTAAAAGTTTTCTAATTCCTCATATATAGTATTAATCCAAAACTCATCAAATAATACGTGACTTACATCTTGAGGTTCAAAAGAGGAAACGAAGACAGAATGAGCATATAAAGTATTGGAGTTATACCTGCTGCACAAAACTTTCTTGTTTAACTCATCGATAACTTGTTCAAGGGATGGCTTCATTGAATATGTAAAGGTGCCTGTGAAGTGGTCATAGGAGAGGTCGTAGATGTAGTCGACGAGTTCATAGGGGTCGTAGTGGCCTCTACCTCACGAGAGGTGTAGGAATGACCTTTGAAGGAGTAGTCATGGAAGTGGTCATATGTGTTGTAGTGTGGCCCAGGAACTCTCTGTTGTCGTAGTCGAAGTTATAGAAGATATCTTCGAGTGCATCAGAGACCTGTATACCTGCATGGTCAGGTCTAGTACTAGGACCAACATCATCAAAAGTGACTTCGCAGGTCTCAACGATTTTGTTAGTCTCTAAGTTGAGTACACGGCAACCTGGAGTGTGAACTGCATAACCAAGAAAGATGCCATCTGATAATCTACATTCAAATTTATCAAGATTGCCATGTTTAAGTATGAAGCATCGACAACCAAACACCCTTAAGTGAGAGACATTAGGAGAATGACCAAACCGAAGCTCATAGGACGTCTTATGCAGTTTAGCTCACAAGAATATTTTATTTGAAATGTAACAGGCAGTCAAAATAGCTTCAACTCAATACTTCCTAGGAGTAGCATGTTCAACTAACATTATTCTAGCCATTTCGACCAAGGTTCTATTCTTATGTTCGACCACACCGTTCTGTTCAGGCACTCGAGCTGATGAAAATTGATGGTCTAACCCCTTTTTAGCACAAAAAGAAGCAAATGATCTTTTCTTGAATTTAGTTCTATTATCACATCTAATTGCTCTAAGTGCTCCTATAAGTTCATTAGCAAGTCTAAGGGCTAGCTCTCGAAAGTGACCGAAAGCTTCGTCTTTAGAGGCCATAAAATACACCCAAGAGTATCTAGAGTAATCATCAACAATAATAGGAATATATTATTTACCTCCAACAGACTGAATCCTAGCAGAACCTACTATGTACATATGCAACAATTGACTAGGAGAATCAATCATGACAAGGGTGAGTGGAGGATGAGATGATGAGACCATCTTACCATGCCGACAGGGTGAACAAATTAGATCCATTAATTTTTCAATCTTAAGACTAGGAATTCCTCTAACCAGGTTCATATTACTAAGCCGAGCAAGATGATCAAAGCCAATATGACCTAATCATTGGTGCCAGAAGAACAAATCTTTAGAGTCCGAAGAGATAACACAACTAAGATCGGAAGAAGTTGAATACAAAAAGTCACCCTTAAACAAGAGGCCAACTCGACTAATGTTGCATATAAGATCACCATATGAATCCAAAATACAGCATGAATGCTTTTGAAAGTTCACCTCAATATTATCATCAACCAACCGTGAAACCAAAAGTAAGTTATAGCTCAACTTACTTCTGAGAGCAATGTCCTTTAGGATGAACTTGTCGTTGACGCGCACGGTTCCCTTAGCAAGAATTCGTCCTTGAGAGTTGTTCCCAAAGTGATCATCTCATCACTTGGGGCACGAGTGACGGAGGAGGACCATCGTGAGTCTCCGGTCATGTGGCGAGCGCAACCAGAGTCAATGAACCATATGTTCTCCTTCCTCTTGCGACGAGTCTACAGAGCACGAACAATCATCGATACCTTAGTACTGGGGTTAGACAATAAAGATATAGGTATCCAGTACTAAGATACTTGACGAATAGGAGAAAAAGCATTCACTGATAATGATTTAAGTGAAGCATTAGCATTTGACAAATTTTGACCAGACAATTGATGAGACCCTGATTTGCCCATGGGGCGGTCGGACCTCCTTAGCCGAGCTGGTATGACTACTGACTGGTATAATCTAGCAGTAAAAGCTGGTCAAAAATGATCTGACCCCTTTTGTAAAGCTGATCTAACTCCCGACTGGTCTGGTCTAATCGAGCAAAGAACGCTGGTCGAAAGTCTCTTCAGAAGCTGATCCTACCGCGAGAAGCAACTGGTCAAAAATTTTGTTCGACCACTCTAGTTCGACCATGAGTAACAACTGGTCAAACGTTTGATCTAGCCTAGCTTGTTCGACCATGGGATGCAGCTAGTCAAAAATGCTTCCTCACTCTATCCTTCTTCTCTTTCTTTGCTTTTCTAAAGTAGAATTGAACCAAATGCCCGTCTTTACCACAATGAGCGCACTGATACTTGATTTGATGAGTGGTCGTTTCAGTAGTCATAACACTCAGTTTAGTAGAGAACTCTTTTGCAATACCAGCAGATCTAAAGACAATATGTTTAGGCTTAGATTCTACTTCAAACTTTCCTGGTTCGAGCACCTTGACAACTTTAGGAAGATTGTTCTTACCATGCTCAATAAAATTAAATCATAGACCATGATTCTTCACACTAGTTTTTGACTTGTCTAAGATCATATTCAAATTCTTCTTTCCAAAAGAAAACCTCTCTAAAGTGTTCTTAAGGTACTCGTTTTCCTTAGCCAGTGAGGAACAGGATGCGCTCTTAACAGATTAATTAGCAAGATCCTTAGAAGCACTAGATTGAACCAATCTCTTCTTTTTAGCAAAATCATTAAGTTGTCTAGTTAATGCTTCTATTTTAGTGTTAAGCTTAGGGCAGTTAGAGCAAGAAAGAGTTTCATGATACAACATCTGTTGAATTGATTCCTGAGAAGAGTCAAGTCTAGCTTGGAGCAAATCACATTTAGATCATGCTTTAGATGAGTTAGACTTACGCTTTTCAATTTCATCATTAGCAAGTTTTCTATCATATGAGTCATGTAGCATTCTTAGTTCATCAAATTTATCAGTTGGATCTGTAAGTTGAACTAGACTTGTTGCATTAACAGATCTAGCAGGTTCTAACTCAAAGTGTAAGACTTGACAAGCTTCACAAGAATCATCTACAGGAATAGATGCTCTAAGTCTAGTAACCTCAGAATTCAAGCTTTTGACTGCAAAATTATTTTCTTTCAATTTCTTTTTAGTCTTTTTCAATTCAATAGCAAGTTTAACTAGACCTTCTTCAAGCTCATCGTATGATGGCCTTACCTCGTCGGGATCATTGTAGTTGTCATCATTGTTGTTGCTCGCCATGAAACACATACCCATGAAGTTGTCAGTGCTCTGCTTCTTTCCTTTGACATCATCTTCATCATGGTCATCGTCGTCGCAGCTCTCAAAGTCACCATCACTCAGATCAAGTCACTTAATTATTGATAGAACCTTCTCAGCCACTTTGCGATAAAAAGATCTACCCTTAGTGCTATTCTTGGATGGTCGACGACGATAGTTCCTGTCCTCCTTTTTCCCTTTGAGCTTGGGACAGTCCATCTTAATGTGGCCTAGCTCACCACACCCGAAGCACTTGATTGAACCTGGAGCGCCACCTTGCTTTCTCATCATCATGTTGTAAGTGCCTTATATGCCCATGAGGTGATCAGCGGCCAGATCTTCTTTAGGTAATTGCTCGAACTGTTCCTCTGAAAAAGAAGTCAAAGTAGACACGGGAACACAAGAGAAAGTACTCAATGAAGCAGCCTGAATGGGGTTAGTCACAAGTGCTAAAGATAAAGATTTATCAGTCTTAGATGGCAAAACTTTCATCTAGAATACAGATCATCCATGGTAAGGGTATCTAGATCGACTGTTTGATTAATAGTTGCGACGACCATCAACCACTCTGAACCTAAAGACCACAAAATTTTAGCTGCATTATCTCCATCAGCAGGTATAACACTAACTCCGTGCAAGTTACTCAAAATTTTCTCAAAACAAGCAAAAAGATCATTAATAGATTCACCAAGTTTCATAGCAAAATCCAAGTACTCATTTTAAGAAAGATTCTTATGCACTTTCTTAATCTTAGTCGGTCCTTCATGATAAACGCAAAGAGTTTTCCAGATTAAGTGAGTAGAGGCAATATGAGCTACACGATCAAATTCTTTGTGGTAAATTCCTTGAAAGAGCAAGTTACGAGCATGAGCATTCAAATCTACATATGTTTTATTTCGGTCATAACATCAGCAGGAATAACATAAAGTTGAGAAACTTTTCCCGAACATCACTACCTTGAGCCTCAATGTAAGCTTGGATATGACACTTCCAAAAAGAAAAATCAGTACTATCTAGCATGGGGGGACGATTCACATAGCTCTCTGATTCCATCGCTACATGCTCTGATACCACTTGTAGGATCAACTACTACAATCAGAGGTGGTGAATGATTGTCATCATTTTTTGGAGTCTCTTGACGATCGTTGATGCCTTTGACGACTCGGTGATCAACCGTTCTACTTGATCGCTTGCTCGATCGACCGATCTGTTCGACCGCTTCGCTCGATCACTCTGCTCATTGTCGTATGATCCAAACCACCAGTAATCACCAGCGCAGTTCAATCAAATTAAGAACCAGATTGATTTAAGACTATCCTTATTGCTGAAATTTTGTGGATTTACAAAGTGCTCTTATAAGTGCCCCTAAAAGCCTTCTCGATGAAAGCCCTCTCAGTACCACACTAAACTTTCTCAAAAGCCACATGTTAGCCCTTAGCCTCTCCCTGCTTTTATAGGCTAACGTCCAAACCATGTCTGCCTCAACCATGAATACACAACTCTATCTCTTTCGAAAATCAAGGGACCCGAAACCCTTCCTAACACGGGTTTTATTCAAATCTCTCTCTCTTCCATGTTACGGACTCTATCCGTAACTCTTTCAATCTTCTCAGTTGTGGACTCCATCCACAACTCTAACTCACCACGTGATGAATCCTCCAGGAAACACCTCTTGTATCTTCATCACGCACTATCACCTTTCGTGTCGAAGTCTCTAGGACCACACCTTCTGTAGCTTCACCACACATCACCACTTTTGATCTCAAGGTGCTCCAGCGTGAGCCCGACCACCTCGCGTGGCATCCTTGACCGCCTGGACCATAGATTTCCCCCTCCTAGTCCGGGTCCTCCTCGTCAATGACCATGATCTTCTCCATGCCAACCTGCACATGTAAAGACCAAAGAAACATTTTTTCTGGTACAAGTTCTTTCCAACTTAACCATCAATCAAACCTCACCTTTAACTATTCATCCGCATCAACCCGATCATTTACGACCACAAATCTTATCACTATCTTAGAAATCAGCCTTAGATCACTTAATACGACTACTAGCTCAATGAGTACTCAGGAATAACAAGCATCGCTTCCGACTACATAACCATCGAGCTACGAAGTACCAACCGCTATGACTAAAACACCATATCGCTAAGTCTACGACTACCAATCTCTAACCATTTGTTGCACCATCAATCACCGAGTACCGCACAGACTACCATCCACAAGTACTGATCACATACCACAAGTCTCCAACAACCGATCGCTGACTTCGATCAGGAAAACCACGACTATCGAGTACTGAGTCCTTCTGACTACCGAGTACCATGACCATCTGACCACCAAGTACTTCCATCTTTTGAGTATCGAATCCTTCGAGTACTGTTCACCGATAACTGACCACCATACACCAGCTAGTCATACCGTTTGCCTAACACAAGTACTAGAAGTACTCGAAGATGGCAAGAATTAAAGCACTCGAACCAACCACATAGTCTACGAGTACTGATCGTGAAGACTACGGCAACTGATTGCAAATTCTTCGACTACCGATAACGAGGTCTACGACAATTGATCAAAAAGTCTAAGATAATGACAGCAAATTGTAACGTGTACGAGTAGCAGGTATCGACTAGTAAATTCTACGACTATCGAGTATCGACTAGTAAAGTCTACGACTATCAAGTATCAACCAGGTACTGTAGCTACGACCATAGAAAAGTATTATAGCTATCACCATCGATCTATTACTATCGTAGATGACCTTACAACAGCCGATCGGTTCACTGTAGCTAATACTGGTTCACTATCACTTACGATCGGTTAAATGTTGTTGACGACGGGTTCACTGTTTGAAGTCAAAATCTACGATTACCTACCGTGGTCGTTCCACCGTGGTCGAAGCCGGACATGGTCGAAGTACCGTGGTCAAAGGCTACCATGGTCACAGTCTGCCATGGTCGACGCCTGTCGTTCGGACCTGCCTATCGGACCATCCATCACAAGGCTGATCGGACCAGCCATCACAAGGCCAATCGGACTACGTCCGTGGTCGAAGCTAGACGTGGTCATTTTGCCATCCTAAAAACTCAAGGACAGAAGTGTATCGATCAGAACTGTCACAAATGCAAATTCCAATAAAACCAAATGTCAATTATTTATCATCAATAGAATGCATGACCATCACATGGTCTAACACGATGTATGTCTAAGTACTCACAATTCTGGTGGTTGATGACATTGTTTTCTTCATCTTGGTGTTATCATGGTGGATGTAAGATGTTCACGTCAATTGATAAGGATCTGTTTAGTTCCTGCACTAAAGGTGGCTAGTATCGGTACATACAATTTTCTACTTGTTTGGTTGACTGCACCAAGCCCTGGGTCAGGCTGAGCTCACAAGCCTGGCACGAGGGAAACACGGGCTTGCTAGCTTCTCTCACAAGCCAGGCTCGCAAGATGTAGACACACACGCCTCGGATGAATCCACACCATTCAAACAACATCTCTTGCATCCAGTCTAGGAATCCATCCTTCCTCCTAATGTAGGCAATCAAACAACTTCCCACCTCGGCTTGGCCCAATAGATACATCTAACCAAAATAAGCCTGCCTTACATCCACTCAACCACTTGTAAGGGACAAGCTAGGGTGATACAGGTAACCAAACAAACCTAACAACCTGTTTGGCAATAATTGGGAAGGGGAATATGAGTTTAGAGGAGGGAATTTGTAAGGGATTGGCATAGGGGTTTGCTTTTTAGTCCTAGTCCTTTGTTTGGCAGGAAAGATGAGACATGGTGAGGGATTGCTCTAAGCTTCTAAGATATCTTAACATAATTGGTGTGGAAGGGCTGAGATGTATTGCTACAACAATTCCCTCGAAATTCCCACCCCTCCATGGTTTTAAAATGGTCGAAGATGTGCCTCAAACTCCTAATCTCCATCCTACCTAAATTCCCATGCCTACTAACCAAACAAGAAATTTTATAAAGAAAATATCTACTTTTCAACCCTGAACTTTGGCCTCGGTTCGCTTTTCAACATTCAACTATGAAACTGTTTGAAGCACAACATTGAAATATTAAAATTGTTCATCTCACCCCAGCGACCCATTCTACTCCGGTTTTGGGTTGACTTGGATGCCATGTCAGATCCTCGCTGTCAAATGAAGACTCCTAAGCACTGGGCCCACATGACACTCTAATACTCTTTCTTTGTCATCTTCTATGATAATGGCTACTATGGCGGGGGCTTTTTGAGCGCGGTGATGAGAAGGTGCTTTGGATATCGAGCATGTAGGAGACCATGCTAGAGAGGATGTAAGATCAAGGACTAGAGGGGGGGGTAAATAGTTAGTTTTAAAATTATCTTTGGCCAAAACCAGTTTTACATGCCAAAGTGTAATTTAAAACGATTTTGCACAATTAAAAGTATAAACCAACTAGTCTCAACTAAGTGTACTAACAACCTAAGTCTTTATTAAGATTTGCAATCTTAGGGTGACAAGTAAGCAATTAAATTCTAGGAATGTAAATGCAAGGATGTAAAGCACAAGAGAGCAAACCTGTAACACCCCAGGACCCACATTACCCTGGGATGCTACTAGAACTGCTCTACAACTGGCCAATTTACAAGATAATTTAAACTGGCAATAATTACTAAACAAGATAATACAAGCGAAAGCATAAACAACTAAAGGATAACAGAATATCAATAACAATTTAATATTCATAATCAACTTCAACATATTAACCAAAGGAACGGTTCTGAATTAAACATTAATGAGATGAAACATTCATCAACAAGATAGCTAAGCAAAGACTAGAGTTCTTCAACTTTATTTCAGCATTAAAACAAAATCCATGTGCATGAATGTGGTGCTACTCTACCCTTTCCAATGCATGCTCAAAGTCCACTTGTAGGGAGGGGGAAACAAGGGTGAGATAAAAATCTCAGCAAGCAAACTGTTTAACAGGCTATTCAAACTACAAACAATTATACATCATCATTTATAATTCCATACAACTACAACCACAATTCATGTCCATAATTATTAATCACCACAAACTTCCATGAATCATACCTCTTCAATTTCAGATTTAATTGTCATATAAATGCAGTCATTTTATCCACAATTAAATGCAAATGAAACATTTAATCTTCCACAACTACAATAGATTAATCATCAACATTTAATCTTTCACAAATAACAATGTTATATCCTCAACTTCAAATCGCCATCAAAGACAATAAAATATATGTATGATCATCTCACTACTTTATTAATTCTCACATCCACAATTGCTATCAACAATTAATACAAGTGAAAAGAATCTCACGCCACAACCACAACTCTTACCATACACAAGGGACGAATCACATTCCATGATCACATCCACAATCTTCATACCACAAATAGCTCACATGAGCCAATTCCATATTACAACTAGAAAGTTGTATATTCCACAAAATAACATCACCACAATATGTTGCATATGTATGCAAATGATATTTTCACAATGCAATGCATATGAATGCTTCATGCTATGCTCCACATCACTCTTGCCAGGGCAGGAATTGCAATGCATCGTACTATGACAATATACGATGCTGTACCGGTACGGTCGCGGCTAAGTGCGACGACATCCACATATGCAAATAATATGATATGACATGAATGATATGATAATTCATAAATCTCATTAATTCATCCACAAGGAGCATTATCATGCTCTCATCATATCCACATCCACCACATGTTATTTTCATGTTCCACATTATAACATTAAGCAAGAATTTCACATGTCTACTAGCAGATTATCAACATATCAATGGATAAATATTCGCTACCATCTCCACAATTAAAATATCAAGCAATCATGACATAATGTATTAAATTAAGATAATAATGTAAATTGCAAGTAGAAAGAATAACAAGTTAAACAATAGCAACCACCGCTACGTTCACTTGCCTCAATCCGATGAAGCGAAGTAAAATCAAGAGCGCTCAGGGACAAAACCACCTGTCCAAAAGATAACTCTCAGCACACAACCACAGCATACAAACACGACTAAAATAATTAAGACGTCGCTAGAACCCCGAACCCGCACAAACCCTTCTCTGCTCAACAATTCAGCAAATTACCCTCTGCAGCAGCGCTGCTTCACAATTTTGTATCTTTAAAAATAATGATCCAATACAGCAAATGATACCGTTCTGGATTCATGATTTAAAAGCCTATAATTTTTATGTAGAACACATATTTTTATTTTGATCACATGTAGGGGTAATTTAATGTCCAAAACAGAGGAAGAACTCTGTTCTGGCAGATTGGACAATAGTGTTCAATTGCGTCCCAGCAACACTACAAGGGTCCAACAATTATGAAATTTCTACAGCAGCTAGATTACCAGATTCTCTACAATTTTATCAATTATGGCCATGAGCATAAAAATCATTTACTACCTCACATTCCCAGATTACCATTGGTCTGTACCAATCTGCTCGCCTAACAAATAGCAGTATTCCCGACACCGTATCTCCCAGATACCACGGCCAAAAATTCCGAACAAATTACAGGAGACGCATCTGGAAGTCCTCTACAACTTTCCTTTGGGAGAGTCCACGGGAAAATTCGTTTACTAAGTCAAATCCGCGAGGACAGCCACGTTGCGCGAATCAATCTATAGGCAGACAGCAGCAAATCTCTAATCGGTCAATTAATCTATTAACTACCATCAAAATCCGTGCCAAGAACCCTAATTGTTCATAAAAACAGAGGGTTTGAGATGAGAAAAAATTACTTAGCTGAAGAATTTCCCCACTTCTCCTCCTTCCTTCTCCTCTCCTCCTTCCTTCTTCTCCTTCCTTCTCCTTTCTTCTTCTTCCAAGGGCAGTAGCTATTTTGGGGAGGGAGAAGCACCAATCTGCAGGGGGGTGCGCCAAAGGGTGGAGAGGGTGGCGGCTGGTTGGGGGCAAGGGGTGAGGGCTAGGGTTAGGGGAGAGGGTGCGGCTTGGGGTGGGCGCCACCCCTTGGGCCATGGCCCAGGGCGGCCGACCCACTCTCAGGCAGCCCGCTCTGGATTTTTAATTTAATTTTTAATATATTTTATTTATTTTTTAATGTTCTACAATTTATATTTTTCCCTTCCCGCGATTTGCCGAAAAACCGGCGACTCCGCAATTGTTTTAAAAACTTACGCCGTAACGACGTTCAAGATATTACAAAACCACAATGACACACGATCTTTTTGTAGTGATGTTCAAAAACTTGCCAGTCTTCTCTAATTCATATTGAGGTAAGGCTAAATGAATTAGACCATCTCCACGAATTAAGCCAAGCACTTGAATCCACTAATGGTAACTCTTTCACCCTACGGGTAGGTAAGCTCCAACATTCATAACACACACCAGCCTGCTCATAAGCTTCTTGAGAAGATCACCGAACCATGACACCTCCATATCGTCTAGGTGTCAATAAACACTAAGAGTAACAAGCTGAGCCCCTTGCTTGACTCTCACCAATGTCTTGATAGGTGAAACAATTGGAAGCGCATCAAGTTTTACTTAATTTTTTCTAGTGGGATACTATTCTATCATGTTAAAAATATCCAAATAATAACACAAATAATAGTATAACAGGAACATAAAAATATTCATAGATAACCACATTAAACTGTGAAATAGTATGACCCTTAGCACGACAATCTCCATCACCACACTTCCTATTCACCGAGCCATCACGTTTGAAGTCACTACATTCATCTACTAAGATATTGCTCCTAACAACTAGTAATGAATTACATATGAGGATATCAATCATCTCAAGTCGACATGCAGGCCATTATACAATAATATGTTGCCTATGGCTATAAATCAACATGATGCACATGCCATAAAAACCTACACATGCATCACATACATAATGGGCTATACTGTTCACATCAATCCCTGCAAAAACAAGTTACACAAGGAATCCAATTCTATATCGCGATATGAACACAGGCTACACAGGCGTAAATTAAAAAAATTCCTACTACATAAACCAAGAAGCCATGCGAGTAAAAGATAGTGGATCATTACCACTAGACGTGTAGTGTAGTGGAAGAAGAGTTGAAGCAACGCAGTTCAACGTAGCGTGCGTGTATGTAGTAGAAGTAGTCAATCGTTCAATGTCCCGATTAGTGTTCTTAGAAGGCGATCGTGCTCGAACGGTAGCCGATCCCCATGAACCAACTATCTCCTCTTTGTGATTGTCCCGATTAGTGTCGTAGTCGCAGCAGCGTTTCTACTGAAGTACACACATCCGAGGATGGAACATCATGCATTAGTGTGCTAGCACCAGCGTACACGATAGGACCTATGAAAAGGTGGCGGTGTGTTAATCGCATGCAACCCTCGGCCCATTCACCCCTTTATATAGAGACTCCGATTTGATCCATAACCAACACGAGTAGAGATCGTATCTTACTCGAAAAGCCTTTGACTGGATCCTTATCCAATACAAGTCGAGATCGTATCTCACTCGGGGTCTATTATCCAGACCCTTATTATTCCAACCCATTAAATATGTGACCCAATAGGTTCATGTATACTTAGTTGTAACTCAGAAAGACTATTTCGATCACTGATCAGAGGTGGTCCCTAGCAGGACATATTGACCTCCAAACATACACAAAGAACAATCAGGACAAACTTTATGCAATATAATCTATAACCAGGTCCTAATCGCTCATGATCATCTCATAACTCATAACTCCTTATGACCAGATTGTATATGGTCACAACCAATTTGCATCCCCATAAAACCAGATCGTAGACTAGTCTGTGATATGTCCAACCAGATTATGACCAGTCATTATCTCCATATGACCGTATCACATCTGGTCACACCAATTGACCTGTGTACGTATTCTCCTTTTGCGTCATCATATTCGATCGATCTCCGTGTGAGAAACATGTCATCCATGAGTTGTTTAATCTTTTTTGATCTAGTGATGGATAATTTTATGTGGTCAACTCTTTGACCCACTACTACAAAATAATCTATACTAGACGCCTCATCACAAACGGTTAACCAGAACCGTTGGTATTAAGTACAATCACAGATGGTTTCAATACAAACCATCTAGGAAGAGAAATATCATGGACGGTTCATGGTGAAAACCATCTATGATATTGCCAAATATCACAGACGGTTTTATTTAAACTGTCTGTGATACTTGACTGACGGTTTGCATTAAAAACTGTCTGTGATAATGAAGTTATCATAGATGATTTGTATTCAAAACCATCTGTGATATTTTCCCGCCTCGCAATCCTACAAAATTTCATAATTTCCCATCTGAGTTGAAGTAGGATTTGTTTTGAGACACCTTTAGTAAAACGAGCATAACTTTTGTATAATGTGTTCGTTTTCGACGTTCTTGTACTCGTTGAAAAGCTAACGATAAACCCGATACAAAAAAACCAATCACACTCTAAGACCCCCCTAAAATCCTCCATCTTTGGCCCCAAATTTGCGTGGTAAGTTTTCAGTTTCTGTTTTTGCCCTTTCATCTTCCCTTTGGAATTTGGCTTTCGCCTCAACTGCAAAGTTGTAGATCTCATCGAAACCTTTCAAACGAGTATATATAAGCCATACAAAACTTTGCTATTTTATCTTTTGACACTAGCTATTTACATTGCACCGATATATTATCTTTGAATTGTGATCTACCATCTAGCCATTATCACCAACGGTTTTTAATAAGAGCCATCTGTGATATCTCCCGTTATCAAGACAGTTTGTAATCCGAATTTTCTGTGATAATTCCCCGCCACATCATCGATCTGCGGCATCTCCCCCATGATCCCGATCTCACCCGTCCATTCTCTCCACATCGAACAACAGGCACCGTTCTCCTCCCTACCTCTCTCCCCTTATTAATCCCCCTCTCTGAGAGACCATGTGAGGGTCATCCCGTGTGAGTGATGAGTAATTGACATCGTTTTAGTAAAGTTGAGTTTGAGTCGGTTGGTTCAGACCTTGACGTTACGTGGCGTAACGGGCTCGGTCGGACTTGGTCAAACTTGGTCGTATGGGTTTAGGATGCATATTCTGATGACTCGACATGTTTGATCTCTGTTTACGCTTTCATGTATTGAGCGGTGCTATTTGACGTGTTTCTTGTCTGTGTGGCTGCAGGACGTCGAGGCAAAGTCGTGGCGAGACACGGTGGACCGGACTAGGCGCAGGTGGCGCTGAGGTCAGAACGGTCGGGATGTGTCGAAGACGACGTGGACTCGAGGTGGTTGCGAGGTGTGCAAGACAAGGAGCGCGGAAGCTTCCCGGAAGGTGCAGGAGGGGCGAATCGGTAATTTCGCAAGGCTGCACAAGCGGGAGACGGCTCCGTTAGGGTTTAGCCGTCATAACGGGTTCGAGACCCGTTAGCCAAGAGCTATAAATAGAGATGAGGGGCTGCATACCCCTTAGGACACATGAGAATGAGTTAGGGTTTTGCAGCTAATTCATCCCTTTGTGTGTGTTGTGTTCCTCCCAAGAAGCATGTGAGGCTCTGGGTGTTCTTGAGGATTGAGAGGGAGAGAATCTATGTAATCATCCCTGTTCTTTGTCCATGCGTATCGGGACTCATCTGTAGTCATCAATATGAGAATGATTTTGATGACCTTCTTTCTTTGGCTTCACTTATGATTTTCTTTTGATGCCTCTATCTCCTGTTTTTCTCTTATTTGTTCTTCTCAGTCTAATTCCGTAGGTTTCTTTGTATGTGCTCATCTCTATGTGAGATTCTTCACAAGATAACTGTTTACAACTTCTCATATAATTATTCTTGTTCCTAAACCAACTTGAGAAGCTCTGTGGTTGAATATTCCTTGAAGATGCTCTGTTTTGGTTTGGACTGCATCGTATCTTGCGACCTTAGTTGGAAATTTTGATTTCCTGTATTGTCTCTTCAAGATTCTGAGTTTTAGTAGCACTCAAAATTCTGTGATCAATAGATCATAGAGCCAAGGGATACTTGAAAATTGGATCTGCCGATTAAACTCAGCATGTAGTCTTTTCTTGCCTTCGGTCTGATTATTTTCGTCCATGCGTTTTCAGCAGTTTGCAGTCTCTGGTTCTTGGTTAGTGAAGAAGTTTTCCAACCATTTATTGTGATTTCTCTTTAGTTTCTTTTTCCTTTCTTTTGTTCAGATCAGATTGGTCAAGTGCTTTTCTATTTTCTTCTTTTCTTTTACCTGCAAGATCTTTGTTGGTAGTGCTCAGTCTATCCTCTTTTCGGTCCAGTAGGTATGCGGTGTCTGCTTTCAGTTTGATCCACTTTGCTTTGGCTTTTCAGTTTTGTCTGGTCTCTTTTTAGAAATCAGTTTGTCAGCTTGAGTTAACAATGAGAGTATTTACTGTGCTGGTTCAGTTTGCTGTTCGGCTGCTGTGTTAGCTTCAATTCCTATTTATTTCCAGTAGCAATCAGCTAAGCAGACGGCCGAAGAAAATTTTCTAGCTAGCAGCCAGGAGAAGAAAATCAAGTTTTTCATCTTTTTGTGCAATCTTTGACCCTCTTGCATGCTGTCCAAATGAACTCGGTTTTGGGTGAAATTTTTACTGTCTACTTACTGATCTAGACTGAGTTTGTCTGTGTAACATGCATGTCAAATTTCCTTTGTTGTTCAGTTTCTTTTGCTGCTCTATTTTGTCTTTGTTTTCAATTTCCAGTTAGACAAAACTTTCACTGTTTGGATTGGTTGCTGACTGCTCTCTCCATTTTCAGAATTTTCAGTGCCGAGCCAGTTTTTGTTCTCCTCTGTGGAGTTTGTGTCAAGTCTGGTTTTCTTAGCTTTTCTATCTTCCTGACTTTTATAGCCATCGGAGATAAGAAAAATTGTGTGGATACTAGGGAGAGTTTTTAAAGGCACCATTCACCCCCCCTCTGTTGCCATTTCGGTCCTACAATTGGTATCCGAGCCGGTTAGCTCTTCCTCATAGATCTTAACCGGTCTCAAGAGCCATGGCGACGGACAAGTACTCGACCAAGCCCCCGATCTTCGATGGGATGGACTATCCCTTCTGGAAGAGTCGGATGGAGACCTACATTCAGGCTCAGGGCTACGCCATCTGGCGAAATGTCAAGGTTCGGTTTGCTGTTCCTACCGATGAGGACGTCAATGCCGGGAACATGGCTGACGTTGAGGCAAACGCTAAGGCAAGGAACATCATAACCCAGGGCCTGAGTCGTAGTGAGTTTGACCGCATATCTCATCTTCCGTCCGCCTTCGATATTTGGGCAACCCTCAATGCTTACCATGAGGGCACCACCCAAATAAAGACGGTGCGACATGACCAGTTCAAGCGAGATTACAACAAGTTTGAAATGCTCACTGGCGAGTCCCTTGATGAGTGTTTTGCGCGTTTTCACAAGATCTTGAGCAACCTCCGAGCGGTCGGTCTCACGTACCCCGACTCGGACAACGCTCGTCAGATGCTCACTGCACTCGATCTGCGTGTTTGGGAGATGAAAGTGACCACCATCAAAGACACGACAGACCACTCGACCCTGACTCTTGATGCGCTGTACTCACGCCTCAAAACTCACGAGATTGACGTTGTCTCTCGAAGGTCGAAGTCACAGTCGATGGCTGTGGTCACTGATCTCGTTTCTTCTTCGGGCCCCTCTTCTGATTCACTTGGTGGGTTCTCCCTAGTTGCTCTCTGTGACGTAACAGATGATCAGTTAGAACAGCTAGAGGATGAACAGCTGGCCCTTCTAGCTCAGAAGTTCTCCCATGCTTACAAGAGGAGGAGGGACAGAAAGAGAGGCGGACCAGTCATCTGCTTCGAGTGTGGTGGCCCCAACCACATTTGAGCAAACTTGTAACACCCCAGGACCCACAATGCCCTGGGAAGCTACTAAAGCTACTCTACAGCTAGTCAATTTATAAATAAAAACAAACTAGCAATAGTACTACGCAAGATAGAATAAGCGGAAGCGTAAACAACTAATAAATAACGGAATAATGAGAACAATTTAATATTCATAATCAACTTAACAATAATAACCAAAGGAACAATTCTATGTTCAACATTAATAAGTTGAAACATACATCAATATGATAACTAAGCAAAAGACTAGAATTCTTTCAACTTTATTTCAGCATTAAGATTATAATACAAGTGCATCAGTGCGGTGCCGCTCTACCCTTCCCAATGCATGCTCAAAGTCCACCTGTAGGGAGGGGGAAGCAAAAGTGAGATAAAAATCTCAGCAAGCAAACTGTTTAACAAGTTATTCAAACTACAAGCAATTTAAACATCATCATTATAATTCCATACATCCACAATTACAATTTATGTTCAAAGTTATTAAACCACCATAAACTTCTTTGAATAACACCTCTAAAATTTCAGATTTTATTAACATATGAATGCAATCATCTTATCCGTATTAAATGCAAAAGAAACATTTATTCCTCCAAAAGCCACAATAGATTAATCAACAATATTTAATCTTCCATAATTAACAACGTATATATTCACGACCTCGATTCACTATCAATGACGGTAAAACAATAACAATTGATTCATGACTGACTATTTTAAATCATCAACCACTACCACTACCAAAGGCAATAAAACATATGTATGTCTTACTTCAATACTATACTACTCCTCCTATCAATTAATTAGGCACCGCACTGATGCACTTGTATTATAATCTTAATGCTGAAATAAAGTTGAAAGAATTCTAGTCTTTTGCTTAGTTATCATATTGATGTATGTTTCAACTTATTAATGTTGAACATAGAATTGTTCCTTTGGTTATTATTGTTAAGTTGATTATGAATATTAAATTGTTCTCATTATTCCGTTATTTATTAGTTGTTTACGCTTCCGCTTATTCTATCTTGCGTAGTACTATTGCTAGTTTGTTTTTATTTATAAATTGACTAGCTGTAGAGTAGCTTTAGTAGCTTCCCAGGGCATTGTGGGTCCTGGGGTGTTACAGTAGCAACCACCGCTACGTTTACTTGCCTCAATCCGATGAAGCGACGAACAACAAAAAGTCAAGGGCGCTCAGGGACAAGACCACCTGTCCATAAGACACCTCTCAGCACTCCACCACAGCATATAAACACGACATAAAAATATAACACATCGCTAGAGACCCGAACCCGCGAAAACTCCTCTCCGCTCCACAAAACAGCATTTTAGTCTCTACAGCAGCGCTGCTTCTTAATTTTGTATCTTTAAAAATATATGCCGAAAAATAGCAAATAAAATCTCTCTGGATTCATGACTTAAAAACCTACAATTTTCATGGAGAACACCTATTTTTATTTTAATCATAACTAGGAGTAAATAAATGCCCAAAACAGAGGGCACGCTCTGCTCTGGCAGATTTGGGCAGCCACATTCAAATGCGCGGCCCCGACAGCACAGAGCCTTAAAAATTCCCAAATTTATACAACAGCTAGATAACTAAATTATCTACAACTTTTCCAACTACGGCCAAGGCCAGAAAATTAATTTAATATTTTTAGTCGCGGGATTACCGCCGGACTATAACAATCTGTCTGCCTGACAGACAGCGGTATTTCCGTCTCTGTATCTACCAGATCCCACGGTATAAAAATTTTAAATAAATACATGACATGTATATGGAAATACCCTACAACTTTCCTTTTGGGAAGACCCGCAGGAAAATTCTCTTTCTATTTTTAATATCCGGATTACCGCCGGGCTATACCAATCTGTCCGCCTGACGGACAGCGGTAATTCCGACTCCGTATCTCCCAGATCCCACGGTAGAAAAATTTGAAAACAATACATGAGATAGATCTGGAAGTCCTCTACAATTTTTCTTTTGGGGAGACTCGAAGGAAAATTCGTTTTCTGGACTAAATCTGCGAGACAAGCCGGGCTGCGCGAATAGATCTAAAACCAATCCGCGACAAAACTCTAATCGGGCAATTGATCTAATTTCTACCATCAAATTCTATGCCAAGAACCTTAATTATTCCTAAGAACAGAGGGTTTGGGATGAGGAAAAATTACCAATCTGAAGAAATTCCCCAAAATTTCCTTCTCTTCTTCCTCTCCTTCTTTCTTCTTCCTTCTTCTCCTTCTCCTTCTTTTCCTTCTTCTTCTCCTTCTCCAAGGGGTAGCAATGGGGGGAATCACCTTTGGGGGGAGGGGGCTGCGCCCAAGGGGGTGGTGGTGGCTGGTTTGGGGTGGAAAAGAGGGGAGGGGCCAAGGGATGGTGTTTATAAAGAGGGGTGCTAGGGTTTGGGAGGGGGTACGGGCCCCCATTTGGGCTGACTGGCCCAAAGTGGCTGGCCCACCCCTCCGGACAGCCCAAAACATTTAAATTAATTATTTTAATTTATTTAATTCATTTTACAATGTTCTACAATTTATATTTTTCCTTCCATGATTTATGAAAAACCGCGATTCGCGATTTATTTAAAACATGCGTAACGGCGTTTGGGATATTACATTCTCCCACCTTAAAAGGATTCGTCCTCGAATCTCGCTCCTCAACCCACGAGATAAAGAACAATCAAGAAAAGAATAACCAAAGAATAGAGCATCCCAAGGATAGAACATCACGAGGGAACAACAACTACGGGTTCTCACCCGCCCTCGAAGAACTCGGGTCCTTCTTCTACATTTGAACTTCAAGCTCCACGTCACCTTCTGCTCGGACTGATTCGTCAAGAGGGCCTCCGCATATCTGGTGGCTCTCTTCCTCATGTCCAACTCTGTCTAGTCCCTGACACACGCCGGTCAACGCCGAGCGCCCGCAATTCTTTTGTCGGCTCTGAGCGGCCAACAAATCCCGCCGTTCTCACAAAAATTCTCCACCACAACTATGAAGCCACTTATCTAATACCATCCTCATTCTTAGAATATTCTCCTCTATATATTATAATCGGGGTAATACATTGTACCCCTTTTAAAGAATTCAACCACAGATTCCACTCATAACATTACCCGAAGCACAAACAATAACTGTTACAAACGTAACCCAACCACAAGAAGAATGAAGCGTTCTCAAGCAACACACTAGCAAACAACCTTCCTTCAAATGACCACGATCCAAATCAAAGGATTCACAACAAAACCATTCACACTCTCCAAATAGACATTTAGAGAATCCACACTGCACAAGCCAAGAGTGAAAAACACTCGACAGACCAAAACAATTATTTTCTTTTCCTAACTGGAAAAGAATACATCACAACATATATCAACTCAATTTTGCAGATGACTTCTGCCATAACACACAGTTCACACAAGAATCAAGAGAGCATAATACTGCTCGAGATATTATTAACTTTCCAATCCATTCCCTTTGAAAATTTAACTTCCTTGAACCAAGGATTTACAAATCATCGCCCAACACATTCACTAGATGCCATACACCTCTTAAAATACTTTGCGACCCCAATTAATTACCCCTTTCTTAGAGAGGCGAAAGAAGTAAATTTCAGCACAAACAAGATGTTACCATCCGCAATAAAACACAAGACCAGAAGAAAAGCAATAAATCTTGGACAACAAAAGATAAGATCACAGCTGAAGGCACATGCCTCCTCAAGAAGAAAAACCAAATCTCAACAAATAAGAATACAGTATTGCCATTCGAGCTCAAGAAGCTCTTATGCGGCGAATATATTGCCATTTGAACTCAAGTAACTCTTATGCGGCGAGAATAAGAAGTCAAATACATCTAAAAAAGAAACACACAACTTGACTTCAACCTCCAATACTTTTACCAAACCTTTCTTTTAACAAAGAGAACAACCTTCTTTGATTACGGTATTACCTCGACAGATCCAACAAAAGTGATTTGAAGACTGCAACGCATTAATTCTTTTTAAGAACTAATAAAACCTCTCAACACGACACTTTGCTTAAAACAATTTCAGCTACCACATAAGTCATGAGATCAAAAGATCGCATGACGCAAATATCAAAACTTTTGATTTAAATAGTATCATGGAAGTTATCAAATTCTTTTATTTATAGAACATTGAACATTATCATCACAACCACCTACTGACCATCATACTAACATCAGAATAATACATTCTTAACAAGCATCATCATATTCACTAATCATGGCATAAACTTTTCCAAAAGAAACACAAGAAATCATTTCATCATGTTTCTATTATCTAAATAAGATTGCGACTATTTAATCTAGGAAATCCTAGTGCATAAACCACCATATTAAAGCAAAGCTCTTAAACAAGATGATGCTAGAACATGGCAATCTCACAAAACATGCTAGTATAAATCTCTCATCAAATTTCATACATTCAATTCTTAATGATGCTCAACTCTAATTTAGCACACATTGATTGTACTCTTAGTCATTACTAGAAATAGTTGATTATTATTTTATCATAACAACATTCATGATCTAACTCTATTTACAATCATAAAGCAATCATGAACTTTGATTCAATATTTTTCCTTACGTTCAAAAATTAGAACGAAACAATTTTAAACTTCAATAATACCAGTTTGTAAGACAAGATTCTACAATTCATTACCTCAACCTTCATCTATTTCTTTATACATGTTTTAACAATTTAACATGGTGAAAGATAGATGAATCTAATAATTGTACATGCTCATAAAGTATCTAAATAAATGACAGATTAAAGGTCAATATTACCAAGGTAATATTCCAACACATCCTTACTTACTAATTTCCAAGCGGTCGATTAATTGCTAAAGACAAAAATAATTCAATTTATCCAACATGATAGAAATTTAAACAATCATAATAATCATTCTAGTTCTTTTGCACACTTCTCAATAACTCCATGAGTTCTAAACATATATAGACAAATTCTAGATCACAATTCTTCTAGAAACTATTACAAGGCAATATCAAATTAATCATCTACACTTCCAAGGATGCTAGTTAAAATTAATTATGCACCACGCTAACATCTCAACATGATAATTCATACCTTAAGAATTATTTTATATGATTACCACATTCACTTAGGCAAAGCAAAACAGCACAAAGGGTTTTAACACTTCTTTTAGAAAGGAAAGGAATTAAACTTCAACACTCGAGAAAATCTCAAAGAAATACGTAAATCCAAGGCTTTAACATATTAATGAGTTTGCAACATAGAACTTTCATTTATGAAAGAAAATACCAAGCGAACCAATAAGCCATGATTCACAACAAGACAAACTCCCACGAAGGAACTAACCTTACAAGCCAACAATAAGCATAGGTAGCAAAAGTATCTCATTAGTCCGGAAAGAAACAATAATTGCTTCAAGGAACAGGTAGAGACCAATTGCATACCCTCAACTGCAAGAATTACAAACTCAAAGGAAATTCATTAACTGCAATAAGCTAAGAATCGGCCAGAATCCACTTAAGAAAGATAACAATATTTCTAAAGAAACTCACTCACAACATATGCAATTAAGTTACCTGAAGTAACTTCATCGCTAATCCCTATACTACAAACAGTGGTATGACCTGGCAAATGCCAAGGCAGCAAAACAATCTCTACATATTATCATTAACAATTCGCACTCATAACAGTCATAGGAGCAAATCATAATCATACAAGATCATCTCAACATAAATCATTAATGCAACATGTCAAAAGCATAAATGCAATGCTTGACCCATCCTATCCTACTGTGCAAGTGTGTCAATTTAATAGTTTAATTACCACGGACCTAAAGCCCGCTCGATACCAATCGTAACACCCAGGACCCACAATGCCAGGAAGCTACTAAAGTTACTACTCTGACTAGTCAATTTATAAATAAAAACAAACTAGCAATAGTACTACGCAAGATAGAATAAGCGGAAGCGTAAACAACTAATAAATAACGGAATAATGAGAACAATTTAATATTCATAATCAACTTAACAATAATAACCAAAGGAACAATTCTATGTTCAACATTAATAAGTTGAAACATACATCAATATGATAACTAAGCAAAAGACTAGAATTCTTTCAACTTTATTTCAGCATTAAGATTATAATACAAGTGCATCGATGCGGTGCCGCTCTACCCTTCCCAATGCATGCTCAAAGTCCACCAGTAGGGAGGGAAGCAAAAGTGAGATAAAAATCTCAAGCAAGCAAACTGTTTAACAAGTTATTCAAACTACAAGCAATTTAAACATCATCATTATAATTCCATACATCCACAATTACAATTTATGTTCAAAGTTATTAAACCACCATAAACTTCTTTGAATAACACCTCTAAAATTTCAGATTTTATTAACATATGAATGCAATCATCTTATCCCGTATTAAATGCAAAAGAAACATTTATTCCTCCACAAGCCACAATAGATTAATCAACAATATTTAATCTTCCATAATTAACAACGTATATATTCACGACCTCGATTCACTATCAATGACGGTAAAACAATAACAATTGATTCATGACTGACTATTTTAAATCATCAACCACTACCACTACCAAAGGCAATAAAACATATGTATGTCTTACTTCAATACTATACTACTCCTCCTATCAATTAATTAGGCACCGCACTGATGCACTTGTATTATAATCTTAATGCTGAAATAAAGTTGAAAGAATTCTAGTCTTTTGCTTAGTTATCATATTGATGTATGTTTCAACTTATTAATGTTGAACATAGAATTGTTCCTTTGGTTATTATTGTTAAGTTGATTATGAATATTAAATTGTTCTCATTATTCCGTTATTTATTAGTTGTTTACGCTTCCGCTTATTCTATCTTGCGTAGTACTATTGCTAGTTTGTTTTTATTTATAAATTGACTAGCTGTAGAGTAGCTTTAGTAGCTTCCCAGGGCATTGTGGGTCCTGGGGTGTTACAGTAGCAACCACCGCTACGTTTACTTGCCTCAATCCGATGAAGCGACGAACAACAAAAAGTCAAGGGCGCTCAGGGACAAGACCACCTGTCCATAAGACACCTCTCAGCACTCCACCACAGCATATAAACACGACATAAAAATATAACACATCGCTAGAGACCCGAACCCGCGAAAACTCCTCTCCGCTCCACAAAACAGCATTTTAGTCTCTACAGCAGCGCTGCTTCTTAATTTTGTATCTTTAAAATATATGCCGAAAATAGCAAATAAAATCTCTCTGGATTCATGACTTAAAACCTACAATTTTCATGGAGAACACCTATTTTTATTTTAATCATAACTAGGAGTAAATAAATGCCCAAAACAGAGGGCACGCTCTGCTCTGGCAGATTTGGGCAGCCACATTCAAATGCGCGGCCCCGACAGCACAGAGCCCTAAAAATTCCCAAATTTATAAAACAGCTAGATAACTAAATTATCTACAACTTTTCCAACTACGGCCAAGGCCAGAAAATTAATTTAATATTTTTAGTCGCGGGATTACCGCCGGACTATAACAATCTGTCTGCCTGACAGACAGCGGTATTTCCGTCTCTGTATCTACCAGATCCCACGGTATAAAATTTTAAATAAATACATGACATGTATATGGAAATACCCTACAACTTTCCTTTTGGGAAGACCCGCAGGAAAATTCTCTTTCTATTTTAATATCCGGATTACCGCCGGACTGTACCAATCTGTCCGCCTGAGGGACAGCGGTAATGCCGACTCCGTATCTCCCAGATCTCACGGTAGAAAAATTTGAAAATAATACATGAGATAGATCTGGAAGTCCTCTACAATTTTTCTTTTGGGGAGACTCGAAGGAAAATTCGTTTTCTGGACTAAATCTGCGAGACAAGCCGGGCTGCTGAATAGATCTAAAACCAATCGCGACAAAACTCTAATCGGGCAATTGATCTAATTTCTACCATCAAATTCTATGCCAAGAACCTTAATTATTCCTAAGAACAGAGGGTTTGGGATGAGGAAAATTACCAATCTGAAGAAATTCCCAAAATTTCCTTCTCTTCTTCCTCTCCTTCTTTCTTCTTCCTTCTTCTCCTTCTCCTTCTTTTCCTTCTTCTTCTCCTTCTCCAAGGGGTAGCAATGGGGAATCACCTTTGGGGAGGGCTGCGCCCAAGGGGTGGTGGTGGCTGGTTTGGGGTGGAAAAGAGGAGGGCCAAGGATGGTGTTTATAAAGAGGGGTGCTAGGGTTTGGGAGGGGGTACGGGCCCCCATTTGGGCTGACTGCCCAAAGTGGTCGCCCACCCTCCGGACAGCCCAAAACATTTAAATTAATTATTTTAATTTATTTAATTCATTTTACAATGTTCTACAATTTATATTTTTCCTTCCCGATTTACGCAAAAAACCGCGATTCCGCGATTTATTTAAAACATGCTCAGAACGGCGTTTGGGATATTACAAACCGCCTAAACGGAGAAGGAAAAAGCGACTTGATGGTTCGAGCAAGAACGACTACACCGATAAGAACCGCAATAAAAAGACTCCAGTACACCCACAAGACAAGAAGAAGTTCCGCGACTTCGGGAAGGCCAAGAAGTTGTTTCACCGCGTCCTCGCCGTGTTCGACGATCTCGACCTCAGCGAGGTGGAGGGATGGAGCGATGACGACGAGACGGGTGATCAAGACCCCAAAAGTGGCGACGACTTCTCCGGCATGTGCTTCATGGCCCTCGAGGGTAACCGATTGACAATGAGTGTACTCGACTCGGATGAGGTATGCCCCACCTATGACCAGCTCAATCATGCTTTTCTTAAGCTAGGTGGATTTCATGCTAGAGCTAAGGCTAGGTGTCTTGAGTTAGAGAAGGAAGTAGCTAGATTGTCACGGAGCTTACTTCACTTATATCGCTCCCTCCGTGATTTAATGTGATACATGCTGTGCCTTGATTGATGATATGGAGAAATTAAGGACCTCTCATGCTAGTCTGTCTTCTGAGTTTGATTTGATTAAGGTGGAGAACATTAGTCTTCTTGCTGAGCTTGAGATGAGTAGGGTAGTTCCTATTTCATCTTCTACTGTTGAGACTATTTCTTGCACCTCATGTGAGGATAAGGATAATGCTTTGAGAGGTCTTTATACATTGCTTCTCGATCTGCCCGAGACGTGTGAAAGTTGTAATAACTTAAAGATGAATCTAAAACGGGCAGATCATAAAATTGCTGAGTTACAAGCTTTTCTACTTGAGCCTATTGCTTCATGTGTAAATTGTCCTAAGTTAACTGTTGAACTTGAATCTGTCTCAAAACAGTTTCAAGAAATGATTGACTACAATAAGAAAATGGCTCAGTATGCTTCTAAGGACCCTGTTAGCTCACCATGCAAAAATTCTGATAAACTAAAATCTAACTTGATTGCTTTGGATGATAAATGTGTGAAGCTAACTAAGGACCTCCTAGAAAAATCACGTCCTACTTGTGCCTTCTGTGCTGAGGTGTTGGAAAAGGATAAGGACATGGTAGAGACGTTTAGGAAGAGTTACGAGAACCAAATGGCTAGGATTAGGGCTGCCCCCTGTGTGTCCTGCGAAGCCCTCAAGGTTGAGGTGGCCGTGCATAAGGAGAAATATGCACGTGCTATTCGCTCTTCTGCTATTGGTTCTTCTCCTTCCTCTCCTCCTGCTGTCCCTTCTTCTTCTCCTTGCTCTTCTTGCACCTCTCTCTTTCGGGAGTGTCAGTACCTTATGAACACTCTCGAGAAATTTGTAGGAGGCAAGAAGAAACTCAATCTTATTCTAGACCAATCAAAGATTTGCAAGTTCAAACAGGGTCTAGGATATGATCTCCGTGAGGATGTGAGAAAGCATCCACCTGTCGTGCTCAGACCCGTAGCCGCAGGTGTGATTGAGGTCAAGCCCAAGAACAAGAATGTTCAATTTAAATCAATGGGTTTTGTTCAAAGGATTTCTGACAGCAATGTGACTTCACCTGCAGCTTCGGCCTCTCAGAAGGTGAAGCCATCTCATGCTGCTTCAGCCTCTCAGAAGGCGAAGTATCATTGCACATTCTGTCAGAAGGATGGACATTTGATTGACCATTACTTCAGGCGCGCCAAGATCGCGCGTAGAGACCATGTTGCAGCTCTTAGGCGTATTCAGGGTCAGCCCCAGACCTTGAGTGCACCTAAGACCAACACGAGGTCTAGTCTTGCTACTGTTGGTGGATTTGGGCAGCATCGAGGACTTGGTTCTTCCGAGTTTTCTGTTTTTCGTCCTCATGCTCCCTCTGGTCGTGACTTCCGCCGTCCTGAGGTTAGATCTCGCTTCCCCCGTCGAGATAGCTACCGCTGGCGTGATCGAGATGTCGCCGGTGCTCACTCGCTCTCCGTAGTAGTCGGACCCAGAATGCCTTCAGTCTACACACGGACCTTCCGCTTTGGGTGACGAGGCGTGGGATAGATAGAGGTCGATCGTGCTTGACTACTTCATCGCTCGACGTATTACTCAAGATTGGGTGCCAAAATCACTCTTGATTTATCCCAAGATCGAAACTTTGCTCTCTTGTTGACTCGGGTTCGCGGGTGGAAGGGAAAGGCTTGGCTTGTAGACTCCGGGTGTTCACGACACATGACCGGAGATTCCCGTTGGTTTTCTTCCCTTGCCCGTGCTCCAGGTGATGAGACGATCACCTTCGGAGACGCCTCTTCTGGGCGAGTCATCGCCAAAGGTACAGTGCGCATTAATGATTCATTTATTTTAAAAGATGTTGCCTTGGTTAGTAAGCTGCAGTACAATTTGCTTTCAGTCTCTCAGCTTACCGATGACGATTTCGAGGTGAGTTTTAAGAAAAACAACTGCAAAATTCTTGATTCTTCTGTAGTCCGGTTTATGGATTTCTCGCTTTGGGAGGATCTTTCGTGCTGATTTTTCTGAGTCTTCTGGTGATCCTCTCCGTTGTTTAGTTGCTTCTGAGTCCCGCAACCTTTCCTTCTGGCATAGGAGACTTGGTCATATTGGATTTGACCATTTGACCCGAGTTAGCGGCCACGATCTCATTCGTGGTCTGCCGAAACTCAAGATGGTCAAAGATCTTGTTTGCACTCTATGCCGGCACGGCAAGATGGTTGCCGCTTCTCACCCTCCGGTCACAGTGACTATGACCGATGCACCGGGACAGCTGCTCCACATGGACACAGTCGGACCAGCTCGAGTGCAGTCTGCAGGAGGGAAGTGGTATGTTCTTGTCGTGGTTGATGACTTCTCGAGGTATTCTTGGGTGTTTTTCTTAACCTCGAAGGATGAGACGTTTACATATTTCCGAGGTCTTTTCAGTAGGCTTTCTATTGAGCTTCCAGGTGCCTTGCGAGCGATCCGTAGTGACAATGGCACAGAGTTCAAGAATTCCTACTTTGAGAGTTTCTGTGGTGAGACAGGTGTAGAGCACCAGTTCTCTTCTCCGCACGTCCCACAGCAGAATGGCGTCGTGGAGAGGAAGAACCGTACCTTGGTCGAGATGGCCAGGACGATGCTCGATGAACACTCTACACCGCGGAAGTTTTGGGCTGAGGCTATAGCCACCGCGTGCCATGTTTCGAACAGAGTTTTTCTCAGGGCACACTTGCACCGCACTTCTTATGAGCTGAGATATGGGCGAAAGCCCAGCGTCTCTCATTTTCGTGTGTTTGGTTGCAAGTGCTTTATCTTGAAGTCTGGGAACCTAGATAAGTTCGAGTCACGTTCTTCTGATGGGATCTTTCTAGGCTACTCGACTTCTTCGCGGGCTTATAGGGTCTGGAACTGCGAGTCTAGTAAAATTGTAGAAACCTGTGAGATGACCTTCGACGAGGCCAGTCCGGGGACTAGGCCCGATATCTCAGGTTCTTCAGAGCAGTCCGAGACCATCTTTGTGGATGATGAGGACGATGGAGACGAGGGTTCTCAACCCGATCCAGTCCCTCATCCACCCCTTGAGGTGCCATCTTCCACCGCACCTCAAGGCGATCAGCCCATGCCTTCTGCCTCCTCTGGAGCTAGTGACTCTGTTCCTACTTCGTCAGCTCACGGGGTAGAGGCCACTTCTTCATCTCATCCTGGACCTCCTAGACACATTCAAAAAGACCATCCTTTTGAGCAGATTATTGGAGATCTCTTTGAGCGAGTCACTGCTCGAAACTGTACATCACTTTTCTGTCTCCATTCTGCCTTTGTTGCCTCCTTCGAGCCCAAAGACGTTTGTCATGCTTTATCTGATGAGTTTGGATCAATGCCATGCATGAGGAGCTGGAGAGTTTCGAAAGAAACAAGGTCTGAACGCTTGTTGAGCCCCCTCGAGATCACAATATCATTGGAACCAAATGGGTGTTCAAGAACAAGCAAAGTGAGGATGGGGTAGTCATTGAAACAAGGCTAGACGGTTGCTCGGGGTACTCCCGGGTTGAGGGTCTAGACTTGAGGAGACCTTTGCCCTCGTAGCTAGACTTGAGGCCATTAGAACTCGCTTGCCTTTGCAGCTTCTAAGGGTTTCAAGCTTTACCAGATGGACGTCAAGAGTGCCTTCCTCAATGGCTTTATTGAGGAAGAAGTCTATGTGAGACAGCCTCCTGGTTTCGAAAACCCCAAATACCCTAATCATGTCTACAAGCTTTCCAAAGCGCTGTATGGACTTAAGCAGGCCCCTAGAGCTTGGTATGAAAGGCTTAAATCCTATCTGTTGAGGCATGATTTCGAGATGGGTAAAGTTGACAAGACCTTGTTCATTCGCCGGCTTGGCAATGACTTTCTCTCGTCCCAAATTTATGTCGATGACATTATCTTTGGCGGCTCTTCTCATGCTCTAGTTTCACAGTTCTCGGATGTCATGAGCACCGAGTTTGAGATGAGCATGATGGGTGAGTTGACTTTCTTCCTTGGCTTCCAAATCAAGCAGACTCGGGAGGGTACTTTCTTGCATCAAGGCAAGTACACTCGAGACCTCCTGAGACGCTTTGACATGAGTGATGGAAAGCCGGTGTCAACTCCGATGGCTTCTACAGCTTCTCTTGACCCAGATGAGGACGGCGAGCCAGTTGATCAAAAAGAGTTCGGGAGTATGATTGGCTCTCTCTTGTACCTCACTGCCTCGAGACCGGACATACACTTCTCCGTGTGTCTTTGTGCGGTTTGAGCTTCTCCTCGCGTGTCTCACCGCCAGCGGTGAAGCGCATCTTCGGTACCTTCGAGCTACCATTGACTATGGTATCTGGTACTCTTCCTCCTCCTGTCTATCCCTTAGAGCCTTTTCGGATGCAGACTTTACCGACTGTAGGATAGATAGGAAGAGTACTTCGGGCACTTGCCAGTTCATTGGCACTTCTCTCGTTTCCTGGTCTTCGAGGAAGCAGTCCGGTGTTGCACAGTCCACTGCAGAGGCCGAGTACGTTGCTGTAGCCAGGTGCTTTGGATGGTCTCGACTCTGCGGGACTTTGGGTTAGCTATCGACCGTGTTCCGCTCTTTTGCGATAACACTTCTGCGATTAGCATTGCCAAGAACCCAGTGCAGCATTCTCGGACCAAGCATATTGATATCAGATATCACTTTCTTCGAGACCATGTAGAGAAGGGTGACATCGTGCTCCAGTTTGTGGAGAGCGACCACCAGTTGGCTGATATCTTCACCAAGCCTTTGGATAGCACGAGATTTTTAGCTCTGCGGGGAGAGCTTGGGGTGGTTTGTCCTTACGGACTGTTGTGAGGGGGAGCTTTGGGCTTTACTGCTTTATCATATTCTTTATGCTTCTGTATCCTTACTGTTGCATCGCATCTGCGGGTGCATTGGGTTTTAGTCCTTCTAGCATAGGTTAGAGTGTATCTCTTGCTGAGTTGCTTAGACTTCTTGCTCTTATCTTGTGCTTTCAGGATAGCTGTTTCTTATCTCACTAGGTTGAGCTCACTCACTTCTTGTAGGTTCTAGCGAGGGTTGGGCCACCCTCGGGTGAGCAGTGCGTGCTTGCTCTCTAGTGTGTGTTTTCTCGGCAATTTGTTGTCCCGGAGTCATATGGGGTAGATAAGAGTTAGTCCGAGTCATTAGTTTTCTCTATCTTATCTATGCTTTAAGGATCGCTGCTTATCTTTCTTTGCCGACTTCGCTTTTATTGCTTTGGTTCAGGGGGAGTTCATTTGGGAACTTCTAGATCTTCATATTGACATAACTCAACTTGAACTAAAAGCTGCATCACATGTTGATGGGGAGTTGGATTTTATTGCATGTCATTCTGCATTGTAATATAATTATATGGAGCCTTGATTATTATCCATTGATGATATATTTAAAATGCTTTACACCTTGCCATGACTTATGCTTATTTGTTATATTTATCATGACTTCATATGTGTAAACTAGCTTGTGCCATGATAAGTTAATTAAACTTGCTCAATTTGAACTAAAACTTGTCATGTTAGCACTCGAGATTAGTCTTTCTTGAGCTGTCCTTTTATGATCCATGCCATGTTTAGTAGGCTGAGTTGAGCGTTGAATCTCTGTTGAGCCTTAGTTTGAGCTGTTTGAAGTCTCTTGATGATGCATAAGCTAGTACAATCTGTTAAAAAGCAAAAAGATCTCTTTTGTGCGAAAAAACTGATTTCACCAATTCTTTCTCATGAGACGGCTTGCCATTGCACTAGGCATGAACTCAGGGAGAGTTTTGGATGACCTAGACTATCTTCTTAAGCTTCTTGCTTGGAGTAGTCGCATAAGGCTTGAGATCTAGCACATGATAAAAATATTGGTTGGAAACGACCATAAGTTTCAAAAGAAAATATGTCATTTGTGCTCAATTTGTTTAAGCTACTAAAAGAACCAAGTACTTGAACCAATGTTTCACTCTTGAGCATATAGCACTCTACTTGGACTCAATATTAGCTTCTTGGTTCCGCTTAGCTTAATTGACATGGCTTGTATCATCCTTGGATGTCTCTAGCTAGACTTTGCTTATTGATGACTTGACTTACTCACAAATTGCACTACATTTCAGATTGTTATCTCTTTGGTTTAGCTGGCATATACATATCTTGTCATGATCTAGATAGCATATTTATATGTTATGGCTTGATGTAATCTGTTATGGTCATTTTGGATAATTCTCATGGCTCTAAATGCTTAGAATAAATAAACTTCAGCCATTTCATCCAAATCATGATATATTCTCTCCTTTGCATCCTTGATGTGTTTATTGCCAAAAGGGAGAGAATAGTTTTGGGAGCTTTGAGGAAAACTTATTCTTTTTTTTTGCTCCTTCTGTCGACATGGTCATTAGCTTTTTTTTCTTCTTTGGACCATGTTGGACTCTTCAAACTCAACTTCATGTTTTTCTGGGTTTGTCAATATACTCATCAAGGGGGAGATTGAGAGACCATGTGAGGGTCATCCCGTGTGAGTGATGAGTAATTGACATCGTTTTAGTAAAGTCGAGTTTGAGTCGGTTGGTTCGGACCTTGACGTTACGTGGCGTAACGGGCTCGGTCGGACTTGGTCAAACTTGGTCGTATGGGTTTAGGATGCATATTCTGATGACTCGACAGGTTTGATCTCTGTTTACGCTTTCATGTATTGAGCGGTGCTATTTGACGTGTTTCTTGTCTGTGTGGCTGCAGGACGTCGAGGCAAAATCGTGGCGAGACACGGTGGACCGGACTAGGCGCCGGTGGCGCTGAGGTCAGAACGGTCGGGATGTGTCGAAGACGACGTGGACTCGAGGTGGTTGCGAGGCGTGCGAGACAAGGAGCGCGGAAGCTTCCCGGAAGGTGCAGGAGGGGCGAATCGGTAATTTCGCAAGGCTGCACAAGCGGGAGACGACTCCGTTAGGGTTTAGCCGTCATAACGGGTTGGAGACCCATTAGCCAAGGGCTATAAATAGAGGTGAGGGGCTGCATACCCCTTAGGACACATGAGAATGAGTTAGGGTTTTGGAGCTCATTCATCCCTTTGTGTGTGTTGTGTTCCTCCCAAGAAGTATATGAGGCTCTTGGTGTTCTTGAGGATTGAGAGGGAGAGAATCTATGTAATCATCCCTGTTCTTTGTCCATGCGTATCGGGACTCATCTGTAGTCATCAATATGAGAATGATTTTGATGACCTTCTTTCTTTGGCTTCACTTATGATTTTCTTTTGATGCCTCTATCTCCTGTTTTTCTCTTATTTGTTCTTCTCAGTCTAATTCCGTAGGTTTCTTTGTATGTGCTCATCTCTATGTGAGATTCTTCATAAGATAACTGTTTACAACTTCTCATATAATTATTCTTGTTCCTAAACCAACTTGAGAAGCTCTGTGGTTGAATATTCCTTGAAGATGCTCTGTTTTGGTTTGGACTGCATCGCATCTTGCGACCTTAGTTGGAAATCTTGATTTCCTGTATTGTCTCTTCAAGATTCTGAGTTTTAGTAGCACTCAAAATTCTGTGATCAATAGATCATAGAGCCAAGGGATACTTGAAAATTGGATCTGCCGATTAAACTCAGCCTGTAGTCTTTTCTTGCCTTCGGTCTGATTATTTTCGTCCATGCGTTTTCAGCAGTTTGCAGTCTCTGGTTCTTGGTTAGTGAAGAAGTTTTCCAACCATTTATTGTGATTTCTCTTTAGTTTCTTTTTCCTTTCTTTTGTTCAGATCAGATTGGTCAAGTGCTTTTCTATTTTCTTCTTTTCTTTTACCTGCAGGATCTTTGTTGGTAATGCTCAGTCTATCCTCTTTTCGGTCCAGTAGGTATGCGGTGTCTGCTTTCAGTTTGATCCACTTTGCTTTGGCTTTTCAGTTTTGTCTGGTCTCTTTTTAGAAATCAGTTTGTCAGCTTGAGTTAACAATGAGAGTATTTACTGTTCTGGTTCAGTTTGCTGTTCGGCTGCTGTGTTATCTTCAATTCCTATTTATTTCCTATTTATTTCCAGTAGCAATCAGCTAAGCAGACGGCCGAAGAAAATTTTCTAGCTAGCAGCCAGGAGAAGAAAATCAAGTTTTTCATCTTTTTGTGCAATCTTTGACCCTCTTGCATGCTGTCCAAATGAACTCGGTTTTGGGTGAAATTTTTACTGTCTACTTGCTGATCTAGACTGAGTTTGTCTGTGTAACATGCATGTCAAATTTCCTTTGTTTTTCAGTTTCTTTTGCTGCTCTATTTTGTCTTCGTTTTCAATTTCCAGTTAGACAAAACTTTCACTGTTTGGATTGGTTGCTGACTGCTCTCTCCATTTTCAGAATTTTCAGTGCCGAGCCAGTTTTTGTTCTCCTCTGTGGAGTTTGTGTCAAGTCTGGTTTTCTTAGCTTTTCTATCTTCCTGACTTTTATAGCCATCGGAGATAAGAAAAATTGTGTGGATACTAGGGAGAGTTTTTAAAGGCACCATTCACCCCCCCACTCTGTTGCCATTTCGGTCCTACACTCTCCCTACTCCAAGAACCAACACCATTAGTTCTACTCCAAGTCATTTGTGCACAGCAAGGGTGGGAAGGGGTTTGGCAATGTGGCTAAATATTCACTTGAAGCAAGATGGAATAGAAGAAGGCAATGGTAGATCTGCACTATTCCAAGTCACCGACATCGGTAGAGACTTCTTCTTGTTACATCCTAAAAGTATGGCATTCTATTGATTTTGGCACATAAGTTGAAAATGGTGTTCGTTGTCTTTTTATTTCTGCTACTTGAAATATTCTCGCTCTACTTATTTTAGATTGTAGTTTAATGAAGGATGTGTAAGTCTAGCTTACATTAGCTTGAAGTTTCTTGTAGTGTTAAGCATCTTTTTGAATTTGTAACCGTGAAGCTTATATTTGTAAAATTGTAAGTGTCCTATTGTGTTATGCTATAATGGTGGATTCTAATCTTAATGAAAATGGAATGTGCTGTTGTGTTTGCTGCTGTATTTACTTGTTTTCAAAGGGCGTAGCTAAAAATAGAAAAAAAATCAGTATAGAATGAACTATCGCAGACAGTTTTGTGGTATAAACGGTGTATGAAGGACTATCACAGATGGTTCAAACCAAACATCGTCTATGATATTCCCACATGACAGACGGTTCTATCTACCAACTGTCTATGATGGGAAAGTATTTTGGACGGTTCTATATACCAACTGTCTGTGATACTCGCCCATCATAGAAGTTGTTGTCTAGAACCATCTATGATGTGTGAGTATCACAGATGGTTTTTAGTTTGAGCCGACTGTGCTAGTGTTTTTCACATATGGTTCTAGTTACAAACTGTCTGTATTGTATTTATCACAGACGGCTCACAAACCTTCTGTGATAACCTCCGATTATCACTGACACATAAATTTAAACGGTTCAGAAAACCGTCTGTGATGACAGTTCCGAACCATCTATGATGACCCTTTTTATAGTAGTGACCACTTCTGACATGGCCGTGCACTATTTTTATCCGACCACATCAAGAGGCCCAAAGATATCTTTCATCTTATGAAGGAGGGGCAAATTCCATATCCGATCAGTCACTTTTCTCTGCATGTTTTATATACCTAAAATCTACTTTTATAACTTTCTAGTTATGGTGTAGCGTTTGGTAACCCTTAAGTGCACTATTACACATATAGAAAACTATACCGATCTTAGGTACAAGGATTATACATTATCATTACTTGAGACCTACTGATAACATATATAATATAACAATCCCAACAGTGTCTCAAGGTGGATAAATCCAATACCATGTTCTCTAACATGTGTCCACATTATTGATTTGATAATCCTATATCTATGATCGATGAAACATGGTCATCAATCAATACATGTGATGGTCTATAAGCCACTGCTATTCTGACTAGTGATATCCGACCAGGGATCATTTTAAAATGATATCATAACAAATAAAGAGTTTCACCAATAAATCACATACTTGCTAATCTTTATAAATGATAAATTATTCAAAGAACATAATAATATATTTAAAAAATTATAAACATAGAAGTAATATAATCATCCATATGATTACTTCTAAGGTATACCACTAACACTAACGCTTTCATTCTGGTCTTTAGAACTTAATGTTGATGGGAAGGGAGAGAGATGGACTCACGTTAAGTATAGAAAATTTGTGCAACGCAAATGATCCCAGAGCCCAAATGTAGTCCACGTTATAGAAATTTGCACAAGGGGGAAGGACCGGGTCCAAACCGGCGGTGTACTGATTTGGGAAGCACACTTACGGTTCTTGGCTTGCCCCGTTCGGTTTGACTGAAAATAGTGACTTATAATTAAAATTATATTATAGCTGACTGAAATTACACTATAGTGTATAATTAAAATTGTATTGTAGCTGACTGAAATTATACTGTAGCTGAAGGTGACTTATTTGACGTAATTAAATTTAAAAAAATAAAAATAGAAAAAATATGTTAGCTCGCCACGGACAATACAAATGAATACGAAAAAAAAGAACCAGCAAAAGCTCAAAAAAGACAAAAGTTCAAAAAAGATAAAATTTGTGAATAGTAAAAAATAAGCCAGAAATCAGAAGCTCAAGCAGAAATGAACGAGCATCAAACTGATCAGAGAAATCCAGCTCCTAGAGATTATCTCTCCCTTCTTTTTTTTTTTTGCGTAATGCTGGATTTCGTTACCCGGGAAGCCTTGATACCTTTTTAATAAACAGGCCGCACTTCTTCTAATTGCTGGTTTGCCATGAGTTGTCATGATGGACCCTGATCAGCTGTAATGGGTGGTGGACACCAAGGGAGATGCTTTTAGGTTTTCAGGGCGAAATATCCAGCGGAGTATGCCCGATGCCGATGTGACTTCGGCATTGCTAAATATAAATGGCTAGCAATCAAAAGGGTATGCAAAAGGAAATGATCAGTTTTGGAGCATTAGTTCTCCGTGCGGATGTCACGCTTGACCTAACTCACCAAGATTAGCAAATGGCACAACAGAAAGGCTTAAAAGTCGGGACTTTCTTTCTTGGGCCCTGGTGGGATATAAATGGAGCCATCGTTTTGAAGAAGAGTGACCGCTTGCACCGCGAGGTTCTTAGATAGCAGGTGCCGAAAATCAACTGAGGTTGCCCTGACGGAAAATTTGCAAACAGGAATTAACGTTGCAGAATGTCACATTTCCCAACAACTGTCTGTTTTAGAGTTCCATTTTAATTTCCCACAGGTAGCACGATGCTAGGGTGAAACAAGAAAATTGCCCGGTCATTCTAAAATTCTCCGAGCGAAAATATTAGATTGCATGCAAGTACTTAAAAGTACAATCACAGGGCGCTCACCAATGTTTATTCAACAGCTAAAGGTCAGTAAAGCTTTATTCATAGAACAGAAATGAAGGAGTTACAATTTATTTTATTAAGTGTAGCGCGCTAAAACAAGCAATGCAATGAATGAGTTAAATGTGCGACTACTAATTTAAGACTAAATGGTAACTACACCTCAAAAAGATCGAGGTGCCCCGTGGCCTTGGCCAACCTCTTAATATGAATGGAGCTTCCCTATCCCCTTCTCCCTATTCCTCTCCTTATTCTCTCAATCTAAACCACTCATATCTCATCCAATGGCTAGCTTTTTTTATATTTTCACCATTTGCCTATCCATAAAAAAAATACAGAAGAAATTTATTTATTTATTATACTTTTTTTACAGAAATTATATTTTTTTTTGTAAAAAAAAGTATAATAAAAATATAAATTTTTTTCTGTATTTTTTTATTATTTATTATGGATAGGCAAATAATGAAAATATAAAAAAAAACTAACCATTGGATGAGATGTGAGTGGCTTAGATTGAGGGAATAGGCAGGGGAATAGGGAGAAGGGGATAGGGAAGCCCCATTCTCTTAATATTGTAGGTGAAGGCCTTCCTAAGCGTCTCTAATCTACGTGCAGCTCTGCTCACAAATGTTCATTCAACCTTCAGAAAGCTCTTCCTCCAATTTCTCATTTCTACGCTTGAGGTCTACCACGTAATGAACCCAAGGCAAATCTTTCTTGTCGGCACTCTCACTAGGAGGTGGGGGAAAGTGACACGCACTTCAGGTGCAGGACTGGACACCTCCTTCGATGCTGCGGTATTCGGCAGGGCACAAGCCGGCCGGCTTTTGGTAGCTGCTACAGTACCTAACTTTTAAACGGAGTATTTTCTCAAGACAGGGTCTACAAGTTAAACGTAGTACATGTTAAAAGCTTAACATCTGTACCAGCCAAAATCGTAAGTGAGTATCGATCTCTCCGTAATCTATACCGTAAACAGACAAAATTCAAAAATTTCAGCCAAAAGCCATAAGCCGCATCTAAAAAGAACAGACCCAATCTTGCCACGGAGGTACCTCAAATTGTTTCCCTCGCTGTGGCTAGGCTTGAATTTTTTCCGATATTAGGGAACATCAATCCTAGTCTTCTTCTATATGAGTAAATCCTATTTTCTATAACTTCAAAATATATATGATTTAATTTCATATTACTAAGTTAAGGTGAAAGAAATCAATTTATAAGGTGAAATTATTACCACTCTTTGCATGGATGGCAACGGCATGACTAGGGTTTTGGTTAAACACGCGCATGCGTATTCTCTTTCTTTCTTATCATTATTTGGTTTAAATATTAGCAGTTACCAGTGAATAATGCAGCAGTTACCAGTGAATTATTTCAATTTAATAGAGTCAGTTACTGGAGAGTATTATTTCAGTTTAATAGCATCAGTTACTGGAAAGTAATTAGCGCATATGTAAAAAGGCCTGGAGACGTCTAGGAAGGAGAGCGGCTATCTCCGAGCCATTACCGCAAAGAGTATCTGCACAGGACGGTAATAAGATTTCTGGGCAACACATTTGCGTGACCACTCCTGCTCTGCTTCATTTACATTCTGCAGTACTTTCTGTTCTTCATTAAGCCCAACAGTAAGTCGTTCACATGTTCGATCGACTTGATACTATATTTTCTTTGTGTATTTTCTAAAGTATAATGTGAAACCTGTTGTTACCACTGATATATGAATCATTAGTTATCTATGATATTTATTTCTTCGTAAATCTAAAATTAAAATATTATCCACATTTCTAAACAGTAGATCTCGTCCTTCATTGCCCTCGACAACAGACCTGCTGGATTGATAGCTTTTGGGACTTGCTCTTCGACAGGATTGGAGGAGGCGATGTGGGTGGTACAATCTGTTCCTCAGGATCCGGTGACGAGAAGAGATGGCGCCGAATCGCCATGACTCGCGACCCTACTGGTGAGCAGTTACGGCCGACCGGTGCATTGACTATCACAGGATAAGTTTCCTTCTCTCCCAGAAATTCCTAGCGGAGGCATAGCGAGATAGGTTTCATTTCTACCTGCGGAGGGCCTTCTTGAGAGTCTGGCTCGTTTGTTTTTTCATTGGTAGGGAATTTCAGAGGACCATAAATGTCTCCCAGATCGTCCTCGATTTCTCCATCAGCATCATCCTTCAGCAGAGTTTCCAGAGGGTCCTTTAGGATGAATGCCGAGACATATTCTTCAGGATCATCTTCAAGCTCAGCTTCCACATGAGAATTAAGGGTTCTCTTCTTATTGGAAACTACGGTCTCTTCTCCTAGTTCCATTTTTAATTCTCCTGCCCCTAAGTCCATTACTACTCTGAGGAGCCTTAGGAAGGGTCTCCTGAGAATTAAAAGATTGAGAGAAAGACCAGCGTTGTCGATGATAAAAAAGTCAACAGGCAGATTATGCTCTCCTGTATATTTAGGTGTTTTCCAAAATTCCCAAGGGTGTACGATGAGTATTATCCATGTTAGGACTCAATCGCTCAATCCTCTCAATTGTCATTCTGAGATAAATACACACAGAGGAAGACTAATACAGTGGGATCGAATCACTCAATCTTTTTCTCTTGCTGCGACTTAACAACTCAACAGGAATTACAATTACACGGCTTAAATAAGCCTCATGCACATATACACGATCTCCACACACCCACTAACTTGGCATATTCTCATGCCTACTGGAATCTCTCCACGATCGCACCAGACTGCTTCTCACGGCTACGACCGCTTCTCGCGGCGCTTCAACTTTCGACTTCCCTCGGTACTCGAACGCTCTGACTGCACTCGACTACCTCTGACTTCCGACCACAATACGTACTCGAACGCTTCCGACTGCTATAGTGTTCTTCCGACTGCTACAGTACTCTTATGACTACAACAGTGTTCATCCGACTATGACTTATGACCATGGTGCCATACGACCACGTTTGCCGTATGACCATGGTGCCTTCGACCACGTTTCCACGACCATGTCCGAGCATCAACCGGGTTCTCAAACTTCCAACTGCTACTTCGACCATGGCGCATCATCTCGATGCTACGACCACGACTTCTCACATACTCAGAGTCTTCGATTGCATTCATACTCGTAGTCTTCGATTGTGACTTTGGGCGCGGCTTCGACCACTGCTAAACGGCTTCGACCACGGTTTCGACCACTGTGACTTCGACCACTGCTCCGACCATTGGCTTTGACCACTTACAACTCATCAAGATTAATTCTAACATTCTCCCTCTTAATCTTGATGTTTTTCACTCGCCAATACGAATCACCCATATCTTCTTGTCACACACAGCAGCCTCAACTTCTAGCTTCACGCAGTGGCCTTCTCTTCGCATGATTTACAGCGGTCTCACACCACTGTTGAATCATGTCTTCATCTTGCAGCTTGGATGGCTTCACACCACCACCCTTGACTTCACGTTGAAACTTCACACAGCTGCTTCGCACCACTGTCATTGTCGATTTTACACCGACTTCCTCTTGCAGCAGTATCGCACTGCCATTGGCGCTGACATCACACCGACTCTTCCTCGCAGCGGTCTCACACCACCACCTTTATTATTCTTCTTGCAGCGGCACCACACCGCTACCACTTGGCTTCACACTGAGGCGTGCTTGTCGGCTTCCCATCGACTCCTCTAGCGGCGATGGCCTCACACCACTATCTTCTCCTCATAGCGGTATCGCACCGCCGTCATTGTCGGCTCACACCGACATCTTCTTACGATGATCATTGTCGAGTTCACACAAAGACGTCATCGATGATCATCATCAGCTTCACGCTATCTTCCTCGTTACGATGGCCTTTGCCACCGACGCTAGCCTCCACCTTGCATGAAGTCTGCCGCCACCCGCGGCTGGCCTCCACCTTGCATGGAGCCTTCCACTACGCCACCTCTGGGCTCCACTCATGGACTTTGTCGTTGGTGTACCCATCATCGAAGCCGCCTGTAATGCCCTAGACATCGTTTCGGTGTTTACGGAAGTTTTATCGGATTTGCGGAGATTTCTTTTTCTTCCATTGAATTGTGAAGGCGAGTGTGGGTTGTGGATTTGTCTAAAGTAAATAAATAAAAGAGAGGGTTGGTGGGCTGTCCAGAGAAGGAGGCCAAGCTTTTCCACCCTCCACCTTGGGCCCAAGTCAGCCCTTGAGGCCCAGTCGCCCCCTGGCCCAGCTGCATCTTTCCCTCCTTTTCCCCCTAACCCTAGGCTCTCTCTCCCCCCTTGGCCGCCACCCCGCAACCCCAAGTCGCACCCCACCCCCTTGCTCCCTTGCTGCCCTGCTGAAAAGAAAACAAAAGAAGAAGGGGAAGGAAGGAGAAGGGAGGGAAGGACAAGAAGAAGAAGGGAAGGGAGGAGAGGAGAGGAAGGAGAAAGGAGGAAAAGATTTCTCGCATGGACAACCTAGGTTTGTAATCCACACCTTTCCTCTCTATTTTTGGATGATCTTAGGATTTTGGTTCGTCGTTAGAGGTGGATCATCTAGGGGAAACCGTCGATTAGTGATTAATTAGTGTTCTGCACGTAGTCAGATCGGGCAGTCTGTCTGTATGGATGGTTTAGGCGGTCAAAATGATTTTTCCTGAGGAAACCATGAACATGAAGTTGTAGAGGATGGAGAGATCTAGGTTCTGTATTGTTTTCAGAATTTTTGGACTTTGAGTTTGGGCGCAACAGAGGATTGAAATCGACTGTGCAGAAAAACTAGATTCCTAATGAATTTTATGAATTAACTCATAATAATGAAAGTAATAGATAACATCTAGAACTAGCTTCTGGTTTAATTTTATAATTTTTGGAGCAGTGGGTTGTTGGTGGTGATCTGTGGAAGTTGCTGGACAGAACTCGAAGGCAGAGTTTGTTCTCTATTTTCCAGTGAGAATTACGCCCTTAAAACTATATAATAAAATTATGGCGTTTTCATGAAATTTGTAGCTTTTGTTCTGTAGATTTTAAATATGTTAGTTTTTCTGTGGTTTGATTAGTAGATTAAAATGTACGAAAAAGACAAGTAGCGCTCCTGCAGGGAACCGAGTGTGGGAACAGCAGTTTGAGATGGAGTTGCGGGTTTTGGGCGTAGAGGCGTTTTCTTCTTAGTCGTGAATGTTGTATTATGGTTTTGTTCTAAGTGGTGCCTTGTGTACAGGTGACTTCGCTCCTAACCGTGCTTGATCCCTTCGCTCCTTCGGTAAAGGCAAGTAAACGTAGCGGTTGTTGCTACAGCTCAACTTATTAATTTTATTGCCTTCACCATAATTGCTGAGGTTTGATAAATAATCTACCCTTAAATAAAGATGCCATGTTGTGCTTTATGCCTTGTGATTTATATCGGGTTCATGTGGTTATATTCCTAAGGAATAAATTATGGGCATATCATGTATGTCCTTACATGTCATTTGCGTCATGGATGTCGCCGCACTCAGCCGCGACCGTACCGGTACCGCATCGTACATTGCCGTAGTACGATGCACACTCTTACGTTGCTAGGTAAGGGTGCAGTAGATCATTTGCATACATATGCATTTCATGAGGATGGGTCTTATTATGAGATCTTGAGAGGAATTGGCTCGTGAAAGTTATTTGTGGAGTGGGATATTTTTTCTTGTGGTACAGTGTAGATGATGAGAATCATATTTATGCATCCCATGAGGATAAATCTTAATCTAAGAATTTAAGAGGTTTTAGCTCATTAGAGTCACTTGTGGAATATGGTATTATCTGATAGCGGAAACCATTTGTGGTTTGTGGTAGTGCCTTGTGGTTTGTGGTATTGTCTTGGTGAAAACCATTTATGGTTTGTGGTATTGTCTTGGTGAAAACTATTTGTGGTATTTTCTTAGTGAAAACCATTTGTGGTTTGTGGTATGTGGTATTAACTTATGGTGGAAACCATTCGTGGTTAGTGGTATTGCTTTGTGGTTGTGGTTTTGGATATGAATGAGGTTACAATGTGGTTGAGAAGAGCTATTTGATATTGCTTTATCATTGTACCACGTGATGTCCAATGAATGCTTAACCATCCGCGATTTAATTAATTTGTTAAACAGTTTGCTTGCTGAGATTTTATCTCACCCTTATTTTCCCTCTTCCAGGTAACCTTGAGCATGTGTGGGAAGGGTAGAGCAGCATAACACCATTAATCAAGTCTTTATGATTTTTGTTGTATATGTTAGAGGCTTAAATTCTTAAATTATTTCTTTCATCCAGTCATTGAACACTGTAACGTAGTAATGCCTTTCGTGGTCGACTTTAATGAGGTTGAATAATTCAAAATTAGGCTGATAAATGTTGTTTTATCATTCCCATTATTTGTTATGTTGTCGTGCTTCCGCGTAGTTTTAGTATTTACTAGAAATGTGCTGCCGGATCTTCTTTTAATCTTGCTAATGTTATGTGTGCTTTAGTAGCATTCCAGGCTAATGTGGACCTAGGGTGTTACACCACCGCTCGCAGCGGCACCACTTGATGACCTACCACCATGAGACATCACATCACCGTCGCTGGAGTGCATGTCACGTGTGATTCTGACACACCGCGCTAGCCTCACCATGACTGCGCGGACCTTCGCCGCAGTGCCCCTAAGCGCATGGTGCTACAGTTGACTCACGGCTAGCACCTGCGCACCTCCACCCGATGCGCGCCGCTGTGCACGCCATCACGCCGACTAGCGAGTCATCATCAGGCAACTTCTTCTCGCACCTTGCTTTGGATTTCGAGGCTCTGATAGCAATTGTTAGGACTGAATTGCTTAATCCTCTCTCTTGTCACTCTGGGATAAACACACATAGAGGAAGACTAATACAGTATGATCGAATCACTCAATCTTTTTCACTTGTTGTGACTTAACAGCTCAACAGGAATTACAATTACACAACCTCATGAACACACACACGACCTCCACATACCTACTAACTTGGCCTATTCTCATGCCTCCTGGAATCTCTCCATGATCGCACGAGACCGCTTCTCGCAGTGCCTCAACTTCTGAATTCCCTCGGTACTCAAATGCCCTGACTGCACTCGGCTATGTCCGACTTCCGACCCACACGCTTTCGGACGCTTTCTCTTTCTGAGTGCTCTTCCGACTTTCTGACGCTCTTATGACTACAACAATGTTCTTCCTACTTCTATAATGTTCTTCTGACTACAACTTACGACCATGGTGCCCTACGACCACGGCTACCTTACGACCATAGTGCCTTACAATCATGGTTACCTTACGACCATGGTGCCTTCGACCACGTTGCCACAACCACATCCGATTTGTTTTTCCAAAATATCCTATATTGCTTTCACTTTTTTATCCCGATTTGATCCCAAAATTTTCTTAATATGTATTTGAATTTGTTGTACTTTGCTCTCAAATTCGTTTTGACTTGCTTCCAAACAATGTTCTAGTTTAATTCATTCTGATTTGCTTAAAAATTTGTGATGATGTGCCTTTCATCTCTGGTGAGGAAAGGGAGAATGCAACCGAATTTTCTCAACTCGTCTTATGCGGTTGCGAAGTCAAGAAAAAAAGCACAAAGTATGTATAGGATCAAAAAGGGAAAGCGTGTGAAAAGTGGCATACCGAGCAGTCCAAAAATAGCAACAGAAGTGTGAGTGCAGAAGTGCGAAATACTGCATGGCTGGAGTGTATGTGCCTCCTTAAAGATATCATACGACATGATGCTAATTTTGGCTCTGGTGTCACAGTGTGTGTTTGGGAAAGAAACTGCATTAATGGTGGAATTCATATTAGGGAATTCGGTCTCTTTTTGCCCATCAATAGTAATCTTGCAGACTTGTTTGTGCTCATCATCAGGGTCATCGGCTATCTTTTTGTACAGATTCTGAATGGCCTAGTCCAATTTTCTCCTCTTAGATTTTGTAGGATTGCGGTCATTGGACAGGGGTTGTTCTTCAGGCCGGGCTTTCTCGATAGCCGGTTCGAATAGTACGGGCCTCTACACTACATCTCTTGGAGGGCTCGGTGGTAAAGCCGATGGGAATCCATTGGTAAAGCCGATGGGAATCCAATAGAGGTCCTCAATTTCATAAAGTGGGATGTCACATTTGTCGGAGGTCATAGCAAGCGAACCATTATCCTTCTCCTCGTTCTCAACCACCGGATTTTGGGATTCTACGACTTTCAAGGTAATTGTCACAGGATGAGGCCGTGGGCGGCACATGGTTTGTGAATACGCAATTTTATCGAGGATTTCCTATAGCAGAAGAAGAGACAATGTCGTTCCATTCGACACTATTACAAATATGGTAATATCAGATTATTATAATAGAGGAATATTAGGAGTTGTTCAAGATTACAAACATACATTTGTGCTTATCTACGGCAAGCATATCTATAGGATACTCAACTGAACTTGATTCTTTGACAGCCTCCTCAATCCCCCTCAATCTGAACTTGATGAATTCAAGTTGACATTGAACTGAATGTGTTTAAACTGTTGTACTGGTAGGGCCTTGGTAAATATATCAGCAACATGATCTTGTGAGTTTATAAACCGAATCTCAAGTGCTTTGCAAGCCGCCCTTTCTCACACAAAATAGAAGTCCACCTCAATATACTTTATATGAGCATGACACACAAGATTGGCTTAAAGATATGTAGCACCAAGATTATCACACCAAAGAACTGGAGGTTGCACCTGAAACATGCTGAGCTCACCAAGTAAAGTCTAAACCCAAACGAGTTCAGCTGTTGCATTTGCTAGCCCCTTGTACTCGGATTCAATACTAGAGCGAGAAAACATAGCTTGCTTAAGTAAACTTCATGATATTAAATTAGTCCCCAAGAATACTACAAAACCATTGGTTGGCCTCCTACCATCCAAACACCCTGCCCAATCAACATCCAAAAATGCATTGTAAATCAGATTCAAACTTCCTGATGATCAAACCAACTATCGATGTTTTAGTATCGATCTTACGTATGATTTATTTGGGTTCGGGGGAACTCTTGAAGACCTGGCTATGATCACACAGAGAAAAGACACAAGAATTTTTATACAGGTTCGAGCCTTCTTGTGGGAAAACAATAACCCTACTCCTATGTGGCTATTGCTCAATGAACTGATTACAACAGACAAAGTAATGTGGAATGTCTTGCTCTACTTCTATTCTTCTTGGGTCTCTCCCCGGGTCCGACCTTTCTTTGTTCTCCCTGATGTCCACCTTTATATAGCTTGCAAGGCGGTGGCTGTTTTCCCTTGCCAAGAGACGCCTAAACGTTTCGAATAATAACCATTCGAGGGGAGTTAGTAGAGATGTGGTATCGCACTCATCGTGTGACGGTTTCTATCAGAGAGAAGTTATGCGCATCTATCCTAGAGAATAAATGCACGTGCTAACCGCCTTGTTAGATGGGCCCACGAGACAATGGCTAGTCGTAGACAGCTCAGTCGAAGTTTGGCTTAGCCGTAGGAGGATCTACGACCACAAGGTGGTCACAGGATAACTTACAACCATGACATGGTCGTAGAAGAGCTTATGACTAAGGAGTGGTCGTAGAAGAGATTACGACTACCTTGTAAAATCTCTCCCTTATAGATAAGGAATATACTCAAGGTGTATAATGATGTAATAATATCATTTATAGATAAATGATAATTTGAGGATTGTTATATCCTCGTCACCAACATCTTGGGTTAACTGCAAGTAGCAAAGAATTCTTTTCACAACTCTCCAGTGCTCTTCCATTGGTGCCTGCAAAAACTGACACACCTTTTTTTACAGCAAAAGCTATGTCAGGTCGAGTTGTGGTAAGATATTGCAATGCGCCAACAGTGATGCGATACTTAGTGATATCTTCAGTCAAGAGCACATCACCACTGAACTTGGTTAATTTTTCTGAAGTGGCCATGTGTGTAGTAATGGGTTTACACATGCTCATGTTGACTCTACCCAATAGTTCTTTGATATACTTCTTATGTGATAGTTTGATCCCTCCTTGTTGAGGCACAACATCAATACCAAGAAAGAAATGGAGTTGGGTAAGATCCTTGATGGCAAAATCCTTTTGTAAACATCACAAAAGTTCTGCTGAAGCCGACTAAGATGAGCTTGCTATAATTGATCATCAACATAAACCAATACATAGATAACCAACCCATGATGATTGAATATAAAAAGTGATGAGTCAGCTTTGGAAGGAACAAACCCCAATTCCTGTAACTTAGAATTAAGCCTCAAGTACCAAGCTCAGGGAGCCTGTTTCAACCCATATATAGCTTTGTTCAACATGTAAATGTAATATGAATTCATTTGATCCTTGTACTCAGGAAGTTGTGCCATATAAAATTCCTCCTGCAAAATACCATGTAAGAAGGCATTTTTGACATCTGCCTGACGCAACGACCAACCTCTAGAAGCAGCAATTGATATAATCAAATGAATAGTGGTAGGCTTCACCACTGGGCTAAAGGTATCATCAGAATCAAATGCCATACCTCTGTCGAAAGCCTTTGGCTACAAGTCGTGCCTTGCAGCGTTCAATAGATCCACAAGTTTTCTTCTTAAGTTTGTAAACCCATTTACAGTCAACCACATTGAGTCCATGTTTAGGTGGTACTAAATGCCAGATTTGATTCTGAATCAGGGCATTAAACTCCTCATCCATGGCACACTTCCACAATGGATGTTGCACGGCTTCAATATAGGACATAGGCTCAACCAACATTGATGCAATTGCTGTGAAAAAAGCCCATTTCCTAACATCATATCGCACAGTACCATCTTTAAATTCCCGTTGCATTGAGATGTTGTTCTAAGACATGGTCCTCACTCTGTTTGGTTGAGACCCCTACATAGTCTCAGGCACAATATCACTATAATCAACAATAGCGAGCAGATTAGTAGGATTTGTACTACCAACACATTGATCATTCCCAGGGGGATTGGCACTGGAAGTGGGAGTAGTATCAAAGGATGAATCACAAGAATCTGAATGAGAAGAGTTGAGTTGTAGCAGGTGGGCAAAAGAGTAAGACTCAGTGCTAATTTGGAATTTGTCGATCTGAGAACAATGTGATTAGCAAAAGGGAAAATAGCCTCATCGAATATGACATCTGGTAACACATGCACCCTTCAAGTAGGTATACGCAAACATTTGTATCCTTTGTGATGAATACTATAGCCCAAGAATGCACACTATAAGGATCGAAACTGCAATTTCCTTGCATTGTATGGCCTTAAATTGGGCCGACAAGCACAACCAAATGCTCTTAAGGCTGAGTAATTTGGTTTATTTCCAACTAATCTTTAAATGGAACTTGAATTGTTGATGATTGGGCTAGGCAATCTATTGATCAGATAGCATGCTGTGAGGAAGGCCTTATTCCAAAAATGAATTAGGACACATGACTACGCTAGGAGAGCAAGACCGACTTCTACAATGTACCTATGCTTCCTTTCGGCCAAGCCATTTTGCTGATGAGTGTTGAATGCCTATTCTCTTAAATATGCATTCAAGCAGTGATACTCCCCTCCCCAGTCAGATTGAACTGATAGAATTTTTTGTTTAGGAGTCGTTCAGCATGCTTTTGAAATTGATAGAAGGCATTCTCAACTTCATATTTATGCTTTAGAAGGTAGATCCAAACAAACTTGCTATAATCATCAATGTAGCTTACATAGTATTTGTGTCCACCAATAGACTTAGTTGCTAGACCCTATACATCTGTAAACACAAGCTCTAAAGGAGAAGTGGAAATACTACTTGAATTGGGAAAAGGCAACTGATGGCTCTTAGTCATTTGATATGCATGACAAACCAGTGTACTAGTTTTATTGGATGAGCAATCTAACTTATTGAGCTGAAGGACTCATTGAACGACTACAGAAGAAGAATGTCCAAGGCACCTATGCCACAACTCAGAAGAAGGTTTTGTAGCAAGCAAAGACTCCCTATGTAGCACCGGACCAGCACCAAGAATAGGATAAAGTCCCCCCCCCCCTCCTTGCATCTACCTTAAAAAGAGGTATCTTCGTTGCACGATCCTTCACAAAGAAAGAATCAGGGTGGAATTCAAAAAAGACATCATTATCTGAGGTGAATCGGTGAACACAGAGTAAATTCTTTGTGGCTTTGGGAGCATGAAGAATATTTCTAAGTTCTAGAGCTTTAGAGGGATTTTGACATGAGAATGACCAATGTGTAGGATTGGCATACCTGAGTTGTTTGCTACCTAAATCTAATCCTTGTCGGAGTACTTCTCTCGGATTGAGATGATCAAATCACTGGTGATATGATCTGTCGCTCCACTACCATTGTACTAGTTCGAATCCACCATGTACCAGGGATTCCTGACAAAAGAAGCAACATGGCTCTCCTTCACTTGGTACGAATGGTCGAAGCGATGGTAGCATTTGAGAGCAACATGCCCCACCTTTCCACACACTTGACACACTGGTCTTCCTCCTCCTTGATTGTTACTTTGAAAACCTCCTCTGTTGCCACCATTGTTACATCGGTAAGGGTTGTTGTCATTGTCGTGGTAGGAATTATTCTTCCCTATCCCGCAGCCCCTGCTTTGCATCCCATTGTTGTTGCGGTTGCTTGAATTGTTCCTAGTCGCAAAATTCACCCAGGAGTTCTTACTTAGAGGTTCACCGTTCCCAAGTTTAATGTGCAACTCAAAGCTCAAAAGGTGAGCATAGGGGTCACTAATTGACATTGAGTCTGGTCAGGTACTGTAACACCCCAGCCAAAAGAATGACCTGAAATGCTACCAAACTAACAACATAATAAAGATAAACTAAATTACCCTACAAAATTTCGGCAGAACCTCCTTTGTTTATTGTCTAATTCTGAGGTTCCAACAAGCATAATCAAAGGATATAATTAATCGTAATCAATATAAGCTATACTAAGTAGAACAGCTATAAAACTTAATTAATGAGCGGAAGCAAAATAAGCAAGTTCTAGTTCTTTGTTACAATTTAACCTCTTAGTCATAAGCCAAATCTCACTTGAGCTACTCAACAAATATAATCTAATTTCTATATTTCTTTCATGGTGAATAATTCGTGCAAGTGCAACAACTCTAGTCTTTCTTTAATCCCATGCATGCCAATCTCATGAAGGTACCTAAAACAAACAACAAACAACAACAACAATAAAGAAGAGTGAGTCCAACGACTCAGCAAATATAATAAGTAATTACAAGAACAACCATGAACATCATCTCACAATTTAACCATCAATCATATAATGAACTATGCTATGCAATATGATCAAAAATCTCTTTATCTCTTCTCTTTCGTATTTTACCGGTAATGCGGAGTGTGCATCCATCAATGCACACCCATGCCTGTATCATCTGGTACAGGGACCAATTGCCCATACTCCACAAGTATGGGGACCTTTAGTCCGTCATGACATCAACATGACGGGGACCTCGACGCTTGGTCATCTTGTGACCAAGACTTTAATATATCGGCATGATGCATATATGTGAATGTCCCAATAAATAAAAAACTTGCATTCACCATATCCATGCATCATAACTTCTCATAAACAACTTCAATTGCAGCATGATGCATATATATGAATGTCTTAATGAATAAAAACTTGCATTCATCATATCCATGCATCATAAATTCTCATAAACAACTTCAATTGTAAACTACCATAAACAGTACCAACATGTCATTATCACAATCAAGATCGCATACACTCATAATACCAATCAAACATCCACAAACCATCATTCATCAACAATCACACTATAAAATTTCAACCATCATTATACTTGCCTTAACCACGAAAACGGAGGATGAGTAGAAGGTGCACCCAGAACCCGTCCTCCTCCGAACAATAATTATAATATTTTCTAAGACAACAGAAACAGGTCTTTGGATAAAATAAAAACACCCCCAAGCTGACCCCATCCATTAAACTTGACTAAATCCCCCAATTTCCCTCGGCCATCCACTGCCTCCTGTGGACAGTCACCTTCAAAAATTCGTAACTTTTGATACAGAGGTCCAATAGGGCGTTCTCAGATTCTCTGGAAAGATAATTAAATTATCTAACTAAACCTATTTGGGGAGCCTTCCAGATTCGGCCATCTTCTACCCGATCCAACCAGTTTTCCCAAAACTGTAATTGTCTCTGGACAGCGCACTAAAAACGTCATAACTTCCACCCCGAAAGTCAGAATTTGGATTTCTTGACCTTTCTGGAAAGATAAGAAAATTATCTACAACTTTCCTAATATGAAGATCCTCTGATTCTCCCGTTTTATAATTTCCAAAATCGATCTACCGAAACCCGTCGGGAAACCCTCCGAGATGCAGAACAGTCAACTTAGAAAAATCACAAATTTTGCTACGCAAGTCCGAATCACGCGTTCTAGGACTTCATGGAAAGATAATTTCGTCCTCTACAATTCTCTAGGAGAGGTCCAGATCTGAATCCCCACAGATCTAACCCAAAACAGCTGTCTAACACATTCTGTCCTAGCAGTCCAGACTTACGAAATTGCTATCAAAATCAAAGAATAATATTCTAATGGTAAACAAGAATTACCCCTTGACGAATGGATGAAGAACACGAAGATGTTCCCACGAATTTCACCTCTTCTTCTTTCTCTTTTCTTTTCCTCTCTTCTTCTCCTTCTCCTTCCTTCTTCTCTTTCCTTCTCCTTGCTTTTCCTCCAATGGTAGCAGCACTTGGTCATCAATGGCACCAAAAGGGGGAAGAGGAGAGGCGCCCAAGGGGTGGAGGGGAGGGGGTGGCGGCTGTAGGAGGGAGTGGGGCACAAGGGGGATCAAGGGGGGCGGCTAGGGCAGGGAGTGGCTGCCTCCCCTCCCCCTTTGGGCCAAGGATTCCCACCTGGGCCGAGGCCCAGGCCCAAGTTGTCTGGAAAAATCAGAAAACCCTCAAGAAAACACTAATTCATTCTTTTCTTTAAGGCCCCTCTCTCCAAATAAATAATTACCCCTCGAATGATTTTCGGTTTATTACAGTTCACAGATGTGACTAGAGAGTCATATTCAGCATCAAGACCTGCAAGCAAATATGAGATAAATTCTTCATCACAAAGAGGTTCTCCAATAGATGCCATCGTATCGGCCAGTCCCTTCAACCTGCTGAAATACTCCATGGAAGAAAGTTCCCTCTTTTTGAGGTTCGAGAGCTGCATGCAGATTTGCATCATACATGCTCTCGATTGCAAAGAAAAGAGGCGCTTCAGTGTTGTCCACACTTCATGTGAGGTGGCAAGGAAGAGCACCTAAGTATTGTTGAATTGTTGGACGAGTTAGCCGGAACTCAGTATTTCTCCAAACTGGACTTGTAAGTGGGATATCATCAAATCCGTATGAAAGAGGAGGATGAAGAAAAGACCACGTTCAAAATGCACCACGGACGCTACCACTTCCGAGTTATGTCGTTTCAGCTCACAAACACACTGGCTTCAATGAGTCATGAACTCAGTGTTGGGACCGTACCTATGGAAATTTGTTTCGGCCTTCATCGATGACATATTGATTTACAATCCAAGCTTGAAAACCCATGCAAAACATCTCTCATTAGTGTTTGAGCGTCTACGAGAACATCAGTTGTGTGTTAGGAGATCAAAGTGTTCTTTTGCTCAAGAACAATTGGAATACTTAGGACATATTATTTCCATGGAAGGGGTGGCAACCGATCCGAAGAAGACAGAAGCTATGTTGGCGGGGCCGGTTCCCTAGAATGCAATTGAATTGACGTATTTCTGGGTCTGACTGGCTATTATCGAAAAGTTTGTGAAGAATTATGGGGTGATTGTTGATCCACTAACTAACCTGTCGAGAAAGAAGTCTTTTCACTGGGACCAATAAGCGCAATCAGCTTTCCAGAATTTGAAACAAGCAATGTCAACCACTCCAATAAGACCATCAGATCTTTGCTCTATACAAGAATCCATTGCTAAAATATATTCTAACATCTAATTCTCTCGTACATGCTTTGCTTTGGATAAATAGGCTTATTGCTAGGTTACTTTGTTCCTCTCTATAGTCACCTCTATGGTTTACATAGTCCCTCCTAGCTCTTTTTCAACTTGAGTATGAATTCTAATCCAAATAGGAGTAGTTCTAATCCTATTAAGATTAATCTAAGACTTTTTATAGCACACATTTCTAAATCCTACAATACTAAGAAATGCCAATAAAAGAGGTTGGCAAATAATTGATTCTCCCAAACTAAATATGCTAACAATCCAAGGATAATGGATGATGCGAAGCATCAAGAACAGCCTTCCAACTGACAACACAACCACCCAAAGTCTTTGGCAGAGCCGCAGAGACCTTCCAAGAAATCCCAGTCAATAAAACTTATTCGTAACCTGTCTCTACAAAAAAATTGTCATGCCTATTGATCACTAGATAAAATACTCGAAGTGAGCATTTGATCATGACTGTCATGTTCGTAACTTGTTGGTATGCCTGGATTAGTCTCATCATGCAACTGAAAGGACTGATGACTAGAGTAGGTACTCAAATTGAGCATGGAAAAATTGAGCACCGTAAGTCTTATTGACTTTAGTAATGGCTACATGACATTTCTCTTATCTACAAGGCTGCTGCTGTTTTTCGTCTCTTCGGGCATCCATAGTGTATATAACCTAAGAGATCTTAAGGTGGATCTCATCTAAACCTTAAGGCCAATGCTGTAATATATATAACCCACTAGGCCTTAAGATGGTCCCACTTGTCAGATAAAGAAAAAATGTATTTTAATACTTATGGCCAGGTCTTTAGCTTGAGGACTGGTCTTAAGGTTTTTTTGCTTATAGCCTGCTTAAGGTCACCCCTGTAATATATATAAGGTCGACCTTAAGGTGGCTTAAGACCCTCTGTTTTTATACACTGTGGATGCCCTTCTGCACACCTAAAACCTGACTCTTGGTGTACGCATCTTAATATCAATCAAGTTTGATTGCACAAAGCTGAACAGTCTAAATCACTTTAAACAACGAGCTGAATTAGGCCAAAGTCCATGGCAATAAAGGCTGGACCGCTGGAGACTAGAGCAAACCAGTGAAAATTTTCAATGCTCCTAGAAAATTCTCGTTAGTTAACGCCTATGGGCTATGAGCACTCCGCCGGCCGAGTATCAATTGCGGTCCTTTCAATAATTGCTGTAGATTATCTGCTGGATTTGCTGATCGCTGTATGCCAATTTGACAGATCAGATTAAACCACTGCATGAACGGGCTGAGCTCCTTCTTTTTCTATTTGTGAGCACGTGCTAGTCCCTGCTGGAAATCAGCAAGTCATAGCATGTGACAAGTTTTTCACAGAACTTGCACCTGCATTGGGCGGCAAAAAATGAAGCATCCTCACTTTGAAGGTACTCCCCAAAAGCTCGACCTGTAAGGTGGCTCCAATCTGTGTAGATGATAAACAAAATCTGTTAAATTTGTGCCACCTAATTAGATGCATAGCCGTATAGAGCAATTGATAGATCCTTTACAAGGTATATGTTTGGATTTGGTAAATAATCAAATTCTCCACTTTTAAATTTTATACATAAACATAAACAAAGGTCAGCTATGCATTTAACTAAAGTAGGCACACCAAACGGAAGTGGTTTCTATGTTTGCACTCAAATGAGGGTTTGCACAATACATGTACACTTATATCAAACCTACTTGAAAAAAGTCAGATTTACCCCCTTCAACTATCACCTCGGTTTAATTTCCACCCTCAACTTTAATACCATTTAGTTTACACCCCTCAACTCCCGATACCAATTAAAACACCCTCCTAGCCCTATTCCACCGTGATTTTGGTCCACCGCAGCGGCAGAGTGGATAATGTGGCCTCCCAGCCACCAAATCTTGTGATGACGTGGAGTTTTAAAATATTTTTAACAGCAAGAAAACTAGGCCCACCTACGGTGTCACCCAACTCCCTTCTCTTTCTTTACTGCCCTCTGCCCCACCATGAGCTCCCCGGCCCAAGCACCAGTGCGCCCGCACCCATTGCCCCACTCCTTGACACCGCGCCCACTTGCCGATCGACTGGCGCATGCCGCCCCACGTCCACCTACTCCCACGTGTGCCATGCAACTCGTTGCAGCTGTTACCCCTCGCTGCGCCCATGGTCACCATTGGCCGTTTTCAAGAAAGGAAGGAGGGAGTGAGAGCATCACTCGCGCATGCTGCCGGAGCAATGCTGCCACGTCGCCCGCTCCACAGTCCACACAAACAGAGACGTTCATCCGTTTCGGCTCGCCTTCCCATTCCCAGCTGGCTCCAACATGCCGGAGCTGCGGCACCACTAGCTCCTTGAGCGCCTTTCCATTTCTTTCAATCAATTCTGCACATGGCTACACGAGTATAAATAATTACTTGTGCAAGATCCAAACCATTCCAACTCTTAACTGAAGCCAAGTGGTCACCAACTAGGCTACCACCACCACGGCCAGCCATTGCAGCTGCTGCTGGAGTCCATGTGGCTTAAGCTCCACAAGCCCATCTAGCGCCAAGGAACACCACAACCATCTAGCGCCGGTGTGGTGCTCCGCCGCCTCAGGCGCTGCTCCTCTTCTTCAAGCACGCTCCTCAAACCACACCACCATCACTGCCAGCCTTGCCACCCCATGGCAACTGTACATCACGTGGCGACAGCCAGTGGCAGACCCAGGATTTTATCAAAGGGTATGCCGCACTAAAATTTTCATAAGCAATTCGGTAAAACTATTTGCCAATTCGATAAATAATTGTAAAATTTGCACCGTAATTCGGTATACAGGCATTAAATAATATGATAAGTCTTAAATTCAAGGATTAAGTTAGAAACTTGCACAAATTACAATATAAATAATTCAATCACCATACTAATAGTCTCAAATATACAATACTACTGTCTATATCAATTGTCAACATAGCGTCTGTAAACGGTCACTTCTATCTCTTAATGACTTACAAGCTATGCAAAACGTTTGGTGGAGCTACTAAGAATCAAGTTGATCACCAATCACATGGTCAAATACGCACCAAAAGGGAATCCTTAGGCAATAGCAATCAGAGGGACAACTTGGAAAAGCAAGCTAGAGCGCCACCAAGGAAAACAACAACTTTCTGCCAAAACATTCTCGTCCATTGAGCCTGCTAGTGGCACTACGGACCCGAACCTGCCAAAATGTGGACTAGATAGAAGAAGCAGCATAGCGTAAGATGTTTCCACGAAAGCTTCCCACAATTGAAGGACAGCCAGTACCGCATTCATTGGTTCTGAACTTGTGAGAAAGTTGCTTGACTCAAAACAGAATTCCTTCAACCGGCAATGCTTGCTACATTCCTTTGCCTTCAAATTTTCACCCGATTGCAAATGTATCACGGCAAACAGAATTTTCGCACCCAAAATGCAATAGACTAGAGCGAATTTACCATGTCCTAGTTATTTTTATACGAAAGCTGCAACCTTCGTGTTTGATCGAACCAAGAACCATCAAGATGGAAGCATCTTTAGCATCAAGAACACATAATAAGAACAGGAAAAAAATAAACAGACCGACAGATCGACAAAATGGGCAATCGATCATGAATCATATGCCACCACAAACGAAAAACCAACAAGATAGGGGGAGCAGCACGGAGAACGAATCAGACCTGCGCAGGATGGCGAGGAGGTCGCTGCTGGGCCCAACGAGCGCGACGTCGGGCTTGTCCCCGATGTCCTCCTTGTCCCTGTCGCCGATGGCGAGTACGATGGGGAGCAACATGTTGACGAGCCCCGCGCCGTCGGCGAGGCGGACGTAGTTGAAGTGGAGGCACTGGAGGTACTCGTGCTCGCGCATGAACCCGCGGAAAGGGCTTGCCCATCCCTCGGCGAGCACGTGCGCCCGCTCGGCGTCGGCGGGACGAGGCGGACCGAGTAGCGCCTCGCCTCGGCCAGCGCGCGCGCGGCGATGGGAGGCGACGAGGTCAACGCGCGCCGCCGTCCGGGTCGATGAGGGCTGCAGACGCGGCGACGCGCTGCAACCTGCCTCCCGAATGCAGACGTGAGGCGAGGCAGTACGGGCGCAGACGCAGAGTCGCGGTGGGAAGCGGTAGGCCTCGCTTGCGGGTGACACGCGAAGTCGCGAATGACTGGAAGGCATATGTCTGGATCGAGGCGGCGCGTGCGACGTGAGGCAGGCGAACCGTCGCGCAGATCTTGAGTTACGGTGCCGGTGGGCCCTGTGGTATCTGGTGACCTACAGGCATACCACAATGGGTCCGCCTGGCGACGACCAGAGTGAAGCGGTGAGGAGAGGTGGAATGAAAGATCGATGGGGTAATGTGGCCATAGGACATATATCTTTTTAAGAATTTGCTAGCGCCCGGACGTCCTGACCTAGGTGCTAGCTCCATACGCTCGGTTGCAACATTTCTCGGTCATGTATGCAACAAAAAAAAGAATGATGGGATATGCAACATTCGTAGATAGTGTGTGCAACAATTTTAACCACCGTATGCAACAAAATATTTTCATAAAAATATCTATGTTGCACTGATTGTTGCACACATGAAATAAAAAAATTGCACAAAACAACACCTATCTCCATGGCAAGCGGCGGCAAGGCCTCAGTTACAGCGATGGCGGGCAATGGTAAGGTGGCGTGTGTAGTGTGGATCTGGTCCTGGGAGGAGAAGGCCACCTGCGTCCTCACGGTGTACGGGTGGGCCAGGCTGGGGCGACCGTTTCCCCACCCACTGTCTAGATCCTCAGCTTCGACCCCAAGGATTGCTCCTCTCCCTCCCGAATGTCTATGCCTTCTTGTCCCCCAGTGCACTCGACCTCCCTAGGCTGCCAGGGAAGGGGGGAAGGCCGGATGTAGCGGCACCGCGCCAGAAGATGGTTGAAGAGGAAGTCGATGGCGATGGCCAAATCTAACGACGCCGCGCCCAAGCACGGCCGAAGAGGAAGTAGACGGTGGTGGCCGGATCCGACGGCAACAGCCTGACCCGGCGGCACCGACGTGGGGACAGGGTGGTTGGGGCTCGTGGCCGTGCATGGGGTTCAGAGGCGTGCGGAGAGAGGGAGCGAGTGAGAGAAGGGAGAGAATGAGGAGATAGTGAGAACAAAGAAGGTAGACCGAGCGTCCGATAAAAATAGGGGCTCCGTACGTATGAAAAGTAGCCATTCCCATCTTTTTATTTATATTTCTGGCTTAACTGCCACAATAGTAAACTTTGGTGATTACAACTGCTTATGTGGTAAAACCACCGTTGAGGGGTTAAGTGCTCTGGTTTTGATTGTTGGCGGATGTAAACTAAATGGTATTGAAGTTTAGGGTGGAAATTAGACAGAGGCAACAATTGAGGGGGTAAATTGGACTTATTCCAACCTCCTACATATTTAGCAAGTTACAGAGGCAATCATAAAGTACATTAGAAGAAAAAATCAGACTGCTCATACCTCAGCTTTGCCATCCAAGTTTCCAATGTTGCAAGAGTAAATATTGACAGTAAAGGTCCATCTTCCGAGGACATCGATTGCTTGGTCTATCAACAATAATAATGACAGCCTAAATTCTCAAAATTCGGACCAACTTGTATACCTGCAAATACGTGCTTCTGTTTAGAAGGCATTCATACTGTTGTAAAGGGCAAGTATTTTTCATCTACCTACCTGAGCACTTCTAGATGGTAATGCCAACTCCAAGGAGTTGCGACAGCCATCAACCCTACAGGAAGTAACACTGCTCAGGTTGGTCGCATGATACTAATGACCCAAAGAGAATAACAAAGCAAAAATGCAGATTATCCGGGTAATGCAAATAACACCTGTTGTCACTGGTCCTTTTCATATACTGACTGCTCTTGAGCTCCCCACGTCCACCATATTTAGTTTCATCCGTATTTAAGATAAGCTGGTCAAGTGTTTAAAAAATTCGTAGCATCTCAGTGCTGAAAATCCAGCTCTAAAAAGTGAACACAGATGGAAATACGAGTTTACTAGTTTTCAAACTTCACACCTGTACATTGAAGCATGATGAATACATGCCAGTAGCACATGATAATAAGTTCAGATTGAAGTACTTCCAGAACCAAATAATTGTTCCTACTCTAGACGATAAGAAACAAGAGACTACAGTTTGCAAGATCTTATCCAGGCATCAATTCCACCTCTTTTTCCAGATTTTCAAGCGTCCACTATTAATGGCTAATAGTTTTCTGATTCGAGCCAAAGCTTTAGCTAGTATGTGCTGTTAAGTGCAGATATTCGTATAGGCCCGCTAGCCTTGGTTCGCCCTTGTAAGCCCTGTATATATATCCCCTCTAATAATGAATGACATGCACCGCTCTGAATAGCTATTTTCCTAACTTCAATTCTAACATGATATAAGAGCAAGGACAAACCCTAGCAATCACTCGTGTCTTGTGACACCAGCACCGTCATTGGTCAGACTTTGGTAAGTTACGCCAACACCATTTTTTTTCCTTCTACTGTTTCCACCATCATCCTCCTCTCACGAGCCAAATTCGCTCAGTTATGGTGTCGCCGTCCCTCCCCCGAGCCAGATCCACCGTCCTGGCCAGTGCATTCATTGGATTCAAACTCGATCCAGTCGGGTTCACTCCAATTCACCGGATTACAGTGTCATTGAAGCTTGCCTCCACTAGATATGTCGCCATCAGCTTCGATGGCCTCAACAGCAAAGTGCACTACTGCTGTGAAGATGTGCGTGCGTTGTGTTGCTGGTGCGATGTGTCATTATCAGGGTTCAGGAAACCGGAATTTGCAAAAAAACAGAGGCCTGGTTCCGGTTTCTCGGCGAAAACTGGTTGAATGCTGCCTGTTTTCTTTTTTTAGTTTGAATCTTTCAAATTTTTTATTTTTTCTATATTTGAGTTTTTGGATTTAAATTAGATGCAATTATAGGCCTGTTAGTATATAAGATGAATTTAAAAGAAATTTTTAGGCAGGTGAACCGATGAACTGAAACCAGGGAACAAAAAATCGGACCCGACTGAGTTTAGCCGGTGAAATCCTGGTTGCTGAGTTAGTGATCGGGTGTTTATGGGTCAACCAAACCACCCAACCCACACCAGCGCATTTTTCGTGGATTTCTCTCCAGTTCCTATCAAATTCATCACTCCACCATGATGTCTTCGTTGCTACCTATTCTCTAGAGTCTATTGTTGAGGCTTCCTTTTCAATTTGGGTAGTTACTGAAGTTTACAGAACAAAGTCATTGCATAAACAAAAGAATAAGTTGATGCAAGCAGCATCAGTAACTTACCTGATATTCCCCAGCTTCATCCACACCTACACGATACAACTGATAGGAGACTTCCAGATTGAAATTAAATACAAAAAGGAAAGGTCCTCTCGTGTATGATATGACCTGCCATAATGAGTAACTATGATCAGCAAGAAAGTTATAAATTTCAATTGACAATTGCTGATATAAAAAATGCTGGTACTTATTGTCTGTCGATTTATCTTGTCTTTCTAACTCCATATATGTACAAATTTCAAGTAGGTATTTAGTTCATCAAGTCCACTGGCAGTGCTGCATGATCAACATTCTACATTATGAAAAGTTCTCCCTTATATGCCTTCTATTAGAGAAAGCACTCGGATGTGTCATCTTTTTGACGAAGTTACAACATTAATCCATCAATTTTCTTTATGAGGAAAAGTCAATATTACCCCCCCCTCTACGTTCCAAAAAGTTCAGCTTTCAACACCCCCCCAACCCACCCACACAGAAACCAAACAAAGTGACGCGGGATGTCAAGTTTACAGTAATGCAAACCATCCTAGCACATGAACATTGTGATTCGAATTCGGAACAAAAAGCAACACAAGACGTGATGGAACACCACCACCTTCTTGTTATAAATGCAAAGCACAAATTGTTGAATGGCCTGCAACATGTTGTATCAGATATCATTCTGGCAATAAAGAAAGCCACAGGCAGTAATAGAATAGAATACTCCTAAGCTCTCGGAAACACAGGATCTAATCCAAGATTACACTCCAAGATGTTTATCATCAAGAAATCAACTAAATAAACACCACATGATAATCTAGATATACTTTCAAATGATACACACAGACCAGCCCCCACCCATCACCCACCTCCAGACGGCACACCTGGGGGAAGGGGAGAGGGGGTACGTTTAATCGGTATGAATTTGTTATGAGCTTGGGCCTGTGAGCAGTTGCCACGTGGCAAGGCAGCAGCAGCTGGTTGCTGCAAGGACCAGCAGACACAGGCCGTGAGGATTTGCATGGGGGTTGAGTTCATTGGCTACACATCTCAAGATTAGGATTAGAATTATTAGTTTCCTTTATTATTTGCACAGGTTTCCTTTTAGATAGATTCCATGTATCAGGGATTAGTTTCCTTAATCTAGAGATATATTTAGGGGTCAAGCCAAGTTATACCTATAAAAAAAGGACAATTGTATCTATTATGATTGATCAAGAAATAAAAAAATCGCCCTCTCTTCTCAATCAGACCTCGGAGCCTTGGTGGCAACATGGCCAGTTAAGTGCCCTACCCTTGATCGTCAAACCCGTACCCAACCAAAACCATATCAAAATTGTTCGGAGAAAAATCAAGGTTTTTCTTCTTTGCTCTGTTTCTAATTAGATAGGTCTAGAACAATGAATGTTGAAAACTATAGGCATGGTCTTATTGGTATGCAGTTTGACCGCCAGAAAAATCACTCGGATGTCCAGCTGAAACTATGTGAATCTGAATTCAATCATTTTGCCCACCTTTCCTCAAATTAGCACATTTGAATGAACTAGTCAGTGAATGACCAAGCTCAACAATAATGCCGATTGTGAGTAATCGAACAAATAACTTATTTTGCCAATCAAGCCTGACCAGTTCTTTCTATAAAAGCATAATTTCATCTATCGAAAGGTTATTCTGAAGAGAAGAACAACAAGCAAAGTACCAAGAAGCAACCTCATTAATAAAATGCAACACGTTTAATTGGATTTATCCAAATGTTTGTATCATGAATTGAAATAGATAGTGCAAAATCACATGTTAGTGTACAAGAATTTATTCCTGATAATGAATAAAGTATAATTAATTGTAGAATAAAACCAACCATTTGTTTTTCTTAACTTGTAAAGTAGATTTGACCTTTTATTAACTGAAAGATGTACATACCATGCTCATGTCATCACAATGATGGATGTTGAGTGAACCTCTAGAAATTATCCCTTCATTTTCATCCAAGCTCATAATATCCTGGCATGAAATTGCTGAGTTAGTAATAGGTCAATTCATCTCGTAGGAATATACCTACAAGGCTACAACATTTCAATGATGTGGAAGCCTTTAATAGTTGCATATATTGCAACTGTCATGTGTAAGTGAATTGTCTGATATATATTATCACTCATTGAGAAATGAAAAAAACGTTTTGAAGAAACATCAGATGTCCATTGCAGATTTGCAGGATGCTAAATGATGGCAGTTATGGATTGCATATATTGCACCTGTCATGTGAAAGTGAATTGTCTGATATATATTATCACTCCACTCGACTTTTAATTCCACAAACAAATGAATAATTAAAACTAGCAAAGAATATTACCGTAAAACAGAGAGCCAAAATTGCAAGTTCGCAATATAGTTTTGACATATCAATAAATAAGACTAGTACTGAAATCCAAATGTAACGAACATAATGTCAGGTTAGGCGACCACTCTAGAAGAATTATAACACCCCAAGGTAGCAAATTCGGTAAAGCCCATCCCCCATGCTTGAAGACGTAGAGCACTCATAGCAACTCTCTTGGGTGTCATGCTCGCTTAACATAAAGGTTCAATTAAGAGTTTCTACATTTGGAACCTCAAGCATTATATGGTTATATACTACTATACACTTAAAACCTCCAATGTCAGAAACCCACATATGGGTCGGTTGCAGGGGCCACCTCTACAGGGGTGAACTTTTTTAAATATCCTCCCGCAAAATCCCCAGGTTCACCCTACTTACATGAATAAAATTATCCTAGTAATCAACAAAATAGTGAAATACCTTTGTTTTTCAACCAAAAAAGCACAGCAGAAAAAGAACTCCATCCGCATGGAAGCCAAACCTGATTTGACGAGCATTGTTTTGGAAAAAAATAGTAAATTGCACAAAACTAAACATATTTTGGTATAACTATCATAAAACTACACAATTCAATTTATATTTCACAAAACTACACATACTTTAGCGTAATGTTTCAATAAACTACATGTCTGTTGATTCTCGTTAAATGCGATGGAATCTGATTAGGTGGGACCTACATGTCAGTATAATTGACATGTAGGTGGCAAAAATATGTGTAGTTCTATGAAATATGTAGTTTTCTGATACTTTTGATAAAAACAATATGTGAAGCTTTGTGACATTACAAACAAATAATCAATGGAAATACCTGTTATGAATAGTGCTTGTATTCATCATGGGGCCAATGAGCCAGTATTTATACACGTACATGTATAGCATATATGCAGATAACCCCTTATATAACAGGAAAAATAGACAGATATAATACACATCTAACGCCCCCTCAATCTTATGGTGGATCAACAACATGAAGTTTGGAGAGAGAAGCTATGCTGGGCTCTGGCCTGTGCCTCTGTGAAGAAGTCTACCAACTGAAACTCTAAAGACACATACTAAAGAGCAACAATCTGGTCCTACACATGTGTCTGCACGTATGAAGCATTAACACCAATATGCTTTGTAAGCTTATACTTCACCAGATCTTTAGCAATACTAATAGCACATGTACTGTCAAACAAAAGATGAGTCGGTGCAGAAACAAAATCACCAAAATCCTCAAGTAACCACCGTAGCCAAGTAACCTCCGCAGTCAATAAAGCCATAGCTCGCAACTCAGCCTCAGCACTCGAACAAAAAATTGTTGTCTGCTTCTTAGTCTTCCAAGCGATAAGAGAACCACTAAGAAAAGCACAATAAGCAGAGAGAGACCGGCGATCAGAGGAATCACTAGCCTAGGTGGCATCAGAATATGCCCGGATCTGTAAAGAATTGGAGCGAGGGAAAAAGAGACGACGAGGGATAATTCCACGAAGGTATCGCAGAACACAAAGAAAATGACTATAGTGGAGCTGAGTGGGAGCAGAAACAAACTAACTCAAGATATGCACAGAGTACAAAATATCAGGATGAGTGACACTAAGATAAATAAGGCTCCCAACAAGATGACGATAGCGAGTAGAATCAGTAAACCATCAGTTGCACGAAGATGAACATTAAGCTCCACAGGAGTCTTAGCGGTGCGCTGATTAGTAAGAGAGGCACGATCAAGAATATCTTGGATATACTTTTCTTACGATCAAGAAGCGAACGACGAGTATAGTAGAGAGGATAAGGAACAAGGTCAAGAGTAACCTCTGGAGAGGGTGCCGGTGGTGAAGAAGGTGCCGACTGCGAAGGAAGCACCGGAGAGACCAAAGGTTGTGGTGGAGTGATCACGATGGGGGTGGAAAGAAAAGTCAAGAAAGAAAGTGACTCGACAAGAGATACTGAAGTAGAGGAAGGAGAAGGGCGAGGATAGGAAGGACGAGACTCATCAAAAGTAACATCCCGAGAAATCTGCATCTGTCGGCCAACAGGATCCCAACAACGATATCCCTTGTTCTAAGCATCAGAGCCTTAAAAGCGCACTCAACAGGCCGTCGACGGCTAGGTGCGCTCACGAGGTGCAAAAACATAGCACACACACCTAAAGAGGAGAAGACTAGAATAATCCGAAGTCTTACCACAGAGACGTTCAACTAGGATCTCACCCTGAAGAGCAGAAGACGGTTGAATATTGATCAGAAAAGTGGCAGTAAAAACAAACTCGGCCCAGAAATATGGTGGAATAGCAGAAGCAAGCATAAGAACACAGGTTGTCTCAAGAAGATGACGATGCTTTCGTTCAGCCACCCCATTCTAGGTATGAACACCAGAACAAGAACTGAGGGTGCCCTGCTCAACAAGAAAACCACGAAGAACCCCCAAGCTGAATCATCACGAAAAACACGAATAGGAGTCAAACTCATTGTTGTTAAGTCGCGCGACTAGTCGCGACTAATCGTCGATTAGTCGACAAGTCGGCACACAGGCACCAGCTAGTGCCATCGACTCGACTAGCTGCGCTAGTCGTTCGACTTGCCGACTAGTCGGCCAGTATGAGTCAAACGTCTAATTGGCCTAGTGTCAGTGACGCCGTCGGGAGAGGACATATATTACAAGAGAGGGGAAGACATACAGATGCAATCAAAACTCGGCTCCCCTACTCCCCACGACGCCGCCGGGTGAGGGGAACCCGATGGTAGAAGGCAGTTAGTAGTAGAAGCAACAAGCAAGTAGTAGTAGAGTAGTCGACGACTAGTCGGGATTAGTCACGACTAATCTCCAAGTCGGTAGCATCACGACTTGACTCGACTTTAGGACTTAATAAAGTATATGTATAGAACCTCCTTTCGAAACGAAAGGGCTAGCTCTCATACATCAGAATGAACAAGATCAAAAGGACGCTGAGGCAATAACTCACTAGAAGGTTAGGGGAGTTGAGCTATTTGCCGAGCTTACAACCCTGACAATTTAGAGAAGCACCATCAGACACAGACCCTAAAAGACCACGACGAAGTAATGAAGACATACGCGACCCACAAAGATGTCTTAAACGATGATGCATGCAGCAGCTATGGAGGCAGTAGTGGAGGCGACAAGACTTACCGAGGCAGCAGAAGGAAGATAAAGCCAGTCAAGCTCCCAGGGTCGTCGTGAGTCATGGCCAAGGTTATTAAGGCGGTAAGGCGAGGTGAGGCGACCTACCCCCTCACACCTTTTAAGCGGTAAGGCGTGAGGCGAGGCGACGCCATATGTATCCTAAGGCGTTAAAGGGCAGCAAATAAAATGAGCATTTTAGCAGCATATATGTACCTTATTGTTGCCAATTCTTGAACCTATGTAGCAAATAAAATGATTTAACAACATTATACTAATTTATTTGCTCACAATTAATGTTTCCTCACCTAATCTCTCTCTCTCTCTTCCTTTGCTTCCTGTGCAGCCAAACATTCCAGACCACTCATTTTTCCTTCTCTCCATTCTCCTCTCTCCACCTAATCTCTCTCTCCTTTACTTCATGTGCAGCCGAATACTGCAGGCCACTCATTTTTTCCTTCTCTCCATTCTCCTCTCTCTGTCTCTCCTTTTCTCTCTTTCCTCTACTTTTCCCATTCAGCTGAGCATCCAGAGCCACTCACTGGCTCTTCTTCCTTTGCCTTATCCCTTCTTCTTGCTCTCTGGTTCTCTCTTCTCTCTCATGCATGCTTTCTTCATTTTGCTTCCTTTCTTGCTCACTCCAGCCAGCCGAATATTGGGGGCTTCCAGTGGAGGCGCCTCCAGTTCGGCTCTTTGGCTCAAGCCCGGCCCCCTGCTCGCTGGCCTTTCTACACCATAGGCCTACATGGATCAGCCTCCCGGCGCCGTCTCACTCGGTCTCCTCCGAGGCCAGGAGGGAGGGGGCGGGGAGGCCGGGTTGCCGTCGGGAGGGGAGACGGAGGCTAGAACACACTTGTAATGTTGCGGGCGAGGTGGAGGGTGAATGGCGGCGTCGACGGCTCGACGGCGCCTTGGAGGCGGAGGCGGCGCGAGGACGTGAGGTAAACTTAGCCCGCCTCTTCCGCCGCCTTCTTCTCGCCTTCTTCACCTTGACTACCCTCTCTCCGTGTAGCCGCCTTAGGCACGAACGTAAGGCGAGGCGACGCCTTGCCACCCCTCTACCGCCTTACCGCTTAGGCGACTCTTAAGCGTCACCAAAGCGACACCTTAATAACCTTGGTCATGGCAGCGAGTGCCAGTACCAGCCAAAGTCCCCGTGCGACGATATAATCAGAATCAAGGATAACACGACAACCATGATCAGTGAGCTGACCGGCAGATATAAACTGCATGGTTAGTTTTAGAATATGAGAAACAGAAGAAACATGAAAGGATGAATTTGAAAGAGTGCCTCACCCAGGTGCCATCTGTTGTTTGACTATTGACGCTGATAGCACCGACAGGTGCGGCAAACATCTGGCCCCAAAGAGTCAATCTAATGCCATACCGCAAACATATGTGCATAGAACTCGTCCACAATGGCATGTTCCTGCTGCAGTGACTGCTCCTGACACAACAGCAAGGTACAAGGAATCACCAGATGGCTCGTAGCGGTTGCGCATATGCGCCCACATCACCTGTGAGGAAGCCAAGCCAACCACATCACCTGTGAGATGCACCCCCATGCTAACAACCAAAATAGCAGAAGCACGAGCATCCTCATCAGTCTATGTCTTGTAAGCAGCATACTGAGACTGAAAAGTCTCCATAGTATCCTCAAAAGTCTCAAATGCCTTTGCACGAGTGTCTTTGGAAGCATTCTTCGAGAGCACAGGCTCAACAGGGGGAGTAGAACGAGGCGGACAAGACAATCCCAAAGAAGTTGACCACGCATCTGGAGGCGCATGTGTTGGAACTAATCCTGATAATTGAGACCATCGAAGATCACAAGGCATCAAGGAACAAAAACGGTGCCTAAAAAGGATGATATTTTTTGTTTTTTTTCTATTTCTCTTTTTTTAGTGTTACTTTTTTATGGTGCGGTCGGTTAACAAAACCGACCGAAAGAGAGTAGATCGGTCAGTCAACCGAAAGAAGCCGAAGCAGAGGTGGTCTCGGGCGGCTCCGACCTCACTGACAGCGGCGATCGAGGCGGAGTCAGTGGCGGTCGACCGAAGCAGAGGCAGTCACAGCGGCCTCCAACCTCACTGACAACAGTGATCTCGAGCGGAGTCGGGTGGCTCCTACCTTACCGACGGCGGCAATCTCGGGTGGCGGCCGACCTTAAGGAAGCCTAGATCGGCAGCGGCGAAGAAAGCCCCGATCCGAACGGCCACGACAGCAGGCGGTTGGTGGAGAGCAAGCACGGCTCGGCCGACGCAGATCAGTGGGGCGGCGGCCGAAGGACCCGATCGAGCCAGTCGGCGGCAGAAGATGTTGAGCGACGGAAGACCTCCCGAGATCCGGCAGCGACAGCAAGCCGCTGGCGGCAACGACAACCTCACGGGCGTGTTCACAGCGGGAGGCGACAACAAGCGCGAAGAACCCCTAGACAAGGGCGGCAGCTAGAGAGAGGAACCAGCGGCAGCTCGAAAAACCTAGGTTTGGCTCTCATACCATGTTATGAATAGTGCTTGTATTCATCATGAGGTCAGTAGGCCAGTATATATACACGTACAGATATAGCATATATACAAATAACCCCGTATATAACAAGGAAAATACACAAGTATAATGCACATCTATCAATACCAACTTTTTATCACAAAATACATCTAGTACATTAAAAAGTACTCAAAATAAATTTGCAGACAAATCTAGTCAAAATTAACATCACTTAGGTGGAATAGTGCAAACTATTTTGGTATCCACACCAAATAAAAAATGAAAATGCCAAAACAAATTGTCAAGGTAGTTCCTTTAAAATTTAAAGTTGAAATCCTATTTGTGTTAGAAGAAACAAAGAAGTGAAATCCTTGGCAAAATATAATGTAAAGGAAAATAGAAAAATATAAAAAGAAAAGGTTATGTTCACAACAAATTTTTATTTTTGTTTCTCTTAATTTATATTGAGTCTAAATTTGAAATTTTGAAGGGAGTGTAATCTTTTTGTTTGTGCGGGACTATAATCATATATTAAATCATTGATACAAGCGTCTTATGAGGAGGTGATTAATTAGGAAACTTTTTTAAAAGGAATATAGTATTGGATCATGCTAAAATGCATAAATATAAATAGGAGTAAATTTTCCAAAACTACACTTCTTGTTTCAAAGTTGTCAGAAAACTACATAGTTTGGTTATAAACAAGGAGGCCCCACCTGTCAATTGCACTGACAGGTGTATAGTTTATTGCAAGTTCGCAACGCTATGCCAAAAGTCTATGTACTTGTGTGAAATATAAATTCAAATATGTAGTTTTTTATAGTTTTACTTTGAATGTGTAGCGTTGTGAAATTTACACAAAAAAAGAATGAGAAAAAGATGCACTAATCAAAGAGAATTAACATTCAATAAACATGGGTATTTGATATGCATTCAATAAACATGGGTATTTGATATGCATTTAGGGAAAATAGTTACATCCATACCTTGTCAAAGTTGAATACATGTTTATGAACACCCTTGTCCAACAGTTCCCATTGCCGATTAGCTAGGTGGAATGAATAGTCATTGCTTGACATAGGAAACTCAACTCTCTGAAATCAATCAATAAAAAGCTTAAGCTCAAGTGGACAAATTGAGTAAACTAAAATGGAACAAGTTCAGAAAATTGAGAAAAAAAATAAAGGTTGTTAGATTCTAAGGATGATGTAAGTAGCTCACCTTTGGATGTGCAAATTCATTGCCCATGAAGTTCAGATATGCACCTCCACTCGTTGTAAAAGTAATTAGTTTGATTATCTGAAACACATTCAAGAAGATTGAAGATATATCTTTGTTGCAGAAAGTAATTGATAGTGCTTAACCGCAAGTCAAGGTTATTAAATAAAATACATGTAGAAATGGATCAACATAAAGGTCCATATCTTCCTCTACCCATTGGAACTTTCTCTCTCGGGTCGATGCACACATGAGAGCTCAAACAAGATAAGCCTAACCCTTGATCTATTTCATTGTATGATCCATCAAACAAGGGATGCATGCATTATCAAAGGATAACGACTCCGATATACGCTATCCACTATAAAAATAGTCCACCGCTATACTTCCGCTACCCGCTATTTAAAACCTTGGGCGACGGCAATCGAGGGTTGCGCAAGGGAAGGATGAGCATATCAACAAACATGGTTAGGGCTGGCAACAGAGGAAGGAGCAAGGATGGCAGCAATTGGTGGGATTTACTCCTCTCCTTACTACCTTAACACCCCTCCCCCAGCTCATGTGCGTGTCCTAATGACCTCGTCCTCATTTATTATCATGTGCAGCACTGTGCTGCCTTTCCTGACATTGGGCCACACAACCCTTGAGCCAGGTCACCCGACCAGCTACCCCTCAATGACGACTAGTATCCAAGTCACTCGACCTGCCAGCGCAAGTAAAATAAATGCCGCAAAGCAGGCCTGCCAGCAACTGGAAGTTTAGTCTAGTCGACGACTTAATACCAATGGCGCTAACCAACAGTGAAACAGCAACCATGGTAAAGTTTACAAAACTAGAAACAGGCTGATCTTGAGACCCCAAAAGATTTGCCAGAAAAGGTTGAGAACAAGGCAGCTCTGAATTTTAGCCAAAACGATGTATCCAAGACAGAATCAGCTGAAATGTGATGTATGTTAGTACAGCAGGGGGTAACTACCGTACAGAGGAGGGCCGGGATGGCACGGCTAAGGGGAAGGGGCTTTAGGAGATCAGGGACTGGGAAGAAGCTTGGGAAAGACTTTGGATTAATTCATTCTTATTGTTTAATTCCAATGGTAGCATACGGCTCCTCTTTAACAACACAATCTAATCTTTCCAACTAATTAAGATTGTTCCAACTAGATAAGATCCTATTCTATCTCTAACTAAACCATACTTGATAGCTAAGTAATCTGCAGCCGACCCTAGCTTGTTGCAACTGCTGCTTCTCCTGATAGTGCGCAATCTTCTGGGCCCTAATGGACTAACATCTCCTGCCAGCCAGCTGGCCAGCCATAACATTCACATGACATGAAATCAGTTAGGATTGGCCATAAATCGAACAAACTTGGAACAACAACTCCTAAAAACAACCGATATTTAATATCCTCCCTCTGGTTGGTTTGAATCAGAAACCAACCGGAACCAGTTAAATCTGATAGGGTTACTGAACTCTAGGCTGGAAATGGGTTCAAACAAATCGGTGAGTTATGGATATCTACACTCTACAGGAACCTGGCTGTTTCTAGTCTTTTTAGGTCATTTTTTTCTTTATTTTGTAAAGTTCCCATGATTCCATGTTTTCTATCATGTGATTCATATTAAATGTTGTTCCAAAATTCCATCAAAATATCACAAATCTGGGGCATCCTCGCTAGTTTTAGAGATCCCAATCAACACAAAATAACACACTGAGTGTAAGACAGTTGGATAACTTGGAGAAAGAAGAAAACTAAAACTGAGTAGATCAACTGGATACAAATGCTGAAACTCTGAAAGTACTGCACAATCCAAACTAAAAATTTTGCCCCGTCTGTACTGACACAAAGAACCAAGGAAAACATTTTCGGACAAAATTTCGCGAAATTCAGCGAATTTCGGTTATCTTGGGCCCCTCTGAGAAAGCCCACTTTGACCAAAAAAATTCGGCCATTTTAAATTTTTTCAAGATTTCCGAGATTTTGCTGAAGTGTGATGTATTTCTTGAATTCAAACTATATGTTTGAATTTTTTGGCCAAATTTTTCAGAAAAAATCTGAAATTTTCGAAATTTCCGAATTTCAGATTTCTCGTAGGGGTTTGAAAATTTTTCTAAACCAAAATTGTTTTCCCTGCCATGCTTATTAAGGCGTCGCCTAAGCGACGCTTAGGCGGTGAAGCACTGTAAGGCGTCAGCGGCGCCTTGCCAGGAGGGAGTATGGCGTCCGCCTCAAACCCCGAGGCGTCACTATGGCGTCGGTTAGGCGAAGAAAAGCCAGGAGACGGCGAAGGCGGACGCCCCAAGAACCCGAAAAAGCAAGTATAAAGAGATGGGACGAGAGTGGCAGTGGGCAACCTGGGCCGAAGTTGAACCCTAGAGTCGCCTCCATCCCCGTCACCCCGTGGCGCCACCATCCTCGAGCGACGCACGGCCTATCTCTGCTGCCTCCATCTCCTGGTATGCCCTACCTCCCCGGCCTCCTCCTCCCTACCTCCCGGCTCCCCTCCTGCTGAGCCTTCCTCCTCGGTCCTCCTTCTGCCCCGCCTCCCATGGTGGCGGAGGCCGGCAGAGAGGGGAGGAGAGAGGAGGTAGCAGAGGAGGGAGGGAGAGGCGAGGCGCAGGAGGAGGGACCGAGGGAGGCGGACTCGCTGGCGCCTATGGGGGAGAAGAAAGGAAACACGAGAGAAGCCGGTGGCTAGGGTTACACGACCGGCGGCGTTTTAACAGAGATTTCGGCAGTTTTGCAATTGAGCCCTCATACTTACATGAAATTGTAGTTAAGTCCTCAAGAGAAGCCAGATTTTTGCGATTTAGCCTTTAGACTTCTATAAAATTGCAGTTAAGTCCTTTTTCCTCTTTAAATTTTTTCTAACTTAGACCTCGGGAGCTCCGTTTTCTTCGCCTTACGATATGTGTAGCCGCACTCTCACGCCTACAGCTTAAAAGGTGTGAGGGGGTGGGTCACCTCGCCTCGCCTTACCGCCTTAATAACCTTGTTCCCTGCACAGCATTGTGAACTCCTTGTTGAAGTATAAGTGAATTGTTCATCTTTCCTCATCAGCTTAAACTTTTGGTTAAACTGATTGGTGCATGAAACTCAACATGGTATCAGAGCCAAGAGGCCCCGAGTTCAAGACCTGGCTGACGCAATTAAAAAAATTAATTGAAATCCACTTCTATTCCACGTATTAGGCCTAAGGGAGCCTACACATGAGGGTGAGTGTTGAAATATAAGTGAATTGCCCATCTTTCCTCATCAGCTTAAGGTTTTGGGTGAACTGGCTGGTGCATAAAACTCAACATGGTATCAGAGCCAAGAGGTCCCGGGTTCAAGACCTGGCTGACGCAATTAAAAAAAATTAATTGCAGTCCACTTCTATTCTACGTATTAGGCCTAAGGGAGCCTACACGTGAGGGGGAGTGTTGAAGTATAAGTGAGTTGTCTATCTTTCCTCGTTAACTTAAGCTTTTGCGTGAACTGGCTGGTGCATAAAACTCAATACTCCTAAATAATAAACGCATAGCAACTAACATTGTAAGCCCATTACATTTATGTCAATCTTCATCATTTGTTATTAGATCCCTCACATATTAATTTATGCATGTAAGCGATATTAAAAACAAAGAAAGTATTATGGAAATGGCAATCATGTTAATTGATTGAATAGGTAGCTAATAGGAGCTATACATATGAAATTCAAGAGGTGGTACAATCATGAATGGATGTACATAACAAGTTAGGAATAAATTCATACGTTGAGCAATGAGGAAGCCCTGAAAATCGAATCAACGTTGATAGAACCATTGGAGCACTTTGCTGTATTAAGAATTATTTCAGCAAAAGACTTCCGCCCTGATATTGACTGTATCAGAATATCAGATGTGAGAAGAGAATCCAATCACAAAGTCCGTCAAGAACAATAAAAAATGAGTAAATTTCGCAAAACTACATATATTTTAGCATAAAAAACTACACATCACAGTCTGCATATCACAACACTACACATGCTTTAGCATAACAATTTAATAAACCCCAGATGCATTTATTTTTGTTAAATGTCACGGAATCCAATAGGTCGGACCCACCTGTCATTGGCCAAAACATTGTAGTTTTGTGTATAGTTTTCTGCACAAAGGAAAAAATCCATTTTTCAACCTCCAACTACCGCCCTGGAATGGGTCGAGGGTAGTGTTTTAGATGGTTTCAATTTAAGTGTTATGTTTTAGACGTTTTGGAGTTGCGGGTTGAAAACGTATTGGTGAAATTTGATCTTTGGGTAAAGTTGAGGGTTGAAAACAGACTTATTCCTTTCTAAAAACCATTATATTACAACTGTGGACACATAAAATGAGAAGAAACATTTTGCACTCAAAAGGAAGTTCAAAATTATCTCCTTGGAGTAACTTTTCTGTCAAAATTAGAAAGTAAGTAGACATTTTTATGCTAGTTGTTTATGTTAGGAATGTATTGCATATATTCATGAGGCCCAAAGGGCAATATATATAGGGAGTACATGGGGATATACAGAGGAATATGTCATATACATATATGGAAAGTGAGGCATATAAGGAAACAAATAATCTATTTCTTATTCTATTCTTAACACCCCCCTTCAAACTCATGGTGGATCACACACACTGAGTTTGGAGAGAAAATACAAATGTTGTGCCCTAGTCTGTGGCTTCGTGAAGAAGTCAGCAATCTGTAACTCTGAGGACACAAACTGAAGAGCAAGCACACCCTCCTGCACCTGAGAGCGAGTGTAGGAAGCATCCACACCAATGTGCTTGGTGAGCTCATGCTTCACTGGATCACGAGCAATGCTGATAGCTCCTGTACTGTCAGTCAGAAGAGTTGTAGGTCCCCTCATAGGTACACGAAAATCTGCAAGTAGCCATCTCAACCAAGTAATCTCTGTTGTCACAGCTGCCATAGCTCTCAACTCGACCTCTGCACTCAAGCGGAAGCATGATGCGCTTCTTTGTCTTCCAGGCAATCAGGGAGGAGCCAAGAAAAACACAGTAAGCAGAAAGAGAACGACGATCAGAAGGATCACTAGCCCAGGTCGCATCAGAGTACGCCTGAAGTTGGAGGGAGGTGGAGCTAGGGAAAAACAAGCAACGAGAGATGGTTCCACGCAAGTAGCGAAGAACACGAAGAAGATGACTGTAGTGAATATGAGTAGGACAAGCCATGAACTGACTCAAGATATGAACAGCATGAGCAATATCAGGACGAGTGCTCACAAGGTATACCAGACTCCCAACAAAATGACGATACCGAGTGGAATCCTCAAGAAGATCACCATCAGTAGCTCGAAGCTGAAGAGAGCTCCATAGGAGTCTCAGCAGTGCGAGTATCAGTCAGACCAGACCGATCAAGAAGATCCTGGACATACTTCTGCTGGGAGAGGTAGTAACCCTCAGGCGTGAAAGAAACCTCAATCCCAAGGAAGTATGTAAGCAAGCCAAGATCAGTCATCAAAAACTGCTCACTGAGATGCTTCTTCACATATGTGATGAATGAGGAATCGTCACCAGTAATGAGCATATCATCCACATATAGAAGGAGCAGTGTCCTACCTCGAGGTGAGACATGGATAAATAGAGCAGGATCATGAGCAGCGGTGAAACCAGCGGTGATCATCAAGTAAAAGCGCAAACCGAGCACGAGGGTGTTTGAGGCCATAAAACACGACGAAGGCAGCAGACATGACCATCGGGCAGAATACCACGGTGGTGGTCGCATGTAAACCTCCTCATGCAAGACGCCATTAAGAAAGGCATTCTTAACATCCAGCTGAGAGATAGACCACCGGCGAACAGAAGCAACCGCAACAAGTGTGCGAACAGTGGTCATATGAGCAACAGGAGCAAGCGTCTCGTCGTAATCACGACCATACTCCTGCCGAAAACCACGAGCCACAAGGCGAGCCTTGGCGCTCAACGATGCCGTCGAGACTGGTCTTAATCTTGTACACCCACTTGCACGTGATAGGGCGAGCATGCACGGTGTCGGTACAATATCCCAAGTTTCCGTCGACGAGCGCATCAAGCTCCCTCGCCATAGCGAGTTGCCACTCGAGTGAAGCGACCTCACGATAAGAACTAGGCTCGATGTGAGAGAGGCATGGTCGTCGAGCAAAGACGTCATCAGGAGGCCGAATGGTTGCTCGATCACGAAGAGCGTAACGAGGAGCATCACCAGATGAATCGACATCGGTGTCGGCAAAAGACCGGGAGAGGATGCGGTGAAGCACGAGGCCGTGCGGGTAGTGCACCCGGAGAAACGAGGCGGTGGCGCGTAGGAGCAAGAGGTGGTCTTGAGGAGGCAACACGAAGGTGAAGGTGTAGGAGCAAGAGGTGGTCTTGAGGAGGCAACACAGTGAAGGTATAGAAGGGGAAAATGGGTGAGAGTCGGGAAGAGGCGGCCGGAGATCGTCTCGATGGTGGAAGCGGTTGAAGGAGCTGAATCTCGATAGAAGAAAGGTCGAGATTCGTCAAAGACAACATCTCGTGAGATCCTGATCCGTCGAGTAGAAGGATCATAACAACGATAACCCTTATGCTCGTAAGCGTGCCAAGAAACACACACTCAACCGACCGGGCATCGGTTTAGTGCGCTCACGAGGCGGCAACAGGATAAAGCAAGTGCAGCCAAAAACACGAAGATGACTATAATGAGGGACTCTAGAGTAGAGACGCTCTATGGGGTGACATCCTTAAGAGCGTTGGAGGCGCATATTAATGAGATATGCGGTAGAAAGCGACCTCGACCAGGCGTGGTGGAGCGTGAGAAGCAAGAAGTGTGCGAGCAGTCTCAATCAGATGACGATGCTTGCGTTCAGCAACGCCATTCTGAGCATGGGCACCAGGACAAGAAGACTGATAAAGAGTTCCCTGCTCGGAAAGAAATTGTCTGAACGCATTAGAACAATACTCGCCAGCGGAATCACAGCGAAATGTGCGAATAGAGAACTCAAACTGAGTACGAACCATCATGGCAAAGCTACGATAGATCGCAAGAAACTGACCACGGTTAGACATAGGAAAAAGCCAAGTAAAATGGGAATAATCATCAATGAAAATAACATAGAATTTATGCCCGCCTTTGGAGATAATCGGCGCAGGTCCCCATACATCTGAATGAACTAAACCAAAAGAACGAGAAGACAATGACTCACTAGAATGATAAGAAAGTTGTAGCTGCTTGCCTAGCTTACAACCTTGACAAAACATGGACGTGTCAGCGGTGACACGTCCAAGGACACCTGACGAACTAATGACGAAGACGGGACCCACATAGGTGACCTAGCGGTGATGCCCGCGCAAAGACTCGGGAGTGGTAGCAGCGGTGGCGGTAGAGGTAGACGGAGCAGCTGAAGACGTGGTAGGAGCAACTGAAGTGGACGGAAGATGAAGACGGTCGAGAATGTAGAGACTCGGCGATCCCTACGGCCGGCCGGTCCCAAGTATCGTCCCATGCGCCGATCTGAGCGAAATAGGTGAGAGTCAAAACCAACCCTACAACCAAGGTCGGTGAGCTATCCCACCGAAAGAAGCGCATGGTTGGTTGGGGAACATGAGAAGCAATTTGAAGAAAAATCGGTAGTCAAAGAGTGCCACGACGGCTAACGAGACAAGGAAGTACCATCCGATGCATGCAGAGATAGGAAGGCGGGAGGTCCCACCGAAATGAGAGATTTGGAATCCGGTGTCATGTGGAAAGAGGCACCGAATCTAGAACCCAAGAGGTACACAGGAAGATGTCGAGCTAGATGGCGAGAACCGCGGAGTGTGAGAAAGCTGCTTGAAGTAGAGCTGGCGAGGCTGGCGAACAGAGTCACCTCGCCGAGATCTGATGGTGGTGCATCCACACTGTGAAGAAAGGGCCTCCCCGCCCCTTGGGTCGTCCACCCCACGTGCCTTATTCCGCTTTTCGCACCGCACAACTCGGTAGTCATGCAGAAGTTCTTGCGATGGTTGCATTGAACTCCGGTTGGTGCAAAAGCGAGAGGCAACAGCACCGAGAATGAACCGTAGTCGTGGCGGGAAGCGTCGATGTAGTCGAAGAAGGGCGGCAAGCACAGTTCGAGCAGTTGTCTTGCTAACCCAAGACGAAGCTCCTCGGCCAAGTGTCGAAAGAGCCTTGGTGACGGTCGGTCGTGGCGGCGACTCGGCGATTGAGCTCGGCGAGCTCAAACTACGGGCGAAGGCGGCGAGCGAAATCATAAAGGCGGCGATCATGATCCGCCTTCGAACTCGTGGCAATCTTGGCATAGTGGAGAAGCCGACTCATCTAGGCGTCGCGAGACTAGCGAGCTCGGAAGAAGTCGTCGACGGAAGAATCTCCTGGCGAAGCATCTCCAACTCACGCTGAAGCGAAAAGAACTGAGCATCACTGCTCTGCTGGTATGGCTCACGCAAATAGTCCCAGATCGAGTAGACCGCAGTCCAACAATATCTAGCTGAATGGAGTCGTCGACGCTAACAACAAGGATGGCATGAACACGGGCCTCATCAGCACACCAGCGCTCGAAAGCGTCAATGGCATACTGAATAGCCTCATCGCGACATCGGCGATGGCGGCGACCTCTGCATTCTCTTTAGCGACCTCATACGCTCCGGGAGGTACAGAAATAGGCTGCCGAGGAGGCTGAACCGGCGGTGATGGAGAAGGACATGCACCGGTAACATGTCCCCAAAGACGGAGACCATCAAGCGTGATCTCCATGAGAGAAGACCATAACCTGTAGTTTGTTCCATGGAGCTTTATTCCCGAAAATTGGATCGCAGCAGATGGAACGGAAGTCAACGGCCAGTTGGAAGCCAGGAGCCACAAGACGAGCCTTGTAGCGCTCAATAGTACCATCAGACCTGGTCTTAATCTTGTACACCCACTTGCACGATAGGTCGAGCATGCACAAATGTCCGTACAATTTCTCAAGTCTCCGTTCGTCTAACAGCATCAAGCTCCTCTGCCATAGCGAGTTGCCACTCAGAATGAGAAGCAGCCTCACGATAAAAGCTAGGCTCACTGACAGAGAGAGCATGAGCGGTCGAAGTAAAACTAAGAAGATCAGGAGGTCGAAGGGATGTCCGGTCACGAAGGGCGTAACGAGGAGCATCATCAGAGGAATCAGACGTCGGTGTCGGCAAAATACTAGAGGATGAGTCTGATAAAGGACGAGAAAAAGAAAGTAAAGGCAATTCTACATACTATAATCAAACATACATTTGCCAAATGTTCTCAAATCTCTACTATAAACCCATTGCAAGCCACGGGGTTTCTTCTAGTTTGATTACAATTCCAAACAGCAAGACTTAATGTTCCAAATTTCATGAGCAGATATGCATGCATGGTAGATAGCAAAGACAATGAAGCATGACTTGCACATCTGCCCATGTGCACATGCACACCAAACTCAGCATTATGATATGCCTATTCAACAACGTAGAAATGGTCTATGCCATCAATTGTTTTACAGTTTTGGATTATGCCACTACTTTTTGCCTAATTGGTACTATGTCACTGGATTCGAAAATTTCTTTGAAAATTGTCATTCTGACAAGGTCAATGCCCGTTGACTAAGCAAAAAGGACTCTTTTGCCCTTCCAAATATGTTGATTTTCAATCAGATGCCATAAAAAGTATCACTCTTTTTTTAGTTTGATCACAATACTCCTCAGTGTGATTTGACTCTTTTGTGATGGTATCCGTTTGAAAATTCTACATATTTGGAAGGGTAGAAAAGTCCTTTCCGCTCAATCAACATGCATTGAGCTTGTCACAATGGCATTTTCCAAAGAATTTTTTGAATCCAATGGTATAGTACCAATTAAGCAAAAAACAGAGGCATAATCCAAAACCGCAAAATAACCAGTAGAATGTACCAAAATTTTCCAACAATGTATGAGCTAAGTGCACCTACAGATGTCATATATGGTAGGTTGGTAAAAGAAGATGCACAAGAGAAAGAATTGAATAAATGCCTAAATTGAAATAAGGTACAATGAAATATACAAGAACAATTATCATTAGAAGTTAACCAAATAGGCCAAGTACCTGAGAAAGTGATTTGAAAACTAAGATTTGATTTACATAGTGATTTAGAAGTTCTTTGGTTCTTCCCCCTTCTTTCTAAGCATGATACAAGAACATGGTATAATTGGCAAGACCAGAACAAAAAATATGCAAATAGATAGCATCACCTGGTTATGATTTTCAACGTAAGATAGCATATTATGGTCACTGCTTATTAATACTTTCATAATCTGCAAAATGATCCGAGATAATCATTAGACAAGAAATATGATACTTCAAGATGAAAAAAGCAAGGGAAAATATTATTGAAGCATTGGGAAACCATTGTCTTAGCACTGTACAATCAAGATGAAATTCCACAAAGAAACTAAAAGTTCCCTCCATCCCAAGTCCAAATACATCTCACCACATAAGATGATAGCATGCAAACCTTATTCATGCTCCATTCTTTCTCGGGAACATTTTCAAGATGCCACAACCACATTTCTGGAATAGAAAGATTGACCCAGTAATCAAATCCTAATCCACCTTGAGTGGTTGGCTCACATAAACCAGGATAATATGTCGCCTACAAATATAAAAAACAGTATTAGCAGCATTGGCTGGATTAACAAAATATCAGTTGGTGGACTTTGCAAAAAAAATTATCCATTGCATAGTAGGTAAGAATAGTAACCCACAGACACTGAAGAAAAAGCATATATGCCTTATATTCTTTTTAGCTCTGTTAGACAGGCCTCTCAATGTTAAAATCAGTTACTAACTCAAAAAAGGCTAACACCAAGTTCAACATGGGTGATAATCAACTATAACTTAGTACGAAATTGCATCTCTCTGTTTACATGAACAAAAATTTACATGAAAGAGAAAATCTAGTACAGCAGTAACTTACATCCTCTGCTATTGTTACAATATCTGGATGAAGTTCATGTAACATCTCATTTGCTAGAATTAGATATATCAGTGCATCCTTGTCAATATATTGATTGCAATACCTACAATTTAACATTCTGATAAGCATAAAGAGTTTGGACAAAAGTGACAAGTATATTACATAAATCATAGTCAGTAACTTAGTATTGTTTTAAGAAAATAGAGACATCAAAAGAGCTTGAAAATTGAAACAGTGAATAGCATTCACAGTTTCACACTTCAACACGAAAAACATGACTCCATATAGATCACAAGACATGTATTCAAGGACCAAAAGATCACCTTCCCTTTCCATGATGTCTAGTCAATACAGCGGCATTGATATGTGGTTTGATCTGTTTTGAATGTTTAGCCAGAAACATATAATAATTGCAGCTTATTGCAGCTTCAGAAGGGGCAATGATCAATAACAACTAAGGGCTGCAACTGATCCTTAGCAAATAGCAACCGTCCATGAACATTGCACCAGCTTCCCACACACAATTTATCAATCAATTTCTCCAAATTGAGTTTTAGAGGTTAGACATGTTGCAAATCAACCTAGCATCTGATTATATTTAACCTAGCCTTAATTCTGGATCAATTTTATATCATCCAGGGTTGTCAAGATTGAGATCCTAAGCAAGATTGTTATCACGTTGAGAGGAACAAGATCATAGGGTCATGGTACGGTAGGATCCTACCTCAAAAATCGCAATTCTAAATATTATAAGATCAGTCTAGACCCCTGTTTTATATTGTTCTACTTTAATTTTGATCAGGGTCATGATGGTCCCACATGATTGTAGCATCCTATGATCCAGATCAATATCCTGACAACATTGTCTTATCCCACAAGGTTGATGACAGATAATGAATATAAAAGGAAAGAGGGGAGTGGGGGTGAGAAGGAAATTTTCATTTTTGGTTGGCTGTGGTACTGCTACCCACACCACATGCTAGTACAGAGTACAGATACTCCTGGTGCCCAGTTCACGTTAGCTGGAGAGACAAACTTGTCCCACTTCCATACAATAGAGAACAGCTCAGTAAAATCCAATACAAGACAATCAGATAATATTAACAATGAAAAGTAGATAGAACTTACTCTTCCATGGCACCAGTAAAAGTAGAAAAACCATTATGAGTATATAACATAGAAGACAATGAGTGAAACTGGAATCCATCGATCTGGTATTCAGTGACCCACCTAGTAAGATTAGTAAGAGATCCATAATTAACTAGGTAGGTAGTAGAACAGAAAAACAAATTCATTTGCCATACTAGTTTGCAAAGTAAGAATGTAGTACAGAGCCTTTACGGTTTTACCAATTTAAATTAGACAATAAGAAGTGCAGAACATCAACATCGTCATATCTGAACATTCTGGTGCCCCAATATTTGTGATGCCCTCTCTTCCCTGCCAAGGATCCATTGCAACCAGGATATTGTAGTTGCAAAAATGCATACAAAAACCTCAAACAGGCATAGGGATGAAATACAATATGAGAAAAAATTCAAGGTGCACATCAAAGAATAAATTCAGTAATCAACATTAAGGCTATAACTGCCCATAGATGTAATTCAACAGTATTAATATGTCACTTCTACAATCCATTCAGTAAGCCATAACAGTTGTCTTACAGGGCACAAATCAGGTCAAATAGCTACCGACAATCATTAAAATCTTGTAAAGTTTACTATATAAACTATTGAGTTTAAAGGAAGTTGCACTAACCAACAAGGTTATCAAGGCGCGCCTAGGTGTCCCGGCGGCCGACGGTGGACGCCGCGGTCCATCGCCCAGCTCCTGCCCAGTTGACGAAGCCGGACGACGCCCAGGCATCCAGGCGACGCCTAGTTTAAAGGGAGGGGGGAGGTCACGAACTTACCCGACCGGGTGGGCGCGTCAAGCACTCAAGCCAGTCCAACGACTCCAGCAGCTGAGCAGCCGCCTCCTTTAGGGTTTCACCACCGCCGCATCCTCCTGCCGCCGGGTCGCCGACGCCAATCTGCAGCATCCTCTCGCCGATGCCACTCTCCACTGTGATTATTACCATGCCGGGAGCTGGAGGCGGGAGGGAGGCAGAGGCGGGAGTTAAGCAGCGGGGGAGGAGGCGGTGGGGAGAGGAGGCGCCGGGCGCGAGGAGGAGGCGGTGTGGGGAGGAGGCGGAGGGAGGTAGGCGGTGGGAGAGGAGGCGGACGCGGGAGGCGGATCGGGCGGGGAGGAGGCAGCGAGAGAGATGGGGGGAGAGAGTGGGAGCCGAAGGTAGTCGGTCGAACTGGCGGCGGCGGATAGGGTTAGGGAGTTTATACTTTCTTTGTTTTTTGCGATTAAGCCCTCAGAGTTTCTAAACATTACGAACAGAAACTTTTCTCAATAGATTTATTCTAATTTAGACCTTTAGAGTTTCTAAAAATTACAAATAAACCCTTTTCTCAATAGATTTTTTCTAATTTAGACCTCCTGAGATATGGTTATTTAGATAATTTATGCTACTATGCTGCATGGTTATTTATTTTTCAGTCATATAAGGTATTATTTGTCGTCTAACTAATATCGTCTAATTGTCGCCATGACGGACGCTTAGTCGACTAGGCATCCAGGCGCCTCGGCCTCGCCGCGACTTGCCGAAGCGCCGTGACAACCTTGCTAACCAATGTGGTTAGATTGGTTTACCTAGGTCTGCATACTTTAAACTTAGCTATTGACTGTGATATCATTTTACTCATGATGTTGGACCAAATGATTTATTGGGTTCTGCTCAGTTCAAGAACAACATGCTTCCACCATATTAAGCAGTTTAACCCACCTATAGATGTTCCATACTAAACTCAAAATTTTAGCTCATGTTGACAAGGACCATGCCCTTGTTGAGTCCATCAAGTCAAACTGTATTCAGGGTCGCACACGTGCTATAGTGCAAACATGGTGCATTTAAACTTCCCAATTAACTAATTCAAAATAGCACATGTCTTCCAAATCTATTCTTCCCATGATAGCTCAAGAACACTACATAATTTTACAAAGTTTCAGAAAAAGAAAAACGAAAGTTTATCTTATATTACCACTGTGGAAGTAACAATCGTTGGAGCCATCAAAAAGGGATAAGCCAACCAGTTCATCTGCCGATGCATAGGAGTGGGCAATATCAAGAATCACCACTAATCCAAGGCCTGAGCAAACCAGGGATGAGAAAAAAAGAAAAGATGTTAATGTTAAAAAGTGTTTCACTCTTTTCAATTATTGCGTTGTAAAAATATGTGAACAGTTGCTACAAATATGCCACTAGATGTTTCAAAATTACTTGCATAACGAAACATAACGCATGAAAAGGTCTAAGATGCCCAATCAGCCAATCACACACAAGCAGTACTACTGTACTAAAAAATAAGGAAAGAACTTCCATAGTAAACATTTCGCTGTTTCAACTATGACCTGTAAACGGCAACTTATGTCAAAAGCAAGAAAAAAAAGAAAATTTTTGAATGGTCCCTTCCCTCCTTCCCTCCTAGACCACCATATAAATGTACACGATTTTTTAAGACTAATGTATGAATTTCCGGCGTTGTTGAAAAATAATGGTCTTGAGAAGTGAATAGATCACTCCCTCCCTCCTAGACCACCATATAGATGTACAAGATTTTTTTAAGACTGTTGTATGAATCTCCAGTGTTGTTGAAAAATAATGAGATTGAGAAGCATGCCATGTGCCTCATCCACTAATTTCTTGAAGTCATCTGGGGTGCCAAATCTGCTACTGACTGCGAAATAATTGGTGACCTGCGAGTAAAATGCACTTGTTTTCAGACACCTACAAAGAAATAGAACCTTCCAAAAAAATACTAAGAAGTACTCCCTCTGTTTCACAATATTTGTCCATGGCCTCGGGAGTCTCTGTTTCAAAATGTTTGTCCATTGAGGGAATCAAAACTCAAGAGTGTATTTATTGTAATGTTCCCACTTTCTACCTATACTTAAATGTACTTAAATGCTTCAGAGGTTAAGTTGTTGTAGTATATCATTTAATAGGGGTATGCATGGCCATTTATCATTAACTTTTTCATTTCGTCCTCCATTGGTTTGTGCGCATGATGAGCCAACAAATAATGTGAAATGGAGGGAATACAATTTTATGACACAATGGAGTAATTGTTACATTGTTTATAACACAACGGAGTAATCATTTAGATTATAGCATCAGATGATAATTCTACAAATGACAAAATCCAACATTTGCAATTATTTTAACAATATAAATTACTCCGACAAGAACAAAGGATTCATTACTTTATATTCTCAAACTCTGAGGGAAGCTAACTAAATACACAAAACATCATGAAATGCGATGTATAGTAGTTTCTAAAGTTTTACCATGTTGAGAATTATTATCTGACCTTATGTACCACCTCAGCTTAATATTTGAATATGAACAATTCCATATGTGCAGACTTGCAATATGAATCAAGGTGGGACAATATCAAATAATCTAGTATCCTTTCAAGATCAAGCAAACCATGATGGAAATACACTTTGGAGGTTCAAGTGTTCTAAGTTCAAGTTTAAATGACGATCAACTAATGTTGAGATCCATGATGGGGGCTATCTCAACAAATTGTCAGTTGAAAACGACAAGAAAGTTGGAGGGTCCCTTTCCAGAGGTTCAGCAGGCAATTATTGCAAATTCTGCACAGTCACTTTCATGGTCAATTCTGGACCAGTCAAAAGGCTTCAAATGTTCAAATTATACACCATTGGAAAGTTTATTAACCCTAGTTTCAAAGCATCAAATAGTGAGTTGTTTGGAGTATTATACACAAAGTAATGGCTGCCAGAAGGTTTGTTGCACAGGCTATCCAGACAGACGAACTCTGGAGTTTGGACTACAGACAGAAGAAGTCCAACAGCAGCAAGGTATAGCTAGAATCTATTAGTGATATGCCTTAAAGGTAGTCATGGCGATGATTGTATCAAGATATGTTTATAAACTCTTGGTCTCTTGGATAATATGTAAGTCTGCCCCATGACTCAACTATAACCTTATTGGTCAGCAAGTATCATGGTTATCAAAGCGTTGCCTAGGCGACGCCAAGGCGTCCTGGCCGCCGGAGGAAAACGCCGTGGATGATCGCCCAGCCCATGAGGAGTTAGGCTGTGTTGGGCGACGCCTAGCCGTCCAGGGCAATACCAAGGTCGTTGTGGCGGCTGACTGGGGTAGGGGGTGGGATGGGGACTTCAAAGGCCCGTAAGTCTAACCTGGCACCGACCTGTAAGTTTTCTCTTCGCTGGCACCGATCTGCCACTTCTCCTTCCGCCGGCGCCGATCTGCCGCTTCTCCCGCCGCCTTCCCCGAGCTGCTACCTCCTCCCCCGTCGGGGCAGATTTGCAGCCGGAGAGGGGGGAGGTGGCCGGAGGCGACGGGAGGAGGTGGCCAGGGTGGCCAATGGGAGTGGCGGGTCGAGGCGGTGGCGGAGTAGGCGGAGTGGCCGAGGCGGCCGACAACAAAGCAATGGTCGAGGCGGCGGCGTCGAGCCCAAGGCGACGAAGAGGCGGTAGGGAGAGGCGTCAGGCGGGAGAGGAGGCGGGAAGGGAGGCGCCAGGCGGGGAGGAGGCGGCGAGGAGGGGAGCGAGAGTAGAGTCGGGAGAGAGACAAGATGGGGGGAGAGACAACGGGAAGTCTGGCTGGCGGCTAAGGTTAGGCATTTTTTGGTCTTTTTGCGATTAAGTCCTCAAAGTTCATGAAACTTATGAATAGACCCCTCCCTTAATGAATTTCTTCTGATTTAAACCTTCTCAGACATGGTTATTTAGATAATTTGTGATACTATGTTGCATGGTTATTTAATTTTCGATCATATAAGATATTATTTGTTGTCTAACTACTATCATCTAACTGTCGTCATGGCGGACGTCCAGGCGCCCTAGCCTCGCCGTGACTTACCGGAGCGCCGTGACAACCTTGGCAAGTATGTAACTCCCTTGTTAGACCTTTCATTTACTTGAGGACAGATGTTATATACTATCATTGGTTGTTTGATATTTAAGTGGTATAGTAATGATTTTCCAACCAGCACAGGCATTGATTGCTGACGATGTTGGACGGATAATGGATATAAGATATCAAGTCAAGACTCACTCACTTCAAGACACGGCCGGGATTGTTATATAAGTGTCTTCAATTTGTCTCAAACAAATGTGTATGATTGATCCTTAGACCTAAGGCCATCATGGATTTCAACATGCATAGTGTTCTTCAATGGATGATGCTACATAACGCTTCTCTTATGTCTTAACCAGGTAGTTATAAAATTAGTGTTCGGGCATTCTATGAACCTAAATCATATGGAGGAATATAAGTGATCAAGATAGGATTCACCAATCTCATATAAAGGAGATGTATCCCTAGGCTCTTTGATGTAGTTGGACTAAAAAGTGCATCGCCATGCTGGGTGTGGTTGAGTGTCAACTGTGGGTACGTTGTCCACTGCAGAATCAATATTTGAATTATCCAAGATGACATGTACAGTGCCTTGATTTCGATTTATCAGCAATCAGCATAGAGAGCATTAATTGTAGAGGTTCATCAGATATAATCTCCATCTGTTCATGTAGTCATTCCTGCTAGGGAGACCGCCATCAACTTGCATTTTGTGATGGTTTAACCAAAGCAGTAAAGGTTTACCCAGCAGCATGGAAAAGGTTACCCGGTTCTCAGAGAGAAAATTTTACCCAGCATGGGAAAAGGTTTACCAGGCAGCATGGAAAAGGATGGTTTACCCAACCACGGCCATGTATATGTGAATCTACATGTTCACACACTTAATGGGTTGGAGGACGGACATTGGATAGCATCCGTTATGGGTTTTTATTCCGCATGGAATCCTTACATTGCTAATAAGCAGTTTAACTCAAAACAAAATTGCTACAGGACTCCAAAGAAATCTTGCATATTAATATAATACATTATTTGTATCAGCAAAGTCGCACCTTATAGCCAACGGAGGAGTAATCCTTATGCTCCACAACTCCAATTAATTGAACAGCATTATATCCAGCATCTTTTATATGAGGTAGGACCTAATAAAAGAAAAGGTTAGAGAAGCGAAGTTACCACAAAAAAACACCCAAAAACAAGGGTTAGGAAATACATTGGATGTGAACTCCTGAAATGATGATATTTTTTGCTTGGATCCACTTATTCCAACATGACATTCGTATATCCTAAGTGAACCTTTGACTTTCGGTCGTCCAAATCTCCATTTGTAAATTTCTTCCGGAGGAGGCTCCCAATGTACTGCATAGGACTGCTTCCCTTCAGCATCTACAAAAAAATTAGAATATTTGAATCAACATTTAATCTGTGTTAATGAATTAAGCATATAGAACCAGAGCAGTGAGCTAGACAAGTAAGATCATATTAACAAGATAATCTAATAATGTTCTTGCTAAACAAGCATTAATACATACATAAGTAGGGGTGAAAACGGATCAAATAAGGATCAGATAGTGCTCAAACCATATTCGCATCCATATTTTTTTTTTCTCGGATTCGAATACAAATCGAACAAACGGCGGATACGAATACGGACCGGACAAATACCGGATACAAATTCGAATCGAATATCTACTCAATTCGGTCGGATCCAGATATCCTCATAACTTATGTAGTATGAAAATATTAATAACATTTTATCCTCGTACAATCACGCTTAATAATTCTAATTCATTTACTTCATCTAAAGAAACACAAATTCACGTTCAATTAAAAAAACGTATCCAACTAATTAGTCGTATTGTAATAAAATATGCATATTGCTTTGTTGAATACAAATACGAATAGTCCAGATAAAATAACATTTCGGATAGTAAAAGTCCCTATCATATTTGCATCCATATTTTTTATGTGAATTCAAATTCGAATACAAATAGGATAAAAACTGTTAATCGGATAGGAAAATCTATACCATATCCGTATCCTATTGAATACGGTAACCGGATAATACGGATAATTTGTATCCACTTTTCACCCCTATACATAAGTACAACAGCTAGTTACAGTGAACTCATCAACATTACACGTTAAAAGAATTTTTTTTGCAAGAAAAACAGGGAAGATTCCAACTTCACTGTAATGTCAGTATGTCACAATACCCTTTTGGAAGTCCCACGATAGTAATCATCAATGAAATTCTTAATATTCACTAAGGCTCTCAGCCTCTGCCACTCCTCCCTCCCCCACCCAAAAAAGAGGGACAGCTAGAAATTATGAGTTTTCCTCAACAACATCACAGTGTTCTATGAAAGATAATAGAATATTAGTAATAATGGAAGCACATCATTACAGAGATAAGCTGGGTGAACCTGGAAGAACATATGTAGCCCAAGCAGGAACGCGTTCTAAAGCACCATCAGGAGTATTAAAATAAACCCTGTACTTATCTTTATGAGAAATCGCCGGAACATATTTCTCCGTCCATGCTTTCCGACCTTTCCTCATTTCAACCCAGTAAGCAAGCGGAGTTGACTTTGCTTGAAACTTCTCAAATGATGCTCTATCAGTTACGACATTGAAAATATCAAACTCCTGCCCGCTGTCAATGATATCATAGGAAGGCGACGAACTTGCCGAGTCACCCTTCTGCAGGGCTTTCCACTCATTATATCTTGTTTCAGCATCAGGTATTTCACCTAACTCCTCCTCTGTTTGTGGACCATTTGGGCCAAACATCTGCTCATATAGCTTGGCAACCATCTCTAACTGAGACTTGCGTGACCTAACTTCTCCAGGTTCCCAATATTCTTCATTCATTCTACGGATTAAATCTTCAACATCAACACCATTGTCACCTTTATCATAATGATCCACATAATTGTACTCTTGGAAAAAATACTCATCTGGTTCTTGCCCTTCTCTGAGATTATCTTCAAGTATGACAAACCAATATCCAAAATCATCATGTCCCAAATGACCTTCTCGTGCAGAGTTTTCAGTTGCTGACCACTGATTAAAATCACCAACCAGGGAACAATACCGAGCACCTACATGACAAACCTCCTTTCAATAAATAAATGTAACAAATGTTAAGTTTAATGTTAAAACACAAAAAAACTTGTAACAAAGAGGATGCAGCAATGCCCAGAAGTATATCAATTATAAATCACACAGCAGCATCTCAATAGTCAAGTAAGATGACAAGTTCAATGTGGCTGACATAGCATGGTCAGTCTGACAATAAAACAACCAAATAAGGTGCATACTAAAACATTATTAATGTACATACAAAAGGAAACCTAAATTTGGGAAATAACACAATTACAACAGCCCAAAACTATAGGTACAAACTAAATGAGTTATCACTTAAATGACTGTTTCAAACTGTCTAGAAGAAACAAATAAACTAGGAAGATTGCATTGTCAAGATATTTCATAGCTCTTTAGGTCTTCGCTTGTCTTTGCCCAACTGCTGCTTAGGATGGATGGGCCAATTTGTACACTTCCTACTCTTCTTAAATGAAATAGCAGAACTCCTGTTTGCTCATTAAAAGAAAAAACAGACATTTCATTTATTTTATAATGAATGCATGTTGAGATGTAGAATTGTAGACAATCTAAAATACACATGGAATAAATGAGGGCCCTTGTGCGTTGAAGCAAGTTGAGCTGCTCCAACTGCTGGAAACATAACCACAAAAAGCTATTCTCATTTTGTGCAAAAGAGCGACAGGGTAAAACATGCCATGGGACATGACATGTAAATAGTAGGATTACAATTGTTACAACATCTGCTGCAAACGTAGCTAAACCTACCGTTGAACTTTACCATCTTCCATACCCATGAACCAAGATTCAAGGTTATCATCTCTGGCCATATAACAGAGCCTACCAACAAAAACATAGTCCCAAAAAAGACCAGTACCTGGTGCCCATTCCATGAAATCCACACGGTGCTGCCGATGTCGATGCATGCCCATTAACTCAAACCTACCAGAAAAACACAAAAAGACCACTGGCCACATCACCCAACACAAACAGGCCACTGACCTCATCACCCCACGAAAGAATCCGAGCAAAACAAGATCGAAACAGCAGACTTACCCAGAGGACGCCTCTTTCAGATCAATAAATCGAGAGTACAGCTCCCATCTGCGGTCCTTCAAAGCCTTGTGCCTAACAATATAAATCCAATAAGCAAACAAGTGCTTCCGTTTTTTTCCTAATGGATAACCAAAACTCGTGAATCAATCCCTACCCTGCTAGTCAGCAATTAAAACCTAGAAAACCATATATTTGCATATCATTTCTGCCAAAAATCTCAACCACTCCCATGTCCCATGTTTCAATAAGAGCATATATAATAGGATAGACAACTGTTGTCTATAGCACTCCATGTCACCTATAACGGCTCTTACAATGGGTTGTCTCTTAAGTTATCTTTATAAGACTGCACAATCCTTTAATTCTTGCATAAAAAATATTAGCTATAGAAAACAACTCATGCAATGATGTTGTGTGCTATCTATAAGGGCCTTGTAGACTGTCCGTTAGACAGCTTCTTCCTGACTCCTCGTTATCTCTCTTCCACATCATCAAAAACCTTACATGGCAGCTGATGATGGCCTAATGCGGGAATTGGTTGGAAATACGTACTAAAATCCCATCAATGGATCAATTCCAACAAATTCAGCACAGGGGGGTCTGGACGCTGGACGGGGAGTTTGTAGGAAGACAATTCGGATGCCCATTCCCCAACCATACCAGACGGTCGGCGAACGTACCGGTCACGGAGGAACTGGGCGAAGGCGCGGTCGGAGACGCCGATCTTGGCGAGGAAGCCCACGGGGTCCACGACGCCGCCGCGACCGGGGCGCTGCGTCCGCTGCTTCTGCTGCCGAGGCCTGGGCGGGTGCTCGCGAGGGCCAGAAGAGGACGAAGACGACGAGGAGGAGGCGGCGCAGCGGCAGCCCTTCCGGTGGCGGATTCGGGGGCGGCTGCTGGTTGGGAGGTGGGCGCGGCCAGCGAGGGGAGGACGGCTGTGCGCGACGAGGGGAGGAGGGGGTCGTGGGTCCAGGAGGAACAGAGGACAAGAAGCCATTCTTGGGGGTTGTGCGGTATGGTGGTGATGGTGGGGAGGGAGGAGCCCCGGGAGCCGCGACGACCGAGGAGGAGGGGATGGGGGTTTTGGAGAGGGATAAGCTCATGGACAGGAAGTCGAACAGGTAGGACCAACGGTCAGTGGAGCGGAGAAAGGAAGGCGAATGGGTGGCGAGGATGCGGCATGACCAAAGCGGATGCTTGATGCGTGGTGTAACGCAGGGCTGGGCTAAAAGAGTTGAGCCGAGGAAGCGGTGGGCCAAGTGGAGGCGGAGCGGTAGCAAGACAGGCTGAGAAAGATGGTGGGACGGGTGCTGGAGTGAGCGGGCCACCAATCAGGCTAGCCTGGAAGAAGAGGAAATGGGGCCGAGAAAGGGATTCGGCCCACTAATGCTTTCAGGATTTCCATCATTTTTTCCAATTAGTAGAAATTGGTTTAATCCAAATTGACCTCTAGAAAATAGCAAATAAATCTAAACAATCCAATAAAATTCAGAAAAATTCCTTGCATGACAAGGAACCTAAATAAAACTAGTTCTTAACTTAATTGATGTTTACTTTATTCATATTAAATATTTTTAATCTATAAAAATTCAAATTAAGCTTTAATTAATTCAAGAAAATTCTAAATGGTTATTTTTATTTTAAAAGCTTTAAAAAGACTCTAAAAATCAGGATGTTACATTCTTCGAAGAAAGAAGGATAGAGCGATGGGTTGATGTCATTGTCTATCTTAAAGACAAGTTAGGGACTTCTCCATGCATCGAATTAGTCCCTTGAAATCGTGTGATCATATCATGCTATGGTATGAAGGTACAAAAGATTTGACCAGGTTTTGTTAGGAAGGTAAGCATCAAGAACTCTCGCCAGTTGAATCATTTTTTGTTTGGTATACTTTTTCTAACTTAAAGCTTTTCCTTCTGCCTTGATTTTGTAGCCTTATCCCCTTTCCAAGGTGAGAGAGAGGGTAAAGGTGATCTGTGAGTGGGAACCCAAGTAGAACGAAGGAGTTCCTTTGTAGGATCGAAAATGGCAACAGAGGGGGGGTGAATGGTGCCTTTAAAGAATTCGCCTCGAGAATCCACTCAATTTTGTGCTCACTGAAAAAGAAAACTTGCCTGAGAAAAGATCATTGAGAAACAAAGCTAGCAAAAGAGAGGAAAATAACTGAAATCCTCATTCTGTTGCCCAGACGAATTCTTGTGCCTAAAACAGAAATACTATTTTGCCAAAAACCTTGTACTGTTGTACCGAAGACCTGAGACTGAAAATTACTGGAGAAGGATTTTCTGATCAGCCAAAACTTCACCTAAGAACCAAAAACTAAATACCGTCCTGTCAACTGAAAACTGAAATTAGAGCAAGAAGGACTACAGTGCATGCTGCTGAAATTTGCACAGCCGAAAATAGTGCAGCTCAAGCAAACTGTCGACAAAGAAAAAGGTCTTGGCAAACTGCAATTCAGTTTTCAGCTAGCAAGCTGCTGACCAAAAGAATTCAGATGCAGCAGCCGAAAGTAGCAGAACTTTCACAGCAGAAAACGGAAGCAGCAGAAACCAATGTGCAATGCAGTAGCTTGCCAAGTAGTATGCAATACACTGCCGAGATTCACCTGAAAGACTTTGACAAAAACTGCTGCTACAGCAAATTCAGACATGGAATTGAAAAACTCATTGCACTAAGATTGTCTCACTCAGTTTTCTGCCGAAGACTCAGAGACTGCACTCTGAATATTTGTCGGTAGAGAAAACGAAAACTGTTGACTGTACCTTACAAGAAAATCACTGCAGACTACCGAAACAACTTCTTGGCTGCAGTTCTAAAGCAGACAAACAGGAAGCAGCCAGCCGAACAAAAAGGAACAACAGAGAGCTGTTTAAATGAAAGGAAGTAGCAGCCGTCAAAACTGAAAAAGGCGCTGCTGAAGATGTAGTCTGTAACTGCTATCCGACAACAGGAATTCAGCGGTCTGAAAAACAGCAAATGATAGAAATGCGGACCACCAGCAAAACAAGAAGAAGATGCATTTCATTTAAGTAATTCAGGTCAAGAAGAGAAGGACTTGGAACCAAATAACACTTAGACCTCAGGAGTCAAGAGGAAGCATATCCAAGGGGTAGGAAATCAGAATTTGAACCGAAGTCTGAAGAACAATAGCCAAGTACAGAGAAAGGATTGAAATTCAAAATACTTGCTATTCTTTGCTCTTTAGAACAGGAGACTTTGAAATATATCAAAAGATGATCCCTTAGCAAGAACTCACAAACCTCAAGTCATCTTCTAAAGCAAAATCAAGAAAACCAAGTGTCCTCTGCCTCCAAGCCCTAGTTACAGTGAAAAACAGAGTAAATCTTGCGAAGCACAGAGAAACGAAGTAACTCGTTGAAACTGCAATCTATTCTCAGGAATGGATTAGCCAAGGTATCTTGAGATATTTCCCAGAGCAATCCAGTTTGGAATTCCTCAACCAAGGATTTTACCCACAAACAAAGAGAACAGGAAAGAAATGTGAACCGCAAGCAAAGAACAGAGGTGAAATCTAACTCATCTCAGACCCAGAAAAATATAAACCAAATTCGGAGAGAAGAAAGATTATACAAGATCTTGCTACATCCAACTCAGAATATCTCTCTCATACCCAGACTATGTCCCCATACATGATTTCACATCAGGGAAAACAAGAACACACGAGAGGAAGAATACCAAAACTCCCTCACTTACGCAGGAGACATGGCTGGGGCACACAACAACCCTCCTGCTCCACTACCAACTCATACCAACTAAAGTCTAAAGCATAACCACTTGCAAAAGACTCTTTTGACTATTGAAACTCTAATTCTCTCTAGAAGGCTTTGAGTTAATGAAGGGGTATGCAGCCCTCTCCTCTATTTATAGCCTTGGCTAACGGGTCTCCGTCCCGTTACGCCCGCTAAGTCCAACGGCGCCCGCTCCCGTTTTTGCAGTTTTGCGAAATTCCCGTTTCGCCCCTCCTGCACCTTCGGGAAGCTTCCGCGCTCCTTGCCTCGCATGCCTCGCAACCACCTCGAGTCCACGTCATCTTCGACACGTCCCGACCGTTCTGACCTCAGCGCCACCTGCGCCTAGTCCGATCACCTCGTGTCTCGCCACGACTCCGCCTCGACGTCCTGCAGTCACACAGACAAGAAACACGTCAAATAGCACCGCTCGATACATGAAAGCATAAATAGATATCAAACCTGTCGAGTCATCAGAACATGCAACCTAAACCCATACGACTAGGTTCGACCAAGTCCGACCGAGTCCGTTACGCCACGCAACGTCAGGGTCCGAACCAACCGACTCAAACTCGACTTTTCGTAAACGATGTCAATTACTCATCATTCTCAACGGGATGACCACCACATGGTCTCTCATCCTTTAATCATATCTCCAGAGGATAGGATCTAACAGAAGATTCTCTTCATCTGAATTTTCTTTTTCCAACCGATGCATCGTAACATTCTTGACATGTGCAGATAGTTGAGTCGGACAGTGCAGAGCTAGAAGAAAGCATAGAGAAGACTGCTCTAACCCCCAAGAAATGACAGATTATCAAGAAGTTGTATGGGGCATCAAGATCTTCTCATGTTCGTCTGATCATCCAAGTGCCTAAGAAGATGGCATAAATCCCCTCAGAGGTAGGTTTTTACTATGATTCTAAGAGTTTTTTCTAAAAACTCATACCTGCTCTTATGTGAAGAACAGATAAATTGCACCGACGGGAATGTATTTATTGGATGAAAGGTTTCACCACCAAACTCATCTCAGTTAATGACAAGGCGGGAGCAAGGGAGGAGTCATTGATCGGTGGTGCCATGACCATAGAGCCAGTGGTGGCATCAGATCCATTGGTCGTTGGATCTGAGATAATTGCCACTAAGAAGATCCAAGGGCTAGTGGCCACCCCCAAGACTTCTACGACACTGACGGAGACAAGTGCTTCGGTGGTCAAGGAAGCTCAACCCTCCGAGGAGGTGCAAGGGATTGCAGAAGCAGTCTCTGATCGCCTCGAGAAGGAGCAAACTAAGGAAGAATTCATCCAATTAGAAAGCACAAATGATCTGACCAGCCCTACCAGTATTACACTAGTGAAATTGGTCAAGATGAAGAAGAGGAAGGTGAGCGCTCGGCATTACGCTCTAGGGTGATTCAACTTCAAGACAAAGAAAACCAGGTATGTGTTAGTCGTAAGAAATTGCAAAAAGTTATACCTATTTGATTTCTTGGTGTCTTGAAGTCTTTCTTTCTTCTTATTCTTCTAGTTTTGTAGTGCTTCTACCACTCCGATCACTTTTCTTCCTAGTGCTTCTATTGACGAGACATCAAAGGAGAAAGTGGTCGTAGCATCCCCTCAGCTAGTAACATCGTCAACAGAGGGAACCGAGGCTATTACGACCAAGGATCCTTCAGTAGTTCGAACACTAAAGAAGGCTCTAGAAGTAGAAATCAAGTCTCAACAAACTTTTGTTTCTGCTGGGAAAGCAGTAGTTGAACAGGAGGAAGTAGAAATGCTTCATCATTTCTTTGGAGGACTGGAGGTCGAGAGTTCCTCACTGACAAGGTTGTCTCCTCATCCGAGGGACATCCCTAACCGGGGCCACATCTAAACAACCGAAGACTAGAGAAACTTCGGTGGAGAAAGTTTTTGGACCTCGAACTGAAGACCATTCCCGATGAACTCTACCCCATATTTGCAAGCAAAGCGGTCTTGGTAAGTTCTTAATACCATTTTCATTGGATTTTTTATCTTATCAAAACTTTCTGAGTTTCTCTTTTTAGCACATGGTGGATGGAGTTGCCCGCCCTAGTTGGAAAAATGGCTAGGCTCTCATTAGCCCTCAAAACTTCCCCAAATGTAAGAATATATGCAAACAAGACAAGTGTTTTTATTTATGGTAATTATCTGAACTGGTCATAAGATAGCTGAGAATGAAAGGCGTGAACAAAACTTCCCCAAATGTATTCAATCTTAAGTTTCGACTAGTAGCAAGGATCGTAGAAAAAAACCATCACTAGAAAACTCCTTCCAGTGGGCGTGACCATGTATAGAGAGAAGAGATTTCAACTAGGAGGTTTTCTGTGTCCCGACTAGGCTAAACAGGAGAATAACGTAGTGAAGAAGTAAGAAATGAAGCCTTCGAGCTCTCAAGTTGTTAAAGACTATATCAACTATCTATTTTCTTTCTTACTTGTTTCCCTCAGGGGATAGAGTGCAGATTATATGATAGTTTGTGAATAGAATTGGGATTTGAAGTATAAATAAAAATATTCATTCGAAAAAGTAAGAATAACAATGTAACTTTTGTGAAATATGGAAATAAAGAAATACATTATACATAAAACTTGCATAATTGATCGATGTTCCAAGAATTTAGAAGAACACGCTCATCCGACATGGATTGTCATACCAAGCCTGCTCTGGTGACTTCAACCACAGTGTAAGGACCTTCCAATTTAGGCAAAAGTTTATTATGATTTGCTTGGTTCTGAATTTTCCTGAGAACTAGATCTCCCACAAAAATGGTTGTGAGGCTATAATTTATGACTGTGGTACCTTCACGTGACTTGTTGGTGAACTGTCGGTTGGATTAGGGCTGCATTTCTTCATTCTTCAAGGAAATTAATGCCATCAACCCAACGATCTTCTTGTTTTTATCATTATAACGATTCGTCTAAGTAGAACCAATCTTTAATTTCTGAGGAAGCATGGCTTGTACTCAGTAAACTAGAAAGAATGGTGTTTCTCCAGTCACATGACTGGCCATGGTCCGACAGCCCATAATATAGAAGGAAGTTCTCGCACCTAAGCTCCTAACTATTATATTAACTGGTCTAATACTCGCCATTTAATCTATTGTATTAGTATACCATTGTCTCTTTCTACTACCTCAAAGTATCTTTCTACTACCTCATTACTTTGTAGATGAGCCACTGAGGTGTAACATATCTTGATACCTAGATTTCGCAGAATTCCTGAAAATTTCCACTCGAATTTTTGGGTACCGTTGTCTGTGATTATATGACTAGGAACACAAAATCATGTAATTATGTTATTTTAACAACTAGCTTAACTTCGATCCATTCTATAAATGTATCAATCATTATAACAAGGAATTCAAAGGCCCGATGTGCTTCTGGGAAAGGTCCTCGAATGTCTAAATGTCAGGTTGTGAAAGGTCAAGAAAGTATTATAGTTTAGGGAGCTTGTGCAGATTGATGTACTTGTCGGCTATAGAACTAGCATCGTACGCACTTTGACACCAGTTCTTTTGTATCATCGAGGATAGTTGACCAATAGTATCCTTATCAGAAGGCTTTACTAACCAATGTTATGTAGAAATGATGTGCTCCACAGACTTCTCTATGTATTTCGGATTGTAAATGTAAACCATCCTTTTGATATATACATCTCATCAACACTCTATGAGTTCCTCATATGTAGAGGATACATTCGATCAGAGTGTATGATTTGGCCTTTTGAGCTATACGATTGGCCTCTACATCATATTCAGAAAGTGTGCCATGCTAAAGATATTTGCAGATTGATGTCATCTAATCATTGTTGGGATCAATCTGAGTGACTTCCATTGTTGTGTCTTTGGAATGCTCAACTACCGAGGGTTTATCAAGTTGCTTGAGAAATACTACGAATAGGACAGGTGATCTTGAGGAAACCATCCGTGCCAACTGATCTGCTAGAAAATTTTTCCTTTCTAGGAATGTGTTGGACATCGAAACCAAAGAAATGCTTTTCTAGTTTCCGTACTTTCGCAAGATAAGATGACATCATGGTACTTGAGCATTTATATTCTTTCCCTATTTGATTCGCTACTAGTTGTGAATCGCATTTTACTAGTAATCTACAAATTTCGAGCACCTAAGTTGCTCGGATGCCTGCCAGTAAACCTTCGTACTCTGCCACGTTATTTATAGCGGAAAATTTTTAACTGGATGGCATGTTTTATGTTTTCTTTAGTAGGAGAGACTAGGACTCCACCAGCCCCTGAGCCCTTTATTGTCAAAGACTTGTCGAAGACATAGTCCACTAGTTGTGGTTTTCATACATGGGCCCTTGGATGGGTTCAGGGTTTGTCTACTCAGCGATGACTTCTACTAAAACCTAGGACTTAATTGTTGTTTGTGAAATTAAATGGAGATCAAACTCGCCAAGTTCGATTGCCATTTTGCTATCTGTCCTAATGATTCCGTATTTTGGAGAACTTGACCTAGAGGATATCCAATTGGCAACACAATTTTATGGGCTGGGAAGTAATGCCTTAGCTCCCTTGAAGTCATAAGGAGGGCATAGAACAATTTTTGTATTTATGGATATCTTTCTTTTAGTCTGTGTAAGACTTCGGTTACGTAATATACTAGCTATTGGATATTGTCACATTCAACGACTAATACTGCACTGACTGCTTGTGGCATAGCAGCTAAGTATAAGAGCTAGGATTCCCCTATTTTGGAGAGACTAAAACTAGGGGCACTAATCAAGTATTTCTTGACTTCTTCAAAGGCTTCAAAGGCATTATTGGCTCCTTTAGTCCACACGAAACTTCTATGTTTCCGAAGTAATTTCAAAAAGGTAATCCTTTTTCACCTAACCATGCTATGAAATGACTTAACGTTGTCATATAGTTGGTTAGTTTTTGTACCTCTTTATTTGTGGTCGAAAGATGCATCTGTTCGATGGCCACTATCTTCTATAGATTAGCTTCAATTCCTCTAGCCGAATCAAGGAAATCAAGAAGCTTTCCAGGGAAAACTCCGAACACACATTTCTCCAGATTTAACTTATGGTTATGCCCTCTTAACTTACTGAAAGTTTCTTGTAGATTGCAGACATTGTCTCTGATGTAGACACTTTTTACTACCAAGTCGTCAACATAGACTTCTAAGTTTCTACCAATCTGTAGAGTAAATGTTTTTTGCATTAACCTTTGAAAAGTAGCACCAGCATTTTTAAGACCAAATAACATTTTCACATAGCAGAAAGTTTTGTATAGTGTGATGAAGGAAGTTTTATCTTCATCTTTTTACTCATACTAATCTGATGGTGCCTAAAATATGCATCTAAAAAGCTTAATAACTCACTCCCGGAAGTGAAGCCAACAAGCTAATCGATACATGGAATGGAAAAATCATCCTTCAGACGAGATTTATTAAGATCTGTGAAGTCTACACACATTGGTCATTTCCCATTACTTTTCTAACCATTACAGGGTTGGCAAGCCACTAGGGGTGGTCGACTTCACGAATAAACCTAGCCTTGAGGAGCTTGTTGATCTCTGACTATATTGCTCCTTCCGATCGCATGCAAAACACCACGATTTTTGCTTGATAGGTTTTTTGCAGGTCGGAGGGCTCGCCTGTGCTTGATCACCTCCCTAGGGACACCGGGCATGTCAGATGCTTGCCATGCGAATATATCTAGGTTTGCTCGGAAGAAGGAGACGAGCGATTCTTCTTATTTATGATTGAGTTCTGTCCCGACCTTGATGGTTCCCGAAGGACTATCCATGTCAAGAGGTACCTACTTGACTTGGTCAGAGGGTTTTGGAGCCACCTTTGTCCTTGAGTCATTTACCTGTACAGAAAGCAGGTTAGAATTCTTGGTCAGTAATTCATCGACTAGTTCGAGAGACATAGGATCACAGGCATAAACCATTTTTCTTTTCCTCAAACCGTTATGACCCCTTTTGGTCATAACATTTTGAGACTTTGGTAACCGTAATGTGTGGCTACCAAAAACATGGCTAAAGCTAGTCAGCCAAGGATCCCATTGTATGCCACTTCAAAATCTACTACATCAAACGAGATTATTTCTATTCAAAAGTTATTAGGACTTCAGAATGTAACTGGTAGGGACACTTGCCCGATCGATTTGGTCGAAAAAACTGGGACTATGCCATGAAGGCATACTTCACAGGTTTTATTTTTAACTTGAAACTTGCATTTCTTCTATGCCTCCCATAAATAAAATAATAGGAGAACGACCTCCATCAACTAGAAAATGATTAACATTACAGTTATTTGTAGTAGGTTCTACCTGGTCGAGTTGAAGAGACGGAGCAGTCTTCTCGGCCAAAGGATATGGTTGTTTCCAACTATCTAGATGGCTTGACAGTGACTAGTCCATCGATGAGGTTCACCTCATGTTCTATGGTCTCCAGTTGTCATCTACACTCATAGGAGAAGGATCCGTCAAAGATCACGTCGACGGTGTGCTCTGGCTCCTGGTACTCCATTTTTTCGTCGCCATCGTTATCCTTTTTAGTGCTCGTTTCTTTGACCTCCTATATAGAAGGGAGAGGACCCTTACCTAAGTAGTAATCCTCAAGCTTTTTTTGCTAGGCACGGTAGTTGCGGAGACTATGCCCTATCGTTTAGTGAAGTGGACACCACCTCCTGCCTTTCTTGGATTCATAGGTCGAAGCTTTTCCTTTATTATGACTAGAATAATCCTTTTTACTTTTGGTGTATTTCTATGGAATCGCAAGAACTTCTTTGGTATTGGGCTAATGATTCTTCTTACCCTTTGGTGATTTCTTGATCTTCTTTTCTTTCTTCTCTAGGCTTGGTTGAGAAATCTTTTTTATTCGATCGATGGTCTTATTCCATTCGTCCGCTTCACTAGCAGTAGTATATTTATCGGTCATGTCGAACTACTCAAGAATTGTCCGTGGAGGGTTCGTTGCGTTGTCCTCCATAAACTGCATGTTCCTTAGTCTAGTCTTGAACACCTAGATAGCAGAAGAATCTATGACCTCTGGTATATTGTTATGAACCTAACTAAACCTTTTGATCTATTGTCACAAGGTCTCATTGGGATCTTGTCGGATTCAATGAAGGTCATCTTCCTTCCCAGGGCGATCATACTCCCCTGGAAGTTGGCGATCAGTAGGTCGCAGAGTTTTCCCAAGTGTAGATTGATCCTACTAGTTGGTTGAGCAACCACGACCAAGCAGAACCCTCGAGAACTGTTGGCAAATAGTTTGCCATCACACGTTGCCTCCCGTAGCCTTGATTACAATAGTGTAAATCTACAAAAATTCTAATGGATTTTGCTTTCCATCGAATTTCTCAAGATTTGCCGGTCATAACCTTTCCGACCAGTGCACTGCTTGAAGGCCTATCGAGAAAGCCTGACAACCTGTTATAGGTCATGGCGCCTTCTCTGTAAGGGGCTAGATTGTAATCTGCTAGAGACCTATTCCTTCGATAGTCATAGTGAGGAGCTAGTGCCCCTATCCGGTCATGACACTCAAATTGTGTCTCCGACCATATACATGGTTCAGATGATGATGTAAATCATCTGGACCATATCTCTAATTCCATCTTCCATGATGAGGGGGGAGTTGCTTTATTTTGAAAGAGTCTTCTTTCCTCATGGCTTCCTTGTCGAAACCTTTGAGTGGGTCTTGTGCATGCTGGCGGATTATTGTCAGCTTGACCATGTGGGATTTTGTCATGCATGGAATACATAGATGAAGTCAATCTCCATGTGTCACATGGTCTGCTATAGAATTTATGATACCTGACTTACAAATCGAACATATCCTAGGGTTTCTATTAGAGCAGGGTTTAGGTTATATAGAATATCATGCGCAAGTTATAGGTTTTCAACAATTTTCGAAGGCCTTAGAGCATTCCTACCAACAGATGGGGTACAATGACCCGAGTTTCACTCCGAGTTCCTTGCTCACTCCACGTGACTCAGCAAGTGTGGAGGGGTAGAAATAGGTTGACTAGATGGTCGATGTCCATCAGTTCCATTATTTTCATTTCTTCTAGGCGATACGGCGGCATTCGTATCATTCTGACCAATGGATCGCGAAGGAGTCTATCATGAATAACCATGCACAACATCTGCAGTGGTATCTCTGATTGTATTAACTTCATGCTTCCAGCAGGAATCTCCTGATGAACTCTGGTCGAAACAAAGGGAGAGCCTTCCATCGCATCGAATCTCCTGGCGAACTCCCGTCTGATTCAGTGGATTGCCAATCGAATTATGAGTGTTATTATCTTTACCTAGCTTTCCGCTGGGGGTAGTCTCATTGACATCATGACTAGGTGCCGACCAGCTCCTGCTATACGTAGGAGCCTTTGGTGAATAGCGGTCATCCACTACTACATTGAGAGTACTCTAACCCTCATATTATGGTATCTTGCTCTTATTGTTGTGTTTGTTGGTCGATAGCACCGGGCTTGCCATGGTACTTGGACATTCTAACAAGGTCAGAATGACTTATTCCCCTAGTAACGCTGATGACGGGGGCGGCGTGTCTTCTTCCATCCAATTGACTTCATTGGTCTCAAAACTGGTGAGCCTGGGAGGGAGGATGATGAGGAGGAGGTATCATGTTCCATGGTGCAGATACATGCGTCCATGTCGAGGTTGGCGTAGTTTGCTAGATTGAACCAGTTCTCCTCATCCTAGATTTCTCCCATGATCGCATGGGCGATGTTGACAGAAACAAGAGAGGATGTTGACAAAAACAAGAGAGGATGAGGCTTGCTGATGAGAAACTTCAAGGACTTAGCGCCTTCTTCCTTATGGACGACACTAGCTGTCAACGATCGAGTCGTCGTTCTTATGAAATGTGAGAAAAAGGCTGGATTCCATGGAAAGATTCAGCAGGAGAATTGGAATGATCTTTATTGCTATGAACAAGTTACAAGATGCTCTCACTAAGAGATTATAAAGGGATGTAACTAACCTTAATCTCTACAATCTTCCCACTGGTCGGAACTATCAACGTTGGAGTTGTTCATTATGTTGATTTATCTCTCAATCTTGTTTTTCCTATCTCCGTGTCTTCTCTCTTCAACCCTTAAATAGTGTTGAAGAGGTGTTAGTTGAATCATAGCAGGCACTTTGTTGAATCATCCTATCTGGTCAAGGGGGTAGTTGTTGTCAGAGAAAAGATCTAATAATAACTGTATAGTAGTTGTTGTCAGAGATGCAGGACCGAATCATCGTACTATTTAGAGCAAATAAAGCACGTGCTTTATTCGCCGCATGGGGGGATTCCCTTGATGCGGGCCCTTACAACAGTTTATGAAATCTTCGAGTGGTCTACTGGTTAGGTAAAATGTATAGCAAATATCCGATCAGAGGTACTCGGGTAATTACCTTTGGAAGCTTACGACCACATAGGTCTCGAGGCTTTAATTCAGTATAAAAGCCGTATTTAATGGATCATTTAATCCTCATCATACATACATACATACATACATACATACATACATACATACATACATACATACATACATACATACATACATACATACATACATACATATACACATGTATGTGTGTATGTATAATTAATTGGGACACCATGGTGAAATAGTTATTTTTCCTATGTATCACGTACGAAATTTTTTTGAATTTATGAATGTTAAGTTTAACTAGTTTACTAACTAGTTCAAGAAAGTTTGAACTTAATTCAAATTGCAGTGGCCTTTTTTATAACGGTTTGATTGTAAATATATATTGATTTTATATGAAAATCTGCAAAGCATGTTATCTAAATTCATTCAAATTCTTTTAATTTCAGTATATTTTTCAAAGGTATGCATTTCATTTGAATTGTTATATAGGTATATAATCTAAAACTGAAATTTTTGAAAAATATACCATCATGCGAGTGTCACCTCCCCCGATCCGCTCACTCCTTCCTCCCCTCTAGCAGCTCCGCCAAACTTTAGAAAGTTTAATGTTTCATATTCCAAAGTGTCAAATAAAATTGAACGGGAAGTACAGAGGAATGCTTGTTTCGGTGCGCATAATGTATGATTGTTTAGCTTGGCACTATTTATCAGCATCACATGAAACCAATCGTTCTAAGCAAAGGATAGCGGCTGAACAAGTTGCTCTCTGACCCATGCTTATAGCTAGATATTCACGTCCGATAACACCAAAGTCTAGGAGAAGGCAAAGATGATGAAGTCCAGATGGATTATGGACACAGTCCAAATCCATTCCCTTATACATGATATGCAAAGCCGTGTTGCAATTTGCAAAAGAAGACAGGGTACACCTGGATTAGTGTCGTGATAGATTTCTAGGATATCTTGCGTTGTATATGAAACAAATTGAAATTTTGCAAAAGAATTTGAATTTACGTTTTCTGGTTGCGCGCGCGAGCGGGTGAGGAAGAAGAACAGTAACCGCTGGTTACTGTTCCTCCCAACCCGGTAGACAAGCCCGACCCGCAGTGAATATTAATGGATCCGACCGCCCAAACCAGCTGTGAACAGTACCGACCCGTTAAGCACAGTAAACTCGACCCGTTACTATTCATCCAAACCCAAAATACATATTCATACCTATTTTGACCGTTTCGAACCCGCCGACCCATTTCTCAAGCCCATTCCACCATTTGGACCCTTCTAAAAGCCCAAACCCTATTTATTTGGATTTTTGGAATTTTCTTTCTTTATTTCCTTTCTTTGTTCCTAGCTCAATCCTTCGGGTGTGGAACTAATTTATTTTTATTAATTTTTGCGTTAGCTCCTGACGTCGAAGTACACCCGGAACAAGAAGGAGAAGGTCAAGCTCAAGTTCAAGTAACCAAAGAATTCAAAGTTGTCAAAGTCAGAATCGCAAGGCAAGTCACATGTTTTTGATCATGTTGAACCTACATTCCTTTAAATTATTTATTTATCAGTACTTTCATTATTTTTTTACGCACTGTTATTTGTGTACAATAACTGGTTAGAATGTAGTTATGTACTAGTTATGTACTACCACCCGAAAAAGCCCAGTTTAACTTCGATGGCCATATTCACCTTGACAAGATATAGTAATATTAAATATATTAATACTGTAATCATGGTAGTTAGAGATTCAACAAGTTTTCCCACTGTTAAAAGATTTGGTATATATTTTGAGAAAGTGGTTCTAGGGTAAGCGAGAATCGCTGGTGGCTTTAAAAGTAGGCCGGATCCCATGACCTTAACCTAGGGTGGAAGCAAGGATTACGAATCAATGGCAGTGTAGTGGCACTGAACATGGGTTCGTGGGAGGAGATTGCCTCAGTGAAAATATAAGGATTAGACCCTTATGCTGAGTAAAGAACATAGAGATCGTCCAACCACAAGCGTTGATACGTCAAACCTAGTCTAGTAACTGCTCAAATTCGATTGAACCTCTACATGAGCGAGGTGGAGGCTAAGTGTGAGTCCATACGAAAGGGGGTTGAGCAGGGTCGTATGGAAAGTGGTTATTTTTCTGAACAATTGATTTGATTATCAATGATCCACACAATAGTAGGCTGAGATAAGTTGGACTTATTGGGGAGGTCTACTAGGTGGAGGTTATATAAAGAATTGAGCAGTGAAAAACCTTGTTTTCTTGAAGTTGGACGCAGGAGTTAAGAGATCTTGTGGGTAAAGCAGGGCAGCTCTGCAAAATCATGACCAATGGTATTTGAATACACCGTGCTTCCGGTAAATGAAGCTGCGTTTAATGGGTGAATCCAACAGCGAAGCATAAGTAGATTTGAAATGGTTTTGGAAATGTGGAAGTGTGTTAATCAAGTTTGGAAAACCCCCAAATACCTTAAGAAGTTTATGATTTGATGTTTAAAAGCAAAATGTTTACAAACAAAATTGCATCCACAGAAAATAATGAACTCTTTATCCCATTCCATGGCAATCTTTGGCATATAGTTAAAATAGCATTTCCCATGTGACTTGTTGAGTACGGTTGGTTGTACTCAGTCTTGCTCTATTCCCCCCTTTCACAGAGATTAGAAGAAGAAAAGATGATACAAGTTTTCGCGCTAGGGTTGCGACCGCATTCAAGCGTTCCTGTGGAGTTTCCTTTGGCTCTTCTGATTGTAAGTAAATTTTTGGGCTTGGACGCCCTTAAAATAGTTAAAATTGACTGTTAAGTCTTATTTTAATTAAATTAACTTTTTTTAAATGTTCGTGAGCAGGCATGATACTTCTTCTGTCCGTAACTGAACTCCTAGGCTGTTACAAAAGGTAACGACATTTCCGTTCCCAAAAACGGGGGTGTTACAGTATACTCAGTGACTGTGTATACGTGACTATTTCTTTATTTTACAAAAATCAATCAAATTTTGAGACTATCGAACGAAGATCCAACGCCCTAGATCTACCCCCTCATATCCTATACAAGCTCTCAAACCCTAACTCCCCCTCTCTCCCTCCCCCCAACTGCCGCTTCCTCCATCCCTTCCATGCGCCGCCACCCGCGTCCTTGTAAGCGAGGCCCGTCGCGACCAACTTCCTCCGCCTCTACCACCCCTACTATGGCTGCTTGCGCCACCCACGATGCCAATGCTGCATGCCTTCTCATCCACCACTCCTTCACCATCTCACAACCACTGGCGTAACTTCTTCCTAGTTTTTGGCTCACCTCCACTTCATCCGTCATCGCCACCGACCTTAGCCGCCCACCGCCCTCCTCCTAGCCCGCATCCAGTGGCGCCACCGCCACCACCGTCACCCCAACCTCCCTCTAAGCCTAGTGGACACTAGTGAACTCGAACCCTAACCGGTAAGCCCTAACCCCAACTCGCTGCCTCTGTTGAAGATGTCGCCACCGACAGTGGCTAGAGAAGAAGACGACGATCGAGAGCCTCGCCGAATCTTCGTCAGAAACGGAGATGGAGGTAGGCCGGAGCATGAATCTTGGTGCAAATCAAACGATGAGAAACTTGGCTGATTCCCCTTCCAAAAAAAATAGTCGAATGATGTCTAGCATTTTCGTACTTGTATTGCTGATACATACAGTTCCAGAAGGCCCAGATACAGTTCAAGAGAAAGAACGTCAAACCTGCGAGCACATAGCTAACAACTTATGAGAGCATGTACATCTGTAGGTACTAAGGCAATGTCATCGGAGTGAAAAATTTCTTAGCACCAATACCAACTGATGGGAGAGTGGGTGCTAAGACCAGATTGCGTAGCACGGAAGCAAAACTTGGAAACTAGTGCTAAGGTAGAAAAAGTTAAATATTTAGCATCTATAGGAGGTGCTAAGGATTAGAGTAAAAATAGCTAACTATGGTATTATATAGAGAGATAATCATTTGTTTTGGATGCTAAAGGATGTTCATACTCTGGGAGCATTTTAGTTAAGCTCTTCCCTTAGCTAACTTTCGTGTAAAACTAGCTCTCTTGTGTACTCGGACAGATTCTCCTCCCTCTGTTTCGTTCATTTTCATGTGTCGCCTCCTGATTATGTTTGAATTGAGCTGGATTTCCTCCAAAAGATGGTCACATACTCATATGCATAAAAAATCTTTCCCAAAATTTCTAGAAAATATCTCATGGCATCGTGTTATATATACATTATAGAAATCAGCTAGTTTAACTGCTCCAATTACTCGAACAAAATATGACAATATGGGGAATATTCCTTTTCTTCTTTGGACAACGTGTTCTTTGCGGTTGGCTCAAAAGAATCTATTTTCGTTACTTTGAACCCCACAGGTCACCACTTTGCTCGATTTGATCTTGCGTATGTACCACACGAGTCCCCCAATGCCGATGGCTGCTGAGATTGAGAAGACAACACTTGCTGCAAGAAAATGGCCAAAAACTATTTCAGAATCCTATTGTTTCATCTGAAGAAAATGGGTCGTAATTGTTTGTTCAAATTGGAGCAAGTGTGAGCCAGGTTTTGGGATATATATTGTTCTCACCGGCTACAACTCCGGCCGATGCCTGATACCTTGAGACGCGGCCATCTGTAATAAAAAGATCAGTCTGGCACTGCATATCAAATATGAACTAGTATGATTTCCACCCTAAAAAGGTAGGGATATAGCAGAACATACCATTTTGGTATATTTTGTATGCAGATCATGGCGCTACAAGAATTAAAGTAGTGCTCTAATATGCAATTTTAGAGTTCACAACTAAGGAAGAGAAGGAGAGGGGCAAAATGGTTAATACAACAAAGAATCAGTCATTGGGTGGCAAATAATTAAGAAAAAGTCCATGTAACCCATGAACTTTGCTCGAAAGTTCGTTCAATACCCTAACTTTAAAATCAGGTATCTAACACCTGGATTATGCAACCCTATCCATATAACCCCCTAGCCTGGTTTTGCACAATGGTTTCGCCTACGTGGCATTTGAGTGGGTGGTTTTGGCACGTAGAATAGTAAGCTAGCCATGTTGGGTGACTGATAGGTGGGCCCCACATGGGCTTCTCCCCCAAATCGAAACAAATAGCAGGGAGCTACAGGCAGTGTTGTCCATGGGAGTGCGGCTAGGAGCTCGACGTCGCTGAGAGGAGATGACGATGGCATGGCGAAGGCATGGCTTGGGTTGGCACAAGGCAACACACGGCTTTGCACGATGGCAGCTATGGTGCATAGCCACCATGAAGATGGCGACTTCGCATGACGATGACGGCGATGCATTGCCACCGTTACAGAAGGCGGTCAAGCAAAATGTTGGTCATCTCACCGTCTTCAATTTCCCCACACACCATCCTCTCGTTCACTAGGCCACTTAGAACAGTCACGCCATCGTCGTCTTCCCCAAGTTCAGCGGAGATGCGGCCTTTTCGATCTCTTTCTCTGGTGAGCCAATCCAAATTTAGTCCGCGTTGAAGTGTGTTCCACATCCATTTTACTCTTTTCCCTCACCCAATTTCATATATTCCATAGCATGTTGCCCGAATCATCCTCATCTTCCTCTCCGGGCCTGAGCTCTGTCGCCGCAAGCCACCCCATCGACCTCCCCAGTCAGTGCGTGCACGTCCTCTCTGTACACGTCAAAATGGATTCCAGAGCATTGTGAACTCGGTAGGCTAGGCATAGAGCCTTGTAACTCACCGTAGTTGTGCCACCACAAGAGCTCTGTCGTGTTGTTGTCGGTCACCATGGGTGGAATCACACAAGGCACATCACCACACGTTGACACCACCCTTAGGGTTGCTGTGCTAGGCATGTTCCATTTTGTGGGTCACTAGCCGCTGCCTCTATCTCCCCCTCATCGGTGCTGAGCTTCTAGCCACACTTCCTTGGTCGACGCCCCCTATAGCATCCCTCTCTCCGTTTTGATTTGGGAAGTTTCTGTAGGCCCCACCTGTAATTCACTTACAATCTCTCTAGCTTGTCATCCTATGAGGCAAAACTACTTACTCATGATACCATGTAGGCAAAACCACCGTGCAAAACCGGGCTAGAGGGTTATATGGATAGGATTGCAAAGTTCAGGATGTTATATACTTGCTTTTAAAGTTGGAAGTGTTGGACGGACTTTTGAGAAAAGATTGGAGGTTATATTGACTTTTTCCTATAAGTAATGACATCGGGAGAGGTTGTATACCCTAGAAGGCCAATGTATGGAGTGACGTATAATTACTTATCCTCACTTTTTTGGCCAAATCTTGACCAGATCTCACTGTCAAAACTCTGGTAACACTAAATTTTGGCTCAAACCAAAAACCTCATGATCTTACCCCGATGACCGAGACGATGCACTGAAGAAAAAAGGGTTTGGTTGTCATGTTTAACCTACAATGAAGAAACCTATACCTCATATGAGAACATGATCTACACCTCATGATCCTACCCTGATGATCGAGACGTTGCACTGTCTATCCCTCATTCGAATTTTTTTGTCTGAAACTAGTCAGATTTTAGCCCCGGTAGATCTCAATCCAATGAGCCATCCACCTCCCCCACCTCCTATTAAAACAAATCACACCAAACCCTTGCCACCAGTTGCCTTCCACCTCCACCCACCCCTGCTGCCGCCACCTCGACAACAGGGAAAATTATTTGGATTGCAAAGAATTTTGGAGGGCGGCGAAAGTGATGAAATGATAAAACTTTGTTCATTTCGGCTAAAAATTCGAACGAAATATTCAAACAACATTTGAATTTTGACGAAATTTATCCAAACTTCGGACAAAATTTGGGCAAATTTCAAATGACGATAAATTCGACCAAAATTTGGCCGAACGTTGTTCCTTTCGGTACTCCCTGAAGGACCAAAATTCCCAAAATTTCGGCAAAATTTCGCCAAAATGTTTAGCCATGATCGACACACCACAGCCTCACTCACTACTACAAAAAGGGTCATCACAGACGGTTCGGAACCATCATTACAGTTTCCGAACCGTCTGAATTTATGGGTCAGTGATAATCGAAGGTTATCACAGACGGTTCGTGAGCCTCTGTGATAATCACATCACAGACGGTTTGTAACTAGAATCGTCTGTGATACTCACACATCACAGACGGTTCTAGTTACCAACCGTCTGTGGTATTTTTTCATCACAGACGGTTCGTAGATAGAACCGTTTGTAATACTAGTGTCACATACGGTTTTTGGTTTGAGCCGTCTGTGATAATCCTTCACAGATGGTTTATATCACAAAATCATCTATGATAGTTCATTCTATACCTATTTTTCCCCTTTTTTCAGCTAGCCTCAGGAAATGTTAACTATGCTATCTAAAAACAAGCAAATACAGTTAGAAACACAGTAATAAACACATTATACATTCCATTTTTATTAAGATTGGAGCCTACCATTATAATATACCAAAACAACGAGCAGGTTACCCATCTAGCTAACACAACAAGAATGGAGAAAAAGCAAAGATCCTCTATGCCTTCTCGCCCCTGATGCAATGCATGAGCTGGATGTCTTTGACGCCCACCATCGTCGGCGTTGATTGAGCGTCTACACGGTTGTCACGAACTAGTTGCTTCTGCGGTGTCTTGCCTCCCGTAGACTTGTGCATCATCTGCTTCGTGCGGGCTATGGAGGAGGAGAACAACAAGGAGGAGGAGGACTGCAAGGAGGAGAACAGCAAGGAGGAGGACAGCAAGGAGGAGAACAGCAAGGAGGTTGAATTTTGGTTATTATTTATAGGGGAGGGAGAGGCGGGAGTGCGAAAATTTTTGCACGAGGACAAAGAGGTGGAGCTACGATCCGTGGGGTGAGGGTTGGTGGATTTCTATTGGCTAGGATTGGGTTGAGGAGGATCGACGGGCCCAGCGAAAAACCGTCTATGATACTCTCTATCACAGACGGTTCTAACTCTAGAACCGTCTGTGATGAATGAATATCACAGACGGTTCTATATACCAACCGTCTGTGAAGTAGAACACAAAATTTTATATACCGATGCAATATAAACAACTAGTTTGAAAAGATAAAATAGCAAAGTTTTATATGGCTTATGTATACTCATTTGAAAGGTTTCGATGAGATCTACAACTTTTCAGTTGAAGCAAAATCCAAATTCCGAAGGGAAGACCAAGAAAAAGGGCAAAAACAGAAACCAAAAACTTGCAACACAGATTTAGGTCCAAAGATGGCCGTTTTTTGGGGTCTTGGAAGGCGACTAGCACAAGCGGGTCATCTTTTTTGGATCGGGCTCGTTGTTAGCTTTCCAACGAGTACAAGAACATCAAAAGCGGATACCGTATGCAAAAGTTATGCCCGTTTTACTGAAAGTGTCTCAAAACTGAATCCTACTTGGACTCAAGCGGGAAATTATGAAATTTTGAAGAATTGCAAGGCGGAAAACATATCACAGATAGTTTTTAATACGAACCGTCTGTGATAACTTCATTATCACAGACGGTTTTTAATATAAATCGTCTGTGATGTCTGCCATTATCACAGACGGTTCTTATCTAGAACCGTCTATGATACTTCATAGACGATTTGTATTAAAAATTGTCTGTGATAATGAAGTTATCACAGACGGTTCATACTAAAAATCGTCTGTGAAAATACCACAGACGGTTATTCGTATGAACCGTCTGTGATACTTACAGTACAGACGGTTCTTAGGAATCATCTATGATGTAAGCGTCTAGTTTAGTCTTTTTTATAGTACTAGCTGCCTCGCCTGCCAGCAAGCCTCTCCCGCCGCCACTTCTGCCTCTCACAATGGCTGTCAGTGCCACCCCGCCTCCTCCACCATAGCCCCACCTCCACCTCTGCCATCGCCCATCTGCTTTCTTCCCCGTCTTTGATGGCTTGTTGTTATCGGATCCACCACTATTGACTACTTCTCCCTCCTCCTAATTGCTCATCAGTTCTTGTTACCTCTCGCCGCCCACCCCCCTCTTTCGACTTGCGGCACCCCTGTTGCCTTGCCGCCTCGTCGCCGTCGTCACCACCCACTATCGATCCTCTGCTATCCTGGTTTTCCTCTAAGTTTAGGGGTTTTGGTGAATCTCGAACCTTAACCAGTGAACCTGAATCCTTAAGTGGTGACAATGACGGGAGATGGTGGCGCATGAAGCGATAGAGCCTTGTTGAAGAAGGAGGTAGGTGGGCACACGAATCATGATACAAATGGTAAGGTCAAAATTCGACTGATATTCCAAAAAAAATCGTTCGATTGATTTCTAGCAATTCCGTAATTTTTCTATATCATGAGAGCATTGTATACTCCAAGTTCCGTCAAGTCCGGACTATGTTTATTAGAACCCAATAATTAAAGCCAGAGCCCGCGCGCGCACCTGCACAGTCCGTGGTGGAGTTCCGGCCGTCGTCGCAGATACAGACGAAGTCCCTTGTTGCCGGATCGAACCCACACGTGCCGCCAGCGCCGCGCCGCCGGTCCTCGCACTGCAGGCAGCGCGTCGTCACGGGGATCTCGAAGTCCACCCTTACCCCGTACTCCGGCACCTGGTCGTAGGGCGGGAACTTGTCCCCGACCGAGTGCCAGTACACGCTGCTGTACGCCTCGCAGTGCCGCAGCATCAGCCGCAGCGACTCCGCCGCGCGCGGCCGGTACGCGCAGCAGCTCATGTTGCTCTCCTCCAGCGCGCCGCGGCACCCGGGCAGGTTCCGGCACAGGTACCCCGCGCTGTCACATGCCGAGTCGCATCGCTCCGGGTACCGGTCGCAGATCGCCGGCCGCGGCGAGACGATGACGTGCTCCTCGTCGCAGTTGAAGAAGAGGTAGTCATTCCTGGGGGACAGCGAGAAGCGGGTGCTGGTGTCGAGGCTGAATGGCGTGGCGTGGATGGATGTGAACGGGCGCGCGCACGTCCACATGGAGGGGTCCGTGACGACGAGGTGCGGGTCGGCGTAGTCGGCGTCGGCCACCGGGTACGTGCCTGACGGCGTGCGGAGGCGGAGCGTAGCGTTGTCGGCGCAGGTGAGCATGTTGCGGTAGTACGGGCTGCCGCAGCCGTCGTCGATGCCGAGCGGGTAGCGTACCGGGATGCCGCCGCAGCTGTCGCGGCAGATCCCACCGGCGACTGAAGAGGGCGACATTGAGATAATTAGAAGGATCGTGACGACATGGAGATGGTGATGGATCTCCATTGGTGAAGACGTCGAGTTGACGAGTGGTGCAATGCAATGCCACCGGGAGTGAGTAGCGCTTCTCTGCCTGTGAGTGTCGGTGTGTGAGAGTATTGAAGCAAAGAAGGAAGGATCAGTAAAGAGTGATGGCTAGCTAGCCTGAGGTTAGGCTACTGCTTTTGCACTTTCGCTTTGGAGCTAGCCTTTGAGCTTTTGCTTTGCTTTGCTTGGGTTAGTGTACTCTTGTTTAATGCATTGCCGGAATCTAATCCGTGTCGTTGGTCGGCTACGTATCACCGAAGCAAGGCATAGCGCGCCAACCATGGTTTACTTTCTCGATGAGTACACTATTTTTCCATTACCTTTTGAGCTGAGTATTCTTTTTTTTTTTGGAATTGCTAACAAAATGCCGAATGTTTTTTTTTTGGAAAACAGTCGAATTTCTAGCTTTGCAATCTCCTTGGATATTTGTGCTCAGGTCGACGAGGCCATGTTGGTGTATGGGACTTAGTAGAAATTCCCAACGGAGCCAAAACAGTAGGCTGCAAATGGGTCTACAAAACCAAACGTGACTCCAAAGGGAATATCAAAAGATTTAAGGCGAGACTTGTAGCAAAAGAATTTACACAAAGAGAAGACATTGACTATAATGAAACCTTTTCTCCTGTCTCAACTAAAGATTCTTTTAGAATCATACCAAATGTAATTCCTTAAATATTATGCACATCACATGAACTGCTAGCCTAGCATTAGAACACCTAGAGGTTCATCAGATCGGGGAACTTACGGTCAGCCATGAAGGCCATTGAGCTGAAGTCCACATGCCTGCGTGATGCAGGCGTGAGTCGTTGAAGGTCGGGGAGGCCTCGCTGTTCAGGGGGTCGCCGGCAACGTCCTGTAGTGGCGGCGGACTTCCCGTTGCTAACAGCGCGCAGTAGATCGGTTCACTTTAGAGTTTGTGTGGGGTTTTGACTCTCACGGGAACCAGAAGGACATCCACGCGAGAGGCCGGAAACCTCCTTTTATCTTGCGCTGTGCAACGGGGGACCGTAACCAAAATTGGTTAGGCACCCCCGATCAGGGCGCGTGTGAGTAACGGGTGAACGTGGGCATCACCCCACATCTCCCTCTTTCAACCGTTTGGCCTAGATCAAAATCCAACATTCTCCCCTTGATCGTAAGGCTAAACATCATAAGCCCTCTCTCAATAAAAGTTCACACCAAAGTAATGCGTCACAACATCCATTAAGTACCGCTGAACATCAGTACTTATAGTGCTCCATTCTATATCGATCGGATAACATAATACTTTATGGGAGTTGGTTACTTTATATGGTCCTCTTATTCCAGGATCACAGGCTCTCCAATAAACCCATGTCGGCAACATGACCACGAAAAATATTGGGTGGTAAGTCTTTTGTGAGCGGATCCGCAAGCATAATTTTAGTTCCAATATGCTCAACATTAATTGTTTGATCCTGGACTCTATCTTTCACAACATGATACTTTATGTCGATGTGCTTGGCGGCCGCACTCGACTTGTTACTCGAATAGAAAACCGCGGGTTGATTATCGCAGTATAGAATGAGTGGTCTAGAAATGCTGACTACCACTCTCAATCCCGGGATAAAGTTCTTAAACCATACAGTCTGCCCGGTAGCCTCATAATATGCCACAAATTCAGCCTGAATTGTCGACGATGCAGTAAGTGTTTGCTTTACACTTTTCCATGAAATTGCTGCTCCTGCGAGGGTAAAAATATAACCTGATGTGGACTTCTTAGTGTCTTTACACCCCGCAAAATCAGCATCAGAAAAACCGACAACCTCAAGGTTATCGCTTTTTCTATATGTGAGCATGTGATCTTTAGTGCGTTGCATATAACGCAGGACTTTCTTAACGGCTTTCCAGTGGTCCGGTCCTGGATTTGACTGATATATGCCAAGCATCCCGGTAACAAAAGCTAAATCAGTGCGTGTACATACTTGAGCATACATAATACTTCCGACAGCAGAAGCGTAAGGTACATCCTTCATCTAATCAGATTCATAGTCATTCTTTGGGCATTGAAATTTCCCAAACTTATCGCCCTTAACAATAGGAGCAGGCGAAGCAGAGCATTTATGTATGTTATATCTCTTTAGTACTCTGTCAATGTATGCCTTTTGTGATAAACCCAATGCTCCTTTGGACCTATCTCGGTGAATTTCAATACCAAGAACATAAGATGCTTCACCGAGATCCTTCATGTCAAAATTGGACAAGAGAAATCTTTTAGTTTCCCGCAGCATGTCCACACTGCTTGATGAACCATGTGGAGGTGACTACATATGTATGATGAGTAATTGACATTGGTTATGAGAGTCGAGTTTGGTTTGAGTGGTTCGGAGTCGAGTCGTTGCGTGGCGCAATCGGGCTCGGTCGGACTTGGTCAAACTTGGTCGTATGGGATTAGGATGCATATTCTGACGATTCGACAAGTTTGGACTCTAATTATGCTTTCATGTATCGAGCGGTGCTGTTTGATGTGTTTCTTGTCTGTGTGGCTGCAGGACGTCGAGGCGAAGTCGTGGCGAGACACGGTGGACCGGACTAGGCGCAGGTGGCGCTGAGGTCAGAACGGTCAGGATGTGTCGAAGACGACGTGGACTCGAGGTGGTTGCGAGGCGTGCGAGGCAAGGAGCGGAAGCTTCCGGAAGGTGCGGGGGAGGCGGCGGGAATTTCGCAAGGTCGCACAAGCGGGAGCAGCTCCGTTGGACATAGCGGGCGTAACGGGGTGGAGACCCGTTAGCCGTGGGCTATAAAAAGGATTGAGGGGCTGCATGCCCTCTTGAGCACTTGTAAGGAATTAGGGTTTACACTAGTCAAAAGAGGCTTTGGGAAGGTTGTTTCCTTTAGCTCTTTAGTTGGTGTGAGTTGTTGGAGGCAGAGGTGTGCTCCCTGCTTGTCCCCTTCGTAGCTCTCCTGAGTGAGTTCTTCCCCCCTTCCAAGCATGTATGGTTGAGAGATTGAGAGGGAGAGGAGAGGATTGAGTGGTAAATTCATTGTAATCATCCATGGTTCTAATATCCATGCGTATGGTGATTCCTCTGTACTCCTATTACTTCAATGAATGAGAATCTGAAGTTTATGTCTCCTGTTCGTTCATTTTTCGATACTCATTTCTGTGATTTCTTGACTTTTTGATTTTTGAGTTCTTGCTTGCTGGGATTGCCCAAAATGGGTTGTTCCAGGTTGGGATGATGCCACAAGATCATTTGATCAAGTCTCCCAAGAGCCAACTCCATTTAATCACAGATTTTCCATTTGGACCTCCTATGTGCCTGTTCTTACATTTCTAGGGTTTTGGGAAAATCTTGTTCCCGTTGCAAGTTGGCATGAAACTTGGCATATAGAACCCTAAGGCTATCTACTAGTCATTCTCAAAGTTTCATAAGCCAAGGTTCAAGGTTTGATGAGAAGTTTGGTTTTTGAGTTTGCCTCTGCAGGTTCTCAGTTCATTCTAGGGTTTTAGGATAAAACTCATTTCCCTCTATGAGATGGCATGAAATTTGGACTCTATAGTCCTGGTGCTATTGCTAATATACCTGCAAAGTTCCATTGCCAAAGGACCAAGGAGTTGACGGAAATTTGAGTTTTGGTTCAGTCCTCTGAATCTTTTTTTCCATCCCAAGTCGAATTTATTGTTTTCTTGATCTTTAACTGAGGTCTTTGTTTTCTTGGTCTCCCCTTGCTATTTAGGACATATTCTTGGTCTTTAGGGCTCAGGAGAACAGCTGAAATTCATCAAATTCTCAGTTTGATTGGTGGTCTATATTTCTTACTGCTTGCTGTTTTTCAGCATCTTTTTCAGCCAAACTGCAGTGCTGTTTTCAGCCCCTTCCAGCTGCAGTGTTCAGCTGAAATTGCTGCTGTTTTCATCATCTATTTGCTGCCGTTTTCAGCAGTCAAAATCAGTAACATTAGTGCAGTTTTCAGCAGTCAAATTCAGCATTTTTAGTGCAGTTTTCAGCAGTGAAATTCAGCAATTTTAGTGCAGTTTTCAGCAGTCAAAAGCCAGCTTTTTGGGTACAGCTCTGCTTTGGAGGAGCAAATTTTAAAGTCGACATTCACCCCCTTGTGTCGCCATTTCGGTCCTTCACTGCTGCTGGCTAATAATATATCGTCCACATAAAGGATTAAGAAGGTGTAATTACTCCCCCTGAACTTAACATATGTACAATTATCAACATCATTCTCCTTAAATCCAAAATTCCTTATGACTTCATCGAACTGAAGGTACCATTGTCTAGAAGCTTGCTTCAGGCCATATCTGGATTTCTTTAGCTTACATCCCAAATGTTTCTCGTCTTCCATAACAAAACCTTCCGGTTGTGTCATGTAAACGTCCTCATACAAGTCTCCATTTAGGAATGCCGTCTTAATGTCCATTTGGTGCAACTCTAAATTAAAATGTGCTATGAGCGCCATTATGATTCTAAAAGAATCTTTAGTCGAGACAGGAGAAAAGCTTTCGTTATAGTCAATGCCTTCTCTTTGTGTAAATCCTTTTGCTACAAGTCTCGCCTTAAACCTTTCAATATTCCCTTTGGAGTCACGTTTGGTTTTGTAGACCCATTTGCATCCTACTGTTTTGGCTCCGTTGGGAATTTCTACTAAGTCCCATACACCATTATCACCCATAGACTTAATTTCATCTTTCATGGCATCTAGCCACTTAGATGAATCCTTACTCTTCATAGCTTCCTTATAAGAGCTAGGATCATCCACCTTCCCAAGATCATCTTCATTCAAGTAAACCTAATAATCACTTGGGATAGCAGATCTCCTCACTCGTTCTGATCTCCTGACAGGTACATTAGCAGGCTTATTAGGCTGTTCATTTACTGTCACAGAGGGCTGTGAAGGCTCGTCATTAGGTACCGCACTTGTACTTTCAGAGCCCTCAACAGAAGGAGTAGCCACAGAATTAACTGGAGACGCAACAGGAGTTGCAACTACAGGATCAACTGTGGGCACAACCACTTGGGGCATAGGAAAATCAATCTATCGGATTAGCGGTGAAGCAACATAAATCCGCTTCTCCTCAAGATCAATTTTTCTAGGCTCCAAGTCGCCACTGACGCCATCATTTTTCAAGAACACAACGTGTCTTATTTCTACAAATTTTGTGGTACGATCTGGACAATAGAATCGGTACCCTTTAGATCTGTCAGGGTAGCCAATAAAATGGCAACTCACAGTCTTGGGATCTAATTTCCCAATTTGTGGGTTAAACACTTTAGCTTCAGTTGTACAACCCCACACATGGAGGTAGTTCAAACTTGGTTTTCTCCCAGTCCATAATTCATAGGGTGTTCTATGCACTGATTTACTGGGAACCCGATTGAGTATGTGTGCAGCGGTCTTTAATGCTTCCATCCATAACTTTACAGACAAAATGGAATAGCTCAACATACCTCGAACCATGTCCATAAGGTGCGGTTTCTTCTTTCTGCTACTCCATTTTGCTGAGGATCACCGGGCATTGAGTACTGGGCGACTATACCATTTTCTTGTAAGAACCTGGCAAAAGGACCAGGAATCTGTCCATAAGTTGCGTGTCGCCCATAATACTCTCCCCCACGATCCGAGTGCACTACTTTAATCTTTAGACTATGCTGATTTTCAACTTCAGCCTTAAATATTTTAAATTTATCAAGTGCTTCCGATCTCTGTTTATTATGATAGATATAGCCATAACGTGAGTAATCATCAATGAACGTAATAAAAGAATCATAACCATCTACTGATGTCACAGGGAAAGGACCACATATGTCAGTATGAATTATTTCTAAAATCCCTGTGCTTCGAGTAGCACCTTTCTTTATTTTCTTTACATACTTGCCTTTGATGCAATCAAGGCAATGATCATCCGAATCACTAAAGTCTAAAGGGTAGAGAATTTCTTCTTTAATGAGACGTTCAATTCTCCCCCTCGAAATGTGGCTCAAACGACAGTGCCACAATTTCGACGAAGTTTCATCAATTCACTTGCGCGTTTTATTCACATCACATACATTCATGGATATAAGAGAATCTTGCAGGGATAACATGTAAAACTTGTCGTGTCGGATGTCACGACCAACATTATCATTATTAAAATAAACCAAACACTTGCCGTGTCCAAAATTACAAGAATATCCGTCATTATCTAATAATGAAATAGAAAGTAAGTTTCTTCTCATCGAGGGAACATAAAGAACATCATGAAGTTTCATTACAAAACCATTATTCAAAACTAAAGAAACTGATCCAATAGCTTCAATTTTGGCTTTCATCCCATTAGCCACTCTTAGGCTTCTTTCCCCTCTGAGACTTCTCAACATATGGAATCCCTGCAAGGAATTTGTAACGTGCACAGTGGCACCAGAATCAATCCACCAAGAGTTTAAAGGAAAATCAGCATAAAATGTTTCATCAACAAAAGTAATTTCCTAAGTACCTTTCTTGGCGAGCCATTTTAGCCATCTAGGACAATCATCTTGGAAGTGGTTCTTTGACTGACAAAAGTAGCACTCATCATTTTTCTTCTATCCATTTGAGCTTCCAGGACCTGAAGCGTTTTTAGACGCCTTAGGATGTTGTGGGTGCTGTGGCTTCTATGGCTTCTTATTAGGGGAGTAGGCTTGCTCCTTCTTTCCCTTTCCTTTATAGCCACCTCTATTTCTAGAGGGACCAGCTACATTTGAGGAGTCGATGTGATTCACAAAATCAGCAGCTCCCTCAGCTTTGATCCTTTCTTCTTCCTGAGAAACATTAGCGATCAACTCGCTCATGGTCCACTTGTCTTTAATGGTGTTATAGTTCACTTTAAAAGCTTCATATTGCTTAGGAAGAGACATCATAATGTAATGGACAACAAAACCATCAGAAAATTCCATATCCATTATCTTAAGTCTAGCAGCAATGTTAATTATGGTCATAATGTGCTCACGGACATTTCCAGTACCATTGTACTTAGTGTTCATGAGTCTGTGCATCAGTGTGGTAGCATAAACCTTAGAGGACCCTTTAAAATGATCCTCTATGGAGGACAAGTACTCCTTCACTTTTTCCTTTTCAGGGATTGCTCCCCTAATGGCTTCATTGATGGAGTTCTTCACATCACCGTTGGGCAGAAACGAAAAATTTAACATAATTCATACACATGCAATTACAATTAACGTTGGTCAAAGAGTAATAGCTTGGGAAAAATAAACACAACAAACATAATTATAACATGCAATTACAATTAACGTTGGTCCAAAAGTAATAGCATGTAAAAAATAAACATAACTCTCCAATTGAATTTCTCGTTGGTTTCATTCAATTAGAGACAAAACATCAGGCAGCGGAAATAATAGCATAATATTTGCAGCAGCTTAAATACATTATCCAGTAATATTTTCATGAGAGACATCAAATAATCATCAACTATACATGAGATGTACTATAAATACATGAAAATATATACTGAAAAGAAAAAATATATATAATACGCTGCTGGGCCGAAACCCAACAGCCGGCCACAGCCTTGCGGCTCCTGCAGCCTGGTCCATTGGACGGACGGTCCAGATCGCACGCGCTGTCCAGATAAAAAAACGCAGCTCTAACCCTAGAGTCATTTCACTCCTCTCCACCCAAAAAGCAGACGAAGACGGCGGCGGTCCGTCTTGTGGCGACGGCAGCAATGGCTCTCGGCGGGCGGCGGCGGCAGCCAGGTAAGCGGCGGCAAGAAGAAGCATCGGCCGCAGCCCGCCACGCGAGGGCGGCAGCGCGGCGGTGGCGGCGTACCGCGGGCGTCGGCGGCGGCAGCGCTGGAGCGCAAGGCACCGAAGCGGCGGCACGGCGGCACCGGCGACGGCCTGCAGCACAACAATGGCGTCGTGGTGGCCAAAAGCCGTAAGATACAATCCATTTTCTTCTTCCCACTCCCGATCCGAAAAAAAATCGATTGATTTGGGGATTTGGGAAAAACTACTTTAGGGTTCATCATGATTTGGGGTTTCTATGGTTCGGGATTCATCAAAATTTTGGGGAAAAAACCTTAGGGTTTGATTGCAATATTTTGATTCCCCTCCTTCTAACATGCTAACCGAGCCCAAGAACAAGAACGTCATTGCACACCAGTGGGCTAGGGTTCTAGGAAAAAACTAGCAAGGCTCTGATACCAAATGTAATTCCTTAAATATTATGCACATCACATGAACTGCTAGCCTAGCATTAGAACACCTAGAGGTTCATCAGATCGGGGAACTTACGGTCAGCCATGAAGGCCATTGAGCTGAAGTCCACGTGCCTGCGTGATGCAGGCGTGAGTCGTTGAAGGTCGGGGAGGCCTCGCTATTCAGGGGGTCGCCGGCGACGTCCTGCAGTGGCGGCGGACTTCCCGTTGCTAACAGCGCGTAATAGATCGGTTCACTTTAGAGTTTGTGCGGGGTTTTGACTCTCACGGGAACCAGAAGGACATCCACGGGAGAGGCCGGAAACCTCCTTTTATCTTGCGCTGTGCAACGGGGGACCGTAACCAAAATTGGTTAGGCACCCCCGATCAGGACGCGTGTGAGTAACGGGTGAACGTGGGCATCACCCCACGTCTCCCTCTTTCAACCGTTTGGCCTAGATCAAAATCCAACAGCGGCGAGTTAGTGCGGGGGAGGTGATCGACGGCGGGGCTCAGCAATGGTGGTGTTGTCGGAGCTAGGGAGAGGGAGGTAGGCGATGCCGGCTGTGTAGGATCGGAAATGGCAACAGAGAGGGGTGAATGGTGCATTCAAAAACTGCCCCGAGTATTCACATCATTTCTCCTCCGATAGCTACAAAAGCTATGAAGCAAGAAAGCAAATGTTTACTGGAAGCTGACAACAATTTTGCCAAACACTGAAAGCTCTCTGGAGAAGCTCACTAGAAAATCAAATCAGACCGAAGGAAATCTCACTGAAAATGGACTTTGAACAGAAGCTTCAAGGACTGCCCTTGGCCGAACAGAGTAAAAGGTCACTGCTGCAGTCTGGAGATGTACACAGGAAGAATCAACATTGCTGCCGACAATAGCCGAGAAGAGTTTGCACAGTGATTACTTTGAAAAAGCAAACATAGAGAAAAGGTTGATCTGTCCCTGTGCTTCTCAGATCAAGAATTTTGTACTTCATCCTAAATATCTGAATGCACTCATGGAGAGAGAGGACAGATTACAAATTTCTCTTGGGAGAAGAACAGCCAGAAATCTGAAAACAGACAACTGAACTGAAATCTGAATGCTGCCCAAAACTAAAAGTCAAGGAGACAGAAATTGCAGCAGGGAAACAACAGTTGTGAATCTGAATACTGTGCACAGAAAATAGAAAACAAAGATTTTGAAAATTTGAACAGGGATTAAGGGTTTGAGCAGAAGCATTGCAGATTCTAGTGCAGACTGAAAATCGGGAGCAGCAAGAACTGAAATGGCCCAAGGACTTGAAAGATTACAAGCTGCAGATTATCTAGACAGAACCAGAACAGACCAAACACTAAAGGACTGCAAGCAGACAGGAAAAGCAAAAGCAAAGCTGAAGGAAGAAAAGCAATCAGAAATCCTAAAGAAGGCAGACTGCAGAAAATATTGTCGGCACAGTAACTACAGGATACGAAAAGGAAAGTAGAAAAGATGATCGACCAATAGCTATTCTTCTCAAGTCTATTGGTCTGGTCTTCATCTTAAACAACAAATGGACCTCAGGGAGAAAATGAAACACAATCAAGAGCAACTCGGCTGGAAGAAAGAAAACAGACAGAGCGAAAAGGAGAGAACCAAACTTGGAACTCGGCTCCGTTCACATGCGATCTCCACTGGAATGCAGCAAGCGAGATGATCGCAAGGAACTCAAAAGAAAACACTCACGAATGGCAAGAGAGAGAGAGCACACATCGGATGGGACGTGAGAACTGCTCACTACTTTTCATTACTCTGCTTCTCTTATTTAAAGCATAAAAAAACACCCTCTGCTACACGCATGATGACTAGCATTAAATGCCCCATGCAGCTGCATGCAAGAGTTCAGTACGTGAGACTAGGGAGTCCATGGGCTCCAAGCATCCGTTATTTGCGCCATGATCCGCACGACGCGCTCAGCGACCCTGAGAGCCGTTCGCTCATCCCGGACGTTGCGGCTTCCTCCGTGCAGATCGGCTTCATGCACACCATGAACTCCTAACAACCTATGACTCAAATAGCCACGGCGACCTCCACCGCACGACCGGACTCGACTCGACTACGACATGCCCAACCGCGACGCAACACGCCCCGGACACAGCCTCTCATCGCAGCTCACCTGCAATGATGTGGACACGGACACAACACTTGCGACACTACCACGACGCAGCACACTGACACACCTCATGGACACTATGTGTCGAGGTTTATTTTCTAACACAAACTCTGCAAGAACACAACAACTGAAGGCGAAAATACAAGAGCAAAAGACCTCCTCAGCCGAGACTACAAAGAGACAAGATTCCTCTGTTTGCAGAAATAGTAAACCCTAGAAATGGATGGAACAGAGGAAGTTTATAGCAAACGATCTCTTGGGAAAAAGGCAGCGATTTAAATTTTTCTCTTGAGAATAGACTAGCCAAGGTAGCCTGGAGAACACTTCCCAGTTCAGAGACAAAGATGATTTGGGGCTTCTCAAACAAGAACTCAAACCAGAACGAAAAATTACAAAAGAGACCAGACAGTTAAACAAGAACACTAAGACAGAAGCACAAGAAGGGAAGCAAGGAATCAAAACACCTCAAACAACCGTGCAGCAAGAACCATTTCTCCAATGGTTCTCCCTCGATCCACTGCGAGAAACACTTGATGTTCCGTGAGCTCTCCCTCCTTGGACCAGTTGTGTTACACTCATCCAGTGTTGTGAGGCATTCAAGTTGTGTCGCCCTAAGCATGGCCGACCCCTTGTTCCTCTCGTCGACATGCTTTCTGCTGTGCTCGTCCAACAACACCTACAAAGCATCAAATTTTCTCTGCTAGTTCTGCAAGCCAGCATCTTGAACAGCTTCATCAACGGTTGCATCGAGAACTGCTTGAAGAAGTTCGCCCCTAGGTGACGAATGCACCATCTGTTCCTCATATTCAGCCAGGGGAAGGGCTCATCAGCATCTTCTTGAAGTTTTCTTAGCCTTTACTATCCCGGCGTAGCGATCATGGATTACGCACACACCAGGATGAGCACCGACAATTTCAACCCTCACATGTATAAGGAACTACAACAAGTTATCGTAATTCTCACTTTTCACGAATACGATGGCCAGGGGCATAATTTGATTGTTACTGTCAACGCCAATGGCCGTAAGAATCCATCCCTTGTATTTGCCGGTAAAAAAGTCCCGTCAACTGAGATCATGGGAAGTTTAAGTTACGATGCCTCGGCAAAACACTACTAAGAATGCAGGAGTGCGGCTCCACATTCGACACAATTCAGTGAGAATCATACTTCGGTCTACGTGCGTGCACCCTCCAAGGACAACCGGCCCACTCATACTTCACGGTGCACTGCTCCTGGTAAAAAGTCTGCTATATAGACAGGGCCCACAACTTGATGGAATCCTGCAACGATGCCTTGTGAGCAAATATTGAATGCAACCAAATCTCCGTGCCATGATACTCCCATGGTAATTCGTGCTCGCCATGTGTGGAAACACCCTCAACATCAAACTAGTTACATTTCTGCGGGATGGGAAATTCGTCCTCATCCAAATTGTCCTCATCGTTCTCCTATACAGCTTCCTCTTCAGCCCAAGCCATCCGGTCATCACTCTCCATTTGATGCACTATGTACTGCATATGCTCCCCTTCATCGGCTTGTCTTGCAGCCTCACCATGCCATGACCGTTCTTCCTCTTCTCCATGTACCGTATTGGTCTCGTCACCAGCAACTTCCTTCTTTTCACCAACATGCGGGGTGCCCGAGCTACTCGCACCTCCCAGATGATGGTCGTCTGCGCGACCCTACACAACTTCTACTGGGCATGGTTGCACAAGCATTACACACTCGTATCCATGGTGCCGGCACCCTTACACAAACCCCTTCCACGCAATAGTGTGCATCAATGTTCTTAACTCCTATCTGATATCCGTGAGAGACCGGCTTCAATGCCCTTCTATGACGACGCTGAACACCTCGGGGTCCAAGGAAAAACTGCGGGTGAGCCAGTGCATCACATCTATGATTTGAGCATTTTCGCCGTCTGGGTATACCAGAGTGGCTTGCATAAAACCGCTTAAGTCAACACCGTTCGGATCTTCATGAACGTGCCAACACCGTAATACGCTTTCAATGTAGTAGGTATCGGCATTACTGATGTCTGCCTGTATATATTTTTAATTTTGTAACTAGTCAAATCGCATTGCACATTATGGAAGTACTAATATACTATAATTTACATTTTAACGAATATTCGCTTATCGTAACCAACTACACTACCCTCGTAGCATTAACTCCCTATCGGTAGACCGTGCACCAACACTGCTCTTGTCTCGCTACTTGAGCTCTCTCCTACTATAAATAATTCCTAATGGGTTCAAATAATTTACATGACATATCGATTTAAATGCCAATATATCAGTTATAACGGTGCACATGATTTTTCAATGTACTAACGACATTATATTCATTCGTAATTAATCATAAATATTACGTATTATTGTTTTCTACAAAGCTAATTATTAAATTCTAACAAAAATATTGACTGAAGTTTGAATAACTACAAATTTCTACGCAGGCTTAATTTTTACATAACATTGACTAAGTTTTCTACAACTACAATTTTATATGCATGCTAATTTGCTAAGGATGGTAAATTTTTACAAGTATGTTCACTAAATGTTCTACAACTACAAGTTATTATGGCTGCTAATTTTCTATAACTACATTAACTAAATTTTCTATACCAAAGTTGTACTATTCTTTTCTATATCTACAATTTTATACGAATACTAACACTAAATAAGCTATCTACTTCATATAAAAAATATAAACTATAAAATATAAAAATATCTACCTTATAAAAGTCATGAAACATTTCCTTCTTCCTCTCCCGCTCCTCTCCTCTCCTCTTCTCTTCTTTCCCCTCTGTTCGTTCTCCACTCGGCTGCGGGGTGCTTTTAATGCGCTTCTAGTCGTTCAACCCTTCGGTGACTGGAACTACAGTCGCCTAACCAATGGGCGATTGGAGGCAGTCGTTCGACGATTCGGCGACTGCAATTATTTCGCCCAAAGACCAATGGATTGCTTGCGTGTTGCGCGGCCATTGGGAGATTGGTTCCAATCGCGCAACGGTTCGGCGACTGGAGCCCATTTCTGTAAAAAAAAATTTGCGCGGATATATTTATGTTATTTCGAATAAAAATATGGATTTATTTCTAAAAAAATTCAAGTATTCGATGTCCAAAAAAACGGCAATAGGACTTTCTCAGTCTTTGCCCGCTACACGTCTTGGGCCATTTTCTCAGTCTCTCATGGGCATGCATCGGCCTTATTCCGGGTCGAGCTCAATATAGCTCGGCCCATTAACACCCCTCTCTCTCCCAGACACAACTTAAGGAATAGGAACATTTGGTCTGGTGGAGTTTGGAGAACACACTATCAGTGTGTCTAGAATCTTTGCCATTTTTTTTCTCTTGATTAATCTTGTACCACCGCTTTTTCACTATATCAAATTTACATCCCCCGGGGACGAGGGGGGTATCTCCTCACAAAATTGCACTCTAAAAACTAATATAGTCATGTTTTTAGAGTACAATTTTGTGAAAAGCTACTATTTTCCCCTTGAATTTGAACAAATTCACCAAGCTACTGGCACCACTAATTAGGAAAAAAGTGGTAAATCTGAAAATGTTTCTCGACCAGCGGCATAGATCTAACACTCCCAAAGGAATAACGGCAACATAACGCTGCTAAAAACTAGCTTCTCGCAAGTTTCAAACTAAAACCTGCGCAGATCGTCAGCGCACCTCCATGAACCAGACCACCTACAAATGAGCTGAACTCAGATACGCCATTGCAATCAGAGCTCATGTTTGCCCTTCAGAGTAGTTTAGACCATGTACGTACACTTCGGAAAAAAAGTTTCACACACATATGCCCTCACCCTTGTGTATTGCGCATTGCAATACTAACTTTAACAAACTATTATGCCTTCCAAAAAATCTATATCGACCAGTGTTAATTTTGGCTGTCAGTTTGCCGTGAAAAGTCGAGCTGAAAAGCCTTTCACTTTTATTGATCTATTACACAAGATTGTTAGAACTGGTTGTCCCCTCCAATTATATAAGTAGTAATAGTGCTGCTACGGTGACGGCAATGTTCAAAAGTACTGTGACTTTTGATTGATTGTATAAGAAATTAAGAGAGCAAGGAACACTTGTATTGAGAAGCTATTTCGTTCAAAGCAATTCCTGCAATGACTCCTACAAATAATTTATAGGAATCATATTAAGAAAATATTTCGTTTAAAAACTGACTTTTAAAAGTTAAAAATCGGAAGTTATTTGAAATAGAACCAAATTTTAGTACCAGGCATAGTTGCACAGTATCTGGGTCCTAGCAAGTAGAGCGATAATTGTAGTACAGTACTTCCACATTTATTGTTTAGATTTTCTTCTGTCACCATACATAGTTTAAGTTTATATATTTATGTATCGAAACTATTTACACGCCATGTGAATCGGTAAGACCTCAGCAGTCAGCACAATGGAAGTGCAAAACTAATTAACTAACGCGGCACATTCTTCCTATTCGATTTGTTTATCGAGTTCAAAAGTCAATGCTACGTTGTCTTTTTTTCAACAAAGTCTATGCTCTGTGGTCTTCAAAAAAAAAGTATATAATCTATGTTTAGCATTACGCTGGCTTTTTTAAAGCATTTTATATATCTATGTTCCAATATAATAACCATTTGATATCTATTTTTTTTATTATAACAACAAAATTCATACTAGACTAAAGTATAGGTTCATGTAACTGACTGGATTCCACAATGTAGCACAGCACATCAACCGTAGTATGCAAACCAACCCCTTGGTAAGCAAGATTTAAATCTTTTTGAAAGTGTTATGATTTTTGGCTGATTGCAAGAGATTAAGGGAGTAAGGGATACTTGTATTAAGAAACAACTTTATTCAAAAAGTTATTTCAGTGACTTCTATAAATAATCTATAAAAATTATCTTAAAAAAGCACTCTATTCAAAAATCAATTTCTAAATACTAAAACCAGAAGCCGCTTAGAAAAGACTAACGGGGAAGAACATGTGACTACGGCACATCAACTGGCAAGCGGATCATTTGTTAGTCCCGACTTTCATTCGATGTAACAAGTATATAATTATTTATGGGCAGACTCATTGATCGTATGAATTGTACATCTGTACTAGGCTGCTAGGCCACATTTTATTTACAGTTGAAATCTTCATCAGACAAACCTGGATCGGATCAATCATATGTCCCGGTACTCTATTGGCATAGATCGCCGGGGAGGAGGGCATATCTCCGTACAGAGCCGAGGAGCTTGCCTTGTCTGCGCAGCATCTACCCTGACAGTGGTATATTCCATTCGCCATGTTCTCGCAGCAAATGGCAGAGATTATGAGTAACATTACAAGATTGTCTTTGCAAGGCATGCAAACATGTGAGCGTGATTGTTGGATCTGAACGCAAAGGAGCTAGCCCTCAGCAACGTACGTCATTTTTTGAGGGAGCACATCGTACATCATTTTATCAGTGTTACCAAGGATTTGTGGCCCGAAGGTGTTAGTGTGTTACCGGTGTGGATCTATGTTATCGGACCAAAATTGTCAGGTGTATGTGTTAGGTTCAATCAATGTTAGTGGAACAAGACTTTTGCTCTCTAGAAAAAAAAAGATTTTGATCAATCAACATTTCGTGTTGCGGCAATATACAGAAAAGGCCAATGATGATCAATTTTCTGCTATAGCCTTGTTTACCATTTTGGTTCCCAAGTAAAATTTTGAGAGATTGGCTAAACGAAAGCTTCCTGCAACTGTGAAAAAAGAAAAGCAATGCCTGTACTACAGAAATAAAAAGAGAATAAGAATATGCTCAAGAAAAACAAGTGGTATACTGATATATTAGAATTGAACAACTGCGGAATGGTGCTCACCTAATACGACTTTGCACCTATTTTCTAAATGCAGAGTCTGCACGCTGCTTCAGCCCAAGCTCAACAACTGTGGAATGGTGCGCGCAGCTTACAAACGGAGGACAAGTGAATAAGAAGATTATGAACTTGGGTTCATATGTACGAGCAATCTATGTCATCCATTTATTTTCGAGATCTGTGTCAGAAGCTCTTTTCTTATTTTTCCCTTTTTAACCAGCTGATGGGAGAGAGATGGGACCGCACAGCTAACTCTGTCTCACAGTCTCTCCGTATCGCCCTCTAGGGCTAGCAAAAAAACTAGGTAGAGCCCAAATTAAAATTACTTTTATTAAAGTAGCTATTAGATTTAAAATTGAAATATGTCTATTTCAAATAAAAAAAGTTAATGAAGCTCGACTCAATAGAGACTTATTAGCTTGAATTCCAAATAACCATTTAAACAATAAATAAAATATTTTTCTGTCAAACTCTAACAATTTTAAAAAAACTTGATAATAACTCGTTACGCTCGATAAGTAGCTCTATCTCCTCCCACCTCGCCACTCTCTCAGTCTCCCTCCCCATCGGTCTCATTCTCTCTCTTTCCCCGATATGGCGAGCGGAGCAACCGGCGTGGCTGCAACACGGCGGTCGACGATGAGGTGGTGGCACGGTGTCCAGATTTGAGCCTATTCTCTAAATGCAGAGGCTGCACGCTGCTTCAGCCCAAGCTCAACAACCGACGACATTGCCAACAAATTAAGATCAAGGAGAAAGCGAGAGCCTCGTAGGAGCGAAATGCTTGCAACAAACTACCCCTATCTCTTTAACTTTTGATTTGAGCCCTATGCGGGATCCTTTGCTTTGTAACAAAACATCCTAAAATCCTCCTCCTTTATTAATGCATTAGGCGGTTCTCCTGCCCTCTTTGGAAAACAAAACAAAACAAAACAAAAAAGATCCTGCACCGAATACACGAAACCAGGTAGCGCACTCGAAATTTGGATATGCCGGTGGATTCTGTCTCGAAATTTAAACAATTGTCGGTTCATTGTTGCTCGCGACTCACCGGAACCTAGATCAGCCACAAATGGGAAGAAGAGAAAGGGGGTAAAGATCAGAGCAACTGAGCAACAAGTGGCAAAAGAATAGCATTATCCGCGACAGGCTGTGAGGAGAAGAATAGAGTAGAAGATCCTTAAAGAAAAGTTGTACGCTCCATCCATCGGCCATCAGCCCATCAGGTCACCCAATTGGCCAAATTCATATGATGCTCCATGTGCCAAGCTAGCTAGCTAACCTCTCTTTGCTGCATGTAGTAGCACTGGGTCTCCAAGGCAGCAAGGACCACTTATCCCGTGAAGGATAAGAAAAGAAATTTCTTAGGTGGTATAGTTAACATGCACTTTTTTGCATGCAAGTAGGTAACGCATTCTTTATCTCATTAGGTTAAAATTAGGACGATGTTTTTCTAAACTTCTTTTGTGTGGACGATGTTGTGCATGCATGAGCACACACTAGGGCATGCCGCTTGGTTAATTAACACATGAAAGAGTTAAATGTCATCCTTGCATAGGAGGCAATCACCAACGGAAAAGCTTCAAGGCAAAGCTCGACATCGTGATTCCAGCTGCTTTCGGCTTTTGCTTGTGCAGGCGACAAGAATGTGCGCTTGAGGTGATCTCTAGCTAGCCATGTCGTAAGGGTAAATAACAAGTACTGCTTTTGTATATGTGCTCAAGTAGACAGGTCTCATGTCTCATAACATTTAAGATTTTACGACTTTAAGTTTATCATACTCCAATTCTGAAGTTTCCACAAGCTGTCCGGGTTTGTCAATTTCGTCATCAATTTCCCCACTTTCATTGACTCTTTTAGCTGAACACGCAATTTACGCGGATTACATTATTTGTAACGGCCTTCTTCTTCTTCTTCTTCAGATTTAAAGCAGACTTTGCCTGCCGCCGATGCTTCAGTTGGGTCCCTATGGCCTTATAGGAAAACTCCTGTCAGATTTTATAGGGCAGTAATAAACCCTGCGCTGGAAAAGGCACCTGATAAAGACTTAACCATGTTAGAATGATCTCAGGGATTTGGCCCAACGGCCAAATCCCAACCCCTTATCTTGACCGCGCCACGATCGGGCGCCCGGCCCGTTGGTGGTGGGCCCTGTCGCCCAAGCAATATAAAACAGAGGTGGGGGCCGGGGTGGCACGCACGACGAGGTTCACCGTGCCACCACCTTCCCCACCAACAGACCCCGAGATCCGATCCGGGGCGCTCGGTGACGGAAACCCTCACCACGACCACCTCTACATCCGGAAGATCACCGCCGCACGAGACGCCGCCGCCAAGGAGCTCCGCACATCCTCACCGAACGTCGCTGCCTAGCGCAGATACCCGCGATGGCCAATCCTTCGTCTTCTACGTCCGATGGTTAGCATCCCTATTTCTCCCTCTCGGTTTTATCTCAAGAACCCGAACAAACAAAAGGAACCCCTCTCGGATCTACCCTAGGAGATCCTAAAAGCTAAAGATCTAAACCTATCAATGGTATCAGAGCACCCTAGCGTAGATCTAGACGGGGAAAAGAAGAAAAAGAAAAGAAAAGAAAACCCTAACCCGCACCCTAACCCGGGTCTTACCTGGCCGGCGTCGTCACTGGCGTGCGGGAGACCGATCGGGCCGTGGGCTCGCCGGCTCTCCACGTACGGGCCACCGTCGACGCGCGGGACAGATCCGAGCGCGCGCGCTCGGAGGGGCACCGACACGGAACCGCTCGACGGCGGCGCGCTCCATCTCAGGGGAGCACGCACGCCGGCGAGAGGGCCCATGGCGGCGCCGGCCTTCTTCTCCTTCTCCGGCGGTGTGGACGAAGTCGCCGCCGCCGCCTTGTTTTCGCTCGGTTGCGAAGTGAGAGAAGGGGAGGGAGCAAATGAATCTAGGGTTTACCGGGGGGCGCCGCTGAGCGCGGTTTTGATCGCGCCGAAAGCTGCGCTGAGCCGTCGATCGCCACAGACAGGCGAGTTTGAGGCGGGGGCGTGCGGGCGGCTTTCCGCCCAGCCCAGTTGTGGCCTGTGGCGGGCGGCTGGCGAGGTGGGCGGCGGCCATGGGCATGGCGCGCATGCGAGGCTGACTGCGGCGGGGGGCGAGCCATGGGCATGGAGGCTGAGCTACTGGCTGCTGCATGGGGGCGCAAGGCGGCATGGGCCGTGCCAGGCCGTTGGGCCGCGACTGCATATTTTGGGCCGATTGGCCGTTTTGCACAGTAAACCCCGAAAATGTTTTTTATTTGTTTTTCAGAAGCTTGATTAAGTGAATTTGAATGAAATTTGTTTTATTTCTTTCTGGAAATTTTCGCACCAACGTGTTAATTTTTCCAGATATTGATGAGTACAGTAATATTGCTTTTGAATAATGAATTATTTTTTTTAGAATAATTACAGTTTCCGCTGCAAAAGTCAATGTTGTTTAATTTTTCATTATTAAATTCGAACCAACGAGAGGATTTAATTTTGGAAAATTAGATATAAATTTACAGTTAATTATGATATTGTTATTTTCTGACCAACGTTGATAATAACATTATTATAATTTTTAATTGAAGTTTTATGCGTTATTTCTATTTTCTGCCCAACGGTGATGTAGATTTAATGTATAAATGAAATTGTATGTCGTATTTTTGACCAACGTTAAAATAAGGCATATAATTTTCTTTGTTAAAAGTATTATAATTTTAATTGATGATTTTATGCATTATTTCTATTTCTGCCCAACGGTGATGTAGATTTAATGTGTAAATAAATGTATGTTTTAATTTTAACCAACGTTGAAACTAAGGCATGCAGTTATTGTTGTTCTCACTATATATGAATTGTGTTTTCAGGAGGATACTCTTTGATGGGCTACATCAGAGATATCCCTGTTCTTAAAGGAGACAACTACGGTGAATGGAAGAAAAAGATTGATCTTGCATTCATCCTAGCCGAGGTGGATGGTAGTCACCACACCGTGTCCCACGTAGCCTGTGGCACCGGTGAGGATGAAAATGAGGTCGATCTTGCTTGGCGAGACTGATGAGAGGACTTTGCTCCCATAAAGATGTTATATGATCTTGATCATAAAAGTGGGTCACCGCCAACAAGAAATGTTTGGTCGTGATAAAGAACACGATTGAGCACGCAATTGTGGGCTCAATCGCAGAGTGTGACACTTGTCACAGTACCTTGACAAAATAAAGAGTCGGTTCTTGGCTCTTCAAAGACTTATGCTACGGTGATTAAGCGACTTGTGTGAGAGAGGTATTCGGTGGTGGCGGTGGCATAAGAGAGCACATACTAAGGATGAGTAACTTGGCATCCAAGCTTAAACCAATGGATTTGGCTCTCAAGGATGAGTTCCTTATTCATTTGATTTTGCTTCTTTCTTGAAAGAGTTTGACACCTTTGTTGTCAACTACAATATCAGACCCAGAAATGGGACTTAGAAAATGCATAGCTATGTGTGTGCAAGAGGAGGAAAGATTTAAATCCTCACATGGTGGTTCATCAACTATGTGAAGGATAACGAAAAAAGACTTTCAACAGTAATTTCTCCTCAAAGAACAAGGAAAAGCCCTGTTTTTCAGCCTCAAGCAGAATAATTTCTCGGTGGAGAAAGATCGGTGTCTTCATTGCAAGAAAAGGGACATTACAAGAAAGATTGTCCGATTTCTTGAAAATGATTATGTCAAAGAAAGGTGAGAACATTATTACGTTCATAAATGAATCCTGTATGTACAATATTCAAAATCTACTTGGTGGATTGATTCAGTGCAACTGTTCATGTTGCTAATAATTTGCGAGGATTCCGTTCGACGAGGAATACGCAAAGAAAAGAAAGATGCGTTAAAGTCGCAAATGGAGTCCAAGTGAAGTTGAAGCCGTTGGTGATCTTTCATTAGAACTAGTGATGGCTTGGTCTTTTACTTAGAGATGTTCTTTATGTTCCCTCTTTACAGAGGAATTTGATTAGTGTTTCATGTTTGGACAATGATGGTTATGATTGTAATTTTGGAAATGGCAAGTGTGAAATAATGTTTAATAAAGCATGTGTTGGTCTTGCCATTAAACAAGATGAGCTTTATTTATTGTCACTTCGTGAAAGTGTGAATTCGTATGTGATGTGAATGAGCATGTATCCTCGCCCCGAGAATACGACGAGAAAAGAAAGAGAACTCATAATGAATCGTCGAAATTATGGCATTGTCGTTTAGGCCATATTTCGAGGGGGAGAATAGAAAGACTAGTTAAGAATGATATTCTTCCTCCATTAGAGTTCTCAGACTTAGAACAATGCATAGAATGCATTAAAGGAAAATTTGTAAAGAAAATTAAGAAAGACGCTAAAAGAAGCACAGGAGTTCTACAAATTGTTCACACAGACATTTGTGGTCCTTTTTCTGTGAAAAGTGTGGATGGATATGACTCGTTCATAACATTCACGGATGATTACTCCCGTTATGGATATATTTATCCAATCAAAGAAAGAAACGAAGCCTTGGATAAATTCAAGATATTTAAGGCTGAAGTTGAAAACCAACACGATTTAAAGATTAAGATAGTCCGATCGATCGTGGTGGGGAGTACTACGATCGACATACCCCATATGGACAAGTTCACGGACCTTTGCAAGGTTTTTACGGAAAATGGCATAGTAGCCCAAGATTCTACAGGCGAACCTCAAAGAAATGGAGTAGGTGAAGACGCAACCGTGCCTCGATGGATATGGTGCGAAGCATGATGAGCTACTCACACCGCCGTTGAGTTTATGGATGGGCGTTGAAAACCGCCATTCATATACTCAACAGAGTGCTAGTAAGTCGGTGCCCAAAACAAATGCGAGATGTGGACGGAAGAGTTCCTCACTAAACCACTTACGTGTGGGGAGTCTGCCGAGGCTAAAGTATTTAACCCAAACCTTGGGAAACTTGATCCCAAAATGAAGTTGCCATTTCATTGGCTACCACGAAAGTCAAAGGCTTTCGTTTCTCTTGTCGAGACGGATATACAAAGTTTGTAGAAACGAGACACGCTGTCTTCTTAGAGGATGAGATGATGAGGGGAGCATGGTAGCTCGAAGATTGACCTTGAAGAGAAGCGGCGTGTCGCCCACTCCGATGATTCAAGAGCCATTCTTCGCACTACCGCCGTCATTGCACCGACGGTACAAGACAACGTGGTGCCGGACTGTTATTGTTCCTCCCTGTGGCAACAATAAATGAGAATGAAGAACCTGTTCTTCAGGATCATATAGAACCAATTGCCACAGATGAGGGGGAGCAACAGCAGCCTCAAACAGAAGATGTACCAAATGTGGAGGCCCCAGGAGGTCTCAAAGAATAAGAAGATCGGCTATTTCGATGATTATCGATTTATCATCAGAGGAATTTCAAATGGAGGATGATCCCACCTCATTTGAAGAAGCCATGAGAAGCGAAAATTCCTCAAAATGGCTTGAGGCCATGGAAGAGGAAATGAGGTCCATGAAGGCTAATAAAGTCTGGGACTTGGAAATTATTCCTAAAGGAGCCAAAACAAGAGGGCGTAAATGGGTCTACAAGACAAAACTTGACTCCCAAGGGAATGTAGAAAGATACAAAGCGCGACTTGTGGCAAAAGGCTTTACGCAAAGAGAAGGAATTGATTACAATGAGACCTTTTCTCCAGTCTCATGTAAAGATTCTTTCAGAATCATAATGGCATTAGTTGCATATTATGATTTAGAGTTACATCAAATGGATGTAAAGACGGCATTTCTTAATGGGGATTTGGAGGAAAATGTTTACATGGCACAACCGAAAGGTTTTGTTGTGGAAGGAAATGAAAGAATGGGATGCCGTCTAAAGAAATCGATTTATGGGTTAAAGCAAGCTTCAAGACAGTGGTACTTGAAGTTTGACAGTACAATAAGAAAATTTGGGTTTAAAGAGAATGTAGAGGACAACTGTGTTTATGCAAAGTTTAAAGATGGAAAATTTATGCATACCAAATTTATGCATAGGTGCAGGTGAAGGACTACATTTATGCATACCAAATTTCTTTAATACTCTCTCTATGTATGCCTTTTGTGACAGTCCCAATACCCCCTTGTTTCTATCCCGGTGAATTTCGATCCCTAGAACGAACGAAGCTTCACCAAGATCTTTCATATCAAAGTTTGAGGACAAAAACTTCTTTGTCTCGATGAGCGATCGACATCACTACTAGCTAGTAGAATATCATCCACATACAGGATTAGGAAGATAAAAGTATAGAGTGAGATCAAGGGGGAGAATGTTAGAATGATCTCAGGGATTTGGCCCAACGGCCAAATCCCAACCCCTTATCTTGACCGCATACGATCGGGCGCCCGGCCCGTTGGTGGTGGGCCCTGTCATGACGCAATATAAAGCAGAGGGGGGGGGTGGCACGCACGACGAGGTTCACCGTGCCACCACCTTCCCCACCAACAGACCCCGAGATCCGATCTGAGGGGGCGCTCCAGCGACGGGAAACCCTCACCAGCGACCACCTCTACATCCAGGAAGATCACCGCCGCACGGAGACGCCGCCGCCAAGGAGCTCCGCACATCCTCACCGAACGTCGCTGCCTAGCGCAGATACCCGCGATGGCCAATCCTTCGTCTTCTACGTCCGATGGTTAGCATCCCTATTTCTCCCTCTCGGTTTTATCTCAAGAACCCGAACAAACAAAAGGAACCCCTCTCGGATCTACCCTAGGAGATCCTAAAAGCTAAAGATCTAAACCTATCAAACCAAGCCCGAGACCTCACACTGCTCCGCGGCTATTCAGCATACCGATCAATGTGGGATGCACGGAACCAAGATGCATGTAACTGTACTTCTCAGTGGAGCATGCATAGATCCCGGCCGCCATAGCCCTAGGATTGAAAGAACTCAGTGCTACTTTGCCTTCAAATTAAGCATGCTCTCAACGCTCACTCTGCTGACCTGCTACAGTTAGCACATTAATTAACTATTATTTCCAAATTAAGAACACGATGCGCAACCAACAGCCAGGGTTGCACTGGCGCTTTGAGCCAATCCATGATAAATTGGCATTTCACTTCCATTCCTTATCAGAAACTGATGAATGATGATCTTATCCAAACACCATGTAAACGCTCCTCTAATTTGCCAAAGGGACGTTCAATTTCCACGGATCGCCAGCCCACGTGAAGCAATCAAGCAATTGCCCCGCGCCGCTCCCAGATTTCGCTTAAAGCTTGCTAGTGGCGCCGCGCGCCCCCGCACCCGCGCCCACCGATTTGGCAAAAATCTCAGCCTCACGGCAGGCAGCTCGCGCCGCCCAACACAAAAATCTCGCCGAAAAGTGCAAAATGGCCACCTGCGCTCACTCTTAGCGGCGTCCTGCAGACTATTGGTGGGTTTTTCGGTTGCGGCTAATGAATTTTGGTTATAATGTGACTATTTGTATAAACGAATCAAATATCAATAGGTGGTTTCAAAAAATTTATTCTGATAAATCAAATAAATAGTAAGAGATTGTTTTATTTATTTGTTCGAGAAAAATTATAGCCTGAAAAGAAGATACCTCTTGCTGATCTGCTCCACGTAATTTTTGCGTCACTGTTCCTTCTTACCATTACCAGGTGAGCTTACGGATAATTCGTCCCTCTCAAGTCTTAACCCCAGATCCTAATAACGGGTTCTGCTGAGAGTCGTACTGGATCCGGAAGCGACTAACCAACCACTAGGGGTGTGGGGTTCGAACTGTGAAGACTTCGCCGCGGGCGCTCGCCTTGACGAAACGAGACGCGCGCGTACTCGCGAACCGCATGCTCGAAAGCGAGACGGCGTTGGGATTAGGCGCGCGTGCCGAAGGTGCGGCGAGGTACAGGCGTCTCTGTCACGGGTGGAGGTGTGGACCTCATCGGCCGGTGGAGCGAAACGATAGGCACGTCTCGCGCGGCCCCGACGTCGCCGGCTCATTACTTCGCCGATTCCCCCCACTTGCGCGCGTGCGTACGTACGTACGTACGTACCGTAAGGTGTAACCACCGCCTCCTAATTGCGAGTCACGCGTCACACATGACCAAAAGAAACATCCTAGCTCCATCTTGCCTGATGTGCATTTTGGCGATGTTTAACTAATCAGGAGCGCGAAGCAGGCCTGGGAAAAATAAAAAAAAAAGATAGGAATACGAGAAATACCAACGTGCGAAAGGTAAACGGCCAGCTGGGACAACAAACAACGAAAAAAAAAAGAACAGAAAGTAACAGAACATCTCGGAAAGAATCCATTGCTTGTGATTGCAAGGTTACAATCGCTAATCACGTGATTACCATCGCAAAAGCTGTCTTTACACTCGCCATTACAGCTACTCACATCCCCGCGAGAATTGCTATGGGCATGTGAGGCGTGGCTGGCCCCCGCGGTCACACTCCCACCGGAGCTGCCGACGAGCCAATCATTATCGCTATCCGTGTCCGCCGCCGCCTCCGGCGACATTGCGCGCTCATTGTCGCCGCTGCTGCCGGAATGGACCGTGATCCAATTCGCGTCCCAGGTCCAGTCCGGCGCTGCCGGCGCGCCGGCGGCCAGTGCGCGGACTCTGTCGGTGGGGCCGGCGGTGGCGTCGGTGTCCGCCGTCGTGTCGTCCCACAAGGCCTGATCAAGAACGCTCTTGGGGGACACAAACTTCTCCTTTTCGGTGATTCTTGGCATGGAGTTGGAGCACGAGTCGGCAGCGACCACGAACTGGTGCTCGAGCAGCAGCTCCGCCGTCCACCTCTTCCTGGGATCCCGCTGCAAACACCTGGCCAGGAAGTCCTTGCCTTCCTCCGACAGCCACTGGGGGAACTCCGGGACTTCGCCTGAGAACGCGATGTGGTGTAGCGTTGCGACGGGGTCCGCGAACCGTTGCCACGGCGTACCGCCGGTGGCCATCTCGATGACCGTGCAGCCGACCGCCCATATGTCCGCCGCCGGCCCTTGGTCCTCGCCCCGCGCTGCCTCCGGCGCCATGAACATCGGGGTACCGCCCCTCAGCCGCCCGCTGGCAATGCCGCCGCCATCCCCGGCCACCCGCCGAGCGCACCCGAAGTCGGCGATCATGGCGCGCCCGTCGGAGCCGATGAGCACGTTCCGGCCCTTGACGTCGCAGTGCGCGACCCCGGCTGCGTGCACATGCGCCAGCCCTAGCAGGATGTCGCGCGTGCGCGACCGGATCAGGCGCTCCTCGCACCGGCCGCCGCACCGCTTGATCTCGTCGGCCAGAGACCCGCCGGGCGCGTACTCCATAAACATGTCGTGCCGCGCCCCGCCGCTCCCGTCCTCCGCCGCGGACACGTCGGAGCCCAGGCACCGCACGACGTACGGCGAGCTGAGGCAGCAGAGGATGCTCTGCTCCCGCCGGAGCTCCCCGGCCCGGGCGGCCCCCACGGACTTCACCGCGAAGACGTCGCCCGTGCGGCGGTCGACGGCAAGCGACACGGTGGCCGACGAGCCCCGCCCGATGGCCGGCCCCCGCGTCCACTCGCGGACGGCCATTCTTGCAGCAGCAGCAGCCGTCGCCGCCGCCGAAAGAATGGCTCGCGGTGGCGTGTGCTCTGCTTCTTGTTTTGGAGTGGAGGCAATTGGGATATGTGACTTACGAGCTGCAGTACTACGGCCACACCTTGTGCTTTATGTGATGGCTTGAGGTGTGCTATGTTAATTATGTTGTGTGCTTCTTATATAGCTGGGTACTAGTAGCCTGAAGCTTTGGAACGGCGAGGTGGTCCAAAGCGGAGCACGGCGTCCGACCTGGCACGAGGCGCCCGCGACGGCCACCTCGGCGCTGGGGATCCTCCACGTGGCGGGATGCAAGTGGCCGGTGGCAGGTATTTGCGGGGCAGAGATTGGTGGGATTCTGATGGCGCGTGTGCGCCCTATATTTGTTTTCTCATGTCATCTTGGAAATCAGTGGGGGTGCTGGTACATGCTGGACCTCCGGGTTATTGTTGCCTTTTAATAATGGGGGTCGACACTCGTCATGGAGAAGCCATGGCGCATCAGCTCATGTTTGTTTGTAGCAGTGAGCCGAGGCACAGCTGTCCCCACCCCCCGCCCCCCAAAAAAGGGGTGAATACTAGTAGATAGCATAGCTTCTTCCTCCGATTGCTTGTTGAAATAGGGGTAGTATCTTTATGAATATAATGGTAAATGATTTATGTTTGCAAAAATCGGAGACAGTGTGGTTCGTAAACCCTATAATTTAATGGCAACAGATTAGAAACTGATTATGTAAACATTATGTTTTCTTGGGAACTCGAAAAATGGGACATAGCTTGATCAAAATCTACTTGATGAATGGAAGTGGTCTGTCACTCTTAACTTACCTCAATCAATCTATCTATATATGTCTAACTCTACTACTAAAAAAAGAGTTGACGAGTGCTGAGCACTGCCTTCTCCACCCCATCTCACCTCTCTTCTCACATCCCTCTTTCATCGTTAAAAAATCACTAACAAAAACAATCATGTCATAACAAACAAATTAACTATCATTAAACAACAAACAAATTAACTACTATTTTTTTAATATTTATGCAAGAACCTCGTCCCCTTCCTCTCACAAATTCCTTTCCATTGGTCTCCGTCATCCCCTCTTCATATCTCCTAGCGTTTCAGTCGTCACCAGTGAATAAGGTTACAATAAACGTTGATGTCATTAGGTTACCTGTTCATCATCGTTGAATGAGGGGCCAACATGGTCCAATTTAGCCGCATGTAACATAAGAATGCTAATGCCTAGCCAAGAGCGTGGTAGAGTAGTCATTTACGGTAGAAAAGCAGCTTTTAGAAACCAATATGAATATAGCCTAACATTGTCTTTCGTACTTCAGTGACATAATTTAATGGGTTTCCTCCTTAATTTGAAAGCATGTATTTCCCCCCTTTTCCTGATTTTGATGTACATCCACAAAAACTCTACTGCTATGTAACTATTATGGTTGGATTCCTTTCGGCTGCGGATTATGGTTATTGGCCCTAGCGTGAGCGTTTATGTAAATAAACCAAATGTCGATAAGTCGCTTTAAAAAGGCTGCCTTAATTAAATGTTTCAAAACGGCGTAGAAACCATCTCATTTGTTTATTTGATGGAATGACATAAATTATAAGTTGAAAATAACTGATCCTATACGTAGTACTAGTACTTTGTAGCTTGGCCACAAGGCTTTTCCTCTGGATTGGCAGCTCTCATCAACCTTTTCAATTTAATTTCAACAACCTATGATTGGTGGCAAAGCCACATCTAACTGAACAGATTTTTCTGTCTTTGCGGCATGGAAGAATTGCATGGCAAGGCTCTCCTTTTCCTTTCTAGAAGTAACCCTTTTGGCTTTCCACCCAGGCACCGCTCATGATTACAGAATTGAGTATGAAAATGTTGCTCTAGCAAATTTTTTTTTTCAAATTTAGTCTTTTAAACACCTATTTTTTCAAAAATAGCCTCTTCCGTGGACCTATCGCGCGGCAGGCACCTGCCAAGCTCGCCTAGTGAGCCTAGTAGGGCCTCATGGAGGAGGCTATTTTTGAAAAAATAGTTGTTCGGAACCAAATTTGAAAAAATGGCTAGAATGACATTTGTGTGCTCAATTTATGACGTTTAAACTAATATTACCTTTTCCAAGAACAAAAATACCCGAATTACAATTTTGATCCAGTACAAATAATATTGTAGATCAGACATAGCATCGCTTTCAATCTTCATATATTAGTTAGTAATCCTACCAATTTTGAAATTCAAGACAATGACTATTTGCCATTTTAGGATGATAAACCACAGTTCGTTAAAGATTCTTCATTTTATTTAAAGCCGACAAAATTCAAGAGAGTTTGTTTTGAATGCGTTTTATTGTATCTATTGCCTGCTTTTGTCACCTGAAGGTTTTGATCAGACCATTAGGCATCAAAACTTTAGATTTTTGTTAGTGGAGAAATAATTCTGTGGCATACTTAATCAGAACACTCAGCAAAAGTTTTTGCAGCCATTTGTATTTAGGCCTCTTTTCATGTTTTGGGTGGTCCAGATTGGACAATATGCAATATTTTTGTGGGAATTGCTAACAATCAAGCATCTGATTGACTGTATGCGCTTGTGTTTGCAGCAGTGTGCTCCATATTCATATTGAAAATGTTACGCAGCGTTTTCAAACCAATACTACAGCATTTCAGGTGAAGTGTCGCGATACTACTGTCCCACGTTCCGAGTCAAGAAAAATACATCAACGCCGTGTTAAGCAAAACCCTACTGCATGGACCAAATATTTATTATTTTTCTAGTTCCAAATCCCAGCAGTGCTGAACCATAGCCATCAGCGCATCACCGACACCACCATTTCGAAGCAGAAAACCTGCATCCCATCGTCGGCGTTGTAATAGTGCGTTGTTGCCGTTCAGATAGCTGTGTTAATAAAGACAGCCCATCAGACGGATGGATCACCAGCAGGATCGACGGATGGATGATTAGGTGTGCGGTTTTTGGTTCAGTGTCACGTCCAGCAACGTCAAGCAGAGCACGCACCAAATGGAGGTTTGTCCTGTCCCCAATCGATCGCGAAAGTACTAACGAAAATAAAACGTGGCCAAGTTGGGATTACACGCAGGGCCTGTTTGGCACGACTGTAGCTTATGGTTTTTGGCTGAAATTTTTGAATTTTAGTTGTTTGCGACAGAGATTATAGAGAAAGAGATAATCGCTTACGATTTTGGTTGATACAGTCATACAGATATTGAGCTTTTAACATGTACTATAATTAACTTGTAGATCTCATCTTAAAAAAATATTCTGTTTAAAAGTTAGATACTATAGTAAAAATTAAAAATCGCTAGCTTCTACGAAAAGAACCGGGCCGCACGCCACACACTCGCTGATATGCCTCGTGACGAATACCCGATTTGGTTGGCGATTTGCTTAATTGCGTGACCAAAGCTGCACTTTTATATTTTCTTTTATCTGACTAATTAATCAAGACATTTGCCACCCTTGTATCCCAGCAGTATCTTGTTGCAACAAGACAGTATAGTGTTTGGAACATTCTCTTCTTTTTTTTTCTAGCATACTACAAAATATTTTTTTTGAAGGAGCGTACTACAAAATATTGCTGATCACCGGCAGGAGCGTACGTGCATGCCAAAGCATTGCTTGTAGGATCAGTTAACAGCAGCGGCCATCCACATAGAAGCACAAGAGGTTACGGTGGTTGAGATCACGAGTTTGCAGCTCTTTTGTTCTTGGAAAAACAAATATGCATGTATACATGGTTCTTTTTTATAAGTAATTAGCTCTTGGACGCAGTGCACATGGTTGGCATTTGTTGAGATACAACGTAAAACCGATGATTTGCCAGCTGCCAAGCATACAAGTTTAGCGTCCAAGAGCTAATTTTGCCTTTTTATCGAGTAGCACAATGCTAGAATTCACCGCATCCCCATTAGTTCTGTTTAATACCAATATAATTTCTCAAAAAGCAAATTTGCAACTTGTGCCGAGTGCAACCTTTGCAGACCTTTTGGGTTATCCATGGATCGATGCCGACGCCTTGGTGCACAAGGGATCTGAAACCTAAAAGAACAAGCACATCACGGGTGTGCAAGTCCCACGAACGTATACTTCCAAGTCTAATCAAAGAACACTACGCCCACATCTATTCTCTCGAGCAATCATGGAATCTCGTTGCTTTCGCCTAAAACAGGATTTCAATAATCTAAACACTACCGTCCTCTCTAAGTTGGTTAGTAACATTAATTTGCAGCTAATCATAGGATGCGATAAATAATTTAACAATTTTCTCAAACTGGAAAATCCTATTCAAGAAGGAATTTGCGATAAATATACCACTTAAACAAAAATGGTATACTTATTTATTACATTCACTGTATTTAATTACTAATTCTAAGATACTCCAATACGATTTGGTTGAAATTTGTTTACTAAAGTTCTTTATTTTTGCTATATACTTTTTTCTATATATAAAAATATATATACACAAATTATGTTATAAATAGTGAATTTTGATGAATTTTTTCATAAAACTCACTTTTGAGTATCTTACTATCATTATTAAAGTGTATTTAAAAGGATAAATAAATATAACAACATCATTTATGTGGTATATCAGAAGTGAGAGTATGTACTCTCGTACTCCCGGGGGTACATACTTCCACTTCTAATATACCACTTAAACGATAATTTTATACCTTTTTATCATTTTCAGTATACTTAAAAACTAATTCTAAGATACTCCAATGTGACTTGCTTGAAAAATTTTCATCGGAGCATATTATTTTTGTTGTATACACTTTTTCATGTATAAAATGTGTACATACACAAATTATGCTATAAAAATGGGCTTTGATGAAATTTTTATGACCTTACTTTGAAATATCTTATAATCATTATTAGAGTATACTCAAATAGATAAAGATGTATAACAACACCATTAAAGGGGTATATTAGAAGTGGGAGTACGTACTCTCAAGAGTTGAAAGATTGAGCTCCATTTAAGTTGGTTTTGGTGATAATGGCAAATACTATTATGAGATTTTAGTGATAATGACAAATGCATTTAAGAGACTAACTTTGTTCATTGATTATAATATTACTTAGTCTCACATGGATAAAAAGGTGAAATCATTGAGCTATGCATTCGAAATCACATTATCATATACTACTAGTGCATTCTATGGATCCAAAATATAGATTGAACTCCATAAATAGTTCAAAATAAATATGTGCATATGTCTTCTTTATACACATTTATATGCACACATTTAGAGGGAGCTCTCTCTATGTTTTGAGGATTCATAATTATTGATCCATATTTCCTTTAATATGCATTGTTAGGATCTTTACTTTGAAATATATTATTGAGTATATATAGCTTGTGTAGTTTATATATACTCATGTGCAATCGGGTTGTCATTTAATCTCTCCATTATGTGTTAATGGTTGAATGATTAATAACAACCGGATAAGTAAGCTTTGTTTTGAAAGTTTGTCTTAAAGTATACATTTGTTGTGTACATGTTGTATATTCAAAAATCAGTATTTATCTCACTATTTGTTGGGATTGTCATAAATTACCAAAAAGGGAAGATTGTTGAATCGAGTCTCTCCATTATGTGTTAATGCTGAAGTTTGGTAATTAATGATAATTATTTTGTGGACTAACATTTTCCATGAGTTGGATTAATATGTTAGGTTCCACAAAAGAGGATGGCTTAAGATGACTTCATGTATTGAAAATCATCAAGCCTTCTGGAAGATGGCTTCATGTATTGAAGGCCATCAAGAGAAACATGCATCATGAGTTGATGTATGTCTATGAGGTGATGATCATGTGTTGATCATTAAGTCAAGTGAAGTGAATACAATCATGTGTTGATGGAGTTGAAGAAAAGAATGCATCATGAGTTGATGCATATCAAGACAATGACCTAAGGCAAAGGTATGACTAGTTAGGGCTAAGGATGTGTTCCCAGTCTTTTACCGGTCTTGGTGTCTGATTGGAAGACTGGATTGGTAGTATAGGTTGCCGTACTCTTAAGAGGGGTCATATCTAGAAGTTTAAATCTCATCATGTGTTGATAGCTCAATCTCACTTGCTCTAGCTCATCTTGGCATGAGTTTTATATTTGCGAATGTGTTTTGCAAATAGTTGAAGCTCATGTGGTGAATCCTTGCAACATGGGACTACGTATTGCAAATGTTGTTTGCAAGTGTTTGAAGTCCATGTTTCAATTCTTTGTGATATGAGGCTTATATTTGCAAATGTGTTTTGCAAATAGTTGAAGCTCATATATAATACTTGTGCATGTGACTTATGTTTGTGTATGTATTTTGCAAATGTGAGAAGTCTATATACCAATTCTTCGTGTCATGATTTTAAAAGTGTGCAAATATATTTTGCAACTTATCGAAAATCATGTTTGATCCTTATTTGCATTATACTATAGTTTGCAAATGTATTTTGCAAAATCTGTTGAGAAAATTGGAACTACCGACTCTGTGTGAGCGGTACTATCGGACATTGGAAGTATCGGCATGTGTTGCGCGGTACTACCGGATGTGAGGCGGTCAAGCCAGCTTTGTTCATGCAGCCAAACCGGTCTAATAAGTTTCACCCAGGCCAAAAAGGGTAGTCTGACCGTAGAGCGGTCAGACCGAAGTATTCTCGGCGGTCAAACCGGCATGCGCTCAGCGGTCAGACCGACCTACTGGTAGCTGCCTGATCGGTCCATGGAACTACCGTTCCTTCTCGCGGTATGTTTTTCTAGAGAGTGACTCTGTAGATTTTTTTTGAAAGCGTTCTGACCGGACCTAGCGGTCAGACCGGTCCCTGTGTGGGCGGTCTGACCGGCTTTTCAGACTAACGACTAGTTTTGTAGCCGTTGAGAAGGCGGAAGTACCGGCCATATGTTGGCGGTAGTTTCGGCCCTCGGGCTGATTCCAGTCTTTGTCTCACTCCAACGGCTAGTTTTTAAGGGAAATGTATAAATACCTCCACAAGGGTTGTTAAGACAAAGTTACTGGTGCTATTCTTTCATTCCTTGAGCTATTGTGAGCCGGTCCAATTTGTTTGGGATAACCTCAACATGGAGTAGGGGAGACTGGTAAGTCTCTTTACACTACGGTAAAAAGAGAACATGTCATTTGTGGTTTGTTTTCTTGTTCTTAATTTACATTCAAGCAATTTATATTCGTAGAATTGAATTGATTACTTGTCTCTCTAGATTTGCAAACCTTGACATAGTCATATCGTTGGTGCTCTTAAGTGAACTAGTTGATTTAGGCTTTATTTGTGCTAAACCAATTTGAGTTGAGGTTCCGCATTACATACTTGTGTTTAGCCAAATAGTTCAAATAGATTTTAAAAGAGATTTTTAGAAACGACTATTCAACTCTTCTAGTCAGCCTCCTCGATCTTACAAGTGGTATCAGAGTTTGGCCTCTCATTTATTAGGCTTAACCACCTAGAGAGTATAAAAGATGGCAACCAGTGGGATTGTGCACCTAGATGAACCACCTCTATTTAATGGCTTAAATTATGATAATTGAAAAGTCCGCATGATACGCTATTTTAATGCCATGAGCAAAAAATATGGTGGATTGTAGATATGGACTTTTCTCCTCTTAAGAATCCTCTTGCTCCAACAATTCAGGAAGATAAATACTCACATCTCGACGCTCAAGGTACTAATGCTTTATTTAGTACTTTGAGTGTAGAGGTGTTCAACACAATATGCAATCTTGAGAGCGCTCATGATATGTGGACAAATATTCAAGATAAAAATGAAGTATCCACATCAACCAATGAAGATTGCATACAAGAGTGGATGTTGGGAGATGAATGCTCAATTTCTAGCTCCGACGATGAAGAATTCACTATTCGCTCCACATCAACTCAATACTTCATGGCAAAAGGTAACAAGAAGGTAAATAATGATTATGACAATGATGCATCTTCTTAGGTATAGATTCATCTCGAAAAGTAATTTTATAATTTTATTAGATTTTAAAATATATTATAATAGTAATTAGTTGTTAAATTTGTTTTTTGAAAACTACATCGACGTCTAAAATAATTTTTTTACTAGACGAGTAGAAATAGTGTAAAAGGGAGGGCGAGGTGGCCGCCCGGTGTCTACTCGCTCGATCCCCTCCGCGACCCGATCAGCCGTGCCAAACTGGACTGGTACGGAGTGCACCCAAGGATGTGAGGTGGTACCACCGATCGAGATGCATCGGGGTGACAACAGCAATCGATTTTTGGTGAGCTGTGGCACTCCGTTTCTTTTTAAGGGAAGTTTTTTAAATGACGTTTTTCAAACGACAGTAATTTTTCACTTTATCTTATTATATACTAACAAAATTATAATATTATAAAAATATTTTTAAGATAAATTTAATAATATAATTTTTATGCAGCTAATCTAGATAATTTTAAATATGATAGTTTGTCAGTATAAATTTTAATGTGTCACTTAAAAAAAAGAACGAATGAGATAGGTACTAGTTAGGGTTTATGATTCACGATAGCAAAGCCGTCATCTCTGCGCGAGATTATGGGGTTAGAACTTAGAATTAGACATGCATGAGCTGACGGAGCCTGGACTGAGCGTGTAAAGCTTTGGCTTGACGATGGGTTTAATTAGGCTGTGATTTGAATTATAGGATGGTGACTTCAAACTCGTCCGTCGTTTGCAAATAGCCGAGTACGTAGACTAACATGTTGGGTTAGCCAAACTCGTCCCTTTCGCTTGAGGGAAACATATGTACTTTCATTTTACGATGTACCAGAGGAATTATCCTTACAATTATCCAACTATATATTACAATACTGTCTTTATTATATAACTCTGATGTATATTATTAAAAATATAATTGTATTTATTATACAACTCTAATATTTATATATAATTAATCTATATCATTATAATCTATCTTACCAAAAATAAGCACATAATTTTGTAAGTTTAAGGTTTTAAAAACTCCGTTTTATTGTTCATGGATTAAGCGATTTTTGGCATAAGTTAGTGTCTAAAATGGACTTACTCGTATTATAAGAAATGGAGTATGACTAGGAGCGCTCACCAAACCTAACGAAATTATGGCGAAGCCTTGGCAGTTGGGACCAACCAAACACACCCTAGTCCGACGATTGTTTGGGGGGCGTCACCGTGGCGGGGCTCGCCTGCCCCCGGGCCGCACGTCCACATCGTCGCCACGCCCACGCTTAAAACGTGGACCATTTACTTCCCCACACGGCCACGCCGTCGCCACCGTTTAGTTGGAGTTGGGAGGGCTCGCCTGTCGCGGCGTCAATGCGCGCGGGCGCGCACGGCCCGAATCGGTCGAGAGCGACCCCTGATTTTCCTATGTTTGGTGCGTCCGTTCTCCGTTCAGTCCGAGCAGTTGAGCGCTGTGCATGTGTCGAATAACACCTCAACTACAAAACTGTTAACTTTACATCCCGATTATCAAAATCGGATGAAATCGCCCTCTCACCGTAAACCACCCTAGTTTTAGATAATACGATGTCTATATGTACATGTTTCGCTTATGATTTTAGCTCATCGACATTCACATCACTAAGTGCTACGTGACAGCAATGTCACCTATTTCTCTCCTGCATAACAGGAGAGAAAAAGGAGATAAGTAGGAGAGAGAGAAAGGTGACATGCCAGTCATGTATCACAATCTAGTTACGTGGCTGTCGATATGGCAAAATCACCAGCAAAACTTGTACACATGGACGTCATGTCATCTAAAATCAAGGTGGTTTAGGGTAAGGGGTGTTTTGACCTGGTTTTGATGTTTGAGAGTGTAAAGTGAACGGTTTCGTAGTTGACTATGTTATTCGGACTTTAGGCGTAAGTTGAGAGAGGGTAAAGTGGACTTTTTCATTCAAAATATATCTGAATTGCGCACAATTGAATGTGCAACCATGATTTGAGCAATGGAGGGAAGGTTTTTGCAGCATGAATATTTGAGCTGAATTGGCAGCAATGGTGGTGGGTTCAGATAGTGGTGTTGGGCAAGCGCTAAACGGTGTACGTGTCTAATGAGTAACATCGTCGGTTATAAATTGGCCAAATGGGCCAGGCCAATTGTGTTGGCCAAAAGCACGGTACTGTTCTCCCGGTCCATGCATGAGACGATACAAATAGTAAACTGATCGTGCCGGCCTGTCCCGATTAGGTGTGTCGTGCTTGGGTCAACACCTCGGCACGACACACATAGTGTCACGCTGAGACACTGCCTGACCCAGCACGACACGGCATGCCATTTTCCCTACCCTCCCAGGAGACCAGGTCAGCTCAAAAGAGTATAGTAACTCTCATATAGTAGTGTAATAAAATTACTTACGGTTAGTAGTAAAATTACTTGTGTTAGAGTTACTGCACTCTTCTGAGCGTGGACGAGTGACTTGGCAGTAAAAATACTAGTGATTGACAATAAAATTTCTTGCGACTACTAGTAAAATTACTTACGGTTGGCAGTAAAATTACTTACGATTGATAGTAAAATTACTTGCGACTCACAGTAAACTTACTTGCAATCACCAGTAGAATTACTTATGACTGGTAATAAACTTACTTGTGACTGATAGTAAACTTGCTGCCAATGGCCTAGTTGCCACCTTCCCCTTGGCCCCCTGCCAGCCTGCCCCGTGGCCCCTGTGGCCCTGCCATTGCTGCACTGCAACACACCGTGCGACATCGGCACCAACGATGCTGTTAGGTCCATTTAGCATGGCACGGCACCACACGAACAAGGCATGGTTGGGCACGACATTTCAAACTTGTTGACCTGTTTTAGCCGTTGTAGCCTTAAAAATTTGAAAAAAATATCAAATAATCTCTAAAAATCCAAATTATTTTCTATAAATAGGCACACACCCTCCCTCATCCATCCACAACTCCTCGCTCAATCTCTTCTCTCGTTTGAGTTGTGAAAATTGAGATATAGTTTGTGAAAATTTGGCAAAATTCAATAAATTGCCGAATAGCTGAAATTTTGGAATACAACGGTTTTTGACAAGAGAGGTAATCATACTGAAATTTTTAGAATTTTATTGAGTATTGTTGTTACTTTGTTACTATTTAGAGCATGTGTAGTTAATAATATTGTAATTTTTGAATCATAATTTTCTTGATGGATCACTTTGATCTTGCTGATTATGACCTCACGTCGAAGGACCTTACACCATTTGAGAATCCTACGACCGCACCTCTACCAGTAATATCCCAAATTTTAGATGTTCTAAAATTGTGAAAATTTTAAAACATTTTTATGAAACTTGCTGGCATTCAGATTTCTTCTAAAAGTTTATTTGAAAATTTCTGAATTTTGTGCTATGCAAATTATTAACAAGGAATAATCCCTAGGCATAAATAATAATTATGTTAATAAAAGTTTAAACCATGAATTATGAATTAAACTTTCGAAAACTTAAACAAAAATTGAAGTCAGTAAAACAAGACCCTAAATTCAAATTGAAATTCAATTTAACCAAATAAAAAAATATAATCTAAAAATTGAATTTGAAAAGGGAATAAAATAAAGGGGTATACCCTTCAAAAATGTTGTTAAGAGAAAGTCAGAATTTGAATTTAAAATATAGATTGAAAATAAACGTTCAGAATTTAAGTTCAAAATTCAAGAAAAAATTTGAAGGTGAATTGATGAGTCAAGGTGGCTGCATCTCATTTCTTTTCTCTTGGGCCCACTGGCCAGCCACAGTCTTCCCTTTTCTTTCTTCCTTCCCCCTGTTTTTTGGCCGTGTGCGCCATGCTCCATGCCAAGCACCCAACACGGCCACTACACCCACCTCACAAGCACGCGTGGCATAGCTGCCCAAGCCCGACTGCGCATGTCGCCTTGCCCATGCCTTGCCATGGCCATCGCATCGCCCATACTCTGCCCTCGCCATGCCCGTGCCACCCGCGCGCGCCAGGCGCCCAGCCACACCGTCGGCCATGCTGCTCTCTGTGGATTGGTCGTCAACCACAACATTGGCACAATATCTTCGTGGCTATAAATATCCTCCCCAGCCTTGCCTTGAACCCACGCTGTTCTCCCCTACCTTCCCCTTCCTCCCCTATTCTTCTTCAAAGCCCGACCCGAGCCACCCGCATGAGCGCTGGCACTGCCACCTCTTGCTCCCACCATCCTCGGCTCTCCGGTGAGCCCCTCCCATTTCCACTAACGTCATATTGTGTTCCCGATTGCCTTCTCACTCCCTTCTAGTTTAATGGTGAAACCATGCTTCGCAGCTCACCGTGCCGACCATCTTCCGCTATTTTGGCTAATGGCACCTCCACCACTGCCAATTGTCCTCCGTTGCTTCTCTCACAAATTCCTCGATCCTAGAGTGTCCCCTCAGCACCCTCTAGCCTTCCCCACCACTGGCCGGAGCTACCTTCCACCCCAACTCGCCGACGCCTCAAGGCCACCTACGCCTCCGTCGCTGGCCTCATCCAAAGCTCCTTTCCATGAACGGACTACATGGGTAAGTTCCCCACGATCCTCTCCAACTCATGCTCACTCTTTTTGCTCCCTTTTCCCCTCTGGCGCTACCGCCCCATTTGACCACCCTAGGATGCCCCGATACTCGATAAGGTTACGCCGATACGGATACAATGTTATGGCAATACGATATTTTTCAAAAACAAGGATACGTTGATATAGCAAGTATATATATATCGACATATCCTTATTGGCACACCTCAATCTGATTCTTGTATGCAAAGGAAACCATGAATCTAAATATGTACAGAGAAAATTTGTACAATGGCAAATTTGTCAGCAATTAACTGATTTGTGTTAATTAATGAAACAAAGTAGTTCACAAGACAAATATTAAACATTACTATGTAGGGTAAACATTAACAATAGTACAACATAACCAGCAGCCAGCAATACTAAATGAAGGGCATGACATTTGTTTATTTTTATGTTCATTTAATTTAGGGTGTTATGGAATTTAATAATTAAAACATGAATTCAAGAAAATAAATAAATAATAAAAATTTCGGCTTGATTTGGCCCAACTATTTGGCCTAGCTGGCCCAGCCGGCCATCCTTTAAACTAACCCTACTCCTTTCTCTCTCTCTCCATCTCTCTCCCCTTCACAGCCGCCACTCTCTCTTCTCTCTCTCGCCTCTCTGCTCTCCCCCTCTCCCTTCTCTGCCCGGAGTTGCCGCCAAACCCGGCGACCTCCTTGCAGCCAATGGCCTTCCCAAGCACCGCCCCCTTGCTCCTCCTCCCGGCCGACGCCGCCGCTTGGATCTTTCGGATCCGGTGGCCTCCGGCGCCCTCCGCCGTCGTTTCCCCTCCCCTGCTTCTCCTCCTGGCCGATGCTGTCGGGTTTGCCGTCGTCGGTTGTTGGCCCTACTGCAGGCGTCCCTCTCTGGCTCCCCCTCGGCTACCTCTCTCTTCCACAAAGGGAGCAGCGGCTTGGAGGAGCAAGGGGAGCAGGGAGAGTAGGGGGAGCAGAGAGAGCGGGTTAGGGTTGGGGGCGAGGCGAGGCGCGGCGCCCTGACTTTATCGACGAGGCGCTTGGTGTTGGGCCATAGTTGGGCCGACGTATCGGCGTTGTATCTCCCTGTATCGATGACGTATCGGCCTGTTTTTTAATTTTTTAATATGGAATTTACTGATACTTCGCCGATACCGTATCGCGCCATATCGAATACATATCACGTATCGGATACATATCGCTTACGGATACGACAATGCAGTGACATATTGGTGCTTCATAGTGGCAACCACCTGTGGCCTTCGACGCCACCCCGGCTGATGCGCCGCCTCCCCTAGCTCTCTCACCTCCCCCATGACCCATTTTGCTAGTCTCCTTCCTCTCCCTGGCCGTTGTTCGCCGTCGTCAAAGCATGCCCACCGGCGCTGCCAAGGGCCGCCTCTGTTTTTCCCAAGCTACTGCCTCACCTCTTCTTTATTTCTTTCCCCTCCGAATACCAAATGGGCAAACTTCCCACTTAGCCAGCTGAGACAAGCGCACAAGGGGAGGTCTCGGGTTTGAATCCCCCTCCCCTCACTTTTTCTTTTTGTTTTCTTTTGGCCTACTTAAATTGGAAAATAATCCATGGGAGCCAAGAAAATTAATTTGGGTTTAAATAAAAATTATATAAGAATAAAATTGAAATATGGGAATCAGAATAAGGACTTATGTAAAATTAAATTACTTGAAGAATAAATTGTTGCAAATTGCATACCATCGGAAATTTGCAAACCAATTATTATATAAGAATAATGAACAAGCCGTGTTAAAATAATTAAACTAATTCCTTGTCTCAAATCGTGGATCCCATTTCTTTCAAATAGCACTTAAATAACTGAGGTAATTCAAAATAATGTTGGGTCACTAATGTTTGAACTATAAACCCACTATTTCAAATTAAAAGATCACCCTGCATATAATGAAATAAGTCGAAAAAATAATAGTGTGTCATTAACGTTTACCTTAAACAAAAGACACTGTCGATGTATATGTGCCACAAATGTCATAAGAATCCTGGCTAAGACGACATTGGAGTCAGGAATAAGATATTTAGCTGATACGCCTCCGCCCATGAATTAAAAATACGTGTTTAAAGTGAAGAATATTAAAGTGTAATTTTGTGACTGTGATTAATAACAAAAGATGCTTAGAATAAATAGTGGCCAGTTAGGGCGCATGAATGAATTAAAATATTAATAGTATTTGAGTTGGAGTGTCCACCTAAATTAGAGACTTTTCTAAAAAATAGTTAGATAAAGACGGAGGATATATAAAGTCCACCAATAATTACTTTAGGAAATTCTTATGTTCGCCGTAGGCCCTATTAAAAATATAAACCCTATCGTTAACATGCCACCAATAATTAAATCTTAATGATAGATTTAATTAATAATGATGAAATATAATGGTATATGTACATAAAGCTAGGCCCCACATAAATAGATCTTAATCAAAATTAAACTATGCCAAGTGATTTAATTAATAATGATATTTGAAATATAATGGTATATGTACATAAAGCTAGGCCCCACATAAATAGATCTTAATCAAAATTAAACTATGCCAAGTGATAACTAAGAGTACATAAAACATCAATATCACTTAATTCCAAAAGCATCTTCAATTAAAAGATCATATTGATATACAACTTTGTAGGTATTAAAATACAATAGCCTTGGATCATCAGTCATTAGAACCCATCTCGCTAATCTATATTTTAATGAATAAGGTGATATTAGGACCAATTAAGTAGACCATAATTAAGATATCCCACTGACGCATCAATTGGCGATAAAATGAAGGCTGGTAATACCTAAACCTAGTTAAAGAGTTGCAACTTATCCAAAGTGCATTTAAACCCTAGACCAATTCGATGACTGTGGATCATCAGTATATAGTGATCTAACTAAAGGTAGCTGTTAGATCACTATTGCTGGCCTTACAGTAATTTTTTATATTTGTAGTAAAATAAGGACTTCCAGAAAGGACCCTCGAAGGTGAAGAAGATCATTATTGCCGCCAGTCAGTTAGCCCTGCAGATCGCTTTTGACCCAAGCGGGAACCAACCCTTCCAACCACGAGCATGTGCGCCTGCTAAGGTTGTTTACAAGAAACCCACAAGTAGCAAGTGGAAGACCACAGATGACCTTGGCGAGGAAACATAGTTTATAATAAATGTTATGTTGTATGATAGTAAACTTGTATCCATAGTACAATAACAATTTTTCATGGCATAGTAAAATATAATGGTATGTGTGGTAAATTTGAAACACTATGACAGCAAAAAGTTTTGTAGTGTGTATATGCTAGAACACAATAAAACTATACTTGTTGGGCAATAAAGGTTAAACATACAGTCAATAAAAATTATTTTGATTTTGAGCCCTCCTTTCTATGAGGACTGCAGCGGGGAATAAGAAGAAAGGGTACACAGCTACCATCCGATGTGCCTCTGCCATCTTCGTGCAAACCAGATGCATGCTCACACTTGAGCAGAGCACCGAGGTCTCCAAGCTTAGATTCGGCAGCCTCCTATAGTTCAACTTAGAGGGTGTGGAGAGTAGTGACCTATTTTGCTTCCTAATGGACAGGGTCGACCCCGCCGACATGGTGCAGTGTGTCAGCAGAGGCAGGGGCCTCCCTATCATGCCGCATGCTGTTAGCTGTGTGCTTGGCCTCCCTTGTGTGGTAGGGATGCTCCTTTGATTTTGTATGTCGTAGCCAGCATCGAGCTCATTGAATGGGAGCACTCACTCAGCACGCCAAAGAACAGTGACAGCAAGATTGACGTTATGCTAGAGAGTACTCATGCAAGGGCACTAACATCCTCACGATCAAGTGCTTCTTGTTGGTCACCTTTGGAAGCTTCTCTTCCTGACGACCAGCAACAACTTCACTAGGAAGGAAGTATTGCTGACAAAGGATGTTGTCAATTTCGGTGGTGTCAACTGGTGCAAGGCTGTCGTCGACGACCTAAGGGAGGCTGCGTGCTTTTGGAAGAAGAAGAAGGAGAAAGCTCTGCCAGAACTTAGAGACGAACTTGGAATCCCGGTCAGAAACAATTGACTTAGGCACACCATGCAGTCTCACCACCTCTCGGATATACAACGGAGCCAGATCCTGCGTTGTATTGGTTGTCTTCATCGGAATGAAGTGTGCGGACTTGGTAAGTCTGTCCACCACAACCCAAACTGCGTCTCGCCCTCGAGGAGAGCGCGACAATCCAACCACAAAGTCCATCGTGATATGCTCTCACTTCCACTCAGGTATCTCCAAGGCTGCAACAAACCAGCATGCCGCTTATGCTCAGCCTTCACCTGCTGACAAACACCACAAAAAGCGACATACTTACAAATATCCACCCTCATGCGTTTCCACCAAAAGACCTGCTTCACATCTTGATACATCTTAGTCTCTCCCGGATGTACAGAGTACGGAGTCTGGTGAGCCTCACGAAGAATATCATCCTTCACCTCGATTTACGGGGTACACAGTAGGCCTCAAACGAAGCGCACCACTCTCATCCACACTAAAATCTCGGGAATGACCCTCCTAGATCCTCTTCCGCACCTCCGAAAGGAGCCGATCGTGCTGCTGAGCCTCACGAACACGCTCGGGAATGACGGACTGGATGATCATCTGTGTCTCTGCCTGTGCGACTCTAGTGAGACAGAAAGAGATACACATCCTCTCAAGCTCTGAGATCAAGGGCATCGCTGTATGAGGTACTCCTGTCCTGCTCGAGGCGTCAGCCACCACATTGGTTTTACCAGGGTGATACTGGATAGTCAGATCATAATCTTTGATCAACTCCAACCACCTCCGCTGCCTCAAATTCAGCTCTCGCTGAGTGAATATGTACTTAAGGCTCTTATGATCAGTAAAGATGTCACACTGTTCCCCGTACATGTAATACCTCCAAGATTTCAGAACAAAAACAACAGTTGCCAACTCCAAGTCGTGAGTAGGATAGTTCTGCTCATGAGTCTTCAACTGCCTAGAAGCATAAGCTATAACTCACCCTTCTTGCATCAACACACAACCATGACCAATCCATGAAGCATCTGTGTACACCGTGAAGCGCTTGCCACTCTCGGGCAAGGATAGGATAGGTGCATTCACTAGCTTGCTCTTCAAGGTCTGAAAACCAGACTCACAATCGTCTGTCCACACAAAAGGAACCCCCTTTTGCGTGAGTCAGGTTATCGGCTTGGCGATGATAGAGAAATCCTGCACAAAGCACCGATAGTAACCGGAAAGACCAAGGAAACTCTGGATCTCTGACATATTAGTTGGCCTTCGCCACTGCACCACCGTTGCCACATTCTTCGGATCCACTGTAATACCATGCTGACTGATGGTATGACCAAGAAATCCCACCTCGGACAGCCAGAAAGCACATTTCTTCAGCTTCGCATAATATTTATTCCTCTGAAGGGCCTCCAAGACCAGACTGAGATGCAACTCGTGATCCTCCTCCGTCTTGGAATAAACCAGAATATCATCAATGAAAACCACAACAAAGGAATCCAGGTACTCATGGAGCATCCTGTTCATGGCTTCTATAAAGACAACATGGGCATTTGTTAGTCCAAAAGACATAACGACAAACTCAAAATGCCCATACCTTGTGCTAAAAGCTGTCTTCTTTATATCCTCCTCCCTGATCCGCAGTTGATGATAACCAGACTGCAAATCAATCTTTCAGAATACCTTCGCACCTCTCAGCTAATCGAAGAGATCTTCAATGCAAGGCAATGGATACCTGTTCTTGATCGTCAGTTGAATAAGTGCTCGATAATCCACACAGAGCCTCTTGGTGCCATCCTTCTTTCCCACAAACAAAACCGGAGCAGCCCAAGGCGACGTGCTCGGTCTAATAAACCCCTTAGCTAGGAGTTCATCCAACTGCTTCTTCAACTCCACTTGCTCCACTGGTGCCATCCAATACGGGGACTTATAGATAGGCCGCGTACCCGGAACAAGGTCTATGCGAAAATCCGGTTCCCGCTCTGGTGGCAGACTTGGGAGCTCAATTGGAAAAACATCTGGGTACCTGCAAGCCACAGGTATATCCTCTATCCTCAAGACAGCCTCATGACCCTCAACCATGGCCCACAGTAAACCTAACATGCATTCACCGATCGGAAAACAACTGGCACATCAACGAGAGAGAGTACTGCGGGGCACTCCCTTGAAAGACAACCTCACGACTAGACGGAGACCGCAAAGTGACCGTCTTCCAGAAATAAGAGATAACAGCCTGATACTGTGCGAGCCAATCCATTCCAAGGATCACATCGAAAGGCTCCAGGGGTATAATCACCAAATTCGCCACGAACTCCTCATCTGCTAGAACCACCACACAACCAGGGCAAGCACGGGCACTGGAGATAAGCCCACTGGGAGAAGTAACAACCACTGCTCTCCCAACCAACTGCACGGACAGACCTGCCTGCTAGATAAAAACCTCCGAGACAAAGGAGAAACTAGCCCCTGAATCGAAAAGTACAGAAGCATCAAAAGAATCAATAGATAAGGTACCTGTCACCACATCTCCACGATCCCTGCCATCAGTCACTGGCATGGCATACGCCGCAAGAACAGCTGAAGAAGAAGGACCTCCCGCGCCCTCGAAAGTCGGCGTAGAAGTCCACTGAGGTACAGGCGCCGCAGGAGTAGCAGGATGCTGGACCCAGTATCCTCCAGGTGGAGGCGCCGTGACGAGCGACGAAGGTGTTGAAGGTGCCGGCAAGTATCGCGGTGCAGGAACCACGGGTAAGAACTACGGGGTAGGAGCTGCAGCCATCATCTCGCAGACGCAGTGCCGTCGGGCGGGTAGACCTCTTGAAGGTGTAGGCGCTAACTCCCACTGTAGCTTCCCCTTGGGGTTCTGCCTGCACACCACATCCCTGTGGTTATGACCACAGATAGAACACCGTCCACTCCAAGAGCAGTCGCTCCGCCTATGCGGGTCTCCACAGTGAAAACGCACCAAGCCCAGCTCGGGCTTTGCCGCGGCACGGTACTATAGAGAGCTCCCTCCAGTAGAGCTGGACTGCCCCGTACTACCACAGTAGGGCTGGTGACGACGATTGTTTGCCTTCTTGTGCGCAGGGCCTCCAGAAAAGCCCTTCCTCTCGCTATAGCCTCGAGGCTGATCTCCTCCAGTGGCCTTGCGGATATCATCTGTGAACGCCTGCTGCATCTCAATCCCCAAAACCTGCTCCACCAAGGTACGAAAATCCGTGATCGAAAAAGCACCTAGCATGTGGCGGATCGAGGGTCTGAGAAATGACGAAACTGTCTGGCCTTCTCCGCATCATCCCGAGCCACATGCGGGACAAAACGGACTATCTGGTTGAAGCCCACCTCATACTCTGCCACATATAGCTTGTCTTGCGTGTACTTGCTCAGGTCGATTTTCATCTTGTCCAGAAAGGTCTCTGGGTAGAACCTCATCTCGAACTGCCGAACAAACTCTGCCCACGACAGCTCTCCATGTGCAGCCGTGCGAGCAGTCTGCACTCCCTTCCACCAGATTTGAGCCTCTCACTTCAGAAGTTGCGCCACGTAGTGCACACGATTGGAGGCAACCATCTCGAATGCCTCCATCTTGTCCCCCACATAGGACAGCCAGTCTGCGGCCTAAACAGGAGTGGCCGCACCGCTAAATCTGTCCAGCCTCAAACCTACCCACTCACAGAGCGAGAGGCCGCTAACTGCTCCAACTGTCGCAACCTCCGTCACCGAATCAGCACGAATACCAGGGGCCAACTGCCCTAGCCTCAACGCACTCAGCTCTTGCTGCATGGCCCTCACAGTGGCCAACAGCTCCTCATGATTACCACCCACTGACTGAGTAACCTCAGCCTCCTCAAACGTTGGCTGCGCTACTAGCGTAGCTGCACGGCCACGGCTTCTACGCTTAGGCGGCATCCTGTAGCCACCACAATCCACATTCACGCAAGAACAATAACATCAAGCCAATAAGGCATAAGCAATAATGCAATGAATTCAACAAGGTATATGCAAAATATACAAACCCTTCCCCAACCTACATGTGCAAGTGTGTCAATTTAATGGTTTAATTACCACGGACCTAAAGCCCGCTCTGATACCAACTGTAACACCCCAGGACCCACATTACCCTGGGATACTACTAAAACCACTCCACAACTAGCCAATTTACAAGATAAATTAAACTGGCAACAATTACTAATCAAGATAAGATAAGCGAAAGCATAAACAACTAAGGAAAAACAGAATAGTGATAACAATTCATGAAACATAAATATCTCCAACATAATAACCAAAGGAACAGTTCTCAAATTTAACATTAGTAAGACGAAACATTCATCAACAATATATCTAAGCAAAAGACTAGAGTTCTTTCAACTTTATTTCAGCATTATAATATAATCCAAGTGTATCAGTGTGGTGCCGCTCTACCCTTCCCATGCATGCTCAAAGTCCACCTGTAGGGAGGGGAAACAAGGGTGAGATAAAAATCTCAGCAAGCAAACAGTTTAACAGGCTATTCAAACTACAAACAATTATACATCATCATTTATAATTCCATACAACCACAACCACAATTCGAGTCCACAATTATTAAACCACCACAGATTTTCATGAGTCATACCTCTTCAATTTCAGATTTATATGACATATGAATGCAGTCATTTTATCCACAAATAAATACATATGAATGCTTTCATGCTATGCTGCACATCACTCTTTCCCAGCGGGATAAGAGGTGCATCGTATTACGGCAATATACGATGTTGTACAGGTACGGTCGTGGCTAGGTGCGGCGACATCCACATATGCAAATGACATGATATGATAATCATAAATCACATTAATTCATTCTCAAAGGAGCATCATCATACTCACAACATATCCACATCCACCACATATTATTTTCATGTTCCGCATTATCACATTAAGCAAGAACTCCAAACGACTAATAGCAATTTATCCAACATATCAATTGATCAATAATTGCTACCATCACCACATTTAGAATATCATGCAACCATGACATAATATATCAAATTACGATAATAATGTAAATTGCAAGTAGAAGGAATAATGAGTTAAACGGTAGCAACCACAGCTACATTTACTTGCCTCAACCGACGAAGCGAAGCAAATCAAGAGCGCTCAGGGAAAAAACCACATGTCCAAAAGGCATCTCTCAGCACAAAGCTACAGCATACAAACACGACTTAATAATTAAAAACGTCGCTAGAACACCGAACCCGCATAAACTCCTCTTCGCTCAACAATTCAACAATCTACCCACTACAGCAGCGCTGCTTAATATTTTCGTATCTTTAAAAATATTAATCCAATACAACAAACGATACACATCTGGATTCATCACTTAAAAGCCTATATTTTTCATGTAGATCACATATTTTTATTGTGCTCACAGCTAGGTGTAATTTAATGCCCAAAATAGAGGAAGTTTTCCGTTCTGTCAGATTGGACATCAAGATTCAAATGTGTCCCAACAACAGTACATGGGTCTAAAAATTCTGAATTTTATATAGCAACTAGATTTCTATGTTCCCTACAACTTTCTCAATTGCGGCCATGATCACAAAAATCATTTACTATCTCTAAATCACAGTTTAATAGCAGTCTATCCCAATCTGTTCCCCTGACAGACAGCGGTATTTCCGACCCTGTTACTCCCAGATCCCACGGCAAAAAATTCTGAAAAACAATATAGGAGATAGGTCTGGAAGTCCTCTACACTTTTCCTTTTGGGATGATCCGCAGGAGAAATCGTTTACTGGGTTGAAACCGCGCAAACAGACGCGCTGCGCGAATCAATCTACAGACAGGCAGCAGGTAATCTCTAATCTTGCAATTAAACTATTAATCCCTTCAAAATCCATGCCAAGAACCCTAATTATTCAGAAAAACAGAGGGTTGGGATGAAGAAAAATTACCTAGATGATCCCTTAGGATCACCCCTCTTCTTTCCTCCTCTCCTTTTCTTCTTCCTTCTCTTCTACTTCTTCTCCTTCCACTTCCTCTCCTTGGCTCCAAGGACAGCGGCAATGGGGGCGATAATCTCTGGGAGGCGGCCAGGGGGAGAAAGGGACAGTGGCGGCTGGTCTAGGGGGAAAACGGGGAGGGCTCTAGGGTTAAGGAGGAGGGGTGCGGCCTTGGGGGGTGCGGCCACCCCCTTGGGCTTTGGCCCAGGGCGGTCGGCCCACTCCCCAGGCAGTCCATTCTGGGGTTTTAATTTAATTTTTAATGTATTTTATTTATTTTATACAGTTCTACAATTTTTATTTTTTCCTTTCCGCGATTTACCAAAAATCGGCGACTCCGCGATTGTTTTTTTAAAAACTTACGCCGTAACGACGTTCAGGATATTACAACGAACCTCATTCACGACCACATCCACATTACTCATACCACAAGTAGCTCACATGAGCCAATTTCACATTACAACTATGAAGTTGTATATTCCACATTACAACTATGAAGTTGTATTTGCCTGCAAAATAACTTCACCATAATACATTGCATAGGTATGCAAATGATCTTTCCACAATGTAATACATATGAATGCGTATGCTCCACAGCACCCTTACCCAACATGGTAAGAGTGTGCATCGTATTACGGCAATATACGATGCTGTACTGGTACGGTCGCGGCTAAATGCGGCGATATCCACATATGCAAATGTCATGATATGATAATCATAACCACATGAATTCCAACCTCAAAGGAGCATCAACATGCTCACAACATATCAACAACCACATATCCACCACATATTTTTTTTATATTCCGCATTAGCACACTAAACAAATTTCCACATGATTATGAGTAATTTATCCAACATATCAATTGATCAATAATTGCTACCATCACAACCACGAGTATTCACTAAGAATACTACCACTTAGACCACAATGTACTCGTAAAGTTTTCTACCCCACAATTATATTGATTCATCAAGAACAATTCCGCATATCCACAATTAAACCATCAAGATCATAAACAATTGAATTCTTAAAAATACTACCATCTGGACCACATTAAGAAAGCATGTAACAATGACATAGCACCTCAATTTTAAAGAATTATTTAATGTGAATGTAGAAAAACTAACGAGTTAAACAGTAGCACAACCGCTACGTTTACTTGTCTCAACCGTTGAAGTGAAGAAAATCACGCGCGATCAGGAGCAAAACCACATGTCTAAAAGGTATCTCTCAGTACAATGCTACAACATACAAAATGCGACTTAAAAATTAAAGATGTCGGTAGAACCCCGAACACACACATAATCCTCTCCGCTCAACGATTCAACAATCTACGCACTGCAGCAGCGCTGCTTAATATTTTTGTATCTTTAACAATATTAATCCATTTACATCAAATGATATATTTGTTGACTCCTCACTTAAATACCTTCACTTTTCATGTAGATCATATATTTTTATTTTGATCTTAGCAAGGTGTAACTTAATGCGCAAAACAGAGGACGTTCTCTGTTCTGGCAATCTGGACAGCAAGATTCTAACACGTCCCTACCACAGTGTAAGGCTCTAAAAAAATATGATTTTTATATAGAAATTATATTACTGAATTCACTACATTTTTCTCAATTGCGACCAAAATCATAAAAATCATCTACTACCCCTAAATCAACTTGAACAGCAATCTGTACCAATCTGCACCCCTGATAGATAGCGGTGTTCCCGACGCTGCTACGCTTAGATGGGTCTCGAAGTCCTCTAAAATTTTCCTTTTGGGAAGATCCACAGAAAAAATCGTTTCATAGGTCTAAACCGCGCAAACAGACGCGCTGCGCGAATTGATCCACAGACAGACAACAGGAAGTCTCTAATCGTGTAATCAATCTGCTAATTCCCTTCAAATTCCGTGCCATGAACCCTGCTTTCTCTGAAAACAAAAGGGTTTGGGATTAGAAAAATTACCTAGATGATCCCTTGGGATCACCCCTCTTCTTTCCTCCTCTTCTTCTTTTTCCTTCTCTTCCCTTTCTTTTTGTCCTTGGCACCAATGGCAGCATCTTGTGGGGGGGAGGTGGAGGCGCCAATTTGGGGAGGGGTGCGGCGGGGTGGAGGAAAGGGGTGGCGGCCAGGGAGGGAAAAGAGGCGGCTAGGTCAAGGGGAGGGGGGTGCGGCCACCCCGTTGGGCCTTGGCCCAAGGCGGTCGGCCCACTCCCCAGGCAGCACACTTCGAGTTTTTTTATTTAATTAACAATTTATTTTATTCATTTTACACTATTCTATAATTTTTAATTTTCCCTTCCCGCGATTTACCGAAAAACCGGCGACTCTGCGATTATTTTAAAAACTTACGCCGTATCGACGATCAGGATATTACAGGAAGGTTGTGAAAAGACCTGGTGATGTTGTGAAGGTCGGAGCTCACCTACCCGGAGCGAGAAAGAGCTACCACTAGTGGATTGAGGTGTTTCGGCTTAATTCGTGGAGCCGGTCCAATTCGTTTGGACTAACCTCAACATGGACTAGAGGAGAGCGGCAACTCTCCGAACACCACGGTAAACCATTGTTTTGTCAAATGTGGTTTGTTCGTTGTGCTCAATTTATATTCAAGCAATTTACATTCATAGAATTAAATTGATTGCTTGTATACCTAGGATTGCAAACCTTGACCTAGGATAGAATTGTTGGTGCACTTAGGCGAATTTATTTGTTGTATGCGCTATGTAAGCTAAACCAAATTGATTTACGCTTTCACATTGTATACTTGGTTTAGGCAAATAGAAAATATCTTAAATTGTTAGTATTAATTTGTAGAGAATTTTTAGACCACCTATTCACCCCCCTCTAGTCGGCCTCCTCGATCTTGCAGCTGGTGCTGATGGTGGTGGGGGAGGAGTCGCTAGTGATGGGCGGAGGATGTAGACGCCAGGAGTCGATGGCGACTGATGAGGGTATTTTGGCCTGATCTTCCGATGAGAACGATAACTTGATTGATTGATATAACGTTGATAATGAGGCTACTTGACCGAGATGACCAAGTCCATCCTGCAATCGCTACACCACACCCTTGTTGTTATCAATCGTGCCAAGAACGCGGTTGACCTAAACACGAGGTTCAATTCCTGCAAACAATCGAAAAACAAGCAAGAATAAGATAAAGAGCAATATGAATATTGTGAATATCAATGGGGAACACAAAGAGTTGAGGCCTGCAATCGCAGTTGTTGGTCTAGTCAACACAAGAACACTTGACAAAGTTTCACGATGGAAAACTAATCTAAACAAGCCTACATTACATGGCTAATCGAGCCTCTATTTATAGGAGCACGCACGCTCTTGGCATATGGAAACTTTTCAACACATGGAAACTAATCAAATCATATATGATTCTATCTTTATTTCTAAAATCAAAATATTATTTTTCTGATTCCGACACGCACAGAAGGAATTTTGGAATAGGGCTAGATCCGTTGGAAAGAGGGAGAGATAAGCTTTCCAAGATGTACTCATACAATCCAAACGGACTCTTGATGCGAATTATATGCGCGTTTGAAGTTGGTCCTATCAGGTTGGATCAACGCCGGATTGTTATGGAGATTACGGTGCGCACAGAAGGAATTTGGAGGTGGATCCAGATCCATTGGAATGTCGACGAGCTATGCTTGCTATACTGTACTCACATACCTCAAACAGAGTTCGTATGCAAATTCTATGCATGTTGAAATTGGTGTTGTCTTCAGAGGCCGAATTAGGTTCTTAAACGTGTCTAATTTGAACTCTTGCTTTGACTTGGACAAAAGTGACGTGTGGACCTTGAGGGAGAGTTGGGGAAGACATTGACTTGGTCTTGATGTGTTGATCGGCTTTCCTTTAGGTGGACCCTAACCATGAGCGCGTAGTATTAATTCAATCATCCTTGTATAGCTACACAAATAGACATTTTCATCATTAGGTAGCATCATATTCTCAAAAACAAATTGAAGATGAAGAAACGAATTCACCTCTTGTTCAATATTAGAAGCTATGGTCATATGTGTATGTGGTACGGTCATATCATCGGGACAGGGTCGCAATGATGATGAGGACATCCGTAAATACAAAACCAATTTGGACCACACATATAAATCTGATTTGGATTTGGCCTTTCCATCTTGTTCCATAAGAAAACCAAATGATATTTTTAAATATTGGTACTGTAGCACACCAACCAAGCTACTATTTTTACGGCGGTTACTTAGCAACCGACTTAAAAGGATCTACATAAGGGAGCGTACTCTCTAATGGGCAGTGTAAGATTGATGTTATGAATGAAGTTGCCATGAAGGCTTTTATAGCTATATTCCTTAATATCCTTGTGAGGATTTTGTGAGTTCTACTCTTTTGTATTTTTATGAGTTGTGTTAATTTGCAAGAATTGATAAGTTGAGATCAACATCTTCGTGCGCTTGCCATCGAGCTAGTTGTGTGGATTGGCACCTTGTGAAATTGGTGAGGTGTTTGTGGTGGTGGTGGTGTTCTTGTGCTTGACACAAGTTTGCTTCTTTTATTAAATTGTGTTGCTTTCTTCGAGTTGCCCTTATGATCGTTGTGGTTCCACTACTACAAAAAGGGTTATCACAGACGGTTCAGAATTGTCACCACAGATGATTCCTTGAACCGACTAACTTCATGGGTCAGTGATAATAAGGGTTATCACAGATGATTCAAAAACCGTCTGTGAAAACCGTATCATAGACGGTTCAGAATTAGAGCTGACTGTGATCATCCGTTATCACAGACAGTTTGGAACTAGAACTGTTTGTGATCGTCCGTTAATACAGACGGTTCGAAACTAGAACCGTCTGTGATAGTTGTACCAGATTTAGCCAAAATTTTGGGCATCCAAGCCACGGTAAAAATTCAGACTTAGCTAAATTTTTGGGCATCCAAGTTGTGGCAAAATCAGATGGATGGGATTGAAGGAGAGATGGGAAAAAAAGAGTAGAGGAGGAGAAGAGAGAAGAGAGAAGAGGAGATGAGGAGTGGAGGAGGCGAAGTGAGAAGAGAGAAGATGAGATGAGGAGAAGAACAATCGAGCGTTCTGACCATATGAAAGAACAATATTTTATAAGTACAGATATCATAGACGGTTTTTATTCCGAACCATCTAAACCGTCTACGATATCTGTACTTATCACAGACGGTTCTTTCCATCACGGTGAATTTATACGGTCCATCTTGTAAAACCATTTACGATAACTTTATCGCTGACGGTTTGTGTTGAATCGTCTGTGATAAGCCGTCTAGGATTACCTTATTTGTAGTAGTATATGATCTTGAACCGTATTGCTTTAATTGCATTATTTTCATTGATCAGGCCAACGCTAAGGGTTCGTATGATCATCACACCTTAATCAGACGATAGGCGGCGTTGGCGGTCTTTGAGGACTTGCCGGTGACGACTATGTCCAGAGTGGAGGGAGTAAGTTGTGGTGAGAGTGAGTTGTTGTGTTTGAGTACGGGTGGGGGCAATGTCGATTTTCATCCAAATAAGAGACGTAGGGTTTTGAGTTGGACAACCTGCCTTTTGAGTTGTAACTGATTTTCATTTAATTGACAGTCTATTTAGATTGCAGAAAGTTCATAAGAATTTTACAACAATCAATTTATTTTTCATAGGAAAAAACTTTTTCCGTGTGCCAAACAGACCTAGAATTGCGATTCCAATTCTCGGTTCAGGCTCCAATACGGAGAGCCAAACAGGTGTTACAGATTTTCCATTGATCAACAAAATTTTTTTGTAACCAGATGGTCCAAGTTCAAGGATTTATTCACACAATTAGCACTGTGGTATTTTTTTTAAATTTAATTCTTATAAATCCGTTCTTATAAAATAACTCTGCCCTTTAGTGCGGTAGGCACATCAGACAACATGTGCTAGGACATTGTACTGCTGCTCACGATGATCGAGCTGGTGACACGTGCCAGGACGTCGTACTGTTGCTCATGGTGATAGAGTTGGCTGTTGGCGAGAAGAAGAGGGATAAAGAGGGTGGGAAGGGTCGGTGATTGAGCTGATGCGCAGCGCGGAGCAAGCCGGGAGGCCGAGATCGATCACGTCGCCGACGTGTTCATATGTAGGCTCCACGACCAGATGAAGCTGCAGAAGCTCGAGTCCTTCAAGAGGTCCTGCGAGATGCTCGAGAGGAATTAATGCAAGAGCTAAATAATGACATTATGGTTAATCTAATTATAAGATTAAGGCAAAGGTTGGGGGTCTAACTAGAATAAGCGACATTCAAGGAAGTATGTGTTCTTGACGTGTGTAGTCCGAGGATCGAGGGTGTTTCAGAGAGGAAAGGAGGTGCATGTACTCATGTTCCTTTTTTTAGGGGAGAATTGATGTACTGAAGTCTCATCACGGTAATAAAAAAAGTGAGATTAGAAGAAGAGCATTCGTGTCGAAATCTAGGGTAAATCATGCTTTTTCGGTAATGTTTGTTCTTTCAGATGGTCAGAACGCTTAGAGTTTTATGGAATTTTCTCGTCAACCAAGCCACCAAGAGAGTCTTAAGTCAATCGGCTGAGAAATCGAAACCGGCTCCATTGTAGTATTCCATCATAAACAGAGCCGGGCACTGCTGCTGCCGAGTTGTTGCTCAACAGTTCCTCTGATCGCTTGATAAAAGCTGTCGAGTTATCTAGGCTCAGCAGCTCTAAGGGATTCGTCGCTTGTCACATAGTCTTTTTCTATCGTGGTTATATATTGTGTCGCAACCGAGCTTAGATAGGGTAGCACAGATAAATATTGTCTGTCGTGTCTACTATACTACTATACTTGAAGATGGAATTATTGTTTTTAAAAAATAGATATCTAATGATCAATTTTGAGAAAAAAACGTCGTAGCACTCATTGTGTGAAGTACATGTCCAATCCAGAATCCCCGGATAACCGCCAGGCAATGCAGAGCTCACCGTACCTCGCGCAGAAAATATCCCTCCCCAGTTCCATTCCAGTTGTGCCCTCCCATCCCCGTCACCCCAGCCCGTCCGCTGCCGCACAACAACACGCCGACGAGACGCCCTCTCCGCCATCTCCCCAATATCCTCCCCTCCCCTCCTCTCCCTTCCCTACGCGCGGCGCCTCCTCCCCCCTCCCCATCCGAAGCCGAAGCGACTGCCGCCTCCTCCCCGTCTAACCCCTACAAGAACCCGGCCGTGGCGGCGGCCGCGGCAGCGACGGGCGGCGTCGGCGTGGGGTGCATGAGGAGGAGGAGGAGGTGCAGAGACGACTGCGGGCTCGCGATCCGGAGCAGGAGCCGATGGGGCAAGTGCGGCTGACCCGTGCCTGAGCGAGAGAGATCCAGGGCCTGTCTGGTGGGTTCGTGAGACGAGGGGAAGAGAAAGAAAGAAAGGTCGGATCTTTGGAGACTTCGGCTGGTGGCGCCAAGATGCAGAACAACGATTGGCGCAAGAAGGTTCGAGCTCGCCTCTCGCTTTCTTGGATTCTTCAATCTTGCTAGTTCAGATGGGATTAAGATAGAGAAATGAATGGAAATGATGGCAAATAGACTAAAAGTAGTCTAAATTTGGTGAAAGATTAGTTTAGGCGACTTAAAATTAGTGAGATGTCGCGACATATAGGGTTTATAATTTTTTTAATATTTTTTGTTCGATAAAGTAGCTACTGGTTTAATGTTAGAGGAACATGGAAGAGGCGTGATAGAAACACTTTTGCCATCCTATGGAACACTATTGCTACTTGTACACCTTTCCTGGGTCTGCCTGTTATTTTCGAAGAAAGAAATAAAATGAATCCCACAGAGCTGGTCAGCTTCAACATTAATGAAAGTGGATGAATCCCACGGAGGTGGTCAACTTCAATATTAAGCTAATTTGGACTAGAACATGGAAAAGGTGTGGAGAAATGCACTTTTGCCATCCTATAGCGCACATTTGCCATCCTATAGCACACTATTGCAGTATTGCTACTTGCACACCTTACCTGGGTCTTGCTGTTATTTTCTAGGAAAGAAAGAAAATGAATCCCACAGAGGTGGTCAGCTTCAAAATTAATGAAACAAGATGAATCCCACAGAGGTGGTCATCTTCAAAATTAAGCTAAGGCTCTGTTTTCGGCTTTTAAAAGCTGCTTTTCGACTTTTCTACAGTAACTAGTTTTTAAACGGAGTATCTTTTTAAGATAGAGTCTACTAGTTACTTGTAGTACATATTGTACCAACTTCATTTGTATCGGCAAAAACCACACGTGAGTTTCTGTTACTCTATAATCTCTCGCACGAACAGCCCAAAAGCCACATGCCGCAGCAAAAAAGAACAGGCCCTAATTTGGAAGTTTCCAAAGAAAGATTTTCTGAGCCCACACACCATAACTCTTCCTCTGAGCTGCCATCTTTGTTGCTGCCTAGCCGCTACACACCTTGCTCTTGTCTGACAGGTGATAACCCTATGCAATGTGTGTTGTGCCACTGCGATGGTTGCCACCCAATTCACTCATTGCGTTGCACCTCAACCACAATCCTGCACATCATGCCCCTGTTTGTCCACATGACGCACCACATATGTAACCACTTTATTCCTTCATGCTCGTGGAACTTGCCTTGCGCCAAACCAGCAAAACACATGTTTTTTGTTCCATCGTGCCCACTATCTAGGCCACTAGGCTGATGCAGCTCGTGCTGTACAGCATGACACTATGTTTGAGAGGGACAGATGAGCAAGGATGTAATGTGTTAAGATTTGAGCAGGATTATAATGTCGGATGTGAGATATTTTTTTGCAAGAGCAGATGTGTATGGTTTTTTTGGCCGTTTTGTGGTCAAGGATATGTTATAAACTAAAATTTTGTGTCAAAATTAAAATGGTTCCGGTTTCTTATGGGTCCAGTAAGGTTATTTGTCAGGAGACCAGTTTTACAGGGTACATTTGTAAATTCTTATTATGCAATAGGGCAATATTTTGCAGTCTCATATTTTTAATTTTCTATTCACCTGCTGTGCTCTCATTTGTGATAAGGTTTCAACCTTGCACCTCAACAAGCATGGCCTATTTATAAATTAAACAGAATAGAACTTATCTATTCTTGGTTATAGGTAGGAGAAAAAGGCCTTCATTTTGTACAGCAAAATGATTCTGCTATTTAGTTGCAGTAACAGGAATTTCATAATTTTAAGTTCTAATCAAACAATTTGAAAGGTACACAAAGTAGAAGAGTTGCAATAAAAAGATACATGTTTATCTGTTGCAATCTACATCTGTGCTGTACTGGACTAATTAGTACTTATTAGGATTTCTCTAATATTGGGACAAGAAATTCTTCACTCTTTGACTATAATTTATTTCTGCAATGCTACAAAAGGAGCGAATTTTATAACCTTAAGAGTTGTGTTGAGTTCTTGGCTTAGGTCATAATGGAGTTGATTGCTTAAGTTCATGATGGTATGCTCTGATTGGAAGATGTGCTTGGAGTTCATTTGTGATTAAATCCAAATAATCTTTTAGATATACATGGTAGGAACAGTGGAAATGTCTTCTCCAGAACACGCTCCATGTTCGCTTGCAGGTTCTCACACACTGACCATAGATGATTAATTTGTAGCCAGAGCGAGCGGGGCTGCAGCTCAGGCAGTTTTTGCTCTGGTTCTTAATTTGCAGTATTATTGTGATTGTAGGCTCTAACCAAATGGTGGTATCATCATTGATGAACATTAATTTTCCGGTTCCTTAGTTTTTAATATGTAACTAGTATCAGTTATCTGATTAGTGATTACTATTTGCTATTTCAGAATGCACCAGAGATGGATTTCTTTACTGGTTATGGTGATGTTAATCGATACGAAGTTCTGGAGGTCATAGGCAAAGGAAGTTATGGACTTGTATGTTCTGCAAATGATAAGCAAACTGGAGAGAACGTTGCGATAAAGAAGATACACAACATTTTTGAGCATATATCGGATGCTGCACGCATACTCCGTGAAATCAAAATTCTCAGGCTTCTTAGGCACCCTGACATAGTGGAGATAAAGCATATCATGCTACCCCCATCCAAAAAGGATTTCAAAGATATATATGTTGTCTTTGAACTTATGGAGTCGGATCTTCATCAGGTCATAAAGGCTAATGATGATTTGACAAGGGAACATTATCAGTTTTTTCTGTATCAGATGCTTCGTGCTTCGAAATATATCCACACAGGTATCCACTTATTCACATTTTTGAAGTTATCAACATCAATGTTACATTTGCTTCTATTCTTATATAGCTACTTGCACCATGTAGCAATTTGATCCTTTTTTCCTTTCTTGCACTAGCATAGCTGCATGCTATTTATTTGCATGTAGATAGCTCTTTAGCCATTCAGTACATTGATTTTTCCTTGTCTTGCCCCCTTTTATTTCTTTTCTTGACTTGTTACTGAATACTGTGCTGCTGCTGTGCAGTAGCAGTAGTAGTAGTAGCAGTAGTATCAGCAGTACTAGCAGAAGCAGCAACAGTAGTTGTAGTAGACTAGTAGTCACCGGCATTTTGACTCACCGCCGAGCCAATCTGTCTGCAAATGGCATTAAGCATGCTCACATCTCGAGGAATGTTTTGATGGCAGAGATATGGGTGACGCAGAGACGGTCTCCAACGACTTTTTGTGCATTGTTATATGACTTGTGAATTTTAGTAGTAGCTTCTTGCCTGTAATCTCTTTTTTGTTGTTGTAGAAAAAAACATGACAATATATGAAAATTAGTTCAAAAGGAAAGAAACTACCAAAGGCTAGGTTGCCCTGCTACGTGAAACGGGTACAGTGATACGAAGATATGACATTTCCCAAAAACATAGATACAATGACATATATATTAATTAGTATAAAATATTTATGCAAACCATAGTTTATAGATAATATTACTGTATTAACAATTAAAATGTCAAGCACAACCTGTGCAGGCATAGGAAATGTAGATTTTCATCTACCATAGACAATGACAAGAAGTACGAATCTACGAACGTCTGTCTCATTCTCCTCCTCCATTTGAAGGAAACTACACTGATATCAGGGCAAGTATGGGAGGTGCACGGGGATTTACTTTTTTTTAAATAAATGAAATAATCCAATACAGCTCCAATACACATTGCGATATGGACAAGGAGGCAAACTGAAGTATCGGCGTAACCTAGAGCCATAGACTAGGGGAAAGGAACATCAGATTGTAAAGCAAAAAACCACCCTAGGGTACTTTGAATCGAGCAAATAGCAACCATAAGTTGTTGGTTCTGCACTCTGCATCTTCCAGTAGTGTGAATTTTGCTAGGTAGGCATATAACATATCCAAAAGGACATGACATTTACATAATTATACTAGTCGTTTGCTGGTATTTCAATTTACCACATGTACTTCAAAGTTGGGCAAATCACACACTTGTGCTTCACTCTTCTATAGGCCATCCGTACCTAAATATAGTGATGTTTATGCAAAATCAAGATAGAACATGTTGTTTTTCTCTCAATTACACTGATTAACTACAAGGTAATTATTTTGGTGAAGTGAATGACTAACTTCCTTCTTGAATTATATGAAAACCGTGGTCTCTGCGTATTGGTGAGCCAAATGCATTGTTTCTGTCTTTGGTACTGGTGGTGCAAATGGCACACAAGTTCATAGTTGCATATTAAATTCTTAATATATGGACATAATACATGTAGTATCTCATTTGCTAAATATGATCGTAATTGACTATATACTTTTTTTTTTGTGATGCAGCAAATGTCTATCACCGAGATCTGAAGCCCAAAAACATACTTGCTAATGCAAATTGCAAACTCAAAATATGTGACTTTGGCTTGGCAAGAGTTGCATTTAATGATGCACCTACTGCAGTCTTCTGGACCGTAAGGATTTCTGTGTTATTATTTTATCTTAATAGTCTGACCGTACATTATTGGTAGATTTTGCAGTGGCCAAAGTTTATTATCTCAATAGTTTAATCACCCGTACCATCAGTTATTCTTCAGAATTAGTTGTTGATTGAATTGCCCTGTGACATCAAATTAAATGATATGGCTAATTGGCTAGCAAATAGCAGATGGTGTACGCACTACAACTTATCCTTGTGACACCCATTCATAGCAGTGTTATTACTTTCCAGCATTGGAGCTTTAGGTATCATGCAATGTTTCCCTGCTGTCATGTTGAACTTCAGGTTGTCATCAGGTTATTAAGGCGATAAGGCGAGGTGAGGCGACCCACCCCCCTCACACCTTTTAAGTAGTAAGACGTGAGGCGAGACGACGTCTTACACACATCATAAGGCGAAGAAAACGGAGTTTTGAAGGGCTAAATCAGAAGAAATCTAAAGAGTTAAAGGACCTAGAAGGACCTAATTGTAATTTTGTAAATCTCTGGGGACTAAATTGTAAAAATACGAAAATAACCCTTTAACCCTAGCCTAACCCTAACCCTACCTCACTCAGTAGCCGCCTCACTCCTCCTCCTCACTCCCACCGCCTCCTAGCTCCCAGTAGTCGCCGCCCCTCCTCCTCGCTCCCAGTAGCATGCCGCCCCTCCTCCTCGCCTCCCACCGCCACCCTCCTCCTCACTCCCACCGCCGCCTCCTCCCTCCCGGTAGTCGCCTCCATCCTCCTCCTTCATTCCAGTAGCGCCACCCTCACTCTTCCTCCTCCTCACTCCCACCCGCCTCCTCACTCCTTGTAATGTTGCGGGCGGCCAAATCCGGCAAGGTGGAGGGTGAATGGCGGCGTCGGCGGCTCGACGGCGCCCTGGAGGCCGAGGTGGCTAGACGGCGCCCTGGAGGCCAAGGCGGCGCTTGGACGTGAGGTAAACTTAGCCCACCTCTTCCGCCGCCTTCTTCCTGCCTTCTTCCTGCCCAGCTGCTGGCTCTCTCACTAGTTTTACGGCCGCCTTAGGCATGCACGCAAGGCGGGGCGACGCCTTGCCACCCCTCTACCGCCTTACCGCTTAGGCGACGCTTAAGCGTCGCCCAAGCGACGTCTTAATAACCTTGGTTGTCATTCGATACAATGGTTGAAAGAAAGGAAAAGTGAAAGTTGAATGATCAATAAGTTACCACATAAAATTTAAAAAATGGCACGTGGTGTTACTTTTGGGTGGGCCAATGTTTGAGATGACAATGGTCAACGAGACCATTTCCCCTTTCGTGGGTTTTAGGGGGGATGAGGATGATGGTTGTGAATCTCTGTCACATGCCGAAATCACCATTCACGTGATGAACAGTACTCGTGGGTACTGTAGCAGCAGACCTACGAGGAGAAACGCTTCTTCCCTACCAAGTTATCTATTTCGTAAATAGTTTGATTAGTTTCCTAAGATAAAGATTAGTTGTTTGGCATCGTATCTATTAGTTAGGACTTAGGAAAGATATTGTTTAGATTAATCTTATCCATAATTGTTAGGAGAGCACTCTATATAAGGAGGTCTATTGTAATCATTATTTTCAAGCAATGAAGATGAATTAATCTAGTCTCTCTCCTAAGGTTCTGCTCCCTCATCTGTATTCTAATCCCTCATCCAATCATGCCGACGCCGTCCGACTGTCCTGACGGTGTTTACCCCGATGAACTAAGATTCATCACATTTGGTATCAGAACCGTCGATTCTTTCCCACGACTTCTGTTACCATGGCTCTTGTTGCTGAGTTGTTGGCCACGATAAAGGCTAACGCCAACAAGATGGCCACTAGTACCAACAACATCGATAAGAAGATGGCGGCCATCTTTCTCAACATGCTGCGTATTGTTCAGCGGTTGTTGTGGCTTTCTGCGGCGGCCGTGGTTTCGCCGACACCGCGCATGACCCTATAGCGGCAGCCGTGTTGCTGCCAAATCCTGCCGCGGCAACCATGTCGTTGCCACGATTTGCTACGGTACTACAGACGCTCGCCGTGACCGTGTCATGTCCTATCACGGTGTTGCCGAAGGCCGCGTGGCCCTGCCGAAGCCTGTCATGACAACCGTATCGTGGAAGCCTACCACAACACTGTCATGGTTGTCACCGCGCCTGCTGTGGCGATCGTAGATGTCATCAATGTTGTCGAGCCTGTATGTGGAGGCCACCATCTTCAAGGTTACCAATAAACGTCACAGTATCTCATCAACTTAGGGTCTCCTAGGACTGGAGCCATGGCCGCCACCATAGCTCAAAGACGAGTTGTCGCCGAAGGGAGAGAAGCTGTCACATGCCGATATCACTGTTCATGCGATGAACAGTACTCACGGGTACTTTAGCAGCAGGCCTATGAGGAGGAATGTTTCTTTCCTATCAAGTTATCTATTTCCTATATAGTTTGATTAGTCTTCCAAGATAAAGATTAGTTGTCTGGCATCGTATCTATTAGTTAGGAAATATATTATTTAGATTGATCTTATCCATAACTGTTAGGAGAGCCCTTTATATAAGGAGGCCTGTTGTAATCATTATTCTCAAGCAATGAAGATGAATTAATTTAGTTTCTCTCCTAAGGTTCTTCTCCCTCATCTAGAGTCTAATGAATCCCTCATCCAATCAAGCCGACGCCGTCCGGTTGTCCTCCTGACGGTGTTTACCCGGATGAATGAAGGTTCATCACATTCTAACCTATAGTTTAGGGCTCGGTTGCTGATCATCTTGTGCTGAGATAATGCAACACGGGGGGCCTTTCCACTATTCTCCCTTGTTTTCTATTCTTTACGCATTGGCTACTGTCAAATGAATTTTCAAATATAAACATCCTTTTGCAGGATTATGTGGCAACAAGATGGTATAGAGCGCCTGAATTGTGTGGATCATTCTATTCCAAGGTAAGGGTTTGTTATGATTTATCAGAAGTTAGAACAGCTAACATGCATTCAAATTGACGATGCAAAATCTAATAGGCAGCGAATGTGGGGAGGCGGGGGCTGGGGTGTTCTTGTTTGTTTGCGATTTCACTAGCTTTTCAACAAAATGGTTTGGAGCAAATTTAGGTGGTGTTTGGTTGGATGCTTTTTCTCCATATGATTACATGTAAAGTTAAATACTTTATCCATTGTTTGTCTGCATTACTCTGTAATAACAATAGTTGTAATGAGATTACACTCCAATAAGACCCAAATTGGATGCATTACATTACTCTTGTATTTTGAAACCTATTACGATTGTGAGGATAATTTCGAACCAAACAGCACCTTGCAATGCAATCTTCACTTCAATGGTTAGTGTACCAACATATTGGATAAGTTTATTTCAAGTGTCCTGGTGAAACTTGACTTTATTGGAACTGTTCAATACAGAAACAACTCCAGCACTCCACATATTTTGGGGTTTAGCTTCCTATATGCTCTGGAACCATCTTTGCAAACAGAGGAATGACTAGTGGCTATGTTCTTCAAGAAGCACCTGCCCATACACATAATTTGTATGGTTTGCCCAATTATTTTGTGATACAATATACCGGTTTATGCACCCTCTTGAGTTATAGTAAACGAAAAAGGAAGACAATTCAATAGCATGATGTCTGTAACATTTGCTCATGACGCTAGTCGCAACTTTTGAAAATATATTCATCACTCATTTGAGTGGTGCATATCATTAGGTGGACTAAAGAAACACTTGAGCTGTCCCAATTAGAGGCCATCATATTCAGTATGACCATGCGGTTGTGATATTGATTTCGTCTTCTCTCCTGCAACAAAATCATCCACTGGTTCTTATCTGAGGTGGCATGCCATTCGTTTGTGTTACTGAAATTTACAATTTGTTGGGTTGCAGTATACACCAGCAATTGATATATGGAGTATAGGGTGCATTTTTGCTGAGGTGTTGATTGGAAAGCCTCTATTTCCTGGGAAAAATGTTGTTCACCAGTTGGATTTGATAACTGATCTTTTGGGGACACCCTCCTTAGATGCTATTTCTCAGGTACAATAGCCGATCTTTGTAAATTTGTATCGAATGGGAAGTTTCAGTTAATACTTCTAAATTTCTCTTCTAAGGTGCGGAATGACAAGGCAAGAAAATACCTGACATGCATGCGGAAGAAACAGCCTGCATCATTCTCGCAGAAATTTCCGAAGGCTGATCCATTAGCGTTACAATTGCTTAGGAGGCTTCTAGCTTTTGATCCAAAGGATCGCCCATCTGCTGAAGAGGCATGTCGTACAAATGAATGTTTTCTTGACCTATGTTCTATACTTTACTACAAAATTATTATCTTGACATGTGTGCAAATTATAGGCATTGGCAGATCCATACTTCAATGGATTAGCAAAGGTAGAGAGAGAACCTTCTTGCCAACCAATTCCGAAAGTGGAATTTGAATTTGAGCGCCGTAGAGTAATGAAGGAGGACATCAAGGAACTGATTTTTCGAGAAATTTTGGAGTATCATCCTCAACTACCGAAGGAGAACATTAGTGGAACAGAAAGGCCAAACTTTGTTCATTTAAGGTTTGATATATCATACGCTTGTTTATCTTAGTCATTGTCAATCTCTGATACCACTGTCATCATTTTTCTGTTCTTGCAGTGCTGTTGACCAATTTAGAAAACACTTTACCCAACTTGAGGAAAATGACAATGACAAGGGAGCGGTTGTTTCATTACAGAGGAAACATTCTTCTTTGCCAAGGTAGCTTCTGTCTTGTGTCAAGCTCATATCTTTTTACTAGGAGTTTGATCTAAACCCCTAGTTTAATCGTTCATATAACAGATGTTTCAAAAATGATATATGTTGATACCTGCATGGTCCTTAACCAATGATGTACCATAAAGAATGAATGCATCCATTCTAAAACTTAATTTTTGGGGGCTGTGCAATGAATGCATCCATTCTAAAACTTCATTTTTGGGGGTTGTACATTGGCAAGCCCTAGCCTTATTGAAGCATCCATAACAAGGACAGAGAGTTTGTGCTCTCTTCGTTAGTTTCTCAGCTTGCTGGCCCTTATGATCAGTAGAAAGTAGGAACCTTGCAGCTCTGTGTTTTTATTTTTCTGGGAAAATACAAGGTAGGTCTATCTATCCATAGAATCCCTAAGTCCTCGACCAAATCACACCCAGCAGGAATCTTGCCTGGGAACCTTGATGAATAAAAAGTGTGGGGAAACATGCAAATGGTTTATCCAAATTTTCTTCCATTACTAGTAATACAGGTCCCAAGGTTATTAAGGCGGTAAGGCGAGGTAAGGCGACCCACCCCCCTCACACCTTTTAAGCGGTAAGGCGTGAGGCGGCGCGCCTTAGTAAGCATCATAAAGCGGAGAAAGCGAAGTTCGAGAGGACTAAATTAGAAGGAATTTAAAGATTTAAAGGACTTATAAGGATCTAATTGTAATTTCGTAAACCTCTGAGGACGAAATTGTAAAATTTTCATTATAACCCTAACCTAACCCTACTCCCTCACTCCAGCCGCCGCCTCCTCCCTCACTCATTCCAGGCGACGCCTCCGTCCCTCCTCACTCCCAGTCGCCGCCTCCTCCCTCATTCCAGGCGACGCCGGCGCCGCCTCCCTCCCTCCTCACTCCCAGCCGCCGTCGCCACCCTCCTCCCTCACTCCGGCCCGCCTCCTCCTCCTCCCCTCATTCCCAGCCGCCTCTTCCTCCTCTCCCGTAGCCGCCTCCTCCTCCTCACTCCCAGCCGCCTCCTCCTCATTCCAGCGCGCCGGCCGCCTCCTCCTCCTCACTCCCAGCCGCCGCCGCCGCCCTCCTCCCTCACTCTCAGCCGCCTCCCTGGAGGCGGAGGCGGCTCGACGGCGCCCTGGAGGCCAAGGCAGCGCGAGGACGCGAGATGGAGGTCCCGCCGCCTAGGGTTCCAGGCGAGGTGAGTACTCTTCGCCCTTGTCTCTATGGTTTAGCCGCCGTTCCCGTCTCAGATCTGGTTTTTCTCTAACCTAAGGCGGACGAACGGCAAGGCGGGGGCGACGCCTTGGCCCCCCGAGCCGCCTTACCGCTTAGGCGACGCTTAAGCGTCGCCTAAGCGACGCCTTAATAAGCATGACAGGTCCTGTCTGAAAATTATTGAAGTTTTTCAAGTATGTGTGTAGAAAGATCCTTTGAAGTTTTTAAAGAAAATTAACATGTAGAAAAAGACTGTTTTAGGTCAGATGGCCCTAGTGAGACCCTTAGTTATGCTGAAAGCAAAACTGAAGTTTAAATTTCTTGTATCACCTTCCCATCAACTGAATCTTGCTTCAACTTCTGACAATTGATGACCTGTGACAACTGGTTTAGTTTGGCCACAAGCGGAAGATTATGGTAACAAAGCTAAGTGTAGGGGGTACTCAGTCCTACCCTTTTGAGACCCAATACTCTGAAATATAACTCCCATCATACCTTCACACCATGTGATCTCTCTTATAGTGGTTTTTTTTGCTCTTGGCACAAGCATAGGTCAACAGTAGTGCACTCTGCTACAATTCCTTGAAAGGATGATAAGCATATGGTGTCATCTAGTACAAAGCATGCAGTAGATGGATCTTGGAATGCACAAATTCAGGGAGTACGTGCAAATATAGCTGGTATTACAGTGTTACATTCCTCAAAAACATAATGTTATCTATATTTCTCAAGTTGACCTTTTGGTTTCATCAAACCAATATTAATGAGAGTTAAAATATATTGAATTGAATGATGATTTGGTGGTTAGACAAGCCTTCAACTATTAAAATCTTTCTTTTATCTTTTGCAGGCAAGCCTTCAACTATCGTTAGACATGTAATGTCCTCTTTGACAGTCAAAATTCACAGGATATGAATGGTCCAAGAAGCTTACCATCCGCACTCCCATGGCAATCAAATATCCTGCATTTTCCAAATCTTGTACTAAATTTTCAGAACCAAGTATTTAGGGGGTCGCTGCTTGATGCAACAGACCCAACCCAATATATGCCTGGAACCACTCCATGTGTAGACCCCAGATCAGGGAACTTGCACTTCTATCTGCATCAGGGTGTTAGGGCTGATGTACCAAGTGGCAGAACCACTGCACAGGCCGTCGCTACTTTTGATGGCTCAGTTCCAGCTGTACCTTACAGCATGCCGGGGATGTACAGAACCTAGGGCTGCCATCATTAATCTGTTGAATCATGGTGGTCTGTCTTTCTTATCTGTTGGTCATCCAAGTGAATTATCAATCTGCAGTGGATGGTGGGGGATTTAGAGATGGCAGCTCTCTTTGGAACCGAAGCCAGCAAGTGCGGATGTTTGATTTTGCTGTGCTTCTGGGCAGTGGCCACTGAGTCGGAAAGCTCTAGTTGCTCTGAATAAACATACATTTGTCCATAGAAAAACTGAAGGTGGCAAGGCCAAATAACATGATCTTTGCGATGTGTTCCATGGGGTTTGTGCGAGAGCACATTTGACACCAGCGACCTGCTGTATTTAGCAATGTGTTACAACACTGTAAGGAACGTAAGCAAAGAGATGGGGGTTGTCTGAATCATCCCCATCATTCGGGGGCAAAGAAGCAAAGATGGAGTGCTAAATAATCGTTGCGGTGCGCAACAGCGTAAAAAACATGTTTAACCGGACAGGCAACAAAGGGGTGTGAACTTTAAATTCTCTCAAAGTATTCGCTTAACTCATTTCCTCCAATAGTTACTGAGCTATGAAGATTAAAGCTAAAGTCTTACTGGAAAAACAGAGAAGCAGTCTAGACAGAACAAGGAAAACATAGCTGGTCAAGATCTGACAGCAATCTAGACAGAATAAGGAAAACAGAGCTGGTCAAGATCTGACAGCATGGTTGAAACTTACCACGTGGCCGTAAGTCTCAACAACATGGTCGATGACTGATCGAGAGATTGCTGCTCGACTACTTGATAGAATTACAACGTGGTCGGTAGTCGATGGCACCTAAGACCAGAACAGCAGAGAAAAGACACCAAAGGACAGGTCGTGGTCGGAGACCAGCAATGTGGTCGAAATGCGATAATGTGGTCGTAAACACAACGTGGTCGAAAACTGAGCTCGTGGTCGTAAATCGTCCTAGTCGACAACCACCAAGACCAGAACTAACGTAGTTGTAAGTCAACGAGTAGTCGAACGATCAATGTGGTCGGAAATATAAACGCTATGGTGAGACACTAGAGCGTGGTCGAAGAAGTGAACGTGGTCGTACGCATCTTGAAAGACTGCAAGATTCAAATTAAGCATAACTTTTGTTTAAGGGATCAAACGGCCATAAGACATTGCACACAAGAAGGTGAGGATCTCAAGAGGTTAAGCTGATCTTTAATTGAAAACTTAGCAATTGAAATGAGAGCTTTACAAGATTTCGCCGAAACCGTACAAAATAGAGACTGAGAGGATAGAATACAATCAGACCATATAAGTGGAACAGAATCGTCAAGCTGGCTTTGAGTATGATTTCTCAACATCAAGCAAGCCAGATCATTAATAAAACAACCGAAAGCAGAACTCTCAGATCAAGAAAGTAAAGAACCATCGAAACATTGAAAGAACATAGAGCGCACAACTGAAACGACTACACCCAACTCAACTACGAATGAGCAAACAAAAGCAAAGATATAAAGATAATATATTGATCTAAGACAAGAGTTTACAACCACTCCATTTAGGAGGACCACGAGTACAAGTGCTCCACACCAAACTCTACGAACGCACGCAAGAAAACAAGAACACCGAAGAACCCCTAGAAGAGTAGCTCTCCTACTCCTTTTATAGCCTCTTGCTGCCGGGGATAACCCATTAACCCCCTACCTACCACCGGGTTTTCTTACCGACACCACTTGCATCAACCTGTTAACCCTTACAGGACAAACACCCTTTAACAGAATAGCTTCCTTTTCAGGTCTTGAGCAATTCACCAAAATACCCCTCTGCCGCCTTCCTGGAAGTTTTATGTTTTCTTGCCGACCACGCTTGCAACCACCTTATAGCCTTAGTCATCTTCGGCTTCTCCTGATCATTCTGGACCTCAACACTTCCCTGTGTCTAGTCCCGATCCTTCCACGCGTCACCATGACCTAGCTCTAAAGTCCTGCAAACACCACTGACAAGCAAAGCATTACATAGTACCATACAATATACGAGAATCACCAGTATGCATAAATAGAATGCACTTAGAGAATAATTCAGCTGGTCTTATACCACTTACGACTACTCCGATGTACAGGTCATGAGGTACTCGTAGCCCTAAAATGCTTCCCAGCAGTCTACGACTACTAAGCAAGTCATTACGACTATCGCACAGGCTGTTACAACCAAGAAATAGGTGCTACGAGCATGTAGCAGACGCTACGACCATCACTCAAAGTAGCTATGACTTTAATAGACTGGTCGCTACGACTTACGACCACACAAGCAGGGCGCTACGAGCACTGCACATAACCAGCAGAAGCTACAACTTACATCCACGGCCAGACAGGGCTACGACTATCGACCACAACCAGTCAGAGTTACGACTATCGACCACAAAGTCGTAAAATCGACTGCCGACTACAAAGTCTAAAATCGACTGTCGACCACAAAGTCGTAAAACTGGCTGCCGACTTCAAAGTCGTAAAATTGACTGTCGACCAACGAGTCGCAAAAACGACTGCCGACTTCAAAGTTGTAAAACTTACTACCGACTACCAAGTTGTAAAAACGACTGCCGACTTCAAAGTCGTAAAACTTACTGTCGACCACCAAGTCGTAAAAACGACTGACGACCACATGGTCGTAAAAGCCACTGCCGACAACATGGTAGTAAATGCTACTGCCAATCATAGAGACTCGCTGCAGCGGTCGAAAAGTGCAAGTTGTAGAGGGCAAACTTCTGCATAAACCTCAAAAACCAAACTCAGCCTCTACACAAACTCTAAAGCGAAGGTCAAATACTCATCACAACCATGGGATGACCTCTACATGGTCTCACAATCTTGCCCTTGATGAGTATATTGACACACAGAAAAAGCATGAAAATAAGTTTGTTTTTGAAAAGAGGAGCAAGAAGTTGCAAAAGCCACACATGGTCTAAAAAAGTGAAAAGACACTCATGACCATGTTGACAAAGAGTGAACTGGAGCAAACAACAAGAAAGAGCAAATTTTCTTTAAAAGATCCAAAAACATCACCCTTTTATGCCTTTCTCTCTATTATTCTCCACCTTTTGGCAATATAGTCACCAAGATGCATGGAAGAAAATAGAGCATGAGTGAAGTGGAGTGACTGTATTTTATTTATTTTAAGCATTAGAAGCCATGAAGATTATCTAAAATGACTTTCTAAGTATTACACCAAGCCATAACATAAGAAAATGCTATCTAGATTATGATAAACCATGTATAGGCAAGCTAAAGCTAAATAAGCCATAATATGAAATTAGATAGAATGATTAACATGTCAAGTCACTCAAGATCAAAGTCTAGTTAAAGGCATCCAAATATGAGTCAAGCTCTGTTAATATTCTAAGTGGAATCAAGAAGCTATCATTGAGTCAATTTAGAGTACTACAAGTTCAAGAATAAGACATTTGTTTAAGTACTTGGCATTTCTTGTAATTGAGCAAATTTAGCACATTTGACATTTTTTTAGAAATTCATGGTTGTTTTCAACCAATTTTTTTTTGCTTAACCATGTGCTAGATCTCAAATCTTATGCGACAACTCCAAGCAAGAAGCTTAAGGAGGTGATCTTAGTCATCCAAAACTTCCCTTGAGTTCATGCCTAGTGCAATGGCAAACCATCTCATGAGAAGGAATTGGTGAGATCAGTTTTATTGCACAAAAGAGATCTTTTTGTATTTGCTGGATTTAAGTCAAGAACAGAGAGTTAATATTAACTCATGTTTCACCAAAGAACTAGCATAGCTCAACCTAAAGCTCAATGAATGTTTAAGACTCAACTCAGCTTATTTGACATGACATAAATCATAAGAGGATAATTAGAACCAGACTAGTTATAAGAACTAACAAGACATGATTTAATTCAAGTTGTTCATATTTTATTTAAGCTAGCATGACTAGGCTACACATAGAAAGTCATGATAAATCTAGCAACCTATCACAGTTCATGGCAAGATGTAATGCAATTTTATCATGTCAAATAGGGATAATAATTAAGGCTCCATGTAATTACCTTACAATGCTCAATGCTAAAATTAAATGCAAAGAAAATCTAGCTCTCCCTCAGCATGTGAAACAATTTGGTTCAAGTTCAGTTGAGTCAACATTAGGTTCCCAAAAATCTCAAATAAACTTCCCCTGAACTAAAGCAATAAAAGAGGAAGCATGCTTGGATAAAAATAAGAAATGACAGTTCTTAAAGCATAGACACGACACAGAGAATATCATGGCTCAGACTGACTCTCATCTACCCCATATGACTCTAGGAATATCAGCTGATCATCTAACACACTAAGGAGTAAACATGTTCCCTGTCTACCCAAGGGGGGGCCAACCCTTACTAGACCTATAAGTGAGTGAACTCAACCTAGCGAGAAGAGAAGCAACTAATAGTAGCAACCTAGGATCATAAGATGAGAGGAAGAAATCTAAGCAACTGAGAAAGAGAACCAATCTAGTCTATGTTAGAAAGACTAATCCAAATGCACCCTCATGGAATGCAGCAGAATGAAGCAGATGCATATGAACAATATGATACAAAGAGTATAATAAGCTCCCCATCAAATTAACACATAAGAACAAACCACCCCAAGCTCTCCCCGCAAGGTTGTAAACCTCGAGTTATCTAAAGGCTTGGAGATATCAGCCAACTGGTGGTCACTCTCCACAAACTGAAGCACTATGTCACCCTTCTCCATATGGTCTCTAAGAAAATGATATATGATATCTATGTGCTTGGTCTTGGAGTGCAGCACTGGGTTCTTGGCAATGTTAATGGCATAAGTGTTATCACAGAAGAGAGGAACACTATCTATGACTAACACAAAGTCTCGCAAGGTCGAAACCATCCAAACCACTTGACTACAACAACTAGCGGTTGCAACATATTTGGTCTCTACGGTGGACTGAGCAACACTGGACTGCTTCCTAGAAGACCAAGAGACAAGACAAGTGCCAATGAATTGGCAAGTGCCAGAAGTGCTTTTCCTATCTATCCTACAGCCAGCAAAGTCTGCATCGGAGAAGGCTCTAAGGGAAAGACAGGAAGATGAAGAGTATCAGATACCATAGTCTAGAGTAGCTCGAAGGTACCTGAAGATGCGCTTCATCACCTGGTGGTGAGAGACGCGAGGAGAAGCCTGAAATCGAGTGCACAGACATACGGCGAAGTGTATGTCTAGCCTCAAGGAAGTGAGGTACAAGAGAGAGTCAATCATGCTGCGATACTCCTTCTGATCTACTGGCTTGCCATCTTCATCTAGATTGAGTGAAGTTGATGTCGCCATCGGAGTTGACACCGGCTTGCCATCACTCATGTCAAAGCGTCTCAGTAGATCTCGAGTGTACTTGCCTTGATGCAAGAAAGTACCCTCCTGAGTCTGCCTGATTTGGAAGCTGAGGAAGAAGCTCAACTCGCTCATCATGCTTATCTCAACTTTGTGCTCATGACTTCAAAAATTGAGAAACCAGAGCATGAGATGAGCCACCAAAGATAATGCCATCCACATAAATCTGGATGAGTAGAAAGTCATTGCCATGCCTACGAATGAATAAGGTCTTGTCTACCTTATCCATCTCAAACCTATGACTCAACAAATAGGACTTAAGCCTTTCATACCAAGCTCTAGGAGCTTGCTTAAGTCCACACAGGGCTGTGGAAAGCTTGTAGATGGTTTGGATATTTTGGGTTCTTAAAACCTGGAGGCTGTCTAACATAGACCTCTTCCTCAATATACCCATTGAGGAAGGCACTCTTGATATCCATCTGGTACAGCTTAAAGCCCTTAGATACTACGATTACTAGCAAAATCGTAATGGCCTCTAGCCTAGCTACAGGGGCGAAGGTCTCATCAAAATCTAGACCCTCAACCTGGGAGAAACCCTGAGCTTCTAGTCTAGCCTTGTTTCGAATAACTACCACATTCTCACTCTGCTTGTTCTTGAAGACCCACTTGATTCTTATGACATTATGACCACTAGGGGCTCAACAAGCGACCAGACTCTGTTCCTCTCGAAATTTTCTAACTCCTCATGCATAGCATTGACCCAAGATTCATCGGAAAGAGCATGACAAACATCATTGGGCACGAAAGAGGCAACGAAGGAAGAATGGAGACAGAAATGAGATAAGCCAGATTTTGAACGTGTGACGTGCTAAAAAAGATCTCCTATGATCTGCTCTGAAGGATGATGTCTCTGGATATGACGGGGAGGACCTGGATGAGAGAGGAAGTGGCCTCTACCTTATGAGCTGAAGAGGTAGGAGCAGAGCCAATAGCTCTAGAAGAATTGGAAGGAATGGGCTGATCTCCCTGAGGTGCGGTGGTAGAAGCAGGCACCTCAAGGGAAGGATGAATTGGATCAGTTAAAGAACCTTCATCTCCATCCTCCTCAACATCTACAAAGATGGTCTCTGACTGCACTACTGAACCTGAGATGTCGGGCCTAGTGCCAGGACTTGCCTCATCGAAAGTTAGCTCACAGGTTTCTATAATCCTGCTAATCTCGCAGTTCCAGACCCTATAACCCCGCGAAGGAGTCGAGTAACCCAGAAATATACCATCATAAGATCGTGACTCAAACTTATGTAGGTTTTCAGACTTCAAGATAAAACACTTGCAACTAAACACATGAAAATGTGAGACACTGGGCTTTCGTCCATACCTCAACTCATAAGAAGTGCGATGCAAATGTGCCCTCAGAAAGACTCTGTTCGAAACATGGCACGCGGTGGCTATAGCCTTAGCCCAAAACTTCCTAGGTATAGCATACTCATCTAGCATCGTCCTAGCCATCTCGACCAAGGTACGGTCCTTCCTCTCTATGATGCTATTTTGCTGAGGGACGTGAGGAGAAGAGAACTGATGCTCTACACTTGTCTCATCACAGAATTTCTCAAAGTAGGAGTTCTTGAACTTTGTGCCATTGTCACTGAGGATCGCCCGTAAGGCACCAGGGAGCTCAATAGACAGCCTACTAAATAATCCCCGAAAATGACTGAAAGTCTCATCCTTTGAGGCTAACAAAAATACCCAAGAAAATCTCGAGAAGTCATCAACCACGACAAGAATATACCACTTCCCACCAGCCGACTGCACTCTAGCTGGACTAACAGAGTCCATATGAAGAAGTTGTCCTGGTGCATCGGTCATAGTCATAGTGACTGGGGGTTGAGAGGCAGCAACTATCTTGCCATGTCAGCAAGGAGCACAAACTAAATCTTTGACCATTTTGAGTTTGGGCAGACCACATATGAGACCATGGCTGCTAACTCGTGTCAAATGATCAAAGCCATTGTCACCAAGTCTCATATGCCAAAAATAGAGATCACGGGATTTTGATGCAACTAAGCACCTGAGAGAATTGCTAGAAGACTCAACAAAATTAGTACAAAAGATCCTCCAAAATCTAGAAATCCTGCAAACAAGACTCCCCGAAAAATCAAGAATTTTGCAAGCATTTTTCTTAAAACTTACCTCGAATTTGTCATCGGTAAGCTGAGAAACAAAAAGCAAATTATACCGCAACTTACTACGGCAACATCCTTAAGAATAACAGAATCATTAATGCACACAGTACTTTTAGCGATAACTCGACCAGAAGAGGCGTCTCCAAAGGTGATGATCTCATCACCTGGAGCTCGGATTAGGGAAGAGAACTAACGAGAGTCTTGTCATGTGTCGAGAACAGCTGGAGTAGACGAGCCAAACCTCTCCCTTCCCATCCTGGCGAACCTGAGTCAACAAGATAACAACATCTGTGGCTTAGTACTAGGGTAAATGAGAACAGATTGGGAACCCAGTACTGAGTCACACGATGAGCAGAAGAAGCAGTCACAGGCACAGACGACTGGCCTCTAACTACCATACGCTCTTCGCCTCTCACAGACTCAAAAGGTCTGAATGTAGACCTGATGCCTTTGCTGAGTTTGACCGATATTGAGGAACGGGTCTGACCAACAATAATGTGCTGATCGCGCCGCGGATAGCTATCTCGATGGGGAAAATGAGATCTATCCTCAGGACGGCAGATATCCTGACCAGAAACAACTCGAGGACCAAAAACAAAAGGAGCAGGAAAACTAAGTCCTCGACTCTACCTAAACACCACAGAAGAGTTTTCTACAACTCTAGATCGCGTGTTGGTCTTAGGAGCACTCTGAGTCTGGGGCTGACCTTGAATACGCCTAAGAGCACGAACGCGGTCTCTTTGCGCGATCTTGGCATGCTTAAAACAACTTTCAATCCCATGTCCATCCTTCTGACAGAAGTACAATGATACTTCACCTTCTGGGAGGTCGAAGCAGCATGATGAGGTTTTACCTTCTGAGAGGTCGAAGCAGCAAGTGGTACACCCTTACTGTCAGAAATCCCCTGGACAAAACCCGCAGATTTAAATTCAATTTTCTAGGATTCGGGCGCAACCTCGTTCACACCTGCTGCTATAGGTCTCACAACAGCAGGTGGATGTTTCCTTACATCTTTTAAAAAGTCATATCGTAGACCTTGATTGAATTGAACTTGCAAATCTTGGTTTTGTCTAGGATAAGATTAAACTTTTTCTTATCTCCAACAAATTTTTAAAGAGTGTTCATGATATACTGACACTCCTGAAAAAGAGAAGTGGGTGAAGAGCAGGGAAGAGGAGAAGATGAGACACCAGAAGGAGAGGAAGAAGAACTAGAAGCAGAAGATCAAATAGCACGTGCCTATCTCTCCTTGTGCACAGCCACCTCAATCTTGACGGTTTCGCAAGACGCACAAGGGAAAGTCTATAAGATCGAAGAGACCAACTAGAGTGGGGGGGTGAATAGGCAGTCCAAAAATTCTCTTCAAATTATTAATATCAATTCAAGACCTTTTCTATTTTCCTAAACCAAGTAAACAATGCAGAAGCCAAATTCATGTTGGTTTAGTACAAATAGCGCCTAAATCAAACAAGTTTGCCTAAGTGCACTAATAATTCTAGTGTAGGTCAAGATTTGCAATCCTAGGATGAAAAGCTATCAATTTAATTCTATGAATGTAAATTGCTTGAATATAAATTGAGCACAAGGAAACAAACCACAATTGACACGTTCGCTTTTTACCATGGTGTTCGGAGACTTGCCGGTCTCCCCTAATCCACGTTGAAGTAAGCCCGAACTAATCGAACCGGCTCCACGAATTAAGTCTTCCACCTTAATTCCACTACTGGAAGCTCTTTCTCGCTCTAGGTAAGTGAGCTCCAACCTTCACAACTTTGCCGGGTCTTCTCAAAACCTTCTTGAGAAGATCACTGCGCACGACGCCTCCAACTCCGTCTAGGGGTCGGCAAACTTCAAGAGTAACAAGTCAAGCCCCTCGCTTGACTCTCACCACGTTAGCTCAATTTGGATACCAAGTCCACCTCAAGATACAACACATGCAATCTAAAACATCCCTCCCTTCTCACAAAGTGCAACACATACACAATTGAGTGGAGAGCCTCACTCTATCTCAAGAGTACAGAATAAAGTCAGCAACAACAACTCCAACAGGCCACAAGGGGGTATTTATATTCCACACAAGAAAACTAGCCGTTGGAGCTAAATCCCTAAAAAATCAGGGAAATCAGAAGTACCACTGGCCAGAGGCCGGCAGTTCCGCTCGCCTCGCCAACGATCAGAAAAATAGCCATTGCAGAGAAAACCCCGGTCAGACCGCCCACACAGGACTGGTCAGACCGCTAGGATCGGTCAGACCGCTGGGTCCGGTCAGACCGCAACACATACCAGTCAGAAAAATCCGCGGAGGCGCTCTCTAGAAAAAAAGTTCTGCGCGAAGGAACGGTAGTTCCGCTAGCTGGTAATACCGCTTTCAGCACGCCGGTCGGACCGCCGGGACAATGCTGGTCTGACCGCCGATAGCAGGCCGGTCGGACCGCCGATAGCAGGCCGGTCTGACCGCCATTATCAGGCCGGTCTAACCGCCAGGTCCGGTAGTGCCGCTCACACAAAGTTGGTACTTCCAACCTCCGGTAGTACCGCTACGCACAAGCGGTAGTTTCGATTTTCCTGAGAAGTGCAGATATCTCAACAGATTTGTCAAAACACATTTGCAAACTACAATATCATGCACACAAAGATCAATCATGATTCCCAACAAGTTGCAAAACACATTTGCACACTTTAAAATCATGACACAAGGAATTGGTACATGGACATCTTACATTTGCAAAATACATTCACAAACCTAAGTCACATGCTATAAGGATTATTATGAGGTTCAACCATTTGTAAAACACATTTGTAAATATAAGCATCATATCACAAAGAATGAAAACGTGGACTTCAAGCACTTGCAAAACACATTTGCAATGCATAGTCCCATGTTATAAGAATTCAACACATGAGCTTCAACTATTTACAAAACACATACGCAAATATAAGTCTCATGTCAAAATGAGCTAGAGCAGGTGTGGTTGAGCCATCAACACATGATGAGACTCAAACTACTAGATATGATCCCTCTTAACAGTACGACAACCAATACTAGCAATCCGGTCTTGCAACCAAACACCAAGACCGGTAAAAGACTAGGAATACATTCTTAGCCCTAGCTAGCTCATACCTTTTTCTTGGGTCATTGTCTTGGTATGCATCAACTCATGATGCATTCTTCTCATTAACTTCATCAACACATGGTGGTCCTTACTTGATTTGATGAACACATGATCATCTTGGACATGCATCAACTCATGATGCATCTTCTTCTTGACAGCCTTTAACACATGAGGCCATCTTATTCTCAAATCTTGACTTGATGATCTTCAACACGTGAAGTCATTCCAAGTCATCCTCATTTGTGAAACTTAACCTATTCATCTAACTCATGGAAAATGTTAGTCCACAAAACAATTGTCATCAACTACCAAACTTCAGTATTAACACATAATGGAGGGACTAGATTCAACAATCTTCCCTTTTTGGTAATTCATGACAATCTCAACAAATAATGAGATAAAAGTTGATTTGCGAGTATACAACTTGTACACAACAATTGTATACTCTAAGATAAGCTTTAAACAAAACTTACTTGTCCGGTTGTCATTAATCGTCTAATCATTAACACATAATAGAGGAGTTAGATAACAACCCGATTGCACATGAGTATATATAAACTACACAAACTATATATACTCAACGGATGTGTTTCAAAGTAAAGATCTTAAATATGCATATTAAAGGAAGCATGGATCAATATTCATGAAACACCAAAATATAGAGAGAGCTTCTCCTAAATATGTGCATACAAGTGTATATAATGAAGACATGCACATATTCATTTTGGACTAATTGAGGAGTTCAATCTATATTTTGGATCTAAGAAATGCATTAGTATATGAGAAAGTGAGATTTCGAATGCATACATCTTTGAATTCACCTTTCCATCCAAATGAGACTAAGTTATAATATACTTGCACAAACATATTAGTCCGATAAAAGATTTATCATTTAATCATATATTTGGATGTGAGAAATGCAACAATATTAAAATAAAGATATACTAATACATTTCTCAATGATTTCACATTTTCATTTAAATGAGACTAAGTATAGATAAAGTTAAACAATCATATTAGTCTCATATATACATTTGTCATTATCACCAACACATTATAAAAATATTTGTCATTAACACCAAAATATTATAATAGTGTTAGTAAAGCTCCATAATGGTGTTTGTCATTAGCATCAAAACCAACTAAAATAGAGTTTGATCTTTCACAGTCTTAATTCTAGCCGTCAGGTTCTCGTGACTCTTCCTAAAAGTCTCTAGCATGTCCTTAGATTTTCCCCCACTTCAGCACAGAAAAAGCAAGCAAATTGTGGCTTCTCTAGTAAGTTCTTAGTTAGCTTCACACATTTGTCATCCAAAGCAATCAATTCAAATTTTAGTTTTTCACAATTATTGCATGGTGAGCTAACAGGAGTCTTAGATGCATATTGAGCCATTTTCTTATTGTGGTCATGTCTTGAAATTGTTTGGAAACAGATTCAAGTTCAGCAGTCAGTTTAGGGCAGTTGACACAAGAAGCAACAGGTTCAAGCAAAGCAGCTTGCATTTCAGCAATTTTATGATCTACCTTTTTTAAGTTAATCTTCAGGTTATTGCAACTATCACAAGTTTTAGGCAGATCAAGAAGCATGTCATATAGATCTCTAAAAGCATTATCCTTATCCTTACACGAGGTGCACAATGTTGTCTTAACAGAATCAGATAACAGGGAAGCTACTCTAGTCATCTCTAGCTCAGCTAACAGACTAACATTCTCCACCTTAAGCAAATCAAGCACAGAGATCACACTATCATAAGAGGTCCTTGCCTTCTCCATATCATCTAGCAAAGAAGTACATACATCACAATCATCACGGGAGGGAGCAGATCTAAGTGAAGTGAGCTCCCATGACAAGCTCTCTACCTCCCTCTCTAAATCACCACACCTAGCTCTAGATCTAGCATAAAATTTTTCTAACTTAAGAAAAGCATCATTGAGCTGGTCGTAGGAAGGGTCTACCTCATCGGAGTCATTGTAGAGGTCGTCATCGTTGATGCCGTTCTCGTCAGCCATGAAGCACATGCTGATGAAGTCATCGCCGTTCTTGGTGTCCTTGTGTGGTTCATCCTTGCCGTCGTCGTCACTCCAGCCTTCTATGTCGCTGAAGTCGAAGTTGTCGAAGGCAATGAGGACATAGTTAAAGGGCTTCTTGGCTTTGCCAAGGTTGCGGTACTTCTTGCCTTGATCATGAGATAGGGGCTTCTTGTTACGGTTCTTGCTGTTGTAGTCGTTCTTGCTTACACCGTTGTAGTCGTTCTTGCCCTTCTCCAGCTTAGGGCAGTTTGCTTGAATGTGGTTGGGGCCACCACACTCGAAATAGATCATTGACCCACTCGTCTTTCTCTCCCTAACACTCTTGTATGTGTGTGAGAATTTTCTGGCTAAGAGGGCTAACTCACTCTCTGGAAACTGCTCAAATTGATCATCACCCATCTCACGTAAGACAGCCAAAAAAACCAGAAGCACCATTAGAAGATGCTCTAGAAGCAGAATTGGGATCGGTGACCAAAGTCATCAACTGTGACTTCGACTTGCGAGAGAAAATGTCAATCTCGTGAGTCTTAAGGCGTGAGTACAACACATCAAGAGTCAAAATCGACATGTCAATTGTGTCCTTGATGGTAGTCACTTTCGTCTCCCACACTCTTAAGTCCAAAGCAGAAATCATTTGGCGAGCATTGTCCATGTCTGGGTATGTAAGACCAATAGCTCGGAGGTTGCTGAAAATCTTGTGGAATCTGGCAAAGCACTCATCCAAGGACTCACCAGTGAGCATCTCAAACTTGTTGTACTCTCGCTTGTATTGGTCCTGTCGGATAATCTTGATTTGGGTAGTGCCCTCATGGTATGCATCGAGGGTCACCCAAATATCATATGCCGGCGAAAGATGAGAGATGCGATCAAACTCACTTCTGCTAAGACCTTGAATGATAATTTTCCTTTCCTTAGCATTTGCCTCCACATTTGGCGTATACATCGCTATGATGTGCTCATCGGTAGGAACAACAAATCGAGTCTTAACTTTTCTCCATATTGCATAGCCTTGAGCCTGTAGTAAGAAGACTCCATCCTACTCTTCCAAAAGGGATAGTCAACTCCATCGAAGATAGGAGGCTTGGTGGAATACTTGTCTGTTGCCATGGCCCCAAAGACTGGTTAAGATCTATTTGAAAAGAGCTAACCGGGCTCTGATACCACTTGTAGGACCAGATAGGCAACAGAGGGGGGGGTGAATGGTGCCTTAAAATTCTCCCCAAGTATCCACTTAACTCTCTTCCTTCAATAGCTACTGAGCAATGAAGATTAGAGTTAAAGTCTTACAAGAAAAACAGAGAAGCAGTCTGGACAAAACAAGGAAAACAGAGCTTGTCAAGAGCTGATAGCGTGGTTGAAACTTACCACGTGGTCATAAGTCTCAACAACGTGGTCAATGACTGACCGAGAGATCGCTGTCCGACTACTTGATAGAAGTACAACATGGTCGGTAGTCGATGGCACTCAAGACCAGAACAGCAGAGAAAAAACACCAAAGAACAGACCGTGGTCAGAGACCAGCACTATGGTCGAAATGTGACAACGTGGTCGTAAACACGACAACGTGGTCGAAAACAGAGCTCATGGTCATAAACCTGACTATGTGGTCGATAGCCGACAACGTGGTCGTAAATCGCCCTAATCGACAACCACCGAGACCAGAACCAATGTAGTCGTAAGCCAACGAGTGATCGAACGATCAATGTAGTCAGAAATATAAACGCTGCGGTGAGAAATTAGAGCGTGGTCGAAGAAGTGAACGTGGTCGTACGCTTCTTGAAAGAAACAGAGAATGAACATAGAGGCACGACCGCAAGATTCAAATTAAGCATAACTTTTGATTAAGAGATCAAACGACCATGAGACTTTGCACATAAGAAGGTGAGGATCTCAAGAGGTTGCTCTGATCTTTAATTGAAAACTTAGCAACCGAAATAAGAGCTTTACAAGATTTCACCGAAACCGTCCAAAACAGAGACAGAGGATAAGGAGACAATCAGACCATGTAAGTGGGAATAGAATCGTCAAGCTGACTTTGGGTATGATTTTCCAACATCAAGCAGGTCAGATCATCAACAAAACAACCGAAAGCAGAACTCTCAGATCAAGAAAGTAAAGAACCATCGAAAGATTGAAAGAACATAGAGCGCACAACTGAAACGACTACACCCAACTCAACTACGAACGAGCAAACAAAAGCAAAGATATAAAGATAATATATTGCTCTGAGAGATGAGTCTACAGCCACTCCATCCAGGAGGACCAAGAGCACAAGTACTCCACACCAAACTCTACAAACGCACGCAAGAAAAGAACACCAGAGAACCCTCTAGAAGAGTAGCTCTCCTACTCCTTGTATAGCCTCTTGCTGCCGGGGATAACCCGTTAACCCCATACCTACCACCGGGTTTTCTTACCCACACCACTTGCGTCAACCCGTTAACCCCTATAGGACAAACACCCTTTAACAAACAGCTTCCTTTTCAGGTCTTGAGCAATTCATTAAAATACCCCTCTGCCACCTTCCTAGAAGCTTCCTGTTTTCTTGCCGACCACGCTTGCAACCACATTGCAGCCTTAGGGCCTGTTTGTTTCAACTCAAAATCCGACACTGAGAATCTGGAGAAGCCGGATAACCCGACTTCGGCTACTAGTTCATTTTTCGGATTCGTAGCTTCGCTACTTAGAACTGGATGAAAATCGCCCTTTGTTTGAGCCGCAGATTCTAGGAGTAGCTGCGCAATGCCGTGTCGAAACAAACAGGCCCTTAGTCATCTTCAGCTTCTCCTAACCATTCTGGACATCAACACTTCCCTGTGTCTAGTCCCGACCCTTCCACGCCTCACCATGACCTAGCTCCAAAGTCCTGCAAACACCACTGACAAGCAAAGCATTACATAGCACCGCACAATACACGGGAATCAGCAGTCTGTATAAATGGAATGCACTTAGAGAACAATCCAGCTGGTCTTATACCACTTACGACTACCCGGATATATAGGTCATGAGGTACTCGTAGCCCTAGAAGACTTCCTAGCTGTCTACGACCACTCAGCAAGTCGTTGCGACTGTCGCACAGGCTATTACGACCAAGAAATAGGTGCTACGAGCACGTAGCAGACGCTACAACCATCGCTCACAGCAGCTACGACTTTAATAGACGGGTCGCTAAGACTTACGACCACACAGGCAGGGCGCTACAACCACTGCACACAACTAGCAGAAACTACGACTTACGACCACGGCCAGACAGGGCTACGGCTATCGACCACAGCCAGTTAGAGCTAGGACTATAGACAACGGCTAGTTAGAGCTATGACTATCGACAACGGCCAGTCAAAGCTATGACTATCGACAACGGCCAGTCAAAGCTACGACTATCGACAACGAGCAGTCAGAGTTACGACTATCGACCACAATGTCGTAAAATCGACTGACGACCACAAAGTCGTAAAATCGACTGCTGACCACAAAGTCGTAAAACTGGCTGCCGACTTCAAAGTCGTAAAATTTACTACCGACCAACAAGTCATAAAAAAGACTGCCGACTTCAAAAATCGTAAAACTTACTGCTGACCACCAAGTCGTAAAAATGACTGCCGAGTTCAAAGTCGTAAAACTTACTGCCGACCACCAAGTCGTAAAAACGACTGACGACCACATGGTCGTAAAAGCCACTGCCAAGATTGTAAGTGCTACTGCCGATCACATAGACTCACAGCAGCGGTCGAAAAAAGCAAGTCGTAGAGGGCAAACTTCTGCATAAAGCTCAAAAATCAAACTCAATCTTTACACAAACTAAAACAAAAGTCAATTACTCATCACAACAATAGGGTGACCTCCATATGGTCTCACAGTTTCTTTGCTGATTTTTCTGTTCTTCAGATGTATGACTTCACTCGATTTTGGTATACTGCATCTCAGACGTCTTCGTTTCGTTGTTTCTTGCCAACACTGTTGCTTGTGTCCCATACTGTGCACGACAGTTTGTCAATAAGCTAACCAGTTACTTCCTAGGGTGTATTTTTTTTAATGTCTGATCTATAAATATTGGTGTATTTCATATTTCAATGTAAAACTAATATGATATTTCTTGTATACTCCTAATAAATATTTAGTTCTATTTTATACTCTTATGTGTATGTATTGAATATATTGTTTAGAGATAATAATTAGGAATATTCTAGTTATTTTTATTTTTTTGGCCTATATTCTAAGAGAAAATATGTTATATTGATTAGACTGCTGGTTTTCTAGTAGCTGCTGGTGGTGTCAGCAGTCCTGCCATTTGTAGCAAAGGTTTGTCGCCCGGTTATGGTTCGTTAGAAATAGTGATGTTTGTGGTAGTTATGTGCCCTTTCTTTTTTCATCCTTATTTGAAAGGATATACTACAAAGAATGGCATAGTTAGTGATGTTTGTGGTAGTTATGTGCCCTTTCTTTTTTTCATCCTTATTTGAAAGGATATACTACAAAGAATGGCATAGCTCGGAATGTTACTCTGAAGATTTAAGATATGCTACTACAATCATATATAGATCCACAAAAAACCAAAGGTGAAAAAGATCTAAATATCATGAAAAGCAAACTTTATGTGGTGTTTTGAACTATACCACTCTTTGGAGTGGGATATGAAGAACTTTCCCTATTTGAAATCACATTCTCAAAAAATTACGTGTAAATGTGCAATACATCCTATTACGATATTCCCTGCGTCCTTTTATAAATATAATATCATTTTGCGTTTTATGTACGACGTTTTAGAATCCTAGGGTCTCTTGAAGACCTCATTACTGGTGATGTTCACTATTATAGCAGCTCAAACGCTACCAAAGGAGAGGAACGAATGCACTCAGAACGATCCTCATCGACCTTTCAGATAATGAGCTGGCAGGAGAAATTCCTGCTAAAGATTGGAGCTCTTGTGGCGCTCTAAGGCCACTTTTTTTTGTTTGACTTTCTGGTTTTTGGTTTATTTTTTACTATTCTTAAATATCGTCTTTTTATGATTTTTTGGTTTTTTTAGATTTTCTTCCGGTTTTTTCCGTATTCATTTATATTATCCATGATGGGCTAATCTGTTTTTTTTTGTTTTTAAATTTTTTAAAATTTAGTTACGCCAAATAAACCACCATCTGTTACAGTGTAATTTTAGTCATAAGCTAGTTTATTTTAGCCCAGCTGAGCAGCACCCAAGAACCAAATCGGAAGTATGTGTTAATGATAAGAATAGGAAATAAGAGTCCTTATCTATTTCCTATTCAGAGCAAAGGTTCAAAACCTAACCTTTGTTCTTCTTCCGCTGCCGCTGCCCCGAGAGGATCAATCTCATGCTCCGGGGTGGCCACCTGTGTCGCCGCTTTGCCCCTAGCCACCGCGCCGCCGCTCTTCGCTTCCTCTGCGCGCCCCAAGGCGCGCCCGCCCCGCCGACGCGCCGCCAAGCTCGTCTCCACGCCTGCCGCGTGCCTCTGGCCCTCGCCACCCGTGGCTACGTGCCACCCGAAGCACGCTCGCCTCGGCATCACCGCCGGCCTAAGCCGCCGACGCTGCGAGGCGGACGCCCACGCCTGCATCCGCCCGCTTTGCCGCCACTACCGCTCCGTGGCCCGCGAGTCCGTCAAGGTCGGCGGGCGGGAGGTGGCGGCACCGCTCCCGCATCATCGTGGACTCGACACGACGCCGCTCTCGGGAGGACCTCGCGCACTCGCCCGCGCCGCCGCCCGCCCGCACCGCCATGCGAGCTCGCTCACCACCGCGTCCTCGCTCGCCGCGCCCGGTAGGCCTGCACGGTCACGTGGATGTCCCGGCCGGAGGCGGCGAAGCGGACCTCCAGGTTGCGCGGGTCGGCATCCGGGAAGACGCGGCGGAGGGCGTCAAGCGGGTCGAACCGCTGCAGTGCCGCCGCCGGGGCCATCGCTCCCTCACATGGTCACGCTTCATGTGTGTATGGAAACCCAGATGGTTCGGGGCTCAGCCGGAGGCATGCGACGCAAGTCCCTCCGGCAAACTCCTCACGGGTGGCTGCGAGCCCCCTAAACCCAACAGCCTAATGGGTCGCCCTTTCATGGGCCAAAGCACATTATCACATGGCGTTTTCATCTGTTTTCTTTTGAGTCAGTTTTAGTTACTTTTCTCGTAAGTCTTCCGTTGCGTCCATCCAGGTCTGTAGTTCTAATTCGTCCAAGTCGTGCGAGTCCACAAATTTATCGTCAGTCATAGAAGTGTAGTTATTTTTCTTTTGCATGGCAGCAGCCGCCGCTCTACTCTCTGAGCCGCATGCAGATCGTAGAAGTCGTTATGATGCTGCCGCTTCTCTAGCCGCCGCCCTGAGCTTCAAAGGCCGCCGCGCGTCCTCTATGCACTGCGCCGCCGCCTCTTGCGCCGCCGCCTCTTGGGTTTCGATCTGCGCCGTCATGCATCTATCTATTCCTCTTCGGCTTGACTTGACAGTTTATTCAAAAACTGCACGCAACAACGACATCATCAAGACTCGGACTTCGGATTTATCTTGTTTTAGTGTCAACTCTTTTCCAAATGCAATGATATTGCATACGCCTTGCATTTGAGAGGGGTGTTAAGGATAAGAATAGGAAATAGATAAGGACTCTTATTTATTTCCTTATATGACTTGTATTCCTTCTATATACCCCCTTGTACTCTCTGTATATATTGTCCTTTAGGTCTCATCAATATACACACAATATATATAGAGAGTATAAGAGGGCATATGGAAGGAATACAAGTCATATAAGGAAATAAATAAGAGTTCTTATCTATTTACTATTTTTATCCTTAACAGTATGCTCCCGATGGAACCATTTGATCTCTCATGAATCCAATTGTCTGCCGATCTTCCCAAACCTTGGGTGCCATTGGACTCGCTTGGCCGCCTCAACCTGTCGTACAACAAAATTTCCGGAACATACCCTCGGGGTCAGAGCTACAAGCCCACAACATACATGTACGGTGTGGTGGCTACAGTATTAAGCAAAGGTATGAACAAAGTGTACTTCCAGTTCATCGACTCCGTGTACGAGAAAGGTCTGACAAGGTGATCCTACTAATTAAAGATAAATAGATAAAGGTGAATACGAAATTGGTAGGAAGAAATAACAGAGCAGACCACTGAGCTTGCAAGAACTACTGGCCATAACCGCTGCATGATTGTCATTTGCATATCTTTCCTATATTATTGGCTATAATTGAAGCCTCCTGGTTATGCCACGTCAGCAAAAAGCCACGTCAGCAAAAAAATAATGTCCCTCGGATCGAGTCTACAAATTATATGCACCCTCTGATCTTACAGCCCGACGAACAGCCATTAGATGAAAACTGACTATCGCGTGTCCAATCTGTAAATTAACACACATGCAAACGAACTGTTCACACAAATGATATTGTAGCATTTTTTTTCCAATTTAGGCCCTAGATGTTAGTTTTCTCAAACAAAAAAAGCTATGTCCATGAGCTCAACAGGCGTGACAGACGACACCTGTCTTCTGCTGTGTCACCGAAGCTCAGCAAAATGGATAGCACAACAGATGATGAGGCACGCACAGGAGCTGGTAGGGGTCGCCAACTTGCCGAGCTTCCATGGCTTAGTAGGGTGTGCCAGCTCCTGCCAAGCAGTGGGAGCTCGGTAGGTGGGCTGGCTAGGCAGGGGGAAGGGGGAATCCCCGAGTGGCCGACTGTGATGACGCGTCGACGTGACGGATGATTTCCATTGTATTCGGCAAGGGATTCTGCGGCCCTCCACGCATGCGTGCACCCGTGTGGGCATATCGGTCACGAACGTCTTCCCGCATGCATAAAATTGGTCACACCGCTCTCTACCCTCTCATCCGATGTTGTGACCTCGGTTTCTTTCTTGCCAAGTGAGAGCAGCGAGGGAGAAGAAAGAAAGAGATAGTAGAATGCCAGTTTTTAATAGTTTTTTGGGGTGAGTAGAATGCCAGTTTTTAATAGTTTTCTGAGGTGTTTTGCTATGATTTAGGAGAATTCCCAGTTGGAAGGAGCGTAGAGTTGGTACCTGCAATAAAAGGTATGTTTTGTTCACATGTGAGCAAATGTGCTTAATATTTTTATTAGCGTTTCATTAGTGTAATGGTGATTTGGTAGTGTGGAATGTGCATGGTAACCATATTTAGTTGACGGATGTGTTTTGTAATTAGCCATGTTTAGGACGTATTAGTGATGATAATGATGATTTTTTGTAAATAGCTGAAGAAATACTCAATGTTAATTTTAGTGTTCCCGATGCGTTCGTAATTTAGAAAATATGTATGTAAGTATGCACATATATATGTATTGCTCTTGTGCAATTCAAAAAATTATAGAAAATAATGTCAGGGTTGCAGAATTGTGCAATGTTAATTGTAGTATGTATATATGTGTATGTACATATGTGTGTACCTGTATACATGCATATAAGCATATGGTCGTCGGCATAATTGGTAGCTCACCTATGTACATGTGCATAATTATTTTGTGTTATGCTAAGTTATATTTGGAATCTGTGTATATATGTAGACACTGACACATTGTTTTTTGTATTGTTGGAATTTCTGCTGGTGACAGTCACAAGCGTGGTACGTTGTTGGACCCATCTTGGAATGGCCATCATCGCTGTCGGGCGTGGTCGACTGGTGATGGACCACCCTCTTTGTTCTATAGGGCCCTTTTGCGGGAAGCTGGGTTGCTACCCATAGTGAGGATGATGCATATTGGGCACTCGTTCGCATTAGACTCATCGCTTCTGTCGTCACTCGTTGACCGGTGGAGGCTATAGACCCATACATTTTACTTTCGGTAGGGGCAGGTGACCATCATCCTACAAGATGTTGCTTAACTTACTAGCCTACCACTATAGGGTCACCTTGTGATTTGACTTCCTAGAGTAGTTGAATCTAGGGAGAGACCACAACGAGCATATCTAGAGTTCCACAACATGTTCGAGACCTTGCACGAGGACACCTTCGTGTGGACGGTGTGGACCATAGAGTTCATCTTCGAGACAATGCCTTTTAGCTTATCAAAGCAATGTGAGTGGGATAGGGACTACTGGCTTATGACCATCTTGTCTTCTCCCATATGGTGGACTCCAACACCCCCATGAGTCATGAGACAATTCAAACTTCACTAGCAAGTGCCACCAGCACCCAGGTTGACCACCACCTAGACCTGTTCACCTATAAGTAAAACTGTTTGTTACCTCTTTTTGTACAGTTTGTTGCTTTAACTTCTAAGTCATGTACAATTCGTTTCTTTTTTATTTTCACACTCAAATAACAATTGTGTACCATGACTTTTTTTGTAGGCAAACAAAGAAGGGACAGAAGAGCGATGACTAGAGGGCAACATAGCTGCTAGGGACCATGGCTTGGGAGTAGTTGGCGAGGACGCAAGTAGAGTAGGAGCGACGATCGTATGCCCCAGATTTGTACCCTGTGAACTTATGGTGGTTCATACCGCGCACCCATTGTAGACTAACGGGGCCACCTATGCAGCCCTTGCCGGAGGCTACGCATGCCAACTAGTCGGCACTAGGCCTAGACCAACACTTGCAACATGACATGATGTGACGGTAAAATATTTGAAATTTGTATTTGTACTACACTATTTATGCATACATGACTAGCCTATTTTGTCCGCATTGCAGTATGACTAGCTTCGCAGTATCGTGTTCAAGGATGGTGTCGCATTGCGTCGCGGACATTCGAGCACATTGGAATGCCTATTGGGGTCCATCCGCAACATGTATTGCCCTAGGGCCATCAACTACAGCCATCCTGATGTATTGCCCTAGGGCCATCAACTACGCCAAACATGCACTAGGGCCATCAACTACAGCCATCCTAGCGACGTGTTCATCCCGAGGGTGACGAGTCGCACCATCGTCTATCCGCAGTTTCATCCACATGTCCTAGATCCTGATGTATTGCCCTAGCTCCTCGATGTACTGCCTTAGCCTCAATCATTCCTAGTATCGCTGTAAGGGGATATTTTAACCCCTCGCCGCATGCACTACCAGTAGGCGAACCGTTCGCCTCCCACGATTACACGTCACAGCAGCACGACCATCGATGCACCTCATGCTCTGTTGGGAACGGACGCGTCACCGCGACTGTACGACATCCTGACAACGCACGACACGCCAACCACCACCCGCCACGTAACATGGCCTCGGGAACAGAGACAGGCCGTGGGTCGTGGCGCTCTCTGGCGGGTGTCGGCACAACTCTCAGGGTCATCAATACAGTAGGACCAAGCACAACCTCGCTGCGCTTCTACAAATCTACTCGAGCTCCCCCTCGAACCGTTCGATGGTGTATGGACCTTCGACCTCCAGTCTACGCGAAGTCCCCGGAGCCCACTTCGACCGAACCGATGCAGCAACGCCGGAGGCAATCTTCACTTTGAAGATCGATGGCCCCACAACTGCAGAGCGCAAATTCTGACCTGCGACAGGTTTTGGCTTGTTCTTATAAACAGGCCACCTTCACTCCAACATTTTCTGGTATTAACGCCTATTGACGCGCCCACAGAATGCGGATGAAGCGAAGAAGGCTTGCCTAGGAGAACAGGGCAAACCTTGTCTCATACACAACCGCGGCCCGCCGTGGGGCTCCAACCGTCTACACGGAGCACGAATGCTGATCTAAGACAAGCCTTGGCTTGCTCTCATAAATAGGCCACCTCCCGTCCACCAACATTCTTTGATATCAGTGCTACTGAGCGCGATCAGAGAAAGTGGATAAACCCAAGAAGGCCTACCTGTGAGAACAGGGCAAACCGTGTCTCATGCGGGCTCGCGGCCTACTTGAGCATAAAACAACTAAGCGCACAGTCAGCGGTGCAGAAAGGTGAGGCTGCAATAGTGGCACTTTATATCCCCACCTCCCCCTGGCTGAAACCGTCCAAACCGGTGGAAGATAAACCAACAGAAGCCCAATCGGTGGCAGGTGAGGCGCCACGGTCAAAAGCGTGTGAGGCGCACATGTCCCGTCCTCGGAAAGACGCATGATGCACGCGTCCCCTAGTAGCGTGCACACGCGCAACGCCCGAGGCGGTCCCCTGACAGGATACGGCTCCCCAATCAAAGTTGCGCGATCCCCACTGCCATTAAGACGTCGCCTCTAGACTGCGAAATTGTCGAGCCACGCATCGACTACACCTCTTCAGCGTGACCCCGCAAGGTACCACCGCGACGAGTTACCTCCGGTCCCATCCCCGCGTGAAGACCCCCGCACCCGCCTCTCCGCCACTAGACACGGGAGTTCGACCTGCCCCGTGCCCCAGCGTGTCCGCAACATGAGCCTCCTCTACCTCGACCGGCCACGTCACTTCACAAATGGGTGGCAAAACCGCAAACCACTCCGGCTTCAACGGGTCAAGACGGGAGGGTGGCCTCGACACTCAGGGGTATTCGCGGCAGAACCCTGCCTCCGACGACACATAGACTCCGCCGAAGTCTTCGACTCCGCCGACAAGGAACAGTCTCATCCAGGAGCATCCGAGGTCACAGGCCGCAGGGACGGAGCGGACCAAATGACTAAACTACATGGCTTCGGCCTGTGAAGCCCTTCACCAAGAGAGGCTCCTGTTGTAGGGGTGGCCCCCACCTAAACCCAACCGGCTTGCTAGGACGTGGTAAGGCCCGAAGACGGGACATGTACAATGGCGCATATACCCCTATGAAGGGTATTCAGATGTAAGGGTATAGTTGTAAGATGTTCCCCATATAACCGTATATATATGTGGAATCCAACCTGGGGGAAAACCCTAGAAGCATTGTTCACCTACTCTCCACTACCATCTCTCTTTCTGTTTGGCCTGTGGCCACAACATCAGGGACGTGCCACTACCATATTTTCCTTTCCCTTCTTATATTTCACAATGTAAGGAAACGACTCAATGAATTCGACCCATTTGGCATGTCTACGGTTCAGGTTTGCTTGGCCCTTTAAATACTTCAATGCCTCATGATCAGAATGAATAAAAACTCTTTAGGCTATAAATAGTGTTGCCAAGTTTCTAATGCACGCACTAACGCATAAAGTTCTTTGTCATAGACCGGATAATTCAATTGAGCACCATTCAGTCTCTCACTAAAATAAGCTACCGGTCTACCCTCTTGCATTAAAACACCGCCAATACCCAATCCACTAGCATCACACTCAATTTCAAAATTTTTAGTGAAATCGGGTAAAACAAGCAACGGTGCTTCAGTCAAGCTTCTCTTAAGTTCAGCAAAAGCATTGTCTTGCGCTACCCCCCACACAAATGCAACACCCTTTTTAGTAAGTTCATTCAAAGGGGCAGCGATGGTGCTAAAATCCTTCACAAAACGCCGATAAAAACCAGCGAGACCATGAAAGCTCCTAATCTGACTTACGTTCATAGTAGTTGACCAATTTTTAATCGCTTCAATTTTAGACTCATCTACTTCAACTCCCTGTGTAGAAACAACATAGCACAAAAAGATGACATGATCTTTGCAAAAAGTGCACTTCTCTAAGTTATCTGTTGTAGGGGTGGCCCCCACCTAAACCCAACTGGCCTGCTAGGACACGGTAAGGCCCAAGACGGGAGATGTACTGTAACACCCCAGCATCCACATTACCCTGGAATGCCACAAACCACTCCACAACTAGCCAAATTACAAGATACAATAATCTGGCAATAATTCCTAAACAAGATAGGATAAGCGGAAGCATATTCAATTAAGCGAAACAAGATAGTGATAATCAATTTAATAATTTACATCAACCACCAACAATCTAACCAAAAAATAGTTCACAAGTTTTACTAATATGATAAAGTAAACTTTAACGAGATAGTTAGGCAAAAGACTAGAATCACTTTGTCTTTATTATAGCATAAATCTATGATCCAAGTGCATTATTGTTGTGCCGCTCTACCATTCCCATGCATGCTCAAAGATCACCTGTAAGGCGGGAAACAAAGGTGAGATAAAAATCTCAGCAAGTAAATTGTTTAACAGGCTAATTAAACTACAACAGTTTAATCATCATCATTTAATTTCCACAATGACCACATTTATATCCTCAACCTTAAATCACCACCAACAACGGTAAAATAATAGCAAATAAATATTTTTTTACTACTTTAAAACCTCAACCACTACTACTACCAAAGACAATAAAGCATATTTAAGTTTTACCTCACTACTTTATTATTTCTCACATCCACAACTGCTATCAACAGTTACTACAAGAGAAAAGAATCCCATGCCACAATCACAGCCCCTACCATGCCACAAGGGACGAACCCCATTCCATGACCACATCCACATTACTCATACCACAAGTAGCTCATATGAGTCAATTCCACATTACAACTATGAAGTTGTATATTCCACATTACAACTATGAAGTTGAATACTCCACAAATAACTTCACTACAATACATTGCATAGGTATGCAAATAATCTTTCCACAATGCAATGCATATGAATGCATATGCTCCACAGCACCCTTACCCAACAAGGTAAGAGTGTGCATCGTATTATGGCAATATACGATGATGTACCGGTACGGTCGCGGCTAAGTGCGGCGATATACACATATGCAAATGTCATGATATGATATGAATGATATGATAATCATAAACCACATGAATTCCAACCACAAAGGAGCATCAACATGCTCACAACATATCCACAACCACATATCCACCATATATTTGTTTTCATATTAATTGATCAATAATTGATCCAAACATATCAATTGATCAATAATTGCTACCATCACAACCACAAGTATTCACTAAGAATACTACCACTTAGACCACTATATACTCGTAAAGTTTTCTACAACACAACTATATTGATTCATCAAGAACAAATCCGCCCACAATTAAACCATCAAGATCATAAACAATTGAATTCTTAAAAATACTACCATCTGGACCACATTAAGGAAGCATGTAACAAAGACATAGCACCTCAAATTAAGAGAATTAATTAATGTGAAGGTAGAATAATTAACGAGTTAAACAGTAGCACAACGGCTACGTTTACTTGCCTCAACCGTTGAAGCGAAGCAAATCACGTGCGATCAGGAGCAAAACCACCTGTCCAAAAGGTACCTCTCAGCACAATGCTACAACATAGTAAACACGACTTAAGAAGTAAACACGTCGATAAAACCCCAAACCCACACATAATCCTCTCCGCTCAACGATTTAACAATGTACCCACTGCAGCAGCGCTGCTTCATATTTTTATATCTTTAACAATATTAATCCATTTACAGTAAATGATATATTTCTGGATTCCTCACTTAAATACCTTCACTTTTCAAGTAGATTACGTATTTTTATTTTGATCCTAGTAAGGTGTAACTTAATGCGCAAAATAGAGGACGTTCTCTGTTCTGGCAATCTGGACAGCAAGATTCTAATGCGTCCCAATCACAGTACAAGGATCTAAAAATTATGATTTTTATACAAAAATTAGATTACTGAATTACCTACATTTTTCTCAATTGTGACCAAAATCATAAAAATCATATTCTACCCCTAAATCACACTTGAACAGCAATCTATCCCAATCTGCACTCCTGACGGACAGCGGTGTTCCCGACCCTGCTACGAGCAGATCCCACAGCCAAAATGTCGGGACCTGGATTTCTGAATCCGGACCCTCTGTGTATTACAGCACTAGTCCCAGATCAAAGCTAGTGCACACAGTCAAATAGTGATGAATACATAACCAACAACACTTTATTACAATAATAGAGAGTACAGACCAAAGGGCCTCTTTATTACAAATGAGGTTTTAAGACCTCACACACACACAAAACACAATGAAGCAAAAGATAAAACCAGCTGAAACCCATCAATACGCCACAGCCAATTGACTGGGGAAGCGCAACCTAGAACTCCGGAAAACCTTCGTCGAATCCATACGCGCCGTAGTCGTAGTCTCCTTCTTGAGCTTCATAATCCTCTGAGATTTTGTTTTAAGTGTAGTATGTGAGTACATAAAGTACTCCGCAAGTCTTGGGAAAATGCAGTAGATGCAAAGCTTAACAAAGGAAGGGTTATATGGTTCTTTTGCACAAAGCAATATTTTATTTCAAATACCATTAAATATTTTCAAAGGCATTAATTTAATAAAGAACTTGCTTTAACAGAAACTTATCAAATTGCATAGTGAAGGTTACAACCACCAACACTAGATAACTGGCTTTCACCACCAAGATTCAAGAAAACGGATATAACCACCCACACGGCTCCAACCGCCAGATTCAAGAAAACAGGTTACAACCACCCACACCGGCTCCAACCGCCAGATTCAAGAAAACAGGTTACAACCACCCACACCGCTACATCCGCCAGACACAAACCGAGAGTTCCAACCACTCCCGGTTTTCAAAACTTTTATTTTAAAACCAAAACCAATGAGCTACCATGTGAATGCATTCCTTGCCCGCCCTTGACCGTGGGCACGGCTATTCGAATAGTTTTACACTCTGCAGAGGTTGTACATCTTTACCCACAAGAGATAAGTCATCTTAATAGTCAACACGCTTCCTTTGACATGAGAACCAGATAAAATATCACAAAGCTTTTACCTTAGTCTAGTCTAGCCAGACACCACCCGCTGAGGTTTCACCGTGAAGGGTTAAACCACCCGTCGAAGCCCCTCTTGCGCCCGTATGAGTCTGATAAACCCCGTCCCTCACTGTGAATAACCAAGACACTCGGCACTCACTTTCCACGGTGGTACCTAGACTAAACTATCGTAAGTTAGTCACTAGGTCGCACCCATATAGACTTGTGGTTGTACGGTGGTGCTCGGCCGGACAAACACAAGCGTCGGTCCTTAATTGACTAGGGCGGAACATACACTTTACAAGTTCTCGTGCTAACCGCACCAAACCAATCTTACCATCCGCCCCAGTCTAAACCAACTCTCACATTTTATTTTATTTTTAAAAGAACTGTGGCAACTCCAATCACCACTGAATTCTGAACAAAAGTCTAGTTCCACAAAATTATAATTTCTCATTCCAAGGTTACAAAAGTTATATAGCATGACTAAGCATTTTACTACCGTTACAACATTCACCAAAGTTTTATAATAATCTCATTATTGAGACAAAGGAAATCTTAGGGTGTCAAAGGTACATGGTTGTCAATGTCAAATGAGGGCATAACAATTGTCGGTTTAACTAATATCTCTAAAACAGAAATTATCATTTTATGTAATATAGCAATGCATTAAATTTAAAATAATCAAAACATTTCTCAAACATAGGTTCAAGATGTTCAAAGGAGACTTGCCTTCATGTGCAATATCTTGACTTTCTTGCTGTGGGTCGGAAAATTCTTCGGTGACGTCGGGTTCTACGCGCGGAACGATAAATACAAAAGAACAAATAAATACAAATAAAAATCACAAAAATACAAAATATATACTGGAAGAAAGGTTAAAATTTTAGATGAATTTAGGAGAAAGAATCAACGGATTCGAAGTTCAAATGAAGGAGAACGGATATGTGGAAGTTTTAGATATCACATGAAATGATAACAAAATCCGAGAATTACTTTTTGAGCAGTACGGTGTCGATTGATTGCGAGGTGGCGGCGAATGGACAAAATGGAACCCCGGCGACGAGACGAAGGTGGTGACGTAGGTACAGAGTCGAGGAACGGCGGCAACCACTGGCAGTGAGAGAATGCAGCAGTGACGGCGAAAGGACAATGGCGAGTTGGAAGGAGATAGTACCGGGTGTAGAACGTGGAGATGTAGGGTGAGCACAGGGTAGAACATGATATGGTGAAGCTAGAAAAATTATTGGCTAAGCTGAAACTTCATCGGAGACGATACAATCGACGTTTGAACGACGACGGTAGAGAAAAAGGAAAAACTTGATATCTTGGTGCTCGGTGAAGCGAATCCAAAACCATTTGAAAGGTATCTACCTGGGATGGTTTGGCACGATATGACACGAACGGATTGGGGAAAACACCACCGGACAGATGGGGACAGTAGATGCCATTAGCGGCCATGGCGAGGTGTCGGAGGCAAAAATTTGTGGAGGCTTTTCGGAGAAACGGAAGGAAGCATGGCGTAGAACGCGGCGAGGCAAGTCTAAGAAAAATTACGGCACAGGCTAAAACTCAACAGAGACGACGAATCAACATTGGGAGTCAAAAACAGCCATTTTTGCGGAAAGTTCAATTTCTGACAATTGGCTCCATGAAAAATTAAATAAAAATGATAGATAAATTGCTTGGAGGCTAGGACACAACATGACCAGGTCGACGAGGACTCGGTGAGTCTTCGAGTGATGGCGATGGGAGCATGGCGTAGAACGCGTCGAGGCGAACTCAACGGTACAGACGACTCGGCTAACGGACATCGGATGGTGACGAAACATGACGGAGAAGACATTCGGCGACCGGCAGGTTGGCATCGGCATTCCGGGCAAACAGAGAGGAGTTAGAGGGTGAGGTTGGTGGAGAAACGAAGAGGAGAACGTCGGGAACACAATGCTCACCTCGGTTTTGATGGAACACGCATGGTCGGCTCGCAGCGAGGAGAAGAACGACGACACGGTTTGGCCACGGTGGTCCGGTGATGCTCCGGTGATGCTCCGGCGAAAGCGAGAGGAGTACCGCGTAGAACGCGAGAAGGCAAAGCCAACGGTGTGGTCAAAAGTGACCGGACTCCACTGTCGGCATCGCAAAAGGCCGGGGAACGGCGCTCGGTTCACAAAAGTAAAATGGAGATTGTGGATAGAAGAAAGGGAGAGAGGACTTGAGATTTTCGGTGGTGAATGAGGATGAGGAGAGGCACCTGGTGCTCCCTTTTATAGGGGTGGAGGTGGACCGGAGAGGGAGATCAACGGAGCATGTCATTTAAAGCACGGTTTAAATTTCGTGTAAATACACATGAATGAGAGGGGAAACGGTGGGGAATTAAAAGCCCTTGATGAGAGGATGTGAATACACTTAATTTCACGAAAAATGGTTGAGAAAATCAATGGAAATCAAAGCTTTAAAATCTACGGCCATGGCGCAGCGTCGGCAGCGCCCTCTGGAACGAACCGAGAAGATGAACAGTGCCGTGTCGCACTGTTCATCCTCTCTCCTCTTTCTTTTTTTTTTGTATTTTTGTTTGAGATTTTAAAATTGAGCTCAAACAAACTCTGAAAATTCTAAAATAAATTTCGAAACTTCCTTGAGACTCAAAGAACTCAAATAAAATATTTTTAGCAAATATTAATATTTAATTTTATTTTATTAAATAAAAATTCTAATTAAGATTTAGTTTAAACCAAATAAATTCAAAATTTTCAAAAATTTGAAAATAGGGTATAAATGGATAGATTAGAATTTTATATGAAATTAGAAATTTTAGTGGGCTGAATCGGAGTCAAACGAAAAAGAACGGGCTCTTGAAAATTTGAAAAGAGATAAAAGAATAAACCGATTTTCTGGAATTATTTTTGAACTGTAAAATCAAATTATGACGTCATCAAGGGAAATGATTTTGAAATGAATTATTTTTCTGTGGAAAATAAATTTATGACGTCAGTAAGAATTTTGATTTTCTAGCTGAATTATTTTTGTAAAGGAAAATGATTTTATTCACTGACAGGTGGGACCGGTTTATCAACGAGAGAGAAGAGAGAGGAAAGAGCGGACGATCGGATGAGCGATGTGGCGCAAGGAGGAAATCGGGATCGTTGGATGGAGAGCGAAGAGGGTTATGTGAATATGGACGCACGAGATTAGATCGGGCGGCGGAGGATTAAATTTGATTTAGATTTTTAGAAAACACCAGAAAATTCAATAAAGCTCAGAAAAATATGAAATTATATCCAAAAAATCCAGGAAAATTCAAACAACTTTCTGGAGACATTTTGGACTTAATAAAAATATTTCCAACTACTGTTGGTATTTTAATTTTCATACTTAAAATACTTTTTATTTTCAAAATAGATTTTAAAACTCCAGAAAATCTCAGAACACCAAATAAAGGCCAAATAAATTCAAATAATTAATTTGACATAGGATTTTTTTACAGAAAGTCAAAATATCATTTTATTTAATAATATTTTTAAGTTTTTACTTTAAATTACTTTTCAAATCTAGCTTTCTAAAAGCAGAAAATCAGGGCAAACAAAATTGAAATTTCACACAAACAAAACTCTTTTTTTTTATTTTGAACTAAATTAATTTAATTTTTTTAAATCCAGAAAAACACAGAAAATCCAGATAGAATTCAAAAACTTTAAAATAATTAATTTGAATTTAAACTTTTAAAGATAGCGAATTTTTGGGATGTTACACAAAAATTCTGAAAAATACAAGAGATGGATCTCAAAGTCCTCTACAATTTTCCTTTTGGGAAGATTCGTAGAAAAATCGTTTCATAGGTGTAAACTGCGCAAACAGACGTGCTGCGCGAATTGATCTACAGGCAGAGAGCAGGAAAATTCTAATCGGGTAATCAATCTGCTAATCCCCTTCTAATTCCGTGCCATGAACCCTAATTACTCTAAAAACAGAGGGGTTTGGGATTAGAAAAAATTACCTAGAGGATCCCTTGGGATCACCACTCTTCTTTCCTCCTCTTCTTCGCCTCCTTATCTTCTTCTTCCTTCTCTTCCCTTTCTTCTTCTTCCTTCTCTTTCTCCTCTTCTCCAATGGACAGCAGCTTGGAGGGGTGATTGAGGGGGAAAGGCTACGGCCAGGGGTGGAAAAAAGGGAAGAGGGGCCAAGGGAGGGGGTTTATAAAGGGGTGCTAGGGTTTGGGAGAAGTGCGGGCCTCCATTTGGGTGGCCGCCCACCCTCCGAACAGCCCAAAATATCTAAATTAGTTGTTTTAATATATTTTTTAAGTTTAGACAATTATGCAATTTAATTTTCACCTCCCGCGATTTACCGAAAATTTGGGAAACTCCGCGATTATTTTAGGAACCTACACCGAATTGACGATCAGGATATTACATGTACAATGGCGCATATACCCCTATGGAGGGCATTCGGATGTAAGGGTATAGTTGTAAAATGTTTCTGTTTGACCTGTAGCCACAATAGTTGGCGCCGTCCATGGGGAGGACAAGAGCAAGCCTCAAGATCCGAAGAAGGATGGCACCAAGGAAAGCTTCATCGTCAGCGGTGAAGAAGAAGGGAAACACGATAGAACCCCGCGTCAACACTAGGTCCTCGGCCTCAGCAACCGCAGGCGTGGACGATGACGCGTCCGTGGCCGCAGCGAACGTCGACACCCGTCATGCGACGATTGACCCCGCTACGGCGGTGGTAACGTCGGCCCGCCACGACCTCCAAGTCCATCGCTGGCGGCGCAAGACGGGCAACCCAGAGCACAGTAGTAGTCCCGCGCCCCTGGCGGCATGACCAAGTGCGCCGATGGCCCCGCCTGCGCCGATGGCCGAGAGCGCTCTACTAATAGCAATCGGCACGCTCCGACAGGAGCTGGTGCATCTCCAGGGAGCCGTGCGAAATATGCAAGAGGTTAGGAGTCAGCAGACCCCACTGGTGGCCGCACAGTCGCGACGTCCCCACGTCTAGCCGCGCCCCGTTGCGGCGCGTGGACCCGGAGTCCCCACTCTCAGCAGGCCTGCAGCAGTCGGCATGGCCGGAGGACTTCAAGTACCCCAACGCCATTGAGCCGTACAAAGGCGACACGGACCCTCGGGAGTTCGTACGCGTGTACGAAACCGCCATTGAAGCCGCAGGCGGAGACGACACCACCATGGCGAAGGGCCTACCCCTCGCGTTGCAGGGAGTGGGCTCTCTTGGTTTTCACCATCGAGCTAAACTCCGTCTACGCATGGGAACAAATCCGCGACCGCCTCTACAACAACTTTCAGGGGAACTACATTAAGCGCGTCGACACGGATCAGCTCTTCGCGGCAAGCAGAAGCCCGCTGAGAACCTCCGGGAATACTTCAAGCGCTTCGTGAAAGTCCGCTGTCAAGTCAAGGACATCAACGAGACAACCAACATTAACGCAACTATATAGGGTCTCCACCCGGGGCCGCTGGCCGAATACAATGCGCGAAAGCCAATCAAAACGGTGGCCAAGCTCTTCGACGAAATAGAAGAATACGCTAGAGCAGAAGAAGACGCGCGCCGACGCCAACGCGACGAAGGTGGAGACTCGCCCAAGGAAGGTTTCCCGAAGGGCAAGCGCAGGCAAGAGCCACCCAGGGAGACCTCCCAACACACAACTGCCCAGCACAGAAACGCTGCGAATGACAAGTCCAAGTGCGGCCAACAGAAATCCCGAAAACCTCGATACGTCTTTGACATTGACGGAGGCTCCGAAGACAACACCCCCACCGGCCACGGCGGCAGAGCCCGCCGGGGCCGCGAGAAGGGGATCCACGCGGAATACGACGACCCGCAGCGTACCTAGTGGTGTGAGATACATGCACGACCATCGGCGCGCCTCGTGCTCTGTTGGGAATGGACGCATGACCGCGACTGTACGATGTCCTGACAGCGCACGACACGCCAACCGCCACTCGCCACGTAACATGGCCTTGGGAACAGAGACAGGCCATAGGACGTGACGCTCTCTCTGGCGGGCGTCAGCACAACTCTCGGGGTCATCAATGCAGTAGGACCAAGAGCCACCTCGTTGCACTTCTACAAGCCTACGCGAGCTCCAGCAGAAGCTCAACCGGTGGCAGGTGAGGCGCCATGGTCAAAAGCGTGCGTGGCGCACCTGTCCCGTCCTCGGGAAGATGCATGATGTACGCGTCCCCTACCAGCGTGCACACGCGCAACACCCGAGGCGGTCCCCTGACAGTGTACGGCTCCCCAATCAAACCGCGCGATCCCCGCTGCCATTAAGACGTCGCCTCTAGACTGCGAAGTTGTCGGGTCACGCGTCGACTTCACCTCTTCAGCGTGAGCCCGGAAGGTACCACCGCGACGAGCTACCTCCGGACCCATCTCCGCGCGAAGACCCCCGCACCCGCCTCTCCGCCACTAGGCACGGAGTTCGACCGCCTGCGTGCCCAAAGATGTCCGCAAAGATGAGCGCCTCTACCCGACCTCGATCCTGTTTCCGAACGGCTCCACGGTCAAGGACGGCTCCGACAACCCGCTCAGCACTATATCCGCGACGGGCAGAGACTACATCACACAACGAGACCCTGTCTGATAACACAGAAGTTCACAGGCCGTGGGGACGGAGGGGGCCAAATGGCTCGGCAACATGGCTTCGGTCTGTGAAGCCCTCAACCATGAGAGGCTCCTGTTGTAGGGGTGGCCCCCACCTAAACCCAACCGGCCTGCTAGGACGCGGTAAGGCCCAAGACGGGAGATGTACAATGGCGCATATACCCCTATGGAGGGCATTCGGATGTAAGGGTATAGTTGTAAGATGTTCCGTATGTAACCGTATATATATGGAATCCAACCCTAGGGGAAAACCTTAGAAGTATTGTTCACCTACTCTCCACTACCACCTCTCTTTCTGTTTGGCCTGTAGCCACAACATTACCAAATAACCTAGCCTCACGCAAAACTTGTAGAACTTGTCTAAGATGGTCTATGTGTTCGATTCGGTCATGATCAGAATCGAATATCATCAAAGTACACAATCATAAATTTACCAATAAAATGCCTTAAAACATGATTCATTAAGCGCATGAATGTACTAGGTGCATTAGTTAAACCAAAAGGCATGACTAACCACTCATACAACCCAAATTTTGTTTTAAAGATTGTTTTTCACTCATCCCCTTCATGCATTCTAATTTGATGGTAACCACTGCGCAAATCTATCTAAGAGAAAATAATAGCACCGCTCAATTCGTGTAGCATATCATCTAAGCGGGGTATAGGATGACGATATCGAATTGTGATATTATTAATCGCTCGACAATCTACGCACATACGCCATGAACCATCTTTCTTAGGAACTAAAATAACAGGAACAGCACAAGAGCTTAAGTTTTCACGTACATACCCTTTGGAGAGAAGCTCTTGTACTTGTTTCTGAATTTCCTTTGTTTCCTCGGGATTGGTGTGGTACGGTGGTCGGTTCGGCAGCGATGCTCCTGGAATCAAGTCGATCTTATGTTCTATCCCACGAATTGGTGGTAGCCCAGCTGGTACCTCCTCTGGAAAGACGTCGCTGAAATCCTGCAAAACACGAACAACACCACTAAGAAGAGGAGTTAAGTCGTTAGTCAAAAGCAATGTGGCTTTGTACAACAGCACAACGTGCACCAATTTATGATCCTCGCTGAATTCTCTCATCTTTGATTTGGTGGCTAACATCACTAAATTCTTCTTCTCGCTCTCACGTTTCTTGTTACTACTCAGATGGTTCTCTCTCTCTTGCGCACTCTCAACGTGCATCTCAATGTTCATATAGTTCACCTTCACTTCCACTTTGTTGCTCAACCATTGCACATGATAAGGACGCGGATGCGGCAAATACTTCAAGCCCAACTTATGACACATATCCTTGCTAGCCAAATTGTGATAACTCCAACCATCAATGATCACTTTGCACACCTTACCCTTATCAAACTTTGCCCAAGTCTAAAACAAATTGCACCGCTGTTCGAGTGATGGCGATGGAATCACACTAAGCACCTTGGACGTGCAAACAATGCAATATTTCTCAGTGTTTGGAAACTCAGGATCGCACTCACATTGTTCTATGTCATTAGTGTGCAAGATTGCCTGTGCATCAGGCGACTCGTCATCGCTAGCCGAAATATAACCGACATCCTCTGTGATCAGCATAGTTCTGACATTTGGGCAGTCCCTCTGAAAATGGCCAACGCCCTTGCACTTGTGGCAAATAACGTCACGTAAACGGCCTGTCGACCCCATAGATGAGGTCGCACGAGCAGCGAGCGCCACAGGTCGATGCACCGATGATGGTGTACTCTCTGGCTTCTTACTTGCGGAAGTTCGCATCGCCGTATTGCTTCCAGCCGAAGTGCCCTTGTTTGGCTGGCTGTTGTTATATGGCTGTCCCGGACTAGCTGAAAGAACGTGACCGGGCAGTGAACCGTGCGTCGTCAATCACTTGTCGCTCGGCTTCACATGCTTGGTGCAACAATTCAATCGTATCATTATAGGGATGGCAATTGACAATGCGCTTGACAGCTTGATTCATGCCAGCTAGAAATCTCGCCATGGTCTGTTCTTCATTCTCGCGGACATCTGCATGTATCATAATAGTCTCCATTTCCTTATGATATTCATCAATTGATTTCATACATTGCCGTAGCCCTGTCAACTTCTCAAATAGTGAGCGCTTGTAGTGGCGAGGTACAAAGCGTGCCCGCAAATGTTGCGTCATTTGCTCCCAAATGATAATCGGCAACTCATGGCGCTCCATGCGCTTACGGATGAATTGCTCCCACCAATGTGTGGCATAATCATCCAAGCCATTGGACGCAAGCAACAGCTTCTTCTCATTGGAATAGTTGTTTATCCGAAACAACTTATCAACTTTCAGCTCCCAAGTGAGGTATTGTTCAACATCTGTACCACCTGAAAATATAGGAAGATTAAATTTAGGCTTAGCGACACAATCCTCGGCGTCGTCATGGCGAGGACGCTGCACGTTGTTGCGGTGGTGGCGCTGTCGGTCATCATAGTCATCGACGGGGAAATCGTCGTCCCAGCGCTCGACCGCGTCAGCCCAGCTACGAGGTGCATGATGCACACCTCCTCCGTGGCCACCCTGTGGTGCACCTCCATGTAGATTGTGTTGTGTAAACATGGCACGCAGCTCCAGGAAGTTATTGTTGATGGTCGTACACAATTGTGTGACCTCCTCCCCGAGGGTGTTCAGTCCAGTCTGAACTTCCCCGTGCTCATCGCGCACGCCATTGTCACCATCCTGAAATTGTTTCCGTAGAATCTCACGCAACCGAGTGTACTTGGTCCATATCACCGGCGCCTCCGGATTAGGTGGATCCTCCTCGTGAGTTGACATGGGAACGACTCACAAACAAGAAACGAGGTTATATCCGGGTTAGTAAAATAAAAGCTCTCTCTAAGCTTGCAACTCACTGTCCTGAAAACAAGACAAGCTTACCGTTCCAAAGTGAATCAAGGACGGCAAATCGACAAATGTGACAGCGAACGACCTTAACCCGGTAATGTATGAGCATAACCAAGAGCAAGGGAGTACACAAACGGGTGTAGGTGGAGTTTGGACAGTTATGTGGATATCCTATGTAATCTGATATTCAAGGTATTGTAAAGCTAAGTAATGATACAAGCTAAAGTATCTTGTTTATGTGCTGATCCAATAGGTTTAAGTGAAGTAAATGAACGCACACGCAAAGATAAATGTAACTTAATGCAACAAAGGAATGAGCTAGCTGGAAGCAATCTGAAAGTAATGTTGAAATAGCTCGTTGTGCACCAAGTACTAAGAGAGACGCTAGCCAATTGCAATAACTAAAATAGAGGGCACAAGATTGCTCAAGAATTTTAGTCACTCAAACTGAAATTATAAACTAGAACCACTCACCCAAATCAGCCTTCTCGCACTTTTTTCGTGTTTTTTGCTCGTCTTTTTTTTGCTACCGTGCCACTGACCCAAATATGTTCCAATCACTGTTCTGAGTCTCTCTCTCTAAACTTTGAATTTTTTTGATTGGCTGGAGTGGGTGATGCACAAGCCCAATGTTCAGTTATAAGTACTCAGGAGCAGCCCTTAATGCAATATCAATGACTAGTCTCAAGTATTCAAAGGATATAAGTAAATGATACAGCGACACCAAATGTGGTTCAACCAGCTATGATGTAGTGGCCGAAACACAAGTTGGGGCAATTGGACACGAATTGTGTTTGAGCTAGAGGTTGATTCGGACTCTAGTCCCACCAAGGAGTTCGAATAAGGAAACAAAATCAACTCGAATTGTGCTCTCAAGATGGCGCACGGTATAGCAAGCAAAGACTACCTGGCTTTGTTCTTTCTTTTTTTGGTTGCTAATTGAGGGATCAACCAGCAATTTTATATGGTTTATGTGAACACAACGTTTAGGCAACGCAAAAGGAAACACACGGATCAACACTAAAACAGAACTCTAATGGATGAAAACTTAACTAAAACGCACAAGAAATAACAGATTAAACTACGGTTTTGGTATTGCAATTTTCGGTTTAATGGACGATAGGAACGAAAACGAATCTAACTACGGGTAAAGAAGTTCTCACCGAGTAAACCTAGAATCTGATACCATATGATACGGGGAGGGCCTGATCTTCTCAGTGAGGAACCGTGGATAGTTGATGCGAAGTAGATGATGTCGCTAGTTGAATACTCGCGCCAATGCACGAACTCTCAACTCTTCGGAATACACCCAAAACACACCAGATAATTGTTCGTCGTGAGACCACAAACGACGAATGCCAAGTCCCTAATTCCCAATGGAGCGACGGCTTGACCTTGAATTGCAGAACGAACAATGGATCGCCTAGTTCTCTCTCAAAGTCCTCGCATGAACTCTAGTGTTGAAAGAACAAGCAATAGCTATGTTTCAATCTTATGCATAAAATTGGTCTACCCTAAAGGCTGCCAACACAAGGCTTATATAGCCCCTTGGGATGTCTATATGGTCCCCAAACCAAGTATAACTCAACCATATATGGTTTTGGATACGAACTCTCACAAAAAGGAAACTATATTTTTCACTCGTCATATTGTTTTGGTCATAACTTTGTATCCGTGATGAATTTGAAGGTAGGACTAGATCCATTGTGTATCCCTTGAAATTATCTTTCCAACGAGTACAAGAATACCTGAATCAGACTCCGTTTGTGAAAGTTATGGCATTTTTAGTAATTACTTGTCAGGTTGTCCCGAACCGAATCCGAATTGAATCCTGAGTTGAATCCGAGTTTGAATTGGATTGAGCACGTGTGAAGTCCGAATTTGGCTTGAAAATCTTATCCAAAACTTGTAATTTAAGTCCTTGGGCTCCTTCCTTTTGCTCTCCCAAGTCTTCATATGAATCATACATAAGAATACATAAAATACTAGCATGAGGTAGTATTCCAAGTTCATCATCAATTAAAGGAAACTTCTTAAGGAACAAAAGGACCTGTTTGTTTAAACACTTCTTGCCCTTGTCATTATGCCCTCTGGTTCTTGGTTATTGTCATGCATGCTTGGAGTGGAAGATGTATACGTGTCCTCATCAGTATGTGCATGACCACCAATAAGAGAGGTTGTATAAGTGTTAGGGATGCCCTCATCATCTTCTATGCTCATGAATTGTAAAAGATGGACGAAATTAAGATACTACATACTAAGTCATGTGATACTCTTGCAGATTTATTCACTAAATCACTCCTTGCATCTAGCTTTGAAAGATGTATACGAGGAATTGGAATGATAAGACTTAGAGAAGTACATAATTCAGAAGGAGAATTTTCTCAAGCCCGTTATTAAATCTTGATCATGAAGATCGAGTACCTAAATAATAAGTCTTGAAGATTGAACGAAATTAGGTGGATTGTACTCTTTTTCCCTTAACGAGTTTTCCTGAAGTTTCTCGACCAAGGTTTTTAATGAGGCAATTCGTACAACGTAGCATAACATGAATTATATATTTTTTCTCCAAATTTTTTCCACTAGGTTTTTATGAAGTTTTGACGAGGCATGACGTGTCAGATTAGTGCCCAAGAGGAATGTTAGGAAACATGGGCCTGATCTTAAAGCCTTGGCCCATAGTAGGCACATCACTACTAGGCTATAAATAGGGAGTACTATTGACTGTTTTGTATATGGAAATAAGAAAGAAAGCAATGAAGAAATACCAAAAGTTCTCTCTATCTCTCTGTATTTTCAATCTAATATTTCTATCATTTATGATTAATCTGATTTTACATAAATAGATAAATTAATTGGATTAATCATCGGGGACGGTTCCTCAGCAATCCTATCCACCTTCTAATGTAACCGACCAGACATCATCTCAACACATCTAGCTGTCCACGAACAGGCCCATCTTGCATCCCATCGTGTCCAGAGCTAGAACCAAGCACATCCACCTACGCCAGGACGAAGCGCCATCCGCCACCGTCAACGCGTCCGCACCGGCCACCACACCGTGTCCTCCCTTGTCATCCAGGCGAAAGCCCGTTCCCCTCGTCTGAAAAGTCAAAACATCGCTTCCGCGTTTCGTCACTCGTGACGCCACAGCCTTGTATTGTAATGTACTTATTGACCTCCAGCCCCGGCCCTTCCGTCTGGAACCGTACAATCATCGGGTTCCGCCGCAGAATTCCCAATTCAACGTTTCCTCCTACGCTTCGCCGCCCGGAGATCAATCCATCTCTCACGCAATGTCGCAGGTATCACGATATCTTGTCAATTTTCCATTTGATCTGTTTGGTGCCGTCCTTTGCTTAGATCGGTAATGATGTTAGGAATCCCAAATAATTCACTCTTCCCAACAATTTTGGGGACCAAACATGACGGGATCTGATGGCCCAGCAGATCAATTCGTTCTCTTGGTTCGCGATTGTATTGTGTGTGGTTTGCATGATCTTGCTACCAAGGTGTGATTTGCGGTGCAAAATCATGGGGGAAACGTTTAAGGAATACAAAACTAGTTTATTCAATAGTAGGTTTATATGATTAGATCCTGCCACTTGGGAGACAGGTTGTTTGAAATCCTGAAGTGGAGAGATGTAAGATTGATCCATGCATGCCTCTTCTAGACGTGCAACTTCGGTTTTATAAAAATGATGATTCGAGAGACAGTTTTGGTTCTCAGTTACTATGTGTAGTTTGGTCAACCAAACTGTTCGTTAGACAAATTTTACGATTTTATGACATGATAGTTAAATTAATTAGTTATTCAAGGGCCACCGAGCTTTGTTGAATTTTTCAGGATCAGTAATGCAATTTTAATCTCCATGATTTGATACAAGTGATTTATGTGCTTACTAAAGGTTCACAATGTAAATGTATTGAATCGGACAACTGTTGATCTGGAATACCGAACACGCATTTGCAAATGCCAACTTTGATACAGTTGCATGGTTTAGAAAATAAATAAATACAGTGAATTTCTTCAATGACTCCAGTTTTGATGAAAAGCCAGGAGGAAGGCCTTTCTGAATCTAAAAAGAACTTGAAATGCAGTGAGACGCATACATACGAACTAGGCCCAACTGTATATGTATATTGTTTTGAACATCCTTGGCAAACACACACACACATGAGCCCTATTATGAGTTTTTTTTTTATTTTGGCGATCAGGATTGTGAGGTTATGATAGAACATGCATGCTGATTCTAATCTATCAGGGGCTATTTAATTCAATTAAAGTATGTTATACAATGATTAAATGATATAAGCTGAGACATACCATGATGCATGCATTATGCTTCAGATAATGGGTTTGAAAAATTTGTTCTTGAGCATGCTCAGTAGGAGGCAACAATTCATATAGATGTTCTTAACCTTGGGAAAGTTGTTGGATTTAAGATGTGTATGCGATTTGGAGGAGCAAGTCCCATATTGTGCTCTTTTATTAAAAATTATAATTAGAGTGTTACCTAATTCTGCAAAAATTTGTTCTGTGATGCAGACTGTTGTACTCAGGGTTGGCATGTCCTGTCAAGGCTGTGTTGGAGCTGTTAAGAGGGTTCTCGGCAAAATGGAAGGTTGTTCTTACTCACTTTTCATTGAGACAGTTTTCCTTTTATAATATATTTAAATTAAACATATGTAACTAGAATTGATGCAGCATTGTACTTCACGTTTATGCCAATCTGAATATGAATCAACCCTGCTTAAGCTTTGCATTGGTATCGAGTGTGGTAAAATGCTGTCAGCATAGATTTCTTATAATACACTTCAGATGCTTTCTGGAATTCGCTTCATGACAGCTAGTGCCAAATAGATGTGTTGATTGAGTGAATTTGTCATTAATTACTGGAAGGTGATTGAAGGAGATAGCATGCTAGTTCTTTTTCCAAAACTTCTTTGTTTCAAATGATAGCTGCAGCTAATTTCTTGGCATAGATATACTGTTTTCTAGTATCTTTTTTGTTTTATTTTGGGATCAGCAAGTTTGAAGTTTACCTCCTTAGCTTGGCCGGCAACATCATATTTAAGAAGCAGCTTTCCATAAAAGAAAGAAAGAAAGAAAAGGTCGACTCATAACATTTTAAGGTACCTCAAAGCGCAAAAATGGGACATCAAATAGTCAAAATGCTGAAGTGCAAAGTTGTAGTGGTATTGATGAAAAGTATTGTAATTAAATTGCAAGATCCTACTGTCACAATGCTTTGTAGAAAAATTAATTCCAAAGGTGCCATATAAAATTTTAGTTAATGCAAAGACTGGTAAGAAACTACCTTCGCTACGGCTTTGGTTATGCTGTTGATCTACAAACAGTTGCTTGAATCTAGTAAGACTAGTCTTCCATCATCAACCTAAACAGCAGTAAATGCATACTTGTTGCACTGGGTTTATGACCAGATCGGTTGATTAAATATACTTGTATCTATTTCTTAAGCATTGTCTGGTTGAAATGGTTCAATGGTCTGGCTATATTGCTGTATGTCATGCCATGTTTGGAACGAGGACATTTTTCCTAATTCTATGGGAAACTGGGAATTGAAATGCTTCCTGTGAAATTCTTACGTTCCAAACGGGCCATTCCTGGATTCTTGCGGGAATTGAAGTATTTGACTATTTCTTATTAAATTCCCGCGCTCCCAATGGGCCCTTAGTTTCTTAATGTAAAAATATGCATTGGGTTTGTGGTTGCTTCAGGTGTTGAGTCTTTCGATGTAGACATCAACGAGCAGAAGGTCACTGTGAAGGGTAATGTAACGCCAGATGCTGTTCTGCAGACTGTTTCAAAGACAGGCAAAAAGACTTCGTTCTGGGAGGCTGAGTCCAAGACCAATGAATCCGCGGCGCCTGCTGCTGTGTCTTCTTAAAAAGCCATCTATCACCTCTGATATGTGAAGTTTGATGTAACAATTTCCATGTGGAAGTGTTCCGCAAGAACATAAAATGGGCTGTTCTGAGCGTATATAGCTTGGATTTACTACAAATAATAGCAAACTGCTAGTTAATTTGTACATTGTATGCTTGGTATTCCTTTTTCTGAAAAATGTGTGCTTGGTATTCCTACTCTGCAATGGTTTTTGATCAATCTGGAAAAATACGAGGTTCGCATGCAACATTTATATGCTATGTGAAATGTGCGTGATAAAGTTTAGGTCTGTCATGCTACCACCTAATCAAAATAGTTGGCTATATTTTTTGAAAGTTGTTAAAAAAACTCAGACAGTCAGTTATCTTGTTTTTGCACTAGGATGGGGGCTTCTGTGCAGAGGATGAGTATTTGCTCCTCCTATTGTGAAGATGAACTTTTTAGGTTCGGAGAGAAAGGATTCGAGATGTGGCTGGCTACACACAAGCCAATCCAAGAATGAATGGCAATTGGGAGGGGGATATGCACCGCTAGCATCCTGCTGTTCCTGCCTCCGCTGAGGCTCCCACGGGGATCTGTGTGGGGATATTAAAATGCATGTAAGTAGCTATTATAATTCTTGCGGTATGCATGCATTCATGCATGTACGACCTCGTAAATTAAACAATTCCGCAGAAGTTCAACAAACTAATGAAAATAACATCGATTATTTACGAAACAGTATATATAGAAAAATATTATGAATCGAGGTTAAAATGAAACCGTGTAGTCCACTAGTCAGTCAGAGCTGCTGTTCTTTTCGATTGAAACTATCGGTTTTTGATTTTTACTATAGCACCTAACTTTTAAATAGGGTATTTTCTTAAGATGGGATCTACAAGTTAATTATAGTACACGTTAAAAGCTTAATATCTGTATTAACCAAAATCGCAAGTGAGTATCTATCTCTCTATAATTTTTATCGTAAATAGTTAAAATTTAAAAATTTTAGTTAAAAATTATAAGGCCCAACCGCAACCAAATGGACCGAAGGCAGCTTCCGAGGCAGCCATCACATCACAGGCGAGGCGAACAAAACTTTAAACAAAAGTAAAGTAAGAAAAGAAAAGAAAAAAGAGAAGAATTAAGAGAGAATGCATTCTGGGTCCCGCACGAAAGAAGGATCCAAAAGGGCAGGTAGCCCTCCTCCTCACGCGAAGCGCCCAAAACCCCGCGGCGCTTCGACTTCGAGGCAGCCAGCCACCGCCCGAGCGGAGGCACCCACGTCGCAGCCCCGCCACCCCCATGGCCTCGGCCGCCTTCCTCGCCGTCTCCCCGACCGCCTCTCCTCCCCTCCACCCGCTCACAGCCCCGCCCACCCGCCCGCGGCCTCCGCCTCCCCTCCTCACTCCCGCCTCTGGGCCGCCTCCTCCGCCTCGTTGGCGCCCGCGGAGCGCGACCACGCCGCCGCCACGGCCGGTATCGAGCAGTGCCTGGTTGCCACTCCGGCTCCGGTCTCGGCCCCGCCGGAGATGAAAGGCGGGAGGAGGCAGCACGGGGCATTTGGAGCCGTCACGCTCGAGAAGGCCAAGCTCGACCTCTCGCAGCAGCTCAAAAAGGCCCACCCCGAGGTGCGTGATGCCTTTAATTTTGTTTAGATTCGGTACTATTATATAGATTACATGGCCTTGCGCGAAATGGAAGGCAATCTTGATGCTTGTGTTGGTAGAAATATGAGTAGTTGCGCCCTTTCCGATGTTGGACATGGGAATTTTATCTTGTGGTGTGTCATGAACAGAACGTGTTTCTTTCCTTTGGGGCTTTGGAGGTCCTTGATGCGTTATATTACACTGAGAAATGAAGGTTGGGTATGGCACTACGGTCAAATGGCTCTAAATCTCTTCGTGTCTTCAGTGTTTATATGATTCTGTGCTGCCAACCAGAGCTCTTACTTAGAATTTTGCGCACTGTCGTAATCGAAGTAGGCAAATTGTTCTCCTCATCAATGGGGCTTGGAGTCCTTCTCCCATTAAATAGCTTGAATCCCAATGGCGTGAAATGTTTTGTATGTCAAGGAGGACGCATGACTATAAAAGCGCGTATAGGGGGCGTACTTGATAGTGTTTCTCAACTGCCTAAGCTCTACTAGATTGCAGAAGATCTTGTTATGGCACAGCACATAAGGTATGCTTAAAATTAAATTTGGGACTCGCTTGGGTGAACATTCACCTAGTCCCCACGCCGTCAGCACCCTGTCCGAGTGACCGCAGCAGGCTACAGTTGGTCAATGCCTTTGGCGCTGCCTTATGAACCCACTGCCTCATCGCTCCTTGACTTGCTCAGTGGCCCCGCCACATCCCTGCCTCGTTGCTCCTGCCGCTATGTGTCGCGAAGTCATATGTTCCAGGTCATTTAATAGGGCTTTGTTTATCCTAATTTAGGAAAAATTTACTCTGCAGTGTCGGGATCCCGGATTTCTGAATCCGGACCCTTTGTGTATTACCGCACTAGTCCCAGATCAAAACTAGTGCACACAGTTAAACTATGATGATTACATAACCAACAATGGTTTATTACAATAATAGAGAGTACAGACCAAAAAGCCTCTTTATTGCAAATGAGGTTTCAAGACCTCTCACACACACAAAACACAGCGGAAGTAAAAGATAAATCCAGCGGAGACCCATCAATACGCCACAGACAATTGACTGGAGAAGTGCAACCTAGTACTCCGGAAAGCCTTCGTTGAATCCACACGCGAAGCAGTCGTAATCTCCTTCTTAAGCTTCATATTCCTCTGAGATTTTATTTTAAGTGTAGCATGTGAGTACATAAAGTATTCCGCAAGTCTTGGGAAAATGCAGTAGATGCAAGGCTTAACCAAGGAGGGTTATATGGTTCTTTTGCACAAAGCAATATTTTATTTCAAATACCATTAAATATTTTCGAAGGCATCAATTTAATAAAGTAATTATTCAGCTAGGTCGTACCCATATAGACGTGTGGTTGTACGGTAATGCTCAGTTTGGACAAACACAAGCGTCGGTCCTTAATTGATTAGGGCGGAACATATACTTTACAAGTTCTCGTGCTAAATCCGCACCAATCCAATCTTACTATCCGCCCAAGTCTAAAACAATTTTCACCATTTTATTTTAGTTGAAAAACAACAGGAATACTTATTGCCACTAAATAAAATGATGAAATTATTCATATCAATTTTCCATCCGAAGGTTATACTGACCGATTAGCTTGTCTAAGCAATTACTACCGTTCTAAAATTAACAATTACATAATAATCTCAATACTGAGACAAGAGAAACCTATGGTGACAAAGGTACATGGTTGTTAATATCAAATGAGGGCATAACAATTATCGGTTTAACTATTATCCTTACAACAGAAATTATCATTTTATGTAACATAGCAAATGCATTACATTTAAAATAATAAAACGATTTTGGTAAACATAGGTACAAGATGTTCAAAGGAGACTTGCCTTCGTGTGCGATATCTTGACCTTCTTGCTGCTGGTCTGAGAATTCTTCGACAACGTCGGGTTCTACGCACAAGACGATAACACAAACGAACAAATAAACACAAATAAAATCATAAAATATACAATATATTTACTAGAAGAAAGGATAAGATTTTAGATAAATTTAGGAGAAAGAATAAATGGATTCGGAATTCGAATGAGAGAGAATGAATATTTGGAAGATTAATTGAAAAAGAAATTATTGGGAAAATATTTGGGCTCAGAAAAATAGAATGGATTTTATGAAGAATTTACAAGGTTTGAATTTGAATTTTGGAAGTGCATAGAAAATTTGGAATAGAACTGAGGCTTTGAAAATGAACTATGTGTTGAAATTTGAAATTTAAATTTGGAAAATCCAAATAAAATTTCAAATATTTAAAAGGATGGCAGAAATGGATAGATTGTAATTTTTGATGAATTTAGAAATTTGAATGGGCTCAAACGGAGTTAGGACGAAGGAGAACGGGCTCTAGGAATTTTAAATTCAGAAAAATGAAAAAGATTGAATTTCCCGAATTATTTTTGTACTGAAATTAATTTATTGCGTCAGCAGGAATTATTTTCCTAAAGAAAAATCGGGTTTATTATGTCCATACAGGGCGGGCCGATCGACAGTGGGCAGGTCCATGTGGACTGAGTCCACGGACCGGAGGGGAGGCTGAGGTGGCGGGTAGCGCTGACTGGACGAGGAGGCGCCGAGGGTGGCTGGCGTGGCGCCACGCCACCGCCACGCAAGCTGACGGGAGCCGACGGGAGGTCGGTGGGAGGCAAGACGGGACGGCGGGCTCGCCGTGACAGCATGGCGGCGGCCGGTGGCGCAATGAGAGAGGAGGATGAGGGAACTCGTTTCACCTTGTCCCAAGCTTCGGCGACGAGCTGAGGTGGCCGACGACGAGGAGGTGGCGGGCGGCTCGAGTCTCCGGCGCGATGGTAATCCGACGGCGAGGAGGCTCTACCGAGGGTTGGAGAAGCTTAGCGGCGGCGCGGGGAAGCTGAAGTAGGCGACGGTGAGGCTCGGGAGAGCTTCCTTCGCCGGCGATCGCTCGTCGGAGTTGACAGCGGTGCTCGGACAAGGGAGACACGACGCGGGGGAAGTAGATCCCGGCGTTGTACGCGCTTTCCAAAACCAGGCTGGGCCGAAGAAGGAAGGCGGTGGCGGCAGGGATTCGGTCGGTAGGCGAAAGAAAGGAAAGTGGAGAAGAAAGGAAGAAGGCGGTGCGGTGGGGAAGAAGGGCCTGACAGGCGGGCCCGGGGTGGTAGCGAGTGGAGGAGAGGGGCGGCTGCTAGGTGGGGCCGGGGAGAAAGAGAGAGAGAGCGGACGGCGCGGACCGGCCACGTGTCGGCCCGATGGGAGGGGAAGGCGGGATCCCGCGGCGGCGTGGGTGGATCTCGAGTCATCCACGGCTCCAGCGTTATCGGAGGGAGGGTTGGGATTTTATTTTCTTTTGATTTTAGATTTTTAGAAAAGCCTAGAAAATTCAATAAAGCTCAGAAAAATATGAATTAAATTCCAAAATTTCCAGAAAATTCACAGAAGTTCCTAGAGATAATTTGGACTTAAATAAAATATTTCCAACTTATGTTGGTATTTTATTTTCATACTAAAAATAATTTTAATTTCAAAATAGATTTTAAACTCCAGAAAAACCAGAAAAGCCAATTAAATTCAAATAATTAATTTGACATAGAAGTTTTACAACAAATCAAAATATCATTTTATTTAATAATATTTTTAAGTTTTTATTTTAAATTACTTTTCAAATCCAGCTTTCTAAAAGCAGAAAATCAGGGCAAAACAAAATTCAAATTTCACACAAACAAAACTCTTATTTTTAATTTAATCTGATAATAGTAATATTTTTTACTCAAAATTTGAAATAAGCAAATTGGTCATTACATGCGAGAAACCGAATATAAGAATGTAATGATATAGAAAGTAAATAAACTGTGGCAATCTGTTTTTGCTCATTGCACATGTGCACATGCGTTTTTTTCTATAATACAAAATAGTTACACTGCACTAAGAAGATAAGTAATTCATTTGTTTTTTTGATAATTTTTTGGTAATTCATTTTTTCCAATCTTACATACCTTGTTTGAATTAAATCCACACATACTTTCGTTGATTGATCTATGAATTATATTTTGATTAGATAACTAATTTTTGTTCCATAAAAGCACCTAGGAGATAAGTACTTAGTGTTAAGGGTATTAGAGATAGAATAGGAATCGTTTTATTCCTTTCTATATATGCCTCTCTTTCCTTATCTCATATGGCATATTCCCCTGTAATATCACTTTGTATTCCCTATATATATTGCCCATTAGGCCTCTTTAATATACACACAATATTCATAACATGGTATCAGAGCTTAGGTTGAAACCCTAACTTCATCTACTTCCGCTATTGCTGCTACCCCCGGGAGGTTGATCTCTCCCGGGGGTGGTCATCTCTTGACGCCGGTCCCTCTTGGCCACCGGCGGCCGGCCAGCGATCGGCGTGCCAAGACGCAGAACCGCTCAAGTCGGCCCGACCACAAGATCGCTTCGCTTGGACGTCGTCGCCGCCGCAGACGGGCCGGGCGTTGTTGTCCGTCGATCGCCTTGGCCGCCGCCCGACAGCCGCCGACGTCATCGCCGTCAGATCGGCCTCTGGCGTCGCCGCCCGAACCGTCCGGATCTGGCCGCCTCCTTTGGATCCGACCTCACGCCACCGGATCCGGCCTCCCGACGGGCTACCACCCCAAGACGCCGATGGCGTCGCCGCCGTCGCATCGGCTTGGGCCGCCCCCGCACTGGCCGTGGCGCATATCGCTGTCGACCTCGACCCGCCACCGTCTGGTCAGACGGCCGCCGCCGCAGACGGGCCGCCGGCGTGCCGCCGCCGCATCAGGCCTCCCCGCCGCCGGATCCGGCCCCCGCCATCTCCCGTGCCTCAGGTGCCACGCCTTGCCGCCGCCTTCGGCCGCCGCCCTTGGGTCGTCTCCGCTTGCCCGCCGCTAGATCTTGGCTCCACAGTGCTGGGCACTGGGCAGGTACTTACAAATGGAGTGGAAGGCTATAGAAGTAATTTGATGCACCTAACAAATCATAGAAGCCTAACACAACAACATTGGCCATTCCTTTTGTTCCAAATGTTCAATCTGATGGACAAGTCTCGTGTTTGCTCGGTGCTTGTGGGGTTTGCAAAGACATGGTGGTTTCTTTGCCCTTCAAGGACAAAGATCCTTGATTGGTCATAGCATCTCTTTGGGACGACATCTTAGGACAAGCATCTTAGGACAAAGAAGATCTTAGGACAAGTGTCCTAGCATCTTGACTAGCATCTAGGACAAACATCTTAACTAGCATCTAGGACAAGATCTTAGACTAGCATCTTAGCATATGCTTGGTGGTTAATGACCTATAATTTGTATCCCCAACCCCTCGAGTTGGCATGGCATTGTGTGAGAAATAAAACTAGAAAATTGCCCCATCTCCAAGTATCATCCTCTCGATGATAGTAAGGATCTTGCTATCACCAAGAGCAAGAATCCAGCGACTAACAAGTGGTATCAGAGCCGTACTATCTCGTAGCCCCGAGCATCTCCCGCTCAATCCTTCTCTTGCGTCGCTTCCACCTCAGCAGCCCCCAACTAGCAAAGAAGAAAGCTCATTGCCTCTCGCCACTCTCCCCGCTGCTCGCACGGCGGCGGCTCATCGAGGCGCTCTCTCCACGCAGTAGCCCCGGTGGCGCGCCATGTCCGCGAGGCAGTCTCGGCCTTCGATCGCCTCGAGCACGCGGCGGCGGCGAAGCCGAACTTCGGCGTGGTAGAGGAACGCGGCGGCGGCGCGACAAAGGCCGCGGCGGCGAAAGGGCGTCAAGGCGGTAGCGGCGGAGCCGGGCGAGAGCTGAGCGGAGGCGGAAAGCGGCGGCGGCAGATGCGGCGCGCGGCGGCAAAGCGCAGAGGTCGAGGTTCGCATGGCGGCAAGCAGCTCCATCTCTCGCCGATAGCAGCGCCAACGCGACCTTGAGCTGCCGGACAAGGAGGCATGAGGGGAAGGGCGATGGGTACCGCAAGACGCCACGAGCGCGGCGGCGGCCAGACAGGCAGCGGACGCGCCGGCGGCGGCGCTCTGGAGGAGGCACGACGGCGGCGGCGACGGGTCGACGGAGAGCGCGGCCTTCACAGCGACGCGCTCTCTCCCGGTTGCATCGTGGTCACCACGAGAAAGCAGTCGTCGTCGGGACGTCGGCCCGGCGGCGGTGGCCTACCTCACCAAGACCAACTACGCCGAGTGGGCTGCGGTGATGAGGGTAAAGCTCCAGGTGCGGCATATGTGGGATGCAGTCCGGTACGGCGACGTCGACTACGATCAGGATCGACGGGCGCTGGATGCTCTCATCGCTGCAGTCCCGCCCGAGATGCGGTTCTCGCTACTAACAAGCGGACTGCCAAAGAGGCTTGGGACGCCATCATTGCGCAAAGACGCGGCGGCGGCGACCGCGCCGCAAATCTACATTACAGTCACTACGCAAAGAGTGGGAGAACCTGGCCTTCAAGCCAGGTGAGGACGTTGATGACTTTGCTCTCCGCCTCAACACTCATTGCGAAGATGGTGCGGTTCGGCGACGACACCTACGCCGAGGAGAGAGCGTGGAAAAGCTCTTCCGCATTGCGTCCCAAGAAGTACAAGCGATGGCTCGCCGATCGAGTCTCTCGCTGGACCTCTCCACGATGACGATCGAGGAGGCGTTGGGTCGCCTCAAGGTCGTTGGCGATGAGCCACGGCGCCTCTCGGGACCCGTCACCATTGGCGGAAGCTCCTCCTCACTCGGAAGCGGTGGGCACGGCCAAGGTGGCGGGAAGAAGGGAGCCTTCTTCCACGACAGGCGGCCGCAAGCGTGGTCATTGGGCGCGAGGACGTGCCGAGGGTGATGACCGTGGAGGCGCCCAAGGCGGCGTCGCTGGCAAGCAAAGCCGGCATGAGACGACTCTTGCCACAACTGCGGCAAGCGGTCATTGGGCCAAGGATTGTCGGATACCACGACGCGCCAGCCCACGTCGCGCGGCAAAGGAAGAGGAGGAGCGGCACTGCTCATTGCTTATGCGAGCATAGAACTACCTCCTCCGGCACCGCCGCAGCGACTCTCCACCTTGACGAGCCAAAAGCACACGCCTCCCGGCGGCGGTTAAACAACGACAAGACCGACGGGTGGTGCCTCGACAGTGGCGCCACCCACCACATGACCGGCGGCGGAGTTCTTCTCCGAGCTCGACTCAGCGCTCGAGGCACCGTCAAGTTCGGCGACGCCCGCCGTGGAGATCAAGGCGTCGGCTCTGCGTCTTCGTCGCCAAGAGGCGGCGAGCACCGATCGCTCACGATGTCTACTACATCCCGCGCTGAGGAACTCCATCATCGCCTTGGGACGGTGGATGAGAACGGATCGCGTGGAGATCAAGCACGGGTGTTGCAGATTCGGGATCATCGCCACGGCTCCTCGTCAAGGTCAACAGAGCAACCGCCACGTCCTTCACGCGCAGTGGCGCAACCTCGTGTCTTGCGGCCCGCCGCGGCGCGACGCTTGGAGGTGGCACGAGCGTTTGGGCACCTCAACTTTGAGGCCCTAAGGCAGCTCGGCGGAAGGAGATGGTGCGGGGCATGCCGCACGTCGACCACGTGGGCGATTCTGCGACACTGCGCCCTCACCAAGCCGCGGCTCCCCTTCCCTCGCCAGGCGAGCTTCCGCGCCAAGGAGAAGCTGGAGCTCGTACACGGTGACCTCTGTGGCCCCGTGACACCGGCTACACCTGGAGGCCGGCGCTACTTCCTCCTCGTCGACGACGTGTCCCGCTACATGTGGGCTGTCCTGCTCGACGTCAAGGCAGCCGCTGCGGACGCCATCAAGCGTCTTCAAGCTGCTGCGAGGCGAGCGCGGCGCAAGCGGGTCCCACGCACGGACAACGGCGGTGAGTTCACGGCGGTCGAGTTTGCGGCGTCTTGCGCGACGCGAGGATCCATCGTCACTTCTCGCGCCGTACACCCGCGGCGAGCGGCGTCGTCGAACGCCGCAACGAGCGGTGGTGGCCACCGCCCGCGCCTCCTCAGCGAGAGGGATGCTGGCATTCTCTTGGGCGAGGCGGTGATGATCGCCGTCCATTTGCTCAACCGCTCCCCCACCAAGGCCCTCGACGGCAAGACGCCATACGAGGCCTGGCACGGGCGCAAGCCCGCGGTGAACCACCTCCGTGTCTTCGGCTGCCTGGCCTTCGTCAAGGAGCTCAACCACGTCGGCAAGCTCGACGACCGAGCACGCCGGGGTCTTCATCGGCCACGCGGGCGCCAAAGCCACCGCGTCCTCGACCTGCGACACGGCGTGCGCATCACGCGTGACGTCGTGTTCGACGGCGGCGAGGCGGGCGTGGGGCAAGATGGTGGATGACGGCTCGACCGACGACCGGCGATTTCATCGTCGATCACGCCCACCGAGGAGGCGGGGGCGGCGGCTCGCCTTCACCGAGCTCGCCTACCCCACCGCCTCGTTCGCCACCACCCCATGAGTCCTTCAAGACCGCCGGCTCGGCAAGCCCACGTGCTCTGGCGAGTCCACCGCCAAGACCGCCGCCACGCCTCTCTCCTCACCCAAGCACCTACTCCTTCAGCTCTCAAGACCGCGGCTTGCCCACGACTAGCGGCAAGACGGTGGAGTTCGCCACTCCCGTCCAACGGCGAGGATCGCGATCGACGCCTACCACGGCGGCGGCGGCAATGATCCTCGAACCGCGGCAGCGACCGAGCGGAGCGCACCTCGCACAGACGGACGGCGAGCCTCGTTCCTTCGCAGGCGAGAGAGACGCGGCATGGCGTGCCGCGATGCGTGAGATGGACGCCGTCGAGCGAAACAAGACGTGGAGCCGGCCGATCTTCCGGTAAGCCACCACGCCATCTCTCAAGTGGGTCTTCAAGCTCAAGAAAGACGAGGCCGAGAGGTGATCAAGCACAAGCGCGCCTCGTGGCACGTGGGCCGTCCGGCGGGAGGGAGTCGACTTCGACGATGCCTTCGCGCCTGTTGCGGATGGAGTCCGTGCGTCTCCTCCTTGCCCTCGCAGCCCAGGAGGGCTGGTGCGTCCATCACATGGACGTCAAGTCTGCTTTCCTCAACGGCGACTTGAAGGAGGAGGTCTACGTCCGCCAGCCGCCGGGATTCATCATCCCCGACAAGGAGAGCAAGGTCCTCCGTCTGCGCAAGGCCCTCTACGGCTTGCGGCAGGCACCGCGAGCTTGGAACGCCATGGTGGACTCCACCTCAAGCAAATGGGATTCCAGCAGAGCGCCACGAGGCCGCGGTCTCACCGGTGAGCAAGGGAGGCAATGCCTGGCGATAGGCGCTCACGTCGACGACCTTGTGATCACCGGTACCAAGGAGGAGGAGATCGAGGCATTCAAGGCGGGGATGAAGGCCACCTTCCAGATGAGCGACCTCGGGCCCCTCTCCTTCTACCTCGGGATCGAGGTCCACCAGACGACCCAGCATCTCTCTTCGCAGACCGCCACGCCAAGCGCATCGTGGAGCTGGGAGGCCTCACCGACTGCAACCCAGCCCACACTCCTATGGAGGAGAGGCTGAAGCTGAGTCGTGAGAGTACGGCGGAGGTGGACGCGACGCAGTACCGGCGCATTGTGGGCAGCCTTCGCTACCTTGTCCACACGCGACCGGACTTGGCGTTCGCCGTCGGCTACGTCAGCCGGTTCATGCAGCGACCGACGACGGAGCACCAAGCAGTCGTGAAAAGGATCCTCCGCCACGTCGCGGGCACCTCCGACCACGGCTTGCACTACCCAAGGTGCCCGTGCGGCGCGACTTCATCTGCATACGACAATGACCACGCCGGCGACATCGACACGAGCAAGAGCACCACGGACGTTGTACTTCCTCGGCAAGTGTTCGATCGGTGGCGATCGGTCAGCGGCAGTGGTGACTTTGTCTAGTCTGCGGCGAGTACATTGCAGCCACTACCGCTTCTACTCGGGCTCGTGGGTGGCTCGGTACCGCTGGCGATCTCCTTGGCAGAGACGCGGAGGCAGAGGAGCTCAGGGTGGACAGCAAGTCCGCCTTGGCCTTGGCGATGAACCCTGTCTTCCATGAGCGCAGAAGCACATCCGGTGAGGTATCACTTCATCAAGTCGCACGGATGAAGGAGTGTCCGCCAACTACATCAACACTCAAGACCATTCGCCGACTTCGACCAAGTCTCTTGGGCGGATCAAGTTCGTGAACTTCGCGCCAGATCGGGATGGCTCGATTCCTCACAAGGAGACACACAAGACTTAGGGGAGAGTGATGGATAAGTCTCGTGTTTGCTCGGTGCTTGTGGGGCTGCAAAGACATGGTGGTTTTGTCGCCTTCAAGGACAAAGATCCTTGATCGGTGTTAGCATCTCTTTGGGACGAGATCTTAGGACAAGCATCTTAGGACAAGAACATCTTAGGACAAGTGTCCTAGCATCTTGACTAGCATCTAGGACAGCATCTTGACTAGCATCTAGGACAGCATCTTAGCATATGCTTGGCTGGTTAACAGCCTATAAATTTGTATCCCCAACCCCTCAGGTTGGCATGGCATTGTGTGAGAAATAAAACTAGAAAATTGCCCCATCTCCAAGTGTCATCCTCTCGATGATAGTAAGGATCTTGCTATCACCAAGAGCAAGAATCCAGCGACTAACAAAGCAAGAATCCAGCGACTAACACAATCGTGCGGAAGGACCAATGACAAAAACCAGTAGAACAAACAATTAAAATATGAAATTAGCAGCAGATTTGAGAGGATGAGCACGGCTGCATTCATTCATGCAAGCTCTGTTCATGGGTGCTGAGGAGTTTGCAGCCATGGAATGCATCTCATTCTGCATTCTCTATTTTTTACTGCTGCCACGCTGCCAGCTGCCATATCCATGGCAAGTTCATGCCAGAGAAACTTCCTCCTCTGCACCGAGAAGATGACATCTGGTCAGAACAACAAGGACTCGGCACTGGCATCCATAATGTGGTGTTGTACATATTGAGAATGTATATTGGTTTATAAGCTCAGTGCTATTTTCTTCTAAGCAATACATGGTAGAAAAATGTTTTGGTGCCGTAATTACCCCCTTGTTAATCAGCAGTTGATATTATTTTGAATGTGGTACCTCTTGATACCTCCCAACACCCAAGCACTGTGAAACATCTCATCAAATATAATAAGCCATAAGGCGCCTTGGAAATTATCAACACCGTATTGTTCATTAATACAAAGCGCCTGTTAACTATCAAAATTATAAAAAAGGGATTGTCATGGTGGGGCAATAATATACGAGGCGATGCAGGCAGATGTTAGATCCAGGAGGCCGACTAGAGGGGGTGAATAGGCGGTCTAAAAATCTTCTCCAATTAATTATCAATTTCTATTTGGCTAAACCAAGTAAATAATGCGGAAGCTTAACTCAAAAATGTTTAGCACAAATAAAGCCTAAAATAACCGTGTTCATCTAAGTGCACCAACAAGGTAAAGCTATGTGAAGCTTTGCAATTCTAGAATGACAAGCAATTAATTTAATTCTATAAATGTAAATTGCTTGAATGTAAATTGAGCATAAGAAAACAAACCACAATTGATATGGTTGCTTTTTACCGTAGTGTTCGGAAATTTGTCGATCTCCCCTAGTACATGTTGAGGTTAGCCCAAACGAATTGGACCAGCTTTACGAATTAAGCCGAAACACCTCAATCCACTATTGGTAGCTCTTTCCCGCTTCGGATAGGTGAGCTCTAACATTCATAACTTTGCCGGGTCTTCTCACAATATTCTTTGAGAAGAACACCGCACGTAACTCCTCTAATGCTGTCTAGGAGTCGGCAAACTCTAAGAGTAATAAGTCAAGCCTCTCGCTTGATTCTCACCACGTGCAACTAATGCACAACCTCAAGTGGATGCACAATCCACCTCTAGATGCAACACATGGAATCTAGAGTCTTCCTTCTTGCTCACAAGATGCAACACATGCACAATTGAGAGGAGGACCTCACACTAGCTCAAGAGAGTGAAATTGAGTGTCAAAAGTTATCCTCTAATCGGCCACAAGGGGGTATATATACCCCACATCTCGAAACTAGCCATTGGGATAGAAAACAGATTTTGGCATCCGTAGGCAAGCGACCGGTACTTGACTCCTCGAAAGAATGGTTAGAAAACTAGCCGTTGTAGGCAAATCCGGTAGTTCTGTCGTGCAAAGTCCGGTACTACTGATCATGGGAAGTACCGTAGCACTCATGCGGAACTATCGACTTCCTCGGGGACGAGAAGACTCCACACAGGTCTCTCTGGAAAAAATGTACCGCTACACAATCCGGACATTCCGCAAATCGGAAGTACCGCTCGCTGATCGGACCGTTCACATAGAGCTGATTGGACTGCTCACACAGAGCTGGTCGAAAGTATCGATCGTCGACTACACTGGTCCCTGACTACGTCGGATAGTTCGACCACTCAGGTCTTTGACCAGGTTGATCTCTGACCACGTTGTCTGGTTCGACCATACATGTCTCCGATTATGCTGGTCTCCGACCATATTGGTTTCGATCACTTAGGTCTCGACCACGTCGACCACGTCAATTTTCGACCACGCCAATCTTCGATCACATAGATCTCCGACTACCACGTCGATCTTCAATCACGTTGTATCAATCACGTCAGTTCGACCACGTCGATTACGACCACACAGGTCTCGACCACGTCGGTGCGACCACGCTAGTCTTCGATCACACAGATCTCGACCACGTCGGATCCGACCACCTTGGTTCGACCACGCTGGTCTTCGATCACATAGATCTCGACCACGTCGGTTTCGACCACATTGATTTTGATTGCACAGATCTCGACCACGACGGTTCTGACCACGTTGGTTTCGACCACTTCGATCTTCGACCACACAAGTCATCGACTACGTTGGTCAACGACCACATTGGTTCATGTCTCAACCACGTCGACCATGTCAGTCTTCGATCGCGCAGATCTCTGACCACTATGTCGATCTTCGACCTCGTTGGTTTGACTACGTCGGCTCAACCACGTTGGTTCCCGACCACATTGATCTTCGACCACACATATCTTTGACCATATTGGTTCGTCCATAATGGTTCTCGACCACATAGGTCTTCCAACCACCAACAGACGCAGTAGTTCCGTGATTACAACACTGGTAATTCTGACTAGTGGTAGTACCGCAGAACGATTTCCCTGAGAAGTGCATATACTTCAACAGATTTTTCAAAACACATTTGCAAACTGCAGTATCATGCACACAAGGATTATCCATGATTCCCAACAAGTTGCAAAACACATTATACGTGTCAGCACATCGGCGTTCTCTTCGCCCGTCCTTTTGGTGCACAAAAAGGATGATTCTTGGCGCTTTTGTGTCGACTACCGTGCCCTCAATGACAAGACTATCAAAGACAAATTTCCAATTCCACTGGTGGAGGAGCTTTTGGACGAACTACGCGGTGCCAGAGTTTTCTCCGAGATGGATCTTCGTTCCGAGTACCATCAAGTGCGTATGCACCCTGACGATATTAAGAAGACGGCCTTCCTCACGCACCACGAACACTACAAGTTCTTCGTCATGCCATTCGGTTTGACCAACACGCCCTCTACTTTCCAGGCCCTCATGAATGACATCCTGGGCCCTTTTGTTCGTCGTTTGATCCTTGTCTTTTTGACGGCATTTTAATTTACAATTCATCTTGGGCCGAGCACCTCTGTCACATTCGCATGGTCTTTCAGGAGCTTCGTCGTCATTGTTATAAATATTGTGTGTATATTGAAAAGGCCCAATGGGCAGTATATATAGGGAGTACAAAGGGATATTACAGGGGAATATGCTGATTCTTGGTATCAGAGCCAAGAGGTCTCGAGTTCATCACCTTGTCCTCAAGCAAGTACTTATTCGGCGCCACCTCTGTCTCTTACTTGGGGCATATTATCTCAGCAACGGGCGTGGCGATGGATCATCAGAAGGTCATGACCATTGAGTGGCCGCTACCCACCTCCGTTCGTGCTATCCGCGCGTTCCTGGGTTTGGCAGGCTATTGTCATGGGTTTATCAAGGACTACGGCACCATCACAGCCCCTCTTACATGCCTGCTACACAAGGAGGCGTTTTGATGGACGACGGAGGCCACCACTGCTTTCACAGCATTAAAGAGCGCCTTGTCTTCGGCCCCGGTCCTACAATTGCCCGACTTTGACAAGCCCTTCATCGTCGAGTGTGACGCCTCAAACTCGGGTTTTGGGGCAGTGCTCCATCAAGGCCCCGGCCCACTCGCATTCTTCAGCCGTCCAATAGCAGCTCGTCATTTCAAGCTGGCCGCATATGAGCGGTAGTTGATTGGTCCTGTGCATGCTGTCTGCCATTGGAGTCCATATTTATGGGGGCGCTCGTTACTTGTTCGCACAGACTATTATAGCCTCAAGTACCTTTTGAATCAGCGTTTATCAATGATTCCGCAACATCAATGGGCTAGTAAATTGGTGGGCTATGACTTCACAGTGCAACAGACGCCACATGGGAAGATGTTTCAGAGTTTCGACAGTTTCCCGGATTTTTAGCTCGAGGACGAGCTGTTTCCGGTGGGCAGGAGAGTTGTCATGGTGGGGCAATACTATACGAGGCGATGCAAGCAGGCAAGCGCAGCAGCTGCGTGCAAACCAGGCAACAAACAAGCAGCAGCACTACAGCAGAAGACGCGTCCGTGCCGGACACGCTATAAGAGCCGAACGGTGTAGCTAGAGTTCCAGTCGGCTTAAGTTCGAACTTTTCGCATCTTGCGATTTGCTTTTCGATTCAGTTAGTACTATATATGGTATTAGGTATTGCTTTCCTTTTTGAATTAGGAGTTGATTGTTAGGAGATAACCCATATATATGGGCAGTCAGATTGAGACGTGAGAAATAAGAAAAGAAGATATTACTCTTCCTTCTTCCTCTCTTGTGGCTGGTGTGCCCCTGCATGCGCATGGCCATCTTCTTACCGGCACAGTGCCCTTGCGCCGCCGGCCACTCAAGCCTCGCCCACTCATTCTCCACTCGTACAACCTTCGCCATTAGACTTCCGCTCATAACAGGATCGAGAGGTTTTATTAAAATAATAACAATAACTATTCACATCTAATTTGGATAACCATAATGTTGCTTGAAAATACACATTATGCTTGGAATAAGGAGTTAGGCGAAGTATGGCCGTTTCTTTCCAAAACAAAATTTTTGGATCTACTACTTAAAATGTGATGTCTTTTTTTGCCAGCATGGTTCTGAAATGTGGACAAAAGGTTGTGATGAAAAAAATCCCTTGACCATATTACTGCCATGAGAGTGGGGGAGTTGTCCATTGATTGGTTTCTTTATGTAAACTGTTGAGCCATCATCTTCGAGATACTGAATATTGGTGTACATTTCCTGCAAATGTATGCATAGCATTCACCGTGAACTTCTATCAGTTCTATTGGGTGTTTTCAGTTCTCTGAGTTGCTGGTATCTTCTTGTTAATTTCCTACTATGAGTCTTGTTTTAGCCTTCTAGGGCAGCCAGAGTGTTGTTTGAAATTTTGTGTGCACTTTTGACTCCTTATAATACACAAGAATTTACCTACCCATTCTCAGATAAGCAATTGTTAATATTCTAAAACCCTAGGTTGTCACGGCACTCCAGCAAGTCGTGGCGAGACCGGGGCGCTTGGACGCCTAGTCGACTTGGCGCCCGCCATGGCGACAGTTAGACGATAGTAGTTAGATGGCAAGTAATACCTTATATGACTGAGAATTAAATAACCATGCAACATAATAGCACAAACTATTTAAGTAACCATAGCTCAGGAGGTCCAAATAAAAAAAAATCCATTAAAGGAGGGGTATGTTTATAATTTTTGGAGCTTCGAGGACTTAATCGCAAAAAGAACAAAAGAAATGCTTAACCCTAGCTGCCAGCCAGCCCGAGCCTTCCATTGCAATTTGTCGCCGCCACCTCCCCTCGCTATAGATCCCTTCCCCTTCTCTCTCCCCACCCTTCCCTTTCCACAATGGCTGCTGCCACACCCCACTACCTCCTCCACCACCCTAGCCCAGCCAAGGCCGGCGCCTCCACCGGCCACTGCTTCTCCTCCCTTTGCGCCACCTCATCCCTCCACCATCGGTGGTGGGAGAAGCAGCACATCGGCGCCTGCTGAGGGAGGATGCAGTAGCTCGGTGAAGGTGGCAGGAGAAGCAACAGATTGGTGTTGGCGGAGGGAGGAGGCAGCAGCTTAGCACCGGCGGCAGGAGGAGGCTGGAGATCAGCGTGAGGAGGCTGCAAATCGGGGCGGGAGGAGGCAGCTGCTTGGCGGCGGCGCTCAACTGTGAAAACCTACAAGGTTAGATTACGAATCTTTGAAGCCCCAACCACCCCCCCCTAGGCGGCCGCCACAACGACCTTGGCATCACCCTGGATGCCTAGGCGTCGCCCAACACTGTCTAACTCCTCACGGGCTGGGTGATCGTCCACGGCGTCCCCTCCGGCCGCCAGGACGCCTTGGCGACACCTTGATAACCATGCTAAAAGCTGTAGTACAGTATGATGTAAGTTAGTATAGATGGAAAATTTTCCTCTGTTTGATCTTTAAGAGGAAATTTAAGGGCACACAAGTGAATTTTTTTGGTGTAATTTAAGTTGTTCAATATGCACTTTTGCTATTTTGGAGAGTGCACTTTAAATATTAATTTGGCAATTTCTGTTTGTAATTTTTACTGTGCATATGATTTTGGAGATTCCACTTTGAAATATTAATTTGGCAGTTTCTGCTTACAGTTTCTTACTGTGCATATGGTATGGTTTAGTATTTTATCTTTTAGGAACATTGAGTTATATATACAGCTTTGTTCATTCATGCCTCATTGCCGTACAAAATACTATAGCTGGCAACTGGTGGTGGTGGTGGAGACATTGGGAAAAGAATTGGCTATGGCGGTGGTGATGGTGGAGATGATGATGGTGATGATGATGATTACTTTGAAGACTTTGAAGATGGAGATGAAGAAAGTGGATTTTTCAGAAGACGTGTTATCATACAAGAGGTCTAACTCTCACTGACAGTGCTCTGATCCATGCTCCATGAGTATGATCAATATTCCTAAACTAATGCATTTCTACATCTCTACTTATACAGCTTTTTAAAAGAGAATTTGTTGATGCTGTTCTTCAAGAGTGGTACAAAACAATGAGTAATTTGCCGGCTGGTTTGCGTCAAGCTTGCGAGATGGTATGGAACTATCTGTATTTTGTTCGTGATCTTGTGTTGTTTGAATCTAAACCATGGAACGCTATCAACTCGACATGTTTTAGGGTTTGGTCAGCTCTGCTCAGATGGTCCAATATTTGTCAATATTTGGAAGGCCTACAAAGGCTAGATATTTCTCTCGAGCTTTTCCAGGCTTTTTCTCTAGTGGCCTTGTTGGAAGGTAAACACTGTTACATGCTGAGTTATTTTACTTTACTGATGAAGTGGCATAAGTCTGCAATGTTATATTGTACTACATCACATCTTCTCTACATTACATTTTTGCCTCTATATAAACCTCATCTGACAATTAAGCTAGAAGCTATCATGAGTTAGATGGTTTATCTTGTATCACACTACATCAGTTTACAGAATGAATAGCTGTTGGGTAGCTGAAGAAAACTGGCGCCTAAGGGTGAGCCTTTGATATAAAATATAGCCTGTGCAAAGTTCCTAGTGATTTTGTTGGCTGAACTATTTTAAAACATTTTACCCCTGTTTACTTGGTTGATACACATGCGTGCAACTCGCTATAGTGTTCCTTGCTGCAAATTCTTTAGCCATAATCTAACATTATCTAATTACTATATGGTTTGCTAAAGTGGCTACATTTTAATCTAAGCATGTCTTTTCTGTTAGTTTTTCCATTTAACAATAACAAGTGCCATCTCTAAATTGCAGAATGCTTGCAGATCCATCTTTCCTGCATAAGATGACCTTTGAATTGCTAGCTACCCTTAGTTCATCTGTTTGGTGGGAGATGAAGAATCGCAAGGAGAGGTATGTCATGTTTTCTTTTATTGTCCAAAACCTGAATTTTTTGCACCTATCTCATCTAATCCTACATATTTTTTGGGTGTTAGGTTCCAACAAGAATGGGATTTGGTGTTTCTCAATGTTGTTACTGCCACAGTTTGCAATTTAGCTGTTTTCTGTTCACTCGCACCATGCCGTTCATATACGATCCAGAAACTTCCCAATAACATATTTGAGAAGAGCAATCCTATGAAACAGTTTGATCTTCTAAGAAGAACCCAGTCCTTCTTTAGAAAGGCTGCTGAGCTTTGCCTAGGTGGGCTACTTGTTGGCTCCATTCAAGGTGGTCTATCTCATATCCTTTCTGCTAGAAGAGAAAGAAGGTGGGTTATTATGTACTTATCTCTATGTTCATCAAATGCCCTACTTTTCTTTTGTAATTCTGCAATTTTCTCCTTATGTTTTTTGGGATGTATTTTGGACTAATCTCGTTACATATAGGTTATCGATGACTGTTCCTTCTATTAGCACCAATGCTCTTAGTTATGGAGCTTTCCATGGGCTTTATGCGAATCTGCGGTATCAAATGTTATGTGGACTTGATAGATCAATGGCAAACCATTTTGATGTTCTTGGTGTTGCAATCTTCTTCAGTACAGCGATAAGGTAGATCTCTACAAATTCATTTTTCTCTGCAATTTCACCGAAAGTCTACACTTCCATTATATTTAGATACTGCTGCACGTGTACCTTATCCTCAACTTTTATATTTCATTCTGAGTCCAAGCTACTGCAAGGAGCATGTCACAAATGACATCTATTTTAGCATTTGGAAGCTAATGCTATACTTGACCTGAAACCACGTTAGCAGTCCAATGATTTCTGTTGCGATAAAACTGTAACTATTACGCCTTGCAATTTCCCCACGTTAGCAAGTTGTGAAGACCTTTTCTATGTGAGGAAAGTCTCAACAATGTTATATGGTAATGAGTTTTTTCATTACAGCCTTTTTTAGCTTGGATAACCTATTCAGCACATGAACTACATAAAGTGTATAATAAATGCTTCTAAAATGTGCCAATTCTCTAACATTCCAAAATTAGCCATTCCATTGCAACTGATTGCACATGAATTGCAGGTTGATGAATATTCAAATTGGGGAGTTATCAAGACGTGCCTGGCTTGGCGAGGAAGCTGATCTGTCTTGCTCGGATAATTTGTTGAGGGCTTGCAACGGCCCAGCAGAGCTTGCCGCTTATCAACAACAGTCAAGGTGGTTTCTATCCAAGAATGCAATTGTATCTGGCCTTGGACTTCTAGGCATCAAGCAGGGTGCACCTGAAGATGCCTCTTCAAGACCTCGGAGGAAGAGAATTGTCCAAAGGAAGGTCACTGCAAGCTGAGAGCGGCGGTTTTGATACCGATGCTGGAACAGTTTTGCTTCAGTTGTACCATGCCTTGTGTTGCCCTATCGACGAAGGGTGCACGAGGAAAATTTTAACTGGCAATTCTGTTGCAATCTGGAGACAAAAGACTGGAGGCCTGCAACTTGTTCCTCGAAGGGACAATTCATCCTGTAGCCTGTGCCCTGTAGGTCCATAGTCCTTACTATTTTCTTGTGTTGTTTTGAGCAGAAATACACTTCTAACTGTAATTTCAAGACTGAAGATACCGCCGAAGTGCCAATAAATATCAGAGGAAGTATAGCGTCGTACATGTGTGTAAAATTACTATCATGTGGGTAATGGTATAAACGTTTATATATATTGAACCTCCTTACAAATTTGATGTTCTTACTGCTGTAACCTTGAGGACATGGTTTACACAATACCTAATATCGTTTTGGGTATATTACATTGAGTATATGGTCTATATGCTTAGCCACACAATAGTTTTTGCTAAGCTTGATCATTTAGAAAAATTTACATATGAATATTGGAAATTTTGAAATGATGGACCAGAGGAGGAATCTCTGTTAGATTGGTATAAAATAAAATGAAAAACCTAGATTTAGATGTGAGCAGAGTTATATTATGAACTGTCAAATGTGAGAATGTATCTCGCATGTAGAAATAGGGAGATTCTCACTACGGTCAATTAAAGATCGAACACTGTTGCTGCATATTAAGTCTAAGCGTATAGCCACATGTGCTATATGGGTTATGACTTTAGCTAACTAACTGGTCTAGGTCTATCCTTGTATTTTGGTAAGCTGAAGTAGTAAGGCCATTATAGGAAGGTTTGCTCATAGAGACTTTCTTCACTAAGATGTTGAGACCAAAACTTGCTAATACAATGGTGAATGCCTATTTGGAGATAGACCTAAGTGTCATCACTTAAGGGATGGACCTAAGAGAGGATTTGAATGCAAACCTAGGGGATGGACGTAAGTAAGGTGCGATATTCATTAGGCCGGTGTAAGATTAGGACTAGATGATGCAATACTATATGATAATCAATTTTATGACACGCCGAAGGAAGCGTGAAGTTGCGATATTATATTTGATTATTTCATGTGGATATAGTTAACAACCTCTTGAGAGTATTAAAAACTACTTAAATAGCCATGCTCATGGTCATGAGCATACTTAGATGCAGCCACAATGTGTATTTCTTTGTTTTTACAAAACTTTTTCATTGGAAAAGTTGGGATAGCATGTACGTGTCGTGTGTGCCATGCCCATGGTTGGGACTTGTTCGATGATCGAAGCCAAGGAGGGCTGTGAATGAAAGTGATTTACAGTTATACAAAAGTTATTTCATTACATGTCAACTGTTCTTTACAATTATGTTGCAAATTACTACTTATCGATATTGTGAATAAAACTTGCTTTATGCTGAAAATAACTACAGTATAGAGTCTTACTTATTGTTAGCCTTGCATTTATTTATATGTTGCGATACATAACAAGTTTTATTGAGTACACAATGTACTCAATCTTACTTAAATAATTGTTGTTCAAAGAATGAGAAAGATAACATGCTCGACGACTCATACTTTGGCCCCATCCCTAGGGAATTTGATGACTAGTCTTTCTAGTGACAAACTCTAGTTAGTTGCCTATGGGCCATGGTGGCACACTGCTGGACACTTTTGCTTATTTACTTATCTTCAGTTGCACTTTATTATTGGTACTTATATTTTATTTGGTCGGTCAGCCCTATGTTACAAACTTTAATTATGCCTCGCTTATATTGTTGTGTTGTTGCAAATTAATTGTATGCGATGTGTATGAATGTGATCTCGATGTTGTGAATGTGTATACTAGCCACTGATCATGGGACTAGTATAGAGCACATACAATTATTTTGGATATTCAACGCATGGTGTCCCCACACACTAGGTCCGATCAAACCGCTCAAACACCATTGGTCTGACCACTTAGCTAAAACCTCAGAGATGCCTTAAAACCATTCTCTCTAGAAAAGGTACAATTACACAGCCCGATCGGACCGCTCGACTAGTCAAACCGCCAACACATGATCGGTCAGACCGCTCGGCTAAAACCTTCGAGATGTACCAAAAATATACTCTCTAGAAAAAGGTACGGGCTACACAGCCTAGTCGATCCGCTCCACCGATCAGACCGCCAACAGATGGCCAGTCAGACCACATCGAAAGGGTGGGTCAAACCACTCATATGAAGCCGATTAAACTACGACTGGTCTGACCACTCACACAGACCAAACACTTTCCTACAAGGTACACTTTAGGCAGTGTTCGGGCTACTGGACCAAACACTTTCCTTTTATTCAGCGAGAGTAAATTCTATCTTAACTGCTTCCTTCTATTTACCGCAGTCTGAGCGCTTCTAGCATTTAGCTAAGGACTTTGGTTCTGGATCCAGTTCAAGGTTTTTAGCAATTTTTGAGGCAAAATAGATGTCGACAATTGTAGTCTTTCAATTATATAATTCCCCTGACTCAACAAAATTGGTGGATATTTCTTCGTTTGGTTCATCTAGCTCCTCGTGATTTCCCACAACGATGGAGTTTGGTTGTTCCGATGTCCCAGTATTAGACTGTGCGCGTGCAATTTTACTAGGGTTACTATCTTCAAGATCATTCGCTTTAGGGATTTTCTTAACGTCATGTTGAGTTTCTTCTACCGATTCGGGAGGTAACTTATTTTCCTCGAGTTTCTTTTTCTGCGGACATCTCCGCGGAATTGAGGCCTCATTCTCTGATGCTCTTCCCCTCTTCTTCATGTGAGGGGTTGGAGTGATTCGAGTATCTGGCTGGGGTACTTCCACTCTTTCCGGAGCATTCACTGTTGGTATATAAGATTTTGTTACTCCCTTTTGATCAGTGAAGGCATTTGACAGATTATTTGCTATTTGCTACAAGTTAATAATTCATTGAACTTCTAGTTCAATTTTTTTAGTGCGAGGATCAAGGGCTTGAATGCCCGAGACATTCCAATCTATTTCTCATCATTTTTCATTGAGGTACTTTCCTCCCCCTAATGCTGAGAAATTACCTTCATTAAAAAATGCAGTCGGCGTAATGAGTCGTAAACATGTCTCCAGTAGTAGGCTCAAGGTGTTTGATAATTGATGGGGATTCAAATCCTACATAGACTCCCAACCTCTGGTGGGGGCCATGGCCGTACGTTGTGGTCGTAAAATTGGCACGTATACAACATAGCCAAATTTTCACAGATGGGAAATACTTGGTTCTTTTCCATGGACTAGTTGTACGGGGGAACCTGGTGGTATGCAATTGGTCTTAAGTTTATTAGTGTGGCAACGTGCAAGACTGCATGACCCTAGCAGCTGGTGGGAAGCCTACAAATATGCAACAGTAGTTTGGTAATAGGCTTAATTCTTTTAATGAATGGCTCTGCAAGGCCTTATTGAGTGTGGATGTGTGGTACTGAGTGCTCTACTTTAATGCCTAAAGCTAAACAGTAGTCATTAAATGCCATAGAGGTAAACTCGCTGGCATTATCCATTCTAATGGACTTAATCCTTTCATCTGGAAAGTTTTCTCCTAATATGATAATTTGTACTATTAATTTAGCAAAGGCGTGGTTCCTAGTAGACAGTAGGCATATATGGGACCACCTAGTAGAAGCATCTAATACCACTATAAAATATCTAAAGAGGCCTGACAGGGGTTGAATAGGTCCATAGATATCACCCTATATTCTCTCCATGAAAATAGGTAATTCCCCCTTAATTTTCAAATAAGAGGGTCTAGTGATGAGTTTTCCTCTGGCACAGGCTGGGCACAAGAAATCTTCAGGTTTAGGAAATGATAGAGTTTTTAAGCTATGCCAATAGAATTGCTTATAATTTTTCTCATTATTCCTACCCTAGGATGCCCTAATCGATCGTGTCAGATCTTAAAGGACTCTAAGGTTTATATTCTATTTTCATTACAACATATTCTTCAGGTTTGATGTAGGTATAGTATAACCTAGATAAGGAGGGAAATTTTTTAGCCACTCGTTTCTAATTGCCGTCAGACTTAGTTAGGAGGAGATATTCTGTACCCCCTTCATTACCAGTCTCTACATGGAGATCATTCAAGCGAATATCCTTGAAACTTAATAGGGTACGCTTTTATTTGGGATACAGAAGAGAACCTCTATCATTATTCGGGTACCCATAGGGAGAACAAGTATGGCCCTTCCAGTGCCAACGATTAGAGCATCACTTCCAATGATGGTCATGACATTTCCAATTTTCTTGGTTAATGTTTGGAAATACTTGGTATCCCTTAGAGTCGAGTTGGTAGTTCCACTGTCTACTAGACAAATCTCCTCCCCACCATCGGATTTAAGGAGTTGTTCTATATAGAGCATAATATAATCAAACAATAATTCAACAGGAATAAAGCTCAAAATAATAGGCAACCCAACTTATTCATCTAGAATAATATTTAAATCCTAAACAATTATTCTCCTAGAATGACCTAAACTAATAAAGCAAACTTAAGAAAAAACATGACATCTAGAGTTGCCCAGGGGAGCTACCTACAAACTACTACAAATCGCCATATAGGTCAAGCTCCATGAAATCACCCCCTACCGTAGTGTCGAGCTCCATTTCTGCATGCAGTGTATCACTCTTGTCAGCATCGGGCTGATGACAAAGTGTGACTCTGCCTTCTTCCCTGGCACCTTCTTGCTCTTGCCAATGGACTCCTGGTAGAGGTCTACCAGATACTTCAGAGTGCGGTAAGTATGAGACCAATGATCCATACAACCACACCTATAGCAAGGTGTAGGGGGTAGACTGTCTTGTTGCCCAAGTCTAGCTTTTGCTACTGTAATATCCTGAACGTCGTTACGGCGTAAGTTTTTAAAAACAATCGCGTAGTTTCCCGATTTTTCAGTAAATCGCGGGAGTTAAAAATTAAATTGCATAATTGTCCAAACTTAAAAAGTAAATTAAAATAATTAATTTGGATGTTTTGGGCTGTCCGGAGGGGTGGGCTAGCCGCTTTGGGCTAGCCAGCCCAAATAGGGGCCCGTACCCCCTCCCAAACCCTAACACCCCCTTTATAAACCCCCTCCCTTGGCCCCTCTCCCCTTTTTCCACCCCTGGGCGCAGCCCTTCCCCCCTCCATCACCCCTCCAAGCTGCTACCATTGGTGCCAAGGAGAAAAAGAAAGGGAAGAGAAGAAAGGGAAGAGAAGGAAGAAGAAAGGAAGGAGGAGAAGAAAAGGAGGGAAGAAGAGGGATGGTCCCAAGGGATCCTCTAGGTAATTTTTCCTAATCCCAAACCCTCTGTTCTTATGAATAATTAGGGTTCTTGGCATGGATTTTGAAGGTAGTTAATAGATTAATTGCCCGATTAGAGATTAGCTAGCATCACTCAGATTGATTCATTGCAGCGTCTGTTCGCACAGTTTTGACCTAGTAAACGATTTTTCCTACGGACTCTCCCAAAAGTAAAGTTGTAGAGGACTCCAGACACATCTCCTATATTTGTTTCGAAATTTTTGGCCATGGGATCTGGGAGTTACAGGGTGGGAAATACTGATGTTCGTTAGGCGAGCAGATTGGTACAAACCGACGGTAATCTGTGAATTTTAGATAGTAAATGATTTTTATGCTCATGTACGTAATTGAGAAAGTTGTAGAGAATCTGGTAATCTAACTTCTGTAAAAATTTCAAAATTTTTAGACCCCTATAATGTTGCTGGGACGCAATTGAATACTGCTGTCCAATCTGCCAAAACAGAGTTCTTCCGCTGTTTTGGGCATTAAATTACCCCTAGTTGTGATCAAAATAAAAATATGTGTTCTACATGAAAAATGTAGCCTTTAAGTAATGAATCCAGATAGGTATCATTTACTGTATTGGATCAATATTTTTAAAGATACGAAAATGTGAAGCAGCGCTGCTGCAGAGGGTAATTTGCTGAATTGTTGAACGTAGTGGTGGTTGCTACCGTTTAACTTGTTATTCTTTCTACTTGCAATTTACATTATTATTGTAATTTGATACATTATGCCATGTTTGCATGATATTTTAATTGTGGAGATGGTAGTAAGTATTGATCAATTGATATGTTGATATTCTGCTAGTAGACATGTGGAATTATTGCTTAATGTGATATTGCGGAACATGAAATTAATATGTGGTGGATGTGGATATGTTGTGAGCATGATAATGCTCCTTGAGGATGGATTAATGTGATTTATGAATTATCATATCATTCATGTCATATCATGTCATTTGCATATGCGGATGTCGCCGCACCTAGCTGTGACCGTACCGGTACAACATCGTATATTGCCGTAATACGATGCACCTCTTATCCCGCGGAAAGCATCGTATATTGCCGTAATACGATGCATTGCAATTCCTGCCCTGGAAAGAGTGATGTGAAGGATAGCATGAAAGCATTCATATGCATTGCAATGTGGAAAGATTCATTTGCATACATATGCAATATATTGTGGTGATGTTATTTTGTGGAATATACAACTTTCTAGTTGTAATGTGGAATTGGCTCATGTGAGCTATTTGTGGTATGAAGATTGTGGATGTGGTCGTGGAATGGGATTCGTCCCCTTGTGTGTGGTAAGGATTATGATTGTGGCACGAGATTCTTTCCTCATGTAGTAATTGTTGATAGCAATAGTGGATGTGAGAATTATTAAAGTAGTGAGATGATCATTACATATGTTTTATTGTCTTTGGTGGTGATAGTGGTTGATGTTTTAAAGTAGTCAAACGTGATTTATTTGCTAATGTTTTACCGTCATTGATGGTAATTTGAGGTTGAGGATATAAACATTGTCAATTGTGGAAGATTAAATGTTGACGATTAATCTATTGTGGTTTGTGGAAGATTAAACGTTTCAATTGCATTTAATTGTGGATAAAATGACTGCATTCATATGCCAATTAAATATGAAATTGTAGAGGTATGATTCATGGAAGTTTGTGATGGTTTAATAATTGTGGACATGAATTGTAGTTGTGGTTGTATGGAATTATAAATGATGATGTATAATTATTTGTAGTTTGAATAGCCTGTTAAACAGTTTGCTTGATGAGATTTTATCTCACCCTTGTTTCCCCCTCCGTACAGGTGGACTTTGAGCATGCATGCGAAGGGTAGAACTGCTGAGAGACCATGTGGAGGTCATCCCGTGTGTATGATGAGTAATTGACATCGGTTTAGGAAAGTCGAGTTTGAGTTGGTTGGTTCGGACCTTGACGTTGCGTGGTGTAACGGGATCGGTCGGACATAGTCAAACCTGGTCAAAGTGATTAGGATGCATATTCTTTGATTCGACAGGTTTTCATTTCGTCATGGGTAAGTACGACGCTTTTATACTTTTATGTGTCGAGCGGTGCTATGTGACGGTTTGCTTGTCTGTGTGGATGCAGGACTTAGGAGTTAGGTCATGGTGAGTCGTGGGTGGACCGGGACTAGGCACAGGAGGTGTTGAGGTCCAGACGGTCGGAGACGTCGAAGATGATCGAGGCTGCTGAGGTGGTTGCGAGTCGGAAGATGAGGAACCGGAGCTGGAGCTACCGGAAGTGGACACGACGGGCAGCGGCGAGGTAGACCGGGACTAGGCTCAGGGAGGAGTCGGAGGTCCAGACGGTCGGATGCCGATTGCGGTCGTGTGCGACAGAACAGACCGGGACTAGACTAAGGAGGAGTCGGAGGTCCAGTCGGTCGGAGTCAGGTACGGTCGTGTGTGGACGACAAGAAAGCCGGAAGCTTCCGGGAAGGAGCGTGGGGCAATTCGAGAAAATTGACTCAGGCTCGCGGAAGCGGATTCGGTTGGCACTAATGGATAAAGCGCATAGTTGTTGAGAGTTAAATGGATAAAGCAAATGGGGAACCCGTTAGTGGAAGGCTATAAATAGAGAGGTTGTTCTCTAAAGCCACTTGAGAGTTTTTGTGCATTTGCTCTCCATTTGTGTGTGTTCCTCCAAAGAAGCATGAAGAGCTCTTGGTGTTCTTGAGGATTGAGAGGGAGATGATGGATTGAGAGCCTTGTAATCATTCCTTGTTATAATGTTTATGCGTATGGGAACTCCTCTGTAATCGTTTGATTTGGAATAGAAATCTGAAATTCTTCTCCCATGATTTCTTGATTTTCATTTTCTGTCTCGGTCTCTGTTTCTTCTCTCGTGACATGAGTTTATGGTGATTTAGAAGTTTTGTGCAATCTGTGCCGAGAGCACATAGTTTGTTGCCTTCGGGTGCTTTAGTTCCCTGCCTGAACGTTTTCGGCCAGCAGCAAACTCTGTTTCCAGTTCAGTTTGTAGAGTAGTTTCAGCAGCAGTATACTCTGTTTATTTCAGTTCACATTTACTAGTCTCTTTTCTCTGCTGATTTCAGTTTTCTAGCTGCTCCCAATCTATTGTTCAGCAGAATTGAAAACTGCAGTTCGGGTGAATAAAAAAAACTGCACTGTGCCAATGGTTTCAGTTTCCAGCCAGCAGAATTCTGATTGAATCTTTTCACTGTTTTCAGCAGCAATCACTCTTCAGTATTTTAGCCGAATTTTTCTTCAATTTTCTTGCCGGCTATTGGTTTCTGCTTTATCTGCTCTCTGTCCTGCCGAGAGTTTGTCTGCTGAACTGCTCCTTCATTCTTGGTTCACTTCTTGAGTTGGTTCAGTTATGTTGTTTGAATCTCTGTTTTCTTTTCTTTGAGAAGAACAACCAATGATCAGTTCGGCTGCTACTTTTTGGGAACAAGTTTTCAGTTGGCTCTTTTTCAGTCTCTTTTCAGTTCTTTTGCTTTGTCTGTTCGGCAGTCTGCGGTACAGTCAATTTTCAGGTTTCGGATGGCTTGATTTTTTTGTTGTTCTTGGCTGTTTTTGACAGCAGGCCATGTCCACTTCTTGCCTGCTGCTTGCTGCTCGTTTGCTTGCTGTTTTCAGATTGGCTGCCCTTTGTTTCTCTTCTTGTTTGCTGCTTTTTAGATTGCATTAGTTCCCTGTTTTGTTCAACGTCTTGTGGCCTTTTTCTAAATTGCTAAGAACTGTCCGAGTAAAGGCAAATGCTAAGTTTGTGTGAACATTTTACTTGCTCATTTGTCAGTCTGGCTTTCAATTTCTAGTCATCACTCGAATTTCTTGCTTCATAGCGTTTTAGCTAACAGAAAAGAAGTTTTGTGTGGATTCTTCGGGGCGAGTTTATTAAAAGGCACCATTCACTCCTCTGTTGCCATTTCTGATCCTGCAATTAGTATCAGAGCCGGTTAGCTCTTTTCAATAGATCTTAACCGGTCTCTAGAGCCATGGCGACAGACCAGTACTCGACCAAGCCTCCCATCTTTGATGGCATCGATTACCCTTTCTGGAAGAGCCGAATGGAAACATACATCCAGGCTTAGGGTTATGCCATCTGGTGGAAGGTAAAGGTCAGATTTGCTGTTCCTACCGATGAGGACATCAATGTGGCGAACATGCCCGATGTTGAGGCAAATGCGAAGGCAAGGAACATCATTATTCAGGGATTGAGCAGAAGCGAATTCGATCGCATCTCTCACCTGTCATCCGCCTTTGATATCTGGGTGACCCTCAATGCATACCATGAGGGCTCCACTCAGATCAAGACGGTTCGACAGGACCGGTTCAGCGAGAATACAACAAATTCGAGATGCTTGTCGGTGAATCCTCGGCGAGTGCTGCGGCGTTTTCATAAGATCTTGAGCAACCTCCGAGCGGTCGGTCTCACATACCCCGACTCGGACAATGCTCGTCAGATGCTTACAGCACTCGATTTGAGAGATGAAAGTGACCATCATCAAAGACACGACAGACCTCTCGACCTTGACTCTTGATGCGTTGTACTCGCGCATCAAGACTTACGAGATTGACATTGTCTCTCGTAGGTTGAAGTCACAGTCGATGGCCTTGGTCATCGATCCTGTTTCTTCTTCGGGCCCCTCTTCTGATTCGATTTGCGGTTTCTCCTTGCGCTCTCGTGACGTGGCGATGATCGGTTAGAGCGACTGCGGATGATCGATTGGCTCTCCTTGCTCGCAAATTTTCCCATGCTTACAAGAGAAGGAGGGACAGAAAGAAAGGAGGACCCGTGATTTGCTTCGAGTGTGGTGGCCCCAACCACATTCGGGCAAACTGCCCCAAGCTGGAGAAGGGCAAGAACGACTACGGCGGTTCAGGCAAGAACGACTACACCGACAAGAACCGCAACAAGAAGACTCCGGCGTATCCTCAAGGCAAGAAGAAGTTCCGCGACCGTGGGAAGGCCAAGAAGCTTTTCCACCGCGTCCTCTCCGCATTCGACGACCTCGACCTCAGTGAGGTGGAGGGATGGAGCGACGATGACGGGACGGGTAACCAAGACCCCAAGGGCGGCGACGACTTCTCCGGCATGTGCTTCATGGCCCTCGAGGGCGAACTGAGCGACAGCGAGCTGTACTCCGACTCCGATGAGGTGCGCCCTACCTACGACCAGCTTAATGATGCTTTCCTCAAGCTAAGTAGATTTCATGCTAAGTCTAGGGCTAGGTGTACTAAGTTGGAGAAGAAAGTAGCTAGACTATCACGGGAGCTTACTTCACTTACATTTGCTCCCTCCCGTGATGACTGTGATACATGTTGTGCCTTGATTGATGATATGGAGAAATTAAGGACCTCTCATGCTAGTCTGTCTTCTGAGCTTAATTTGATTAAGGTGGAGAACATTAGTCTTCTTGCTGAGCTTGAGATGAGTAGGGTAGTTCCTACTTCATCTTCTACTATTGAGACTATTTCTTGCACCTCATGTGAGGATAAGGATAATGCTTTTAGAAGTCTTTATACATTGCTTCTCGATCTGCCCGAAACTTGTGAAAGTTGTAATAATTTAAAGATGAACCTAAAACAGGCAGATCAGAAAATTGCAGAATTACAAGCTTTTCTTCTTGAGCCTATTGCTTCATGTGTGAATTGTCCTAAGCTTACTGCCGAACTTTAATCTGTCTCCAAACAGTTTCAAGAATTAGTTGATGACAATAACAAATTGGCTAAATTTGCTTCTGAGGACCCTGTTAGCTCACCATGCAATCATTGTAACAAACTAAAATCTGAATTGATCGTATTGGATGAAAAATGTGTGAAGCTAACTAAGAACCTTCTAGAGAAGCAACCATCTGCTTGTAATTTGTGTGCTGGGAAGAAGCATGAGGGTTTGGTAGAGACGCCTAGCGACGTGAACCAATTGGCTAGCAGTAGGACTATCTCTTCTAAATCGGCTGTGCATGCACAAGCCATTCGTTCCTCTGCTATTGGTTATGTTGTTCCTTCTTCCCCCTGCTCTTCTTGTGCCTCTCTCTTTCGGGAGTGTCAGTACCTTATGAACACTCTCGAGAGGTTTGTAGGAGATAAGAAGAAGCTTAATCTTATTCTAGACCAATCGAAGATTTGCAAATTCAATCAAGGTCTAGGATATGATTTTCTAGAGGATGTGAGGAAGCATCCACCTGCCGTGCTCAGACCCATAGCACCAGGTGTGATCGAGACTAAGCCCAGGACCGAGAAAGTCAAATTTAAGTCGGCGGGCTTTGTCCAAGGGATTTCTGACAGCAAGGTGATTCCACCTGCAGCTTCAGCCTCTCAGAAGGCGAAGCCTCATCATCACGTTACTTCTATCTCTCAGAAGGTGAAGTATCATTGCACCTTCTGTCAAAAGGATGGACATTTGATCGGTCGATGCTTCAGACGCGCCAAGATCGCGCGTAGAGACCGTGTTGAGTCTCTTAGGCGTATTCAGGGTCAGCCCCAGACCTTGAGTGCACCTAAGACCTACACGAGGTCTAGAGTTGCTAATGGGTTTGGGCAACATCGAGGACTTGGTTTTTCTGAGTCTTCTGGTTTTGGTCCTCGTGCTGCTCCTGGTCGTGACTTCCGTCGTCCTGAGGGTAGATCTCGTTTTCCCAGTCGAGACAGCTACCCGCGGTGTGATCAGCATGTTGTTGGTGTCTTGACTCGCTCCTATGTAGCAGTCAAGCCCAACAACAGCTTCGGGTCTGCACACAGACCCTCTGGCTTGTTGAGTGACAGAGAGCGTAGGGTAGATAGAGGTCAGTCGTGTTTGACTACTTCATCTGCTCGACGTGTTACTCGGTATTGGGTGCCAAAATCTCTCTTGATTTATCCCAGTACTGAGACTTTACTCTCTTTTTGACTCAGGTTCGCCGGGCAGGGAAGGAAAAGGTTTGGCTCGTAGACTCCGGGTGTTCACGACATATGACCGGAGACTCTCGGTGGTTTTCTTCCCTTGCCCGTGCTCCAGGTGATGAGACGATCACCTTCGGAGATGCTTCATCTAGACGTGTCATCGCCAAAGGTACAGTGCGCATTAATGATTCATTTATTTTGAGAGATGTTGCCTTGGTTAGTAAGCTGCAGTATAATTTGCTTTCCGTTTCTCAGCTTACCAATAACGACTATGAGGTGTGTTTTAAGAAAAACAATTGCAAAATTCTCGATTCTTCGGGTAGTCTGGTTTGCGGGATTTCTCGCTTCGGGAGGATCTTTCGTGCTGATTTTTCTGAGTCTTCTGGTGATCCTCTCCGGTGTCTAGCTACTTCTGAGTCCCGTGACTTGACTTTCTGGCATAGGAGACTCGGTCATATAGGATTTGACCATTTGACCCGAGTTAGCGGCCACGATCTCATTCGTGGTTTGCCAAAACTCAAGATGGTCAGAGATCTTGTTTGCGCTCCATGCCGGCACAGCAAGATGGTTGCCACTTCTCACCCTTCGGTCACAGTGACTATGACCGATGTACCGGGACGGCTGCTCCACATGGACACATTAGGACCAGCTCGAGTGCAGTCAGCAAGAGAGAAGTGGTATGTTCTTGTCGTGGTCGATAACTTCTCAAGATATTCTTGGGTGTTTTTCTTAGCCTCGAAGGATGAGACATTTACATATTTTTGAGGTCTTTTTAGTAGGATGTCTATTGAACTTCCGGGTGCCTTACGAGCGATCCGCAGTGACAATGGCACGGAGTTCAAGAACTCCTACTTCGAGAGGTTCTGCGACGAGACAGGTGTAGAGCACCAGTTCTCTTCTCCATACGTCCCCCAGCTGAATGGCGTTGTGTTGAGGAAGAACCGTACCTTGGTCGAGATGGCCAGGACGATGCTTGATGAGTACTCTACACCGAGGAAGTTTTGGGCTGAGGCTATAGCTGTAACACCCCAGGATCCACAATATCCTGGGATGCTACTAAAACTACTCTACAACTAGCCAATTTACAAAATAAAATAAATTGACAACAATACTAAGCAAGATAGTATAAGCGGAAGCGTAAACAACTAAGGTAAACAAAATAAAGATAACAATTCATTATTCATAATCAATAATAACCAAAGTAACAATTCCAAGTTCAACATCAATAAGATGAAACATTCATCAACATGATAGCTAAGCAAAGAACTAGAATTCTTTCTACTTTATTTCAGCATTAAGATTATCATCCAAGTGCATCTGTGTGGTGCCACTCTACCCTTCCCAATGTATGCTCAAGGTCCACCTGTAGGGAGGGGGAAGCAAGGGTGAGATAAAAATCTCAGCAAGCAAACAGTTTAACAAGTTATTCAAACTATAAACAATTAAACATCATCATTATAATTCCACACATCTACAATTACAATTTGTGTTCCTAATTATTAAACCACCATAAACTTTCATGAATCATACCTCTTAAATTTTCAGATTTAATTGGCATATGAATGCAGTCATTTAAATAGCAATTTAAAACATATGAAACATTTAGTCTTCCACAACCACAATAGATTAATCATCAACATTTAATCTTCCATAAATAACAATGTTATATCCTCAACTTCAAATCACCATCAAAGATAATAAAACATATGTATGATTATCCCACTACTTTAATAATTCTCACATCCACAATTACTATCAATAATTAATACAAGTGAAAAGAATCTCATGACACAACCACGACTCTTACCATACACAAGGGACGAATCCCATTCCACGACCACATCCACAATCTTCATACCACAAATAGCTCACATGGGCCAATTCCACATTACAACTAGAAAGTTGTATATTCCACAAAATAACATCACCATAATATATATTGCATATGTATGCAAATGAATCTTTCCACAATGCAATGCATATGAATGCTTCATGCTATGCTCCACATCACTCTTGCCAGGGCAGGAATTGTAGTTCATCATATTACGGCAATATACGATGCTTCCGCGGGCAAAGAGGTGCATCGACACGACAATATACGATCTTTGTCAGCAGTGCGGTCGCGGCTAAGTGCGGCGACATCCACATATGCAAATGACATGATATGACATGAATGATATGATAATTCATTAATCACATTAATTCATCCACAAGGAGCATTATCATGCTCTCAACATATCCACATCCACCACATGTTATTTTCATGTTCCATATTATAACATTAAGCAAGAATTCCACAGATCTTCTAGCATAATATCAACATATCAATGGATAAATATTTACTACCATCTCCACAATTAAAATATCATGCAATCATGGCATAATTTATCAAATTAAGATAATAATGTAAATTGCAAGTAGAAAAAATAACAAGTTAAACGGTAGCAACCACCGCTACGTTCACTTGGCTCAATCCGACGAAGCGAAGATCAACAAAAATTCAAGAGCGCTCAGGGACAAGACCACCTGTCCATAAGACAACTCTCAGCACACTACCACAATATATAAGAACGACATAAATATAAAAACATCGCTAGAAACCCGAACCCGCACAATGTCTACTCCGCCCAACAAACCAATATAATACCCTCTGCAGCAGCGCTGCTTCACAATTTCGTATCTTTAAAAATATAAATAGAAATATAGAAAATGATATCTCTCTGGATTCATGACTTAAAAGCTTACAATTTTTATGTAGAACACCTATTTTTATTCGGATCACAACTAGATGTAATTTAATGCCCAAAACAGAGGAAGAACTCTGTTCTGGCAGATTGGACATCAGTATTCAAACGCGTGCCAACGACAGCACAGAGGTCTAAAAATTGTAAAATTTATACAAAAGATAGATCTCTAAATTATCCACAACTTTCTCTACTACGGCCATGTCTAGAAAATGTTTTACTATTTTTAATCTCCGGATTACCGTCGGACTGTACCAATCTGTCCGCCTGACTGACAGCGGTATTGCCGACTCCGTATCTCCCAGATCCCACGGTATAAAAATTTTAAATAAATTCAGGAGATGCATATGGAAGTCCCCTACAACTTTCCTTTTGATAAGACCCACAGGAAAATTCGCTTACTATTTTTAATATCCGGATTACCGCTGGACTGTACCAATCTGTCCGCCTGACGGACAGCGGTATTGCCGACTCCGTGTCTACCAGATCCCACGGTATAACAATTTGAAATAAATACAGGAGATGCATATGAAAGTCCCCTACAACTTTCCTTTTGTGAAGACCCACAGGAAAATTCTCTTACTATTTTTAATATCCAGATTATCGTCGGACTGTACCAATCTGTCCGCCTGACGGATAGCGGTATTGCCGACTCCATATCTCCCAGATCCCATGGTAAAAAAGTTTGAAAAAAATACAGCTGATACACCTGGAAATCCTCTACAACTTTACTTTTGGGAAGACTCGCACGAAAATTAGTTTTATAGATCAAAATTGCGCGACAATCTTCGCGGCGCGAATCGATCTAAAAGCAGTCCGTGTCTAATCTCTAATCGGGCATTTGATCTATTATCTGCCAACAAATTCCGTGCCAAGAACCTTAATTAATCCATAAAACAGAGGATTTGGGATGGGGAAAAATTACCTAGATGAAGAAATTTTCCCAATCTTTTCCTTCTCTTCTTCTTCTCCTTCCTTCTCCTCTCCTTCTCCTTTCTTCTTCTCCTTCCTTCTCTTTTCTTCTCCTCCAATGGCAGCAGCACTTGGGGCACCAATGGCAGCAATAGGGGGGAGGGGTGGAGAGGCCAAGGGAGGGGGTTTATAAAGGGGGTGTTAGGGTTTGGGAGGGGGTACGGGCCCCCATTTGGGCTGGCTGGCCCAAAGCGGCTGGCCCATCCCTCCGGACAGACTAAAATATCTAAATTAATTATTTGAATTTATTTAATTCATTTTACAATGTTCTACAATTCATATTTTTCCCTTCCCGCGATTTACCGAAAAATCGGCGACTCCGCGATTGTTTCAAAAACTTATGCCGTAACGACGTTCAGGGTATTACAATAGCGACCGCTGAAAGCATCTAGGCCCCTAAAAATGGTTTTGGTAATTAATGAGTTTATGTGAATATGGGACTAACAGTTTAATGAGTGTTTAAAGGTTAAGTCCAGATTGTGGTTGACAAATGCAAGCCAAAGGACAAGGTTGAAGATCAAACATGGCTCAAGATAAAGGTATATGTAGAATAAGATCCCTTTTTAATTTTACCGGTCTTAGGAGAATGGTGGAAAACCGGATTGTAGGTTAAATAATCGTACCATAAAGAGGGATCATGGCAAGTAGCTTGATAGCATTTCCTAAGTGTCCATGGATCAACTAGAATCATGCATTCTTGAAAAATCTGTTTTAAAAGCCAAAGCGTGCTCATTCGGACGTGCGGTAGTTCATGATTTTCAACGTCGGTACTCTTGTCTAGCGGTAGTATGCATTGGAAAATCCGGAACTACCGGCGATCGAAGTTCGAACCTCGAGCGGACCTTTTTTCCGAGAGCACCCTCGGATGCAATTCAAAATTTGAGGTAGCGGTAGTTCATTGTCGAGCGGTACTACCGGCACGTGTAGTTCCGGAGGGGGACCGGAGCCTTTTTCCAGAGAGCGACTTTTGGAACTCGGCTCGAGAGGTAGTACCGCGCCGACTTTGCGGTACTACCGGTGAGCGGTAGTACCGGACTTTAAAACGTCGGTAGTACCGCGCCGACTGTCCAACGGTCACTGCAGAGGCTCTGACATAGCCATTCTGCTGCGTCAGTTAGGGGAGCGGTACTACCGGCCTCAGACCAGCGGTAGTTCCGCTCGCCCTGATTTTTCTGAAATCTGTGTCAAACGGCTAGTTTTGTTTGGGAAAAGGAATAAATACCCGTACCACTGCTCAAAGACAGGTGCTAGAGACTCTATTGATCATTCTTGAGCATTGGGCATTCACTCCACACCTCTCTTCTCTCTTGAGCATTTATTTGAGGTGGTTGAGCAAAAAGTGCATAGCATTCAATAGTTTGATCCTTGGCACTAGGTTGCAATCAAGTGAAGCTAGTGGTTTATTACTCTTGGTGCTTGCCGGCACCTGGATGATTTGGCGGAGCTTTGATCGGTGATCTTCTCAAAGGAGATTGTGAGAAGACCCGGTTTTCTTGTGAAGGTTGGAGCTCACCTACCCGGAGCGGGGAAGAGCTACCTCTAGTGATTGAGGTGTTTCGGCTTAATTTGTGGAGCCGGTTCGATTTGTTCGGGCTAACCTCAACGTCAAATTTATGTAGATGATATCATTGTTCTAAGGACAAGATTCAATCCATTGGTTTATATGACTCATGTTATATGCTTAGAAAATCTGAAAATGGAAATATTATTGCTCATTTTATTGGCACCTCGATTTTGGGTGCTAAAAGGAAATCCATTTGGGTACCCAAAACCTTGGTTACTAACCTCCAAGGACCCAAACAAATTTGGGTACCTAAAAGAGCTTGATCTTCTTTTGTAGGTGAACTATAAAACCGGTGGAAGACATTGGGTGTTGAATAGTGGATGCACTCAACACATGACCGGAGACCGGAAAATGTTCACCACCTTTGAAAGTGGGAGTAATGAGAAAATCACCTTCGGGGACAATAGCAAAGGAAAGGTACTTGGTTTGGGTAAAATTGCTATCTCAAATGACCTTTCCATTTCAAATGTGTCCTTAGAAGAAACATTGAATTTCAATTTGCTATCCGTTGCTAATTATGTGATTTAGGCTTAACTTGCTCCTTTTCTAAAGAAAATGTAATTATTTCCAAAGAAAGTGAAAATGAAATTGTTTTCAAAGGTTTTAGATTTGGAAATCTTTATTTAGTAGATTTCTCTTCAAATGAGTCTTGCTTGAAAACTTGTTTAATTGCTAAAACATCTTTGGGTTGGTTATGGCATAGAAGACTAGGTCATGTGGGTATGATTCAACTTAAAAAGCTTTTCAAACATGACTTAGTTGTTGGCTTGAAAGATGTGAAGTTTGAGAAAAATAGACTTTGTAGTGCTTGCCAAGCCGGGAAGCAAGTTGCAAACTCTCATCCTTCCAAAAGTATCATGTCAACATCTAGGCCATTGGAACTCTTACATATGGATTTGTTTGGGCCAACAACCTATAAGAGTATCGGGGGTAATAGTTATTGTTTAGTCATTGTAGATGACCACTCGAGATATACATGGGTGTTCTTCTTAAATGACAAAGGCGAAACCTCCGGCATTTTCAAAAGTTTCTCTAAAAGGGCCCAAAATGAATTTGATTTTAAAATAAAGAAAATTAGAAGTGACAATGGTTCCGAGTTCAAAAACACTCAAATTGAAGATTTTTGTGATGAACTTGGAATAAAGCATGAACTTTCCACAACCTACACTCCGGAGCAAAATGGAGTTGTAGAAAGGAAAAATCGAACATTAATTGAAATGGCTAGGACAATGCTTGATGAATATAATACTTCCGATAAATTTTGGGTGGAAGCTATTAACACTGCTTGTCATGCCATAAATCGCCTTTATTTGCATCGTCTTTTGAAAAAGACTTCCTATGAGCTTCTCATTGGAAAAAAACCGAACATTTCCTACTTTAGAGTATTTGGGTGCAAATGCTATATCTTAAGAAAGGGTGTTCGTCTCTCAAAATTTCATAGTCGTTGTGATGAAGGATTTTTATTAGGATATTCTTCAAATAGTAAAGCTTATAGAGTTTTCAATAAAAATTCGGGTTTGGTTGAGGAATCTTGTGATGTGCAATTTGATGAAACTAATGGCTCTCAAGAAGAGCAAGAAAATTTGGATGATGTAGGAGATGAAGGATTATGCAAAGCCATGGAGAATATGCAAATCGGTGATATCATGCCAAAGGAAGATCCAACTTCACCTACTTCATCAAGACAAGTTGAACCACCTTCCTCCTCCGCAACAAATGACATACAAGTCATAGATGATGAGGCAAATGACCAACAACATCAACCATTCAAAATCCACAATGCAATTGCTAAAGATCATCCAATAGATCAAATATTGGGTGATGTGAGTAAGGGTGTTCAAACTCGCTCTAGAGTAGCTTCTTTTTGTGAACATTATTCTTTTGTGTCTTCTCTTGAGCCAAAATTTGTAGATGAAGCTCTAGATGACCCGGATTGGATTAATGCCATGCATGAAGAGCTAAAAAACTTCGCTCAAAATGAAGTTTGGACTTTGGTGGAAAGACCCGTGGAGCAAAATGTAATTGGTACAAAATGGGTCTTCCGAAATAAACAAGATGAAAACGGAGTTGTGGTAAGAAATAAAGCAAGGTTAGTTGCTCAAGGTTATACTCAAGTTGAGGGCTTAGACTATGATGAAACATTTGCTCCCGTTGCTAGACTTGAGTCAATTAGAATCTTGCTCGCTTTTGCATCTAGCTTCGATATTAAATTATTTCAAATGGATGTCAAAAGTGCATTTTTAAATGGAACAATCTCCGAACTTGTTTTTGTTGAATAACCTCCAGGATTCAAAGATCCAAAATATCCTAATCATGTTTATAAGCTTTCAAAGGCGCTATATGGTTTAAAACAAGCTCCTAGAGCATGGTATGAGCGCCTTCGAAATTTTCTTATTTCAAAAAGGTTTTAAAATTGGAAAAGTAGATACTACCTTATTCACAAAAATTATTGATGATGATTTCTTTGTATGTCAAATTTATGTAGATGATATCATTTTTGGATCCACTAACCAAGAATTTTGTGAAGAATCTATCTTACCGCATCTAGGCCCGATATTATGTTTAGTGTTTGCATGTGTGCTCGCTTTCAAGCTTCTCCAAAAGAGTGTCATTTAAAGGCCGTAAAAAGGATTTTGAGATATTTAAAACTTTCCTATAACATAGGGCTTTGGTATTCTAAAGGTGCTAAATTTCAATTAATTGGATATACGGATTCCGATTATGCGGGTTGCAAAGTGGATAGAAAAAGCACCTCGGGAAGTTGTCAATTTTTAGGAAGATCCTTAGTATCTTGGTCCTCCAAGAAACAAAACGCCGTAGCACTTTCAACCGCCGAAGCCGAATATATATCCGCCGGAAGTTGTTGTGCTCAATTATTATGGATTAGGCAAACTTTGATGGATTTTGGAATTAATTTTGATAAAGTGCCTTTATTGTGTGATAATAAAAGTGCGGTCAAAATATCCAATAATCCAGTCCAACACTCAAGAACCAAATATATAGATATTCGCCACCATTTCTTGAGAGATCATGTAAGCAAAGGAGATATTTGCATTAGCCACATCCGGACCAAGGATCAATTAGCGGATATCTTCACCAAACCTTTAGATGAAAGCCGGTTTTGCAAATTGAGGAGCGAATTAAATGTCATAGATTACTCAAATATTGCATAAATTTACGGCTCTTTTAAATGAACATTCAACGAATTGGCTTGAAAATTTGTGTGCTTTTTGCCCATATAAAAATAAGTTTTGTGTTTGATCTAATGCAAAAACCATTTGAAAATGCTATTTTAATATATATATATACTCAAATGCATAATGATCCTTAAAAAATTTTAGTTGAGTGCAAAAACTAGGATCATTTGCATACTTCTCTTCAAATCCAAATTCTGCAAGTCCCAGAAAAATCGGAACTACCGGCCGTATCTGCGGAACTTCCTCTGGGCGGAACTACCGCCCACACGGCGGAACTACCGGATTTGACTTAATTTTTTTTAAAAAAGGGGGGAACCGCCCGAACCCTAACCTTTTCCCTGCGGGTCCCTCTCTCTTCCTCCACTGTTCATCCGCCCGTACGAGCCGCCTCTCCCCTCTCTCTCCCTCTCCAAAAACTCTCCAAAACCCTCTCCTCGGATCTTCAAATCCGTCCGAGTTTTCTTCGGATTGTTGAGTCCTGTGACTTCCCAAGTGTTCACCTCCTCCATCCCTCAAGGTATTTTGGATCATCCTCATCTTTTATTGTCTATTTGAAACCCTAGATTGATTTTTAGGGTTATTCAAATGTAGATGATTCTTTGCGGTTAAAACTTGGGCAAATGTGGTATTTTGGTGTCTAGAGGTGTTTGCACACCCATTCCATGGATTCAATCCAAGAAAACGCCAAAGTCTTAAACCCAGGGAGCGGAACTACCGCCCGACTGGAGCGGTACTACCACCGAGAGGTACTACCGGCCCCAGAACGGCGGTACTACCGATTTCCCTGATTGAACAACAATTTCATTCCATTTCACTTCAATTCAATTTGATCCATTCTAGTAGGGTTCTAATACTGTTTCTCCTTGCTATTAGATGCCTAATACTAGGAGAGTCTACTCCTCCGCCGGTCAGTCAGGAGAGTCTTCTGCCGCCCTAGTCGCTTCTGAGGCTTCACAGAAGGCCGCTCAGGACCGAGGCAAGGGTCCAGCTGAGCCATCAGACTCAGAGGGAGAACCAGAGCAGCAGTACAGCTCTCCGATGGAAGAGTCTGAGGGGGATCTTACTGAGAGAAGATCCTCAAATTGACTTAAGGAAGATTTCTGCTGAGGATTATATCAGGCTGCGTCGCAGAAATCAATATGAGCTGCCCTCCAACTCTATCAATCCAAAATTCCATACCAAATTTCAAGAGCAAGTCTTTGATCAGTTGTATGGAGAAAGCAGGCAGTTCGCTGATCACAAGTGGGTTGATTGGGACCACTTGGCCTCAATTGACAAGTATGATGGGACTTTCAGGCTCTTTTAGAGGAGTGGGCTGCATCAGTTGGCCACTTTGCAGGCGGATTACAATAAGGAGATTATCCGTCAGTTTTATGCCACTGTCCACATATCCCCTGACTATCAGCATCTTACTTGGATGACAGTTTGTACACAGCTGGAGGCGACCAAGCATGAGTTCGAGCTTGCCTTGAGAGCTGAGCTGAGCGCATATGAGAAGGTCTATAATAAGCCAGCTCTTGATATCTCCGCTTTCTCATCCTTCTACAACTCTGGTGAGAGATCTGTCCCTGGCACTTTGGTTGGACTCCTTCCTATTCCCAGCATTATTAATAGCATCATCAACCATACTATTCTCCCCAAGAGTGGGAACTTTGATGCCATTAGAGGACATGCTTGGAATCTCATTGATTACATCATGAAGGGACAAAATTCGATGTGGTGGACTTGATCATCAGGGAGATTGTCTCCTCCAAAAATGACAGGATCAAACGCATCAACTATGCGCCCTACATATTTGCATTAATTGAGACCAAGTTCAGATTTAGAGGCAGCTACAACAAGAGACATAAGGCATATAAGCCTAGACCTGAGCCTCCCATTCCTACTTCGACTGGGCTCGACGATGCATTCCGCGGCAGGAGGATCTTGGCGAAGACCACCAGAGTAACAGAGAGCAGCTCCTCAGGCCGGCGTGGCCACACTTTCTCAGATCTACGCCACGTTGCTTCAGATGAGAGAGTCACAGGCTGAGGGGTTCACCTCAGTATCTTCTCAGTTGGCTGCTTTGGATGGACGAGTTGCAGCCATCGAGCAGACTCTTGCTCAGCCTCCGTCGCCCATGCGCTACGGTCGACGCCACCGTCGCGACCCTTCTCCTCCCGGACCTCAGGAGTAGCTTCTTTGGTACTTGATGCCAAAGGGGGAGAAAAATGGAAAATAGGGCTATTATGGTTATCTATGTCTTTATTTATGTTTTATGGTTGGATGTAATGAACATGTGTTACCTATGTCTTTTGGATGCTTTTGGATGTAATGAACAATGCTTTCTTTCATGTCAATGTTTTTATCACTTATTTCCATGTTATGATCTATATTGTGCATCTTGTCAAAATTGTGATATAAATGTGAGTTTATACTTCTATGAAAAATTCATGCGCAAATTTAGGGGGAGTATTTTCTCTATTTGACTTTGAAAAAGAAAATAATTCATTAACTGCCAAAATGAGAATTTCCTTCCTTTAAGAAGTCACAAAAGAATATACTACTAATTGTCAAAATAAGTGGTATATTCAAACATCAATTTCCATATAAAATGAGTTGTCATCAATTACCAAAAGGGGGAGATTGAAAGCATCTAGGCCCCTAAAAATGATTTTGGTAATTAATGAGTTTATGTGAATATGGGACTAACAGTTTAATGAGTGTTTAAAGGTTAAGTCCAGATTGTGGTTGACAAATGCAAGCCAAAGGACAAGGTTGAAGATCAAACATGGCTCAAGATAAAGGTATATGTAGAATAAGATCCCTTTTTAATTTTACCGGTCTTAGGAGAATGGTGGAAGACCGGATTGTAGGTTAAATAATCGTACCATAAAGAGAGATCATGGCAAGTAGCTTGATAGCATTTCCTAAGTGTCCATGGATCAACTAGAATCATGCATTCTTGAAAAATCTGTTTTAAAAGCCAAAACTGTGCTCTATCTGGACGTGCGGTAGTTCCGCAGTTTTCAACGTCGGTACTACCGTCTAGCGGTAGTACCGCTGGAAAATCCGGAACTACCGGCGATCGGAAGTTCCGAACCTCGAGCGGACCTTTTTTTCCAGAGAGCACCCTCCGGATGCAATTCCAAAATTTGAGGTAGTGGTAGTTCCGCTGTCAGAGCGGTACTACCGGCCACAGGTAGTTCCGGAGGGGGACCGGAGCCTTTTTCCAGAGAGCGACTTTTGGAACTCGGCTCGAGAGGTAGTACCGCGCCGACTTTGCGGTACTACCGGTGAGCGGTAGTACCGGACTTTAAAACGTCGGTAGTACCGCGCCGACTGTCCAACGGTCACTGCAGAGGCTCTGACATAGCCGTTCTGCTGCGTTAGTTAGGGGAGCGGTACTACTGGCCTCAGACCAGCGGTAGTTCTGCTCGCCCTGATTTTTCTGAAATCTGTGTCAAATGGCTAGTTAGGGAAAAGGTATAAATACCCGTACCACTGCTCAAAGACAGGTGCTAGAGACTCTATTGATCATTCTTGAGCATTGGGCATTCACTCCACACCTCTCTTCTCTCTTGAGCATTTATTAGAGGTGGTTGAGCAAAAAGTGCATAGCATTCAATAGTTTGATCCTTGGCACTAGGTTGCAATCAAGTGAAGCTAGTGGTTTATTACTCTTGGTGCTTGCCGGCACCTGGACGATTTGGCGGAGCTCTGATCGGTGATCTTCTCAAAGGAGATTGTGAGAAGACCCGGTTTTCTTGTGAAGGTTGGAGCTCACCTACCCGGAGCTGGGAAGAGCTACCTCTAGTGATTGAGGTGTTTCGGCTTAATTTGTGGAGCCGGTTCGATTTGTTCGGGCTAACCTCAACGTGGATTAGTGGAACCGGCAAGTTTCCGAACACCACGGTAAAACATACTTATGTTCATTTCTTACTTGCTAGCATTGTTGAGAGTTTTATCTTTATTTAGAACTTTCATTATTGCTTACTTGATTATAATTGTGTAGACGTAATTGCATTACATTGTTGCCATTAGAATTGTGCAAATTTATTTAAGTAGGCAAGAAAAAATTTAGAACATCCTATTCACACCCCCTCTAGTCGGTATCCTTGATCCTACAACCGCGTGCCATGTCTCAAATCGAATTTTTCTCAGGGCACACTTGCACCGCACTTCTTACGAGTTGAGATATGGGCGAAAGCCCAGTGTATCTCATTTTCGTGTGTTTGGGTGCAAGTGCTTTATTTTGAAATCCGGGAACCTAGATAAATTCGATTCACGTTCTTGTGATGGGATCTTTCTAGGCTACTCGACTTCTTCGCGGGCTTATAGGGTGCAGGCGTGAGTCTAGTAAAATGGTAGAAACCTGTGAGGTGACTTTCGATGAGGCCAGTCCGGGGACTAGGCCCGATATCTCGAGTTCGATGAAGCAGTCCGAGACCATCTTCGTGGATGATGAGGAAGATGGAGATGAGGGTGGTGTACCCGATCCAGTTCCTCCTCCCCCTGAGGAGCCTCCTTCTTCCATAGTACCTCAGGGAGATCAGCCCATTCCTTCCACGTCTTCTGGAGCAGGTGGCTCTATTCCTACCTCATCAGCACATGAGGTAGAGGCCACTTCTTCTTCTCATCCTGGACCTTCCCGTCATATCCAGAAAGACCATCCTTTCGAGCAGATGATAGGAGATCTCTTTGAGCGCGTCACACGCTCAAAATGTGGCTTGTCGCTCTTCTGTCTCCACTCTGCCTTCATTGCCTCTTTCGAGCCCAAGATGTTGACCATGCACTTTCTGATGAGTCTTGGTTCAATGCCATGCATGAGGAATTAGAGAATTTCGAGAGAAACAAGGTCTGGTCGCTTGTAGAGTCCCCTTGAGGTCACAATGTCATTGGGACCAAGTGGGTGTTCAAGAACAAGCAGAGTGAGGAGGGGTTAGTCATTCGAAACAAGGCTAGACTGGTAGCTCAGGGCTTCTCCCAGGTTGAGGGTCTCGACTTTGAGGAGACTTTTGCCCCTGTAGCTAGACTTGAAGCCATTAGAATCCTGCTTGCCTTTGCAGCTTCTAAGGGTTTCAAACTTTACCATATGGATGTCAAGAGTGCCTTCCTCAATGGGTTTATTGAGGAAGAAGTCTATGTGAGACAGCCTCCAGGTTTCGAGAACTCTAAATACCCAAACCATGTCTACAAGCTTTCCAAAGCCTTGTATGGACTTAAGCAGGTCCCTAGAGCTTGGTATGAGAGGCTTAAGTCCTATCTGTTGAGTCATGGTTTTGAGATGGGTAAGGTGGATAAAACCTTGTTCATTCGTAGGCATAGCACTGACTTTCTGCTCGTCCAGATTTATGTCGATGACATTATCTTTGGCGGCTCTTCTCATGCTATGGTTTTACAGTTCTCGGATGTCATGAGCACCGAGTTTGAGATGAGAATGATGAGTGAGTTGACCTTCTTCCTTGGCTTCCAGATCAAGCAGACTCGGGAGGGTACTTTCTTGCATCAAGGCAAGTACACACGTGACCTCCTGAGATGCTTTGACATGAGTGATGGTAAGGCAGTGTCAACTCCGATGGCTACATCAGTTCCACTCGACCCAGATGAGGATGGCGAGCCAGTTGATCAGAAGGAGTATCGTAGTATGATTGGCTCCCTCCTGTACCTCACTGCCTCGAAACTGCATATACACTTCTCCGTGTATCTTTATGCCCGGTTTCAGGCTTCTCCTCGCGTATCTCACCGTCAGGTGGTGAAGCGCATCCTTCGGTACCTTCGAGCTACCATTGACTATGGTATCTGGTACTCTTCCTCTTTGTGTCTTTCCTTGAGAGCCTACTCGGATGCAGACTTTGCTGGCTGTAGGATAGATAGGAAAAGCACTTCGGGCACTTGCCAATTTATTGGCACTTCTCTCGTTTCCTGGTCCTCGAGGGAGCAGTCCGGTGTTGCACAGTCTACCGCAGAGGCCGAGTACGTTGCTGCAACCAGTTGCTGTAGCCAAGTGCTTTGGATGGTCTCGACCCTGCGGGACTTTGGGTTAATTATCGACAGTGTTCCACTCCTATGTGACAACACTTCTGCGATTAACATTGCTAAGAACCCAGTGCAGCATTCTCGGACCAAGCATATTGATATTCGCTATCACTTCCTCAGAGACCATGTAGAGAAGGGTGACATCGTGCTCCAGTTTGTGGAGAATGACCACGAGTTGGCTGATATTTTCACCAAACCTTTGGATAGCTCTAGGTTTTCAGCTCTGCGGGGAGAGCTTGGGGTGGTTTGTCCTTATGGACTGTTGTGAGGGGGAGTTTGTGCTTTACTGCTTTACCATATTGATTATGCTCTAACAACTTTCTGATTATTTTGCATATGGGTGCATTGGGATTAGTTCTTCTAGCATAGGTTAGAGTGGTTCTCTTGCCAAGTTGCTTAGACTTCTTACACTTATCTTGTGATTCTAGTATACTGCTTATTAGCTGGCTCTTTTCTTACTAGGTCGAGCTTACCCACTGCTTATCGGATCTAGCGAGAGTTGGGCCACTCTCGGATAGACAGGGTACGTGTTTTCTCCTTAGTCTGTTAGATGTCCAGTTGGTAGTCCTGGAGTCATATGGGGTAGATGAGAGTCAGTCTGAGCATAGTTGTCTCTATATCTTGTCTATGCTTTAAGGACTGTCTTTCTTGATTTCTTTGTCAGGTTCTCGTTTTTATTGATTTGGTTCAGGGGGAGTTCATTTGGGAACTTCTAGATCTTAATGTTGACATAACTCAACTTGAACTAAAAGCTGCATCACATGTTGATGGGGAGTTGGATTTTATTGCATGTCATTCTGCATTGTAATATAACTATATGGAGCCTTGATTATTATCCATTGATGACATGTTTAAAATGCTTTACACCTTGCCATGACTTGTGCTTATTTGCTACATTTATCATGACTTCATATGTGTAAACTAGCTTTTGCCATGATAAGTTAATTAAATTTGCTCAATTTAAACTAAAACTTGTCATGTTAGCACTCGAGATTAGTCTTTCTTGAGCTATACTTTTATGATCCATGCCATGTCTAGTAGGCTGAGTTGAGCGTTGAATCTCTATTGAGCCTTAGTTTGAGCTGTTTTAAGTCTCTTGATGATGCATAAGCTAGTACAATATGTTAAAAGCAAAAGATCTCTTTTGTGCGAAAAACGATTTCACCAATTCTTTCTCATGAGACGGCTTGCCATTGCACTAGGCATGAACTCAGGGGGAGTTTTGGATGACCTAGACTATCTTCTTAAGCTTCTTGCTTCGAGTAGTCGCATAAGGCTTGAGATCTAGCACATGATAAAAATATTGGTTGAAAATGACTATAAGTTTCAAAAGAAAAATGTCGTTTGTGCTCAATTTGCTTAAGCTACCAAAAGAACCAAGTACATGAACCAATGTTTCACTCTTGAGTGTATAGCACTCTATTTGGACTCAATATTAGCTTCTTGGTTCCGCTTAGCTTAATTGACATGGTTTGCATCATCCATGGATGTCTCTAGCTAGACTTTGCTTACTGATGACTTGACTTGCTCACAAATTGCACTACATTTCATATTGTCATCTCTTTGGTTTAGCTGGCATATACTTGTTGGTGATATGCCCTAGAGGCAACATGGAGATGTTGAATATATCACATACTATGTTTATGATACATTGCTTTGTTCCTTGAAATAGACATTATCATTATTGATCAATGAGTATGTGACTTATTCATGAGACTCTTAATGCCAAAATGTTGCAATTTCTAAATGATCCCTGATTATATTTCATATGAGGAACAAATATGATTCAAAGATCAGCATATGTATTGATTGATGATCATGTCTCATGGATCATGGTATGGAGATACCAAATCAATAATATGGACATGTGTTAGTGAACATATGTTGGATAGACCCGCCATGAGACACTGCAGAGATTCCATGTGTCATCAGTTGGTCTCAAGTAGTGTTTATGTGGAATCCCTAGACTTGAGATCATCATGGTTCCCAGCATGCGTAGTAGCTTATTTTGGGACTACTAAACACTACTCCGAATCGGGTAGTCATAAAAGTAGTCTTTGGGTTTGCCATGAAACATGTAGTGGGATATGAATGATCAAGATAGAATTTGCCCCTCCTTATGGGAGAGATATCTCTGGGCCCCTCGATGTAATGGATTATGAAAGTGCATGGCTATGCCAAGGTGATTGAGGAGTCAACCACGAGTTTATAATCCATCACGGAATCGAGAGAGTGATTGAGCTATTAAGAGGATGACACAGGTCTCGCCTTGAGCTTAATCTATATCGTGAGGCAAAGGATTAGTACATGAGAACATTACGAGTTCACCGATATGATCTTTACGTATACTTTGGGGTTAATATGTCTTACTAGAGGCCGCTATTAACAGGGTGACCGGAAAGGTGTTTCTGGGTCGCGACCAAGTATACGTGAACCTACAGGGTCGCACACTTAACGGGTTGGAACACTAATTCGAATATGATTCGAATGTGGGCTCAATTTGGATAGAGATCCGGATAGATTCCAATTGGGCCTCGGTCCACGAGGCCCAAGTGAGGAGGTCTATATATATGGAGGCGAGGGGCTGAGGGGTATGGATCTGATAATCCCGAGCAAAACTCTAGCCGCCACCTCCAGAGCCAAACCCTAGCCGCTCATGAGTCTTTGGTACACTCGCGATCGACGTTCCACCCGGACGTGTGGATACCGGTGGGGCGCCGCTCGTTGCGGCGTTGATCGGCATCAACAACCTCTGATTGGATCCGCTCGTGGTGTGGTTGATCGCGTGGAGGAGACGATCGGTTCGGGACGATCGGCTACTTCCACTACTATCTCGACGCGCGTGGTTGGATCGGCTTCTCCAACTCTTCTTCCGCTGCGCTGCGCGTCTAGTGGTAACGATCCATGATTCCTCCTTAAGCATGATGTCCTTGTGTGCGCGGTAGAAAAGTTTTGTTTTCTGCTTTCGTAGCCGACGCGCCATCCTTTAGTGGTATCAGAGCCATCTTGCTTAGTTTGCGATCTGGATCAGGGCATATGTTGATATGCGGTAGTAGTAGATTGGATCTATTACAGACTAGATCAGTCGGTTCATGTGATGAATCGATGGTAGCACGGGTTGATGAGATCAATCGGTGAACAGGGGTTAGATGAGGCGCAGATTGTATGAATACTAATGTCCTAGAGATTGTCTCGGATCGGTATAAGGTAGTTATGCCGAATACTAGTATTCTATGGATCTGATGGCCTCGGCCTAGTGGAAAAACTAGCGTCCTAGAGAATGTCTCGGATCGGCATAAGGTGGTTGTGCCAAATAGTTTTTCCATTGCGATTTCATAGATTGGATCTGTAAATATCGTAGGGCGGCCCCCCCTCGACCCCCGCCCGTTGACCGGCCAGCGGGACCGTCGTGCGTACCCACCTTGTATAGCATCTTGGGTTCACATCGTTAGGTAGAATACGATTCTACGTCTAACTTGTTTTCCTGGGAATGATGTGAATAGTATGGCCCTATATCTTATTGGAATGTATGAGATGTATGTGATGCATGTAACATTCGTTCATGGCCTGCGTGTCATGATTATTTCAGCTATTGTTAGCTGTCTATATTGTATTTAACGACTGCAGTGTGACCTTAATGCTTGAATCTATCTTTGTAATCTTCAATTTCTAGCTATTATAGGTAGTAGCCTAGTTTTCGTGTTACAAGCTTTCAAGCATGGTGGCCTAAAGGAGTGATGTGGAGGATGGAGATCGTCTACACCTACATGGAGATGGAGATCACCATTTTTGGGCCATACTATTTCACGCTTAAATGTGTTTATCGTGATGTTATCTATCTTATTTTGTGCAATGATATATGTGATATGTTGCTTTGGTAGGATAGAATTCCTCATAAAATTAGGTGTTAATGCCCTTCCATATGTTGCACCAAAAGATAATGATCACCGCATGGTAGGTCTACCAAAGTAGAGTGACGTCGGTTATCATCATTATTTGGGGTAGATGTCGGACATCTACATGCGGAAGCATTTGGTTTACTTAACAAGGTTATCAAAACAGTTTTGAACCTTGGGGCATAGGTTGGGGCCGGGACATATTGATGTCACCCAACAAGCAAGAGTCACATAGGGATGTGATTAGCAAGGTGTTGCTTACCCATGTCACTAGTTTTCTAGCCGTGATGCCAAAGCTCACTAGGAATTAGTGAAATGAGGATCTTGACCCACTATGTAACTTAGAGGGAGTTTTGTTGCAAAACACATAGTGGGAGTCTTTTGTTAAATAGTTTAATAAAAGATGAACATAAACATAGTGCTAAACTTTGCATATTCTTTGTTGTAGATCATGTCAACTAATGCCGCATCCAGTTCTTTTAATTTGCGATCTGTTCTTGAGAAAGAAAAACTCAATGGAACAAACTTTTTGGATTGGTATCGCAACTTGAGAATTGTTCTCAAGCAAGAGCGCAAGGAGTATGTCCTTGAGTCTCCTTATCCTGATGACTTGCCTGATAATGCTACTGTGGCTGCACAGAGAGCTTATGAGAAGCAAACGAATGATTGCCTTGATGTGAGCTGTCTCATGCTTGCCACAATGTCCTCGAGCTTGAAGCAATATGAGAACACGATGCCTACAATATCATTGTGGGGTTGCGTGGTATGTTTGAGAACCAAGCAAGGGTGAGAGGTTCAACACTTCAAAGTCCTTGTTTGCGTGCGAGCTTGCGAAGGGAATCCGTCGACCCTCATGTGATTAAGATGATTGGCTACATTGAGAGTCCGGAAAAGCTTGGTTTTCCCTTAGCCAAGAGTTGGCTCTTGATGTGATTCTTGATCGCTCCCCTCGAGCTTTGAGCCATTCATTCGAATTATCACATGAACAACATAGACAAGACCTTGGTGAGTTGCATGGGATGCTAAAAGCGTCGAGGAAAGCATTAAGAAAAGCAGCAATCATGTGATGATGATGCGAGAAAGGCAAGGGCAAGCCCTATGTCAAGAAAGGCGCGGTCAAAGAAAGTTAGCTCCGATGAGATCGCGGCGGTTCTAAGGCCAAGCAAGTCAAGAAGGGCGCCGCTCGATGCGAATGTTACTACTGTAAGCAATCGGGACATTGGAAGAGGAACGCCCAAAGTACTTGGAGGATCTTGAGAAGAAGAAGGAAATACGACTTCCGCTTGGTATAAATGTTATAGAAATCAATCTTGCTACTTCATCTCTCGATTCTTGGGTATTTGATACCGGATCGGTTGCTCACATTTGCAAATCATTGCGGGGCTAAGAAGAAGTAGAAGTTTGAGGAGGAGCGAAGTGGATCTTGGCGTTGGCAATGGAGCAAAGTTGTCTGCGGTGGTGTTGGCACCATGCCATTGTCTTTACCTTCGGATTAGTTTTGGAATTGAATAATTGCTATTGTGTTCCATCTCTTTCCAAGAACATTATTTCTGCTTCATCTTTGCAAGCAGAAGGTTATGACTTTAGATCGTGAACAATGGTTGTTCTCTTTATTTCAAAGATATGTTCTATTGTCATACTCCATTGGTGAATGGGTTATATGTTCTTACTCTTGAAGAGTCACCGGTCTATAACATTAATGCAAAGAGGCAACGTTCGAATGATTTGAATCCCACGCTTATTTGGCACTGTCGCTTAGGTCACATAAATGAGAAACGCATGGAAAAGCTCCATAGAGATGGTATTCTGCACTCATTTGATTTTGAATCATTTGAGATATGCGAATCTTGTTTACTTGGCAAGATGACAAAAGCATCTTTCACCGGTCAAGGTGAACGGGCAAGTGACTTATTGGCACTCGTACATTCGATGTATGTGGACCAATGAGCTCAACGATGAGGTGGTTTTCGATGCTTCATAACTTTTATCGATGACTTTAGTAGATATGGGTATATCTACCGATGAAGATAAGTCCGAATCCTTTGAAAAGTTCAAAGAATTCCAAAATAAAGTGCAAAATCATTTAGGCAAGACAATCAAGTTTCTATGATCTGATCGTGGAGGCGAGTATTTGAGCCATGAGTTTGGCAATCATCTGAAGGATTGTGGAATTGTTCCACAATTGACTCCACCAGGAACACCTCAATGGAATGGGGTATCTGAACGGAGAAATCACACCTTATTAGATATGGTGCGCTCCATGATGAGCCACAGTGATCTTCCGTTGTCTTTTTGGGGGTACGCTCTTGAAACAGCCGCTTTCACACTAAACAGGGTTCCATCAAAATCGAGAAAAGACACCATATGAGATGTGGACGGGACAACGTCCTAGCTTGTCTTTTCTTAAGATTTGGGGATATGAGGCTTATGTAAAACGTTTACAATCGATAAGCTCGGTCCTAAATCGATAAATGCTTCTTTATCGGGTATCCTAAGGAAACAAAAGGATATTACTTCTATAATCAAGAAGAAGGCAAAGTGTTTGTCGCCCAAGCATGGTGTCTTCTTAGAGAAAGAGTTTCTCTCAAGAAGGGATAGTGGGAGCATGGTGCAACTTGAAGAAATTCGAGAAACACCTGAAAACGTTTCAGCTCCTCTGAGAACCACAACATGATGAACAAGCTGTTGTAGAACCTGTTGTGGACACACCGCACCACGTAGGTCGAGAGGTCACGTCGTGCACCTGAGAGGTACATGTTCTTGACTACTCAACAACGGGACATATTGTTGTTAGACAACGATGAGCCTAAGACCTATGAAGAAGCGATGGTGGGACCAGACTCTGAGAAATGGCTTGAAGCCGTGAGATCCGAAATTGAATCCATGCACAGTAATCAAGTTTGGAACTTGGTTGATCCACCGATGGTGTTAAAACCATTGAGTGCAAATGGGTTTTCAAGAAAAAGATAGACATAGATGGAAATGTTCACATCTATAAAGCGCGATTGGTGGCCAAAGGTTTCAAACAAATTCAAGGTGTTGATTATGATAAAACTTTTCACCGTCGCAATGCTAAAGTCTATTCGGATCATTCTAGCGATTCTGCTTATTTCGACTATGAAATATGGCAAATGGATGTCAAAACAGCTTTCCTTAATGGAAATCGAGTGAGGATGTATACATGACACACCCACGGGTTTTGTCGATCCATAATCACCGAACGATTTGCAAGTCGCAAAGATCCATTTATGGATTAAGCGAGCATCTCGGAGTTGGAACATTCGTTTTGATGAAGTAATCAAAGGGTTTGGTTTCATCAAGAACGAAGAAGAGCCTTGTGTTTACAAAAAGGCTAGTGGGAGCGCACTCGTGTTTCTGGTCTTATATGTGGATGACATATTACTGATCGGAAATGACATTCCTATGCTCGAATCTGTTAAATCTTCATTGAAAAATAGTTTCTCTATGAAAGATTTAGGAGAGGCGGCATATATTCTAGGCATCAAGATCTATAGAGATAGATCAAAAAGGCTGATTGGATTAAGCCAAGATACGTACATTGACAAGGTGTTGAAAAGGTTCAACATGCAGGATTCCAAGAAAGGCTTTCTACTTATGTCACATGGTATAAATCTTAGCAAGAATCAATGTCCTAGTACATCTGATGAGCGGGATACAATGAATGCGATTCCATATGCTTTAGCTATTGGGTCCATTATGTATGCCATGCTTTGTACACGTCCAGATGTCTCGTAGGCTTTAAGTGCTACAAGTACATACCAGTCAGATCCAGGTGAAAGTCACTAGATTGCCATAAAGAACATTTTGAAGTACTTGAGAAGAACTAAAGATGTGTTCCTCATCTATGGGGGTGAGGAAGAGCTCGTTGTAAATGGTTACACCGATGCTAGCTTCCAAACTGACAAAGATGATTTTAGATCGCAATCTGGATTTGTGTTCTGCCTGAATGGCGGTGCGGTGAGCTAGAAGAGTTCCAAGCAGGAGACAGTTGCTGATTCTACAACAGAAGCCGAGTACATAGCGGCTTCTGAAGCTGCTAAAGAGGCTGTTTGGATCAAGAAATTTGTTTCTGAGCTTGGTGTGATGGCTAGTGCCTCCACCCAATGGACCTCTCTGTGACAACGGTGGAGCCATTCGCAAGCCAAGGAGCCTAGATCGCACTGTAAGTCCAAGCACATTCTCTGCGATTTCATCTCATCGCGAGATTGTGGAGAGGCGATGTGAAGATATGCAAAGTACAAACGGTTTGAACATTGCGGATCCGTTGACAAAGCCGCTTCCCGACCAAAGCATGAGGCTCACACTAGGGCAATGGGTATTAGATACCTACATGGTTGACTCTAGTGCAAGTGGGAGACTGTTGGTGATATGCCCTAGAGGCAACATGGAGATGTTGAATATATCACATACTATGTTTATGATACATTGCTTTGTTCCTTCAAATAGACATTATCATTATTGATCAATGAGTATGTGACTTATTCATGAGACTCTTAATGTCAAAATGTTGCTATTTCTAAATGATCCCTGATTATATTTCATATGAGGAGCAAATATAATTCAAAGATCAGCATATGTATTGATTGATGATCATGTCTCATAGATCATGGTATGGAGATACCAAATCAATAATATGGACATGTGTTAGTGAACATATGTTGGATAGACCCGCCATGAGACACCGCAGAGATTCCATGTGTCATCGGTTGGTCTCAAGTAGTGTTTATGTGGAATCCTAGGCTTGAGATCATCATGGTTCCCAGCATGCGTAGTAGCTTATTTTGGGACTACTAAACACTACTACGTAACTGGGTAGTCATAAAAGTAGTCTTTGGGTTTGCCATGAAACATGTAGTGGGATATGAATGATCAAGATAGAATTTGCCCCTCCTTATGGGAAAGATATCTCTGGGCCCCTCGATGTAATGGATTATGAAAGTGCATGGCCATGCCAAGGTGATTGAGGAGTCAACCACGAGTTTATAATCCATCACGGAATCGAGAGAGTGATTGAGCTATTAAGAGGATGACACGGTCTCGCCTTGAGCTTAATCTATATCGTGAGGCAAAGGGATTAGTACATGAGAACATTACGAGTTCACCGATATGATCTTTACGTATACTTTGGGGTTAATATGTCTTACTAGAGGCCGCTATTAATGTGGTGACCGGAAGGTGTTTCGGGTCGCGACCAAGTATACGTGAACCTGCTGTGGTCGCACACTTAACGGGTTGGAACACTAATTCGAATATGATTCGAATGTGGGCTCAATTTGGATAGAGATCCGGATAGATTCCAATTGGGCCTCGGTCCACGAGGCCCAAGTGAGGAGGTCTATATATATGGAGGCGAGGGGCTGAGGGGTATGGATCTGATAATCCCGAGCAAAACTCTAGCCGCCACCTCCAGAGCCAAACCCTAGCCGCTCGCGAGTGCTGGTACACTCGCGATCGACGTTCCAGCCCCGGACGTGTGGATACCGGTGGGCGCGCTCGTTGCGGCGTTGATCGGCATCAACAACCTCTGATTGGATCGCTCGTGGTGTGGTTGATCGCGTGGAGGAAGCGATCGGTTCGGGACGATCGGCTACTTCCACTACTACCTCGACGCGCGTTGTTGGATCGGCTTCTCCAACTCTTCTTCCGCTGCGCTGCGCGTCTAGTGGTAACGATCCATGATCCCTCATTAAGCATGATGTCCTTGTGTGCGCGGTAAAAAAATTTTGTTTTCTGCTTTCGTAGCCGACGCGCCATCCTTTAATACTTATCTTGTTATGATCTAGATAGCATATTTATGTGTTATGGCTTGATGTAATGCTTATGATCATTTTTATTAATTCTCATGGCTCTAAATGTATAGAATAAACAAACTTGAGTCATTTCATCCAAAATGTGTTATATTCTCTCTTTTACATTCTTGATCCAAAAAGTCTAAGTCTTTTGGGATCTTTCTAGAGCTTTGGAGAACAATTTGCTTCTTTCTTGCTCTAGTGTTTCTTCTGTCGACATGGTCATTAGTTTTATTTCCTTCTTTGGACCATGTTAGACTCTTCAAACTCAACTTCATGATTTTTCTGTGTTTGTCAATAAACTCATCAAGGGGGAGATTGAGAGACCATGTGGAGGTCATCCCGTGTGTATGATGAGTAATTGACATCGGTTTAGGAAAGTCGAGTTTGAGTTGGTTGGTTCGGACCTTGACGTTGCGTGGTGTAACGGGCTCGGTCGGACTTGGTCAAACCTGGTCAAAGTGATTAGGATGCATATTCTTTGATTCGACAGGATTGGATTTCATCATGGGTAAGTATGACGCTTTTGTACTTTCATGTGTCGAGCGGTGCTATGTGATGGTTTGCTTGTCTGTGTGGATGCAGGACTTAGGAGCTAGGTCATGGTGAGGCGTGGGTGGACCGGGACTAGGCACAGGAGGTGTTGAGGTCCAGACGGTCGGAGACGTCGAAGATGATCGAGGCTGCTGAGCTGGTTGCGAGTCGGAAGATGAGGAACCGGAGCTGGGGCTACCGGAGGTGGACACGATGGGCAGCGGCGAGGTAGACCGGGACTAGGCTCAGGGAGGAGTCGGAGGTCCAGACGGTCGGATGCCGATTGCGGTCGTGTGCGATGGAACAAACCGAGACTAGACTCAGGAGGAGTCGGAGGTCCAGTCGGTCGGAGTCAGGTGCGGTCGTGTGTGGACGACAAGAAAGCAGGAAGCTTCCGGGAAGGAGCGTGAGGGGCAATTCGAGAAAATTGACTCAGGCTCGTGGAAGCGGATTCGGTTGGCGCTAATGGATAAAGCGCAGAGTTGTTGAGAGTTAAATGGATAAAGCAAATGGGGAACCCGTTAGTGGAAGGCTATAAATAAAGAGGTTGTTCTCTAAATCCACTTGAGAGTTTTTGTGCATTTGCTCTTCATTTGTGTGTGTTCCTCCCAAGAAGCATGAAGAGCTCTTGGTGTTCTTGAGGAATGAAAGGGAGAGATGGATTGAGAGCCTTGTAATCATTCCTTGTTCTAATGTTTATGCGTATGGGGACTCCTCTGTAATCGTTTGATTTGGAATGAAAATCTGAAATTCTTCTCCCATGATTTCTTGATTTTCATTTTCTGTCTCGTTCTCTGTTTCTTCTCTCGTGACATGAGTTTATGGTGATTTAGAAGTTTTGTGCAATCTGTGCCGAGAGCACATAGTTTGTTGCCTTCGGGTGCTTTAGTTCCCTGCCTGAACGTTTTCGGCCAGCAGCAAACTCTGTTTCCAGTTCAGTTTGTAGAGTAGTTTCAGCAGCAGTATACTCTGTTTATTTCAGTTCACATTTACTAGTCTTTTTCTCTGCTGATTTCAGTTTTCTAGCTGCTCCCAATCTACTGTTCAGCAGAATTGAAAACTGCAGTTCGGCTGAATAAAAAAAAACTGCACTGTGCCGATGGTTTCAGTTTCCAGCCAGCAGAATTCTGATTGAATCTTTTCACTGTTTTCAGCAGCAATCACTCTTTAGTATTTTAGCCGAATTTTTCTTCTCCAATTTTCTTGCCGGCTATTGGTTTCTGCTTTATCTGCTCTCTGTCCAGCCGAGAGTTTGTTTGCTGAACTGCTCCTTCATTCTTGGTTCACTTCTTGAGTTGGTTCAGTTATGTTGTTTGAATCTCTGTTTTCTTTTCTTTGAGAAGAACAACCAATGATCAGTTCGGCTGCTACTTTTTGGGAACAAGTTTTCAGTTGGCTCTTTTTCAGTCTCTTTTCAGTTCTTTTGCTTTGTCTGTTCGGCAGTCTGCGGTACAGTCAATTTTCAGGTTTCGGATGGCTTGATTTTTTTGTTGTTCTTGGCTGTTTTTGACAGCAGGCCATGTCCACTTCTTGCCTGCTGCTTGCTGTTTTCAGATTGGCTGCCCTTTGTTTCTCTTCTTGTTTGCTGCTTTTTAGATTGCATTAGTTCCCTGTTTTGTTCAACGTCTTGTGGCCTTTTTCTAAATTGCTAAGAACTGTCCGACTAAAGGCAAATGCTATGTTTGTGTGAACATTTTACTTGCTCATTTGTCAGTCTGGCTTTCAATTTCTAGTGATCACTCGAATTTCTTGCTTCATAGCGTTTTAGCTAACAGAAAAGAAATTTTGTGTGGATTCTTCGGGGCGAGTTTATTAAAAGGCACCATTGATCCCCTTCTGTTGCCATTTCCGATCCTACAACGGCACCACTCTGATGCACGTGAATCATATTTTTATGCTATAATAAAGTTGAAAGGATTCTAGACCTTTGCATAGATTTGTTTACATTATCTTAATAATGTTAAACTTGTAAACTACGTTTTAGGTTAAAATATTGGAGGATGTTTTAAATAGTAAATTGCTATCACTATCTTGTTATTCCTTAGTTGTTTATGCTTCTGCTTATACTATCTTGTTTAGTAATTGTTGCCAGTTTAATTTATCTTGCAAATTGGCTAGTTGTAGAGCAGTTTTAGTAGCATCCTAGGGTAATGTGGGTCCTGTGGTGTTACAGCTACTTTCCTCTCCCTTTTCCCGTCCAACGGGGTTTACCATTCTCCTTTTGCACAATTAGCTTCTTCCACTTTTCACCCTTTTGCTTGGGTCCCTTTTTGTGGCCCTGGCCACCACTGGTCTTCTAAAAATTAGCATGAGCTTCTGGCACTAGCTGTGACCCAGTGGGATGAGTCTGATAATTCTTCATCAGCAAAGACATAGATTCATGTACTTCAACAAATTTGCAAAACACGCTCGCAAATCATAGTACCATGCAACCAAATGTCAAAGCATAGTTCATAATAAATTGTAAAACATATTTGCAAACTTTAGAATCAATAAGGTTTAAGGAATATGGACTCAAACCGTTTGCAAAACATGATCGGAAACTTAAGTCACATGCTACAAGGATTATGCACGATCTTTAACTATTTACAAAACTCATCTACAAACCTTAGCATTATGCCACAAGAAGTAGGTTCATAGACTTCAACCATTTACAAAACACATTTGTAAACTGTAATCATATGTTACATGGATTAGATATGCATGAGCCTCAACTATTTACAAAACATATTCGCAAACAATAGCATCATGCCACAGAGAGCTAGAGCAAGCGGGATTGAGCTATCAATACGTAATGACACTCAAGCTACTGCAAGACCACTCTTAATAGTATGGCAACCTATACTAGCATTTTAGTCTCTCAATCAAACACCGAGATCGGTAAAATACTAGGAATACATTCTTAGCCTATGCTAGTTATACCTTTACTTTGCACATCCACTTAGAGCTTTCACTTAATGGCGATGTCCGGGTCCTTGTCTTATTCATCAGTAAATTATGAACTCACTTGATGTTGGGATCTTGACTTAGTGATCATCAAGACATGATGTCGTACATCATCCCAAACTTTGACTCGATCATTAGCACATGATATCTATTGCTTGACTTGATGATGATTAACACATGAAGTTATCCAAAGTCTTATCATAATGGGACAAAACCTATTTCACCAACTCATAGAAATTGTTAGTCCCACAAACTGATTGTTATTAATTACCAAAACTCACCGTTAACTCATAATAGAGAGACTAGATTCTTCAATCTCTCTATTTTTGGTAATTGATAACAATCTTGACAAATAATAAGATAATAAGTTGATTTGTGAGCATACATCATGTACACAACAATTGTATACTCTAGGATAAACTTTGGAAGCAATTAACTCATTTGAAAGTGTTTGACTTTAAATTAATTGCTAGCAAAGCTACACATCCAGTTGTTATTAATCATCCAAAACTTTTTATTAACACATAATGGTTTCATTAACATATAATGGAGGGACTAGATTCTTCAAAAGTTCAAAGCTCATTGAGGCGCATAAGGGTGTCACCAAGGGAGCAAGGATGTGGCCAGCGGGTTCATCGCTGTGTTGGGAAGTACACAATAGTAGAGCTCATAGGAATGGTGCTAGGGGCAACGATGTGGGATAAGGGAGTCTAGGATCGAATCCGTGGCAAGGGCTATCATCGGATCGACTATGCAGCTCACTAGATCCTGCCGCATGGAGAGGAGTAGAGAGTTGAGAGAGACGGCATGAAGAAGAGGGAGGGACAAACGTGGATGTAAGATGGAGAATGGTGAGTTATTGTTGGCACTCATTTTATGTGTGTTTTCATATCTTAAATTCTCAGTAAATTGGTAAGAAAATGCCAAAATTATGGATTATTGCCACTAACCCTAACTTGTAATCAGAAGGTGTTTTTTTTTGGAACCTATTATGCAAAAATAAAAAAATCACATGAAAAATACTAAAAGGACATTGTAGGCCCACATGGGTCAAAGCCCACCTCCAGCCAAGCATCGGGCTTGCTAGCGTGGCCCAGCTCCGAGGTGGCACTACCTAGTGCTAGGCTGGTGTCGGCCGATGGCCAAGTGTGCTGCCTCACACACTGCCTCTCCACACCATTTTCTCCTACAGGAAACTTTCTAGAAGTCCCAAAAAATCATGAGTTCACGTCGACTCGGGAGAGATCAACTTGCATGTGAAGAAAATGGTCTTTTTGCAATTTTTCGAAACCGATGCGAATTTTGGAAGTCGAATTGACCTCAACTAGATAGGGCCTGCATGTCATACACACATGGAAGCATCCGAAGCATCAAACCACCATAGGGCTTTAGGCTGAGTCCTGGTGCCAACCAACGCCATAGTGCTGCTGCCCAGTGCCAGGGTGCTGACCCCCTTTATAAGGGGCACCCCTCCCACAGTTTTTGACTATCCCACATCTCATGTTCCATGTCGATTTCAGCAGGTTTTGACCCCCGAAACCATGCCTTTTAGTTGATAGGGCTAGTTTTAGTCTAGTTCTTGGCGATGAAGCCTTGCCGCGGGTTCTAGAGCATCTGCTTCAACTTCTATAGACGTAACAATGTAATCTCTCAAGTTCATGTAATCTTTCATGTTCTAGTCGATACGTAACAATGTAATCTCTCATGTTCATGTAATCTTTCATGTTCTAGTCGATTTGATCTACTTCTAGTTGCTTCTTCTATTTCTTGCAAATGTCTAGTTCATGCAATATGCTTCTTTCGGTCTATTAGTAAAGTACGTCATGTTAGCCAGTCATTTTGATCGTGGTGATTAGATCGATCTAGTAGAACCTTGCGTGCTAGTTTGTGATCTTGAGTTTAGATTGCACAAACGTTAGAAAGATCCATACCCAAATGTGGGTCAACAACATGGCAAGTGGTGATAGCACTAGTGCATAGAGGGGTAACCGCCGGCAGCTAATTTATAGTGTCTTGTTCTTATTTCATATATGTGATAGATAGGGGTGCGTGGTGTATAGTGTACCCATACTGGTTGTGGCTTAGAATTAGTATGAGTGCGCATGATGAGGAAAGGCCATCGTAATCTTCGTGAGAGATCTATTATGGTAATTAGCACTAGAATTAGATAGATTAAGGGCTTATTTGGTAGAGCTCCTACTCCGAGATTCTAAATCAAAGCAGCAGGAGCCCAGCCAAACACATAGAATCCTTGTTTGTTTAGAATCAAGAGTGGAGAAGAATCGGAGCGGTCTCCCTACACAAAACCAGGAGCGACCTTGCGGCAGCACAAGAATAAGCTATCCCCTTACCAAAATACCCCTGAAGTCGAGGGTTATTTACGCACCAAATGCCATCGCATAAAAAGGCATGAAATAACTCGCCCGTGCACTCCTCTCCCTCATTTCTCTTGCCCCACACGCTCCATCCCTCTCAGCCCCATTCTTGCTTACATGGAGATAGGTGGGGAATAGTGCCACCACACAGGGATCAACTCGTCACCGACTGGGAGGTCCATGCCTATAACATCCCAATTTCTAGGAAGCCTAAAATTGAGGAGAATTTAAATCTTTTTGTTGCATCATCATTTCCTTGGTTTTTGATTTATGTTTCCTTAGAAAAATATTTGAAAAGATTATTCAATGGATAAGAATTCAAATTAAATTCATAATTGATTTTGAAAGAAATAAACCATGAAGTGGCATCAGGAAGTGATAAAATCATGTTAAAAACTCATAATGGATTCATAGGGCTGGAAATGAAGTTTGAACGTTTTAAAGCATTTTCCCAACAATTTTCCAAATCAAAATGGTGTTTTAAATAAAATAGTGAGCTTCAAAGAATTTTTGAGAAAAATTTAAGACGGATAAAAACCTAGAAAATTTGCACAAAGATTTGCACTATGCCAGGAGTTACCCCTAAAATTTTTAGAATTTTTGGAGTCCTTTTTTATTTTTAGAAATCTAAATTTGAAATCTGCACATAAATCAAAAGGAAAAATCTTTTATTTAAGCCCTCAATCTATTGGCCCCTCCTGTCAACCTCTATCTATCCACTTCTCTCTTAATCACTGACAACCCGGTCCCACCCATCAGCCTCTCTCTCTCTCAACCGCTGACACCTTGGCCCCACCTACCAGCCACCCTATCCTTCCTTCTCTCTCAATCGTTGACACCACGACCCCACCTGCCAGCCTCCATTCTTCCTCCTCACCGCACTGCTCTTCCTGCTGATCTAGCGCGCCATAGCCAAGAACGTCGTTGGTCACCTTAGCTCGCCTCATTGTGTTACGAGACCACCAAGCCTCGTGCATTGAGCCACCTCGAACCGTGTGCCTATCAACCTTCTTCGCCCTTATGCCCGTTCCCTCTCCTCTGCACCAGCACTGCAACGACTGCCAAGTGCTCGATGCCATGCACCCAATGCTATCGCAGCTGCCTGCACTACGACATCATGACCTTGCATTGCTCGCCTCACCCCATGCCGGCTTCTCTGTGTGCTTTAGAAGCAACCACCATGCCCTGGATTCCCGCCAAGCTTGCGCCCACTCATCCTGACCTCGCCGGTGTGTTCGCCCTCAGAATACCGCACCAACACTACCAGCACCCACCAATGCCTGCCCCTGCCTACCTGACCTCACTATGCAATCATCCTGCCCATACAAAATCCAAAAGAACCGCTTGTCTACATGCTCATGGCCTCAATGGCGCTCGTGTATGCACTCGAAGCCATCTCACAACTATAAAAGGGTGCCCAAGCTGAGTTCTAACAGCCCACACCACTCTCTTATCCTCCCCTACAAAGCTCAAGCACCAATTAGGCCAGGAACATCTCTTCTTCTCCAACGTCGGTCACCACCGCACCTAAGTCGATCAATCAAGTGGCTCAATCTTCAATTCCATGCGTCTATAGCACCTACGTGCACCCCTAACCCTTATCCCTGCTTCACTTTTAGCTCCCTTTCACTAGAGTGCCACCACCATAAGAGCTCCTCATCGCCGTTTGGAGCCACCACCAATGATCCATCATAGCGAGCCACCAACCACGTCGACCCCTGAAAGGAGACTCCCTCAGCCATTAGATGCTCGCACCCCTCCCAATTTTGCCCCTTCACCACCCCTTCTTCCTCGTCGTCGTCCGCCATGAATGCCGCCGCCACTGCTCCACCACCAAAGCTCTTCATCCATGCTCACTCACAGCTGAACCCTCCCAAAGCCTCCCTGTGGTCCCCTCTAGCTTACCTGCACCTCCTATCTGCATGCCTCACAGCTATTCGCCATCGGTAGCGCTCGCTGAAGTTGCATGCCGCTTAGAGTCACCAACAAGTGGGCCTCGCCTGTCAGTCAGCACCACTCTTTCCCCTCTCTGGCAAGACGCTGTTGTTTTAACCCAGTGAGCCTATGACATGTGGGCCCGGCCCTTCAAGATTTTTTAAAAACCCAGAAAATATGAAGTATACCTTTAGTTCAATATAAACGCACCACACCACTTGGAAAATGTAGTTTCAAAGTTACACCATCGACGACAATGAAACTACATTTTCAAAGTTACGCCATCGACGGTGATGAAAATGCACCATATTGATGTCGATGGCGTAACTTTGAAACTACATTTTCCATTTGCAATCTACTACTTGCTATTCAATTGAAAGCATGTTTCGCAAATCAAACTAGACTAGACAACCATATTTGACATAGCCTGCATACAATATATCTTTGCTTAAAAGTCTTGTGGAGTACGTTTTTTGTACTCAAATGTTGCCTGGTGAATATATTCAGAGGATGCAGAAGAAGACACATCTTGAGGGTACTATTATGCCGCTAGTTTTGGAGACAACAACATTGAATTCTGGCTGCCCCAGTAAGTTGCCTGTGGTTTGGAATGAGGCATACTTGCCGATTTTGGGCGCTTCATTTATCGTTGTTTCCGCTAAACTCTGATATTATATGCTTTATTTGGCCGGTCAGCCCTAGTACTGTAAACTCTGTTATTTAGGTATATTTGCCACTTAATTCACCACTTGCCTTAAAATTATTGTGTATGGATGTGATATGATTATCATGTGTATGCTAGCCACTGATCATGGGACTAGCACAGTAAACACATAGGTTTCGGATACAAGTTTTGGGTCTCGACAACATTGGTATTAGAGCCATATTGACTATAGGTTAAACCCTTAGATAGAACTAGCCATTAGTATAAGGATTGTGATTATAAAACCTTATTTGCAAACTTACAAATAATCATGAAAAATATAGGATATACTTATTGGTTTACTCCTCTCCTTACTTAGCTCTTTCCGTAGCTCTTTTCACTTGGTTACAAAATGGTTACTTACCCTTTACTCTTTTAAACTATAGATGTCTCAGTGGATGCTCTGCCACCACACCACCACCCATCAGACCAGTAGATTACCTAGAACCCTAGCCACCATGCTGCAACATGTCGGCTTCGCCTAGGACCCGAACTACTCCATGTACAACTAGGTTTCTGATGAGTACCGAGCAGTGGTGCTTATGTAGTCTCATGCGCATGACAGAGGATCCCCACTTTGCTTCGAGGGATTCGGACCCACATCTACATAGCCATGTGCGATGCTGCATATATGGCCGTAGTTTGTCTCCACCACATTCTTCTAGAGCTGTCTATGGTGTACCACTACCATCCTTCTTGTCCAGCCATAAGAGACTACAACCTCTACGACAACAACCTCCGCAAAACGGACTCTACCCTTACATATCTTGCAGACTTCATGGCCTTCTTGGACCAGTATCACCATTAGGTGGTGATACGTAGTCATAGGGATGGAGCCTTGTTCTGCATGACACAGGAAGCCTGTCTTTGGACCACTTGTGGTTGCATGCTCACCTACACCAATTGGTCCACTACCCCAAGAGTTGCCTCTTTGTCCTGGTTTTGTTACTCATTGCCTCCACATGTCTGCTATGGGGTATTGTTGTGTCCATGGAACCGATGGATCCGGAGGAGAGAATTCCTATGCACCCCAATGCCGCCATGTTCATACCCCAAGTATCTTTGAGGAGATTGAGCCAGAAGATCTTGTTGCCGAAGGGAATTATGGAGCCAAGAACTAGACACCTAGAACTAGTCTTGGTAGAGCTTAGTTAGGATTCATTTTGGTTTAGTAAGCTATGTATCCCCCTTTTATAATGCCTAGGTGCACAGAAGACGGTAGTACTACTTATGTATGGCATGGTTTGTCTATTTGTCCATAGGGGTTGTACTTCTCAAACCATGCAAGAATTTATCAAGTTTACCGTAACTACTTGTGCATTACTCATTCGGATTATTTACTCATTTTCCTTGAAGTTGAAAAATTCTCCTTGCTTAAATGACTAGATAATACACCCTTGCCACCCCTTGCTTCTTAAATATGATTTTTCCTTGCTCCTAAAATAGTCTTGGCAAGTGGTTAACAACAGGATGACAAGGACTCGATAAATGGACCTACTTATGGGAAGCATTGAAGCATTCAGATCATAGCCATCAAATACTCGACCCCTGAGGTCTCTCCCGCCACAACATAGCCCAAACACAGAGCCAGAACCTTCGCCTAGGGAAGAGCATGGAGTCGAGCTACCCAGGCCACCTTCAATGGCCCAGGTACTCACAAACATAGAACAAAACCGCCATGCCCAGACCCTTATCCTGCAACAAATTATCCAAAACACAACAACATAGGTGCAGCTCCTATGATAGCAGGAGGAGGAGTCGCTTGTAAGTTCAAGCTCCATTAAGTTAGTTTTGGAGATAATAAAAAATACAATTGTCAGACTAATTTGTGATAAACTATGATATTACCTAGTCTCATTTGCAAGTGATAATGACAAATAGTTTGGATATAATGACAAATGCAATTGTGAGACTGACATGTTATTGATTATGATATTACTTAGTTTCATTTCGATTAAGAAGTGAAAACCATGGAGGTTTGCATTCTACATCATATTCTTATATCTTAATTTAATCCTTGGATCCAAAATATAGATTAAACCTCACCAAAAGTCTAAGATGAATATGTGCATATGTTTTAATTACACATTATTCTATGCACACATTTAGGGGGAGTTCACTCTTTGTTTTGTAGTTTCATTAGTAATGATCTTTATTTCCCTTTCAACACATATTAAGGATTTTTACTTGAAACATATCCCTGAGTATATATAGCGTGTAGTTCATATATACTTATAATCGGATTGTCATCTAGTTCCTCCATTATGTGTTAATGGTTGGATGATTAATAACAATCGGATGAGTAAGCTTTGCTTTGAAAGATTACTGTACAGTATACAATTATTGTGTATATGTTGTATACTCATAAATCAATCTTTATCTTATTATTTGTTGAGATTGTCTTGAATTACCAAGAAGAGAAGATTGTTGAATCTAGTCCCTCCGTTATGAGTTAATGGAGAAGTTTTGGTAATTAATGACAATTGGTTTGTGGACTAACATTTTTCATGAGTTGGATGAATAGGTTAGGTTCCACAGATGAGGATGACATAGGATGACATCATGTGTTGAAGATCATCAAGACAATATACGGGATGGAAAATGGCTTCATGAGTTGAAGGCCATCAAGAAGAGGATGCATCATGAGTTGATGCATGTATAAGAGGAGATGATTATGAGTTGATCATCAAGTCAAGAGAAGACCCATCATGTGTTGATGGAGTTCAATGAAGGATGGATCATGGGTTGATGCATATCAAGACAATGACTCAAGGCAAAGGTATGACTAGCTAGGGATAAGGGTGTGTTCCTAGTCTTTTACCGGTCTTGGTGTTTGGTTCGAAGATCGGATTGCTAATATAGGTTTCTATATTATTAAGAGGGGTCATGTATAGTAGCTTGAGTATCATCATGTGTTGATAGCTCAACCTCACTTGCTCTAGCTCTCTGTAGCATGATGCTTATATTTGCGAATGTGTTTTGTAAACAGTTGAGGCTCATGTGTTGAGTCCTTGTAACATGGGACTATACATTGCAAATGTGTTTTGTAAGTGTTTAAAGTTCATGTTTCCTGTTCCTTGTAGTATGAGTCTTATATTTACAAATGTGTTTTGCAAATAGTTGAAGCTCATATTTAATCCTTGTATCATGATTTCAAAAGTGTGCAAATGTGTTTTGCAACTTGTTGGGAATCATGGTTGTATTCTTATGTGCACGATACTATAATTTACATATGTGTTTTGCAAGACTTTTTGAAGTATATGCACCTATCAGGATAATGGAAAATACCAGCCTGTGTGGCATGGTGCTATCGCTAGTCAGACTACCAGTGTTGTAATCACGGAACTACCGTGTTCGTTGGTGGTCAGAAGCCTATGTGATTGAGAACCAACGTGGTTGAAGACATGTGTAGTCAAAGATCAATATGGTTGAGAGCCAATGTGGTTGAGATCGATGTGGTCGAAGATCGACGTAGTCGAATTAGCATGGTCGAGCCAGCATGGTGTGAGAGGATGGGTATCTCTTTCTGTCTCACTGGAGTTGCCCAGGCAGAGACACAGATGATCATCTAGTCCGCCATTCCCGAGCGTGTTCGTGAGGCTCAGCAGCACGATCGGATCCTTACAGAGGTGTGGAGGAGGATCTCGGAGGGTCATTCCCGAGATTTTAGTGTGGATGAGAGTGGTGCAGTTCGTTTCAGAGGCCGGCTGTGTGTACCCCAAAAATCAGAGGTGAAGGATGATATTCTTCGTGAGGCTCACCGGACTCCGTACTCTGTACATCCGGGAGAGACCAAGATGTATCAAGATCTGAAGCAGGTCTTTTGGTGGAAACGCATGAGGGTGGACATTGCTAAGTATGTCGCCTCTTGTGGCGTTTGTCAACAGGTGAAGGCCAAGCATAAGCGGCCTGCTGGTTTGTTGCAGCCTTTAGAAATACCTGAGTGGAAGTGGGAGCATATCACTATGGATTTCGTGGTCGGATTGTCGCGCTCTCCTCGAGGGCGAGATGCAGTTTGGGTCGTGGTGGACAGACTTACCAAGTCTGCGCACTTCATTCCGATGAAGACGACCAATACAGCGCAGGATCTGGCTCCGATGTATATCCGAGAGGTGGTGAGACTGCATGGTGTGCCTAAGTCAATTGTTTCTGATCGGGATGCCCAGTTTGTCTCTAAGTTCTGGCAGGGTCTTCAGGCTGCGTTGGGCACGACATTTTCTCTCAATACGGCTTTTCATCCTCAGACAGATGGTCAGTCAGAGCGGACCATTCAGACTCTGGAGGATATGCTCCGTGCTTATGTACTATCTTGGAAGGGTAGTTGGGAGGACCATCTGGCTTTGGCAGAGTTCGCTTATAACAATAGTTATCAGGCGAGCATCAAGATGGCTACTTTTCAGGCTTTGTATGGCTGAAGGTGTGTTTCTCCTCTTTGTTGGGATGCAGTGGGTGAGAGATCTTTGCTTGGTCCAGACCTTGTTCAGCAAACTGTGGAGAAAGTGCGGGAGGTTTGTCAAAACTTGTTGGCTGCTCACAGCCGACAAAAGAGTTATGCGGACATTCGACGCCGTGAGTTGGAGTTTGCGGTTGGTGACTTTGTGCTCCTTCGAGTGTCGCCAACTAAAGGCATTGTTCGTTTTGGTACCACCGGGAAGCTTAGCCCGCAGTACATTGGCCCTTTTCCAGTGGTTGCTTGTATGGGCAGTTTGGCTTACCGTTTGGAGTTGCCGAGCTCGTTGAGTGGTGTGCACAATGTCTTCCATGTGTCTATGTTGAGGAAGTATTTGCGGGATCCCGAGCACAAGATTGACCTGGGGCAGGTCACGGTGGATCAGGATCTCACTGTGGAGAGTCGACCAGAGCGTATCTTGGATACTTCAGAGCGAGTATTGAGGAATAAGACCATCAAGTATGTGAAGATCCTCTGGACGTACCCCAAGCACTTCGAGGCTAGTGAGTACTCGTAGTTGTGGTTTTGTTTTTCGGTGGATTGCTTTTTTCTTTGTTGTTTTTTGTTTTGTGGTTTGAGGAGCGAGATTCGAGGATAAATCCTTTTTAGGTGGGGAGAATGTAATATCCTGAACATCGTTACGGCGTAAGTTTTTAAAACAATCGCGGAGTCGCCGGTTTTTCGGCAAATCGCGGGAAGGGAAAAAAATTGTAGAACATTAGAAAATGAATAAAATATATTAAAAATTATTTTTAATTTCCGGATTGGGCTGCGTGGGAGGTGGGCCGACCACCCTTGGGCCAAGGCAGGGGTGAGCCACCCTCCCAATGTCGCACCCTTCCCCTCCTTCATTTAACCCTAGACCCCACCCTCCCCTTTTCCCCCACCCGCCACCCCTGCTCCTTTCTCCCCTTGGTGGCCGCCCCCTCCCAAGGTGATCACCCCAAGTGTTGCTGCCATTGGAGGAGAAGCAAGGAGAAGGAAGGAGAAGAAGCAAACAGAAGGAAGGAGAAGAAGAAGAGGAGAAAAAAAGGGTTGATCTACCATCTAGGTAATTTTTCTCCATCCCAAACCCTTTGTTCTTATGAATAATTAGGGTTCTTGGCACGGATTTTGAAGGTAGTTAATAGATTAATTGCCCGATTAGAGATTAGCTGTTGTCTGCCTATAGATTGATTTGCGCAGCACGTCTGTTCGCGTGAATTAGACCTAGTAAACGATTTTTTCTGTGGACTCTCCCAAAAGGAAAGTTGTAGAGGACTTCCAGATGTGCCTCCTATTAGTTTTTCGGAATTTTTGGCCATGGGATCTGGGAGTTACGGGGTCGGGAATACTGCGGTTTGTCAGGCGAGCAGATTGGTACAGACCGACAATAATCTGTGAATTTGAGATAGTAAATGAATTTTATGCTCATGGCCGTAATTGAGAAAGTTGTAGAGAATCTGATAATATAGCTTCTGTAGAAAATTCAGAATTTTGAGACCCCTGTGCTGTTGCTGGGATGCAATTGAACACTGCTGTCCAGTCTGCCAGAATAGAGTTCTTCCTCTATTTTGGGTATTAAATTACCCCTAGCTGTGATCAAAATAAAAAAATGTGTTCTACATGAAAAATATAGGCTTTTAAGTAATGAATCTAGAGATCTATCATTTGTTGTATTGGATCAATATTTGTAAAGATACAAAAATGTGAAGTAGTACTGCTGCAGAGGGTAATTTGCTGAATTGTTGAGCGGAGAGGAGTTTGTGCTGGTTCGGGGTTCTAGCGGCGTCTTTAATTACTTTAGTCATGTTTGTATACTGTGGTTATGTGCTGAGAGTTGCCTTTTGGACATGTGGTCTTGTCCCTGAGCGCTCTTGATTTTACTTCGCTTCATAGGATTGAGGCAAGTAAACGTAGCGGTGGTTGCTACCATTTAACTTGTTATTCCTTCTACTTGCAATTTACATTGTTATCATAATTTGATACATTATGCCATGATTGCATGATATTTTAATTGAGGAGATGGTAGCAAGTAATGATCAATTGATATGTTTATATTATGCTAGTAGACATGTGGAATTCTTGCTTAATGTTATAAAGTGGAACATGAAAATAACATGTGGTGGAGGTGGATATATTGTGAGCATGATAATGCTCCTTGAGGATGAATTAATATGATTTGTTCATGTCATATCATGTCATTTGCATATGTGGATGTCGCCGCACTTAGCCGCGACCGTACAGCATCGTATATTACTGTAATACGATGCACCTCTTATCCCGCGGGAAGCATCGTATATTGCCATAATACGATGCACCTCAATTCCTGCCCTGGAAAGAGTGATGTGAAGCATAGCATAAAGCATTCATATGCATTTATTTGTTGTTTAAATGACTGCATTCATATGCCATTTAAATCTGAAAATTGAAGAGGTATGATTCATGGAAGATTGTAGTGGTTTAATAATTGTGGACACGAATTGTGGTTGTGAATGTATGAAATTAATGATGATGTTTATTTGTTCGTAGTTTGAATAGCTCGTTAAATTGCTGATATTTTTATCTCACCCTTGTTTCCCCTCCCTACAGGTGGACTTTGAGCATGCATTGGGAAGGGTAGAGCAGCACCACATTGATGCACATGGATTTTGTTTTAATGCTGAAATAAAGTCGAAAGAACTCTAGTCTTTGCTTAGCTATCTTGTTGATGAATACTTCATCTCAATAATGTTTCATTCGGAACCGTTCCTTTGGTTATTATGTTGAAGTTGATTATGAATATTAAATTATTATTGCTATTCTGTTATCCCTTAGTTGTTTATGCTTCCGCTTGTATTATCTTGTATTATCTTGTTTAATAATTGTTGACAGTTTATGTTATCTTGTAAATTGGCTAGTTGTAGAGCAGTTTTAGTAGCATCCCAGGGTAATGTGGGTCCTGGGGTGTTACACATAGAAGGTTTGGTTCTTGTCTATGAGTAGAGGGTGTGCTTCGAGTGTGTGTGCTGATGATGGTCAAGTTGTGGAGAACTTGTGCCGAAAAACTTTCTTTCGTCTTTGCATGTGTAGGTGGGCGTAGAGATGATCATGGTCGGTGAAGAGGAGAATTGGGACTATGATGGGGATGTCTGAGGTCCAGGTAGTTGAGGATATCATGCGAGGTGGTCAGGCTCAAGCTGAAACACGTGGAGATCAAAGGTAGTGATTCGTAGAGAAGCTACGGGCGGTGCGGTCCAGGAGGCTTCAAGACAAGCAGTGATGATGCATGGAGAAGATACGGGAGTTGCGTTCCCGGAGGCTTCGACACGTGATTATGGTGCGTTATGAAGATACAGAAGGTGTTGTCCTAGAGGCTTCGTCACGTGGAGAGTTAGGAGTTGTGGAGAGCGTCCATAACTTGGAAGAGGTAGAGTTTGGTTAAAACCCATATTTGGAAGGGATTTGGGTCCTTGATTTTTGGAGGAGGTAGGATTACATGTCCAAGTTGTTATGGACACTGTTTGAGATGTTCGTGTTTGAGATGAACACGGTTTAGAGCTCTAGCATATAAAAGCAGGGAGGGGCTAAGTGTTTAGCCGTGGCTTTGAAGAGGCTTTTGTGCTAGGATTTTTTGGGGTGCCGTGAGGGCACTTTGTAGCCACTGAACATGTTCCAAAAATAATAGATCAGATCTATATCAAAAAAGTTAGTTGACGTTGGCGACGTGTTTTTAAGCATTGGTTTTTCCTATGGCTTCGGCGGTAGTGTACTAACTCATCTTGTTCTCAAGTGATACAAGCATGATGTTATCTTTGTTGTGTTCTCGTTTGAGCGGCTGAAGTTTTCGAGCGGTGGGAGATTTTAACTACATGCATAGGCGATCAAGTGAGCAGTCGTATCGAGCCATTGAAGCGAGAAGTTGAACGCCGAGCGATCAGAGTTTCCATGAAGCTCGTGCACACAGTCGAGTGTCTTGTAGTCAAATTCTATCTCTATAAGTGAGATTGGTTTTCCTGTTGGTTTGAGATTTTTTTTAGATTCCAAAAAGCGGTGACAATCATTCATCCCCATCTGATTGTCGTTTTCGATCCTACAAGTGGTATTAGAGTAAGGTAGCGATGGAATCAGAGAGATATGTGAATCGTACCCCATGCTAGATAGTACTGATTTTGCTTTTTGGAATTGTCACATGCAAGCTTACATTGAGCCTCAAGGTAATGAAGTCTGGAAAAAGGTTTCTCAAATTTATGTTGTTCCTACGGATGTTACTACCGAAAATAAAACTGATGTAGATTTGAATGCACGTGCTCATAACTTGCTTTTCCAAGGAATTTCTCGCAAACAATTTGATCATGTAGCTCACATTGCTTCTGCTCACTTAATCTGAAAATCTCTTTGTGATTATCATGAGGGAACGACTAAGATTAAGAAAGTGCATAAGAATCTTTATCAAAAGGAGTAATCGAATTTTGTTATGAAGCCTGGTGAATCTATAGATGATCTTTTTGCTCGTTTTGAAAATATTTTGAGTAATTTGCATAGAGTTAGTGTTATTGCTGTAGATGGAGATAATGCTACTAAAATCCTAAGGTCTTTAGGTCCTGAGTGGTTTTTGGTCGTCACGACTATTAATCAAACAGTCGATCGAGATACCCTTATCATGGATGATCTGTACTCTAGATTGAAAACCTATGAGATGGAAGCTTTGCCATCTAAGACTGATAAATTTTCATCTTTAGCACTTGTGACTAATCCCATGTAGGCCACTTCGTTGAGTACTTTGTCTTGTGTTTCTGTGTCTACTTTGTCCTCTTTTTCAGAAGATCAGTTCAAGCAGCTCCTAGAAGAGGACTTGGTCTTAATCTCCTCACGATCATACAAGGCACTCAACAACATGAGGATGAGGAAGTGATGTGGCACTTCTGGTTCAATCAGGTGCTTCAAGTGTGGAGAGCCAGGTCACATTAAGGTGGACTATCCCAAGCTCAAAGAGAAGGAGGACGAGAACTATCGTCGTTGACCATCCAATAACAACACTAAGGGTAGATATTTCTATCGCAAAATGACTGAGAAGATTCTATCAGCAATCGAGTGCCTTGATCTGAGTGATGTGGAATATGAGAGTTGTGACGACGTCAACCATGACCATGATGATGCTAAAAGTAAGAAAAGGAGAACGATGACTTCACGGGCATGTGCTTCATGGCAAGCAACAGCAACGATGACGACTACAATGATCTTGATCAGGTAAGACCATTATACGATAAGCTTGAAGAAGGTCTAGTTTAACATGTTGTTGAGTTGAAAAAGACTAAAAAGAAATTGAAAGAAAACAATTTTTTTCGTCGAAAGCTTGAATTCTGAGGTTACTAGACTTAGAGCATCTATTCCTAAAGATGGTTCTTGTGAAGCTTGTCAAGTCTTACACTTTGAGCTGGAAATTACTAGATCTGTTAATGCAATAAGCCTAGTTCAACTAAAAGATGCAACTGATAAATTTGATCAACTAAAATTGGCTCATGACTCTTGTAATGAAAAGTTAGAACTTGCATCTGGTGAAATTGAAAAGCTCAAGTCTAATTCTTGTAAAGCTTGTTCTAATTGTGATTTGCTACAAGCTAGGCTTAATTCGTCTCAGGAGTCTATACAACAGATACGTTATCATGAGACTCTCTCTTACTCTAACTATCCTAAACTTAGCACTGAAATAAACGCTTTGACTACACAACTTAATGAGTTTGCTAAAAAGGAGAAGTCGGCTTAGTCTAGTGCATCTAAGGGTCTTGCTATCGAGTCTGTTGAATGCTTGCCATGTTCTTCCCTGGCTAAACAAAACGAGTACCTTAAGAACACGTTAGAGAGGTCTTATTTTGGCAAAAGAATTTGAATATGATTCTAGATCAATAAGTTTGAGGTGGAAGAGCTACCATTAGTAGATTTGAGGTGGAAGACTTAATTTATGGAGCCAGTCCAATTTGTTTAGGCTTATGTCAACATGGACTATGGGCGACCGAAAAGTCCCTGAACACCACGGTAAAAAGGAACCATGTCTTTGTGGTTTGTTCTCTTATGCTTAATTTACATTCAAGCAATTTACATTCATATAATTAAATTGATTGCTTGTCATCCTAGGTTTGCAAACCTTGACATAGACTTAGGATGTTGGTGCACTTAGGTGAACTTATTAATTTACTCTTTATTTGTGCTAAACAAAATTGACTTGAGCTTTTGTAGGATCGAAATGGCAACAGAGGGGGGGTGAATGGTGCCTTTAAAAGCTCTCTAAATATTACACCGATCTTTTCTCCAATAGCTAAAGAGCTGTGAAGAAGAAGATTGATTGTTCACTGAAAAACTCAGAGAGAACAGAGAAGAATCAGCCGCTGGATGAAAAACAACAGAGAACACCAAAGAATTGCCGTGGTCAAAAGATATCTCATGAAGATCAGTCACGGACGTAAATCAAGGAAAAACAGAGAGGCGGCCGATTGAGTCCGACAATAGATTACCGTGGTCGTCGGATCGAAAGCAGACGAAGAAAACATCGGCGGTCTAAACCGAGAAGATCGGACCATCGGTCAAAATCAGAGAATTACCGCGGTCGAATCAGCTGCCAGAAGGTCTTTATCGTGATCGAAAGACACCGAGAAGAACTCTTGACCGAGACGACCAAGAATCGTAGTCGTAAGACCGACTCAAGGTAGTCGAATACAAGAATGCAAGCCGCACGGACGATCACTTTGAAATGAGAGTGGCCACAGTGCCGTGGTCGAAATGATTACCCGAACCGACAAATGAAAATAAACAGTAAATACTGAGTTGTCGAAACGAGAAGCAAAGAACACAATGGTCAGATCTGCGCACGACCAAGATCACGTGGTCGGCTTCGACAGAGCCGCTCGCGCACGACCGCAAAGACCAAAATCCGAGATAACTTGCAAATCTTCAAGCGAAATGAGGAGATATTTTAACCACAAAGATTCAAACATCCTCTCGAAGAGAAATCACCTAGTAAATCTAAAGTCTTTGCAATGGTCGGCTAGAACGACATGGTCAAAAGCGAAAGCAGAGCTGAGGCGCATGACCGAGAGACACGAAACTTCTCGATTCGACCTTGCTCTTGGGAATGAGCGCCAAATTGCCTTGAGCCAGATTCTCTGTTCTGAGCAAATCAAATATAAGCCAACTCTGAAAGGAAATACAGAAGGAACTAAGAATGAAGAGATGGCAAATAAATCAATAAAACATCTCAAGAACGACCTCTCAACCCGGATCACAAACACGGACCCATCTCATAGATAAACTCTAACAAGTACAGAGAGATGAGTCCTCTCAAATCATAACACGGAGGTTTCGCAACCACTCCCCCAGGAGGACAAGCTCTAGCCCTAGAGCAAACACACAGATACACTCCCAAGGGAGGGGAGGCGGCGCCTCCACGGCCTAGCCGACCAACTCACTCGAACACTTGCCTCCCTCTCCTTTTATAGCCTCACACCTGAGACTAACCCTAATGGATCCATCCATTAGTCCATACTGGGGATAACCCGAAAACCCCACCTAACACCGGGTTTTAACACTCACTTTGCCCGCTAACTCAAATGCTTTGCTCGCTATCCCAACAGACCCGCACTTTGCCCGTTAGCGCCAATGAGAATCCACTTCTTTTCTCGTGTGCTTTACGGAGGGACAGCTTCCCTTGCAGCTTTGACATTTCTCCAAAATGCCCCTCCGCTGTCTTCCAGGAAGCTTCCTCCACCGCTTTGCTGTCCATGCTGTCAGCCCACCTGGCACGACACGTCCTCTTCGGCTTTTCCACGTCGTTCTGGACCTCAACAACTCCCTTGTCTAGTCCCGACCTCCTAAGCCTCACCAAGACTATCTCCGACCGGCTGCACCAGCTCCGGTTCCTCATTAGCCACCTTGAGCTCCAAGTCTTCTTTGGCTTCACCCAGTCGTTCTGGACCTCAACATCTCCCATGTCTAGTCCCGACCACTCCAAGCCTCACTAAGACTTGTCTCCAAGATCATGCAACCGACCGATCAGACCTCCGACTCCTCCAGAGTCTAGTCTCGGTCTATTCCGCCGCACACGACCGCACCCAACCTCCTGACCGTCTGGACCTCAGCTCCTCCCTGAGCCTAGTCCCGGTCCTCCTCGTTGTTGCCCGTCGTGCTCAGCTCTGGCAGTTCCAGCTCCGGTTCCTCGTCTCGGCCGCAACCACCTCACCAGCCTCGATCATCTTCGGCGTCTCCGACCGTCTGGACCTCAACACCTCCTGTGCCTAGTCCCGGTCCTCCCACGCCTCACCATGAAATAGCTCCGAAGTCCTGCAGCCACACAGACAAGAAAACCATTACATAGCACCGCACTAAACAAGTAGACCATCATTCGGCACAATCAACACGATCCCAGTACACAAATGCAGCTGGTCGTAAACCACATACGACCATTCGAATGCACAATTCAAGAAGTGGTCGAAGCCCTCGAAGACTTCCCAGCTGCCTTCTACCACACATCATGTCGTCACGACGACCTCAAAGTCGTTACGACCATGCAGACACATGCCACAACCATCACTAGCCGCTATGACTTTATCGCACAAAGTCTAGACCTCATACGAGCACTCTGTTACACCAACCAGAGACACTCGAGCCCAACAGAAAATAGATTGCAACAAGACCTGTCAAAATGATGAACCAATAAGTCCACAAGGTCCATGACAACCGCAGGAACCCATACGACCGATTCCCATCATAATCGGACACCATATGTGCCCACACGACCGGTTTTAATGAGCTCCATCGACCACGGTCAGACATCCGCTAACGTGGTCGAAACAGCGAGCGCCCAACGTGATCGAACGCCCGATCTCCCAACGTGGTCGAAGACCCACGCGCCACAACGTGGTCGAAACGCCAGGCGCCCAACGTGGTCGACGCTCCCAAGCGCTCAACGTGGTCCTAAACCCTGGCGCCGACTACCGATCACGACCAACGCGGTCGAAACTTCACAACGTGGTCGTAGATGGCCCTAAAGACCTCCAACCACGGCCAACGTAGTCGTAGAGACCACAACGTGGTCGTACGCTACCTCCTGGTTCTCGATATCGCCAACGTGGTCGTGTAGCCTTCCGACCACGATCAAAGTACTCGAACGCCTCCCGGCCAGCAACGTGGTCGTATAACCTATCGACCACAACCAACGTGGTCGTATGACATCCGAAAACAACCCGATTGCTCAACGTGGTTGTACGCCACCCGACCACGGTCAAGGTGGTCTTAAACTCTTCCGACTACGTTCAATTTGCTCTGCAGTGGTCGTAAACCCTAGCGCCGACTGCCGACCACGGTCAAATCTTCCGAGGGCTCCACAACGTGGTCGCACAAGCTTCCGATCACTCAAACGCCGCCGACCGCAACCCGATACTCAGCAACGTGGTCGTACGCTACCCGGTAGACTTCCGATCACGTTCAAACATGGTCGTACGGGCCACTGCGTGGTCGTAAACCTCCCTGTCGACCTCCGACCACGCCCAAAATGATCGTACGGCACAGGGACAAGTCGTACACGACTTCATTTCGTCCAGAGTTAAGACTTTGCAATAAAAGCCCAAAACAAACTCAATTTTCCTTCAAACAACAGTCAAATACTCATCACAAAGATGGGATCATTTCAACATGATCTCTCAATCTCCCCCTTGATGAGTATATTGACAAACACCGTAAAATTATGAAGTTGAGTTTGTAGAAGCCGACATGGTCCAGGACTGAAAGTGAAATTATGACCATGTCAACAGAGAGAACACTAGAGCAATAAAATAAAGAGCAAATTGATCTCCAAAGCTCTAGCAAGTTCCCAGAAATTGAGAAATTTTCTTTTTCTCCAATCTATTCTCCCCCTTTTGGCAATAAACACATCAAGAATGCAAGAGAGAGAATAAGTCATAATGATGGACTGAGTGGTCGATTTGATTATTCAAAGTATGCGAGCCATGAGAATTATCCAAAATGACCAAAATGTATTACACCAAGCCATAACATACAAGTATGCTACAAGGATCATGACTACGTATGTAAAGTAAAGCTACGCAAAATAAGGTATAATCTGAATTTTAATTGAAGTGCTTAGCAAGTCAAGTCAAACAAGATTTTAGTCTAGCTAATGATATCCACAAATGATGCAAGCCATGTCAATAAGCTAAATGGAATCAAGAAGCTAGTGTTGAGCAAACTAGAGTGCTATTTGTTCAAGAATGATACAATTGTTGAAGTACATTGAACATTTTTAGCAATTGAGCACATTTGATATTTTTCTTTAGAGATCACATGGTTGTTTTCAACCATCTTTTATTCACCATGTGCTAGACCTCAAGCCTTATGCGATCATTCCAAGCGAGAAGCTTAAGGAAATGATCTTGGTCATCAAAACTCCCCGAGTTCATGCCTTGTGCAATGGCAAGCGCCTCATGAGAAGGAATTGGTGAGATCGGTTTTTCGCACAAAGAGATCTTTTGCTTTTAATAGATTGTACTAACTTATGTGTCATCAAGAAACATATAGCTCAATCTATTGCTCAACTAAGATTCAAGACTCAACTCAGCCTATTTGACATGGCAAGAATCATAAAAGATAATACAAAGTCGACTAGTCTCAAATATGAACATGACATGAATTAGGTCAAAATTTAGCATTTTAATTAACCTATCATGGCAAAGACTTGACTACACATAAAAGTCATGATCGATTAGCAATGGAGCACAAATCATGGCAAGATGTAACATAAGTGAAAATATGTCATGAATGGATAATAATCAAGGCTCCATGTGGTTATATTACAATGCGAGAATGCAATGCGAAAATCCACTCCCCTTAACATGTGATGCGACTTTTAGTTCAAGTTGAGTTAAGTCAAAATTAAGCTCCAGAAGTTCCCAAATGAACTCCCCCTGAACCAAAGCAATAAACAAGAAGCTGGTAAAGAGAGGAGAAAATAGGCAGTCCTTAAAGCATAGATAAGAGTAAGAAGTCTAACTAGACGAGAGAAATGCTCTAATCTATGCTAGGAGGACTAACCCAAATGCACCCCGATGCAGTGCAACACAAAAATGAGAACAGGAGCAAGATAAATGAATAAAGCAAGAAACACAGAAACTCCTTCTCACAATAGTCCATAAGGACAAACCACCCTAAGCTCTCCCTGAAACATAGCCCGAACAGACAGAAAGACTCCAACTCCCCCTAGTGAAGGCAAATTGAGAAGAACCAGAAAATTTGGCACAAAATCCAAAAGGGAAAGGTTCTAACTCAAGAAGGTGATCCTCAAACACACTCTATCCTCATGGTCTCTAGCCTATAATCTCATACCACGGAGCAAAGGCACACTATGTCAATGCAAAAGACTCTAGTGGCCAAGAAAAAGTTCAATCTAGGTAGAGGAGAATCCTAGAGAACCAAAGCCCAAACTAGGTAGTAAATAATCCTAGAGAACCATTTGGATGAGAAGTGTGATTGAGACAACATCACCTAGAGTTGGCTCCTACTGACCAAACCGACCCTTCCTACCACTAGAGGACATATACTATGCAAAGCCGAGTGGCGGGAAGCAGAACACTAAAGATCACAGGGGAGCAAACCTCGGTTACAGTTGCTCGGGAGGTTGTTGTAGTGGTCGAGGTCGAATAAGTGTCCAGGACGAGGTCGTAGATGAGTCCTGGACATGGTCGTACATGTGCTCAGACCTCTGTCAAGCAGTCGAAGTCATGTACTGGACGTTGTCGAGTCCGAGTTCACCATGGTCGCAGATGAATCCAAATTGAGTCCAGACCATAGTCGAGATGATTCTGGGGTCGCGATTGATCCCGGGTCTAGACCGTGGTCGTAGACGAGTCTGAGAATGGTCGGAGTCGTGTTCGGTGTGGTTGAACTCACGTCTGAGGATCGGTTGTAGTTGAGTCCGAGTCATGGCCGAAGTTGAGTCCGGATTGTAGTCGTGGTCGAATCCGGCTCATGGTCGTGTATGGGTTCAGCCGAGAGTCCATACTGTGGTCGTAGAAACTACGACGTGGTCATAAAGACCAGGAAGCGGTCGAACAATTGTACCACTCTCCCTCATTCATAACTGCGGATTAAACATAGGGGAACAGCTGGTGTCCTAGTACTGGGGTAAATAATACATAGGCATGGATCCAGTACTGAGACAAATGACCACAATCGGTAGCATTACAAATGTATGAGAACACGCACCGCCACAAGCTCAATCTAGCCCTCATCAAAAGCATCTAGAACAGCAAGCCTAGAGCCACCCAATACTAGAAGAAGCTTGTGACCTAACCACAAATCTCATGATATCTAAGCATAAGCACAGACTAATGCTACCAAGATGTCATACAATTTTATTTCATGCCATAACAGCAATAAGATCAAAGTATACAAGCATCACAATGAATCACAACCATACACATAGCGGATGATGAGAACGATCACGAAGCATATGCTAGCATGGATAAAAGCATGTATACTAGAAAAGATACAAAGGCATGAATAAACACACCATCATGACACAGAGAAACTATCCAAGATATACTCAAGCTCATAGTGTCCATACATATGCATACATCATGTAGACATACAACATGGCAAATCAACATCATGAAAAGTATGCTAACATGTATAAATAATGATGAATGAACATAAGGAGCAAGATGAGAACCATGATAGATACTACAGATCACAAGGTCATGATGATACTTGACTTCTAATGCACACATTCTACTTAGCTCATGAAGTCAAGTCAAAGCTTAAGCATGTAACAAATACAACAAGGTACATGGATACTTAGCAAACATACACATAAAGGCATGACATGAAAGCATTGAGAGAAAACATGCCAGTATGGTACAAGTGAGCACATGAACAAGAACAACATGCCAAAATGGTCAAACATGAGTATAAGGGCATGAGGGTATAGAGTAGCTCACAAAGTAGGTGGAGACGCATAAACGTGAAGGTACATGCCTCTTGGAGGCCATGAAGTGGAGAACCAACAAATGTTCTAGTCACGTGATGAAGCAGAAGACTAAAATCCATTCAATCCCATGTTCTCCATCCAACGTCTGGACACCTACAAAAGACAAGAACAAAGTGCCCAAGTCTTGGATCCCAAGGGGTTAGTAAGCAAATGCTTGAGACCCCAAGACCTGACACACGGCCACTCAGCATAAAAAGAGTGGTTGTTACGTGCTACGACTACGGTCGAGAAGAAATGAGTGTGGTCGTAGCACGAGAGGCATAGTCTTGAACGACTACAGCCGAGAGATGTGATCGTTGGTCATTACAACCACGACTGGGAATTGCAGGTGTGGTCGTAAGTCAGTTATGACCACGGCAATCGAGCAGCAGCGCGCTCAGAACCAGCAGTCGTGATCGTAGGGACTTTCGACCATGGAAACAAACGGAAGTGTCCGTCAGCAGACATAGTCGTATGAAGTTACGACTATGTCGAGAAGCCGAAGCTGTGGTCGTAAGGCATTACGACTACAACGACGACAGAGCAGAGGAACTCGGCTTTACTAAACCCAACTCTAGCAAGCTCAAGCTCCTCTACACATGTGCAGTGAGTCAAAGTTTTAATTTCTCATTTGCAGATTTTAACATTCAAGTAGAGAAATTAAATTTTCACCGTCTACAGAGAAAGACTCACAACCTACACACGAGAAATGAGATTTCAACCTAGCAAGAACAATCTAGCAATTCATAATCTAGGCACCTCACAATATCCCGAAGAGCAAATATATTCATCTTGGACAAGGCCAAGGTCATAATAAGTTTTTACCTTGCTCATGATAAGTCGACGCTCGTCCTTATCATTATCATCCGTGTGTTCTCCAAGGCTTTCTCCTTCCTGGCACTTGATTAACCAAAGGACAAGAATGTACCACAAAGCTCACACTTGTGGTTTCTTGCAAATAAAATCATCCTCTAGCCGAAATCAAGCCTCTTGTCTCAAAGGACATCATTGGCAAAAACACCCCTACAAGATGCAGAGAAAAGATCACAAAATTCCCTACTAACTGCCAAGCTCCAGATCGATTAAGATCAAACACAGAGCCAACCTAGCTCTGATACCAATTGTAGGATCGAAATGGCAACAGAGGGGGGGTGAATGGTGCCTTTAAAAGCTCTCTAAATATTACACCGATCTTTTCTCCAATAGCTAAAGAGTCGTGAAGAAGAAGATTGATTGTTCTTGAAAAACTCGTAGAGAGCAGAGAAGAATCACCACCGGATGAAAAACAACAGAGAACACCAAAGAATTGCCGTGGTCAAAAGATATCTCATGAAGATCAGTCACGGACGTAAATCAAGGAAAAACAGAGAGGCGGCCGATTGAGTCCGACAATAGATTACCGTGGTCGTCAGACCGAAAACGGACGAAGAAAACAGTCGGCAGTCTAAACCGAGAAGATCAGACCATCGGTCAAAATCAGAGAATTACCGCGGTCGAATCAGCTGCCAGAAGGTCTTTATCGTGATCGAAAGACAGCCGAGAAGAACTCTTGACCGAGACGACCAGAATCGTAGTCGTAAGACCGACTCAAGGTAGTCGTAAATACAGCAGCTGCAAGCCGCACGGACGACCGCCTGAAATGAGAGTGGCCACACGGCTGCCGTGGTCGAAATGATTACCCGAACCGACAAATGAAAATAAACAGTAAATACTGAGTTGTCGAAACGAGAAGCAAAGAACACAATGGTCAGATCTGCGCACACAGCCAAGATCACGTGGTCGAAAGCTCGAACAGAGCCGCTCCAGGCGCACGACCGCAAAGACCAAAATCCAGATAACTTGCAAATCTTCAAACGAAATGAGGAGATATTTTAACCACAAAGATTCAAAGATCCTCCCGAAGAGAAATCACCTAGTAAATCTAAAGTCTTTGCAATGGTCGGCTAGAACGACATGGTCAAAACTGAAACAGAGAACTGAGGCGCATGACCGAGAGACACAGAAACTTCTCCGATTCGACCTTGCTCTTGGGAATGAACTGGCCAAATTGCCTTGAGCCAGATTCTCTGTTCTGAGCAAATCAAATATAAGCCAACTCTGAAAGGAAATACAGAAGGAACTAAGAATGAAGAGATGGCAAATAAATCAATGAAAACATCTCAAGAACAGCCTCTCAACCCAGATCACAAACACGACCCATCTCATAGATAAACTCTAACAAGTACAGAGAGATGAGTCCTCTCAAATCATAACACGGAGGTTTCGCAACCACTCCCCCAGGAGGACAAGCTCTAGCCCTAGAGCAAACACACAGATACACTCCCAAGGGAGGAGAGGCGGGCGCCTCCACGGCCTAGCCGACCAACTCACTCGTAACACTTGCCTCCCTCTCCCTTTATAGCCTCACACTGAGACTAACCCTAATGGATCCATCCATTAGTCCATACTGAGGATAACCGAAAACCCCACCTAACACCGGTTTTAACACTCACTTTGCCCGCTAACTCAAATGCTTTGCCTCGCTATCCCAACAGACCCGCACTTTGCCCGTTAGCGCCAATGCAGAATCCACTTCTTTTCTCGTGTGCTTTACGGAGGGACAGCTTCCCTTGCAGCTTTGACATTTCTCCAAAATGCCCCTCCGCTGCCTTCCAGGAAGCTTCCTCCACCGCTTTCTTGTCCATCTTTGTCACCCCACCGGCACGACACGTCCTCTTCGGCTTTTCCACGCTGCTCGGACCTCAACAACTCCCTTGTCTAGTCCCGACCTCCTAAGCCTCACCAAGACTGCCTCTCCGACCTACTGCACCGACTCGGTTCCTCATTAGCCACCTTGAGCTCCAAGTCTTCTTTGGCTTCACCCACTGCTCGGACCTCAACATCTCCCATGTCTAGTCCCGACCACCCAAGCCTCACTAAGACTTGTCTCCAAGATCATGCAACCGACCGATCGGACCTCAGGCTCCTCCGAGTCTAGTCTCGGTCTATTTCCGCACACGACCGCACCCAACCTCGACCGTCTGACCTCGGCTCCTCCCGAGCCTAGTCCCGGTCCTCCTCGTTGTTGCCCGTCGTGCTCGGCTCTGGCAGTTCAGCCCGGTTCCTCGTCTCCGGCCGCAACCACCTCACCACCTCGATCATCTTCTGTCTCCGACCGTCGGACCTCAACACCTCCCGTGCCTAGTCCCGGTCCTCCCACGCCTCACCATGAAATAGCTCAAGTCCCGCACCACACGGATAAGAAAACCATTACATAGCACCGCACTAAACAAGTAGACCATCATTGGCACAATCAACACGATCCCAAGACACAAATGCGGTGGTCGTAAACCACATACGACCATTCGAATGCACAATTCAAGAAGTGGTGAAGCCCTCAAGACTTCCCCACTGCCTTCTACCACACATCATGTCGTCACGACGACCTCAAAGTCGCACGACCATGCGGACACATGCCACAACCATCACTAGCCGCTATGACTTTATCGCACAAAGTCTAGACCTCATACGAGCACTCTGTTACACCAACCAGAGACACTCGAGCCCAACAGAAAATAGATTGCAACAAGACCTGTCAAAATGATGAACCAATAAGTCCACAAGGTCCATGACAACCGCAGGAACCCATACGACCGATTCCCATCATAATCGGACACCATATGTGCCCACACGACCGGTTTAATGAGCTCCATCGACCACGGTCAGACATCCGCTAACGTGGTCGAAACAGCGAGCGCCCAACGTGATCGAACGCCCGATCTCCCAACGTGGTCGAAGACCCACGCGCCCACAACGTGGTCGAAACGCCAGCGCCCAACGTGGTCGACGCTCCCAAGCGCCAACGTGGTCCTAAACCCCGCGCCGACTACCGATCACGACCAACGCGGTCGAAACTTCACAACGTGGTCGTAGATGGCCCTAAAGACCTCCAACCACGCCAACGAGTCGTAGAGACCACAACGTGGTCGACGCTACCTCACGGTTCTCGATATCGCCAACGTGGTCGTAGCCTTCGACCACGGTCAAAGTACTCGAACGCCCCCGCCCGACAACGTGGTCGATAACCTATCGACCACAACCAACGTGGTCGTATGACATCCGAAAACAACCCGATTGCTCAACGTGGTTGTACGCCACCCGACCACGGTCAAGGTGGTCTTAAACTCTTCCGACCACGCTCAATTTGCTCGCAGCGGTCGTAAACCCTAGCGCCGACCGCCGACCACGGTCAAATCTTCGAGGGCTCCACAACGTGGTCGATAAGCTTCCGATCACTCACGCCGCCGACCGCAACCCGATACTCGACAACGTGGTCGACGCTACCCGGTGAGACTTCCGATCACGCTCAAACATGGTAAATGCGGGCCGCTGCGTGGTCGTAAACCTCCTGTCGACCTCCGACCACGCCCAAAATGATCGTGAAGACACGTGGACAAGTCGCATACCGACTTCATTTCGTCCAGAGTTAAGACTTTGCAATAAAAGCCCAAAACAAACTCAATTTTCCTTCAAACAACAGTCAAATACTCATCACAAAGATGGGATCATTTCCACATGATCTCTCAGCTTTCGAATTATATACTTAGTTTTAGCCAAATAGAAATAAGTGATAATTGAAGAAAGAATTTTTAAGACCGCATATTCACCCCCCTTTAGTCGGCCTCCTCGATCTTACACCACTACAAACCAGGCCTAGTCGAAGCTAGGAGAGTTCCTATAAACAAGGTTGCCAGTCTTTTCCCAATCAAGCATACACTTGATGCTGATGACTAGTTGAGAGCCACAGAGAAGAAATTGTCCGTTGCTCAGATCACTGACAACGAGAAGGTACTATTTGCCTCGTACTAACTACAAGGAGTCACCAGCATTGGGTGTGACAATTTTAGTACTATTCAGCAGAAAAGGCAAGCAGTCACTTGGGCTGCCTTTACATAAGCCTTCTGCAAAGCACCCATCCTAGCTGGCCTAATAGACATTAAGAAGAGGGAGTTTAAAACCCTGCACCAAGGAACCATGATGGTAACTAAGTAGATGAATTATTTCAACTACCTTTCCCGTTACGCTCCTAATGACATCCCAAATGAAGCCCGAAAGATGCCATTATTTCGGGAACACTTCAATCAAGAAGTACAGCTAACACTAGCCCCGTGGGACTTCCCAAACTTTCAGACCCTGGTCATCAAAGCCATCATGTGGGAAGACAAGTTCCGAGTGCTTGAGGACTCATGAATGCACAAGTGGATGGTACATAAATTAGCAAGTAGTAGTGTGCGACACCCTTGCGTGTGGCAGCCGCCCGCTATCCATCCATCCATGCCGCAGCTACCTAGAAATCCAGTACCAACCCTACATCCACCTCAAGAAGTTACCCAACCTCCTTTTTATGGGAATCAACCTACTGGAGCCACCAAGGCTGTCAATTGCTACCATTGTGGTGAGCTTAGCCACCATGTGAGTCAGTGCCTGAAGAAACAAGGTGTCATCTAGAATGTACTGCCATGTGCCTCGTGATACCGTCAGTGCAAGGACAAGGTCGTGGAGCACCTCAAGCCTATAATAGAGCCCCAGGAGCCACCCAGAACATCAGTAGAGGCTGAGTGAACCATGCAATCGTCGAGGAAGCTTAGGACACGCCTGACATGGTGCCGAGTATGTTTCTCATTAACTCAGCCCCTGCAATGGTTTTATTTGATTCTGGAGCATCTCATTCTTTCATATCCAAGAACTTTGCTATCTAACAACAGATGGAAATAGGATTGCTAAAAAAAATCCATGCTAGTCCAATCATGTTCAGAACTAAGGACGAAGTTGGTATGCCCATAAGTCAATATAATTATCAATGGGATTAAATTTATAGCGGACTTGATAGTGCTTGAGTCCCAGGGATTAGATGTCACCTCAGGGATGGACTGGTTATTCAAACATAAGGGATAGATAAAGTGTGCCAAGCATTTGATTGACCTCATTAGTGAAGAAGGGAATCATGTCATGTTTATCTCTAACCGAACTGGATCATCCCTTCCTTCTCTCAACTGCCTTTCGAGCATAACCTAAGCCAAGTACTAGTAGTATGTGAGTACCCCAATGTATTTCTTGAGGAATTGCCTAGAGTACCACCAGATAGAGACATGGAGTTCATAATCGAGCTACAACCTGGAACTACTTTGATTTTGAAGAGACCATATAGGATGCATGCAGATGAGTTAGCTGAGCTGAAGAAGCAACTCACAGAACAATATGCTAAGGGATTCATTAGACTGAGTTCATCACCATGGGGATCACCCATATTGTTTGTGAAAAAGAAAGACATGAAATTAAGTATGTGTGTTGATTATCGATCCCTTAATGAGGTAGCCATCAAAAATAAGTACCAACTGTCTAGGATTGATGACATGTTTGACCAAAGGAAAGGAGCATGAGTTTTCTCTAAGATTGACCTAAGATTAGGATATTTTCAACTCAAAATCTGGTCAGAAGATATCCAAAAAATTGTCTTCATTACCCATTATGGTTTGTACGAGTATACCATAATGTCTTTTGGGTTGACCAATGCTCCTTCATACTTTATGAATCCAATGAATAAAGTGTTCATGGAGTTTTTGGATAACTCTGTGGTAGTCTTCATAGATGACATACTCATATACTCAAGGAATGAAGAAGAACATGAGTATCATCTGAGGTTAGTATTGAAAAAGATCAGAGAGCACAGATTGTATCCCAAATTTGACAAGTGTGACTTTTGGTTGAAAGAAGTGGGATTTTTAGGACATGTATTATCCAAAGGTGGAGTTGTAGTAGACCTCCATAAGGTTAAGGATGTGTTGGACTGGGAGCAGCCCAAGACCGTTACAGAAGCCTGTAGGTTTCTCGGTTTGGCTGGATATTACTATCGGTTCATTGAGAACTTCTCTAGTATTGCTAGGCCCATGACCCAACTACTTAAGAAGGAAAAGAATTTGGAGTGGACCACTGAGTGTGAAGAACGCTTCCAAGAATTAAAGAAGAGATTGACCATAATCCCGGTACTAGTCTTACCAGACATACATTGAGAATTTGAGATTTTCTGCGATGCATCTCACCATGGACTTAGTTGTGTGTTGATGCAAGAGAACAAGGTCGTAGCATATGATTCACAATAACTGACATGGAATTAGCTGTAGTAGTGCACACCCTAAAGATTTGGCTACACTACGTTACTGGAAACTGTTGCGAGGTGTATACAGATCATAGGAGCCTAAAGTACATTTTCACCCATGTAGGACCGAAATGGCGACAGAGGGGGGGTGAATGTCGCTCTCTTTAAAATCGCCCCTCTAGAATTCGGAAAATTAATTCTGCTGAAAACTGGAACGCATGCGATACTAAAAAATTCAGCATAAATCGAGAGTAATCAAGAAAATTTCAGCTGAAAATATTGTCGTTTGATCTGCATGCAAAATCGACAAAGATCAGCAAAAGAAAGAAAAGAAAAAGGCACATGAAGCCTCACGGCTGGAAGCTAAGCTGCAGTGAATAGTAAATAGAAATTCGGAACTGCTGTCCACAAAGGAAAGAAACAGGTGGGCGATCAAGAAAAGAAGAATCAAGAAACCGCCGAAGTAGAGAAAGCGAGAGTCGTCCCAACTGAAAAGCAAAAGCAGAAAAATGGTTGTTGAACCGAAAAGGAGAACTAATTGAAATGCTGTTCGGCAAAAGAATTCAAGCAAGCTGCCAAACGGACATTGCAGACCAAGGATGCTACTGCCGTGTGCTCTCCAAGACAGACCAACAAATTATGGAGTAGTTTGCTGCTGCTGCTGCTATGAGTTATCAAAAACAGAATAAGCACAAATCAAGGAGGTGTTTTGATGCTGCAGCCGAACAAATCATGAAGCCATTTTGACGTTGCTGCCGTGAGCTCTCAAAGACAGCAAAAGATAACCTGAGTTAAATGCTCTTGCAGCTGTCCGAACAGAACAAGAATCACGCTTGCTACCAAGAAAATTCACAAGACAAAGAACACATACTGCTGGCTGCCGTGAGCTCTCAAAGACATAAGGTTTGATTTTTATCCAAAATAGAAGAATGACTCTAGGAACACAATCCGAAAATCACAGAGTAGAGAAAAAGAAGAGCTGGTTGCAGTTCAACAAACCATATACTTAAGATTTAATTTCAGCCGAAACATGGATCAAAGAAATGTAAACTGCAGCCATATGCTGCTCATGTCCAGTAGCTAACGCAGGGACTGAGAAAGGAAGACAGGGAAACCAAAACTGCAGCTAAAAGAAATGAAGAGCATACATGCTGCTGCGTCTGGACTGATTTTTATGCAAGAACCAAAGAAGGCAAGACAAAACAAAAAGAATCGGATGCCAAGAGACAGAAATAAGACTGCTACTACTCAAGACTTCAACACAGAGAAGAGGAAGAAGATCAAGGAGAGCAAACACAGAACATCTCAACCAAACTCCATCTCATATTTAGACATAAAGAGGAATGATTACAAGATTTTCAATCCATCCACTCCCTCTCAATCCTCAAGAACACCAAGAGCCTCACATGCATCTTGGGAGGAACACACACAAAGAGATAAATGAGCTCTCAAAATCCTAACTCACTCTCAAGTGTCCTAAGGGGTATGCAGCCCCTCACCTCTATTTATAGCCCTTGGCTAACGGGTCCCCAACCCCACGCAGCTAAACCCTAACGGAGCCGTCTCCGCTTGTGCAGCCTTGCAAAATTCCTGCCGCCCCTCCGCACCTTCCGGAAGCTTCCGCTCCTTGTCTCGCACGCCCGCAACACGTCGAGTCCACGTCGTCTTCGACACCTCATGACCGTTTTGACCTCAGCGCCACCTGCGCCTAGTCCGGTCCACGTGTCTCGCCACATAGCACCGCTTGATACATGAACGCGCAAATAGCATTAGCAAGATCAAACCTGTCGCAACAATAGAATATACATCCTAACCCATACGACTAAGTTTGACCAAAGTCCGACCGAGCCCGTTGCACCCATGCAACGTCGGTGTCCGAACAAACCGACTCAAACTCGACTTTTGGAAACAGATGTCAATTACTCATCATTCTCAATGGGATGACCTCCACATGGTCTCTCAATCTCCCCCTTGATGAGTATATTGACAAACACCGAAAAAGCATAAAGTAGAGTTTGAAGAGTCTAACATGGTCCATAAGTAAAGAGTGAAGGTAATGACCATGTCGACAGAAGGAGCAAAAGAAAGAATAATTTTTCCTCAAAGCTCCCGAAGTGGCTTTTTCTACCACTAATTTCTCCCCCTTTTGGCAATAAACCCATCAAGAATGAAAGAAGGAGAAAATAAGTCATGATGATGGATGAAATGGCTGAAGTTTGTTTATTCTAAGCATTTAGAGCCATGAGAATTATCCATAATGACCATAATGTAATACACCAAGCCATAACTCAATGAACTGCTATCTAGATCATGACAGGATATGTATAAGCTAGCTAGAAGCAATTAGATGACAATCTGAATTTTAGTGTATTTATGAGCATGTCAAGTTATCAATAAGCAAAGTCTAGCTAGAGACATCCAAGGATGATACAAGCCATATCAATCAAGCTAAGCGGAACCAAGAATCTAATATTGAGCCAAAATAGAGTGTTATATACTCAAGAGTGAAACAATGGTTCAAGTACTTGATTCTTTTGATAACTCAAGCAAATTGAGCACAAATGATATTTTTCTTTTGAAACTTATGGTTGTTTTCAACCACTATTTTTATCATGTGCTAGATCTCAAGCCATGCTGCGACTACTCCAAGCAAAAAGCTTAAGAAGATAGTCTAAGTCATCCAAAACTCTCTCCAAGTTCATGCCTAGTGCAATGGCAAGCCGTCTCGTGAGAAAGAATTGGTGAGATCAGTTTTTTCGCACAGAAGAGATCTTTTTGTCTCTATTTTTTTTAACAAGTTGTACTAACTCATGTTACATCAAGAGTTTAAGACAGCTCAAACTAAGGCTCAAAAGAGATTCAACGCTCAATCTAGCCTATTTGACATGGCATGAATCATAAAAGGATAGCTCAAGAGAGACTAATCTCAAATGCTAACATGACAAGTTTTACTTCAAATTGGGCAATTTTAATTAACTCATCATGGCAAAAGCTAGTCTACACATATGAAGTCATGGTAAATCTAGCAATTAAGCATAAATCATGGCAAGATGTAAATCATCATAAGCACGTCATAACCGGATAATAATCAAGGCTCAATGTATTTATATTACAATGCAGAATGACATGCAGAAAATCCAGCTCCCCCTCAACAGGTGATGCAGCTTTTAGTTCAAGTTGAGTTAAGTCAATATTACATTCCAGAAGCTCCCAAATGAACTCCCCCTGAACCAAAGCAATAAAATCGAGAAGCTGGTAAAGAAAACAGGCAGTCCTTAAAGCATAGATAAGATATAGAGGATAATATGGCTCGGACTGACTCTCATCTACCCCATATGACTCCAGGACTAATAGCTGATCGTAAAAACACACACTAGAGAGCAAACACGTACCCTATTTACCCGAAGGTGGCCCGACCCTCACTAGATCGCAAGAAGTGAGTGAGCTCAATCTAGTGAGATAAGAAACAGCTAATAGAGCATCCTGAAAGCATAAGATAAGAGCAAGAAGTCTAAGCACTCAGCAAGAGACACACTCTAACCTATGCTAGAAGGACTAAAACCCAATGCACCCTCAGATGCAATGCAGCAGTAAGGATACAGAAGCATAAATAATATGATAAAGCAGTAAAGACCAAAGCTCCCCCTCACAATAGTCCGTAAGGACAAACCACCCCAAGCTCTCCCAGAGCTGAAAACCTCGTGCTATCCAAAGGCTTGGTGAAGATATCGACCAACCGGTGGTCACTCCACAAACCGAGCACGATGTCACCCTTCTCTACATGGTCTCGAAGAAAGTGATATCTGATATCGATGTGCTTGGTCCGAGAGTGCTGCACTGGGTTCTTAGCAATGCTAATCGCAGACGTGTTATCGCAAAAGAGCGGAACACGATCGATAGCTAACCCAAAGTCCCGCAGAGTCGAGACCATCCAGCACTGCTACGAGAATCGGCCGCAAAGAACGCGTGCTCGGCCGCAGCGGTGGGTAACACCGGATGCTTCCTCAAGACCAGAAACGAGAGAAGTGCCAATGAACTGGCGGTTCGAGTGCTCTTCCTATCTATCCCACTGTAGGCAAAGTCTCGCATCCGAATAGGCTCTAAGGGATGAGCAGGATGAGGAAGAGTACCGATACCATAGTCAATGGTAGCTCGAAGGTACCGAAGATGCGCTTCACCGCTGGCGGTGAGACACGCGAGGAGAAGCTCAAACCGAGCACAAAGACACACGGAGAAGTGTATGTCGGTCTCGAGCGGTGAGGTACAGAGAGAGCCAATCATACTTCGAACTCTTTTGATCAACGGCTCGCCGTCCTCATCTCGGGTCAAGTGTGGCCGTAGAAGCCATCGAGTCGACACCGCTTTCCATCACTCATGTCGAACGTCTCGGCAGATCACGGTGTACTTGCCTTGATGCAAGAAGGTACCCTCCCGAGTCTCGCTTGATTTGGAAGCCAAGGAAGAAAGTCAACTCACCCATCATGCTCATCTCAAACTCGGTGCTCATGACATCCGAGAGCTGTGAAACTAGAGCATGAGAAGAGCGCCAAAGATGATGTCATCGACATAAATTTGACGAGCGGAGATCATTGCCAAGCCGCGAATGAACAATGTCTTGTCAACTTTACCCATCTCAAAATCATGTCTCAATAGATAGGACTTAAGCCTCTCATACCAAGCTCTAGGGGCTTGCTTAAGTCCATACAACGCTTTGGAAAGCTTGAAGACATGACTAGGGTATTTGGGGTTCTCGAAACCTGGAGGCTGTCTGACATAGACTTCTTCCTCAATGAAGCCATTGAGAAAGGCACTCTTGACGTCCATCTGGTAGAGCTTGAAACCCTTAGAAGCGCAAAGGCAAGCGAATTCTAATGGCCTCAAGACGAGCTACAGGGGCAAGGTCTCCTCAAATCCGGACCCTCAACACAGGAGTACCCCGAGCAACCAGTCTAGCCTTGTTTGAATGACTACCCCATCCTCACTTTGCTTGTTCTTGAACACCCATTTGGTTCCAATGATATTGTGATCTCGAGGGGCTCAACAAGCGCCCGCACCTTGTTTCTTCGAAACTCTCTAGCTCCTCATGCATGGCATTGACCCAAGACTCGTCGATAAAGCATGACAAACGTCCTTGGGCTCAAAGGAAGCTCTGAGGCGAGTGGAGGAGAGAAAAGTGACACGCCGAGACTTGGAACGTGTGACTCGCTCAAATAGATCTCCAATCATCCGCTCGGAAGGATGAGATTTTGGATATGTCTTGGAGGTCTGGATGAGATGAAGAAGTGGCCTCTACCTCGTTTCCGACGGGTAGGAGCAGAGCCACTAGCTCCGAAGAAGCGAAGGTAGGGTCGATCGCCTTGAGGTGCGGTGGAAGAAGGCACCTCAAGGGGTGGAGAAGGGACTGGATCGGGTAGACAACCCTCATCTCCATCATCCTCATCATCCACAAAGATGGTCTCGGACTGCTCTAGTGAACCTGAGATATCGGGCCTAGTCCCCGGACTGGCCTCATCGAAAGTTACCTCACAGGTTTCTACCATTTTGCTAAACTCGCAGTTCCAGACCCTATAGGCCCGTGAAGAAGTCGAGTAGCCCAGAAAAAGTCCATCACAAGAACGTGACTCGAACTTATCTAGGTTCCCGGACTTCAGAATAAAACACTTGCAACCAAACACACGAAAATGAGAAACACTGGGCTTTCGCCCGTATCTCAACTCATAAGAAGTGCGGTGCAAGTGTGCCCGAAGAAAAACTCGATTGGAAACATGGCACGCGGTGGCTATAGCTTCAGCCCAAAACTTCCGCGGTGTAGAGTACTCATCAAGCATCGTCCTGGCCATCTCGACCAAGGTACGGTTCTTCCTCTCCACAACGCCATTGCCGAGGGACGATGGAGAAGAGAACCGGTGCTCTACACCGTCTCACCACGAAACTCTCAAAGTAGGAATTCTTGAACTCCGTGCCATTGTCACTGCGGATCGCTCGTAAGGCACCTGGAAGCTCAACAGAAAGCCTACTGAAAAGACCTCGAAAATGTGAAAACGTCTCATCCTTCGAGGCTAAGAAAAACACCCAAGAGTACCTCGAGAAGTCATCGACCACGACAAGAACATACCACTTCCCTCCTGCAGATCGCACTCGAGTGGTCCGATTGTGTCCATGTGGAGCGGCTGTCCGGTGCATCGGTCATAGTCACTTTGTGACGGAGGGTGAGAAGCGGCAACCATCTTGCCGTGCGGCATGGAGCGCAAACAAGATCTTTGACCATCTTGAGTTTGGCGGACCACGAATGAGATCGTGGCCGCTAACTCGAGTCAAATGGTCAAATCCAATATGACCAAGTCTCCTATGCCAGAAGGAAAGGTCGCGGGACTCAGAAGCAAGCAAACAACGGAGAGGATCACCAAAAGACTCAGAAAAATCAGCACGAAAGATCCTCCCATATCGAGAAATCCCGCAAACCAGACTACCCGAAGAATCAAGAATTTTGCAATTGTTTTTCTTAAAACTCACCTCAAAGTCGTCATCGGTGTCGAGAAGCGGAAAGCAAATTGTCTTATGACTTACTAACCAAGGCAACATCTTTTAAAATAAATGAATCATTAATGCGCCTTTGTACCTTTGGCGATTACGCCGGATGAAGCATCTCCAAAGGTGATCGTCTCATCACCGGAGCACGGCAAGGAAGAAAACCAACGAGAATCTCCGGTCATGTGTCGTGAACACCCGGAGTCTACAAGCCAAACTTTTCCCTTCCCTGCCCGGCGAACCTGAGTCAACAAGAGAGTGAAGTCTCAGTAATGGGGTAAATCAAGAGTGATTTTGGCACCCAATACTGAGTAACACGTCGGCGGATGAAGTAGTCAAGCACGGTGACCTCTATCTACCCCACGCTCTCCGTCGCTCAAGGAAGCGGAAGGTCCGTGAAGCAGACACAGGCATTCTTGGATCCGACTATTATGGGAGAGCGAGTCGGCGCACCAACAGCAGTCGATCACGCGGGTAGGCATCTCGATGGAGAAAGCGAGATCTACCCTCGGGACGGCGGAAGTCACGACCGAGGGAGCACGAGGACTAAAAACGAAGACTCGGAAAAACCAAGTCCTTGGTGCTGCCCAAAGCTACCAACAGTAGCAAGCCTAGACCTCGTGTTGGTCTTAGGTGCACTCAAGGTCTGGGGCTGACCCTGAATACGCCTAAGAGACTCAACACGGTCTCTTGGCGCGATCTTGGCGCTTGAAGCAATGGTCAAACAAATGCCCATCCTTCGGCGAAGGTGCAATGATACCGCGCCCGAGGGGTGAAGTAGCATGAGATGGCTTCGCCGAGAGGTCAAGTGCGGTGAAATCACCTTCTTGTCGAAATCCCTTGGACAAAGCCCGCTGATCTAAATTGAACTTTCTTGTTCTTGGGCTTGACCTCGATCACACCTGGCTATGGGTGCGAGCACGGCGGTGGATGCTTCCTTCTATCCTCTCGAAAATCATATCCTAGACCTTGATTGAATTTGCAAATCTTGATTGGTCTAGAATAAGATTAAGATTCTTCTTACCCTACAAATCTCTCGAGAGTGTTCATAAGGCACCGACACTCCCGAAGCAGAGGCACAAGAAGGCGGGGAGAAGAAGAGAAGCAGAAGGTAAGGGGGCAGAAGAGGAACCAACAGTAGAGGAAAGTTTGACTTGTGCACGCACAGCCGACTCTGGGGGCACATTCCTACTACTAGCAGGTTGGTTCGCGTCTCTAGGCGTCTTACCCTTATCCTGGGGCTTCTTCCCCTTCTCCTCAATCACATTACAAGCTGAAGGTAGCTTCTCTAGAAGGTCCTTAGTTAGCTTCACACATTTTTCATCCAATGCAATCAAGTCGATTTTAGTTTGTTACAATTAATGCATGGTGAGCTAACAGGTCCTTAGAAGCAAACCGAGCCAACTTCCTATCATGATCAATCATATCTTGAAACTGTTTGGAGACAGATTCAAGTTCGGCAGTAAGCTTAGGACAATTCACACATGAAGCAATAGGCTCAAGAAGAAAAGCTTGTAATTCAGTAATTTTATGATCTACCCGTTTTAAGTTCATCTTTAAGTTATTGTAACTTTCACACATCTCGGGCAGATCAAGAAGCATAGTGTAAAGACCTCTAATAGCATTGTCCTTATCCTCACATGAGGTGCAAGAAGTAGTCTCAACGGTAGATAAAGGAAAAACAATCCTAGACATCTCTAGTTCAGCGAGCAGACTAACATTCTCCACCTTAAGAATATCTAGCTCAGAGGTCACACTATCATATGACGTCCTTAGCTTCTCCATATCACCAATCAAGGCAGGGCATGTATCACATTCGTCACGAGAGGAAGCAGATATAAGTGAAGTAAGCTCTCGTGATAATCTAGCTACTTCCTTCTCTAACTCAGTACACCTAGCCTTAGCTCTAGCATGAAATCCACCTAGCTTAAGAAAAGCATGATTGAGCTGGTCATAGGTGGGGCATACCTCGTCCGAGTCGAGTACGACTCATTGTCGCTCGTTAAGCCCTCGAGGGCCATGAAGCACATGGGAGAAGTCTTCGCCGCTCTTGGGGTCTTGATCACCCGTCCGTCGTCGTCGCTCCATCCCTCCACCTCGCGAGGTCGAGGTCATCGAGCGCGAGAGGACGCGGTGGAAAAGCTTCTTGGCCTTCCCAAAGTCGCGAACTTCTTCTTGCCTTGCGTGCGAGTGGAGGCTTCTTGTTGCGGTTCTTGTCGGTGTAGTCGTTCTTGACCGAACCGCCGTAGTCGTTCTTGCTCTTCTCCAGCTTGGGGCAGTTTGCTCGAATGTGGTTAGGGCCACCACACTCAAAGCAAATCAATGGTCCTCTTCTCTTCCATCCCTCCTCCTCTTGTAAGCATGGGAGAACTTTCGAGCTAAGAGGGCCATTGTTCATCCTCTAGCTGCTAAGCGATCATCGGTTACATCACGAGAGAGCGATAGGGAGAACCCACAAAGAGAATCGTGAGAAGAACCGAAGCGGCGGTGGGATCGGTGACTAGTGCCATCGATCGAGACTTCGACCGACGCGAGACTATGTCAATCTCGTGAGTCTTGAGGCGAGTAAAGCGCGTCAAGAGTCGTGGTCGAGAGGTCCGTGGTGTCCTTGATGGTAGTCACCTTCATCTCCCAAACCCAAGATCGAGTGCGAGAAAGAATTTGTCGGCGTTATCCGAGTCGGAGTATGTGAGACCGACGGCTCGGAGGTTGCTCAAAATTTTGTGAAAGCGAGAAAAGCACTCGTCAAGGGACTCACCGGCAAGCATTTCAATTTTTATGTAATCGCTTGAAGCGGTCTTGTCGCACCGTCTTTATTTGGGTGGTGCCCTCATGGTAAGCATTGAGGTCACCCAAATATCGAAGGCCGACGTCGGTGAGAGATGCGATCAAATTCGCTCTGCTCAATCCACGAATGATGATGTTCCTCGCCTGCGTTTGCCTCAACATCGACCATATTCCGGCATTGATGTTCTCATCGGCGGGAACAACAAACCGCACCTTGACCTTTCGCCGGATGGCGTAGCCACGAGCACGGATGTAGGTCTCCATCCGGCTCTTCGAATGGAAAATCCATCCCATCAAAGATCGGGGCTTGGTCGAGTACTTGTCCGTCGCCATGGCTCTTGAGACCGGTTAAAGATCTATCAAGAAGAGCTAACCGGCTCTGATACCAATTGTAGGACCGAAATGGCGACAGAGGGGGGGTGAATGTCGCTCTCTTTAAAATCGCCCCTCTAGAATTCGGAAAATTAATTCTGCTGAAAACTAGACGCATGCGATACTAAAAATTCAGCATAAATCGAGAGTAATCAAGAAAATTTCAGCTGAAAATATTGTCGTTTGATCCGCATGCAAAATCGACAAAGATCAAGAAAAGAAAGAAAAGAAAAGGCACATGAAGCCTCACGGTGGAAGCTAAGCTGCGATGAATAGTAAATAGAAATTGGGCGCTGTCCACAAAGGAAAGAAACAAAGTGGGCGATCAAGAAAAGAAGAACTGAAGAAACTGTCTAAAGTAGAGAAAGCAGTAGCTGTCCCAACTGAAAAGCAAAAGCAGAAAAATGGTTGTTGAACCGAAAAGGAGAACTAATTGAAATGCTGTTCGGCAAAAGAATTCAAGCAAGCTGCCAAACGGACATTGCGGACCAAGGATGCTCTTGCCGTGTGCTCTCCAAGACAGACCAACAAATTATGGAGTAGTTTCTGCTGCTTTGCTGCTATGAGTTATCAAAAACAGAATAAGCACAAATCAAGGAGGTGTTTTGATCTGCGGTAGAACAAATCATGAAGCCATTTTGACGTTGTTGCCGTGAGCTCTCAAAGACGACAAAAGATAACTGAGTTAAATGCTCTTGCACTGTCCGAGCAGAACAAGAATCACGCTTGCTACCAAGAAAATTCACAAGACAAAGAACACATACTGCTGGCTGTCGTGAGCTCTCAAAGACATAAGGTTTGATTTTTATCCAAAATAGAAGAATGACTCTAGGAACACAATCCGAAAATCACAGAGTAGAGAAAAGAAGAGCTGGCTGCAGTTCAACAAACCATATACTTAAGATTTAATTTCACCAAACATGGATCAAAGAAATGTAAACTACTGACCATATCTTGCTCATGTCCGAGAGCTAACGCAGGACCGAGAAAGGAAGACAGGGAAACCAAAACTGCAGCTAAAAGAAATGAAGAGCATACATGCTGCTGCGTCTGGACTGATTTTTTGATGCAAGAACCAAAGAAGGCAAGACAAAACAAAAAGAATCGGATGCCAAGAGACAGAAATAAGACTGCTACTACTCAAGACTTCAACACAGAGAAGAGGAAGAAGATCAAGGAGAGCAAACACAGAACTTCTCAACCAAACTCCATCTCATATTTAGACATAAAGAGGAATGATTACAAGATTTTCAATCCATCCACTCCCTCTCAATCCTCAAGAACACCAAGAGCCTCACATGCATCTTGGGAGGAACACACACAAAGAGATAAATGAGCTCTCAAAATCCTAACTCACTCTCAAGTGTCCTAAGGGGTATGCAGCCCCTCACCTCTATTTATAGCCCTTGGCTAACGGGTCCCCAACCCGTTACGCAGGCTAAACCCTAACGGAGCCGTCTCCCGCTTGTGCAGCCTTGCGAAATTCCCGTTTCGCCCCTCCTGCACCTTCCGGGAAGCTTCCGCGCTCCTTGTCTCGCACGCTCCGCAACACGTCGAGTCCACGTCGTCTTCGACACCTCATGACCGTTCTGACCTCAGCGCCACCTGCGCCTAGTCCGGTCCACGTGTCTCGCCACGACTCCGCCTCATTCCCGAGACACACGACAAGAAAACACGTCACATAGCACCGCTCGATACATGAACGCGCAAATAGCATTAGCAAGATCAAACCTGTCGCAACAATAGAATATACATCCTAACCCATACGACTAAGTTTGACCAAAGTCCGACCGAGCCCGTTGCACCCATGCAACGTCGGGGTCCGAACAAACCGACTCAAACTCGACTTTTGGAAACAGATGTCAATTACTCATCATTCTCAATGGGATGACCTCCACATGGTCTCTCAACCCAGCCTGATCTAAACCTAAGATAGTGAAGATGATTGGAGCTAATCAAGGATTATGATCTTAGTGTACACTATCACCTCGGTAAGATAAACGTAGTAGCTGATGCCTTGTGCCAGAAGACCTACTGCAATAATATCATGATTAAGGAAACACAACCAGCTCTACATAAGGAATTTCAGTGCCTTAACATGGGATTGGTGGAGAAAGGTTATGTGGCCACCTTGGAAGTAAAGCCCAACTTGGAAGAGCAGATTAAGATAGCTCACAAGGAAGGTCACAATGTCAGGAAAATCAGGGATAGCATAGAGAGAGGTGCTCTTACGGAATTTTCTGAAGATGAGTAAGGTACCTTATGGTATAGGAAGAGCCTAGTTGTGAACAACGACAAGACGCTAAAGGAATTAATAATTAGGCAAGCCCCTAAACACCCTACATCATACACCCAGGGAGTGCTAAGATGTACCAAGACTTGAAGCAAATGTTTTGGTGATTTGGAGTGAAGAGAGATGTGGAAAAGTTGGTTGCCACTACAAGAAAATGTGATTATTACAACAGAATTAATTGTTTCATTAAGACTAAAAACATTGCACTATGCACATTTTGCAATAAAATTAAAATCGTTGCCAAGCATTGCAATAAACCCTGTGGTAATAGCTCATTGCAACAGAAAATAATTAATGGTGATAAATTATCATATCGTAACGATTGTACTGAGGTGATATCATTCTATCACCACGAACAGAAAACGTTGCAACAAATACATATTGCCATGATTTAAATTTCATGGCAATAGTCAAATGATTATTGAACAACTAAAGTTTGGTCAGTTTGTCTAAGTTGCCAAAAGATTCAGGGACAGATCCAGAGAGATTGTTGTTCTAGAGGTTCAAATAATTGAGCCTTGTCAAGTTCCAAATTTCAAAGTACACGGTTCCCACTGAAAGTTCAACAACAGACTTCAGAAGATGCAATTTAGGATGTGATCTTAAAACAATGTACTATACCTACATCGCAGCAGTATGACATTGTTGTAATAGTAATTAGTTAATGCAACAATTTATTTTTTGTTGCAATACAATTGATTTATTGCAATGAAAATAAAAATTATCACAACAATTTAGAATTGAGGCAATATAACAAACTTATCACCACAAACAAATAATTCGTAGCAATTACACTAACTATTGCAATAAAATATATTTTGTTGTAATTTTTTCGTTGCAATAGAATATACATATGACAATAGTGTGAAATTGTTGTAATAGTAATTAGTTAGTGTAATGATTTATTTTTCATTGCAATACAATTGATTTATTGCAATGAGAATAAAATTATCACAATAACTTAGAATTGTGGTAATATAACAATTTATCACAACAAACAAATAATTTGTGATAATCAATTTAACTATTGCAACGAAATGTATTTCATTGCAATTTTTTCATTGCAATAGTTAGGATTCCTTGTAGTGTGCTAGGTGTGATATATGTCAGAGAGTGAAAGTCGAACACCAATGCCTGATAGGATTACTACAACCACTACCCATACCGAAGTGGAAATAGGAAGAAGTTGGTACAATTTCATCATCGAATTGCCGAGATCGCAGAAGGTTGCGATTCGATATGGGTCGTAGTGGACCGTCTGACTAAGGTTATCCACTTCATATCAGTGAAGACAAAGAGATTGTAGTTCAAAGCTAGCTGAATTATATATGTCCAGGATAGTATGTCTACATGAAGTGCCCAAAAGGATAGTGTCAGATCGAGGAACTCAATTTACCTCGTATTTTTTGGAAGAGTTTGCTAAAGGCCTTAGGTACAAGTTTGGATTTTAGCACGGCTTATCAACCCTAGACCAGAGGACAAACTGAGCGAGTAAAACATATCCTGAAGGATCTGCATAGAGCATATGTACTATCCTATAGACCAAACTGGGAAAGTGTCTACTATATGCCAAGTTTTCCTATAACAATGGAAAAGTGTCTACCATATGCTAAGTTTTTCTATAAAAATGGCTTCCAAATGACCTTGCAAATGTGTAAGATCGAGGTGGCCGACTAGAGGGGGGTGAATAGGCGGTCTTAAAAATTATCTACAAATTATTGCTAATTAATTCAAGAGCTTTTCTATTTGCCTAAACCAAGTGTATAATGCGGAAGCGTAAATTAATTTAGTTTAGCTCAAATAGCGCCTACAACAAGAATATCGCCTAAATGCTCCAAATTCTATCCTAGGTCAAGGTTTGCAATCCTAGGTACACAAGCAATCAATTTAATTCTATGAATGTAAATTGCTTGAATGTAAATAAAGAACAAGGAAACAAACCACAATTTGACATGGTCTCTTTTTACCGTGGTGTTCGGAGAGTTGCCGCTCTCCCCTAATCCACGTTGAGGTTAGCCCGAACAAATCGGACCGGCTCCACGAATTAAGCCGAAACACCTCAATCCACTAGTGGTAGCTCTTTCCCGCTCCGGGTAGGTGAGCTCCGACCTTCACAACTTCGCCGGGCCTTCTCACAAGCTTCTTGAGAAGATCACCGCGCATGACGCCTCCAACGCCGTCTAGGAGTCGGCAAACTCCAAGAGTAATAAGCCAAGCCTCTTGCTTGACTCTCACCACGTGCAACAAATGCACAAGCTCGCTGGACACAAAGTTCTCACCTAGAGGCAACACATGCACTCTAGTCCTCTTCTCCCTTCTCACAAAGTGCAACACATGCACAATTAAGTGGAGAACCTTAAACTAGCTCAAGGGTTCACAAATGAATGCTCTAGCCTCATCTCCAACCAGCCTCAAGGGGGTATAAATACCCCACAACAAAAAACTAGCCGTTGGAGCAAAGTTCTGAAAAAATCGACGAAGCGGAACTACCGCCGCCGGTGACCGTAGTACCGCCTCAGTTCGACGCTCGATGCGGCTATGTCAGAGCTTCTGAACTAGCCGTTACACAGTCGGTGCGGTAGTTCCGCCGTGCATTTGCCGGTAGTACCGCTCGACGGTAGTACCGCTCGACGGTAGTACCGCAAAGTCGGCGCGGAACTTCCGCTTGAGTCGAATCCAAAAATGGTGCTCTCTGGAAAAAAAGGTCCACTCGGGACTCGGAGCTTCCGGGAGCCGGTAGTACCGCTCAACACATGCCGGTACTTCCGCTCGCCGGTAGTACCGCTCACACAGAGCCGGTTGTTCCGATTTTCCTGAGCAGTGCAGATATCTCAACAGATTTTGCAAAATACATTTACAAACTACGATATCGTGCACACAAGGATCACACATGATTTTCAACAAGTTGCAAAACACATTTACACACTTTGAAATCATGACGCAAAGATTAAATATGAGCCATAACCATTTGCAAAACACATTTGCAAATCTAAGCCTCATATTACAAAGAATAGAAACATGGACTTCAAGCACTTGCAAAACACATTCGCAATGCATAGTCCCATGTCACAATGAATTTCAACACATGAGCTTCAATTATTTGCAAAACACATTCGCAAATACAAGCCTCATGTCAATTTGAGCTAGCGAGGTGAGGATGAGCTATCAACACATGATGAGACTCAAACTACTAGACATGACCTCTCTTAATAGTACGGCAACCTATACTAGCAACCCAGTCTTTCAACCAAACACCAAGACCGGTAAAAGACTAGGAACACATCATTAGCCCTAGCTAGTCATACCTTTGCCTTGGGTCATCATTTTGATATGCATTAACACATAATGCATCTTTCACATCAACTCTATCAACACATGATGGTCTTTGCTTGATCAACACATGATCACCTTGATGGCCTTCAACACGTGAAGCCTTCATCTTCTTGATAGCATTCAACTCATGAATCTATCTTCTTCTCGCGTCTTGACTTGATGATCTTCAACACATGAAGTCATCCCAATTCATGCTCATTTGTGGAACCTAACCTATTCATCCAACTCATGGAAACCGTTAGTCCACAAAACAATTGTCATCAATTACCAAACTTCACCATTAACACGCAATGGAGGGACAAGATTCAACAATCTTCCCTTTTTGGTAATTCGTGACAATCTCCATAAATCATGATATAAAAATTGATTTGTGAGTATACAACTTGTACCCAACAGTTTGTATACTCTAAGATAAGCACAAAGCTTACTTATCCGGTTGTCATTTGACTATTCAACCATTAACATATAATGGAGAAGTTAGTTGACAACCCGATTACACGTGAGTATATGTGAACTACACAAGTTATATATACCCAACAATATATTTCAAAGTAAAGATCCCAAATATGAATATTTAGAGAAGCATGGATCATTACTTGTGAAACTCCAAAACATATAAAGAGCTCCCCCTAAATATGTGCATACAAGTGTATATATTGAATACATATGCACATATTCATTTTGAATAAATTGTGGAGTTCAATCTATATTTTGGATCTAAGGAATGCACTAATATATGAGAGAATAATTTCGAATGCATACCTCTTTGATTTCACCTTTCCATCCAAATAAGACTAATCATAAATAAGCTCAAACAGACTTGTTAGTCTCATAAATGCATTTGTCAATATCACTTAAGAATCATCATAATGGTATTTGGTATTATCATAAAAAACACAATATGATATTTGTCATTAACACCAAAACCAACTTAACCGGAGCTTGATCTTTCAAAATGTCACCTTTCAAAGCCTTGTATGGAAGGAAGTGCAGGACACCTCTGAACTGGTCTAAGATCCTAAAAGAAGCTGAAGAACAAGTTCCAAAAATACTTGGAAAAGATTATTCAATGGATAAGAATTCAAATTAAATTGATAATTGATTTTGAAGGAAGTAAATTGTGAAGTGGCATAAGGGGATCTACAATAAAAATCATGTTAAAAACTCAAAAGTGGATTCATAGGGCTGGAAATGAAGTTGAACATTTTAAAGCATTTTCCCAACAATTTTCCAAATCAAAATGGTGTTTTTAAGTAAAACTGTGAGCTTTGAAGAATTTTTGAGGAAAATTTAAGATAGATAAGAAATCTAGAAAATTTGCACAAAGATCTACACTATGTCAGGAGTTACCCCAAAACTTTTCAGAACTTTTGGAGTCCTTTTGCTATTTTTAGAAATCTAAACTTGAAATCTGCACATAAATCAAGAGGGAAAAATCATTTATTTAAACCCTTAATCTCTTGGACCCACCTGTTAGCCTCTCTCTCCACTTCCCTCTCATTCACTGACAACCTAGCCCTGCTCGTTAGCCTCTCTCTCTGTCTCTCTCTCTTTCAGCCGCTGACAGCTTGTTCCCACCTGCCAGCCACCCTCTCTCTTCCTTCTCCTTCAGTCACTAACACCACGACCCTACCCATCAGCCTCCCTTCTAACTTCTCGCTGCACTACTCTTCTTGTCGATCCAACGTGCCACAGCTAGGGACGTCGCCGGCTGCCTCAGCCTACCTCACCGTGTTACAGGGCCACCAAGCCTCATGCGCTGAGCCACTTGAACTGTGTGCCTATCAACCTTGTTCACCCTGCACCCATTCCCTCTCCTCCACGCCAGCGTTGCAATGTCCGCCAAGTGCTCAATGCCGTGCAGCCGACGCTACCGCCTACACCGCGCTTCAAAAGCAACTACCATGCCCTGGATTCCCACCAAACTTACACCCACTCGTCATGACCTCGCCGGCATGCTTGCCCTCTGGATACCATGCTAGCACAGCCAGCACCTGCCCCTGCCTCCCTGACCTCACCACACCATCATCACGCCCCTGCAAAAGCCGAAAGACCCGCTTGTCTACTTGCTCATGGTCGTAATGGTCATTACCCAGGTGGAATGTGGTTATGTTGGGAATAGCCTGGAGTGGTAACTACCCTTGTGGAGTGCAACAAAGAGAAGGACGAGAGACTCCCTAACAACAGGGTCCCTCAGCATAGAGGGGTTACACCTCTAGAGTGGGGAAAAACATCAGAACTAAGTATTATGAAAGCATTGTTTTGTTTTTCTCAGTCGCATGCCTATAGAAGCGTGTAATGACCGACATTATGAGTTAATCATATTTTATGTGTAAAATCGTACAACCTTTGCAAAGTGTTATAATCTATTCGAATAGCCATGCCCCGGTCATGTGCAAAGTGAAGAAATACCACAGCTGGGTAGTTTTCACAAAATGGTTCCTATTTAATTGAAATGATGAACATGGTATGTTGGTATGAAAATGGATATAGAATGGTGTTTATGGACTGGACATGATAAATAGCTGTGAAGAGCGTTCGCTCTCATGAATTTAATTGAAACTTCACATTTTGGTTTTAGTTAAAAATAACTAAGTCCTAGGTTTAGAAACTAGATATAGTATGATATTTGGCAAATTGACTTCATGCTAAAGAAACACAATAACATAGATATTTGCTTCTATAAATGCATTCTGTTATAGGGACTTGCTTGTTTTCATCAGAGCAGATACCAGAAGAAGAATGGGTGTTTCAGCTTTCGTGTTAGGGTTACAACCACACTCAAGTATTTCTATAGGATTTCTTCGGATTTTCTGAATGTAAGTTAAAATGTCGGGCTTAGATGACCGTAAAGCTATTGTATTTTGGTTGTTTAGTCATATTATAATCAACCTAATCCTTTTAAAATATTCGTAAGCATGCTTGATACTTTTTTTTTGTCCACAACTTAACTCACTGTAGTGGCAAACTTTTCGGTTCTGTTCTAAAAAATAAGGTCGTTACAATATCAATACCAGTCAGCCAGCAAAAGCCACCCTATGACCTCGCTTGAGTCGATTACATATGTTTAATTTGACGACTTCAATACCTATTTTTTGAGTTAAGTGACCTATGTGAACCGTTGTGACAAATTCGATGAACCACTATGCAATTTACTCTCTTAATACGTGTGCACGACACTATGAGGCTATAATGTCATTTGAAAAGGAGAGAAGGTAATGCACTAGGGCCTAAAAATGACTAACCTAGGTAACGAAATAAAGGGGTTCCACGGGGGACTAATATGCGGATGATGATGTGGTATCATGCTGTGGAAGTAATGGAAAACACCTGACAAAATGGTGAAATCAGGTAAGGGAGGATTTCATAATATACCGAATTAAGATGATGTAGTGGGGAAAATGACGATGCAAGTGACTAGGGTTAATGAAATTTTGCAAGAAGAAAACTAGGGCAAGCGACCTTGCCGGTGTCGTTGTACGCCCCTCTGCTACTTTTGTCACTGGCACTAGAGGCGACCACACAAGGGATTCACATAGCCGTCAGGGGAAGCAACAGAGGTCCGGGGTTCCTCGCCAGCACTGGCGTGGCGCTCGAGAGTAGAGAGGGGAATTTGATTGATTTCTTCAAAAGTTTAGTTTTTTTAGGCCTAGTTTCGGTTTCAGCTTGTGACTTATTTTTTATTATTCATAAATTTCATCTTTTTTTGAATTTTTTGTTTTTTTGCCGGTTCTTTTTTTCCGTATTCGTTTGTGTTGTCCATGATGAACTAGCATATTTTTTATTTTTAAAATTTTTAAATTTAATTACGTCAAATAAACTACCTTTAGCTACAGTGAAATTTTAACAGCTACAGTGCAATTTCAGCCATAAGCTATAGCTTTTCAGTCCAACCGGCCGGTAAAGCAATTTAGTCAGTCTCTGTACGTAAAGCAATGTTGCTCCTTTCATATTTGCATTCACTTTACAACCGATAGTTACCACTCTTCACAAACTTTTGTACACCATTATATAGGAGGCCGGTTGACTTGAGCGTGTGCTGCTTCAGCTTACGAATTGTTTCTGGAGGAGGTTGGCGCAGAAGTTCAAATCGAAGCGTACTTCTGGAGGGTCACCGATGCAATCGAACACGGCGTCCGCCGTCACGAAGTCCTCTTCTGCAGTGTAACTGTAGAACACAGAATGCGTATTATGACACATTTGGTTAGAAAACGAGGTCTATAATTCTAATGCAATGATTATTAAGGAAATGGATCTGTTCTCCAGCAAAAAGAAAGCAAAACAGCACAAGGAAGCAAATGATGAATTAGGGCTTGATTGACAACCACCTATTTCAAACATGCAAACACGGGTTTGTCTTACAAAGTATACATCCAGGTAATTAGCTAGTGTACGATAGAGCATCGATCGTGCAATATATAATAATATAAGACTAGCAGGTCAAATAAGAACATGAGGTACGTATCTTTATCGCTACACCAAGGAATTTGCTTGGAATTGCAAAATATCAGAGGGTGAGTTGAGTAACTGACCGTACTACACCGTACACAGATCTGTCCCTGGAGTAATTACATCTACAAGACGACTTGTAGTAAACATTTAGCGTGCATAGCTTGCTGTGTAAGTTGTAGGAGTCATCAAGTTTATAATTTATACTAATGCCTGATCACTAGTACTACAAGACATGATCAAGATATCAATAATCCATATGCATGATTGTTAGTAGACCTTGCTTAGGCAACCAGTGGAAACATGGTTAGCACGATTATTGATTTGACAGCGCTCAAAATTGTGGCCTGTAGCGGAGCTACAGTGGCATTCCTTCTACATCGGGAATAACGGTCTGATATAGTGATTCGCAGAAATAGCAAACATTTTGCACTTCTTTAGGATTGTGAACAATTAGTTAATATGATAATTGTATACTTAGGTTTTTAGCTAAATAAAATTAGTTTTTTTGAGACAAAGAATTGCAAAATTAGTGTTTCTGGTTCAGTTTCAATTTTTAATTTGGCAGTATGAGAAAAAATACACTTATGCTATTTAACCAAAAAATAATCAAAATACGTAAAATTACAGTTTGATCCTTAGAACGTTTAGATTCAAATATTGAAAATTTGAATCAAGTTTAAATTTCAGAGACTTTTACGTTTTACATTCTATTCTATGAAATTTGAATTTTGTTTCTGGAGTCCAAGAAACATCAATTTATAGACTGACTTCAACTATTATTTTTTTTATTTCTAATAAACCAATTCAAGAATTCAACCATATTTTTACGTATTTTAATTTTCTGATTGAATGTCCTAAACTTTTTTTGCTATTTACATAATGAAACCCAGTTTTTTGTCATAAGTTTTTCTATTTATATAGCATTTTACATAATACAAAAGGTCAATAGAATTAACATCTTTTTGATGGGACCGTGGTGTAGGATAGTGTCCATGATATCTTTCACTATTTGTAGTAACCTTTTTTGCAATGTCATCATGATACTATGATTTAAAACATCGGGGTTGGATAATAAAGAGTTTTATGAGAGTTTCAATTGAAGCACAAAGTTGAGCAAATAAATTAACCCCTGAATAATATTAATTCAACTATGTAGCTGAGCAAATTTTTCTGTGGATATGCTAGAATTTCATATATAATTGTGCATCGCATTCTGCACTACATAAAATTATTAACTGCAAGTTCTAATGCAAACGTTATGAACTCAAGTAAATATGCACCAATTATGGTCTCCACTTGTGCACTTTGAAAAACAAAACAGGTTCTCATATGCACCCATTATGGTTCTAAAAACTGCAAGTCCAACAAAACATGCCATGTTTGCTTATGAAGGAAAACAGATTCTCATTCCTCAGGCCAAGCGGTGCAGTAGGAATGGACTTATAATTCATATGCTGTAAAACAGAGTTCAAAAAACCGGCGCTAGTTTTGGTCAAATGGGTGGCGTCCAGATTTTATAAAGTAGCCTCAAGGCTAGCCTCAAGGCCAAAAGTACTCCTTTGATCTTAGTTTTTATGTGGATTGCGGAATGTGAACAATGTTGCTTATTAAGCATAGTCCAAGCATCAAATCTTGAAAAAACACTATTTCAAATTTTTGCCAAAAGAAAACCGGTTTGTTGGGTGGAAACGGTTTACAAAACCCTTCTGTAATCTCCTGTAGAAGTCAAAATTTTGCTTCTATTCAAAACAGATCGACACCCTTCTTACCGACAGTTATGTAGAAATAATATGACGCATCTGTTAAAGTACTTCATAGAAAGAAAATTATTACCCGCTTTTTGTTACGATACACTTCATACCGGCAGCTTTGGCCGCTGAAAGCCCTATGGCACTGTCTTCAACAACAACACAGCTGATAGCCGAGAAGAAAACAAAGATTAGCTAAAAGACTTTTAGACTGATATCTGCTACAAAATAATTCATATGTTGACAAAGTTTACAGTACATAGATGGATCAACTCCAAGTGTAGTTGCTGCTAGCAAGTAGATTGCCTGCAAAGGCCCACATAAGAAGCATATAATGTCTCACGTGTAAAGAAATTCAGGAACCAAATTGTTATCCACAAATTATACGTCAGAAAACTTACTTCCCACATAAGCAAGCGTAAATACGAGTAATAGGAAGGGTGATCTTTTTTGAAGATAGGAAGGGTGAATTGAATCTGCCTTAAAAGGTCAAGTGAAAATAAAAGCAAACATGAAGATTATCAAGATTTCATTAAAGCCAACACGTTTCAAACAGGAAGGCGCTATTTGTTCCAAACATGCAAATATAATAAATCATGGGCTGTCATACAGCACTGTTAATGAATAGTTCATCTCTCCTTTCCAAGGTTCAGTTGTAGTGTGCTGTCTATGACTCGGTTGTTTTCCTCCCAGATAATCTGGAAATTGGAAGGCATAAACTATCTAAGTGCTAATCATGCCATTTCATTGCTGCAAATAAATACTATCGGGTTTTTCAGACTCCGCATAGGCAGTAAGGCACATTTGCACATTATTCTATTACTACTGGTAGGTTGTCAACGGATTCATCCTTGAAAGGCAATGGTGAGGTCAACTAAAAGTATGGACCAGTTAACCAGAGTATCAGAATGTCATCAAATAAAATAAAAGTTTTTTCCTTTCTCTTTTGTAGCTTTCTGTACATTATTATCCTATTTTAATACATTTTAGCAGTAGGGCTCTCGACTCATAGGGAAACTGTAAAATGCAATTGCCCAATAGTTCAAATTTTCAAGTGAGTTAACCTTCCTAATGTTATGAAAAAGGTCTGTGTAGACATTGAAATTTTCTTCAAATAAAGAATTAGAATAATGCAGATGAATTAATCTTTACCAAATTGAGAATCAAATTAGCGCCATTTGGCATTGCGGTGGCTTTTCAAAAGCACCTATTTGTTTCTATTTTTGCACGTGACGGTTGAAAGCTTCTTTTTTTTGGAGCTGTACCAGCAAAATGTTACTAGGTTTAGTCAAGATTCCACAAACTAACTAGATTCCACCGTGCAGAGCAGCATAACACAGCAATGGTAACTAGTCCTTACTGGATCAGGTTTTTTGCGAGGAACCACATCGCCAGCGAATATGGTGATTTTTTCTGCTCGATCAGGCCCCAGTAAGCATGATACTATTGCTGAAACCTGCACTCAGTCGAGAGTAAAATTTGTGAGCCTCCTTACAATGCTCACAACTGAAATCAAGATGAGATGATTTAAGTAAAGTGCAGCGCAGTATAAAGTAGGGTTTTAACATTTTAACACAAATTATTAGTACATTCCCTTGTGCAAATTTTGGAAGAAACATTTATACCAAATGCTGTATATATTTGTTGTAACTCCTAACCTATACATCTCTGATGAAGGCACGTTAGGGTAGGAAATACTGTGGTACTTACAGCTTTCTCATTTGAAGTACTGCATACTGCAACTTTCACTCCTTTTCCTAGAGCTTCATCAATTAACCTGTAGACTTAAAATAATTAATCTAGGTAATTTTCCTCTCACTAAGTTACTTCCATATTTTTTAAGTTAATTTCTACACCATTCCGTTGTGCATTACATTGACATGTCTTCCAATGCATGTAGTGTAGACTTCTTCAAAAGAAAGTGAAATGTTAAGTTCATGATGTTAGCAATGTAAAACGTGTTTCACTCATTTCGTAAACCTTTTCTTTATTACATGTTAAAACGTAAGTACAGTGAGTAATATTTTAGGTAAATGCATTTTCCAAAACAAAAAAAAACTTGGTTGCACCATAAGTGCTGTATATTTTCACAGAAAAAATGTTTTAAAATAAAAATGAGTGGTAAAAATGTACTATCACTTTTGTTGGTTACACACAGCATAAATGAAGACAAGTTTGATTTGTAGCAAGGCAGCACTTCAAACTAGTGCTAAAGCAGCAGGGGAGGATGTTTCTGAGTATTACAACTCACAAGCTCATTTAAACTGCAGCTAAGTTGCTAAAGTCATCAAATTCTTGGAAGTATATGACCTTTGAACACCTGGACGGAGAGGAAGCAGCTTCTTCTCAATTAGGGCCATGAACAATTCTGTTTTTCTCTTGTGAAGAGAAGCAACAAAATCCTTTCTTTCTTCGTCAGTCTTTGGCGCTTTAGCTGGCCACCCTGTCTTGTTGAAATATGCCTGCATCCTGAAAGGAATATTGAAACGGTTGTGTTACAGTAGAATTCAACCAAATGCTTCGGTTTTACTTTTACAGGGAAAATAAAAAATATTTGTGAAAATCATGATTCTAAGTGAAGGTCTTTTTTTATGTGGCAAGTAAAGGTCTTTTAGCATGACCTTTGCCAACAAAATGTTCCTACGGCCTATTTGATTCCTTTCAAAAACAACTAAACATTAAATTTTCAACGCTGAAAGTCAGCTGCAGACTGATACTTAGATCTCATGCTTAATTTCAATCATATGTGCAAAAATCAAACTGAACATTTGGCTTTGTTCTTCACCCTCTGCATGTTGATATTACTTTTAGTGATTACTATGTAATGCTAGATTTTCTTTAGATGGAAACTTTTAGATATTTGATTATTATTTTCCATGAAAAACATACATTTCTGAAATTCTCAAATGCCAATGGTTAAAATTTTGTTTTTGATTAAAGAGAGACACATGGTCTGATGTTATTATATCAGACACAGTATTTCATTAAATGTTTTGGCCAATATGTACCGATAGAGATGGAAAAGAGAGTAAAATTCTTGATATTTGTAAGTGATGTTCATTGAATGAGTTGGAACCATCATTACAAGGTGTATAAATAGGGAAAGGTGTGTCTAGGGTTAGGTCTAACAGAACCCTGAAACCCTAACAGACAACCCTGAATCTCAGGAAACCCTAATACTCCTAGGCTAAGGGCATATGGGCCCAAAGCCATAAGCTAGGCCCGTAAAGACTCTCTAACATATCTAACACCCCCCGTTGGTCGGAGCGTCCAGGTGCCTCGGACGTTTAGACTGGACCGAAAGGCACTGAAGATCGATGAAGGAAGGCCCTTGGTGAAGATGTCGGCATACTGTGAAGAAATGGGGACATGCAGTACTCGAACATCGCCAATAGCTACTTTTTCCGGACAGTGAAGATCAATCTCAATGTGCTTGGTATGCGATGATGGGTGGGTTGGAGGCCATGTAGGCGGTGATGTTGTCACAATATACCAAGGTAGTTCTTGGGAGAGGAGTATGAAGTTCCAATAGGAGGTGGCGTAACCGGAAGCCTCGGCCACGACATTGGCAACACCGCGGTACTCGGCCTGCTGTTGGGCGAGATCGTGTTCGGCGCTTGGAGGACCGGAGACCAAGTTATCACCAAGAAACACAAGACATATCGATGTAGACTTGCGGGTGTCCGGACGGTAGGCCGGTCGACATCGAGTAAACCACGAGATCGGGCGTGAGGATGGGTGGAGAAGGAGACCCAAGTGGAGAGTACCACGAATATATCGAAGAATCCGCTTGAGGCGCAAGGTGAGGCTCTCGAGGATCGTGCATATGAAGACACACTTTGAGCGCATAAGAGATGTCCGTAGGGTAAAGTGAGATCTTGGAGGCCCCGACTAAGCTGCGAAGTTCTTTGGGATGATCGTAGGAACTCCACCAAGGCGATATCTTGGGATTGGTGTCGACGGGGTGTTGCATGGTTTGCGGCGGACATGCCCGCACGATCGAATGTCCGGCATGTCTTGGCTGTGAGCGAAGACCACCGACATTTCGCACATGCATCCCCGAAAGTGGTGAAGTTCGCGAGATCCTTCATAGAAAATTCTTCTTGTAATGCATTGATGATGCGACGGAGGAGCAGACGGATGAGGCGGTGAGGGCGATGTCGTCAACATAGAAGCGGTAAACAACCTCGGTGCCTCGATGGTACACAAGCGATGGCGTGTCGGACTTAGCCTCAATAAATCCAAGAGATAACGAGATATGAGGCGAATCATTGCATACCATGCGAGGAGCACTGCTTGAGACCATAAAGAGATTTGTTCGACGGCAGACAAACTCGGGTGAGTTGAATCCTCGAACCCGGATGGTCGTGAGCAATAGGCATCTCGACAAATTCCGTGAAGGAAGGCGTTCTTCACATCTAGTTGATGAATCGCCCCTTTGCACGGAAGGGCAAGAGCCGACCGATGCATGCTGTGGTGGCTTCTAGCGAGACTAAATGTCTCAACAAAGTCTCGCCGGGCGTTGTGTAAAGCAGCGTAGTACCAGCGCGCTTTATACCGTTCGAGAACCATCGGCACAAGTTTGTGCTTGAAGATCCATTTGGGTGGCGACATTCGCCTTGTGTGGACGAGGAACTAAATCCGTGTACCATTCTGCGAAGGCGCGGTACTCTCTTCCATGGTCGCCGCCAATTTGGATCGGCTAGAGCACTCCTGTGACTCTTGGCGGTGGAAGGCGGAGTGGCGGCGAAGAGGCGGTACTCGAAAACCATGTTTGGCTCGAGAGGTCATGGCGTGGTGTTGACCCGGCGGCGGGACGGGAAGCTGCGCTGGTGGTAAGTGGGATCACCGAGGCGGTTGGGTCCGCAGTGTAAAGCAGCCGTGAGTAGACAAAGCCGGAAGTCGCGGTCCGTGGCGGGGAGGACCGAGGCGATGTTGGTGAAAAACCGGGCTGGAAGCGTCGTGGGTGAAGTTGGCGGAGTAGGCGTCGCGGTGGGCGGTTGTCGGGCGATCGCTTGGGGCCGCTTTCGGTGAAGAGAACGTCACTACCGGGCGTGGTTGGGCGGAGTGCGCTCGGTGGCAATGCGTTGGGAATGGAGTGGTGATCTCAGCATCAGAGGCCATGCGCATGGTCGAGGCAGCAATGGGCGCTGATGTGGAGGGACCTGCAGTCAAAGAAGAAATCGGGCCTATAGGTATAGGCGTGTCGTCGATGTGGGGTCCAAGAAGGTAAGATCGGTGGGAGAATCTTGATGCTCCTTGGCAAGAGGAAAGAGGTCTCGTCGAAGACAACGTGACGAGAGAGGATGGCCGGTTTGATGAAATGTCAAGGCAACGGTATCCTTTGTGGTGGGGAGAATAGCCAAGAAAGACACATAAGGTTGATCGTGGAGCAAGCTTGTGGATCGTCGTGTGACAGTTTGGGTAGCATCTTGTGTGAAGGTACGAAGATGGTGATAGGAGGGTGGAGTGCCGATTAGGGCAAGATGTGGTGTTGAGGACCTAAGTGTCTTAGTCGGTAGGATATTGATGAGGTAGGTGGCGGTGTTGAGGGCTTCGACCCCAAATGATGGAGGACAAGATGCCTGAAAGAGGAGGGATCGCATGATGTTGTTAATGGAACGAATCATGCGTTCGACTCTACCATTTGGGGAGAGGTATAAGGGCAAGACATGCGAAGATGGACACATGAGTAAGAAAGAGCGTCGTGTGCTAGAATTGTCAAATTCACACCCATTATCGCCTTGGACAGACTTGACGGTGGTGCCAAACTGAGTATGAACATAGGAAAAGAAGTTGGAGAGTGTGGTAAATGTGTCGGATTTGAGTCGCAAAGGAAATGTCCAAACAAAATGCGAGCAATCATCCAAAACGACCAAGTAGTATTTATAACCTGACACTCACAATCGGAGATGTCCAAAGATCACAATGTATGAGATCGAACTTTTGTGTAGCGGGAGGTAGAGCAGGGGAAAGGAAGGCGAATGTGGCGACCTAATTGACATGCATGACACGGGAGTCGCAGCTCCTTTGGGACATCTTGGAATAGAGGAAGACAGTTGAAGTGTACGAAGTGCCTCGGCCAAGGGGTGGCCGAGTCGCCGGTGCGAGAGGAGAGAGTGTCGGCGAGGAAGGTGCCGGCCGAGGGGCGTTGGCGAGGCGGTGAAGAGGTAGAGAGGACCGGCACTATTGCATCTGACGATCACCTTCTGGGACTGTAAATCCTTCACAGAGCAGCCAGCAGGATCAAATTCAACAGAGCAGTTGTTGTCAGTGGTGAAGTTGCGACAATCAGATTTTAATAAGGCTTGGGAAACAAGAACGTTGTTGAGGCAAGTGAGTTGGAAAAGCGAGTGGCGCGGATGGAGGTGACAGAAGTAAAGATCCATTTCAACAACAATGGAAGAAGGGAGAAGCCCGTGGGAGAAGGTGTGAGAGAGTGTACCGTCATCGGAGGTCATATGGGAGGTGGCACCGGGTGAAGTACCGATCGATGTTGAGGTGGCTGCAGGGTCATCGTGTTGAAGGAGGAAGCCAGAGATTGTTCATCCCAGGAGGGTAGACCGCCGGTGATGTTGTAGGGAGCTGTTGGAGGGAAGGCCCACTGCCCCTGGCCTCCGGCGAGTAGAGCATGCGGCTGTTGAGGAGGTTGAGGAGGTAGTGCATTGTTGTTGAGTCGATGACCACGATGAGGCGAGCACCACGGGGACGCGTGGTCGTGGAATAGGCGCGAGGGGTGGTCGCTGACCCGGCCACATGGAGATGGAGCCGGACCAGGGGTGGTTGAGGGAGGGCCAGAGTCCACCGGTGGTGTGCGGGCCGCCCATCCGCAGCTGCTGACCGTCGAAGTTGGGGCCGTTGCCAGAACGCCCGCGGCGTTTGCCTCGTTTGCCACGGGAGGCTGTCTTGAAGTAGCCACCGGAACCGAAGTCACCGGCGGAGGAAGGAGGAGTCCGCTGGGGTAGGGCAGTCGAGGACGCAGAGCCTCCGGGGGAGGTGAGGAGGGCGATGGAGGGTGGCGATGGGCGATGCGCCAGATGAAGTTCCTCCAGAAGAAGATCAGCCCGGGCCTCCAGGAAGGTGGGAAGGCGACTGCGTTGAAGGTGTAGGCCGATGGCGAGAAGCTTTCATTGAGCCCACGGATGACATGAAGTACCGAGTGCGGTCGGAGATGGGCTCGCCGAGATCACCGAGGTCATCCGCCATGCGCTTGACACAGCGATGGCGGTGATGGAGAGGTCGCCTTGGGTGAAGTTGCGGGCGGCCTCGATGAAGAGCCGTGCCTCCGGTTCGAGAAAGCGGTTCTCAATGGCAAGTCGGTAGCACGAGCGGTGGATCCACGCTCCATGACAACCGGGTGAGATCAGCGAGATGGTCCCGAAGATCCTGACAGCGGCGCAATCCATTCGTAGCCGGTGGGGAGGGCGGTGTGGCGGCGTCGCGAAGGGCGTGGTCCTCAGGAGTATTTACCAGCGAGGAGAAAGATTTCGCCATCGCTGTGAGTAATGCCGGAGGTCATGTCGAGGATGATGGGGACGAGGCGGATATTACGGGCGGCGGCGGCTTGGGCGTGAAGGTTGTGGATGGCGGCGACCTCATGGGCGACATGGCGTCTGGATGGCGTGGTCGGCGGAGGCGGGGATGCGGTGTCGGCGGCGGCGCTCGCGAGGATCGACGGCGGCGTCGGCCGGCGCGGCGGCAGCTCAAGTGCGTCCGGAGACGAGCCGCGGCGCATCGCGCGCTGGTCGGCTGCAGCGACATCGCGTTCGGCTTCGCGGCAAGCGCTAGGGCTTTCGCGCGGCGGTCGGCTGCTGTGCGGCGGCGGCGAGGCGGCGTCGTCGGGAAGGTAGTCGTCGCGGCGACATCGGAGCCGGCGGCGGCGGGGAAGGAGGGACGGGAGGAAGGCCGGCCATGGGGGTGGACGCGAGGCGAGGAGGTCGCCGCGAGATGCTGCAGCAGCGATCGGGAGGCGACCGGTGTGATGGCGGCGTGAGAAGAGAGGAAAGAAAACGTGCACTGAGGCGGCGGGATCGAGACGGGGAAAAAAGGAACATAAACTTCTGATACCATGTAAGTGATGTTCATTGAATGAGTTGGAACCATCATTACAAGGTGTATAAATAGGGAAGGGTGTGTCTAGGGTTAGGTCTAACAGAACCCTGAAACCCTAACAGACAACCCTGAATCCCAGGAAACCCTAATACTCCTAGGCTAAGGGCATATGGGCCCAAAGCCATAAGCTAGGCCCGTAAAGACTGTCTAACATATCTAACAATATTAAAGGCTTTGAATGTTCTTAGTAAATGCTAGTACTAAAGCACACTATACTAACACTTTAACCCCTAGGTCAATATATTAGTCAAAATTAAAAATAAATGACAAAGGCATTATGTGAACAATTAGTGCAAACCATGTTCGTATACGTAACAAAATTGAAGTAAGAGATATGTGTTTGCAAAAGCTTGCAATTGAGGATGTTTTTCTCATTTAATTGTTTACATTAGTTATTATATAATGTAACTATGTAATTTGACACAGTAATAGTGCCTTATTCTTTGTTGCTATTTTGGTTTGATGACCAGATTCTACTTCCTGCAGGACATACCATAGATTAGCAGAAATTCCATGTTCAAGAACAGTAAAATAAAATTCTCTTAATGAAATTAATCATAATTAAGCCTTTTAGTCGCTAATGAAGATAACTCAAATTGCAAAATGCAAATGAATGGTTAGAATGTTAGCAGCTATGTTGCGCGGATACTTCACAAAAGTCGCATACCGGTATCGGATACTGTACAGGATACGGATACGGCCCCGATACGCTCCGATACGTATCTTGCACGTATCCTAAATTTTTTATTATTCAAAAAAAGAAAATAATTCCCGATACTTCTCCGATACTTCGTCGATACTTCTCCGATACTTCATCGATACTTCTCCGATACTTTAACCTAATAACCCATCCCTTCGGCACCCTCGATCGAGATCTAGATCCATTCTTCCCCACACCCGCTGCCTCCACGCCGCCTCGGCCCACTGCCTCCACGCTCGCCGCCTCCAATCGGCCCCCACACCGCATCCCTTCAAGGCCGCCGCCTCCATGCCGCCTCAACGCTTGTCGCCTCCACGTACTCCATAAGATTCAGGTTAAGAAGCTCTGTACTCCACTCTCTTTTCACCTTTTCCTCTTCCCCTTCTCTTCCATTCCACTGGTCATCGGCCTCCCTCCTCGCCTCCGCAACCCGTCCCACAGCGCTGGCCCCGTCCAGCAGTGACGCCTCCCGACGCTGCGGCCTCCTCCACAGCTTCACGCGCTCCCGATCAACCCCTGGATCACCGGAATCCGTGCAGCAACAAGGTCACGCGGGTTCAAATTGGCAGCGCTGAGACTTCTCGGGTGCACAAGGTGGGCCCTTTTAGGTTCGGTCTAGCTCTTGGGTTCGAGTTGTGTGGGGGTGCTGGGGTCGATTTGGTCGTGGATGTTGTTTGGTTCGCGGGTTGCTTTGATTGGGGTGGTTGTTGAGATTCTTGGGTTTGGTGTTTGGGGTTCGATTTGGTTCTGGGAGGGTGGGGTGTTGCCTGCTTAGTGTGAAGGTTGCCAATTTTTAGGATTGTTTTGGAGTAATTGATGGATTAGGGGGTTCCTGTTCTTGGATTTTCTTCTTGTAGTGTATCAATTTTTAGTTGCCTTTTGGCTTTCATGTTGGTGGTTGTGGAAATTGTGGTTCTTGCAGGATGAAGACGGAAGCTCTGATCATTTTAGTTTCTTGTACCCTTCTTGTTTCTAATCTCTACTAGATTTTCTCCTTTGCAGGTAATCGCCTTTCGGGGAACTGTGTGAGGGAGCAAGGGAAGAGTGGAGAGGCTGTGGAAGCTGAGGGTTTGGTTGTTGGAGAATGGTAGAAGGCACCAAATTCCCTGGGATCATTGGTGCTGTGAGTTCCCGACTGAGACGCTCAAGGATTATGAAGAGTGGACCATTGATTGGGGAAGCTCACATAGGAATGCCCTTTGCATAAGGTGCCTTTGGGAAGATCTATAGAAAGCAAAAGCTGCATCTTTTGCCTTCAATTGAGAATATCTTTTTAGTTACTTCATATATACCTTCAATTGAGGAAAATGCAAAAGTTGAACATTTGCTAGTCACAGGCCTTATGGCTTATGCATCTTTTACTTTCAGAAAAAAATTACAACATAACAATATTTATGCTGAATATATGTTTCATATATATTGTCTTGCCTTGCTACATCTTCAATTCATAAGACTGATCGAATGTCATTTCAAATCCTAAACAAGCATACACAAACCTAGATGGGGAGAAATCACATATAGTGAACACTGTATGGGCAATGTTGGCACTTATCAAAGCTGGACAGGTGTTTACTTATCAGATTATGTACTAAGCTTATTTACTAAGTGGTCTGTCGAATACTTACTACCTAACTATCTGTGATGGTGATTCTATTATATATTTCATTATTTGTGTACATGCACTTATCTATTCTCTTATTCTTCGCAGATGGTTCATTATATTAGTCTAACAGGTAGGAGGGAGAACTGAAAAACCAAGCAATTTGCTACATCAGTATTAAGGTATTCTCTGTTTGTCAATTCCTTATAAGAATTCATCAATTTCTTATTTTATCTTTATTATATATATATATATATATATATATATATATATATATATATATATATATATATATATATATATATATATATATATATATATATATTCGGCATTTTGGGAAAATGGCGAATCGCGGTATCGCGTATCCGTATCAGGGTATCTAGGCAACATAGGTTAGCAGGCCTTAAAGTTATTCAATCAATGAAAAGAGTGAAGAATTGGTTGACCTCTCCTTTCCACCACCTATCTTGAGCAATTCTCCATATAGTTCAACGTCCCAGCTCACACCCAATTCCCTCTGCAAATACCAAAAACCTGGATATAAGAAACACTTCAATGTATATTTTTTTAATTTCCTATTTCAATTACTAGGTCTATTTTAAATTGCACAAACCCATAGGTTTTATTGCGTACATTGCAAAAAAACGCAGGTATATTGGTTAGTGGCACATAACCACATGTATTATAGCCTAATAGTGCCACAAAACCACATGTAAATGAGATCCCAGCAGAAAACAGAAGAACCCTTCTACTGCTACTTCTGTGTTCCCTTCCCCAAGGCCGTTCTTGGTTCTCCCCCAAGTTAGGTTCTTGGACACCGAAGGAGCCCCACCTCAATTCTTGACACCAGAGGGTTCTGCTGATCTGACCTATATCCCTTCTTATTGGAGAGACGCCTCAAGAAGGCTCGTATGGAGATAGCTAATGTTCTTTGGGAGCAGAAGGGTACCGTGGTTGGTGGTTGCAAGGTGGTGTCCAGGTCACAGCTCAGAATGCAGGTTGCTTCAGGCAGGTCATTTGAACCAGTGTTCTCCTCAATAGAGTCTGGTGTCAAGAACTGGGACTCGCAATTGGTGATTTCATTGCCAACCAGGAGGTTCTTGCCCAAGGTGGTGAGCTCGCTGTCGACAAGGTTGTTTGCCGGCACCATGTTTTCTAGAGAAATGGCGATATCGGGGGTCTACACCTGTGTGATCTCTCGCAGTCCGGAACTGAGGACCAGGCACATCTTTGATGACTGCATAGTTGAGAGCCGCAGGGATGTGCTTGTGGAGAAGATGAACAAGGGGTGGGCAACAGCAATGAACTGTAGATTCCAGTTACATGTGGTTTTCTGAAACTACTATGTCATAATACTTGTCTTTATGTGCCAGGATGTGCTTTGTGGAGAAGATGAACAAGGGGGGAGCTTTCAATGAACTGTCGATTCCATTTACATGTGATTTTCTGAAACTATTATGTCATAACACTTGTGGTTATGTTCCACTAACCAATATACCTAGGGTTTTATGCAACTTGTGCTACAAAACTCGTGGGGTTGTGTAATTTACTCATTAATTTACTATGAATTTACGATGGCATTTTATTGGCTGTACTAGTGAGTTCAGTGGATGTATTTTGATTGTTTTTAACAATTCCAAAGTTCATGGGCAAAACTCCGAGAAATGCAAGTCCACATGTACATGGATGTCCATATGCTATCCTATACATCCAAAGTGCTCCGAGATTTGTGCAAGGACATTGAAATTATTAGAAGAAGGGGTGTTGGTTTGAATTTTAAAAGTTTGCATCAAACTCGAGGCACATTTGATGGCGAAGATTGTACAAGAACATGAACATCCATGTTCACGTGGGAAAACCATTACTCGCAAAACTCCCTTTCAAGTTACAATGGCACAAATTGCAACGGTGTAATTTATATAAATATTTATGTGTGATTGGGTTTATCTGCGAATTCAGGTCGGTTCATTTGAATTCCATGGGCTTTTCATGGGTCTACCCTGTGCTCCGCTCTATCAATGCAGTGCCATTGTTTGCTGACCCAAAAAAATAACCACACTCTAGGTTGGGTTCAATCCTAAGTTCTTAGCTACAGTTTTTTCAGTCCCTATTTGATTTTCCCCCTCCATTGCAGGGAAGAACAACATTAGTCAACTAAAACTTTTGAACCATGGTGTAAGAAATTACAGTGTACACACGTATACATTAGTCATTGCAAATTCCCATGTGGTCATGTGGACATGCACATAGTACAACATGTGTTTGAATTTGCACGCAGAGTATAATTTTCCACTGAAATTTGGGTGAATAGGTGTGATTTCATTTAGTAAATACATTTAATGTGCACAATTTTGAGGATGCAAACGTTTTCCAAAGTATAAATATGAATCTGCACAAAATCGAAATTAGGTTTTTGCCAAATTCATCTCATGACCAACCGCAGTTCCAGCATTAGTAATAAAGCAGCCCACCCCCCACCCCATTCCACCAGATGAGATTGATTGTTCCGGATGCACATTAGTGATCAACTGCCGCAGATGGACCGCTAAGATGTCGATTCCAAGAACTACCAAACATAAGAGCCACCGACCATTTACGCATTTACGTCTGGGAAGCAATTGCATCAGGAAATCAGGGGGGGCGGACCTCGGCGAAGGTCTCGTTGAAGGAAATGCGGTGGCCGTCCTTCTCGGTGTCGACCAGCACGCCGTCGCAGTCGAAGAGCAGCGCCGCCGGCAGGGCGGCGGCGGGCGCTCCCCCCGAAGACGCGCGAACGGCCTCCGTTCGCCGCCTTCTCCCGGTGGAGAAGCAGACAGAAGAGGGCGTCGGCCTGCTCCCTACCATTCTTGGAAGGCACAGGCCAGTGGTCCCTGGGACGGGGCGGGTGCTCGAGAAGGTTCTTGCCGGGAGCAGCGTGGACGAGGCTGCGGCGGCGGCCATGGCGTTACGTTCTTCGGGCGGAACACGATGGGCGGGGCTGTGGATAGCGCGCGCTCGCCTAGTGGTCGCTGATGCGGGGTCGGGATTTTATTGCTAAGTACACCACACAAGCCTCCTGGGCTCTATTGTTGCTATGACAATGGATGGGAAGGAGGGACACGGCCACACGAGGCATCTTTTCTTGTGTAGCTGTGGTGTCGGGGCGTGGGTTCGGAATTCGGATCGCACGTCTGTCGATTTTTCTTTTCCTTTTCTTTTGATTTTCCTTTTTTCTGAGAATTTCAAAGTTGAATTAAAAAAAATTTCCACCGTTTTCGCCCAAGATTCTGGTTTAGAAAAAGTCTATTTTTCAATCCTTAACCCAGCACTAAGTTGTCTTCCACCTTCACATCATTACTACCGTCAATGTTTGTTGATTTTTCCCAAATTCAATCAACCGACAGGGGGGACAGAGATGCCTGTTGATTTCTTCCCCATCGCCTCCTAAATTTCGCTGCCTGGCTGCATCTCGCCTGATAAGGAGCCGAGTGAGCGCCGAGCTCCGTCATGACCACCAAACTCAAAATACCATCCCTGGTGCGCTAACCTCACAACCATCCACGTCACGTCGTATCCATTACCTCCCTACCTTATATATCTAAATTAATTTGAATTCCATGTCCATATCTACTCGTAATCAAAGTTCCTCTTCTCCAAACCCATTGAGCTTCTCCAGTGGTGGTTCATGGCGACCAGTGAGACTCCGTTTGATTCCTTCATATGAGAACATCATGTACCCATCCTCTATCTTTTGACGCGCTCTGATTTGCCTCTCACCAACCATAGCGTCGTCACCTCTTGATTTGACTACCATTATCGCCCGCTTCTGGCACCAACCTAGCATGAAACACCTCTCTTCAAACCACAACCACCAAAAGGTTCCTCATGTGCAAGCATTCCATTTTACCCTCACCTATGCTTTGCCACCACCCCATTGCCGGCATTATGCCCAACTGCATATCTTTCTACCATAGCTCCCCCTCTTTCTCCCCTTCTGTGTTGCATCGAAGGAGATAGGCTGACCTATGGGCCTCATGGGCCCATGCATGCCACATAAGCCAAAAACAAGCGATGTGGCCGTCAACTTGGCAAAAATAGTTTTGAAATCAATTCAAGGGTGAAAAATAAATAGTTCTGATAGATTCAAGGGTGACTTTGGAGTTGAAGGTTGAAATTCAAATCTGACAATAGAATAGTCGAGGTTGAGAAATGAACTTTATTCCTTCTTGTTTTAGTATACGCAAGGGGATTTTCTAATCTATTATAGAGATTATGTACACGCAGGTCAACTCACAGATCCCAGAAGCACCTGAAAATGTCTATAATGTATCATTGGCACGTGGTGATGGAGACACAACCAATAAAGAAGACGAACTTCTACAACAGATGCAGAATAGGCAATACCTAGTTGTTCTTGATGGTTCAGTTAATGGTCATGTTTTTTTAGGCTACGGTTGATAGTTTTGACTGTGACTGATGGTTTTTATCTGTGTTTGTTGAAATGACAGCGGATGGCGGAGATGCCGACACGAATGACGTACACGACGTGTTACCAGATGACAACAATGGCAGCCGAATCTTGCTCATGACAGTGTGAGGCTATGTGGTCACCCCATCTTACGATGAGTAATTGACTTTTGGTTTAAGTGAGTTTGCGGAGTTTGAGTTTGGTTTTTGGGAATTTGCAATTCAGGTTTTGCTGTCAGGTGACAGCGGTTTTGACAGGCCTGCAAAGGCGGTCTGACCGCTATGCATGAGCAGTCAGACCAGTGGCGGTCTGATCGGCATGGGTGCCGTGGTCAGACTAGTCCCCTGTTATCGGGAGTACTTCTTAAGTTAGTTTGTGGTGATCCAACCAGCTATTGGTCAGACCGGCCAATGCTGAGCTGAGTGAGTTGAAATGGTCATGGGTTGTGCTTTGGAATCCTAGGTTATTGTATTCATGGTGCATGAAGTCTGTTTTGACTAACATGGGTCAAGTTGTAAAAAACTTATGTCTAAAATTGATTTCTTGGTGTAGGAAAGTTTTGAGGCAACCATGGCTGACGACGTAGATCGGGACTAAGCTCAGGGATGAACTGGTGTATGGTCAAGGAAGCCGGGCATGATGGTTTGGCTCAAGCAAGGCACGGGGGAAGATAAGGGATGTTGAAGGGAAGATTCAAGTAACAATTCATCGAATGGTATAGTCGGTGTAAGTGAGTTGTGGTCAGTGAAACTGACATAGAAAGACTTACCGATGCGTGAGCTATTAGTGAACCTACAAATTGCAAGCATAGGGATTTCTTGCAAAGTAGGAGATGATCATGTTCTAGAATTGGGAAAGATGTGAGGTCTATGGTTAAGGCGAAGGAAGCATGAAACTTCGTGGAAGGTGTTAGATAGGCATTTTGTTAAACTGTCTAATACTGAAAAAGTGTCAGTGTGCGAAACCATGGTGATGGCCTAAGTGGTTTAGGTCATAGATGTGCTCAAATTGTTAAGTGGATCAAGTTGATTCACTAACGGGTTAATGGTTGTGTGCGCTTTGAGAAGCGTGCATGTGTAAGTGTAAATCCGCTATGGTGTTGAGTTGACATGTTAGCTCATGTAAGTAGATGAAACCTAGCTAGAGGTGCTGGTTAGGATTTCCCTTATGAGTCTCTATGTATAAGGAGAGAGAGATGTGGCTTGTGTAAAAAAACTTGGGAGAGTTTAGGCTAAGCATTTGAGGAGAATTAGGGTCCTTCAAAAAATCTTTGTGAGAGATATGAGAAACTCTTATGGTTGAACTTTTGTCATTCTTAGACTTTGTATATGGCTAGGGAGTAGCTGTAAATATTTATCTCCAAGTATCAATAGATATCAAAATTTGTCAAGCCTTTCTCCTCTTTGATCAAGTGTTGAAATCTTAAACAGGATTGATTTTGGTGTTTCCCTCTCTCCCTCTTGATCTCTCTTCGTTCTAAGGACTTATAAGAGGTGGAGATATTTCTTAGAGATTAGATCACATCCATTTAAGTATTTTCTATAGAAAGTTCTTGTGATTGGCCAGTTTTGCTCTAGAAAGGGGTAATCTTGGGGTTTAACTTTGAGGGTGTTTCAGCTTGAGGTCGTGCTGTGATCTAACTTGCTATAACATGTGAGAATCCATCTAAGGTCATCTAGATCATCAGAAAGTCACGAGCAAGAGAAGATTGATGATTCCCTCTTTTATCCAATTTTGATGCAACATTTCTTATTTTGGATAAATGTCAGAACTTTGGCATTGATATTCTAATTCATGATTAAGATATGTTCCTGATATCCTTGAGAAGGTATATACCAAGTTTTAGGTCATTTGTGTTGGATTAATTGGGCTTGGTCCAATTTAATTTAGCAATTAATCAAATGAAATTCCTAGGCCCACATGGAAAAACTGTTTAGTCCCACATGGAAAATTAAATGGGAGTTACACCACTTTAAAAGGTGGAACGTGGTAACCCCCTTGTGAAATTGAAGAGAGCCAACACGCGCGCGCGCTCTCGCTTGCTCGCTCGCCTCGCCGCGCCATGCGGTGCGGTGCGGTGCGTGTGCGTGTGCGTATGCGTGCACGCAGGCGTATCGGGTGCAGGCGCGTTTTTCTTTATCTATTCGAAAATCGAAACGCACTGATTCGCATTAACGAATTGCTGGCAGTAACGGTGCAGTTACTAGTAAATTATAGCTGCGGTTACTTTCGAGTAATGGCTGCAGTTACTAGTGTTTAATGGCTGCAGTTACTCTAGCCTCTTCGTTTTCTTGCGGTTACTCGCCTCTTCGGTTTCTTTGTTACAGAGGAACAGTATAAAAGGCTCTCTACTCCATACAGAAAGAACATAGAAAGAACAATACCGGTTCATTTTGTTGTTGCTCTCGCAATCTACGGTCCGAACTTTGCGCGAAGGTTACGGGCTAGTAGGCCTCCGAAACTCCGTCCATCTGTGTACCTGCACGGGTAGACAGGCGATCAAGTTTTTGGGGAGCGCTTTGGCGCGACTGCTCATTCTGTGACGTCCTCTACATCCTGGTGGTGAACTGCACGGCGAACATCTTCCTGCATCACGCCTCATCTTGCATCACGCCTCGATCGACTACATCGAATAGGCCATCATGTCGACTGATGGTAACGGCGCACCCGGTGTCTCCGACACTGGTCCCGCCCGAGGGTATAACCTGAAAACTTATTTGATGTATTTGTTTATGTACGCTATGAATATGTTAATAGATGCTGTTGTTAGCGTGTTCGTTAGCGAATATGAATACATCATTGTTGAATCACTCATGCTTTTGTATGTCATGCTTTATATGCTGAATTTCTGGATTAAAATATGCCGAAAATTGACTAGATATTTAACAATCCAAAAACTTGATAGGTCTTTTTCGGTAGTTGGCTTTGCTTCATCGCTTAAGCCGCACCCTCCGTTTGATGGTTCCAATTTTAAGAGATGGCGTGCACGTGCAATCCTGTGGTTTACTGCTATGGAATGTTTTCATGTTGCACAAGGCAAGCCCGCTGAGCCTCTATCTGCTGAGAACGAACGCAAGTTCAATATAGCGGATAACTTGTTTCGAGGTGCACTTGTTAACATACTGGCAAATAACATTGTGGATGTGTACATGCATTTGCCTACGGGCAAAGAGATGTGGGATGCACTTGAGGCCAAGTTCGGAGTTTCCGATGCTGGTAGTGAGCTGTATGTCATGGAGCAGTTATATGACTACAAGATGGTCGATGACCGTTCTGTAGTAGAACAAGCTCATGAGATTCAGGCGCTGGCAAAGGAGCTTGAGAATAATAAGTGTGAGTTACCGGACAAGTTTGTGGCTGGCGGTATTATCGCCAAGTTACCACCTTCTTGGTCATATTTTGCTACCTCTCTAAAATACAAGAGGCAGGAGTTCAATGCTACTGATCTCATTGGTACTCTTGGTGTTGAAGAGAAGGCGAGGGCAAAAGATACTCGTGGCAAGAAAGTTGTCACGAGGGAGGTTCTAGTGCCAATTTGGTGCAGAAGAAGAACCCTCAGGCTATCCACAATAAGAAGAAAAATAAGCCTTTTGTCAAGCCCAAGGCCACTACTGAATTTAAGAAGAAAGGCAAAGGAAAGGGCATCTGCTTTGTGTGCGGTGATTCTGGCCATTGGGCCAAGGATTGTCCAGACCGCAAGGATAAGCAGAAGAAGTCTGCCAACATGGTTATTAGTGATGCTAGAGGAACATCGGGGTATGGTAATTATTTACCTACAGTTCTTTCGGTTTGTCAATCACCTGAGTGGTGGGTTGACACTGGTGCTAATATTCATGTGTGTGCTGATATTTCCTTGTTTTCATCTTATCAGGCCTGTCGAGGTTGCTCCTTGTTGATGGGGAACGGATCACATGCAGCTGTTCATGGTGTTGGTACGGTCTATCTGAAGTTTACTTCGGGAAAGACCGTGCAGCCGAAGAACGTGCAGCATGTCCCCTCCATAAAGAAGAATCTCGTCAGCGGATCTCTACTGTGTAGAGATGGTTTTAAGCTTACATTCGAGTCCAATAAATGTGTCGTGTCTAAGTATGGAATATTTGTTGGTAAATGTTATGAAAGCGGAGGCTTGTTTCGTTTCTCTTTGATGGATTCCTATAATAAAGTTGTGAACCATGTGTGTAACGATGATGATGAGTCTAATGTTTGGCATTCACGACTTTGTCATGTTAACTTTGGGTGTATGACGCGCTTAGCTAATATGAGTTTAATCCCTAAATTCACTTTGGTCAAAGGTTCTAAGTGCCATGCGTGTGTTCAATCGAAACAACCTCGCAAGCCTCACAAGGCAGCAAAAGAGGCGAGGAATTTGGCACAGTTAGAACTCATTCATTCCGATTTGTGCGAGATGAATGGTGTATTGACTAAAGGTGGAAAGAAATATTTCATGACGCTTATAGATGATTGCACTAGATTTTGCTATGTGTATTTATTGAAAACAAAAGATGAAGCATTTGATTACTTTAAGATCTATAAAGCTGAGGTAGAAAACCAACTTGAGAGAAAAATTAAGCGGGTAAGGTCTGATCGTGGGGGAGAGTATTTTTCAAATGAGTTTACTTCATTTTGCGAGGAACATGGAATTATTCATGAGAGGACGCCTCCTATTCTCCCGAATCAAGCGGGGTTGCCGAAAGAAAGAACCGCACTCTAAGCGACTTAATTAACGCCATGTTAGACATCGGGACTTTCTAAGGAATGGTGGGTGAGGCTTTATTGACCGCGTGTCATGTCCTGAATAGAGTTCCTACAAAGAACAAAGAAGTAACACCATTCGAGGAATGGGAAAAAAAGAAGTTGACTTTCTCATACTTGCGCACTTGGGGATGTTTGGCCAAAGTTAACGTGCCAATTGTCAAGAAGCGCAAACTTGGACCAAAAATAGTAGATTGTATATTCCTTGGTTATGCTATGCACAGCGTGGGTTATACGTTCTTAATTATAAAAACTGGAGTACCTGACGTGCGTGTTGGTACAATCATAGAGTCCAGAGATGCTACATTTTTTGAGAATGAATTTCCTATGAAATATGATGTACCTAGCTCACCTAGTCAAGGACCTATAATTTCCCTTGATTCTTTTGTGCCGATAGAACATGTTGAGCAAACGCCTATGGAAAATCCTGAGGAGGATAACAATGAAGTTACTCGAAAAAGTAAGAGACAGAGGATTGCAAAATCCTTTGGTGATGATTTCATTGTATACCTCATTGATGACACTCCAAGAACTATTGAAGAGGCATATTCTTCTCCTGACTCCGATTACTGGAAGGAAGCAGTACGGAGTGAGATGGACTCTATTATGTCTAATGGAACTTGAGAGGTCGTTGACCGTCCTTATGGGAGTAAACACAGTAGGATGTAAATGGGTTTTCAAGAAAAGCTTAGGCACGATGGTACAATTGAAAAGTACAAGGCAAGCCTTGTGGCCAAGGGTTATACTCAGAAAGAAGGCGAGGACTTCTTTGATACTTATTCACCTGTTGCCCCGATTGACCACAATTCGAGTACTACTTGCCCTGGCTGCCTCTCATGGTCTTCTCGTTCATCAAATGGACGTTAAGACAACTTTCCTAAATGGAGAGTTGGAGGAGGAAATATATATGGATCAGCCAGACGGGTTTGTGGTAGAAGGTCAAGAAGGAATTAAAGGTGTGCAAGTTGTTAAAATCTTTGTATGGCCTAAAGCAAGCACCTAAGCAATGGCATGAGAAGTTCGACAGAACATTGACATCTAGCGGCTTTCTTTGTGAATGAAGCCGACAAATGTGTGTACTATCGCTATGATGGGGAGAATGAGTGATCTTGTGCTTGTATGTTGATGACATATTGATTTTTGGGACCAACCTCAATGTGATTGAGGAGGTCAAGGACTTTCTGTCCAAAAATTTTGAGATGAAAGATTTGGGAGTGGCTGATGTGATTCTTAACATTAAGCTACTGAGAGGAGGTAATGGTGGGGTTACACTTGTGCAATCCCACTATGTGGAGAAGGTCTTGAGTCGCTTTGGTTATAGTGACTGCAAGCCTACTTCTACTCCTTATGATCCTAGTGTGTTATTGAGGAAAAACCGAAGAATAACAAGGGATCAATTGAGATACTCCCATTATTGGCTCATTGATGTATTTAGCTAGTGCTACGAGGCACGACATCTCGCTTCTTTGTGAGCAAGCTAAGCCGATTTGTTTCAAATCCGGAGATGATCATTGGCGTGCTCTTAAGAGAGTGATGCGCTATCTAAAGGCAACCATGAGCTATGGCATTCACTATGCCGGGTACCCAAAGGTCTTGGAGGGCTACTGATGATTCAAATTGGATTCGATCTTGATGAGATAAAAGCCACGAGTGGATATGTGTTCACTTTTGGAGGTGGTCTTTGTTTCGAAAGTCTTGCAAGCGAGACCATCTTAACGAGGTCAACAATGGGCGAACTCACGGCATTAGATACCGCCATCGTTGAAGGTGAATGGCTTCGCGAACTCCTTATGGATTTGCCGGTGGTTGAAAACCGATACGGCTATCTCGATGAACCGTGATAATCGATCGTGATTATCAAGGTGAACGATTCTAAGGACAACATGAAGTCATCTAGGCATGTTAAGAGGCGGTTGAAGTCGCCGAAAGTCGAAAAACTCCGGAGTGATAGCATGGACTATGTCCGAACGACTAAGAATCGCCGACCAATTTACAAAGGGTTTATCACGTAATGTGATAGATAGTGCATCGAGTGAGATGGGCTCGAGACCCACATGAGTCATACCACGGTGGTAACTTTGTTCTACGTGATCGGAGATCCCGTGAAATAGGATGGTGAAACAAGTCGTTGGTTGATGGGAGAGAGACCTTACTGGGACTCATTTCTTCAATGATGCACTTCTCTCCTATTTCGTATGGCGGGTTGGTTTTACCTCAATGTGATCCGAGTGGCTTATTTAGAGCGAGATGTCGACCTACTGGGACATCTTAGAAGGAACACACCTATATGAGTTCATTGCTGGTCACGTCTATGAGATTTGGGTGATCTCTAGATACTCATGAATAGGCACGAGTATGACTTATACGCTCCAACCGGAGGGATGCTTTAGGCGACCTAGTACTAGTAAAGGATTTGAGTAAAACTTGTTCACACAAAGCTGTCAATTCAAGGCATAGTCCATTGTTCGGTTGTGTATGAGTGTAACTCCTTTCCTAGGTGGATGTTCAACTTAACAGTCTCCATCGAAATCTTGGTATATCAAACAACAAAGGCGAGAGCTTTTCTCGTGTGCCTTGAAATTTGGTGGGGATTGTTGGATTAATTGGGCTTGGTCCAATTTAATTTAGCAATTAATCAAATGAAATTCCTAGGCCCACATGGAAAAACTGTTTAGTCCCACATGAAAAATTAAATGGGAGTTACACCACTTTAAAAGGTGGAACGTGGTAACCCCCTTGTGAAATTGAAGAGAGCCAACACGCGCGCGCGCTCGCTCGCTCGCTCGCTTGCCTCGCCGCGCCGCGCCGCGCCGTGCGGTGCGGTGCGTGTGCGTGTGCGTGAGCGTGTACGTGTGCGTGTGCGTACGCGTGCACGCAGGCGTATCGGGTGCGGGCACGTTTTTCTTTATCTATTCGAAAATCGAAACGCACTGATTCGTATTAACGAATTCTTGGCGCGAACGGTGCGATTACTAGTAAATTATGGCTGCGGTTACTTTCGAGTAATGGCTGCGATTACTAGTGTTTAATGGCTGCGATTACTCGGCCTCTTCGTTTTCTTTGCGGTTACTCGCCTCTTGGTTTTGTTACACTGAGGAGCAGTATAAAAGGCTCTCTACTCCATACAGGAAAGAACATAGAAAGAACAATACTACGGTTACTTTTGTTCTTTGCTCTCTGCAATCTCGGTCCGTAACTTTGCGCGAAGGTTACGGGCGGTAGGCCTCGAAACTCCGTCCATCGTGTACCGCGGGTGAGCAAAGCGATCAAGTTTTTGGGAGCACTTTGGCGCGATCGCTCATTACGCGGACGTCCTCTACATCACGGTGGTGAAGCGCACGGCGAACATCTTCCTGCATCACGCCTCATCTTGCATCACGCCTCGATCGACTACATCGAATAGGCCATCATGTCGACTGATGGTAATGGCGCACCCGGTGTCTCCGACACTGGTCCCGCCCGAGGGTATAACCTGAAAACTTATTTGATGTATTTGTTTCGCACGCTATGAATATGTTAATAGATCTTTCTTTGTTAGCGTGTTCGTTAGCGAATATGAATACATCATTGTTGAATCACTCATGCTTTTGTATGTCATGCTTTATATGCTGAATTTCTGGATTAAAATATGCCGAAAATTGACTAGATATTTAACAATTTGGAGTTGTGGTTCAAAACTTTAATCATTTGTTAGTTTGAAATCGAGTTGTTTTTCAGCTCTACCCTGGAGGGAGAAGTCAGATCGACCCTATTGCGGTCAATCGGTCCTTAGTTGGCGGTCTGAACGACCAAAACAATAAATGCCATTTGGCTTGGTTTTTGGGAGTTTTTCTTGTGAGTGCTCAGTCTGTGATTTTATAGCTTCCCATAACTATTAGAGTAAATAGATTCGTTTTGCTCTTTTGAGAAAAAGATTAGCAAGAGACTTATATTGTGTTAGCTCCTATTCACCCTCTTTAGTCATCATTCTCCATCCTATAGCAAGCCTCAATCTGAAGGAAATCAATCATATAGACCCGTAGAATACTCCTCTTGAACTGCATTGTCCTGAAACCATACACTGTCAGTTGTTTTGTCAACGAGTTTATTGAGCAAAGGAACCTCTACAAATTTACAAGAGTAAGGCTCACTACGACAAAGTTCACAATATATCAACAGGTCTTTCGCTAGCCATCCTTGTGCTTGCAGGAGTGTTACGATCAAAGGTGACCAGGATGGTAAGCACGCTATGCTACGCTGATTATGAGGATAGTGAACATCTGTGATAATTCGTAGAGATATCTATTATTCAAGCACAGATAATAGGAAATTCCTCTTCCAATTATATAATCCAATGGACGAAATCTGCTTCTTTTTTTCTAGCATGTATTTGTGCCACTACCGGAAAACACCTATATGCCGAGTGTCCGGAATTTTGCCGAGTGCAATACATCGGGCACTCGGTAAACAACATCTTTGCCGAGTGTCTTAACGGGGACACTCGGCGAAAATAAAACACTCGCCAAACAATATCTTGGAGTGAAGATCAACAAAACTCAAGCAAGAAACATGAGGCTGACCCGGGAAGACTACATGCAGGTAAATATAGAACATTAATATTGATTTTTTCTGAGATTAAGTACACTTAATTTGATCTTCTTATATGTTATATACTTGATGACGTGTAGGTGCCTCCGTGGTGGTGCGCTTGACATCTCGGTCTTTGAGCACGAGATGGTGGACAAGTGGTGCGCCGCCGAGTGGGAGGAGACGCGCTGGCGCTTGTCGGAGCGGCGTTTGATGATGCCAGTGCACCACACCATCAAGGCAACCGTAGCCTCGGCAATTCGCGGCTACATGGGTACGCAATTCATTTCTTTATTATAACGCTCAATTCGCATAATTTCTAATCATCTTCTTTGTTTTTTCGCGATCGTCGTCACATGGTGGCCAGCCTTGCTCCCAGTTCAAGGCATGGGCTTTGGCCCACAAGGGCAAGCGACGTCCGGCGTCGACTACAACCCGGAGGACCCGCCCTCGGTGTACAGCAATGCGACCGTCCGGCCGCCTCGGTGAGTACACATCGATGGCAAGGGCGGTCCATGGGCGAGTACGATCCGAGCACCGGGACCTTGATGGAGAAGTCGTCATGAGGGTGGGAGGAGGCAAGAAGCATGGGCGGTCTTGGATTGGCGACAAAGACACTCGACACGGCCACTACTCCCTCTCTCCCAGTTCGAGCAAGGAGCACGAGCTCAAGCCCGCCATTCGCCCACGGTAGGACCTTGCACGATCCGGATGGAGGCACTCGAGTTATTTTTGTTTTATTCGTCGTTCATTAATTTTTACATACCTTTGCTTTGCATTGTAACATTGGGGTGAAATATTGTAGGCCCAGCTGGAAGAAGAGAAGAGGCTACGGGAGGAGATGGAGGCGAGGATGGAGGCCGATCGGCAGACAGTGAGGCCGGCGGCAGAGGATGACGCAGATGTTTCGATGGATGCAAAGTCTTGGCGAGAGGATGGGTCAACCTCGCCACCGGAGCTATTCCTCCACCTCCTCCCGCAACTACTCCCGTGAGTTTCTAGTGGAGTATGAATGTTTAAGTTTGTATGTTCCTACCTTAAATCTTGTCTCACACATGCAATCTCTTCTCTTTTGTGCGTAATCAATCGTGACTTGAATAATATGCCTCATGACCCACCACATCATCGGGTGACTATATGTGACTTGTGATATGTGATATGTGATATATTGTGACTATATGTGATATTGTGACTTGTGATGTGATGTTTGGAGACTTGTGGTGATATATGTGATATATTGTGACTTGTGGTGATATATGTGATATATTGTGGACTATATGTGATATATGTCATTACTTGTGTTGATTACTTGTTGATATATCTGTGATATTGTGATTTGTTTGAGTGGGGTGCAATAAACATTTAAAATTGGCAGTTTTCGGCCACTTTGCCGTGTGTTACACTCGGCAAAGGGAGGTTTTGCCGAGTGTCATGGTAAAAACACTCGGCAAAGTACCGTTTCTGGGCATTCTGGGAACGTAGTATGCCGAGTGTTGTTATTTTGCCGAGTGTCATGGTAAAAACACTCGGCAAAGTAACGTTTCTGGGCATTCTGGTAAAACTTTGCCGAGTGTTTTTACTGTGGCACTCGGCAAACTGCAAGGCTTTTGCCGAGTGTCTTTACCTGACACTCGGCAAAGTTTATAGCTTTGCCGAGTGCCATTCCGTCCTGGCACTCGGTAAACGACGCCGTCATCGTGTTCTCGCCGTCCACTGACCTTTTTTTTGCCGAGGGTCGTTTCGGCACTCGGCAAAGACTTTGCCGAGTGCTCGATGAAAAGCTCTCGGCAAAGAGCTCTTTGCCGTCAAAAACTATGACGTGTGAGCTATGCCGTCGGTGGCACTCGGCAAAGACTTTGCCGAGTGTTTCGTGTGCTTTGCCGAGTGCCACCGGCACTCGGCAAAGCTGCTGAACCCGGTAGTGTGCGGCTTAGATTGCACATTCAGGCAACGACACACCTAGAGCCTTGTTGTTAGTAGCCTAACACGCGACAACTGTACATTCAGTGGTAAAGGTACGTAACATGCATCGGCGATCCCGGAAACCAAACCAATATGGAGGTTTGCTAAAAAGAAAAGAAAAAGAAAAGCTGTATCATGTTTTTTTGGCAAAGAGGATTGTACCTCAGTTGTTAACAATCTAATATAGTCATAAATCAAAAGAAAATTCACATGAATCAGACTCTACTACATACTGTCAGTAAACAACCCTAGTGGTGGAGCAACCTAAGAAAGGTAACTGCCATTTATAGTCTTTGCACGCCACATACATAATGTGCGTTAATTAATTCTAAGCGTAAGGTGAATGAGCCTTAGTTGAAAAGGCCACAAAGAGATTGCCCTTCCAAGAAAAACACGAGAAGAGAACATGCATCAATGGTTCATATACATTTTTACTTCGTCATCCATGTGTTGTAGTAGTAATAAACAAACCTATCATGACATTTCAATATTACAACCAGATGACTGATGAAAAATAATCGCTGGTAAAAGCTAGCTCTATTAAATCCAATGACAATATAAAATTTTGCCATTCTACAATCTAATGAACGGGCCGGTAATTGCAAGTAAAGAGAGGGAATTTTGTAATAAACATAATCATTGTTTAATATCCAGCTAACCTTGTATATTTCCTAAATGAGAAACAGAAACACTGTCTTAAAAATAAGAATCATTACTGCGTAATATATGTCTTCAGTTTTTGGCAATTCAATATATTTCGTCGAGAGGGTGGTGCAGCAAATAAGGACCCATATTCAATCTCCTTGAGCAATTCAATAACAGCTGAATGAACAGCTTTCTTTGACGAACAGATGCATAGCCTACAACACTTTTGAAACAAATGGTTACTATTGGATTGAACCATATGGCTCATGACCTTCAGTATTACACATTACTTTCCATTATCAATTAGAAAACTCCTCCTTCCTATAATTTGCAAACATAACATCCAAACGATTAAGAATGACTGCACAAAACATCGTCTAGCACAAAATAGTAAGGGTCCCTGGGGCTTGTCAGAAGGACTGCCAACAGGCTAACCTACCATCTTTGCCCACATTATCACAATTAGGACCACCCAATCTATTATCATATTCATCATAGGCCGAAATGCTCTCACTAAACCCCATAAATTGTTGGCGTCAATAAGCTTTAACCTTCGGTGGGCAGCAGGGAAAAATTATAAGAATCAATACATGCAAATAGCAGGCATCACTGCTACAGACAGTCTTATCACAGACGGTTTGGAACCGTCATCACAGACAGTTCCTGAACCGTCGGTGTTTATATGTCAGTGATAATAAGTGGTTATCACAGACGGCTTGGGAGTCGACTATCACAGACGATTTTTTATACTGTGATATTGTGTATAACTAGTTGAATACCTGTGTGTTGCTACGAATTTTTAAAATTTATTATATCTCAAACTCACGGGTGGAAAAAAGTGTGAAGAACAAGATCTGAGATGCGGTGACTGTGCGTGTGTGGGAAGCGGTACGGAGAATAAAAGAAGTTGACTGTCGCAGAGCCGCTGTCGCTGTACATTGAATGCCATCCCAAGAAACCAGCCAAAAACAGAAACGGAGTCACACAACACAAGAAACAACCTAATTTCCGTTGCAATGGCCTAACGAGAACAAATTTTAGAGGCAGGCACTACGAAAATTTTTTAACAAGTGGGGTCGAAAGTTGGACACTTCCTTTAATTTTTTTCTCTTTTTCCTCTTTACTATTTTTCCTTTGGGAGCATCTCTTTTCCCATGCTTGGCCTTCCGAACTTTCTACGCCGCTGCTTTTGGGCTTTCGCTTTGCATGCTCCTCCCTCAGCCGTTGGCCACCAGGGTCCACTCGAACCGGCCGGCGTTGATCGGCACGCCGCACACGACGTCAAAGTTGTACCTAAGGAGGAGCACAACGTTGTCACAGTGGTTGTGACGATGACGAGTGGAGAAATGTGTTTGCACCAACGAACGAAAAATTTCCACTTGGCGGTGACGCATTCGGCCTCGGCCTTCTCCACGGCGGCGAAGAACTCCTCGATCTCTGCCGCCGGTGGCATCCTTGCTCTCGCCGCTGCGTGAAATGTCGCCGAGGTAGTCGTTTTGGCCAGACACCACCGGCGGTGGTGCTTTTCCTCGTCTGCCCCCTGACTCAACTCTGGGTCGCTCAAATCTCTCGGTGGCCGGCTGAACGGTGTCGTCTCTCTCTTGAATTACCAGAAATCAGCTAAAACTTGAAACCCGTAAACGAAAGCAGGCAAGATTGTAAGAGTAGGAAAGAGTACATCCACAGTAAAACGAAGAAAAGTTCCCCGTTTCCATCGCTTTCACAGGAAATCAAACATCCACTCACTACTACAGGAAATGTCATCACAGACGGTTCGAAAACATCATCACGCAGCGGTTTACGAACCGTGCAATTTATGGGTCGATGATAATCTGAGGTCATCACGAGGCGGTTATTCAACCGTCGTGATAGCTCAAAATCACGAGCGATTTTTAGTTAAAACCGCTCGTGATATGGTGATAATCACGAGGCGGTTGTTAAGTAAAACCGTCGTGATATCGATAATCGCACGGTTTTAACTAAAATAAATGCGAGATTATCGATATCACGACGGTTTTAGTTAAAACCGTCGTGGTACATGATAATCGCGCACGGTTTTAATTAAAACCGTGCGGGATTATCGAATATCCTGACGTTTTTAGTTAAAACCGTCGTGATATTCCTTCTACCCTAAATCTATTCCTATTTATTGGCTAGCCTCGGAAATGCTAGCCATGCCCTCTGAAACAAGCGGATGAACAAGTATATAAGGCATCCATAAACATCCAATACACATCACATTTCATTCACAAACATAAAGTATCCACTTCGCAAATGAATCAATTGAATTGAAATAAAATATCCATTACACCGCATTACAATGCAATAAAATTCATGGTGCATGATGGAGCGCCCTTCCGACTTTATGACTTGAGCCACCAAAAGTACGCCAACTCTCCTCGAATTCGTGAAATATCGGGTCGTTCCAATGCGGTTGACGGGATGTCGTGACTGTGGATAGGGATATCAATGTGCGATATATGTAACGTGATAAGTATGAAGTAAATATGGAAAGATTGATAAACCTTGAATTGGTGATCCTCGAGGAATCGAGGAGTAGGTCCATATGGTGGCAAACATAGAATCCACATGTGTTGCCCCACGGCCGGTGGCCTTTGCAAAAATAGAATGAGCAATAATTCAAGAGGCATTAATCTGACTGCGCATAGGATTAATTAATGTGTAATAGCGAATACCTTAAAATCTCGAGTATGTCTCGGGCCTTTGGCCCTTGCTTCGAGACACCCCCATTTCAACGTACATCGCGAGCGCCCTCGTGATTCAAAAAGTTAACCTTAGTCAATCGGAATGAAAGAAAGAGTACAATATAGGTATGTATGGAGAAAATAAACTTACCTATCGATTACTTGGGCGACAACCGTGAAGTCCATTTTATTCTTACTTAAGGAATCAAGGTAATATACCTTGTTCCATTTTGGTACAATGACTATTAAAATCAATGAAAGTTTTGATTGTAGGGCATAAGTATATAATCCTTATTGTGTTGAGCCCGACCACGATGCAATGTACCTCTCGACGACGGACATATCCTCGTCGATGGTATACTGGCGACCATGTGTGGGTCCAAGAAACCAACCGATGATGGCGGGATGTTCTAGCTTTAGTCCGCACGTGTCTACATATACACACGAAAGCAACAAATTATATATGGCATTTATCGGTATGACATGAGCGGAGGCGTGATTGTGCACACTTACGGCGTCCAAAGATCGAATGAGTGAGGCGTCGAGGCGTTGGCGTGAAAAGATCGAATAAGTCCTCGGCGACCACGAAGACACCGTCTTGAAAATCGTGATGGAAATGCTCCAACGCGAATTTTGATGATACGATCTCCGTTAGCCCTCGGCTTATTGGACATTCCATGTACCACTTGTGTAATTGCGGCAACTAATTGGTAGGTGTTGAGGCCCTTTTTCTCGAGCAACGGCCGCCAAGCGCAATTTACGGGCCAATGGCGGTGCGGGCCAATATCATCATTGGTCTTCGTGCTTTGCTCTTGCGCCCTTCGCCCTTATCGCCTCGGTGTGGGTCGACTTTACTGGTAGTCAACTTTAAAGGTAGCGGTGGGCAAGTTGCTCTAGCGAGAAGAGCACTGTGGAGATAGCAGGTGCGGCTAGCGGTGGTGGAGACAAGTCTTGCGGTGGAGATGGCACCGGTGCTGTAGATCGATCCGCCACCGGTGAAGAAGCCTCCAGGAGATGTCGCTTTTAGGCCTTTGGATGAATGTTCCAATGGCACGCCCTAGAGCCACGATCTCGTCGTTGGGCGGCTTGGTGGCGGGACGACCTCAAAATTAACATGCACACCATCCACATGAACTTTTGCGAGCTCGGCGCTAAAGCTTGACCGTGCACCCGGCCCCGATACTGCATCGATATGCGGCCCCAAGGCGTACAAGGGAACGGAGGCATATCTCACTTGAGCACGCACCGTAGGCTCCTACATAACGATCTGAAATTAGCTCATCGAATAGGCCTATCAATGGAGCAAGCATTCGAGAGATAATAATTATTACCGGATGTCGTCCACGAGAAAATCGGCCTCGGTTTGCGTCGGTTGGACGCGCAACTACTCGGATGGTTGTGCGGGCTAGCTAGCATAGGGCGCGGAGCGGCTGCTGATTTTCCGTGCATTTCGCACCTCATCTACGATTTTATCGGCGGATCACCCATTATCTCCTCTCTTAGAGTAGCCTTGAGCTCTTCTCGGCCGTGCGTCACGCTCGGCTTTGTTTCTCTTCTGACGCCGATACATTTGGTCATCTTGGCTCATGTTTCCATGGAGCGTAATGCCCAAGGCCTCTCGTGCGACCGGGTGCTCCTTGTTTCCCGGGGCGGAGAGTATATCTTTCTCCTTGTTCCATGGAATGACCCCAGGAAGATTCAACAATCAACGCTTCGCAAGAGCACGACATGTCATTTCACTGCGAAGTTGTGGAGTAATTACAAGCTACGTAGTTCGATCGATATCTTACCAAGCTACCGAGACACTTGTCGGGTGCGGGGTTTCGAAGGAGACATCCCGATGTCGTTGTAGATGACCTTGCTCTAATCCAATTTCGAGCGGTCATCCAGGATATTGGCAAATGGCGGGCGATGTCCGCTGTGGTCGCCTGCTCGTCCTCCTCCTCCATCTGCGATTTTACCCGCATACCAGTATGCCAAGTGCGTGGGGTGTGTGTTTTTGCTGGAGGGCCTTGTGCGCCGCACTTGTACTTTTGAACTCTTGGTTGTCTTCATCGCCTTGAACTCTTCCCATTGTGGTTCCGGGAATGGGTATTTTTGAAAGGTGTTTCGTCCTTCTCCACGTAGTCCTTGACAAGCGTGCTCTTGAAGTTCTTCCATGCTTTGCATGCCCCTAGCAAGGCTTGTCGTTGCACGGCGTCTTGGTGTTCTTACGGGATCTCGAACGATGCCAAAATTTCTGTCACCAGCTCACGTTTCCGAGTCGTAGGCACGCTCTTCCACGAATCGAATGTGATTTCAATTCGTTGTCGTGCAACTATTCCGATCGTTCTTCTCCATGCGCCATCGCTTTGGGAGGAAAGAGGGACCCCGATACATGACTTGTGTGATGGTAAATCGGCCCTCGACTTCTTTGATAGCCCTCTTCCTTGGCGTCTTGATTTTGGAGCGGACGCCTCCGTGATGATGTTGAAGAATGCGCGGATGACATGTTGCTCAATTTGTGGGTCTATTAGATAAGCACATGAAAGTGCCATACCATAAGATAAGCACATACAACATGATGCTCAAACACATTGAGCGGATGGGTTCATAAAGGTTACAAAGGCTATAGCGGGCTGTAGCCTCAAATAGCCTCATTTAGCGGATTAGTAAAAGTATATGTAAAAAACATTAATAGCATACAAAACATTCATAGCAGGAAATAGTATGCAAAACATTCATAACATACAAAAACATTCATAGCATACAAAACATTCAGTAAAACAAATAGTATGCAAATAGTATGCAAATAGTATACAAAAACATTCATAGCAGCAAAAACATTCATAGCATTCAAAAACATTCATAGCGACAAATAGTATGCAAATAGTATACAAAAACATTAATAGCATACAAAACATTCATAGCATTCAAAAACATTCATAGCGACAAATAGTATACAAAACATTCATAACATACAAAAACATTCATAGCATACAAAACATTCATAACATACAAAAACATTCATAGCATACAAAATATTCATAGCATACAAAACATTCATATGCACATACAAATAAAAGAACCGTACTCACAGGAGGCGGCGAGGGCTTGGGGAGGCGGCGAGGCTCGGGAGGCGGCGGCGAGGGCTCGGGAGGCGTCGGCGAGGGCGAGGAGGCGGCCGGCGGCGGGAGGAGGCGGCGAGGGCTCGGGAGGCGGCGAGGGCTCGGGGCGGCGGCCGACGGGCCGAGGAGGAGGGGCGACGGCGGCGAAAGGACGGCGGCGACGGGCCTGAGGCACGGCGGCGGCGGCGACGGGCGATGGGCTCGATCGGGATCGCTGAGCGACTAACCCTAGTGAAGTGCGGCGTGGGGTTATATAAGGAAAGTATCACGAGCGGTTATAAACTAATAACCGTCGTAATATATATTATCACGACGGTTGTGGTGAACCGCTCGTGATATGTCGCTCGACAGTGGGGCCACCGGTCGGTCTCGAAAAAATAAAAGAAAGGCTCAACCTCGGCGCTGCGTGGCGGGGCTCGAGCAGCAGGGAGCCGGGGAAAGGAGTGGCGGCGGTAGCCAACCCGCCGCTCGGTTTATCTCAACCACAGCAGGGTGATTTTTTCTCTTGAGGGGTGCGCGTGGGGTTATATAAGGAGAGTATCACGACGGTTATAAACTAATAACCGCTCGTAATAATATATATCACGAGCGGTTGTTGATTGAAACCGTCGTGATATGTCGTTCGACAGTGGGGCCCACCGGTCGGTCCCAAAAAAAAAGAAAGGCTCAACCTCAGCGCTGCGTGGCGGGGCTCGAACAGCAGGGAGGAGGCGGGAAAGGAGTGGCGGCGGTAGCCAACCCGCCGCTCGGTTTATCTTACACTATAATGGTAAGTATACCCATTATCACGAGCGGTTACTCAATTGTTAACCGTCGTGATATATTATCACTGACGGTTATTAATTTAGAACCGTCGTGATAACTCCTCGTAGTTACCAACCGGCATTCATATACATCACCTACCGGCATTCATATACATCACCTACCGGCATTCATACACATTTTCTCGGATAAACATCAATTCACATATACATCACCTACCAGCATTCATATACATCACCTACCAGCATTCATACACATTTTCTCAGATAAACATCAATTCACATATACATCACATACATGCATTGTTATATACATAAATGCAAATTCACATATACATCACATACATGAATTGTCATTTTCAACATTCACCTAAATATCACACATTTTGAACAATTGGGTGTATGACTCAATCCACTTGCTTAGTTCCTTTAAAATTAGCCATTCATGATGATCGGTGCGACGTAACTAGTTTCATCACGTTGTTCATCATCGACCCTTATGCCATTTCAAAAGGAGGTAACTCGTCAAATTGATTGTATTCTTCCTCATCCACTACATTCTCTACTCCGACAATTCTCCTTTTCCATGCAAAACTACATGTCGTTTCTTATTTGATTAGGTTACATAGAAAACTTGAACAACTTGATTGGCGATACGAATGGTTCGTCTTTGTGCCGACACGTTGGAGGTCCACGGTAGTGACACCGTACTTGTCAACCTTCACCGTGGCGAGATGCACCCAACGGCGTGAAATAAGGGATCTTGAAAAGCACGTAGTCGAGCTCCCAAATCTCTTCTATGAATCCATAGTACGAGCTTCTCAACCCATCGAGATTGAACGCATCTATCACGAACACCGCTGATACGGTTAGTGCTCTTTACATCCCGATCCTGTATAGAATGTATACCCATTTATATCATACCCTTGCCATGTCACAACGTAAATGTTGGTCCTTTTGCCAACCATGTCAACAACTCACTTTGCGAGCTCCTAGCGATTTGGTCCTTCAACCATTGGTTGAACCGAGTGTTGTGTTGCCTCATGATCCAAACATCGGCGCTTGATTACATTGTCAAGCACATCCTTGTCTTTGGTCAACATAAGGCGCCACCGATCATGTGTTGCAAGGCGTGAAATGAGCTTGAGTATACGCGTCCATATCACGAGTGATTGATTTCCTTCCGATAGTTCCGATACCCTTGACCTCCCTCATGACGAGATTGAGGCACACCTATCGGTTGAATCGAGCCATATAATCGACACAAAACTCAATGACCTCTTCGCTTGCATAACCTTCGACGATCTTGCCCTCTCGTCGAAACGATTCCGCACGTGGGACTTGAGAATTCCATGAACCTCTCAAATGGGTACATGCTACGTGGGAATCTGAGCCCACACATTTTATCTCCCACACAAGGTGAACAATGAGATGGACCATGATATCGAAAAACGAAGGAGGAAATACATTTCAAGATGACATAGAGTCATCACCACATCGTATTGCGAGCATCTAGTCCTTGAATCGATGACCTTCGAGCAATTGTGTTAAAAAATAACATAGCCTCATAATTGTCTCTCGGACTCTAATCGGTAAAATATTTCTAATTGCAATAGGAGCATCGTGTCATCGACACATGACAATCGTGAGACTTCATGCCATTTAACTTCAATTCTTGCATCGAAACAAGTTTCTTGGCGTTGCCGAGTAACGAGACGGAACTTTGACACCATGCAAGCATCGCACGATTCATTTTCTCCACCTTGGATGATTGTAACACGCGGGGAAGGTATGTTCGTCCATTGTCATTGCATGTCGGTGCTAACTCGGCCCGATGTCCATTTCACCAAGTCAAGCGGGTGCATTGACGCCGTCCTTTGTTTTATCACGAATGTTCAAGAAGAGACCAATCAAGTCGTCACATACATTTTTTCACGTGCATGACGTCGATGCGATGTCGAACATCTAGGTACTCCCAATAAGGTAAGTCCCAAAATATTGATCTCTTCTTCCGGTGTTTTCTCACGAGCCCTCAATTTGCGTCCCTTTCCGAGGACAACATCTAAATCCTTAACCATATTATAAACATCTTTTCCTTTAAATGTCTTGGAGTGAACCGTCTTCCTTCTCTCCGTCAAATTGTTTCTTCATCTTGCGGTATGGGTGAGCCCTCAGAAGGAACCGAGCGGTGACGCATGTAGACGGTTTTGCGTGAGTGTTTCGACCACACACTCTCGGTACCATCTAAGCAGTGAGTACAAGCTTTGGCACCTTTCGTACTTTGGGCCGATAGGTTAGCAAGGCGGGATAATCATTTATGGTGCGAGAACAATAAAGAGCGCAAAGTGAAGTTCTCTCGTTTATACGCATCCCATACATGTACCCTTCGTTCCATAGTACTTTTAGATCTTCCACCAATGGTGCTAGGTACACATCAATATCATTCCCGTGTTGCTTTGGCCCTTGGATAAGTATCGACAAACAAAATATACTTTCGCTTCATACACAACCAAGGAGGAAGGTTATAGATGCAGAGAGTCATGGGCCATGTGCTATGTCTACCGCTCATGCTACCGAAAGGATTCATTCCATCCGTACTCATCAGAACCTTATATTCCTTGGTTCGCATCAAGTCGCAAAACTCCTATCGATGTTTCTCCATTGGGCGAATCGACAAGGTGTCTTAGCATTCCATCTTTCTTGCGCTCCTCAGAGTGCCAACGCAGCAATTTTGCCTCCTTTGGATTTGCAAAAACCTTTTCAAACGGGAATTATAGGAAAATACCATGCCACCTTACCAGAGGTCCTTTCTTCACCTCTGTTCCTCGTAGTCATCGATTGATTGTTACGTTTGTATCGGGATGCGTTGCACACCGGACATACATGCATGTTTTCATACTCTTTGCGATGCAGATACGATCGTTCGGACATGCATGTATTCTTTCAACTTCAATTCCCAATGGACAAAGGACCTTCTTGGCTTTATACGTGATTTTAGGCAACTCATTTCCTCCCAAGCATGTCCGCTAAAAGACCCAAGAAGCGTCGTGAAACTTTTGTCGGTCCAACTGTTGCTTGCCTTTAATTTCAACAGTTCAAGCACTACCGACAACCTCGTGTACTTTGACCGCAACACGTGAACAAAGGTTTCTCCGAGTCCTCCATCAAGCCACGAATTTAACATACTCTCTCATCATAATTCTCTTCTACATCGCGAAGCATCCGATCCAGTTATCATCGTGCAACCTATCCGTATCCGAACCACAATCGACATCATCCGCGCCATGTCATTCACTTCACCGTGATGTCATCCGTGACATATCATTCACTTCACCGACGATGTCATCCGTGACATATGATCATTCACTTCGCCATGACCGGTCCAACACGTATAACCCTTTTGAAACCCTCCGAATCAAGTGCGCTTCAATTTGCCCTCGGTTCTTAAACATCTTTAAATTCTCGCATCAGCATGGACGATACATATATTCCACCCCTTATTCAACATATCCTCCTCGGCGCTCTTGTAAAAGGGACACGCCATTAATATACTCTTCACTCACGGCTCATGGCATACATCCGACTTGGTCCTACGTTACGTACATACATAACAACTCAAGATTAAAATTAGCTTAACTAATTACTACTACATATATCTAAGCCACATGTATTATATTGAGGTTTAATTTGCTAGCTCAATTCATATTATAAACACAATGACTATTATATAACCAACAATTTTACAAATTAACCATCTTCAATAACACTCACCAATTACTTAAATCTAAATTGTAATGCAATTAAAGAAAAATAAATTATCTTACTAACCATATCTAGAGCTAGCCACCGGCAGGAAAGTATGAATTGAATGAATCTTCAAAGCTCAATCTCTGCCTCTTCCCACCAAAATAACTGGCCTCAAATCGCCTAGCTTGTCTCCGAGCGAAAGAGTGCGCGGTGGCTAGATCTCGGATCGAAATGAAGACAGATGCGATGCGAGTGGAGCAATAAATGCGTAGTGGGGATTATCACGACGGTTTTTACTAAAACCGTCGTGATAACAAGATTATCACAGATGGTTCTTAATACGGACCGCTCAGGATACTAAAATATCCTGAGCGGTTCATAGGTATGAACCAAATCGAGATACTTTTTCGCCGACGCCACCAACACAAAGCGGTGTTCAAATTAAAACCGTCTATATTAGTATCTGTCACAGACGGTTTTATAAAACCGTCTGTGATTTGCCGTCTAGTATTAGCCTTTCTGTAGTAGTGACTCCTAGCTCTTGTTTTGCATAGAACCGAGGCAACAACATACACAGAGAGGAGAGAGATTTTTTCTATGTTCAAAATGTCTCTTCTTATATTTTTTTAAAGTTTTTCGATCGTCTATTTTACCATTATATTTTTATGACTTTGCTGTGTTTTTCATTCTTACGTGGGGCCTTATTTCTAGCAAAGCGAACTGGGTGACTTAAACTCAACTTCCATGTCATGCGGCCCCACTTTCCAGAGACTTATCTGGTGAAAAGAATTTGATCTGTTTACTCTTGAGTATTTGTGCCTGCGCAGCCACGTGCATCTCCATCCCTGGCCGCTCACCGGAGACGGTAGAGAGATCGTGCACCCGCACCTGCACGCGCCCACGAAGCATCGCCGGAGAGAGTTCGGGAGCATGGCAGAGAAGGGCGGGAGGAAGGGCGTGCCAGCGCTGGGGTGGTGGCTGATGCTGGTCGGCTTCCTCCGCCTCGCCTCCGTCTGGTTCGGCTTCTTCAACATCTGGGCGCTCCGCGTCGCCGTCTTCTCCCAGACACAAAGTGCGTGCCCCCTTTCTCTCCTCCTCTCCGTCTTCTCAAAATGTCTTCTCTTGCTTGTTCCCTTCCCATGGGGCCGATCCGTGCGGGGTCTGTATGTTGGTAGATCTGACGGGGTTGGGTTCAGATGGGCTACTAATTGATTGGATGATGTCTTCTTGATGAAGAGTTAGAGAGGAGATCTTCTCTGAGATTAGTATTCCAAGTTGTGCAAGTGAGTGATTTTGAAACCGTAAGCAAAATCAGGTAAGACCGTAAGAGTAGGAAAGAGTACATCACTCAACAGAATTCCACGTAATTTCGAGAGGAACTCACCACTTCCGGTCGGACATGGAGTCGTTGACAGAGCTCTCTACATCGCAATCCTCACACGCCTATAGACCAAGAAACCAGAACCAAATCTCGTAATTCAGTAGTAGAAGCAACCGGACAGCCGAACCATCAGGGAATTCCAGGGTTTCCACTCACCTCCGCCGCACCATCGCTCCTCTTCCTAGCCGCCCCATCCACCGATGGCGCCGTGCTGGAGCAGCGCGAGATCCCGGCCACGAACTCATTCCCGGAAGCCCCAGAATCTGCCCGCGCGTCCGGCGTCGAAGCCTCCTCCGTCCCCGGACCCCGCGGCCGCCGCCATGAACATCCTCCTGCTCTGGAGACGCGGGGAGCACCCTGCCGCGCCGTCGTCACAGCCCAACCCCTCCTGCTGCACATGGGGAGACTATGCATCATGGGGAGGGGAGGCGAGACTGTGAGGTGGCATCGAGGGGAAAAGAAGCCCAGCCCAGGGAAAACGGTGGCATGGGGGAGAAGAGCACGACTCGGGGGAAAGGATGGTAACTGAAGTTGGAAATGGAGGGGGGCAGTTACGTGAGAGAGATGGGGGTGGGGAGGATGGTTAGGCCGATGGTGAAGATTTCATTGTTCGGATTAAACGGTTGTAGAGAAAGGTAGGAGAGCGTGGGGACTGGGGAGATGGGGGAGATATTCGATAGAAAGTCACTGGCGGTTGTTGGAAAGTCACTCGGCGGTTTTTGTTGTGATGCGGGGTGGGAGGACGGACGGACGGTCACCAACTCCAATTTTTAAGTAGTAGAGATACAGACGGTTCAGTTTTTTGAAGCGTCTGTGATATACGCAATATCACAGACGGTTAGTAACAAAGACCGTCTGTGATACAGACGGTCTTTGTTACTTACCGTCTGTGATATTATTCATATCACAGGCGGTTCAGTGTTCCGAACCGTCTGTGATATACAGAATATCATAGACGGTTAATAACAAAGACCGTCTGTGATATATTTCATATCACAGACGATTCAGTGTTTGAAACCGTCTGGGATATAGATATCACAGACAGTTTTCAACACCGAACCGTCTATGATAGCTATCGCAATAGTCATTTTATTTGGTATTTTTCGGCTAGCCTCAGGATATGTTAGTCATGCCCTCTAAAAACAAGCTAAATCACGTATATAGCATAGGTGAATACACATACGGCCAGCAGATCACATATATATGATACGACACTTTAGGAGTGGCCACAAATATAGCTTCACTATTTTCGATTAAAAGGCATTTATGCTGCATTTTATATTCATCTGGTGATTCAGTATGCAAAATTATTCAAGTTGGTCATTTGTTTAAGTGTGACTTTTCATTTTCATCATCCTCTGATCTTAGGTGTCTTATTTCATCAGATTCTAATGATCTATTTCACGCATCATAGGTTAGGTCATATTGGTTTTGATCATCTTGCTCACATCAGTAATATGAATCTTGTTAGAAGACTACCTAAGCTCAAAACTGAAAAGTCAATGGATCTAATTTGTCCACCCTCATCGCCACATCCTCCACTCACACTTATTATGACTGACTCTCCGGGTCAATTGTTGCATATGGACACAACAGGTACTTCTAGGGTTCAGTCAACTGGAGGTAAATGGTATGTTCTTATTATTGTTCAAGATTTCCCTAGATACTCTTGGGTTTATTTTATGGCATCTAAGGATGAAGCTTTTGATCATTTTAGAGAGCTTGCTTTTAGACTTGCTAATGAACTTCTAGGAGCACTTAGAGCAATTAGAAGCGACAATGGAACTGAATTTAAGAACACATCATTTACTTCTTTTCGTGCTAAAAAAGGTTTAGATCATCAATTTTCTTCAGCTCGTGTGCCTCAACAAAACAGGGTGGTAGAACGTAAAAATAGAACTATGGTTGAGATGGTTAGAATGATGTTAAATGAATATGCTACTCCTAAGAAATATTGGGCTGAAGCTGTTTCGACTGCTAAATTACATAATATTTCCTATGACCTTCGTTTTGGTCATTCTCCTAATATTTCTCACTTGAGCGTGTTTGGTTGTCGATGCTTTATACTTAAACATGGCGATCTTGATAAATTTGAATCTAAATCCTCAGATGACATTTTTCTTGGATATATAGTTCACACTCGAGGTTATCATGTACTCATCTTAGAAACTAATAAAATCATTGAGACTTGTAAGGTCACTTTTGATGAGTCTAGTCCTGGTACTAGACCTGACAATGCAGGTATATAGATAACCGATGCACTCGAGGACATCTTCTATGACTCTGATGACAACGAAAGGAAGATTAAGAGTCATACTTCAGTACATGTCTCTACACCAATGGATCTTACTTCTAGTGGCTCTGCTCCTACCTCACATAAGATAGAGGTCATTACGACTACATCCACGTCCACTCCACAAGCTCCTCTACATATTCAACAACGTCATCCTCCTGAAAAAATGATTGGTGAGTTAAGTAAGAGAGTTCTTCGCAACAGGTAAAACTCCAATGCTTCATATGCTCATTCTGCATTTGTTTCCTCTTTTGAATCCCAAGGTGGAAGTCACGCTTTATCTGATGAGTCTTGTATTAATGCCATGCATGGAGAATTAGAAAATTTTGATCGTAATAAAGTCTAGTCTTTAGTTTCTCCTTTTTACGGTCATAATGTTGTTGGAACCAAATGGGTTTTTAAGAATAAACAAAGTGAGAATGGTGTTGTTGTTTGAAATAAAGCTAGACTTGTGGCTCAAGAATTTATCCAGGTAGAAGGTCTTGACTTTGGTGAGATTTTTGCACCTGTTGCTCAGTTAGATGCCATTAGAATTCTTTTAGCATTTGCAATATCTAAGGGTTTTAGACTATATCAGTAGAGTTAAAAGTGCTATTCTTAATGGTTAATTATATTGAGGAAGAAATGTATGTAAGACAACCATATGGTTTTAAAAATCCTAAGTTTCTGATCATATCTACAAACTGTCCAAAGCTTTATATAGTTTAAAACAAGCACCTAGAGTATAGTATGATAGGTTTAAACTATATTTACTTAAAAATGACTTTCAAATAGGAAAGGTAGATAAGACTTTGTTTACTCTCAAGCATGGCAATGATCTTTTACCCGTTCAGATTTATGTGGATGGTATCATGATTGGTGGTTCCTTTCATGCTTTTATTTCTAAGTTTTCAGATATTATGAGCAGTGAATTTAAGATGAGCATGATAGGATCACGTTCTTTCTAGGCTTTTAGATCAAGCAATCAAAATTAGGTACTTTTGTTCATTAAACTAAGTACACCAAGGATCTGCTTTGACACTTTTGAATAGGGACAGTCAAATCCATCTCCACACCCATGGGATCTACTGCAGTGTTGGATCCTATGAAGATGGAGAACCTGTTGATCAAAAGGAATACATAAGCATGATTGGCTCACTTTTGTATCTCATTGCTTCGAGCCAGACATACACTTTGCTGTGTGTTTGTGTGCTCGGTTCCAATCTTCCCCCGTGCTTTACATCGTCACGTGTTAAAGCGAATCTTTAGGTATATTCAGTCAACTTTAGAATTTGGCTTATGGTATTCTTCTTCATCATGTCTTACCCTTAGAGCTTATTCAGATATAGATTTTGGGGTTGTAGAATTGATAGGAAGAGTACTTCTGGCACATGTCATTTTCCAAGTATATCTCTAGTTTCACGGGCTTCTAGAAAATGGTTGTCTGTTGCACTTTTCACTACTGAGGCTGAATTTATAGCTACTACTTCTTGTTGCTCACAATTGCTTTGGATGACAGCCACGCTTAAGAATTTTGGTATAGAATTGGATGATGATCTACTTTTCTGTGATAACACTAGTGCTATTAGTATTGCTGAGAATCCTGTGCAACATTCAAGAACCAAACACATTGATATTCACTATCATTTTCTTAGATATCATATAAAAAGGGAGATGTTATCTTGAATTTCATTGATTTAGAGTCTCAAGTTGCTGATATTTTCATAAAACCGCTTGATTCTTCTCATTTTGCTCGTTTGCGGAGTGAATTGGGTGTGTTGCATCATATAGGATTGTTTTGAGAGGTAGCTTGTTGTTATAAAAAGTTTCAGAAGTTTTGTTTATTATACTTGTCAAATAATACATCAAGTCCAAGTCACTAAAATCAAATAAGTAGTTTTCTCATATATTGTGTAGCTTTAATCATGACTGGTTAAAGTTATTTTGCTATATTTGAACTAAAATAGGACATGGTGAAATACTTTAATTAGATTGATTATAGATAGTACTCTGTGATATTCATCTAAAAAAATTAGCTTAGTTGTGATTCTTATTTTAAATCTTGGCTATGAGACTCGTATATTTCATATTGCAAACTTTTTATGTTGACTTAGGTTGACATGTTATAAAAAAATATGATGACAAAAAGAAAGTTGAGAAGATATATGTTTCAAGTATATCATGGTTAAACAAAAAAAAGGCATAATAAATACATAAATAAAAAATACTATTATTTTAAATCGACTAACAATTGGATGACTTTGGCTACTCACTCAACTAGACGCACGGTCCACAAACTTGTGCTTGGGTCCATCGGGCTCCCTCCACGTCTCGGCATCGCCAGCCGCGGAGCAAGCCCCGGCCGCTCCCATTTGGCCCCTGCGTGTTGCAACTCACGCACGTTAGAAGAGCCTCGAGCCCTCGACTCGATTCACCGATGGCCATCCGGTACTACAACGCTACCGCTACCGTGGTCTCGTCCAGAACGCGGGCGCCCGACCTGTCCTTCTTCCTCCCGGCCGCTGCTGCCCTTCCCTTCGCGCGTCCCAGGGGGGCGTGGACGTGCGGCAGGTACAGGCGACCCGCCGTTCGCGCCATGGGTGCCGCGCCGTCATCGCCGTCGCCGCAGACGCCGCCGGGGCAATCCCAAGGTGCCGTTCGGTGCTTTGCCTTCTTTTTTTTTTTGCCCCATTACTAGTAAACAACCCGTCGTTGCTAGTTTGGAGCGGTTGGATTGATTTCCCGAGATATTGAATGATTCTTGATTTCTGTTCTTTTAGTCCGTGTTTTACAAGTTGTAGGTGATGAATTGGTTAATTTGGATGGAAGAAAATGAATTGGAGATTTCTCTGCGTTTGATGCAGTTTTTGCCGGAATTAATCCTGTCAATTGAAACAAGGCAGCAGGCAAAATTGATTTTGATTAATTTACGTAATTAGCAAGTTATGCTGTTAGCCATATCCTGATTTTAATTCTAGCAAATTAGACCGTAGAGCTTACTTGTTCATTTTTGAATTAGCTTGGGGCTGTGCAGCTTAATTTAATAAATGATGCCTCTTTCTTGATTTAACCTTGGATGCCAATGGGGAAGGATATCACAAAGCAAGAAACCAACTTGCTGAACGTATGAACTTCCTCAGAATCGACAACATAGATCCAATCGCCAGTAGTTTTCCTCCCAGGGAACAACTAACACATGCTGCAAAGCTTTTTGTTGTCTCCAAAACATATTAGTAACTTAAAAATAAAAATGGCTAGGAGCTCTGGCGTTCACTAAAGAAGGAGATGGGCACCTGAGTCGGTTCTAGGATTTGAACCCAGGTGGGTGGTGAGTTTAAACAACATCCTACCACAAGGCTACTAGCCTTTTCCCTGATATTAGTAATTTGATAGTGTGATAATTCTCTTGGTGTGAATTTCAGACTGTTGTTTGTGTCGTGGGCAATAATAAGTAGTATGAACGTTCTGGCTATAATATATCACAAGTGCGTGTCATGAAGGCCGTTGGAAGAATTGTGTATTCTTCTTCACAACTTGAGACTTCACATATGGTCATATACTAGTACACATGTTTAGCTGAAAAAGAAAAATGATTCCATCCATATAAGATTGCGCACTTTTGTTCAGCCTGGTCGGGGTGACATTTTTCCATCCATACAAGATTGCACACTTTTGTTCAGCCTGGTAGGGGTGAGAGCGAGAAATTGCAATGACTTCTAAGAAATGTATGGCCATTCTCTTTTTGTAGCGCGGTTAGAACAATTGATGTTCAAGTGACACATTGATGCTTCAAGCAAATTTCTTGTGGATAAAATATCTTTCTTCAATCTCTGGATTCTGTCTTATCAAAGGGATGCCTAAATTACTCCATTGCCTCTGAAAGATCATATAAACTTGTTCTATCTGTGGCCTGATTTGGAGAAAGCTGTTTTCTTAAGACGCAGTCTCAACTCTTGAAGAAATATTTCACTTACAGACCATGTTTTTGTACAGAGACAAAGAATGTGGACTACACGTTACTGAGTGATGAGGAGTGGAAAAAGCGCCTGACAAAAGAACAATATTACATCACTCGGCAGAAGGGTACTGAGAGGGCATTCACTGGGTATGTTGCCAAATGCGAAATACCTATTTATTCAAATCTATTTCATAATCTAATCCAATTATTGATCTTAATTTGTGCAGCATCTTAGTTTGATATCTGTAGTGCTACCACAACATAACATTGTTCTGTTTTTGTTATAATCAGGGAATACTGGAACACTAAAACCCCAGGCATCTATCACTGTGTCTGCTGTGACACCCCTCTGTTTGAGTAAGCACTAACACCTGAACATCCCAAGAGAAACAGTCTATTCTTTCTTCCTTTGAAAAGTAAAAGATAATTGTTTCTGCATCGAAATATTAGATGTTATTCTGCTCACTATTCTGCACTACTGCTATGGCGTTTTAGGTCATTGACCAAGTTTGATAGTGGTACTGGATGGCCGTCCTATTATCAACCGATTGGTAACAATGTCAAGAACAAGCTTGATATGTCGATCATATTCATGCCCCGGACCGAGGTGTTGTGTGCTGCCTGTGACGCTCATCTTGGGCATGTCTTTGACGATGGGCCACCGCCAACAGGGAAGAGATACTGTATTAACAGGTATATCAGCATATGCGAAACCATCCATGGCTATCTTTGCCACATGTTTTTCTCTTAAGGTTAGGCTTACCACTGGTGAATCCACAGGTTTACACTTGTGGGGATCAATTTTAACTTACAATAGTATTAGTGGGATCATTTAGTAAAAACTACGTATGGTTCAGATTAAAAAATTAAGAAGTACAAGGATTTTATGAAAAAAAAAAGCTGTGGGTTGCCTCATTCGTCACTAAGGCATGCTATAGTTTTTTGTGGTAGCAAAGGCAGCCGCCACAGCTGTAGTCAAGTTAGAGAAAAAGGAAAAAAATATGACAGTCAAACTATGGGGCTAAGAAAGTAAAGCGTGCTTTAATTGTTGCAACGAACAAAAGATTTGTCTAAGGAGGTGTGCATGATTGAAGTTAATTATGGAAAATTTAGTAGCATCCAACCAAATAGGCTTCCTTGGCGAAGAATTTTTCTGTTGACAGGTTAAATGGATGAGGTTTTCTGTTCATTCTTTTGTCCTTTTTCCTTGCAGTGCATGTCTGAAGCTGAAGCCCCAGTAGTCCCTGGATGATGGAAGATAAACTGAACAAGCGACCTTAGCTCATTCCATGTAGTTTTTGGTTTTGGTATGAACTATTTTCAATGTGTTCTATATTTTATAGCCTGAACCTCCAAATTGATATTTATTAAATTTCAACACCAATCTCCTTGCATAAATCGAACTTCACTCAAGGGGCCCGGCCCTGGGGCGGCGGGCGGCCGCCTGGGTCCCCAAACCCAGGGGCCCCCATTTTCAGTAGATATAATATCCTGAGGAGTTCTATCTAGGGTTTTCATTGAGCTTATGCTGCTGCTGGTTGTTGGATTGTGAGGAGCCGCCTCTTGATTACTTGACGTGAAGGCCAGATGTGCTGACGCTGTTGATTGAACTGCTGCTGCTGTTGTTGCTTGGCTGGTCAAGAAGTGTTGGGGTTTGGCTGCCGTGGTTGCTGACTGCTGCTAAAGTTCAGCTGTTGTGATTGCTGTTTTGACGTGAAGGAAGATTGTAGCTGCATGTTGACTGGAGAGGCACGACACAGGAGAACTACCAACTCTCCTACTGCTGCTGCTGTTCAAGTCTTCAATTGTTGCTGCTGTTGGATCAGAAAAGAAAAAAAGGCCGCTGTGTGATCGTTGTTGTTGGGTTGGTGCGCAGAGGACCTGGGCTAGTATTACTAATATGAATTTTCCTTTAATACATAACATATTTTAAGTGTTTGTTGGTAAAATTAGATATATATATATATATATATATATATATATATATATATATATATATATATATATGTGTGTGTGTATGTAGATTTATATTTAGATATTTATACTAGGGTCTCTATTCCTAGTTTCGCCCCGGGCCCCTAAAATCCCAGGACCGGCCCTGTCAAGGCTTGATTTATATTTATCCAATCAAATCCCCAATCACCCATATCAGCACAAAAGTGCAACCCAATTTATATGAAACGCAGTAATAGCCTTTTCATAACCAAAGGCAATTTTATTTACAGCACGATTAGTTGTACGAGTTCTGGGAAAGCAAATTGTTGCAGCACTTGCCAAGTTGACACACCAGTGCCAGCTACTCATATTTACAAGATAGGCATCTTCTAATATTGGTGTCAGATGCGAACAGCACTAGCAATAATCATCCAATGGGTAAATATAAACGTGATTGTATTCTTTGGAAGCAAGTTATTCAGAGGCTCGACTAGCAATGTGATCCATCTGAAGTTGCGGACACCCATCCTATGTATGCAGCCATTGGGGAAATGAAGTATCACTACTGCAGAAAAGATCATCATCATTACAGACGATTCAAAAAGTTATCACAGACGGTTTCATAAGCCATCTGGTTTTATAGGTCAGTAATGATATGAGATCATCAGACGACTTTCGAACTATTTGTGATGCAGATTTTTACAGACGGTTTCTACTAAAAATTGTTTGTGATAGCTGATGTATCGCAGACGGTTTCATATCACTATCACAGACGATTTTTAGTAGAAACCATCTTTGATAAATCATATATTATAGACGGTTTCTACTAAAAATCGTTTGTGATAGTTGACTATCATAGATGATTACGAGTTAATAACCGTATATGATATTCTTTTCTATTTATAAATATATTTCTGTTAGTTGGCTAGTCTCAGAAAATACTAACCATGCTCTATGAAACAAGCAGATCAACATAGTATATATAAATCCAATTCACATTCATTCATTTTAGAAAACAAGAACATCCGTTTCACAAATCAATTAATTGAAATGAAATAAATTATCTATCCATGAACAAATACGCACAAGAACAATTAAGCTCAATCTTATCCCAGTGAAATTCATTCTACAGTATGGAACTCCCCATTATCTTTTATGACTTTAGACAACAAGAAGTACGCACACTGTCTTTGAATCTATTTGAGGTCGGCCTGTTCCAACAGAGTTGTAGTGATGGACACAACCTGTCGGTAGGAAAATCAATGTTGTGCATACATATATAAATTGATAAGTATGAAATAATTATCGTAAGATTAACAAACCTGAGGATCAATATTGTTCTTCGCGGATTCGAGGAGTAGTTGCATATTGTGGCAAACATAAAATCCACAAGTGTTGCTCGGCGGTTGCTAGTGGTACTGCAAAAATAAAATTTATTAGTTTGAGAGGCATTACTACGAAATGTTATAGGATTTATGTGTACTAGTAAATACCGAAAAATCTAGATCGTGTCGCAGGGCGTCGATCCCTTCATTGGATTTTTCTACTTTTGCAACGTACATGGCGAACGACCTACGTGATTCCAAAAAGTTAGTCTTAGTCATTGGGAAAGAAGGAAAGACTACAATAGAGTTATCTATAGAGGAAATGTGTTTACCTATCGATTAATTGTTAGACAACTGTGTAGTTAGTTTTGTTCTTCTTTAGGGGATCAAGGTGTATTACCCTATTCTATTTTAGTATAATATAATTAGAATCCAGTAGAACCTACATAGGTATGTCATGGTCATTAAACCTAAGTTCCTGTTGCTTATAAAGTACAATCAACAAGTATATCCACTAATGCAGCACTTACCCCTGGTTGTAAGGTATAAGGATGAATTCCTTGTTGCGGTGAGCCTCCAACGTCTTCGTCATGTAATTCTCGACGAAAGATGCATCCTCGTCGATGATATCCAAGGAGACCAAGCGTGGGTCGAGAAAACCAACCGGTGATTTTGTTAATCTGGCTTCAGTCACCATGTGTGTGTATATATACACAAAAGCAATGCGTTATATATAACATTTATCGATATTACATTAATGTAGACCATAATTGTACACACTTACAGTGTCCAGCATCGAATGAGTAAGTCGTGGAGGGCATCAAGTGTGAAGAGAAAGAATAAGTCCTCGAAGGTTACTGTGAAGACACAGTCATGAATATCGTGCTAAAGATGATCCAGCTTGAACTTGATGGTGACACCCGAACACCATTGTTCCTTCAATTTGTTGGTCTGTTTCACGTACCATGCATGCAATCTTTAGCAAGACAGTCCTAGGGTTAGGAGGCACTCTTTCGGGATGACCAACGACTCGCCTAGCATAAATTTCCGGGCCAAGAGCAAGTAAGGGATCTCATCATCGGTCTTCTTCGATTTGCCCTTACTGCCTCGGCTGTAGGTTGACTTCACAGTAGTCGACCGTGCACGAGATATAGATGCACCGCGCCCTTGCTGCATTTGTGCAAGTAGGTCTGGTGCAGATAGCCCCATGGACTTGCCACTAGTGTAGGTAGCTTTGGTGTGGATCGCCCTATGGAATTGGCACCGGTGTAGATAGTTCCTGTGGACTTGGCACCGGTGCATATAGCTTGAGTGGACTTGGCACTGGTGCAGGAGCCTCCAAGCAGATGTCCCTCTTAGGCCACTGGATGAATGTTCCAATGACTTGCCCTAGAGTCACGACCTCGTTGTTTGAGAGCATCTGCCAGGGGACGACCTCAAAATTGGCATGAACACTATCCACATTCACTTTTGCAAAACTTGGCACAAGAGTTACACCGTGCACCATGGTCCTGGGCCCGGATGGATACGCCTGGCCCCAAGCAGCGCATAGGGCAATGGAGGCATATCTCATTTGGAGCTTGCACTTCGTAGCCTCCTATATAACGATATAAAATTAGCTACTCCAACAGGCCTATGAGTAGATCGAGTATTCCAGAGATAATAATTATTACCAGGATGCCATCGACAGGAAATCGGTGGTCGCTTTCCGAGGTAGGATTGGACACGCAGCTATTTTGACGGTTGGGGAGGCTACCTAGCACAGGAGCGGTGAGGGATTCCTATTGATTTGAAGGGATGCCGTACATTTCCATCTAATCTTTGACATATCTTTACATCTCATCTCTAAGGAATGCCGTAATGTCCTCTCGTAGACGTGTTTCCAAGGAACATAAAGACCAAGACTTCTCGTGTGACCCGGTGCTCCTTATTTTCTAGGGACACAGAGAGTATCTCTCACCCTGAGAGCCTGGAATGAGCATTCGGAAGATTCTACACTCAGCGCTTCCTGCAAGAGCCCAATTGTCATTTTACTTCCTATGAAGTTATGGAGTAATTACAAACTAGGTAGTTTGATATCTTACTGGTGGTAGGACACTTCCTCGTCTGCGGGGTTTTGAAAGGAGATGGCCCCCGACGACACGGTAGATGACCTCGTTCTTATCTAGTTTTGGACGTGCTCATTAGGGATCCCAACAGATGGTGAGAAGGTATCCCGCAAGATTGCCCGCTCGTCCTTCTTCCTCCGTTACGGGATTTTACTCGCATACCCAGCGGTGCCAAGTCTGTGGGGGTGCGTGTTTTTTTGCCTAAAGGGTCCTGTGGGTCACACTTTCACTCCTAAAATTAGCTATCATCTTCATCGCCACAAACTCTTGCCATTGCGGTTCTAGGAATGAATACTTGTGGAAGAGCATCATAACCTTCTCCACGTGTTGCTTGACAAGTAGGCTCTTGAAGTTCTTCCACGCTTTGCACATCGCTAGCAACGCATGTCGTTGCATGGAGGCCTTGTGTTCTTCTGGAATCTCGAACATCGAAAAACTTCTGTCACTAGCTCACTTTTTCAAACTTTGGTCACGTTCTTCCATGAATCGAATGTGATCTCAATCTGTTCCCATGCAACTATTTCGACTATTCTTCAGAATGCGGATACTGCTCGGTGGGGATTGAGAGGGGTCCTAGACGCATCAATATCTATGATGATAAATCGGCCCTTGGGGCTTTTCGATAGTCCTCTTTCTTTTTGGGATTTTCCAGAGGATGGTGCATTTTCTTGACGAATAGCACAAGAGCAGAAAATGTAGAGGTCCTACACTGAATGATTCTCTGCTCCAACATTGTTGGGTGCCTATATGGTCGAACCACCACCATGCTTGTGCCGGGGAGGAGGTGGATGCAGTGGTCACGGCCGTGTGGAGGTGGGAGTCCTCGTGGTTCATTGAAGACCATCATGAATTTTGTGAGTAGCTCCTCCATGAGTTTCCTTGCGATCGATGTGGAGTGTAGGTGCGGCATGGGCTGGGACAGTGCCATGTAGTGCCAAGTGATTTCTCGGTCTTGGCACTGGTAGCTCATTGTCAGAAGGATGAAATTCCAGAGAATCGGTCCTAGTGAACGAAGCCACTAGACCCAAGGACAAGGTCAAAACCACCTAGCGGTATGGTAAGGAAGTTGAGGACGAAGTTTTCTATGTCGATGGAGATAGGTGTCACATAGCACACCCCGTCGCTCACCACCATGTCAGCATTGGCCACGGCCATGGAGAGACCCATGCGTGGTGCTAGCCTTAATCCCACGTGGTCGATGAGCTCAGCGGTGATGAAGTTATGTGTGGAGCCAGAGTTGACCAGGGCCAACAATTTGAGTCTGTTAATAAACACAGAAAGCCCTGTTGTTTGGGACCTGTAGATCTTGGCAAGAGCGAGGAGGGAGATTGTGGCACCCCGTCCACCTCCTCGACATCTTGTCCGTTTTGATCTGCAACATAAAGATATGCTTGCAGAATCGCTGGTGACATGATATGAACTTCTCGTCGCAGTTGTAGCAAAGGCCCGTGATGTAATGTTCCTTCATCTCGGTCAGTGTGAGCCTCCTGAATGGCTTGATCGAGCCTGACGCACCCCTAGTTGTGGTAAAGGATGTCATCGAGCCTGCTGCCACCATCTCAGACGTTGCTACCTGGGGTAGTAATGGCTTGGTGCTTGCTGCCTTGGAGGATGTGGTTGATGTTGTTGGGACCTAAGGAAAAATATTAAGTGTTCGTAGGTCCTCGCCAAGTCAATTGTAACCCCAGATCGGTTGGCCTCTAGAGCTAGATGCATGTCTTTAGGGCTCACCAAGCCCAGCTGTGAACAACATCACTTGCTGCTCCTCATCGAGGTGGCCATAGTGAGCTAATAAGGTCAAATTTTTTTTGGTGAATTATGTCACCTATGCTGTGCACTGGAGGCCTAATAATTTTCCTAGTGGGTTGTGACGCGTGGAAGTCCCGAACCACCAGTTAACGAGGTCAGTGAAGTGTCACCAATTAGGCATGCCATCCATGTGCTCAACTCGCATGTACCATAGGTGCACCATGCCTAACATGTGGTACGTAGTGAGCCACACTCTATCCTCCATGGGTATTTGCTATGTGTGAAAAAATTGCTCTGAGCGGTTGATCCATGGCAGTGGATCATCCTTACCATCAAATGTTAAAAAATTGAGCTTGATGTAGTGGGATGGGTTCCGTTGGTGTCCTGTTCTTGGCACAGTGAGGTGCAATGGCGGTAGGTGAGGAGAAAGCTCCATGGAGGTAACACCCGAGTCATCACTTGGGTGGCGCTGATTGGTGGTAGCTCCCCGTTGACCACCTATCGTGTGGCGGCGTAACATCCCAAAAAGGGAACTATTATAATTGCGAAAATTATAAAATCTTTTAATTGTTTTTCCCATGTATCTAAAAATTTTTCGCGTTATTCGAATTTCTTAATTTGGTTTCTTGCCAAAAACTCGAGTAATAAAAATCAAAACCTTGGAATCAAGAACCAAGATCTAAAATCAGATTGAGAAAATCCAAATCCCCTTGGAAGTCTTAAATTCAAATTTAAAATTTGAATTCGGATATTCAAAACCAAGAATGGAAATTGAAACCAATGTAAAATCCTTGCCATCCAATTTGCAAAATCAAGTTCTGAAATATATGAATTATTTCTCAAAACTCGACAATCTCAAAATTAAAATTGTTGAATCCAAAAATTTGAACCAAACATTCAAATTCAAAACCAAATTACAAATCTAAATCTGAAATTTAAAATTCAGAATTTTTCTTCTCAAATTTTGGGCTACTGTTTTTCCTCCCACCAGTAGGCCATTTTCTTTTCCTCTACCGCATCCCGCCCGGTAGTCGACACCTTCTTCTTCCTTCTTCCTTCCTCCTCCTCCCTCTTCTCCCATCGCGCTGAGCTGGCCCAGCCCACGCCACCCGACTCCGCCCAGTTTCGCCTAGCCCCACCCCTGGTTTTCCCTGTCACATCTGCGCCAGTAACCCTACCACTAGCCTAGCCCCGACACCATTCTCCTACGCCCTGCTCTGTCTTCAATGGCGCCCATGCTGGTGTTACTCCTCAGCGCGTCTCCGCTCGGCAGTACTCCGTCTGCGCCATCTTCAATGGCCTCTCCTGGCTATAAAAGAAGCCCTGGGCTCGCCTCCTTCCCATTCCCCAATTCCCCCTCTTCCTCCTCTTGAGCTCGACGCTTGCCACCTAAACGCTGGCCGTCGCGAGCCTCCCCATTCCTCCTCGCCGGTAAAGATCCTGCCGGGCCACCCGCGTAACAACATACCCCGGACGTCTTTTGCCTCTCATCTCAGTTGATTGAAGTTTCATTGCCTGAGCACACCGTGCCCATTCCTTCTTCACTTCTAGCCGGCCACTGCCATTTTCGCCGCCGTCTCCCCCTCGGTCGGCCCCAGTCTGATTCGTCACGGTGGGAACAAACACTGCACCCAAGCTTCCCAACGTCGGCCCGCCGAGCTCCCCTCCATGGCAACCCGACCGCGCCGCCGCCCGTGCATGCCGCCAGCTCGCCTTGGTCTCCATCCGGTCATTTCAACAGCTCAGGTGAGCTCCTAGCACCCTACTCGTGCTCATACGTGCCCCATCTCCTTCCCTCTCTCTTCCGGCCGCCGGCGCTCAATTTCCCCCTCACCGTCGGTTGCCTAGAGCCACCACCAGCTTGTCTGGGCGCTACCTCGGTCGAATCCACTACCACCCTGAGCCTCCTCTGTAGAGTATAAAACTATTCGAATATCCGTGCCCACAGTCAAGGGCGGATATGGAAACTTCCTCGAGTTAGTTCTATTTCAAAACTTTTGATGGTGGGAAGGAAACTGTCAGGCGGATGTAAACCCGACTTTTGAAATTTTCCTGGAGGGACGTACTCCAGCGTTGTTGATAAGGTGGAGGTGAGCTAATGATCAAAAGCTAGCATAGGTAGATGGAACCATGTAATCGGTGGATGGAACCTACACCGCTATAAATACTACATAATTTCAAACTCTTTAAAGCATATTTGTAAAACACCAAGTCATAGAAATTTTAATTATGATTATTGCAAATGTCGCATTAAGCAAATAAAAGAACCTCAAGCCTCACTTGACAGCCTTGCATCTATTATTATTGCATCCTATGTGGTGGTTTGCTGAGTACTGTCGTACTCACTCTTGCTTAATCACCATTACTCAGTCATACAGAAAAGGAAGTCAAGCCCTGCGATGCTTAAAAAGGGGTCAACAGAGCTGGAAGACGAAGTGGCCATAAACTAGGTCGCGAACCCCGGTTAGCTACCTGTGGGCAAGTTCTGCGGGTTCCACCTGTGTGAAGTTTCCGTTGCTCTATTTTATTGATTTTGGCCTGATCGGCCCATGAGTAAGTTATTACTGTATTATTTACGCTTCCACATGATATGTTTTTTATATACAATAATGTATCTGTGAGCACTATTTACCGATTTAGGGAATAATGCGGTGGAATCATAGAGGATCTGGGTTTGCTAACCCAGCGTCCGACAGGCGGTCTCTTCGTCATCACCGCCCTCTTAATTGGTGGGCTATCCTTCCATGCATGCCAGGCACCGATCGTGCTAGGCTAGCCAGCTGATGTTGGCTCCAATCAAGCTAGCATGCCAAGCGAATTGGTCATTGATATTAGCGAGGGTTTTCACCGTATCCTTGATGAATTTATGCATCGCCTACTGGAAATCCTCGTCACCACCGTTGCTCGACATGGTGGAAATAGCAACGGTTGGCTCTAATACCAAGGTGTCAGGTGATGAATGTTGGGAGCGAAGGCAGAAGGGAAGGGTTACGCTAGAGGGCTGAGGGTTGCGCTTTGGCACCGTGGTGAGGCGTGGCTTGGGAGGAACCCTAGCTGCATGGTGGAGAGGTGGGAAAATGAGGGGGCACAAGGAATTAGGCTAAATACTCAATCCTTGCTTGCTTTTATTGATTTCATATGTCCCTTTTATATAGGGGTACAACTTGACTTGGGATGTAAGGTATATCGTTCTAATTGCACTCTTCCTACTTTATACATTCCTCGTTTAGACTTTTCTAATTGCAATCTTTCTATTTAGATACAACAAACTCTTAACCTGCCACCTCTAGGGCCGGTTGTTCCTTAGCCTTGTGACGTCGACCATATACTTGGCCCCACATGATAGTATGCTTTACTACTAGATGAATAACTGAGAACAAATTCAGCATCATGACGACTTTGGAATTTTGTAAGATGAACACCTTTCCACAAAATGTAACACTTGCTACAAAAAACATAGACATAGGAGATGTTCGGTTTTCTTCCAATGAGAAGCTCATAAGAAGTCTTTTTCATAAGCCAATGCAAATAAAGATGATTTGTGGCATGACAAGTGGTATTAATTTCTTTCATCCAAAAATTATCGGGAGTATTATACTTATCAAGCATTGTCCTTGTCATTTCAATTAATGTTCAATTTTTCTCTCTCTACAACTCTATTTTGCTCCAAAGTGTATGTTATGGAAAGTTTATACTTTATTCTAAGTTCATCACAAAAATCTTCACATTTAGTATTCCTGGACTCGGAACCATTATCATTATAGATTTTTTTTATTTTAAAATCAAATTCACTTTGGGCTTTTTTAGCAAAACTTTTCAAAATACCCAAGGCTTCGGCTTTGTCATGTAGAAAGAAGACCCAAGTGTACCTTGAATAATCATCCACCATAACTATTGCCTCAGATGCTCTTATAGGTTGTTGGCCAAAACAAATCCATATGTAAGAGCTCCAATTGTTAGTGATATGCCCTAGAGGCAATCATGGAGATGATTGTATTACTTCTATATTTATGATCTTTTGAATAATATGCTATTTTGTCCCTTGAATAAATATCTATCATATTGATCAACAAGTATGTAACTTGTTTGTGCAACTCTTTATTCATATTCTGATATTATTCTAAATTATCCCTGATCTTATATCATTATGTGGGACAATTATGATTTATAGATCAACACATGTATTAATTGATGATCACTTTTCACGGGTCATGGATATGGGATATCAAATCAATAATGTGGATACATGTTAGAGATCATGATGTTGGATTGACCCACCATGAGATACTACGGGAATTGTTATATTCTTAAGTGTCATCAGTTAGTCTCATACATAGTGCATGTAGGACCCTTAGACCTAAGATAGTCATTGTTTCCTACATGTGAAATAGTTTACTTAGGGGTTACCAAAAACTATTCTTTGATTGGGTGGTCACAAATGTAGCTTTCGGGTTAATTATGAAACATACAGAAGAATATGAGCAATCAAGATGGAATTTGCCCCTCCTATATAACAGGAGAGATATCTCTAGGCCCCTCGATGTGGTTGGATTAAGGAAGTATATGGCCATGCCGAATGTGGTTGAGGAGTCAATCGCAATTGAGTAACCTACTATAGGTTCAAGTGAAGGATCGAGCTATCATAGGATGGCACGCTTCTCGTCTTGAATTTGATCTGGTATCATAAGGCAAAGGGATCCGTACATAAGCACTATATAGCTTCGTCTGATATGATCTTTATGTATGTTTATGAGTCATTATATCCTGCTAGAGACCACTACCGACTTATATGGACCGAAAAGGAGTTTTCGGCCCATGACCAAATATGCATGAACCTATAGGATCACACACTTAATGGACTGGAATGATAAGAGTCCGGATGATAGTTTCTAAGTGTGATTTGATCTCTACTCTTATGAGATAAGGATCTGATTGGAGGCTATATAAAGAGAGGTGCGGGGCTGAGGGGGGTATCCTAAAACACACCTGTTGAAACCCTAGCTGCCACCTCTCATAACCCCTATCGTGCACGCTGGTGCTAGCACGCCGATGCACAATGTTCCATCCACGGTGTTCCATCTCTAGATGTGTAGACCACGGTAGAGACGCTACTACGACTGTGGCGTTGATCGTGATGATCGCGAGGAGACGGTTTGATGCGGATACGCACAAGCTTAGCACTTTTCAGTCAAATACATTATTTCACTGGAAAGAAGTATTGAGCCGCATTAAATATTGTCAGGTGAATTTGTTTCTTAAAGAGTTTCTTTTAATTGATGATGAACTTGGAATACTACATCATGCTATTATTTTATGTATTCTTATGTATGATTCATGTGAAGACATGGAAGAGCAAAAGGGAGGAGCACAAGGACTTAAACTATAAGTTTTGGATAAGATTTTCAAGCCAAATTCAGATCTCCCACGTGCTCAATCCAATTCAAACTCGGATTCAACTCAGAATTCAATTCGGATTCGGTTCGGGACAGCCTGACAGGCAGTTACTAAAAATGCAATAACTTTCACAAACGGAGTCTGATTCAGGTGTTCTTGTACTCGTTGGAAAGATAATTTCAAGGGCTACGCAATGGATCTAGCCCCACCTTCAAATTCGTCACGGATTAAAAGTTATGACCGAAATATTGTGACGTCTTAATTTTAGATTTTTCCTTTTGTGTGAGTTTGTTTCCAAATACATGTAGGGATGAGTTGGAGTTGGTTTAGGACCTCTTGGCCAGCCATGAGGTGGAGAGGGAACTATATATTAAGGGTTAGACCCCTATTGTAAGGGGACCATGTTTGAGAATAATGAATCTAGTAAAGTTTGTTCGAGTTTAGCATTGCTACCGAAGATCCATAGGGAATTAGGAGTGATTTTCTTCAATCAAGATCGTTCAACCTTTCCATTGGGAATTGGGAGCGCGATGGAACTTCATCGGTGGTCGTGAAGTTCAGCACGTGTGGTTGGGCGAATTATAGAGTGCTAACTCTTTCATTGGCAACGGGAGATCACTACGGTTCATCAAATCCACGTGAGTATCTTGATCCTACGTCGAGAAGATCGGGCGACCCCGTATCACGGTTTGCTAGAGGATAATCGACTACTACCACAACACTGACGTACTCTTCGTTGAATCAGCTGCTTCAACTCTACTTCCGCTGCACTGAGCGTCTAATGGTAACGATCTATGATTTCTTATTTGTATGGCTTCCTGGTTTACATGGTAGAAAGTTTTAATTTACGCTAATGTATTCTACCCGTATCCCAACACTAATGGCCTATAGATGGGCATCATATTTTTGGATGAATGAGAATTAGCTACTTCCCGGCTTGGAACTACATAGCATGTTCTTCTCAAACTTCATATACTTACTTCCCAGTTTTGTAGTTCACCTACAAAAGAAAAGTCAAGTTCTTTTATATACCCAAATTTGTTTTGGTCCTTATAGGTTAGTAACCAAGGCTTGGACACACAAATGACATTCTTTTTAGCGCCCAATATAGAAGTGCTAAAAATTTAGCAATTACCCTATTATCCTTGGATTTCCTAAGCATATAACAAGAATCATAAATACCAATAGATGAAGTCTTTCCAACAGGACAAGAATTTTGCATATGTCCAACACCACAACACTTATGGCAATATTTGTCATAAGAATCTTTTAGAGGGAAAAGTTCTATCTTCAAGACCTTAAATCTTGACTTCTCCTTTCCAAGACACTCAATTAAGTCTTCAAGCATATCTATCAATTCATCATATGAAGACTCATCATCATCATTAGACTTTACCTTGTCTTCGTTTGCCATAAGGCATATGGGAGAGGAGAAAAGATGTTTGGCCCAGATTTTACCATAAAAAATCATCTATGATTCCACTATACTATTTCTTAGATCAATAGATAGTGCTCACAGATAAATCGATGAATTATTTAATACATCGCTTAGACCATACCATTCCAATATATCACATAAAAGAGTTTACATATACCACATCGGGTAGTTTTTACATAAAGGGCCACTTAGGCCAAATACTTACCATGGAAAAGCAGAAATGAGGTCGATTAATAAAAGCGGGGCCATAACCTCCCATAGGCAAGCAACTGGGGGGAAAACTATCATGCTAATGAATTCCCTAGTTCCCTCTGTCGTCTTCACCATCCGGACTTGGTGCATCATGATGGGCATAGGGGTCTTACTCCATCACTTCTAAATTAGTTGAGTAGGCAAGTGTGAGTACAATCAACCGTGCTCCACAAGCCAACACACAAAATACATTATTATGAAGGATCGGTTGCGATGAATAGAGGGGTGAATAGGCGCAAATTAAATCTCCCCTACTCGAGTATTTCTTTTCTTGAACTCTAGTGCTATTAGGAAGACTAAGTTCAAGAACACCAAGAGTACACTAAGAACAGATGAGCTGAACAAAAATTTTAGCAACTTGACCGCAAAGAAATTTCAAGAACTCAAGATAAACTTAGCTAAAATTAATGAAAACTGAATCATAATAGGATGAGGTACCCAGAATCATGATTCTAAAAGGAATTACAAAATAAAGCCCAAGAGATAGATGTTTCTTACTCAAAATCCACGTTGCATCAAAACTGAAATTTTAGTAACTTGGCTGTCAAGAAATCTCAAGAACTCAAAAATTACTCAACCAAAATTGATGAAACTTTAAACATAGCAAGAGGAGGTCCTCAGAGTCATGATTCTAAAAGAAATTATAGAATAAATCCCAAGGGATAGATCTATCTTGCTCAAGATTCATGTTGCTGCAAAATAGAAATTTCAACAACTTGACGGTTAAAAAACCTTAAGAACTCAAAATCTACTCAACCGAAATTAATGAATCTTGAATCATAGCAAGATTAGGTCCTCAATGTCATGATTATAAGAAGAATTGCAGAATAAAGCCCAAGGAAGATACCTATCTTTCTCAAGATTCATGTTGCATGAAAATAGAAATTCCAGCAACTTGTCGGTCTAGAAATCTCAAGAACTCAAGATCTCCTCATCCAAGTTGATAAAAATTGAACCTTGACTAGAAAATGATCTTAGATCTATGATTCCAGAAGGAATTACAAAAATATACCCAAAATCTTATCCTATCATGTAAATGGTTCAAGCTGCGCCAAAAACAGTAATTTCAGCTCAAGGACTCGCTTAATGCAAATACAACTTGAGCAAGAATGTGTTCTAGTGGATCTTGCTGGGTTGGGATATATTCTTGGTGAACTCCTCAAACTCGTACACATCCTAGATTCAGTAGAACTATAACAAGTAGGAGGGGAAGAGAAACTCAAGTTGCAACAAAGAAAAGCTAGATATTGCAAGAAATAAAATAAATTTCAGAACATGTATGAACTTAGAATTTTTATTGCTTTGAGAGGAAAGCTTTTAAAGCCATACTTCGTGGTGAGCAAAGCTCAAAGAATCATAAGGAAAACCTTAAATCCTTCTTAAAGACTTGGTGTGCAGGCATACCCACACCCCTCTATTTCTAGCCCTTTGGGAGCAACTTCAACCCTTAGATCACCTCAAAGGCTAAGATTAACTCTCTTCACTCACTCATACCCACTTAGAATTCAGCCAACACTTTACCTTACCTAGAATACCCCTCTAAACTAGCTACAATTACAACTCATCACTTAGTACGCATCACAAAGCGGCTATTACATGATCTGAGCCTTTAGCTCTACATAACTCAATGCATATGGTTTATCTAGCCCTAAATGATCTCCAAGAGTGCATCGCGATATTATCCATCTCAAATATTCCTGGTAATATGTCAATTACATCACTACCCTTATGTTGACTTTTGGTCAACATAAGCTACTTTGAGCTACCACGCTGCTCCACCTTGACGGTCTTTGCTCCTCGTTGACTTGTCACGTGCACACCTTGTGTCTTGAGCTCTGAACACCCTTAGAATGCCCTGCTAACACTTGCACACTGCCAAGTCACCCTGAGTCACTGCACGGACCCGTCTTGCACCATCTTCATGACCACACTTGATCCTCGATGATCTCCTTAACCTCCTTGATCATTCTGGACACCAAGCTCTCTAAACTCGCTCTCGATCCCACATCGATTATCATCCAAGCCATCAAGTCAACCTGCAGTCAACAAAGACAAAGAAATCATTTCCTTGGCATAAGTGTCGTGACTATCATTAGTGAAAACATGCATCATAATATTCCATACAACTTAGCTTAAACACAAAATTCAACTTTGGAAACTGCACCAACTCTCAAACCTTCACCACTAAGTCCCAATGCTATCAAATATTTATTACAAATGGAGAGAGCCTCCACATGGTCTCACATATTATAGATGCAAGGCTGAATAGGGTTGGCTATGGTTCTTTTGCTAAATGCCTTAGTTGACAATTACAAATAATAGGAATTCCTGTGACTTAGCAGTTTTAACTAAAATGGATTTTTCTAGAATGCGTGAAAGATTGCAATAATAATAGTAATAATGTAGGATCCATCAACCATTATATCGCCTTTGCATCCAATGCTAATTCTTCAGCATTATACCTGCCTATTATCATCACTGGGACCAAATGCCTAGGGCAACACAAACTAGATTTTATTCCACCCACAAGGTTTTTAGAAATAGACACTAACTCCTGTAGGTTCCTAACGCCTGCCCATAACCATGGGCACGGTTGTTTGAACAGGTTTTTACTTTGCAGAGGTTGCACACTTTACCCATAAGAGATAACCAACTTGTCATGTTCTACATGTTTTTGTAGATATGTAGATCAAGTATGTCCTTTACAGTGCATCTTCCTAGCAAGTCCACATCCGCTAAGGTTTTCATTGTTGTTGGATGTGGCCATCCATCCAGAAGCCCCCTCTTGTGCCATCATGTCAAAGGAATGCGACAATCCTCTTTGCACGTGTTCACACAAATGGCATAACCCACACTGGGTCGATGCAAATTAGTTAGCCAGGTCGTACCCATTATAGACTTGTGGTTGCACTATTTTGCACTATGAGGTCATACGCGATTCAATCCTTAGACTCATATGGGTGGTTCTGCCACAATCCAACACTCTTATGCATCCACTGCACCAGCCTCCCCACACCATGCGCCTAGATATTTATGCAAGTTGGGGTTTTTTTGTAATCATAAAATAACCATATTACAACATACCAGCCACTTTCCACCAATGACTGCCCAAATCAAGTTTTCCTATTGAAATGATGATAGGGCAAATTAATGCCCTCGAGTTTCTACGCAAGACTAATCATGGCGCTATAAATATGGACTTATTATTAGTAAGTTAACCACTAATCCCCAAGGTGACAAGGTGTTACATCCAAATGCAAGGAGTGGAAGTAATTAAACAATCATACATAAGGAATTAACTATGTACTAATACAAATATAAATTGCGTAGTAAAATTAAAGCATGTGATTTAATAATTTAAATCATAATACTCGTATTTAAAATGTAGGAGCAAAATAATCAAAGTGATGACTTCTTGTTCATAGGTCGATTGGTCTTGCAGGTCTTGGCCTATCTCGGTCTCTTGTTCCTCTTAACCTTCATATGCCACCAAACTATCATGCATAAATTCAAATAATACCCGCAAATAGAAAGAAATCCAAACAAAAATTCATGATTTCAATTTCATTGGAAAAATGTTGATTTTAGATGAATTTAGAGACAAATTTCACTAAATTTGGACTTAAGAGGAATGAGAACGAGCCCTTCAAAGCTTGAGATTTGAAGTAATAAAGGAGAGAGTGTGTATTTCATTAATAGGTGGGGCCCACAGGGGTTTTATTTTATTTTCTATTTATTGTTCCATTGAAAAATATATTGTATATGACATGTGGAGTCCATAGATTTTAATTTCTTTTTAGAATTATTTCTTAATTAAAAAATGTCACTACGACTGATAGGTGGGACCTTCGCACTATAGCCATACTGAATAGGGCCCATATGTCAGTGGCTCACATTCATTTAACTAGTTTTAAAAAGGATTTTTAAACCATGGGGTCCTCATGTCATAGGTACATTAACTTAACTAATCTTTGGGGTCACAAATTAGTGAGTATTTAACCAATTTAAATAATGCTCATTAGCGTTAATATAATTACACATTTAAACCAACCACCCTACTACAGCATTGTCGTTCTCCAACCAAAGAGAGATGAGCTCATCGCTAGCGACGGGAAGGGCGAAAACCGGTGAGCATGACCAAAACGGACTCCTCACCACCGCACGCACTTCTGGGCCATGTCTCGCTGCTCAATTTGGTTTGAGTGGTGGTTGGCGGTGAGCTCGGGCAGCGACATAATAGGACAGATGGTACTACAGTGTTCAATCACACTAGCGCTAAATCTCTAGCTATGGGAGGATCTAGGGACTACCGCGAGGCTACCTGGCAGTCAGCGAAGCTCGAGGAAGTCTAAGGTGGCTCAGCGATGTGGACCTATGACGACGCAAGGTGGAGCACGACACCAGCGAGCTACGTCGGTTGGCAGCCAGAATTGACATTGGGTATTAGTAAAGGGGACCACGGTGAGGCTCCCGATAGAAGGAATCGACACCAGGTGCTCCAACGCAGCGGATTGCAAAGGCGATTGGAGTTGGAGGGGAAGACGCTCAGATAGGGATGGAAATAGATCGGATATGATCGAATAGTCTCAAATACGATTATGAATCCATATTTTTAAAATGAATATGAATACAAATTTGAATATTCTCAAATACAAATACGAATAGAATGTCGTAACGGATACAAATTCGAATCGAATATGTACTTAATTTGGTCTAATACGAATATACTAATACAACCTCTGTAACAAATCTTGATAGAACAAATTCGTAGCGGTTTTGCCGGTTTTCACTAGTTTTGACCGGTTACCGGTTTCAAACCACCCAAATTCAAATTTTGAATCATAAAATTCGTTCGGGTTTTTCTCGGGTTCCGAAAACAGATCGAATACGAATCGAATAGTCTTTGTAGGATCGGAAATGGCAACAGAGGGGGGGTGAATGGTGCCTTTTTAAAATCGTCCCCGAGTATCCGCGAGATTTTCTTCTCCGTTAGCTAAAAAGCTATGAAGCAAGAAATCTGAATGCCCACTTGAAAACCACAACCAGACCAACACAAGAATTTGAAATAAGCTTTGGTCAAAAACTGACAAGAACAGAGATTAGTAAAGAAATTCAAGCTCTGGACTGCAACCTGAAAACTGAAATCAAAATCAAGCACTGGACTCCCAACTGAAAACTGGAAACAATTCAAGCACTGGACTGCAGCAGTAATTGCAGTATCTGCAAACTGTGGATTGTAGGATAAATACAAAAAAAATTTCTCTACTGCCGACAACAGGAGGAGTTATTCAGCTATCGGCTGAGGAGAAACTCAGAAACAGAGCCGAATGCAGAAAACACAAGTTGAACCGATGCTGTGATTTCTCTGATCGGAAAGCAGACCTTCAGAACAAAATTAACTCTCGGCTGCAGAACTGAAGACTGTAGATCAGCAGAGAAGCACAATCCTGAAAACTGTTGTTCGGCAATCTGCAGAAAAACTGAACTAGGGGCTGACTAAAAACAGCAAAGCAAAAAGGGAAATCTGCAATTTGCTGCTGCCTGAGAAAAGCTAGTTCTGCTGAAAACTGAAGGTCAAAACAGCTGCAGACTGAACAAACTACAGTGCCTACCGAAAACTGAAAAACGTGATTGAAGACAGTACCGAAAACAGAAAATATATCTTCAGAGACAAAAACACAGAGAAGATACAAAGATCAAAGCTCTCCTTGGATCCCTTGACTAGCACTTCGAAATAAACAGCCAACATGATCTCAAGAGCAAGAAGATTCAGACTACCAGACAAAGATTCAAAGTCTGGACATAAAGTTGACAAAGAACCGAAAAGAAGTGTGATTTCCAAATTCTTCTTTAATCCTTGAACCTTTGCCCATGAAACTTTGGGGATAGCAACATGATAGCATCTGAGCTTTACATGCCAAGTTTTAAGCCATCTCAAGAAGGAAATCAAAGATTTGACTCAAAATCTGAAAAGAAAAGGAACTTCAGAGGAGCTGCTCTAAATTCTGAAATCCCATCTCATCTTTGGTTCTTTGATCATGAAATTCAAAGATTAGCTAGGGAATAACCTTGAGATTCAGAGACTCAAAACTGGGCACACTTTCTTGAAGGAAAGCAAAAATACCATCAAACCCTAAAACAGGAACAGAGAAGAACTAAGAAGAACAGAGAGGCCCAAAAGAGAAATCTGAGATTTAAATGAGATTAGCTCTTGGGAAAATCGATCAAATGACCTTGAGGCACTTATTCCACTATAGAGCAACCCATTTTGCCACTTTCCGACAAGAAACAACTCAAAAGCAAAAACTCAAAAATCAAGCCATGAAGGCATCGTAGAGAAAAATAAACAGAGAGCCAGAGACTTAGTTAAATTCAACCGAAACCTCTCATATTGATGCAGATGATCATAGAGATGTCCCCATACGCAATTGATACAAGAGGGATGATTACATGGACTTCAACTCATCTTCTCCCTCTCTATCTCAAGAACTCTAGAACACTCTGTCCTAGAGAGGAGACACTAGAGAACAGGAGAGGAGCCAAAGCTACGAGACACAGACCCTCACATCCATGTTGTGACTTCCCTGGACTCCCTCTTACACCCCTGCATCTTCCAACAACTAAGGCTTCAAAGCAAACAACCTTCTAAAGCCTCTTTTGACTCAATTGAAACCCTAATCCTCTCTAGAAGGCATGAGGAGGCATGCAGCCCCTCTCCTCTATTTATAGCCTTAGCTAATGGGTCTCCGTCCCGTTACGCCCGCTAAGTCCAACGGCGCCCGCTCCCGTTTTTGCAGTTTAGCGAAATTCCCGTTTCGCCCCTCCTGCACCTTCCGGGAAGCTTCCGCGCTCCTTGCCTCGCACGCCTCGCAACCACCTCGAGTCTACGTCGTCTTTGACACATCACGACCGTTCTGACCTCAGCGCCACCTGCGCCTAGTCCGGTCACCTCGTGTCTCGCCACGACTCCGCCTCGACGTCTTGCAGTCACACAGACAAGAAACACGTCAAATAGCACCGCTCGATACATGAAAGCGTAAATAGAGATCAAACCTGTCGAGTCATCAGAATATGCAACCTAAACCCATACGACTAGGTTCGACCAAGTCCGACCGAGTCCGTTACGCCACGCAACGTCTAGGTCCGAACAAACCGACTCAAACTCGCCTTTTCGTAAACCGATGTCAATTACTCATCATTCACAACGGGATGACCTCCACATGGTCTCTCAGTCTCGAATACGAATACGAATACGAATATGAATATTCTCGAATACGGATGCGAATATGAATATCTCAAATATGGATACGAATATTCTCAAATACGAATACGAATATTTTTTAATAAGAATTTTGGTTAGCACATTCGCGTTTTCTCGGATATGAATATCAGATAAAACGGATTATTCATTACCGTTTCCCATCCTAAGGTCAAACGAGCTCCAAGTGGCTCGGCGGCATGTTGGAGAAGGAGAGATAGTGAGGTGTGGCGATACCAAAGAGAGCTTGGCGGGGTCTTTATAGCGGCTAGGGTGACCGGACGACGTGGTAGGCCATGACGGTGGCTGGAGGTGGCACGGGGGCTGAAGGCGGCACTGCCATTATAGACGTGGCACAGGGGTGTGAGATGATGGCAGATGGTGCACAACCTGGAGTGAGGCAGTGATGCACAGGGTACGGTGATGCACAGTGCGGCACGATGCACGGTGGGGCACAAGCATGTGACAAGGAGAAGGAAAAGAAGGGGACCAGGGGAGAATAGTCACGCACGTGAGCCGAGGCAGGGGTGGGCACAGACTGGGGCGATCGAGCGATGTAGTAGCACATCAAACGACATGGCATGTCGCACGGCATGATGGTACGTGCACGGTGGGGGACATCATGCACGGGGCGCACTCTAGCTCGGCTGGGCTAGCTTGGGCCATGCCAGAGGCCCAACAGGCTAGGGAAAAATGGGCCTAGGTCTAGTGGGCTAAGTCCAACTATTCTTTGCCCAACTTTTTGAATTTTGCTGAAATTCTCTAGTTTGAATTTTTAATTTAACTTGCCAATTCAAAACAAGGCTGAATTGCATTTAAATTTTGAATCTGAATTGGATTTGTATCAAACTCAAGTTTCATAGTGTGCTACTTGTATTGCTATTATATATTATTGTTCAATCCTTTGTGTGATCCAAGCATTCATTCATAAATCATTTGCATATTGTCGTTTGCACCTCTAGACTAAACCAACAAGCATTTTGGTGATTTTAGCAGTGCTAGAATATGTGTATGGTCCTCCGATCAAGAGATTTAATGAGGAAAAATGCTGAAAAAGTTATGGATAATCGATTTATGAGGGATAGATCAAACTTTTGAAGATGGGATTATTGTCTTTACCCAAGAGCAATGGGAGCATATAGACACTTATGGGCATCCACAATGTTTAGAGGCTGCATAGTCTCTAAGCTGGGATCCGCAGACAGTCTCTAACTTATCAATTTTATCTGCAATGTGTAATATTTTATTTCCTCTATGGTGAGCCCAGCAAACTAGAAAAAAATCTCTCTTCCCGTGATCCAAACCCCTCAGACAAGTAGGCCATTTGAATATTTTAGTCTGAGGAGACTGTCTCTAAGCCTGAAGGTGATGCCAACTTTAGCTCTTGGAGGCCAAAGTTTGTAATATATGGAGGCAGTCTCTATAGCTTCCTCTCTCCTCTTAGAGGCTATTTTGCCTTAATACTATGGGTGCTGTACTGATCGTTGTGTGCTCGGGCAGCATTGACTTGGAATATTTGGGGCAGTTATTTGTGGAATGAATGGGTTTTGAGATACCAAAATTGGAAGCGAGTGAATAAATTAGACTACAGTGACTATAGGAATAAATAGATGATAGCTAGCAATTTAAAGTTAATAGGGCGGTATGAAGTTGAATTGAGTACAATCAGGAGTGGTTTAGTGAAATAAAAGTATAAGAATTATGGTTTCCTTAATTACAGATATATATTGATTTAAGTTGTTTGTGATACATGGAAGGAATCTTGTCAATATAGACTTGAGACTGCCATGATCCTCTCAATTTAAATTAATGAAAGGATGGCTTGATAAATTTACTGTATAGTGTGCACTTAAATTTATTAGTAAATTATCAAACCATTACATAGGCCAAGTGGGAGATTGTAAGATTAATTTAATCTTTTATGGCCTATGTAATTTATTAGATTGATTCTAGTATTAAAAGATCTAGTATGATGGTTACTAAATTTAAAGATTAGAATCAAGGGTTTTAATCCCTCTTCTCTCCCTTTGTTAAGTAAATTTTATAGTGTATACAGATGTGTTTATTGAATGGTGCATGCATACATGAGAGAACTAGTAGTTGTTTGGTCTACTAGTTTTTCTAGTACAAGTTGTGATTGGCTCATGCTTAACAGCCAAAAGCAGTACCTTTTGCATGCAACGGCTGGGCAGCAGCATAGTTATCTGTTCACAGCGAACGAATGGCAGCACGGCTATTCGCAGCAAACATCAAAGATTGTGTCTGTTCATGGCACTGTTTTGTATGCTATAAATGGACTGCTCTATCATATATTTTGTAGAGATAACACACAGCAAAGAAACACACATCAATTAGTCTTTGTCCATCAAGAGAATACAGAAGAGAAAGGTAGAGAGAATAAGAAAGACATCATGCAGATTTCGAACACCGAGCAAGGTCAGTTTATGTATTTCTAATAGAAGAAAATGATGTTTTGTTGAATCATACAAGTGCTGCAAAGTTCCGCTATATTAAAGTTTATACTTACACCCTACTCATAAGTTAAAAAAACTAGAAACAAAAGAGTGAGAAAATCCACCAAAGATGATATTATCCACATATATCTGGACCAAAAACAAATCATTGCCATGCGTGCGGACAAATAAAGTTTTGTCTACCAAAATCATGAGTAACCAAAAATGTTTTCAGGCGACCATGCTAAGCTTGTGGTGCTTGCTTAAGCCCGTAGAGTGCCTTAGACAACTTGTAGAGTCGGTTTGAATGCTCAGTATTTTTAAAACCTGGGGGCTACTTCACATACACCTCACTTATATTGCCATTCAGAAAAAGCACTCTTAACTTCCATTTGATAAAGTGTAAAACCTGTGGATGCAAACAATATGAGGAGTATGCGAAGAGCCTCGAGACGGGCAATAGGTGCAAAAGTCTACTCGAAATCTAGCCTCTCAACTTGAGTGTAACCCTGATCGACCAATCTAACTTTGTTGCAAACAGCATTACCATTCTCATCTTGTTTATTCTTGAACACCCACTTAGTTTCAATAACATTGTGGCCAGATGGAGGCTCAACTAGTTGCCATACAGAATTATTCTCAAAGTTGTTAAGTTCTTCATGCATATCATTGATCCAACTGGAATCTGTAAGTGTGTAGGTGACATCACAGGTCTCAAAAGATGCTACAAAAGTTGAATGAGCAAAATGATCTGAAGCATTATACTTTGCTCGAGTGGTATGTGTATCAATATCGCCTATCATCCGTGAGGGTGGATGAACATGTTGAATGTGTCGTGGGAGCTGTCGCATGAATCAGTTGTGTTGCTGAATTTTCTTGTATTGCATCTGAACTATGATTCGATACATTTGAAGATGAGCTTCCAGATGCTTGTGGTGCGGAAAGAATGTCTATAGGAGATGGTGTGGGTGTCACTGGTGCATCGGGCAATGGTGATTGTGGTTCGACTACCTCAGCTTGATTTTGAGCAATACTTACAGAGATTATGGAGAAAATCCTTCAAATGGATTAACATCACAACTAGACATTATCACATTAGTTGATAAATTCATCACCCTAAATCCTTTTCCATCACGCGGGGAACCCAAAAATATGCCATCAGTAGTACGAGACAAACTAATCATGCTTTTTGCTGGTCTTTTTCTCCACCAGCTTCTTGTTTCCTTTTCGCCCAGGGCAATTGAATTTGAAGTGGCCTTCCTTGCCACAATGAAAACACCCCTTTGTTTGAATGTCTTTCTTGTCACGTCTGGTCCTGAGTACCCTGCCAAAAAATTTCACTAGCAGCACAAGTGTATCATCATAAAAAATATCGAAAGCTTCATCTGTTAAACTAGGAAGGGCAGCAAGCAAAAAACCACCTTTCGCATCTTTAGACCTCGATGAACTCTCAAGAGCAGCAGCTAAAGCCATTGGCTTAATTTCTGGTGGAAGCAAGCTAGATAGAGTCATCTCAGGTAAAATTACTCCGGCTGCGGCTAGATAGAGTGGAGATAGGCCTGTTTGGGTGCGGCTGCGGCTTATGGTTTTTAGCTAAATTTTTTGAATTTTGGCTGTTTACGGTACAGATTACGGAGAGACATATATTCATTTGCGATTTTGGCTGTTACAGATGTTGGGCTTTTAACGTGTAGATCGTTTAACTTGTAGAGTCCATCTTGAAAAATACTCCGTTTGAAAGTTAGGTACTATAGCAAAAGCCAAAAACCACCAGCTTCGGAGAAAAAGAACAGGCCTATAGTCAATCGTAAGCGTGTCTAGATCTTTTGCTTCCATTATGGTGGTGGTCTTAATATGCCACACTTCTTTAGAAAGAGTTCTAAGCACCTTACAACACCTCTCTACCTCCGTGTAGGTCTTGCCTACACCAGAAAAATGATTGACAAGCAAATTAAATCAAGAAAAAAAGCATCAATTGACTCTCCGGTATTCATCTTGAAAAGCTCATATTTAGAGGTCAAAAGCTCAGTTTTTCCGCTTTTAATCTGAGAAGTTTCCTCATGGTATTTTTTCAGGGCTTCCAAACCTTCTTAAGCAGAAGACAAAACATCAACTCGAGAAAACTCGTTTCGAGAAAGAAAATTTAGAATAGCATATTGAGCTCTCAAATTGCTTTCAATCAATGATCTGTTTTGTTTTCTTGAGAGGTAGTATCAGTAGGACGAATAAAAGGTCGTTGCACGACATGCTAAATACTAAGCCCAAGACTTTGTAAGTACCCTTCCATACAGCTCTTCCAATAAGAGAAGCCATTGCCGTCAAAAACTGGAGGTTTAGCTGGAGAGTTGGTACACTATTGCACGTCAAACACAGCGCAACCAAGACAGAGAGGATGAAGAAGATGCAGTTTGGGTGAAGCGGTTCAACCGCTTCCCACAGCTACGATTTCGGTTTAAAAATAGCAGCAAAAGCACCTATTTCAATGAACCAAGCAGCAAATCCTCCGAGTAACGGCAAAGTGGCTAATCTACAGTGTGCACGAAGGAAGGAAGTGGCAAGAATACCCAAAAAAAATCGCATGGCAAGTCCAAAGACGGGACCAAAGTATTGAGTATCATACACCACCGGTCAGTTCACACAAAAACTTAAGCTAATAAAGAAAGATAAGTAATTCACTTATACTTCAACACTCCCTCTCACGTGTAGGCTCTCTTAGTCATAATACGTGGAATAGAAGTGAACTGCAATTAATTTTTTTAATTGTGTCAGCTAGGCCTTGAACTCAGGACCTCTTAGCTTTGATACCATATTGAATTTTTTGCATCAACCAGTTTATCCAAAAACTTAAATTGATAAAAAAATAAACAATTTATTTATACTTCAATATATCAAATGGTCCAACCAAACCTTCTATTGGCAGATGCCAAAACTTGGCCGGGAGAATACCAGCTCAACACGCCGCCCATGGCCATCCAACGGCATTCTCCTGATCTCCCGTCCTCCCACGTTTTGTTCCAAAACCCGCCCCAGGGCAAGGCACCGCACCGTCCTCGCTATAAGTGTCGAGGAAGTGGAAACGCTCCGTCTCCACCCACATCCCTCGCACGCCGCAAACCATCCGCGTCGCGATGATCCAGCTGCTGTTCACGGTGCTGGCGGCGGAGGCTAGCGTGGCGGTGGCGCTGCTCTTCAATACGCCGCTGCGGAAGCTCGCGACGCTCGCGCTGGACCGCATCAAGAGCGGGCGGGGCCCGGTCATGGTGCGCACCGTGGCCGCCACCGTCCTCGTCGTGTTCGCCTCCAGCGTCCACAGCATGGCCAAGATCCGCGGCCGCGCCGCTGCCGAGCTCGACGCCGCGGGGGACCTCACCCCCACCGATCAGGTCCTCCTCGCTCGCCACCTCCTCGAGGCGTCACTAATGGGTACGTTACGTACGATTTCTCCCGTATTTCCTGCCCCCTTCTCCTCGCTTTAATTTGCTCGACCATCCTGATGCCCTGGTGGTGTGGTGTTGGGGCTTCCCGTGTATGAGAGGGGAACGGTTGAATTCATTTATCTGTAGGGTCTAACAACGTCTGATCTGTTTTGATCTGTTTTGATTCTAAATGATGGGTTCGGTGATCAAATTTAGTAGCTGCATTTGCCTATACGGTGAGGGTGTCCTATGTTATCGGCCCCGGACAATTTCGGAATAATCGGCATTCAATGTTATAGAGTAAACAACGTATCCATTGTATCTTACTTTATGCTTTGCATCGGTCGTGTGCTTGAATAATCTACAATTCAATGTTATAGTCTTTGCTTCCAAAGGAAGTCAAATAGTGATAGAAAGTGTAAGAAAATACAGAGAAGTTTTAGATGGAGTAACAATTAGCTGGTTGCATAAATGGAATGTAGAAATTTAGGATGCCTTACCTCCAATGGTTCAGTGCCTTTTGAGGTTTGCCCCCCTTTCAAGTTAGGTTTCTCATTTCATGCTAAAAGGATGTATAGATAGAGTATTGAAGAAACCATTCGGTTGTGCTGGGAAGATGTAAACGGTACATAATTCTTTTGCTACAACTGTGGCACTGTTTTGCGTTGAATTTCATGATGTAATAGGACTTTTAGTATGTCTTAGGAATTCAAAAAAGTAAGATTGATTAGCTGTAGCAATATATGTGCATTTTCCCCTTGTTCGATAAGACAAAGATGTATGAATTTAAGACCATGACACCAAATAGAACAACTCCTATACTGCTTCGAGTATTGTTTATTTTGTGCGTAATGTTTTTGTATGAATTTAAGACCATGACACCAAATAGATCCACATGGTTTTGTGGATGTTCATCCACTATTTTTGTTTTTCGAACTTCGAAGTGGCCTGACCTTTTCCAGAGCATTTGAATGACACGAGGACTGCAAGATTTCTTTCAGGATGTTCTTGACGAGAAAATATAATAGCATTATTTTTTTTACTCATAAAGATTAGTGTATGCTGTGCTGGTACATCCATTTTATAATTCGGTGATACAGAACATAGGTGTTCTCGATACATACAGTTATTTTGAGTTCAGTTGAGGCTTTAAGTAAATGTTTGCAGTGTCTTATGTAGCAAATAGTACGATATGGATCCCCTAGGGTTAAGGGGATGTTCACCAAGTAAATTCGCATGTAGTTCACTTTTTTCAGATCCCCCAACATTGGGGGTGTCAGTATATTTAGATAATAAATTATTTCCAATGCTATTTCTGGATTATAAGAGTTGGATCAGAAATGAGTAGACGCGATCATACAAAATCCAACCAGTGAAGTTGTGGGTAACTGTAGGAGACATGATTCCCAAATATTGTCATGAAGTTGAAAAGTTTTGGATGACTTTTCGGAGTGCTCTTGAGCAGTTCATTATTGGAGTAAGATCTTAATCATGTTAAAGTTTTTTCTGTTACTTTGCGCAAATTTCATACTTTTACATTCATTAGCCATTTAGCCCTGGAATTTACTAACTTGCATACATCTGCAAAGTACTTAAAACTGTACAAGAACATATAAAAAGTAGTGTATTGAAAAAATTGGGGAAGGATTGTCCCTTTACTAGGGCAATAACCTTTTGTGATATGTGTTTTCCATTTTCTTTATGCTTTTATTTTGCCATTTTTCTATACTTTATAGTGAGAGTAAAGTCATTTTCTCCTTGTTAACTGGCTCAACTGTATTGTAGCCGATTCTTTGTTTGCTATATCATCCTTTCATTCTTTAGAATCCCTTTTGAGGATCCATAAAGTGGTAAAAAGAAATACTTAAATCATTCTGTTAACAACAAAAGTATCCATTCTCATTCTACTGGGTGTGTTGCAAAAGTATTAATAAATTTAGTTTTCAAATATCTTACATTCTAGACCTACTTTTTATGATACAACTTCTATTGACTGGCTCTATGTGATACAGCTGCAAGATTTGGGATGCATATTCTCCCTGGACCCTTTCAATACGCAGAATGATGGTTAATCGTTAGTGCTAACATTTTTCAATGTTCATGGGGAGAACATTTTGCAATTAGGTTCAAATGCAATGATTCCTCTCAGATAGCAGTTTCACTGGCCAGTACTGTCATGCCATTGGTAGTTTCATAAGTAAAGCCTCATTTATAACTGAACATTGTTTCAGGATATTCCTTGTTCCTTGCTCTAGTCATTGACCGGCTACACAACTACATCAGAGAAATAGAGAAAGCAAAACATGGAAGGTCTGATGAGAGCAAGTCATACCCGAAAGATATTGCTTCGTTGAATGAGGAGATTAAGAATCTGAAGTTGCAACTACAAGAAAAGGCGGAGGAGGCCAAGAATGCAGAGGCCAAAGCCCTAGCTGTCCAAGAACAATCTGAAGATCAATCGCTCCGATATGGCCGCCTGCTGGAGGAAATCAAGCGTCTCAATGACCAGGTGCAGTCAGCGGACCATTCTGATGGCAAGAAGAATACTTAAGGATTATGATCTCAAGGTAAGCCTTCTTTGTCTGCGATAGAGTGAAGTTTTAATGACAATTCAATCTTACTCCATTGATTGGACTACCACGCAGGAACTCCTGGACGCCTGAAGACTGTCGGTACCTGAATAGGACGTTAGTTACTGATAATCTCCCAACTGATCAGTATTATCATCTTTACTTAAATGTTCTGGTATAATGTACCAGATTGGTGAATCCCGTACAGCTAGGTAGCTGGCCTATCACCCCAAGATGCCCATCTGTAAATATCTGATGGTACAGATGTTCGACTGAATGTTATTCGTGTGATCGATGTCATAGTGATAACATGAAAATTGTTCATATCTCGACAGATATAGCTGCTGATCATTGAGCACTGGTTATCTTTACTTGAACGTGTCCAAACTTGTATAAATGATTAGTGAACTCTGGTTATCTTTTCTTGAACGTGTCCAAACTTTGAGAAATATCTCGACAGTCGATCAGCAGTGCGGACTGTGCGGTTCTCGATGAGCTCTGCATTCCTGAATGGCCTTTTGGTCCTTAACGTTCAGCATTTTAATCATGCTTATCTATACCGGCACTGTCCAAGCCTGAGGCCTGTTATTTTCGGCTTCTAAAAGCTACTTTTCTACAGTAACTAGCTTTTAAACAGAGTATCTTTTTAAGATAGGATCTACTAGTTAATTGTAGTACATACTGTACCGACTTTAATTATATCGGTAAAAATCACACATGAGTTTTTGTTACTCTGTAATCTCTCGTACGAACAGCCCAAAAGCCACCAACCGCAGCTAAAAACCATAAGCCACAGCCAAAAATAACAGACCCTCATCCTAATGACCATATACTGCTGGCAGGTTGGTAGGTTCGTCACTCGTCCGTTGGGGGAACAAATTTACCGTTATAATTAATTTGTATTGAAATATTAGTTTAAAAAAATGGATCGACTCTAGCGTTGGCCAACATTGTCGGTATGTGGCGTTGTTTTGCTACAGCGTCATCAGGAGATGACTGAAATCAACATGTGATTCTTGTTGATTGCATTCCCTTTGTGCGATTGATAGGTAAGATTGTAAGAACTGTGGAACTTAGAAGTTCCTGTTCGGTTCTTCCAATGAATCTGACGACTTATAGTAAAATCTCCGACTTGCAAGATACATATGAACAGGAAAAGAAGTACACTAAAGATTTTTGTGATATAAGGGAACATAATACTGGACTAACACTACTATGAGCAAGATATCGACTCTGTGCTGGTGTACATATTTTTCCAGCACAAGTAGGGTATTCAGGAAGTGTTTTACGTTGACCAAGCTTTGACTGCCAAAATGCAGTAGTGTAAACCTAATTATGTATTCCTTTGGTTTGCTGCTAATATTTTGCATGTTTTCGTAGGCTTCCTGATTTTGTTTTCACGACAAAGTTTGTCCAATTCGTTGGCAATTGAATCCATGACCAAATTTTGGTAAATGAGGCACACATTAGAATAGCTCCAATTGAACAAGAACCAAACAAGGATCAATTTTTGCAATTAAGCGTCACATCATGCCAACGTTTTCTCGTAATTAATGAAAGTTACAGTAAGATCGTAGGTACATATAGCGTCTTAGATGGGAATATCACGAAAGTACATGAATCATAATGAGTAGCAGTGACGAAATTTCATTGCATCAAGGAACATGCTCCATGCCTGCCGTATCCGGTCTTGACAAGATATCATTAGGGCTTCTTTTTAGCTTTTAAAAGTTAATTTTCTTTTTTTTATAATAACTAGTTTTTAAACAGAATATCTTATCAAGACGGAGTCTATAAATTAATTATAGCGCACACTGTAGTAATTTTATTTATATCGTCTAAAACAGCACTGAATTTCTGCTACACTGTGCTCTCTCACGAATAGCCTAAAAATCATAAAACAGCTAAAATCCATAAGCAGAAACCAAAAATATCAAGCACGTCACCACGATCTACAATAATTTCCCAATCTTGCTATGTGCCCGTATCCACGTCCTTACAGATACGGATGTAGGTCCATATCCATTTTAAAGGCTTATCCATACTCCATAGTACCATATGCTCCTACAACTTTTGCCATCAGTGGTACATCCATGCCCTCAAACCTCTGATCTTCCTTTCTTGCCTTGGAAGAAACTAGATAGATATGCGTGCTACGCTGCGCCAGTTATCAGATGTTTCTTTTGGCGAAGGTAAAGTAGTGAAGTTTGGGAAAGAATAGGGTATAAAATGGTTTAGGAATCGCATGCAACACAGAAAACCAACTGACAACAGATCTATAATTGAATTACGTACGAAATTTATCTGCTTCATACACACAAAAGTAAAGACATTTGAACGGGGTTATCCATATTCTTCTACCTCCTGATATGTGGCTGCCTGGTTATTATTTATCACAATGATTTACATTTTCTTTTTTTTTTGAAAGGTCGGGACAGTTTGCATTCACCAGATCATTGATCAGGGTTGGCGCTAAAATAAGGTAGTGACGGAAAGGCAAGAAAGGGAACAACAAATACAATGTTAGTGAGACTAATTAAGACTATGAAACTTCTTTCCTATGTCATGGGAAAAAGAAATGGTACCGACATAGCTCGAAAGCATATAAAGTGAAAATTTTAGCAGGCTCAGGGATCATATCTAGGAAGCAACAAGCCGTATTGAGACTGTTCTTTTTCCTTGGTAGTGAAGGAAAACAATCTAAATTGAGCATAGAGCCAATATTAACATGGAAAACTGAGGAAATAATTCATCAAGGTAACAACATAAATACTGTAAAAACACATATACTTCACTGAGATAAGAACATAAATAAAAATCAGGAGTCATACCTGTTATTTTGCCCAATCGAATTCGCCAAATGGGTAGCAATATCTGGTCTTGTTAGCTGCCATCACCTGCCAACGTGATGAAGAATTTTTCGAGCAAACATGTTCTTTGGACAAAAATTAGCAAGTATAATAGAACCGCTGTAAAGGCATGGAGCTTGCAGATGAAAAAGGGATGTTTCAGTGAATGCATCCATTCAGCAAACCATACATTTGTACATATGTATCACAAACAGAATGAGAAACTGATCTATTTTGCAGGTGAACCTAGAATCAGCCTATTACGGAGAACAAGTTTCAGAAAACATCGTGCAATCATCCATGTCGTCGAAGTCGTCCTCCGGAATGTTCCATTTCTCAGGCTCCTTTAGGCACTCATCAGTCGACAGGAAATGCAGCACCTGAAATGGGGCATTTGGTCACCAGTTAGCATTTCACAAGATGTAACAATGTGTCAGTCAGGTCAGCTAGTAAGTTGATGAATGGTACCTCGGCCACGGAGAGCCGCCACATTGCGGGTCACATAATGCAGCGCGACGCGACAGCAACCATCCTCTTCAGCTGATCCTTGTCATAGTCATCACCAAGGTTCGGGTCTGCAAGTTCAGTCACTTGTCCAGCCTCGAGAAGTGGCTTTGCCTAGACAGCAAGAGCAATCATATATATATATATATATATATAATTTTTTTGTTTAGTATTTGTTTGAATTTTTAAATATATCAAATGAGCTCCAAAAAATATAAAATTTATGTACAGCCTCCCGACATGACGTGCTTGCAGTGTAATTTTTGGGTAATTTTATCCGTACGAATGTTGCTCAAAAATTCGTACAATTTTGATAATTTTACGAGTTTTTACATATACCAAACGAGCTCCAAAAATTACAAGATTTTATTTGAAGCCTCCCGATATAGTAATAGTTATTGTGTAATTTTTTGGAAATTTTATGTGCTCCAAATTTGGCATGTTTATTCATGATAATTGTATTGTAATTATCGACGGGTTGCTCTCTCTCCGTAGTTCGCCTTTCTAACTCTGTCCAGATGGATTCGAACTTTCACCTCTGGTTTTATAGACACAATGCCTTGAACATCTTCACAACTTCCTGGCTGTGGAATCGTGCGAATAAGTTAGATACAAAATGTCTCATGCACCATCGGGTTCGCACGTCGTTCCACTGGTGAGGGGGGTCGGTCCCCTGCTGCATGGTGTTCAACGCGACCATCAACCTAACATTGCGATCCATGATAACACAAACGTTGGAGTCGATCTCCAACCACCACTTGCTTCACATTCACCAGGAACTAGAGCCAACTGGACGTGTTCTCGTTTTCCACAATGCCAAATGCCATTGGGAGTAGCTGGTCATTCGCGTCGGCCGCCACCGCAGTGAGAATGGTTCCCTTGTAACTCTCTGTGAGAAAATTGCCATCCATCGTGAGTACAGGTGTAACATCCTGAAAATTTGAAAATTAGAAATATGAAGCTTTTGCATTATTCAACATTATATTTTGTTTGAAATTAATTTTTAAGGCATTTCTTAATTTTTTGGATGAGGTTCCACTAACTATAAATCTATGAAAGAAGCAAAACAAACATTAGAGATATCATGAGAGGAACTATACAAATAATAGAAAACAAGATTTAAAAATACGAATCTGAAAAGATGATCCAGTAAAAGAGGAATATAGTTTGGCCCCAAAAATTTGAGAATCCTATTGTTAGAATTTCAATAAACAAATGCTAGGTATGAATAAAGTAGAAACATATATATATAATGTAAAGGAATAATAAAAATAAAGAAATATGTGCAAACAAAATCTTCATAAAAGTAGGTTTGGAAGAATATATATTTATACCTACACACATAAGGAATATATATATATATATATATATATATATAAAAAAAAAGAAGAAAAAGAAAAAGGGGGTCGAAGCCAAAACGGTCCGCCCAACCCCTCTCCCGTCCTCGACCCTTGGCCCTCCTACTCCTCTCTTCTTTCTTCTCCCACCCGCCGCTCCTTCCTTTTCCTTCTCCTTCCCCTTCTTGGTGAGCTCGCTGCTCGCCGCCTTTCTTCTCCCTCCTCCCGTCTCCCTCTCTGCTGCAGCGCCGGCTCAGGCAGCTTTTCAAGATAGAGCCCGTCTTGGGGCAAAGACCGTGATCCCTCCCGCCACCCGGTCACACCACCGCACCTCCCCTTTTCCAGGCTATAAGGAGCCTCCCCAGCGCCCCATCCGTCTCGCCTCATCCCCCTCTACTCACACTCCAGATTAATTGAAGCCCCATGCGCCGAGCTCACCGGAATCCGCTCTTCCCTCATCGCCGGCCAAGTGCACCTCCACGCCGTCGTTCCCTCCATAGTCCCTCCCTCTCTGATTCCTCACGTTGGGAGCAAGCCCTCGACGCCGTGAAGCTTTCCCAACAGCCGCCCGGGCCTCTCATCGCCCGAGTAACCCCCGCCACGGTGGCCCGGCCGCACCACCCTCGGCTCCCGTCGCCGGCCAGCCCCGAACCCTCCCCGGCTGGGCCAACAGCTTGGTAAGCCTCCCCTCACCTCCTACATGCTCGGGCACACTCGAGATTTCTCCTTCTTCCTCCTAGTCGTCGACGCCCCGTTCCACCTCCACCTCCGGCCGCCGAGCTTCGTCGCCGGTCCCTCTTGAAGCCTCTCGGCTCACGCCGGTGCCTCCTTTGGGTCCCCTATGCTCCCGGGATTCCATTTCATCGATCGCCGCCTCCCTCCAGCTATTCCCCCGCCGGCGACGTCGTATACCCGCGCCGCCGCTTCCCTGTTCGGTACTGGTACCGTTTAGAGCTCGGATGTAGCAATCGCTTCATCAAACAAATACATCCTTTCAATCTCACAAAACGGGCGAGTGCCCAAATGGTCACCAGCCGCCACGGCGCAAATGACCCTCGTCCTCTCACCGAGAGGGCGCGAGTTCGATCCTTCCCCAGCACATTCTTTCTGTATTTTTATTTTGTCTTTATTAACCTATTTCAGTGAGTAAAAAATTAGTAAAAATCAGAAATTAATTCATAAGTGTTGCAGAATTTTATTTCGTTTATAAATGAGCTTAATAAATATTAACCATGGATTAATCATCATACGCTAGTGAACAATATGCCTTGACTATTATTTTAAAATTTTAAACTATTAGCTAAAGGCTTAATAGGAATGTTTTGTAGAATTATACTCCCATGAAACCATAGTTTAGTACACGATGAAGGATTAACCAATGTAAAGTTAGAGCCTTAATTAAATTCATATCTAGGTAATTAGCCAACATGCACATATAACGCAAATTAAAAACAAAACTAAAATTGGTGGGGATGGTAAAAGGGTACCCTTGTAGATATATACAATCATCAAAGGTACTTAGGGCGAATAATATCCAATAAAGAAGCATGAATTAAACAAAATACTAAAAGTATTTGAAGTATAATAGAGATTTTTCTAAGCAGATATCTATATAAATAAATAATTAGAAAAATATGGATGACGTATATGCAGCCCGTTTAGTAAACATATTAGTGCAATTTTTGTATACGTCTTAGACCCTGTTGAAAATATAAACCCTATCATTAACATATAGCCGACCATGAAATCTTAAATAGTGGTTTAAATTAGTAAAGATAACAAAATATAATTATATGTAGCAGGCTCGATTAGTAAAAGGATAAAATATCAATATCAGTAATTTTCAATGCGCCTCCAATTTAAAGGGGTCAGAATTCTAAGCATCGAAATGATATCACAAACATATAGATACTCTGAAGTAAACATTTAACCAATTACACAAGTAATTAATTAGGACTGCATGAAATGTTATCCATCAAATTACTAACGATATAAATTAATTCGACAAGCTAAAAATCGTATACATTGTCTATGAAACCCGGCCTTAAATTCGTAATTAGCACCACTCTGTGCCCAATCAACCCAACCTCAGACCACCCATCTTATCATACTAAAAATTAACTGAATTCAATTGGAGTTATTTGGATCTTTTGAATTATTTGCTTTTATTTGTATTCAGTCGTTTAACGCGTAATTAGAATTGGGAGACGTGAAGATTCAATGGATCAAGCGTGAACATGAACAAAGTGAAGATAAAGACCAGAACCTCCAGAGAAAGCATTGTGTGAGCTCAAGACCGAGGTAAACCACGCTAGGCGAGTCAATACGTTGATCATGTTGAACCTACATTTTCTGTAAATTACTTTTGTTTAAATTATCAAATTGCATGCTGTTATTTTATAAGCAAATACATGTTTAATTCAAGAATTTAGTTATATGCTCATTGTTTGCCTTGATTAATATTACGCCCTCCTTGGAATAGTTGATTATGTGAACTTTGTCGCCCTAGCAAAATTATGATATTAACCTTTCGAAAATAAGTCCGTAATCATATGCCATGTTTAGTACTGCATAGATATTTAGGGGCACCAAAATACCCCAAACATCACTTTTAATCGTGAGAAAATTTGGTTGGGCAGTCATGGTAGTAATGACTGGTATATGTTCGATATGGTTATTTTATGCTCCCAAAAACCTCAATTTGCTTGAATATCAAGGCGGATGGTTTGGGGGCTGGTGTGTGGTGCAGTGGAAGCACAAATTATGAAATATGGTAGAACCGCCCAGATACCACTAAGGACTGAATCTTGTCATGACCTCCTTTGGAGGGTGAAGTTTCCCAGTCGTGCTAGCGCTGAGGAGAGTGGAGCCCGAATAACGCTAGTAACTGTGGGGAACATCCCGTGCATAGATGGGACCCACCGCAAATGGGCAGTTTCCCATAAGGTGAGATGACAAAAGGGGCTAGATATTTTGAGCGAACAACGTGATGGTCGCTCAACTGCATGACTAAGGAATCATGTGGGGTAACGAGTTGATTGTCTCTTGTGGTGAAAGTGTACAAACTCTACAGAGTCAAAACTATTCGAATAGCCATGCCCACGGTCATGGGCGGACATGGGAACTTAACCAAATATAGTTCTATTTCAAAAACTTTGTGGGTGGGAATGGAAAAAATAGAGGGCAGTGCAAGGCCCTGATTTGAGTTGCCCTAGGTGTCGCCCCAGTGATAAGTTAAGCGGCTATAACGCTGAAGTATTATGCATATGGTGCAGATGCCATGTAACGGTGGATGGAATCTGAATCGCTACTATTACTGTATTCTCTTACACATTATGTTTTGTTCAAACTGCTAAGTCTCAGAAAATTTCTATGTATTATATTTCAAAAGCAAAATAATGATAATAGTTCACATAAAAGGAGATGTCAGGAAGAATAAATAGAGTCGTAAGAACAGAAAATGACTGTTTGTGGTAAACACATAAAGATGTTGGTGGATACATGTCGATCATAAAAAGAGAACGACAGTGAAGATTCTAGGAGAAATAAATTGGTGGAGCATAAATGGAATGATAGGCCATATAGGAGATTTAAATGATTTTTAGAGAATTAGGAAGTGCAAGGGAAATTGCAGGATTACGATATAGATAAATAATATGAATTCTTGGAAGAGGTTGTGAATAATGGGATTAATAGGATTTGATCATATACTAAAAGGATGAATTGAATTTCTGGGATTATTGAAGAAATGATAACGATTACTGGAGTATAATCTTGATCAATGATAATCTTGGTTGGTGTATACTAGTGAGTCGTAGACTTGATCACGGAAATTATTGGTGGAGGTAAACTAGAGAATTAGTAAGAGATAGATAATGGTAGACAAGATTGATTATTGGGAGAGCAAATTATGGTTTTGGATTAATAGCAAAGAATTGGACTATTAGTAAGCCCTGATAAAAATGATTTTGGTGGAATAAAGAAAGTACTTATGTTAGGGGATTATTAGTCATTACGAGGTGAAGAATTGATGAATAGCAATCACAAGATTGGATTATTAGGAAATCATGATACATCAGATATTGGTGGCTACAAAATAAAGGACACTAGATTTGTATTAGAAAGGGGAGCTAACTAAATTACTGAATAATGAGCCTAAGATTGGATTTATGAATTGGTGGTGGATATCCGGCCTTATATATGAGAATGGTCACTTCGATTCGATCATTGAATATTTTGGATAATGCCATGGAAATTATTTGATCGGTGGGTAATAAGTAAAGGTATTGGATTATCATTAGGCTGTGTAGTTACCAAGTTGGCAAATAGTGGATCTAAAATTTGGATTATACGGTTCTGGTGAAAATTTGAGAATGGAGGAATAAATTTATGGGGAATGTTAGGATTAGGTGAGAATCAGACACACATGGCTGGATTGATAAGATGGTGGGAGATAAAATGGGAAGCGTATAATCGGTGGATTAGACAAGAGATGTTACTCGCTGTTCGAAGTTTTAGATAGCAATAATAACACCCTGATTAGATAATAAGAATAATGCGAAGAGCAATTTTTGGCAAATAAAACAACACAAGCCTCTCCTTTGATTAGCCATGCATATTAATTATTTGCATCCTGTGTATTGGCTCGCGGAGCACGGTGGTTAGTGTGCTCACACTCGCTCTCATAACAAATCCAGAATCAGGAATCGGATCGCTACACACCAGCAATACTGTTGGGTCTTGATGGCAAAGAAGGTGAAGACGTCAAGGGCTAGGTCGCAAACCTCCAGTTGGCTGCCTGTGGGCATGTCCCGAAGGTCCCACCTGTGTGCTTCGTTCTTCCGCTGCTGCAATTTACTGATTTCGGCCTAATGGTATGTATTTGATATTCATTTTCTGTATCTGTGAGCACTATCTACTGATCAAGGGAATAGTGCAATAAATCACAGAGGATTCCGGATAGTAAAATCTGGGGTCCCTACAACAGGACGACAAAACTTAAAGCCCTCAATGGCCTGGGCGAAAGCCCAGAATAGCCGGTCTAGTATGAAACAGTTGGGCCCTCCGTCAGCATCTGGACGCTTAAGCTTGTTTATGTACGTGCCAGTGTTTGATTCAGCTATTTGGTGAAGCAATTTCGATACATACATGGACTCGATGACCTTGTGCTTGGCTCATCGGACTTTACTGTAGCTGACTAGATAGCCAACCACATTGTCGACTTCTAACATGAGCATCTTCGGGGAGACGGAAACGTCCGCCGCAACTAGGTGGCTAATGATGCTTGCCACATATGTGGAAGTCACGTTCCGATGATGGCGTAGGGGCTCGCTGAGCACGCAAGTGTGGTCGATCATCGTCTTGATCGAGAAGGCCGAGCCAAAAATCTTGGCTCGTTGAGCGTTGACTTTTGTGGAGCAGCCTTTCACTACACACTTCACAACATAATTGGCTGGGTTGGACTGGTGCACTTGGTACACACGGTTAATAGACAAGGCGTTCCGTGTAATAGCTTGTTGGACAACTGCTTTGCTAGAGAAGCGCTACCCAACTAGGAGGGTGTCAGCCTGAAACCCCCACTGAGACCCTTCTTCATGCGGCAGTACGAGGGAACGTACCACAACATCATCGTGCCTAGAGTGAGCGATGAGCGACTGAGATGACCGATGACCAACTATGACATGTTCGTATTTATAGCTGAGCGCAAAGCGAACCCGGTGTACTCAACCCGCAAATTAAGGACTCCTTATCGACACACAACACTTTCAACATGGGGGACGGTATGGAAACACTGACAAGTATGGAGACGAGGGAGCGGACGAGGGTGGATGGCACGGAAATAACGATATCAGTGCGGACGAGGCAGCGCGCGAGGTGAGACGACAGGGTAGAGTGACATTTGTGCGAAGCACGCAATGGAAAAGAAAATATAGCAGCAACGGGCCAACATATGTGCGAAGGACGGAAGTCACGCACTTCAAAGGAGGACTGAATTAACATGAAACGATAGCACCAACGGGCCGATAATTATGATAAAATTATCATGAATAAACGTGCCAAATTTCGAGTACATAAAATTTCTAAAAAATTACGCAATAACTATTACTGTATCGGAAGGATTCATATAAAATTTCGTAATTTTTGGAGCTCGTTTGCTATATGTAAAAACTCGTAAAATTATCAAAATGTTACGAATTTTTGAGCAACATTCGCAATGGGTAAAATTACCCAAATATTACACTACGAAGTACGTTATGTCGGAAGGATGTACATAAATTTTTGTGATTTTTGGAGCTCATTTGATATATTTGAAAATTCAAACAAACACTAAATAAAAAAATTAGGGTAGGTAATTAGGCCAGCTTACCTACCGTCTCCTCACTAGGCGGCAGGCCTGCCTGCCGCTCGGCCCGCTAATGGAAAAAATAATATTTTTTTTAATATGTCTTATATACTGTTATTTTTATAAATACCATACAAAACAATGTTGTAACTGACTTTGATTCACGAAGCAACCGAGGCATAGGCAGTACCAGCGGATGGGTTCTTCTCTCGTTGTTCTTGCGGAGGGTAAGCCTGGCCAACTTGCAACTATATTTAGTCCTTGAACCAATCTTGTATTTTAGGGATGTACGATATTTTATCAGTGTAAAATTTAGATAAGTTCAAATAAACTAAATATGTAATTTTTTATTCAGTTCAGGTAATAGTGATTTCTGATCTTTCTGATCTAAGACATAACAAAATTCTGGATCCATGGCTGCTCTGCGGCATGGCTTCGTACTGTTATTGTTACACTTTTAAGGTGTCAAATGCATGTATGAGTAGTCCTGTTACCTGCACCTGTCCCATAGTGCAAGGCCATTTAGAAAGGAAAATTCAGAGAATGGCTTCGTACTGTTATTGTTACACTTTTAAGGTGTCAAATGCATGTACGAGTAGTCCTGTTACCTGCACCTGTCCCATAGTGCAAGGCCAGTTAGAAAGGAAAATTCAGAGAAGAAACAACGCGAAGAAAAGCTTGAGAGTTGGTCAGACAGTAACTCTACTAGTGAGTGTTCCTAAAATCGTTTTTGAGAACCCACTTCTCTGCACAGATCTCGTATAAGCAGATCGGGTGCTTTTGCGCTTAATACTGTAAATTACATTTCGAAAATATTTTTGTGCACGGGGTGTAAATCATCAAATGTAAGCGAAAACTTTAAATTACAACACTATTTTTGTTCAATCTTAATCATACATAAACCTACGTTGATCCATATTACAGCAAGCCTTTCTTCCTTGTAGCAAGTCTTTTCTCTTGTCTCTGCCTTTTTTCTTTACAGAGTTCTTTTGATGATCAAAGAACTAGCACTTAAATGTATGTGTACACATATATTACCATATGGATATTCAGCCCATATACGCTACAACTCAAATGATAGAGCAGCCTATCTTTTATAGCGAGTAAACGGACGCAACAGCCGGCCATTCCGTTCGCCAATGCGTCGCTCTGTGCGTCGTTTCGTTCGCTACCCTGCGGGAGTTCAACTGCATTCCGTTGCTGCCTGCCGCTTAAATTAAGGGAGTGTCTATACAACATTCGACTGTTTTTTAGAACAAAAATAGTCAGATTTTGAACTGTTAGATGGAGATCCAACGCCTCTAGATCATTTTTTTTTGGAGGGGGTCAGATCAATCTGACTGTTTTTGTTCTAAAAAATAGTCGAATGTTGTATAGCAATACTCTTAAATTAAACACATGCTGTTTGCATGCAATTTACTGCCGCATGTAACTGCTGCATGCAGCAAGCCATACAAGCAAATAGTAATGACTGTGCTGCACTATTTGCATGTAAACTGCATGCAACGGTACGATTAGATGCAACTGCATACCACTGGAAAAGCTCAATTAGCAAATCCTATTAAGCTAATTGGCCATAAAAATAATTAACACACATACTATTCATTTGGCAAAGGGTGACAAGAGGTCTGTGATATTTCAACATCACAGACGGTTGTTCGACAACAGTCTGTGATAACCTTCGATTATCACTGACCCATAAATTCAGACGGTTCACAAAACCGTCTGTGATGACGTTACAGATAAATGCGTGATGACCTTTTCTGTAGTAGTGAACCCAACAATTTTAATACTTTAAATCTAGCAACCATCATACTAGATCTTTTATAATTAGAATTAATCCAATAAATTACATAGGCACTTTCCGTTAATTAAAATTAACATAAACAACTTACCTCGTCATGCTGTATCCACATGTGAACTACATGCATACATCCTGCGCCACCTCACTTCCTTCGCTGCACCGGCCATCGACCATGCTCCACTTCGTAACCACCAAATCCTCGCCACGCCAGCCGCACTTGCTGGTGGCTGCCATTTCTTCCCTGCCTCAGTGTGTTAATGTTCGTGCACACCCTAGAAGGGCCGGGAGACCTCCAAAGTGCCGTTACCGGAGAAGACAGCCATAGTCGACATAGCAAGCTAGGCCACCTCCAAGCCAGCCGCGCTAGGCATTAGGCTCGCCACGGCTCACTGATGCTCCTCACACCTCAACCCTTGCCCAAGGCCAATCGTCGCTGCCCGGTGGCCTGGCCACACTACTTCAGCGCCAATCAACCACCCATTGTCAACTCGGCATCGCCCACCGGTGCTCGTGCGCACATCCACTTCACCGAAGAACCACCAGAGAACCGATGTTATCTTGAGCACAAGCACTCGCCCTTGCCATCGTTCCCCACCGTGTCACGACATCTGCGCATGCAATGCGTGTTGTAAGGCCTTGTGGTCCTCAAGGTATAGCTCCTCGTCGGAACTGGCACCGCCACCGGTGAACCGCTGCGAGAACGTCAGAAGAGTGAAGGAGAGAGGAGAAGAAAATGTGTTTTTTTTTCTTGTTGAGTCAACAATGCATGTACATTAAGGCCAATACGGGCTGAAAACCACCGTTATATCGGCCAAAACTAGAATGATTTAGGACGAGGGGTCTTGAAAGTTTGAGTGAAAGGTCAATAATGTTGGAGGTTTTTTAGAAAAGTTTCGAAGTCGAGGAGTGTTTTTGGACTGGCACAAGAGTCAAGAAGATAAAATGGACTTATCGCTTGAGATTGCTCGTATGCAGTACTGAACATATAACAATTTTAGTTATTTCTAGCCTTTTATACCACGTTAATACCAAATTTGACCTCTAGACCACCGTAATTCCAAATCTAGCCCTCTTTCTGACCGTACGACTCCGAGAGGCGTGATACGTTCCGACCGCACTGTTCTACATTCCTGTTATACACACTCCATTGTGTTGCATGCAGGGTTTCCAAATCGAACGATAATCGGATAAAAATCGGAAAAAATGAAATTATTGCCTCCTGCTAAAAGGTGGCATCGTTTAAAATTTTTCATTTTTGCATGCTTTTTGTCAAATACAAAAGAAATTCGTAACCACCTCTAACCATATGCGTGTGCATAGCCTGGTGGTAAGATGTTTGGCCTTGGAGTAGCAGGTCCAAGGTTTGAACCCTGGAAACTGCATTTTTTTTAACTTCAAAAAATTTAAATTTTGATTTGAAAATTTCATCTAAAATTGGCTGAAATTTTCTTAAAATCGAAAATATCAGGAATATCGCCCCCCCTCCGGAAAATTTCAAAACCTTGGTTGCCTGAGTATCTGATGAAAATATCGGTTATGTAGCAAGCTCGATCGGTGACAGCATGATACGCACCTGATGTCCCTTGCAAGCCAACGAGCCCCATGTATCCATCCATCCATCCCCACTTCGCTTTTCCTCCCCAACAACTGCGTGCCGACGAACAAGAAAGGGCTTGGCTATCACAAGGATGGGATATTCCCAATGCATGATCAGCTTACATGCTTTTTATCATTTGACTACACAAACTTGAGCAGAGAACACGTGAATATATACCATAAGATTCTTTCTCCTATGAAGTTTTGTAAAATCTCTGCGTTTCAAAAAGACCTTAAACCTGGGAGCTGGTCACTGTGCCATATCATCTCCCTGTGTTAACTGACTTGGTTTGGATCCATATTGGCTAAGTAAATTTCAAAAACATGAATGTTCAGTCCTTAAGGACCCAAACGAGGCAAAAAAACGTGTAAAATCAATGACATACCATGTTTTTACGCTGGTTTTAACTTATTTCAATTGCCACCTTTCAATCCGGGGTGAATGCAGCATAGATATGCGCAGAAGGATTGGGGTCTAGCAACCGCGAGGCCATCTGGCTTGATCCAAGGAGTAGTTGATGCCTACGGTGACGTTACAGAGTATGGCAAAATAATCTCTTGGAGATTATGAGCTATGCTACTGATCATTTGCTCATGCTGGAGGAGGAAGTGCTGAGGACAAGGACAATCTTAACGGCGTTCGAGAACTCAGCGGGCGCTCCTCCAAGTCCCAAAGTCGAAGAAGAAGCGTACGAAGCCCAGAAGTTTAGAATCTGGGAATCTCTTTATCTCTGCGACTTTTGTAATAAATTTGGCTCGAATTGAAATTAATAAATTTGCCTTTTATTTGTGAGCTCCTGTCTCTGTAGTTGAGTGATTGTCATTATGACAGACGGTTTTTTATTACAAACCGTCTGTGATAATTCCAGATTATCACAGACGGTTTTTAATACAGACCGTCTGTGATACTAAAGTATCACAGACGGTTCATCGGTAACAACCGTCTGTGATACTCGTTTTCTCCGACGCCGCCTACACAGACGGTGTCCAAATTAAAACCGTCTGTGTTAGTGTCGGTCACAGACGATTTTGTCAAACCGTCTGTGATTGGTCGTCTAGTATTAGACTTTCTGTAGTAGTGATTCTCAATGCATGATCAGCTTACATGCTTTTTATCATTTGACTACACAAACTTGAGCAGAGAACACGTGAATATGTACCATAAGATTCTTTCTCCTATGAAGTTTTGTAAAATCTCTGCGTTTCGAAAAGACCTTAAACCTGGAGCTGGTCACTGTGCCATATCATCTCCCTGTGTTAACTGACTTGGTTTGGATCCATATTGGCTAAGTAAATTTCAAAAACATGAATGTTCAGCCCTTAAGGACCCAAACGAGGCAAAAAAACGTGTAAAATCAATGACATACCATGTTTTTACGCTGGTTTTAACTTATTTCAATTGCCACCTTCAATCCGGGGTGAATGCAGCATAGATATGCGCAGAAGGATTAGTTATTTAGTGATGAAGGCTTGTTTTTGTCACTATTGACCACATTTATAGTGAGAAAATATTTTTTCCTCACCCCCTTCATCTATAATTAGTGGCGAAATATTAAGTCATCACAATGCACTTTAGTAGTGATGATTTTTCAGTGAAGAAATATCTTATTGTCCATACTTGATTTATAATTAGCAGCAAAATATTTAGTCGTCACAATATGCCTCAGTAGTGATGATTCTCCGGTGGCGAAGTATCACACTGTCACTACTTGATTTATAATTAGTGGTAAAATATTTGTTCATCACAGTAGTAATGATTCTTCAGTGACAAATTATCATGATGTCACTACTTGATTTATAATTAGTGACACAATATGTAGTCATCACGATACAACTCAGCGGTGGCGATTCTTTAGTGATGAACTATTACGCTGTCGCTACATGATTTATAATCAGTGATAAAATATTATGTCATTATAATACACCTTAGTACTGATGATTCCTTAGTGACGAACTATCAGGTTGTCACTACAAATGTTTATAATTAACAGCAAAACTATTTAAGTCGTCACACTATACCTTAGCAGTGATGATTCTATGGTGAAGTATTATCGATCACATTGTCACCACTTGATTATTAGCGGCAAAATATATTTCATCACAGTACACATTAGTTGTGATGATTCGTAAGTGATGAATTATCATGTTATCACTACAAGATTTATAATTAGTGGAAAAATATTGTATCGTCATAAAACATGTTTGAATAATCCTGTTCCTGATGACGCAAATGAAGAGCCACTGCACATATTTTGGGTCACAGCTTATTTTTATTGTTGCAGTAGTTTTTCTTTCTTGTTTGTTCCGCATAGTCATGGAGCCTCTCGCCGACCTAACTACTAGTGCTTATCTTAAGCAAATTTTGTTCCGATGAAGTTTGCATGCAAGCACGTGCTGGGATCGACGCTCTAATAGATGGCCTAGGCAGTTTTTGTGCACCAAGTATACAAGTCATAATTGAATTAATCTTAATTGCTAATGGCACTCTGTCGCAGTTAAACGTGGTTACCTTTCAACAGCACACGTGCATACAAGTTGCGCCTCTTAATTAACTTGTGGGACTGTGCCCAGCTCAGGCCCATAATGCAGCGAGGCATATGCATGGCCGTATGGCCTGTATCAGTGCCACTCGGATGATATCTTGGATGCATGCAGCGATTGGAGATAATCCTAATTAGATAATCCCCAAATCTAATTAGATAATCCTCACTCCTTTTGTTGAGGAACTAACCCACCTGAAATCACTTAGCTAGGTTTGCGCAGTAGCTCTGTGGCGATGCTTGCTCCTCCAACCTGTTCACCCTAAGCTTCACGTATAAAAGGCCAAGTTCTCCACCGTGCGCACGATAGAGATAGATAGCTTGAGAGATTAAGTGTTCTACATGTCTTCCGAAAGCTTTAGAGCACTACCATGGCGATGCTTTCTGCTTAGAATGAACACTTGGCGTGGAGTCTAGTCCTTCCGTTTATTCTTCATCCTTATTTCTTAGGTTCGTAGCGTTTGTAGATTAACCATAATATCTTGATGTATTTTCCTTCTCTTGTAGGTAAAACAAGCATGAAACTGTTGCTGTGTATCTAGGTATAGTACTATAGTGTGGCATGCAATGTGTTTAGAATTTTTAGTGGATTTGGCACTGTTGGCCACGGTAGTTACAAAAGTAGCAATATGTAGGACCGAAATGGCGACAGAGGGAGGATAAATGTCGTTCTCTTTAAAATCGCCCCCGAGAATTCACACAGTTTTATCTTATCTCCGATGGCTATAGAAGCTAGGAAGATAGATAATTAGCGCAGTGTAACCGACTTGGCCGAAAATCAAAAAGGGAAGAAATTCAGAGTATTAGTGCAACCAAATGCAGACCGACAAAACTAAAAAGGACTTGAACTGAGAACAAACGAAATCAGACCTGCATGTTACACAGATGAAATCAGTCTAGATCAGCAAGTAGACAGTAAAAATTTCACCCAAAACTGAAGTCATTTGGACTGCATGCAAGAGGGTCAAAGATAGCACAAAAATGAAGAAATGCAATGAAGACTGAAAACAGTGCGAGCTGCCGATGCCGAAAACTGAGTTCTGTCGAAATGAAGAAATGCAGTTTTCTGTAGCTGGAAAACAAAGAAGAAAAATGGAAATCCGATCTGCATGTTACACAGTAAGAATCATCTCAGATCATTAAGTAAGTAGCAAAAATTTCAGCCAAAACCGAGGTCGTCTGGACTACATGCAGGAGGGTCAAAAACCAGCACAAAACATGAAAAACATGAGCAAAGCAGTCGGCTGCAAGAAGCATCGACAAGAAGCATCAAAAACAGTGAACACTGATTCTGAACCGAAAACAGGGAGTTTGATAAATATTTGCTGCTGCGGCTGAACTATTTATTGATGCTAAAAGATAAACACTAACTGGAGCAGAGACTAAGAGATCACAGGCTGCAGGAAATAAATCGAATTGAACTCCTGGTATTAAACCCACTGCAGGAACAGACAGATGGCTGAGTGCAATTTGTTAAGGAACTCAAACAGCAAAACTACAAACAGTAAAAACAGTGCAGTCATCCTAAAACAAGGAATTTCTTGGATTAGTGCCGCTCTTCCTGATCAAGGACAACGTGACATCAAATTAGATAGTAGAGAGACATCCCTTAACAAGAGAAATCAAGAAAAGACCAAGAATCGGAGATTTTAGCCAAAATCTGGGAAAGTCCGAAGAGCTGCACCAAGAATCGGATTCCTCATAGATCTCAAGTTCTTTGCTCAAGAAACTTTGAAATCAACTTAGCAATAATCTAAGGTCATGCCAGCAAAGATTTCAGGCTTTTTCCTCAAGGAAATCAGGAAGTTCATCTAAACCCTAGAAACTGAAAATGAAGAACAGAGTAGCTCAGAAAAGTAAAACTGAAATTAAACTCGATTTGCTATTTTAAAAATCGATCAAAAGACCCTGAGACATCATCCCAGCATAGAGCAACCCATTTTACTTCTTCCGGGCAAGAAACAAGCAAAAAACAAAAAACTCAAAACTTGAGCCATGAGGGCATCGTAGAGAAAAATAAACAGAGAGTCGGAGACTTAATCGATTCAACTAAAAGCCATCTCATATTGATATAGAAGATCAGAGAGATGTCCCCATACGCATGTACATTCAAGAGTAAAGATTACATAAAAGATCAACTCTCCTTCACCCTCTCCATCTCAAGAACTCTTCTCAAGAACACAAGAACAAGGGAGGAGACCCAAGAAAAGGGAACAGGGAGAAGCTACGAAGGGGACATTGTCCAGACAACTCCCTGCCTCTCCTCAACAACCCATAACCACTAAAGCCACTAAAGCAAAAGCCTTCTCCAAAGACTCTTTTGACTCTAGCTAACCCTAACTCTCTCTATCAAGTGCCCTACCTACTAAGGAGACAACCCCTCCTTATATAGGCATCAACTAACGGGCCGCAAACCCGTTACGCCAGGTAAAATCCAAACGGAGCCCGCTCCCGCTTGTGCCGCCTTGCGAAATTACCCTTTCACCCCTCGTGCACCTTCCGGGAAGCTTCCGCGCTCCTTGCTGTCAACGACTCGCAACCACCTCGAGTTCACGCCGTCTTCGACACGTCTTGACCGTTCTGACCTCAACGCCACCTGCGTCTAGTCCGGTCACCTCGTGTCTCGCCACGACTCCGTCTCGACGTCCTGCAGTCAACACAGACAAGAAACACATCAAATAGCACCGCTCGATACATGTAAGCATAATAGAGTCCAAACCTGTCGAATTATCAGAATATTCATTCTAATCTCAAACGATCATGTTTGACCAAGTCCGACCGAGCCCGTTACACCACGCAACGTCAAGGTCGAAACCAACCAGCTCAAACTCGACTTTCCTAAACCGATGTCAATTACTCATCATACACACGGGATGACCACCACATGGTCTCTCACAATATGTGTATCGTATTTGCAGAAATATCACTTTTGCTGTCCGGTGAGCGGGCGGCAGCGCCGGCGAGGCGACGTGTGGGGGGCCGCTAGCAGCAGGCGCCTACTACCCCGCTAGAAGACGACAGACAGCCTACCGCCCGATGAGGAGACACCAGGTGATTATGCCGGCTGATTATCGGCTTAATTACATGCCCTAATTTTTTTTATTTAGTATTTTTTTTGAATTTTTAAATATATCAAATAAGCTCAAAAAATTACAAAAAAGTTATGTACAGTCTCATGACATAATGTACGTGACAAGTATAAGTTTTAGGCAATTTTATCCATTGGAATATTGCTAAAAAATTTATACAATTTTGATATTTGTATGAGTTTTTACATATAGATAACAAGCTTAAAAAATTACAAAATTTTATGTGAAACCCCCTAACATAGTCATAGTTATTGTGTAATTTTTTAGAAATTTTATGTAGTCCAAATTTGCCATGTTTATTCAGGTTAATTTAATCATGAATTTACAAATAAACTCGTGAAATATTCATAAATTCATGATTAAACTAACCTGAATAAACATGGTAAATTTGGATTACATAAAATTTTCAAAAAATTATAAAATAACTACAACTACGTTGGGGGGCTTCACACAAAATTTTAGAATTTTGGAACTCATTTGTTATATATAAAAACTCATACAATTATCAAAATTGTATGAATTTTTTAGCAACATTCATAACGAATAAAATTATCCAAAAATTACACTGTCAAGAATGTTATTTGGAAGGTTGTACATAAATATTTGTAATTTTTTGAGATCATTTGGTATATTTAAAAATTCAAATAATTACTAAATAAAAAAATTAGGATAGGTAATTAAGCTGGCTTAATCACCTTCGTCTCCTCATCGAGTGGCAAGCCGCCTACCGTCTGGCGACAGTGTGACAGCGCCTACCGCTAGCGCCCCCCCACGTTGCCTCGCAAGCACTGTCACCCGCCCACCGAATGGCAAAAGTGACATTTTTACAAATACAATACGCATACTGCTACTTTTGTAAATACCGTCACTAACAGTGTCAAATCCGCTAAAAAGTCAAGTGTTTATCTTGTTTTAGAAATACATACATCTACTTGGTTGTCTTCATTTGATTGTATAATACATGAGCTGCATGTAAGTGCAAATCAATGAAGAAGAACAAGAGGAGATACATAGGAAGAGAATGGCAGGGACAGAGCATGTTGCTTAAACAAATCGTTGAAAATGAAATAGGTAGATGATGTTCATGTTCACAGAGGACGATCAAGATCATGACTTTGTAATATGAGATCAATGTATAATGCATATGTGTTCTTGCAGTAATGTAACACAAGTACATGATAAATACTATTTTATTTCAACAAGTTTCTTGTGATAAGTATAATTACCTATAACGACATGTTATAAATGATATAATGATGATTTTCTTGTGTCAGTCGTAGTGACAATTGCCACACGATTTTTTTGCCACAATAAATCATAATATATGTGACAATTTAGTGTCACAAAAGAGTAATATTTAACTATTAAAAAATAAAATGTGACAGTGTTTGCTGTCCCAAACATGCATGCATTTCTGATGATGAAGCTATCACATATACTAGTTCTAATTGTGGGGTTTCAATTGCCACTAATTGTTATTAATTTATGGGAAATAGTTTTGTCACTAGATGCATTATTTGTGATGAAAATGGCAACACTAATGTAACTCATAATTGTAGTTGTCTCTAATGCATAATCCTTGCTTAAAACATGAACCAAACAAGATACAACCACCATATATCAGCATCTTAGCACCTCTAAATACTCAAAAGCTAACTCACATAAATCTCCTAAGGTGAGCTTTTGATTGATCTAATCTGATAGTCTAGATCTATGCACCATTGTTGGGCTTAGCGGTGTCGGGCGCATTGGGATAATAGAGGCTGCGGGTTCCACCTCATCACATACATCATGGTGAATATGGTATCGCTGTACCATGGGTGGTGGCTCATCTGCATCGGCATGGATAGCCATTACATGATGGCAGTTTCTGACAACCGACATGCGGGGACGTCGGGTAGGCGGACAGATGATGTACGTGGGCTAAGGCAACTCCTCAACGGGTGCAAGTATGGCATCCTCTCTATACAACAGTTTCCATGTGAAGAGACCTTGGCCCACCAATGGGGCAATATGGTCCTCAAGTGTCGCTATCCTTCGACACGCCTCGAAAAACTCACAGGTCAAACGGTGGAGATATCCATCAAGTGACCTCACCAAGCCCATGAGATGGAGCTGGGGTGTGTTGAATCCCATTATAGGCACACAGTAGACATTGTTCTCACTATTTCCCAGTCATGAGGGGAAATAGGAGAACATGTCTTTCATCTCGGGAAGGTCAAGATGGAGGCAGACAATGGCGACATAGGCCGCATCGTAAAGCAACATAAGAGCGATTGAGCCACACCCAAAGTAGCTTAGGGTCTGGCCTCTAGGGTACTATCCATGGATAAGAACCTCTGCAATGTACTCAGTAGACGCCGCATTAGAGGGCGTCCTGTAGATGGTGTACTCTGGCACACGGGTGATGCTAACATGCTACAACATCACCCATAGGTTGTACTGCAAGGTGCCTTCCTCGAACACACTAGTCCGGTATTGGGGTACCCAATGAGTAGGCATCTAAAAATTTTAAATGAGACAGGGTTAGTGACCATTTTTTAAAAGGTAAAATGAAAGGCAAGGATGAGAAATGATGCTAAGAAAGGAAAAGAGTGCAGTAGTGCATTGCCTTACATTTTTCCAAAATATTAGCTAGTTCCTATGGTTCTATTTCAATATCAAACCTTCATCTTCAGGGGTTACACCTTTCTTTAAAATACGGGACACTTTGAGACAAGATGAGAGGAGACCACAAAGAATGATTTGGATGAGATGAGAAAACTAAGAGAGATAAGAATGTAGCAAGAACTCCTATATTTTATACAAATATTTTTAGAATTTAAAATAAGTTGTATTGAGAAAATAAATTCTCAATCTAATGGACATTCTATCTAGGGCATAACCTACAGTCAGTATGGCTCTGATACCAACGATGTGGGGACCCTAGGCGTTGAATACACGAAATCCTTGAATGTGCTCTGTACTAGTCCTATGATCAATGGATAGTACACATAATTACAATATTGAGATCATATCCATATACATCACATACATTTAATTTACAACAACGGGGTGAATATATAAGCGATGCATAAATAGTTTACAACATAAAGCCGATCGGCCTAATAAATAGAAGTATCAAGAATAAATTGTAGCAGAAGACAAGTAACTAAACAAAAGAATCCAGTGGTGGCATAGGCAACTGACTAGGATAAGGCCCTAGAAAGACCCATAGTCGAATTCTCCGATATCGGGAGCAAAATACGCTTCATGGGGCATGTTATCTTCCTCATTCTCTGAACAGCAATAATTTAAGTTGAGTACATTGTGTACTCAACAAAACTTGTAGTATATCGCAACATGTATACTAACAATAAGTAAGACTCTATACTACAAGTTATTTTCAGCATGAAGCAGTTTTTGTTTACAATATCGATAGGTAATAATTTGCAATGGAATTGTAAAGAACATTTCACAAGTAATGAAATAATATTTATATAACTTTAATAATAATAAATCACATCCATTCACAGCCCTCCTTGGCTACGATCATCGAATAATTCCTGACCATGGGCATGGCACACGACAGACATGTACATACCATCCCATCATTTTCAACGAAACAGTTTTGTAAAAACAAAAGCTATACCAATTGTGGTTGCATCCAACATCCTCATGACTACGAGTATAGCTATTTAAATAGTTTTTAATACTCCCAAGAGGTTGTATAACTTTATCCACACGAGATAATCAAATATATTATTGGCAACTTCATGCTTCCTTAGGTGTGTGATGAAATTGATTATCATATAGCATTTACATCATCTAGTCATAACCACGTACTAGCCCGATGAATGAAAAAACCTCACTCAGGATTGTCCTTCCCCAATGAGCATTTATCATTGTATTAGCAAATTTTGGTTCCAACATTTTGGTGAAGGAAACCCCTACAAGAAATCCTTCCTGCAATTGTAACATCCTATTTTTCATAGTTTTCTTGAGGCCTTTAAAATAAAATTCACCATTTGAATTTTTCTAGATTTAATTAAAGCTTAAATTGAAATTTTGCAAATTAAAAAAATTTAATATGACTAACTTAAACTTCAATTACTACTGAAAAAAATTATTTGGATTTCTTGTGCTTCAAGGATTTTTTTTTTGGAATTTTCTGTGTTTTTTTGGATTTATTTGCTATTTTATAGTGCTCAAATGAATTTCTAGCAATTTATGAAATTAGAAAATCCCTAAAAGCCAAATGGGCTGAAACCCATTTCCTTCGACCCAACTTCAGCCCGACATGCCCCAACTCATGCCCCGCCACGCATCATCCATCGAGTGCCCACCCGTGTGCATCCGTTATGCCGCGTGTCGGCCATCGGCCGATTCATCCACCGTGCGTCGCATCTCGGCCGTCCGTCTTCTTTCTTTAACTGACAGGTGGGGCTCACCTGTCAGGCGCTTTGTCTCCGGTTTGGACTCCAGCCGTCATGCTCGTTTCAACGTCCGCACCTGACTTTTCTCGACATTCGTGTTCGCCTTGGACTTGCCGTGCGCAATTCGGTCGTCTTGGTGTTCGTGTATAAAAGCTGGCCAAGCCCTCACTTATCTGCATCCGGAGCACCACCGCCGCCCTCTCTTCCTAAGCCACCATCATCGCCTCATCCCATGCCAAGCCATCGTCGTCTTCCCCATCGGCAACCGCTCCGCTATTTATGCGTCCATCATCACTAGTGAGTTCTCCGCTGACTGCCTGTCTTCACCATCCATCTACTCCGCTGCCGACAGCCTCACCCGTCGTATTGCCACCCACCGTCTTGGTCTGCGAGCTCGCCACTGTCGCCCGTGCATCGGTTTGCCTCGCGAAGGGTTGCCCCGGTTCAGGCACCATTCAATGTCAACCGTGACATCACCCACATCCACGTCCGGCTGATGTTTCGGCTTCTTTGTAGACCTAGTTCATCATAAACCGAGCCGTTAACAAATGGGACCCAACATTTAAAGACATTGTGCCATAGACCCATAAGCATCCACATCAGATGACACGTCAGCCCTAATCCGACGTGTCAGTCCATGTCACTATCATGTCACCACAGCCATGCCACCTCACAATGCCATGTTATCCTACCATGTCACTACCACCCCAGTAGCCATGTCAACCCTAGCGCACACATGTCATGCCACGTGCCGTGCCATGTCAGCCCTAGATGCCACATCAGCAAGCCTCGCCGCATGTGCACTATTCCGTGAGCCAAGTTCACCATAGATCCGCCGTATTCCATGCACTCGGTCCACATCATAGTAACCTTTTTCAATTTTTGTTTGTATTTTCCAGCCAATTAATTTTCCAAGGGCTCGTCTACTCCGTCCTAGCTCCGATTGACCCAATTCTTTTTTCTAAATTCATCTAAAATTAAGCTCTATCTTTGGTTTTGGTTTTGAAGGTTTTAGAGTTCATTTGAATTTTGTTTGATTTTATTTGTATTTTGTTTGCCTTATCTCCCATTAGATAATATCTTCGAAGGAGTAGAAGCAGGATCTAAAGACCAAGAGTTAGTAGCTGAGCAAGGCCAAGGTAAATTGTCTCATTTGATCATGTTGGATCTAGTTTTTAAATCTATTTATTTACTATTTTATTTTAAATTATCATGTATTGCTTTTTTAATACAAACCTTTGTACCTGGTAGTTATTTTCCGACTTGATCGATTAATTTCACCTTGATAATTTGAATGTCATGATTCCATTATCACCATAGGATGGGTATTTATTTAGTGATATCATACTAGTTGCCACATGGGTTGTATACGTTTATGTAGGACCGAAATGGCAACAGACGGGAGGGGAATGGTGCCTTTAAATTCGCCCCAAGTATCCACACCTACGCTTCTTCTTCTCCAATAGCTATAGAAGCTATGAAGACAGAAGGTAGACGCTCACTGGAGACTGTCAAGAAGATCAGCAAACAAACCCAGAGAGAGACAATCCAGAAAAATAGATTCAGACTTGGTCTGACCGCAGGCGGTAGTACCGCTGTGAGGAGCGGTAGTACCGATTGGCGGTAGTTACGTTGAGCCGAGCGGTAGTACCCCTTGTGAACTCAGTCACTGAGCGGTAGTACCGTCGGGGAGCGGTAGTACCGTCGGGCGGTAGTACCGACTTGAAAAAGCGGTAGTACCGCACGCTATAGACTGAAGAACATAAACGACATGGTTTGCTGAAAATCAAGAAATTGATCGCATTTTGCTGTTCTTCTCAGGTCAATTGAACAGGACATCATCCTAAATAGCATGATGATGCTTGATTCTCCCTTCTATTCTCGAAAATGGAATGCTCAAGTGATCCCGAGAAACTTCCTAGTTCAAGGCATAAACATTTAACAGCTAGAGAATCAAGAAAATCAACAAAAAGGAAGGGAAAGCAAGAACGTTGCAAAGAACAGAGAACGAACTTGAGCACTCAAAACATCTCAAACACATGATTTCTCAGATAGATTAGAGGGATGAAAGATTACAAGAGTTGCTACAACCAATTCATCCCAATCTACGGCCCCATACGCATGTAGGAAATCAAGAACTCAACACCATGGGGACAAGGCAGAACAGCCTCTACCCTTCCCACCAACTTCCCAAAAGAAAAACAGACTCACACAATACATGGGGAGAAAAGAAACTCTAACTCCCACTTTGCTTTCATGCCTACCCCTCTCCCTTTATAGTCTCCACTAATAGGTTCACAAACACATTTTACCCATTAGTGCCAACAACTTCTGTTCTTTATCCACTAACTCGAACCGAATCCGCTTCCGCTTTTGCAGCCTTGCGCATTTACCACAATGCCCCTGCTGCACCTTCCGGGAAGCTTCCTCATTTCTTGCCGTCCAAGCCTCGCAACCACTTCGAGTCTCGCTGTCTTCGGCACATCCCAACTGCTCCGATCTTAGCACCGCCTGTGCCTAGTCCGACTGCAATCGACCAAGTCCAACCGTACTAGACTGCGCCATGCACCGACCTGGGATAAAGGAATCCACATTTGCATTGGTCGAAAACTCACGTGCAAACCACTCAAATCAAACTCAAGCTTTCAGAACACGCGTCAATTACTCATCAAAAACATAGGAGCACCTCTCACATGGCCTCTCAATCTCCCCCTTGATGAGTATATTGACAAATACCGAAAAAACATATAAAGTTGAGTTTGAAAGTCATACATGGTCCAAAGAAAATGCAAAGAAGCTTATAACCATATAGACAAAAGAAAATACTAGAGTGAAAACAGAAATAGCAAGTTTTCCTCACAAGTTCTAGAAAATCCCATAAACTATCTTTTTCTCCATTATTCTCCCCTTTTGGCAATAATATCATCAAGATGCAAGTAGGAAAATAAATCATGATTTGGATAAAATGGTTGTATTTTATTCAAATTAAGCATTAGAGCCATGAAGATTATCTAAAATGACTTTTGAAGTATTACACCAAGCCATAACACAATAGAATGCTATCTAGATCACGACAATGTACGTATAGATAAGTTAAACAAAATAAGTCATAATCTGAAAATTTGTCGAATTTCTTAGCATGTCAAGTTATCCAAGATCATAGTCTAGCTAAAGGTATCCAAGGATGATGCAAGTCATGTCAATATTCTAAGTAGAACCGAGAATCTAGAATTGAGCCAACTTAGAGTGCTACAAGTTCAGGAATGAATCATTTGTTCAAGCACTTGATCATTTTGTAATTAAGCAAATTTAGTACAATTGACTTGTTTTTTCTTTTAGAAACTCATGGTTGTTTCCAACCAGATTTTTGTTTAGTCGTGTGCTAGATCTCAAGCCTTATGCGACCACTCCAAGCTAGAAGCTTAAGAAAATGATTTTAGTCATCCAAAACTCCCCCTGAGTTCATGCCTAGTGCAATGCCAAACAGTCTCATGAGAAAGAATTGGTGAGATCAGTTTTTTCGTACAAAAGAGATCTTTTTGCTTATACTGAATTTAGTTCAAGAACAAAGAGTTAAAAACTAACTCATGCTTCATAAAAGAACTAGCATAGCTTACTCTAAGGCTCAATAAAGATTCAAGACTCAACTCAGCCTATTTGACATGGCATGAATCATAAAAGGATAACTAAAGATATACTAGTCTCAAGATCTAACATGACAAGAATTAATTCGAGTTTGTGCATTTTTAATCAACTTATCATGGCAAGGACTAATCTACACATATAAACTCATGATAAATCTAGCAATTAAGCGCATATCATGGCAAGATGTAATGCATTGTAAACATGTCATAAAGAATAATAATTAAGGCTCCATGTAGTTACATTACAATGCAGAATGAAATGCAAGAAAATCCAGCTCTCTCTCAACATGTGAAACACTTTTAGTTCAAGTAGAGTTATATTAACATTAAGATCCAGAAAATCCCAAATATACTCCCCTGAACCAAAGCATCAAATACGAGAAACTGGCAAAGAAATCAAAAGGCAGTCCTTAAAGCATAGACAAGATATAGAGAAGACTATGGCTCAGACTAGCTCTCACCTACCCCATATATATCTAGGTCTAATAACTGGTCTACTAACACACTAGAGAGTAAACATGTTCCCTGTCTACCCAAGGGTGGCCCGACCCTCGCTAGATCGCAAAAAGTGAGTGAACTCAACCTAGTGAGAAGAGAAGCAGCTAGAAGCAGCAACCTAGAAACATAAGATGAGAGGAAGTAATCTAAGCAACTAAGCAAGAGAATCACTCTCACCTATGCTAGAAGGACTAACCCACATGCACCCTTATGCAATGCATCAGAACGAAATAGGAACATAAAAGATAAAGCATAGAGAATGTGTAACACCCTAGGACCCACATTACCCTGTGATGCCACTAAAACCACTCCACGACTAGCCAAATTACAAGATAAAATAATCTAGCAACAATTCCTAAACAAGATAGGATAAGCGGAAGCATAATCAATTAAGCGAAACAGGATAGTGATAATCAATTTAATAATTTAAATCAACCACCAACAATATAACCAAAGAATAGTGCATAAGTTTAACGCTATTAAGTTAAAGTAAATATTGACGAGTGAATCTCTTTATCTTTATTACAGCATAATGTATGTTTTACTTCACTACTTTATTATTACCCACATCCACAACTGCTATCAACAATTACTACAAGAGAAAAGAATCTCATGTCACAAACACAACCCCTACCATATCACATGAGCCAATTCCACATTACAACTATGAAGTTGTATATTCCACATTACAACTATGAAGTTGTATATTCCACATTACAAATATGAATTTGTATATTCCACATTACAACTATGAAGTTGTATTTGTCTGCAAAATAACTTCACCACAATACATTGCATAGATATGCAAATGATCTTTCCACAATGCAATGCATATGAATGCGTATGCTCCACAACACCCTTACCGATCAAGGTAAGAGTGTGCATCGTATTACGGCAATATACGATGCTGTACCAGTACGATCGCGGCTAGGTGCGGCGACATCCACATATGCAAATGTCATGATATGATAATCATAAACCACATGAATTATAACCACAAAGGAGCATCAACATGCTCACAACATATCCACAACCACATATCCACCACATATTTGTTTTCATATTCTGCATTAGCACACTAAACAAATTTTCACATGATTACGAGCAATTGATCAACAGGCAGACAGTGGGTAATTTCTAATCAGGCAATCAATCTATTAATTCCCTTCAAATTCCGTGCCAAGAACCCTAATTACTCTATAAAACAGAGGGTTTAGGATGGGAAAAATTACATAGATGATCCCTTGGGATCACCCTTCTTCTTTCCTTCTCTTCTTCTCCTCCTCTTCTTTTTCCTTCTCTTCCCTTCCTTCTCCTTCCTTCACCTTTCACCTTGGCTCCAATGGCAGCAGCAGGGGGAGGCGCAATCTTGGAGAGCAGGGGCGGCCAAGGAGTGGAGGAGAGGGGTGGCGGTGGACAAGGGAAAAGGGGAGGGTGGCTAGGTTAGAAAGGGGGAGGGGGTGCGGCCAAAGAGGGGTGCGTCCACCCCCTTGGGCCTTGGCCCAGGGCGGTCGGGCCACTCCCCAGGTAGCCCACTCTGAATTTATTATTTAATTTTTAATTTGTTTCATTCATTTTATACTGTTCCACAATTTTTCTTTTTCCCTTCCCGCGATTTACCGAAAAACCGGCGACTCCGCGATTATTTTAAAAACTTACGCCGAATCGACAATCAGGGTATACATTCTCCCCACCTAAAAAGAATTCGCCCTCGAATCTAACTCCTCAAACCATAAATCAAGAGAACAATCAATGAAAGAACAACCAAAGGATAGAGCATCCCAAGGATAGAACATCCCAAGGGAACAACAACTATGGGTTCTCACCCGCCTCGAAGAACTCGGGTCCTTCTTCAACATTTGAACTTCAAGCTCCCACGTCACCTCCTGCTCGGACTAATTCGTCAAGAAGGCCTCCACATACCTGGTGGCCCTCTTCCTCATGACCAACTCCGACGAGCCCACGACACGCGCCGGTCAACACCGAGCACCCGCAACTCTTCTGCCGGCTCTGAGCGGCCAACAGATCCTGCCGTTCTCGCAAAATTTCCCGCCACAACTATCAAGCCACCATCTAATCCATCCTCCTTCTTAAAACATTTTCCTCTATTTATTATAATCGGGATAATACATTGTACCCCTTTTAAAGAATTCGACCACACATTCCACACTATTACTTTTGCAAAAGAAACCCAACCAAAAGAAGAATAAAGGATTCTCAAGCAACATACTAGCAACCAGTTTTCCTTCAAAGGACCACGATCCAAATCAAAGAATTCACAACAAAACCTTTTACACTCTCCAACTAGACATTTGGAGAATCCACACTACATAAGCCAAGAGTGAAAATCACTCGACAGACCAAGACAATCATTTTCTTTTCCTAACTGCAAAAGAATACGCATCATCATAAAACAACTCAATTTGCAGATGACCTCTACCATAAACACACAGTTTAAACAAGAATTAAGAGAGCATATTACTGCTCGAGATATTATTAATTTCCCAATCCATTCCCTTTGAAAATTTAACTTTATTGAACCAAGGATTTTCAAATCATCGCCCAACACACCAACTCAATTACCTTAAGTTGGCAACTTCGATAATGCGCTAAAACTGAGTACATCATCCACACCCTTGTAGAGAGACTCTATTGTCTCCACAAAACACATTCTAGCCAAGCCCTCGACCAATGGAATTACTTTGACAGATAATCCCTAAAGCACCTCAATCCCTTAAGGATATCAACTCAAAATTTATATCACACCCACACATACTCATTTACTGCACCCCAAGGATGCTATCACAATCATCACACTATTTAGATTCCACTCTGATCCACTATTCCCACACAGAGACGCTGATCCTCTAAGGTTCCAGCATAGAACACCAAACCAAAATTTTCTATCTCCAGGACTACTATGGATGTCAAACAACTTTTACCCCCACAATCTCACCAAGATCAATCACATAACCACACCAACTAGTTGTCATACACCTCTTAAAGGACTTTGCAACCTAAATTGATTATCCCTTTCTTAGAAGAGGCAAAAAGAAGAAAATTCCAGCACAAAGAAAGATGTTACCATTTACAATAGACACAAGACCAAAAGAAATAGCAATGATCTTGGACAACAAAAGATAACATCACAGTTGAAGGCACATGCCTCTCAAGAAGAAAATATCAAATCTCAACCAATAAGAATACAATATTTCCATTTAAGCTCAGAAACTCTTATGCGGCGAAAATAAGAAGTCAAGCACACCTCAAAACGTTGTACAACTTGACTTCAACCTCCAATGCTTTTACTACACTCTTTCTTTTAACAAAGAGAATAAATTTCTTTGATTACGGTATTACCTTGACAATTCCAACAAAAAAGATTTGAAGACCACAACACATTAATCCCTTAAGAACTAATAAAACCTCTCAACGCGTCACTTTGCTCAAAACAATTTCAGCTACCACATAAGTCATGAGATCCAAAAGATCGCGTACGCAAATCTCAAAACTTTTGATTTAAATAGTATAATGGAAGTTATCAAATTCTTTTATTTATAGAATATTCAACATTATCATCACAACCACATACTGACCATCATACTAACATCAGAATAATACATTCTTAACAAGCATCATCATATACTCAAATCCCTTCATAAACTTTTCCAAAGAAACACAAGAAATCACTTCATCGTATTTCTATTATCTAAATAAGATTGCAACTACTTTATCTAGGGAAAGCCTAGTGCACAAGCCACAATATTGAAACAAAACTCTTTTAACAAGCTGGTACTAGAACATGGCAATCTCGAAAACAATTATGAGCATAGATTCAATATTTCATCTTATGTTCGGCAATTAGAACGAAATATCTTCTAACTTCAATATTATAAGCTCTATAAGACAAGGTTTCACAAGTCAATACATCAACCTTCCTCTATTTCTTTATACATATTTCAACAATTTAGCATGGTGAAAGATAGATGAATCTAGCAATTGTACATGCTCATAAAGTATCTAATAAAGGACAGATTAAAGGGATTAAAGGTTAATATTACCAATGCAATATTCCAACACCTCCCTACTTAATAAATTCCAAACAGTCAGATTAATTACTAAAGTAAAAAATAATTCAATTTATCCAACATGATAGAAATTTAAACAATCATAATAATCATTCTAATTCTTTTGCACACTCCTCAATAATTCCATGAGTTCCAATCATGTATAGACAAACTCTTAATCACCGTTCTTCTAGGAACTATTACAAGGCGATATCAAATTAATCAACTACACTTCCGAGGATGCTAGTGAAATTAATTATGCACTACTCTAACATCTCAACTTAATAATTCATACCTTATGAATTAGTTTATATGATTTCCACCTTCCACTTAAGCATAACAAAGGGTTTTAACACTCTCTTTCAGAAAGGAGAGGAATTAAACTTCAACACTCGAAATAATCTAAAAGAAATACGTAGATCCAAGGCTTTAACATATTAATGAGTTTGCAACATAAAACTTTTATTGATAAAAATACCAAGCGAACCAATGAGTCGTGATTCACAACAAGACAAAACTCCCATGAAGGGACTATCCTTATCAATCAACGATGTTCACAAGTAGCAAAAGTGTCTCAATAGTCCAAAAAAACAATAATTGCTTCAAAGAACAGGTAGAGACCAATTGTAAACCTCAACTGCAATGAACCGCTATCTCAAGAGAAATTCATTAACTGCAATAGGCCAAGAATTGGCCAAAATCAGCTCAAGAAAGATAACAACTTTTCTAAAGAAACTCACTCACAACATCATCAACTAAGTTACCCGAGGTAACTACATCGCTAACCAGCAAATACAACTTCTACATCTTATCATTGACTATTCTCACTCATAACAGTCATAGGAGCAAATCATAATCATACAATATAATCTCATAACGTAAATCATCAATACAACATGACAAAAGCATAAATGCAATGCTTGACCCATCCCATCCTAATGTGCACCAGTGTGTCAATTTAATAATTTAATTACCACGGACCTAACGCTCGCTCTGATACCAACTGTAACTCCCCAGGACCCACATTACCCTGGGATACTACTAAAACCACTCCACGACTAGCCAAATTACAAGATAAAATAATCTGGCAACAATTCCTAAACAAGATAGGATAAGCGAAAGCATAATCAATTAAGTGAAATAGGATAGTGATAATCAATTTAATAATTTAAATCAACCTCCAACAATCTAACCAAAGAATAGTTCATAAGTTTAACGATATTAAGTTAAAGTAAACATTGATGAGTGAATCTCTTCATCTTTATTACAGCATAATTCTATGAGCCAAGTGCATTAAGGTGGTGCCGCTCTACCCTTCCCATGCATACTCAATGATCACCTGTAAGGGGGGAAACAAGGGTGAGATAAAAATCTCAGCAAGCAAACTGTTTAACAAGCTAATTAAACTACAACAGTTTAATCATCAATATTTTATTTTCCACAATGACCACATTTATATCCTCAACCTCAAATCACCACCAACAACAGTAAAACAATAGCAAATAAATCTTGTTTGACTACTTTAAAACCTCAACCACTACCATTACCAAAGACAATAAAACATATGTATGTTTTACTTCACTACTTTATTATTTCTCACATCCACAACTGCTATCAACAATTACTACAAGAGAAAAAAATCTCATGTCACAAACACAACCCCTACCATATCACAAGGGACGAACCCCATTCCACGACCACATCCACATTTCTCATACCACAAGTAGCTCACATGAGCCAATTCCACAATACAACTATGAAGTTGTATATTCCACATTACAACTATGAAGTTGTATTTATCTGCAAAATAACTGCACCACAATACATCGCATAGGTATGCAAATGATCTTTCCACAATGCAATGCATATAAATGCGTATGCTCCACAGCACTCTTACCCAACAAGGTAAGAGTGTGCATCGTATTACGGCAATATACGACACTATACCGGTACAGTCGCGGCTAGGTACGGCGACATACACATATGCAAATGTCATGATATGATAATCATAAACCACATGAATTACAACCACAAAGGAGCATCAACATGCTCACAACATATCCACAACCACATATCCACCACATGTTTGTTTTCATATTCCGCATTAGCACACTAAACAAATTTTCACATGATTACGAGCAATTTATCCAAACATATCAATTGATCAATAATTGCTACCATCACAACCACTAGTATGCACTAAGAATACTACCACTTAGACCATAATATACTCGTAAAGTTTCTACCCCACAACTATATAGATTCATCAAGAACATTCCCGTATATCCACAATTAATCCATCAAGATCATAAGCAATTGAATTCATAAAAATACTATCATCTAGACAATGTTAAGGAAACATGTAACAAAGACATAGCATCACCAATTAATAAAATTAATTAATGTGAAAGTAGAATAATTAATGAGTTAAACAGTAGCATAACCGCTACGTTTACTTGCCTCTACCGTTGAAGCGAAGCAATCACGTGCGTTCAGGAGCAAAACCACCTGTCCAAAAGGTATCTCTCAGCACAATGCTACAGCATACAAAAGCGACTTAAAAATTAAAAATGTCGCTAGAACCCCGAACCCACACATAAACCTCTCCGCTCAACGATTCAACAATCTACCCACTGCAGTAGTGTTGCTTAATATTTTTTTATCTTTAAAAATATTAATCCAATACAAAAAAACGATATATCTCTGGATTCCTCACTTAAATGCCTTCATTTTTCATGTAGATCACATATTTTTATTTTGATCCTACTAGGTGTAACTTAATGCACAAAACAGAAGAAGTTCTCTATTCTGTCAATCTGGATAGCAAGATTCAAATGCGTCCCAACCACAGTACAAGGATCCAAAAAATATAATTTTTATAAAAAAGCTAGAATACTGAATTCCCTACAATTTACTCAATTGCGACCATAATCATAAAAATCATTTACTACCCCTAAATCATAGTTGAACAGCAGTTTGTCCCAATCTGCTCCCCTGACAGACAGCAATGCTCCCGACCCTGCTGCACCCAGATCCCACGGCCATACATTCTGAACAAAATACAGAAGATGGGATTGAAGTCCTCTACAATTTTATTTTTGGGAAGATCTACAGGAAAAATCGTTTCATGGGTCTAAACCATGCAAACAGACGTGCTGCGCGAATTGATCAACAGACAGACAGCAGGTAATTTCTAATCGGGCAATCAATCTATTAATTCCCTTCAAATTCCGTGCCAAGAACCCTAATTACTCTATAAAACAGAGGTTTTGGTAGGAGAAAAAATTACCTAGATGATCCCTTGGGATCACCCCTCTTCTTTCCTCCTCTTCTTCTCCTCCTTCTCTTCTTCTTCCTTCTCTTCCCTTCCTTCTCCTTCCTTCACCTTTCACCTTGGCTCTAATGGCAGCAGCAGGGGGAGGCGCAATCTTGAAGAGCAAGGGCGGCCAAGGGGTGGAGGGAGAGGGGGTGGCGGCTGGACAAGGGGAAAAGGGGGAGGGGTGGCTAGGTTAGAAAGGGGGGAGGGGGTGCGGTCACCCCTTGGGCCTTGGCCCAGGGCGGTTGGCCCACTCCCCAGGCAGCCCATTCTGAGTTTATTATTTAAATTTTAATTTATTTCATTTATTTTATACTGTTCCATAATTTTTCTTTTTCCCTTCCCGCGGTTTACCGAAAAACCGGTAACTCCGCGATTATTTTAAAAACTTACGCCGAATCGACGATTAGGGTATTACAGAATGAAGCTCCCCCTCACAGTAGTCCATAAGGACAAACCACCCCAAGCTCTCCCCGCAAGGCGGAAAACCTAGAGCTATCCAAAGGCTTGGTAAAGATATCAGTCAACTGGTGGTCACTCTCCACAAACTGGAGCACTATGTCACCCTTCTCTACATGGTCTCTAAGGAAATGAAATCTGATATCAATGTGCTTGTTCCGTGAGTGCTGCACTAGGTTCTTAGCAATGTTTATAGCAGAAGGGTTATCACAAAGAAGTGGAACACTGTCTATGACTAACCCAAAGTCCCGCATGGTCGAAGCCATCCAAAGTACCTAGCTGCAGCAACTGGCGGTAGCAACGTACTCGGCCTCTGCGGTGGACTGTGCAACACCGGACTGCTTCCTAAAAGACCAAGAAACAAGAAAAGTGTCAACGAATTGACAGGTGCCATAAGTGCTATTCCTATCTATCCTACAACCAGCAAAGTTTACATCGGAGTAGGCTCTAAGGGAAAGACAGGAAGAGGAAGAGTACCAGATACCATAGTCAATGGTAGCTCGAAGGTACCGAAAGATGTGCTTCACTGCCTGGCGGTGAGATACGTGAGGAGAGGCCTGGAATCGAGCACACAGACACACGGAGAAGTGTATGTCTGGTCTCGAGGCAGTGAGGTACAAGAGGGAGCCAATCATGCTACGATACTCCTTTCTGATCAATTGGCTCGCCATCCTCATCTGGATCCAGTGAAGCTGAAGTAGGCATAGGAGTTGACACCGGCTTGCCATCGCTCATGTCAAAGCGTCTCAGGAGGTCACGAGTGTACTTGCCCTGATGCAAGAAGGTACCCTCCCGAGTCTGCTTGATCTGGAAACCTAAAAAGAAGCTCAACTCGCCCATCATGCTCATCTCGAACTCAGTGCTCATGACATCAGAAAATTGGAAAACAAGAGCATGAGAAGAGCCGCCAAAAATGATGTCATCCACATAAATCTGGACGAGTAGAAGGTCATTGCCATGCCTACGAATGAACAAGTTCTTGTCTACCTTACCCATCTCAAACCGATGACTCAACAGATAGGACTTAAGCCTCTAATACCAAGCTCTAGGGGCTTGCTTAAGTCTATACAGGGCTTTAGAAAGCTTGAAGACATGGTTTGGGTATTTGGGGTTCTCGAAACCTGGAGGCTGCCTAACATAGACCTCTTCCTCAATATACCCATTGAGAAAGGCACTCTTGACATCCATTTGGTAAAGCTTGAAGCTCTTAGACGCAACGAATGCAAGCAAAATCCTAATGGCTTCTAGCCTAGATACAGGGGCAAAGGTCTCCTCAAAATCTAGACCCTCAATCTGGGAGAAGCCCTGAGCTACCAATCTAGCCTTGTTTCGAATGACTACCCATCCTCACTCTGCTTGTTTTTGAACACCCACTTGGTACCTATGACATTATGACATCTAAGGGGCTCAATAAGCGATCAGACCATGTTTCTCTCAAAATTCTCTAACTCCTCATGCATGGCATTGGCCCAAGACTCATCAGAAAGTGCATGGTCAACATCTTTGGGCTCGAAAGAGGCAACGAAGGCAGAGTGGAGACAGAAGAGCGACAAGCCAGATTTTGAGCGTGTGACGCGCTCAAGGAGATCTTTTATAATCTGCTTTGAAGGATGGTCTTTTTGGATATGTCGGGGAGGTCCTAGATGAGAAGAATAAGTGGTATCTACCTCATGGGCTGACAAGGTAGGAACAGAGCCACTAGCTCCAGAAGATGTGGAAGGAATGGGTTGATCTCCCTGAGGTACTGTGGAAGAAGGAGGCTCCTCAGGGGAGGAAGAACTGGATCAGGTATGCAACCCTCGTCTCCATCCTCCTCATCATCCACAAAGATGGTCTCGGACTGCACTATAGAACCTGAGATATCGGGCCTAGTCCCTGGACTGGCCTTATCGAAAGTCACCTCACAGGTTTCTACCATTTTACTAAACTCGCGGTTCCAGACCCTATACGCCCGCGAAGAAGTTGAGTAACCCAGAAAAATCCCATCACAAGATCGTGACTCGAACTTATCTAGGTTCCCAAACTTCAGAATAAAGCACTTGCAACCAAACACATAAAAATGCGAGACGCTGGGCTTTCGCCCATATCTCAACTCATAAGAAGTGCGATGCAAGTGTGCCCTAAGAAAAATCTCTGTTTGACACATGGCACAAAATCCAGAAAGAGAAGGTTCTAACTCAAGGAGGTGATTCCCAAACACACCCTATCCACATGGTCTCTTGCCTGTAACCTCATATCACGAAGCAAAAGCACATTATGTCAATGCACAAGACTCTAGTGGCCAAGAAGAAAGTTCAAACTAGGTAGAAGATAATCCTAGAGAACCACAGCCCAAACTAGGTAGTAAATAATTCTAGAGAACCATTTGAAAAAGAGGTGTGAATGAGACAACATCACCTAGAGTTGGCTCCTATCTAACCAATCGGACCCTTCCTACCACTAGAAGAAATAACCAATGCAAAGCCAAGTGATGGGAAGAAAAATACTAAAGATCACAAGGGAGCAAACCTCTCTCACGGTCGCTCGGTGGAGAGTCGTGATCGCAGACCTGATTGAGTATGAGTGTTGCCTTGATCGAGGTCGAATACGAGTCCAAGATGTGGTCGTAGTCGAGACCATGATGTAGTCGCGTCGAGTTCGGCCGAGAGTCCAGACCGCGCTCATAGTTGCTCTGACGTAGCCGTAAAGACCAAGGAGCGGTCGTAAAGGTTGTACCAGTCTCCCCCTCATTCACAGCCTATAGGTTAAACACAGGAACGACTGCGTCTTAGTATTAGGGTAAATGATATACAACATGGAACCAGTACGGTATCAAATGACATCAACAATAGCATTACAAATACTAATGACAAAGAACACATGAGAACACACACCCACATAAGCTCAATCTAGCCCTCATCAAAAGCATCTAGAACAGCAAGCCTAGTACCACCCAATACTTAGAAAAAGCTTGTGGCATATCCACAGTTATCATGAAGTCTAAGCAAAAGTACCGTCTAAAGCTACCAAGATGTCATACAGTTTATTTCATGCCACAAATGAATAAGATCAAGATATACATGCATCTCAATAAATCACAACCATACACATAGCAGGTAACAAAGAAAAGTCACTGAAGCATATGCTAGCATGGGTATAAGCATGTACACATGAACAAGAAAGTATTAAGAAGGTACGAATAAACATAGTATCATGACATAGAAAAACTATCCAAGATATAATCAAGCCTATACTGTCCATATACAAGCATACATCATGTAGGCATATGTCATGTCAAACTAGAATCATGGAAAAGTATGCTAACATGTATAAATAATGGTGAATGGACATTAGGAGCAAGATGTGAACATTAAACCATGATAGATACTACAAAGCACAAGGTCATGACGATACTTGACTTCTAATACGCACATTCTACTTAGCTCATGAAGTCAAGTCAAAACTTAAGCATCCAATAAACTAACAACTATGACAAGGTACATGGACACTTAAGCAACATACACATAAAGGCATGACAAGAATGTATCGGGAGAAAATCATGCCAATATGGTACAAGTGAGCACCAAAACACGCACAACATGCTAATTAAGACTATCATGAATATTAGAGCATGAGGGTATAGAATCGCTCACAAAGCAGGTGGAGACGCCAAATGTGAAAGCATATGCCTCATGGAGGCCATGAAGTGGAGAACCAATGAATGTTCTAGTCATGTGATGAAGCAGAAGACTAAAACCCAATCAGTCCCATGTTCTCCAACCAACGTCTGGACACATTGCTCATGATGAGTTAGCGCTCGTCCTTCTTATCATCATCATCCGTATGTTCTTTCAAGACTTTCTCGATCCTGGCACTTGAACAATCAAAGGTAAATGTACCACAACGTTCATACTTGTGGTTTCTTGCAAATAAAATCACCCTCTCACCGAAATTAAGCCTCTTGTCACAAAGGACATCATTGGCAAAAACACCCCCAACAAGATGCAAAGAAAAGCTCACAAGATTCCCTACTAGTTGCCATCCTCAGGATCGGTTAAGATCAAATACAGAGCCAACCTTGCTCTGATACCAATTGTAGGACTGAAATGGCAACAGAGGGGGGTGAATGGTGCCTTCAAATCCACCCCAAGTATCCACACCTACGCTTCTTCTTCTCAAATAGCTATAGAAGCTATGAAGACAGAAGGTAGACGCTCACTGGAGACTGTCAAGAAGATCAGCAAACAAACCTAGAGAGAGACAATCCAGAAAGCAGATTCGGACACAGTCGACCATAATGTAGTACCGCTGTGAGGAGCGGTAGTACCGCTTGTGAACTCAGTCACTGAGCGGTAGTACCGTCGGGCGGTAGTACCAATTCATCCTAATCTACGGCCCCATACGTATGTAGGAAATCAAGAACTCAACACCATGGGGACAAGGCAGAACAGCCTCTGCCCTTCCCACCAACTTCCCAAAAGAAAAACAGACTCACACAACACATGGGGAGAAAAGAAACCCTAACTCCCACTTTGCTCTCATGCCTACCCCTCTCCTTTTATCGTCTCCACTAATGGGTTCACAAACACACTTTACCCATTAGTGCCAACAACTTCTGTTCTTTATCCACTATCTCGAACCGAATCCGCTTCCGCTTTTGCAGCCTTGCGCATTTACCACAATGCCCGTGCTGCACCTTCCGGGAAGCTTCCTCATTTCTTGCCGTCCAAGCCTCGCAACCACTTCGAGTCTCGCCATCTTCAGCACATCCTGACTGCTCCGACCTCAGCACCGCCTGTGCCTAGTCCGGTCATCCCATGCCTCGCCATGACTTCGCCTCAAAGTCCTGCAGCCATCACAGACAAGAAAACACATCACATAACACCGCTCGAGATAATGGAATCAGCATTTGCATTAATCGCAAAACTCACGCATGACCGTGCTTAACTCCTACCGACTAGACCTCCGACTCCTCCTGAGTCTAGTCCCGGTTTGTTCCGTCGTACACGACCGCAACCGGCATCCTGACCGTCTGGACCTCAGCTCCTCCCTAAGCCTAGTCCCGGTCCACCTCACCGTTACCCGTCGTGTCCAACTCCGGTAGCTCCAGCTCTGGCTCCTTGTCTCCTCGGCTTGCAACCACTTCACCAGCCTTGATCATCTTCAGCGTCTCCGACCGTCTGGATCTCAACACCTCCTGTGCCTAGTCCTGGTCCTCCCACGCCTCACCATGAAATTACTCCGAAGTCCTGCAGCCACACAGACAAGCAAACCGTCACATAGCACCGCTCAAAACAAGTAGACCATCAATCGGTACAACCAACAAGTATCATAGCATAACACTTGGTCATAAACCCCCTACGACCGATAGAATGCACAACACAAGAAATGCACAAGGACTCTGACCGCAATTGACCAAGTCCAACCGTACTAGACTGCACCACACACCGACTTGGGATAATGGAATCCACATTTACATTGGTCGAAAACTCCCGCTCAAACCACTCACATCAAACTCAAGCTTTCAGAACACGCGTCAATTACTCATCACAAACATGGAAGCACCTCTCACATGGTCTCTCAGTTTAGTATGCTTAGCCATGCTTATAGTACGTTTGCTCATCATCACATGTGAATTAATTAATTATTTATTTTTGACTTAATGAAACATTGCATCGTGGTGGTTAGTCACAGTTATAAAATTTGAGTACTATGATATAGGTAGTGTCATTGATATTGGTTATACAAAACTAGTTTTTACTTAGGCGAGTGATCGTGCAGTAAAGGGTCAGCACTTCTTGGGATGTGAAAGTCTCGCCTAGGTAATATCTAAGGACATAATTTTATACACCATTGATATGAGCCTTATCGTACAACAACATATCCAGTATGGGATGGACCTGGCTAATGAATTTGTAATGTTTTAATTTCGGTTTCACCATCGGTTTGTCAGTGGATGTCGGTTAGACATTTTCATGCGGTGTAAGAGGGATCTATTCGACTAGGTGGTTAGCCTACTTGATGGTGAAATCTTAGTGAGCGAAACTGAGTTGAGATTAAACATTATAATGGCCTTGTTATGATTGTCTTGGTCAGGATACCCAAGGAAGTGTGTTGCTCTAGTGTTACTATGAGATGATCATATCATGTGGATAAATTATGCAACCTCTGTAGAGTGTAAAGCTATTCGAATAGCTGTGTCCCCAATTATAAACAATGCTCAGTGATTTCACACGAAGGGTAGATATTTCGTTGAAACTTGTTGGGTTAAGTTTGGGAAGAGAATTGTTAGTTCATTGGTGGTTCATTACGTGAATAGTTAGTTCACAAGTGGTTCTTTGGGTGATGGTCAGTTCATTTGTTGTTTATTCAATTCCTTTAGTTATTTACTTATAATCATTTTCAAAGTTCGCTTTCAATCTAATTATTGTATTTACTTTAAATTATTGCTTTCTACAAAACAACCACTTAGCCATCATTTGGTAAGCCTTGCATAATTATATGGCATTCTTGTTACAAATGACTTGCTTAGTGTTCTATGTACTTACGGCTATATCCATATTTACTTAGTTGAAGAAGAAGAACCATATCAACCGGAGGTACCTGAAGGAGGATACTTCATCGACTTCTCGGATTAGGGTCTCATTTCCCAGTCGATTGCCTATGAGCATGTCGAATGGCTGCTTCGTATTTCGTGTGTTTCCGCTGCTAGTTCTGTTAAGCCCTTATGGCTGTTAAAGTATAAACTTGGCTATAAGGTCGCAACATTAATAATTAATAATATTTGAGTCTTTTTCTTAGTTAATCATGAATATGGTTGATATTACATCTATATTTTCACTGTGTGCACTAGCGTGATCCTAGAATGGTGCAGTATACACAGAGAGTCTGGATTTGCATATTCGGGTCTCGACAGGAATGCCTCTCACTACTTCGACCTACAAAAATGCACGACTAGTTCTAGACAACTTAGTCAGCTAAAGGCAGAGCTCATATAGCACATGTCATTGTACAATGTGACTTAGATGTACGGCAATAGTATCCGGTCCTTGATTGCCCCGAGCGAGAATCTCCTCTTATCTACGTGTGAGACACCTTCTCACATTTGACAGCACATAATATAACTTGCTCACGTCTAAATCAAGGTTTTTCTATTTTATTTTGCACCAAACTAACATAGGTACCTTATATGGTCAAACATTTTGAAATCCCCCTGTCCACGTGCAAGTTTTTTCGAAATATCAAACTTAGTGAAAACTAATACGTGGCTAAGCATCTAGACCATATTCTCAATGTAATATACCCAAATCTTGATATTAGCTACTATCTAAACCATGTTCTCAAGGCTACAATAGTAAGCATATCAAATTTGTAAGGAGGTTCAATGCATACAAACGGATATAACTACTGTTATCCACAGTGTAGCAATTTTAATGAAACATACACACATGCATAATAGATTTTGCAAATAATACACAATAATTAAAATACTGGAATCAACATGATCAAAGAGGATACTTTCCTTGCTCTTGTTGCTCAGAGAATGGTTTGGAAGCGTTCTCGTAGACTTTCGGCGCGGTAATATCTATTCGATAAAATCCAAATAAATACAAATAAGTGCTAAACAAATTTAAATAGAGAACAAACTTAAATATTTTTGCATATTTAGACATTGTATGATTTTATAAAAATTTAGAAACAAAAATCACCTAATTTAGAGTTAATATGTAAAAAGTTGTAGCTGTTTGAATTTTATTCGGTTTATAAATTCTGAAAAATATTAAAATGATGTCGAAGGCGTACATTTCGAAAATACACTTTTTAATAGAGAAAGCAAACTTTCCCATACGTTCTTCTGAAAATACACTTTCCAATAGAGAGAATGAACTTTCACATAATTAAAAGTTGCCTTTTCTATTTTATTTATTTTTTTGAAATTCCTTACATGTAGGCCATGTATGTCAGTCTCACATGGTTTAAATCATGTTTGTTTACTAATTTATTGATTGGGTCCTATATGTCAGTGACTCATATTTTAGTTTTCAGTTTAATTAAAATTCCTGGAGAGCACAGGCAACAACGGAGCTCGGCAGAGCGTGCGCATCGAAGCTGAAGGAGATGGTGCGTTTCGGGCAAGGCAAGGAGGGAAAAACTCGGCTTTTCATGGAAATGAGATGAGTGTGAGATGTGGAAGATCATGACACAGTCAAAAAGGCTTTATAGGGATGAGATGGTTGAGATTGGCTCGCGAGTTTTCATGAGCACAACAGAGATAGGGAGCTCGGTTCTTCTTGATGGAGCACAACGCACGGAAGAGACAAGGGCGGGGGAGACACGGCGCGGCAGTGCAACCACGGGTATGGCGTCAAAAACCAGGGGCATCAGCACAACCATGGTGGTGCTGGCGAGGGCACACGCGAGGTGGACGAAGACCTCTGATGCATGGTTCCGACGTGTCAGTGAAGGATAGAAGAAGACCTGATGGGTGGGATCCAGTCCCACTCATTAGCGTTGGGTTTTTATTAGATAGAGAGAAGGTGGCTTTTCGAGAATACACTTTCATAAATAGGAAGCGGTTCAGCCAAGTGAAGAAAGCGTATTCGGCTCGGGTACACTTTCGTAAATGGAAAGCAAAACGGCCAAGTGAAGAAAGTGTATTCGGCTCGGCTAAGAGATTTAAGAAATTTTTAGACATGACAAACGAGCTTCACAAATTACGAAATATTTTGTGGAGGCTCTTGACATAAGGCAGATTATTTTATAATTTTTCCAGAATTTTACTTGCCTTGGATTTTTCTCGAAAATTCTTGGAAGGTCTCTATTTTGTGTAACATGCACTATTTTGATTTGAATAATTTCAAGAACATGCTTAAAAATTACTCAAATTCTTATTTCCAATGCCATGAACTTATTTTTGAGTGTTTGAAATGGTTTCTACTATAAATTCTCCTAGGCCACTCTATGGAACATCTTTTCAGATTTGATTTTGAATTCAACTTGAATTTCATCCATTGTACATTTCTTTTCCAAAAATTGTGTTTGCAAATTATTTTTGCAAAGAAACTCCATAAAAGCCAAGAAAATAAGATGTATGCGAAATTTTTTAATTTTATTCATTTTTTAATTCCCTATAATCTGGGACAGAAAGCCTTAAGTAAATAGTTTTATTTTTTATTTTCTTAAGCCTTGAGGGCTAGCTGTTGAGGATTCTTGATCGAATCAATATTTTCCTATGAAAAGTAGGCCCACATGTTAACGGCCCATATGGTTCTGCAAATCTGGCTAGGTCAGCTGGTTGGGAGACAATGCAGTTTCCTAGGTAATTAACATGAGAACAATGGTTGGCCAACGGACACAACGGTTGACCAAAGAACATGATGGTTTCAGACTTAACGAAGATACATGCGTGAAGATAAAAGATGTCTTTAGCAACATTAACTGCAGTCCCTTATATAAGCATAAATATTGTGGCTTGCATGCCCAGTAACATTCTTTCTACTTACGGCAATAAAGTATGTTTGATTATGCTGCCTTATTTTATTTTTCTGTAAGTTCGAGATACGGGACTGGGTTCCAATCATCAACACCATGTTTTCTCTTTTGGACCTGAAATACACGGTTAACATCCTGCTCACTTGAGTTGAAAAAAAATGATTTATGACTAAAATTATACTGTAATTGACTGAAACTGTACTGTAGTTGATGATAGCTTATTTAGCATAATTAAATTTAAAAAATAAAAAATAGATTAACCTATCATAAATAATACAAACGAATATAAAAAAACTGACAAAAAGGCTTAAAAACTAAAAAAAATATAATTTAAAAATAGTAAAAAATTAAGTGAGAAGGCAGCATGTATAGTTGAAACTAGAGGGAGCACGGCGAAAAGGGCTATCGGAAAGCGAAAGGTCAAACCACTTCCCACCTGATATGTCTGACTCACCGAAAAGGTAGCCATTCTGTCAGGCATTTGAATAAAAACAGGTTTTAGTCCTCTCCTGTCGTCCGGCAAACCCCAATGCCTAGTTGTCGAAAAAATAGAGTTACCACATAGAAGTGTTACCATTGGAGCGCCTGCAACCACTGCAATAACAAAAGTGCATTCATTGCTAATTGGGAACGTCAACGCGATGCATAGCAAGCAGATACTGCTGTTTAGCGGCACCAAAACTTAATTTTAGTACGAGATTCAGAGTATCAGGCTCTGCTAAAAAAAGATGACATGCCAGTTCTGCAGTGCCGAGCCCAACAGGACAAGAGGATAGCAAAAACACGGTGTATATCATCAAGCATGATAGTTACAACACCCAGCCACCATCGAGGATACCGAAGAGGGGAGGGAGGGAGGGAGAGAGAGAGAAGCAGCAACTTCTAAAAAAGCAAAGCAACAATCCATGATCGCACGCTCGCGGTTGGCAGCTAGAGCCAGGGGCACCGCAGGACACTGACAAAATAAAGCAAGGACGCGTGCGGCAACTGAGCTCTTTCCACATCACTGTCCCCCTGAGAGCTTCACAGGATGATCATGGCAGCGCGGAAAGGAGCACCAACTGACTGCTTCGTGCCATGAGATGCAAAGGTGAGGTTTCACAGTTGTAATGCTGGTGCTGTCATCGTCGCTTATCACCAGTCTCGTCTTGTCTGGCAACGCAGGAAGATTTCGACTGTCATTGAGGCCATTGCCCGCCGATGCCAGCAAGCTAGCTTGCTAGCTGCTTGATCCGCGCACCCCGAGCTTCTTGACCTCCACCTTGAGCGATTTGAGGTACCTGACGGCCTCGTCAAGGACGGCAGGCGTGTCCATCCGGTCGCCGCCGGGGATGATCCCCTTGAGCGTCCGCATCATCTTCTTCATCCGCTCCTTCTTCCTCTCGCCGCCGCCGGCGGTAGCTTCATGCTTCCGGCCGCCGCTCGCGCCGGCACCCATCATGTACCCGCCTGAGGAGCACGTGGAGTCCGGCGAGCCCCCGCCGCGGCAGCCTGGCGTGCGGCCCGTGCTCAGCACGTCGTCCTCCTCGCCGTCCTCGGAGCTCATCAGCGCGTCGATCTCGTCGGTGTCCTCCTTCTGCCGGATCGAGCACCCGCCGCCGTCGTCGCCGTTAGCGTAGTAGGCGCTCTTCCCAGCGTAGTCCTGATCAAAGCCGTAGCAGTGGTGATCATAGCCGCCGGACGAGCCGAAATTGTTGGCCAGTGAAGGGTGGAACATGACCCGGCTCCGGTCGTAGGTCTGATCGAAGATGACGTAGTTCTTGGGGCAGGTGTCAGATGGCTGGAACTCGAGCCCGGTGAGCGGCGCCGGGAAGTCGTGCTGCCTCCGACCGGTGAGCGGGTCGTCATAAGCAGCCGGCGCCGCAGGATACCGATCGTTCGCGTAGTACCCTCCCCCAGAGCCGTAGCCGGCCATGTCGTAGCCGCCGGCGCCGGCGCCGTAGCCATGCCCGTACCCGTAGCCACCGTACCCGTACCCTGGGTCCCCCTGCATCAGTTAAGTTGTGCGGTGCTGCTGCTCAATTCCTCTGAGTTTGTGGCTGTGTTTGTGTGGGGAAATCGAGAAAGGTTTTTTTTTTTTGCTTTTGATTGCAAGGATATCGAACAAGAATTCAACGGTGTTTTGTTAACTGGAGCCGACTTCTTTTGTGGTTCAATTCAAAATTGATTTGGTTAGTTTGTTTGGGTTTGAAGCTGTTTGGATGGGATGTGTGAGCTGTGGAGCGAAGGTCGAATCTACGTCACGGGCTTGAGCAGCTGGCGGAAGTATTCGGCCTGCAAGTAATAGCCAATGGAAATGGCATTAGAGAACAATGTAGTGGTACTACGAGGAGAGAGCTAAATGGCAGGGGAAGAAATGCAATTGTACATATGATGTACTATGGACATATTTTTCAGATAAAAGCATCTTTTGATGTATCAACTTGTTCTAAAGCGTGTACAGCAGGGTCGGCTTTGCCAAGGTGAGAACATTGCACAATGACGGGATGCCTAAAGCAATTTAAGCAAGTTGCTTACACAGAGAGTGGCGCCTGATCTTCTAGACTACGAGCAGGTTAAAGGCTGGAATTGGGAGCAAAAGCAAATACGAGCGCGTTAGCATCTAGCGATTTTGTCACAAAGGCATGCTATGTGCAGAAACGGGAGGATGCGTGCACACAACGTTGGAAGAGTTACTACAGTTACGCCAAACCGTGACTCATTGATGCGATGATAAACGGCACACTAAGTAACCAAATGAAACGTTTCGCTTCGGCAGTGGTACTAGCATCTTATTTCACGGTTAGCACAAGCAAACGAGATACGAACATGCTCCCCTGACAGAGGCAAGTACAGAACACAACGTTGTAAATTAGCACTTCCATCTTCTTTTTTGACCAGGGGAAAAAGAAAAAGGAAAACTAGCTACGCGCGCTAGGGCTCTTGGAAACACAATCTTTTGACCACCCACAGCTTTGTCAGCATGGCCGCCTCCCGCTGACGTCGAGTTTCGCCACATTTATAACAGTGGACCCTGATCACTTTCCTATCTACATGCAGCCCATTCCCTTTCCTATCTACACTAACAAACAGCACTAAGAAGCAAGTTGCTTATCTATCTACAGGATGAGACGACGGTTCCCCACCAGCGGCAGATCGATTCTTAGCTCTTACGGCTAACAAATTAAGAAAAATATATCTCAAGATTGGACGATGCAACGTCAAGAAGGACGGAGTAAGAGAAGGAGCGATACGTTGTTTCTTTCGAGAGGACGCTCACCTGGCAAACTTGCGTCAATCTGTAGTAGGACGCGACGGCGGCACTTGTCATAACGACGGCGGCAAGGCTCCTCCGGTTGAACCCCACGCGCATGTCCTCGGCCACGGACGATCCGCAAAGAAAGGCAGGCTCCTGCCAACCTAGCCTCGATCGGCCGATGGACCGACCGGTCGATCGACGGACGGACGGACGGAGCGCCCGCGATCACTGGATGACGCGGAAGAACACCACCAGCCGCACGATCGTCTCCGCCCACGGCATCCTGGCCAGCCTTCCTAGCTCCCTCCTCTGCCTCTGCGTGAAAACAAAAAGGGCAGGGGCGTGAAGGCGCAGCGCGAAACGGCTGGAGAGAGAGAGAGAGACATGCACGCACGGTGCGAGAACGAGAAGCAGTATGCGATGCAGCAGTGAAGATGTTTTCGTACCAGTTGATTGATTCTCTCAAGAAGAATTGCAGCGGGCGGCTCAGCCGATTGGAGCGGAGCAGGGGCGGAAGCAGAGCAGTGGAACTGAAGGGGACGAGGAGGAATGGAATGCAATGGGTTGGTTGGCCACACCACACTACACCACGGGGTTTTATACTACAACGGATGAACCAACACCGGGAGTGTTGGTGCTCGGATTGGTGCCTCTCTCTCTCTCTCTCCCTGTTTCTCGTTTCCTTTTTTTCTTCGCACTCCTTTTGAGTGAGTGGATACAGAGAGGAGGAAGGAAGAGGGAGAGAAGGATGGCGAGCAGTGTGCAGCGCAGTGATGGAGCGAACGAGCGAACGGATGAATGGGGGACGGGGAGGAGGGGAGCGGAATTAATGAGGTGGCGTGCGCACTCGATGGAGCTGTGGCCTGTGGGTCCCACCGTGCTACCACCCGACCGCTCAGGCCCGTTCCCCAGTGACATGCGGGCCCTACAGCAGTGTACCCCGCACGTCGGCGAGACAAAAGCGGCTGCCCTCCCGTGCGCGGAGGGGGGCCCGCGGTGGGGTCAATCGGTCAACGGAGGTGGGCATCGTGGCAGAGCCATCCATCCCCACTCTCCCAAGCGACAAGCAAGCAAACGCATAGCCGCACGCGGCCGCGAGAGGGGGCCGTGAGTACGCACGCGACGCGGGGGCGGCCGTCCGATCGGCATCGGGCGGCGGAGGCGAGGGCCCGGTCGGTGTCGGGGTGCGGCCGTCGGATCCGCGCGCGCGTGCCCCGGGGCCCTCGATGCCACGCGCCTAGGGACGCCCTGGGAGGCGGACCCGCGCCGACGAGACGGGCTGGCCGGGACGGGCGACTCGATCGGCCAGGGCGGCGCGCGCCACGGCGTCCGGGGAACAGCAATGATGGGGTGGGAGTACCGGCACCGAGGCTTGCCCCTGCGCTGGTGGCGATGGACCACCGGACATGCAAGATTGCGCATCGAGATTGTACTTCACGAGCTGCCTGCTAGTAGCTGCTTGGGGTGGAAAACGGATGTGAATGTATTATTTCCCTATTGTATTCCATAGGATACGGGTACAATAGAATTTTTTTCATTTGATTAATAATTTCTCTTCCGTTTGTATTTATATTTGAATTCGCATAAAAATATGGATACGAATATGGTATAGACTTTTACCATCCGAAATATTATTTTATCCAAACTATTCGTATTTAGCGAAGTAATATACATATTTTATTGCAATATAACTAATTAGTTGGACAAGTTTTTTAATTCAATATGAATTCGTGTCTCATTAGGTAAAGTAAATTAATTAGAATGATTAAGCGTGACTATACTAGGACAAAATATCACTAATATCTTCATATTACATAAGTTATGAGGATATCTGCATCCGATTGAATTGCGTAGATATTCGTTTTGAATTCATGTTTGTACAATATTTGATTCGTATTTGTATTCGAGAATATTCGAATTCATATTCGTTTACAAAAAACGAATACGAATATGATAAGGACACTATTCAATTCGTATTCAATCTGTTTCCACTCCTAATAGCTACTGCCGGTACTACTAAACGCTATTTCCTTTTAGTTTATGACTTATAGTTTCCTCTAAACAAATAAATGGAACCGCTTCTTTGGCGTCTCTTCGAAGTGGTTTATTAAAACAGTTTTTTCAAAACAGTTTATCGATTTACCGTTATTCGGTTTGTTTGCACAAGCATTCTGCTATGGTTTGTTTCCAAGTTATATGACACGTGAACTCCAATTCTCGTCTCAGACGTGCAATTGTTTCCCATTTCAAAGTTCTAATTTTTGTTGCTCCTTTGTTGATGGTATAGGTTGTTGATATTGGCTTCTGCTTCTGATTTCTATTTGAAATCGTCAATATAAACATTTGGTTTTCCGAAGCAGCTTTCCTATCCCTCTTACTCTCGTCTTGTTCTAAGGACAAGGGGCACGAGCGCATCATGCATCCCAATCCTCTCATGTCCACATCTCTCCCTCACTTCCTCACCACTCGTTCATTCCTTCTAAAAGCAACTTTTTTTTCCAGCTACTACTCTTTAGCTTTAGTTAAAAGCCATCAACCGTAGCTAATATGTACTCCACTTATGTTCAGTGCTTCTTGATGAATTTTGGGAAGACTTTGTAGTATATAAGCTTTTGGAAAGAACAAATGGTTCCTTATTATAGGTCTGTTGTTTTTTGTTTTGGCTTATAACTTATGGTTGTGGCTTATGACTTTTGGGTTTTTTGTAAGAAAGAGTATGGAGTAATAGAAAGTTATATACAATTTTGGTCGATATAAATGAAATCTTTACAGTATGTACTACAATAAACTTGTAAATTTAGTATTGAAAAGGTAATATATTTAAAAGCTAGTTATTATAGAACAGTTAAAAAGTAACTTTTAGAAACTAAAAAGAAGGGGTCTACAGAGACAGACATTCGTGGCAAACATGCTATTCCGTAAAAAATTTGGAGGAATGTAAATACAGTGGTTGGTAACCACGTCATTTCGTGTCCCTTAAGATTTATTGGAGACCAAATTGGAGTAAACACTTTCACATCTCAAATTCATGTATTTCTTCGTGTGAAACAACCACACTCCTACTTTAAATATACAATTCTTTCAACCCATGAATTAACACATTAGGATTTATACTAGAATTTGAAAACTTTTTATCTATAATGTAAATATTGTGATTACAATTCAAACAATATCAACAAGGCTACCAGAGAATCGCCTAGATGGATTTTCCCAGAGCTCAGTGATCATAGGGAAACGTGAATTGCCTTGGGACTAGCTACCTTTTCCTAAAAAAATGAGATGTGCTTTCTCCATGAGGCTCAGGACCTACTTTTATACCCTTGAGGATGCACATTACAAGGGTGACCCTATCTGGATTTATATTTACAGAAGCAATTGTGTAATTTCCTTTCTCTAAAGTTACATAAATATCCCTACTTAGGCTTATGTACATAGAGGTAGGACCGATACTTTGCTATGTAGCAGGCCTTTGCTGGGCTAGCCACACCATACTATTGGGCTACTAGGGCGAGTGGGCCCCGATGTGGGCCATGCCTCAACAATAAACAATACCTTTTTTTGAGAACAAACTTAGTGACATATGTGGATAATGGATAGTCATGTTTATACAACAGACAAGTGACTGAAAGAGGACATAGCCAACGATAGTAGGACACCCAACCCAGTAGTACCTCTACTACTTAAAAGAATCAGTTAGTAGCCAGTACGTTCTTTTCCTTTCCTCTTCCACTTAGAAAAAAGATTTGTATATGGGCCCCTACCCCCCAATAGATAACACAAGTAAATATTATGCTATAGTCGATCCATCCATCGCCCCCATGGCTCCCCTCCCCGTCCACCTACCCATTGCCCCATTCTCGCAGCCCGTGCCCGCCGCCTCCTCGGCGAGGCCAAGTATGAGGTCTCCGAAGACTACCGCGCCACGAGCGTGCGGTGTAGGAGCTCCTCCAGCGGCGACGCGTCTATGCCATGGTAGTGCCCACCAACGACTTTGCCTTGCGCGTGCCTCCGCCGCCTCGGCAAGCCCGTCTCTCTTCGGTGAGCGCGAGATGAAGCGCCATGACCACCTCTATAAGTGTAGCGCACTGACACGCGCAACTACCACGTCCCTCACACAAATTGCCTAACCGCATCCATTGCACTAGCCAGATCTCATTTCGCTCCCTCTTTCCTCTCACACCAGAGCTCCCACACCTCCACACCTCCCTCTTCCTGCTCCCCCGCTAGCCATAGCGGCCACCACCTCCGCATCGGTGGCGGTGGTCGTCATCTCCTTCTCCCTTCCCTCCCCTCCGCACGGCGAGTCCAAGCTCGGAAATCGCCATGGGGACGTTGGCCAGCGCCATGCGGCCGCGGCTGCCGCCATCTCCTTCTCCCTCCCCTCCGACCATAAAGTCTTTGGCTGGTGCTGACGAGACGCAATCCACCTAGGAAAAGCGATCCAGGAAGGCTAGCATGGTACAAACCTCACGTTTCTTCATTGAACTGAGATTAATTACTGGACGCATAAATCTAGCGTATCGACTTGTTTTATCGGTACTACTTTGGTATCACATGGATAATAAGCTATAGTTTCCAACAAATGCCGCAAGTGAAGGAGCAAATACGAGTTGAAGCCATTGAATCCAGTGGTAGGCAAGTGCTTGCGTAGGCACTCCGAGTCATGCTTCCACGATTTCTGAAGCAGGTTAGTTAAATAATACTTTGTTTTGCCTATGATAGCAATTTGTTTAGTACCATTTTTACCTGTTCAGGTTGCATTTCTTTCTTCCAAGCTCTGACACATGTTTCCTTTGGATTACAACTTTAGATGATTTTGTGGTAGAATAAAATCAAGGATGTCTTGTTCGATGTATAAAATAAGATAATTGTGTTCAAATTTCAGAAGAAATTATCTTTTTGGAAATTACCTCTCTTTAACACCAATCAAGTGAAGTCTGCTTCATTTTGTTTCTCATATTCATGAATATTTGACGTTTCACAAATAGTTTAATTTTAGTGATTTGCTATTGTTCAATTATATGCGAATCAGATAACCTTAAAAAACGTCTCTAAGCCGTCATGTGCAGCCAGTCAGTTGTATATAAATAGGGGCTAATTTGAACGTACTCATACGTACGATTTCAACAGGAGAAGCAAATTGAAAAGGAGAGATTAAAGCTCATGAGGTTAATTATGGTTTCATTCTTACTTGATTATGTTGTGTGCATCTCTAAATTATTGGCTTTTGATTTTGCATTATAAAGATTGGAGTTGAAACAACGGTAGTCAATACATTTTTAAGAGTTACTAGGAAAGTGTTAGTAGTACATAAAAGTAAAATATGATTACATCTTCTACATACAATTGCACCTACATAAGCTAAATAAGAAATATAGCAGCCTCAATAAAGAGGTTTTCGGAGATGATCAATATGCCATACATGTGCTGATTGCAAGGGCATTGCTAGGGCCAGTGCCCACAAGAGCCAATTGTGCTCAAATCCTTGGGCTACTGGCTGACAACTGCTACGATAACGTCCAGATTAGTGAGCTTGTAGGTTTTGTTATACTGATGGAGTTACTCTTGATTGTAGACATATGTGTCGAGAAGATGTGACCCTGTTCTTTTTGGCTGAAACTTATGATTTTTTGCTGTGGTTTGTGGTTTTTAGGCTGTTCGTGCGAGAGATTGTAGAGTAACAGAAATTCATATGTGATTTTTACTGATATAAATGAAGTCGGTACAGTATATACTATAATTAATTAGTAGACTCTATCTTAAAAAACATTCTATTTAAAAATTAATAACTATAGAAAAATAAAAAACCAGCTTTTAAAACACTAAAAGAACAGACACACGTAGCGAAGGCACTTCTGCGGGGCCCTAGGAGAAGGGACTTCGATGTCCTTGCTTTTGTAGTTTAGATTTTTGTTGTAACGCATGTCACGTGATTAGTACTCGTCTTACAAGTATAATGGTAGTTCAGTAGTACTACTAGTAAGTACACGTATGACACTGGCGTCAGCTGGGCGTCATCGCGTTGGAGGCGCCCGATTGGTGGGCGGAAGCCAAGCCCGTGCAACGATAGAATCATGGAGGCGACCGGAGGCAGCGGCGAGCAATGATGGTGTAGCCGTACAGGGGAACGGGCGGACGCAGCGGCCATCATGGCCATCGGCGGCCTCGTCGCAGCTCGAGCGTCCGGCCGGGGGGTGCCCCACCGTAGACCACGTCCAGGGCGCACACTCCACCTCGTAGGCGTGCTCCTGTCGGGGAGCCGTGGAAGCCATCATCGCCGTCAAATGCCATCATGCCGCCTGTCCTCGATCGCGCCGCGCCGAGGCGCTCTCGTAGACCAGACCGCCGTCCACGTCGTCCAGCCCAAAGCCTCGTAGTCTCATAGGTGAGGTGCCGGCTGTGCGAGGCAGAACGGTGGGGGCCAGGCAGGAGTGTTGCGAGCACCAGGCGCACTCATGCACTATTATACTATTGCTACTGCGCCGTGCCGACTTTTTGTGTGGGTCCACGTGTCATGATCGGAACTTGAGGTGACTATCGAATGTACCGCAGTGAGATTGCAGCGAGTAAACAGAGCTATCAAGGTTGAGCGCAGGATTTTTGTAAAAAAAAATGGTTCAATTTTCACAGTAATTTTAAAAAATCTCTGCACTCCAAACGAAATCTAAAATTTAATTTAGCAACCTCTTTTAATATCCGGTTGTAATCCGAGTGTAATAGGGGAGTTCGGGCCTATTTAAAACATAGGAATTTCTTATATAAGGATTTCATAGGACTTCTACTGGAAAGATCGTATTTCATATATGATTATAAAAAATCTCACATTGCAAACAGGACCTTAGACCTTATAGTCGTCATGTTCAAATACTGAGTTATATGTTTTATTTTTTGGAGTCGATCGTCCGTTACCTTCTACTTGTCCTGTTGGACGTGATACTCTGTCCAATATACGTTTTAGACCGTTGCCTTTTCTAGTCATCCGTTAGCAAAAAAATATCAAATGTATAATGATATGGAGGTATTTTTTTATAAAAAAATCTAATACTGCAATTTTCGTGTGACAAAAATCTAAATGTATTTAAACGTGTCGACCTCCGAACTTGTGCGCAGAGAAAACAAGAGCCTGCGCAGACATGGTCCTGGTCGGAAGACCGCACAGCAGACGCAAAAACCGCGCTGGAAACATGGCTAAATGGCACATGTCCTAGGTGATTTACCAATGCTCTCTTCACAACGATCTGGCGCGATCGATCCTCCCTGGTGGGACAGCAGCAGGGCTGTCTGCCTGGCCAATTCCGAGGCGCATCATGTGTGTTTTTGGGGATGCACCGCACGGCAGCAGCCATCATGGCCCTCCGGCGCGGCGTACCCATGCATCGTCCGTCCCGGATCTCCTCCCGAAGAGACAAACGCTTACTAAAGAAACGGCGATCGATGCGTGTGTGGGAGGCGAAAGGGGAGCCAAAAGACGATGGATCTTGGATTCTTCTCCCCCGCGCAATCATGCGCGGGCTGCCCGCGTGTCGGCCTCCTGTCCGGCCGGGCTTGCGCCGTGGCTATACGGACTGCGGCTGAACATGGAGTGGCACGCACGGACGTAGGCACGCGTGTTGTCTCCTTTTGCAGCGGCATCCATATGCGGCGTCGTGCACTAAATTTTATGCAGGGAGAATGTTCCGGTGTCTCCTACCAGACGTCGTAGAAAAAAAAAAAACTGCCGTTTGGGACTGCTAGGGTTTCGTCAACTACTCAACTGGCCGCCACGTGAGCTGCCTCTTTGGCCCGGCCACGTTGAACGCCGTCTGACTGCCACGTCGGAAGGAGCTCGATGTGGAGTGAAGGACGCAGAGCCAGGAAAGAGAGCGAGGCCGTCTCTCCGGTCCAGAGAGCGCTGGCCTCTTCGCACGACCCAACGCACAGGAGACGACGTGAAAGGTTGGTCCATGCCATCCCCGGCGTAGTCTTTTAACTGAAGAAATACGTAGCCACCATGCCGTTCAACATTTAACATAACTCTGTTCAAATTCTTCCTCGCAAAAAAATTCAAATTCTCAAGTTCTAACTGAAACAACCACACAAACATAGAACATTAAGAGCTCGTCGAAACTACTAATGACGACGAACGCTCTGCGCCGCCGCCTGCAACCCGCGCGCTCGTGTTCGCTCCTCTTCCTCCGCTCAAACCTTGCTCGGCTCGGTTGTGTCTGGCGCCGCTGGCTAGGGGTACTAAGGTCTAGAGCTGGGATTTGGGTCGTGCTTTTTTGGGTTAGCCCGAAGCACGGCCAAGACGGCCTGCCAAGCACGGCCCGGCCCGACACGTGGCGGTCGTGTCGGCCCAACACGAATAGTGGGCCGTCTTGGGCCCGCAATCCGACACGGTGGGCGGCGCGGCACGGCCCGGTGCCGTCCGCCGTGCTTGGGCCGGCCCGTCCGGTGTGAGCACGGTCGGCACGCCCGCACGGTGGGCACGCCCGGTCCGGGCACGGCCGGCCGGCGGTGGCACCGTGGCGATAAAGCCTTGGCCTCCGTCGGTGCGCGCGCCTGCGCCCCCGGCGGCCGCGGCGTGCCGGCCGAGCGACCTCTGACCTCCGTCGCCTCCCACCGTCCTTTCCCAATCTCATTCCCACAAGCACAATCACAGGCGAGAGGAGGGAGGAGAGAGGGAAGGAACGAAGTCCGAAGGTGTACCTCTCGGTGGCCACCGTGGGAGCCGGACACGTCCCCGGAGAAGAACCAGCTCACGGCCCCCGGCGACGCCGCCGCCGCCGCCGCCGCCGGCCCGCGGGTGATGTAGTCGGTCGGCGATGGCCGCGAGGAGCGAGCCCGACGCGAGCCATATAGCGCAGACCCGCCCCGCCGGCGGCGCAATGTGAGGGAGGGGGGGAGGGCGGCGGCGGGGAAGGTGGGGGAGGAGGAGGCGGCCGGGAGGTGGGGAGGACTCGGCGGGGGAGGGGAGAGGAGGAGGCTGCCGGGAGGTGGGGAGGGCAGGCGGCGGGGAGGTGGGGAGAGGAGGAGGCGGCGGGAGGTGGGGAGAGCAGGCGGCGATGGAGGTGGGGAGAGGAGGAGGCGGCCGGGAGGTGGGGAGGACGCGGTGGCGGGGAGGTGGGGAGGAGGAGGCGGCGGGAGGTGGGGGAGGAGCAGGGGGTGTGGTGGGAGAGGAGGAGGCGGGAGGGGGGGGGAGGGCGGCGGGGAGGGGGGAGAGGAGGAGGCACCAGGGAGGTGGGGAGGACTCGGGCGGGGAGGTGGGAGAGGAGGAGGCGGCGGGAGGGGAGAAGGGATCGAGGGAGGCGCCAGATCGGGGGAGTCGGGGAGGAGAGGAATGAGTTGGGGCGGCGGCGATTGAATTTAGGTTAGGTTTGATAGTTTTGCGATTTAGTCCTTCCGTTTTCTGAAATCTATGAATAGATTTTTATGTATTTTGATTTCTTTTGTTCTAGTCCTCGTAAATATAACGAATGAAAAAAGTGACTGAGATATGCTGTGGAGAAAGATGAGGATTGTTGGATCTTAATATAACGAATGAAAAAAGTGACTGAGATATGCTGTGATTTAGGCTGAGTTTATTTTTGCACTTGTGATATAACGTGTCTTTTATCGTTCTTTCTTAAGAAATATCATCATACAAATTAATGAGTATTTTCAATGTTGCTCCTCCTTAGGGCTGGACTGCTGGAGAAGAAGATCAATGTCGCATCCTCACGATTTTCTTGCTTCTTTGTATAAAATCGTAGGGCTGGACTGCTAGATTGTCGGACGATGAGCTAGATGTCCACGTACGCCACAGTCCAATTTGCACCAAGATATGCATACCATTGAACTAGATGTCCAACTTCGGAGGTGGAATGGCATGAGACAGTAGTATCAAATTTTAAGTATGTTTTTAATAAGACGGGTACAAGAGAAAGGAAGATGACGGCCACCGCTACCATTGTCGCCATCGCTTTCGTCGTGTATAGTTACTTTGGGTTGGGCTTGGGCTGTCACGGCACGAACGCCGGCACGGTGGGCTTTGGGCCGTGCTTGGGCCTAACCGAAAGCGAGACGGGCCAGCACGGCACGGCACGACGAGATAACTGGGCCGAGCCGGCACGGCACGAAACACGGTGGGCCTGGGCCGTGCCGGCACGGCACGGCCCAATTCCCACCTCTACTAAGGTCTAATGTAGGCTTTACAATATTTGCACTTGCACAGGCCCACGTCCACGCAAGCCACAGCCCACGCAAGCCAAGCTTGGCCAGACGCCTCCATTGCCCCCTTCGTCATCTTCCTTCCCTAACCCAAGCCTTATGGTACCTAGGGGTCCCTGGGTACCTCCGGGAGAACCGGGGCAATTGCTCAGGCATGCCTCAGCAATGGGTTCGCCGCTGGCACGTAGGGACATGGTTTGCGGGCCGGGCTTCAACCTTCGCGTGATGGTGATGATCAAGACGACACAATGACAGAGATGAAAGAGGCGGCCGAGACGAAGGTAAATCGGTGATCTCCACAGCGATGATGTGTGACCCCCATGGCTTGATCTGGATGCCGACCACGCGATGGCGGATACGGTAATTACCAAGATGGCAAGAACGACAATGATGACTCACATGGACAATGGTGACCGGGACAACTACGGCCTAGAACCGGCCAAATCTCAATGGTGGCGAGTAGGACGGCTGTAACATGGGGTTGGCCTGATTTCAGCTACCTTGAGCCGGATCTAGCGTTGACGACTGTGGTGGTGACCTCACTGGCGAATCTGAACTGTACACACATATGGTCTTGTAGTAAGTTATTTTTAATTTGGCCTTCTAGCATATGTTTTTACAAAAATAGCATCCTCTCGAAGCTCCGAAGACACGACAGACGATCCGTATCACCCCTGAGACCGCCATTCTCTGTGATATATAAAATAATATATCAATGTTAAACGGTGCTAAATACAACTGACCCAAACCGAGAATAATCACGCTGCATATGTACATACATATTGTCTAAATTATATTTTTCTTCTTGCGCTAGTTTGCTACTTTGATTAAATGCACATGCACACTAATTTATTATGATCAGCACAATTTAAATGCGATTAGCACTAATTAAATATAATTATAGCTAATTGCATCGCTAATTAGGCATGACCAATGCATACAAACCCATCATTTTCTGCAGATCTCTGTAATAGTATAAGACCAATAAATATACACATGCGGACATATATAAAATTATTTTAGCTATTTTTCTGGCCTCTATTTCTGCAACTATTTACAACAAGTAAACGTGGCTACTTATAAAAACACATCAGTCAGCTAAATATAGTTACCTAGTGCATTCCACATTATAAACCCATAGTTATGCTAACAAAATGCTAACGATATATTAAGCGTGTTGCTCGCATGTGAATGAAGTATATCTTTTTCGAAGGTATTCACCAGCTCCATAATGCTTTCAACTGCGAAGGATTATACTGCGCTCTCCCTCGACAGCAATGCAGCCGTGGGTCATGTTTTATACACGTGCACGCGAACGTAGCATACTTAATGCGCTAATTTAGCGAGAATATAACATCGTGTCATGTCGTCATGTCACATCGTGTAATCAACCACGGGATTTCCAGAGGCAAACCATGCACAGATGCTCCCCCGCAAGTTCCCTGGCCTATGCCCACACATGCCTACCGCTTCTCCCTATGCCCATGCACACCCGCTGCACCTGCCCGAGATTCTTGGTTGGCTGCCGAGCTAGTGCAGCTCGGCAGCAGCCTGCCGAGCAAGGGGACTTGGTAGGGTTGCTGTCGTGTGCCAGTGGTAGGTGACATGTGTCACATGCCGTACTTTTCGGCTCGAAGAGGGGGTCATTTTGCAAAAACGGATGCTAGGGGGCTAAATTTGGAAAAAAAAATTGCTACAGAGCCATAGTGTGAATAGTTCAACGAATCTTGGCATCAAGGGAACTCAACCAGTGAAAAAACAGAGAGGCGGCGTCAAAGGCTTGGAGAGGGTTTAAGTGGGCGCACAAGCCCGATAAGAGACGGTGGACTGGTAGCAATCAGCAAGATTGCTGCAAGGGCAACAGAAGACTACATGGATGAGCGAGGGCATGATGACCCTCTTTTTTCAGCTTATAGTTTATGACTTATAAATTCTCTCGAACAAACAAACAAAATAGCTTCTCTACTGTCTTTTCACTGCGGAATAGCCTTTTTAAAGTGACTTATCGGTATTTGATTTATTCGTATAAGTGCTCGTATTAGGATAAAAAATCATCAGCTGCAGTAGAAAAGAAAGCACCCAATGTCTCGTGGTCAAGAAAAAGGCAAAGGTGCAACAGAAGTAGAGAAGGGAGTAGGTGTCTAGGAACCACTGGGTGCCGGATCTGCTACCATAAGCGACTAATCTGGGCATGGCGACATGAGGAATCAACATATGGGAGAGAATGGAGAGATTATTGGAAGGTAAACTAGAAAAGGTGACAAGTAAACAAGGAGTGGGAGTGAAAAAAAATAAAATTATGGGCCATCAAACTGTGACCATTAAGATCAATGTCATAAAAACCTTGATCAACAGAGGTCTCACCATACTCCGTTTTTTATTTCTCACTTTCATCGCTCTTCAACATATAATGCTCTTCGACATATAATGTCCTTTATTAGTGAGAAGCACCATCTTCGCATTCGGACAATCCTTCATTATATGTTATCTGTCATTGCACTTAAAACACTTAATATCGTAAGTTCTAACGGTAGAAAAAGCACTAGATTTGTCTTTGGATACCTCCTTGTTCATTGTACTCACCGCTTTTGATGCTTCTTTGAACGCTGTTCTGACCGGTCTAGCGGATGCAACCAGCTTAGAACTTGAGCCACCTTCGGCCTCTTGCGCAATTGGATGCCTCCAACCACTAGAATTGGTGCGGCCACCTCGATTTTGCGTGTCCGTTACCTAATGTTCAGCATACTCTGCTTGGTGAAGTAGCTCTTGTATAGTGTTGTATTGCATTAAATCTACGCAATTTCGTACACCCTCATTCAGCCCTTCAAAGAAATGTGCCACGTTAGCCTCTGCCAGTGTTTACCTAGAGGCTAGGCGTTAGTCGGACAACAAACTGACCCCTAGCACCTAATCGCCGCCTAGGCAGGCAAGGCGGGAGGGTGGCACCTAGCACCATCTAGGCGGGCTAGGTGGCCGTCTTGGGAATCATTGGCCTCCACAGCCTCACATATACCGGTACGGATCATAAGCACTTGCATCTGTTGGTAGTATTCATCTATGGACTTAAACATTAATAGAGCTGTCGCAATTTTGTATGCAACATCCTTGTGTAATACGCTGGTACAAACCTTGATCGCATGACCCGTATCATTTTCTCCCAACTGTGTAGACGCTCTCCTGTGTGATTCAATTGGTCCCACTAAATAATAGTGTATTCAGTGAACTTTATCAAAGTAACACGGACTTTTTCTTTGGAATAGTGGTGGTTGTTGAAAATCTAATTGACAGGCATCTCCCACTCTAAATAAGCTTCTAGACCAGCTCTACTTTTGAACTTCAGTATGGTTATTTTGATTTTACCAAGACCGTCGTTCAGCACCTCCTCTACAATGTCCTCCATATCTAGCACCTCGACAATCAAAGAATTCCCACCTCGGAGGTCACTGAAAATCTCCATGAGCATCGAACATATTGTCGTTGAATTCAACACCGTAGTGGCCACCGTCATGTGAAAAAGCACGTCTGTCCAAGATGGGTACACGCTACCCCATGCACCAGCTCTCCCGGTGGTGGTAGCCTCTCCAAACGATAGATGGACAAGTTTAGATTATTGAGACCTTCAGTGAGATGAGCATTCAACGTTTGTTGTACCTCCGTCATTGCATGTTCAATCGATCGATGCCCTTGTCAAGATCAGCAGGTTGCATGTCCTCTCGACGACGGAAGTAGCCGGTAGTAGCGATGAATTGAACACGTATAGCTCGTGGTAAAGCATCGTCATAGGCTAGCTCCACCAATTCCTCGTTGTGATCGCCATTCGATCCATACTTGCTTGTGCCCGACATCTTTTCAACACCCTGAAATCAGTAAAGAAAATCCTCGCATACTGTGATCAATCACGCCCTGATACCACGATAACACAGGTCAACTAGTAAGTAGGGGTGCAATCGAAGCGAATATAGACATATTTCTCTTATTCCGTATCCTATTCTACTTTTTTCTCGGAATCAGAGTCGGACATGAATAGTACTGGATACGAATTCGAATGCAGACAATCTCAAACACGAATGCGGAGCGAATACATGTCACTCCAAATACAGTTAGTTTCGATCACGAATATTTAGTCGGATAATACGCGAAAACATAAACCATATATGCCGCACATATAAGAATTAATCAACCATACTACATGTCCAAAATGCAACTATATCAGTAGGTTAACAGAAAATTTTAACTATATCACACAATGACAGGGACTAGTTAAACAAGTAGTAAATAGTTACTACTAAGTACTAACTAGTAAAGTAGCAAGTAGATGACAGGGGCTAGTTAAGCAAATAGTAGCTATGCGTAGCAAATCAACACACACCTCACATGGTCTAAAACAAGAACTCTCTATAGTTAAGTATATCACTAGTTTATTTAACTTTATTACCAGGGAATTTGATAGAATGCTGGGAAGTGACGAGGGAAGTAGAGACACACGAAGACTGCAATGATTGCAATCCACTCTCCAACCTCGTCCCTGCAATTTAGATGTTTAACAATAAGAAATTTGTTTCACATATCTTTATGTAATGTTGCAATAGATCAACTGAGAAAATTCCATACTGGAAGTACTTATAACAATCACTAATCCTCCACCGGTCCAACCAATAGGCAACAAGTATGCAAAGATAGCTTGAGTTTTACGGTTAGATAGCAATAGCATATATTTGGCCCGAATCTTACAACTTACTTTATGAACAACGTATGCATAATGCTGTGGCAACCGAAAAATGCCTAAAAAGGTACTAATCTCAGGTTAAATGAACACATAAAGCTCTCAACTCCTAGCAGTCTTGAAAGTAAAGACTGAAAAGACCTACACTGCATACAATGTCAACAGCAGTATATACGCAGAAAATTAGCCTGTAGAATCGTACTAACACCTTAGCACAGCAAATAAACTTGGTGAGGAGCAATGGGTCTTAACCTTCTGTTTGCAAGTTCCCACATCAGAAGGATCTTGATTTCTGAAGTTATGATCACCCACATATATTCAAAACTCATGTCCAGTTTCCCACAATTAATTTGGCGCATTTGTAAAAATCCCCTGGCAATCTTTAGTGTTCATGAAGGTTTATCCATCACTGATCAACTGCTTTGGGCTATAGATGCCACAGTCGTCCTGCAGTCCCATCCTCGGTTCCTGCGGCCATGGCAGAGTGGTCTTCTTCATCCTCGGCCATGGCAACCAAGCTGTAGTCGAGCTGAAGAATGGTTGCTGCCCTGTTTTTTGTGCTGATTGCCTGATTGTGGTGTTCGCTTGTAGAATTGGCAAGTAGTATTCAACAACTTGCATTCCGATTGTAATGCTAGCCGAGTAGCTGCAGTAGAATTGAGGAACAAATGTACAGGTTGTGCTCTCAGGCGTTGATGGAGAAAATGGGCAGGTTCCATAACTGAGCAGAGGGGACTAACCTCGAGCGCACGCGGCGGACCACAAGAACGTAGCAGCTGGAGCCCGCTCGCGTGACAGTGCAGCCGAGAGATGGCTGCACAGTGATTGTGCAGAGGTCGACGTTTTAGTCGCCATCGATGAAGACCAAGTGCCACAGGCACTCGCACCGACGTGAAGATATTTCCTCCACTAGGTGCTGCGCCGGCTAAGCCGCCTCCTCCACGGGCGTCACCGCCCCCGCGGCGCAGCTTACCACCCCCGAGCACTAATCTGTCATCGCCGGACCTTAATTTGCTGCTGCAGCATCCTCCGCACCAGATTGGACTTCGCAAACAGGGAACAAAGAGGGTAGGGACTAGAGACGGCGCGGGACGAGACGGATTGCGTTGGTTTTTCGAGTGGAAGCCATTTTCTCGATTTCAGGAGAGTGGAGGGTGGGCGACGAGCAGAAGCAGGGAGCGGCGATGGGGAAGGAAACATAAAAAAATGGCGTCGGAGCAGGAGCAGGCTCGGTGGCGACGGCGAGGAAACCCTGTGGCGGCAGCGAGGACAACCGGTGGCGGCGCCGCGTGGGAGGGCGGCAACGACGTTTTGGAGTTAGGGTTAAAGACCAGGGGGAGTCAGCTGGAGGTAGGGCTGTAAAAAAAAGCTCGGAGCTACTTAAGTTCGACTCGTTCTAAATTCGATTTGAACTCGGTTCAAACTTTAAACGAGCCGAACTCGAGAGCTTGATCTCGAGCTAGTAAGCTTTACCGAGCCGAGCTCGAATAGTTCGCGAGCTTAAATAGTAATACATATTAATTCTTACCGAACTTATTCGAGCCGAACTCAAGCTCAAGCTTTTCTTATTGTTAAAAATTAATGTATATTTGAATTATTTTGACTGTTATCGAGCTTACTAGAGCTGACCTCAAACTTAAAAATTTATTATTATTGAAAAATAGTGTATAATAAATTATTTTAATTATTATCGAGCTTCACCGAGCCGAACTCGAGCCTACTCGAGCTTAGACCGAACCGAGCTCGAGTCCATGTTCAAGCTCGGACCTCAACTCGAGCTCGGTTCGAGCTCGACTCGAGTCTAAAAGGCTAAGCTCGCTCGAGCTCGGCTCATTCTGACCCTAACCGGAGGGCTTGGGGTGGAATACGGCAGTCAGACTTTTAAAAGCTACTTTTATAATAAATATTTTTAATAATATATATATATTAAATGAAGTATCTTCTTAAGATAAAATCTACTAATCACTTATATTATACACTATAGTAACTTTATTTATATTAGTCAAAATCATATATAAGTATAAAAATATTCAAAATCCTGTCTATTTAGTACATCTATGCATCAATCTGACTACTTTAAATAAAGAATAATGAATACAATATCCAATTGAAGCTTTTAATATCTAACTATCCCGTAGGGGTGAATTATCTAAGATAACATCCGTGAGTTGGAGACGTGAGATTTCAAGATTGAGCTCAGCTGGCCCCACAAGGAAATTTTGGAACCAGAGAGCCGCACACGAACTGATTTCCTGGATCCTTCTCTGACAAATTCCAGTTCCCTTGATACACCTTGTTCATCATAGCTGGGATCTTCTTCAAGAAATGGGATGTCAATTGAACCCTCAGACTCTACATTCTTAAGCCACCCTCGGAGCAAGTAGTTTATAACCTGATCAAAGACCAAAAATCAGAGGTCTAGTATACCAATTACAATTATCGTAGAAACAAAACTCACTAGCCACTAAGACAATACTGTTCATGCATGCATAATCATCGACTCTAACAGTCTGAAAAGTCCCGAGGCACACACTAAATCACTAATATCTCAGAATACGTGTACATTACTCAACAAAAATTATATCAATACATGTTTCATGAAATAATCAGGCTGATCAAGAATTATAGGATAAAAGTATCAGTTTAGTTACTTTAGTATTATGTGCTTAGGTAGAACAGTGGATAGAAGATTTAAGGAAAGTACATTCCACTCGGGCATTATTAAACAATATTAAGCATCAGGCAACTTTGCCAAGGAAAGCTTTTTTACATTAATAATGCAACAGATTAAATGAGAACTGCACAAACCATGTTGAGCACACAAATGCCACAATCCATAACTCATAAATCTATCAGAAAATCCTATCACGGCGAGTACCAAACTGACTGATTTTTTACCCCTTTTTTCCTTTTCCCACTTTTGCACTAAGGTTACCAGACTTGTAGTGCAGAAGCCAAGCCTTTGGCCAGACTCTCAAGATAACATCTATTAGTTATTGATCCAAGTCTAATCCTGGAGACTTGTTTAAGATTCTAAAACATGGGTCATTAATAGCATTAGCTCATAACAATGGCTGCCCATCTTTGTAGATATTAAGAAGCTTTTAATCACGTAACCACCCACCCACCCCGCCCGGGGGGAGGAATAGCGTTTATTGTTTGTGTCATGAGGCGGATAGTTTTGCTCCAATAACAACCTTTCTTCACACTTTTTGAAAGGCTTGAATTTCTCCCCTGCTCTTGAAATACAATTTAAGATCTTCCGTGCCTCTTTTTTTACTGTAGCGACACATGTAGTGCAAATTCCCTACTTCTTGAGTTGATGCCCCAATCAATAGGATTAGCATGATCACACAGTAGGACGTTTGTACTAGATATATATCATATACCCCTACTACGTTTGGGGGACATAACTAGTGCAAACCATCAGTTAGGCGCAAACAGCAGACCATTTTGTTTTAGGCACAAAATTGATGCAAAAAAAATTCAAAACAATTTGTAAAGATAGTTCTTAGTTTAGCATACCTCCATTGAAAATTTCAAGTTAAAATTCAATTTTTATTGGGTGAAATAAAAAGGAGAAATCCTTGAAAAACTAAGTTATAAGAAAATGGGAAAAGTTACACGCAGCAAATTTCTCTCTTTCGTTTAAATTAAGTTACACGCAGCAAATTTCTCTTTTTTGTTTAAGTTTGATTTTAACGGGCAATGCAGTGCTCCACAAACTGTCTTCTTAATATTTGGAATTTTTTTCTTGTTGATTTAGCGCTCAAACCAAAATAGTTTGCATGTTGGCAGTTGGCACCTACACCATCGGTTGCAAATATCAGTTTTGAACCATCAATTGGAATATGATATATTCAAAGCCAAAGGGGAGCTGTAATTTGTAAACACATTGCAATGTTTTACCTCAGGAACCTCATCATGAGGACAGTGACCAGCAGGGCTAATTTCATAATAGGGTGCTTCTGGCACCTGCTGTTTGACTTTAATACCCCAAACAGGTCTAACCCAAGGATCTTCTCTCCCATACATAAGAGATATGGGAATACCTTGCCTTTGGCACCTGCAGATGATCAGTGTTAAATTAGAAAATGATAGTTTATAAGCAATGGAGCAATTAATCAATTGGGCTTTCCACTTCACCTAGAAAGTGCTTCTTGGAAGGATATCTGACCCATTGGAGCAAACATAATGGAGGCAAATGATGCAGCAGCTGCTGGGTGTTGTGTTGTCTCTATAATACGAGAGAACACCTTGTCCACATTTGTTGAGTGGTCGGCATATACTTGCTTGAGTATGCCCTGTATACTTCTTGGATCACTTATCTTCTGCCACCTGTATCACAAAGGGGATTAATTGAACTCCATCCAAATTATAGGATCCAATGCATGGATAACTGACATAATTTTAATGATGCAATAATCACATAATTGCCATAAGATAGCCTTATGAGCATATCTGTAAAAAAATCAATAGTAGGCACAATCTACCATCCTAGCATAGAGAGAGAAAGGATAATGCAAACAGAGAAACAATTACAGAAAATCACATGTGGCAGCACATATTTTGCTTGTAGATCTAAGTTTATCTCTAAAAATTAGTGCAAGAAAAAAAATAACTAGACTGATGAAGTGATGAGTAATAATGCCATGCACAAATGAAACAGAACTTAAGTCCAAATGATTTCATACGTAAAGTCTGCACATACGACGCCTTGCAAATTACATGCATGACGCATTGCATAAAAAATTTACGATCCCTTGTACCCAATTTAGTGAAACAAAAACATCAGGACATCATTAATTAACAGCAGGGAGAAATTTAAGAATATGCAATATACAAGTATGTTTGATAAAAGCTAAAACTTAGCGCATACACTGTTTCAGTAAGTTTCCTCACAAATGACGGAAGAGGAAATGTCCCAGCCCATGGAAAAATCTTTGACAACCGAGGAGATCTAGCAGGGTTAGGAAGGAATCCCCAAAATGGTGTCGCATTAAGCAATGTGACACCCTTTACAAGGTGTGGATTGGATGCAGCAAAATATAGGGCAACAAAACCTCCAAGAGAGTTCCCCACAATATAAACTGGTTCATGGATAACCTGGAAGAGGGTTATAAAATTAGCATAAGAAACATGAGATATAAATCCAATAGTCAAAAGATATGTTATCAGACTGGTTATGAATAAGCAACCTTTTAAATAGCTACTTTATAATACAAAGACATAAATGGTTAAGTGACAAAACACAAAAAGGTCAAACCTGCCATATGCACTTGGCAGCAGAACCAACAAATGAAATAAGACAAAGGCTCCATATTTTCCACTTGTTTATATGCATGATTTGCGATGTTATCTATATAATATTAAACAAGTAATCCCCACTAACTACAATCAATGCTATTTCTCTCTTCTCTAATGCAGCCACATTACCCCTATTGTTCACATCATTTGGATGAAAATTGCGTGTAATAAATGTTCCCTCATTTGCACTGTCTTCTAATTCTTTTAGGCTCTACCATGTTTCACCTTGATTTGTTCAAACATCACAACCAACAAATTGATTTCTACAAATTCCTGCTGCAATGCGCAGGGTATCCTTCTGGTTACTTTAAAAACAGTACTCGTGATTCATGTCACTCTTTTGATGCAATAAGCCATCCAAAAGGAAATAGAAAAACACAACTTCTGAGGTAGCAACAAGAGACCCACTGTTCGTGCTAACTTCAAAATACTTCATAACCACCAAGTTGGACATCTCTTGACAGAGATCAATTACATTAACAGCACCGTGCCTAAGTATATGAACAAAAACTAGGAAAATTACAGACCAAACAGGAAGCGATAACTGGAGAGCATTTTGCTTCCATTAAGCAATTTGTCGGCACCAAAATGAAGAAATTCACATAGCGTTCCAATTTGGAGATTTATGAATAAAAAATCAATAATAAGATTATGATGAGTTTGTATATACTGATATACAGAATATATGTGAATATTTTCCAGCCTGGCAGCATACCATAACAAGATTTTCACAAGTTTATATATGTACACCAAAAGGTGCCTTACTAATTATATGAGTTCGAACGTTCAATAAACATTGCCCTTGATACAAAAATTGTATCGGATTCCCATTGTTGGTAAACTTTGATTTAAGTTTTCCCCCTTCCGCTCTCGATTCTTCGTGGTACTAGAATCAAAAGATGCCTTACAAATGCATTTGCCCGAAATGAGCAGATGTACTGCACGAGTGCCAACTAAGTAAGAGCATGGCACCTGCAGAGGCCACATAATGAAGCAGATAAATTCTATAAAGCCCTATATACAAATGCTGAAATATCTTACATCCAAGCATTCTTGATAACGAAAGTAGCTAATTCAATAATTATTGCAGGACCTTCCAAGAGCACAAAGCAAACTAAGATTTGCGAACTGAACTTGAAAGGCATTTTAGCAAAAATGAACATCGGATGACACAACAAAGAATCCAAAAGGAGTACCTCTTCAATGAAATGCTGAACTTGGTTACGCCACAAATCTACAGAATACACCAACTCCTCTGCCCATGGTTGCAAATCTTGACCAAAACCCCAAAATGCTTCCTCATCCTGCTCCCCTACTATGTTCTTAGGAGCAGGGTCTTCACATGGCAGTGACATTCCCAGCCCAAGAAAATCCATTGTCCACACCTTGTAATCACGGCCAAGATCCCTCAATTGCTTCTCAAAATGGAACGTCCCCACTCCAAAACCCGGTAGAAAGAGCACTGCTGGCGCCTTGCTATTCTCAGTGCCAGACTTTTCGTAATATACCGTCAGCTTCGGCTTCCACTCCCAGAACCCAGCACTGATTTGAGAGCTGTCAGGCCCTTCCGGCAGGCCCGGAATCATCACCTTCTCGATCTCGCCGGCCTTCTTGGGAATGCCTTGGAGGGCCGCATCCACATCACTTACATAGAACCCATGGCTCCCATGAACCTTCCCGGAATCACCTGGATTTGAAGCTCTCCCTGTCCCAACACAAAGAACTGCACTTTTTCTTGGCCGAGTGGATTTGGTATGTCCCGCACCGAGACCATTGCCCCGAAACCTCCAAGAACTAAGAGGCGTTTGATGAAATGCCAAGCAGGAGTGGCTGGAAGAAACCACTTCCATGACCTCTCCGGTAGCTAGCGCACCGATTCTGCAACAGAGGAACGAACCAAATTCACAAAACTGAACAGGAATCAAGAACCTCACCTTTACTGAGGTAATAAAGAATTCCGCTGTCATACATCGTTGAAGTGTCCATATTTTCTTATCAATTTAGTCTTATGAGTGAAATGACCGATACATACAACTCAATATATTATCAAAGCTAAGCCATAAGAAAAAATGGTGAAACATAAATAAATTTCTCATCTTTACTCATCAGCTTAGTCAGTATATATTGGCTTTTGGCTTTAATTTACAAATAGTAACAGATTATACGGAAGCTTATAGGGAGATATTCATATGTGATTTTAGTTAATATAAATAAAATTACTATAGTGTGTATTACAATTGACTAGTGGATCCGTCTTAAAAGATACCTGATTAAAAACTATGTAGGTAGAAAAACCATTTACCATAAAAATCAATGCCAACAGGATCTTGGTCTTCTGGGTGAACTAACTCGGAGTACATGCAACTCAACATACATGAGACATCCAGTACAATTAAGCTACATGGGCCGGAAAATAATCCTCGATCTAGCAGCTAGTTGAGTCCGTGTGTAACGAATGATTGATTCAAAAAAGGCAGACTAAATCTCACCAGATTGGTACTATGAGAGCAAGACGCGAGGAAAGGGTGGCCAAGAAACAACTAATTAGCAGCTCAAAGCGAGGAAGCGTACCTGCAGAGTGCCGATCCACAGCCCACTGCTTGCTTTACGCGCGGTCCGAAGAAGAAAGAGTGAGCCGGTACGAAGATTCTACTGGTTGCTTATAGTACCAAGAGGACCCGAGAGTGAGGGGACCCACCGTGCAGTGAGATGGGTTCCCCGGCAACCTCGCTGGCCTGTGTTCGATGCGTGCACGTCATCCCTGGTGTACGAGAGGAGTGGAGGAGGGAAGTTCGGCGCGCGCGGTATTGACGCGTGGACGTGGTGCACCGTGAGCCAGGTTGGAGCGTGTGCACGTGTCGGAATTTGGATGCCGATAGGCCGGTTTGGTGTTGTCGGGACTCGGGAGCACCGTGTCCACACGCGAGCGCGCGGGTTTCGCTTGGTGGCATGCTTGTCAGTGCTGCTCCGTTCCGGCCGGAGCGTTCTGAACTTTCCGTTTCGGCGAGCAGAACGGCACAGCAGGCACCCGCGTATGGCCCGGTTCTTTTCAGCTTCTAAAAGCTGCTTTTCGGCTTTTCTACAGTAACTAGCTTTTAAACGGAGTATTTTTTCAAGATAGAGTCTACTAGTTAATTGTAGTACATATTTTACTGACTTCATTTATATTAGCAAAAATCGCACGTGGATTTCTGTTACTCTGTAATCTCTTGTACAAACAGTCTAAAAGTCACAAACCGCAGCCAAAAGCCATAAGCCGCAGCCAAAAAGAACAGGCCCTATATCCCGGCCATCATCATCGGAGTGAAAGGGAGATTATTTAGAATGCAGGGGAGAAGAAGATGCGATGTATGGTGAAGGGGTGGCGCCGTGCGCTTGAGGGGATTCGCCAGCGGTAGTGGCGCCATGGCCGTGGTGGTCGACGGCGTGGCCTGCCTTGATGTGTTCGCGGCCACTAAGCCCTGTTCGGTTAGACTGAAAAGCTATAGCTTATAACTGAAATTGTACTGTAGTGGCTGAAATTTTACTGTAGCTGAAGATGACTTATTTGACGTAATTAAATTTAGAAAAATTTAGAAATAGAAAAAATATGCTAGCTTATCACGGACAACGCAAACGAATACGGAAAAAAAGAACCGGCAAAAAAGCTCAAAAAAAGCCAAAAGTTCAGAAAAAGATGAAATTTATAAATAGTGAAAAATAAGTAAAAGTTAGAAGCTAAAACTAAAACGAGCAGGACCTCGCGGAGCAGGCGTGGTTCCCTCTTTTATTTGGGAGTTGATAAGGTCGAGTGCAATGGTGGCTAGGGATTTGACGGTGATTTGTCCACTATTTTTTGCAACTTAGTTATTGGATTATTTATTATCCGCATACATCTCACACTTGTCAATATTATCCTAGCGGTCATACCGGTGGCTCTTGAAATGGTACATTTTGTTACCGGATCATAGTTATAAGTATATATATTTACTTGTATGCATATCAAATTTCAATTGTATTATTACTTCAAATACATACTAGTATGATCAAATATAACATATAGTTCAATAAGTTTAATAGACAAAATTATTAATTTCACCGGTATGGTCGTCATTATTGTTCGATATCGAGGTCGGTATTGATCGATATGGAAGGCAGTATCAGGGCTGCTTTATACCATTTGAGAGGTGGTGAAATGGTATATATCGACCATACCGATAGGTAGCGATACGGTATTTGACAAGTTTGGTATGTACCCTTCCACCTTTAGTTTTCTTCAACTATGATTCTCAAATGTTTTATTTTAATGCACCAAGATATATACATGTGTGTGTTTTTATAGGGATTTTTTTATATATATCATTGTAATTGTTCTGAATCCCTGATTTGCCATTACAAAGTGACCTCTCCCTTACCTGTCATCGCATTTTCAAAACTTTCTCTTATTTGTCACTATTGATTAGTCAAGCTGTGAAGTGGCTATACAAATACCATTTTGCCCATGCTTTGCCATCTTCTTCCTTCTTCCTCTAAGCAAAATCAGCCATGGTAGCCACCGCCACCCGGGATAGTGCCGATTCACCACCATCACCACAACACCATCATCCACACAAGCACATGCATACATACAGAGGCAAAGCTCTGCACGATTTCATCCATGGCGGGAAAAATAGAAAAGGAAAGGGGAGGAATTGGAGGAGCTCATCATCACGCTTCCCCATTGCATCGGCTCACCATGGTAGACCACAGTGAGCCTTGGCATGGAGGCACTAGTGGCATGAGACCCATCGCTGTTGCCCCCATCAAGTTTGCCACCATCGAGTCCAACTCAAGTCAAACTAGCAACAAGATTGTGCCCAACGACATGTGAATCTGGGCTCCATGTGCTCGATCCAATTGTGGAGGAGCGCGAGGATGACGAGGGCTCCATGTGTAGAGTCCTAGCCTAACCTCTGAGCCCAAATGCTACCACTACTCTATAACACTCTAATTTACATCTATCGCTACTAGATTTCAGTAGTATCTCCTTTAGTTATATCTCAATGAAACGGTAAATAACATATATTTAACAATAAGTACGAAAATAATTATACTATAAACAAGAGTAAACACATCACAACTGAAACTTGGGACCTTACGCCTGAGAACACGTGGAACCATATGTCCCAGAGCATACTTAAACTTGCAAATAGAATAGTAGTGAGGAAATATACATTACCATAAAAGCTTCTTAACATTCATCATCAATTACAAGAGTTCAATTGACTAAACCGTTCATATTGGTTTTTCGTGATGGCTTTTAGCTTATGAATAGTAACAGCTTGTAGAGAGTCGTACGGAGAGAGAATATCGCGTGTGATTTTGGCTGATAGAAATGAATTCACTACAGTGTGTACTACAATTGACTAGTAGAATCCACCTTAAAAGATACTCTGTTTGAAAGTTAGGTACTGTAAAAAATTATTTACTGTAGAAAAACATCTTTTACAAGGTAATACGAACATGGCCTAAGTTTCATATTAGTAAGCTACTTTACTAACGTAATACTAAGGAAAACATATATGATATTCTAGATCATTATTATTGGATGTGATGATGCCTCTATTCCCGATGCATAATTCCTCATCGTCTAAGAACTGCAAGTACATAGTAAAATAACAAATATTAACATACACATGATACCATCTTATACCATATTTGATTTACCATTCATTATCCATTAACTCTTTCATATACAATAACACTTTATTATGCATTAACTTTTCTTTCTCATTAATGCAATGCAAATGCACATGCATACCTCTACTATTTCCTTTTGTTTATATCGGTATAACAGAGTGAGCACGTATGCCCGCCCATTTTCATCCCAGGACCTCAATAGCTCATCATGTTTTATATAGAGACCTCAATCTTCACTTCCATTGAATACACATGTCTACTCTTCTTGTTAGTTTATACCGGTATAGCAGAGTGAGTATCCATTAATAGCCTGCTCTCTATTAGGTAGGTAACCTACATAGCCCGTCGTCTCAAACGGACCTTAATAGCCCTGGAAAACTGCAGAGGTTGGAACCCCTTCTTTTCAGTGTATTGCAGATGCTGCAGTGAACTGGAGATTGTAAGGACCTTCTGCTTGTTGGGTTAACGCGACATCTCACTGCAGAAGCTACAGTGAACTGGTGATCTTACTTCAGATGCCGCAGCTGGGGCATGGTGGGCTGATCCTGTTTTAAGGTTGTATGGTTGGAGATACTCTAGGGTTTATATATTTACCACATTTTTTTAGAAATAATATTAACTGAATTTTTTTGGGCTTATGGTTTATAGCTTATGTTACGGTAACTAGTTTTCAAACGGTGTCTTTTAAGACGGGGTCAATAAGTCGATTGTATTAGATACTATTCTGAATTCATCTATATTGGTTAAAATCGTATACGAGTGTCTCTCTCTGTACTCTTTCTTGCGAATAACTATAAACTAGAATTCAAAAATTTAAACTAAAAATTATAAACCATTAACTAAAAAAATCACGTATTACTAGAGACTACTATGGTATGTTATAATTGCTTCGAGCTGTATTGCATCTTTCTTTGGTACTGTGGCCAGCGATGTGTTTGGGGCGGAAGGTGGACGGGCTACCCTAGTTTTCTACAGCAAACGTTCGGGTCTACATTCGGGTCTTCGTAATTCAAGAATGACACGTGCCTGATTAGATACAATTAGTTAAGAAAGTTTAGCTATAAAAATATAGAATAATACAGCATACATTTTAATTTAGTAAACAATTGAGTTGGATGGGTTCTTTTAGGCTGTGATTTATATTTAAAATTTTGAATTCCGTTTGCTCGTGAAAGACAGTACGGAAAGAAAAATAGTTGCATACGATTTTGACTGATACAGCTAAATTCAGTACAATTTTTATTACAATTTTCTTGTTGACCCCGTCTTGAAAATACATAATTTAAAATCGAGTTGCTACAGCATAAGTTATAAGTTATAACTTATAAGTGGAAAAGGAGAGAGCTATAATTCAGCTGATGTCCAAAATTATGGACCGAACTAATTAAGTACGAGACTACGAGAATCTCAATATTTTAAAAAACAGGAAGGGACGTAGGATACTAGCATTGCTAGCCTCATGGTAGGTTAGCAATCGAAGTATCCCAGGTCAGTCAAGTGGCTGCTATAACGGAGTGATGGACCAACTAGAGAAGGAAGGGGAGTTACGTGTGTACCGTGGCGTGCTAACGCTGCTAGTTTCTAATAACCGCACATGCCTGCCTTCAAAATTCAAGGAGAATTGTTCTAGATTTTCATTTATTTTTCTAGTTACTCATAGATAAAAGGTAGAAATTTCAATATTAGGGTGGTGATCATTTTGACTTATTTTTGGTGGCTTATGGCTAAAAAGCACTGTAGCTGGCTGAAAAAACACTGTAGCTGACAGAGACTTATTTAACATAATTAAATTTAAAAAAATTAAAAAATATAAAAAATATGTTAGCCCATCACAAACAACGCAAACGAATACGGCAAAAAAAAAGAATCGGCAAAAAAGCTCAAAAAAAGCAAAAAATTCAGAAAAAGATGAAATTATAAATAGTGAAAAATAAGCCAGAAGCCAGAAGCTGAAGCTGAAACGAGCGGGGCCTAGGTTTCTATTTTAACAGTTGTAGTGTGTTAAGAGATTTTTTTTATAAAAATATGTTCTAAAAAAATAGTGAAGTTTATTTGCAGCTTTGCGTAAGAAAACTGCGGTTTTTTAAAGGATACGCTACACGTATGAAATAAATCTCTTACATACGCTGTATGAGGACAGCTCATGGCACGTTACTCCATCCAGAAAAAAAGGGAATTTTCTGGCTGTTTAGACATCCCTAAACCTGAACACTCGTGTGAAGCATCTTAAACCAAATGCTTAGTGAGAGCTGTTACCTAGGATGTACTAGCAATTGTCACTCTTGTTCTGCTGCCACAAGCTTTCGAATATATTCACCAAAATTTAAGCTAAAGATTGGTCGCTTATCAAACATGATCTAGGTGGTGGTAGGAGTATAAAATGATGAACATGCCTCCACTCTTGATGAAAATCAGATGTGGATGGGAGATCTCCACCAAAGGAAGATAAATGAATGGAGCCAGAGGAGAGCACCTTGATTTCTTGACCATGGTGAGAGATGGGCATCGGAGCATGAAGAAGAGGTGAGAAGCTTGATTGCTCAACCATAACAAAAAATAAGTGCAGGGCTGTGGAAAATAGGCTGACTCAGCAGTTAATAAGGGCAAGAACCATGCAAGAGAGGGAAGAAAAATCTCTTGTTTTATTCGTATATCTGTATGAGTTTCAGTTTCGGCAGGATTGGAGCTTTTTGGTACATATAGAGAAACTTATCAGTCATTTCGTTTTGGCAATGGGAAGTGAAGTCACACATAGCTGCGTTTTCATAAAAATTTCATAGCAACTATTCATACCTATAGTACTATAGTCATTTAGTTAGCTGTCTTTTAGTTTGCTTCTTTGGAAAGAACTGGAAATAGTTTTATTCGACAGTGTTAAAACTTTGATCAGGAGAAAACACACATATCACAAATAAACTGAGAGAATATAGGAGAATTTCTGAATTTCTCTATTTTCTTAGTTTCTCCCCTTTTTTCCTTGTTTTTCTTCTCTTCTTACAAAACTTGACATACTCTAGTTTTAGTCTCAATGTATTATGAACTACCAACCACGCCTCCATATGAAGTGTTCTACATGCAAGCTATATGTAGAAACTTAACTCAACTGGTACGGATCCATCCAGATGCAAAGATTCTAAAACATTGAGATAGTCGATCTCAACTACGACTTACTAAACTCATACTTGATATAGAACAGTGACACATCCCTCAACGTTCCGTTTTCTTTTCACTTTACTTGAGTTTAGACAGCGACACATCTTCTCAGCATCCCTGACTCAACTTATCATCAGAGCACTATTGATTCATCATCGCTGAGCGCTTCATCGTTTCGGAGATGGACGGACGGAGATTTCGTTTTTCTACTGTGGCCGCACGGACGGAAGAACCGAAGGATGAAACGCATGGCGTCTGCCTCTTGCTGCTTCGGAACGCGTCAGAACCGAAGGACCGAGCGAAGATGTACTTGTTGTCCTTTGCGCTTCGGAGACGGCGAAACGCGATAGGAGAACACACCAGAATAGGGGGCACCGAGACTGCATGCGATACTTCAGGAGCGCCGCGCGAGATGCGCTGAAACGGAATCGCCTAGATAAATTTTTTCAGCGACTCGGTTCTCGCCTGATCACCTAGGCTCTAATACCAATTGTTAAAATTTTGATCCAGGAGAAAACATACGCATCGCAAATAAACTAAGAGAATACAAGAGAATATCTGAATTTCTCTATTCTCTTAGTTGCTCCCCTTTTTCCTTGTTTTTCTTCTCTTCTTACAAAACTGACTACAAGCCTTCTCAATATATAGGCTAATACTCTTCTACTAGTATATGTATTCGGACTTCAAGTTAGACATAACTTTAACTTGAGTTACACACCAAGACAAACTCTACTACGTCTTGAACTCTAAGTCAAAATTATTTCTAACAGACTACATACTCCAGCATACCTTTCTGTCTGGACAAATTAATGGAACAGAATATCTAGACGTAACTTAAAATTCGGTTGCTAGTTTCTTCCCTCAAATAGCTGAAGTGTTAAATTGGATTTGACGCTGAAATTTACGGGCCATTCCAGCACATGATCAAGCATTTTTAGGTGCTCATTAGTGCCTTTTTAATTTACAGTAATCTTTTAGATGACTATTAAGTTCGGAAACATCAGCGTGATTGACTTGACTCGACTGGATTGTGACAACTGCAAATGTGAGCTTTGTGATACTCTTCTCATTTTATTTTGCTCAAAGAACTACTTGTTGGAGATATGGATAATATTTTAATTCTAAATTTTAATAAGAGACAAATACAATAAATTAGTGATGCAAAACTCACAACTAACAGCAGGCTACTCATCATACTTCAGAATATACTCAATAAAAATATAGAAACAAAGTCGGACGTACGCACGAACGACTTACTTGATAGTCTGAAGAAGAACAGGAAGCCGCGCAGGCTTGACATAGTGCAGAACGTAGATGACGCAGTGTAGGAGCGGTCGCGCAGATGCGCTGCCCAGAAACCTTATTGCCGCCCCGTGCAGGTACTCTCTGCGGCAATGGTTCGGAGATAGCCGCTCTCCCTTCTTCCAGGTGCACGCCGGGAAGAAAGGTCGACGAGGTTCAGACGGCACAGTACTCGAGCACAGAATCACAGAGAGGAAGGAGATGGAGGCAGTGAGTTTGTAGCACATACTTTGGACGTCTCCAGACATATAAATAGACAGACTGATAACTGACATGATTAAAGCAGCCATTTACCCACTGGTAACTGACACATTCAACCAGCCATTTATCCACTGGTAACGGCCTGTCATTAAAACTCCAATAAAACCTCAAATTCAAACATTTGAATCTCATTCAAACACAGAGAGAGTGGTGCAGAGTTTAGCAAAAATAAAGATGGACTTGGTCTGCCAAGTGGCGCGCCACGTCACGGCACGGTCGCACGTCACAAGTCACGCGATTTTCACATGAAAAGACGCGAATACGCGCGCGCACATGCGTGCGCATGTGTGTGACTAGACATCACTCTCCTCATACCATCTCTATCCATATTCAAGGAGTGGTGATGACTCCACCTTATAAATTGGTCTTCCTCACCTTTCCTTAGCAACATGGTACTAAACCATGCATGCTTTGGAATTAAGGAAACGGGCCATAAAATAGGCCAATTTCTAACACCCCCCACCAATTCCAAAGCAAGAAGTAAACAGATGACAAAGATATTATGCTGAAGTTCTGTTAATATACTAGTCTTTTAGTGTAAGTCCCTTACGGGTTGAACTTGCACCTAGAATGACAAGATTCATCTTCTCACAGCTGATGAATAGACTATGTCTTGAATTCACAGCTTTTCGTGATCAGATTTCTCTTGAAATCTCAACTAGTACTAGGCTGCCTATGAACCACGCCTAAATGGAGCGTTATATGGTCATGCTCCCTTACCTGCTCATGAGATTTCTAGAGAATGCCCTGTTCTCGTGAACTGCGACCACACAGTTAAGCTCAAGTAAGTGTATTCTTTCTAGGTATCCTGCAGGCTAATACCTTTTCCTCATTTGGATAACAGAATACATTAAGGCTTTATGCCAACCTTCCAAACAGTCGAAAGTACATTGTTTATTAGGACATGGGTACAATAAATATGTACTCTCTTATTACAACACCAATTTGTTTTTCCCATTGCCTAAGTCACGGGATCTCCGATCAAGAAGGTATGGGTTACTATTGTGATGTAACTTAAATGGGCCACATTCCCATATCCATATATGCAACGAAAATCGCTTTCCGTGCTAATCCCTTTGTAAAAGGGTCTGCCAGATTTTTCTCAGTGTGAATATAGTTCACATCAATCATTCCGGAGTTTCTCAGTTTTCTGACAGATTTAAGCCTACGCTTCACATGTCTAGAGGACTTCATATTATCCTTTGTACTTGTGACTTTGGCCAACACTGTTTGATTATCACAGTACATCAGGATTGCAGATATTGGTTTCTCAACCAATGGCAAGTCCAATAAAGCTCCTCGACCATTCGGCCTCAAGCGTGGTCGTGTCAAGTGCTACAAGTTCGCTTCCATGGTTGACCTCGTCAATATGGTCTGCTTGCAAGACCTCCATGAAGCTAAGACACCGGCTAAAGTGAATACATAACCACTTGTAGCTTTGATCTCATCCGCATCAGAGATCCAATTAGAGTCACTGTATCCATCTAATACAGAAGGGTGTCCAGAATAATGTATTTCAAAAGATGTGCCTCTAAAGTAGTGCAACACTTTCAAGTGCCTCCCAGTGATCATCTCCTAGGTTAGAAGTAAACCGACTTAATTTGCTCACAGCAAATGAAATGTCAGGCCTTGTGGCACCAGCTAAATACATTAGGGACCCAATAATTTATGAATATCTTAATTGATCTTTTCCTAACCCATGATTCTTTCGAAGCTTAATGCTTGCATCATAGGGTGTTGGAGAAACTTTACAATTTTCAGAACGAACCGGCTCAATATTATCTCAGCATAATGGGATTGGTTTAAAGTGATTCCATCCTTGCTTTTGATCAATTTAATATTCAGAATGACATCTGCCTCTCCTAGGTCTTTCATATCAAAACACCGAGATAAGAAAGATTTGACCTCGTCAATTATGTCAGTGTTTGTTCCAAATATAAGTATGTCATCTACATACATACATAAGATAACTCCTTGACCCCCACCATAACGATAATACACATATTTATCAGCTTCATTCACAACAAAACCAGCGGATGTCAAAGTTTTGTCGAACTTCTCGTGCCATTGTTTAGGTGCTTGTTTTAGGTCATACAAAGATTTCAATAATCTGCATACCTTATTTTTCTATCCAGAAATCACAAAACCATCTGGTTGATCCATATAGATCTCTTCCTCCAACTCTCCATTAAGGAAAACTGTCTTCACATCCATTTGATGAACATGTAGACCATAGGAAGATGCTAACGCATCGAGCACTCTGATGGTAGTTAGTCTGGCGACAGGAGAATAGGTATCAAAGAAATCTTCTCCCTCTCTCTGGGTGTAACCCTTGGCCACAAGTCTTGCCTTGTACTTCTCAATAGTTCCATCAGGCCTTAGTTTCTTTTTAAAGACCCACTTACATCCTACAGGTTTACACCTGATAGGACGATCTGTGATCTCCCAAGTCCCATTAGGCATGATAGAGTTCATCTCGCTATGGACTGTCTCTTTCCAATACTCAGCATCAGAAGATGCATAAGCCTCAGAAAGAGTCTTTGACACATCATCCACGAGGTATACAATAAAGTCGTCACTAAAGGTTTTCTCAACTCTTTGTCTCTTGCTCCTACGAGGAGCTTCTGCGACTAGATTGTTATCCTCCTAAGGGATATCACATATTGGTTCAGAAATGGTGGAAGTTCAGAAGTTTGATTATTCTCACTTTCAATATTATCAGATTGAACATTCTATGTTCGTAAAGTACTGCCTGCTGTTTTCATAGGAAAGATATTATCAAAGAATGAAGTATTTCTAGACTCCATTATTGTATTAGCAATTATCTCAGGAGTTTCTGATTTAACTACTAAAAATCTATAGGCCGTGCTATTTTGAGCATATCTTAGAAAAATACAATCGACTGTTTTTGGTCCAAGTTTTCTCTTTTTCTGTAATGGTATATTGACTTTTGCCAAACACCCCCAAGTTCGCAGAAAATTAACATTAGGTTTTCTCCCCTTCCATCTCTCGTACGGAGTAATCTCACTCTTTTTAGTGATTACTCTGTTTAGGACGAAAGTTGCTGTTAGAATAGCTTCCCCCCACCACGCCTTAGGCATACCGGCACTCTCTAACATGGTATTAACCAAATCTGTTAGTATTCGGTTTTTCCTCTCAGTTACCCCATTTGATTGGGGCGAATATGGTGGTGTAAATTCATGGACTATTTCATGCTCAGAACAGAATTGAGAGAATTCATGAGAGACATACTCTCCTCTACGATCAGACCTCAATCTTTTTATTTTCTTTTCTAGTTGGTTCTCAACCTCGGCCTTATAAGTTATAAAGTAGTTTAAAGTTTCATCCTTAGTTTTCAGCAAATACACATAGCAGTAGCGTGTTGCATCATCAATAAAAGTTAGAAAATATCTTTTTGCCTCCTTTTGTCAATAATCCATTCATTTCATACAAATCTGAATGAATAAGATCTAAAGGTGCCAAGTTCTTTTCATCCTCTAATCTCATAAAGGGTTTTTGAGGTTGCTTTGCTTGCACACATGACTGGCACTTTGATCCTTTGACAATTTCACATTTTGGAATTAAATCTAATTTGGACATTCTAGCAATACTATCAAAACCAATATGATAGAAACGAAAATACCAAATATTTGCCTCACATTTATTTGAACCAGTTGCAATATTCAGATTATAGCAAGACTCTAAAATACTTAGGCGGAACAAGCCTCCGCTCTCATAGCCTTTACCAACAAACTTTCCGAACTTAGACATTACAATTTTATTTGACTCAAAAACTAGCTTATAACCACCCCTGCATAGGACAGAACCACTAGCGAGGTTTTTCTTTATTGTAGGGGCATGCTGCACGTTCTTTAAGTGGACAGTCTTCCCTGAAGTAAGCTTCAGAACCACCGTGCCAACACCAAGAACAAAAGCATGCGACCCGTTTCCCATTAGGATGGAGGAAGCCCCTACTGCCTGATAAGAAGAAAACAAAGAAATATCAGAACATACGTGAACATTGGCACCAGTATCAACCCACCACTCAGTAGATTGACATGCTGAAAAGACAACAGGCGGATTACCATACCCTCCTGAAGTCGAGGCCTCGCCTATGATTACGTTAACAACCTTCTTCTTTGGTTGTTCACCATCTCTGATCTTGCGAAAGCGACAATCCTTCGCCATATGACTGTCTTTTCTGCACACAAAGCAGGTGATGTTCTTCAAATCCTTTTTCTCGGTTTTCTTCTTAAAGCTAGTTGACTTGTTCGGTTTATTGGTTTTGTATTTATTAGCAACAGTCCTTTTTTGTATGACGTTTGCATTGTTCTGGCCAGATGTGCTAGGTGCATCTTTTGCTCTTGCTTTTTCTTCCACATCGAGGGCTGCAATGAGATCCTCAACAGAAATCTCTTCCCTCTAATGTTTTAAGCTAATAGCAAAACCCCGCCAAGAGGCAGCGAGTTTAGCAACGATGCCCACAGCCACAAATTTTGGAGGCAACGCACAGCCTAGGTGCGCAATGTCACCGACTAGTAGCTGGAGATCATGAGCTTGTCCAACTACGGACTTAGCCTCATCCATGCTAAAGTCAAAAAATTTCTCACATATGTAGAGCCAGCGACCTGCCTCTGCCTCTACATATTTGTGCTCTAGTGCATCCCACAACTCTGTGGCGAACTTGAAGTCCATGTACATATCATAGAGGTGATCTGCCAGAACAGTCAGAATGCAGCCAAGAGCAGTATTATTCGCATTTTCAAACTGCATGAATTGCTCAATCGTGAATGGATACTGCGGGTGGATAACCCACCACAGCACCAAAGACATGAGCCAAAACTTGGCTCTAGTCTGCCATCTACGAAAGGTCTGACCAGAAAACCTCTCAGGTTTCATCGCATCAGAAGCCTTAGCCATTTCTGTATTGCAACAAAATTCGCAATAATGTTTTTGGATTGTTGGAAATGTGGGCAATATTTTTATTCTAAATTTTAATAGGAGACAAATACAATAAACTAGTGATGCAAAACTCACAACTAACAGCAGGCTACTCATCATACTTCAGAATATACTCAATAAAAATATAGAAGCAAAGTCGAACGTGCGCACGAACGACTTACTTGATAGCCTGAAGAAGAACAGGAAGCCGCGTAGGCTTGACACAGTGCAGAACTTAGATGACGCAGTGCCGGAGCGGTCGCGCAGATGCGCTACCTAGAAACCTTATTGCCGCCCCGTGTAGGTACTCTCTGCGGTAATGGTTCACAGATAGTCGCTCTCCCTTCTTCCAGGTGCACGCCGGAAAGAAAGGTCGACGAGGTTCAGACGGCACAGTACTCGAGCTCAGAATCAAAGAGAGGAAGGAGGTGGAGGTAGTGAGTTTGGAGCACATACTCTGGACGTCTCCAGGCATATAAATAGGCAGACTGATAACTGACATGATTAAAGCAGCCATTTACCCATTGGTAACTAACACATTCAACCAGCCATTTATCCACTGGTAACTGCTTGTCATCAAAACTCCAATAAAACCTCAAATTCAAACGATTGATTCTCATTCAAACACAGAGAGAGTGGTGCAGAGTTTAGCAAAAACAAAGATGGACTTGGTCTGCCAAGTGGCGCGCCACGTCACGGCACGGTCGCGCGTCACAAGTCACAAGTCACGCGATTTTCACGCGAACGTACGCGAATATGCGCGCGCGTGCATGCGCCTGTGTGTGACTAGATAGGACCCTCCTCATACCATCTCTATCTATATTCAAGGAGTGGTGAGGACTTCACCTTATAAATTGGTCTTCCTCACTTTTCCTTAACAATATGGTACTAAACCATGCATGCTTTGGAATTAAGGAAATAGGCCATAAAATGGGCCAATTTCTAACACTACTGTCGTTTGTATATCATCTCTCCACCATATATATGTCAGTTGTCACTCTACTTCCAATCATGATACCCGATTCATCTACATGCTGCCAAATCTACACTAGCCTGAGTACTTTGCCCACGGTATAAATTTTTGGAATGGTTATCAAGTTTTTTTTTAAAGCGGGCAATAGGCTTGCCTTCTATTAATTCAAAAAAAAGAGTTAAAAAGGTGACATAAAGAAGAAGGGGGCTAAGGATGGTAAGGGCATCGGTGGCCAGGGGTGACCACCACATCCAAGAAGCTAGATTGATATAGGGGTGATTGAGAGACCCGCAAGCTTGGAAGCTCCCGCAAGCACCTAGGATGCAGCATCCGCCTTAATTAAGGCAACCAAGGGTATCAGTGCAATCATGGTCGCGCGGAACACCCTGGCATTACGTTCCTTCCAAATATACCAAGAGGTAAACATAAATAAAATGTCGTTGCCTTACGGGGTGTTCCAGGCTTAAGCACCACAGATCCCCCACCATTCCCGAATTGAGCAGCCAACTCTCCAAGATGCCAGGTTTAGTGAATCACAAGCTGTCCAGAGCGCTATAGAGGTCAAAATTCTTCTTGAGTAACGACACTTGGGCAGGAGGTGAGTGGCGGACTCAGGCGCTTGTTTGAAAAGTGGACAGATATGGTGGTTGGGCTCACGTACTGAGGTGGTCTGCCATCCATAGCCTATTTTGAATGGCTAACCAAGCAAAGATTTTGCAGCATTGTGGTGCCCAGGTCTTCTAGACTACGAGGTTGAAAGAGGTTTGAATCGCCCCTAAAAACTACGCTCTATAGGTAGAGGTAGTACTCTATTGGGGGGTTAGCTTCCATGTGATTGTGTCATGGATATCATCCCGTAGGGTTATATTAGAGGTGTACCCCAAAATGGAGACTAGTTCTTGTATGTTTTGTGTGGTAAGGCCTCCCTCCCAGTGTAGGTCATGTAGCCAGTTGTTCCCTTGTAAGGCAGTGTTTAGGTTGCGGTTTTTCGCCGTGGAAGCTCTGAAGATGGAGGGAATGATATCGCATAGTTTGTTCCCTTCCACCCACGGTGATGTCCAGAACGACGCCTTCGATCCGTCCCCTATTATTATGGTAGTGGCCGCTGCAAAGAGGTGTCGATCTACGTCGTCGCACGAGACATCCATTCCATGCCAAGGTTTTGTTTGAGCTCCCCATTGATGCCAGAGCCACCTTAATCTAAGGGCCCGGGCGAGGCACTCTAAGTCAAGGATGCTGAGGCCGCCTAGGTGCGTAGGCCTACAACTCTGTCCCAGCAAACCTTGCATTTGCCCCCCGTGAGCTGATGTTCTGTTCCCGCACAGAGGAACCGTCTCATCCTTCTGTTCAAGGTTCTGATTACACATTTCGGTGGTCTGATGGCTGTGAGGAAGAAAGTGGATTGCGCCGTCAAGACTTATTTGATGAGGGTCTTCTTGCCCGCTAACGTGAGTAGTTTGTTGGTCCATCCGGCCAAACAGCTCGCATACTTGTCTTCGAGCACTTGGAAGTCCATCCTATGTAGTCTTTTGGTGGTGAAAGGTAGGCCAAGGTATTTCAGGGGAAGGACGCTAGTTGGGCGGGCAGATCTTGCAAGATTCGCTGTAGGTCACTTTGGTCACACGCGATTGGTACCACTTGACTTTTGTGTAGGTTGGTGTGAAGACCTGTGGTGTGTCCAAATATGAAGTAAGCTGACTAGAGTACAAACGTCCTCTTCCTTAGGCGCTAGGAAGATGGCGACATCGTTCACATAAATGAAGGTTCGAAGGGTCACCACGCACCTACCCAGGGGTCGTAATCCTCAAAGATGCATAGCGACGTTGAGGATTTTATCGCTAGGATAAAAAGGAATGGAGATAACAGGTCGCCCTGTCGCAGTCCTCTGCAATGGTGTATTTTTTTCTCCTAGATCCCATTGAGGAGGATCGTGGAGGTGGCAGTGGAGAGGAGGCAAGCAACCCAGTCCCTCCAGTACAGTGGGAATCCCCTGTTCTATAGCAGGTCGAGCATATACTCCCAATGGACCGAGTTGAATGTTTGTGCAATTTGAAGCTTGTGGAGGAGGGATGGGGTTCTGTTTCGGTGATATCTTTTCGCTAGGTTGTGCACATAGAGGAAGTTGTCTTGGATACATCTACCTTTGATAAATGCACAGCCCTGGCCCATGGAGAGCTATTGGATGAAGTTCTTCCTTCTGTAGGGGTTTATTCTGAGGTGGAAGAATTTTGTGTTAGTATCTCCTTCACGGAGCTAGTTGATTCGGGCCACCTGATTCTTTCTAGATTGATCAATTACTGCAAGGCCTATGACCCTTTTCTTGAGGCAAGCTCGAAGGTCTCTCTCTTCTGCTGATTGGGGTCGACTCTCTTGTGCGATATCCAGTCGAAGGATGACCTCTTGGGCCATAAGTGACTGCAGTTTGTGAGAGGCCATGTGGAGGTTCCCCATGTTGGTGATGAGTAATTGATGGTGGTTTTAGTGAGTTTGAGTTTATTTTGGGTATTCTAGTGTTGAGTACCTTTACTTGTGCTATTATCGATTATACTGTTTCGTGCGGTGCTATGTGATGGTTTGCTTGTGCGTGTGTTGCAGGACTTGAGCTAGATCATAGTAAGGCGAGGAGGACCGGGACTAGGCACGAGGCCGAGGTCAAGCGGTCGGCGATGCAAGATGATCGAGACTTGTGAGGTGATTGCGAGTCGGGAGGCGAGGAATCGGAGTTGAGCTACGGTGACGGACGCGACGGCGACGACGGGAGAACCGCGATTAGGCTCGTGGAGGAGTCGAGGTCCGGTCGGTCAAAGGTGCCGACACGGAAGCTTAGGAAGGTGCTTGAGGGCAAATTGGTAATTTGACTCAAGCATGGAGGTGGAGGCAGATTTCCCTCCAAAAATCTGGTTTGACCCCTTACCTCATTTGTGTATGTGAGGTTTGAGTGAGTGGAGTATGACACTTCTTGTTTTTCTTATTTGGTGTGAGCTCTTGCCTTCAAAATGTGGAGAGGGAGGCAGCAGTATGCACTCACATGTGTAAGCAAGAAAGAAAGCATCCAGTCTGTAGTGTGGGTAGCGTGAGCAGTGGGAGTTGAGCTTTTCTCTCCTGTGCATGAGTGACCATGGTTTCTTGATTGTTCTTTGCGTGGGTTTTTAGATTGTGAAATGGAGCCATGAGACTGATGTAGAACAATCCCTTGTAATCATTCTCTATCTCAATTTGAGAAACACTATGTTTGAGATGATCTGGGTTCATGTGTCTGGCTCTTTTCTGAGCTCTCTGCTCTTTCTTGATCTTTTGCTTTTTGAGATGAATCTTGTGCTCAAGATCTTGCCTACTAAATGTTGTTTAAGCTATGATTCTCTCTTGATTTGAGGTCTTCTTGTGTTGTGATCAAAGTTTCAGAACCAAGGATTACAAGAATCTCTAGCCAGTTGGACCTCAGTTATTTCTTTTGTATTTGGCTTTATCAGTTTTTGGTTCAGACTTCAGCTTATTGCTCTTATGTCTGCGTTTCTCTATTTTTGAGGGCAATCTTTTGTTTAAAATGAAATTCAGATCACTTCATCTGAGAAGAGCCGAAATAAATTAATCCTTTGCTTCCGGCCAGTGTTGGCTTCAGTCTGCTGCTCCCTGATTTTTCACCTAAACTTTATTTAGGCAGCAGAGTAGTTTCTGTTTGTTCTTAGCTGCCGATTCAAGTACTGCTGCTGAATGTTTTTCTGTTTCCAAGTTTCTTGCCTTATTCTCCAGTTTTCATTACAAAGAAGATTTCGCCAACATGCGTTTTAGATGCTCGCTCTTCTCTTTTCATGTCTTTTGTCCTAAGAAGAACAACAAATTGATCTTTCACAGTCTTTGTTTTCATCTCTGCCTGAGTAATTATTGTGCCAATCAATTGCCGCCTCTGACTGCGTTCCTTTCTTAGTATGCTTTTCTTCTTGTGTTGTTTCCTTGTGTAGCGTCTGATCCTTCTTGCTTCCTGTCTCTTCTTTCGGCCGGAAAGCAGTCTGCATGTAGTGAAAATAAACAGAAAACAGCAGCCTCAGTTTACTTGCTTTTCTTTTTATTTATTTTGCTGATCTTTCATGATTTTGCATGCAGATCAAATGATAATATTTTCAGCTGAAATTTTTACTGACTACTCTCTGATTTATGCTGAATTTTTCAATGTCGCATGCGTTCCAAATTTCAGCAAGATTAATTTTAATTTTCTGTGAGGTGCTTTGTTTTGCATCTTTTGAAAAACGAAGGTACAATTCTCGGGCGATTTTAAAAGAGAGCGACATTCACCCCTCTGTCGCCATTTTGGTCCTACAATTGGTATCAGAGCCGGTTAGCTCTTTTCTATAGATCTTAACCGGTCTGCGAGCTATGGTGACAGACAAGTATTCCACCAAGCCGCCCATCTTGATGGCTGGATTACCCTTACCGAAAAGCCGAATGGAAACTTACATCCAGGCTCAGGGGTATACCATCTGGCGGAATGTGAAGATTCAGTTTGTTGTTCCTGTTGGTGATACGCCCTAGAGGCAACATGGAGATGTTGAATATATCACATACTATGTTTATGATACATTGCTTTGTTCCTTGAAATAGACATTATCATTATTGATCAATGAGTATGTGACTTATTCATGAGACTCTTAATGCCAAAATGTTGCTATTTCTAAATGATCCCTGATTATATTTCATATGAGGAACAAATATGATTCAAAGATCGACATATGTATTGATTGATGATCATGTCTCATGGATCATGGTATGGAGATACCAAATCAATAATATGGACATGTGTTAGTGAACATATGTTGGATAGACCCGCCATGAGACACTGCAGAGATTCCATGTGTCATCAGTTGGTCTCAAGTAGTGTTTATGTGGAATCCTTAGACTTGAGATCATCATGGTTCCCAGCATGCGTAGTAGCTTATTTTGGAACTACTAAACACTACTCCGTAATTGGGTAGTCATAAAAGTAGTCTTTGGGTTTGCCATGAAACATGTAGTGGGATGTGAATGATCAAGATAGAATTTGCCCCTCCTTATGGGAGAGATATCTCTGGGCCCCTCGATGTAATAGATTATGAAAGTGCATGGCCATGCCAAGGTGATTGAGGAGTCAATCACGAGTTTATAATCCATCACGGAATCAAGAGAGTGATTGAGCTATTAAGAGGATGACACAAGTCTCGCCTTGAGCTTAATCTATATTGTGAGGCAAAGGGATTAGTACATGAGAACATTACAGGTTCAGCCGATATGATCTTTACGTATACTTTGGGGTTAATATGTCTTACTAGAGGCCGCTATTAATAGGGTGACCGGAAAGGTGTTTCTGGGTCGCGACCAAGTATACGTGAACCTGCTGTGGTCGCACACTTAACGGGTTGGAACACTAATTGAATGTGATTGGGATATGGGCTCAATTCGGATAGAGATCCGGATAGACTCCTATTGGGCCTCGGTCCACGAGGCCCAAGTGAGGAGGTCTATATATATGGAGGCGAGGGGCTGAGGGGATGCATCTGATAATCCCGAGCTAATCCCTAGCCGCCACCTCCTGAGCCAAACCCTAGCCGCTCATGAGTCTTTGGTACACTCGCGATCGGCGTTCACTCCGGACGTGTGGATCTGGGGTGAGGCGCCGCTCGTGCGGCGTTGATCGGCATCAACAACCTCTGATTGGATCGCTCGTGGTGTGGTTGATCGCGTGGAGAGCGATCGGTTCAGACGATCGACTACTTCCACTACTACCGACGCAGCGTGGTTGGATCGGCTTCTCCAACTCTTCTTCATTGCTGCTGGCGTTTAGTGGTAACGATCCATGATCCTCCTTAAGCATGATGTCCTTGTGTGCGCGGTAGAAAACATTTTGTTTTCTGCTTTCGTAGCCTTCGCGCAATCCATTAGTTCCTGCCGATGAGAACATCAATGCCGGGAATATGGCTGATGTTGAGGCAAATGCAAAGGCAAGGAACATCATCATTCGTGGTTTGAGCGAGCGAGTTCGATCGCATCTCTCACCGTCGTCGCCTCGACATCCGGGTGACCCTCAATGCATACCATGAGGGCACCACCCGATCAAGACGGTTCGACAGGACCGGTTCAACACGAATCTGAGAAATTCGAGATGTTTTTGGAGAGTCCCTTGACGAGTGCTTTTGCGTTTTCACAAAATCTTGAGCAACCTCCGAGCGATCGGTCTCACATACTCCGACTCGGATAACGCTCGACAAATCCTTTCTGCACTTGATCTTCGGGTTTGGGAGATGAAGGTGACTACCATCAAGAACACCACGGACCTCTCGACCCTGACTCTTGACGCGCTTTACTCGCGCCTCAAGACTCACGAGATTGACATAGTCTGAGAGCCCATGTGAGAGGTGCTCCCATATTTGTGATGAGTAATTGACGCGTGTCTGAAAATCGGAATTTGGAATCTTTGTAAAACTCCCGAATTTTGGAACTACATCATGATGTATTTCTGGAACTACCGCGAGAGGTAGTACCCTTGATGGCTTCATGGAACTATCGGCGCGGTAGTACCGCACGTAAAGTTGCGATAGTATCTACCGTGTCTTGTGAGGCAGAATAGTGGGGGATTAAAATTTGAGTTTGGTTTGGATGTTTTAGTCATTAGGACTTATGATTAATTCATGTTATCGAGCGGTGCTATTTGATGTGTTTCTTGTTTGTGTTGGCTGTAGGACATCGAGGCGGAATCGTGACGAGACACGTGGCGACCGGACTAGACGCAGGTGGCGTTGAGGTCAGAACGGTCAAGGTGTGTCGAAGACGGCAAAGACTCGAGGTGGTTGCGAGGCTTGGACAACAAGGAGCGCGGAAGCTTCCCGGAAGGTGCAGGAGGGGCGAAACGGGAATTTCGCAAGGCGCAAAAGCGGGAGCGGCGCGTTGGATTTAGCGGGCATAACGGGGCGGAGACCCGTTAGCCAAAGGCTATAAATAGAGGTGAGGGGCTGCATGACCCCTTAGGCATTCTAGGGTTTGAGGAGAAAGTTAGGGTTAGCTAGAGTCAAAAGAACCTTTAGAGAGGTTGTTTTGCTTTAGGCTTTAGTTGTTGGAGAGTGGTTGAGGGTAGAGGTGCTGCTCCCATGTTCATCCTCTCCTCCCTGTGTGTGCCTCCCAAGAACTATGGAGAGTTCTTGGTGTTTTGAGGATTGAGAGGGAGAGATGAGTTGAGAGTCTTGTAATCTTTCTTCTTGTTTGAATGTACATGGTATCGGGACTCCTCTGTACTCATCTTGTGATCTAGAATGAGAATCTGAAGTTTCTTTTTACTCCCGTGCTCTCTGTTCCTCATCTCTTCTTTTTGGGCGAGTTCTTGATTCTCTGATTTTCTTGTTGTTTCTTGCCTATGAGGTGTGGAATGGGTTGCTCTGTGATGGGATAGTGCCTCAAGGTCATTTGATCGATTTTTCCTAAGAGCAAATCAAGTTTTAATCTCAGATTAGCCTTTTTGGCTCTCTCTCTGTTCATATCTCATTTCTAGGGTTTTTGCTCCAAATCGTGTTTCCTTCTTTGAGATGCCCAGAGATTTGGCATATAGGGTTCAGAGGCTATTGCTAACTTATCCTCAAAGTCCCTTGGCCAAAGGATCAAAGATTTGTTGGAATTTTGGATTTTTGGGCAATCCTCTGTACTTTTCGGGTTTCTTGTCACATCCTTTGATTCCCTAGAGAAATCTTGAAATTAGTTCTTGGCTAAGTCTTCTGGGAGTGTTTCCTAGTTATCCTCAAAGTTTCCCAAGCCAAGAACCCAAGAATCACACGAATTTCTCAGATTTCTGTTTTTGCAGCGTCTTTGTTCTTGGTGCGGTACTACCACTCGTCGAGAGGTACTACCGCTCAAAGGTACTACCGCATTTTCAACAGCGGTACTTCCGCTCAGCGGTACTACCGCTCATATCACGTACTACTACCGTCACGCCATGAATGACCAGATTTTTCCTTGCTCTCTGGATTTGATTTCTTTTCTTGATCTGTGTCTTCCAGTGAGTTCTTTTCTATTGTGTGAGTACTGTAGGGGAGGTATTTAATTTTTAAAGGCACCATTCACCCCCCTCTGTTGCCATTTCGGTCCTACAATTGGTATCAGAGCCGGTTAGCTCTTTCTCATAGATCTTAACCGGTCTCCAAGAGCCATGGCAATGGACAAGTATTCCACCAAGCCTTGGTTTTCGATGGCCTGGATTACCCCTTCTGGAAGAGCCGGATGGAAACTTACATCCAGGCTCAGGGGTATGCCATCTGGCGGAAGGTGAAGATCTGATTTGTTGTTCTGCCGATGAAAACATCAATGCCGGAATATGGGCGATGTTGAGGCGAATGCTAAGGCAAGGAACATCATCATTCAGGGGTTGAGTAGAAGCAAGTTCGATCGCATCTCTCACCTGTCGTCCGCCTACGACATCTGGGTGGCCCTCGATGCATACCATGAGGGCACCACCCGGATCAAGACGGTTCGACAAGACCGGTTCAGCGAGAATCTGATGAAATTCGAGATGCTTGCTGGTGAGTCCCTTGACGAGTGCTTTTCTCGCTTTCACAAGATTTTGAGCAACCTCAGAGCCGTCGGTCTCACATACTCCGACTCGGATAACGCGTCAAATTCTCTTTGCACTCGATCTTAGGGTTTGGGAGATGAAGGTGACTACCATCAAGGACACCACGGACCTCTCGACCTTGACTCTTGATGCGCTTTACTGCGCCTCAAGACTCACGAGATTGACATAGTCTCTCGTCGGTCGAAGTCTCAGTCGATGGCACTAGTCACCGACCCCGCTTCTGGATCCACTTCTTCTGAACCATCTTACGGATTCTCCCTCGGCGCTCTCGTGACATAACCGATGATCGATAGGCGACCTGCGGATCATGACTAGCCCTCCTCGCACGGAGATTTTCCCATGCTTACAAAGGGAGGAGGGACGGAAGGAAAAGAGGACCCGTGATTTGTTTGAGTGTGGTGGCCCCAACCACATCCGAGCAAACCGTCCCAAGCTTGGGAAGGAAAAGGTGACTTGGTTCGGGCAAGAACGACTACATCGACAAGAACCGCAACTCGAAGCCCTCAAGACCGGCCCGGAAAGAAGAAGTTCGCGACCTTGGGAAGGCCAAGAAGCTCTTCCACCGCGTTCTCACTTGCTTTCGACGACCTCGACCTCACCGAGGTGGAGGGATGGAGCGACGACGACGGACCGGTGACCAAGACCCCAAGGGCGGCGACTTCTCGGGATGTGCTTCATGGCCCTTGAGGGGCGAGCGACAGCGATCTCTATTCCGACTCGATGAGGTATGTCCTCTTATGACCAACAATGAAGCCTTTCTTAAGTTAGGAGGTTTTCATGCTAGAGCTAAGACTAGATGTAGCGAGTTGGAGAAGGAAGTAGAGATTGTCACGGAGCTTACTTCACTTATATCGCTCCCTCCGTGATGGTGTGATACATGTTGTGCTTTGATCGGTGATATGGAGAAGCTAAGGACCTCACATGATAGTCATCCTCGAGCTTGATGCAATTAAGGTGGAGAATGTTAGTCGCTGTCGATTTAGAATTGAGTAGGATGGTCATACCCTACTTACTACCGATGAGACTATTGCTCCCACCTCATGTGAGGATAAGGACTTTAATGCTAGAGGACCTTATGCCATGCTTCTGGATTATGCCATGTAAATTGTGATAACTTGAATATGAAACTAAAACGGGCAGATCATAAAATTGCAGAATTTCAAACCTTCTTACTTGAGCCTATTGCTTCTTGCGTGAATTGTCCCAAGCTTCTTCTTGAACTTGAAGTCGTCTCCAAAGCAGTTTCAAGAATTAGTTGATGACAATAACAAATTGGCCAAGTTTGCTTCTAAGGACCTGTTAGCTCATCATGCAATTGTTGTAACAAACTAAAATCTGAATTGGTTGCATTAGATGAAAATGTGTGAAGCTAACTAAGGATCTTATAGAAAAGCAACCATCTCGCTTGCATTGTGTGTCTTGGGAAGAAGCATGAGGGTTTGGTAGAGACGCTAGCGACGTGAACCAATTGGCTAGCGATGAGGGCTGTCCTTCCTGAGTCGGCTGTGCGTGCACAAGCCAATCTTTCCTCTGCTGTTGGTTCTTCTTCTACTCTCTTACCTCCTGCTGTCTCTTCTTCTCTTTGCTCTTCTTGCACCTCTCTCTTTCGGGAGTGTCAGTACCTTATGAACACCCTCGAGAAATTTGTAGGAGGCAAGAAGAAACTCAATCTTATTCTAGACCAATCAAAGATTTGCAAGTTCAAAAAGGGTCTAGGATATGATCTCCGTGAGGATGTGAGGAAACATCCACCTGTCGTGCTCGGACCGTAGCAGCGGTGTGTTTGAGGTCAAGCCCAAGAACAAGAAAGTTCAATTTAAATCAGCGGGCTTTGTTCAAGGGATTTCTGACAGCAAGGTGATTTCACCTGCAGCTTCGGCCTCTCAGAAGGCGAAGTATCATTGCACCTTCTGTTAGAAGGATGGGCATTTGTTTGACCATTGCTTTAAGCGCGCCAAGATCGCGCGAAGAGACTGTGTTGAGTCTCTTAGGCGTATTCAGGGTCAGCTCCAGACCTTGAGTGCACCTAAGACCAACAGGAGGTCTAGAGTTGTTTCTTCTGTTGGTGTTGGGCAGCATCGAGGACTTGGTTTTACCGAGTTTTCTGTTTTTCGTCCTCATGCTCCCGTCAGTCGTGACTTCCGCCGTCCTGAGGGTAGATCTCGTTTTCCCCGTCGAGATAGCTACCCGCGGCATGTTCAGCTTGTTGCTGGTGACTTGACTCGCTCCTCTCAAAGGTCGGGCCCAACAACGACTCAGTCTGTACACGACCTTACGCTTGTCGGCGTCGGAGGCGTGAGGGTAGATAGAGGTCAGTCGTGCTTGACTACTTCATCTGCTCCACGTATTACTCAGTACTGGGTGCCAAAATCACTCTTGATTTACCCTCGTACTGAGACTTTACTCTCTGTTTGACTCAGGTTAGCCGGGCAGGGAAGGGAAAGGTTTGGCTTGTTGACTCCGGGTGTTCTCTACACATGACCGGAGATTCCCGTTGGTTTTCTTCCCTTGCCCGCGCTCCAGGTGATGAGACGATCACTTTCGAAGACGCTTCGTCTGGGCGCGTCATCGCCAAAGGTACAGTGCGCGTTAATGATTCATTTATTTTGAAAGATGTTGCCTTGGCTAGTAAGCTGCGGTATAATAATTTGTCGGTTTCTCGACCACCGATGACGGCTTTGAGGTGAGCTTTAAGAAAATAATTGCAAAATTCTTGACTCTTGGTGAGTCCAGTGCAGGATTTCTCGTTTTGGGAGGATCTTTCGTGCTGATTTTTCTGAGTCTTCTGGCGATCCTCTCAGGTGTTTACTTGCTTCTGAGTCCCGCGACCTCTCTTTCTGGCATCGGAGACTTGGTCATATTGGATTTGACCACTTGACCCGAGTTAGCGGCCACGATCTCATTCGTGGTGCGCGAAACTCAAAATTGTCAAAGATCTTGTTTGTGCTCCATGCTTGCACACGGCAAGATGGTTGCCGCCTCCATCCTCAGGTCCAGATTACTATGACCGATGCACCGTGACATTGCTCCATATGGACCTTTGTTGGACCGGCTCGAGTGCGGTCGATGGGAGGAAGTGGTACATTCTTGTTGTGGTCGATGACTATTCGAGGTACTCTTGGGTGTTTTCTTAGCCTCGAAGGATGAGACATTTTCACATTTCGAGGTCTTTTCAAGAGGCTTCTGTTGAGCTTCGGTGCCTTACGAGCGATCCGCGATGACAATGGCACGGAGTTCAAGAATTCCTACCGAGAGGTTACGTGGTGAGGCAGTGTAAAGCACCGTTCTCTTCTCCGCACGTCCCACGCCAGAATGGCGTCATGGAGAGGAAGAACCGTACCTTGGTCGAGATGGCGGGACGATGCTCGATGAATACTCTACACCGCGGAAGTTTTGGGTGAGGCTATAGCCACCGCGTGCCATGTTTGAACAGAGTTTTTCGAGGGCACACTTGCACCACACTTCTTATGAGTGAGATACGCGGCGGCCAGCGTTTCTCATTTTCGTGTGTTTGGTTGCAAGTGTTTTATTTCAAGTCAGGAACCTAGATAAGTTTGAGTCACGTTCTGTGATGGACTCTTTCTAGGCTACTCGCTTCTTGGCGGGCCTATAGGGTGCAGGCGCGAGTCTAGCAAAATGGTAGAAACACGTGAGGTAACATTCGATGAGGCGGTCAGGGACTAGGCGAGATATCTCGAGTTCTCTAGAGCGGTCGAGACCATCTTCGTGCATGATGAGGATGATGGAGATGAGGGTTGTCTACCCGATCCAGTCCCACTTCCACCCCTTGAGGTGCCTTCTTCCACCGCACCTCGAGGTGATCAGCCCTTACCTTACGCTTCTTTACGAGCTAGTGGCTCTGTTCCTACCCCGTCAGGTCACGAGGTAGAGGCCACTTCTTCTTCTCATCCAGGTCCTCCAAGACATATTCAAAAATCTCATCCTTTCGAAAGGATGATTGGAGATCTCTTTGAACGAGTCACACGCTCCAAGTCTGGCGTGTCGCTTTTCTGTCTCCACTCTGCCTTCGTAGCTTCTTTTGAGCCCAAGGACGTTTGTCATGCTTTATCTGATGAGTCTTGGGTCAATGCCATGCATGAGGAGCTGGAGAGTTTCGAAAGAAACAAGGTTTGGACGCTTGTTGAGCCCCCTCGAGATCACAATATCATTGGAACCAAGTGGGTGTTCAAGAACAAGCAGAGCGAGGATGGGGTAGTCATTCGAAACAAGGCTAGACTGGTTGCACAGGGGTACTCCCAGGTTGAGGGTCTGGATTTCGAGGAGACCTTTGCCCCTGTAACTCGTCTTGAGGCCATTAGAATTCGCTTGCCTTTGCGGCTTCTAAGGGTTTCAAGCTTTACCAGATGGACGTCAAGAGTGCCTTTCTCAATGGCTTCATTGAGGAAGAAGTCTATGTCAGACAGCCTCCAGGTTTCGAGAACCCCAAATACCCTAGTCATGTCTTCAAGCTTTCCAAAGCGTTGTATGGACTTAAGCAAGCCCCTAGAGCTTGGTATGAGAGGCTTAAGTCCTATCTATTGAGACATGATTTTGAAATGGGTAAAGTTGACAAAACCTTGTTCACTCGCCGGCTTGGCAATGACCTTCTGCTCGTCCAAATTTATGTCGATGACATCATCTTTGGCGGCTCTTCCCATGCTCTAGTTTCACAGTTCTCGGATGTCATGAGCACCGAGTTTGAGATGAGCATGATGGGTGAGTTGACATTCTTCCTTGGCTTCCAGATCAAGCAGACTCGGGAGGGTACCTTCTTGCATCAAGGCAAGTACACTCGAGACCTCCGAGACGATTTGACATGAGTGATGGAAAGCGGTGTCGACTCGATGGCTTCTACAAATGTTCTAGACCCGAGATGAGGATGGTGAGCCGATCGATCAAAAGGAATTGAAGCATGATTGGCTCTCTCTTGTACCTCACTGCCTCGAGACCGGACATACACTTCTCCGTGTGTCTTTGTGCTCGGTTTCAGGCTTCTCCTCGCGTGTCTCACCGCCAGGCGGTGAAGCGCATCTTTCGGTACCTTCGAGCTACCATTGACTATGGTATCTGGTACTCTTCCTCATCCTGCTCATCCCTTAGAGCCTATTCGGATGCGAGACTTTGCGGTGTAGGATAGATAGGAAGAGCACTCGGCACTGCCGGTTTATTGGCACTTCTCGTTTCGGTCCTCGAGGAAGCGATCCGGTGTTGCACAGTCCACCGCAGAGGCCGAGTACGTTGCTGCAGCCAGTTGCTGTAGCCAAGTGCTTTGGATGGTCTCGACCCTGCGGGACTTTGGGTTAGCTATCGACCGTGTTCCGCTTTTCTGCGATAACACGTCTGCGATTAGCATTGCTAAGAACCCAGTGCAACTTTCTCGGACCAAGCACATTGATATCAGATATCACTTCCTTCGAGATCATGTAGAGAAGGGTGACATCGTGCTCGGTTTGCCAGGAGAGTGACCACCGGTTGGTCGATATCTTCACCAAGCCTTTGGACACTCGAGGTTTTCTCTGCGGGGAGAGCTTGGGGTGGTTTGTCCTTACGGTTGTTGTGAGGGGAGCTTGGGATTTATTGCTTTATCATATTATTTATGCTTCTGTCTCCTTACTGCTGCATTGCATCTGCGGGTGCATTGGGTTTAGTCCTTCTAGCATAGGTTAGAGTGTGTTTCCTGCTGAGTTGCTTAGACTCCTTACTCTTATCTTATGCTTCGGGATAGTGTTTCTTATCTCACTAGGTTGAGCTCACTCACGTCTTTTAGGTTCTAGCGAGGTTGGGCCACTCTCGGGTAGGCAGTGCGTGTTTGCTCTCTAGTGTGTGTTTTCTGATCATTTGTTTTCACGGAGTCATATGGGGTAGATGAGAGTCGATCTGAGCCATTAGTATTCTCTATCTTATCTATGCTTTAAGGACTGCCTGGTTTCTGCTTTCTTTGCCAGCTTCTCATTTTATTGCTTTGGTTTAGGGGGAGTTCATTTGGGAACTTATAGATCTTCATATTGACATAACTCAACTTGAACTAAAAGATGGATCATGTGTTGAGGGGGAGCTGGATTTTCTGCATGTCATTTTGCATTGTAATATAAATACATTGAGCCTTGATTATTATCCGGTTATGACATGCTTATGATGATTTACATCTTGCCATGACTTATGCTTATTTGCTAGATCTTTCATGACTTCATATGTGTAGACTAGCTTTTGCCATGATGAGTTAATTAAACTTGCTCAAATTGAACTAAAAACTTGTCATGATTAGCAATCGAGCTTAGTCTTTCTTGAGCTATCCTTTTATGATCCATGCCATGTCAAATAGGCTGAGTTGAGCGTTGAATCTCTTTTGAGCCTTAGATTGAGCTGTCTTAAACTCTTGATGTAACATGAGTTAGTACAACTTGTCAAAAAAAACAAAAAGATCTCTTTTGTGCGAAAAAACTGATCTCACCAATTCTTTCTCATGAGACGGCTTGCTATTGCACTAGGCACGAACTCAGGGGGAGTTTTGGATGACCTAGACTATCTTCTTAAGCTTCTTGCTTGGAGTAGTCGCAGAATGGCTTGAGATCTAGCACATGATAAAAATATTGGTTGAAAACAACCATAAGTTCCAAAAGAAAAATGTTATTTGTGCTCAATTTGCTTGAGCTATCAAAAGAATCAAGTACTTGAACCATTGTTTCACTCTTGAGTATATAACACTCTATTTGGACTCGATATTAGATTCTTGGTTCCGCTTAGCTTGATTGACATGGCTTGCATCATCCTTGGATATCTGTAGCTAGACTTTGCCCTTTGGATGACTTGACATGGTAACAAAATGCTCAAATACTCATATTGTCATCTAGTAGCTTCTAGCTGGTTTATACATACCTTGTCATGATCTAGATAGCCCTTCATTGAATTATGGCTTGGTGTAACACATTATGGTCATTTTGGATAATTCTCATGGCTCAAATGCTAAGAATAAACAAATTTCAGACATTTCATCCAATTTGATATCATATTCTCTCTTTTACATCTTGATGTGTTTATTGCCAAAAGGGGGAGAATATTGGAGAAAATGATTGTTGAATCCTAGAAGCTTTGAAAAAATTGCTCTTTTGAGTTGCTCTAGTGATTCTTTCGTCGACATGGTCATAAGTATAATTTCCCTCTTTTGGACCATGTTGGATTTTTCAAACCAAACTTCTATGCTCTTCTGTTGTTTGTCAATACACTCATCAAGGGGGAGATTGAGAGCCCATGTGAGAGGTGCTCCCATGTTTGTGATGAGTAATTGACGCGTGTGCCGAAAATCGGAATTTGGAATCTTCTTTGTAAAACTCCCGAATTTTCGGAACTACCATGATGTATTCTGGAACTACCGCGAGAGGTAGTACCGCGATGGCTTCTCTGGAACTACGTGAGCGGTAGTACCATGAGTAAAGTTCTTGATAGTACCTATGTATGCAAAGCGTAGCAGTGGGGATTAAAATTTGAGTTTGGTTTGGATGTTTTAGTCATTAGGGCTTATGATTAATTCATGTTATCGAGCGGTGCTATTTGATGTGTTTCTTGTTTGTGTTGGCTGTAGGACATCGAGGCGGAATCGTGGCGAGACACGTGGCGAGACACGTGGCGACCGGACTAGACGCAGGTGGCGTTGAGGTCAGAACGGTCAAGGTGTGTCGAAGACGGCAAAGACTCGAGGTGGTTGCGAGGCTTGGACAACAAGGGCGGAAGCTTCCGGAAGGTGCGGGAGGCGGCGGAATTTCGCAAGGCCGCAAAAGCGGGCGGCGCCGTTGGATTTAGCGGGCATAACGAGGCGGAGACCCGTTAGCCAAAGGCTATAAATAGAGGTGAGGGGCTGCATGACCCTTAGGCATTCTAGGGTTTGAGGAGAAAGTTAGGGTTAGCTAGAGTCAAAAGAACCTTTAGAGAGGTTGTTTTGCTTTAGGCTTTAGTTGTTGGAGAGTGGTTGAGGGCAGAGGTGCTGCTCCCACGTTCATCCTCTCCTCCCTGTGTGTGCCTCCCAAGAACTATGGAGAGTTCTTGGTGTTTTGAGGATTGAGAGGGAGAGATGAGTTGAGAGTCTTGTAATCTTTCTTCTTGTTCGAATGTACATGGTATCGGGACTCCTATGTACTCATCTTGTGATCTAGAATGAGAATCTGAAGTTTCTTTTTACTCCCGTGCTCTCTGTTCCTCATTTCTTCTTTTTGGGCGAGTTCTTGATTCTCTGATTTTCTTGTTGTTTCTTGCCTATGAGGTGTGGAATGGGTTGCTCTGTGATGGGATAGTGCCTCAAGGTCATTTAATCGATTTTTCCTAAGAGCAAATCAAGTTTTAATCTCAGATTAGCGTTTTTGGCTCTCTCTCTGTTCATATCTCATTTCTAGGGTTTTTGCTCCAAATCGTGTTTCCTTCTTTGAGATGCCCTGAGATTTGGCATATAGGGTTCAGAGGCTATTGCTAACTTATCCTCAAAGTCCCTTGGCCAAAGGATCAAAGATTTGTTGGAATTTTGGATTTTTGGGCAACCCTCCGTACTTTCGGGTTTCTTGTCACATCCTTTGATTCCTAGAAATCTTGAAATTAGTTCTTGGCTAAGTCTTCTGGGAGTGTTTCCTAGTTATCCTCAAAGTTTCCCAAGCCAAGAACCCAAGAATCACATGAATTTCTCAGTTTGTTTTCACAGCGTCTTTGTTCTTGGTGCGGTACTACCACTCGTCGAGAGGTACTACCGCTCAAAGGTACTACCGCATTTTCAACAGTGTACTTCCGCTCGTGTACTACCGCTCATATCGTGATACTACCGCTCGCCAGTGAATGACCAGATTTTTCCTTGCTCTGGATTTGATTTCTTTTCTTGATCGTGTCTTCGGTGAGTTCTTTTACATTGTGTGAGTCTTGTGGGGAGGTATTTAATTTTTAAAGGCACCATTCACCCCCCTCTGTTGCCATTTCGGTCCTATATAGTCTCTCGTCGGTCGAAGTCACAATCGATGGCGTTAGTCACCGATCCCGCTTCTGGATCTTCTTCTGCTGAGCCTTTGTGCGGATTCTCCTCGTTGCTCTCGTGACATAGCGATGATCGGTTAGAGCGACTGCGGATGAACAACTAGCCCTCCTCCTACGGAGATTTTCTCATGCTTACAAGAGGAGGAGGGATGGAAAAGAGGAGGACCCGTGATTTGTTTGAGTGTGGTGGCCCCAACCACATCCGAGCAAGCGTCCCAAGCTTGGGAAGGGTAAAGGTGACTTGCGGTTCGGGCAAAACGACTACACCGACAAGAACCGCAACTCGAAGCCCTCAAAGACCGGTCCAAGGCAAGAAGAAGTTCCGCAACTTTGAGAAGGCGAAGAAGCTCTTCCACCGCGTCCTCACCGCTTTCGACGACCTCGACCTCAGCGAGGTGGAGGGATGGAGCGACGACGACAGGACGGGTGATCAAGAACCCAAAGGCGACGGCGACTTCTCCGGCATGTGCTTCATGGCCCTTGAGGGCGAACTGAGCGACAGCGGGCTGTACTCCGACTCCGACGAGGTATTTCCTTCCTACGACCAACTTAATGAAGCTTTTTTTAAACTAGGAGGATTTCATGCTAGAGCTAAAACTAGGTGTAGCAAGTTGGAGAAGGAAGTAGATTGATTGTCTCTAGAGATTATTGCTCTTACATCTGCTCCCACAAATGATGATTGTGATACTTGCTGTGCTATCTTGGGTGACATGGAGAAACTAAGGATCTCGCATGATAGTGTGTCCTCCGAGCTTGATATTGTTAAGGTGGAGAATGTTAGTCTGCTTGCTGAATTAGAATTGAGTAGGATGGCTGTTACCCTACTTACTACTGATGAGACTATTTCTCCCACCTCATGTGAGGATAAGGACACTGCTACTAGAGGACCTTATGCCATGCTACTTGATCTGCCCGAATCTTGTGAAACTTGCAATAATATGAAGATGAACTTAAAACGGGCAGACCATAAAATTGCTGAATTGCGTGCTTCCCTGTTAGAGCCTATTGTTTCTTGTACCAACTGTCCTAAATTAACCTTTGAGCTTGAATCGATTTCTAAGCAATTTCAAGAGATGGTTGATCATAACAAGAAAATGGCTCAATTTGCTACTAAGGATCCTGTTAGCTCACCATGCAATAGTTGTAATAAACTAAAATTTGAATTGATTGCATTGGATGAAAAATGTGTGAAGCTAACTAAGGACCTTCTAGAAAAATCATATCCTTCTTGTGCTTTCTGTGCTGAAGTGTTTGAAAAGGATAAGGACATGGTAGAGACGTTTAGGAAGAGTTACGAGAACCAAATGGCTAGGATTAGGGCTGCCCTGTGTGTCTGCGAAGCCCTCAAGGTTGAGGTGGCGTGCATAAGGAGAAATATGCACGTGCTATTCGCTCTTCTACTATTGGTTCTTCTCATTCCTCTCCTCCCTGTCTCTTCTTCTTCTCCTTGCTCTTCTTGCACCTCTCTTTTTCGGGAGTGTCAGTATCTTATGAACACTCTCGAGAAATTTGTAGGAGGCAAGAAAAAGCTTAATCTTATTTTAGACCAGTCAAAGATTTGCAAATTCAATCAGGGTCTAGGATATGATTTTCTAAAGGATGTGAGGAAGCATCCACCTGTCGTGCTCAGACCCATAGCGCAGGTGTGATTGAGGTCAAGCCAAGAACAAGAAAGTTCAATTTAAATCGCGGGCTTTGTTCAAGGTTTACGCGACAAGGTGATTCCACAGTAGCTTGACCTCTCGGGCGAAGCCATCTAATGTATACGCCTCTCAGAAGGTGAAGTATCATTGCACCTTCTATCAGAAGGATGGACATTTGATTGACCATTGCTTCAAGCGCCAACATCGGCGTAGAGACCGTGTTGCGGCTCTTAGGCGTATTCGTGGTCAGCCCGGACCTTGAGTGCACCTAAGACCAACACGAGGTCTAAACTTGCTCTTGTTGGTGGATTTGGGCGACATCGAGGACTTGGTTCTTCGAGTTTTCGGTTTTCGTCCTCATGCTCCCTTGGTCATGACTTCCGCCGTCCGAGGGTAGATCTCGTTTTCCCAATCGAGATAGCTATCATGGCGAGATCGACATGTTGCGGTGCTTGACTCGCTCTCCGTGGCGATCGGATCCGACAGCGACTTCAGTCATTCACAGACCCTCTGCTTCTTTGAGCGACGGAGAGCGTAGGGTAGTTAGAGGTCAGTCGTGTGTGACTACTTCTTCTGCTCGACGTGTTACTCAGTATTGGGTGCCAAAATCACTGTTGATTTACCCCAGTACTGAGACTTTACTCTCTGTTTGACTCAGGTTCGCCGGGCAGGGAAGGAAAATGTTTGGCTTGTAGACTCCGGGTGTTCACGACACATGACCGGAGATTCCCATTGGTTTTCTTCCGTTGCCCGTGCTCCAGGTGATGAGATTATCACCTTCGGAGATGCTTCATCTGGGCGCGTCATCGCCAAAGGTACAGTGCGCATTAATGATTCATTTGTTTTAAAAGATGTTGCCTTGGTTAGTAAGCTGCAGTACAATTTGCTTTCAGTCTCTCAGCTTACCGATGACGATTTCGAGGTGAGTTTTAAGAAAAACAACTGCAAAATTCTTGATTCTTGGGTGATACGGTTTGCGGGATTTCTCGTTTTGGGAGGATCTTCGTGCTGATTTTTCCGAGTCTTGGTAATCCTCTCCGTTGTTTGCTTGCTTACGAGTCCCGCGATCTTTCCTTCTGGCATAAGAGACTTGGTCATATTGGATTTGACCATTTGACTCGAGTTAGCGCCACGATCTCATTCGTGGTGCGAAACTCAAGATGGTCAAAGATCTTGTTTGCGCTCCATGCAAGACCTGACAAGATGGTTGCCGCTTCTCATCCTCGATCCAGTTACTATGGACCGATGCTTTGGGACATTGCTCCATATGGATACGGTTGGACCGGCTCGAGTGCGGTCGGCGAGGAGGAAGTGGTATGTTCTTGTCGTGTCGATGACTTCTCGAGGTATTCTTGGGTGTTTTCTTGGCCTCGAAGGATGAGACATTTACACATTTCGAGGTCTTTCGGTGAGGCTTTCTGTTGAGTTTCGGTGCCTTCGCGGTGACAATGGCACGGAGTTCAAAATTCCTACTTGAGAGGTTTTGTGGTGAGGCAGTGTAGAGCACGGTTCTCTTCTCCGCACGTCCCACGAGAATGGTGTCGTGGAGAGGAAGAATCGTACCTTGGTCGAGATGGCCGGGCGATGCTCGATGAATACTCTACACCGCGGAAGTTTTGGTGAGGCTATAGCCACGCGTGCCATGTTTGAACGAGTTTTCTCGGGCACACTTGCACCGCACTTCTTACGAGTTGAGATACGGGCGAAAGCCCGGTGTTTCTCATTTTGTGTGTTTGGTTGCAAGTGTTTTATTCAAGTCAGGAACCTAGATAAGTTCGAGTCACGTTCTTGTGATGGACTCTTTCTAGGCTAGTCGACTTCTTGGCGGGCCTATAGGGTGGAGGCTGCGAGTCTAGCAAAATGGTAGAAACACGTGAGGTGACTTTCGATGAGGCCAATCCGGGACTAGGCCCGATATCTCGAGTTCTCTAGAGCGATCCGAGACCATCTTCGTGGATGATGAGGATGATGGAGATGAGGTTGTCTACCGATCGGTCCCTCATCCACCTCTTGAGGTGCCCTCTTCCACCGCACCTCGAGGTGATCGCCCCACCTACTGTTTCTTACGGAGCTAGTGGCTCTGTTCCTACCCGTTAGGTCATGAGGTAGAGGCCACTTCTTCATCTCATCTGGACCTCCAAGACATATCCAAAATCTCATCCTTACGAGCGGATGATTGGAGACCTTTTGAGCAGTCACACGCTCCAAGTCGGCGTGTCACTTTTCATCTCCACTCGCCTTCGTAGCTTCCTTTGAGCCCAAGGATGTTTGTCATGCTTTATCGGCGAGTCTTGGGTCAATGCCATGCATGAGGAGCTCGAGAGTTTCGAAGAAACAAGGTGCGGGCGCTTGTTGAGCCCCTCGAGGTCACAGTATCATTGGAACTAAGTGGGTGTTCAAGAACAAGCGAGCGAGGATGGTGTGGTTATTAGAAACAATGCTAGACTGGTAGCTCAGGGGTACTCCCAGGTTGAGGGTCTAGATTTCGAGGAGACCTTTGCCCCTGTAGCTAGACTTGAGGCCATTAGAATCCTGCTTGCCTTTGCTCTCGTTTCCCAGTTTTCTGATGTCATGAGCTCGAAATTTGAGATGAGCATGATGGGCGAGTTAAGCTTCTTCCTTGGCTTTCAAATTAAGCAAACTCGGGAGGGTACCTTCTTGCATCAGGGCAAGTACACTCGAGACCTCTGAGCGCTTGATATGAGTGATGGGAAGCGGTGTCTACTCCTATGGCTACATCAATTCCACTCGACCCGGATGAAGGCGGCGAGCGATCGATCGGAAGAATATCAGTATGATTGGTTCCCTCTTGTACCTCACTGCCTCGAGACCGGATATACACTTCTCTGTGTGTCTTTGTGCTCGGTTTCAGGCTTCTCCTCGCGTATCTCACCGCGGGCGGTGAGCGCATCCCGGTACCTTGAGCTACCATTGACTATGGTATCGGTACTCTTTCTCATCATGTCTTTCCTTAGAGCCTACTCGGATGCGATTTTCTTGGGTCAGGATGAGCGGGAAGAGCACCGGGCACCGCCAATTCATTGGCACTTCTCTTGTTTCTGGTCCTCGAGGCGGTCCGGTGTTGCATAGTCCACTGCGAGGCCGAGTGCGTTCTTTGCGACCGATTCTTTGTAGCCAAGTGCTGGATGGTCTCGACCTGCGGGACTTTGGGTTAGTTATCGACAGTGTTCCACTCCTTTGTGATAACACTTCTGCGATTAACATTGCTAAGAACCCAGTGCAGCATTCTCGGACCAAGCATATCGACATTCGCTTTCACTTCCTTAGAGACCATGTGGAGAAGGGTGACATCGTACTCCAGTTTGTGGAGGGTGACCACCAGTTGGCTGACATCTTCACCAAGCCTTTGGATGGCTCGGGTTTTCAGCTCTGCGGGGAGAGCTTGGGGTGGTGTGTCCTTATGGACTGTTGTGAGGGGGAGCTTTGGGCTTTACTGTTTTATCATATTAATTATGCTTCGTCTCCTTCTTTGTTGCATCGCATTTGTATGGGTGCATTGGGTTAGTCCTCTAACATAGATTAGAGTGGTTCTCTTGTCTCGTTGCTTAGACTTCTTACTCTTATCTTATGCCTTCAGGATGCTCTATTAGCTGTTTCTTATCTCACTAGGTTGAGTTCACTCACTTCTTTTAGGTTCTAGCGAGGGTTGGGCCACCCTTGGGTAGACAGGGTACGTGTTTGCTCTCTAGTGTGTGTTTTCCCGTCAGCTGATAGTCCTGGAGTCTTATGGGGTAGATGAGAGTCAGTCTGAGTCTTAGTCTTTTCTCTATGTTATCTATGCTTTAAGGATGCTGCTTTTCTTTTCTTCGCTTGACTTCTTGTTTTATTGCTTTAGTTCAAGGGAGTTCTTTTGGGAGCTTCGGAGCTTAATATTGACGTAATTCAACTTGAACTAAAGATGCATCACATGTTGAGGGGCTGTATTTTCTGCATATCATTCTGCATTGTAATATAAATACATTGAGCCTTGATTATTATCCGGTTATGACATGCTTACGATGATTTACATCATGCCATGATCCATGCTTCTTTGCTAGTTTCATCATCACTTCATATGTGTCGTCAAGCCTCTGCCATTGATAAGTTAATTAAAATTGCACAACTTGAATTAAGACATGTCATGTTAGTTCTTGAGATTAGTCTGTTTTTAGTTATCCTTTTATGATTCATGCCATGTCAAATAGGCTGAGTTGAGTCTTGAATCTTTATTGAGCTTTAGATTGAGCTATGCTAGTTCTTGATAATGTATTGCTCTTACACTAATTTCAGTATAAGCAAAAAGATCTCTTTTGTGCGAAAGAACTGATCTCACTAATTCTTTCTCATGAGACTACTTGCCATTGCACTAGGCATGAACTCAGGGGAAGTTTTGGATGACCAAGATCATTTCCTTAAGCTTCTTGCTTAGATTGGTCGCATAAGACTTGAGATCTAGCACATAATTAAAATTTGGGTTGGAAACAACCATGAGCTTCAAAAAGAAAACATGATAATTGCGCTAAATTTGCTTCATTACAAAATGACCAAAAGTGCTTGAACAAATGCTTCTTTTTGGAACTTGTAGCACTCTAAATTGACTCAATTCTAGCTTCTTGGTTCGATTTAGATTATTGACATGGCTTGGATCATCTTTGGATACCCCTAGCTAGACTTTGATCTTGAATGGCTTGACATGCTAAGAAATTCATCAAAATTTCAGATTGTTACTTATGTGGCTTGGCTTGATTATGTATATCTGGTCATGATCTAGATAGCATTCATATGTATTATGGCTTGGTGTAATACTCAAAAGTCAATTTGGATAATCTTCATGGCTCTAATTGCTTAGATTGAATAAAATTCAGCCACATCATGTTTTATTTTCCTCCAAGTAACTTGATGACTTTATTGCCAAAAGGGGGAGAATAGTTGGAGAAAAAGCCACTTTTTGGGAGCTTTGAGGAAAACTTGCTCTTTCTTTTGCTCCTTGTGTCAACATGGTCATTAGCAATATCTTATTCCTTTGGACCATGTTCGACTTTGAAACAAACTCAATTCTATGCTTTTTCTGTGTTTGTCATTTTACTCATCAAGGGGGAGATTGAGAGGCCATGTGGAGGTTTCCCCATGTTGGTGATGAGTAATTGATGGTGGTTTTAGTGAGTTTGAGTTTGTTTCGGGTATTCTAGTGTTGAGTGCCTTTACTTGTGCTATTATCGATTATCTTTGTTTAGATGCGGTGCTATGTGATGGTTTGCTTGTGTGTGTTGCAGGACTTGAGCTAGATCATAGTAAGGCGAGGAGGACCGGGACTAGGCACAGGAGGCGCTGAGGTCCAGACGGTCGGCGATGCCGAAGATGATCGAGACTTGTGAGGTGATTGCGAGTCGGGAGACGAGGAATCGGAGTTGGAGCTACCGGTGACGGACGCGACGGGCGACGACGGGAGAACCGCGATTAGGCTCAGGGAGGAGTCGAGGTCCAGCCGGTCAAAGGTGCCGGTTACGGGAAGCTTCCGGGAAGGTGCTTGAGGGGCAAATTGGTAATTTGACTCAAGCATGGAGGTGGAGCGATTTCCTCAAAATCTGGTTTGACCCTTACCTCATTTGTGTATGTGAGGTTTGAGTGAGTGAAGTATGACACTTCTTGTTTTCTTATTTGGTGTGAGCTCTTGCCTTCAAAATGTGGAGAGGAGGGCAGTATGCACTCACATGTGTAAGCAAGAAAGAAAGCATCCAGTCCGTAGTGTGGGTAGCGTGAGCAGTGGGAGTTGAGCTTTTCTCTCCTGTGCATGAGTGACCATGGTTTCTTGATTGTTCTTTGTGTGGGTTTTTAGATTGTGAAATGGAGCCATGAGACTGATGTAGAACAATCCCTTGTAATCATTCTCTATCTCAATTTGAGAAACTCTATGTTTGAGATGATCCGGGTTCATGTGTGCGGCTCTTTTCTCGAGCTCTGCTCTTTCTTGATCTTTTGCTTTTGAGATGAATCTTGTGCTCAAGATCTTGCCTACTAAATGTTGTTTAAGCTATGATTCTCTCTTGATTTGAGGTCTTCTTGTGTTGTGATCAAAGTTTCAGAACAAAGGATTACAAGAATCTCTAGCCAGTTGGACCTCAGTTATTTCTTTTGTATTTGGCTTTATCAGTTTTTGGTTCAGACTTCAGCTTATTGCTCTTATGTCTGCGTTTCTCTATTTTTGAGGGCAATCTCTTGTTTAAAATGAAATTCAGATCACTTCATCTGAGAAGAGCCGAAATAAATTAATCCTTTTCTTTCGGCGATGTTGGCTTGATCTGCTGCTCACGATTTTCACCTAAACTTTATTTAGGCGTGAGTAGTTTCGTTTGTTCTTAGTTGCCGATTCAAATCTTCTTCTTTGAATGTTTTTCTGTTTCCAAGTTTCTTGCCTTATTCTCCGGTTTTCATTTGCAAAGAAGATTTCGCCGACATGCGTTTTAGATGCTCTGCTCTTCTCTTTTCATGTCTTTTGTCCTAAGAAGAACAGCAAATTGATCTTTCACAGTCTTTGTTTTCATCTCTGCCTGAGTAATTATTGTGCCAATCAATTGTCGCCTCTGACTGCGTTCCTTTCTTAGTATGCTTTTCTTCTTGTGTTGTTTCCTTGTGTAGCGTCTGATCCTTCTTGCTTCCTGTCTCTTATTTGGTAGGAAAGCGATGCGCATGTAGTGAAAACAAACAGAAAACAGTAGCCTCAGTTTACTTGCTTTTCTTTTTATTTATTTTGCTGATCTTTCATGATTTTGCATGCAGATCAAACGATAATATTTTCAGCTGAAATTTTTACTGACTACTCTCTGATTTATGCTGAATTTTTCAATGTCGCATGCGTTCCAAATTTCAGCAAGATTAATTTTAATTTTCTGTGAGGTGCTTTGTTTTGCATCTTTTGAAAAGCGTGTGCAATTCTCGGGCGATTTTAAAAGAGAGCGACATTCACCCCCCTCTGTCGCCATTTCGGTCCTACAGTTTGTTAAAAGGAAAGAGTCTCTTGCTCCAAGCTTTTAGTCTCCTTGCCGTGTGTTGTCAATTTGTTTTTGAACCTCAGGAATGGGTTGAGCCCTCTAGTTGGTTCCTCCCAGGCTTGTTGTACCACTTGAGGGACCACTTGAGGGAAGTCCAGGAGCCTCATCCAGAAGTTTTCAAATTGAAAACTTCTTGGAGGTCGTGGGCCACTTTTATTGGATAGGAGTAGGGGCAGTGGTCTGAGTAAGATATAGATAAGGCGAGAAGTACGTGGGAGCTGAAGGCCGTGTTCCATGCATTGTTGTAGGAAAAATCTATTAAGTCTGACCAATGTTGGGTTTTCTCTTTCGTTACTCTAGGCATATTTGTTGTTCTGTAGATGCACCTCCCTCAAGTCACAAATGTCGAGGGTGGCACAGAATCGAGCCATCAGGCATCGATTGAGATTCAGGTTATTCTTGTCGCTTGCTTTGTATATATGGTTGAAATCTCCTAGTAGGAGCCACCCAATGCTTATAGGTTGATTGTAGTCTCGAATTTCTACCAAGAAACCTTCTTTTCTACTGTCAATAGAGGGGCCGCACACTACCGTCAACACAAATTGGGTTGAGCCTGCCTTAATGGTGATGTCTACTGTAAGGTTGTATTGATGTTGGTGGCAGTTGGTGATTGGACTACGTCACTGTCCCAAAGGATCAAGATCCTCCCACGAGTGTGAACCCACCTAGTGCACCGGCCTGGCCGTGATCTAATTCGCTTAGCTTAGTCTCCTGTAGGCAAGTAATGTGAGGGTTGTTTGTATCAATTAACTGTTGTGCGGTGGGCATGGGAGTTTAGACCCTTGACATTCCAGGAGAGGATTGTAAGTCTAGGTTCCATCAATGGGTTTGGGCACTGTGGTCCACCACGCGATTGTGTAAGTGAGGGGTGGTTATCAAGTTTAGTTCTGACACAATAAATGGGGCATTAGTTGGAATACTAAGGGCATTCTCAATAGCTAGTTTTCATAGCAATGTCTATGAGAAGAGTGTGTGTATTAAATGCGTATTTAGACACATCTATCCTAATGGATAGTATCTATGTGTTTTATTCCAATATCATTATTGTTGCTTGCATTGTGATCTACTCTATCTTTTAATCTTATAGACTACATGTTTTGTTTTTTGCTAAAGGAGTAGCTAGTTCATACAAGTCACACTATTTGCTATGGAAATGTATGCTCCAATGAAGTTATCACATTACTTGATCACAACACTTCTCATACAAAACCACTGGGTGGATGAGAATCCATTGCCCCGAAATAAACAAACACCCGGGAGTAGAAAAGAAACTTTATACATACATACATATATATATATATATATATATATATATATGTGTGTGTGTGTGTGTGTGTGTGTATGTACGCACACACACACACACACACATATATACATACATACATACATACATACATACATACATACACACACACACACACACACACACACACACACACACACACATATATATATATATATATATATACACACACACACATATATATGTACATACATACATATATACGTACGTACATACATATATATCTATATACATATATATGCGTACATACATATATGTATGTACGTATATACATATATCTATATCTATATATATATATATCTATATATATATATATGTATATATATATACACATATGTATTATATACATATATATATATATATATACATATGTATATATATATATATATATATATATATATATATATATATATATATATATATATATACATATAGGAAGCCTACTTACTACAACCAGGTGTAGTTACACCCATCATATCTACCGTCAATCTTCATCGAGATACTACTTCATATTTTGGGTTATTGGGTTGTCTTTTACGGCATTCTTCTCGGATAGACCCGTTTACATGGCAATATAACCGTTTATTTGCATAGAATCTGGAGCAATTAATACTGTTTCTGCGTGTGAATGATTTTATGGTATGTGCCGTGGATATCGTCGGCGGTTGGTATGTATTAGGATAAAAAATCAGCGTGCAGATAATTTCTACCGTGGTTTGATGTTTGCACATACTCGTGATATCCGTGTAAAAGGATGTGGTATTTCAGTTTGAAATGTAGACATACCGGCATAAATGTGGTTTCTGAAGATAAACATGCAGGGAAGTTTGTTCTCCTCATGTAAGGGATAGATCAGTAAGTATCATGTATTAATAGATTAACAGTTGAGTAGTATATGCATGGGAATAATCTTCTCACCATTGAACAAGAATAGTAAGAACAATCCATTATCAGAGAAAGATTTGAAAAACACAGATTGGAATGGTGTTTTTCTATTGTGTATACTCGTCATAGCGATGTACGGAATGGTGTTTTTCAGATTGGAACATAGTCTGACTGCCACACGTTATACTTGAATGGAGTATTAGGGGATATTGTTTTCTCGACTGAAATCTGGAGGCGAGTCATCGTGAGGTAGGATGACTAATTAAGTTTCTATTCGGTAACTACTCGGTGCTTCTTAACAATTTTTTCCAAAAGACTATAAAGTGGTAAGTTATTGAATGGATTTGGTAGTACCTGTCTGTTACGTATCCTTTGCCGTGTTATTCGGCGTTGATTAAGTTCTCGTGATTCATTTTTCCTTGTGTTACGTAGGTTGGTTTTTATCTGGTTACCCTGTTCGTGTGGGATGGTTAGAGAATTTGAGATACACATCGTAACTTCTAGTGAATAGAGATACCATCGGGAACGCTAACCGAGAGTAATGTCGAGTATTTGTGTAGAGCCGCCGGTATTGGGGGGGGGGCGAGAAGTTAGTGCCCGTCGGAATGATGTGGATGGAGTTCTCATACCCCTGGAGAGGTGGTATTTAATTTTTTCGGAAAGTTGCATAGCTTGATGTTATTCTGAAGGTATGTGTTTGCAGTCATTGAATTTCTTTTGTGCTTTGCCAGGGTTGTCGTAGACTGTGAGGCTCTGAACATACTAGTTCCTAGATCGTATTCGGACCTTGCGATCATGGTGCCCAAAATAGGACAGCTTTTCAATCAAGAAACAGATGCATATACATTCTATAATCTGTACGCACGGTGTAATGGTTTTGGCATTCGGAGGTTTAAGAGCAGATTTAGGAAGGGCGGCGTTGTGAAGACCATGTAAGAGTTTTGTTGCCACCGACAGGTATGGATTTTCACTTCTCTTTGTTGGGTATAGGTCCTGACAACTATTTGTTCAGAAAATCTGTTGTAATTTAATTGAAGGTTACACTTTACCTTTAATGTAGTATGCACGAGTATTTTTTTACATAATTAGCATGACTGTAGCATTTGCGAAATGGTTTTTGAGAACATTCTGAAAATGCAAATGTTGATATTGTCTAATCACTGTGGTATCTGTGTATAAAAGGTAAAGAATATGTACATAATTCATGGCTCCTTGAAGATGAAAAGTCCGTAGATGAAGAAATTTATTATGAGCTCGTATGTAGTATGTTTTAAGCTTAGGTCGCTGGGTTTAATGTATGGTTTTTTTTGTTATGCGGCTAGGATTTCGCATGAGACTGCAAAACCGTAATTGTATAGATTATGAAAATTAACATGGTTTGGGAGCTGACGTATTGTGTTTATAATGTGTGATTCTTCCCATGGTTACGTTAGTAGTATTTACATTTAAAGATAAAACAATTAGACTACCAGATATGACATACGTTACTGATGACATATGCAGGGTCGCGATCCCAAGATAAAAGAAAATCCAACGAGGGTAGGATGTAAGGCTATGATTAGGATTAATCGTTCTTCTGAGCTTCATGAATGGAAAACCACTGCTTTTGTGAGAGAGCATAACCATGACATGAAACGTGATTTGAGGCATACTAAGCACTATAGGTCACATAATTTCATTGACGATGGGACGAAGAGTATCATTGCAGAAATGGTCGATAAGGGAGTACCACCTACGTGCATGTATGGCTTGGTCGTAGGAATGCATGGTGGACCTTCGTTGGCACCATTCACTAGAAGATCTTTAAACAGATTATCGTATGCCATAAGGAGAGATGAGTGTAGTGACGATGTCCAGAAAACATTAGATTACTTGAAAGAGCTACAGAGCTGTAGCACAGAATTCTTCTACACCGTTCGTGTTGATGGGGCGTGTAGAATTAAAAATATATTCTGGGCACATGCATTTTCAAGGCTGAGCTTCGAGCATTTTGGCGACGTCGTAACGTTTGATACTACTTATCGCACAAATAGGTACAACATGCCATTTGGTATATTGTAGGGGTTAATAATCATTTCCAAACAATAATTTTTGAGTGTGCATTGCTGAGAGAAGAAACAGTTGATTCATTCAAAAGGTTGTTCCAAACTTTCAATGAGGCAATGAAAGGAAAGAAACCAGCTGCTATACTGACAGGTACTGTACTGTATTGTAATTTTTTATAAATAATTTATACATATTTCCACCTAAAGATGTACTGATTTGGTCATTTTTTTTGGGAAGATAATTGCCATCAGATGGAGGTTGCGATAAAAGAGGTTTGGCCTGACAGTATTCACAGAGTTTGCAAGTGGCATGTACTTAAAAAAGCTAAAGAGAATTTGGGAAACATATATACAAGGAGGAACAAGTTTAAGGAGGAGTTTCATAATGTTCTAAATGGGCCACAGACAATTGATGAGTTTGAAAGGGCATGGATAGGATTATTGCAGAAGTATGAATTAGAGTCAAGTATATACTTGAGAAGAATGTGGGATATGAGGGAGAAGTGGGCACCGACATATTTCAAATCTTATTTCTTTGCAAAAATGTCGACTACTCAAAGAAGTGAGAGCATGAATCATGTTCTAAAAAAGTATGTGAAATCGTCTTCATCACTGAATGGTTTCGTCAGAAGGTATGAGAGTTTCTTTTTTAATAGCATCCAAGAGGAGGAGGCAGAGGAGCACCAATCGTACAAGGTAAGTTTTCCCTATTGTGGGAATTTTGTGCAGTTATTAATGTTGTATCAATTTTTTTTTGAGATTTTGGTGTTGTTTAATTGTTGAACGTGTAAAACATTTTTTTCTTGAAGGAGAAGGTGGCGACAACAACAAGCTCACCTATAGAGAAACATGCTGCACGTGTGTACACCCGGGGTGCATTCGATAGATTCAAGGAACAATTTGGTTGGAGCTTTTTGTATATGGTCCAATCTACTGAAAATGTAGGCAAGATTCAAGTGACTCAAATCGGAGATACCACTAATCAAACTTGGGGAAGAAAAGTATTTGAACTAGACATCAACCTTAAGGAAAAAGAGTTCATGTGTGAGTGCAAGTTATTCGAGCATTTAGGGATACTTTGTTGTCATATTATAAGGGTATGTTCTTAATATACTACTACTTTGTCTCATTTTAAAAATAATGTGTCATGAATTTTTTTGTAGTAACCATATGTTCATATTTTTAGGTTTTTATTCAGAATGATTACACTGAAATACCAGAGAGGTATATCATAAAGAGGTGGACAAGGGATGCTAGGGATTCAATCCCAAAACATCTTGAAGGCTACAATAGGGATAAAGCAGAAGCTGTGTCAAGAAATTACAGACATACCCTATTGCATAGGTCTGCTCTTGAAATGGTAAGACTCGGTGATACTAATGTGCAAACGTATGAGAAATCAATGGAAGTATTGGGTAAGCTAATGGCCGTACTGAAGGTTTTGGTGAGTTCAACAGAGGCAAGGGACGAAGGGGCTTGCCGCGTCCAAAAAGATGGGGAGTATGAAAAAGAGGACTATGGATTTGAAGAGGAGGAATATGACATTACGAGTGATCAAGATTCTGAGAACATAGAGAATGGGGAAGTTATGATAGATGACAGGGTAGTTGATGGATTGTTTGAGGATGATCAGAATGAGATACTCCCTTCGGAAGTAGTAAGGGGGAGAGGTCGCCCGAAAGCTAGAAGGTATATGTCAAACGGGGAGTCTGCTTCTAAAAAAAGAAGGTTCCTACAGAAAGCAGCTCGATGTCTCCTAAAGCAATGCAAATTAGGTATTGTGGGCAGTGTGGTGGATGTGGGCACAACAAGAGCACATGTGGTCGTCAATCTACATACAAAAGGAAGTAGATGAGCATAATAGTTAAAACTAGAATTGTGTGTGGACATGTGCTAATTTCTTATTTAAGTACTGGATTATTTGGTTCCAACATTATTGAAGTTTTGTTTTGATAGTGGTGTAAACGTGAAAATTGTTTGCCTATGAGAGGATATGAAATGTATTTGCGGCTACAACCATGTGTATTGTTGTTTGAGTGGTGTACTTATTGATGGGTTTGTTATGAGCAAATGCCACTGTATTATTTAACCTTGCAAATGCTCAAAAATATTCCAAGAAGTTGCGCTACCATGTGTACGTGAACTGTTCAGAAAGTAAAATACTCCTTAAGAAACACATACCTTCTGAATGTGTGTATCTAGTGTGTATAAAAGGTACATTGTTTTAGAATTATATACTGTGCGCACTTGGTGATAAATTATGACTATGGATTGTGCTATTATGTTATAGTTACGTACTACCATTTCATACTCTAGTATATTGTTAAGATACTGCCAGTGTCAGTCAGAATGTTGTCGATCCGCAGTTTGTTGGAAGCGGTATGTCTAGTCCTATATAGGATTTTTCTCGGTTGAGGCTATAGATGAAATTTGTTATACGAATCAGACAGTTATGTAACCGCGTAGTAGTATTAACATTAAACATTGTTCAATTTGTGTTTCATATGAAAAGGGACGCAGCATATGACGTCCATGCGGGTAGATCTGGCCACCAGAGTTGGCGGCGGCGTCGGATTTGAAATGGGAATACAAAATTTACTATATCAATGACGGTTGTGATGCATACTCACTTGGATATCAATGACTACTATGTTTGAAAATACAGAATTTACTTTATGTTCAATGATGAGGTCACAATATAGCAGCATGAGTTCAAATGCTAGTGACTTCTTTTATAAAGAAGTTTACAATAGATCATGGAGAATGTGAAATCCCTGTAGTAAATCCAAGTGCAGTTTGTGCTTATTATTTCTTCATTGGAATAAACTCAGCAGTCTTCATGGGCTTATTCCCGATCCAAGGCTTTCAGACAACGATTGACGTAATCTGGTAGTATTGCTTCATTTTTCTTGAATGACAAGAGATTCGCCAGAAATTGCTTCCGAAGTTCAAATGGATCCTGAGACAGCAATGTAAATTGTATGTTACATATCTACAATTTAAAGGTAGTTGACTCAAATGGGTATGTTGGTCACAATGAAGATACTCACATTGCCAGATGGCATGATGAGGCGAGATCCATCCTAGCTCCTCATGTAGTTTAGAACATGTAGTGAGCAGTCCAACCTAGTATGGAAACTAATTGAGAACATTGATGATTGAAGAATAACAAATTAACAGGCCAATGTGGATATACTTAACTTGTTTTCTTGAATATTGATATTAGATGGGAACTCGACAAGCCAATTTGGGATGTCCTCATCCCATTTAGTAAAACATAGTTTCATGCATCGAGAAAGTGCTGTAGATATGACAACCTTAATCTTGGAATGTCTTTCTTCGAGGTTTTTGCATGTAGTGGTAGTATCTCGCAAGGGATGTAAGATACTAAGTTTCTTGCGGTGCATGTCAAATGCATATAGTGCATAGTGATGTGGATGGTGCACAGGAATAAATATCTGCATCAATGTTCGGTTGTTAATAAATTTATTGACCAATCTGTAAGGGTTTGTTAATACGAGCAACATACCAGTCTACAATTGCAAACATCATAGGGTATTAGAGTTTCATCATTGAATCAGTGGAGATGATCTTCTGGGTTCCACATGTCCGCACCAGCAGATGCAAACATATGTGTTTGTGTGTAGTGTCAGGAAAAAAAGTAAATGGGAACTAATAAAAAATGTAGTATCATAGTTCACTTACTGAAAAATCTTGGTTAAGAAAATGTCTCCAACCTATGAAGTCAGTTCCTTCGAACCTATGCAGTTCATCTTCGAAAATCGATTGTACAGCAACATTGAATGTTTCGTCATGCATTTCAACATCAAATCTTAGTGCTTGTTGTATTTGTTGCAAGTCCAATGTAAGGGGGACCGGGTTTGATATGTGTACCTAAATTTTGCTGATAAATGAAGTGTTATACGTAAGTCAGGGTATTAAAAAGACGATACTATGAAAACTGGTATGACCTCTGCAAAGCTTACTTGAGGGATGTTTCATCACTCTGTGTAACTGTGTAGACATACAAGTCATCAACTGCCTTCAAATCATATCTAATGAAGGTGTGTTGTTTGCATATAAATGGGGATTTGACAATTTTGCTTGGTTTAATGGTCCTTCATGGTCTATCCATGAGTAAATCTGAAGGTTCCCCAATGATCCTTCTCTTGGATTTTGGAGGGTATTTGGTGCATGAATACTCTTCAGTAGTACAATCCTAATTGCACTAACCTCCTGCATGGCAGAGTGTGGAGATATGAAACTAGCTAGGGAATGTGTATTCCCTACAAAAAAAATGTGAAATAATTTAATTGAGGCAATAGGTATTGCAGATAAAACTGAATATGATAATTTAGTAAAATCAAATTAGTTGTCAGAAGCTTACTAGATGAATGCAGTCCTTGCTCTGATTCAGGAGTATTTGGGACAACATAATTAAGGAAATCATCTTCAATAGGAACATGTAGTTATGTTTGATGTTTATGGGAAATTAGTACATATGGGACAAAAGGAGTATTTAGTGACAGGAGCAGTAGTTCATGTATGAAATTGTGTAAAAATGTGAAATTATGACCTAAATGACAGTTGTCCACATGATTGTACTCCGAATTGGCTATTGTTGCCTCAGAAAGGGATACATTGTTGAATTCTTGTATCAGATTAGACACCTTATGTTTTGTTGGTGTAGAAACGGCTGCAATGTATTCGGAAGGCGTTTGCGTGATTCCCAAATCAAAGCTTGGGACATCGATGTCCACATGTGTACGGTGTACAACTGTAATACCCCGGAAATTGTTTAATTAATTGTTTAATTAATAGAGAGAGGGACTTTTGTGAAATAATTAAATTTATAAGAGTTTTGAGGGGTTTTTCTTGGCCCAAGAGGGGAGGGGAGGCCACCTCTTAAAACCCTAGGCGCCCCCCACCCTGCGCCTCCACCCCTGCGCCTCCACCCAGCAGCCGCCGCCCGTGCTGCCCGGCGTCTTCTTCCGGTCGCCGTCGTCGTCTTCATCGTCGTCGTCTCCTCCCCGGTGCGCCGTCGCCGGCGTTAAATCATTGTCTGCGTGGATTCGGAGGAAAGAGAGGAGGAGATCGCGGGCGTGTTCGTCGCCGTGTTCGTCGCGTTCGTCGACGTGTTCATCGTCGTGTCGTCAAGGGTAATCCCTGGTAGTCTCTAGATTGGTTTTTAATCAAGTTAGATTCGTCGGTTTTCTGGGCTGCTGGGACAGTAGTTGTTTCTCGGTGGTTTTGATCTAGTTTCGTCGGGATTCAGGTCTGGACTCCTTCTAGAAAGTTGTAGAGGGTTTAATTATCTTTCCAGGGAGTATAAGAACACGTGATTCGGATTTGTGTAGCAAAAGTTATGAATTTTCTAGTGTTACTGTTCTGCAGATCGGGGTAGTTCTGGACAGAGTTTAGTAGATCGGTTTGTACGATGGAAATAGTTGCGATTCAGGAGTCCTTAAAATTGAGAAAGTTGTAGATAAGTTTCTTATCTTTCAATAGAGGTAAAGAAGTCCGGATTCCGAATTTCTGGGCGAAAGTTATGCCTGTTTTAGTGCGCTGTCCATAGAGTCCGACGTGAATTTGGATGCTTTAGAAAATGGTTTGGATCGGTTAGTAAATGGCCGAATCAGAGAGTCTCCCCAACTAAGTTTTTGTAGATAATTGAATTATATTTACAGAGAGTCCAAGAACGCTTAATTGGAGTTACGTACTGAATGTTATGATTTTTGGAAGTCGGCTGTCTATGGTTGGGCGATTTGGCGAGGGAGTTGGGGATTTAATTGAGATAAATTGTTGGGTTAATTGGGATTGCTGTTATTTTATATCTAGAAACCCGCTACTATCATGTTGGTAATTATTAATTAAATATTCAGGAGGAGAGCGGATTCGGGGTTGTGCCTTCTACGTGTTCTTCATTTTCTCATGGTTGAGGCAAGTATATTTGTGATGTGAAAATCTGTGTGTTTATGGATTTGTTGAATTGTTTGGATGATGGTTGAATCATGTTGTTTAAATCGTGAGTATGAGTAAGTGATGAATTGAGAATGCTATTTATGTTCTTTACATTATGACATTTATGAGATTGGTTGATCGTAGTATGGTGAATGCTCGTTATCTTTTGATACATTCACATATATGCATCATATTGAGAATTGAAGTCTTGATCATGCGGTGATCAAGCATCGAGGTCCCCACACTTGCGGAGTGTGGGCAATTGGTCCCTGCACCGAGGTGCAGGCATGGGTGTGCATTGACGGATGCACACTCCGCGTTACCGGTAAAATGCGAAAGAGATGAGAAAGAGGAGCTTTTGATCATAATGCATAGCATGAAATTCATATGTAATATGTTTAACTTGAGAGTTAATGTTCATGCTTGCATTTGTTCTGATTATACTTATTGAGTCATTGGACTCACTCTTCTTCGTTGTTTTGTTGTTGTTGTTTGTTTATTTTAGGTACCTTCACGAGGTCGACATGCATGGGAATAAAGAGGATTAGTATTGTTACACTTACGAAATATTCACCATGGAGAAGATAGAGAACTCTAATTATTATTTGTTGATTAGTTCAAGTGGTATTTGATTATGACCTTGATTAAGATGTAATAATGGATTAGGACTTCTTTATATTGCTTAGTGCTTTACTTAAGTTTTATAGATGTTTACGCTTAGTAGCCAAATTACTTTGCTTGCGGTTATTCATACCTTTTGATAATATTGTTAGAACTTCATTTTATCAATAAACAAAGGAGGCTCACGAAATTTTATAGAATGCCTTAGCATAGTTTTATTATGTTGTTAGTTTGGTAGCATTTCGTGCCATTGTTTGGTTGGGGTGTTCTGATTGGTATCGAGCGGGCTTTAGGTCCGTGGTAATTAAATTATTAAATTGACACCTTTGGTGCAGTAGGATGGGATGGGTCAAGCATTGCATTTATGCTTTTGACATGTTGTATTGATGATTTATATTATGAGATAATCTTGTATGCTTATTGATAATCTTGTATGATTATGATTTGCTCCTATGATTATTATGGTGAGAATAGTCAATGATATGATGTAGATGTTGTGATGTGCTACCTTGGTATTGCAGATTATATCATTGTTTGTAGTATGAGGATTAGCAATGTAGCTACCTCGGGTAACTTAATTGCGGTGTTGGGTGAATTTATTAGAAAAGTTGTTATTATCCTTAAGTTGATTTCGCCAATTCTTGGTGATTGGAGTTAATAATTTCTTTTGAGATTGTGGTTCTTGCAGTTGAGGGTATGCAATTGGTCTCTACATTCCTTGAAGCGATTATTGTTTCTTTCAGGACTCTTGAGATACTTTGCTACCGTGCTTTTTGTTGATTTGTAAGGTTAGTTCCTTCGTGGAACTTTTGTCTTGTTGTGAATCATGACATATTGGCTCGCTTGGTATTTTCTCTTGTTAATGCAAGTTTTGAGTTGCAAAACTCATTGTTATGTGAAAGCTTTGGATCTTTGTATTTACGTATCTCGGCGTTGAAGTTTATTGTTCCTTTTCCTTTTGAAAGAGAGTGTTAAAATCATTTATGTTGTTTTGCTATGCTTAAGTGGAAGGTGGTAGTCATATAAACTAATTCATAAGGTTGAATTATCAAGTTGATATGTTAGCATAGTGTATAATTAAATTTTTTACTAGTATCTTTGGAAGTGTAGTTGTTTAATTTGATATTGCCCGTAATAGTTTTTAGAAGAACTATGATTAAGAATTTGTTTACTCATGATAGTAACTCATGGAGTTATTGAGGAGTGTGTAATAAGAACCGGAATGATTATTATGATTGTTAAAATTTCTATCATGATTGGATAAATTGAATTATCTGTGTCTTTAGTAATTAATCCGACCGTTTTGAATGATTAAGTAAGGAGGTGTTAGAATATTACCTTGGTAATATTGACCCTTAATATGTCTTTTATTTAGATGCTTTATGAGCATGCACAATTGCTAGTTTCATCTATCTTTTACCATGCTAGATTGTTGAAGAATGTATAAAGAAATAGATGAGGGTTGAGGTATTGACTAGTAGGAACTTGTCTTACAAGTGGTATTATTTAAGATTAAAGTCATTTCATTCTAATTTCGAATGTAAGGTAGGATACAAAATCTATGCTCATGAATGTCTTATAATTGTAAAATGGAGTTAGGATCATGAATGTTGTTATGACCGAATAATAATCAATTATTGCCAATAGTGAATAGAGTACAATCAATTGGTGCTAAGTTAGAGTTGAGCACCAATAAAGAATGGAATATATGAAATCTAGTAAGAAATTTATACTAGCATGATTTACGAGATTATCTTGTTCTAGTATCATCTTGTTTAAGAGCTTTGTTCTATTTATGTGGCTTATGCACTAGGTTCTCCTAGATCAAGTAGTTGCAACCTTACTTAGATATTAGAAACATGATGCAATGATTTCTTATGTTTCTTTTGGAAAAGTTTATGAAGGAGTTGAGGATATGATGATGCTTGTTAAGAATGTATTATTCGATGTTAGTATGTTGGTCCATTTGTGGTTATGATGGTAATGTTGAAGGTTCATTAAATAGAAGAATTTGAATAAATTCCTTGGTACTATTTAAATCAAAAGTTTTGATAGTGTGTATGCGATCGTTGATCTCATGATTTATGTGGTAGCTGAAATTGTTTTAAGCCAAGTGTCGTGTTGAGGGATTTTATTAGTTCTTAAAGAATTAATGTGTTGTGGTCTTCAACTCTTCTTTGTTGGAATTGTTGAGGTGATACCGTAATCAAAGAAGGTTGTTCTCTTTGTTAAAAGGAAAAGTTTGATAAAAATTTTGGAGGTTGAAGTCAAGTTGTGTAATCTTTGTGAAGTGTGTTTGACTTCTTATTTTCGCTGCTTAAGAGTTTCTTGGGCTCAAATGACAATACTGTATTCGTATTGGTTGAGATTTGATGTTTTCTTCTTAAGGAGGCATGTGCTTTCAACTGTGGTCTCATCCTTTGTTGTCCAAGATCTTTGTTTTCTTGGTCTTGTGTTTATTGAGATGGACTTTGTCTTGAAATTTCCTTCTTTGCTTCTCCAAGAAAGGGTAACCAGTTTGGGTTGCAAAGACCTTTAAGAGGTGTATGGCAACTGGTTAGTGTGGTTATGTGATCGATTTTGGTGGAATTGTGGGTGTCAAGTCGTTTGAGATTCATGGAGTGATAAATTGATTCTGTCAAATAATTCTCGGTGAGGATTTGATTCAAAAGAAGATGTTGTCCTTGGGGCTAACTAGTTATATTGTCGCAACTAGAAGAACCTAGTTATGGTTCATGAGTGCTACGTTCATTTTGTTGGAATGTTATAATTATTGAAAGTATGGGAATCTTGATCAATTTTATTGGAGCATCATGATGGGGTACTTTGCAAGGATTATTAGAATGATTATGATGGTGTAGTTAATGAGTTTATAATTGTGAAGAAGCCCAACCGTTGTGGGAATTATTGGGATAGTAAGGATTGTTGAAATTTTGCCATGTATGACTTGGCTTCAGAAAGTAACCCTCCAGGAGTTAGAATCTTCTTACAGATAATCAGGTTGAGATTATGTTTTCATGTGGTTGTGAAGGATTGAGTATGGTTGATTGTGGAAATTTTAGTCACTGAATTTAAGAGTCTTTGTATTAAATATATCGAAGTATATGTATAGAAGCCTTGGAGATGGGAAATTTTGGTTGGTGATCTATGCTAGAACCTTGGAGGCTAATGTTATTGCGTGAGAATAGTGGAAGGAGTGGATTCGAATATTATGATGTTCCTTGATAGTATCCTTTGGATGTAGTAAATGAGTGTCTTGAGCCGAGAATTTCATGTTGATTATCCTTAAAGATATGTGGTAAAGTGATGGTGGGTGAGAATAACGATGAGGTGCATTGGAAATTATTCGTTAAAGTAACATGTGGGAAGATGAGTTGACTAGAGTATGTTATTATGAGAATAGTAGAGTCCCTCTACAAAAGTGTGTTGGATGCACTCGGTTTGAACATAGAGTTGATGTTGCCAATTTAAGAGAATTGAGCTAGTATGGTATGGGATAATTTGGAACCTCGTGATTCAAGAGGAAGTTTAATAAAAAAAATCGGTAGTAAAATGCTCCCTGATTCTTGTTTGAGCTACGTGATGAGAGAAAAGTCTTTTGTGGTTTGAGTTGACTTTTTGTTGGCTTGTGTGGTTTTCGGTTTAGGAAAAAAATGGACGGGTTTGACATTTGAGTGATTCCCCTTTGACGTATGTGTTGTTTGTTTGCAAACCACCTACTTGGAAGGTGGAGAGGTTCTTATGTTGAATCCTCGATTTTCTTTATGATTTGACCCTTTGGTGGGGAGTGGGTGATGCGTGATTGCAATAAGAATCCCTTATTTTCGGTTGTATTACGTGTGTGAAAGAGTGGGTTTACCTTGACCCCGTGGTGTGCCCGTGTTTAAGGGGGTGCTCATTGCTAAGGTAAAGAGATCGATTGAGAATGGAAACATGAGATATATGTGCTGTGCAGATTGTGTGGGTTGGTACTAAAGGGAATGATAACCCGATGTGTATTTAATCGCTTTTGTTAATTGCGAAGTTTTAGGGTTTGTGTATCACTAGGACTACCTTGGGTTCTAGTGTGGGATACACAGCTTTGTATGACTCGGTATCGAGGAGAACTTGGAAGATCCGGGCGTGGGCTTCATTAAAACCGTTGACCAACGAGTAAGACCGACCACCATTCAAGAATTAAAGCTACACAATTCGAAGTGTTGTAGGGCGTAAGTTCAACGAGTGGCCTTGGTGAGTCGAGAATCATTGGTCGCCAGAGCGGTGAAAAGTTATGCAGATGTAAGGAGCAAGGATCGGGAGGTTGGCAAACCACTTGGATCTTCAAGAACCTATGTGCGAGGTGCAAGCAATTAGAAAAAAAATATTTAGTATGTCAAAGCGCTTTGGTCGCAGCAGACCGAGAGAGAAGCAACTTGGGAGTTGGAGTCTCGCATGCGTGAGCGATGCAGTACCCGGCGTTGTTCACGTCGGGTGCTAGTTAATTGCTAGTTGGTTGTTTTTGTTTTCTGTTGAGGTTGCAGTTAGAATTCGGGGTCGAATTTGTTTAAGGGGTAGAATGTAATACCGGAAATTGTTTAATTAATTGTTTAATTAATAGAGAGGACTTTGTGAAATAATTAAATTTATAAGAGTTTTGAGGGTTTTATGAAAATTTAAGACAACCTGGGCCTAGGCCTTGGCCCAGGTGGGTTTTTCTTGGCCCAAGAGGGGAGGGGAGGCCACCTCTTAAAACCCTAGGCAGCCCCCCACCCCCTGCGCCTCCACCCCTGCGCCTCCACCCAGCAGCCGCCGCCCGTGCTGCCCGGCGTCTTCTTCCGTGCGCCGTCGTCGTTTTCATCGTCGTCGTCTCCTCCCGGTGCGCCGTCGCCGGCGTTAAATCGTTGTACCGCGTGGATCCGGAGGAAGAGAGGAGGAGATCGCGGGCGTGTTCGTCGCCGTGTTCGTCGTGTTCGTCGGCGTGTTCGTCGTCGTGTCGTCAAGGGTAATCCCGGTAGTCTTTAGATTGGTTTTTAATCAAGTTAGATTCGTCGGTTTTCTGGGCTGCTGGGACGGTAGTTGTTTCTCGGTGGTTTTGATCTAGTTTCGTCGGGATTCAGGTCTGGACCCCTTCTAGAAAGTTGTAGAGGGTTTAATTATCTTTCCAGGGAGTACAAGAACACGTGATTCGAATTTGTGTAGCGAAAGTTATGAATTTTCTAGTGTTACTGTTCTGCAGATCGGGGTAGTTCTGGACAGAGTTTAGTAGATCGGTTTGTGCGACGGAAATAGTTGCGATTCAGGAGTCCTTAAAATTGAGAAAGTTGTAGATAAGTTTCTTAGCTTTCAATAGAGGTAAAGAAGTCCGGATTCCGAATTTCTGGGCGAAAGTTATACCTGTTTTAGTGCGCTGTCCAGAGAGTCCGACGTGAATTTGGATGTTTTAGAAAAAGGGTTTCGATCGGTTAGTAAATGGCCGAATCAGAGAGTCTCCCCAACTAAGTTTTTGTAAATAATTTAATTATCTTTCTAGAGAGTCCAAGAACGCTTAATTTGGAGTTACGTACTGAAAGTTATGATTTTTGGAATTCGGCTGTCTGTGGTTGGGCAGATTTGGCCGAGGGGTGTTGGGGATTTAATTTGAGATAAATTGTTGGGATAATTGGGATTGCTGTTATTTTATATCTAGAAGCCCGCTGCTATCATATTAGTAATTATTAATTAAATATTCAGGAGGAGAGCGGATTCCGGGGGTTGTGCCTTCTACGCGTTCTTCATTTTCTCGCGGTTGAGGCAAGTATATTTGTGATGTGAAAATCTGTGTGTTTATGGATTTGTTGAATTGTTTGGATGATGGTTGAATCATGACTGTTTAAATCGTGAGTATGAGTAAGTGATGAATTGAGAATGCTATTTATGTTCTGTTTACATTATGACATTTATGAGATTGGTTGATGCGTAGTATGGTGAATGCTCGTTATCTTTTGATACATTCACATATATGCATCATATTGAGAATTGTTGAAGTCTTGATCATGCGGTGATCAAGCATCGAGGTCCCCACACTTGCGGTGTGGGCAATTGGTCCCTGCAGGGGTGCAGTGCATGGTGTGCATTGACGGATGCACACTCCGCGTCACGGTAAAATGCGAAAGAGATGAGAAAGAGGAGCTTTTGATCATAATGCATAGCATGAAATTCATATGTAATATGTTTAACTTGAGAGTTAATGTTCATGCTTGCATTTGTTACTGATTATACTTGCCGAGTCATTGGACTCACTCTTCTCGTTGTTTTGTTGTTGTTGTTTGTTTATTTTAGGTACCTTCACGAGGTCGAGCATGCATGGGAATAAAGAGGATTAGTATTGTTGCACTTGCGAAATATTCACCATGGAGAAGATAGAGAACTCTAATTATTATTTGTTGATTAGTTCAAGTGGTATTTGATTATGACCTTCAGATTAAGATGTAATAATGGATTAGGACTTCTTTATATTGCTTCCGTGCTTTACTTAAGTTTTATAGATGTTTCTGCTTAGTAGCCAAATTACTTTGCTTGCGGTTATTCATACCTTTTGATAATATTGTTAGAACTTCATTTTTATCAATAAACAAAGGAGGCTCTGCCGAAATTTTATAGAATGCCTTAGCATAGTTTTATTATGTTGTTAGTTTGGTAGCATTTCAGGCCATTGTTTGGCTGGGGTGTTACACAACCTACTCAGTTTTAAACTTATTAATCCTTGAAATCCCATCTGATTAACTAATTCCAACTTATGATTGTCTAGATCTTCAATTAAATCAATAATAAAAGAGGGAGAACACCTGGAGTATATCTTGTTCTGCCAAGCCTTTCTCAACTTTGTAGCACTTCTTTCCTTTGATTGTAAACCCTTAGCACCACTGCTCTTTTGTTGTTCCAATATTTTTTGGAGCGCACAAGAGACAGGGCCCTGGTAAAAGCAGAATTTGAGCTACTGCCAGCAAGTGGTTTGATCATATTCTTTGATTTGGCCATGGCCTACAATGGAATCTTGTAAAGTCATTTCAATTCTGGGAATGTTGATGTCAATTTAACAGGTTTTTCAATTAAATGAATTGAACAACTAGCAGGAATTATTGTCATGTAGACAAAATACTGAAACAAAATGGCCTGAAACTGAATGACATTATACTCTGTTTCGGTAGTATAACAGCAAAAGGGAGTATCTGTATATCCATCTGGATGATAGGAAAAAGAGTATATAATGTTGTTTATCAACAAGTATATATACTGCTGAATTAGTGGGACAACTGTATTGAAACAAAGTGACCTTAAACTGAATGCATGTATGTACACCATTAGTCATTGGAGTAGTATATGCAATGGAAGCCTGTAAAGACATGTAAATGATGGGAATGCTAATGTCAATTTAACAGGTTTTTCAAGTAAATGAATTGAAGAACTACAATGAAGTATTGTCAATTGGGTAAAAATAGTGGGACAACTATTCTAAAACAAAATGGTCTAAATCTGAATGGCGGTATGACTGGTCTGATACCGGCGGTCAGTCCTCTGTGATACCGCCGGTCAGACTGGAAAGTGCCAAGCAATCTGATACCACATCACAAACTATATATACTACCAGATACAAAACACGTCGTATTATAGTGCAAATTTGCAAAGCGCAAATGGAAAAAGATAGCACTGAATAATTGCATTTTAACAACAATTAAATAACACCTTGTGGCCAGTGGATTGAAGGTATACCATCCATCTAATGATCATTCTACTATAGCTTTACGAACATATCACCCTTCCTTAACTGGAAAGGGTGATTGAGGGCATATTTAAAAGGAGTAAAATAACCTAGATCAATAGTATTAAAAATGTACATACCACATCTAGACCAGCTTGCGGAGCGGTCTGCGCTACCTAAAACATTCAATCAGATATTTGAGTAGTATGTGCAGCTTGCGGAGCGGTCTGCACTACCTAAATCATTCAGTCAGATATTTGAGTAGTATGTGCAGGGGATTAATCTCCATAAAATTGACCAAGAACGTAAGAACGGACCATTATCGAAAAATCCGGCACATCAAAACTGAACTACAAAGCCTATTGAGTTCAGAACATCAGAAATCAGCATTATAAAAAAAGGATGACATACCAATCAAATGCTGTGAAGACTTCTCCCCACAACTCGGCAAGACGACGCGCCAATCCTTTCTGTATATTATTCTCCTCACTACTCGGCAAGACGATGCGCTGGCAAGCAAACAGCATCCAGGCGCCAGCGATTTGGTAACGGCGATCTGGTATCGGCAGGGAGGAAAAATCGCCGTGCTGTTTTGGTAGATTGCGCTTTCTCCGGGATATTTCTGGACTACTCGGCAAGACGACACGCCGGCAAGCAAACATCATCCAGGCGCCAACGATTTGGTAACGGCGATCTGGTATCGGCAGGGAGGAAAAATCGCCATGCTGTTCTGGTTGATTGCGCTTTCTTCGGGATATTTCTGGATTGAGTATTCCTCAAATAGCATCCAGGAAAAATCGCCGGCTCGGATGTGGATCGAGTACTCCTCAAACCCGTATGCGTTCAACTCCATTACGCTCTGACTGCAATACGAATCTCCCAACTCATCAACGGTGGATGTCCCGGGTGTAATTACACCCGGGAGTAATAACGATTTTTCCTATATATATATATATATATGTGTGTGTGTGTGTGTAACCGTGATCTTCATGATGAACTCGACACTAACTTTAGGATAACAAGATCATAAGTTTTTGTCTCGTATAAGCACCAAGTGCTAAAAATGTCGTGCCAACAATAATAGTTTCCACAACCATTATGGCAAGGGTTATTCACCAAATAATTGATTTGGGAAGAATTATTGACCAGATCACTGATTTGTCATTCTTCTAAGCTCTGTACTGTTTTATGTTGGAGATACACTAGTGTAAATTGAGAGCAGCACAAAACTCTAGTTTTATAGCAATTTCTAATCTCCTAATTGTTGGCACGTGGAAGATATACACGCTTTATATTAGTAGAGATAGAGAAGAAGAGATTTGTTCAAAAACGGGCAGAAACTCCATCTCTATTACACCCTGGGAGTACTAAAAAATGCCTGGTAATCTTTATGTTAAGAAGGCTCATTACAACTCCCATTGAAGCCATTGCAGCTTCTAATATAGCAAAGAAGTGGCAGATTGTCCTTACCTTGACACTTCCAGCCTCAATGAGCTGCAGGGCTAGTTTTGATGCCTTGTTGAAAATTTGAAGGATTCTCTATGTGGCTATGTGTGAAGCTATCTTCAAATAGCTTCAATGAATTGCATTTCTGATGCATGAAAAACAACTCTGAACCAAAGGTGCTTCTGAAGAAAATATGGGTCTTAGAACATGGCCATGTGGCACATAAAAGAACTCTGCTATTGCTAGCAGCATTTGGTTACTTGCAAATTATCTGCATAACATGTGGAAAAATAGCTGGCTGAACCGGAACCTTCAGGCAGATGGAGACATAGTTTCGTTGTTTTTTAACACATATATGTTGCCGTTGGCATAGAGATAGACTTCAGTGCTAGCACAACCGACAGAACTCCGATATAAGACAGTATGACAGTCAGCCATAGTTTAGCGCAAACCCAGACGGATTATGAAAATTCCCAACAATATTTCCTATGTTTTTCTTCTGATCATTATCTATAATTAAAAGATAGTCATCAGAATACTCTTCAAAATCAGTTTTTAGGCCACTAATACAAAATAATTATCTCAATTGGATTTACCATCCGATCTTGTGAAGACGTAAATTTTGCATAGTCTTGACAGAAAAAGAAAATATAGGAAGAAATCCAGATAGAATGATTCTCGAGACAGTAGATCAAGTTCCTGCAAGAATTCCCTTGACGTTGTGCTGCGGAGGTGACTGCTTCATTTCTAGAGCTTATTTCCTACAGGGATCTCTCACATAAATAGGGCAAGCCAGAGAATGGATAAGGTACCAACAGTATTTAGAATACTAAATATGTGGCAGCATTCATGTAACAAGATGTGGCAGCATTCATGTAGTGATCAAGAGAACTAACAAAAAATCAGCTAGCTATAGTGATGGCAAAAAATGTCAAGTTATGTAACGCCGTCATATAAGAACATGCAAAAGCAAGTGTTTATCAAGATCATATAGAATATTACTAATAAGAAGTAGTAAATGTACAGACCTGAACATGTAAATCCAGATCCGGAGGGATTGGGTTTAGGCCCATTGGCTGTTAGGATTTTCTATTTTTAGGAATTGCTTGAAATTCACTTGAGCTCTAGAAAATAGCAAATAAATCTGAAAAAATCTTAGAAAATTGCAGAGAAAACCTAGAAGTACAAGGAACCCAAATAAAATACTTCTCGCAAATGTTGAAGTTTAATTTAGTCATATTGGAGTATAATTTAGTCATATTAAATCATTTTAATTAATAAAAATTCAATTTAAGCTTTAATTAATTCCAGAAAATCCAGATGGTGAATTTTTTGAAAGCTTCAAAAAAGTTTAGAAAATTAGGATGTTACAGTAAATCCAACGGCAATTAAACTATTACTAACGGATTTGAGTGAGATTTTCCAATTCATTTGGTGGATTTGAAGCTTTTATGAAAAAACTTGCTATTTTCAGTAGATTTAATTCATTTCTGCCCCATATGGTCATTGTCAGTCTTTGCATTCCTCTTGTGACCATTTTGAGCTTTGTTTGCAAAATATCATCTCTAAATTCTAAAACAACATTCTATTTATATTCTTGAGAAATTGCTAATGGGTTCATCAACGGGGAGATTAAAGGACCTTACGAGAAGGTTCAAGATTATGTTGTGATGATCCATTGCCATTTGAGAAGTGTGAAATTTTGAATTTGCAAATTTGTTGGTTTTTCGGATGACCTGCAGACCTGGCGGTCTGACCGGCTAGAGGTGGTGGTTAGACCAGCCTCCCCTTGTGATCAGACTAGCCAGGGCAGGTGGTCTAACCGGTCGGCTAGTTCTGTTTCGACTGGATTTTGGAATTTGGGAGATTGAATCATGGTGTGGTTTTAATTGTCCTAGGTCAGTGTATATGTGTTGCATGAGGTATGTTACAACTAACGTGGGTCAAATTGTGAAGAACTTATGTCCAAAAATGATTTCTTTATCTTTGAATGTGTAGAGTCACTTGGAGTTAACCATGGTCAATAGCGAGGATCAGGGGTACGCTCATGGAGGAGCCGAGGCCCAGATTGACCAAGGATGCCATGTGAGTTAGCTGAGCTTAAGCATTGTACGAGAAAGATGAGAAATATTGAAGGAAAGTTCAAGCGGCGTGTTGCACCATGTGGCTTGATTGGTTCAAGTGAGGTGTGGTTCGGTAGAACCGGAATATGAGAGACTTATCGATGCATAGCAAGCCAGTGGTACACCTACACATTGCAAGCATAGAGATTGCTTGCAATGAAAGATGAAGACCAAAATAATAGAAATTACATTGGATCAAAATAGTGATGCTTGAGTAGCATTTGGGAGAGCGGTTTAGGTAAAGAAGATGCTGAGGAGATCAAGTTAGATCAAGACTAAGGACTTAGCGGATTCGGGCTTGTGTGCTTTGAATGTGCATAAGTGTAGTGTGTGAGTAAAACCCGTGTTGTGTGGGATTAACGGGTTTTCCCCATATGTACTATCTACTAGGGTTAGATAAGTGCTAGTTGTTCTATCTATTTAACGGGTTGGATTAGAGACTTGCTAGTTAATTAATCAAACTATCCAACTCTTGTTCATTGAAGAAAAGTGTTCCAGGGTTAGGGTTAGAGAAGTTAAGTACTGTGGTGTGCTCTTTTACCTATAGGTAGAGTGCCTGTAAAACCTTCATCCTTAAGTAGTAATATATCAATATTTATTTATCTCCTATAGATTCATCTTGTGTTGTTTGATTTGCTCTTGATTTGGCTAGTTTTGTCTTCTCTCTTCCCTTCTTGATCTTGTTGTACCATAGACGTTAAGAGATGGAGATAACCTCTGGAAATCAATTCCCATCCATCTAGTCACCTAGTTGGCAAGTTCTTGAAGTACCCGATTTTTGCTCCTTTTGACTTCTCCGAGTGATTTATTGATTCAGCTGTTTCTACATCAATTTATTTGCTGTGACATGTAGGAACATATGTAGAGCCATCTTGACCATCATCCACCCACAAGCAAGTCATATTCATCATTTTTGATTTTAGCCCAATTTTGGTGCAATTTTACTTAATCTTCATAAAGGTCTGATCATTGAAATGGATTCTTGCGATCTTTAGTTGGAATAGATTTTTAAGACTTAAGCAAGATGTGTGCAAAATTTCATGTCATTTGAACTTGTATTTTAGGAGTTACATCAAAAGTGGATCGCTTCGGGCAGTTCTGGAGTAGGGAGGTCGGTCAGACCTCTCCTTCTCCTGGTCCAACCGTCACCTCCAGTCAGATTGGCTTGGTGCTGGTAATCTGACTGCTAGGCTTCAATCAGACCACTCTTGGTAGATGGTCAGACCCCTGGAGGTTGAATTTCCTCGGTTTTTGATTTCTTGAGTGATTTGTTTAGGCTTTTGGTTGTTGATCATAATCTCAGTAACTTTATAGTTATTTGAGTAAATGATCAAGAATATTTAGAGAGAAATTTTAATCGGTATAGTCTATGCTCTTTTTGTTGCCTTTCGGTCCTACAAATTGAAACAATATGTTACAAAAATCTGTTATCCATTGATTTTATTTTAGAATGGCCATGAGGCTATTTATATATTTTATTATTAGCATAAGAACTGGCTAGAAATAAAAGGAGCCAAGTAAAATACACTATATGTAGTCCTCGATCGCGAAAGAAAAAAAAACAATATGCATAACATCACATAAAACGAATCAGCCGGTACAACAATAGAGTCTTGGCATGAAAAGAGCATCTTAATGGTATAGCCTGACTGCCAGATGAACAGGCGCAGAGCAAGGATACCTGAGCTGCAGCTAGCTGTTTGATCGGTGAAAATAAAAACCCTAAATATAATAGTTGCAGGGAGCCATAGGTGCAGCACGTAGCGAGTGAAGCAGGTTAAAGTTCTTGCGTCCATTGATGGAACCATGGACGAGCGTGAGTGTCCCTGCCAGCGAGTAGGTGGGCATGCATGCAACCAGACCCATACCTAGTAAATCATCGCCGTGACGCCAGTAACTCTGGCAGCGCCACTCCCCTCCTAGAGGTTGCACTCTTTGTCGGATCCATGGCCCCACAGCAGTTAAAACGAGTCAGCGATTGACGTGCTTATATAGAAGGAGTAGTCAATGCGCGCTCGTGCTCTGATGACTGGTGGAAAGGAGCCTGCATATACTCTGACGAAAATTGAGAAACAAAATCCTCTTGCGCGTGCATTTCCTAGTGCAGAATCACTCTGCGTACCACAATCTACCGTGCAAACGGACACTGACGTACGGGCATGCATGCATGAGTATGACGACGCACCATCAAAGGAGTTCGTATTATTACAGACGGTTCAAACATCATCACAGATAGTTTTCTGAACCGTCTAAATTTACAGGTCAGTGATAATCGAAGGTTATCACAGACGGTTCTCGAACCATCTGTGGTGTAAATATCATAGACGGTTTGTAACTAAAAACCATCTGTGATATCTGATAATCACAAACGGTTTGTAAGTAAAAACCATATGTGATATGTGATAATCACAGACGGTTTTTAGTTACAAACCGTCTGTAATATTCTTTTCTACCCTTAAAAATAATTCTGTTTATTGGCTAGCCTGAGGAAATGTTAGCCACGCCCTCTAAAACAAGCAGATCAACATATACATGTATACATACAATTCGCAGCTTAATTCATTTCACAAACATAAAACATCCAATTCACATCTCAATTCATTTCACAAACATAAAACATCCAATTCACATCGCACTTCATTTCACAAATATAAAACATCCATTGTGCGCTGTGGAACTCTCCATCTGATCTTATGACTTTAGACAATAAAAAGTACAATATATAGAGTACAATATATCAGATTTGAGACATAAATCATTGAAATAACATGCTGCCATAAAAAATAGCCAGACATAAAAGACTAAAATTAGCATGTCGAATGAATGCATTATCTGTCAGTAAAGTTTGCATATACAAATGATAGCAACTTTTAAAATTTCGGTTACAGATACTCAATACTTCAAAGTTGAAAAATGCTTCTATTTAGATCTGAATTCAGAAGACAAGCAAACAATGTCTCTCAGTACTTGAACATTTACTAGTGATTATAAAACAAGCACAACCCACAATATTTGCAAACAAAGAACCGAAATACTCACGATACAGACAACGACTAGGGACGGAGGTCCGAGGAGGCTGCGGCGATGGCGTGGACGGGGGTCGACGGCGACTGGGGACGGAGGTCCGAGGAGGCTGCGGCGACGGCGTGGACGGGGGTCAACGGCGACTGGGGACGGAGGTCCGAGGAGGCGGCGGCGACGGCGTGGACGCGAGAAGGAGGGAGATCCGAGAAGGAGACGGCGGCGGGCTAGATCGGGCGAGCGACGAGACGATATGTAGATCTATAACTGCAGCGTACGCGCAAAATCCTAACTTGACTATATATATAGGAATGCTTATTACAGACGGTTCTAGTTTAGAACCGTCTGTGATAAGTCACATATCAGAGACGGTTCGAAATACGAACCGTCTGTGATTACACTTAAATATTCGCGCCCTACTCCTGCCTGTTAATATTCCGATGCAAGCGGCCCTTAAACTTCCACACCATTCTGGTTTTATATGCAACAAACTGATACCACAAACTGATCAATCTCTTCTAAATTGTCCTCTTTCTCATCTTCTTCACCACATTTTTGAATAATGGAATTTAAAATTCTTTTGATCTCCTTCCTTTCATCTATCCATTATGAGTTGTTCGGCCGCAACCTTACACAGGCAGCCAACAATTTACATCTGGAGCAGCTCCTCCACTCACACCCTGCTCTCCTTCCTCGACTCGCTTCCATCCATCAGCTGGACCTCATCCTCCGTCGTCGACGGAGGTATCTCGTTGCTGCTCAGGAAAGGGAAACCGCCCTCAGCCTCGTTCTTCTCTACAATGTGCACAAAGCGGAAGAAGCTCTTGCGGCATTGGAGAGACACATGGATAACCTTGTCGATCAAACAGAATCGGCCAATTCTGAGGAAGCTTATTATGGCATCTCTTTGAGATTATGGGCCATGCTAATGATTTGCCTAGGCTAGAGGAGGAAGTGGAGAGGGCAAGTACAATCTTCATAGCATTCGAGAACTCAGCGGCTGATCCTCCAACTCCAGAAGTCGAAGAAGAAGCATATGAAGCCCAGAAGATTAAAATCTAGGAATATCTTTTTTTGGACTTTTGTAATAAATTTGCCTTGAATTTGAAACTTCCATGGAAGAGAAGCAAATGAAACGCTTTCATAAAAATTCTTGTGTTGTCTACATACCTAGATTCTGTTCATAGATTAACGAAAATGTACACAGACAGATTGTTTCGTCTCAGTATAGCTTATGTAGTTCATATGACAAAGGTGACGATCGATTACCACAGATGGTTATTAACACGAACCATCTGTGTTGTCTCGATTACCACAGACGGTTCGTATTAAGAACCGTTTGTGAAATTTCACATACGATTATTAACACGAACCGTCTATGTTGTCTCGATTATCACAGACGGTTGCTATTATAAACCGTTTGTGATAGTTTAAGCACAGACAGTTCCGTATGAACCGTCTGTGATGTACCCGTCCAGTATAACCTCTTTTATAGTAGTGCTTGCTCCCATCTCGCATACGTATCTCTCTTTCACTTTTCCCACCACTCGTCCTCTTATTCTACAAATCACTTCCTTTAGTCATTACTATTTATTTTCATTCAAAAATCATAAATTATGACAAAAAAATCATAAGCTACAGCCAATAAGTTAAACGAACGTGTTTGTGCCCAACATAATATGTTTTGCACACCATGCATATCTTAAAGTTCCTGGCTCTTCCATTCATCCATTGGCATCAGTTATACTCAGTTCATCCACAGTTTTGTATACGTGAACTTGTTTCTCTAGTACGTAGAGTATCATATTACTGAGCACAGCTACATGCAAGATAGTGACCAAGCTACGTACATACAACTGCTTTCTTTTCCCGTCCAGGCTTTTTTGCTCCCTGCCGTCTACCTGCAATAAATGGCACACGCTCCGCCTGCATGCACTGACGCCCCCCACGACGAAATGCTTATGCTCCTCCGTATAAATCCGCACGCCACCACCACCGATCTGCCGCACCAACTCGATCGTTACTCGTTACAACTTACAAGACCCGATCGATCTGCTCATCCTATCTTTTCCTCTGTTGTAGCACAGGAAATACAGCCGCATACATACTTGACATGGAGATGGAGGTAAGTCAAAAGAAAAAAAGGATGAGCAAGAGCTCCGTTTGATGAAGAACTAGCACATATTCTCTCACATTTACGTACGTATATTCCTCGTTGACGTGTTCCAGAGGATGATGGGGTGCCAGATCCCGGCGTTCGGGGTGTGGAACTACTGCAGCGACGACCTGCCCATCACGCAGTACTTCGACCTAGCCATGCAGGCCAGGCTGATGGGGCGCGGCAACCGCCGCTGCGGCGAGAGAGTCGACGGCGGCCAACGTCTCGTGTTGTTCAACACCTCCCCGCCTCCGCGGAAGCCAGCCCAGATTAAGGTACGCAGAGGATCGATCCGATCAGCTCCGGTTGTTTTGCATAAGTTGGCTAATTGATTCAGACTTGTCGGTTGATTTGTTAAATTTATGCTTTTTTACTTAGGAGTTGATTAATTTGTGTCAGGTGATAAGGAGTGAAGTGGAGAAGCAGTGCGGTGGCGGCGAGCTGCGAGACGCCAGCATGAGAGGGAGAGTGGCTGACAGCGGGGCGTACGACGCAGTGAAGCGTAAGGTTGCTAGGGCTGTGGATGAGGACCTGTACAAGGTGCCCCAAGCGCTGATGTACCAAAAACCTAGAAAGGTAGACGACTACAAGCTAAGCTGCAGCTATGCTATTTTCTTTGCTTTTCAAGCATTCGTTTCCAGATGAATTGATTTATGTTGTAGCCTGTGCTTTGTCCTGTCGTCAGTTCGCCACTCGTATTGTGCTTGCTGATGTTCTACTTAATTTTCGGTTGTGATTCTCTCCATGAACGACAATAGACATATACTAAATTAAACCAATATTTGCTATTAATGGCTTGGTTGGTCAGATTACGTAGCCTCTAGAGCGTGCGCATCTTTTTTGCCCAATAATAGTATTACAAATATATTTTGCAACTAGAATTTCCACTGAAAAAAATATTTTCATTTATAGCAAAATATAAAATAAGATTATCGAGATTATAGTTCATACGTTTCCTGCTGAACATTACTTCATGTTTGGTTATCATAATGGGAGGCGAGCAGCGTGCCAGGTATGCCATTAAAGTCGGAAATGGTATACTATATGTGTGATCGATCTTAAGTAAACACAATCAGCTGTGATAAACTTCACTCGTTCTAGCTATATATAGTGCTGTGTTATCTTACAATAATCAAGTATTTATCGATTTTACAGATGAGGAAGGTGGTCTGGAGCCTGTGGATTGGGTGCCTGGGGCTCGATTGCATTGCCTGAGAAACCACACGAAGCAGCTTAATTGTATCTTGAGGTAAAAAGAAGAGAGGGAAAATCGGATAAATGCCACTGCAAACGACGTGATTTTGAAAAATGCCACATTTTTTGTGAGCCTGATGTAGATCCGTCCTCACATGTCACTAAGACATCCATGGCATTTTGCAAACTACAAAACTTTGCAGCGGAGCCATTTATCCGAATTGCCTAAAAAATAATTAGGGGTCGTGCAGGCAGTGACTGCTTAATCGGGCTCTACTTCCGTTGGCCTTCATATCGTTTGCTCCAATTATTTGCCCAATATCAACGTATTGTGCATTTGTAGCTTGTGTCATTTGTGTCAACATATCCTGCACTGCAATTTGACGAAAACGATAATTGCCATCGAAGCCTCAAAGGTGCATTTCGTGTTTAACGTGAAGAATTCAGGTTGGCTCATGGCTAATGCCGAGCTTGAGTTAAATTTGAGGGTTAGAAGACAGTAAAGCAAACAACTTACATTGAGTTAAATTTGGCGCTGTCGATATTTTTTCGATTAAAAATTTTTGAGACATTTTTCCTGGCAAATAACTTACATTGAGGTTTGCTATCTCCTGTTGTACTTTTATTTGATTTTTATTTTATTTTTGAAAACACCTATTGTACTGGCTATACGTAAGATTTGGTTAGGAGGTTTCACAAAACCCAAAGATTCATCAGCTCTAGCTAAATCCTCACATTGTCACCGAGCCCGTTCATGTGTTCAAGCATTGCGTCGGTTCAATTTATCAAGAGTCACGATGGGCCACGAAACATCACTGAAACGAAAACGTAACTAAAGTTGGCCCACTTTGAACCCGACCCATACGGACAATTTTTTTAGAATAGCCCACATAGACAAGTTGCTGTTCGCTCTCTTTGATAAAATCTTCAAAGCTTAAAAGGAATCGGGCTTTGTTAAGCCCAGCAACGAAACACATCACAGGCACAGCAGGCTTTGACATGAAGCAGCAATGAACTTGCTTTACTATTTACAAGACAAAATGGAGGCATGGCAATTGACAAGCAATCAGTCTTACTCAGCCACGCTGATACTTTCGATACTTGGTTTCAGGTACGCTGCAAGGTACAGCTGCCACACAGAACAATATTATCTCTGCAGCAAGTACCAGTACCAGTACATGGTTGAACTTGCCACCAAGATAAAAACGGCTACATGGCTGCTCAGGAGGCTGCAGTCTTCCAACATACTAGTAATTTTCCTTTTGGTGCTACACTTGGTGTGGTACAGCAGTTGTACAACACACAGCTATGCCAGCACCTGTCCATTAGGTTGCACACGAGGCAGCTCCTCTAGGCATATTCCCCCCTCTGAATTCTTATTCATTCACCGGTACTGATAGTAGTAGCGCAGTGTTACTAGAGAAATGAAGGCTGCAGAAAAGAGATATTGCCAGTGTTAAACTTTACCATGTTTGAATAAAACAACAAATTGTGAAAATGTCAACTACATTGGAGGACCACTCCAAATTACCAAGGAATGAAAATCTACAATGACGTTCAAGCAAAGGAGCACCCTTGCTTGTGTTTACATGGAAGTGTGAAACATAAATGCATATTCAAATAAATCAACACTGCATAGAGCAGGAAGCTTAAGTATAAAGTTATCAATGAGGCCCATATGCTTCCTATTTGTCACTGCATAGGGTTGATTCTAGGACCTTTGCCCATAGTAGTAGCACAGTGTTATTGCTGAAATGAACGATAAATCACTGCAGCAGCTGTGATGAGTTGAAACATTGTACTACAGTTCCTATTACTCTATTAGGTTCATTAGCTTTCCACACTGAATCACGAATTCAACTCAACACAGATATCGATGATTTTAGCCAGCTTCTAATAAAGACGAAGAAACAGCGTTTTAAAGAAAAGCATTTTAATTTTTTCAATAAATATTGCTTTGGAAAATACCTCCACCAAAAATTGTGAAACCCAGCCTAAAGCACTGAGTATTACCCATTACTTGTGAGATTCTTGCTAGGTGCACCCCATTGGCCCATCCCATCTCTTGTAGGAAATCACGGGGGCAGGGATGAGCCACTGCCGGTACTGCATGCCAGTACTACTAGTTTTCTGAGTATCAAGTTATCAATGAGGGCATGTAGTACACTGTTTAACAGCATCCAACAGTTAGATTTTATTTTGCACCAACATGAAAGTTATTTAAGCAGTTAATAATTTAATATGAACCAATTGTTTCAATTCAATCAATTATCAACTTTGTACCTGAACATCATGTTACCAACGAGGGATGTGGTACACTGTTTAACAGCATACAGCAGTTAGATTTTAGTTTGCACCAACATGAAAGTTATTTAAATGGTTTATATGAACTGGTTGTTTCGATTCAATCAACTATCAACATTGTACCTGCCATGATGCGCGTCTTCACACTAACCAAATTCCAGCAAGTTGTCACTGCAGCAGCTGCAACGAGTTTCTTGCGAGGACAGGACTTCCAAGCATTTAGAATCTGGTCTTTCAAACCCTTAGCTGACAAAATGCATGCTATGACTCCTTGCTCACTTAGAAGGCAATTTCAGAAGAAAAGGGTACATGTTACATACCTTTTCCATGAACTTCACTCGAGTAGCAGCTATAAAGTTTTGGGAGTGTAAAACAACTGAAGAATCCTGCAAGTTTTAATTAGGCACAAGATATAAAGGTGAAGTCATGCAAAAGTTTCACTGCTCTTTGCCATTCAATCATACCTGTTGCCAGAAGCCTCCGTACTGTTAACAGGTGACCATATTTGGCACCAAATAGAAGAACAGGCAACACCTGAGATTTGAGGACTCAGAGACCTCAGAGATGTTATCTTAGTATTTTCTCAAGAATGCAAAGCAAGGAGTGATATGTAAGGCTTACTTTGAGAGTCATTGGCGGGTCACCAGAGAAGATCACTTGGGCCATAGATATGAGGGAGTTAGCAATTGGCAAGACAGCACGGGCAGCCCGAAGTACATCTTCCTCGGTCAACTGGACACTCCTTATCTGTTCCATGTGATGCCTGTTACAGTTTTAAAAACATCATCATTACATGATTGCACAGAAATGGAAAAGAAATTGAACATATTGAATTGTACCTGTGAGGAATGGAATCTTTGAAGAAGGCTAAGACCAAGGTCACAACACCAAAGTGGCAAAGTACCGAGATTGGACTGTAAATTACAAGGCAGCACTCAAATACCAGATTATAAATATGTAACTTGTGGAACAACATCTTCATGAAATACAGTAGAATTTGCACATGCCTGAAGTCGATGTCTCTTGAAAAGGAAGAAGATAAGAAAAGCATAGATCCAGAGCCAAACCAAAATGCTGATCTTGCAGTACTCTTCCACATTACCAATTCGACAAGCATCTCCCAAAGACCTTCCCAGTCAGAGTGCTCTACATTCTCTGCTCCTTTAACTCAGACAGGAATTAACCACCATTAGCAACAAACACTCATAAGCAACTTGAACTATAATACCATAAAAAAAGCATACCATAAGTAATTGCACTGAAAAAGTACATAGAACTACTTTTCTAGAACAGTTTGTTCATTATGAAATTATCAACGGCATATATGAACAAGAGCAATGATTTCTATTAATAAAGAAGTTTTACTCATCGACTAATGGAGAGGCTTTGGTTCAGAATGTGCATACATACAAACCATATATTATTCTCTGTTCGAACCAACACCCAAATCCAGGGTAGTTGTATCCAAAATTATATGTTTGGCTGTTTCATATTTTAATGTAAATTTGAACTCCTTAAATGAACAGTAGAGAACTATCATATAGAACTTTGTTTTTAATTGTGATTTTGATTGATTTAACATGTCGATAGTTTTATCTTCTGATTAAGCAAATAAAAAACTCAAGGAAGAAGTCTATCCCTGAACTATTGGGGTCAGATAGACTTCCTCCAAAACTTAATAAGAATATACAACAGAAACCAAATCAACCTTTCATTATCCAATCTACATTCAAATCTAAGTAACATCCCAACACAATCTCAATACATGTTCAAAATGTTGTTTGCTAACAACACAACCAAATCGCTCCTAGTATCACAATCCAAAATTCAAAACTAACATTCTGGGTAAGAAATCTAAATCCATCACAAGAAATTTCTTTTACGCTGTCGAGAAAAAAATATCATTAAGCAAAGCCGAAAACAACACAAAGAACAGAAAATTTCCCTCACGAAATCCACCATCATCTACAGAAAGGAAGTGACTACATTTTCTAAAACCACAAACTGATCAATCCTAAGGAGACAACCGAATGAAGAAAGTACTGAACATGTAATGACAAGCAAGAAATGCCCTAAGCAACAGTTTTGCATACCCTCAATGATACATAAAAGTCGAATCACAATACCAAGAACACATTGCCTTGAAAGAACAAACCAAATAACAGGAAGAAGCAACCTTTCCTCACCAAATTAATCATCCAAAAACTACAAATTTGTATCACAATAGTCCCGCATTATCTTTGAACCCTAAAATCCAAAGCCATATCTCCATAAGCATCCAAAGCGTGGATCCTTGGAGCAGCTTTCAAACGATGTATAAGCTACAGGATAAGCTTAGAGAAATGTTCATTTGCCTACTTAATTTAATATAAGTAGTTAAGTAGTCAACTAGACTAAATGTTTTCTCATAGTATCCCCGATTCCTTCCCTTCTTGAAGAAAATGATACCGAGAACACCATCCAGGCAATAGCACTTGCTAGTTCACTCACTAAAGCATCCATGGCTGAATGGTGAAAGCGCCCACCAACCTAGAAAGGCAAAATGGGTCAAAATGTAGGTTCGATTCCTGCCAGATGCACTGCCTCTTAAAGACAGAAACAGAGGAGGAACTCTGCTTCTAACCATCAATAAGATTGACTCGAACAAGACTGGGTTCCTCGGCTCTACATCCTTTCTTCTGGATGAACGCCATAAATCCAAAAAAATTTCTACCTCCTAACGCCATAAATCCAAAAAAATTTCTACCTCCTTTCTTTTTCTTGAATTTTTCTGATCAGGAAAATACAAAATTATGTCAGTTATTTTGAAGTTATTCTAATCTCGTACACACAAAAATTTGCAATTATTCATCTACTACTGGAATTTGGATTTATTTTATCGATGCAAATTGGATTTGGATAGAAGGGTACATTCTTTTATTTTTAGATAGAAGAAATGTTTCTTCTATCTAAAATAAAAAAATTTTGCTGAATGAAAAATAGAACTAAGAGGTTATTAGCGATTGCTCACTGACCGCGAGTTCGATTGGTGGGAGGACAAGGTACCAACGCCAAGCCCGAATCCTTCTCCTTCACGACCACCACCAATCCCTTTGGGGCCGTCGCCCTGGCCGTGGTCTTCCTCCTCCGTGCCTTCCCCGCAGCTTCCTCTTCCTCCGCTTCCCTCCCCGTCTCCTCCCTACCGCCATCGCTCTCCAGCCGCCGCCGCGAACGCCGCACGTTCTTCCTGGGCGACGCCGCCGCTGCCGCCGCGCGCGGCTCCCCCGCCCCGCGGCGCTTCCTCCGGGGCGTCGCGGCGGCCCCCGCACTTTGGTCCCCGGGCGCGGGGCGCGGAGGCTTGGAGCGGCGGCGCCGGGAGGGGCTGTCGCGGGTAGGGGAGAGGACCGGGGAAGGCGACGCGGGTTCCTGCCGTGACGGTGGCGGAAGGGGCAGCGCGGTCGCGTCGGCGAGGGCGATGTCGCCTGAGGGCAACATGGGGGGTGCGGTGGGATGGCTCCGGGAATCCAGCTCCATTTCCATTTCCATGGCTTTGGCTTGATCCGTTGGTCGGTGCGCTGGGTTTGGGGTCTCGGACTAAGGGGGTGATCGGTTCGGCTGAAAGCTGAAAGCTTATGGCTGAAAACACTGTAGCTGACTGAAAAAGTTACTGTAGCGGCTGATAAAGGTACTGTAGCGGCTGATGAAGGTACTGTAGCGGCTGAATATAGTACTGTAGCAACTGAAATGCTGAACGTAATGATGCAATAAGCTGAGAGACTGGAGGAAACAACATTGCACATATTAATGATGTTCGCAGACAAATGATGCCCAACTGCATGGCACATACACGGTACATAATTATCTAAACCACCAAGGACGCCGCTATGAAGTCACGTGTGATGTTCATGAGGTCGCGTCATACCGGTGAGCGGGCGGACAGTGGTATGCGGCGCGCGGAAGATCCCGCAGATCGCGTAGCCATGTGGCCATAGGGCCCGCGCCCGACTCGGCGTCGATGATAAAGTTGTGCAACGCCATACAAGCTGTGATGATGCCGCATTGCCTCCGATTCTTGTAATGCGGAATCTTGTTGAGAATGCGCCACTTGCCCTTGCACATGCCGAACGCACGCTCGATGGCGTTCCGCAACTGCGAGTGACGGTGGTTGAAACATGTTGCGGCATCGCTGGCTGTCCGCTAGTTGTGCCGATACCCACTGCCAACCACTAACTGCAGGCATTCTTGCGACCTGAGCGGCCTCTTCGTCAACGTCCGTATCATCGTCGCAGACATGACGACCACGAATCAAGCATCGGAAAATCCGCCATCACGCACACAAACAAACATCACAATTACTACTCATACATAGAGCATGCAGCAGTGAAAGAAAATGCGATTCAAAGAAGAAAGAAAATGCGGTTCGGTGCGGCGGAGAAAATGCGATTCGGCGGCAAAGAAAAATGCGATTCGGCGGTGGGAACACAAAGACTGGGAAAATGCGGTTGGTGCGGCGGCCGAAAGCGATTCGGAAGAAGACGAATCTCGAGACAAAGCAGTAGGAAAATGCATTCGGTGCACTGGGTCTCTGACAGATCGCAAATGCATTCATTGCAGCTTCATCTCCAGACCAATGAAAATGCAGTTCGGCCAGACAGATAGAAAATGCGATTCGGCGGACAATTCATCTCGGTGGGCACACAGCGATTCGGCGGCAGCGTAAAATGCATCTCGGCAAAGTGGGCACACAGCATTCGGAAGAAGACGAAAATGCATCTCGGCAGCAGCTGGGCACACACCAGGACATTTCAACACAGCCAGCATATTATGGAACACATGACAACAGTCAACAACTGATGAATAAAATGTGTCGCTACACTCAACAATACAAATGTAAACACTCGACAATACAGTTCAACAGTCATCCGAGAACGATCACAAATGTAAACACTCAACCGACATTGCTCAACACATATGTCCGTAATCCTCAAAGATCTCCGCGTCGTTCCCAAGTACGCCGTATCCAGTTCAGCCGGCCCTCGCTCGTTCGCAGGACAGCGAAGCTGTGGCGGCACTCGGCCTTCATGAAAAGTTGCGTAGCGTAGTAGTGCTCATCGGTTCCTTCGTGGCAACCTGCTTCTTCGACAAGTGTCATCAAGCGACGCACGTCTTCCCTTATGGGGTCTTCCGTCGGGGATGTCACACTCGTGCCAGAGCCTCGGCTTCCGGACCGCACGCCACTGCGCTTCATAAAGTTCAACAAGGCGCCTTAAATGCATGTCACGTTCACTGCGCTTACTAGGGTGCAAAGGTGCGGGGCATGGCCTCTTGCTACCGGAACTACGGCCCGAACCGCTGCCAGGTGTCGGCATAGCGGAAGGCATGGTGCTGCCCTCTCCTCCTTGACTTTCATCGAGGTCGTCGATGTCCACGTCGAGGTCATCCACACCCGGGACGAATGCGTACTCGCTCGTGGTGGTGGTGTTTCCGAACACGACTTCTAGGAGGTCCTCGTCATTGCCGACAATGGCCCTGAACTTCTTCATTTCGGTCTTTCCCTGCAATTAGCAATGTCATATAACCGGTGTCTATGCTGCCTGTTGATGGAATATTCAGACATACAGGGGTGCAAGTAGCGAACTTCAAAAGCGAAACTTACTCCACCCGCAGCTGCCCACCATTCCTCACTCGCGTCTATGCTGCCTGTTGCTGGATCGACCCCAAGCCCCGTGGCACGCAGTTTCAAAGTTTTCCATTTGTTGTAATCACGAGCCAGTTGCTCCCATTTGTTCTTCATCTGTTTGCTTGTGTATTGCAACCCAGTTCGTTCCGCAAATTTGCGCACAAGGTTCTGCTTCCCCTGCGTGTTCAACCGTGAGAATGGCCGGTTGTGTGCCTCCACCTCCTCGGCGCAAACTTGCAAGAAGACGTGCGTACTCTCATCGGTCCACATCGCGGGGGCCATCTGCAGGCATCGCGGGCAAGGGCGGTAGTCACATGCCCAAGGTGTGCACGGCGCGAATGTGAACCCATGAACACTACACACCGCCTGTATGACATACATGCAATGGCTCGGTAGGGACATGGCCATACACGGATATGGCGCGGCGGTCGTCTTGGCGGAAGCTGCCGTCGGTTCGGGCGCAGATCCGGGGGGGAGCTCGGGCGGACCTTCACTGCCGACAGATGGCGGGGTCGCTTGTACGCGACAGTACACACGCCGGGCTGCGACCTTGGTACCTCCCCTCGTCGGAGGAGCCGGCGAAAGCGGATCCGCGCGAGGAGTCCCCTACCCCGGATCTGCGCTTCACGGAGGCGAGGCCGCCGCGGATGGGCACGGGAGGCACCTCTGGCGACCGGCGGATGGTCGAATCGCCGGCGCAGATCCGGACGCCACGGCCGCGGCGGGGACTGACTGCCGGCAATCGCGAGAGTCGGCGAGCGGGCGAGCATTCCACAAAGGGATCCAATGGAAGGTCGCAGTTCGGTCGATCGCTTTATTGCGGCTTCGGCTCCGGACGGCCGGCTCCAACACACGACTTGGCTCACGACCGTAGCGGCTCGCCGAAGCTTTCAGCCGAAGCCGCACCCGCAGCCGGACTGAGCGCGGCCTAAGGCCAATTTGATTCACGGATTTCAAAGAAAAACGATTCACGCTTAGGTCGAAAATTGGCTTGAGGCTCGCGAGCCGGCTCGAGCTCGCACCACCGAGCTCGAGGGCTCGGCTCGTTTTGTGGCAGTGACGCCACCACGCCGCGGTTGGCCCAGGCCCAGTGATGTATAGCGATGCGCCGATGCGGTCAGTGGATGTATAGCGATGCGATGCGGTCGGTCGGCCGCCCGTCCCTAACCCTAACCCTAAGTCATCCCGTCGCGGGGGCATCGCCCGTAGCTAGCGGCAGCGGCCGATCGCCATCCTTCACTCCTTCCCCACGCGCTCTGCCGGCATCCTTCCCCGATCGGCCGCTCCCCTTCGTTCCCGACGCGCTCGGCCGCCCTCCAGGCTCCATCCCCGAATCGACGAACGGCGATCTTCTTCCCCGAGTCCCCGACGCGGTGTAAGCCGATCCCCATCCTCCCGACCCGACACTCTTCCTTCGCGATCCATCAGGCGGCCACCTCCAAGGCTCCAACCGACGCTCATGGACCGTGAACGGAGCATGGAGTCGCGTGCTCGAGGGAAGAAGGCGGCCGACGTCGGGGCCTCCCCGTCGGCAGTAGGGGGCGAGCTTGCACGGTCTACACCTCCTGACCTCGCCGAACCAGGAGCCTCGGTGAGTAACTGTGATGTCGCCCTGGGTTACTAATATTGAGGATTAGGGTTAGGGTTAGGGTGAGGAATGTGGAAATGTGAATATGTGATCTCTACAGAATATGTGAATATGTGAATGAGATTAGGATTATCATGTGAATATGTGAATAACAGAATATGTGAATATGTGAATGTGAATATGTGAATATGTGATCCCTACAGAATATGTGAATATGTGAATGAGATTAGGAATAGGGTTAGGGTGAGGGTTAGAGAGAATGAACAAGATCCTGTAATATCTTGACTGCTTTGCTTCTGTTTTGCTCAGGGTTAGGGTTAGGGATTATGTGAATATCTTGACTGTTTTGCTTCTGTAAGATCTCTGTTTCTCTGTTTTGCTTTGCTTTGCTTCTGTTTTGCTCCTATTTTGCTGTCTTTCAGAGATTGGAATGTGCTATTAAAACAGAGAAACAGAGATTGTACAATGTACAATGTTTAAGAATCTTAACTGTCAATATTAAAACAGAGAAACAGATATTAAAACAGAGAAACAGATCTTGTGATTATTACATTAAGAATCTTAACTGTCAATATTGTACAATGTTTTATTGCAGTCCTCGAGTGAGGATGTGGATTGGGAGACTTTGGGTGGTGATGTTCATGGTGGTGTACGATCTGATGAGGACATGGATGATATTGATGTGGTCTCTTCAAGTTCTAATGGTGCTGAAGGAGCCGCTGTGGCATTGACAACCGAAGAGTGTATAGTGTCACAGAAGAGGGCAAAAAGGAAGAAAGGATCTCGAAGGCGGTGGTAGACGTAAATGAGATCGATTGTTGGAAGATCTTTAAGGTGGTGAATGTTCCATCGAAGACAAAGAAAGGAGAGGTTGATTCAAAGGCAAAGTGTAGGTTCTGCTACAAAATGATGTCGTACAAACAAGGGGGTGCAACTTCACATCTTATGAGGCATATATCGAAGTGCACGCTATATATGAACAAGATGGCTAAGATGAAAGCTCAAGCAAAAATCAACTTCAGTCCTGCCATGGGAGGTGAGACTGGTTTACCTTGTGTAGCTACTCCTACAGAATATGATCACAATGAGACTCGTCGAATTATTGCTAAGATGATAATTGTCCATGAGTATCCCTTTAGGATGGTTGAGCATACTTGGTTCAATGTTTTGATGAGATATTTAAATCCATTATATCAGTTCATTGGTCGAAAGACGATAAGAAATGAATGCATCAAGATTTACGAATTAGAGAGAGAAGTTCTTAGAAAGAGTCTCAGAAGTGTGTCACATATTAGTTTTACGAATATTAGTTTTATTTATATTCTTCTCTTTCCACTACTAAACCGTGGATCTTGGTACTCTGAGACTACTGCATTACTACCGTTCAGCCCCTCTTGTTCAATCGCTATCAGTCTTCTTCTTGCTCAACCGCCGCCGCCTTCTTCTTCTTTTCGCCGCCGCTCGCCGCTACTACCGAATCGCCGCTTTGTTGTGATTTGTGAATGTGTGAATCGATGTTAATCGTGCCTATCTCGCTCTGTTGAGCCGCCGTTGGATCGAGCTCGCCGTTGAACTGCTTGTGTGATTTGTGATTTGTGAATGTTCAACTGAACTGCTACTATGTCTGTCAATGTGCTACTGAGAATCTGCTGTAAATTTCTGCTGTGAAATTGCTGTGAAATTACTGTGAAAATTGCTGTCAAAATCTACTGTGAATCTGTCAAAATTCTGCTGTGAAATTCTGCGTCAATCAGACGTGAAATTGCCGAGCCTTTTGGCTCGTTCGGGCTCATGAGCGGCTCGAGCCTCATTTCGAGCCGAGCCGAGCCCCTCGTGTAGCTCGTTTCGGAAACGAGCCGAGCCGAGCTGAGCCTACTGTTCACCCGAGCCTGACCGAGCTTGTTTCCACCCCTAATCTACGCGTTGTCAAATTACTTGGAAAAACTGGTGCATGCTGTGAACTTGTTGAGAAAAGCCGATTCATATGGTTGAATCATTAGGAAAAGCTGATGCATACTGTGAACTCATTGAGGAAAGCTGATATGTGTTGTCAAATCACATGGAAACGATTATGTGTGTTATTAAATCATTGGGAGAACCTTGACATTGCAAGATTGCACTACACTTATCAACAAATTCCATTTCAAATTGCTACAACTAGAATAAAACATTAACGAGTACATACTTAAGTTCGACACTTGGGGCACAAACATAGAAACAGGGGAATAGATTTTCAGCCTGCTCAGACTGAAGAACTGGCACCGAACACAGTACTAGGCCAATAGTTGTCTGCTACCCGCTTCCTGTGGTGGCGAAGCTAGTCCTACGGGAAGGTCAGCCTGTCTGAGGAGCGTCATACATCGCACAAGTCATATTGCGTTGGTGGTCGAATGGGAACTGCTGCACCAGATATTGCCTGGGCCCAATCTCCTAAGAGCAGAACATTTGTTGCACCCAGTCCTCTGTGTAATTGGTGGCATCCTATGGAGGGAAAAGCATTTAATTAGACCGATGGAAGGTATAAGTACTGCAATGAAACTCATAATTGTAAGCGCCGGTGTCACGTGTTGCGCAGACGATGAACCTCCCGGGTAGTCCGATCCACAACAGTATTGGTGGATTGTGTAGTGTCGTATGTTTGGTCATACCACTCGTCACATTGTCAAAGATGTGGGTGATTCGCGGGTGCGTACGAGTCATATTGCACCTCATAGAATCGAACAACGGAGTCAATGTCGCTACCTGGAGTGTCGTGCGTGTCAAGCTGTCTCCGTGACGAGGACGGAAGTAGAGTGATCCCTCGTCCACCTCCCCGACGAGGGAGGTTTGGGGTTAGGCTGCCTCCACGACAAAGATAGAAGTAGCACAGTGTCAAGCGAACGTCCTACATGAAGACGACCTGTATAATGAACAATGAAAAACAGCTATCTTGTGAATTATAGCAAAATATAAAATTGCCAAATCTGAGCAATACGCTGTGCAGACTAGGAACGACTGAGGCTATGGGGTACGATGACGAGCTAGGATGTACGAACGAAGCTACCTATGGACGATGTTGCGGCTCTCGCCCCTGGGATAAACACATCGCTAGCAAGGCTGTAGCTGATGGTCCCTAGTACATGTTATGGATAGCCCCTAGCTGTCATTCAATTATGCTCGATCTCCAGTGGCGTAGTGCGGCTCCACCCCTAGACACGATGTAGCGTAGCCGACAAAACATGTTAGCGTATATGCTCGAATAGTAGGATACAAATACGCTTCATCCTACCATGCCGCACGGTGTCGGTCTGGGCCGACTGCCAACCTATTGATGTGCGTGGCCTGCGTGGGGGGCTGCACAGGGAGACATGTCAGTCTGCAATGGGTTAATGCCACATACCACTCCAAGTACGCGGGGTACATGTCTGGGTCATAGGGCCATCGCTCCTGCATGACCTCCGTCCTTATACAACCCACAGCGAGTAGAGAACACTATTTTGGAAATATCCACTTGATGGATTTTCAGCTGATGATACCCGGATCTTAGATCAATCTTAGAAAACACTCTGTCTTCCTTAAACTGATCAAACAAATCATCAATCCTGAGTAAAGGATATTTATTCTTGATAGTAACCTCATTAAGCGCTCGGTAATCCACACACATACGCTAACTACCATCCTTTTTTTCTTGACAAACAACACTGGGGCTCCTCGTGATGATGAACTAGGTCTAACATAACCTTTGTCTTGCAACTCATGGATCTGTTTCTTCAATTTGGCCAACTTATTAGTAGGCACCCAATAGGGTCTCTTGGATATAGGCAAGGTACCAAGTACTAACTCAATTGAAAACTCAACCTCTCTGTTAGATGGCATTCCTAGAAGATCATTTGGAAACACATCTGGAAATTCTCTAATAACCGGCACATCCTCTAACATGACACCTTTACACTGACAAACCCTGGCTTTTCTAAGCTGCTCTAACGTAGCTTCAAATTTTACTTTAGTTCCATCTAGACTGACTAGAGTGACATCACTGTTTCTACAATCCAATACAACTTGATGCTTCTTAATAGGGATGCAAACGGATCAAATACGGACGGATAATGCCTCCACCATATTTGTTTTCATTTTTTTCTCGGATGCAGATACGAATATGGATACCTCGGATACGAATACAAATACGAATAATATCGAATACAGATACAGAGCGAGTACGAATCGAAACGAATACGATCACGATATTTATCGGAACATGAAAACCCCTTAAACTATACATCCAAAATCAATGAAAACACATAAATAGTTTATCTTGTCAAAATATTAATGAAATCTAAACAAACATAAGTATTTTTATCTACAATAGTTATACCATTGTACAGATTTTAAATGTTCAAATGGCAGTTAATTTTTTCTAAAGTCCTAAATAATTCTTAATGGATTTCTACCATTTACATGTGACTACTAAATTAATAAGAATTTAAATTTGCCTCAGAATGATTTAAATGATAGTACATCAATTTAATCGGTACAAAGTTTAATCTACCGACAATACTAAATTTATTTTTAATAAACATAAATATTTGCTAGTGGTGTTTGTAATTTAATATGACTAGGGAACCTAATGCCTAATGGTAATGGAGGCTTATTGCTTGGTTGGGCTAGTGGGCTGGTGGCATGAGAGATGAGAGAGGCTGGCTTGGGCTGGGCATTGTTGGGTTGAAATTTCAGATATCCGATCCCGTATTATCTGGATAATCCGTATGCGTATTCATATTTGCCGGATATCAGGCCTACTGTATTCTATCCGTTTTTGACAAAAAAAATCCGTATTTGTTTCTGATCCGAGAATTATCCGAAGAAAATCCGATCCGACACAATCCGTATTTGTTTTCATCTGGATTAGTCGGAAACTATCTGATCCGTTTTCACCCCTACTTCTTAAGCCAATCTATTCTTAGGATCACATCCAAAGACTGGATATCCAAGACAATAAGATTAGCGGGAAATACTACCTCTTGGATACTTATCTTAACTCTGGCACATCCTTGATTCGTACTCAACTCCGAGCTAGGTGATTGAACCAAAATAACGGATCTAAGAGCAACGACTTACAACTTTTGTTTAATAGCAAACTTCGAGAAATGAAAGAATGCAAAGCTCCAAATCTAATAAAACCATAACAGGTACAGAATTTACAAGAAACTTACCCATCACAACATTTTGAGCTACTTGGCCTCTTCTAACTCAATGCTTGAGGTTCTCCATGAACTGCTCATGAAACAGGAGTTCTATCTAGCGTAGTTCCTAGATTAAAACGAACTGGTGTAGGGGCTTGATTTTGGGGACACTTGTCAGAATAGTGACCTGGCTCATGGCGCTTGAAGCAAGTAACTGATGCTACAAGATTGGCACTCCTCTGCTACTGATTGCTGACATTAATAGGGCACGGTCCCAAAACATTGAATCGAGGTACGGGTGCTGGTGTCTTGAATCATGTTCACTATGGCACACATGCAGGCTAGTATGCATTGAAATGAGCCTTCTATGCTTAATGCATCTGTGCTCCTTGTTGCATCATCCTTCTCTTGCGGGTTCCTCTAACTTCCGATGACTCTCCTTGATGAGTATAGCTTTATCCACCATGTGTTGAAAGCTGACATAGTCGTTGCCCACAACTTGAACCTTCAGTCTAGGGTTTAATCCTTTCTTGAACTATTTCTGGCATGCATCATTAGTAGCAACATCCTCTGCAGCATAACAACTAGCTGAGTGAACTTATTGAGATATTCACTCATAAACATGTTCTTCTGCTGAATCTCATGAAACTCTTCTTTCTTCATCTCGATCACCCCATCCAGGATATGGGTATGATAGAAAGCTACTGTCAACTCTGCTCAAGTAATGCGCTCCTGATCCTCATGATTGGTATTGTAGTTCTCCCACTACTCGGCTACAACATATTCTAGTTGGTGAGCGGCATAGAGAATCTTTTCCCGATCTATGCACTGAGCAAGATTCAACTTCTTTTCTATGGAACGAATCCAGCCATCTACCTCCAAAGGCTCAGATGAATGGGAGTAGGTAGGTGGTCTCGTTCTCAAAAATTCAGCAAACCTTGATTGTTGTCGGGCCGGTTGAGGAGCAATGGCTTCCTGGTTTTGCCGATTCATTACATTATTCATGTTCTGCATCATGGTGTTCATCAGTTGAGTTTGAGCTACCATAAATTGACTTAGCGTTGGATCCAACCCTACTGGTACTGACTGTTGTCCCTACGCCGAAGACTCTGGAGCATTACTGCCTGGATCTGAATGCAACTAGCTGCGACTGGCTAAGTTTTGAGTGTCAACCATCTTGCAAACACTCAAGGTGAAGCTCCCTTTCCCGCTGGTTTGTTTCACAGGTCTACAAAGAGAAGGGGGGAAAGTATAGATAAGTGGTAAGCTTGTCTAAGGGGGATACTCTAATGGCAATCCTAAGCTAAGCAAACACTTACCTGAAAGGCTAACAAGAAGAAAATACTTCAAGTATAGATTCTTAACATGGCTGCAATATAATGCTAGAAGCAAAATTGCAGCTCACATCATACACAATTGCAAAAAAAGAGGCAAAATGATCTACTTGAAACTAAAAACTATACAAGGATCTAATCTAACGGTTCCCACTCCAGTCCTACCAAGAAGGGTTCGCTTGACTCTAACTCTGAATCACTGTAGAATACCCATGAGTTGCGAACTTGTGGCGACGACTCTCTTGCTTTGACTGGAATGAAGCACTGAAAGTACTCTTGATGATTGCCCATTATGCGTCGTCTCTCTTTTGGACTGGGTGGCATAGGTGAAAGTAGAGGCATTGTCGACTGCGATGGCAGTTCCTCCGTAACTTCCTCTTGCTCTTCAGCACTGGGCATATCTGCGTATTGCTCTTCAAACTTCCAAATAAGCTTAGACAGACTGATTCTGTAGAGTTTGCAAAGGTGTCGAATAGCTTTGCGCGTAGCTCCATGTACTGACAAATATTCACGAGCACTGGCATACTTTGAGCTATGGTGAAGAACTTGACTCCCGATTCTAGTAAAGTACAATCTTGTGTGAATCCACTGCATTGACTCGTGGCCTTTTCATCCTGGTGAAATAAACCGGTTGCCTCTTCGATCCAAAACATCACAACAAAATTCAGAGAAGTCCAGGCTAACCTCCAATCTGGTTATGGGAAACTCAAGCATCTATGGCACCACAAGGGAAAGAAGCCAAATTAAGAATTAGAAACCGATTTTCAAAAAACAGCAAAGAGCGAGAACCTTAAGAATGGGAACAGAATAGAGAGATTACTAAATATCCAAATTCTAACTAGGGCTTCATCCTGCTATCGATATGGCTCTGATACCACCTCTGTGTGTATTCTGCACTAGTCCAGAATCACACTAGTGCACACATTGGAAATATGGATAAAATATCGACCACATCGTGAGCGACTAACAAAAAGATTCAAATATTATTAATTATCAAAGCAGCGACCTTATGGCCAAGCTTACAAATAATAGTTTGAAGGTTTTAAGAAATTAGCAGTGGAAAACAACGTAAACGTAGTAGCTATTTGACATGCCCGCAAGCAATCAACTGGGAAGCGAAATCCTAATCCTAAAAGTCATCTATGTATCCTCCTTCAAGTACATCTGATTGATATGGCTCTTCTTCAGCAACTGAGCAAATATGGATATAGCCGTGAGTACATAGAGTTCTAAGCAAGTCATTTGTACCAAGATGCAATATGATTATACAAGGCTTAACAAATGATAGCTTAGTGGTTATTTTACAGAAAACAACAATTTGAAGTAAATACATTATATAAATAAATTGAAAATGCGGTTATGGAAAGGACATAAATAAATAGATAACGAACCAAGTAATAAGTGAACCACAAGTGAACTGACATTCACTTCCCAACCAACTTGCCAAACCAAGTTTAGGAAACACCTAACCCTCGTGTGAAATCACCGAGCATTGTCCATGACCGGGGACATGGTTATTCAAATAATTTTACACTCTACAGAGGTTGCACAACTTTACCCACATACTATGATCATCTTGTAATGTTACCGATTTAACATGCTTCCTTAGGCATGTTGACCAAGAAGATCACAACAAGGTATTTACAATGCTCCATCTCAAACTAATCTTGTCCTATAAGGTTTCACTGCTGAGTAGACTAACCACCTAGTCAGTAAAAGCCCCCTCTTGCACCAACAAAACATCCCAACGCTATATCGAGATTGAAACATCACAAATTAATCAGTCAGGTCCATCCCATACTAGACATGTGATTACACAGTAATGCTTAGATCAATGGTGCACAAAATTAAGCCCTTAGATATTACTCATGCGAGACATCCACATCCCAAAAGTACTAACCACACTTCCCCTTTACTACAGGATTACTCACCCAAGTGAAAATTATTTTGTCTAACCAACATTGGCACTCAAATTTTATAACTGTAGCTAACCATCACAATTCAGTATCCCATTAAGTCAAAATTAATTAATTAATCAATATGTGATGATGAACCCAACGTACTACAAGTATGGCTAAGCATACTAAATGTACAACTCATGTGACAACTAATATTACATCACTAGTTAAATACCTATCCTATGGTAACAATGGAATCATGGTATTCAAATTATCAAGGTAGAATTAATCAAGTTGGACAATAACTACCAGATACAAAAGTTTGTAATAAAATAGCAATGCATCATAATTTAAAATAAAATAATAAATAAATAGATTTGAAAACTAGGTTCAACATAGCGACGTCACCAAAGTTCAGTCCTTGATGGTCCAGACAAGACAACCACAATCCCGAGTCTCGTGCATAACAGCACCCACACTAACAACCACTTGTCCAAACCCAAATCACTTTTGAAATAAGCAAAGTTTAACTTAAGAAGCAGATATGAAGATCTGGATTAAAGTAAAGATAAGGAAAGTTTTGTGTCCCCCATAATTGACGAGTTAATCCCATCAATCGATCTAACGCAAAGCTAGACTTGCATGGCTAAGCAAACCCATATACCAAATATAATTCACACAACCTAACTAGGCATATATGTGCTGGAGTAATCAAGGATAATATCATAAATAGGATATAACTAGCTACTCATCACAAAAACATCGACATATTAAAATAGCATGCAAGCAACAATATCTTTGCATTTCAAATGACTACTTAGTAAAATTGGGATAAAAATGATGCAAAATAAAGTTCAAATGATGCTTGCCTTGCTGGTATTCGAGTTTCTCATTCTCAGTGGTGAAGGAGTCTATGTCAATCGCTTCGGACTCTAGAGAATTAAAGACATCGATGAACACCGAGATATACCTAAAATTCAAAGTGCTAAAAAATGCATGAATTTTCCACAGTGGTTAGTTCCTGATTTTAGATGAATTTTGGTGAAAGATTCATTCCATTTGATTTAGACATGAGAGCTATAGCAGTTTGAAATTGGGTTTTGAGGAAATTCCAATTTGTCACTATTCATCTGGTTAATTATTTTAGTGAAAATTGGTAGAACATTGGTGGGGTAAAGGATTACATAGATAAATAGAGGAATAAAAGTTATGGCCAAAATAAATTGGTTCATCTCATTTGGAGTTGATTTGAATTCAGTATGAATTTTTGAAGTCGCAAGAATTTTTATTGTACAAATAATTGATTTTTGGATTTTTCCTAGACCTTAATCACTTTTTCTACAGAGCCTACCCTAGTCTCAGTCACTGACACTGACAGCGGTGTCAAGTAGAGAAGCTTAGGGAGTGGTCAAATGGTGCGGTATCTTGACGGTGTTGATGGGGCGGCGCAGCATGCAGCGAGCGCGTGGCACTCATGCTCTGAGTGTCCAATGAGAGGTAAGGGATGAAGCTGACATATGGGCCTGGTGTCATTTAGATGGTCCGAACAATATCCATGGTTGGCTGCTTTAATTCACAACCCTCCTACTTTGACCAAGTTACTAAAAATAGCAAATGACATTCTAAAATTTTGAAATTTTTTAGATTTTTAGAGAGGTTCCTGGGATGATTTAGTACCCTCATAAAATTTATAACCTTACTGTTAATGAGTTATTTTTCTCATATTAATTCGTTAACCGTAAGGGCTTTTAAAATTTGGTTTGAATTTTCATACAGTTGAAATAAGTCCTATAAATTTGGAAAAATTCTATTTAATCATTATAATTACTCTAGTATTCAAATAAATTATCTCCTAGAGATGATCACATGTTTTTGTCTCTATTTTATTTTGGGGGTTTCTTTTTGAGTTGTATGATTAATTTTTGATCAAGATTTTCCAAGTGCAAATGCTTCCAGAGAAATATGCATGCTCATGATATGCATAATAATTCCATTTATTAAAATGGGGATGTGACAAATCCTCCCCGCTTACAAATGATCTTGACCCTGAGATCTCGATAGTTCAGAGTTGGACAGGAAGATCCTAAAAGATACAACATCTGTTGTTTTGATTTCTTTCAACGGTAGCACTAAGATATCCTAACAAGGTCACAAGGGTTTTCAATTACATTTTCCTTTCCATTGTTTTGTCTAACTTTTCCTTTCTTGATTCGAAGGCACTTCAGATAGAAGGAAAAAGATCGGGATATTTGATTCGCATCCGGTCTTCACGTTCTCAGGTTGCTTCATCTTCTGTACGGTTGCTCCACTGAACTTTTAAGAATTTGAGGTTGTGATTTCTCGTCTTGCACTCCGCTTCTTCAAGAATGCAAATCGGGCGCTCCAGATAAGAAAGATCGGGCTGGAAGTCGAGTTCTTCTAGCTGGGTTTCTTCGGCTGGGACTCGAAGACATTTCTTCAATTGTGAGACATGAAAAACATCATTCACATCTGAGAGAGAGGGTGGTAACTCCAATTGATAGGCCACCGATCCATATTTTTCTAGGATTCGGAAAGGTCCGATGTAGCGAGGTGCCAATTTGCATGTGATTTGGAAACGATGAGTTCCTTTCATTGGGGAGACTTTAAGGTAAACATGATCGTTCACCTCAAACTCAATTCACGTCGACGATGGTCGGCATACGACTTTTGACAAGATTGAGCCACCCGGAGTTGCTCATGGATCACACGAACTTGTGCTTCTGCGTCCTCCACCAAGGTTGGTCCATAGATGGCCTCTCCCTAGTCTCAGACCAGTTCAACAGTGTCCTACATGCTCTCCCATACAATGCCTCAAAAGGTGACATTTGTATGCTTGGTTGGAAGCTATTACTGTAGGCAAACTCCGCATACAGCAAGCATTGCTCCCAATTTTTGTGGTTGGACATCACTCACGCTCTGAGAAGGTCTTCCATATTTGACTGACCCTCTCAGTTTGTCCCCCTGTTTGCGGGTGGTATGCAATGCTAAAAGAGAGGTCAGTCCCCATTGCCCGATGGAGACACTCCGAAAAGTGGGATGTGAACTGAGGGCCTCGATCAGAAATGATCATCTTTGGTACGCCGTGGAGACAGACAATTCTTGAGATGTAAAGCTCTACTAACTTGTCTTTGGTGTAGGTAGTCTTGACGGGAATGAAGTGGGGAACCTTTGTCAACCGATCCACAACCACCCATATGGAATCGAACCTAGTTTGAGTCCTTGGAAGACTGGTGATGAAGTCCATTCTAATTTCCTCACACTTCCACTTGGGAATGGCCAACGGTTGGAGTGTCCTGCTGGCTTCAAGTGCTCGGCCTTGATCCTTTGACAGATGTCGCACTTGGCAATGTACTACGCGATTTGCCGCTTCATTTGGTTCCACCAAAGCTTCCTTTTTAGGTCTTGTACATTTTAGTACTCCCGAGGTGTATAGAGAACTGAGAGTCATGAGCTTCTTTGAGGATCAACTCTCTCAACTCGGGGTCTATAGGCACCACCAAACGATTCTTGCACCATAGGGTGCCTTGCGCGTCTTCGGTAAAACCCTTGACCGTGCCCTGCTTCAGAACCTCCTGGATTCGGGTTACCTCTAAATCGGTCCTCTGGGCTTCCTTGATCTGGTCCTCTAATGTGGGTTTCATACTTAGGGAAACAAGAGAACCTTCTTCAATTATCTCTAGGTTCAGTCATCGCAATGCGTTGCACAAGCCTACCGAAGTGTGTGCTACCGATAAATAGTTGCATTGAGATTTTCTGCTCAATGCGTTGGCCACCACATTGGCTTTTCCTGGGTGATAATGGAGTCCCATATCGTAGTCCTTGATCAACTCAAGTCACCTTCTTTGCCTCAAGTTTAGATCAGCTTGAGTGAAAATGTATTTAAGACTCTTGTGATCGGTGTAGACCTCGCAATGATTACCTTTGAGGTAATGTCACCAAATCTTTAGGGCACGGACTACATCTCTAAGTCATGGGTGGGATAATTTACTTCATGAGGCCTCAATTGCCTCGATCATAAGCCACAACTCGGCCTTCTTGCATAAGTACACAACCGAGTCCGTGGCGAGATGCATCACAGAATATGTCGAAGCTCTTGTGAATATATGGTAGAATGAGTACTAGAGCCTTGGTCAGGCATTCTTTCAAGATCTGAAAGCTTTCTTCACATTCTGCTGACCATTCAAACTTCTTTCCTTTCTTCAACAGCTGAGTCATGGGCCTCACAATTTTTGAGAAATTCTTGGTGAACCTTCGGTAGTATCCATCAAGTCTGAGAAAACTGCGGATGTCGGTGATATTCTTGGGCTGTCCCCAATGCAATACATCTTGCACTTTGCTGGGGTCGACAGCGACACCACCCTTGGATAGCACATGACCCAAAAAGCTAACTTCTAGCAGCCAAAATTCGTACTTGCTGAATTTTGCATAAAGTTGATGTTGGTGGATCTTCTCCAACACAATCTTAAGTGCTGCTCATGATCTTCATCGGATTTGGAGTAGATGAGGATTTCATTGATAAACACGATAATAAACTGGTCCAAGTACTCATGAAAACTAAATTCATGAGGTTCATAAAGTATGCTGGTGCATTGGTCAAACCAAAGGACATAACAGTGTACTCATACAAACTGTTACGAGTAGAGAATGATGTTTTCGGTATGTCTTCAGTTCTGACTTTGATCTGATGGTAGCCCAATCTCAAGTCTATCTTAGAGAATATTGGGCTCCATTTAGTTGATCAAAAAAGTCATCGATCCGTGGAACCAGATACTTGTTCTTGACCGTGACTTCATTTAGCGGACGGTAGTCAACACATACTCACAAATTCTTGTCTTTCTTCTTGACAAAGATTGCCGGGCATCCCCAAGGCGAGGATCTTGGTCTAATGAATCCCTTTCCTTGTAGCTCCTTGAGTTCTTTCAATTCTACCAACTCATTTGCAGGCATTCGTACGACCATTTTGATGTTGGTGCAGTCCTGGGTGCAAGCTCGATCACGAAGTCCACTTCACAATCTGGGGGCATGCCTGGGAGTTCTTTGGGGAATACATATAGATACTTACATACAACCATCACCTTCTCTAATTCATCAATGGTACTAACTTCTAGGGAGTAGAGATGATATTTGATGACTTTTGGTGTAAAAATGACTTGTTTGCCGTCCTCGCTTGTGACTGAAATAGACCGCTGAGCACAATTGATTTGCCCCTGGTTTTTGGATAGCCAATTCATCCCTAATATAACATCAATCCCCACTGAATTGATTGCTATTAGGTTTGCCAAAAATTTAACCCTTGAGTGTCCACTTTTACGTCCCGGCAGGCTTGATCGGTTTGGAAAATCGATCCCAACGGCTGGATTTGTAGGGTGGCCAAAGTGTATGAATTTGAAGTTGATGTTGTGCAGCATATCCCTTTTTTATGAATGAGTGTGATGCCCCAGAATCAAACAAAACTACAGCTGGATGCGAGTTAACAAAAAGCATACCCAAAACGACATCTGACGCGTCATTTGCCTCCTCGGCGATGATGTGGTTAACTCGGCCATGGACGAGAACTTGAGGGGGTGTGGACACTACCCGCGGAGGGGGTGAATGTCTCGCTAGAGCTGAAATTTAATTTGGGTAGACTTGAGGCATCCCACATGCCTTCGCCAAACACCGGTCAGCATAGTGCTCGGTGTGGCAACAGCGAAAACACATCACGTTCGGGTGGAAGAAGTTGCTGTTCGAGGGCTGACTTCCCCCATTCTTCCATTGTACCGAAGGTGGTGGAGGTCCTGGTGACACTGATGTTTGAAATCGGGGCGCGTGGTCGAGGAAAATTGTCGCTTGCTGAAATTTGTGCGGCCCACTTCCTCTTCCTAGATTTATCCAAAGCTTGACTCTTGTTTTCTACTACAATGGCCTTGTTGACCATGTGTTGGAAGTTTCTGAAGTCATGGACGGAAAGAGCAAGTTGCATCTCGTCCATTAAGCCATGCATGAAACGGTTCTGATGATGGGCGTTGGTGGAGATGTCGTTTGGAGCATAACGAGCCAGGAAGTTAAACTCGTGCAGATACTCCGTGACACTCTTCCCTCCTTGCATGAGGACAAGGAACTATTGTTGCTATATCAACATCACTCCATCGGGGATGTGGGCCTCACGGAAGGCTGCCTTGAATTCGTCCCAAGTTGGAACGTCTCCATTTAGTTGCATGGTGGAAAAAATGTCCCACCAAGTGCTAGCGGCTCCCTCTAGCTGATAGCTAGCGAACAAGACCTTCTCAACATTGGTGCATTGAGCTATCATCAGCTTCCTCTCGGTAGTACAGAGCCATTCCTCCACCTGCAAGGGGTCTTCAGAGCTTGAGAAGGTTGGGGGATTTGTACGTTGAAAGTCAGCGAATCCCCCATGTGCCCTTTGTGCTCCCGTTGCCCAAATGGTATTGGAGCTGGGTAGGTGTTGCATGTAATGGGCTCAAGGATCTGAGTCTAATCCATCCGGTTCCTTTTTATCTAAGCCAATACTTCTGCCATCGTGGGGGGCGTGGGAAGAACTTCTTCTGGTTGATTGGTGTGCTAATTTCGAAGGTTGGAAGGCACATCATGCCCTTCCCATGCATAAGGCCCACTGGATTGAGTGCTCGGGAGCAGTGATTCCCCCTATTGATGAACCCTGGATCGAGTAGTAGGCCCTACCATCCTATTGCCACACGGATGAATAAAGAGCAGCCAAAAAAATGCTCAAATGAACGTGGAGCAGAAAACTGGATAGCACATATACATTACTTAGTTTAACATGCATAATGACATGAAATGCGCAAAAACTTAACACCAAATAGGGGTACAAAAGCACTAAGGCCATTACAAGATCCAATAAAGCAAAAGATAGTTTTTCGGTATGATTACCTTCATCATGCCTAGTGGCGAATGGTAATTGCCCGAAACAAAAGTTCTTGCAATGATACATAAGGAATCCAACAACTACTAACCTATTACATTAGCCGAAAGATACATGCTCGTTGAACCCATCTTTGGGAAGTGAGCTCAAGACACTAACATCCTAATGGTTCCGGTTGAAATTCTCCAGAAATTCGCTTAGCATATAGTACCCTGGCGATCTTGAGTCCTCAGGGTCCTCCGGATTAGTAAGGCGTAGAGGGGTCCTATATCAATAACGTGGCCTCCTGCAGGTTCTGGCCTCTGGGCATGAGGAAAACCAGCTGACATATGGGCTTGATGCCTTGACCCATAATTGGGAACTCGTCCCCTCACTTCTGGAAGATCATACTCCGGTGGTGTAGAAGCATAAGGAGAAACTTTGTTGGCACCATATAACACATTGCGGTGAATGAGCCCCTGTTACACATGAGCTGCAGGTGCTCCTGGGCTACTATGAGACAACATCACGTCTCCCACAGCTCATGCATGGTGCAGCGATGTATCTGGTCCATAATGTGCACCAACCTCGCCAGCTATCGCACTTAGGTATCTTCCCCATACTGGGTCCTAGCGAAGGTGTTCACCTCCGTGCCACGAGCTTGTAGTGGAAAGTGGTTGTATGGTGGTTGAGCTAACTCCGTCAAGTCCTGACGAAGATGGCTTACGACCACACGAGCAACTGCCTACAATGCTATGGCCTCAGAGGTTCCACGTGCCTAAAAACCATATAGGATACTTCTCGATTATGTGCCTAGAAATGATGTTGGCTACGACTTGGTATTCTTCCATCCCTAGTCCTCGGTCTCGATGGTAGATGGAGTATGCCTCCACATCATGTCCCGAAGTAGCATCGAGTATCCATCGACATCTTCAACTTGGGTCTCCTTGACGAGGTATTGATGACTCATCTAAAGGAAGAAGGGCAAGGTAATCCAGTTTGCAAACTCAAATGAGAGTAGGGCAAGAAATTGATATTAAGTTGAATGAGGAATAAAAGATGTTTATAACTTAACTTTTTGAAATTATTTTGCTAATTTGAAAATAATTTGACCAAGGACTTGCTAACTTAACTCACATGCTAGTTCTAACCTACAGTCAGTATGGCTCTGATATCAAACGTTGTGGGGACCCCTGTGTTATTTCTATAAGACCTAGGCCTTCCCGGTCCTATGGAAATAACTCTGGGCCTCAAGTAAATAAATTCCAAATTAACTCCATCTAAGTGAGAAGACCCAACTGGAACTAGAGCTCCAATGATCATGCACACTGCTCCTCTGCAAGCATTGCATGATGAACGGTTCTCCAAATGGTTCAAGTCCACACTCAATGAGTTAAAAGGGAATTAAAAAACAGCGGGTATGTGGCCATGTTGGCTCCCAAGATCAGCAACCAACACACCCATACCCTTAACAACGTCGATCACGTCCATACAACATTCATACATTGATAATCCAAAAGACATACAACATAGTAGTTAAGTATTCGACTATTACAAAGCGGCCGACCGGCCAAATTCAATTAATAACATTAAGTAGCAGCAGAAGCAAGAAAAACAAACCAAAAGGTCCAGAAAGTGTGCCCCCATAACCCTAGGCAACCGACTACAAGTTAAAGAACAACACTTATTCGTTAGCGTCACTTAGATCGGCACTAACGAACTCATCAGGTGCGAAGTCTTCACCTGAATTGCAGCAAACAGGTTGAGTACAAGGTACTCACAATTCTTACACAAATTAAAAATATTTATGCGTAGAGGATATCAAGAGAATAGCATTAGTGTCTTAGTTTTGCGGAAAACGCAACAATTTTCATCCTACACATACTAGTTTTCAATTGCCATTTTGCAAACAACTTTCTAAGCAAAAGAATAGACATGTGACATAGATATACATTAATAAACAATCGAAACAAACAAATACCAAAGTGGCTGCCCACTTTGATAAACTAAAATGCATGAATACCCATTCATCCCGAATGCCAAGTTGTAACCATGTCAATTTTAATTCAAAGTCCTAAACTATCTATTTATGGACTACGATGAATTTTGTTTGAATTTATTTTGGTTCTTCGCGTGTAGACTACGATGAATCTTGAGAGTTTTACTTCAACGACTCGCACCAGGACTTCGAGCAAGGCAAGTTACACCTTTGACCATATTGTTCCCTGTAATTTAAATTATTTATGTTGTTTTTAAATTAATATGCGTGCATACTTTTTTCAAATTAGTTCAAATGTGATTTAAACTTTAGTTACACCAAATTCCTTTGTATATGGCCAAATTTGATATTTAACAAACATGCCTTGTCACCCTAGATGAAAATCTAGTTAGACACTAGTATTAACTGAAAATTTTATAGAATTACTTAGCAATGCTTAGAATAATTTAGGTGGGGAGAATTGTTTCACGAAAAATGATGACTTGTAAAATCTATTCTTGACTTTGGTGAGTCAGAAAAGTCTATGAAAGTTTGATAAATAAAATTATAAAATCTGGTTTAGACTTAGGCATTGGTATGGTGATAGGTGCTTGCTGGCATGCATTGTTGTTTGGTGACACAATGTCGATTGCCAGGCACAAACGGTATATGATTGGGCCTAAGTCAAATTAAGGACCAGTCTGTGAGCTACTACTACAAAGTTACACTGTACAACCATAAGTCTGGTATGGGACAGACCTGGCTAAGTAATTTGTGAAGTTCCATCTTGGTTACGCTATAGGCAAAATATGGGCATGGCGTAGGCCGCGAGAAGTCTCACATGACACAAGAGGGGGCTCCAACATGTGGATTCATGTTGTGGTGAAACTTTAGTGGCGACGTGACTAATTTGGTAATAGAACATTGTAACAGCCTTGTCATGAACTCTTTGCCGCACACCTAAGGCAGTGTGTTAATCGTGTGGCAAAACGAGAGGACATGTCTTGTGGGTAAAGTTGTACACCTCTGCAGAGTAACAAACTATCTTGGATAGCCGTGTCCACGTTCAAGGACATGCTGAGTATGGTTTTTCACGGATTAGACTTTGATTTTAATAAAAATCTGGTTTGTGGAAACTTGTGAAATCTTATGGAAAGATAGTCCAGGTGAGATACCCGTGGATAGGTTAGTGTTAGGTTGGTGCCTGCACTAACGCTATTATTTCAGTTAAGAAGAATGTTTTTACATATGATATTAAATTTAGCTTTTGTACTTACTTTATGATATTTACTCCAATGTTGCTTTTTATGCAAATAACCATATTATGTCTTCCTTTGTAAATCTTTATGCATGCATCAAATCTGTTAAATCTCTTGGTGTAACTTGTGGAGTACTTTATGTGCTCACCTTGCTTAACTTTGTTGCCAGAGGATGACGGCATCGACTTTGGTGAGGATTGCGATGAATAGGCCACGTCTTACAGCCATTCGCCTGTGGGCAGGCAGGATGGGCTACTACTTTATTTATCTTTCGCTATTTATTTTTATGTTTGGCCATGAGCCATCTTATTGTAAACTTGGCCATAAGGCCCGTACACTTTGCTTTATAATAAAGTTTGTTTACCATGCATAATATGTATCTCTGTTAACCCTGTGTGCGCTATATTTTCCTAGGATAGTGCGATTTACACAGTGGGTTCTAGAGTTGTTGCTCCGGGATCCGATAGTAGGATTTCATGGTCTTTATGTCCTCACACCACCTACGGTCAAACCCAATAAAATCTTCCCCTTACTTAACCAAACGACACCCATATACCGCGTGCGGTAGCACGAATGTTACTTGTATTAACAACGTCACCAAAGTTCGGTCCTTGATGGTCTGGACAAGACAACCACAAACCCGAGTCTCGTGGACAACAGCACCCACACTAACAACCACTTGTCTAGACCCAAATCACTTTTGAAATAAGCAAAGTTTAACTTAAGAAGCAGATACGAAGATCTGGATTAAAGTAAAGATAAGGAATGTTTTGTGTCCTTCATAATTATCGAGTTAATCCCGTCAATCGATCTAACACAAAGCTAGACTTGCATGGCTATGCAAACCCATATACCAAATATAATGCACACAACCTAACTAGTCATCTATGTCAATCACTTCGGACTCTAGAGAATTAAAGACATCGATGAACACCGAGAAATACCATAAAATTCAAAGTGGTAAAAATGCATGAATTTTCCACAATGATTAGTTCCTGATTTTAGATGAATTTTGGTGAAAGATTCATTACATTTGATTTAGTATGTGAGAGTTATAACTGTTTGAAAATCGGTTTTTGAGGTAATTCAGGAATTCCAATCTGTCACTATTCATCTGGTTAATTGTTTTAGTGAAACTTAGTTGAACATGGTGGGGTAGAGGATTACATAGATAAATAGAGGAATAAAAGTTATGGCCCAAATAAATTGGTTCATCTCATTTGGAGTTGATTTCAATTAGGTATGAATTTTTGAAGTCGCAAGAATTTTTAGTGTACAAATAATTGATTTTTAGATTTTTTTCCTTGACCTTAACTACTTTTTCTACAGAGCCTACCCTAGTCCCAATCGCTGACAGTGGGGCCCGCTGCCATACTCGAAGAGGTGGCAGGGTGGTCGTGGTCGCAATGCGGAGGTGAATGTGGTCGTAGTGCTGGTGTTTGCAGTCGAAGTCTCGAGTACTTGTAAACCACTGGAACTCGGCTACGAGTACATCCGTAGCAGCAAAGGGGTGGTTGTAACTTGATTACGAGAACGTGTAGCACAGAAGAAACATGGTCGTAGCTCTCATCAGAAAAGCTACGAGCATGTACGCGAAGATCCAATGGTCATAACTTGGAGTTGAGCGTGGTCGTAAATCAATATTCTTGTGGTCGTAAGCCACCTCCAGTGGTCATATTTAACAGTGGTAATAGAGCTGAGGAGTCGTAAATGATTTACGACTATAGAGATTAAAGTTTTGAGTGGTCAAAACCTAACAAAGGAGACTCAAGTACCCAGGCGGTTTTTGAGTTCGATTAACGATGCCGGGTGAACGGTCGAAGTTTGACTCCATGCGGGAAGTTGAAGAGGATCGGACGACATTTGAGTTGAAGAGGATAATCGAACGGCATTCGAGTAGCTTCAGAGCTTTAGACGACGTTTGAGAGGTATTGCGAAGGATTAGAGCGTGGAGCGATCGGAGATTCCGAGGGTGGGAAATTTCCAACAGCAAGTACTATGGTGAACATCCATGCACAAGAAAAGCTCTGGATCGCCCATGCTAGTGGGTGCCATGGCATCTAAGGGGTACAAGGGTGCTATCTGAGCAAGATGGGTGCTCGAGGAACTCGGAGATGGCTCAATGTCGGCAATGGCTACGGTGGCGATGAGCTTTAATGCAGTGAGGAGATCCTGGTGAGGGGAAGGACAAACAACGGTCGGAGATGCTTAAAAGAAGTGTGTAGATGGTGTAAACAATGGGGATTAGGTAATGCCTCACCGGATCAACTATGAGATGAAAAGGGAACCTTGTCGGCCGAACAGAGGTCACTTCCAAATTCCGAAACTCCTGTCATGCATTGCCCAAATTAGTTGAGGGGTTTTCTTAATCATGTTCAAAGAGACGATGTGATGAACAAGATTGAGTTGCAAACTCACCAGAGACATGATTGGCCAAACAAAGGTCGCTCGGTGTGCACTTCGGAGCCACCAATAGCGCGATGATGGCCTGAGAACTATAGGTGACAACATGAGCCCGCATTAGCCAAAATAGGTACGACGAAAGGAGCAGATGAGAAAAGATGCTAAGACACAAAGCTTACCCGAGTAATGGGCGCACACGAGCTTCTTCTTCCTCAGCCCTGAGGTGAAGAATGGCCGAGATGGAGGAGTTGGAGGGGGTTTTAATTCTAGCAAGTGACGGCAATGGAGGCGGTGTCAAGTAGAGAAGCTCAAGGAGTGGTCAAATGGGGCGGTGTCTTGACGATGTTGACAGGGCGGTGCAGCATGCAGCGAGTGCATGGTGCTCGCGCTCTGAGTGCCCAACGAGAAGTAAGGGATGAAGCTGACATGTGGGCCCGATGTCGTTCAGACGGTCTGAACAATCTCCACGGTTGACTGCTTTAATTCACAACCCTCCTACGTTGACTGAGAGACTAAAAATAGTAAATGACATTCTAAAAATTTGAAATTTTTTAGAGAGGTTCCTAGGATGATCTAGTACCCTCATAAAATTTCTAAACTTAGTGTTCATGAATTATTTTTCTCATATTAATTTGTTAACAGTAAGGGCTTTTAGAATTTGGTTTGAATTTTCACACAGTCGAAATAAGTCTTAAAAATTTGCAAAATTATATTTAATCATTATAATTACTTTAGTATTTAAATTAATTCTTTCCTAGAGATGATCACATGTTTTTGTTTTTATTTTATTTTAGGGGTTTCTTTTTGAGTTGTACGATTAATTTTCGATCAAGATTTTCCAAGTGCAATAATTAGTGCAAATGCTTCCAGAACAATATGCATGCTCATGAGATGCATAATAATTACCTTTATTAAAATGGAGATGTGACAGTTGGGCGAGCAGCAACGCGAGCGAAATAACGAACACCAAGCAGCGATTCATGTGGGGGAATCGCTACGGTGTGGACATGGGTCGCATGCCCGTGTGGACCGGTGGTCGAGATATTGCGTCATGCATGTGGCCACTTGGGCGTGGGCTTGAAAGAATGCTTCAGGCCTACTCCAGGGTTCATCGATTTTGGGATGAGGGGTTCACATATGTACCATATGAACTGATCCCAATTAAGAAAATTGGAACTGGTGTCCTGTGCACCAGGTGGGCCACTTGGGCTCCACTCCTGCATCCCATTACCATTGCATCCGCACCTTCTCGATATCGACCTCACCATCAGCAAGATGCACCCACCGTCGCCTCCGTGCTACCGATGCCAGTCACCATCGCCACATCAGCACTGACTAGACCATGCTCATCTATTTTGCGCCACTATCACTTCTTGATTGTGCAAAAATAGCACACCCGCAAGTGCACGGGTTGCCACTGAAATAGCGACAAGTGTCATGTTCTCCATAGGGACTAGACTAAGGCTAACGGTGCTCAACTAAAGCTAGGTCAATCAAAATGGGGGGTAAAGCGGAAAACTAAACCTAAAACGACTACCAAATCATCCGAACAAACTAACTAAAATGACCGAACGAACCCCTAGTCGCACGAACGAAACAACGAACGAACTAAATGATCTAATGAATGAAAATGACCAGATGAACGACCATGCGAATTGAAGTTGCATGACCGAACAAACTACACGACGATGACTACAGGAACGATGCACGCTAATCTATCGACTAATGACTTAACTAACTACCGATCGTGAGACAGAATGAGGAAGTTGAGAAGCACTGAGGGAGTCTAGAAGCACGGAGGGAGTCGAGAGAGAATGAGGGAGAAAATGGTCGATGGCTAACTAGACGATGGCGACACACAACAATACAACAAAAAACTACGACGAACGCCCGCACAACCTCACTATCAACAGACCGCAGAAAGGAGAAAAGAGGGAGTCTAGAAGCAAGGAGGGGGTCGAGACAGCTAGGGGAAGGGTACAGTCGCCAGCTAGCTAAATCGCGTGAGACAATACACAAATACTTAACACTGCTAATTTATCACAGAACAAAGCCTACACAGGCAGAGGACGTGAACACATATCACATACATAACTAACAAAGTAACATCTAACACAGACAACAACTTAACATAGCTAAACATAGATCAATTCTAGAACTAATTAACATAGCACAATAACACATCTCACTGAGCATATGCACACATCACAGATCACAAATTAACATTCAATGACAAATACACGTCCACAGTGCAACACAAATTAACTTTGGTAGTGATTAAGTAAAGCAAGGAGAGTAAGGGACAGCAATTAGGGATTAACTGAAGAGAGAATAAGCAGGGGTCGGGGAAGACATTAGAGATGTTGGTGAAGAGAAAGAAGCCGAGGTCTCCGATGGTGGAGAGGTGGTCGCAGGGGTTGGAGAAGACGAGGGGGGTCGCTAATGTCGCTGCTTGGTGGCGTGCCATATAGACTTGATCTCACCATTGCTGCTACCTCCATGGCTTCTAATGGGAGATAAGCTCTACCCCGCTCGCTGCCCTACGGCACCAATGAGGGGGAATGTGCACCATCATTGTCCTTGGCAAGGACAAGGGGTACAGTTGAGAGCATCCGTTGCCACCTCTTTCTATCTCTGTGTGAAGGGATGGGATAGATGCTGAAGCACTATCATTGTCGTTGCCTTTTTCCTCCATGCAAAGCGACGAGACGAGGACAAGGTTGTCGCCACCACCTTGCGCCTCTACTTGAAGGGACGATGTGCATTAGGTCACCACCACCTTCACATGAAAGGACAGGGCAGGGCCGTCACCAATTCCTTGTGACTCCGCTCGAAGGGATAGGATGGGCCAGGCCATCATTGCCTTGCGCTTTAGTGCATAGGGTACAGGCCAGGGGCACTACGGTACCACCTTTTCTTCCTTGTGCTATTGCCCCAACAAGAGGGGATGGGGGAGCAGCACCACCATCACCATCATCGCCTCTATAATCCTCATCACCATTGGAATCACTGCAATGCTGTGTGGAGATGGGGCTCTCCACCACTTGGTGGTGGTAGGCTCGTGTTAACCCTAGCTCTAGCCCACCAGACAACAAGCTCATGTGGGCTTGGAACCCCTACACGGGCCGACTAAAATGGCCAAACAGGCCTAATGTGGCTCAAAATGGATTGAACCGAGTGGGATCCAGTTCGAAGTGGCAATTTTGTAGAAAAAAAACTTGAGGGCTTTTAGTAATTGTGAGTAGGTCCTTTTGAGTGGAAATTTTGTGAAAAGTCCTTGGAACTTTCATAATAATGTAGGAGGGCTTCCACATGGCGGAAGTTTGCAAATTAAACCTAGGATGTTTTCTGGTCTTATTAATTTAGTCCTTTTATGCTTTATTTAATTACCATAAACTGTTTTCTATTGTTTGTAAAGGTATAGATATTGTTCGTCCGAGAACAAAATTAGTGGAAACTCAAGGAAATTTTCTAGAAATTTTGTATTGTTGTTAAACATGTTTTGATTCATGTGGTACATGGTTTACCTACTAATTACCTTCGGTAATTAATCTTGGTTGCTTTACAAATTAAGTGTAGGCAAGATGACCAAGAGATACTTTCACTTCTTAGAGCCTGTTGGAAGTAACTATCCAACATGGCAAGAGAATGTCATGGGATACCTCGACTTCCATGGACTCAGAGATGCCATCACTAGGGACGCTAATCCTACTTACGTTCAGATGATGTAGGATCATGGTTGGGCACTATAAGGTGGGGATAGGAGCTTCTAATTTTTGCACCCAAGTATTCCAAGATATTTTCACTCCAGTAATTGTGGAGCCTATGAAGATCAAGATTTCAACTTACAAACACAGCGGAAACCACAAACCAATAAAACTCTCAAGGGCCAATCTAACACCCTATTGGCCAGTCTCACCGCAGGCGACAAGGTAGTCTGACCATTGCCTGCAGAACAAAACCAAAAATAACCTGAGAAGTGAAACCACAAATTGGACCAACTCTCAAACAACGGCTAAAAACCACATGGAACTTGGTATGCACTACCTATAAGACCTCAGGAACCTATCCCAACTAAAGATCTAGGAAATCATTGCAAAAGATAAGATCTGTTGATCCAAAACTAAGTTGCACCGAAACCAGGTCAAAGAGCAAATCTAAGCCTAGAGATTCCTATGCGTAAAGGATGGTCAAGATGACATTAAATTAACTCCCACATGTCCTAACAAGCATACGAATGGAAAGAATCAAATAAAAAACCCTTAGAACAAGAAAACCACAAAATTCATCCTTTGTTGAGCAAGAATCAAGCAATCTTCAAGGTTGTGCCTTCAGAATGCCTAGATGGATGGGATCTGATCTCTAAGAGATTCCCCACCACTTACACATCCTTGTCACTCAGTAAGATTAAGAAACAAGAGGGAAAGGCCAAATACACAATCAACTCAAGAAAAAGCCATCATATCATGGCGGCAAACACATATGCATGAAAAGGATCGATCTATTTCACTTGTAGAAGAATGTTTAGAGCAACTCCCAAGGAGGACAAGAGCCACTAAGGCACAAGTATCTCACACAAACTATTAAGAATCTAAGCTCACCCTTTCAACATATTCATGAGCAACAAGGCTCAAGAGACCCAAATCTCAACTCCCCTATCTCATCTCCTTATATAGGGAGGAGGCATACCTCCGTCTCTTCTTAGGAAACCCTATGAACCCCAATGGATATTATCCACTTAACACTTGTGCATAGGGATGGCAACAGGGCCATTCCTCCGCAGGGAGTGCTAGAACAACCTTGTCCCTTGTCCCCGAAAACACGCTGGGGGCGGTTCTCTCCCATTCCCTGGCCCCGCGGGGAATGGGGACCTATGGGATACCTACTCCATGATAATGAGTGACCACAACTATTAAAGAACTAGCTATAATCAACATGAATACAATGATGAAATCAACAAATCTGAGAACAAGAACCGTTCATGTTAAAAAAAACAAAGAATCTATTAAAGAATCAAATGATATGAACACACACAAGCATAAACATCGAGCTTACCCTTCATTCTTGGCTTTTTCCCAAAGCACTTGATCTAACTTTACACGACATGTACAGACCAAAGCACTGATATCTTGATGGCTGCATGGGTGAATTGGTGAACTACTCCTTGACAATATCTACAGGCAACAGTTTGGCCAGCTTCAGGTGTCGACAAGATCCACATCCATGGCTCGTTGAGTGGCTCTATAATAGGATCTACTGGTGGCGGCATGTAACTTCGTCCATAAGAGATGCTTACGGTAGTGTAGAGGCCGCTCGCGATGAGTACAAGTGACGGCGACATCCTCTCCTTTGGATCTTGGCAACAAAGGGTTACATAATTGCAAATGAGAGTTGGGGCTGTTGAGGCTTGGCCGCTTGGGGGCTGGCCATGTGGGAGTTGGGGAATGATATGAGTACTCAGATCTAGGGTTATTTTGAGGTGTTATATGAGGTATGTTTCTTATAGCCCACATGCTATTCACTTGTTGGGTATAGGGCATGGGGGAATGTCCCCCCCATCATCACTGACGGGAAATACTTTTGGCCCATTACTGTCCCTATGGGGAGATATTCCTCCCCATCCCTTAATATGGGAATTCCCTACCACGGAATGATGAATAGCGTCCCATTGCCATCCCTACTTGGACAAACCCGCAAAACCCAACACATATCGGTTTTTTCATCACTTATGCAATTATCTCAAAGCGCATAAGCCCGAATCCATCTCTGATTACTCTGCTTATCCTCCATGGGATATAAACCATTCTTCATGACCTAAACCCTCTCTTATGCACCACAGTTTTGGTCCTCTTCATTTTTCCCAGTATTGGGCAATTTCCCAAAATCCCTATCAACCAGACTTCTCACGAATCCTTGTCTTTGAAGCATCTCCAATGCTCCAACTTGCTACATGTGGCCCCAATGACTTATCGCCAAGTCTCGACGTATATGGATGCCACTAAACCACCCTTACTTGCAACGAGCTCAAGTCACCTTGCCTCGCAAGGCCTTGACCAACTTGATTCTCCATGGTTCTTGTCCATCTTGCACTTTTGCTTGAGCCAATCATCTCATCCGACCTCCTTGACCATTCTGGACCTTAGTTCTCCCAACCAAGTTCTAGTCCACCTCGTTGTTCACCATAGTTGACTACAAGCAACCCTATATACAAATAGAACAATTAGCTATTTTTGGGTCAAACCCCAGTAACAGGACACTGGTATGACCGCTAGTACAATGCCAGTTAAACCGCTAGTGGTTTTACTGCCACCATGGCTGATTGGACCGCTCCATGGCTCACCCAAAGTCACTCATACTAGAAAAACACTGCCGCCAACTAATTTCCGATCACCATTGCCCTAATGCCAGTTAGATTGCCCAAACAAAAACTTAACTGTTGGTAACCAAAATTGGTTCGACCGCTCGACTAACCACATGTGCCCAGTGGTCTGACTACCCATGCATAACTGTTTGATTGCCCTTCTACGAAAATTTTGAATTTCCAGGCTTTGCAACTTCTATGACTTGCAAACTCCACAAACACGCACAATTGTTGTCAAATACGCATCATTAGCTATGGGGTGACTACCACATGGTCACATAGAGGAAGATGGCTCAGTAGTACCTCTACCAGACATTGCACTGGAAATGGCAAGACATATGGGAGGTGCTTTTATACTTTTTTCAATAATGATTTGGACAATTTTTAAAATATGATGAATGGTGGATAGATGTTACGTACTTCTTTATTTGTTTTGAGATTAATACTACTCTTATTAGAGATAAAAGCATAGAAGCACTGCTCAAGACATATTTATACATGAGAACTCACAAGGAATGTGGTAAGTTCTATGGATTTCTTTTGGAAAGCCAAAATGAATGAAGCTTAATGTCTTCGATCATGAACCTGAACCTCAGAAGAAGAAAATAAAGTTTTCTAAAAGAGGGAATTATGGAGCAAAACCAAAGGAACAAGGTTTTCAGAAGAGGCGTGTTAAACTCCGAGAAACGACGAAGAACAAGAAAATTGAGAAAACTCTAAAACAAAAGGAGATCATAGTGGTGAAAGAACTAAGTGTCATATGTCCCAAGTGTGATTGCCATGGGCACACCACTAGCAGATGTACAACCCCCAAGCATCTAGTAGAGGCGTATCTCAAGGTCTAAGAAATGGATTCATCTGTAAATGTGCTTGTGGCTTTCTTGTCAAGTTTTCAAGACAAGACGACGACTGACAAAGTTATACATCTAAAGTTACAAATGAAGGATTGTCAAATGAGATGGTAAATTGGATAGTTAGATTTGTGATCTTGACATTACAACAGAAGATGCAACCTCGATTTTGATGGTCTCCCTCAATTCGAAGGAGAAGCATTTCTTCCAAATGATGATACTGTTCATCCAAATGAGGAATAATTTAGCCCTAGAAACTGTATATCCTCTTTAGGAGTCAACTCATGGTGTGTTCAGGATGGTATTAATATATAAAACATCAAATTTTGTCGATCTTAAATTAGTCAGCAACATAACTAGGAATTAAAGTTACTCGATGTAATCTTTAGTTCATGAGTTGAATAAAGTATTTCTATTTCCTTGTGTGCATGTTTAATATTTGTATTTATGCATATGCAATGTTTAAATTTATGCAAATTGTTATCTCCTCCTTATAGAAGTACAATTAGTGAAAGCGGAGAACGAACTTTGTCTTGTGAACAACTGTACCACAAACTCGGTCTTTAGGGATAAGAAATATTTCTAGAATCTCAGTCAAAAGACTAATAATATTATAACAATAGCTGACAACTGTGGTAATATTGTAGGATCTAGAAGGGCCATGGTAGTGTTACCAATGGGAACAAAGATAATAATTGAGAATGTATATTATTCCTGAAAACAACAAGAGTTCTGCTTTGTTTCAAGGATGTCCAAAACAATGGTTATCTCACAGGAGCTCATCACAATGATTTAGCAAGGCAAAGCCACTTTTCGCCATTCTTTCTTCATGGAAGTTTTCATCATAGGTGCTTGGCATATCTCATATCAAGAAGCAGATGAGTGGAAGAATGTTTGAGCAAAAGCAACCTTATTTTCAAAATTGGGAACAACTCTTCAAACAAGAAATATCCCTAAATGTATTTAGAGTGAATGAGCAAACTAGATCACAAATTTTCAACTGGCTAGACACTGTTTACAACTTTGACCCTGTAATAGGGTTGGTACATTCTCCTTTTGTTTTCCTTTTGTTACTCGTACATAAACTCTTTATTATTTATTTAGTTGTACATAACGTAGGAGCCTCTTCTACGGTTTCATTGTCAAGAGAAAACCACCATGGGAGGGTGGATTCAACCCATGGGATATTACTAATGGAATGATGTTGGGGCGATGCATTGGAAATGGCTTGTCATGATTGCTTAGTCACACGCTATGATGTTGTCAATCGAACAATATGAGTTAATTATATTTTGTGAATAAAATGTACAGTTTTTATAGAGTAAAATGTTAAAATGTATTCACATACTTTGGTTTTTGAAATATTTTGATAAAATCTAAGCTCGAGGTGTTAGAACTCATTTCATTAATTTTGGTGGATATAACCACTTCAAGCAAGGGGGATTTAACCTTTGGGCTGGTGTAGGTGGATATAACCTTCACTAGCTCTTTATTTAGAATTGGCAGTTACTTTACTACTTTATTTAGATTAGCTTTACATTACGTTTTCTTTCATTTATTTATTGATTCAAATTCAAAATTTGCTTTATACACAAACAGACAAAATAAGACATCCGTGTCATAAGCTAAACAGGTATAATAACTGCATTTGGATTACTTGCTAGGCGACATTTGTGGTGAAATGTGAATACGGTGAAAATTTGATTTTCATCAAATTTAGAAGTTTCAAAATTTTCTCAAAAAATTACCACATAGTGGATGATATTTTCTACGTCCCTGCAAAATTTCAAGATCAAATTCGAGGTCATTTGCGAGATACAAAAAAAATTGCTGAAACAGTGAAACACTGTTTGAACACTATTTAAGGAAGAATGCTTTTTTTGTATCTTGCAAACATGGTCGAGTTTGATCAGGAACTTTCGCAGAGATGCATATCGTCCACTACATGTGGCAATTTTTTGAAACTTCTAAGCTTGGTGATAATTGAAATTTTCAAAATTTTACCATATTCACATTCACCCAATACGCCCCAAACTTGCTAAGTACAAATGTATTCCAGCTTACTAAGGGTGCATATCCTGCGAAAATGCCCTAAGTGTTGCAAATGCCATAAATATCGATCTAGAAGTGTTCAATAATTCTCAAATAAAATTATATTTGGATCCCATCTTCAGAAATAAACTCATATTTTGAATCAAACTTTTTTGCCTTCCACTGGTAACACAAAAATAGAAGGATTTGTCGATGTATTCATTTTTCAACAACTGGAAGTGGAAAATTGAAAAAAGGAAGGTGAATTATAATAGAGTTACAATCGCATGAAGAATTTCAATATTCCACTTCTTTCATTTACGTTTTTGTTAGTTTCATTCCTGGACATCTTCAGGTGATTTTGGCTCATAGAGGTTCTCTCATTTGGCAAAGATTCTACACTTCCTTGTGCCAATGACTTGCAAGATGCGACTGGCACTTTATTTCGATCACGAAATTCTGCTTGGCCAGTACTTGATAGTTTCATATTCTTGATTGGATAGCTGCTCTCTTGTGACAACGACGAGCACAACACAACTGGTTTTTCATCTTGCAGATCAATTAGTAACTCGTTTTGACCTGGTGCTTGACCTTGGTCAGTGGGTAATTTCCTCTTCTTGAATGGGTTGTTGTCAGGGAAACTTTTTGGTTCCACTTCATTACCTTCCACTGGAGAGGAGTGCTTCTTCAGTAGAAATTTTCCGAGGGCAAGGGCTCGTTTATTGTGCTTTTGTGCATCATTAGTAATCTCATTAGCTGCAAATACTTTTAACAAAACAAGAAACAGTGATGAGAAGTCCTGAAATGGACTTATTTCATTGGAGCATAGAACAGTACGGGCAAAAACACTGCATTTTAACCATCAACAGAAAATTTGATAAAACTATTGTGCAAATAAATAAATAAATGCATAGTTTAACAATGGTTGAAATTTGAAATATTGTTGAGTCAGTCCAAGAGCACACTTGCCTAAGATATCTTCTTTGCTTTCCTGGGATGAAAGGATTGTTATAGAACTCTTTTGTGTTGAAACATTAAAAGCTGAGGTGTCAATAAACTCAATGGGACTAATGGTTCTGGTGAACTGATCAAATGCTTCCATTGTAACAGGATTCAAGTGCCCCTCTGCAATCGCTCTTGCAATGGATGGTGATAGTGCTCTTTAAATGGTGAAGGAATGGACATTGACAAGAGAAGGAAATAAATAATAATTATATGAAACCGCATGACCAACATCATTGATACGCAGGTAGCTTGCAATATTTAGTCAGTGTAAACAATTGCAATATTTGCTATTACCACAGTTTTGTAAATACAATGCATAATCAGGACATAAAGTGGTTACTTGTGTCCTGTCTAAGAAGCTATGATTTTTTTCCTAAATGGAAGAGCCATTTATCAAAAGTACCAGCAAATGGAAGTATCAAAAGTTGCTTGTACCAAAACCACGTTTCATATTGATGCCATTATTGTCAGAGAAGCAGTCAATAATTAACACTTCAACATACAGATGCCTCATGCTCAAGTTTATGAATAAAATGAAACTTTTAGGATACGGTCCAAGAATATCCATGTCTCCAGCCAAGTAGTTAAGATATTGGTCCTCCAAAGGTTTCAAATGTTTGAGTAACTTGCTTTTGACATCATATCTGGAATGAAAGTGGTTCATCAGAATGTCTATCGCAATGTCTTTTTGAAAGACATACAGATGCACAAAGCTAACACAAACACAATCTTACACTCTAGCATGATTGAATACTGCAAGAGTTTTCCATAAGGAATCAGCGTAATCATCCGGAACAGAATATCGCTTGTCAAGCTTCAAGGTTGATAAGACCTGGCAATACTTGCATCAGTGAAATGTAGGGGACAATACTTGCATCAGTGACAAATATTTTGTGAGAATATCTGGTACCAGAGAATACATCATTCATTAGTGCAGAGTGCAGATCATTGACAAGGTTACAAGGTACATCACGAAAAATTGTTTGCTTTAATTATGGAAATTGCAAAATTTTGTTTCATGAGATGCGTCATAATAAAAATATCAGCAACTTTGTTTTGCACTTTTGCAAAAAAAAGTGATTTTTAGAAAATGGAAACGCTGTAAATTAGATGTCAGATTATTTTTGTCAAAAATTGCATGCTTTCTCCAGCCGTTCAATCAATATATAGAGCAGTGGTTGTAAAAATAAGTATTGTAGTACAGAATAACATATTTTATGCAGCAACATTTCGATTGAACTTGGTGTCTATACAAAATTTGGAACAGTTCTGAGAAATTCCACAATAGTTCTACAAATGTGTTGCACTGTAGACAGAGTCTGCAAATAAAATTTATCTCAAAAATTCCTAATAGCGTACTGGGTGGCTTTTATTGCACAAGTGCTACAAAATGGTAAGACTATTAAGGGTATTAGAGATTGAATAGGAATTGTATTATTCCTTTCCTTATATGCCTCGCTTTCCTTATCCGCATATGACATATTCCTCTGTAATATCCCTTTGTACTCCCTATATATATTGCCTATTGGGCTTCTTCAATGTATATACAATATTCATAACATGGTATCAGAGTTTAAATTAAAACCCTAACCTCATTCTACTTTTGCTCGTCTTTCGCATCTGTTGCCCTCGAGAGCAGCGATCGATCCTCCTGGGGGTGGCCACTTCTTCGCTGGCCGTACGTCCCACTACCGGATCCGTGCGGATCCGCCGCCGCCGGCACTCTCGGATTCTCGTCGACGGCCGCCTCGGGATGGTGACGCTGTCGCCGCTCCTTTTGGCCAGCCCGGTCTCCGCCGCCTGATCCGTCTGGATCTGGTCTCCTCGACACTGCGCCACGCTCGCCCGCGCCGTCGCGGCCGCGCTCAAGCCGTCGCCCGCGCACCTACACCGCTGCCTCCGACGCCGTGAAGCTCGCATCAGACTGCCTCCGGGCCAGATCTGGTTGTCTCCGTCGCCCGAGGCCCCTGCCAATGCTAGGCTGCCTCCAGGCCATCTCTGCTCCGACACCGCTCCATCCCGGCGCGGATCCAGGCTCCTTGCGCAGATCTAGCCTCGCCCCGCCTGGATTCGGCCGCCTCTGGCCGGATCCGTCGCTCTCCATCGCCTGGCCTCCTCCTCGGTGCTGCAGCTACCAAGACCTCTGGATCCGGTCATCACTGCTCGAGCCGCCGCTGCCGTCCTATTCTTGGACCGCCGCCGCTCGGCTCTCGATGTTGGCCGATCGACACCGACCTAGCCTCTCCCGGACCCTCTTCAGGCCGCCGCTGCTCTTCCCGAGGCACTGCCTCTTTGCCCGCCGACGGTCTCTTCGCTCGGATCCGGCCGACCGTCAGCTGCCTCTTTGCTCGCTGACAGCCACTTCGCTTAGATCCCATCGGCTCGTCTTCGCCGGATCTGGCTACCCACGGCTGGCTCTTCCTCGCTGGCCGTTGGGCTCTTCCGCCGCCGCCGCTCGCCTCTTGGCCTCCGCCGCCACTTTGCTCTTTGTGCTCTGCAGCCACGCCGCTGTTTTAATGGTGCGGGAGACGGAGAGAGATGGGAGGGAGTGGAGTGAATGGTCGTTTTCGATGGATGGACAGATGGTTTTGTGTTGATCTCTTCGAGCCTTGGTATTAGGAGTTTTCGGTTCTATTATTTAGGAGTTTGAGTCTTTTTTTTATTTGAGTCTTCTGTTGTGTCTATTCAAGTCCGAAGGTTCTTAGTTCATTTAAATCGTGCGAGTCTACAAATTTATTATCAGTCATAGAAGTATACAAATTTTCTTTTGCATAGCAGCAGCCGCCGCTCTACTCTCTGAGCCGCGTACAGATCGTAGAAGTCGTTATGATGCCGCCGCTTCTCTAGCCGCCGCCTTGAGCTTCTAAGACCGCCGCGCGTCTTCTGCACTTTGTGCACTGCGCCGCCGCCGTCTTGCGCTTCGATCTGCGCCACCATGCTTCTATCTATTCCTTTTCGACTTGATTTGACGGTTTATTCAAAAGCTGCATGCAACGACGACATTATCAAGACTCAGACTTCGAATTTTTCTTGTTTTAGTGTTAACCCTTTTTCAAATGGAATGCTATTACATACGCCTTGTATTTGAGGGGGGTGTTAAGAGTATTAGAGATAGAATAATAATTGTATTATTCATTTCCTTATATGTCTCGCTTTCCTTATCCGCATATGGTATATTCCCCTGTAATATCCCTTTGTACTCCTTATATATATTGCCTATTGGGTTTCTTCAATATACACACAATATTCATAACAAAAACTTCCCCTGAATTGAATTTGCCCACTCATAACATGGTCTCTTGTTGACCTTTGCTAAAATATTCAGAAAGTAAATAATGTTTTCTTCTCTCAATAGCATGAGATCAGTATAGAGTAGGCATTCTTACACTATCTATATTTTTATATCTTGAGACGAGGGAATATGCTCTTTTAGTACCAATGCCTGAAATTGAGGGAAGAAAATCACATCCTGCAAGGACACACATGCCTGTTCAAATAAAAATGAGAATGTCAATAGAAAATAGATACTTCAGCCACATAGAACATACAGGGTGAGAACGGATAAGATATTGAAAAAGAAAGGCCAAACAGCACGAAGAAAAAGTAATAGAACTCAGGATACAGCAACCTGCATAAGAGCTGAATCTAATGAGAGAGCACGCTTCCCACCCATTGTACAAAGCTAGTTGAACTAGCAACTCCATGCTATGAAAAGCAGCAAAGAAGGTTTTTTTTTTACTGGTGAACTTATTAGTCAACTTTGCACCATTCAGAATTTCAATCAATGCTCTTGTCCAAGTCTTCAAGATGTAGAAATGACTTTACCTGTAAAAAGGTTTTGATCAAAATCGCGGAAGGAAACACCATCTTTTTCAGTCTTCAATGTTCTCTCCATTATGAATTCTTCACCATTCCCGAACCGATCCATCTTAAATATAATCTACAATTTGTCATGTGTTAGATAAAATAGATGAATTAAAAACATAAAATGAAGACCAAAGTGAATGTCTCACAGCGGTGCAACAATATGCTATTAAGTCACTGTCTTCTGTTACTACAGCAGCTATGCCCCCTTGATCAGCATCTAGAGTAGTTAGGTATGCCAGCTGTGGATCAGCTTCGTATGGAGCAACCAAGAACTCAACATTTTCTGACCTTAAAATCTGAACAAAAAACTTAAGAATTTGCTACATGAGGCAAAGAATGGCTACATGCAAGTACTTTCAAAGTAGCACCTGAATCAGTTGATAAGCCATTGATGGAGTAATGTGCACAGCTTTCTGCAGATGAACAGAGATCAGGATGCTTTTAAAACACAGACATAATCAAAACTACACTGGAAGTTTAGAAACATCAAAGCATCTTACCTTAAAATGCAATAAAATCAAGTGACCAGCACAAGGGACTTTGTGCTGGTAATTTTTATGTATTGTTATGTACCTTAGTATATAGTGCAGGAAATTACCAGGCAGGGAGCAAGATAACGACGAGTGAAGGAGGGATCTTAGGAGAAAGATGAGACCATAGACTGGGGTGGTAAACTTTTGAGAGTGAAATACTTGATTCATTCTTCTTGCTTAATTGAAAAAGATGACAATGCCTACCTATTTACAATGACTCCTAACAGACTAGATCTAGAAATAAACTAATTTAAACCACCTGAAGATAAGTTGCACCTAACTCAAGCTACTTTAACTAAATAACTTATTGATGCAACTAACGCAAACTAATTTAAAGCCACGTGCTACGGTACTATGGGTACCTAATTGCTGCATGCGACAACTTCTCCCTCCCTCACAGGATAACTCGAGACGAGCTATGGTTGAAACCCTTGGTGGTAGTTGGTCTTCAACTTGACCAAGGGTAACTCGAGAGCAGAAGCCATGGAGTTGGCTTTGATACCACATGTTATGTATTACGCAACAGGGGTAAACACTGTGCCGAGGAGGGCCGGATGGCGACAGCTGAATGGGGAGGAACGTTAGGAGAAAGATGAAAGAGTAGACTGGGAGAATGAACTTTTGGGGGAAAGGCTTAATTCATTCTTCTTGCTTAATTGAAAAGGATGACACTGCCTCCTTATTTATGAGGAGCTCCTAACTTATTAGATCTAGAGATAAACTAATTTAAACCACCAAAAGATAAGGTGCAACCTAACTCAAAGTGACAAATAACACAGAATGGACCGAGTAATTCCTGGGCATCGAATGTCTGACTATCAAAATGACGACAAGCAAACTTTTTAGCAAGTGAAAAGTCGCATTAATTTTCCTTTTCTGGTAAATACTGCGAGAATGAAAAGTGGAAAACTAGATACTTACTCGGAAAAAGTCGATGGCAGCAGCTGTATTTCCTTGCTCAAGCTTTTCTTTCGCCAATGCCAAACTGAGTTCCCTCTTCCTGAATTTAAGTAACCAAGTGACTTACAAACTGTAGATGCTTATGTATTAGGAATTGCAATTTAACCTTATTTTCGCTGCATCTGAATGCAGTGCATTGAAATTTCAACAGAAGAGCAATCTTGTACAGCTATCAAATTGCTAATGAGCTATGAATATAACTATGATTTGTTTTAGTTAATTGCGACAACCCAATTCCATTGTGACTTTTAAAAAAAGAGAGGCTAGAACACAATGCTACTGTTGTGAAGAGCCAAATAAGGGGAAACACCTCACATACTAACAGATGATATTATCCCAAATCATCACACAAGTTAGTACCATCAAGGCGCATCGACCAACAGACGCATCTACACAGGAAATAAGGAAAGAAACTGCGATTTCTTAACCAAATGACATGACAGTTCGAATTGGCTTACTTGTGCCGCTCTTCCTCCGTGGCCGACTTGCAAGGGATACTGCCCCCGTCAAAGACGACGACGGGCACAACCTTGTAATGCCGCAGGAGATTGATATGGTGCATGAAATAGCTGATATAGCGCCTGGCGCCGGGGCTTTTGGGGTCCATGCACAACTCCATGCTGCAAGAATAGGCTGTACCATGAAAAAAACAAACAAGAAACAAAGAAAATAAGTTGCCAAAGAAAATCGCCAAAGATATCATCAATACATTGCAACCATGCAATCTAATCGCTAATCGAACCTCCTTTGTGGAGCCAGGAGTAGGCATCGATGCCGACCTGCCAAGGCAAGGCGAGGTACCACGAAATCAGCAAAAGATGAAAATGCAAAAGAAACTGCAAGTGCAAGGTGAGATGGGGATCTATTTACCCGCTGGCCGGCGTACTTCTTGATGTGCACGGGCTCGATGAATGGCTTCATGAAGCGGAGAAGATTGGGGATTCCCATCAGTATGCCAAAATAATCATAAACCAATTGATTTCGATTTGCTTCGGGAAGGATTGGATTGGGATTTCAGAGAGTCGGGGAGAAGCGGGGGGTGGGAAGAAATTGGGACCCTCGAGGCCGCAAGGGCTATCAAGGGCTGTGAGGTCACTGACAGGTTTAGCGGCAGTGTGGGTCCCACGATTGCTTCGCGCGCACCGGGTTGGTTTCCCGCGCTTCCTTCAAAGAGTGACCGAAGCGCGTGTCAAGTGTGAACCCTCAGCCCGAAGTCTGTGCACCCGGACCCTGGGCTCTCAGCCCATGGTGGCAAGCCGAGCCAGCCCATGATCGGCATGAGGGCAGCTGCGTCGTTTGCCTCTGATCGACTCGATCATCCCAAACCCATGTACGCACCGAAGCTAGCGTCGCTTGCCTCGTGAGGCCTCCTGTTCTCCTCACGGGGTCGCAGGAGATGCCTGCCGCGCCGCTGTCGAGATATGAATATATAAATCCGAACTCTCCATGAATTCTGCTAGTTACAACTAGACAAAATATGAATTATATTTACAAATAACTATGAATGAAGTAAATATTATTAATTATCAAAGTAACGACCTCTTGTGCCATTTGAAAATGTCTAACCAACACCTACATTCATCTTAATAGCGAAACCAAACTTGAATCATGATAAATTAATTAGTCAAGTCGATTCCATTTAGATATATGGTTAAACGGTAAGGCTCAGATCAATAACGCACAAAGTTAAGTCTTTAATCATTACCCATGCGAGACATCCACATCCCAAATATGCTAACTGCACTCACTTTACTGCATGATCACTCGACCAAATGGAACTATTTTGTTTAACCAAAATCAATGACACTATCTATGTTATGGTACACAAAATTTAAAATTGTGGCTAACTACCACGATTCAATATCTTATTAAATCAATTAATTAATTAATCAATGTGATGATGAGTCAAACATACCAATAAGCATGGCTAAGCATACTAGACATACAACCTAAGTGAATACTAATGTTGCATCACTAGATAATTAATCATCCTATGGTGACAATAAAACCATGACACTCAAAATATCAAAGGATGGATTTAGTTCAAATTGGTTGATAACTACCAAGTACAAGGGTTTATAACAAATTATCAATGCATAATAGTTTAAACAAAATAATAATACTTAGATTTAAAACAATAGGTTTAACATGATTAAAAGTAATGGCTTGCCTTGGCCTTTGCTCAGTTACTACTTCTTGATATTCAAGTCTAGCATTTTCTCCTTTGAAGTTGTTGTCTAAATGAGAGAGAAAGCGAACAAAATGCAAATAAATGCAAATAAAATTCAAAATCGATAAACTAGAACTAAAAGGTAGAGCTCAATTTTAAATGAATTTAGGAAGAAGAATCAGGTCAATTGGTGTTCGTATGAAAGAGAACAGACACTCAGAATATTTGCCTAGAAAATGAATTCCAAGAAATTGAGAGAGAAAGAAAATATTCTCTAGAATATTCCCTTCAGAAGTAAGGAAAATAAAAAGAAAAAAATGACAAGTGGGACCTATGGATTTTTGAGATTTTCCAAAATAAAAATAATTATGGAAAATGGGTATTTGGTTGATAGGTTAGCCCTTGGTCTATAGAGGAAGTCCATGGATAGATTTGGTCCACGATGGACTGGATCTATAGAACAGTGTTATGGCCGATGGGGTCACACGATAGGGATTGGCTCATGGTAGACCGAGTCTACGTAGCACAATGAGGGGCACACAACTTGCCATGTGGGATGAGGGCGTGAGGTGGAGGCGAGGTGGTGCACACATGGTTGCTAGCATCAACACTGGTGGCGAGGCTCTGGGACCAACGTTCTTCGGCGTCGCCGAGGCATGGCAGGGTAGCAAAGGAGAGCAATGTAGAGAGGGCTACGTGGGGAACTTGGCGATGAAGACGACACGGCCAGGGGTGATGTGATGTTACCAACAGCGAACTTGAAGCGACGGACAGATCGAGTCTTTGAGGGTTGCTCACCTCCAATGATCTTCAATGGTCAGCGAGGTGATGGGTCGGTAGACAATGATGAGGTGAAGTTAGTGGTGCGGTTGGTGTCGGTAGGGACTCAGGGGATGCGACAGAATTCCTCACCGGAGTAGAAGTGGAGACGGGGACCAAATCCCGATTCCTGGTGCGAGGCGATGGAACCGAGGCATCAGCAAAAATAGGGCGAGGTCGAGGTGGCTTGAGGATGTGATTCCCGAGCTCGATGTGGCCTTTTATGCATGAGAGAGGCGGTACAGAGGGGAGTCCATGGCGGAGACGACGTGGTAGCAAGACAGATGCGGAGAAGGGAGTTTGGCTATGAAACAATTCTCCTGACAGAGGGCAATGTGTGGTACGTGTGAGCAACGGTGCAGAGCATGGGCTGGGCTGAGCAGGCCGTGCGGAGGAAAAGGCTAGGCTGGCGTGGGGCAAGCTGGCTACGGTGGGACAAAGAAGGGGTCGGGCTGGCGGAAAGGTTGAACCAGGCTGAGAAGAAAAGGAGACGGGTCGAGAGAAAGAAATTCAGCCCAACAGATAAATTTGGAATTTTAGAAATTTCCAAATGTCAGAAATTGGGATAAATATAATTGAGCTCCAAAAAATAGCAAATAAACTCCAAAAATTCTAGAAAATCCAAAAAAATCTATTTTGATTTGATTAATGTTTATTTTATTTATATTAAATCATTTTAACTTTAGAAAATTCATATTAAGCTTTCATTAATTCAAGAAAAATCTAAATAGTTATTTTTATTTTAAAAACTTTAAGAACGCACCAAAAAGCATAATGTTGTAGCCATGCAGCACCCAACCAACGGTCACTGAATAAATTGATTGCCGCCCTCGCCTACTATCTTGCCACGACGCCAATTGGCCCCCTTGCCTCGCCAGTGCCTAACCAAGTCACCGATGGAAGCGTAGACCCACTCGATTAGGGTCGCGAATCATCGTGTAGTATTTACTTCGCTCTAAATTTCTCTTGATTCTTTCAATATGTTTCAAACACATGGACTAAATTTGTGAGTTATGATTCAATATAATAATTGTTGGTCGATTTTATCTAATAATAGAGTTAATACTTAGGGTTTCAATTTGGGTTCTTGAATACCGGCGTAGTTCATCGTAAATCATAGGCAAAACTACAAGTGATCTGTGATATAATCCATGTGCTCATATTGGACCATGCTTTGGATTTGACATAGAGTAAGTTAGTGGACACACTTCTTTGTTTGATAATATTACTATTTTTACTGGAATTGTTTACTTTTTTATAGGTCATTGAGGTGGGATGATGTATTTTGCCAATACCTGTAACACTCTGGCTTAACAAAAGCCCAGAATACCACCCACAACCACAGATCTACCAATTTTAACCAATAAATATGAATTAACAGTATCTAGTCTTCAATTATAATTCCATGATATAATCATGATGATTGATATGACAAAAATAAAGGAATCAATAAATAACATTAAGATGAACCAATTATGAATTCAATCAAAGAAAACCTTAACAAGTAGCAAAAATGTAATACCAATAACTTCAAAAGGGAATCATTATTCATCTAAGAGTTGCATGAATAGTATAATTTTATTTCTAACAATGAAAATTTGGACACTAAGTAAATGAAGAAACTATAACCGTGCAAGATTAATCATGTGCTACTTTTCACTCATGCATGTTGCCATCAACGATCACCTAAAAACAACAACAAAGGCAAGGGGAGTCTACGACTTAGCAAGTACACAATAAAATAATAAATGATATAAGTATGGTATCTCAATTTTTACATATTTCGTCTCATTAAATTCCATACACATGTCTTATCATCTTATTTCTCTTTTCATGAATACAATGCATATGTCTCCACTTCTCTTATACCGGTATTGCGGAGTGTTACACTAGTCGATGTTCACTCAAGCCTACTATTTTTCATGCGGAGACCTCAACTCTACTCCCGTGGAGTGCCTACCGAAGTAGGACTTTTTTACCCATCCCGTAGGTCACCCACACAAAATAGGCTCTAGAGGGCCACATAGGTCACCTTTTTCTATCATGAATGCTCAACATACAATGCAATGATTCTTTTATTCACTAGTCACTTATCAACATTAATCATTCGACATCATCATCATTTAACCATAATCATCATCATTTTATCATAATCATATGAACATTATAAGAAGCAAGTATAAACATGTGGATCATTATGGTAAGTATTTATTTAACATAAACAATAAAAGCAAACCACTCATGTACCATTCAACTACGTAGTTGCCTTTTCTAATTGCAAGTAACGTGATGATTCGAAGATGACACCAACCCTGACACTACTCCTACATTGAACACCCAACCTTGACAACATGCCAGAGTAGTACCGAATAAATAATTTAACAACATTGCTCCTACACGCTTTCCAACACTGCAAAACTCTTCCTTTATTGAAAGTCTTCCCTGCTGTCCTAGTACTAATAAAAAATTGCGTAACTTTTGAATCTCAAGCCCACACATGGCAAACCACCCAGCTCTGGAATCTACACAAGATTTCCTACAATTTCATAGTTGGCCAGAAGCCCGTTTTGGATCCCAAAGATAAGTTCTATTATCATACTGGCCAGTAGCTTAATAATTTCATATCTATTAAATTACCCATTCAAACACAGTAAATTATAACACTTACGAAATCTACAGAAAATTATCTACCTATATCTAGTTATGCTCATAATTTAATTTGTCCATCTAATTAGTCAAATTAATAGTTTTCCACGACTACATCCAGCAACAACCGATTTATGGACAGTAGCGTTTTCAAATCCATAACTTCTAACCTACTCCACCAACATTTGTGTTATTGGACTCTACCAAAACCTTAAAAAATTATCTGCAACTTTTGTATAGATCACAAATTCTAGTTAAGCCATCTAATATAATTAATCTAGGTTTTTCCTCAGCACCACAAATTGATGAAGACCCTCCGGACAGCATGCTTACAAATACCATATCTTTAATCTATCCAACCAAATTACATTCTTAAGTACACAATGGAAAGGTAATAAAATTACCTACAATTTTCTAGTAAACCAATTTTCCAAATTAAACACATTAAGTGCCCAAAACTACATTACGAGTACTGTCATGGGAATCGATCTTTCGCTTAGGGATTCAGCGATTATTAGCCATGCTACATGCATCTATCACCGCCATTTACTGCTTTAAGCCTGGTCTAATCGATAAATTAGCATAGGAAAGAAATTCGGATTGCTACTCTAGGAATCGGACGGCAACAGCAGCAGTAGAAGCAAAGCTTGCAGTGTCCATGCCACAGATCCCATGCTGTGGCAGAAGCTAGAACGGCCGGCTGGTAGCACACCATGTTATTCCTCCTTGACATGCAGTAGCAAAGCAGCGGAAAGGCAGCAATAGCATTGCGGCAGAAGCAACACAACATGCAGCGGCAACAAGAATTTTTTTACGAATATTCTATTTTTTATTCGAAATAACAGTAATATATCATGCAATTTTTTTACAAAAATAGGCTCCAGTTGCCTAACTGTCGGCCGACTAGAGCCTATCGCCCAACGGCCCAGCGACACGCAAGCAATCCGCTGACCGTTGGGCGAATTATTGCAGTCGCCCAACAGTCGGGCAACTGCAATCGCTGTCACCCAACGGTCGGGCGACTGCGCTTCCAGTCGCTGAAGGGTTGGACGACTGGAAACGTAGATAAAAGGGGCTGAGCGAGCGACGACCACGAAAAAGACAGCGAAGGAGAGGAGGAGGAGAGGAAAGAAAAGGAGAGGGAGGAGGGGAGGAGAGGGAGGAGGGGAGGAGAGGAGATGAAGAAGCAACTTTGAGCTAGGTAGCATCGTTGTGTATAATTTAGTGAATATAATTGTACAAAATTAGCATCGTTAGCAAATTGGTATGCGTATAAAATTGTAGTTGTAGAAAATTCAGTGAACGTTACGTACAAATTAATAGTCTATAGAAATTTGTAAGTATTACAAAATTCAGTCAATATTTTTGTAAAAAATTCATAATTTACTTTGTAAAAACAATAATACGTAATATTTGTGATTAAATATGAATGAATGTAATGTCATTAGTATGTTGGAAAAACATATATACCATTGTAACTGGTACATAGACATTTAAATCGATATGCCATGTAAATTGTTGAGACCAGTAGGAATTAGTGCAGTAGGGTACAGCTCGAGTAGCGAGAAAAGTGCGATGTCGGTGCACGGGCTACCGATAGGAAGTTAATACTACGAGGTTAGTGTAGATTGTTACGACAGGCAAATGATCGGTCAAATGTGAATTATAGTACATCAATACTTTCGTAGTGTGCGATGCGATATAAGATGTCAAATTGAAACATATATGCAGACAGACATCAGCAATGCCGATACCCACTACATTGAGAGTGCATTACGGTGCTAGAACCGTTCATGAAGGTCCGAATGGTGTGGATTTGAGCGGTTTTGCATAAGCCACTCTGGTACACCCGAACGGCGAGAATGTTCGAATCTTAGATGTAATGCATTGGCTTACCCGTAGTTTTTCGTTGGACCCCGAGGTGTGCAGCATCGTCATACAAGGGCTTTAGAGCCGGTCTCCTACGAACATCAGATGGGAGTTGAGAACATTGATGCGCACTGTTGCGTGGAAGGGCTTTGTGCAAGGGTGCCGGCGCTGTGGATACGAGTGTGTCATGCTTGTGCAACCATGCCATTAGAAGATGTACAAGGTTTTGCGTATGGCCATTTATCCAGGAGGTGCGAGCAGCTCAGGCGGCCCGCATATTGGCGAAGAGAAGGAAGATACTTGTGACGAGGCCGATGCGGTACATGGAGAAGAGGGAGAATGGTCACACCATGGTGAGAGAATAGGACAAGACGATGAAGGGGAGCATATGGAGTATATAGTGCACCAGTTTGAGTACGATGACCAAACGGCATGGGCTAAAGAGGAAGCTGTATAGGAGGACGACAAGAATAGTTGGGATGAGGATGAAGCTCCCGTCCCGCAGGAATGGAACCGGTTCGATGCTAAGGGTGTTTTCGCACATGACGAGCACGAATCACCGTGGGAGTATCATGGGACAGATGTTCGGTTGCATTCAATGTTTGCTGATAAGGCATCGCTGTAGGATGCATTAAACTATGGGTCCTTTCTATGCAGCGGACTTTTCTGGTTGTGAAATCTAGCTAGGAGTAGTACACAGTGAGGTGTTGCTGAGGGGGCCGCCTCGGACGTGGCTAACCGTCGTTGTAGTGGCAAGCACATATACAACTAGGGTTCGCACAGCAGCCTGTTGGGTCATATGACCTCCCTATGTTGATGACCTCCTTGTTGCCCCTCTCGCGCTCCATCTGCTAATGTAGGTATCGTACTACTCTTTGAGACTTTCAATCTGTACCTCCAAATCAGCTATTCGCTCTCCCAACGTATCCACGTACCTCACAACATACCATTCATGGGGAGGATCAATCAATCATATGAAGTCACATTTATCTATCTGCTACAAAGGAACGTTAACATCGAAACTCCATTAGTAGTACTACAAAATAGACAACGAGTGCCTACTTGCATCCTAGAGTATAGGCATCGGAAGAAACGTCGCCCGCCATCCGTATGGCCTTCTGCCACATGCATCACCGCGTGCTGCATGTGTTTGCATTTCGGCCACACTGGCTAAGCGCGCCTATTTGGCAACAAGCGATGTGTAATGCCGAAGTCCTCCTCCCATCCGAGCGGAAGGTCCCCCTTTGATGACCCATATTCGACTGGTCCCTCGGCGTCTGTCATGGTGACTTACTTTACGATGGAGAAGATAATTGTTCCTACCATCAATGCCTTGGCCATCCATTTTATAGCGTAATTACGGTGTCGCTGTGTCATTTATGACACAGGGCAGCATTGCACAGTGACAAGACCACACGGGCCAACTTTGCGCAGTGACATGACATGACGAGCTAGCTTTGAGCAGTAACAAGACTACACACGCCAGCTTTGCGTAGTGACATGACCGCACATGTCATCTTTGCTTAGTGACATGACATGACGGCCTAGTTTTTCACAGTGACATGACCGCACACACCAGCTTTGAGAAGTGAGAAGACCGCACGCGCCAGCTTTGCGCAGCGACATGACATGACGGGCCAGCTTTGAGTAGCGACAAGACTACACATGCCAGCTTTGCACAGTGACATCACCGCATAGGCTATCTTTGCTCAGTGACATGACATTCTCCACTACCGTAAGAGCTTCTTCCGCTTTATGCACATTGCAGAGAAGAACAAGGCTGGGGGCGGTTTCCCTTTCCTGAGCAGCAACGAGACACCTCCGTCAACGACGGATGATGAGGTCCAACTGACGGATGGAACCGAGTCTAGGAAGGAGAGCAGGGCGTGAGCGGAGAAGCTGCTCTAGACGTAAATTGTTATCCGCCTATGTAAGGTTGCGGCCAAACAACTCATGATGGATAGATTAGAGGAAGGAGATCAAAATTTTTTTAAATGCGGTGAAGAAGATGAGGGAGATGATAGTTTAGAAGAGCTGGATTAGGGTGCACATATTTAAGCGTTATCACAGATGGTTCGTATACCAAACCGTCTCTGATATTAATATCATAGACAGTTCCTATAACAAACCATCTCTAATATGTGACTTATCACAGACGGTTCGTATAACAAACAATCTCTGATATGTGCATTATCACAGACAGTTTGTGTAACAAACTATCTCTATAATGACACATCACCGATCCGTGGCGTATACCTTAGGATTTCGATTTCACCCGTCCATTCTCTCCACATCGAATGGAAGGTGTCGGTTTCTCCCACCGCTCGGCCCTTATTAATTACTACTCATCTACCTTTCCACCGACAGTCACGTGTGAGTTCATCCACTAGTATACTACAAAAAGGGTCATCACAGACGGTTCGAAACTGTCATCATAGACGGTTTTCTGAACCGCCTGTATTTATGTATCAGTGATAATCGGAGGTTATCACAAACGGTTTGTGATCCGTCTATGATAAAGGCAACACAGAAGGTTTGTAACTAGAACTGTCTGTGAAGAAAACTATTACAAATGGCTTGAACCAAAAACTGTCTGTGATACTCACACATCACAGACGGTTCTAGTTACCATCTGTTTGTGATTAGCGAGTATCACAGACGGTTGGTCTATAGAACCGTCTGTGATAGTCCTTCACAGACGATTTATAGCACAAATCATCTGTGATAGTTCATTCTATACCTAAATTTTTTTCTGTTTTTTGGCTAGCCTTAGAAATAATGTTACCTATGCCCGTTGAAAACAAGCAAATATGGTGGCAAACACAACAACACTTTCAATTTCCATTAAGATTAGAATCCAGCATTACAGCATAACAAGATAACAAACCCAACTCTCTAACACGGCAAGAATATATAAAAAGCAGAGATCGTAGCAGACAGTAGAAGCTAGATGCATCGGATGGTGGCCAAATATCACCGGCAAATGGAGAGGCAGCGGTAGCACCACCTTTGTGGCACGACAGTGAGACTACACAAGACACTCTTATGATACTTACGATAAGAGTGTGTGGTGTAGTCGACCGTGGTATCACAACAGAGGCGCTAGCTCACGACGGTAGTTGGTGTCGTCGAGGAACAAGCTGGATGCATCAGATAGAGGCTGGATATCACCGGCAATGGAGAGGCGGTGGTAGCGCTACCTTTGTGGCACGACGGTGAGACTGCATAAGACACTCTTACGACACTTACGACAAGAGTGTGTTATGCAGTCGACCGTGGTGTCACAACGGAGGCGCTAGCTCACGGTGGTTGTCGGCGTCATCGACAGGAGGATGCAGGAAACTATGAACTCACGCGTAACTGCCGGTGGAAACGTAGATAGGGAGTAATTAATAAGGGCCGAGCGGTGGGAGGAACCGATGCCTGCCATTCGATGTGGAGAGAATATCAGAGACGGTTTGGTATATGAACCGTCTGTGATAAAGCTTAAATATGCGTGCCCTAATCCAGCTCTTGTAAACTGTCCTCTTACTCATTTTCTTCACCAGATTTCTCAATGGCACCTAATATTCTTTTGATCTTCTTCCTCTCATCTATCCACCATGAGTTCGGCCGAAACCTTACACAGGCGGCCAATAATTTACGTCTGGAGCAGCTCCTCCGTTCACGCCCTGCTCTCCTTCCTTGACTTGCTTCCATCCGTCGGCTGGACGTCATCATCCACCATCGATGGAGGTGTCTCGTTGTCGCTCAGGAAAGGGAAACCGCCCTCAGCCTCGTTCTTCTCTGCAATGTGCACAAAGCGGAAGAAGTTCTTGCAACAGTGGAAAGACACATGGATAACATTGCCGATCAAGCAAAAGCGGGCGATTCTGAGAAAGCTTATCATAGCATCCTCTATGAGATTTTGGGCCATGCTAATGATTTGCCCGGGCTGGAGGAGGAAGTGCAGAGGGCAAGAACAATCTTCACAACATTCAAGAACTCAGCGGCTGATCCTCCAACTCCAAAAGTCTAAGAAGAAGCATATGAAACCCAGAAGACTAAGATCGGGGAATCTTTTTTTTGGGACTTTTGTAATAAATTTGCCTTGAATTTGTCTCTTGTCTCAGTAGCTTCTGTAGTTCATACGATAAAGGATAAAACACAGACGGTTATAAATAAAAACCATCTATGACAATTTCATAAACGGTTCTAATTAAAAAACGTCGGTGATAATGTGTATATCACAGACGGTTTTTGAGCCTAACCATCTGTGATAGTTTTAGAGACGGTTTTAGCCATGAGCCGTCTGTAATAATCAAAGCACAGATGGTTCCACATGAATCATCTATGATGAGACGTCCAGTATAGCTTGTTTTGTAGTAGTAAATCCAATAGGATTTGTATGCGTAAAGACTTGATGACAGGTTATTGAGTGCCATGGGCTACTTGTCAAGTATACGGAGGTGCTTTAATGTGAATGATTGGTTTCAGATTGCTTCAATGTGATGGTAAGTTATGGGTTAAGTTAAAAAAAAAACCGCGTTAAGTTATGGGTTTGCGGGTTTGCCAATGAATGACATGGATTAATATCTCGGCTAAAATATAAGTCTCATGCTAGTATCAGTGCGTGCTGTTTGATGCGCATATCAAACCAAGGTATTCACATCAATGCTCTCCGCGTGAAAAAGATGTGCATATCAATTAGGGATATAAATCTCATGCTAGTATCAGTGCGTGCTGTTTGATGCGCATATCAAACCAAGGTATTCACATCAATGCTCTCCGCGTGAAAAAGATATGCATATCAAACCAAGATCACAACATACAATATCCACCTCATGGAATTGATATCCAATTATCAATGCTCGCCAATTTTGCAAAATATGCATGTCCTATAAATGTCTGTCAGCTGAGCCTTGCCCTTCCAACAATTAACCACGATTGTGTCTTGTCTTTGACATGGCTTCCAAGATTGTAGCAACAGTTGCGTCTGTCTTGTTATTTGCTCTGGTCCTGTCTTCTGATAAGCGCGGAATTCCTGGTACTAATATTATCAAACCCTTAAGATAAACAGTCATATATACTTCTATGTCTGCCAGATTAAACCTTTATTTTTGATTGAACAGATGTAGAAGCCAAGGAATGTCAGTGGTACCCCAGCAGCGACAGCAGCTGCAACAGCGTACACGATTGCGTTGCCCGGTGCGAAGTCGAAGGATACCAAGGCGGGGTGTGCAACACCCAGGGCAATCAGTTAATTTGCATGTGTGTATCATGCACAGGAGAGGCGCAGGTCGACCGTAGCACAATGAAGCCGCGCCGGTTGGGCCAGCTCGGTTCATATACAGCAGGGTTGGTACCACAATGGAAAGATGAGAGATTTTAGACTTCTAGTTGAGTGGTTTTGTAATAGCCCAATTTTGCTTCAAAAATAAACTTGCATGATTTTCCTTGAATTTCTAAATTTTTTGTGCATTTTAAAAAAAATTCCAAAGCCTTGTTGAAGTTTAAGATTTTTAAAATAATTTCCTTGACCCAAAAAAGTGAATTCAAAATTTTGAAAAATTAGCTGGATACCAAGAAATTTTTTCTAAAAATCTTGTGTGCAAATATCCCGTGGAACTGAAATTACAAAATCAAATTTGATTCAAAGTCAAAACAAAAGTTTAAATCCTTAATTTTTCCCTCCTTCCCCTTGGGTTGAAAGCCTTAGGCCGCCCCGCCCTTCTTCGCTTTTTTCCCTGCCTGCCTACTCGCTCGTGCTAGCCCAGCTTCCCCCGCACGGCCTAGTCAAGCCAGCCCAGGCACATGCGCTAGCCTCGCTGCACTCTCTCGCGTCACTGACGTCCGAGCCACACGGTCCCATCTATCAGCCAGCACTGATCTCCCTCCTCTCCTTTTCTCTCTCGCACGAGCCCAAGCTCAATTCTTCTCGTGTGTTTGTGAGCAGCAGTGCATTGAAGCCCTCTGCGCCTTGAGCCTCGCATGCCACAAGCTTGTTACCGCAATCTTTCCCGTCACCAGCTCACTCTCTCCCTCACTCTCTCGCGTTTTCTCACTGAGCCATTCATGGTGCCCGCGCCTTCTTTCCCTCTGCACCCCCATTTAAGCTAACCCTTGCACGTCAAAACCTTCATGTTCAATTGCTGATTCCCCGAGTTTACACACCCCCATCGCCTTCGAAGAGGGAGAATTTACCATGTTTACTAAGTCACTCAATTCCTCGCCGTCCAGTGAGTCTCCGACGACGCCATCATGTGCTCTGAGTTCATCTCATCCCCCTCTACCTTGTGCTCACCTTCCCTTGCCCATTTTCGCTTAGGAAGCTCGAAGCCGATGTCCTCGCCATCGTGCGCCGCACCGTCGCTGACCTCGCTGCCTGTTCTCTTTTCTTGGGTGAGCCTCAATTATTGCCATTGGGTCATTCTTGCTCACCTTGACTCTCCTTTTCTAACACACCCCTTTAATTGCCTTGCTGTCCCCTAGAACTGCTGAGACACGATCATCTTCTCCAATGCCGATTGGACCCATCGCCGTCGTCGATCTCCCTATGTGCTCCATCTCTTAGTAAGCCCTTCCACTCCTTTGCAATTTAGGTTAAAACCAACCTTATAGACAAGCCATCAAACCCTAGACTAGCCATAATGCCCCGGCCATGATCACCCTTCCTTGCCACCACCAGCCATTGTGGACAGCATGGCACACCGTGCGGAAAGACATGAATGTTGCACCATTAGCTTCGCCTAAGCTTGTATATCATAAAAGCATCCTCAATTTGAAAAGGCTAGGTAGAAATTCTAAGTTCGTCGTTGCTGGCCATGTCGCTGCTGACCTCAATCTGATGATCCTAGGTGCTCGTGCCTTTCCCAAACCGCTCTAGGAAACTCCTTGAACCCATTGCACCCTCAACTTTAGCCCGGGCATAGCTTAGTGTTGTTGCTACCGTACCGCCACCTAGTGCCACCACTGTGGTACACCTCACCGTGTGCCGATACCACCAATAGGTAGCTCTTTGCCAGCATATTCCAATTTGGCCCTTAGCCGAGCATGCCAACCACCCCATCGTCGTTGGCGAGCTTGCTAAGGAGCTCCGCCGTGAGCCTCTCTGTTGTCCTGATTAGATTCACTGATCGGTGGTCCCAGTTGTTAGGTACATAGTTAACCCGGTAATTAAGTTAACTATTAAGTATATAATTAGCATTAGTTCGACGTGTGGACCTTGTATCGTTAACAGTCCTAATTACTCCAGTTTAAACCCATAACTTACTGACATGTGGACCTTGCACTCATGAACCCGTCGCTTAGACCCAGTCCATGGACCACTGTCTTCGACACGTTGGTCCCACTTTCTATAGATAGCCGCATGGACTGAGTCTATATGAACTGTTACACCATCTGTTAGCCTGTCCAAACACATGTATCTCCAAACACATACCAGTATAGTTGAGGGAACGCCCGTTGACATTCACCCTCTCCCCTCTATCCTGTGGATGTGCCTATTTTCTGTAGGTCTTACTCAAGAGCACTCTAGATTAGCCATATATATTTCTCACTGACCTAGCTCATGCTCTCCGGACTAGCTATATGACTAACTTACCTTCCTGGCTCATATGCTTTTTTCATGTTATGAATGCAAATGATGCAACATTACCAATACTCATTTACCACATGCTACATTACCATCAACCATTATTTACATTCCTTCATCTTCACCAAACCACAACATATAGAACAATACGAATGTATACAAATATATCATGGCAATTAAATCAAGATACCCAAAACACAATATGCAACCATCTGTTGTTCTGCAATGCACTTGTCTTTAACCACATGGAGTGGAGTGATGTGTGGACACCAATCCTGTAGCAACCTTGCCTACAGCAAACAACTCTTCTCAACACATACTACAATAGTAACAAAACACAAACAAAAGTAACATCGCTCCTACGCACTTCCTGGCCCAACTATCCTCTATTCACCGGGCAACCCTTCCTGCGATCCCGATGATCAAAACAACATAACTCTTAGTTCAGAAGCTCTAACAAGGAAAAACCTTAGTTTAGAAGCTCTAGCATGGCAAAACTATATATTTCCAGGAATGTACACAAGATTTTGTACATTTTGTTAGTTGGCCACAAACCCTGATCGAACCATTTAACCTCTTATTTTTAACGCTGAAGACCATTTTGTTATGTTACTAGACAACAGACTTAACCATTTTATATCTATTATTCTACCTGTCCAACATAGTAATCTATACCATTTTTCAAATCTACGAAAAATTATCAATCTTTCTTTAGTTATGCTCAGAATTTAATTCGGCTATCTACTTGGCCCAAACTGCATTTTACCACGACTGTGTCTAGTAGTGACCAAAATCTGGACAGCAGTCTTTCCGAAGCCATAACTTCTAATCTACTCAACCAAAACCCATTGACAATGATATAATAATCCTCAATTTATTATTTATCCATTAATAGCATTATTGCGCTATTCTCCTCCTTAAGTATACGCTTACGTTCATAAGGGGAGACCTAACTATGTAGTTGTGAGCCTTTCCATGACCGCTTCTTAATTATGAGCCTTTCCAAAACCGCTCCATGGTCGTAAATCTTTCTATAAACATAACATAGTCATAAATCATTCTACGACCACCTTGTAGTTGTAAACTCTCCTACGACTAACCTGACTTCGACTAGCTTGTCTACGACAACCTGCTACATTGTGGGTCTGTCTGACAAGGTAGTTAAGCAACGCAGTTCTTCTCTGAAATAACCACTTGTAACTTCTTTCGGCCTTTAGCTATAACCGCCTGGTGGCAAGGAGGTATCGTGTCACTGACAATAACCTCTGTCAGACAGTTCCTCATCTGAAACGTTAAGACGCCTCTTGGCTCGGAGCAACCGTAACCTCTTTGTATGCTATATAAAGGCTGATGTTAGGGCAGAGAAGGAAAGATCTGAAAGGAAACAGAAGCAACAAGAGATAGAACATCAAGCATAAGCCTTTCTCTTGATTGTAATATGTGCATTCGATATATCAACATAGGAGTAGGGTTGTTATTCTCTCCAGAGAAGGCCCCAACATGTATAAAAATCCTTGTGTTTTTCTCTATGTAGTCAGGTCTTTGAGAAATCTCTAAAACCAAAAGAGACGCTCTTAATATATCTAGCTGTCACGCCACAGGTTGTGAATGTAGTACTGGTCCAATGACTAGTTTACTAATGTAGGACCAAACATGCAATAGGGGGTGAATGGTGTCTTCAAATTCTCCCCAAGTATTAACTTAACCCTTTTCTAAAATTGCTATAAAGCTATGAAAATTAGAGTTGAAAACCCACTTGAAAACTATAGCAATAGAGAGGATATAGCAGGAAAACAGACCGTGGTCAGAAACTAGCAACGTGGTCAAAGTTTGACAATGTGGTCGAAAGCTGACAACGTGGTCGAGAGCTGACATAGTGGTCGTAAACTCGACTCCATGGTCGAAAGCTAACAACGTGTTCGAAAATCGACTACAAAGTGGAAATCACCGTAGTCGATAACCACTGAGACCAAAACCAACGTGATAAAAAATGGGTGCAATCAAAACCAACGTGGTCGTAAACAACGTGGTTGAACACCAATGAGTGATCGAACAACCAACGTGGTTGAAACCAGTCGGAAACCAAAATGATCAACGTGGTCATACACCAATGAGGTGGTCGAACAACCAATGTGATCAGAACTAGACTGCAACCAAAATAATCAACGTGGTCATAACCAATGTGGTCGTAAGCCAATGAGGTGGTCGAACAACTAGCCTAGACAACCGTCTCTTACCCTAGCTCTTGCCTCTCCTCCCCTTTTATAGGCTCACCAATGAACCCAAGACCTAATGGATCCTATCATTAGTCCAAACCGGGGATAACCCGTTAACCCCACCTAACACCAGGTTTTACTCACGCACGCTTCTCAAAGCGGCTTACATCAATTAACCTATTAGTGAACCAACACTTGATCCACCTCACAATTTCAGCGCATACAAGACCTATACTACATAGGCCAACACCGCAGTTTCGCACACTAACACTTTTCCCGGTATTGGGCAATTTACTAAAATGCCTCTCTACCCCATTCCTCGAAGCTTCCCGCTTCCTTTGCCACGAAGCTTCGCCCATGCTTCACTATCTTTCATATGGCCCCAATGACTTGTCGTCAAGCCTGTCACGCGTCCGAATCTCACCGAACCGTCCTCGCTTGCAAACGACCTAAGTCACTTGGCGCACCATATGCTTCTCCTCGTGCATGACGGCACCTAGCATCCTTGACCGCACGGGACCTCGGCTCCTCTCTGAGTATAGTCCCGGTCCACCTTGATGTTGCCCATCATGTCCACCTCCGGTAGCTCCCACTCTAGTTTCTCATCGTCTCGGCTTGCAACCACCTCATCAGCCTCAGTCATCTTCAGCGTCTTCCTAACCGTTCTAGTCGTCAACACCTCCCTATGCCTAGTCCCGGTCCTCCTACGTCTCACCATGACCTAGCTCCGAAGTTCGGCAACCAACACCAACAAGCAAACCATCACGTAGCACCACACAATACGTAAAGATTATCACTTTGCACAATCAAAATGTATGCACCCAAATTACTATTTCTGATCCTAGAACCAATTAATAACCACATGTGTACCCTCGCAAGAACATCCCAGTCAAAGCCTGACCAAATGCCCACTAATTCCAGTGAACAACCTCAGCACACCGACTAGTCTGATATGACTTATGAGTACTCGGATGTACAAGAAATGAGGTACTCGTAGCCCACGAGTTCCTACCAGCACTCTTGCTGCGACCACCGCTTGCATAGGCTACAACTTCCACAACCGATCGCTATGGCTTATGACTACCACAACCGATCACTACAATCACCGGTCACACAGGCTATGACTACTGATCACGATCAGGCATAGCTACGACCATCGATCACAGGCTACGATTATCGATCACACATGGTCGTTCAGGCACTGAAGCTTTCGACCAGCTTGTGGCCGTTCTACCGATCAGAACGTTCGACCACACATTCATAAATAGCGATCACTCTTATCAGAAGAACACATAAACACAAAGTCATCGGCCAGACTAACACGTAGACAGACAGAAAGCGATCTTTTTGCAAAAAACCACAAAACCAAACTCAACATTCACACATACTCTAATCAAAAAGTTAATTACTCATCACAACTATGGGGTGACCTCCACATGGTCTCACAATCTCCCCCTTGTTATATTGACAAACCCCAAAAAGGCATGAAGGTGAGTTTGTTTTTGAAAAGAAAAGCAAGAAGTTGCAGAAGCCAAGCCACACATGGTCTAAAAGAAGAGAGGAAGGAACTCATGACCATGTTGGCAAAGAGTGAAATAGAGTAAACAACAAGAAAGAACAAAAGCTCCAAATCACACCAAAAACCTCACAAAAGCCCAATCTTACTCATGGTCCAAAGTAAAGAGCAATTGCTCACCATGACCATTTTCATAGCAAGATGACCATGCATTGTCCCCCTTTAATGTCTTTTGTACCCCTTAATGCCTTTGCTCAATTGAAATTCAAATCAAAAATCAAAATATGAAATCAACTTGAATAAAATCCAAAGCAAAGCGAATGCTAAAATTCGCATCGAAGTACTTTTGAGCTGAGAATTCAAATTCCAATTATTGCTACTCTCTCTTTCTTTCCTGTTCCTCTCTTCTAGTCGAGCCCACCATCTTTTTCTCTCCTTTCTTTCTCCCTTTCCTTCTCTTTGTTCGGACTCCCAACGCATGCCCAACCCAGCCCTGGCATTCCTGCACACCAACTGCCTACCATCGTGTTGAACGTCGCACGCGCCGACCACATGCCCCGTTCCACCGCGCATGCTCCCTGCCTCCTAGCCCTTCGCACCAAACATCGTGTGCTTTGACCACGTCGAATGCCTGCCCTATTCCGCCACCCCACACATCGCGCTGCACCACACTGTGCCAAGCGTGCACGTGTGCCTTGCCCACACCCTCACCATCACTCCTTGCCACTGTGATGTGCCGTCCGCACCTGACGTGCATGACCCTGGCCCGCCCTTGGTGCCCACGCCTACACCGCGTTGAAAAAGTACCTCTACCATCGCCGACCTCTCTCCGATGAGCTTCTCCTCGATTCGTTTGGATTGGAGCTTACCTACACCGCCTTCTTCCTTCCTAGCCATCACCAAAACTCCTCCCTCACCCCAGGACATCGACGCCATGGAGTGGCTTATGCCGCCCTGCTCCCATTGTTGGGTCGCTCCAGCCCTTTCCCGACCACTCCGAACACCCTAGTGAGTTCTACCACCCTCGCTCGTGCCCATGCTCCTCCCCTTTTTCTTCTCCTTTCCACTTCGGTGCCGCCACTATGTTCAGCTTCACCTCTGGCCATCGAGCGCTGCTGCTCACCCGCCTTGGTGCTGCTCAGATTGAGCTGCCGCATCTCTTGGCCTTCCCGCCTTCCTTGGCCTTCCTGCTTCCTAGGCTTCCCATTTTTCGGTCTCCACCTCGTTTCCAGCCAGCCCTCGCCGGTGACGCCGCCACCTCCTATTCAACACCACCTCCCTTGTTTTGGCAGATCCCTCCCTCCTCTTTTGTTCGTTTGTGTGCCTCTGTCTTCTCCCTCCATCTATGGCATGTGGGCCTACCTAAGTAAAGGGGCAGCCAATGCAAGTATGTCATTAGCTCAAGTTTGCAAATAAAAATCCAATTTAAAAATGTGATGAGAAATAATTTTGTTACAATTGGAAAGTGAATTGTGAACTTGGAATGAAGGTTCAAGAAAAATATTAAGTAGAGCTTTAACCTTGAATATTTTGCATTCCATCAAAAATTAGCAAATTAATTATCTTATAAGACTAATTAGTGTAAATAAAACCATGTAAAATTAATGAATATTATTTTTTATCTTAAAAGTCATGAGGCCCCTCTTTTATATGATGTTTAAATAATTGAGGTAAATCATTTAAATTTAAGTCTCTAATATTTATCTCAAATCCAATTGCTAATCAGAGACATTATTAGTATGTTCGACTTTGTGAAAATAACAAATAAGGTGAAGAAAATGTGGCTAACCAACATGCATTTGCCATCTAATTTAAAATGCAAATTTAAATTAGAAGTGTTGATTAAAATATAATCTTGTCATCTGCATCTAATTTAAAAGAATCTTGTTAAAATACAATCTTGTCTGATCAATGATCATCCTATCTTTATCTATGGATTTAAAATCACCAACAATAATTAAGTACAAATAATGTACCAATAATTCAAGGCACAACTTTAAGAGAGAACTCTAGAAAAATATGAACTCCAAAGGTTAACCTGGCAAATTAAAGTTACTCTGATTGCATGTGAGACTTGTGTCCTGAATTGTAAGTATCAACACTCATCAAATAATTCCCAGTCTCTTAGATAGACTCTCATATCTATCATTACTAGCTGAATGCCTGTGCGTTTCTACAAATTTAAAAACTTTTAGAACATGTTTGTGTGCATGTTCTAAAATTTTTTACCACCCATGAGTTTTAAAACATGTAGTATGATAAATTTTAAAAGTTTGTACCAATGCACGAGCATTCCGCTAGTAATAACAATAATGATAAGTAACAATAGGATAACCACTCTTCTAGGATTTGTAACATACCAAAATTCACTAATCCTCTGGAACAATAATGATAAGTAACAGTAGGATAACAACTCTTCTGGGATTCGTAACATACCAAACTTTTTACCAAACTTCTAGAACATGTTGGGATTGAATCACACAATCTTCTTTCTTTCTCTAACTCTTACCACTTAACAAGAATTACACGACTTAAATAAGCCACATGCGCGCACACACGACCTCCACGCACCCACTAACTCTACTAACTTAGGCCTACTCTCATGCCTCCTGGAATCACTCCACGATCCGCATGAGACAGCTTCTCATGGCTACTATGACCGCTTCACATGGCTAAGATAGGTTCACACGACCACCAACGAGATTTGGGGCCCTTCCAATCGATTGTTCCGCTGGCTAGATCTGCACGTTACGCGTCGCACAGTCCATGCCTTAGTGCTTTTCCTTCGCCCGCGCCCTTACTCGCACCCCTGTCTCCTCCCCTTCAACCTCGCCGCCACCCTCGCCATCGTCGCTCGGTGCTGCTCCAACTCCTAAAGCTGCTCGACCCCCATATGCCTCCGGCCTCCTACTTCCACCTATGCTTGGCCTCCGGTGCGCCTATGCCATGTCGCTTGACTTCTAGTGCCAGCCTGCTCAGCCCCAACTTTGATCACAACCCTTCGACATTGACAACAACCCCCTTCGACCATGGCGTGAACTTCGACGTCGGCCCCCTTCGACCATGGCCCCCATTGACCACGGCCTTGACTTCGACCACGACGTCGACTTCGACCATGGCCCCCAATTTCGACCACTGCCGTCTTTGACTTTGACCACTACCTCCTTCAACCACTGTCCCCTTTGAGCACGGCCCTTCCATGTCGACCACTTCCCCCTTCGACCACGGTTTCGACTTCAACCACGAATCTTTGACTTTGACCACTACCCCCTTCGACCACTGTCCCCTTCGACCATGGCCCTTCGACGATCGCGGGCCCCTTCGATCATGGCTTCAACTTCAGCCACAGATCTTTGACTTTGACCATAGATCTTTGACTTCAACCACTGCCCCTTCGACCATGACCCTTCAACATCGAACACTTACCCCTTCGAACAACGCCCCCTTCGACCACGGCTTTGACTTCGACCATGGATCTTCGACTTCGGCCATGGCCTCTCAACCACGGCCCTCTTCGACCACGACATTGACTTCGACCACTGCCCCTTCAACTACGACCACTGCCTCCTTCGACTTCGACCATTGCCTCCTTCAACCACTGTCTCCTTCGACCACGACCCTTTGAGATCGACCACTTCCCACTTCAACCATGGCCCCCTTGGACCATGGCTTCGACTTCAACCATGGATCTTCATCTTCGACCATTGCCCCCTTCAACCACTGTCCCCTTCGACCACAACCCTTCAATGACCCTTCGATGTTGACCACTTGCCCCTTCGACCGTGCCCTATTGCCCGACTACTGGCACCAGCCTGCTCGACCTGCTCAGCCCCGACTTCGACCACGACCCTTCGATGTCGACCACAACCCCCTTCGACCACGGTGTCGACTTTGACCACAGATCTTCAACTTCGACCTCGGCCCCCTTCGACCACAGCCCTGATTTTGACCACGGCCCCTTCGACTTCGACCACTTTCCCCTTTGACTATGGCCCCCTTCGGCCACGGTTTCGACTTTGACCATGGATCTTCGACTTCGACCACTATCCCCTTCGATCACAGCCCTTTGACGACCACGACCCTTCGATGTCGACTACTTCCCCTTTGACCACGACCCCTTCAACTTCGACTACAACCCCTTCGACTTCGACCACGGATCTTTGACTTTGACCCCTGCTCCCTTCGACTTCGACCAATGCCACCTTCGACTTCGACCCCCTTCGATCACACCCTTTAACGTCGACCACTTCCCCCTTCGACTTCGACCCCCTTCGATCACACACTTCGATGTCGACCACTTCCCCTTTTGACTTTGACCACTGCCCCCTTCGACTTCGACCCCTTCGACCACGGCCCTTCGACGACGATCACTTCCCTCTTCGACCATGGATCTTCGACTTCGATCGCTGCCCCTTCAATCACAGCCCTTTGACGACCATGACCCTTCGATGTCGACCACTTCCCCTTTGACCATGGCTTTGGCTTTGACCACGACCCCGTCGACTTCGACCACAGCCCTTTCTACTTTGATCACGGATCTTCGACTTTGACCACTGCCCCCTTCGACCACTGTCCCCTTCGACCATGGACCTTCGATGTCGATCACTTCACCCTTCAACCACCACACCATTTGACCATGGTTTCGACTTCGACCACAGATTATTGACTTTGACCACTACCCCCTTCGACCACTGTCTCGTTCGAACACGGCCCTTCGACGACCGTGGCCCCCTTCGATCATGGCTTCGACTTCAACCACGGATCTTCGACTTTGACCATAGATCCCTTCGACCATTGTCCCCTTCGACCACAACCTTTCAACATCGAACACTTACCCCTTCGACCAACGCCCCCTTCGACCACGGCTTTGACTTCGACCATGGAAATTCGACTTCGGCCATGACACCTCAACCATGGCCCCTTCGACCACTTCCCTCTTCGACTATGACCACTGCATCTTCGACTTCGACCACTGCCCCTTCGACTTCGACCACGGCCCCCTTCAACCACTGTCTCCTTCAACCACGACCTCGACCACTTCCCCCTTCAACCACGGCCCCCTTCGACCATGGCTTCGACTTCGACCATAGATCTTCGACTTCGACCACTGCCCCCTTCGACCACTGTCCCCTTCGACCACGACCCTTCAACGATGATGGACCTTCAATGTCGACCACTACCCCCTTCGACCATGCCCTATTGCCCGAATGCCAGCGCCAGCCTGCTCGGCCCACCCAACCTACTCGGTCCCAACTTCGACCACAGCCCTTCGACGTCGACCATAGCCCCCTTCGACCACGGTGTCAACTTCGACCACGGATGTTCAACTTCGACCTCGGCCCCCTTCGACCATGGCCCCGACTTCGACCACGGCCCCGTCGACTTCGACCATTTCCCCTTCGACTTCGACCACTGCTGTAATATCCCGAACGTCGTTACGGCGTAAGTTTTTAAACAATCGCGAGTCGCGGCTTTTCGATGAATCGGGAAGGAAAATATGAATTGTAGAACATTGTAAATGAATTAAATAAATTAAAATAATTAATTTGGATGTTTTGGGCTGTCCGGATGGGAGGGCGGCCGCTTTGGGCCAGCCAGCCCAAATGGGGCCGTACCCCTCCCAAACCCTAACATCCCTTTATAAAACCTCCTTGGCCCTCCACCCTCCCCCACCCCTTGGCCGCCTCACACCCTCCTTGGGTGCCTCCCCTTCCCATATTGCTGCCATTGATGCCCCATTGCTGCCCTTGGAGAAGGAGAAGAAGAAGGAGAAGGAGAAGGAGGAGAAGGAAGGAGAAGGAAGGAGAAGAAGAAGAGGAGGAAAAAAGTGCGGAAATTCTTCAGCTAGGTAATTTCCCCCCATCTCAAATCCTCTGTTTTATGGATTAATTAAGGTTCTTGGCACATAATTTGATGGTAGATATTAGATCAATTGCCCGATTAGAGTTTAGTCGCAGGCTGATTTTAGATCTATTCGTGCAGCGCGGCTTGTCTCACGGTTTTGATCTAGAAAACAAATTTTCCTGTGGGTCTTCCCAAAAGGGACGTTGTATAGGATTTCCAGATGTATCTGTTGTATTTTTGTCAAATTTTTCTACCATGGGATCTGGGAGATACGTAGTCGGCAATACCGCTGTCCGTCAGGCGGACAGATTGGTACAGTCTGACGGTAATCCGGAGATTAAAAATAGTAAACGAATTTTCTGGACATGGCCGTAGTTGAGAAAGTTGTGGATAATTTATAGATCTAGCTTCTGTATAAATTTGATAATTTTTAGACCTCTGTGCTATTGTGGGAACGCGTTTGAACGCGGCTGCCCAATCTACCAGAGCAGAGTTCTTCCTCTGTTTTGGGCATTAAATTCATCCAGTTGTGATCCGAATAAAAATAGGAGTTATACATGAAAATTGTAGGTTTTTAAGTCATGAATCCATAGAGGTATTATTTTCTGTATTTAGATTTATATTTTTAAAGATACAAAATTGTGAAGCAGCGCTGCTGCAGAGGGTATTATGTTGGTTTGTTGGGCGGAGTAGAGATTGAGCGGGTTCGGATTTCTAGTGATGTTTTATATATTTATGTCGTGCTTGTATATTGTAGTAGTGTGCTGAGAGTTGTCTTATGGATAGGTGGTCTTGTCCCTGAGCGCTCTTGAATTTTGTTGATCTTCGCTTCGTCGGATTGAGGCAAGTGAATGTAGCAGTGGTTGCTACCGTTTAACTTGTTATTCCTTCTACTTGCAATTTACATTATTATCTTAATTTGATACATGATGCCATGATTGCATGATACTTTAATTGTGGAGATGATAGCAAATATTTATCCATTTATGTGTTGATATTATGCTAGTAGACATGTGGAATTCTTGTTTAATGTTATAATGTGGACATGAAAATAGCATGTGGTGGATGTGGATATGTTGTGAGCATGATAATGCTCATTGTGGATGAATTAATGTGATTAATGAATTATCATATCATTCATGTCATATCATGTCATTTGCATATGTGGATGTCGCCGTACTTAGCCGCGACCGTACCGGTATAGCATCGTATATTGCCGTGTCGATGCACCTCTTCGCCGCTGAAGCATCGTATATTGCCGTGTCGATGAACTACAATTCCTGCCCTGGCAAGAGTGATGTGGAGCATAGCATGAAGCATTCAAATGCATTACATTGTGGAAAGATTCATTTGCATACATATGCAACATATTGTGGTGATGTTATTTTGTGGAATATACAACTTTCTAGTTGTAATGTGGAATTGGCTCATGTGAGCTACTTATGGTATGAGGATTGTGGATGTGGTCGTGGAATGGGATTCGTCCCTTGTGTATGATAAGGGTTGAGGTTGTGACATGAGATTCTTTTCTCTAGTGTTAATTGTTGATAGCAATTGTGGATGTGAGAATTAATAAAGTAGTGAGGTGATCATACATATGTCTTATTGTCATTGATGGTAATTTGAGATTGAGGATATAAACATTGTTATTATGGAAGAATAAATGTTGATGATTAATCTATTGTAGTTATGGTAGATTAAATGTTTCATTTGCATATAATTGTGGATAAAATGACTGCATTCATATGCCAATTAAATCTGAAATTGAAGAGGTATGATTCATGGAAGTTTATGGTGATTAATAATTATGGACATGAATTGTGGTTGTAGTTGTATGGAATTATAAATGATGATGTGTAATTGTTTTTAGTTTAAATAACTTGTTAAACTGTTTGCTTGTCGAGATTTTATCTCACCCTTGCTTCCCCCTCCCTGGTGGACCTTGAGCATGCATTGGGAAGGGTAGAGTGGCACCGCACAGATGCACTTGGATGATAATCTTAATGCTGAAATAGAGTAGAAAGAATTCTAGTTTTTGCTTAGTTATCATATTGATGAATGTTTCTCCTTATTAATGTTGAACTTGGAATTGTTCCTTAGGTTATTATTGTTAAGTTGATTATGTATATTAAATTATTCTCATTATTCTGTTATTTACTAGTTGATTATGCTTCCGCTTATATTATCCTGTTAATTAAATGTTGCCAGTTTAATTTATCTTGTAAATTGGCTAGTTGTAGAGCAGTTTTAGTAGCATCCCAGGGTATTGTGGATCCTGGGGTGTTACAACTGCCCCCTTCGACTTCGATCACTGCCCCTTCAACTTTGACCACCTTCACCCTTCGACGTCGACCACTTCCCCCTTCGACTTCAACCACCGCCCCCTTCAACATCGACCCCCTTCAACCACGGCCTTCGACGTCGACCACATCCCACTTTGACCACGGCCCTCTTCGACCATGGCTTCAACTTCGACCACTATCCCCTTCGATCACAGCCGTTTGAAGACCAAGACCCTTCGATGTCGACCACTTCCCCTTTGACCACGGCTTTCGCTTTGACCACGGCCCATTCGACTTCGACCACAGCCCGTTCGACTTCGACCACAGATCTTTGACTTGACCACTGCCCCCTTCGACCATTGTCCCCTTCAACCATAACCCTTCGACGTCGACAACGTCCCCCTTCGACCACCACACCCTTCGACCATGGCTTCGACATCGACCATGGATCTTTGACTTTGGCCATGGCCCCTCAACCATGGCCCCCTTCTACCATGGACCCCTTCGACCATTGCCCCCTTCAACCACTGACCCCTTCGACCACAGATGCGACCACTGGGTGGCAGCTACGGGGGAGAGCTACATGGACGGGCGTAGGAAGAGGAAGCCGCTGCCACCGTGTGGCATAAAGCAATGGCAGTAGCAGGGGCGGGTGCGGCAGGGGGAGGAAAATCGTGGCAACGCAGTGAAGCTGGGGGCGGGACGAGGAGGGAGTAGGGGGTGGCCATTGGATGCAATGGCCGTCGTCTATGAGCCCCCGTCTCTCAGATCTACTGGCCACCATCAATGGCTGCCTTCTAGATCCACCAGCTACTGTCGTCGAGAATGTCTCTCGGATCCACTGGCCGCCATCGCCGTGCGCCCTTCTCTCGAATCCACCGACTGTTGTCGTCGAGTGTCATGCTGCCTCACGGTTCCTTCCAGTCTAGCCACCATCTTGACTGGAATAGCTACGCCATAATATTCGTGTAGTGAAAAATCTTGGTTGGAGGGGTGATGGGAGATGGGGTGGCGGCGGTGGGGAGATGGTCAGTGGCCATTGATGAGGGAGAGGGGAGATGGGGTGGTGGCGTGGGGAGATGCCCGTGGCCGGCGAGAAGGGAAAGGGGAGATTAGGTGACAGGTTAGTGGGTTACGGCCATCTGGGAGGGAGAGAGAGAGCGTTGTAGAGAGATCTGGAGAAATTGAGAGAACAAAATAACCGAATGTGAAAGTGGAGAGGAGGGATAGTTAGCGTGAGAGAGGGGATATAGGTGGTCAAGATTTCTGTGTTTAGATCGTACGACTGAGAAGAGAGGAGGTCGAATGCACCGACGACCACCAACACACATTTTTAAGGAGTAGAGATTCTTAGAACTTCCTTAATAAATATAAATTAATTAAAATAACTCTTTAAATTAATGATCGAGCCTGGTATCTTGCAATCAGCTATATCTAATCTATGTTCCAATCCACAGCGAAATATTCATGTGAATATTCCTTCAAAATCGATCCTTCTTTTATCCTTACTGCCAAATGTTTTCCTCCATTCCTCCTATCACTCAAACCTCGTTTAACCTTGTCAAGCATCTCACGCTCACTCAAACATCGTTTACACCATCTGGTGGCACACGCTCAAATGTGTAGGTAGAGGCCATTGACGTGAATACGCAAAAGGGGCTTCCGGAGCGGGTGGACGTTGCAGCACAACAATGGAAACCTTATCGGGTGTTGCCTCGTTAGGGAGATGCAATGTAAAGGCCTTGTGGTGGTCTTCTTGATTCACATGTATAAGAAAATGTGTGAAACATAACTAGTTGATTACCTCTTGTGGGTAAAGTGTGCGACCTCTACATAGTGAAAACTGTACGAACAGTTGTACCATTGTCATGGGCGAGCAATGGAACTTACTCGAGTTAGTGTCTATTTCTAAAAATTTGTGGATGGGATGAAAACTTGTCAGACGAATGTAGCCCTGAGTTGATTTCCCCTGGGCGGACGTAACTTACTCGAGTGAATGTCTATTTCTAAAAATTTGTGGGTGGGATGAAACTTGTCGGGCAGATGTAGCCCTGAATTGATTTTCCCTAGGTGGATGTAACCCTAACTAGCATACGGTGGAGGTAACCATGCACTGAAATAGGTGGATGTAACCTGCACTATTACTATTACTTCATTCTCTCAAATAACTTTAGAAAACCAGGTTTAGTTAAAACTGCTAAGTCTCAAGGAGTTTCCTATTTTTGTAACTTTAAAAATGATGCCTTTAGCAAATAAAAGAAACTCAAGTCTCCGTTTGACAGCCTTGCATCTATCAATACTGCATTCTGTGTGGTGGCAAGCTAAGTACGTTTGTACTCACTGTTACTCAATTAGTATCAAGTAAGAAAGAAGGAGGGAGTCAAGTCCCGTGATCATCTAAGGGTGTTAACAACATTGGAAAATGATGAGGATAAGAACTAGGTCATAAACCCTAGTTGGCTACCATGCACGTTTCCTGAGGGTCCCACCTGTGTGAAGTTCCATTTTTGCTAATGCATTTTAATGATTTCGGCATAACTGGTCCATGTGTAAGTTTATTACTATATTATTTATGCTTCCGCATGATATGTAACTAGTGTACAGTAATGTATCTGTGAGTACTATCTACTGATCTAGAGAATAGTGTGGTGGAATCACATAGGATCCCCTCATCTATATCTTGCCCTAGCAAATTTTAATTTTGAAACTCTCTCACCCCAAATTCAAAATGACAAAGTTCCTCTTTAAAGGCATCTTGAAAGCCCACTTTGGACCGAAAATTACCAAGCCTAATTCCAAAATTTATTTTCAAAAATTGTTTTACCCCTAGGAGGTCGCTTAAAAAATGGTTTGGAAAAAAATTTATTTTCGAACTCTTTCTAAAGAACCTGATCTCTCGAGGGAATTTTCAAAAGTCTAAACTTCTCACCAAATGTATCCCAAAATTCTCCTCGCTCTCTTAAATAGTCAAATCAAATCCATTTCTCAAAAAGTTTCTGTCAAAATGTTTGTTTTTGTTTATCAAATACGCAAAACAAACCTTTCCCCAAAAGTCTTTCCCAAAAAGGCTTCTTACAAAAGATTCGACTTCCTCCAGGACTTACTCCAAAATTTGTTTGTGTTTTCTCAAATAGTCCAAGCAAAGTTACTCCTCGAAGGTTTTTCCCAAATGGACTTTGATTTTCAAAAATCTATTCCCCATGCATGGTCTCGCTACCCATGGCTAGGAATTATTTTACTCCTTACTCTTGATTTACAATTTTGGAGCATACCTTCAAATATTATTTACAAACTTATCTCCGAAGGTTTTGAAACTACTTTTCTCCTTCAAAAACCTATCGATGAAGGTTTTCTACAAAATCCCTTCCCCGAATCTTGTCCACAAAACCTTGCTATTAAAAGTAGGCCTTCGCAATTTCAAAACGAAGATTATGTTTTCAAAAATGTTTATCACCTTAAAAAAACCTATTTCAAAAGGCCTTATGAAAAACTCTATTTCAAAATTTGTCAAGAAAACCAGACTGCAGAATTTATTTGTTCGAACTCGTAATTGAACTTTTTTCAAAAACAAACATTTTGAAACTATTGCAAAGAAACTTGATTACAAATTTACCCCCGAAACCTGGCCCTAGTATTTGAAAATCCAAATTCATTCCCAAGAACTTCTTTTTCAAAATCCATCCTCTTTGCAAACTATTCGTGAGACTTTCTTTTGAAAAACAAATATTTTCAACCTCAGTATTTCAAAACCCTCATTCAAAAATCATTTTTTGAAAAGCTCTGTTTCAAAAAATAGTAGCAAAAATGAGAAGTGTTACAATCAAGTCCCCTCTGGATGCTATTCCCTCATGTTTGTTGATTTCAAAAGTATTTCAAAAGTAGATTGCTTTTCCCTTTGCTTACCCTTACTTCAGACACTTAAGTTTAGGGACAACAAAGATGTTCGTGAAGATAAGATGGGCTCGTTTTGAGCGGACTTTGTGTGCTGAACCCTGCACCCTCTTATGTGTGTCCCCACCGATAGACGTTGTATTGTTGCAAGTTTATATTTGGACCCTATACACTGCATTTTTGCCCTTCGGCATTGTATTTTGTAGTCACGGGAAAAGCATGTTTTCAAAATTTTGTGTGATTTGCGTGCAACCCCATCTTCTTAGGTGTACTATTTAAATACTTAGAATGGGTTAAATTGCCTTATCCTCGCGATTCTTCCCGTATCTCATGCTATTTCTCCCTCGCCCTTTTGCTAAAAACCCTATCAGATCTAAAGGCGTGAAGGGATGAATGTCGGACCCCGGAGCAACAGCTCTAGAACCCTCTGTGTAAATCGCACTAGTCCAGGATCAGTTAGTGCACACAGTGGTAAGACGAATACATATCAAGCACAATGACAAACTTTATTTAACTGAATCTGCGCCTGATGGCCAACATTTACATCCATATCCCATAAGCCAAAATTAAATATAAGCAGTGAAAGAAAATAAAACCGAAGTGGAAGAAGCCCTACAAGCCTGCCCACAGGCAAACGACAGTAAGATGCGGTCTATATGTCCTGATCCTCACGAAATCTATGAAGACGTTCTCTAGAGAAAGATGAATTAAACAACATGAGCACAAAGAAAGACATTATGCAATGACATTACTATACAAGTTACACTAGGAGATTTAACAGAGTTAATGCATGCATAAGGACTGACAAAGAAAGACATAGTAGGGTTAATTGGGCACAAAGAAAAATTGAAGTAAATACTGTAAATAGATCCAAAAGCTGAATTTGATACAATAGATAGAAACAATATTTCAATATAATAATATCGTTAGTGCAGGCTCCAACCAAACACTAATCTAATCATGGGTATCCCACCCGGACCATCCTTCTCCAAAAATATTTTATATGAATTCCATGCATCCATAAGCATTTTGAAAACCATTTTGAAAAACAATGTCTAATCCATGAAAACTGTACTCAGCATGCCCATGACCATGGGCACAGCTATCCAGGATAGTTTATACACTCTATAGAGGTTGTACAGCTTTATACACAAGATATGATTATCTCATAATGTCGGCCATTACACGCTTCTGTAGCCGTGCGACTGAGAAAATCAAAACAATGCCTTTACAATGCAAAGCCTTCAACCTCGCCAAGCCAACACTAAGATTTCACCCCAGTAATGAATCCACCAGACCGAGACCCCTCGAGAGCTGAGTGAGACTTCATATGGCCTACGCCATGCTCACTTTCAATCTATAGTGAGACTCAGGTTGAGACATGGAAATTAGTCAGTTAGGACTGTCCCATATCAGCCTTGTGGTATTATGTTCGGGCTTCGTAGCAGTAGCTCACATACCGGTCCTTAACTTAACTTAGGCTTAAACCATAACCCCTTGTGCCTAACAATCAACTGTAACACCCCAGGAGCCGTATTACCCTGGGATGCCACTAAACCACGATACAAGCTAGCCAATTTACTTTACAAGGTAACATAAATTGGCAACAATTTCTAAATCATGTTAACTTAAGCGGAAGTATACTAAAAATAGGTAAAGTAACACTGCTAATTAAAGAACAATCACTAACATATTTAACCAATTAAAGCGAACCACAACCTAACTTTAATAATTAAAAGTGATCAGTAATAAGAGTTAAAAATGAGTATCTAGAGACCGCACTTATTTATTACAGTATGAAACATGATATGGTGTGTGATAGTGATGTGCTGCTCTACCCGTCCCATGCATGCTTAAGAATCACCTGGAAGGGGAGAAAAACAAGAGTGAGATAAAAATCTCAACAAGCAAATTGCTTAACAGGCTAATTAAACTACAACAGTTTAATCATCAATATTTATTTTCCACAATGACCACGTTTATATCCTCAACCTCAAATCACTACCAACGACGGCAAAACATTAGCAAATAAATCTTGTTTGACTACTTTAAAACCCCAACCACTACCACTACCAAAGACAATAAAGCATATCTATGTTTTACCTCACTACTTTATTATTTCTCATATCCACAACTGCTATCAACAGTTACTACAAGAGAAAAGAATCTCATACCACAATCACAACCTCTACCATACCACAAGGACAAACCCCATTCCACGACCACAGCCGCATTCCTCATACTACAAGTAACTCACATGAGCTAATTCCATATTACAACTATGAAGTTGTATTTGACTGCAAAATAACTTCATCACAATACATTGCAAATGATCTTTCCACAATGCAATGCATATGAATGCGTATGATCCATTGCACCCTTGCCCAACAAGGTAAGAGTGTGCATTGTACTACGGCAATGTACAATGTTGTACCGGTACGGTCCCGGCTAAATGCGGCGACGTCCACAATGCAAATGTCATGACATGTTATGAATGATATGATAATTATAAACCACAAGAATTTAACCACGAAGGTCAACAACCCAATCATCATGAATACTTCCCCATAACCCACCTGTGTCTCATTAAGCATAATGCCAATGTTTCATAAGATCATCACCACATAACCTACATTCGGTTCACCAAGATCATAATCCATTGATCTATAGGGAATTCTACCACATAGACTACAACATAATCATTAAGAATGCTATCACCACAACCACAAATATTCACTAAGAATACTACTGTAACATCCTGAAAACTCGGAAGGATTTTATAATAAAATGTTGTGAGATATTATGTAACACATCTTGTTGGGTTGGGTTCTGAAAATATTTTCCTGAGAAATTTCAAGGAAGAACTCACCTGTTTAATTAATAGGAAATCCTAAATTTGAATTCGAATCTGGAAAGATGATCCATAATAAAAATTTACAAAAGTAACATGGATAAGTTTGTCAAAAGTGCCAAAGGAATAATTGTACACAAAATGGTAATATCACAAAATTTATAAAAAGAAAAGAGGAGAAAAATAAAAAGGAAAGAGAAAAAGGAACCGGGCTTGGGCCCAGGAATATTAAGTGCAATAGCCAAATGGTTAGGAAATAATTTATTTGACCCAAAATATCTCTTGGGGTTCCAAAGTGAATTTTCGGGATTTTGGTGGTAATTTAGTAATTTTCGAATTATATTATACCCTCTAACCATTCCGAAATTTAAAATCAAAATTAAATCTAAATCCCTACCGACGCGTGGGCGGGCCGATTCCGCCACGTCGCCCGGATTCGCCTCCCCTCCCTCGGTGACGCGTCCGGTCCAGATGACGCCACGTCCCACCCGGGCGCCATCTCGGCCGCCCCGTGATCGCCGCCGCCGCGCCTCTCTCGGCAGCAAGCGGGCCCCGCTTGTCAGTGGCCGCTTTTCCCTTTCTTCCTCCTCCTCCGCGCGCGTGCGCTCCCGGACACCCCCCCTCGCGGCCGTGCAGCGCCCATGCTGCGGAGGCCCCACGGAGGGGGCAGCGTTATGGGGAAAAGACCCCCACGACGCCCCCGAACCCCGCTGCCCCTCCCGCCGCCCGTGTTGTTGGCCGCCCACGCCCGCGGCGGCCGCCCCGCCCGCGCCCGGCTCCTCCGGGCAGGCCTTTTGGCCGGCTATAAAGCCGGGATCGATGAGGACATCACTTCTTGGATACACACAACACTCCTCCACTTGATATTCAAGGACCAATCACTAGAGCTCATACCGACAATTGAATTTAGAGGTGAGCTCGTTCCTAAGTACTTCTTTTGGTTCATTTGAGAATCGATTGCTACCTAATGATTTAATTATGATTAGGAACCATGGAGAGGATCAAGAAGTACTTGGAGAAGGGCTACGAGGCGCACAAGTCCAGCAAGGAAGGACGAATCATGTTGGATGTCCAACTCAAACCGACTTCGAATCCAATTCGGAGTCCAGGACCAGGCTGCACTAAAATGGACGCCCAGATCGCATCCGGACTCCGTTTTGGACGTTCCATATATGTATAGAAAGCTGAGAAGATAACCTTTCCAATGGCTCTGGTCTCATATCAAAATTCCTTCTGAGTCAACGGGAATCGTCGAAACAATTGGACGTCCAGAATCTGTCAGGGTGCTGCGACACCGTCTTTTGGGCCGTTCGGCTTTGTATCGTGTTGGAGTCCATTAAGGACGCGTCCAGGGGTTTTGCACGCCCCTTACTCCTTTATATACAGCTGCCACCCCCACCATTAGGGTTGGGTTTTGCTTAGATTAATTCTGTCTTTGAACAGTTTCGCCGTCATCGGTTTGTGAAACCCCAATTTTCGAGTGCTTCATCAATATGTCTGCAATTTGGTTGTGTTCTTCCTTGTTCTTGCTTGTGTTCTTCGATTCGCAGGCGAGGATTAGCCTTCTTGGCAAGGTCAACCAGGCAGCGCACGGTTGATAACCTGAGGAGACGTGGTGCTGCGATTGCGGGGTTCGGAACGTGTCGTTCGGAGCCGGATCGATTGTGTCGCGCCTCCACCAAATCGAACATACCCGAACCTGTTGGAAGATCGAGACCCGTTCCCATCAAGTGGTAATCGAGCTTGGTGTTCCTCCGGTTTGAGTTACCCTCCTTTGTTATTTTCGGTTTAGTCCTAGAGTCCATGAAAAGCCCTACAAAAAATTGTAGTCATAGGTTGTTTCTGTCCTAGATCTCGTTTAGCCTTTGCACAAGTTGATTCCAGAGTCCGTAGTGTTGAGTTTGTGTCCTTAGTCGAGTTGTGTTGCTGGTTTAGATCGTGTTTTGTTCGAGTTGTTTTCCTTCCGCTACCACCCTTCAAACCCTAGCCGTCACGCATCGCGTTTTCCACCCTCTGTTTTTGTTTTCCCACCCATATCCCACCCTCTGTTAACCCTCTGTTAACCCTCTGTTTTCGTCATCCATCACGTCTCGTGATCACACCGAATCATCCCCCACCTTTCCCGAGCTTCCGCCACCAGATTCCACAAATTCCCTCCACCCGATCTTCGTTTTCACCCCCACAGCAACCATAACTTGGGGGTCCATCTTCAAACGGCCATAACTTTCGCATACGGACTCGAAATCAGTTGCTTTTTTTTTTGAAATTGGGTGAAATTAAATTTTACATCCGAATTTATCTTACAACGTCGGTTTCGGCGAATTTAAACTTCTGCTCTACCGTCATCTCCCAATTTATCTTATAAATTTTACAACGTCGGTTTCGGCAAATTTATCTTGCCCAAATTCGGCCTGGAAAGTGTAGTACTCGAGCTCGAAATTTCATCACCGACTTTTAGCACATTCATCATTTCTCGTAGGCCACACCTTATATCGATTGACGTGAAACTTTGTGTGGTTCCTATTCACGTGCTCGCTGCGAAAAAATACAAAAAAATAAAAGAAAAAAAATTTGGCACCTACGATAGTCATGCGAGTGCCATCCGTGGCCAAAAAAAAAAGAAAAAAAAAAAAAACGTGATGAGCACGCTTTAGGTGTGAGCCTCATTTGTGTTGTGTTTGTGCTTAATTAAGTTTCTCGGTGCACGCCATCTTTGTTCTTGTCTTTGCTTCATTATTCATTCTTGACTCCTTGTTCTTCATATCATACATTATAGGACACATTTAGACCAAACAACTAGGACCGATTGCTTTGGACATTTATTCAAACATTACTATCTGTTATTAATTTGTGTTCCACTCACATAATTGGCCCGCCAAGCTCCATATACCTACTTCCGGATAGCACGTTCGACCCTTGCAATCGCGGATCACACTCTCCGGTATCATTTGCCTTGCTTTGGTAAGAACACTCGAAAGAGCTTGGTAAGTCACTTCCTTTGCGGGTTCCTTGCCCTTCCTTTGTAGTTGATAGGGATAATCCTTTTGTTTTCCTGTATTTCCACTAACCATGGCAGAAAGCGAAGAGGACGGGACACCGGTCGATTTCAACGAGTGTGTTAGTCGCGGTCAGCTACAAGCTGCGCTCGACAAACAAAACGCTTCACTCACCGATCTCGGCGAGATTGGACACCATCGTCGCCGCCATTACCCGATTGAACACCACGGACAAGACATTGAGCGGGTGGGCGGCGGATGGTGACCTCAGCGGTCGGATAGACACATTGAGGCACGCGCCGGTTGTCAATGACGGCCATCATCATGATGATGACACACCGCATGATCTGGATGGCAACATTGATCGGAGACACAAGATGCACGACTACGTCGGCGTCTTGACAAAACCGACATGGTATGGGAGGTAATAACCAGAACCGTCATGGTAACGATGATCCTTTTGCTAAAGTCAAGTTTACCATTCCATCTTTTTCTGGTCTTTATGATGCTGAAATATATCTAGATTGGGAGATGACGGTGAGAGCGTAAGTTTAACTCTCACTTAGTTCCCGAGCAACATAGAGTTAGACAAGCTACTAGTGAGTTTAAGGACTTTGCTATTATCGGTGGAATGAACTAAGTACCATGTGCTTACAACCCGATACATGGGAGCGCTTAAAAGAAGCTATGCGTAATCGCTTTGTTCCTCCCTCATATAAACTTGAATTGAGAAAAAATTGCAGCGCTTAGAACAAGGTGATAGTTCATTCAAGACTATTATCTTGAGCTTCAAAAGGGTATGGTGCGTTGTGGGGTTGTTGAGGACACGGAGGATAAGATTTGTCGTTTCTACGGGGGGTTACGGCGTGAAATTCAGGACATTATTGATTATAAAGAATTTACTCATCACAACCGTTGTTCCACCTTGCTATGCTTGCGAGAAAAAGAATTGCGAGGACACACGAATCAACTAAGGCACGCACCGGACGACCCTTCTACACCCATGACGACTACATCAATGGGACTGCCCAATTCTTCTTCGAATTTTCGTTCTCCTCCACCACTGTGAACAAGATGGCAGCAGCGCCACCAAGCCACCTTCCACGACACGCCTTGCGATTCTTCAAAAATTCTTTTTGAGGTCCAGCCAAGAGTTCTTCTTCCGTGGCTTCAACGGGCGCTCCTCGGCATTCGGTGCCACCGCTGCCATGGGCTTGGTCATGTCGTAAGAATTGCCCTAGCCAACGGGCATACATCACCACGAAGATGGAGGCTACATCAGACGCCGAATGTCGAGGAGGATGATGATGTTGCTCTTTGTCTCGAACGACAATGGCGGTGGTGATGACGACCTCATCCTTGGTGGGCGCCCACAACGACGCTTCGGAGCATCATTGTGCAGCGAGTCCTCGACGCGGTACAACAACCCGATAAACTTCAACGCCATAATTTGTTTCAGACCTTCTTTGCAATCAAGAACCGGCGTGCACGTGTCATCATTGATGGAGGAAGTTGCAACAACTTGGTGAGTTCTGATTTGGTAAAGAAGCTCATCCACATCCATACCATATTCAATGGTTAAATGACTCTGGAAAAGGTAAGGTAACGCAAACATGCCGAGTCTATTTTTCCATTGGTGCTTATGTTGATCATGTTGATTGTGATGTGGTTCCCATGCAAGCATGCTCTCTTTTATTGGGTCGACCTTGGGAATTTGATAATGATGCTTTACACCATGGTAGTAGTAACACATACACTTTTATGCATAAGAAAAGAAAGTTACTTTAACGCTTTGACCCCAACTGAAATTATAGAGGCCGATAGGGCGAGAGCTGCTGCTAATGATCCAAAGGAACATGATAAAACTGAAAACAGCAAGTACTCCATTTGAAAAATTCTGTTATGCTTGCCACAAAATCAGACCTTGCTGCAATTGATGATGTTAATGATACATGCTATGCTTTTGTGTGCAAAGATGCTTTATTTTCTCTTGATAATATGCCTTGCACTTTGCCTGCTCCTGTCACTAACCTTTACAGGAGTTTAGAGATGTTTTCCGATGAGATACCTCCGGGACTTCCACCCATTCGAGGGATTGAGCACCGATTGATTTGATCCACGGAGCGAGCTTGCCAAACCGTGCGACGTCTGGGACCAATCTCAAGAGACTAAGGAGATTCAGCGCCAAGTCCAAGACCTTTTGGACCGTGGGTACGTACGTGAGAGCCTTAGTCCTTGTGTTGTTCCTGTTCTTTTGGTTCCCAAAAAAGATGGTTCTTGGCGTATGTGTGTAGATTGTAGAGCCATTAACAACATTACTATACGATATCGTCATCCTATTCCTAGGCTAGACGACATGCTTGATGAGTTGTGTGGTGCTATAATTTTCACAAAGATTGACTTGCGTAGTGGATACCACCAAATAAGAATGAAACTTGGTGATGAATGGAAAGCGCTTTTAAAACTAAGTTCGGTTTGTATGAGTGGTTAGTCATGCCTTTTGGGTTAACTAATGCACCTAGCACTTTCATGAGATTAATGAGCGAGGTTTTACGTCCTTTCATTGGCAAATTTGTGGTCGTTTACTTTGATGATATCTTGATTTATAGCAAGTCCATGGATGAACATTTGAAACACTTACGTGCTGTTTATAATGCTTTGAGAGATGCACGTTTGTTTGGTAACCTTGAGAAGTGCACCTTTGCACGGATCGAGTCTCTTTCTTGGCTATGTTGTGACTCCACAGGAATTGAGGTTGATAGAGCCAAGGTGGAGGCGATATGGAGTTGGCCCACGCCCACCACAGTCTCCCAAGTCGGAGTTTTCTTGGCCTTGCAGATTTTATCGCCGCTTTGTCAAAGAATTCAGCACCATTGCGACACCGATGATTGAGTTGACAAAGAAGGGAGTTGTGTTCCATTGGGGGCCATCACAAGAGGAGTCCTTTAATCTTTTGAAGGACAAGCTTACGCACGCACCATTGCTCCAACTTCCGGATTTTGGTAAGACTTTTGAACTCGAATGTGATGCTAGCGGAATTGGTATTGGTGGTGTGTTGATGCAAGAAGGCAAACCTGTTGCCTACTTTAGCGAAAAATTGAATGGTCCTGTTCTTAATTATTCCACGTATGATAAAGAATTGTATGCTCTTGTTCGTTCTTTAGAGACGTGGCAACACTATTTATGGCCTAAAGAATTTGTCATTCATTCCGATCATGAATCACTTAAGCATATTCGTAGTCAAACCAATTTGAATCGTAGACATGCTAAGTGGGTTGAATTTATTGAATCTTTCCTTATGTCATTAAACACAAGAAAGGGAAGGATAATGTGATTCTTGATGCTTTGTCTCGACGCTATACCATGTTGTCTCAACTTGATTGTCGCATTTTGGTCTTGAAACTATTAAAGAACAATATGTTTTGATGCTGATTTTAAGGATGTGTTGTTGCATTGTAAAGAGGGTCAAGCATGGAATAAATTCGTGATCAATGATGGGTTTTTGTTTAGAGCTAACCGTCTATGCATTCCAGTTGGATCCGTTCGTCTTTTGTTGTTGCAGGAGGCGCATGGAGGCGGTTTGATGGGTCATTTTGGTGCGAAGAAGACGGAGGACGTTCTGACAACACATTTCTTTTGGCCAAAGATGAGGCGAGATGTTGAGCGGTTTGTGGCTCGCTGCACTACATGTCAAAAAGCTAAGTCTCGCTTGAATCCACATGGTTTATATATGCCACTCCCTGTTCCTTCTATTCCGTGGGGAGATATTTCTATGGACTTTGTTTTAGGGTTGCCCGGGACTAAGAGGGAGAGATAGCATTTTTGTTGTTGTGGATCGTTTTTCTAAGATGGCTCACTTTATCCCATGTCATAAAACCGATGATGTCGTTCATATTGCTGACCTCTTTTTCAAAGAGATAGTTCGTTTGCATGGTATGCCTTCTACTATTGTTTCAGATCGTGATGCCAAGTTCTTGAGTCACTTTTGGCGTACTCTATGGAACAAGTTGGGTACAAAGTTGTTGTTCTCTACAACATGTCACCCACAAACTGATGGCCAAACCGAGGTGGTGAACCGCACATTGTCTACCATGTTGAGAGCTATTTTGAAGAACAATTTGAAGCTATGGGAAGAGTGCTTGCCGTATGTTGAGTTCGCATATAATCGAGCGGAACATTCCACCACCAAGGTAAGTCCTTTTCAGGTAGTGTATGGATTCAATCCCCGTGCCCCTATTGATATTTTACCTTTGCCTACTAGTGAGAGAGTTCATAATGATGCTAACGAGCGTGCTGATTTTATTATCAAAATACATGAGACTACTAAGGCAAACATTGAAAAGATGAATGAAAATATAGGATTCTTGGTAGTAAAGGTAGAAAGGAAGTTAAACTTGAACCGGTGATTTTGTTTGGTTGCACTTGCGAAAGGATAGATTTCCTGAATTAAGAAAGTCAAAATTGATGCCTAGAGCTGCTGGTCCTTTTAAGATAGTTGAGAAGATAAATGATAATGCATATAAACTTGAGTTGCCTCCCGAGTTTGGGGTTAGTCCCACCTTTAACATTTCAGATTTGAAGCCATACTTGGGAGAAGAAGATGAGGCTGAGTTGAGGGCAACTCCGCTTCAAGAGGGGGAGGATGATGAGGACATCACTTCTTGGATACACACAACACTCCTCCACTTGATATTCAAGGACCAATCACTAGAGCTCGCTACCGACAATTGAATTTAGAGGTGAGCTCGTTCCTAAGTACTTCTTTTGGTTCATTTGAGAATCGATTGCTACCTAATGATTTAATTATGATTAGAAACCATGGAGAGGATCAAGAAGTACTTGGAGAAGGGCTACGAGGCGCACAAGTCCAGCAAGGAAGGACGAATCATGTTGGATGTCCAACTCAAACCGACTTCGAATCCAATTCGGAGTCCAGGACCAGGCTGCACTAAAACGGACGCCCAGATCGCATCCGGACTCCGTTTTGGACGTTCCACATATGTATGGAAAGCTGAGATGATAACCTTTCCAATGGCTCTGGTCTCATATCAAAATTCCTTCTGAGTCAACGGGAATCGTCAAAACAAGTGGACGTCCAGAATCTGTCAGGGTGCGGCGACACCGTCTTTTGGGCCGTTCGGCTTTGTATCGTGTTGGAGTCCATTAAGGATGCGTCCAGGGGTTTTGCACGCCCCTTACTCCTTTATATGCAGCCGCCAGCCCCACCATTAGGGTTGGGTTTTGCTTAGATTAATTCTGTCTTTGAACAGTTTCGCCGTCATCGGTTTGTGAAACCCCAATTTTCGAGTGCTTCATCAATATATCTGCAATTTGGTTGTGTTCTTACTTGTTCTTGCTTGTGTTCTTCGATTCGCAGGCGAGGATTAGCCTTCTTGGTAAGGTCAACCGGGCAGCGCACGGTTGATAACCTGGGGAGACGTGGTGCTGCGATTGCGGGGTTCGGAACGTGTCGTTCGGAAGCCGGATCGATTTGTGTCGCGCCTCCACCAAATCGAACATACCCAGAACCTGTTGGAAGATCGGGACCCCGTTCCCATCAGGATCCCCCTCAAAAGCATCGCCTCACCTCCCTCATCATTGTAGCGAGCGGGATCGGTCGGAGAACCACCAAGTCGCCGGCGATCTTCTTTCTTCCCCAACTCCGGCCGACGGCCCCTCGCTGCCATTCCACCGATCCTCGCCGTGGGAGCCCAATTCCTTGCTTCCACACCATCCCCGGGCCATCGCCAAGCTTCTCCCGGCATCTCCCGAGCTCGCCGACGACCGTAGCTCGCCGGCGCCGTAAGCCCTCCCCGAGCCGCCGCTGCTGCTCATCGCCGACCCACCTCCGGTGACCCCCGGCCCTCGTCATCGTCGCCATTAGCTTCGCCGCGAGCCCGGCCGCATTTTGCTTCCTCGAACCTCGGTGAGCCACCGCCTTCCGGCCTCGGGCGCCCATTCCACCCCGCGCCCCCTTAAGAGGAAAATCACCCTTAAGGGGTGAGATGTTGCTAGTCGGTGGCTAGCGGCGCCAACCCTCTTCCCCTGGCTCCCTCGGCGCGTTCGAGCCCCGCTCACGCAGCGCCGAGGTTGAGCCATTTCTTCTAAATCTGTCACGACGGTGGGCCCCACCGCCAACGACCACGCACAATGGCACGCCTCCGGGCCCCCTTTGTCGGGCAGCGCTGGGACTCAGGCGTGAGCCCCGCCCGGGTCCCACGTGTCGGCGCCATGAAGTGCGGTCACCGACAGTGGGCCCCAGTTGTCAGAATTTATTGATTTTAGAATTTATTTAAACCGAAGGTATTAAAATGTGTATAACTTATTCATTTTAGCTCCAAATTTAGTGAAACCAATTTCTAAATTCATCTAAAATCAAGGGCTACCTAATAAAACCAGAACCAACACTTTTGAAGCTTGTTCAAATTTTTATTGTGTTATTTGATTGTTGTGATGATTTTTATCTAAATTTTCTCGCATATAAAACATAGCTTTCGAGGCCCAAGAAGAGGAAGCTACCGCTGCCGTAGACTCCAACACCCCGAACCCCGACCTTTGCATCTAAGGCGAGTCAATGCTTTGATCATTTTGAGCCTATGTTTTCAATAAAGTATTTTGGTTTAAGTATTATAATTTGCATGCTTATATTTATGTTGCAATACATGTTAATTTCAGATTCTTGGTTTAGTATATATCCTTTGCAATACTTTTGGCTATGTGATCCTTGTCACCCTAGTAAAAGTAATAATGCTACAACTCCTTTGAAACTAAGTCTATAATTATAAATGCATGCTTAGAGTTGTTTAGATAAACAAGGGTGTGAGAGCACCCGAGCATATCTTGCAAACTAAAGAAAGCAGTATTGGGCAGTCATTGTGATGATGACTGGTTTATGTTAGTATAAGTGTATTTTGTTCCGAAAGAACCCTACCTGCTTAATTGTCTGGGCGGATGGTTGAGGGTGTGAGTGTTGAATGGTGCCGTGATAGCACAGATTTGTGATAAAGTGGTGCCGTGATAGCACAAGGGGATCGTGGTAGAACCGCCCAGATAACCATTAAGGACTGAATCTTGTGATGACCTCCCACGGTACAACATGTGCAACCACATGCTGGCAAAGTGTAGGCAGGGCCAACTAATTTGCATTGACTTAGTAAGAGTTGCGTCGGTGTGAACACGGGCGGGTAGAGGATGGCCACATCCTCCGATGTGATGGCGCAAGAGGGGGCTTCTGGAAGGGTGGTCGTGCCCGGAGGAAGTGGAAACCTTAGCGGTCGTAACTCTGCTAGGAAAATGCATTGTAAAAGCCCTGTGGTAGTCTACTCAACTGCATGGCTAAGGACTCATGTGGGGCATCGAGCAGATCTATCTCATGTGGGTAAAGTGTACACACTCTGCAGAGTCAAAACTATTCGAATAGCCGTGCCCACGGTCATGGGCGGACATGGGAACTTAACTAGATATAGTTCTGTTTCAAAAATTTTGGGTATGGAAATGGAAAAGTGGAGGCGAGAAAGGCCCTTATTTGAGTTGTCTGGGTGTCGCCCGGTGGTAATGTAAGCGACTATACGCTGAAGGCATGGTATGAGGAGCAGAGATCATGTAATGGTGGATGGTCTCTGATTCGATAAAGATAAATGTATATGTCATTGAGTATCATGTTTAAAATTTCAACTGGCTAGGTCCTAGGGAATTTTAAGTATCATAGTTCAAAAAGCATATTTTCGCAAACAAAACAACTTGAGCCTTCCCTTGTTAAAAGCCTTGCATACTACCTACTGCATTCTGTGTGTTGACTCGCTGAGCACGGTGGTCAGTGTGCTCACTCTCGCAATACCAAAAATCCAGATTCGGGAGCTCATGATCCGTATGCCTTCGAGGAAGCACCTGCTGCAGATGGAGAAGACCGCGCCGGGAATTAGGACGGATAATCCGCGCTTAGAACCTTGGGCATCTAGACTAAGGTGTGGTTTCATCCAGATATTCTAGAGCCCTAGAATATTTGTATGACCACTTTTGCCCTCAGTCTTTGCTTGTGGTTTAAAGGCTTGCTTTGTATCTCTTCCGCTGCTAGACTTTTGTAATATAAATATTTGGCCGGCTTGGCCCTACTGTAACAACTGCGCCCTTGTGAAGGCCTAACTTCACCTTAGCAATGTAATAATATTATGGCTTGTTGTGAATTCCGCAATGTATGAAATGATTCGGCAATGTATCTGTGTGCATTATCTACTGATCCAGGGAATAATGCAGTAAGGCACACAGATTCGAGTGCAAAATCCGGACCCAGAGTGGTATCGAGCATACGACTGTAGGGTAAAAACCTTAGTTGGTCGTTAGTATTTAGGCTGTTGTATATTGAAAAATGTATAAAATGAATCTCTTAAAAATATAGCATAATAATTCTTACCGCACCCTTCCTAGCTCTACTCTGCTCTACTCTTCAGTTGCTATTTTGAAAATTACTAACGATATTATTTAATCACATATGGCAGGAGTTGCAGACGTTGGACACTGGGACTTCTTCGCTCACGGAGTACGCGAGGGAGAGTTTGCGGATATACTCCGCAAACTACTCCACTACTTGGGCTACGAGGACGCGCCCATCTACCGCGGTCGGAGGACCAGGATAGGAGGAGACGAGTCCTGGTTGGTGGAGATCTTCATCTACCCCGGCGAGGGAGACCGGTCTCACGTGTTTGAGACCCACCGGAGGAGCCTAGTGGCAAGGACTACAGATGCCGCTGCCCGCCGCGCCCGACTTTGTGACATCCACGCGCGGCGGTGCTAGAGTCCCCTTTCACCTACCACCCTCTGCGGACGGAGCACGCCAGGTTCGACGGGACCAGGGTGACAGAGTTGGAGGACGACCCGAGGCTTACACACCAGGTGGACCTCACTCGGGTCATGGGTATAGCCCATGTGGTGGCTCAGGAGGAGATCGCCGCACTTCGGGAGCGCCTCCTCGCACGCCACATCGAGGTGGACTCCTTGCGAGAGCAGCTCGCCCAGCGTGAGCGGGCCTTGGCAGAGGCCAAAGCGAGAGGCAACCGCTGCCGCCCCGGACTCAGCAGACACCTACATCGACGCGGCCCAAAGACCTCCACTGTGTTCCGGGACTCGCACGAGCTCACAAAGACGCAGAGCGTGCGGCCCCGTGGCCTCATCCGCTCGCCGAGGAGAGACCCGACGCAGCCGTTCACGCTCCCACTCCGACACCGACCCGTCTGAGTTTAGTGGTAGCAGGTCCCGTTCCCAGTGTACGGACTACACCCCCTCCAGTCCCAGTGTTGGTGACATGGAGGAATAGGCGATGCGAGGTTCGAAGACGCATGTTGCTTGCCGTGGTTTGGCTAGTGTTAGTGCTACGGATCCCGTCTTATTAGTAGCGATTCGAGCTAGTGTCTTAGTTCGTGTATGTGTATGTTTGTAAAGCCCAGCTTGGCTTGTGAAGCCATAAAAAGCTGGCTATGTGGTGTGTTGTCTATGTTTAATGAAAACAGCCTTGTGTTCTAAAATATTTCTGTTGTTGATGTTTGCTTTGGTTCTTTTGTATGGTGACCTTGGGATGTAGTCTTATGGGGTTAGAACAAAAATTTGACAGAATACTAAAATACCTGCAGATAGCCAGCCATAGAGTTACCCGCACAAGTCGGTGCGAACCCGGACATCAAAGTGAGTAGATGCCAGCCAAGAAGCGCAACACGTGGGAAGAGGTAGAGGCCCAAGTTAGGGGGTGAACCTCCCACCCCCACCGGCTAACCCATCCATGGCACAAGTGATGGCCCAGCAAACGCAAATACTTCAAGCTATCTACGCAGGCCAGGAGACCCACACCAATGTTGACGCCTCCGACCTGGGCGACTTCATCAGGACCCGGCCCCTCACCTTCGCCGGGGCAGATGAGCCCCTTGAGGCGGAAGATTGGCTACGGGACACAGAAAGGAAGCTTCGTTTGGCCAAATCTGCGGAGGATGACCAAGTGCTCTTTGCGACCCATCAACTCCAAGGGCCGCGGTACTGGTGGGAGAATTACCTGGCCACCAAAGGATATGAGGATACCCCCACCGGAGCTAGCGCAGCAACTATAACCTGGACAGAATTCAAGGCGGCCTTTAAGGCCAATTTTATCCCAACTGGAGTAATGCGAATAAAGAAGAACGAGTTCAGAACTTTGAAGCAAGGTGGCATGTCAGTCAATGAGTATCTCACCAAGTTTAATCAGCTGGCCCGTTACGCCCCCAAGGATGTGGCCGATGAAGAGGAGAAGATTGACCGGTTCTTCGAAGGGATGAATGAAGAACTCCGTGTGCAGCTCATCACGCAGGATTTCCCCAGTTTTCACCAGCTGGTGAATAAGGCATTGATCCTGAAAAATGAGAAGAAGAACCTAGAGACTAGTCGCAAACGGAAGCAGGTTGTTCAGCGACCGCAGGGAAGGTTCATCCAGAGGTTCTTCAACAATTCCCCCTTCTCTGGGACAACCCCATCTCAGAGCCCAAACCCAGCACCTCGTCCAGGTGGTAGCACGTTCCAGACTCCTCGCCCCTCGGGCCAGCCTGTAGGGACAAATCCTACGACCTCCTTCAATTGCTTCAACTGTGGGGAGAAGGGGCATTACGCCTATCGCTGCCCACAGCGGCAGACCACTCCAGTGAAGTTCAATTTGGGCACTACGCCCGCCCGAGGCCAAGCTTCAGCACCCAGCAGAGGGAATCAGGCTCCTCAATCCAACAGGGCTGCATCAACTCCAAATCGCGGAAGGATTAACCATGTCACCGTGGAAGACGCTGAAGAGGCCGCTGGAGTCCTACTGGGTACGTTCTCTGTCAAGACCCTACCAGCACGTGTCCTCTTTGATTCTGGGGCATCGCATTCATTTATAGCCAAAAGGTATGTGGATAAACTTAGACTGCCTATCCACCTGTTGAAGAAAGCAATGGTGCTTAGTTCACTCGCAGGCATGATTAAGGCCACCTTAGTGTGTCCAAGGGTAGAAATTGTCGTGGAAAAGTTTATATTCCTAGCAGATCTAGTCGTGCTAACCTCCCAGACCTTGGATATTATACTAGGGATGGATTGGTTAGCTAGACACCAAGGAATACTAGATTGTGCCTTGAGGCAAGTTAAGTTAACCAAGTGCCCAGGGCTGACCATTGTGGTAAAGGTGGACCGACCATATAGATGGGGCCGAGCAATATATTATTGTGAAGATGTACCGCTGGAAGGAATGATGGTGGTACAAGACTATGCTGAAGTCTTCCCTGAGGAATTGCCCGGTATGCCACCCTGTAGAGATCTTGAGTTTGTTATCAACTTGAAGCCTGGTGCTGCCCCTATCTCCAAGAGACCATACAGGATGACCGTAGATGAACTAGAAGAATTGAAGAAGCAACTCCATGAGCTACAAGACAAAGGTTTTATTAGGCCGAGTTCCTCACCTTGGGGATCCCCGGTAATCTTTGTAAAGAAGAAGGATGGCACCGCAAGAATGTGTGTGGACTATCGGGCTTTAAATGAAGTAACCATCAAGAATAAGTACCCACTGCCTAGGATCGATGACCTATTTGATCAGCTTGGGGGAGCCACAGTATTCTCCAAGATTGATTTGAGGTCGGGTTACCACCAACCGAAGATTAGTAGGAAGACATCCCAAGACCGCCTTCACCACTAGATATGGGCTGTACGAGTTTACAGTTATGTCTTTTGGGTTGACCAATGCCCCTGCCTATTTCATGAATCTCATGAACAATGTTTTCATGGATTACCTGGATAAGTTTGTGGTGGTATTCATTGATGATATCCTTATCTACTCCAAAACCGCAGATGAGCATGCTGAGCATCTGCGCTTGGTACTAGAAAGACTGAAGGAACATCAACTCTATGCTAAATTCAGCAAGTGTGAGTTCGGTTGCGGGACATCGCTTCACGGGGCATATTGTGTCGCAAAAGGGTGTCTCATGACCCGCCAAAATTGCTGCGAGAACGGAATGGCAGCAGCCTACCTCCATCGAGGTGAGGAGCTTTCGGATTAGCGAGGATACTACAGCGGTTTATTGAAGGGTTCTCCGAATTGCCCGGCCAATGACTCAGTTGCTCAAGAAAGAGCAGGCATTCGGCTGGACCAAAGCATGTGAAGGGAGTTTTCAAGAATTAAAGAAGAGATTGACTACCACCCCAGTGCTGGTTCTGCCCAATGTGCGGCGGGACTTTGAAGTTTACTGCGATGCGTCACATCAAGGGCTTGGGGGTGTGCTGATGCAAGGAGGCAAGGTTGTGGCGTATGCATCCAGGCAGCTTCGCCCTCACGAAGCCAATTACCCAACCCATGACTTGGAGTTAGCTTCCGTAGTACACGCCTTGAAGATCTAGAGGCACTATCTCATTGGCAATCATTGCGATGTCTACACAGACCATAAGAGCCTCAAGTATTTCTTCACCCAGTCGCACCTTAGTTTGAGGCAAAGGAGGTGGCTAGAGCTGATTAAAGATTATGACATGAGTGTCCACTACCACCCTGGGAAAGCTAACGTAGTGGCAGACGCTCTGAGTCGGAAGGCCTACTGCAATAACCTTATGGTTCAGGAACGCCAGCCTGAGCTATATAAGGAGCTGTTAGCCCTGAACCTAGGGATTGTAGAAGAAGGAGCCCTAACCACTCTGGAAGATCAAACAAGTATTGAAGAAATGATAGAGACTGCACAGAAAGGAGACCCAACTGTTTTGAGATTGAAGAAATTGATGGAAGAAGGGAAGGCCCCTAAAATGACTTTGGACCATCAAGGAGTTCTAAAGTACGGAAACCGTGTTTTCGTACCCCACCAGAAGGACCTTAAGAATCTGATGCTTAGGGAAGCCCATAGCTCCGCCTATTCCCTTCATCCTGGGAGTACAAAAATGTACCAAGATATGAAGCAGTATTACTGGTGGCCAGGAATGAAAAGGGACATTGCTGAGCACGTCGCCTGTTGTGATGTCTGTCAAAGAGTGAAGGCTGAGCACCAAAGACCGGCAGGATTGCTACAGCCCTTGAAAATACCCCAATGGAAATGGGAGGAAGTTGGCATGGACTTCATCACCGGATTTCCGCCAACGAAGTCAGGATGTGACTCAGTCTGGGTCATCGTTGATAGATTAACCAAGGTTGCCCACTTCATTCCTGTCAAAACAATGTACAAGGGAGATAAGTTAGCTGAGCTGTACATGTCTCGCATTGTGTGCCTGCATGGCATACCAAAGCGAATTGTTTCAGATCGAGGTTCCCAATTTACCTCGCATTTTTGGGCAAGTCTGCATGAAGCTCTAGGTACCCATTTAGATTTTAGCACCGCCTACCATCCCCAGACCGACGGACAAACAGAAAGAGTGAATCAAATACTAGAAGATATGCTCCGGGCATGTGCACTAGACTTCTCGAAGGAATGGGATAAATGTCTGCCCTATGCCGAGTTTGCCTACAACAACAGCTACCAGTCCAGCTTGAAGATGTCCCCCTTTGAAGCTTTATACGGCAGAAAATGTCGGACCCCACTCCATTGGTCCGAGGTGGGAGAAAGCTATGTGTTTGGTCTCGAAACGCTGAGGCAAGCAGAAGAAAAGTTCGGCTGATTAGAGATCGATTGTTGGCAGCCCAATCCATGCAGAAGAGCTACGCTGATAAAAGGAGAAGGCCCCTAAGTTTTGAAATTGTAGATCACGTGTACTTGAAGGTATCGCCCTTGCGTGGAGTCAAGAGATTTAAAGTCAAAGGCAAGCTCACCCCGCGCTATGTTGGGCCATTCCCTATTGTAGCCAAAAAGGGAGAGGTTGCCTATCAGCTAGCCTTACCCCCAAACATGGCTGAAGTGCACGATGTCTTCCTTGTATCCCGGTGAAGAAGTGCTTACGAGTCTGGGAAGACAAAGCCCCGTTAGAAGCAATCGAGCTCGAGAAGGACCTAACCTACAAAGAACAACCCATCAAAATTTTAGACACAGTGGAAAAGAGGACCAGGACCCAATCCATTCGCTTGTGCAGAGTTCAGTGGAGTCACCATTCAAAGAAAGAAGCCACTTGGGAACGTGAAGATCAGCTGCGCAAAGATTACCCTACTTTGTTTTCTAGCTAAGCCAAATCTCGGGGTCGAGATTCTTTTTAGAGGGGTAGGTTTGTAACATCCTGAAAACTCGGAAGGATTTTATAATAAAATGTTGTGAGATATTATGTAACACATCTTGTTGGGTTGGGTTCTGAAAATATTTTCCTGAGAAATTTCAAGGAAGAACTCACCTGTTTAATTAATAGGAAATCCTAAATTTGAATTCGAATCTGGAAAGATGATCCATAATAAAAATTTACAAAAGTAACATGGATAAGTTTGTCAAAAGTGTCAAAGGAATAATTGTACACAAAATGGTAATATCACAAAATTTATAAAAAGAAAAGAGGAGAAAAATAAAAAGGAAAGAGAAAAAGGAACCGGGCTTGGGCCCAGGAATATTAAGTGCAATAGCCAAATGGTTAGGAAATAATTTATTTGACCCAAAAATATCTCTTGGGGTTCCTGTGAATTTTCTGGGATTTTTGGTGGTAATTTAGTATTTTTCCGAATTATATTATACCCTCTAACCATTCTGGAAATTCAAAAATCAAAAATTAAATCTACATCCCCTCCCGGCTGACGCGTGGACGGGTCAGATTCCGCCCACGTCGCCCCGGTCGCCTCCTCCTCGGCCGACAGCGTCCGGTCCGGATGACGCCACGTCCCACCCGGCGTCATCTCGGCCGCCATGGCCGCCGCGCCTCTCTCGGCGGCAAGCGGGCCCCGCTTGTCGGTGGCCGCTTTCCTTTCTTCCTCCTCCTCGGCGTGCGCTCCGGACAACCCCCGCGGCGGCAGTGCAGCGCCCATGCTGCGGAGGCCCCACGGAGGGGCGGCGTTATGGGGAAAGACCCCACAACGCCCGAACCCCGCCCCTCCGCCGCCCGTGTTCGCCGCCGCCCACCGCCGCGCGGCGGCCGCCTGCGCCCGGCTCCTCGGGCAGGCCTTTTGGCCGGCTATAAAAGCCCGGGATCCCCCTCAAAAGCATCGCCTCACCTCCTCATCATTGTAGCGGCGGGATCGGTCGGAGAACCACCAAGTCGCCGGCGATCTTCTTTCTTCCCCAACTCCGCCGACGGCCCTCGCCGCCATTCCACCGATCCTCGTGGGAGCCCAATTCCTTGCTTCCACACCATCCCGAGCCATCGCTAAGCTTCTCCGGCATCTCCCGAGCTCGCTGACGACCATAGCTCGCCGGCCAGAAGCCCTCCCGAGCCGCCGCTGCTGCTCGCCGACCCACCTCCGGTGACCCCGGCCCTCGTCGCCGCCATTAGCTTCGCCATGAGCCCAAGATCGCGCATTTTTGCTTCCTCGAACCTCGGTGAGCCTCCTCGCCGGCAACGGCCACCGCCTTCCCGGCCTCGGGCCGTCCTGCTCCACCCCGCACCCCTTAAGAGGAAAATCACGGGCGGCCTGGGCCCCACCCCGACGACCATACAGTAGGCGCGCCTTAGGGCCCCTTTGTCGGGCCGCAGACGGGCGGCGGCGAGCCCGCCTCCCGGGCCCCTTTGTCGGGCCACTGGGCTGGGCGTGAGCTCCTCGCCGGGTCCCACGTGTCGGCCATGAAGTGCGGTCACTGACAGTGGGCCCCAGCTGTCAGAATTTATTGATTTTAGAATTTATTTAAACCGAAGGTATTCAAATGTGTATAACTTATTCATTTTAGCTCCAAATTTAGTGAAACCAATTTCTAAATTCATCTAAAATCAAGGGCTACCTAATAAAACCAAAACCAACACTTTTGAAGCTTGTTCAAATATTTATTGTGTTATTTGATTGTTGTGATGATTTTTATCTATATTTTCGCGCATATAAAACGTAGCTTTCGAGGCCCAAGAAGAGGAAGCTGCCGCTGCCGTAGACTCCAACACCCCGAACCCCGACCTTTGCATCTAAGGCGAGTCAATGCTTTGATCATTTTGAGCCTATGTTTTCAATAAAGTATTTTGGTTTAAGTATTATAATTTGCATGCTTATATTTATGTTGCAATACATGTTAATTTCAGATTCTTGGTTTAGTATATATCCTTTGCAATACTTTTGGCTATGTGATCCTTGTCACCCTAGTAAAAGTAATAATGCTACAACTCCTTTGAAACTAAGTCTATAATTATAAATGCATGCTTAGAGTTGTTTAGATAAACAAGGGTGTGAGAGCACCCGAGCATATCTTGCAAACTAAAGAAAGCAGTATTGGGCAGTCATTGTGATGATGACTGGTTTATGTTGGTATAAGTGTATTTTGTTCCGAAAGAACCCTACCTGCGTAATTGTCCTACCTGCTTAATTGTCTGGGCGGATGGTTAAGGGTGTGAGTGTTGAATGGTGCCGTGATAGCACAGATTTGTGATAAAGTGGTGCCATGATAGCATAAGGGGATCGTGGTAGAACCGCCCAGATAACCATTAAGGACTGAATCTTGTGATGTCCTCCCACAGTACAACATGTGCAACCACATGCTGGCAAAGTGTAGGCAGAGCCAACTAATTTGCATTGACTTAGTAAGAGTTGCGTCGGTGTGAACACGGGCGAGTAGAGCATGGCCACATCCTCCGACGTGATGGCGCAAGAGGGGCTTCGGAAGGGTGGTCGTGCAGGAGGAAGTGGAAACCTTAGCGGTCGTAACTCGCTAGGAAAATGCATTGTAAAAGCCCCTGGTAGTCTACTCAACTGCATGGCTAAGGAATCATGTGGGGCATCGAGCAGATCTATCTCATGTGGGTAAAGTGTACACTCTGCAGAGTCAAAACTATTCGAATAGCCGTGCCCACGGTCATGGGCGGACATGGGAACTTAACTAGATATAGTTCTGTTTCAAAATTTTGGGGATGGAAATGGAAAAGTGGAGGCGAGAAAGGCCCTTATTTGAGTTGTCTGGGTGTCGCCCGGTGGTAATGTAAGCGACTATACGCTGAAGGCATGGTATGAGGAGCAGAGATCATGTAATGGTGGATGGTCTCTGATTCGATAAAGATAAATGTATATGTTATTGAGTATCATGTTGAAAATTTCAACTGGTTAGGTCCTAGGGTATTTTAAGTATCATAGTTCAAAAAGCATATTTTCGCAAACAAAACAACTTGAGCCTTCCCTTGTTAAAAGCCTTGCATACTACCTACTGCATTCCGTGTGTTGACTCGCTGAGCACGGTGGTTAGTGTGCTCACTCGCAATACCAAAATCCAGTTCGGAGCTCAAGATCCGTATGCCTTCGAGGAAGCACTGCTGCAGATGGAGAAGACCGCACGGAATTAGGACGGATAATCCGCGCTTAGAACCTTAGGCATCTAGACTAAGGTGTGGTTTCATCCAGATATTCTAGAGCCCTAGAATATTTGTATGACCACTTTTGCCCTCAGTCTTTACTTGTGGTTTAAAGGCCTGCTTTGTATCTCTTCCGCTGCTAGACTTTTGTAATATAAATATTTGGCCGGCTTGGCCCTACTGTGCCCTTGTGAAGGCCTAACTTCACCTTAGCAATGTAATAATATTATGGCTTGTTGTGAATTCCGCAATGTATGAAATGATTTGGCAATGTATCTGTGTGCATTATCTACTGATCCAGCGAATAATGCAGTAAGGCACAGCAGATTCTGGATTGCAAAATCCGGGTCTGACAACTACCATCCAGACCACAATATGCTCATAAAGTATTCTACCCCACAACTATATTGGTTCATCAAGAACAATTCCGCATATCCACAATTAAACCATCAAGATCATAAACATTTGAATTCTTAAAATACTACCACACGGACCACATTAAGGAAGCATGTAACAATGACAATAGCACCTCAAATTAAGATAATTAATTAATGTGAATGTAGAATAATTAACGAGTTAAACAGTAGCACAACCGCTACGTTTACATGCCTCTACCGTTGAAGCGAAGCAATCACGTGCGTTCCTACCAAGGTGTAACTTAACACGCAAAATAGTGGACGTTCTCTGTTCTGGCAATCTGGGCAGCCAGATTCTAACACATCCCAACCACAGTGACAGGCTCTAAAAATTGTGATTTTTATATAGTAGTTAGATTATAAATTCCCTACATTTTTCTCAATTGTGACCAAAAATCATCTACTACCCCTAATTCAAACCTGAACAACAATCTGCCCAAGTCTGCACCCCTGACGGACAACGAGGTTCCCGACCCTGCTACGCCCACATCCCGTGGCCAAAAATTCTAAAACAATTACAATAGATGGGTCTTGACGTTATCTACAATTTTCCTTTTGGGAAGACCCGTAGGAAAAATCATTTTGTAGGTCTAAACTAAATAAATTAAAAACAGTTGCGCTGCGCGGATTGATCTACAGACAGACAGCAGAAATTCCCTAATCGGGGAATCTTATTGCTAATCCCCACCAATTTTTATGCTAAGAACCCTAATTACAGAAAGATCGGAGGGATTTAGGATAAGGAAGAGTTACCTAGGGGATCCCCTTAGGATCACCTGTCTTCTTCCCCATCTTCCTCCTTCCTTTCTTCTCCTTCCCTCCCTTCTTCTTCCTTCCTTCTCACTTTCTCCTAGCACCAAGGGACAGCAATGGGGGAGAGGTGGAGGCACAGGGAGGAGGTGGGGGTGGCGGCCAGGTGGGAAAAAGGAGAGAGGGGCCAAGGGAGAGGGTTTATAAAGGGGTGCTAGGGTTTGGGAGGGGTACAGGCCCCCCGTTGGGCTGGCTGGCCCAAAGCGGCTAGCCCACCTCTCCGGACTGCCCAAAATATTCAAATTAATTATTTTAATTTATTTTTTAAATTTTAGACAATTCTTCAATTTAATTTTCACCTCCTGTGATTTATCGAAAAATCGGGAAACTCCGCGATTATTTTAGAAACCTACGCAGAATCGACGATCATGATATTACATCAACATTATGTCATCGAACAGCAATGAATGCTACCACCCACCACCTAACCATTAGCCCAAGTCTAAATCAAATTTTATATTTTATTTTGAAGCATTTTACATACCTTCTTGACCCACCAAAGTCAAGAATATATTTCAAAAGCTTAATTTTTCATGTGAAAAAGTATCCCAACCTAAGATTATTCAAAGCATGGTTAAGCTTTGCTACAAAACATCCAGTTAATACTATTCAACTAACTTGATTTTACTCTGTCGTGACAAGGCATGTTTGTGTTCAATATCAAATTTGGTCATATACAAAGGAATTGGGATAACTAGAATTTAAATCAAATTTAAATTAGGTTCGAATAAAAGTACGCATACATTGTAATATCCCGAACGTCGTTACGGCGTTAGTTTTTAAAACAATCGAGGAATTGCCGATTTTTCGATATCATCGGGAAGGAAAAATATAAATTGTAGAACATTGAAAAATGAATAAAATAAATTAAAATAATTAATTTGGATATTTTGAGCTATCCGGAGGGTGGGCCAGCCGATTTGGGCCAGCCAGCCCAAATGGGGCCCGCACCCTCCCAAACCCTAGCACCCCTTTATAAACCTCCTCCACCCTTTTGGCCACCACCCCACCCCTCCACCTCTTGGGCGCAACCCCACTGTCTGGTTGGTGCCCCACCTCCCCACAAGCTGCTGCCATTGGAGGAGAAGGAGAAGAAGGAGAAGGAGAAGAAAGAAGGAGAAGGAGAGGAGAAAGAAGGAGAAGAAGAAGAAGAGGAAAAGTTTGGGGAAAAATCTTCATCTAGGTAATTTTTCTTCATCTCAAATCCTCTGTTTTATGGATTAATTAGGGTTCTTGGCACGGAATTTGTTGGTAGATAATAGATCAATTGCCCGATTAGAGTTTAGTCGCGGGCTGATTTTAGATCTATTCGCGCAGCGCGTCTTGTCTCGCGGTTTTGATCTAGAAAACGAATTTTCCTGCAGATCTTCCCAAAAGGAAAGTTGTACAGGACATCCATATGTATTTCCTGTATTTTTTTCAAAGTTTTCTACCATGGGATCTGGGATATACGGAGTCGGCAATACCGCTGTCCGGCAAGCGGACAGATTGGTACAGTCCGACGATGATCCGGCGTTTAAAATTATAAAACGAATTTTCCTGTGGGTCTTCTCAAAAGGAAAGTTGTAGCGGACTTCCTTATGTATCTCCTGTATTGTTTTCAAATATTTATACTGTGGGATCTGGGAGATACGGAGTCGGCAATACCGCTGTCCGGCAGGCGGACAGATTGGTACAGTCTAACGGTAATCCGGGATTTAAAAATACAAAACGAATTTTCTGGCCTTGGCCGTAGTTGGGAACGTTGTAGATGATTTAGTGATCTAGCTTCTGTATAAATTTTAGAATTTGTACACCTCTCTGCTGTTGTGGGCACGCGTTTGAACGCGGCTGCCTAATCTGCCAGAGCAGAGTTCTTCTTCTGTTTTGAGCATTAATTTACTCCTAGCTGTGATTAAAATAAAAATAGAAGTTTTTCATGAAAATTGTAGTTTTTTAAGTCATGAATCCAGAGAGGTATCATTTTCTGTTTTTCGATCTATATTGTTAAAGATAAAAAATTATGAAGCAGCGCTGCTGCAGAGATGAAATTATTGAATTGTGGAGCGGAGAGGAGTTTACGCGGGTTCGAGTCTCTAGCGATGTTTTATATATTTTTGTCGTGTTTGTATGTTGTGGTTGAGTGCTGAGAGTTGTCTTATGGACAGGTGGTCTTGTCCCTGAGCGCTCTTGATTTTTGTTGTGCTTCGCTTCGTCGGATTGAGGCAAGTAAACGTAGCGGTGGTTGCTACCGTTTAACCTGTTGTTCTTATTACATTCAGTTTACATTATTATCGTAATTTGATACAATTGCCATGATTGCATGATATTTAATTGTGATATTCATGCTTACTGTTTTAATATGGATTATGAAATTAGCATGTAGTGGAGATGAATATGTTGAGAGCATGACAATGCTCCTTGCGGATGAATTAATGTGATTAATGAATTTATCATTCAAATCATTTATGTCATATCATGTCCGTTGTGAATGTGGATGTCGCCGCTTATAGCCGCGACCGCATCGTCTGATCAGTATATTGCCGTGTCGACACACCTCTTCACCAGCGGAAGCATCGATATTATTCGAAATACGATGCATTGCACTTCCTACCCTGGCAAGAGTAATGTGGAGCATAGCATTCATATGCATTGCATTGTGGAATGATCATTTGCATACATATGCAATATATTGTGGTGAAGTTATTTTGTGGAATGTATAACTTCATAGTTGTAATGTGGAATTGGCTCTTGTGAGCTATTGACGGAATGAAGGTTGTTGTTGTGATCTTGGAATGTGGTTCGTCACTTGTGTGATTGTGATGGTGGCACGAAACTCTTTTCTCTTGCTTTAATTGTTTATAGTAATTGTGGATATGATAAGTAATATAGTATTGAAGTAAGACATTCATATATATTATTGCCTTTGGTAGTGGTAGTGGTTGAGGATTTAAAGTAGCCAATCATGAATTAATTGTTAATATTTTACCGTCATTGATAGTGAATTGAGGTCGAGAATATATATACGTTGTTAATTGTGGAAGATTAAATGTTGTTGATTAACCTATTGTGATTTGTGGATGAATAAATGTTTCTTTTGCATTTAATACTGAGGATAAAATGATTGTATTCATATGCTAATAAAATCTGAAATTTAAGAGGTATGATTCATGAAAGTTTATGGTGGTTTAATACTTATGAACATAAATTGTAATTGTGGATGTATGAAATTATAATGATGATGTTTAAATTGCTTGTAGTTTGAATAACTTGTTAAACAGTTTGCTTGCTGAGATTTTTATCTCACTCTTGCTTCCCCCTCCCTACAGGTGGACTTTAAGCATGCATTGAGAAGGGTAGAGCGGCACCGCACTGATGCACTTGTATTATAATCTTAATGCTGAAATAAAGTTGAAAGAAATCTAGTCTTGGTTTAGCTATCTTATTGACAAATGTTTCTTCTTAGTAATATTAAATTTGTGTACCGTTCCTATAGATATTTTGTTATAGTTGATTATGATTATTGAATTGTTATTATTCTATTTTTCCTTAGTTGATTACGCTTCCGTTTATACTATATTGTTTAGTAATTATTGCTAGTTTTAGTTTATTTTATAAATTGGCTAGTTGTAGAAACGACAATAGTAGCATCCCGGGGCATTGTGGGTCCTGAGGTGTTACATACATAATAGTTTAAAAGCAACATAAATAGTTTAAATTATTGGGAGCAACATGATCAAATGTGTAACTTACCTTACTCTGCGAATTGATGAGAATTGTCATCGAAATTGCACTCTTCCGGGATGTCGCAGTCTACGTGTGAAAAACGACCAAAACAAAATAAATTCAAATAAAATCTAAAAATTATAAAATATATACTGGGAGATATATTATGAATTTATATGAATTTAGGAGAAAGAATCAACGGATTTGGAGTTCGTATGAGGGAGAACGAATCTTCTGAAGGTTGTCGGACAAGAAAATGCTGAAAATAAAAAGGAGGAATATTCCAAGGAATACTCCACTGGGTTTGGCTGAAAACAAAGGCAAAACATGCTGACTTGAGGGGCCACCTTGTCACGGACTCAAGGCAATCAATAGAATAGAAGAGAGAGAATAGACAGCTTCTCACTGAGGGCAGCACGCATACCACAACATGCATGGAGGTGGCTCTTGCTGTGGTGGCTCACCAGTGAAGGGAGGATTGGGTGGATCGCGAGAAGGCAAAACGGAATCGCAGAAGCCTAGGGAAGAGATGGCCAAAGGCATTGCTGACCGGCATGGTCGATGGTGCTGCTGAGCAAACAAAACGACGATGGCAGTGGCTTCGGTTGAACTACGCGCAAGGCAGTGGAGTCTCCAAGGATGGCACGAGTAGTAGAATATAGGGATTGGCTCCTATTTATAGCCTTAGAGGAGAAAAGGATGGTGATCAGCTAGATGGTAGTTATGGTGACGGTTTTGAGTTGAAGGCTTCATTGTTCTTTAGTGTGAATGAAAACGGAAGAAGTAATGGCTAAAGAAATGATTTATAGTAGTGGTTGAAGACATTTCTTGCTGCTCTTAATTTCTTTAACGGGAGAGAAATGGCTTTTGCATGCATGTCATGCTCCTTTGTTTGACTAAAACCCATAAGATATGATTATCTCATAATGTCGGCCATTACATGCAGTGGCGGAGAGAGGGGGGGCTGGGGGGCCTGGCACCCCCAACAACAGAAATTCTTTCTTCCTTTGTTTTCCTGCTTAGAATTCTCTCCTTTTTCTCTCCCTCTCATTTTTTTTGAGATTTCTCTTCCTCTCATTTGCAAGGTGAACTGCAAATACAGAAAAAATGGCACTCAAATCACTTCTAAAAAATACTCGGTGTATAATAATTATACAAGACAATTCGCTAAGATCACAAATTGCTCGTTCAGTAAAACACCCACTATCAAAAACTTGTGATACCACAAGCTAGCGAGATAGCTAGTTCTTCTTACAAAAACCTTCTCTTTGTAATTCACAGATGATAGCATGTGTATATGCTTACAAGAAGTTTATTTAGTACAGCACACGCTATCAACCGTGCATTGTGCTGATGACCCTTATCCCTCGTATAACTTAAAGATGACAAGGTGAACTCAAGAGTTTCTGAAGAACATCGTACATAGCTGCACGCGGTTTGCACATGGCCTCCAACGGAACGGCCTTTGGCACGGTAAGTACGCCGCCTTCAGTCATGTCGACTTCTACACCGTCCACTCTGTCCCAATCCTTCAGCTCTGCCGTCCTCGAACCTCTCCGGCTTGAACTTACCTGGTCGGGTGCTCCCATATGGCCGGGTCCTTGTGGATGGCGTACGCGTTGACGAGCAGCATCGTCTTACCCAGGGCCGGTCCTGGGATTTTAGGGGCCCGGGGCGAAACTAGGAATAGAGGCCCTAGTATAAATATCCAAATATAAATCTACATACACACACATATATATATATATATATATATATATATATATAATTTTATCAACAAATACTTAAAATACGTTATGTATTAAAGAAAATTCATATCAAAGAGTTTATAGATATTACCTTAAAATTCATATCAAACATTTCGCAATATCTCATCGGAAATGGGGCCCCGGGTTTTGGGGGCCTGTATGCCGCCGCCCGCCGCCCCTGTGGCGGGCCTGGTCTTACCCTTGCCCGGACGTCGTAACCCCGACCTTGCAAAGCTTTGCTACAAAACATCCAGTTAATACTATTGAACTAACTTGATTTTACTCTGTAGTGACAAGGCATGTTTGTGTTCAATATCAAATTTGGTCATATACAAAGGAATTGGGATAACTAGAATTTAAATCAAATTTAAATTAGGTTCGAATGAAAGTACGCATACATTGTAATATCCCGAACGTCGTTACGGCGTTAGTTTTTAAAACAATCGCGGAATTGCCGATTTTTCGGTAAATCGCGGGAAGGGAAAAATATAAATTGTAGAACATTGAAAAATGAATAAAATAAATTAAAATAATTAATTTGGATATTTTGAGCTATCCGGAGGGTGAGCCAGCCGATTTGGGCCAGCCAGCCCAAATGGGGGCCCGTACCCCCTCCCAAACCCTAGCACCCCCCTTTATAAACCTCCTCCACCCTTTTGGCCACCACCCCACCCCTCCACCTCTTGGGCGCAACCCCCACTGTCTGGTTGGTGCCCCCACCTCCCCCACAAGCTGCTGCCATTGGAGGAGAAGGAGAAGAAGGAGAAGGAGAAGAAAGAAGGAGAAGGAGAGGAGAAAGAAGGAGAAGGAGAAGAAGAGGAAAAGTTTGGGGAAAAATCTTCATCTAGGTAATTTTTCTTCATCTCAAATCCTCTGTTTTATGGATTAATTAGGGTTCTTGGCACGGAATTTGTTGGTAGATAATAGATCAATTGCCGATTAGAATTTAGTCGCGGGCTGATTTTAGATCTATTCGCAGCGCGTCTTGTCTCATGGTTTTGATCTAGAAAACGAATTTTCCTGCAGATCTTCCCAAAAGGAAAGTTGTACAGGACATCCATATGTATTTCCTGTATTTTTTTCAAAGTTTTCTACCATGGGATCTGGGATATACGGAGTCGGCAATACCGCTGTCCGGCAAGCGGACAGATTGGTACAGTCCGACGATGATCCGGCGTTTAAAATTATAAAACGAATTTTCCTGTGGGTCTTCTCAAAGGAAAGTTGTAGCGGACTTCCTTATGTATCTCCTGTATTGTTTTCAAATATTTATACTGTGGGATCTGGGAGATACGGAGTCGGCAATACCGCTGTCCGGCAGGCGGACAGATTGGTACAGTCTAACGGTAATCCGGGATTTAAAAATACAAAACGAATTTTCTGGCCTTGGCCGTAGTTGGGAACGTTGTAGATGATTTAGTGATCTAGCTTCTGTATAAATTTTAGAATTTGTACACCTCTCTGCTGTTGTGGGCACGCGTTTGAACGCGGCTGCCTAATCTGCCAGAGCAGAGTTCTTCTTCTGTTTTGAGCATTAATTTACTCCTAGCTGTGATTAAAATAAAAATAGAAGTTTTTCATGAAAATTGTAGTTTTTTAAGTCATGAATCCAGAGAGGTATCATTTTCTGTTTTTCGATCTATATTGTTAAAGATAAAAAATTATGAAGCAGCGCTGCTGCAGAGATGAAATTATTGAATTGTGGAGCGGAGAGGAGTTTACGCGGGTTCGAGTCTCTAGCGATGTTTTATATATTTTTGTCGTGTTTGTATGTTGTGGTTGAGTGCTGAGAGTTGTCTTATGGACAGGTGGTCTTGTCCCTGAGCGCTCTTGATTTTTGTTGTGCTTCGCTTCGTCGGATTGAGGCAAGTAAACGTAGCGGTGGTTGCTACCGTTTAACCTGTTGTTCTTATTACATTCAGTTTACATTATTATCGTAATTTGATACAATTGCCATGATTGCATGATATTTAATTGTGATATTCATGCTTACTGTTTTAATATGGATTATGAAATTAGCATGTAGTGGAGATGAATATGTTGAGAGCATGACAATGCTCCTTGCGGATGAATTAATGTGATTAATGAATTTATCATTCAAATCATTTATGTCATATCATGTCCGTTGTGAATGTGGATGTCGCCGCTTATAGCCGCGACCGTACCGGTACAGCGTCGTATATTGCCGTAATACGACACACCTCTTCACCAGCGGGAAGCATCGTATATTGCCGAAATACGATGCATTGCACTTCCTACCCTGGCAAGAGTAATGTGGAGCATAGCATTCATATGCATTGCATTGTGGAATGATCATTTGCATACATATGCAATATATTGTGGTGAAGTTATTTTGTGGAATGTATAACTTCATAGTTGTAATGTGGAATTGGCTCTTGTGAGCTATTGACGGAATGAAGGTTGTTGTTGTGATCTTGGAATGTGGTTCGTCACTTGTGTGATTGTGATGGTGGCACGAAACTCTTTTCTCTTGCTTTAATTGTTTATAGTAATTGTGGATATGATAAGTAATATAGTATTGAAGTAAGACATTCATATATATTATTGCCTTTGGTAGTGGTAGTGGTTGAGGATTTAAAGTAGCCAATCATGAATTAATTGTTAATATTTTACCGTCATTGATAGTGAATTGAGGTCGAGAATATATATACGTTGTTAATTGTGGAAGATTAAATGTTGTTGATTAACCTATTGTGATTTGTGGATGAATAAATGTTTCTTTTGCATTTAATACAGGATAAAATGATTGTATTCATATGCTAATAAAATCTGAAATTTAAGAGGTATGATTCATGAAAGTTTATGGTGGTTTAATACTTATGAACATAAATTGTAATTGTGGATGTATGGAATTATAATGATGATGTTTAAATTGCTTGTAGTTTGAATAACTTGTTAAACAGTTTGCTTGCTGAGATTTTTATCTCACTCTTGCTTCCCTCCCTACTGTGGACTTTAAGCATGCATTGAGAAGGGTAGAGCGGCACAAGACCGATGCACTTGTATTATAATCTTAATGCTGAAATAAAGTTGAAAGAAATCTAGTCTTGGTTTAGCTATCTTATTGACAAATGTTTCTTCTTAGTAATATTAAATTTGTGTACCGTTCCTATAGATATTTTGTTATAGTTGATTATGATTATTGAATTGTTATTATTCTATTTTTCCTTAGTTGATTACGCTTCCGTTTATACTATATTGTTTAGTAATTATTGCTAGTTTTAGTTTATTTTTATAAATTGGCTAGTTGTAGAACAGCAATAGTAGCATCCCGGGGCATTGTGGGTCCTGAGGTGTTACATACATAATAGTTTAAAAGCAACATAAATAGTTTAAATTATTGGGAGCAACATGATCAAATGTGTAACTTACCTTACTCTGCGAATTGATGAGAATTGTCATCGAAATTGCACTCTTCCGGGATGTCGCAGTCTACGTGTGAAAAACGACCAAAACAAAATAAATTCAAATAAAATCTAAAAATTATAAAATATATACTGGGAGATATATTATGAATTTATATGAATTTAGGAGAAAGAATCAACGGATTTGGAGTTCGTATGAGGGAGAACGAATCTTCTGAAGGTTGTCGGACAAGAAAATGCTGAAAATAAAAAGGAGGAATATTCCAAGGAATACTCCACTGGGTTTGGCTGAAAACAAAGGCAAAACATGCTGACTTGAGGGGCCACCTTGTCACGGACTCAAGGCAATCAATAGAATAGAAGAGAGAATAGACAGCTTCTCACTGAGGGCAGCACGCATACCACAACATGCATGGAGGTGGCTCTTGCTGTGGTGGCTCACCAGTGAAGGGAGGATTGGGTGGATCGCGAGAAGGCAAAACGGAATCGCAGAAGCCTAGGGAAGAGATGGCCAAAGGCATTGCTGACCGGCATGGTCGATGGTGCTGCTGAGCAAACAAAACGACGATGGCAGTGGCTTCGGTTGAACTACGCGCAAGGCAGTGGAGTCTCCAAGGATGGCACGAGTAGTAGAATATAGGGATTGGCTCCTATTTATAGCCTTAGAGGAGAAAAGGATGGTGATCAGCTAGATGGTAGTTATGGTGACGGTTTTGAGTTGAAGGCTTCATTGTTCTTTAGTGTGAATGAAAACGGAAGAAGTAATGGCTAAAGAAATGATTTATAGTAGTGGTTGAAGACATTTCTTGCTGCTCTTAATTTCTTTAACGGAGAGAAATGGCTTTTGCATGCATGTCATGCTCCTTTGTTTGACTAAAACCCATAAGATATGATTATCTCATAATGTCGGCCATTACATGCAGTGGCGGAGAGAGGGGGGGCTGGGGGGCCTGGCACCCCCAACAACAGAAATTCTTTCTTCCTTTGTTTTCCTGCTTAGAATTCTCTCCTTTTCTCTCCTCTCATTTTTTGAGATTTCTCTTCCTCTCATTTGCAAGGTGAACTGCAAATACAGAAAAATGGCACTCAAATCACTTCTAAAAATACTCGGTGTATAATAATTATACAAGACAATTCGCTAAGATCACAAATTGCTCGCTCAAGAAAACACCCACTATCAAAAACTTGTGATACCACAAGCTAGCGAGATAGCTAGTTCTTCTTACAAAAACCTTCTCTTTGTAATTCACAGATGATAGCATGTGTATATGCTTACAAGAAGTTTATTTAGTACAGCACACGCTATCAACCGTGCATTGTGCTGATGACCCTTATCCCTCGTATAACTTAAAGATGACAAGGTGAACTCAAGAGTTTCAAGAACATCGTACATAGCTGCACGCGGTTTGCACATGGCCTCCAACGGAACGGCCTTTGGCACGTAAGTCGCCGCCTTGGTCATGTCGACTTCTACACCGTCCACTCTGTCCCAATCCTTCACTCTGCCGTCCTCGAACCTCTCCGCTTGAACTTACCGGTCGGGTGCTCCCATATGGCCGGGTCCTTGTGGATGGCGACTGCGTTGACGAGCAAGATCGTCTTACCTAGGGCCGGTCCTGGGATTTTAGGGGCCCGGGGCGAAACTAGGAATAGAGGCCCTAGTATAAATATCCAAATATAAATCTACATACATATATATATATATATATATATATATATAATTTTATCAACAAATACTTAAAATACGTTATGTATTAAAGAAAATTCATATCAAAGAGTTTATAGATATTACCTTAAAATTCATATCAAACATTTCGCAATATCTATGGAAATGGGGCCCCTGGTTTTGGGGGCCAGGCGCCGCCGCCCGCGCCCCTGTGGCCGGGCCTGGTCTTACCCTTGCCCAGACGTCAGAACCCCGACCTTGCAGTCCGCGGAGGACTCGTGCGTGCAGTCCGCGGAGGACTCGTGCGGGGCGAGCGTCGGGACCTTGCCCCCCCTATATCCAATTTCTGGCTCCGCCCCTGATTACATGCTTCCGCAGGCGTGCGGCTGAGAAAATCATAACAAGGCCTTTACAGTGCAAAGCCTTCAACCTAGACAAGCCAACACTAAGATTTCACCCCAGTAAGAAATCCATCAGACCGAGACACTCTCTTGAGCCGAGTGAGACTTCACATGGCCTACGCTACACTCACTTTCAACCTACAGCGAGACTCATGTTGGGTCCAACAAATTAGTCAGCTAGAACTGTCCCATACCAGCCTTGTGGTAGTACGTTCGGGCTTCGTATCAGTAGCTCATAGACCGGTCCTTAACTTGAGTTAGGCTCAAATCACATACCCCTTCTGCCTGACAATCAACATTGTGTCACCGAATAGCGATGCATGCTAGAACCCACCACCTAACCATTAGCTTAAGTCTAAACCAAATTTTATAATTTGTTTTGAAGCATTTTACATACCTTCTTGACCCACCGAAGTCAAGCATATATTTCAAAAGCTTAATGTTTCATGTGAAAATGTATCCCAACCTAGGATTCTTCAAATCATGGCTAAACTTTGCTACAAAAGGTCCAGTTAATACTATTGTACTAACTTGATTTTACTGTATGGTGACAAGGCATGTTTGTGTTCAATATCAAATTTGGTCATATACTGTAGGATCGAAATGGCGACAGAGGGGGGGTGAATGTCGCTCTCTTTTGAATCGCCCCCGAGAATTTGGAAAATTAATTCTGCCAAAAACTGGAACGCATGCTATACTAAAAAATTCAGCATAAATCGAGTGTGATCAAGAAAATTTCAGTGAAAATAATACCGTTTGATCTACATGCAAAATGATCGAAGATCAGTGAAAGAATAAAAAGAAAAGCCACTAACGCTTGAAGACTGAAGCACAGCCGAGAGGAAAAATTCACTAGCAGCCGAACAGAGATTAGAACTGAGCTTAGAACCAAAGACGCAAGCACAGAGGCGTAACTTGTCTGCAGACAAAAAGAAAGTGCTCCCAAAGAAAAGGAAAACCAACAGAGCCCAGAAAAAAGGAAAAACAAGGTCGAGAAGGAACAGTCAGCAGATCAAAAGAACCAAAGCAATGATCAAAATCGGTTGGCACAAGAATACTGAAAAAACCAAGTAATGAGAAATCAAGTGGCTTGCTGCTCTTTTCGATCAATTGGGCAGGACTTCAAAATAAATAGCCAACTGTCCTCATGTAGTGAAGAAACAAATTAACAGAGCTGTTCGGCGGGAAAAGGGACAAAACAAGAACCATTTATTGAAACTTTGAACTGAAAACGTGATATCGCTGAAAAGAACATAGAGAAGATATATTCCAATTGCTTGAGTTCTTCAAAACTTGTGAACAAGAATCTTTAGTCTTAGCGAGAAAAAGTCTCGGATAAAGAAAGAACAAGTTGATAGCAATTTCTAGCCAAGAAATCAAGATAATCAATCTTCCTCTGCTTACACAAATAGTAACCCTAGAATATCACCGCATGAGGAAAAGAATCGCAGGTTTAGGGAGAACCAAAAAGGGGTCTTCTGACTCTAGCCTTTGTTCTTTGAAGTGGATTGACTAGGTGAGTTTTAGCCTGAATTCCGTATAGAGCAAAACAAGAACTGAGACCAAGAAATCAACTCAGAAACTATAGAATCACATGACAGCTACAAGAGAGCTCAAACAGACACAGGAAAGCATCACATAGAAAGAAAGAAATCAACTCAAATCAGTAAACCAAGCTTCTGATAGATAAGAGCTGAGAGAAGAAAGATTACATCAGTTTTCTTGCATTCATCTTTCATTCACAGAACATATACACAGCCCCATACGTGAAACAAGAACTCAAGTTATCACCTCCCTCTCAATCCTCAAAACACCAAGAGCCTCACATGCTTCTTGGGAGGAACACACACCAAGTGATGAATGAGCACTAAAAACACTTGTGATCCTCAAAGGGGTATGCAGCCCCTCACCTCTATTTATAGCCCTTGGCTAATAGGTCTCCAACCCGTTACACCGGCTAAACCCTAACGGAGCCGTCTCCCACTTGTGCAGCCTTGCGAAATTCCCGTTTCGCCCCTCCTGCACCTTCCGGGAAGCTTCCGCGCTCCTTGCCTCGCACGCCTCGCAACCACCTCGAGTCCACGTCCTCTTCGACACATCATGACCGTTCTGACCTTAGCGCCACCTGCGCCTAGTCCGGTCCACCGTGTCTCGCCACGACTCCGCCTCGCTGTCCTGCGGACACACAGACAAGAAAACACGTCACATAGCACCGCTCGATACATGAACGCGCAAATAGCATTAGCAAGATCAAACTGCCGCAACAATGGAATATACATCCTAACCTGCGACTAAGTTTGACCAAAGTTCGACCGAGCCCGTTGCACCATGCAACGTCTGGGTCCGAACAAACCGACTCAAACTCGACTTTTGAAAACAGATGTCAATTACTCATCACTCACAATGGGATGACCTCCACATGGTCTCTCATATACAAAGGAATTGGGATAACTAGAATTTAAATTGAATTTAAACTAGGTTTGAATAAATTACGCATGCATAATAGTTTAAAAACAATATAAATAATTTAAATTACAGGGAGCAACATAATCGAAGGTGTAACTTACCTTTCTCCGCGAAATGATGAGAATTGTCATCGAAACTGCACTCTTCCAAAACGTCGCAGTCTACGTGTGAAAAGCGATGAAAACAAAATAATTTAAATAAAATAGTAAAGTTAAAATAGGATTTTATAAAAATTCAAAGTATCCTTTATTTAATAACATTTGCATTCATTTAATTAAATTAATTTTAAGGAAAAGCTTTTTAAAAGATGAAAACGAGCAAATAAAATCTTCAAAATTCAAGTAACCAAATAACATTTGATTTTTTATTTTAAATTAAATTATTTTTTTACTATTATTTTTTAAATAAAAGCTGGGCTATGGCAATGAATAGCGAAAGCAAGACAATCAAGAACATGTAAGTACCTTGAAATTTGGAGGTAACAACAACATCAAAGAAGATAACGACTTGGAAGCCTCAACCTACACAAGGATCAAGACCTGAGTGAGTGTCATGTCTTTCTTCTCTCCTTTCATCAAACCCACTAATCAAGTCTTCGTCAAGCAAACAAATGGCCAAGAATGAGACAACTATCACTGGAAAAAGTACGAAAAAGAGACAAGTAGTTTCTACTCATCATAAACTTTACCATACGTGCAAGCTTTTGACTAACCCCACTTTGCAAGGATTACCAAGAAGAAGCTGTCGCATTGAAGACAGCTCACCACTACACCAGGTGGACTCCAAAAGTATATCATTTGCTTTTGTTGCAAAAATACCGGACACTACACCAATACGTGCCCCCAGAAGAAGCTAGGCAAATGTTTCTGTTGCGGCAATATACAACACTATGTGAATAGATGTCCCCTAAGGAAGCTAGACGAACAGCAAAGGATGCCATCGCCACCAACCTCAGCTTTAGCAAAGAACTTATCAACCTCAAGAGCCTCAACAAGAAGCAAGTTGCTCCTACCAGTTCTATCACTAGACCTAAAAACTCCGCCAAGAACTACATCCTTCGAATGTGGCAAAATAGGACATGCAACCCGATCATTCCCTCTATTACATCAAGTTACAAGAGGAACATGCTTCACCTGAGGACAAATATGACACTATTGCTATGTGTGCCTCATTCCCTACTGTTCTCATTGTGAGAAACACCACCATTCATAATACTAACCCATGATCCTAGTTGCATGCAGGCGTTGTAGAGAAAAAGGACATCAATCGGACAAATGCTCCGTAACCTGCCCCAACTGTAATGAAGACGCCAACCCGGAGAGTTCCCAATGAGTAAAGTCATGTGTTTTCTCTGCGAAGAATAGAATCATTGCCCCAAAGATTGCTCCATGCTGATCAAGGCAACTGTGATAAAATGGACGAGTCTTTAAGCTACCGTGGGACTCGTCGGTTGAGTCCCGTGTTCATCTAAGGGTGTTAACAAGTTTGGAAGATAATGAGGCTAAGAACTAGGTCACGAACCCCAGTTGGCTACTTTTGGGCATGTCCTAAGGGTCGCACCTATGTGAAATTTTGGCCTAACTAGCCCATGTGTAAGTTTATTACTGTATTACTTACCTTTCACATGATATGTATTTGGTATACAATAATATACCTGTGAGCACTATATACTGATCTAGGGAATAATGTAGTAAAACCATAGAGGATTTTGGATTAGTAAAATCTGGGTCTGACAGGGTGTCGGTTATACATTTCCACATGGTGCACGAGGGGGCTTTTCTGACTAGGTGGTTAGCTTACTCAGGCATGAAACCTTAGAAGACAAAATTGGGTTGTGATTGAACATTATAAAGGCCTTGTTATGATGAACTTAGTTGCACGCCTAAGGAAGCGTGTTTGTAGACAGCACGAGTTGATCATATTACGTGTGTAAAATTGTACAACATCTGCAAAGTGTATAACTATTTGAATATCCATGTTCTCAGTTATGGACAATACTCGGTGATTTCACACGAGGGGTAAAGATTTCATAAAGTTTGGGAAGTGAATAGTTAGTTCACTAGTGGTTCATTAAGTGAATGGACAATTCACTTATGGTTTACTCAATTCCTTTTACTTATTTATTAATTAATCATTTGTCAAAGTACGCTTTCAATCTATTTATTGTATTTACCTTAAACTATTGCTTTATGCAAAATAACCACTCATCCATCCTTTGATAATCCTTGCATCATCATATTGCATCTTGTTACAAACGGCTTGCTGAGTACCCTGTGTGCTCAAGGCTTTATGCCTTTGTTGCTCAGTTGATGAAGAAGAACCATACTAGCTAGAGGTACTTGAGAAAGGATACTTTAATGCCTTTTTGGATTAGGATTTTGCTTCCCAGTCGATTGCCTGTGGGTATGTTGAAAGACTACTACACCTATCGTTGTTTTCGACTACTAGTATATTAAGCCCTTCTGGCTACTATTTGTAAGCTTGGCTATAAGGTCGCTACTCTCATAGTTAATAATACTTGCTTCTTCCATAGTTAATCGTGGTCACGGTCGATATTTCATCTATATTTCTAATATGTGCACTAGCGTAATCCTAGACTAGTGCAGAATATACAAAGTGTCCATATTTGCAGATCTTGGTCTTGACACCCTCTCTCTCTCTCGCTGAGGAGCAGTTGCCACCTTCCCTAGAGGGCCACACCTCTTTAGGGCTTCTTCTTCTTTTCCCTAGGGTTTTGCCATGGTTGCTCCAGGAAATAGACAGGGAGGCAAGGAAGAGATTGAGAAGGAGAATAATTCGCGTATTTTCTTCATTAGATTTTCTTCGGTGTGTTGGCAATCCTCTAATACTTTCACTTTGCCTTGTATATAAACTTTTAGGTGAATTAACTTGGTAGATAGGGTGTGATTAGCCTCGTGGATCATACTAATTCTTGTGTAGGATTGCTAGGTTTTTTTAGTTTTGCACAGTTTAGATCTAAACAATTTTTGAGGGCACCGAATCCGGAGGGGTGATGTACAAAAGAAATGTAGATAGCTTTCTAATCATTTTACCAAGCTCAAGATCACTACATTCCATTGGGTAAATTGTAAGATATGGTATTTAGAAGTATGTCGTCCGGGAGATCATTACAATCGAGTGATGCTGTGGTTTTTGATGGTTTAAGACATTAATGCAATTTAATTAGGTCTCATCAATAACAAGATAGTTGTATATAATTTCATTATATTTCCATGGAGTCCTAGCACATGGTTGATCCACAAAATATATTTTCTAATATGTTGCCATCTATTGTGTAATTGGTGAGTCATGGACTCGCCCTTGCTTTTGTTATTGTTTATAGGCTATTGTTGAGGGCGACATGCATGGGAGAGAAGTAGTACATGATTGATCTTGCACTATCATAGTTCCTTTTATCACTTAGTGCCCAATCATTTATTGTTAGAAATAAATAATACTATTCATGCCATCTTAGTTTGAATAATGATTCCCTTAGAACATAATGATATTGTATTGTTGCTGCCTGTCAAAGTTCCTTCCATAATTTGTAACCTTTCACACCAGATTTACAGCCCAGGAAGATGCACTTAATAACTCTTAGCTCTAATTTTTCATTATTGACATGGGTATAAGCAGGACAGCCAAAAATCCTCAAATTCGAATAGTCGGCGAGAGAACCCATCTACTTCTCAATAGGAGTTTTCTATCAATGGCAATGTTCAATGATTGGTTGATCAAATGATATACAGTAGAAGCAACTTCAGTCCAAAACTCCTTGATAGACCTGATGTCGATAGCAGACAGTGCATCTTTTCCATAATGGTTCTATTCATGCGATCAACTACACCATTCTGCTGTGGTGTACCTAGAATAGTACAATGCCTCATGATGCCTTTGTATGGACACAATGCTAGAAATTCTCTTGAGCAAAACTCCAAGTAATTATCTGTTTCAGGTTTCTTGACATGCTTACTTGTCTGTTTCTATGTCATAATCTTCCACTCTTTGAACATCTTGAATACATCTGACTTATGCTTGATGAAGTATGCTCAACTCTTCTCTAGTAGTCATCAATGATGGTTAGCATGTAGTTTGCACCTCCATGGGATGAAACATGAGATTCTCCCCGCAAATCAGAGTGAATATAATCCAAGATGTCTTTTGAAGAATAACTAGTAGTGTTGAAACTTAGCTTCTTCTGCTTGGCAAAGACACAGTGTTCATAGTACATCAACTGGTCAATGCCTTGATCATTAAGAAAAATTCTTTTGCACAACTCCTTTATGTCAGCTTCACTCATGCGTCCTAGACGCAAGTGCCATAGATTAGTTTAATCGGTATCGAATAATCTAGTCGAAGAAATAGTAGCGGTTTTGACCAGAGTAGTGCCTTGAAGATAATATAAATTTGTTCCCTTCATATCACCTTTCATCATAACAAGAGCACCTTTCGAGACCTTTAGGACTCTACCTCCAAGTAAAACCTTGTACCCTCTAGCATTAAGAGAACTCAATGAGATAAGGCTCCTTTTTGAGCTAGGAATATGTTGGACTTCCAACAGGTTTCTAATGGTGCCATCAAATATCTTTATCTGGACAGAACCAATACCTACAATCTTGTATAGAGTATTATCTACCATCAACACTGATCCACTTGGTGTAGCATCATAGTTAACAAACCAATCATGGTTCGGACTCATGTGGAAACTGTAGGTACGAGAGACCATGTGGTTATGACCCCATGTTTGTGATGAGTAATTGACGAGGATTTTGGAAAGATTGAGTTTGATTGGTTCGTTTCGTGCCATGATGGCATTTGGCTCAGTCGGGTTGGTTAGACGGTCTTATCGCATATTCTTTCTCCTGATTGGTCGTTTGGGCAATTTCGTGCCTGAGTATGGTTTATTGGTGCTATTTATGCTTACATGTGTCGAGCGGTGCTATTTGATGTGTTTCTTGTCTGTGATGGCTGCAGGACGTCGATGCAGAGTCGTGGCGAGGCACGAGGTGACCGGACTAGGCACAGGTGGTGTCGAGGTCAGAATGGTCGGATGAGTCGAAGACGGCGAAAACTCGAGGTATTTGCGAGGCTTGGATGACAAGGAACACGGAAGCTTCCCGGAAGGTGCAGGAGGGGCGTTTCGGTAAAAATGCAAAGCTGCACAGGTGGAAGTAGTTCCGTTCGGGTTCTAGCGGGCATAACGGGTTGGAGACCCATTAGCCAATGCCTATATAAGGAGGGGATGTCCCCTTGTGGATGCATGCATTCCATGGATTAAAGGGGTTGTTAGGGTTTGCTTTAGTCAAAAGAGTCTTTGGAGAGGTTGTTTTGGCTTTAGGCTTTAGTGGGTGAGAAGGGCAGAGTGTGTCTCCTCTCTGTAGCTTACCTTCGTGTTTGTATTCTTGAGGAACAGTGAGATGGGTTGTCGATTTCTCCAAGCATGTATGGGGAAGTAGAGAGGATGTGAGTGCATTCTACTTGTAATCATGCCATCTCTCTTCATCAATATCAATCCGCGATGGGTTTATTGGAGATGGATTGAGTTCATGAGTTCTCTCTGAGTGTTTGCACTTAGATGGTTTCTCTGCTTGATTTCTGAGTTTTTCATTTTTGTGTTGTTTCTTGCTGAGGAGTAGCAAAATGGGTTGCTCTGTGATGGAATTGCATTTCTAGACCCTTTGGTCAGCTAGTTCCAAGAGCATATGGATTGAATCGCAAGAATCACATTTCTCTCTTTTCTGTGTTCTTGTTCTTCTCTGTTCCTGATTCTAGGGTTGATGTTATCTTGATGTCTCTTCAAAAGATTGTGCCCAGGATTGAGCCTATGTGCCCTAAGGCTATCCTCTAGCTAATCTTTGGGTTCCATGATCAAAGAACCAAAGATGATCTGGGAATTTAGTATTTGGAGCAGCTCTTTGTAGCTTTTCAATTTTCAGCTCAAATCTTGGATCTTTGCTTTTGTGATGAATTCCCTTGATTTCTCAGGCCTCAATGCTATTTAATTTAAAGTCATGACTTGGTGGCCTGAGAACAACAGAAGGTTCTCTCAAATTTCCTTGAGTTCAGCCAGTTTCAGTTTGTATCTTTCTCAGCCTGCTGTTTGCTGTTTTCAGCAGCAAGTTCACTCTTCAGTTTCAGTTTTTCAGCCAAAAAATTGCTGCAGTTTTTTAGCCAAAAGTTGCTGCAGTTTTCAGCCATATTGCTGCAGTTTTTCAGCCAAAAACTGCTGCAGTTTTCAGCCATATTTCTGCTGTTTTCAGCATTTGATCACAGCTGTTTTTCAGCACTTATTCAGTTCAGTTTCACCTCTGTTTTGCTGTTTTCAGCAGGGAATTGCAGGGTTCAGTTTCATTTTTGTTTTGCTTTGTTCGGCAGAGAATTGCAAGTTTTTCTTTAGTTTCTTTTGCAGGTTTCTAGTCTGATGTCCAGTATTTGTTAGACAAAATTTGTAGTCACTGTACATAAGTTTTCTGGCTGCAGTCTTCTGATTTCCTCTCCTAGGTGTTTTCGCCTTTTACGGTTATGCCTTTACCTTCTGTTTGTGCTTTTCTTTTTGCCTGCAGTTTTGGTTTTTACAGTTTGTGGTCTGTTTCATTTTCTGCTTTGAAAGTCTGCAGCTTGTGATCTTTTATTACTTTTGGCCAGGATAGTGCTTGAGGCTTGCGGTCAGTGCTTGAACTTTTGAAGCTTGCAAAATTCTTTTTTGTTATGTGCTCTTCCCTTAGTCTCCAGAGAGCATACAAGCATGTTGCTTCATACCTCTTTCGGCCATGCTTGTTATTAGCTCTCTTATCGATCTAGCTCTTTTGTCGATTGCATTTTGGCGTTTTAGTAAGAATCCACCTTCCTTCTTCATGGCTTCTATAGCTATTGGAGAAGGACTGAGTGTGCATACTTTGAGACGATTTTGAAGGCACCATTCACCCCTCCCCCCTCTGTTACCATTTCCGATCCTACAAGGCAGAATCAAGAATCCATTCATCGCTGGTTTGGAATCACCAGTGAAGGCAACAAGGACATCCCCTTCAGAACCTTCTTTTTTAACAATGGTAGTTTTGGCATCTTCATCTTGTTGATCTTTCTTCGAACTGGTGTTTCTTTTCTCCTTATTTTGGAGTTTCCAGCACTCGAATATGTCGTAGCCTTTTGCTTGCAATAACAGCACGACTTTGTGTTCTTTGACTTAAAACGGCCTCGGAATTTACTATTACTTCAGAAATCCCTGGTTGGAGACCTCTCACTTTGCCTTCCACAACAGACAAATCTTCTGTATGCGAACTCAAAGTCGTGCCAACTTGAGGGTGAGAGTGTCCCAACTAAAAGAATTGTGTCTTTCAATGTAGAGAATGAACCAGGCAATGAGCAGAGTAGATTAAGACCTAAATCTTCATCTTTATATTTGACCTCCATTGCTTCAAGATCAGTGAAGATATCTTTAAAAACGGTCAAGTGGTTCAACACATATCCAATACGAGCGAGAAAATCTTATGCTTCACAAGCATATTGCTAGCAGATCCTAGGTCATTCAGATCTATTCCAGGTTTAGCTATAACATAGCAGCGGTGGTCTCCTTTGTGACCTATAGGAGAAAATTGTTAGATAGATGAACATATATAGCTTACCTATCCGATTGTCATTAATCATCTAGCCATTAACACATAATGGAGAATTTAGATGACAACCTGATTGCAAATAAATATATATAAATTACACAAGCTATATATACTCCAAGGGTGTGTTTTAAAGTAAAGATCCTAAATATGCATATTAAAGGAAACATGGATCAATACTTATGAACCCTCAAAACATAGAGTGAACTCTCCCTAAATGTGTGCATACAAGTATGTATAATGAAGACATATGCACATGCTCATTTTGGATTACTTGTAGAGTTCAATCTATATTTTGAATCCAAAGAATGCACTAATATATGATAATGTGATTTCAAATGCATACCTCAATGATTTCACCATTTCATCCAAATGGGACTAAATAATATCATAATTAATAAACAAGGTTAGTCTCACAAATGCATTTATCATTATCACCAAAATCTCATAATAGTATTTATCATTATCATCAAAACCAACTTAAGTGGAGTTTGATCTTTAAATCTCCCTCTTTTTGGTAATTGATGACAAATCCATTAACAATAATAGCATTTAGACGATCAAGAACATATAATAGCAATTTAAAGTCTGTTGGTAAAATCTCTTGCCCTTTTAGCATTATTTTTAATTCCCCTTTTTGACATTGTTCAATGTTAACTTTAATTCTAACAATGTTATTTTCCCATTCTCCATCTTTTGGGGCCTTCACTATATAGCATCATAATTCTCCCATTTCACCTTTATCAATTCTTCCCCTTTTTGTCTCTTTATCAATTTTATTATTCATAATTCTTCCCCTTTTGGCATTGATCACCAAAAAGAAAACATCCAGAAGCAGGGAATAGGACTAAGCCATAAAGGAGCTTGATATCAATTAATTAATCTCAATGGTCACAAGAAGAAAGAAGATGGATGCATATGACCAAGAGGGAAATATGGAGGGAACTAAAAGAAAAAATACTTGAAACATGTTCAAATATAACATATTCAAATAATCTTACTCATGAGAGGTCATTGAAGACTTTTGAGGTTTCCTCTTTTTGGTATTTGATACCACTTGTAGCATTTAAATCATTTCCAAAATTTTGCATTCTAATTTAGTTTTCAAAGGCTAGTTGAAAACTGACTTACAAAAGTTCAACAAATCTGAGATAATTTGTCAGTATAAATTAATATCTGAGGATTAAAAGTCATAGTTGTAACTACCTCAGATTATGAGCACATTAATAGGAATGAAAAACACAAACTTGCTCAAAACCACTTAGAAAACTCTGAATTTACATCATTTTAGCAACGAGAGAAAATAAGTGATTTTTCAACAGAAGCTTAAAAACAAAAGAGAATGAAACACATTCATTCAAGATCCATAAAATAATTTTGGATAAATAGATAAAATAGTTTTCCCAATAATAATATTTTTACACCTTTTTGCAATAATAAGCCAAAGTTCTATATAAATTTTTCACAAAGAAAAACTCCCCCTTACACAAGGGTCTCTCTTAGCAATTATCTTCTCCTTTGACACACAAAGGATTCTCCTCTTCTTGTTTTTCTTCTCTTTTCTTATTTCTTCCCTTTTAGTTAACCCTTTCTCTCCTTATGTCATTTACCACAAAGAATCACTGATACCGCTTGTAAATCACTTGTCCATGACTGGTACCACTTGTTAGCCTTTTATCCATACTATGTGCTATTTAACCTTTTGTGGTTATTTGGTCTTTTCTATGATAAGCATAAACCATTTTGACCTTTATACCACTTATAAAGACATAGGATACCACTTGTGAAACATACAACTTATAATCATAAGTGGGATCAAGTATAGTTAAATCCATTTGTAGAGACTTGATATAACCTTGATAGCATACATGACACCAAGTGTGATTGATTCCATTTGTAAAAACTTGATGCCACTTGCATGACCAACTTGTATCTCATAAGGTCAAATTTGGTACTCCATCTTCAATGATTTTTCACATGATGTTATTTGAGGGAAGATACCATTTGTAGGAAGAGACCACTTGAAATACCATTTAAGAGAAGAGATTGATGATATCATTTGAGAGATACCACTTGAAAGAGTGGATACCACTTGAAAAAGATGATATCATGTAGGTGAAAGAGTTTGGTTAAGAAAGTTTTACTTGGCAAGAGGGAGAAGGATATCATTCCAAAAGATACCACTTATTTTCCACAGATAAGGGATACCACTTGAAGGAAATGGATGATATCACTTGCAAAGATAGGAATAAAACTCATGCCGAGGTCAAGATGATAGAAAGTCTACCACTCTTTGATAGATTGCCATTTTAATTAAAGAGAATCAAATTAAGAGCAAAATGGCATATGGTAGCTAGCAAGGATTAACAAGGATCAACTTGACTTGAGAAGCAAAATGAATGGCTGAGAGAAATTGGAACCAACAAGTTTTGAAACAAATGAGCCATTTGCCAGAAATATTGGAAGTACCATGGTTTGCTGCCGGTAGTTCCGAAAAACGAAAGTACCGCACAAAGATTGCCGGCAGTTCCATTTTTCTGGAAGCATGCCAAGAGATTGGATTTCAGAGAAGGAATTAGATATAATGTTGTATATCGCCCCAAAGTTTTTCACAAAGAAACAAAAACCACTTGTGGAGCATTTCCAACTATATGCCAAGATCAAAACTCGTTTTAATATAGTTTTTAACAAATTAAACTTTCAATTTTGAAAAACAAGCTCATTTTTCAATAAAATCTTCACGATTACAAAAGTGAGCATTTATGGTATATTAATCATTTTGATTTCATGTATGAGTTGTAGGTACCCTTTTGAGCCAATATACATCAATAGTTTGGGCTCAAATGGCAAAACTCACTTGAGTGCTAGATTGTGACCACATAGGCCAACTTAGGATTTTTGATGAGTTTCAAAACCAAATAACTTTTGGTTGGTTGGCTTTTTGAAAAACTTTTGAATATCAATAATGTTTGAAATAGTCAACTCTAGGTTTTTGATATTGAACATCTTTTCAAATTCCTTTTAGAATTGATTTTAGCCAACTTTTGAGTTTAGAGCCAGAACAAGATACTAAATTGATAGTTTTGGGGTGGAAACTCAATTTTACTTGAAATAGGTTTTTCTAAATACAAAACCTTTAAAATGCATTTGTATACATTTTCCAACTAGTTTTTCAAAGGCACTAATAATTTCAAGTTTTTGACTTTTGGCTAAATGGCTCAATTTTGAAAAACAATACTAGCACTTAATTAATTTGGACACACTTAGGGATGTCATATGCATGAAAATGATTTAACACTCCCCCTTAATGTGCCACTTACATCTTGCTCAAGATTACAATAATGAACTTTTAGAACAAGAGCAAGAACACCACTTTTAAAAGATTTTCATGTAAAGCAACCTACATAAGGCCAGGGGCTAAATCAATCAAACATAAGTACTTGTTACCGAGATGGCATTGGTTCATGATGTGGCATGATTATCCCAAAATTTAACTTTATTTTTTCACATGGTGGAGTTCACCTCTTCATGAATAAGCTAAACATCCAATGTCTCTCCAAATACCTATTAGGCATTTAAGCGTATTTTGGTACCCAAAACTTAGTTGGGTTCAAGAGTATTAGTCACAATAAGTTTGGGCACCCAAATGGTCCTAACTTTAAGATTTTGTGAACTAACATTTCTAACAAACATATTAACATATTTATCCTTCCTAAGCAAATAATATTCATTAACAAAAGATGGCTTAGGAATGATACCTTTGGGACAATCCTTACTAGGACAATCATTACTTACATGTTCTTTTTCCCAGTAATTGTAGCAAATTTGGCAATTGTTACATCTTCTTATCTTCTTGTTTTGCTTATTGCCGGTTTGCCTCATTTTTGATGACTTCGTCTTGTCATCTATCTTATTGGGGTACTTAGAGGCAAAGTGACCCGTCTCATTGCAACCATGGCACTTGACGTACTTTTTCATGTGTCTTGCATTATGCCTTATCTTGTGATTCTCCTTCTTTTTGGAGATGAACACAATACATTTCTTGTCATTTGATATTCTTTGACTTCCCAAATTTTGTCAAGAGAGACCTTCTCTTTATAGCTTTTCTCTAAGTCATTCTTCAATTTTGTGACTTAGGCCTTGAGCTCATTATTTTCCTCTATAATGTTGTATTGCAATGCATAGAGAAAGTAGAAGCATCTAATTTTGAGCAACAAGAATCTAGCAAATCATTACAATATGTGGATATGCTAACTTTAGATGAATTGCAAGAGCTAGGAGCTACACATGACATATCATCTATTAAATTGTAAGCAATGCCTATATCCATATCAGGCTTAGAATATTCGTTGAGAAAGAGAATTTCATGTTCTCCTTTTAGCTTGTTATAATCATTTTGAAAGGAGATGTGCCCACTCTTCAAAGTCTTATATTTGGCCTTTTCCTTCCCAAGAAATTTATTAAGTTTTTCTAACATATCTATCAACTCATCATAAGAAGGTGCATCATTGTCATCATCATTATTTACCTTTTTGTTACATTTTGCCACGAAGCATTGAGTTGATGTGGAGGGGATAATGGATTTTTCATCGTCGGAGCTAGAAGTTGAGCATTAATTTTCCGACATCCACTCTTTTATGCAATATTCATCGATTGATATGGACATTTCATATTTATCTTGAATTTTCGTCCACATATCATGAGCACTCTTAAGATTGCATATCATGTTGAACACCTCTATACTCAAAGTGCTAAATAGAGCATTAGTAGCTTGAGCATTGAGATGTGAGCATTTATCATCCTCAATTGTTGGAGCAAGAGAATCCTTACGAGGAGAAAAGCCCACATCTACAATCCACCCTATTTTGGGCTCATGGCCTTAAAATAGTATATCATGTGAATTTTTCAATTGTCATAATTTGTGTAATACCCCAAAAGCGATTTGAGAATTAATCGATTAAATGGAGGGAGGGACCTTTTAGAAAAGAATTAAATAAGAATTTTAGTGGGGAGATTTCTGAAAATTCCTGGTAACTTGGGCCTGGGCCTTGGCCTGTGGAGGCCGACCAAAGGGGGCGCGCCCCCTAACCCTAGCCGCCACCTCCCTTTGCCCCTCCTCTCTCCCCCTTGGACGCACCCCTCCCTGCCCCTACGCCTCCAGCAGCCCCTCCTCCTCCCCCTTCCTCCATTGAAGCCCCTTCTACCGGTGAAGAAGATCCTCGTTGCTGCCAGTCGAGCGGAGGAAGGAGATCGATCGCCGGGAGGTGCTTTTGGCCCAGAAGAAGGAGACGGGTGATCTCAAGGGGATCCTCTAGGTAAATCTCCATCATCTCAAATTCTTCTGTTTTTAGAGTAATTAGGGTTCTTGGCACGGGATTAGAAGGGGATTAGCAGATTGATTATCCGATTAGAGATTTCCTGTTGTCTGCCTGTAGATCAATCCACGCAGCACGACTGTTTGTGTAGTTTAGATCTACGAAACGATTTTTCATGCAGATCTGCCCAAAAGAAAAATTGTAGAGGACGACGAGATATATTTTCTGTAAATTTTGCAGAATTTTAGGCCGCGGGATTTGGGCGTAGCAGAGTCGGGAACATCGCTATCTGTCAGGGGTGCAAATTGAGGCAGATTGCTTTTCAAGTGTGATTTAGGGGTAGTAGATGATTTTTATATTTTTGGTCGCAATTGATAAAACTGTAGAGAATTTAGTAATATAACTACTGTATAAAAATCATAATTTTTAGAGCCTTACACTGTGGTTGGGACGCGTTAGAATCTGGCTGCCCAGATTGCCAAAACAGAGAACATCCTCTGTTTTGCGCATTAAGTTACACCTTGCTAGGATCAAAATAAAAATATGTGATCTACATGAAAAGTGAAGGTATTTAAGTGAGGAATCCAGAAATATATCATTTGCTGTGAATGGTTTAATATTGTTAAAGATACAAAAAAATTAAGCAGCGCAGCTGCAGCGGACAGAGTGTAGAACCGTTAAGCGGAGAGGGAGTTGCGGGTTTTGGGCGTAGAGGCGTTTACTTCTCAGTTGTGAATATTATATTATGGTTTTGTGCTAAGTTGTGCCTTGTGAATAGGTGGCTTCGCTCCTGATCGTACTCGATCCCTTCGCTCCTTCGGTAAAGGCAAGTATAATAATGGTTTAAAATTGAGAGTGTGGATTGTTGATGTTTGATGAATTGTTGATGTTTGATCTATATTATGAGTATATGTGTTCATGGTTGTGTTAAGAACGTATTGGTGCTGTTTATGGTTGATTGCAATTTAAAGTGTTCATGAGTATTTCTGGTGCATAGATATTGTGAATGCAAGTTTTACTTATTGAGACGTTTACGCATATGCATCATGTTGATTTATTGAAGTCTTGGTCACAAGATGACCAAGCGCTGAGGTCCCCGTCATGTTGTTGACATGACAGGCTAAAGGTCTCCATACTTATGGAGTATGGGCAATTGGTCCCTGTACCAGATGGTACAGGCATGGGTGTGCATTGAAGGATGCACACTTTGCATTACCGATAAAATGTAGAAGATAAAGAGATAAAGAGATTTTTGATCATTTTGCATAGCATGGCTTATTTATATGGTTGATGGATGGAATTGTGAAGTGATGCTCATTCTATGTTCTTGTTGCCTTCTATTATATTTGCTGAGTCGTTGGACTCACTCTTGCTGTTGTTGTATTTTTTTAGGTACCTTTATGAGACCGACATGCATGGGGGAAGGAAAAGATTAGAATTATTACACTTTGCACATTCTATCCACAATGGATGAAAGGAAGAAAATTTACTACTATTTGCATGAATTACTTAAGTAGTAGATGATTTTTGATTGCCGGATTTAAATTGTAATAAAGGATTAGAATTCTCTTATGATGCTTCCGCTCTTTATCTAAATATTAAAACTATGGATGCTCTATTAGACTTAAGCCAATTTGCTTAGACTTGATTATATTACTTGATGTTATTCATTGCTCTTTTATTTATGTCTGTTGAAACCTTCGATTTAGACAGTAAACAAAGAAGGTTCTGCCGAAATTTTGTGAGACGTATTTAGTTTATCCTTGTTATGTTACTAGTTTGATAGCATTCCAGGTCATTGTTTGGCTGGGGTGTTACAATTTGTGCCATCAAATAGAGGTGTGTCATCTAGATGCACAATCCCGCTAGTCACCATCCTTTTATACTCTCCAGGCGGTGAAGCCTAATAGATGAGAAACTAAGCTCTGATCCTACTTGTAAGATCTAGGAGGCCGACTAGAGGGGGGTGAATAGGCAGTCTAAAAAATTCTTCTAATTATTAATAACAATTCAAGACATTTTCTATTTGTCTAAACCAAGTAAACAATGCGGAAGCTTAAATCAATTTGGTTTAGCATAAATAGTGCTAGATCAAATAAGTTCACCTAAGTGCACCAATAATTTGAGGCTATGTCAAGGTATGCAGTTTTAGATAATAAGAAATCAATTTAATTCTATGAAAATAAATTGCTTGAATGTAAATTGAGCACAAGAAACAAACCACAAGGACACAGTCTCTTTTTACCGTGGTGATCGGAGACTTGCCGGTCTCTCCTAGTCCACGTTGAGGTAAGCCCAAACTAATTGGACCGATTCCACGAATTAAGTCTTCCACCTCAAATCCAGTAGTGGTAGCTCTTTCTCGCCCCGGGTAGGTAAGCTCCAACCTTCACACTTCGTCGAGTCTTCTCACAACCCTCTTTGAGAATATCACCATACACGACGCCTCCAACGCCGTCTAGGAGTCAGAAAACTCCAAGAGTAATAAGTCAAGCCCATCGCTTGACTCTCACCACGTGCAACTAATGTACAAACTCAAATAGACACTAAGTTCACCTCTAGATGCAACATATGCAATCTAGATCCTCTCTCCTTACTCACAAAGTGCAACACATGCATAATTGACTGGAGAGCCTCACACTAGCTCAAGGGAATAGAAATGAGTCCAACAACAACTTCTCCAACTGGCCAAAAGGGGGTACTTATACCCTACACAAGAAAACTAGCCGTTGGATCCAGATCCTGAAAATCGGGAAATCGAAGTACCGTGATTGAGGCTTGTATTCGCTCCCCTCGCCAATCGAAAACTAGCTAGCTGCGGTCAAAATCAGAAGTTCCACCATTCATTTTCTGGTACTTCCGATCATCGGAAGTTCTACGCAACATATGCAAAACTACCGATTTCCTCATGGATGAGAAGACTTCACACAGGTGTCTCTCTAGAAAAATGTACCGCTATACAAGCCAGCACTTCCGCTCACCGGTAGTACCGCTCACACAATGTCGGTACTTCCGCTCACCGGTAGTACCGCTCACACAGAGCTGGTACTTCCGCTCGTCGATTGGACCACTCACACAGAGCTGATCAGACCGCTTACTCAGAGCCGGTTGAAAACTTCGATCGTTGACTACCCTGGTCTACAACCACGTTGGTCTCCGACCACGTTGTTCGAATCGACCACATAGGTCTCCGACTACGCTAGTCTACGACCACGTTGGTTTTAACCACTTAGGTCTCAACCACGTTGACCATGTCGATCTTTGTAACATCCCAAAATTTTCAAATCTTGAAAATTTAATTTCAAATTAATTATTTTAAAATATTTGGATCTTATTTGAATTTTTCTGAGTTTTCTAGTTTTTAAAATCAATTTTTAGAATTAAAAGGAAATTTTTTATATGAAAATATATCTTCAAAACATCTTGGAAATATTTTATTTAAGTTCAAAAGGTATCTAAAACTATTTTCGGAAAAATCACTTTCTCTCTCTCTCCGGCGCCAGTGGACGGCCGATCCACCGCCCACGCCACCCGGTGGAATCCCGCCTTCCCCCTCCTTTGGCCACCGTGGACGGCCAGATCTCTGGCGTCCCTTGCCCGAATCGGTGTACGCCTCCCTCATTCTTTCTCTCTCTGCGGTCCCCACCGATCGATTCCGTCTTCCTCGCGTGGTCGCCGCTCCCTCACGCAACCGCCGCCGCAACCGCCCCGCCACCCCGGCCTTTTTCTCGGCCACCTCCCCTCTTCTTCTCCCCAAACCGATCGTCACCCGCGCCCACCGCCCCTCTCCTTCTCCACACGGTTCCCCAAACCGCCAGAAACCGCCGCCCACCTCCCCACTGGCGACAAATCGCCACCGCCTCCTCTCCTCACCCCTATTTAAACCCCCGAGCCCCTGCTCCCTCCACCTCTCCTCTACTTCCTCTCTCTCCGGCCACTCCACCACCTCCGCCAGGCGATTGCCTCCGCCGCCTCCAACTCCGCGAGATTTGCCGCCGCCCGGTCATCCTCGTGCCTCGCCGTCACCACCCTCGGCTTCCCACGCCCCCCTGCCCCTCGCCCCTCGACCACGCCTCTCTGCCGGAGCTCGATCGCCGACGACGCCCGAGCTCACCACCGCCTCCGCCAGTAGACCACCTTTCGACCCTTCTCGGTGAGCCTCCTGTATCATTGAGTTCCCGTAGCTTCGATCATTTTAGACCCTTCTCCCACCACCACCGGTCACCGGAGCTCTGCACGACCACGGAGCGCCGGCGAGTTCCTCGGCTCGATCGCCGACCGGTCGTAGTGCAGACACCATGGTCGAAACCTCCGTAGCCGTAGTCGGAGACCTTCTGTTGCCAGAAACTCCACAGTAGCTGTGGTCGGAGACTATCCCATAGTCGTATCTGTCCTACCGTAGTCGTAATTGTCTCCCGTAGTCGAAACCTTCTGTAGCCGTAAGATTCCCCGTAGTCGAAAGCAGCCACATGTCAACGTGATCGGTAGTCGTAGATGCCCAAGGCTGTGATCGTAAATCCACTGTCGCAGTCGAAAACTCTAAGCGTGGTCGTAGCCTCCTCGTAGTCGTAAGCCGTCTACTGTGGTCGAAAGCTCCACGTGGTCGTAAAATTCTCCGTGGTCGAAGCCACGACCATTTTCAACGTGGTCGAAGCCACGACCATATTCTCCGTGGTCGAAGCCACGACCGTTTCCAACGTAGTCGTAGCTTTTGCCGTGGTCGTAAAAGTCTACGTGGTCGTAATCCCCGCCGTGGTCGTACATCTTAACGTGGTCGTATCGCCTGAGGGCAAACTCGTAGTTTTTCTTTTTCCCTTTGATTTAAATCTTCCCGAGGCCATAACTTTTTCATCCTAACTCCGATTGAGTCCGTTCAAATTTCTAAATTCATCAAAATTCCAATCTTTACATTTCTGCCATCCTTTCAAATTTTGAAATTTATTTGATATTTTGAAATTCAAGTTTCAAATTTCAAATACCCTTTCTCCCTCGTTTGAACTCCGATTCCATTGAAACTTCCTCCTAAATTCATCTAAATTTATAAACTTCATTCCAGTAATATTATTATAAATTCTGTACTTTTATGTGTATTTATTTGTCCTTTGTGTTCTCGTTTTGCGCGTAGAATCCGATCTGGTCGAAGAGTTCGCAGAACCGCAACAAGAGAATCAAGAATTCACCCACGAAGGCAAGTCTCCTTTGATCATCTTGAACCTATGTTTGAGAAATGTTTTTAAATTATTTTAAAAGTTAATGCATTGCTATGTTACATAAAATGATAATTTCTGTTGTAGAAGTAATAGTTAAACCGATGATTGTTATGCCCTCATTTGACATTGACAACCATGTACCATTGACACCCTAGGATTTCCTTTGTCTCATTATTGAGATTATTACAAATTCTTTGATAATTGTTGTATCGGTAGTAAGATGCTTAGACATGCTTTATAACTTTAGTAACCTTGGAATGGTAATTACATTTCAGTGATCTATTCTTTTGTTCAGATGTGAGTGGCAATTGGTGTTGCCACGGTTCTTGTGGAATAAAAGCAATTTTGAAAATTGTTTAGACCAGGCGGATGGTTGGTTTGGATTGGTGCGGTTAGCACGAGATCTTGAAAAGTGTATGTTCCGCCCTAGTCAATTAAGGACCGACGCTTGTGTTTGTCCGATCGAGCACTACCGCACAACCACATGTCTATATGGGTACGACCTAGTCGACTAACTTATAATAGACGGTTTAGGTACCACCAGAGGAAAGTGGATACCGTGGTTACCGGTTATTCACGATGAGGGACGTGGTTCTTGTACTCATACGGCGCAAGAGGGGCTTTCTCGGGTGGTTAACCCTTCAGCGGTGAAACCTCAGCGGGTGGTGTCTAGCTAGACTAGAGTAAGGTAAAGGCTTTGTGATGAATTATCTGGGTCTCATGCCTAAGGAAGCATGCTGACTATTAAGATGACTTATCTCTTGTGGGTAAAGTGTACAACCTCTGCAGAGTGTAAAACTATTCGAATAGCCGTGCCCACGGTCAAGGGCGGGCAAGGAATGCTTTCACATGGTAGATCTTTATTTTTGGTTTTAAAATAAAAGTTTTGGGAAGCCGGAAGTGGTTGGAACTCCCGGAGTTGTCCTGGCGAGTGAAGCCAGTGTGGGTGGTGTAACCTGTTTCCTTGAACTTTGGCAGTTAGCCAGTTGTTTAGTGTGGGTGGTTTAACCCGTGGTTTCGAACTTTGGCGGTTAGCCAGTTGTTTAGTGTTGGTGGTTGAAACCTTCACTATAAAGTTTTCAATAGTTTCTGTTAAAGCAATTACTTTATTAAACTAATGCCTTCAAAAATATTTAATGGTATTTGAAATAAAATGTTGCTTTGTGCAAAAGAACCATATAACCCTCCTTTGTTAAACCTTGCATCTATTGCATTTTCCCAAGACTTATGAGTACTTTATGTACTCACATACTACACTTAAAATAATACCCGTAAGAGTATGAAGCTCAAGATGGAACTTTCGACTACGGAGCGTATGGATTCGACGAAGGCTTCCAGGAGTTCTAGGTTGCGTTTCCCCAGTCAATTGCCTGTGGCGTATTGATGGGTCTTCCGCTGGATTTATCTTTTGCTTCCGCTGTGCTTTATCTTTTGTGAGTTTGCGAGGTCTTGAAACCTCAGTTGTAATAAAGAGGCCTTTTTGGTCTGTACTCTCTATTATTGTAATAAAGCGTTGTTGGTTATGTATTCATCATCGTTTGTTGTGTGCACTAGCTTTGATCCGGGACTAGTCTTTGTAATACGGAGGGTCCGGATTAAATCCGGGTCCCGGCAGAGATGGTATCGAGCCAATGTTGACTGTAGGACGTGACCTAATTTAGAATGGCAAAAGCCTTAAGGACCTATATTTATTAAAAATATATATTTTAGAAAATATTTCTATACTTCTTTATCTCTATTCTATTTATAATCACTTACCCAAAATTGTTTACTAAACTTCTCTATCTTTTCAAAATTTGTAGATGGCTGGCTCTATCTCCGCAGATTCGTGGGACTACATCTCCCATGCTGAGATCGAGGTGCATTTGTTGAGCTTCTTCGCCAACTAATGCAAGACTGAGTTCCGCTCACCGCCTATCTTCGAGGGCGGAAAGTCCGGATATTGGATCGAGATTCTTGGACAATGGAGGTATTCTGTATGCACGGGAAGGGGAATTCGAATCCCATAGATACCCCATTGATCATCCTCGGACTGATCGTTCGGACGCCACTCAGGATGCAGCTCGTCAGGCCATAACTGGTCTGTGTCAGGTTTACCAGGGGATTCTGCAGCAGTCGCCTTACTAATGTTTCTTTTCATCCACTTGTGCGGGACAGAGTCATCCGCAGCCCTTCGAGATCGCCGTGGACGATCCCCGCCTTTCACATCAGATTCAGCTCACTCAGGCGATGGCAGCCACCTACGCCAGCGCTTTGGAGGAGATTGGGCGACGGATGCTTCTCACTTCCGGCTACCAAGATTCGACACTCTCCGTGCTCGGCTTATCCGAGCCAAGCGGCAGAGTTTGAGCCGGGCGACCCGAGCGCGAAATAGTCTCCACCGACTACACGCCATCTTCACGGTATCACCGTCGTCCCCAACAACCAAGCTCCGACTCGTCGCACAGACCCGTACCTTACTCACGGCAAGAAGAGTGTGCGGCGTCCTAGTCCTTGCCCGACACCGACATCGGAGACTCTAGCAAGAGACGCAGCTCTCTCGCTCCGTTCTCGCTCTCGGTCTATTGCCTCCAGCAGTAGTGACCATCTCCACTCCCGTGCTTCTTGCAACCGCCCGAGTGTGGTTGTAAGGCTGCGTCACGTGGGTATCCTAGAGGAGGATCCAGAGGAGGATCCGGAGGAGGATCCGAGGAGCTTGTCTTCGAGGAGGACAAGTAGTTCTGAGACAGAGTACCCAATTTAATGTTTAATTCCTTAGAACGATTTGTATTTAATTCTAGTGTGTGTGGACTGTATCAAGCACTTGTGCACCGTGGTACAGCCATTTCCTTTAAAATTTAATTTGAATTCAAAACAAGTTTTCTTTCAATTTGTTGTCTGTGTTTTTCCTTGTGTGTTGGTTTGGGATGTGGTTTAGTCTCCCCTAATCTCTTACCTATGCTACTTCCCTCTTTCCTTTTGCTAACCCCAGTTACCACGAAGATGGTGAACACAAGGAACAAGGCGTAATGACTGAATGTTAATGCTCGGCTGTAAGGCAGAATCCAATTCCACCCCGCCAGTTCAAGCTCCTAATGGAATGATGATGGCCATGCATTGCAGTTGCTCCAAGCCTTAGCCCAAAACCAAGTCCAAGAAATTCATGAGCACTCAATCAAGCACCGCAATCCAAACTGGGGGAGTTTATGAGAACTCGTCCCCCAACTTTTAGTGGGTCAGTAGACCCAATGGAAGCTGACGACTGGATCAAGGATGTCGAAAGGAAGCTGAATTTGGCACAATGCAATGGAAATGAAAAAGTGTTGTTTGCTGCTCACCAGCTGAAAGGAATTGCAGCTAATTGGTGGGAGAATTATTGTGCTGCACACCAGAATGCGCAAGACATTACTTGGGCCGAGTTTGAAGAAGCATTCCGTACTGCACATATTCCTACTGGAATCATGGAAATGAAAAGGATGGAATTCTATAAGTTGCAGCAAGGAAACCTCAGCGTGACTGAGTATCTGAACAAATTTACGTAGCTGGCCAGATATGCTTCAGAGGATGTTGCAACTGATGCAGCAAAAATTTGGAGATTCATGCAAGGACTGGATCCCAATCTCAAGGTGCAGTTAGTGTCTAATGATTATCCAACTTTCCAGCACATGGTGAACAAAGCTATCATCCAAGAAGATGCCCAACGCCGATTACGAAGTCCGAAAGAGGAAATTTCAGGCACAGCAGGGTGCCAATAACACTCGCCACCGTCCAAATCAGCCACACTTTTTCAGGCCTTCTATGCCGAGTGTGCCGAGGACACCAATCAGTGGACCTCGCCCAATACCACAGGCTCCACGACCAATCAACGGAGGTCAAGCACAACAAAACAAGACTGCAACAGCAGGAATTCAGTGCTTCAACTGCAAGAACATGGGGCATTACGCCAACAATCGTCCATGAACGCGTCCAAAAGTGACTCTGTCCGCTTCAACCTGGGGACTACTCCAGCGAGAGCCCCACCAGCAGGACAAGTCCGTGGAACACCGCAAGCAACAAGGACTCCACAAGTGTTAAACAGGGACATGTCAACCATGTTACATGAAGCGACCAGAAGCACCAGAGGTAGTTCGGTAAGTTCCTTGTCAACTCAAGACCGCCTCAAGATTATTTGATTACGAGCTTCGCATTCATTTATTTCAAAGGATTTGCTGAAAGAAACAATTTGAATGCTCAATTGTTAAGGAATAGTATGCTAGTCCAATCACCGGGAAGGGAAATGAGGACTAACACGGTCTGCCCTAGAGCAACCGTAGATATAAATGGAGTTAAGTTCCTAGGCGATCTTATTATAATAGACTCCAATAGTCTAGATGTGATACTTGGAATGGATTGGTTAACCAAGTATAAAGGATGATAGATTGTGCCAACCGTGCTATTACTCTTACCAACTCAAGGAATCCAAATAGAGTGCAAGCCGAGTCTATCCAAGGAATGGTTGTGAGTTGAGCAGTTTGAAGGAATAACTATACAAAAGTACCTATAGTAAAAGAATATCCAGATGTATTTCCTGAAGATTTACCGGGATTGCCACCAGATAGAGAAGTTGAATTTGTTATTAATCGGTACCCTAATGCCCCATTAATTTCAAGAGACCCTACCGGATGTCTCGCCAATGATCTAGCGAAGTCAAGAAGCGATCGAAGAACTACAAGAGAAGGATTTGTCGGACCAAGTTCTTCACCATGGGGAGCACCAACTTCTAGTGAAGAAAAGGATGGCGGTCACGTATGTGTGTGGATTACAGAGCATTGAATGATGCAGCAATCAAGAACAAGTACCCTCTACCCAGGATAGATGACTTATTTGATCAGTTAAAAGGATCATGTATCTTTTCCAAGATTGATCTTCGATCAGGATATCATCAAATGAAGATCAGACCGGAGGATATACCAAAAACAGCATTTGCTACTCGTTATGGATTATACGAGTATACAGTAATGTCCTTTGGTTTGACCAATGCTCCTGCATATTTTATGAATCTGATGAATAAAGTGTTTATGGAATATTTGGATAAGTTTGTCGTAGTGTTCATTGATGACATTCTGATATATTCCCGGAATGAAGAAGAACATGCCCAACACCTGAGGATAGTATTGGAAAAACTCAGAGAACACCAGCTGTATGCTAAGTTCAGCAAGTGTGAGTTCTGGTTAAAGAAAGTAGATTTCTTGGGTCATGTGATTTCAGAAGGAGGAGTGTCTGTAGATCCTGAGAAGGTGACAGATGTACTTAACTGGACACAACCCAAGTCAGTAACTGAGATCAGAAGTTTTCTGGGATTAGCTGGTTATTACCGTCGCTTCATAGAAGGGTTCTCCAAGCTAGCAAGACCTCTCACCCAATTACTAAAGAAAGAAAAGAAGTTTGAATGGAGTAAATCATGTGAAGACAATTTCCAAGAGTTGAAGAAGAGGTTAACTTCTGCACCAGTATTGACTCTTCCAGATATCAGGAAGGATTTTGAAGTATTCTGCGATGCATCCAGACAAGGTCTAGGCTGTGTTCTGATGCAAGAAGGAAGAGTGGTAGCTTATGCTTCAAGGCAATTGCGCCGCATGAGCGAACTACCCAACCCATGATTTAGAGCTAGCTCATTGTACATGCTCTAAAAATCTGGAGGCATTATTTAATCAGCAACCGTTGTGAAATTTTTACGGATCACAAGAGTTTGAAGTATATTTTCACTCAACGACCTCAATGCGAGACAGAGAAGATGGTTGGAGTTAATAAAAGATTATGATGTGGGAATTCATTACCATCCGGAAAGGCTAATGTAGTAGCGGATGCCTTGAGCGAAAAAGCTATTGCAATAATCTGATGATCAAAGACAGTCAACCTGCACTTCATGAAGAATTTCAGCGGCTCAATCTAGAAGTAGTAGGAGAAGGATTCCTAGCTACTTTGGAGATTCAACCAATTTTAGAGAACCAGATAAAGGAAGCCCAAAGAGAAGATAGATATGTCAAAGAAATCAAAGAGAATATGAAAAAGGGTAAAGCACCAAATTTTTCAGAAGATGAAGAAGGTATCCTTTGGTTTGGAAAAAGAATTCTTGTACCCGAAAAGAAAGAAATAAAAGAACTAATCCGAAGGAAGCTCACGAGTGCGGATACTCAATTCACCCTAAGCACAAAAATGTATCAAGATCTCAAAGAAAGATCTTGGTGGACAAGTATGAAAAGAGAATTCTTGAATATGTAGCCTTGTGTGATGTGCCAATGAGTCAAAGCTGAACATCGAGACCGCTTGGACTTCGCAACCTTTACAGATACGAATGGAAGTGGGAAGAGATTGGTATGGACTTCATAACAGGATTGCCAAGAACCAAGTCGGGTTATGACTCAATTTGGGTTATTGTGGACCGACTAACAAAGACTGCCCACTTTATACCTGTGAAGACCACATACTCTGGAGATAAACTCGCAGAGTTATACATGTCAAGAATAGTTTGTTTACATGGAGTTCCAAAGAAAATCGTGTCAGATCGAGGAACACAATTCACATCAAGATTCTGGCAGAGACTGCATGAGCTCTTGGGGACAAACTTGAATTTCAAGATCAAGATATCATCCACGACGGATGGACAAACGGAAAGAGTAAATCAAATATTGGAAGACATGTTGAGAGCTTGTGCTTTGGCAAATAAAGCTAGTGGGATCAAAATTTGCCATATGCAGAATTCTCTTATAACAACAGCTATCAATCTAGCTTGCAAATGTCTCCGTTTGAACTACTGTACGGCAGAAAATGCAGAACACCATTGTATTGGAAAGAAACAGGAGAAGGACAAGTATTTGGACCTGATGTATTGAAGCAAGCAGAAGAGCAAGTTCGTCTGGTTCAAGACAGATTAAAAACAGCACAAACAAGACAGAAAAGTTACGCAGACAATCGTCGAAGAGCTTTAGAATTTATACCTGGAGATCATGTGTATTTGAAAGTTTCACCTCTCAAGGGTCTGCGTCGTTTCAGTGTTACTGGGAAACTTGCTCCGAGATTTATTGGACCATTCCCTGTTTTAGCCAAAAGGGGAGAAGTTGCTTACCAGTTAAAGCTTCCACCTCAGTTGTCGAATGTGCACGACGTCTTTCATGTGTCACGCTTTAAAAATGTCTCAGTACCGAAGAACAAATGCCTTTAGAAGAAGTGACTTTGAAAGAGGACCTAACATATCCAGAGTTTCCAGTCAAAATTTTGGATGAAGCAGAACGTCGAACCAGAAGCAAGAGCATCAAATTCTGTAAAGTTCAGTGGAGTAATCATTCCGAGTCTGAAGCAACTTGGGAGCGCGAAGAAGATTTGAGATCAGAGTTTCCGGATCTTTTTCCCAGTCCATCCGAATCTCGGGGCCGAGATTCATCCTAAGGGGGGTAGGTTTGTAACATCCCAAAATTTTCAAATCTTGAAAATTTAATTTCAAATTAATTATTTTAAAATATTTGGATCTTATTTGAATTTTTCTGAGTTTTCTAGTTTTTAAAATCAATTTTTAGAATTAAAAGGAAATTTTTATATGAAAATATATCTTCAAAACATCTTGGAAATATTTTATTTAAGTTCAAAAGGTATCTAAAACTATTTTCGGAAAATCACTTTTCTCTCTCTCCGGGCGCCAAGTGGACGGTCGATCCACCGCCCACGTCACCCGGTGGAATCCCGCCTTCCCCTCTCCTCTGGCCACCGCGTGGACGGCCAGATCTGTGCCGCGTCCCTTGCCCGAATCGGTGTACGCCGCCTCCCTCATTCTTTCTCTCTCTGCGCGCGGTCCCCACCGATCAGTTCCGTCTTCCTCGCGTGGTCGTCGCTCCCTCACGCAACCGCCGCCGCAACCGCCCCGCCACCCCGGCCTTTTTCTCGGCCACCTCCCTCTTCTTCTCCCCAACCGATCGTCACTCCGCGCCCACCCCCTCTCCCTTCTCCACACGGTTCCCAAAACCGCCAGTAAACCGCCGCCCACCTCCCCCTCTGGCGACAAATCGCCACCGGCTCTCCCTCTCCTCACCCCTATTTAAACCCCCGAGCCCCGTGCTCCCTCCACCTCTCCCTCTACTTCCCTCTCTCTCCCGGCCACTCCACCACCTCCGCGCCGTGCGACTTCGTCTCCGCCGCCGTCTCCAACTCCGGCGAGAGATTTGCCGCCGCCCCGGTCATCCTCGTGCCTCGCCGTCACCACCCTCGGCTTCCCCACGTCCCCGCGAAGCCCCTCTGCCCCTCGACTACGCCTCTCTGCCGCCGGAGCCCGATCGCCGACGACGCCCGAGCTCTCACCACCGCCTCCGTCGCCGTAGACCACCTTTCGACCCTTCTCGGTGAGCCTCCTGTGTATCATTGAGTTCCCGTAGCTTCGATCATTTTAGACCCTTCTCCGACCACCACCGGCCACCGAGCTCTGCCACGACCACCGGAGCGCCGGCGAGTTCCCTGGCCTGATCGCCGACCGGTCGTAGCTGTACACCATGGTCGAAACCTCCTGTAGCCGTAGTCGGAGACCTTCTGTTGCCAGAAACTCCACAGTAGCTGTGGTCGGAGACTATCCCATAGTCGTATCTGTCCTACCGTAGTCGTAATTGTCTCCCGTAGTCGAAACCTTCTGTAGCCGTAAGATTCCCCGTAGTCGAAAGCAGCCACATGTCAACGTGATCGGTAGTCGTAGATGCCCAAGGCTGTGATCGTAAATCCACTGTCGCAGTCGAAAACTCTAAGCGTGGTCGTAGCCTCCTCGTAGTCGTAAGCCGTCTACTGTGGTCGAAAGCTCCACGTGGTCGTAAAATTCTCCGTGGTCGAAGCCACGACCATTTTCAACGTGGTCGGCCACGACCATATTCTCCGTGGTCGAAGCCACGACCGTTTCCAACGTAGTCGTAGCTTTTGCCGTGGTCGTAAAAGTCTACGTGGTCGTAATCCCCGCCGTGGTCGTACATCTTAACGTGGTCGTATCGCCTGAGGGCAAACTCGTAGTTTTTCTTTTTCCCTTTGATTTAAATCTTCCCGAGGCCATAACTTTTTCATCCTAACTCCGATTGAGTCCGTTCAAATTTCTAAATTCATCAAAAATTCCAATCTTTACATTTCTGCCATCCTTTCAAATTTTTGAAATTTATTTGATATTTTGAAATTCAAGTTTCAAATTTCAAATACCCTTTCTCCCTCGTTTGAACTCCGATTCCATTGAAACTTCCTCCTAAATTCATCTAAATTTATAAACTTCATTCCAGTAATATTATTATAAATTCTGTACTTTTATGTGTATTTATTTGTCCTTTGTGTTCTCGTTTTGCGCGTAGAATCCGATCTGGTCGAAGAGTTCGCAGAACCGCAACAAGAGAATCAAGAATTCACCCACGAAGGCAAGTCTCCTTTGATCATCTTGAACCTATGTTTGAGAAATGTTTTTAAATTATTTTAAAAGTTAATGCATTGCTATGTTACATAAAATGATAATTTCTGTTGTAGAAGTAATAGTTAAACCGATGATTGTTATGCCCTCATTTGACATTGACAACCATGTACCATTGACACCCTAGGATTTCCTTTGTCTCATTATTGAGATTATTACAAATTCTTTGATAATTGTTGTATCGGTAGTAAGATGCTTAGACATGCTTTATAACTTTAGTAACCTTGGAATGGTAATTACATTTCAGTGATCTATTCTTTTGTTCAGATGTGAGTGGCAATTGGTGTTGCCACGGTTCTTGTGGAATAAAACAGAATTTTGAAAATTGTTTAGACCAGGGCGGATGGTTGGTTTGGATTGGTGCGGTTAGCACGAGATCTTGAAAAGTGTATGTTCCGCCCTAGTCAATTAAGGACCGACGCTTGTGTTTGTCCAGTCTGAGCACTACCGTACAACCACATGTCTATATGGGTACGACCTAGCTGACTAACTTATAATAGACTGGTTTAGGTACCACCAGAGGAAAGTGGATACCAGGGTTACTGGTTATTCACAGTGAGGGACAGGGTTACTGTACTCATACGGCGCAAGAGGGGCTTCATGCGGGTGGTTAACCCTTCAGCGGTGAAACCTCAGCGGGTGGTGTCTAGCTAGACTAGAGTAAGGTAAAGGCTTTGTGATGAATTATCTGGGTCTCATGCCTAAGGAAGCATGCTGACTATTAAGATGACTTATCTCTTGTGGGTAAAGTGTACAACCTCTGAGTGTAAAACTATTCGAATAGCCGTGCCTTACGGTCAAGGCGGCAAGGAATGCTTTCACATGGTAGATCTTTATTTTTGGTTTTAAAATAAAAGTTTTGGGAAGCCGGAAGTGGTTGGAACTCCCAGAGTTGTCCTGGCGAGTGAAGCCAGTGTGGGTGGTGTAACCTGTTTCCTTGAACTTTGGCGGTTAGCCAGTTGTTTAGTGTGGGTGGTTTAACCCGTGGTTTCGAACTTTGGCGGTTAGCCAGTTGTTTAGTGTTGGTGGTTGAAACCTTCACTATAAAGTTTTCAATAGTTTCTGTTAAAGCAATTACTTTATTAAACTAATGCCTTCAAAAATATTTAATGGTATTTGAAATAAAATGTTGCTTTGTGCAAAAGAACCATATAACCCTCCTTTGTTAAACCTTGCATCTATTGCATTTTCCCAAGACTTGCGGAGTACTTTATGTACTCACATACTACACTTAAAATAATACCCAGAAGAGTATGAAGCTCAAGATGGAACTTTCGACTACGGAGCGTATGGATTCGACGAAGGCTTCCAGGAGTTCTAGGTTGCGCTTCCCAGTCAATTGCACGTGGCGTATTGATGGGTCTTCCATTGGATTTATCTTTTGCTTCATTGTGCTTTATCTTTTGTGAGTTTGCGAGGTCTTGAAACCTCAGTTGTAATAAAGAGGCCTTTTGGTGCATACTCTCTATTATTGTAATAAAGCGTTGTTGGTTATGTATTCATCATCGCTTGTTGTGTGCACTAGCTTTGATCTGGGACTAGTGCTGTAATACACAGAGGGTCCGGATTCAGAAATCCGGGTCCCGACAATCTTCAACCACATCAATCTTTGATCACACAGATCTCCGACCTCCTCACAGGTCTCGACCATGTCGGTTCGACCATGCTGACTCGACCACGCTAGTTTACGACCACGAAGGCCTACGACCACGTCGATTCCAACCACGCTGGTTTACGACCACGTTGGTTTCAACCACGCTGGTTTACGACCACGAAGGCCCATGACCACGTTGGTTCGACCACGCTCTGGATTTCGACCACACAGGTCTTCAACCACCTTAACTCGACCGCTCTGGTCTTTGACCATGTAGGTCTTCGACCACCAACGCACACGATAGTTTCGTGATTACAACGCCGGTAATTCCAGTCCGCGGTAGTACCACATGTTACTCTACGATAGTTTTGATTATCCTAAGGAATGCAGATACTTCACCAGATTTTACAAAACATATTTGCAAACTTTAGTATTATACATACAAGTACCAAACATGATTCCCAACAAATTGCAAAACACATTTGCACACTTTTTGAATCATGACATAAGGATTAGATATGAGTTTCAACCATTTACAAAACATATTTGTAAATATAAGACTCATATCACAAAGAATAAAAACATGGACTTCAAGCACTTGCAAAACACATTTGCAATGCATAGTCCTATGTTACAAGGATTCAACACATGAGTTTCAACTATTTGCAAAACACATTTGCAAATACAAGCCTCATGCCAAGATAAGTTATAAGAGGCGATGTTGAGCTATCAACACATGATGAGACACAAATTACTAGACATGACCTACCTTAATAGTACGATAACCTATACTAGTAATTCAGTCTTCTATCCAAACACCAAGACCGGTAAAAGACTAGGAACACATCTTTAGCACTAATTAGTCATACATTTGTCTTAGATCATTGTCTTGATATGCATCAACTCATGATGCATCATTTTCTTTCAACTTTATTAACACATGATGGTCTTCACTTGACTTGATTAACACATGATCATTTCCTCTTAGGTCTGCATCAACTCATGATACATCTTCTTCTTAATGGACTTCAACATATGAATCCACCTTCCATCTAGACTTAATGATTTTCAAATCATGAAATCATCCCAAGTTATTTTTCATTTGTGGCACCTGACCTATTCATCCAACTCATGAAAAATGTTAGTCCACAAATTAATTGCCATCAATTATCAACCTTCACCATTAACAGATAATGGAGGGACTTGATTCTATAATCTTCCCTTTTTGGTAATTCATGATAATATCAACAAAATATGAGATAAAGATTGTATTTGCGAGTATACAACATGTACACAAAATTTGTATACTGTAAGATAAGCTTTTTAAGCAAAGCTTACTTATCTGGTTGTCATTAATCATCTAACCATTAACACATAATAGAGAAATTCTATGACAACCCGATTGCAAATGAGTATATATAAATTACAGAAGCTATATATACTCAATGGGTGTGTTTCAAAATAAAGATCTTAAATATGCATATTAAAGGAAATATAGATCAATACTTATGAAATCTCAAAATATAGAGTGAACTTTTCCTAAATGTGTGCATACAAGTATGTATAACGAAGACATATGCATATGTTCATTTTAGACTAATTGTGGAGTTCAATCTATATTTTGAATCCAAGGAATGCACTAATATATGAGAATGTGATTTCGAATATATACTTCTATGATTTCACCTTTTCATCCAAATGAGATTAAGTAATATCATAATCAATAAGCAAGGTTAGTCTCACAAATATATTTATCATTATTACCAAAGTCTTATAATAGTATTTATTATTATCATAAAAACTAATTTAAATGGAGTTTGATCTTTCAGTAGTCCTGTACACACGCACGCAGCTATGTGTGCACGCGTGAGTCCGTGCATTCGCATGCATGTGCTCTGACTCAGTTTGTAAACGTGTGTGCATGCATGGCGTATGAATCCATGTATACTCATGCATGTACGTGCGTGAGTCCCAACACATGAGTGAGTGCGTGTATTTATTTCCGGTTCGTATCGGAGGCAGCGTACAGCGTGTGTAAGTAGTATAAATAGTTAAGGCCTTAGGCCAGAGAAAAAGCGCCAGGTTGGTGGCCATGTTGCTGTGTGCGTGCTTGTGATTTTCTCTCAGGAATTCACTACTGTGGCATGAGTTTGATTCTGTGATTCGAGTTCACGTGCTGATCAACTCTTGATCCTTTTGTCCTGTTTGTGACCTTTGTGTTCATGGGTGGCAGATTTACCCAGGGTCTTAGCGTCAACAACCGAGCCATCGATCTCTCTGCATTTCCTGTTGGATTGAAGGGACAGCAACTGCCTGAATCGGCTCCCTTACGTGATCAACGGAGATCAATTAATTGCTACTGGCTGTTTGGTGATCAGAGAAGAAAGGTTGCTTGCTGCTGCTCATGTTCGTAAATCAAGAGAATTGATTTTGGGCTGTTTGAAGATGTGCCACGACGATTGGTTCAACAATTCATATATAAACTAGAATTGTACTAATTTATGTCGTATCAACATATTTATGAGAGAGTCTTACAATCTCTTCTTTGTTTCTCTTCAGTAGACCGTGTAGTGGATGTCTTGTTAATTCCTAATAACATATCATCAAATTGAGCTGTGCTATTATAGCTCACATCATGATCTACCAGAGAGAAAATCTTGTGTCTCGTAGCAGCAGAAGATTATACATCGTTGTCGTCATGTTGAGAGTGCCCTAGATTGATTTGGGAAAAGAATGTGGCTCTGATAACACTTGTTAGGATCGAATACCACCTGTTATGAAATCGACAGGATAAAGCACAAAACAATAAAGAATAATCAAGAACACGAGACAGGGATTTAACATGGAAACCCTTTCAGGTGAAAAACCACAGATGCATAATAGACGAAATCACTATATAAAAAGAAGTTACAACCACAAAAAATTTCGGCATATTTCAACGTATTCTAACCATATGACTAAGGGATACATCTATAGGTTAGGGATCAGAATTCCTAACAAAGGAAGGAGCAGAGTTCTAGTCGGCAACAAAACAGAGACCTATAAAAAATTGGAACAGTAACCTCCTCGAAGATAGAAACAACACTCCGCTCGAAGAGTCTCAGAAGATAACAATGTAAAGTTGTGTCAGAAGCACCTCGAGTAACCATATCTGACTCCAATCGGTGCACACACCTTACAGCACTGTCTGATGCAGATCGGTGAATAGTCTATTATAAACTCGAAGATGATCCTAATCAAAACCTCAGTCAGTTCATTTTGTTTTCTTGATCAAACTCTTTAAGCGGTCAGAAAGTCTAACAGTGGTCAGATCAGATCAAATTCGAATCACAAAATACAACAATTAAGTTGCTACAAAATTCAGCTATCTTAATTTGGTTCAATAGATATGTCATCTGTTGTTATCTTATTTCATAAAGGCTTGGAAAAACATGACTATTCGTCGTTAGCTTTCCAACAAGTACAAGAACATCGAAAACGGACACCGTATGCAAAAGTTATACCCGTTTTACTGAAAGTGTCTCAAAACTGAATCCTACTCGGACTCGAGCGGGAAATTATAAAATTTTGGGGATTGTAAGGCGGGAAACATATCACAGACGGTTTTTAATACGAACCATCTGTGTTAACTTCATTATCACAGACGGTTTTTAATACAAACCGTCTGTGAAGTATTACAAACAGTTCTTGATAAGAACCGTCTGTGATGTATGCCATTATCACAGACAGTTCTTATCTAGATCCGTATGTGATACTTCACAGACGGTTTGTATTAAAAACTGTCAGTGATAATGAAGTTATCGCAGACAGTTCGTATTAAAAACCGTCTGTGAAAATACCATAGACGGTTATTCGTATGAATCGTCTGTGATACTTGCAACACAAACAGTTCTTAGGAACCGTCTATGATGTAAACGTCCAGTTTAGTCTTTTTTATAATAGTGCTATAATTTGATCAGCATAGCAATAGTACAAGATATAAATGCATAGCAATTAGATGTTACAAAATCCAACTGTGTCTTTGTTAGGCCTACCATTCATCAGCTGTTGTATTTTCTCGTAAATGCTAGTTAACAAAGATCGTAATCCGCAATATCCACCTCCATGGTCGATATCAATTTATCAGTACTTGCCAATTGGACGAAACATGCATGTTGCACCAGCGACAAGGATTCGCCCATCCGATTCCAGAAATTAATAGGCACGTCAACCAAACCTTGGCATCCAACCATTCAATCAAATACTTCGACGCATTTTAGCATACCTTAACCATATAATTATACAAGTACATTTATAAGCTAGAGATCAGACAGAGTCCTAATCGTTATGTAAATAGAGACATATCGAAAACTAGAACAGTAATCTTCTCGGAAACGAGAATAGTACCCGAGTATTAGAAGATAACAATGAAGAATTATGTCAAAAACACCTCGAGTAACAACGCCTGACTCCAATCGATACACACACCTTGGGGCTCTACGTCTGATGCAGATTGGTGCAGAATCCATTACGATCTCGAAGAGGATTCTAATCAAAACCTCCGATCAGTTCGTATTGCTTTCCTTATCGAACTCTTCGAGTGGTCGGAAAGACCAACAATGATTAGACCTAATCAAATTTGGATCATAAAAGACAACAATAAAGTTGCTACAAAATTCAGCTATCTTAATTTGGTTCAAGAGATCTGTCATCAGTTGTCATCTTATTTCATAAAGGATAGGAAAAGCATGACTATTCGTGCCCACAGTTTGATGAGCATAGCAATAGTACAAGATATAAATGCATACTTAGTTAGGCCAACCATTCATCAGCTGCTGTTATATTTTCTCGTAAATGCTAGTTAAAAAAGATTGTAATCCGCAATATCCACCTTCATGGTCGACATCAATTTGTCAGTACTTGCCAATTGGACGAAACATGCATGCTGCACCAGCGACCAGGATTCTCCCATCCGATTCCAGAAACTAATAGGCACATCAACCATGCCTTGGCATCCAACCATTTAGTCAAATACTTCGACGTATTTCCACGTATCTTAACCATATAACTACATACGTATATTTATAAGCTAGGGATCAAAGTGTCTAACAAAAAAAAAGAGCAGAGTCCTAGTCACTATGAAAATAGAGACCTATCGAAAACTATAATTGTAACCTTCTCAGAGACAAGAATGGTACCCAAGTATCAGAAGAAAACAATGTAGAGTTATGTCAGAAGTACCTTGAATAACCACATCTGACTGCAGTCGGTGCACACCTTGGGGCTCTACGTCTGATACAGATTGGTGCAGAATCCATTACGAACTCGAAGATGATTCCAATCAAAACCTCTGATCAGTTGGATTGCTTTCCTTATCGAACTCTTCAAGCAGTCGAAAACACCAGTAGTTATGGGATCCGATCATATTCGAATCATAAAATACAACAATTAAGTTGCTACAAAATTCAGCTATCTTAATTTGGTTCAACAGATCTCTAATTAGTTGCTATTTCATAAAGGATAGGAAAAGCATGACTATTCGTGCCTACAATTTGATGAGCATACCAATAGTACAAGATATAAATGCATACCAATTAGATGTTACAAAATCGAACTGTGTCTTAGTTAGGCCAACCATTCATCAGCTGTTATATTTTCTCGTAAATGCTAGTTAAAAAAAAGATTGTAATCCGCAATATCCACCTCCATGGTCGATATCAATTTATCAGTACTTGCCAATTGGACGAAACATGTATATGCACCAATGACCAGGACTTGCCCATCCGATTCTATAGAGTTGTATCGGAAATACCTCGTGTAGCTACATCTGACTACAGTCGGTGCACGCACCTTAGAGCACTACGTCTAATATAGATCGGTGCAAAGTACATTACAAACTCGAAGATGACCTCAATCAAAAACCTCCGATCAGTTCACATTACTTTCCTTATCGAACTCTTTAAGTGGTTAAAAAGACTAACAGTGGTTAGATCAGATTAGATTCTAATCACGAAATACAATAATAAAGTTGCTACAAAATTCAGCTATCTTAATTTAGCTATCTTAATTTGGTTCAGCAGGTCTGTCATCGGTTATCTTATCTCATAAAGGATAGGAAAAGCATGACTATTCGTGCCTACAGTTTGATGAGCATACCAATAGTACAAGATACAAATGCATACCAATTAGATGTTACAAAATCCAACTGTGTCTTAGTTAGGCCAACCATTCATCAGCTGTTATATTTTCTCGTAAATGCTAGTTAAAAAAAAGATTGTAATCCGCAATATCCACCTCCATGGTCGATATCAATTTATCAGTACTTGCCAATTGGACGAAACACGCATATGCACAAACGACCCGGATTCGCCCATCCGATTCTATAAATTAATAGGCACATCAACCAAACGTTGGCATCCAACAATTCAATCAACTACGTTGCAAGTCTTAGCCATGGCTTCCAAGATCATAGCAGCTGCTGTGTCTGTCTTGTTACTACTGACTCTCCTCTTGTCCTCGGGTAAGTACGGATTAATTACATGGTTCTACTGTATATTAGAAAAGCCTTCTGATAAACAGTTCGACACATTGCTCTATGTCTTCACATTATTGATCAACCCTTTGGATTGAATGGATGCAGAAGCCACAGTATGTCAGCGGTACCCCATCAATGATTGGAGCTGCCCCAGCGTATTCGACTGCGCTGCCCGGTGCGAGGTCCAGGGCTACCAAGGCGGGGTCTGCATGACCGTGTCTGATGAGTTGGTGTGCCTGTGCGTAAACTGCTCGAAACAGACGCAGATCGACGGGAGCACAGTGCTGCCGCCGGTGGAGCAAACAGGGGCATGAGCATATGTAGTCATACAGATAGCACAATGGAGAGAATAGCTAAGTTAATGAAGATATATCATGGTGACGAAACACTGATCTGTTATTACTAATAAAAGGTGATCATTCTTAACGTTTTGTCATAATACAGTTAAGATTCACAGTCGCTCTCTTTGACACTGAAAAACATGCATAACTAGTGTACTACCCTCGCGTTGCTTCGGGGTTGATATGATCTCCATCTATGATTTACTTTATATTAAATTAAACGACATCAAACATTTTTTTTATACCGTGGTGGCAACGGGATGCAAAACAGAAATCTCTACTCCTTAAAAGCACGAGTTGATAGATGTCGGTGCGTTCTCGTCTCATGTCTCTACAATCGTCTGATCTGGCAAAGATAAAATCCATACGATCCATCTCATACCTCTCTCCTCATGTTCGTACGGAGTAACTCCTCTGAAAACCATCGTGGCCTTCCCTTCTGAAACCGTCAGCTCCTCTCCCTCTCCCAAATCGCCGGTACGGCATGCTACTTTCCCCACCTTCTTCTCTTCACCCGCTTGAACTACTGCCTCCCCAGTCCCCACACAACGTGCGGCACAACTACCTCCTCTTTCTCCTTCCTGCCTCCCCACATGGCCGCCGCCCTCCTCCCTCGAGCCGCCACGTCACTAGCCACAGCCCACATCGTCATATCTCTCTCCCCGCCATGGTTAGCAAGCGATGAGCGGCAAGAGGAGGTTGTCTATGACCAGAGACGACCGGATTCATGCTAGTAAGCTAGCTTTCATGTGCTCTCCCTACACTTTTCCCCACTCGCCTCCGTAGAAAAATAATCCCCAATTCCCCGATCCCCACCACCTCACAATCCTAATCAGTTTCCCCACCAAAAACTCCCAAATCACCGAGCTCTCCCTCCTTCCTACCCACCCAAGAGCTGCCATAGTGGAGACTCTCGACACATCATCAAGAACAACAAGAAGAGCAACCCCACGTCCGGTGGGGGTGGCTGCTACTGCAACAGTGGCGGTGGGAGGGTCTCGACTATCAAGATCGGCACCAAGCTCTATATCTCTAATTTAGACTTCAGTGTCTCAAACGTGGACATCAAGGTATATGTGTTACCAGATCGACATGTTCAATTCTTGTTTCTAAGCAATTAATTGTAAAGAGCCATAAATAGTTAGATAGATATGCGATTAGATAGGTTATTTTCTAGATCTGGCACAAGTGTGGGTGAAGTTCAGTAAATATTTGTTTTTTCGGTCGTGCTGCCATCTTCGATCTGTTGTATAAATCCGAGTTAATTTATTTTTGTTCACTTGGAGTCTTAACTTGTTTGTGAAAGACTTGGTTTGGTTCTTAATTGTAGTGAACCATAAATAATTGGTTTGAATATGTTGTGCCGGTGTTTTCTATCAAGGTGGGTGGATTCAGAACAAGTGTAATTTTAAAGCGGATATCTATATCAGTATTGTTCTTCAGTTGCACTGCCATAGCCTTGTTCGGATACATTTGTTCCTTATTTTGAGTCCTCTCAATTTATTTAGTTTACTTATCCTACGATATGCTTCTCCGTATGATGTCCTTATAGTTTCCACGCTATCGATAAAAACTCTTGTGTTTCATCAAATTTTATGTTATTTGAATGATTTTGATTTATAGTGAAATTTTCATGTCAATTACAAATAACAAACATCACCTTTGCGTTCCCACCGCCGAATCACTTGGCTTACAAAATGCACGGCCCAGCCCCACCGACCTTTGCGTTGTCACCTCGAGGTGGCCAAACTGCTGAATTGAACGGTCTTGCATGTCGGATGGCTGCATTGTTATTTTTGAATCAGACGTCGGATGGCTGCATTGTCATTTTTGAATTATTATTGCCTACTCGATATTGGAAGTTGGATGGGGCAAACATTATGGAGCACCCATTTATATGGTGAGGGAGCAATCAGTGAGGCGTCCTATGGGAAGAGCCGCTTGTACGGGAGGCGCCAGCCGTTAACGGTAGAGAAGTTTTGAGTTTCTTCTCACAGGTGGAAATTTTGCTAACTAAGGGTCTGTTTGGCAACGGCTACGGTTTATGGTTTTTTGTTAAAATTTTTGAATTTTGGCTGTTTATGGTACAGATTATGGAGAGAGATATTCACTTGCGATTTTGGATAGTACAAATATTAGGCTTTTAACGTGTACATCGTTTAACTTGTAGACTCCGTCTTGAGAAAATACTCCGTTTGAAAGTTAGATGCTGTAGCAAAAACCAAAAATCGCCAGCTTCGAAGGAAAAGAACAGGCTCTAAGCATGGAAGATCCGGCAGATGGTATATTAATTGAGTTTGATCCAACGGATACAGTTTTAAAAGTGATGTGGCATAATGAGGAGGCTGATTCTATGGTAAACTTTAGGGAGAAGGAGGATTTTGGATGTAAGTAGCACTCGGACTTCGATTCGGACGCTAGCGTGGTATGGCCGGACCTAGCATCCTCATAACGTAACGTCAATGACTACGGCCATCGGATTGCCTTTTCTTGGCACAACACACGCTCCTGCAAAACAATTCCGCGGAGCAGGTACTTGACGTTCCCCAATGGCGAATTACACACACAAAGATTGGGTGCTCCGCCGATCAGGTGCGAACAGCGTGACCCTAAAGAGGAAGACCAACTCGGCCTCGATGTTTTTTCGGGCCGTCCGTCCAGGCCATTAAGCTCTTTTTCAACGGGTGAGTCAGCGGTCAACCCCTACCTAGCGAGGCCGTGTCTACATGCCTCTTGCACGGCAAAAAAACACGCGCCGCCCACCTCCCGGCCCGTATGGCCCAACTCAGCGCACAGAATTCGTGATGTCTTTTTCGTTTGCAATTGAAAAATTCAAATGATCATACCTTTCGAATTGAGCATTCAAATTATAATCCGCTTAAACTATCGTGTTTCTTACGATGAGATGTTCAAAACTAGACCCCCACATGTATATATTTAGACATAGAAAAACAATATCACTGGGCATACGTTCTAGTAGATAAAATAATATGTTCCACATATTACTTCTAATGTTCAATTAGTTTATGGGTGATGTTTGAGCTCGCATCTTTTTGAATCGGGTATGGAGAATAAATCAGGTGAGTGTTATATGTTTCGATAGGTAAAATGAAATGCTCCACGCACTTAATTAGATCTTCCAGCACCCCATCAGCGATGGTCTATACATTAAGTACTAAGGGGAATAGGCTAATATTCTACACGTTCAGTTTCAATATTCAAACAGTTCTTTGACGATATTTCAGTGGTAAAGCAAATGTGAACATATTCAAACCTTTTAGTGGAACATTGGCGTAATCATAAATAAGACACCGAAATATGTGCAAGTGGGATCTTATTCTAAAGATCTTGTAATAAGAAACATAATGGTTCAAACATGCCCATTAGCTATTTAGTCATGTAGCACGATTCAATTTTGAGAAGCGCTCCCATTAGCTATTTAGTCATGTAGCACGATTCAATTTTGAGAAGCGCTCCCATTAGCTATTTAGTCATGTAGCACGATTTGGGCCAGTGGGCAAAGGGTGGGCAGCACGGTGAGTAGCACCGCACGCGTGGCATATAGCATAGGCGACCTAGCCAAGGTAGGTCCTGCTCATTTCGGTTTCAGTTTCTGACTTTTGATTTATTTTTTACTATTTATAAATTTCGTCTTTTTCTGAACTTTTGGTTTTTTAAAGTTTTTTTTACGATTCTTTTTTTCCGTAGTCGTTTGTGTTGTTCGTAATGAGCTAGAATATTTTTTCTATTTTTAAATTTTTTAAATTTTAATTATGCCAAATAAGACATCTTCAACTACAGTGAAATTTCAGCCGCTACAATGTAATTTCAGTCATAAGCCATAGCTTTTCAGCCCAACCAATATAGCTATTTAGCAAGAAAGCCTATATGCATGTCCATACTCTACCATATGCATGACCTTGACAAACCTGTACATGCATTGCTATCGCATGCATTGTAAAACATTACAATGACCCAACCAACACGATCCCTGATCCCACGCACATCCTCTTCTCTCGCTCCCTCCGATTAGGATTCTAGCATGTGGGCATGGCGGTGATGAAGGATGACGTGTCGGCTACCGCGAGCTAGCCCCTCTCCCTTACGCACATCCTCCTTGGCGACCTCATTCCGGTGGCCTGCGTGTGAGCGCAGCGACAAGGACTGGCATGTGGGCATGGAGATGAGGGTTAGTGTGCGGACATGGTGAGCAGGCACCACGAGGACTATTGTGGGCACTACTCCTTCCTAGCACTCATTTGAGTTGCTGAGGTCCACGACCATCACTACTACACAAAAGATCATCACAGACGGTTCAAAAACATCATCACAAATGATTTTATAAGACGTCTAAATTTATGGGTCAGTAATAATACGAGGTCATCACAGACGACTTTCGAACCGTCTGTGGTACAACTATCACAGACGATTTTTAGTTAAAAACCGTCTGTGATAGTTATAATCATAGACGGTTTTTAGTTTCACAGACGGTTCTTAATTAAAAACTGTCTGTGATATTTATAAATCACAGACGGTTTTAACTAAAAACCGTCTGTGATTATAACTATCACACATGGTTTTTAGTTAAAAACCGTTTGTGATATTCCCTTCTACTCTTAAACCTATTTCTGTTTATTAGCTAGCCTCAGGAAATGCTAGCCATGCCCTCTGAAACAAGCAGATCAACATATACATGTATAGATCCAATTCACATCTCAATTCATTTCACAAACATAAAACATCTATTTTTATTAAGATTAGAGTCTACCATTACAATATCCCGAAACAACGAGCAGGTTACACAACAAAAACAGAGAAAAAGTAAAGATCCTCTATGCATTCTCGCCCCTAATGCAACGCATGAGCTGGATGTCTTTGACGCCCACCATCGTCGGCGTTGATTGAGCGTCTGCACGGTTGGCATGAGCTAGTTGCTTCTGCGGTGTCTTGCCTCCCGTAGACTTGTGCGTCGTCTGTTTCATGCGGGCTATTATGGTAAGTGCCAAGGAGGAGGATCTCGCAAAGAGGAGAGGAACAGCAAGGAGGAGGACAGCAAGGAAAAGGAGAACAACAAGGAGGCTGGGTTTTGGTTATATTTATAGGGGAGGGAGAGGCGGGAGTGCGAAAATTTTCGACGCGGGAACGGAGAGGTGGAGCTACGATTCGTGGGGTGAGGGTTGGTGGATTTCTATTAGCTAGGATTGGGTTGAGGAGGATCGACGGGTCCAGCGGTCAGATTATCACAGACGGTTACTGTTATCATAAAATTTTATATACTGATGTAATATAAATAACTAGTCTGAAAAGATAAAATAGCAAAATTTTATATGACTTATATATACTCATTTGAAAGATTTCGATGAGATCTACAACTTTTCAGTTGAAGCAATATCCAAATTCCGTAGGGAAGACCAAGAAAAAGGACAAAAACAGAAACCAAAAACTTGCGACGCAGGTTTAGGTCCAAAGATGGCCGATTTTTGGGGTCTTTGAGGGTAACTAGCGCAAGTGGGTCATGTTTTTGGATCGGGCTTGTCGTTAGCTTTCCAACGAGTATAAGAACGTCAAAAACGGACACCGTATACAAAAGTTATACCCGTTTTACTGAAAGTGTCTCAAAACTGAATCCTACTCGGACTCAGGCGGGAGATTATGAAATTTTAGAGGATTGCAAGGTGGGAAACATATCACAGATGGTTTTTAATACGAACCGTCTGTGATAATTCTGAGTTAGCACATACGGTTCGTATTAAAAACCACAAGAACTTTGTTCTGAGTTAGATAAATTAAATCTTTTGTTCCATATACACACTGAGAGAAAAATGCCCACGATCTTCATCAATTTCATGTCGATTCTAGCCTAATTCCAGCACTCACAGTCGCATATATCAACGAGTTACCAACAAGAACATTGCTCATCACTTCACATAAACAACATCAGCATCAATGACCTTCGAGTGGTCAAGGCATTTTGTCAAACACGTACTGTGCAGAACAAGAAAATGTTGGTTTTGCACCCACTTCAGTAAGCTGAAACAAAAGAAACTCGACAGAAGGATTGCTGCATTGGTTAAAGGAACTCCATTATGGGAGGGGGCAATGGTGAGAGATATAGAAGTATACTATGGAGCTCGCCTGGGAGGTGAGGAGGCGTCGTCAATGCTCGATGGAGAGGGGTAAGCAAGGTGCACTACTACAGAAAGTCTAATACTAGATGTCAAATCACAGATGGTTTGACAAAATCGTCTGTGACTAACACTAACACAGACGGTTTTAATTTGAATACCGTTTATGTTCATGGCGTCCGAGAAAACGAGTATCACAGATGGTTCTTACTAATGAACCGTCTGTGATATTTTAGTATCATAGATGGTTTTTAAAAACCGTTTGTGATAATCTGGAATTATCACAGATGATTTTTTATTAAAAACCATCTGTGATAAGCTGATTATCACAGACGGTTTATATTAAAAACCGTCTGTGCTAACTCAGAATTATCACAGATGGTTTTTTATAAAAAACCGTCTATGATAACATTTGTATAAAAAACCGCGGCGAACCCTCAGACGACCCTTCTAAGATAAGGGGGGAGATCCTCAGTAGTGGTGACCCTTTGACTCTTCCACTGACTTATATATGTACCGAATGCTCATACGGGAAAGTGAACTCCTGGGTCTGGAACCAGGGGGGTTGCTCCGAGAAAAAATCCTTTCTTTCTCGTCCACTCCAGGGGGTGCGGACACACCTGCGCGGATTACAGGTGACGGTTACAAGAATGGCGGGGAAGTGAAGAGTACCCGACGACATTCAGGGATGAATGTAGACCCATCGGGCAGGGATAATCATTCCGGTCCTGGGAGAGGTGGCGACACCAGTCTGAGCTGAGGGAAGCCAGCCAATTGAGTCACTGAAACGACTTCATTTATATTATCCAAAACAACACACTAGTTTCTCTTATTCTGTACTTTCTCTTATGAACTGGTTAAAAGCCATAAGCCACACCTAAAAGAATTCTAAAAAAGCAGCTAAAAAAGTTAGGCTCAATTGCAAGCAGAATTGTACAATCAATGATTTTTTATCACTCTACTAACAGTAAGGGCACTGTATGTCTGAAAACCACAAGCGGCCTGTGACATGAATTCTAAAATCTTACGTATTTTCCTAGTCATTTTTCCTATAGGAATGAAATCTCCTTCTATCAATACTGATTTTTTTTTTGTTTGTCCAACCAAAAAGGAGAAGGCCCTCTTCCTGATTGAGAGTGAAGGATTCATGTGCATCTACATGATCACTTGCAAGCACTTTAGGGAAGAAGCCCACCCCTGCTGGTCGTGGCAAGAAACGGAAGAAGACTAAGGTCAAAATCATGGCGCAGTCGTAAATCTTCAATAGTTTCAAACCTATCTTTCCAAATGTTTTCTATAGCAAAATTTTGATGTTGCTGCCAATGCAGGGTCAGAAATGAAGATTGCACACATCATGTGTCCCCAATATAATTGAGTCTCTATATAATGTCCATAAGTATTATGTTAAGAAGAATGGATTGGAGACCTCCTGTCAATTGCAATGTGTGGGGATAGTGCTATTGCTAGTGATTGTTTGTCATTTGGTCATAATTGTAACATTCTTGTATCTGTGATATCGATTTGTTCTAAATTCTTGTGAGATTCAAACCCAATTTTCATAGAGGTATTTATAGAAACATTTTTTACCTAAAATTTTGTGAATATGTCGAAACATCACTTCAAATTCTCTTAAATATTTTAAAACTCTTTGAAACTTGTTTGAAACTCTATGAAACATTATGAAACACATAAAACATTGTTGAAACTCTTTGAAACATAATGAAACTTTCCGTAAATGGCTTTGAAGTGTAATGAAATCTTCTTAAAACCTGCTAACACTTGAGTGGAACTCTCCAAAACCTACTTTGAAACATGGTGAAACCTTCTTGAAAACTACTGAAACATGAACTCAAATTTTGGCTAAAGCATAAAACACTCTGAAACTTCCTTGGAACCCTATGAAACATGACGACACTCTCTGCAACTTGGTTGAAATGTCCTCAAACCTTCATGAAATTTGGTGAAGTATCTTAGATCTTTGTGTAACTTGCCAGAAACTTCCTAAAACTTGCTAATTTTTTTTTGAAACTAGCTCAAACTAAATAAAATTTTCAAAAATTTATTGAAATTGGTTTGAAACAAGCTCAAACCATTCAAAACTTTCTAGAACTTTGTGTAATTTGCTTGAAACTTCCTGAAACATCTTAAGAAATTCTGAAATTTGACCAAGCATCCTTGAAATATTCTAAAACGCCTAAAAAAATCAAGCTAGTGAAATGAGTTTTTGTTATGATGCATTGAACATAAAGAATATGAAACAAGTGCAATTTGAAGTAGTCTGATGTTGATGTACAAAAAAAAGACAATGTGTAATTAAAATTAGACAGTGCATGAAAATTGTATCTAGTATCAAGTCCTGCTCAAACATTTTTGTCCATGGCCAAAACACCATGCACACAAACTAGGTTGAGAGAAGGTTAGAAAATAGTATATATGCACTAAACATGCTCAAAAGCAAGCAAATTGGCTGGCAAGAACTTTGAAGATCTGGTTCAAACAACCATCACAATGAAACATCACATTGCAAGATTTTCAAAAGCAAAACCAAGCCAGGAAATTTGTCAAACATTTTACATGCAAGATACAACAAACCACAAAGGTGAGGTGTGGTTACCACACATGCTGTGGGGCGTGGTTACCACACATGCTGTGGAACAAGGACGATGTTTGTTGAGCTCCTACCGTGCAAAAGAGAATTATGGCGAGGTTTCCTATGTGCTATGCCCCCCCGATGCAATCCTTGACGAGGTTTCATGTGAGGAGGTGTCCAGTGATAAGGTTTTGTGAGCACTTCCTCGCATGTAGAGGAGGCCAACGGCGATGACGAACATGTGGAGGCGCACGAGGAGGGGGCCAGTGGTGAGGTTTCACGCGTGCTCCTGCACACACGGAGGAGACCGACAGAGAGGTTTCACACGCACAGGAGGATGGAGGTTGCAACGACGAGCGTCGGGGCGGAATGGCCTACGCATATACCAGACTGACGAATTTTTAGCACAGGCACAAGTGAGACACCAGAGCGAAACATCCGACCGAAAGAATTTCAAATATAATCAAGTTAGGTATTCACCGAATATGGTGTATACAGTGCGGAGTCAGGATTTAGTTACGCCCTGGGTTTAGTAATAGAATGATCTAGACTATCTGAACTGGACCATAAAAATATTACTCAGATTGAACTGAATTTACTTGATCTATATACTAGATATTTTTTTTACATTTCGGATTAAAATCCATCTCTAGGATATGGCTTCGCCTCTGGCTGCATACAAAGCAGACATGGGAGAAAAACACGAAACATTCCTGAGACATGCTGGAGTAGCAGGCAAGCGGTGGATAGTGGACGATGTTTTAAGAGTGCCTTGGGAGTTTCAAGACGGAGATTGGAGCCAACATGAGAGGATTCCACCAGACGACAAGGTTCGGCGCATGCCCCGCGCTTGTGAAACCGAGGACGATGGCGCCGCTCGCGCATGCGAAACCGAGGAGGATGTCGCAGAGAGTGGATCCGGTAGGACAGTGGCCGGACAGCGAGGTTTCACGTGCGCGGGAGGACGGCGTCGGCAGCGAGCTCGCTGATCTAGAAAGGAGGGTGGCGAGTTCTCCCCACCTAGAAAGGTAAGCGCTGTTTGAATCGATCTGTAATGGTTTGGTGTAGTCGCTTCCATATATATATATATATATATATATATATATATATATATATATATATATATATATAGGAAGCCTCTTTTCTACACCGGTGTGTAGTTACACCCTATATCGTATCTCGCAATGTAGGGAGTATCTCGCGTAACGGAGGGTATGTACGTGTAGTATACAAGTATTTAAGACCATCTAGGTGGTATGAACAATTTTTCAGAAGTGATATGTACATTTTTTCGACATACTCCTTTTTATGTGCGTATATAAGGATATTTACAAAATACGTTAAAAACTATGAACTCTTTTACAAGTTTTTCGTGTGGTTCACATTGGAGTATCTTATAATTAGTATACAAATGTACCTAAAGTGATAAAGGAGTATTTCAAATTTGTTTAGGTGGTATATTAGAGGTGGGTGTAACTACACCCGGGTGTAGAAGATATTTTTCCTATATATATATATATATATATGAAGCCTCTTTTCTACACCTGGGTGTAGTTACACCCTATATCATATCTCGCAATGTAGGGAGTATCTCGCGTAACGGAGGGTATGTATGTGTAGTATACAAGTATTTAAGATCATCTAGGTGGTATGAGCAATTTTTCAGAAGTGATATGTACATTTTTTCGACATACTCCTTTTTATGCGCATATATAAGGACATTTACAAAATACGCTAAAAACTATGAACTCATTTACAAGTTTTTCGTGTGGTTCACATTAGAGTATCTTATAATTGTCAAGACGACTGAAATTTTTTTATCTCTCAGTCACTTGAAGTTGCACTCTCAATCAACTAAAATTGCAGTTGTTTTTTTAAGGGAGCTGCAATTTTAGTTGATTGAGTTGCACTCTGAATTATCTGAAGTTGCAGTTGTTTTTTTTGAAGAGACTATAATTTTAGTTGATTGAGGGTGCAATTTTAAGTGATTAAGAGATAAAAAAATTTAATCGTTTTGATAATAGCAAAACCGATATATAAAACGATCGACCCTTGAAGTACCCAAGTAGTCACCTAGCTGTTTCAACACCAACCTCTTCTCTCTCCTGTCGTAGCCTGAATTAGAAATTGAATTCGATGTGTGGATGGAACACCTCTCCCGCTAAAAAAAAGATTGATCAATGAATATTTCTCATATTTAGATCCTTTTGTCCCATTCCGATTCTTTTGTCTTTTTCACGTTTAGGAGAGCTTCGTTTCGAAAGTTTTTATATCGAGTTGCATGCATGGTAGAGTATGGACTAGAAGTAGGTTATAATTATTATTTTAAATATTGGGTTAGTTAGAATTTGAACTTGGGATATCTTAGTTCTAATATTATATTAAACTGTATTCACTAATCAGTTCATCTAAAATTTACCTAAAAGCTTATCCTAATAAAGAAGTGTAGACAATATATATTTCAACAGCTCCTGAATAATTTAAGCACCTCTTGCACATTTATATTTCTGAGTATGGAATGAATGTCCATTAACCAGCCTACTGGAAAACATTTTTTTCCTGAAACGTTCTGGATTCTCATGTTGGTTATATGATTTGATAGCAATTACTCCTTTGTTCTTTTTTACCTGACTTCATAGAATTCATGTAGTCAAATTTCTAAAGTTTGATTATTAATAGATTTAAAATTATCTATATTGGCTATAACAAATTATATCATTAAATTTATCATTAAAATACTTTCATAATAATATAGTTTTATTAATATATTTTAGTATAAAGTTAAAAAAGTGACGGTAAAGTCCCATCGTAAAACTTATGAAAAGTAAAAGCATCAAGTAAAAAAAAGAATAAAAAAAGTATTTGGTAAACAACTTTTTATTCGATATGATAGGTACGTCTGGTGCTGGGGCCCAGCGTCTTCCCTATCAATGGTTGCCACTTGCCAGTCGTATCGCCACCTCAGGTACCTTCCACATGAAGCTCTTTCTTATCGTCGTTGCATTGGATTGTGATTTAAATCACGGATGGATGGTAATCTAAGAGTTGGCAGAAGAGGCCTCAAAATATGTCTAGACTCCAGACACAAAATTAACAACATAAAAGTCATAATTCCGCTAAATTAAGAAAACATAGTCCCTCACACATTTAACATGTAGACTGCTCATTAGCACTCACAAGCTTGTTCATGTCACAAGCTGCTCACATATTTACGTCCTCCATCTCCTCCATCGTAAACTTCCTCCCTTCCCATGCTGCCAAAATTATTGAACTTCGTATATACACATACCATCTTAGTCGATACATACTCAGACGTGCTTGCTAGACCTCACTTCAACGATGGTATCCACCCACAGTCCCAGCCCACTTGCTGGCAGCTGCTGCCGGCGGCGGAGCCTCTTCCATGTCCGAGTGGGTCTTCTCCAGGAACCTCTTGATAAACTCGCCGGCGAGTTCATCCACCTTGGCGTCCTCCCCTTCGTCGGGCTGCACCACGATCTTCCTGCCCCTGCCCGTGGGCTGGACGGAGAGGGCGGGCATCACCGGAGGCCTTGCCTGTGTCGCCGGGGCTGCTCCGGCCGGCGTTGCCGACTGTGTAGCCGGTGCACGGGGTGTGATCTTGGAGAGGACGTAGGAGGAGGTGGCCATGATAAGGTTGGCCGTGATGACGGTGGAGGACTCCAAGAGGGAGGAGTCGTTCCTGCGGCGTGACGGCGGCATGGCTAGCTGTTGCCTTACAAGTGCAGCTCCTGCTGGGTGGTTGTAATGTTGTATTTGTGTGTATGGAGTGGTTTGGTTAAGGATTCTTGATGGTACGATCCACAAGGTGGTATTTATATGGCATCTTGGGAGTTCACTGCTGGTAGTTTGCTAGAAATATCTAGGTTGTGCTAAATGTCTACATGTGGCGGTGGTCCTTCTTGAACACATGTTCCCTTGGACCCATGGGTTAATGCTACGTCGCTGTCCTTATCTCATCTGAATTATATATGTACAACTCTAACCTTATTTTATCTTTCAAGAATTTTGAGCTGTACCTAACAAGTTGTCCAGCCATTCATCCTTGTTAACTGTTTTGACCTTTGATAAATAAATCAAGATATATTGTTTAAAATTCAAAATTTCCATCTTGCAAAATGTTTGTCATGATCGTGTGGTTTAGTTAATGCAAACGTACCAGTCTTGATCGTTAGGAAGGATTATACACATCGAGCCCGTCGTTGGGGAGGATGAAATGAAATGACGAAAACATTATGAGTAAATTTCAGCAAGCCCCTGATTTTGGGGAGCCGTGGTGGAGGCTAGCGTGTCAAGTACGCCCATTGACAAGGTACAACAGGGTTAGCTGCGTTTTGGGGAAATTTGCTGCTCGATTTCTTGATTTGGCCAGAAATTGGTGCCACCAGGTTGCAATTCGAATGGAGTGTGGTGGATTTGTTGTTCAAATTGGGATTTTCGGGCTCAATATGGGGAAATTTGCTGCTCGATTTGTTGATTTGGCCATAAATTGGTACCACTAGGTTGCAATTCGAATGAAGTGTGGTGGATTTGTTGTTCAAATTGGGATTTTCGGGCTCAATAGGGGGAAATTGTGGCGCATGTTTGATTCGGGGATGTGCTGCTGTCTTTCTCAGTGCAGGAAGTGGATTGTAACAAGAACGTATCGGGAGGGTGTGGGTGTTCTTACTTGCCGATCCAGCTAGTCCTCGGCAGTGATCTGGAGCAAAATCTATATAGGGTTAAAACATATGATTTTTAGTTGTGGCTTATGGTTTTTAGGCTATTCGTGCGAGAGATTACAGTGTAATAGAAACGTACGGTTTTTGACGATATAAATGAAGTCGGTATAATATTTACTATAATTAACTTAGTAGATCTTATCTTGAAAATATATTTCGTTTTAAAGTTAGTTATTGTAGAAAAGCTAAAAAACAATTTTTAGAAGCTAGGAGGTCGTCGCTATATCCTCAGGTGGACCCCCCTTGTCAGAACGCCGATCCAACACCAGCTCCTCCATGTAATCGCCTGCAGGTGGACTAACAAGGCCAAAACAGGGCAGTTCAACGGGCAAGAAAGCAAAGTGGGGTTATGTACATGTAAGCATTTGTCTTAAAACCTGTGGCTCAGTGAAAAAAAGGCCAGAAAATAGGGGTAGAATCAGAACAAAAAAAATCAAGGTTTACTATTTCACCATATACATAGCAACATATATAATTTTTAAGCAATATTATCGTACATAGTAATATGTCTGGGAATTTTTATTATCAATATTTCAACATATATAACTGATGGCTGTGTATGATAATAAAGAACTAGTGGTCAAAATACTTACCAAAATAAAGAAACTCGATAATATTATTAGTTAGTTGCAGTAAACTGAAGGAACTAAGTGCGAAATCACAAATAAAAGTTGGTTAGCATTGATAAATACATCATGCGACCTCAATAGACTATAAAAAGAGAACAAAATTAGTTGAAGTTTTCAAGTAAAAAATAGTAAAATGATCAAACGTAAAATAAATGGATTACCTTTTAGTATTTACGTTCTAAGTTCATAAAATGACGAACCACAACATCGTTGGTAATTTTCTTCAATTTTTGTTTCCCAACATAGCAAATAAGTTTATCATTTGTAAAATTATCACCAATTAATTGAAAAACTCAATTAGATATTTGTAAATTCAATAGTTCAGGAATTATATAATAGAAAAATATGTCATTGTAGTCAAATACTATAATTTTAAATCTGATTTGCAACAAGATAGGCTAGAATTCCAAAATCTATATTGAATTCCTAAGTATTAATCCTATATTTCGACAAAAATAAATCAACAATCATCATATTGAAACTCTAAGTATTAACCCTATAATTTGACAAAAATAAATCAACAACAATCATATTGAAACCCTACTCATAATTTAGCCCCTGTTTTGAAATAAATTAGAAGAATTAAAAGAAATTTAGAGCAAAATACATACTAACCAGTGAACCTAAGCTTCCTTTGGCCCGAAAGGGCACGAGGTAACAGGGACCAGGCGGCGCTGTCATTCTTTGGTGGCCGGTCACTTCCTGGTTGGGAGCAGCGATGCAGTGGACGTGTTGCGCGCCTCCTAGACGACTATGCAAGATGAACAGGCATCAAGGGCTGTTGCAAGGTGACACGCTTAGGGATCGATCAAATAGACGTTGTGTCATGTTATGGTTCTCCCTCTTAGGTTAGTGTAATATCCCGAACGTCGTTACGGCATAAGATTTTAAATCAATCGCGGAATCGCCGGTTTTTCGGTAAATCGCGGGAAGGAAAAATATAAATTGTAGAACATTGTAAAATGAATTAAATAAATTAAAATAATTAATTTGAATATTTTGGGCTGTTCGGAGGGGTGGGCCAGCCGATTGGGCCAGCCAGCCCAAATGGGGGCCCATACCCACTCCCAAACCCTAGCACCCCTTTATAAACCCCCCCTTGGCCCTCTCTCCCTTTTTTCCCACCTTGGGCGCAGCCCCCTTCTCCCTCTTTTCCCCACGGTGAAAGATTAAGCTCTGGTTAAGTTGGTTTTGGTGTTAATGACAAATATCATAATGTGATTTTAATGATAATATCATATATCATTATGTTGCTTTAATGATATTGACAAATGCATATATGAGACTAATATGTTTGTTTAAGTTTATTTATGATTAGTCTCATTTGGATGGAAAGGTGAAATCAAAAGAGGTATGCATTTGAAATTATTCTCTCATATATTAAAGCATTCCTTAGATCCAAAATATAGATTGAACTCCACAAATTGTACAAAATGAATATGTGCATATGTATTCAATATACATACTTGTATGCATACATTTAGGGGGAGCTATCTATATATTTTGGAGTTTCATAAGTATTGATCCATGCTTCTCTAAATATTCATATTTGGGATCTTTACTTTGAAATACATTGTTGGTGATATATATAACTTGTGTAGTTCATATATACTCAAGTGTAATCGGGTTGTCAACTAACATCTCCATTATATGTTAATGGTTGAATAGTCAAATGACAACCGGATAAGTAAGCTTTGTGCTTATCTAAAGAGTATACAAATTGTTGTGTACAAGTTGTATACACACAAATCAATTTCATATCTCATAATATGTTGAGATTGTCATGAATTACCAAAAAGGGAAGATTGTTGAATCTTGTCCCTCCATTATGTGATAATGGTGAAGTTTGGTAATTGATGATAATTATTTTGTGGACTAACGGTTTCCATGAGTTGGATGAATATGTTAGATTCCACAAATGAGGATGACTTGGGATGACTTCATGTGTTGAAGATCATCAAGTCAAGATGCGAGGAGAAGATAGATTCATGAGTTGAATGCTATCAAGAAGAAGATGGCTTCATGTGTTGAAGACCACCAAGAAAATGTGTCATGAGTTGATGCATGGAGGTGATCATATGTTGATCAAGAAAAGACCGTCATATGTTGATGAAGTGATGTGAAAGATGCATTATGTGTTAATGCATATCAAGTTGATGACCCAAGGCAAAGGTATGACTAGCTAGGGCTAAGGATGTGTTCCTAGTCTTTTACCGGTCTTGGTGTTTGGTTGGAAGACCGGATTGCTAGTATAGGTTGCCGTACTATGAAGAGGGGTCATGTCTGGTAGTTTGAGTCTCATCATGTGTTGATGGCTCATCCTCACCTCGCTAGCTCAAATTGACATGAGACTTGTATTTGCAAATGTGTTTTGCAAATAGTTGAAGCTCATGTGTTGAACATCTTTGCAACATGGGACTATGCATTGCGAATGCGTTTTGCAAGTGCTTGAAGTCCATGTTTCTATTCTTTGTAATATGATGCTTAGATTTGCAAATGTGTTTTGCAAATGGTTGTAGCTCATATTTAATCTTTGCGTCATGATTTCAAAAGTGTGCAAATGTGTTTTGCAACTTGTTGGAAATCATGTGTGATCCTTGTGTGCATGATATCGTAGTTTGCGAATGTGTTTTGCAAAATCTGTTGAGATATCTGCACTGCTCAGAAAAATCGGAAGTACCGGCTTTGTGGAAGCGGTACTACCGGTGAGCGGAAGTACCGGCATGTGTTGAGCGGTACTACCGGCTCCCGAAGCTCGAACCCAGCGGAGCCTTTTTCCAGAGCGCCAAGTTTGGGCTCGACTCGAGCGGAAGTACCGCGCCGACTTTGCGGTACTACCGGCGAGCGGTACTACCGGCAAAATGAACGGTGGTAATTCCGCGCCGACTGTGTAACGGCTAGTTCAGAAGCTCTGACATAGCCGTTCAGAGGCGTCAGTGGGCGGTACTACCGCCGTTGGTTGGCGGTAGTTCCGCTCGTCCTGAATTTTTCAGGACTTTGCTCCAACGGCTAGTTTTTTGGTGTGGGGTATTTATACCCCCTTGAGGCCGGTTGGAGATGTTGCTGGTGCATTCATTTGTTGACCCTTGAGCTAGTTTGAGTTTTTCCACTCTATTGTACATGTGTTGCACTTTGTGAGAAAGGAGAAGAGGACTAGAGTGCATGTGTTGCCTCTAGGTGAGGACTTTGTGTCCAGCGAGCTTGTGCATCCGTTGCACGTGGTGAGAGTCAAGCGAAGGACTTGGCTTATTACTCTTAGAGTTTACCGACTCCTAGACGACGTTGGAGGCGTCGTGCGCGGTGATCTTCTCAACGAAGGTTGTGAGAAGGCCCGACAAAGTTGTGAAGGTTGGAGCTCACCTACCCGGAGCGGGAAAGAGCTACCACTAGTGGATTGAGGTGTTTCGGCTTAATTTGTGAAGCCGGTCTGATTTGTCCGGGCTAACCTCAACGTGGATTAGGGGAGAGCGGTAACTCCGAACACCACGGTAAAAAGAGACCGTGTCAAATTGTGGTTTGTTTCCTTGTTCCTTATTTACATTCAAGCAATTTACATTCATAGAATTAAATTGATTGCTTGCATTTCTAGGATTGCAAACCTTGACCTAGAATAGAATTTGTACTCTTAGGCGATATTCTTGTTGTAGGGGATATTTGATCTAAACCATTTTGTTTTTCCCTTCTGCTTAGATACTTGGTTTAGGCAAATAGAAAAGCTCTTGAATTAATTAGCAATAATTTGTAGAGAATTTTTAAAACCGCCTATTCACCCCCCTCTAGTCGGCCACCTCGATCTTACAAGTGGTATCAGAGCTTGGTCTCTCATATATTAGACTTAACCGTCTAGACAGTAAAGGATGGCGACTAGTGGGTTTGTGCACCTAGATGAACCACCTCACTTTAATGGCCAAAATTATGAAAATTGGAAAATCCGCATGATTTGTTATTTTAAGGCCATGAGCCTAAATATATGGCGGATTGTAGATGTGGGCTTTTCTCCTTCAAAGGATTCTCATGCTCCAACAATTGAGGATGAGAAATGCTCACATCTCAACGCTCAAGCAACTAACGCTTTATTTAATGCTTTGAGTGTAGAGATGTTCAACAAAGTATGCAATCTCGAAAATGCTCATGATATGTGGACGAAAATTCAAGAAGAATATGAAGCATCCACCTCATCCGATGAGGATTGCATATAAGAGTGGATGTCAGGAGAAGAATGCTCAACTTCTAGCTCCGATGATGATGAATCCACCATTCCTTCCACATCAACTCAATGCCTCATGGCAAAAGGTAACAAGAAGGTAAATTTCGATGATAATCATGATGAACCTTCATATGATGAGTTGATGGACTTGTTAGAACAATTAAATGAATTTCTTGGAAAGGAGAAAGCTAAATTTAAGGTTTTGAAGAAAGAATATGTCTCTCTTCAAAATGATTATGATGTATTAAAAGAGGAACATGAAATTCTCCTTCTCAAGGAATACTCTAAGCCTAGTGTGGATATAGGCATAACTTGTGATTTAATAGATGATTTGCCTTGTATAAGTTCTACTTCTTGCAATTCATCTAAAATTGATATATCCACCTCATGTGAGGATTTATTAGATGATATGTCATTTATAGCTCCTAGCTCTAGCAAGTCATCTAAAATTAATGTATCTACCTCATGTGAGGATTTGCTAGAAATTCCTTGTTGCTCAAAAATAGATGCTACTAACTCTTCTATGTATATTGAGACTAATCTTGTAGAGGAGAATAATGAGCTCAAGGCCCAAGTCACAAGTTTGAGAAAAGACTTGGAAAAGAGTTATAAAGGAAAGGCCTCTCTTGACAAAATTTTGGGAAGTCAAAAATTGTCAAATGACAAGAGAGGTATAGGTTTCATCTCCAAGAAGGAAAATAGCAAAACAAGGCACAATGCAAGACACACGAAGAAAGTCAAGTGCCATGGTTGCAATGAGACGGGTCACTTCACCTCTAAGTGCCCCAACAAGGTGGAAAACAAGATAAATCCATCAAAGAAGAGGCAAACCGATAATAAGCAAGACAAGAAGATTATAAGGGCGAATAATTGCCGTACTTGCTACAATTGCCGGGAAAAGGGACATCTTAGTAAGGATTGTCCCAAAGGTATCATTCCTAAGCCATATTTATTCAATGAACATTATTTGCTTAGGAAAGATAAGAATAGCAATGTGGTTGCTAAGAATGTTAGTTCACAAAAATTAAATGTTAGGGCCATTTGGGTGCCCAAATCTCTTGTAACTAACATTCAAGAACCCAACCAAGTTTGGGTATCAAAATGTGCTTAAAAGCTTAATAGGTACTTGGAGAGGCATTGGAGGCTTGGGTCATTCATGAAGAGGTGAATTCCACCATATGCACAATGAAAGCCAAGCTTGAGGATGATCATAGCACATTATAAACAAATGCCATCTCGGTAACAAGTATTTAAATTTGATGTATTTAGCCTCTAGCCTTGTGTAGGTTGCATTTCATGAAAATTATTTAAAAAAAAGGGGTGTTCTTGCTCTTGTGCTTAAATTTCTTTATTGCAAAACTTGAGCAAGATGCTGTGGCACATTAAGGGGGAGTGTTAAATCATATTCATGTATACTACATCCCTAAGTGTGCCCATATTAATTAAGTGCTAGAATTGTTTTCAAAATTGAGCCATTTAGCCAAAAGTCAAAATCTTGAAATAATAAGTATATCTTTGAAAAAGTAGTTGAAAAATATATACAAATGCATTTCAAAGGTCTTACAAAGGTTTTGGCTTTAGAAAAACTTATTTCAAGTAAAATTGACTTTGCAACCCAAAACTATCAATCTAGTATCTTGTTTTTGGCTTCAAACTCAAAATTTTGCTAAAATCAATTCTAAAAGGAATTTAAAATGTGTTCAATACCAAAAACCTAGAGTTGGCTGTTTCAAACATTATTGGTATTCAAAAGTTTTCCAAAAAGCCAATAAATCAAAAGTTATTTGGTTTTGAAACTCAACCAAAATATTGAGTTGACCTATGTGGTCACAATCTAGCACTTAAGTGAGTTTTTGCCTTTTGAGCTAAATTTATTGACCTATATTAGCTCACTAGGGTATTCACAACTCATACACATAATTGAATCTTTAAATACCCAAAACGCTCACTTATGCATTCTTGAAGAATTTATTGAAAATGAGTTTGTTTCTGAAAAATTAAAAGCCTAATTTGTAAAAACTAAATTGAAAAAGTTTTTAATCTTGGCAAATAGTTGGAAATGCTCAACAAGTAGTTTTTGTCTTTGTGTGAAAGACTTTGGAGCAATGTACAACAATATATTTTTCTATCCCTGAAAATTCTTCCTTCTCTGGTGCTCCCAGCTTAACGGAACTTCCGTTCTGGTCATGAACTTCCGTGGCGGAACTACTGCTTCGACCGAGCGGAACTTCCGCTGTGTCGGGGCTTGAAGTCCGCCCGACCCGTGGGGTCCTTTTTCTCTCTGTCTCCTTCCGAGCGAAGCTCACCACTCCTCCGCCCGCGCCGTGCTCGGCTCTCTCCTAGTTCTCTCTCTCTCCTCCTCAAAAATCCTCCAAAACCGCCCATCCGATCTCCAAATCCCTCGCGGTTTTCACCAATCTTTTGTGATTTTCGGCTTGCAAAGGGTTCCACTCCTTCAATCCTCCAGGTAATCCGGATAAAATCCCCTCTCTTGCCCTCTTTTTTGAACCCTAGGTCTTTTCGGTTCAATCTCAAATCCGAATGAATTCTTGAGGTAGATTTGGGGTAAATGGTTATTTTTTGGTGTCTTGTGATGTTTACACATCCATTCCATGGAATCAATCCAAGAAAAACACCAAAAATCTGCATGCATTGCCAAACCCTAAATCGGCCAGGGAGAGCGGAACTACCGCTAGAAAGGAGCGGAACTACCGCTCGGCGGTACTTCCCATTGTCAGCGGCATACTTCGCTCCCCAGTAAAAACAGCAAGTTTCATTCCTGTTTAAATCATTCCTTGATCTATTCTTCCTTGACTCTTATATTATTCCTCCTTGTTCTTAGATGGCAAGAACAAGGAATGGCGGGAGAAGGGCGCACTCCCCTCCTTCTAATACCTCCGAAGGTGCTTCTGAGGCAGGGGATGACAGAGGCAAAGGCATTGCTTGAGTCGACATCGAGTCCGAGAAAGAAGTCAATTCGCCAATGGAAGAATCTGATGAAGATTTGGGTGATAGGGAAGAAGAGCAAATTGATCTGAAGAAAATCCCTGCAGATGAATATGCCAGGATAAGGCATAGAAGTCAGTTCTTGCTGCCATGCAACTCCACCAATCCTAGATTCCACACTCAGTTTCAGGAGCAGGTCTATGAGCAGCTATACAAGACTAGACCATTTGTTGACCACAAGTTTGTGGATTGGGATCATCTGGGCTCCATTGCCAAATATGATGGAGCATATGGCATGTTTCGGAGAGCTGGCTTGCACCACTTGGTGGCTTGAGGACAGACTATAATGAGGACATCATTAGGCAGTTCTATGCCACCGTCTACGCCTCGCCAAACTTTCAAAGATATAGCACGGATGACGTGGAATCACCAACAGAGGCTACGAGCATGACTTTGAGCTGGCATTGAGGACTGAGTCCAGTGACTTTGAGAGAGTATATGACAGGCCTGCACTAGAGCTCTCTGCTATTTCTCAGTACTATGATCAGGGCTCCAGATTCATTCCAGGCAAGCTAGTTGGCCTGAGTCCCCTTCCCAGCCTGATCAACAGAATCATCAACCACACCATTCTTCCCAAGAGTGGGAATTATGATGCTATTCGCGGCCATGCATGGAACCTTATTGAGTATGTTATGGAAGGTCGCAAATTTGATGTGGTGGATCTGATTATCAGGGAGATAGCCGCTTCTAAGAATGACAGGATCAGGCGGATTAACTATGCACCTTTCATTATGGCATTGATCCTGAGGAAGACTGAGTACAGAGGAGGCATGGACACTGTTCACAGGGCATATAAGCCCAGACCAGACCCTCCTATCCCTACTGCAGTCCGCTCTCAGTCTTCACGTCCAGCAGCTACTTCAGCGGCACCTGCAGCTCCTTCTTCCTCAGCTCCTGCAGCTCCCTCCTCTCCAGCTCCAGCTCGGTAAGCAGTTGATGAGCAGTTCTCCCTCGCCAGGATCTACTCTGCCATTCTTCAGGTCCGAGACTCACAGATTGAGGGGTTTGCCTCCCTCTCCTCTCGCATGGACTCTATTGACGGGAGACTAGCCTCTTTGGATGGACGAGTTGCAGCCATCGAGCAGACTTTCACTCAGCCTCCTTCGCCTCTTCACTACTCTCGCCGTCGTCGTCGTGTTTCCCCTTCTCCTCTGGCACCTCAGGAGTAGCCTCTTTTTAGCATTTGTTGCTAAAGGCGGAGAAGTTGAGTAGATGGGCAAGAATAGGATAGATGGGCTAAAAATCTTATTCTTGTATCTTTTGGATGTAATGAACTCTATCTTACTTTTGGATTGGATGGATGTAATGTCTTTTATGTTTAATGCTTTGTTTGAACTATGCTTATATAAAACTGAAATGCTTACATCTTGAGTCAAAATTTGTTATTTCATAATGTGTGTTATGCATTCTTAGTTCTTATAAAAATAATGAAGCTAAATGATCCATGAAAATCCAATTGGTTTAGATATTGAACTTTTGTTGCAAAATCTTTCATTTTTTTTGTTTTTCAAGGGCACCTTGCCATATCTTATCATTGGAAAAATATCTTTCAAAAATTCCTGTTAGAGAAGGTCACCAATAGCATAAAGTTTATATCTGCAAAAGTTGAAATCATTTCAAATAAATGTGTAAAAGTTATGACTTTTTTCTTCTTTGAAGAATGGCTGAAAATTCAGAACTTTCATGATTCTGAGCTGATTTGTGATTTTCATATCTTTAAATGTGCTCATAATCTGAGGTAGATGCAATTATGACTTTTGATCCTCAGACATTAAGCTACACTGACAAATTTTCTCAGATTTATTGGATATTTGTAAGTCAGTTTTTCAGGAAGCTTTTGAAGGACACTTGGAATGCAAAATCAGGAAATGATCCATATATTGCAAGTGCCTTACATATACATGGTATCAAGCTCCTCATGGTCTAAATTGATATTAAATCCCTCCAAATGCAATAATCAATGCTATTTGTGTTTAATTGACTCTTTTTGGTGTTCAATGCCAAATGGGGGAGAAATTTGAGATAATAGCATCAAGTTAATATTGTTATAATGCCAAATAGGTAAGAAATAATAGAAATGCTATTTGCTAATAGGGGATTGTGATAATGTGTTTATCAAGGTGAAGTTAATTGAATGATGCCAAAATGTGAAATTTTTAAAATTTTTAATGATTAAATGTTGATTAATGCTTTCACCTTCTCTCATGCGCTTATTTCATATCATTTGGTCATATTCACCAATGTGCTATTATCATAAATGAATTTGTCATCAATCACCAAAAAGGGGGAGATTGAAAGATCAAGCTCCGGTTAAGTTGGTTTTGGTGTTAATGACAAATATCATAATGTGATTTTAATGATAATATCATATACCATTATGTTGCTTTAATGATATTGACAAATGCATATATGAGACTAATATGTTTGTTTAAGTTTATTTATGATTAGTCTCATTTGGATGGAAAGGTGAAATCAAAAGAGGTATGCATTCGAAATTATTCTCTCATATATTAAAGTATTCCTTAGATCCAAAATATAGATTGAACTCCACAAATTGTACAAAATGAATATGTGCATATGTATTCAATATACATACTTGTATGCATACATTTAGGGGGAGCTATCTATATATTTTGGAGTTTCATAAGTATTGATCCATGCTTCTCTAAATATTCATATTTGGGATCTTTACTTTGAAATACATTGTTGGGGATATATATAACTTGTGTAGTTCATATATACTCAAGTGTAATCGGGTTGTCAACTAACATCTCCATTATATGTTAATGGTTGAATAGTCAAATGACAACCGGATAATTAAGCCTTGTGCTTATCTAAAGAGTATACAAATTGTTGTGTACAAGTTGTATACACACAAATCAATTTCATATCTCATAATATGTTGAGATTGTCATGAATTACCAAAAAGGGAAGATTGTTGAATCTTATCCCTCCATTATGTGATAATGGTGAAGTTTGGTAATTGATGACAATTGTTTTGTGGACTAACGGTTTCCATGAGTTGGATGAATAGGTTAGATTCCACAAATGAGGATAACTTGGGATGACTTCATGTGTTGAAGATCATCAAGTCAAGATGCGAGGAGAAGATAGATTCATGAGTTGAATGCTATCAAGAAGAAGATGGCTTCATGTGTTGAAGACCACCAAGAAGATGTGTCATGAGTTGATGCATGGAGGTGATCATATGTTGATCAAGAAAAGACCGTCATATGTTGATGAAGTGATGTGAAAGATGCATTATGTGTTAATGCATATCAAGTTGATGACCCAAGGCAAAGGTATGACTAGCTAGGGCTAAGGATGTGTTCCTAGTCTTTTACCGGTCTTGGTGTTTGGTTGGAAGACCGGATTGCTAGTATAGGTTGCCGTACTATTAAGAGGGGTCATGTCTGGTAGTTTGAGTCTCATCATGTGTTGATGGCTCATCCTCACCTCGCTAGCTCAAATTGACATGAGACTTGTATTTGCGAATGTGTTTTGCAAATAGTTGAAGCTCATGTGTTGAACATCTTTGCAACATGGGACTATGCATTGCGAATGCGTTTTGCAAGTGCTTGAAGTCCATGTTTCTATTCTTTGTAATATGATGCTTAGATTTTGTCGGGACCCGGAGCAATGACTCCTGGACCCTCTGTGTAAATCGCACTAGTCCAGGATCAGCTAGTGCACACAGTGAACAACAAAGATAAATATCAACCAAAATGATATTTATTAACTAAATATGGGCATGAATGCCAAAGTTTACATCCATGGCATATAAGCCAAAATTTAAATAATAGCAGCGGAAGAAAAACACCGAAGTGGAAGAAGCCCACTGAGCCTGCCCACAGGCAAACGACAGTAAGACGCGGCCTACTCGTCCAGATCTTCACCGTAGTTGAAGTCGTCTTCCTCTCGTGTTGAGATAGCAAGAGTGAGTACAAACTTGTACTCCATAAGTCACTGGAGAAATGCATCATAATGATAAAGGCTTCAAAGGAAGGCTGATAGGGTTAGTTTGCATAAAACAGCATTTAAAGATATATGGTAAATAGATTGAAATTGCTGAATTTAATATAATACGTAAAAACAATAATTGTAATTAAAAGTATTACCGTTAGTGCAGGCTCCGACCAAACACCAACCTATCCACGGGCATCCCACCGGACCATCTTTTCCAAAAACATCTCGTATGGATTCCATCCATCCACACGCTTCCAAACACTCATGGATTCCATCCATCCATAAGGTTTTCATAAATCATTTTGAAAAACAAAGTCTAATCCATGAAAAACTTTACTCAGCATGCCCATGACCGTGGGCACGGCTATCCAGGATAGATTATACACTCTGCAGAGGTTGTACAGCTTTACCCACAAGACATGATCATCCCATATTGCCACGCGATAAGCACACTTCCTTTGGTGTGCGGCGAGGAGATCATGACAAGGCCTTTACAATGCAAAGCCTTCAACCTGGCCAAGCCAACACTGAGGTTTCACTACAACTTGAATCCACAAGTTGGAGCCCCCTCTTGAGCCAAGTGAGACTTCTCATGGACTACGCCACGCTCACTTTCAACCTACGACAAGGCTCAGGTTGGGACTCACAAATTAGTTAGCCAGGACTGTCCCATACCAGTCTTGTGGTAGTACGATAGGGCTTTGCAATAGTAGCTCACTGCACCGGTCCTTAATTGACTTAGGCTCAACCACATACCCGTGTCCGACAATCAACACTGTGTCTCCGAACAACAGTGCATGCCTGCACCCACCACCTAACCATTAGCCTAAGTCCAAACCAAGTTTTATATTTTATTTTCAAATGTTTCATAATCCTTCTTGACTCACCGAAGTCAAGAATACATTCCAAAAGCTTATCATTTTATGTGAAAAGATATCCCAAAACAAAGATTATGTCTAAGCAGGTCTAAGCATTTGATATAAAATTCTCTAGCCAATACTAATGTACTAACTAGAGTTTGATTCTAGGGTGACAAGGTATAAGGATGTGCAAGGTCAAAGGTGTCAATAACAATTAGGAATTAACTAAGATTAAAACTGGAATTTGAAATACTTGAATAAACATATGCATGTAATATAATTTAAAACAACATAATTTTATTTGCAATCTGGGATCAACATGATCAAGGAGTGTGACTTGCCTTGTTCTTCAAGTGGGTGTGATTTGTCGTCGTAGAATTCTCCAGAATCGTCGCAGTCTACACACGAAGAACCAAAGCGAATAAACTCAAATCAAATCCAAAAATTATAAAATATATATTGAGGAATAGATTATGATCTTAAATGAATTTAGGAGAAAGAATCAATGGATTCGGAGTTCGAATGAGGGAGAACGAATATCTGGAAGATTTAGGTATCACATGAAATGATAACAAAATCCGAGAATTACTTTTTGAATAGCACAATGTCGAATGACTGCGAGGTGGCGGCGAATGGACAAAATGGAACTCCGGCGACAAGGTAAAGGTGGTGACGTGGGTACGGTGTCGAGGAACGGCGGCAATCACTGGCGGTGAGAGAATGCAGCAGTGACGGCGAAAGTACAACGGCAAGTTGGAAGGAGATAGTACCGGGTGTAGAACGTGGAGATGTAGGGTGAGCACAGGGTAGAACACGATATGGTGAAGCTAGGAAAATTATTGGCTAAGCTGAAACTTCAACGGAGACGATACAATCGACATTTGAACGACAACGGTAGAGAAAAAGGAAAAACTTGATATCTTGATGCTCGGTGAAGCGAATCTAAAACCATTTGGAAGGTAGCTTCCTGGGTTGGTTTGGCACGATATGACGCGAACGGATTGGTGAAAAACGCTACCGGATGAATGGGGACACGAGATGCCATTGGCGGCCACGGTGAGGTGTCGGAGGCAAAAATTTGTGGAGGCTTTTCGGGGACACGGAAGGAAGCACGGCGTAGAACGCGTCGAGGCGAACTCAACGGTACAGACGGCTCGGCCAACGGACATCGGATGGTGACGAAACATGGCGGAGAAGACATTAGGCGACCGGCAGGTTGGCATCGGCGTTCCGGGCAAACGAAGAGGAGTTAGCGGGTGAAGTTTGTGGCGAAACGAAGAGGAGAACGTTGGGAACACAGTGCTCACCTCGGTTTTGATCCAACACGCACGGTCGGCTCGCAGCGAGGAGAGGAATGACGGCGTGGTTTGGTCACGGTGGTCCGGTGATGCTCCGGCGAAGGCGAGGGGAGCACCGCGTAGAACGCGAGGAGGCGAAGCCAACGGTGTGGTCAAAAGTGACCAAACTCCACTGTTGGGGGCACAATCGATCGAAGAACGCCGATTGGTACACAAAAGAAAAATGGTGATTGTGGAGAGAAGAAAGGGAGAGAGGACTTGAGATTTTCGGTGGTGAATGAGGATGAGGAGAGGCACCCGGTGCTCCCTTTTATAGGGGTGGAGGTGGACGGGAGAGGGAGATCAAACGTTCATGTCATTTAGAGCAAGGGTTTAAATTCGTGTAAATACTCATGAATGAGAGGGGAAACGGTGGGGAAATGAAAGCTCTTGATGAGAGGATTTAAATGCACTTTATTTCACAAAAAACCGTTGAGAAAATCACGAGAAATCAAAGCTTCAAAAATTACGGCCATGGCGAGCGCGCTGCGCGTCCTGCGCTCGGGGCGCATCCTCTCTCCTCTTTCTTTTTTTTTGTATTTTTGTTTGAGATTTTGAAATTGAGCTCAAACAAACTCCGAAAAATCTAAAAAAAATTCCGAGGATTCCTTGAGACTCAAAGAACGCAAAAAAATATTTTTAGCAAATATTAATATTTAATTTAATTTTATTAAATAAAAATTCTAATTAAGGTTTAGTTTAAACCAAATAAATTCAAAAATTTCGAAAATTTGAAAATAGGGTATAAATGGATAGATTAGAATTTTATAAGAATTTAGAAATTTAAATGGGCTCAATCGGAGTTAAAACGAAAAAGAACGGGCTCTCGGAAGTTTGAAAAGAGAGAAAAGAATAAACCGATTTTCTGGAATTATTTTTGAACTGAAAAAATGAAATTATGACGTCATCAAGGGAAATGATTTTCAAATGAATTATTTTTCTGTGAAAAAGAAATTTATGACGTCAGCAAGGATTTTGATTTTCTGGCCGAATTATTTTTGTAAAGAAAAATAATTTATTCACTGACAGGTGGAACCGGTTTATCAACGAGAGAGAAGAGAGAGAGGAAAGAGCGGATGATCGGATGAGCGATGCGGCGCAAGGAGGAAATTGGGATCATCGGATGGAGAGCGAAGGGTTTAAGGGAAGATGGACGCACGAGATTAGCTCGGGCGGCGGAGGATTAAATTTGATTTAGATTTTCAGAAAACACCAGAAAATTCAATAAAGCTCAGAAAAATATGAAATTACATCCAATAATTCCAGAAAAATTCAAAGAACTTCCTGGAGATATTTTGGACGTAATAAAAATATTTCCAACTACTGTTGGTATTTTAATTTTCATACTTCAAATACTTTTTATTTTCAAAATAGATTTTAAAACTCCAGAAAAACTCAGAACACCAAATAAAGGCCAAATAAATCATGTGTTTTGCAAATGGTTGTAGCTCATATTTAATCTTTGCGTCATGATTTCAAAAGTGTGCAAATGTGTTTTGCAACTTGTTGGAAATCATGTGTGATCCTTGTGTGCATGATATCGTAGTTTGCGAATGTGTTTTGCAAAATCTGTTGAGATATCTGCACTGCTCAGAAAAATCGGAAGTACCGGCTTTGTGGAAGCGGTACTACCGGTGAGCGGAAGTACCGGCATGTGTTGAGCGGTACTACCAGCTCCCGGAAGCTCCGAACCCCGAGTGGAGCCTTTTTTCCAGAGAGCGCCAAGTTTGGGCTCGACTCGAGCGGAAGTACCGCGCCGACTTTGCGGTACTACCGGCGAGCGGTACTACCGGCAAAATGAACGGCGGTACTTCCGCGCCGACTGTGTAACGGCTAGTTCAGAAGCTCTGACATAGCCGTTACAGAGCGTCAGAAGTGGAGCGGTACTACCGGCCGTTGGCCGGCGGTAGTTCCGCTCGTCCTAAATTTTTCAGGACTTTGCTCCAACGGCTAGTTTTTTGGTGTGGGGTATTTATACCCCCTTGAGGCCGGTTGGAGATGTTGCTGGTGCATTCATTTGTTGACCCTTGAGCTAGTTTGAGTTTTTCCACTCTATTGTGCATGTGTTGCACTTTGTGAGAAAGGAGAAGAGGACTAGAGTGCATGTGTTGCCTCTAGGTTAGGACTTTGTGTCCAGCGAGCTTGTGCATCCGTTGCACGTGGTGAGAGTCAAGCGAAGGACTTGGCTTATTACTCTTGGAGTTTACCGACTCCTAGACGACGTTGGAGGCGTCGTGCGCGGTGATCTTCTCAACGAAGGTTATGAGAAGGCCCGGCAAAGTTGTGAAGGTTGGAGCTCACCTACCCGGAGCGGGAAAGAGCTACCACTAGTGGATTGAGGTGTTTCGGCTTAATTTGTGAAGCCGGTCCGATTTGTCCGGGCTAACCTCAACGTGGATTAGGGGAGAGCGGTAACTCTCCGAACACCACGGTAAAAAGAGACCGTGTCAAATTGTGGTTTGTTTCCTTGTTCCTTATTTACATTCAAGCAATTTACATTCATAGAATTAAATTGATTGCTTGCATTTCTAGGATTGCAAACCTTGACCTAGAATAGAATTTGTACTCTTAGGCGGTATTCTTGTTGTAGGGGATATTTGATCTAAACCATTTTGTTTTTCCCTTCTGCTTAGATACTTGGTTTAGGCAAATAGAAAAGCTCTTGAATTAATTAGCAATAATTTGTAGAGAATTTTTAAAACCGCCTATTCACCCCCCTCTAGTCGGCCACCTCAATCTTACACACGGCCACCCTCTTGTCCCTTGGTGCTAGGAGAAGGAGAAGGAGAAAAAGGAGAAGAAGAAGAAGAAGGAAGGAGAAGAAGAAGAGGAGGAAAATTTTGGGGAAATTCTTCAGATTGGTAATTTTCTCTCATCCCAAACCCTCTGTTTTTGGGAATAATTAGGGTTCTTGGCACGGATTTTAATGGAGGATTATAGATTAATTGCCAGATTAGAGTTTAGTCGCGGGCTGATTTTAGATCTATTCGCGCAGCGTGTCTTGTTTCGCGCTTTTGATCTAGTAAAGAATTTTTCCTCCGGGTCTTCCCAAAGGAAAGTTGTAGAGAATTTCCGGATGCGTCTGCTGTATTTTTTTTAGATTTTTCTGTCGTGGGATCTGGGAGATACGGAGTCGGGATTACAGCTGTCTGTCAGGCGGGCAGATTGTTACAGTCCGACTGTAATTCGGATTTTAAAAATAGTAGATGAATTTTATGGTTAGGTCCGTAATTGAGAAAGTTGTAGATAATTCAGATTTCTAGTTGATGTGAAATTTTCAGGATTTTTAGACCTCTGTACTGTCGTGGGGACGCGAATTGGTTTCGCTATCCAGTCTGCCAGATCAGAAAGTTTTCTCTGTTTAAGGCATTAAATTACATCTAGTTCTGATCCGAACAAAAATAGGAGTTCTCCATGAAAATTGTAGGTTTTTAAGTCATGTTTCCAGAGAGGTATCGTTTACTATATTGGATCATTAGTTTTAAAGATACGAAATTGTGAAGTAGCGCCGCTGCAGAAGGGTTCTTGCCGTTTTGCTGAGCGGAGAGGAGTTTGTGTGGGTTCGGGGTTTAGTTAAGATAAATTGTTGGGGTAATTGGTGTTGTTGATATTTTGTATCTAAATACCCGTTACTGTTACGTTAGTAATTATTAATTATTATTTAGGAGGAGAGCGGATTCGTGGGTTGCACCTTACCGCTCGTTCTTCGTATTCTCATGATTAAGGCAAGTATAATAATGGTTAATTCTTATAGTATGGATTGTGGATGAATAATGAATGTGGATGTGTGATTTATGATATGATTACGTGTATTCATGCTTATGAAAATGCTATGTGGTACAGGTTATGGTTTATTGCTATTGCAAGTATAATTGAGGTGATAAAACTATAGTGTGAATTGTGGATGATTGATGCTTTGGAGATGATTGTTCTAAATTGTGTGTTCAAATGATCTTGGTTATGATAATGATTTGTTGTTACTATTTATGGTCGATTGAAACTGAAGATGTTCATGAGAATTTATGATGCATAGATATTGTAAAAGCAAGTTTTTATTTGTTGAGACATTCACACATATGCATCATGCTGATATTTTGAAGTCTTGGTCACGAGATGACCAAGCGTCGAGGTCCCCGTCATGTTGATGTCATGACGGGCTAAAGGTCCCCATACTTGTGAAGTATGGGCAATTGGTCCTCAGACGGATGGTACAGGCATGGTGTGCATTGACGGATGCACACCGCGACACTGTAAAATGTGAAAGAGAAGAGATAAAGAGATTTTTTGATCATATTGCATAACATGGTTCATTTACATGATTGATGGATAAATTGGTTAAATGATGTTCGGATTGCTTCACATTACTTATTATATTTGCTGAGTCTTTGTACTCACTCTTGTTGTTGTTGTTGTTTGTTGATTGTTTTAGGTACTTTCATGAGGACAGCATGCATGGGAATAAAGAAGGATTAGCGTTGATGCACTTGCACGAATTATCCATCATAGGAGAAAATAGAGAACTTTGAATATTAATTATTTAATTACTAAAGTGGTATTTGTTTTATGGCTATCAGGTTTAAAATGTAATAAAGGTTTAGAACTCTTTATATTGCTTCCGCGTTTTGATTAAGTTTGATAGAAGTTTTGCTTATTACTGATTACAATGCTTACGGTTACTTATATCTCTTGATTATACTTGTTAGAACTCAGTTTTAGTCAATAAACAAAGGAGACTGCAGCTAGTTAGAATTGCTATATCGTTTAGTTAGTAGCATTTCAGGCCAATATATGGCTGGTGTGTTACAGTTGGTATCAGAGCGGGCTTTAGATCCATGGTAATTAAATTATTAAATTGACACACTGGTGCACGGTAGGATGGGACGGGTCAAGCATTGCATTTATGCTTTTGACATGTTGCATTGATGATTTACATTATGAGATAATCTTGTATGATTATGATTTGCGCCTATGGCTGTTATGAGTAAGGATAGTCAATGCTATGATGTAGATGTTGTATGTGCTGCCTTGGCATTGCCAGATTATACCATTATTTGTAGTATGAGGATTAGCGTGTAGTTACCTCGGGTAACTTAATTGCAGTGTTTGGGTGAGTTTCTTAGAAAAGTTATTATTATCCTTAAGTTGATTTCGGCTAATTCTTGGTTTATTTCAGTTAATGAATTTCTTTTGAGTTTGTGGTTCTTGCAGTTGAGGGTATGCAATTGGTGTCTACCTGTTCCTTGAAGCAGTTATTGTTTCTTTTCGGAATAATGAGATACTTTTGCTACCTGTGCTTATTGTGACTTGTAAGGTTAGTTCCTTCGTGGGAGTTTGTTTTGTTGCGAATCATGGCTCATGGGATCGCTTGGTGTTTTCTTTTATTAATGCAAATTTTGAGTTGCAAAACTCATTGTTACTTGAAAGCTTTGGATCTATGTATTTCTTTATCTTGAGCGTTGAAGTTTATTGTTCCTCTTCTTTTTGAAAGAGAGTGTTAAAATCCTTTATGTTGTTTTGCTATGCTTAAGTGGAAGGTGGTAATCATATAAACTAATTCATAAGGTTTGAATTATCCAGTTGATATGTTAGCGTAGTGTATAATTAATTTTTTTTACTAGTATCCTTGGAAGTGTAGTTGTTTAATTTGATAGTGCCTTGTAATAGTTTTTTTAAGAACTATGATTAAGAATTTGTCTACTCATGATAGTAACTCATGGAGTTATTGAGGAGTGTGCAAAAAAGAATTAGAATGATTATTATGACTGTTTGAATTCCTACCATGTTGGATAAATTGAATTATCTTGGTCTTTAGTAATTAATCTGATCATTTGGAATGATTAAGTAAGGAGGTGTTCGAATATTTCCCTGGTAATATTAACCTTTAATATGTCATTTATTTAGATACTTTATGAGCATGCAAAATTGCTAGTTTCATTTATCTTTTACAATGCTAAATTGTTGAAATATGTATAAAGAAATAGATGAAGGTTGATGTTCTGACTTGTATAAACTTGTCTTACAAGTTGGTATTATTGAAGTTTAAAGTCATTTCCGTTCTAATTTCTGAATGTAAAGTAGGATACAGAATCTATGCTCATGATTGTTTTATGATTGTAAAACGAAGTTAGGACGTGAATGTTGTTATGACCAAATAATAATCAATTATTGCCAATAGTGAATAGAGTACAATCAATTTGTGCTAAGTTAGACTTGAGCATCAATAAGAATTGAATATATGAAATCTAGTAAGAAATTTATACTAGCATGTTTTGTGAGATTATCTTGCTCTAGTATCATCTTGTTTAAGAGCTTTGTTCTACTGTGTGGCTTATACATTAGGTTTTCTAGACCAAGTAGTTGCAATCTTACTTAAATATTAGAACATGATGAAGTAATTTCTTATGTTTCCTTTGGAAACGTTTATGAAAGGATTTGAGGATGTGATGATGCTTGTTTAGAATGTATTATTCTGATATTAGTATGATAGTCAGCATGTGGTTGTGATGATAATGTTGAATGTTCATTTAATAAGAAGGATTTGATAACTTCCATGATGCTATTTAAATCAAAAGCTTTGATAGTTGCATACGCGATCTTTTGATCTCATGACTTATGTGGTAGCTGAAATTGTTTTAAAGCAAAGTGTCGTGTTGAGAGGTTTTATTAGTTCTTAAAGAATTAATGTGTTGTGATCTTCAATTCTTTTTGTTGGAAATGTTAAGGTGATACCGTAATTAAAGAAGGTTGTTCTCTTTGTTAAAAGGAAAAGTTTGATAAAAGTTTTGGAGGTTGAAGTCAAGAGGTGCAATCTTTTTGAAGTGTGTTTGACTTCTTATTTTCGCCACTTAAGAGTTTATTGAGCTCAAATGATAATATTGTATTTTTATTGATTGAGATTTGATGTTTTTTTCTTAAGGAGACATGTGCCTTCAACTGTGGTCTTATCCTTTGTTGTCCAAGATCTTTGTTTTCTTGGTCTTGTGTTTATTGCAGATGGTCTTTGTGCTGAAATTTTTTCTTCTTTAGCTTCTCCAAGAAAGGGGTAAACAGTTTGGGTTGCAAAGACCATTAAAAGGTGTATAACAACTAGTTGGTGTAGTTATGCGATTGATTTTAGTGAGATTGTGGGTGTGATATGAATTTTGAGTTGTTATCCTTAAAAGGATTGAGGTGCTTTAAGAATTATATGTCAAAGTGAGAGATCATGTGGAGATGATCCCATTTTTATGATGAGTATTTGACTCTTTGTTGAAGGAAAATTGAGTTTGTTTTGGGCTTTTAGTGCGAAGTCGTAACTCTGGCCATTGTCCAAGTCGTGTACGACCGCTCCCTGGCTCGTACGACCATGTAGGATGCCATACGACCACGTTTGGTCGTGGTCGAAACTCGTTCCGGTGCGTACGACCACGTTGAGTGCTTTCGGGTTGCAGCCGAGTGGCGTACAACCGTTTTGAGAGTGATCGGAAGGTCTTACGACCACATTGGGCGTGATCGGAAGTCGTTCGGGTGGTTTACGACCACGTTACGGCATCCTCGGGAAATTTGGCCGTGGTCGGAGGTCACTCGGGATGGTTACGACCACGTTGTGGCGTTCTCGGTGATTTTGGCCGTGGTCGGAGCCCACCCAGGTCAGTTTCGACCACGTTGTCGGCAGATTGACCGTGGTCGATGGAGCTCATTCAAACCGGTCGTGTGGGCTCATATGGTGTTCGATCATGGTGAAACTTGGTCGGTTGGGTTCCTTGTGATGTTGTGGACCTTGTGGATTGGTTGGTTCACTATTTTGACAAGGTTTGTTAAAGTCTAATTTCTGTGGAAAAGAGACTTGAGCTCTGTGAGCTGTGTGAGTATCATTTTATGTGTGGATCAGTGCTGTGTGATGCTCTTGTTGTTTGTGATGGTTACAGGTCCTGGAGACAAGTCTTGGTGAAGCTTTGGAGCTGTCGGGACTAGACATGGGAGATGTTGAGGTCCAGAACGACGTGGAAAAGCTGAGGAGGACGTGTCTGCCAGGTGGATTGACCGTATGGACAGCAAAGCAGTGGAGGAAGCTTCCTGGAAGCTGTGGAGGGGCATTTTGGAGAAATGCCAAAGCTGCGGGGGAAGCTGTCCGCTGGGAAGCTCTGGAAAAACTCTGTGGAGTTGGTGTGCTAACGGGCAAAGTGTTGGAGCCGTTGCCAGGGAGGAACGAGTAAAGCACTGTGGCTCTGAGAAAGCACTGTGGTGTGTTAATGGGTTGTCTGTGTGGGAGACCCATTAGCTAGGCTATAAATAGGAGTTAGGTCTCAGAGCGAGATGAGGTTGTCCCCCGAGTGCTCTGAGTGTTCCTTTCTATCTTGTGTGAGTTGTCTCTGGGTAAGAGCATGGATGCTCGTGTACCTCCGATGGAGTGGCTGTAGAAACCTCCATGATCAATGAAAAGATAGGATTCATCTCTCTGTATCTTCTGAATATTTTGTTCTTGAGATGTTTTGTTTGATCTGGTTGCCTTCTCTTTTGATCTTCGCTTCATTGTTATTTCTTTGAGAGTTGGCTTGTATCTCTTTGCTCCGAACTGGGATTCATACTCTAAGACCACTTGGTCAATTCATTCCCGAGAGCAAAAATCAAGACAGAGTAATTCTTGTGTTTTTCGGTCTGCCGCCTCTAGTTACTCGGTACTGAGTTCGACCGTAGCGTTCTCTCCATCCTCAGCAAAGACTTTTGATTTTCTTGGTAAATTCACTTCTAAATATCGTGCTCTTGCTATGATTCAAGTTTCATTCGATTTCAATCTCTGTGCAAAAAGTTCTCTCAATTTTCGGTTCGGCGGTCGTGCGCCCGCCTGCTGCTTTTTGATTTCGTCCGGTGACGGCGCCACGACCACGCCTTGTGCCGATCGCTCGGTTTCTTTCGACCATGGCGCCGCTACAGCTGCGGTGTTTTCGGTCTTACGACCACTGTCAAGTCTACGACTTGCCTGTTTTTGATCACTGCTAGCGATTTTGACCACGGGTTGAGGCTTGCCGATTATGACCGTGGTTTCTTGGTCTTACGACTTCCATTTTCGACTGTAATTTCGGTGGTCTTTTTCAAGGCTTAGTTCTTTGACTTCATAGCTCTCTAGCTATAGGAGAAAAAGAATAGGCTGAATATTTGGGGGAGGAATTTTTCAAGAAGGCACCATTCACCCCCCCTCTGTTGCCATTTCGGTCCTTCAATTGGTATCAGAGCAGGTTAGCTCTTCTTCATAGATCTTAACCGGTCTCAAAGAGCCATGGCAACGGATAAGTATTCCACCAAGCCGCCCATCTTTGATGGCCTGGATTACCCCTTCTGGAAGAGCCGAATGGAAACATACATCCAGGCTCAGGGGTATGCCATCTGGCGGAAGGTGAAAATACAGTTTGTTGTTCCTGCCGATGAGAACATCAATGCCGGGAATATGGCTGATGTTGAGGCAAATGCAAGGGCAAAGAACATCATCATACAGGGACTGAGCAGAAGCGAATTTGATCGCATCTCTCATCTGTCGTCCGCTCATGACATCTGGGTGACCCTCGATGCATACCATGAGGGCACCTCCCAGATCAACACGGTTCGACAGGACCAGTTCAAGCGCGAATACAGCAAATTCGAGATGCTTACTGGAGAGTCCCTTGACGAGTGCTTTTCACGCTTTCCCAAAATTTTGAGCAACCTCCGAGCGGTCGGTCTCACATACTCCGACTCGGATAACGCTCGACAGATGCTTTCTGCACTCGATCTTCGGGTTTAGGAGATGAAGGTGACTACCATCAAGGATACCACGGACCTCTCGACCCTGACTCTTGATGCGCTTTACTCGCGCCTCAAGACTCACGAGATTGACATAGTCTCTCGTCGGTCGAAGTCACAATCGATGGCTCTAGTCATCGATCCCACTTCGGCTTCTGGTTCTTCTGCCAATTCTTTTTGCGGGTTCTCCCTAGCTGCTCTCTGTGATGTAACTGATGATCAGTTAGAGCAGCTAGAGGATGAATAGCTGGCCCTCCTAGCTCGGAAGTTCTCCCATGCTTACAAGAGAAGGAGGGACGAAGCTGGGGAAGGGCAAAGGCGACTACGGCAGTTCAGGCAAGAACGACGACATCAACAAGAATCGCAACACGAAGCACCCAGCTCAGACGCAAGGCAAGAAGAAGTTCCGCAACTTTGGGAAGGCCAAGAAGCTCTTCCACCGCGTCCTCACCGCCTTCGACGACCTCGACCTCAGTGAGGTGGAGGGATGGAGCGACGACGACGGACGGGGACCAAGAGCCCAAGGATGGCGGCAACGACTTCTCCCAAGCATGTGCTTCATGGCCCTTGAGGCGAGATCGTGACAATGAGCTCTACTCCGACTCGGACGAGGTATGCCCCACCTACGATCAGCTCAATCATGCTTTTCTTAAGCTAGGTGGTTTTCATGCTAGAGCTAAGACTAGGTGTACCGAGTTAGAGAAGGAAGTAGATAGACTGTCACGGGAGCTTACTTCACTTATATCTGCTCCCTCCCGTGACGACTGTGATACATGCATTGCCTTGTTGGAGATATGGAGAAGTTAAGGACTTCCTAATGGATCGCGAGTAGGCTACGAGAGCAGAAAACAAAATTTTTCTACCGCGCACACAAGAACATCATGCTTAAGGAGGGATCATGGATCGTTACCACTAGACGCCAGCAGCAATGAAGAAGAGTTGGAGAAGCCGATCCAACCACGCGCGAAGTAGTAGTGGAAGTAGTCGATCGTCCCGAACCGATCGCTCTCCACGCGATCAACCACACCACGAGCGGATCCAATCAGAGGTTGTTGATGCCGATCAACGCCGCAACGAGCGGCGCCCCACCGGTATCCACACGTCCGGGGGTGAACGCCGATCGCGAGTGTACCAAGACTCATGAGCGGCTAGGGTTTGGCTCGAGGTGACGGCCACGGATTAGCTCGGGATTATCGGTGCGTGCCCTCACTCCCTCGCCTCCATATATAGACCTCCTCACTTGGGCCTCGTGGACCGAGGCCCAATAGGAGTCTATCCGGATCTCTATCCGAATTGAGCCCATATCCGAATCACATTCAATTAGTGTTCCAACCCGTTAAGTGTGCGACCACAGAGGTTCACGTATACTTGGTCGCGACCGAAACACCTTTCGGTCACCCGTTAATAGCGGCCTCTAGCAAGACATATTAACCCCAAAGTATACGTAAAGATCATATCGGTGAACTGTAATGTTCTCATGTACTAATCCCTTTGCCTCACGATATAGATTAAGCTCAAGGCGAGACTGTGTCATCCTCTTAATAGCTCAATCACTCTCTCGATTCCGTGATGGATTATAAACTCGTGATTGACTCCTCAATCACCTTGGCATGGCCATGCACTTTCATAATCCATTACATCGAGGGGCCCGAGATATCTCTCCCATAAGGAGGGCAAATTCTATCTTGATCATTCACATCCCACTACATGTTTCATGGCAAACCCAAAGACTACTTTTATGACTACCCGCCACGGAGTAGTGTTTAGTAGTCCCAAAGTAAGCTACTACGCATCTTGGGAACCATGATGATCTCAAGTCTAAGGATTCCACATAAACACTACTTGAGACCAACCGATGACACTTGGAATCTGCGCAGTGTCTCATGGCGGGTCTATCCAACATATGTTCACTAACACATGTCCATATTATTGATTTGGTATCTCCATACCATGATCCATGAGACATGATCATCAATCAATACATATGTCGATCTTTGAATCATATTTGTTCCTCATATGAAATATAATCGGGATCATTTAGAAATAGCAACATTTTGGCATTAAGAGTCTCATGAATAAGTCACATACTCATTGATCAATAATGATAATGTCTATTTCAAGGAACAAAGCAATGTATCATAAACATAGTATGTGATATATTCAACATCTCCATGTTGCCTCTAGGGCATATCACCAACATCTCCCACTTGCACTAGAGTCAACCATGTAGGTATCTAATACCCATTGCCCTAGTGTGAGCCTCATGCTTTGGGGGAAGCGGCTTTGTCAACGGATCGCAATGTTCAAATCCGTGTGTACTTTGCATATCTTAACATCGCTCTCTCCACAATCTCGCGGATGAGATGAAATCGCCAGAGAATGTGCTTGGACTTGGTGCGATCTAGGCTCCTTGGCTTGCGAATGGCTCCACCGTTGTCACAATGAGGTCCATTGGGTGGAGGCACTAGCCATCACACCAAGCTCGAAACAAATTTCTTGATCCAAACGACCTCTTTAGCGACTTGAAGCCGCTATGTACTAAACCTCGTTGTAGAATCAAGAACTGTCTCCGCTTGGAACTCTTCCACCACCGCACCGCCATTCGTGAGAACACAAATCCCGATTGCGATCTAAAATCATCTTTGTCGGTTTGGAAGCTAGCATCGGTGTAACCATTTACAACGAGCTCTTCCTCACCCCCATAGACGAGGAACACATCTTTAGTTCTTCTCAAGTACTCCAAGATGTTCTTACTGGTAATCCGTTGACTTTCACCGGATCGATCGGTATCTACCGTAGCACTTAAAGCATACGAGACATCCGGACGTGTACAAAGCATGGCATACATAATGGATCCAATAGTGAAGCATATGGAATCGCATTCATTTTATCCCGCTCATCGGTGTACTAGGACACCGATTCTTGCTAAGATTTATACCATGTGACATAGGTAGGAAGCCTTTCTTGGAATCCTCGCATGTTGAACCTTTTCAACACCTTGTCAATGTACGTATTTTGGCTTAATCCAATCAGCCTTTTGATCTATCTCTATAGATCTTGATGCTCAGACTATATGTCGCTCTCCTAAGTCTTTCATAGAGAAACTACTTTTCAATGAAGACTTAATGATTCGACATAGGAATGTCATTTCCGATCAATAATATGTCATCCACATATAAGACCGTAAACACGAAAGTGCGCCCCACTAGCCTTTTGTAAACACAAGGCTCTTCTTCGTTCTTGATGAAACCAAACCCTTTGATTACTTCATCAAAGCGAATGTTCCAACTCGAGATGCTCGCTTTAATCCATAAATGGATCTTTGCAGCTTGCATATCTTTCTAGTCGATTCGGATCGACAAAACACGTGGGTGTGTCATGTACACATCCTCACTCGATTTCCATTAAGGAAAGCTGTTTTGACATCCATTTGCCATATTTCATAGTCGAAATAAGCAAACAATCGCTAGAATGATCCGAATAGACTTTAGCATTGCGACGGCGAAAAAGTTTCATCATAATCAACACCTTGAATTTGTTTGAAACCTTTGGCCACCAATCGCGCTTTATAGATGTGAACATTTCCATCTATGTCTATCTTTTCTTGAAAACCCATTTGCACTCAATGGTTTTAACACCATCGGTGGATCAACCAAGTTCCAAACTTGATTACCGTGCATGGATTCAATTTCGGATCTCATGGCTTCAAGCCATTTCTCGTAGTCTGGTCCCACCATCGCTTCTTCATAGGTCTTAGGTTCATCGTTGTCTAACAACAATATATCCCGTTGTTGAGTAGTCAAGAACATGTACCTCTCGTGTACACGACGTGACCTCTCGACCCACGTGGTGCGGTGTGTCCACAACAGGTTCTTCAACAGTTTGTTCATCCTGTTGTGGTTACAGAGGAGTGAAACGTTTCGGTGTTTCTCGAATTTCTTCAAGTTGCACCATGCTCCCACTATCCCTTCTTGAGAGAAACTCTTTCTCTAAGAAGACACCATGCCAGGCGACAAACACTTTGCCTTCTTCTTGATTATAGAAGTAATATCCTTTTGTTTCCTTAGGATACCCGATAAAGAAGCATTTATCGATTTAGGACCGAGCTTATCGATTGTAAACGTTTTACATAAGTCTCACATCCCCAAATCTTAAGAAAAGACAAGCTAGGACGTTGTCTGTCCACATCTCATATGGTGTCTTTTCATCGATTTTGATGGAACTCGCTTAGTGTGAAAGGTGTTTCAAGAGCGCACCCCAAAAGACAACGGAAGATCACGTGGCTCATCATGGGCGCACCATATCTAATAAGGTGCGATTTCTCGCTCAGATACCCCATTCCATTGAGGTGTTCGGGCGAGTCAATTGTGGAACAATTCCACAATCCTTGAGATGATTACCAAACTCATGGCTCAAATACTCGCCTCCACGATCGGATCGTAGAAACTTGATTGTCTTGCCTAAATGATTTTGCACTTCATTTTGGAATTCTTTGAACTTTTCAAAGGATTCAGACTTATCTTCATCGGTAGATATATCCATATCTACTAAAGTCATCGATAAAAGTTATGAAATCTTGAAAACCACCTCTCGGTCGTTGAGCTCATTGGTGCACATACATCGAATGTACGAGTGCCAATAAGTCACTTGCCCGCTCACCTTGACCGGTGAAAGGTGCTTTTGTCATCTTGCCAAGTAAACAAGATTCGCATGTCTCAAATGATTCAAAATCAAATGAGTGCAGAATACCATCTCTATGGAGCTTCTCCATGCGTTTCTCATTTATGTGACCTAAGCGGCAAGTGCCAAATAAACGTGGGATTCAAATCATTCGATCGTTGCCTCTTTGTATTAATGTTATAGACCGATGACTCTTCAAGGGTAAGAACATATAACCCATTCACCAATGGAGTATGACAATAGAACATATCTTTGAAATAAAGAGAACAACCATTGTTCACAGATCTAAAGTCATAACCTTCGCTTGTAAACATGAAGCGTAAATAATGTTCTTGGAAAGAGATGGAACACAATAACAATTATTCAATTCCAAAACTAATCCACGAAGGTAAAGACAATGGCATGGTGCCAACACCACCGCAGCAACTTTTGCTCCATTGCCAACGCCAAGATCCACTTCGCTCCTCCTCAAACTTCTACTTCTTCTTAGCCCCGCAACGATTTGCAAATGTGAGCAACCGATCCGTATCAAATACCCAAGAATCGATAGATGAAGTAGCAAGATTGATTTCTATAACATTTATACCGGAGCGAAGTCGTACTTCCTTCTTTTCTCAAGATCCTCCAAGTACTTTGGGCGTTCCTTTTCCAATGTCCCGATTGCTTACTGAGTAGCAATCGCATCGAGCAGGGCCCTTCTTGACTTGCTTGGCCTTAGAACCGCTCGCGATCTCATCGGGAGCTAACTTTCTTTGACCGCGCCTTTCTTTACATAGGGCTTGCCCTTGCCTTTCTCGCATCATCATCACATGATGGCTGCTTTTCTTAATGCTTTCCTCGGCTGATTTTAGCATCCCATGCAACTCGACCAAGGTCTTGTCCATGTTGTTCATGTGATAGTTCGAATGAATGGCTCAAAGCTCGGGGAGCGATCAAGAATCACATCAATAGCCAACTCTTGGCTAAGGGAAAACCAAGCTTTTCCGGACTCTCAATGTAGCCAATCATCTTAATCACATGAGGGTCGACGGATTCCCTTCGCAAGCTCGCACGCAAACAAGGACTTTGAAGTGTTGAACCTCTCACCCTTGCTTGGTTCTCAAACATACCACGCAACCCCACAATGATATTGTAGGCATCTGTGTTCTCATATTGCTTCAAGCTCAGAGGACATTGTGGCAAGCATGAGCGACTCACATCAAGGTAATCATTCGCTTGCTTCTCATAAGCTTTCCGTGCAGCCACGGTAGCATTATCGGGCAAGTCATCGGGATAAGGAGACTCAAGGACATGCTCCTTGCGCTCTTGCTTGAGAACAATTCTCGTGTTGCGATACCAATCCAAAAAATTCGTTCCATTGAGTTTTTCTTTCTCAAGAATAGATCGCAAATTAAAAGAACTGGATGCGGCATTAGTTGATATGATCTACAACAAAGAATATGCAAAGTTTAGCACTATGTTCATGTTTGATCTTCCATTAAACAATTTAACAAAGATACTCCCACTATATGTTTTGTAATCGTCTTCCTCTAACGACATATAGTGGTCAAGATCCATGTTCATCTAAGTTCTAGTGAGCTTTGGCATCTTGCTAGAAACTTAGTGACGAGGTAAGCAACACTTGCTAATCACATCTTATGTGACTCTTGTTTGTTGGGTGGCATCCAATGCCCGGCTCCCAACACCATGCCCCAAGGCCCAAATCTAATTTGATAGCCTTGTCAAGTAAACCAATACTATGCATGTGGATGTCCGACATCCACCCTATTAGATCAAGATAGTTGATGGTACTCGCTTTGGCGGACCTACCAAACAATGATCATGATTCTTATAGGCGCGACAATTGGAAGGGCATCAAAACAAATTCTTAATTTTTCTTGAGAGAAGCTATTCTATCATGAAAACTAACCCTTAGTTGGTATGGCATGAAAGAATAGTATGACAAGAAATAAACATCACATGCATATAATCACATTATCCGTGAATGGTATGGCATTTTGTATCGTAGTGGTCGCCATCGCCATGGTTCCACGGTGATATTCTTCGCCATACTTCTTGTCCTCTTTGTCATCATGCTTGAAGCCTCCATAGCAAAGAACTAAACTATTACAACTAATAGGTAGCAAATGAATTACATGAGGAGCTCAAGCATCACAAGTCGACACGCAGGTCGTTATACAATTAAAGAACGACCTCAACCCTACTGTGATTAATACGACACACAGCCGCCAAAACACACATGCATCACATATGCATCTATGCCATACCATTCACATCATTCCTGCAAAAACAAGTTAGCGTAGAACATATTCTACCATACGACATGAATGTGTTTCTATAACAATCTATGCGTATGCATAGCTACTCGTGAAATCGCATAGATCGCATCTATGAAATCGCTATGAAAATCTCATCGGCCGATCAAATCAACCCAAATCCGAGCCATTCAAAATGTCTCAATTTTCATTAGATCAATCACATCAATCATCGCGATCGGTATGCTTGAGGAGACCGCAACACAAGACCTCGATCTGTTGGCTCAATCCATCGTTGTCTTGTGATTAGCCCCGATGGTGTTACCGGTAGGTAGGGGCAAGTCGCGTACATCAAAGAAGGAGCACGAACTAATCTTTTGGCCACATGATGCTATCAACTCATACATATTCCAACCCCTTATGACCGATTGATCTAGTCCGTAATAGATCCAATCTATTACAACCGCATATCAACATATGCGCCGATCCGGATCGCAAACTAAGCAAGATGGCTCGATAACACTAATGGATCGCGAGTAGGCTACGAGGCGAAAACAAAATTTTTCTACCGCGCACACAAGAACATCATGCTTAAGGAGGGATCATGGATCGTTACCACTAGACGCGCAGCAGCAAGGAAGAAGAGTTGGAGAAGCCGATCCAACCACGCGCGTCGAAGTAGTAGTGGAAGTAGTCGATCGTCCCGAACCGATCGTCTCCTCCACGCGATCAACCACACCACGAGCAGATCCAATCTGTAGGTTGTTGATGCCGATCAACGCCGCAACGAGCGCCTCCACCGGTATCCACACGTCCGGGGTGGAACGCCGATCGCGAGTGTACCAAAGACTCATGAGCGGCTAGGGTTTGGCTCGAGGTGACGGCCACGGATTAGCTCGGGATTATCGGTGCGTTCCCTCGGCCCTCGCCTCCATATATAGACCTCCTCACTTGGGCCTCGTGGACCGAGGCCCAATAGGAGTCTATCCGGATCTCTATCCGAATTGAGCCCATATCCGAATCACATTCGAATTAGTGTTCCAACCCGTTAAGTGTGCGACCACAGAGGTTCACGTATACTTGGTCGCGACCGTAAACACCTTTCCGGTCACCACGTTAATAGCGGCCTCTAGCAAGACATATTAACCCCAAAGTATACGTAAAGATCATATCGGTGAACTGTAATGTTCTCATGTACTAATCCCTTTGCCTCACGATATAGATTAAGCTCAAGGCGAGACCTGTGTCATCCTCTTAATAGCTCAATCACTCTCTCGATTCCGTGATGGATTATAAACTCGTGATTGACTCCTCAATCACCTTGGCATGGCCATGCACTTTCATAATCCATTACATCGAGGGGCCCGAGATATCTCTCCCATAAGGAGGGCAAATTCTATCTTGATCATTCACATCCCACTACATGTTTCATGGCAAACCCAAAGACTACTTTTATGACTACCCGCCACGGAGTAGTGTTTAGTAGTCCCAAAGTAAGCTACTACGCATGCTGGGAACCATGATGATCTCAAGTCTAAGGATTCCACATAAACACTACTTGAGACCAACTGATGACACTTGGAATCTCTGCAGTGTCTCATGGCGGGTCTATCCAACATATGTTCACTAACACATGTCCATATTATTGATTTGGTATCTCCATACCATGATCCATGAGACATGATCATCAATCAATACATATGCTGATCTTTGAATCATATTTGTTCCTCATATGAAATATAATCAGGGATCATTTAGAAATAGCAACATTTTGGCATTAAGAGTCTCATGAATAAGTCACATACTCATTGATCAATAATGATAATGTCTATTTCAAGGAACAAAGCAATGTATCATAAACATAGTATGTGATATATTCAACATCTCCATGTTGCCTCTAGGGCATATCACCAACACTTCCCATGATAGTGTGACCTCTGAGGTTGATATACTTAAGGTGGAGAATATTAGTCTACTTGCTGAGCTAGAAATGAGTAGGATAACTCCTTCTTCATTTACTGTTGAGACTATTTCTTGCACCTCATGTGAGGCTAAGTGATGAGGACATCACTTCTTCGGATACACACAACACTCCTCCACTTGATATTCAAGGACCAATCACTAGAGCTCGCATACCGACAATTGAATTTAGAGGTGAGCTCGTTCCTAAGTACTTCTTTTGGTTCATTTGAGAATCGATTGCTACCTAATGATTTAATTATGATTAGGAACCATGGAGAGGATCAAGAAGTACTTGGAGAAGGGCTACGAGGCGCACAAGTCCAGCAAGGAAGGACGAATCATGTTGGATGTCCAACTCAAACCGACTTCGAATCCAATTCGGAGTCCAGGACCAAACTGCACTAAACGGACGCCCAGATCGCATCCGGACTCCGTTTTGGACGTTCCACATATGTATGGAAAGCTGAGAAGATAAACTTTCCAATGACTCTGGTATCATATCAAAATTCCTTCTGAGTCAACGGGAATCGTCGAAACAAGTGGACATCCAGAATCTGTCAGGGTGCTGCGACACCGTCTTTTGGGCCATTCGGCTTTGTATCGTGTTGGAGTCCATTAAGGACGCGTCCAGGGGTTTTGCACGCCCCTTACTCCTTTATATACAGCCGCCACCCCCACCATTAGGGCTGGGTTTTGCTTAGATTAATTCTGTCTTTGAACAGTTTCGCCGTCATCGGTTTGTGAAACCCCAATTTTCGAGTGCTTCATCAATATATCTGCAATTTCGTCGTGTTCTTCCTTGTTCTTGCTTGTGTTCTTCGATTCGCAGGCGAGGATTAGCCTTCTTGGCAAGGTCAACCGGGCAGCGCACGGTTGATAACCTGAGGAGACGTGGTGCTGCGATTGCGGGGTTCGAGACGTGTTGTTCGGAAGCCGGATCGATTTGTGTCGCGACTCCACCAAATCGAATTTATCCAGAACCTGTTGGAAGATCGGGACCCCGTTCCCATCACTAAGGACAATGCTTTTAGAGGTCTTTACACTATGCTTCTTGATCTGCCCGAAACATGTGAAAATTGCAATAATTTGAAAATGAACTTAAAACGGGCAGATCATAAAATTGCTGAACTACAAGCCTTTTTACTTGAGCCAATTGATTCATGCGTGAACTGTCCTAAATTAACTGCTGAACTCGAAGCTGTCTCCAAACAGTTTCAAGATATGATTGATCATGATAGGAAGTTAGCTTAGTTTGCTTCTAAGGACCCTGTTAGCTCACCATGCATTAATTGTAATAAGCTAAAATCTGATTTGATTGCCTTAGATGAAAAGTGTGTGAAGCTAACTAAGGACCTTCTAGAAAAATCATATCCATCCTGTGCTTTCTGTGCTGAAGTGTTGGAAAAGGATAAGGACATGGTAGAGACGTTTAGGAAGAGTTACGAGAACCAAATGGCTAGGATTAGGGCTGCCTCCTGTGTGTCCTGTGAAGCCCTCAAGGTTGAGGTGGCCGTGCATAAGGAAAAATACGCACGTGCTATTCGCTCTTCTTCTGTTGGTTCTTCTTCCTCTCCTGCTGTTGTTCCTTCTTCTTTTCCTTGCTCTTCTTGCACCTCTCTTTTTCGGGAGTGTCAGTATCTTATGAACACTCTCGAGAAATTTGTAGGAGGTAAGAAAAAGCTTAATCTTATTCTAGACCAGTCTAAGATTTCCAGATTCAATAAAGGTCTAGGATATGATTTTCATGAGGATGTGAGGAAGCATCCACCTGTCGTGCTCAAATCCGTAGCCGCAGGTGTGATTGAGGTCAAGCCCAGGACTAAGAAAGTTCAATTCAAATCAGCGGGCTTTGTCCAGGGGATTTCTGACAGTAAGGTGACACCACCTGCAGCTTCGGCCTCTCAGAAGGCGAATCCATCTCATGCTACTTTAGCCTCTCAGAAGGCAAAATATCATTGCACCTTCTGTCAGAAGGATGGACATTTGATTGACCAATGCTTCAAGCACGCCAAGATCGCGCGTAGAGACCGTGTTGAGTCCCTTAGGCGCCTTCAGGGTCAGCCCCAGACCTTGAGTGTACCTAAGACCAACAGGAGGTCTAGGCTTGCTACTGTTGGTAGCTTTGGACATCATCGAGGACTTGGTTCTTCCGAGTTTTCTGATTTTCGTCCTCATGCTGTTCCTGATCGTGACTTCCGCCGTCCTGAGGGTAGATCTCGTTTTCCCCATCGAGACAGCTACCCGCGGTGTGACCAGCGTGTTTCCGGTGCCCCGACTCGCTCTCCCATAGCGATCGGATCAAGAATGACTTGAGTCTGCATTCACGGACCTTACGCTTTTGAGCGACGAAGAGCGTAGGGTAGATAGAGGTCAGTTGTGCTTGACTGCTTCATCTGCTCGACGTGTTACTCAGTATTGGGTGCCAAAATCACTCTTGATTTACCCCATTACTGAGACTTTACTCTCTTGTTGACTCAGGTTCGCCGGGCAGGGAAGGGAAAGGTTTGGCTTGTAGACTCCGGGTGTTCACGACACATGACCGGAGATTCCTGTTGGTTTTCTTCCCTTGCCCGTGCTCCAGGTGATGAGACGATCACCTTTGGAGATGCTTCATCTGGGCGCGTCATCGCCAAAGGTACTGTGCGCATTAATGATTCATTTATTTTGAAAGATGTTGCCTTGGTTAGTAAGTCTGCAGATAATCGCTTTCCGTTTCTCGACCACCGATGACGACTTTGAGTTGAGCTTTAAGAAAATAACGCAAAATTCTTGATTCTTCTGTAGTCCGGTTTATGGATTTCTCGTTATGGGAGGATCTTTCGTGCTGATTTTTCTGAGTCTTCTGGTGATCCTCTCCGGTGTTTAGTTGCTTCAGAGTCCCGTGACCTTTCTTTCTGGCATAGGAGACTTGGGCATATTGGATTTGACCATTTGACTCGAGTTAGCGGCCACGATCTCATTCGTGGTCTGCCGAAACTCAAGATGGTCAAAGATCTTGTTTGCACTCCATGCCGGCACGGCAAGATGGTTGCCGCTTCCCATCCTTCGGTCACAGTTACCATGACTGATGCACCAGGATAGCTGCTCCATATGGACACAGTTGGACCAGCTCGAGTGCAGTCTGTAGGAGGGAAGTGGTATGTCCTTGTCGTGGTCGATGACTACTCGAGGTACTCTTGGGTGTTTTTCTTAACCTCGAAGGATGAGACGTTTACACATTTCCGAGGTCTTTTAGTAGGCTTTCTGTTGAGCTTCCGGGTGCCTTACGAGCGATCCGCAGTGATAATGGCACGGAGTTCAAGAATTCCTACTTTGAGAGTTTCTGCGATGAGACAGGTGTAGAACACCAGTTCTCGTCTCCATACGTCCCTCAGCAGAATGGCGTTGTGGAGAGGAAGAACCGTACCTTGGTCGAGATGGCCAGGACAATGCTTGATGAGTACTCTACACCGCGGAAGTTTTGGGCTGAGGCTATAGCCACCGCGTGCCATGTTTGACAACGAGTTTTCTCGGGCACACTTGCACCGCACTTCTTACGAGTTGAGATATGGGCGAAAGCCCAGTGTATCTCATTTCCGTGTGTTTGGTTGCAAGTGCTTTATCTTGAAGTCCAGGAACCTAGACAAGTTTGAGTCACGTTCTTGTGATGGTATCTTTCTAGGCTACTCGACTTCTTCGCGGGCTTATAGGGTGCAGGCTGCGAGTCAAGAAATGGTAGAAACCTGTGAGGTGACTTTCGATGAGGCCAGTCCGGGGACTAGGCCCGATATCTCAGGTTCTCTAGAGCAGTCCGAGACCATCTTTGTGGATAATGAGGATGATGGAGATGAGGGTTGTCTACCCGTTCCAGTCCCTCATCCACCCCTTGAGATGCCATCTTCCACCGCACCTCAAGGCGATCAGCCCATGCCTACAGCTTCCTCTGGAGCTAGTGGCTCTGTTCCTACCCCGTCAGCTCACGAGGTAGAGGCCACTTCTTCATCTCATCCTGGACCTCCTAGACATATCCAAAAATCTCATCCTTCAGAGCAGATCATTGGAGACCTTTTTGAGCGAGTTACTCGCTCAAAATCTGGCATGTCACTCTTTTGTCTCCATTCTGCCTTTGTTGCCTCCTTCGAGCCCAAAGACATTTGTTATGCTCTCTCTGATGAGTCTTGGGTCAATGCCATGCATGAGGAGCTAGAGTGTTTCGAGAGAAACAAGGTCTGGACGCTTGTTGAGCCCCCTCGAGGTCATAATATCATTGGAACCAAATGGGTGTTTAAGAACAAGCAAAGTGAGGATGGGGTAGTCTTTCGAAACAAGGCTAGACTGGTTGCACAGGGGTACTCCCAGGTTGAGGGTCTGGATTTCGAGGAGACCTTTGCCCCTGTAGCTAGACTTGAGGCCATTAGAATTCTGCTTGCCTTTGCGGCTTCTAAGGGTTTCAAGCTCTACCAGATGGATGTCAAGAGTGCCTTTCTCAATGGCTTCATTGAGGAAGAAGTCTATGTCAGACAGCCTCCAGGTTTCGAGAACCCCAAATACCCTAATCATGTCTACAAGCTTTCCAAAGCGTTGTATGGACTTAAGTAGGCCCCTAGAGCTTGGTATGTGAGGCTTAAGTCCTATCTTTTGAGGCATGATTTCGAGATGGGTAAAGTTGACAAGACCTTGTTCATTCGCCGGCCATAATGACCTTCGCTCGCCCAAATTTATGTCGATGACATTATCTTTGGCGGCTCTTCTCATGCTCTAGTTTCACGTTCTCGGATGTCATGAGCACCGAGTTTGAGATGAGCATGATGGGTGAGTTGACTTTCTTCCTTGGCTTCCAAATCAAGCAGACTCGGGAGGGTACTTTCTTGCATCAAGGCAAGTACACTCGAGACCTCCTGAGACGCTTTGACATGAGTGATGGAAAGCCGGTGTCAACTCCGATGGCTTCTACAGCTTCTCTTGACCCAGATGAGGATGGCGAGTCAGTTGATCAGAAGGAGTACCGCAGCATGATTGGCTCCCTCTTGTACCTCACTGCCTCGAGACCGGACATACACTTCTCTGTGTGTCTTTGTGCCCGGTTTCAGGCTTCTCCTCGCGTATCTCACCGCCAGGCGGTGAAGCGCATCTTTCGGTACCTTCGAGCTACCATTGACTATGGTATCGGTACTCTTCCTCATCCTGCTCTATCCCTTAGAGCCTATTCGGATGCGACTTTGCGGTGTAGGATAGATAGGAAGAGCACTTCGGCACCTGCCAATTCATTGGCACTTCTCTCGTTTCTTGGTCTTCGAGGAAGCAGTCCGGTGTTGCACAGTCCACCGCCGAGGCCGAGTACGTTACTGCAGCCAGTTGCTGTAGCCAAGTACTTTGGATGATCTCGACTTTGAGGGACTTTGGGTTAGCTATCGATCGTGTTCCGCTCTTTTGCGATAACACGTCTGCGATTAGCATTGCTAAGAACCCAGTGCAGCATTCTCGGACCAAGCACATCGATATCAGATATCACTTTCTTCGAGACCATGTAGAGAAGGGTGACATCGTGCTCCAGTTTGTGGAGAGTGACCACCAGTTGGCCGATATCTTCACGAAGCCTCGGATAGCACGAGGTTTTCGACTTATGGGAGAGCTTGGGGTGGTTTGTCCTTATGGACTGTTGTGAGGGGGAGCTTTGAGCTTTATTGCTTTATCATATTATTTATGCTTATGTCTCCTTACTGCTGCATTGCATCTGCGGGTGCATTGGGTTTAGTCCTTCTAGCATAGGTTAGAGTGTGTCTCTTGCTGAGTTGCTTAGACTCCTTACTCTTATCTTGTGCTTTCAGGATAGCTGTTTCTTATCTCATTAGGTTGAGCTCACTCACGTCTTTTAGGTTCTAGCGAGGGTTGGGCCACCCTCGGGTAGACAGGGTACGTGTTTGCTCTCTAGTGTGTGTTTTTCTCGACAGCTGTTCGTCCTGGAGTCATATGGGGTAGATAAGAGTCAGTCTGAGCCATTAGTATTCTCTATCTTATCTATGCTGTAAGGACTGCCTATTTTCTGCTTTCTTTGCCAGCTTCTCATTTATATTGCTTTGGTTCAAGGGGGGTTCATTTGGGAGCTTCTAGAGCTTAAATTTGACATAACTCAACTTGAACTAAAAGTTGCATCACATGTTGAGGGGGAGCTGGATTTTCTGCATATCATTATGCATTATAAGTGCTTTGAGCCCTGATTATTATCCGGATATGATATGCTTACGATGTTTTACATCTTGCCATGATTTATGCTCATTTGCTAGATTTATCATGACTCCATATGTGTAGACTAGCTTTTACCATGATGAGTTAATTAAAACTTGCTCTACTTTGAACTAAAAACTTGTCATGAGTAGCAATTGAGATTAGTCTTTCTTGAGCTATCCTTTTATGATCCATGCCATGTCAAGTAGGCTGAGTAGAATGTTGAATCTATTTTGAGCCATAAATTGAGCTGTTCTAACCTCTTGATGATACATAGGTTAGTACAATCATTTCAAAAGCAAAAAGATCTCTTTTGTGCGAAAAAACTGATCGCACCAATTCTTTCTCATGAGACAGCTTGCCATTGTACTAGGCATGAACTCAGAGGGAGTTTGGATGACCAAGATCATTTCCTTAAACTTCTCGCTTGGAATGATCGCATAAGGCTTGAGATCTAGCACATGATAAAAATTTGGGTTGAAAACGACCAAAAATTTCAAAAGAAGAATGTCATTTGTGCTCATTTTGCTTAAGCCTTCAAAAGAATCAATTAGACTCAATTTTAGTTTCTTCTCCGCTTAGTTTGATTGACATGGCTTGTATCATCCTTGGATGTCTCTAGCTAGACTTTGCTTGTTGATAACTTGACTTGATCACAAAATGCACAAAATTTCAGACTGTCATCTATTTGCTACTAGCTGGTCTATACATATCCAGCCATGATCTAGATAGCTTTTCAATGAATTATGGCTTGGTGTAATACATTATGGTTATTTTGGATAATTCTCATGGCTCTAAATGCTTAGAATAACAAATCAGCCATTTCATCCATCATCATGACCTATTCTCTTTCTTGCATCCTTGATGTGTTTATTGCCAAAAGGGGGAGAATAGATTGAAAAAAAAGAAAAATTTTCAATTTCTGGGAACTTACTAGAGCTTTGGATAACAATTTGCTCTTTATGTGTTGCTCTAGTGTTCCTTCTGTCGACATGGTCATTATTTTATTTTCTATCTTTGGACCATGTCGGCTTCTACAAACTCAACTTCATATTTTACGGTGTTTGTCAATATACTCATCAAGGGGGAGATTGAGAGATCATGTGGAGATGGTCCCATTTTTATGATGAGTATTTGACTCTTTGTTGAAGGAAAATTGAGTTTGTTTTGGGCTTTTACTACGAAGTCGTAACTCTGGCCATTGTTCAAGTCGTGTACGACCGCTCCCTGGCTCGTACGACCATGTAGGATGCCATACGACCACGTTTGGTCATGGTCGAAACTCGTTCCTGTTGGTGATATGCCCTAGAGGCAACATGGAGATGTTGAATATATCACATACTATGTTTATGATACATTGCTTTGTTCCTTGAAATAGACATTATCATTATTGATCAATGAGTATGTGACTTATTCATGAGACTCTTAATGCCAAAATGTTGCTATTTCTAAATGATCCCTGATTATATTTCATATGAGGAACAAATATGATTCAAAGATCAGCATATGTATTGATTGATGATCATGTCTCATGGATCATGGTATGGAGATACCAAATCAATAATATGGACATGTGTTAGTGAACATATGTTGGATAGACCCGCCATGAGACACTGCAGAGATTCCATGTGTCATCGTTGGTCTCAAGTAGTGTTTATGTGGAATCCTTAGACTTGAGATCATCATGGTTCCCAAGATGCGTAGTAGCTACTTTGGGACTACTAAACACTACTCCGTAATCGGGTAGTCATAAAAGTAGTCTTTGGGTTTGCCATGAAACATGTAGTGGGATGTGGATGATCAAGATAGAATTTGCCCCTCCTTATGGGAGAGATATCTCGGGCCCCTCGATGTAATGGATTATGAAAGTGCATGGCCATGCCAAGGTGATTGAGGAGTCAATCACGAGTTTATAATCCATCACGGAATCGAGAGAGTGATTGAGCTATTAAGAGGATGACACAGTCTCGCCTTGAGCTTAATCTATATCGTGAGGCAAAGGATTAGTACATGAGAACATTACGAGTTCACCGATATGATCTTTACGTATACTTTGGGGTTAATATGTCTTGCTAGAGACCGCTATTAATGTGGTGACCGGAAAGGTGTTTCGGTCGCGACCAAGTATACGTGAACCTCTGTGGTCGCACACTTAACGGGTTGGAACACTAATTCGAATGTGATTCGGATATGGGCTCAATTCGGATAGAGATCCGGATAGACTCCTATTGGGCCTCGGTCCACGAGGCCCAAGTGAGGAGGTCTATATATATGGAGGCGAGGGGCTGAGGGAACACACCTGATAATCCCGAGCTAATCCGTAGCTGCCACCTCCAGAGCCAAACCCTAGCCGCTCGCGAGTCTTTGGTACACTCGCGATCGGCGTTCAACCGGACGTGTGGATACCGGTGGGCGCGCTCGTTGCGGCGTTGATCGGCATCAACAACCTCTGATTGGATCCGCTCGTGGTGTGGTTGATCGCGTGGAGGAGACGATCGGTTCGGGACGATCGACTACTTCCACTACTACTTCGACGCGCGTGGTTGGATCGGCTTCTCCAACTCTTCTTCCGCTGCGCTACGCGTCTAGTAGGTAACGATCCATGATCCCTCCTTAAGCATGATGTTCTTGTGCTCTCGTAGCCTACTCGCGATCAATTAGTTCCGGTGCGTACGACCACGTTGAGTGCTTTCGGGTTGCAGCCGAGTGGCGTACAACCGTTTTGAGAGTGATCGGAAGGTCTTACGACCACATTGGGCGTGATCGGAAGTCGTTCGGGTGGTTTACGACCACGTTACGGCATCCTCGGGAAATTTGGCCGTGGTCAGAGGTCACTCGGGATGGTTACGACCACGTTGTGGCGTTCTCGGTGATTTTGGCCGTGGTCGGAGCCCACCCAGGTCAGTTTCAACCACGTTGTCGGCAGATTGACCGTGGTCGATGGAGCTCATTCAAACCGGTCGTGTGGGCTCATATGGTGTTCGATCATGGTGAAACTTGGTCGGTTGGGTTCCTTGTGATGTTGTGGACCTTGTGGATTGGTTGGTTCACTATTTTGACAAGGTTTGTTAAAGTCTAATTTCTGTGGAAAAGAGACTTGAGCTCTGTGAGCTGTGTGAGTGTCATTTTATGTGTGGATCGGTCTTTGTGTGATGCTCTTGTTGTTTGTGATGGTTACGGTCACGGAGACAAGTCTTGGTGAAGCTTTGGGTGTCGGGACTAGACATGGGAGATGTTGAGGTCCAGAACGACGTGGAAAAGCTAAGGAGGACGTGTCTGCCAGGTGGATTGACCGTGTGGACAGCAAAGCAGTGGAGGAAGCTTCCTGGAAGCTGTGGAGGGGCATTTTGGAGAAATGCCAAAGCTGCGGGGGAAGCTGTCCACTAGGAAAAGCACTGGGAAGCTCTGGAAAAACTCTGTGGAGTTGGTGTGCTAACGGGCAAAGTGTTGGAGCCGTTGCCAGGGAGGAACGGGTAAAGCACTGTGGCTCTGAGAAAGCACTGTGGTGTGTTAATGGGTTGTCTGTGTGGGAGACCCATTAGCTAGGCTATAAATAGGAGTTAGGTCTCAGAGCGAGATGAGGTTGTCCCCCGAGTGCTCTGAGTGTTCCTTTCTATCTTGTGTGAGTTGTCTCTGGGTAAGAGCATGGATGCTCGTGTACTTCCGATGGAGTGGCTGTAGAAACCTCCATGATCAATGAAAAGATAGGATTCATCTCTCTGTATCTTCTGAATATTTTGTTCTTGAGATGTTTTGTTTGATCTGGTTGCCTTCTCTTTTGATCTTACTGCTTCATTGTTATTTCTTTGAGAGTTGGCTTGTATCTCTTTGCTCCGAACTGGGATTCATACTCTAAGACCACTTGGTCAATTCATTCCCGAGAGCAAAAATCAAGACAGAGTAATTCTTGTGTTTTTCGGTCTGCCGCCTCTAGTTACTCGGTACTGAGTTCGACCGTAGCGTTCTCTCCATCCTCAGCAAAGACTTTTGATTTTCTTGGTAAATTCACTTCTAAATATCGTGCTCTTGCTAGGATTCAAGTTTCATTCGATTTCAATCTCTGTGCAAAAAGTTCTCTCAATTTTCGGTTCGGCGGTCGTGCGCCTCTGCCGCTGCTCTGTTTTCGGATTTCGTCCGGTGACCGGCGCTTACGACCACGTCTTGTGCCAGTCGCTCAGTTTTCTTTCGACCGCGGGCGCTTCGCTATAGCTGCGGTGTTTTCGGTCTTCGACCACCGCCAAGTCTACGACTTGCCTGCTTTTTGATCCTTGCTAGCGATTTCGACCACGGGTTGAGGCTTGCCGACACGACCGTGGTTTCTTGGTCTTACGACTTCCATTTTCGACTGTAATTTCGGTGGTCCTTTTCAAGGCTTAGTTCTTTGACTTCATAGCTCTCTAGCTATAGGAGAAAAAGAATAGGCTGAATATTTGGGGGAGGAATTTTTCAAGAAGGCACCATTCACCCCCCCTCTGTTGCCATTTCGGTCCTTCAATTGGTATCAGAGCCGGTTAGCTCTTCTTCATAGATCTTAACCGGTCTCAAAGAGCCATGGCAACAGATAAGTATTCCACCAAGCCGCCCATCTTTGATGACCTGGATTACCCCTTCTGGAAGAGCCGAATGGAAACATACATCTAGGCTCAGGGGTATGCCATCTCGCGGAAGGTGAAAATCTGATTTGTTGTTCTGCCGATGAGAACATCAATGCCGGGAATATGGCTGATGTTGAGGCAAATGCAAGGGCAAGGAACATCATCATACAGGGACTGAGCAGAAGCGAATTTGATCGCATCTCTCACCTGTCGTTCGCTCATGACATCTGGGTGACCCTCGATGCATACCCGATGCCAACTTGAGATAAATGAGTTGGTGTGTTGGGCGATGATTTGGAAATCCTTGGTTCAAGGAAGTTAATTTTTTTCAAAGGGAATGTATTGGGAAATTATTAATATTTCGAGCAGTAATATGCTCTCTTGATTCTTGTTTAATTGTGTGTGTTTATGGCAGAGGTCATCTGCAAATTGAGTTGTTTGATGTGAGGTGTATTCTTTTCCAGTTAGGAAAAGAAATTGATTGTTTTGGTTTGTCGAGTGATTATCACTCTTGGCTTGTGCAGTGTGGATTCTCCGAATGTCTATTTGGAGAGTGTGAATGGTTTGTTGTGAATCCTTTATTTTGGATTGTGGTCCTTCAAAGGAAGGCTGTTTGCTGGTGTGTTGCTTGAGAATGCTTTATTCTTCTTGTGGTTGTGTTACATTTGTAACAGTTATTGTTTGTGCTTCGAGTAATGTTATGAGTGGAATCTGTGGTCGAATTCTTTAAAAGGGGTACAATGTATTATCCCGATTATAATAAATAGGGGAATTTTTTTTTAAGAAGGATGGTTTTAGCTAGTGGCTTGATAGTTTTGCGAGAAAGGCAGGATCTGTTGGCCGCTTAGAGTCAGCAGAAGAGTTGCGAGTGCTCGGCTTTGACTGGCGCGTGTCGTGGACTCGTCAGAGTTGGACATGAGGAAGAGAGCCAACAGATATGTAGAGGCGCTCTTGACGAATCAGTCCAAGCAGGAGGTGACGTGGAGCTTGAAGATCAAATGTAGAAAAAGGACCCAAATTCTTCGAAGCGAGTATGAACCCGTACTGGTTGTTCCCTTGTGATGTTCTATCTTTGGGATGCTCTATTCTTTGGTTGTTCTTTCCTTGGTTGTTCTTTTTGTCTCATGTGTTGAGGAGCGAGATTCGAGGACGAATCCTTTTTAGGTGGGGAGAATGTAATATCCCGAACGTCGTTACGGCATAAGATTTTAAATCAATCGCGGAATCGTCGGTTTTTCGGTAAATCGCGGGAAGGAATAATATAAATTGTAGAACATTGTAAAATAAATTAAATAAATTAAAATAATTAATTTGAATATTTTGGGCTGTCCGGAGGGGTGGGCCAGCCGATTTGGGCCAGCCAGCCCAAGTGGGGGCCCATACCCACTCCTAAACCCTAGCACCCCCTTTATAAACCCCCTCCCTTGGCCCCCTCTCCCTTTTTTTCCCACCTTGGGTGCAGCCCCCTTCTCCCTCTTTTCCCCACGGCCACCCTCTTGTCCCTTGGTGCTAGGAGAAGGAGAAGGAGAAAAAGGAGAAGAAGAAGAAGAAGGAAGGAGAAGAAGAAGAGGAGGAAAATTTTGGGGAAATTCTTCAGATTGGTAATTTTCTCTCATCCCAAACCCTCTATTTTTGGGAATAATTAGGGTTCTTGGCACGGATTTTAATGGAGGATTATAGATTAATTGCCAGATTAGAGTTTAGTCGCGGGCTGATTTTAGATCTATTCGCGCAGCGTGTCTTGTTTCGTGGTTTTGATCTAGTAAAGAATTTTTCCTCCGGGTCTTCCCAAAAGGAAAGTTGTAGAGAATTTCCGGATGCGTCTGTTGTATTTGTTTTAGATTTTTCTGTCGTGGGATCTGGGAGATACGGAGTCGGGATTACAGCTATCTATCAGGCGGGCAGATTGTTACAGTCCGACTGTAATTCGGATTTTAAAAATAGTAGATGAATTTTATGGTTAGGTCCGTAATTGAGAAAGTTGTAGATAATTTAGATTTCTAGTTGATGTGAAATTTTCAGGATTTTTAGACCTCTGTACTGTCGTGGGGACGCGAATTGGTTTCGCTATCCAGTCTGTCAGATCAGAAAGTTTTCTCTGTTTAAGGCATTAAATTACATCTAGTTCTGATCCGAACAAAAATAGGAGTTCTTCATGAAAATTGTAGGTTTTTAAGTCATGTTTCCAGAGAGGTATCGTTTACTATATTTGGATCATTAGTTTTAAAGATACGAAATTGTGAAGTAGCGCCGCTGCAGAAGGGTTCTTGCCGTTTTGCTGAGCGGAGAGGAGTTTGTGTGGGTTCGGGGTTTAGTTAAGATAAATTGTTGGGGTAATTGGTGTTGTTGATATTTTGTATCTAAATACCCGTTACTGTTACGTTAGTAATTATTAATTATTATTCAGGAGGAGAGCGGATTCCAGGGGTTGCACCTTCTGCTCGTTCTTCGTATTCTCGCGGTTAAGGCAAGTATAATAATGGTTAATTCTTATAGTATGGATTGTGGATGAATAATGAATGTGGATGTGTGATTTATGATATGATTACGTGTGTTCATGCTTATGAAAATGCTATGTGGTACAGGTTATGGTTTATTGCTATTGCAAGTATAATTGAGGTGATAAAACTATAGTGTGAATTGTGGATGATTGATGCTTTGGAGATGATTGTTCTAAATTGTGTGTTCAAATGATCTTGGTTATGATAATGATTTGTTGTTACTATTTATGGTCGATTGAAACTGAAGATGTTCATGAGAATTTATGATGCATAGATATTGTGAATGCAAGTTTTTATTTGTTGAGACATTCACACATATGCATCATCTCGATATTTGAAGTCTTGGTCACGAGATGACCAGCGTCAAGTCCCGTCATGTTCATGTCATGACGGGCTAAAGGTCCCTATACTTGTAAAGTATGGGCAATTGGTCCCTGCATCAGATAGTGCGAGCATGGGTGTGCATTGACGGATGCACACTCCGCATTACCGGTAAAATACGAAAGAGAAGAGATAAAGAGATTTTTGATCATATTGTATAACATGGTTCATTTACATGATTGATGGATAAATTGGTTAAATGATGTTTAGGATTGCTTCTGTTACTACTTATTATATTTGCCGAGTCTTTGTACTCACTCTTGCTGTTGTTGTTGTTGTTGTTTGTTGATTGTTTTAGGTACTTTCATGAGGACAGCATGCATGGGAATAAAGAAGGATTAGCGTTGATGCACTTGCACGAATTATCCATCATAGGAGAAAATAGAGAACTTTGAATATTAATTATTTAATTACTAAAGTGGTATTTATTTTATGGCTATCAGGTTTAAAATGTAATAAAGGTTTAGAACTCTTTATATTGCTTCCGTGTTTTGATTAAGTTTGATAGCAGTTTTGATTATTACTGATTACAATGCTTACGGTTACTTATAGCTCTTGATTATACTTGTTAGAACTCAGTTTTAGTCAATAAACAAAGGAGACTGCAGCTAGTTAGAATTGCTATATCGTTTAGTTAGTAGCATTTCAGGCCAATATATGGCTGGGGTGTTACAGTTAGCTCAAGAGCTGGCTAGGCCTGTTATAGTTGCCTCATAGACTGAGGGACACAACAGAGGTTTCTCGTGTACTGTTGCTAGCTACTGAAAATTTGGGTCGCTAGTGCTCTTTTCGTTGGGTTTAAATGAATAGACAGAGTGCACTGAGTGGTTCACACATGAGCTAAATGTGCTGATCCTTGTTTAAAAAATTTTTGGACCTGGTGTCATGTGACACTGTGTGACACTGGGCCACCTAACTTAGCTTCGCCTGTGCCCGAAAATGTGGGTTTTTTTGCCAATACCAAATTTACTCAAACATTATCTATTATAGATTTGCTTGATTAGATGCATGCATGGTCACATAGTGGTGGTGCGTCTCAAGTACCCAAACATGTTGTCTCGTGCGCGAAGTGATTAATTACTTAATGTGTGGATAGCACCTAAGGGAACCGCTAGCTTGAGCTGGACCAAGCATCACATTATTGCTTCTTTTAGAGGTTCCCCGCGTTCAAGAACATTTTTCTGGTATTGGTGGTCATTTCCGACATTATTCCCTCCAAATGTGTTTCATGTGCTATTATGTTGGAGAAATTGATTTGTCCATCAAGCTAGTACGCATGACGAGAAGAAACAAATTAATTATAGCCATGGTGCTTCCAAATGCATGACAATGTGTTTCAGGCCAGGAAGCTAGGTAAATTTTCGTTTAATAGCTAGAAATTGTCGCTGGACAAATTATTAGGATATCTGATTAAAACGGTATTTCTCTAATTACTCTAACATAATCCGAAGGAAATGGAAAACATTTGCTCCAAATATCTAGAGTACAAGTGGAGTGGTGGAAGAATAGGGATCACAGCCGAAAGAAATAATCTGTTGAAAATATGGACAATATTTTAATTCCAAATTTTACTAGGAGATAAATACAATAAACTAATGATACAATACTTACTACTGACAGCAGACTACTCAACATACTTCAGAATATACTCAAGAAAAATATATTAACAAAGTCGTACGTGTGCCGCACAGGCTTGACGCAGTGCAGAACGTAGATGTCGCAGTGCAGTGAGCGGTCGCGCAGATGCGCTGCCCAGAAACCTTATTGCCGCCCCGTGCAGGTACTCTCTGTGGCAAAGGTTCGGAGATAACTGCTCTCCCTCCTTCCAGGTGCACGCCGGGAAGAAAGGTCAACGAGGTTCAGACAGCACAGTACTCGAGCACAGAAACACAAAGAAGAAGGAAATGGAGTTTCTCGCTCATACTCTGGACGTCTCCAGGCATATAAATAGATAGACTGATAACTGAAATAATTAAAGCAGTCATTTACCCACTGGTAATTGACACATTCAACCAGTCATTTATCTACTGGTAACTGCCTGTCATCAAAACGCCAATAAAGCCTCAAATTCAAACGTGTAGGACCGAAATGACGACAGAGGGGGGTGAATGTCGTTCTCTTCTTAAAATTCGCCCCCGAGAATTCGGAAAATTAATTCTGCTGAAAACTGGAACGCATGCGATACTAAAAAATTCAGCATAAATCAGAGAGTAATCAGTAAAACTTTCAGCTGAAAATATTGCCGTTTGATCTACCTGCAAAATCGTCAAAGATCAGCAGAGAAAAAAAATGAAAAAGACCAAAGGCTATTCCACCAATCTTGGTCGGCCGAGAAGAAGTTCAGGCCTGCACTAAAATCATCACTCATTCACAACAATGTTTCACTGCAAACTACTAGCTCCAAAAAGGAAAAACTGAACTGAGCAGAGAACTGACTTCCGAACACAAGGAGAAGTACAGTTATCGATTGAAAGCGGTAGAGAACTGACGGCTGAATACTGTCTTTGCTGCCGAAATCAGAAACAGAGGAAAAAAACGAAAACAGATACTTTGATCAGCTACCGAAACCTGACCAGAAGCAAATTCAGACTAATAATCAGAGAATACTAAATAGATCAAAGATCTCAAGCCAGAAACTGTAAACAACAGAGATAAATCAAAACCGAGAGCTACAGTTTGGCAGACTGAAGGAGTACATCAAACCGAAAACTGAAATTAAACAGAGAAAACTGATTGTTGAACAACGAGAGAGCCAAAAGAGATCAGGGATTAAATGATGTTCTTCTTAGATTAAAAGATCAATTCTTCCAACCCAACAGTAGATGGAAAACAGGAAATCACGGAGATCAACAGGAAATCAAGAAATTCAGATTTTACAGAAAAACTGAATAGACACAGAGTGCTTCCCACAAATTCAAATTTCTCCCACGTCTTTAATCTTTTGGCAGTGAAACTTTGAGGATATATTAGCAATAGCCACTAGACTCTACAACCCAAATCTCATCCCACCTCATGAAGGGAATCAAGAAGAACAACAAAACCCTAGATATGAACTTTGAAGAAACAGAAGGAGTTGGGCGTATAGCTGAGAAAAGAAGAAACTCTTTGATTCATCTTTTACTTTCGGGAATGGATTGGCCAAAAGACTTAGAGGGTATTCCCAGTTCTAAGCAACAGAATCAGCAATTACTTCCACAAGAAATCACCTCAAACTCAAAAGAGGGAGAGATGCACCGAGAGCAAACAGAGGCAAAGAAAGAAGCAAGAACTCAAAGAAATATGGTCAACCGTAACATCTCCAACAAGATTTCTCATATGTATACATTGAGATGAATGATTACAAGGGTATTCTACTACAGCCAAATCAACCCATTCTATCCAACCGAGAAGAACTCACACCCAAGAACTCTGTTCTCCTCACAACACTCACGAAGGCATAAAAGAGAAGAACCAGAACAACCTCTTTTTGAAGACAAGGCCTCACCCCCATATGGAAAATCAAGAAGTGGCATACCATGCCCACTCCAAGCCTTTCATCCACATGGGGCAAGGGTCAAAGTCAACCCATTTTAGGAGGGAAACCAGCCTCCTACTTCAAGCTTGAGTCAAATCCCGAATTTGCCCCTCAAGCGCCTTTCCGGAAGCTTCCCGCGTCCGGTACCTCAACCGTCTGGACCTTGACCTCCTTGAGCCTAGTCCCGATCCTCTCGCCGCGCCCGTCGTGTCCACCCGACACCGACCGAGACCTCCGACTCCATCTGAGTCTAGTCCCGGTTCTCTCGTCGTCGCTCGTCGTGTCCATCACCGGTAGCTCCAGCTTCGGTTCCTCGTCTCCCGACTCGCAATCACCTCGAGTTCACGCCATCTTCGACACATCTCGACCGTTCTGACCTCAACGCCACCTGCGTCTAGTCCGGTCATCACGTGTCTCGCCACGACTCCGTCTCGACGTCCTGCAGCCACACAGACAAGAAACACGTCAAATAGCACCGTTCGATACATGAAAGCGTAAATAGAGATCAAACCTGTCGAGTCATCAGAATATGCAACCTAAACCCATACGACTAGGTTCGACCAAATCCGACCAAGCCCGTTACGCCACGTAATGTCAGGGTCCGAACAAACCAACTCAAACTCGACTTCCCTAAGCCGATGTCAATTACTCATCATACACAACGGGATGACCTCCACATGGTCTCTCAATCTCCCCCTTGATGAGTATATTGACAAACCCAGAAAAAACAAGAAGTTGAGTTTGAAGAGTCCAACATGGTCCAAAGAAAGAAATGAAACTCATGACCATGTCGACAGAAGGAATCACTAGAGCAACTCAAGAAAGAGTAAATTGTTCTCCAAGCTCTAGATTCCCAAAAGACTTCTTCTCCAATCTATTCTCCCCATTTTGGCAATAAACACATCAAGAATGCAAAAGAGAGAATAAGTCAAGATGATGAATGAAATGGCTGAAGTTTGTTCATTCTAAGCATTTAGAGCCATGAGAATTATCCAAATGACCATATTGTATTACACCAAACCATAACTTAATGAAAAACTATCAAGATCATGACAAAATATGTATAAGCCAGCTAGAAGCTACTAGATGACAATATGAATTTTAGTGCATTTTATGAACATGGCAAGTCATCAATAAGCAAAGTCTAGCTAGAGATATCCAAGGATGATGCAAGCCATGTCAATCAAGCTAAGCGGAACCAAGAATCTAATATTGAGTCCAAATAGAGTTTTATATACTCAAGAGTGAAACATTGGTTCAAGTACTTGGTTCTTTTAGTAGCTTAAGCAAATTGAGCACAAATGACATATTTTCTTTTAAAACTTATGGTTGTTTTCAATCTATATTTTTATCATGTGCTAGATCTCAAGCCTTATGCGACTACTCCAAGCAAGAAGCTTAAGAAGATAGTCTTGGTCATCCAAAGCTCCCCCTGAGTTCATGCCTATTGCAATGGCAAGCCGTCTCATGAGAAAGGATTGGTGAGATCAGTTTTTTTCGCACAAAAGAGATCTTTTTGCTTTTGAAATAATTGTACTGACATGTGCATCATCAAGAGACTAAAACAGCTCAATCTAAGGCTCTAAAGAGATTCAACATTCAACTCAGCCTACTTGACATGGTATGAATCATAAAAGGATAGCTCAAGAAAGACTAATATCAATTGCTAATCATGACAAGTTTTTAGTTCAATTTGAGCAAGTTTAATTAATTCATCATGGCAAAAGCTAGGCTACACATATGAAGTCATGATAAATCTAGCAAATAAGCATAAATCATGGCAAGATGTAAAGTATTTTAAGCATGTCATAACAGGATAATAATCAAGGCTCCATGTAGTTATATTACAATGCAGAAAGACATGCATAAAAATCCAGCTGCCCTCAACATAAAATGCAACTTTTAGTTCAAGTTGAGTTAGGTCAACATTAAGATCTAGAAGTTTCCAAATGAACTCCCCCTGAACCAAAGCAATAAAAATGAGAAGCTGGCAAAGAAAGATAAATAGGCAGTCCTTAAAGCATAGATAAGATGTAGAGGATACTAACAGCTCAGACTGACTCTTATCTACCCCATATGACTCCAGGACAAACAGCTGTCGAGAAAAACACACACTAGAGAGCAAACACGTACCCTGTCTACCCGAGGGTGGCCCAACCCTCGCTAGAACCTACAAGAAGTGAGTGAGCTCAACCTAGTGTGATAAGAAACATCTATCCTGAAAGCACAAGATAAGAGTAAGAAGTCTAAGCAACTCAGCAAGAGACACACTCTAACCTATGCTGGAAGGACTAAACCCAATGCACCCACAAAAGCAGTGTAATAGTAAGGAGACAGAAGTATAAATAATATGATAAAGCAGTAAAGCCCAAAGCTCCTCCTCACAACAGTCCATAAGGACAAACCACCCCAAGCTCTCCCCGCAGAGCTGAAAACCTCGTGCTATCCAAAGGCTTGGTGAAGATATCACCACCGGTGGTCACTCTCCTGGCCGAAGCACGATGTCACCCTTCTCTACATGGTCTCAAGAAAATGATGTCTGATATCGATGTGCTTGGTCCGAGAGTGCTGCACTGGGTTCTTAGCAATGCTAATCGCAGATGTGTTATCGCAAAAGAGCGGAACACGGTCGATAGCTAACCCAAAGTCCCGCAGAGTCGAGACCATCCAGCACTTGGCTACAAAGAATCGGGCTGCAGCAACGTACTCGGCCTCTGCGGTGGACTGTGCAACACCGGACTGCTTCCTCGAGGACCAGGAAATAAGAGAAGTGCCAATGAATTGGCAGGTGCCCGAAGTGCTCTTCCTGTCTATCCTACAGCCAGCAAAATCTGCATCCGAGTAGGCTCTTAAGGAAAGACAGGATGAGGAAGAGTACCAGATACCATAGTCAATGGTAGCTCGAAGGTACCGAAGGATGCGCTTCACTGCCTGGCGGTGAGATACGCGAGGAGAAGCCTGAAACCAAGCACAAAGACACACAGAAAAGTGTATGTCCGGTCTCGAGGTAGTGAGGTACAAGAGGGAACCGATCATACTTCGATACACCTTCTGATCGACTGGTTCGCCGTCTTCATCTGGGTCGAGTGGAATTGATGTAGCCATAGGAGTAGACACCGGCTTCCCATCACTCATATCGAAGCGCTTCAGGAGGTCTCTAGTGTAATTGCCCTGATGCAAGAAGGTACCCTCCCGAGTTTGCTTAATTTGGAAGCCAAGGAAGAAGCTTAACTCGCCCATCATGCTTATCTCAAATTCGAGCTCATGACATCGGAAAACGGGAACGAGAGCATGCGAGGAGCCGCTAAAGATGATGTCATCCACATAAATCTGGACGAGCAGAAAGTCAGTGCCAAGCCGGCGGATGAACAAGGTCTTGTCGACTTTACCCATTTCGAAACCATGACTCAACAGATAGGACTTAAGCCTCTCATACCAAGCTCTGGGGGCCTGTTTAAGTCCATACAAAGCTTTGGAAATCCTGTAGACATGGTTTGGGTATTTGGGGTTTTCGAAACCAGGAGGCTGTCTTACATAGACTTCTTCCTCAATAAGGCCATTGAGGAAGGCACTCTTGACGTCCATCTGGTAAAGCTTGAAACCCTTAGAAGCTGCGAAGGCAAGCAGGATTCTAATGGCCTCAAGTCTAGCTACAGGGGCAAAGGTCTCCTCGAAATCTAGACCCTCAACCTGGGAGTACCCCTGAGCTACCAGTCTAGCCTTGTTTCTAATAACCACACCATCCTCGCTCTGCTTGTTCTTGAACACCCACTTAGTTCCAATGATATTGTGACCTCGAGGGGGCTCAACAAGCGTCCAGACCTTGTTTCTTTCGAAACTCTCGAGCTCCTCATGCATGGCATTGACCCAAGACTCATCAGAGAGAGCATGACAAATGTCTTTGGGCTCGAAGGAGGCAACAAAGGCAGAATGGAGACAAAAGAGTGACATGTTGATTTTGAGCGAGTAACTCGCTCAAAAGGTCTCCAATGATCTGCTCTGAAGGATGAGATTTTTGGATATGTCTAGGAGGTCCAGGATGAGATGAAGAAGTGGCCTCTACCTCGTGACCTAACGGGGTTGGAACAGAGCCACTAGCTCCAGAAGAAGAAGAAGGTAAGGGCTGATCGCCTTGAGGTGCGGTGGAAGACGGCATCTCAAGGCGTGGATGAGGGACTGGATCGGGTAGACAACCCTCATCTCCATCATCCTCATCATCCACAAAGATGGTCTCGGACTTCTCTGAAGAACCTGAGATGTTGGGCCTAGTCCCCGGACTGGCCTCATCGAAAGTCACCTCACAGGTCTCTACCATTTTACTAGACTCAGCCTGCACCCTATCGCCGTGAAGAAGTCGAGTAGCCTAGAAAGATCCCACCACAAGAACGTGACTCGAACTTGTCTAGGTTCCCAGACTTCAAGATAAAACACTTGCAACCAAATACACGAAAATGAGAGACACTCGGCTTTCGCCTATATCTCAGCTCATAAGAAGTGCGGTGCAAGAGTGCCCTGAGAAAAACTCGATTTGAGACATGGCACGCGGTGGCTATAGCCTCAGCCCAAAACTTCCGCGGTGTAGAATACTCATCAAGCATCGCCCCGCCATCTCGACCAAGGTACGGTTCTTCCTCTCCACAACGCCATTCTGCCGAGGGACGATGGAGAAGAGAACGGTGCTCTACACTGCCTCATCGCAAAACCTCTCAAAGTAGGAATTCTTGAACTCCGTGCCATTGTCATCGCGGATCGCTCGTAAGGCACCCGGAGCTCAATAGAAAGCCTACTAAACAAACCCCGAAAATGGGTAAATGTCTCATCCTTCGAGGCTAAGAAAAACACCCAAGAGTACCTCGAGAAGTCATCGACTACGACAAGAACATACCACTTCCCTCCTGCTGACTGCACTCGAGCTGGTCCAACTGTGTCCATATGGAGCAACTGTCCTGGTGCATCGGTCATAGTCACTGTGACCGGAGGATGAGAAGCGGCAACCATCTTGCCGTGCCGGCATGGAGTACAAACTAGATCTTTGACCATTTTGAGTTTCGGCAGACCACGAATGAGATCGTGGCCGCTAACTCGGGTCAAATGGTCAAATCCTATATGACCAAGTCTCCTATGCCAGAAAGTGAGGTCACGGACTCTGAAGCCACTAAACACCGGAGAGGATCACGGAAGACTCAACAAAATCAGCACGAAAGATCCTCCCATAACGAGAAATCCCGCAAACCAAACTACCCGAAGAGTCAAGAATTTTGCAATTATTTTTCTTAAAGCTCACCTCGAAATCGTCATCGGTAAGCTGAGAGACTGAAAGCAAATTATATTGCAGCTTACTAACCAAGGCAACATCTTTTAAAATAAATGAATCATTAATGCGCACAATACCTTTGGCGATGACGCGCCCAGATGAAGCATCTCCGAAGGTGATCGTCTCATCACCTGGAGCGCGGGCAAAGGAAGAAAACCAACGGGAATCTCCGGTCATGTGTCGTGAACACCCGGAGTCTACAAGCCAAACCTTTCCTTCCTCGCCCGCGAACCCGAGTCAAACAGAGTAAAGTCTCGATCTTGGGATAAATCAAGACCGATTTTGGCACCCAATCTTGAGTAACACGTCGAGCGAGATGAAGTAGTCAAACACGATCGACCTCTATCTACCCTACGCCCTCTGTTACTCACAGTAGAAGGTCTAAGAGTAGACTTGAAGCTGTTACTGGGTCCGACTACTACGGAGGAGCGAGTCGGAGCACCCAAGAACAGTCGATCACGCGCGGGCGAGGCATCTCGATGGGAAAGCGAGATCTACCCTCAGAACGGCGAAAGTCACGACCAGAGGGAGCATGAGGACGAAAAATAGAACACTCGGAAGAACCAAGTCCTCGATGCTGCCTAAAGCTACCAATGAGAGCAAGCCTAGACCTCGTGTTGGTCTTAGGTGCACTCAAGGTGCGGGGGCGACCCGACACGCCTAAGAGACTCAACACGGTCTCTTGGCGCAATCTTGGCGCTTGAAGCAGTGGTCAATCCAATGTCCATCCTTCTGACAGAAGGTGCAATGATACTTCACCTTCTGAGAGACAGAAGTAGCATGAGATGACTTCGCCTTCTGAGAGGCCGAAGCTACAGGTGGAATTACCTTGCTGTCAGAAATCCCTTAAACAAAGCCCGCTGATTTAAATTGAACTTTCTTGTTCTTGGGCTTGACCTTAATCACACCTGCGGCTATGGGTCTGAGCACGACAGGTGGATGCTTCCTCACATCCTCTAGAAAATCATATCCTAGACCCTGATTGAATTTGCAAATCTTTGACTGGTCTAAAATAAGATTAAGCTTTTTCTTGCCTCCTACAAATTTCTCGAGAGTGTTCATAAGATACTGACACTCACGAAAAAGAGAGGTGCAAGAAGAGCAAGGAGAAGAAGAAGAGACAGCAGGAGGAGAGGAAGGAGAAGAACCAATAGTAGAAGAGCGAATAGCACGTGCATATTTCTCCTTATGCACGGCCACCTCAACCTTGAGTGCTTCGCAGAACACACAGGGGGCAGCCCTAATCCTAGCCATTTGGTTCTCGTAACTCTTCCTAAACGCCTCTACCATGTCCTTATCCTTTTCAAACACTTTAGCACAGGAAGCACAAGAAGTATGTGATTTTTCTAGAAGGTCCTTAGTTAACTTCACACATTTTTCATCCAATGCAATCAATTCAGATTTTAGCTTATTACAACTATTGCATGGTGAGCTAACAGGATCCTTAGTAGCAAATTGAGCCATTTTCTTGTTATGATCAACCATCTCTTGAAATTGCTTAGCAACCGATTCAAGCTCAAAGGTTAATTTAGGACAGTTGGTACAAGAAACAATAGGCTCTAACAGGGAAGCACGCAATTCAACAATTTTATGGTCTGTCTGTTTTAAGTTCATCTTCAGATTATTGGAAGTTTCACAAGATTCGGGCAGATCAAGTAGCATGGCATAAGGTCCTCTAGCAGCAGTGTCCTTATCCTCACATGAGGTAGGAGAAATAGTCTCATCAGTAGTAAGTAGGGTAACAACCATCCTACTCAATTCTAATTCAGTAAGCAGACTAACATTCTCCACCTTAACAATATCAAGCTCGGAGGACACACTATCATGCGAGATCCTTAGTTTCTCCATGTCACCCAAGATAGCACAGCAAGTATCACAATCATCATTTGTGGGAGCAGATGTAAGAGCAATAATCTCTAGAGACAATCTATCTACTTCCTTCTCCAACTCGCTACACTTAGTTTTAGCTCCAGCATGAAATCCTCCTAGTTTAAGAAAAACTTCATTAAGTTGGTCGTATGAAGGAAATACCTCGTCGAGTCGAGTACACTCATTGTCGCTCGATTAAGCCCTCAAGGGCCATGAAGCACATGCCGGAGAAGTCGCCATCGCCTTTGGGTTCTTGATCACCCGTCCCGTCGTCGTCGCTCCATCCCTCCACCTCGCTGAGGTCGAGGTCGTCGAAAGCGGTGAGGACGCGGTGGAAGAGCTTCTTCGCCTTCCCAAAGTTGCGGAACTTCTTCTTGCCTTGGACCGGTGCTGAGGGCTTCGAGTTGCGGTTCTTGTCGGTGTAGTCGTTCTTGCCCGAACCGCCGAAGTCACCTTTACCCTTCCCAAGGTTGGGACAGTTTGCTCGGATGTGGTTGGGGCCACCACACTCGAAACAAATCACAGGTCCTCCTCTTTTTCCATCCCTCCTCCTCTTGTAAGCATGAGAAAATCTCCGTGCTAGGAGGGCTAGCTGTTCATCCGCAAGCTGCTCTAACTGATCATCAGTTATGTCACAGAGAGCAGCGAGGGAGAATCCGCACAAAGGCTCAGCAGAAGAAGATCCAGAAGCGGGATCGGTGACTAATGCCATCGATCGTGACTTGACCGACGAGACTATGTCAATCTCGTGAGTCTTGAGGCGCGAGTAAAGCGCGTCAAGAGTCAGGGTCGAGAGGTCCGTGGTATCCTTGATGGTAGTCACCTTCATCTCCCAGATACGAAGGTCGAGTGCAGCAAGCATTTGACGAGCGTTGTCCGAGTCGGAGTATGTGAGACCGACGGCTCGGAGATTGCTCAAAATTTTGTGAAAACGCGCAAAGCACTCATCAAGGGACTCGCCAGCGAGCATTTCAAACTTGTTGTAATCTCGCTTGAACCGTCCTGTCTCATCAGACATCCGGGTGGTGCCCTCATGGTATGCATCGAGGGTCTCCCGATATCGAAAGCGACGAAGATGAGATATGCGGTCAAACTCACTACGACTCGTGCCACAGGTTATGATGTTCCTTGCCTTAGCGTTTGCCTCAACGTCGACCATGTTTCCGGCATTGACGTCCTCATCGGCAGAACAAAGAACCGAACCTTGACCTTTCGCGGATGGCGTAGCCTTGAGCCTGGATGTAGGTCTCCATCCGACTCTTCCAGAAGGGATAGTCCATCCCATCGAAGATCGGGGGCTTGGTCGAGTATTTGTCTGTCGCCATGGCTCACAGACCGGTTAAAATCTATAGAAAAGAGCTAACCGGCTATGATACCAATTGTAGGACCGAAATGACGACAGAGGGGGGTGAATATCGTTCCCTTCTTAAAATTCGCCCCTGAGAATTCGGAAAATTAATTCTGCTGAAAACTGGAACGCATGCGATACTGAAAAATTCAGCATAAATCAGAGAGTAATCAGTAAAAATTTCAGCTGAAAATATTGCCGTTTGATCTACCTGCAAAATCGTCAAAGATCAGCAGAGAAAAAAATGAAAAAGACCAAAGGCTATTCCACCAATCTTGGTCGGCCGAGAAGAAGTTCAGGCCTGCACTAAAATCATCACTCATTCACAACAATGTTTCACTGCAAACTACTAGCTCCAAAAAGGAAAAATTGAACTGAGCAGAGAACTGACATCCGAACACAAGGAGCAGTACAGTTATCGACTGAAAGCGGTAGAGAACTGACGGCTGAATACTGTCTTTGCTGCCGAAATCAAAAACAGAGGAAAAAAAACGAAAACAGATACTTTGATCAGCTACCGAAACCTGACCAGAAGCAAATTCAGACTAATAATCAGAGAAGACTAAATAGATCAAAGATCTCAAGCCAGAAACTGTAAACAACAGAGATAAATCAAAACCGAGAGCTACAGTTTGGCAGACTGAAGGAGTACATCAGACCGAAAACTGAAATTAAACAGAGAAAACTGATTGTTGAACAACGAGAGAGCCAAAAGAGATCAGGGATTAAATGATGTTCTTCTTAGATTAAAAGATCAATTCTTCCAACCCAACAGTAGATGGAAAACAGGAAATCACGGAGATCAACAGGAAATCAAGAAATTCAGATTTTACAGAAAAACTGAATAGACACAGAGTGCTTCCCACAAATTCAAATTTCTCCCACGTCTTTAATCTTTTGGCAGTGAAACTTTGAGGATATATTAGCAATAGCCACTAGACTCTACAACCCAAATCTCATCCCACCTCATGAAGGGAATCAAGAAGAACAACAAAACCCTAGATATGAACTTTGAAGAAACAGAGGGAGTTGGGCGTATAGCTGAGAAAAGAAGAAACTCTTTGATTCATCTTTTACTTTCGGGAATGGATTGGCCAAAAGACTTAGAGGGTATTCCCAGTTCTAAGCAACAGAATCAGCAATTACTTCCACAAGAAATCACCTCAAACTCAAAAGAGGGAGAGATGCACCGAGAGCAAACAGAGGCAAAGAAAGAAGCAAGAACTCAAAGAAATATGGTCAACCAGAACATCTCCAACAAGATTTCTCATATGTATACATTGAGATGAATGATTACAAGGGTATTCTACTACAGCCAAATCAACCCATTCTATCCAACTGAGAAGAACTCACACCCAAGAACTCTGTTCTCCTCACAACACTCACGAAGGCATAAAAGAGAAGAACCAGAACAACCTCTTTTTGAAGACAAGGCCTCACCCCCATATGGAAAATCAAGAAGTGGCATACCATGCCCACTCCAAGCCTTTCATCCACATGGGGCAAGGGTCAAAGTCAACCCATTTTAGGAGGGAAACCAGCCTCCTACTTCAAGCTTGAGTCAAATCCCGAATTTGCCCCTCAAGCGCCTTTCCGGAAGCTTCCCGCGTCCGGTACCTCAACCGTCTGGACCTTGACTCCTCCTTGAGCCTAGTCCCGATCCTCTCGCCGCTGCCCGTCGTGTCCACCCGACACTGACCGAGACCTCCGACTCCATCTGAGTCTAGTCCCGGTTCTCTCGTCGTCGCTCGTCGTGTCCATCACCGGTAGCTCCAGCTTCGGTTCCTCGTCTCCCGACTCGCAATCACCTCGAGTTCACGCCATCTTCGACACATCTCGACCGTTCTGACCTCAACGCCACCTGCGTCTAGTCCGGTCATCACGTGTCTCGCCACGACTCCGTCTCGACGTCCTGCAGCCACACAGACAAGAAACATGTCAAATAGCACCGTTCGATACATGAAAGCGTAAATAGAGATCAAACCTGTGAGTCATCAGAATATGCAACCTAAACCCATACGATTAGGTTTGACCAAGTCCGACCAAGCCCGTTACGCCACGTAATGTCAGGGTCCGAACCAACCAACTCAAACTCGACTTCCCTAAGCCGATGTCAATTACTTATCATACACAACGGGATGACCTCCACATGGTCTCTCAAAACGTTTGAATCTCATTCAAACACAGAGAGAGTGGTGCAGAGTTCAGCAAAAATAGAGATGGACTTGGTCTGCCAAGTGGCGTGCCAAGTCACAAGTCACGCGATTTTCACGTGTATACGCGCGCGTGTGCGCGTGTGTGACTAGACAGAATCCTCCACATACCATCTCTCTCCATATTAAAGGACTGATGAGGACTCCACCTTATAAATTGGTCTTCCTCACCTTTTCTTAGCAATATGGTACTAAATCATGCATGCTTTGAAATTAAGAAAATGAGCCATAATTAGATGGGACAATTTCTAACATAATCTACATGGCTTTGCAGAAAAGGTTTGTGTAATATTTCAAAAAATATCCGTTCTCAAGGATCTGTTTATAATTAGAGCGAAGGAAATACGTGAAATAAGATGCGTTGGTATATTTGGGAGCAGTAGTATCCTAGGAACGAGTTGTACAGAAAAAGTTGGAAACGAAATAGAACTCATGCCACGATAAAAGAGATATGGGAACAGAAGGACCCAAACCCTAAAAACCTAGATTTTTTTTCAATTTCCGGCGCCGCCATCACCAGATATCTTATCGCCTTACGCCATCGCATCCAACGCCATCGCCAGAAAACCTTTTCACCGTCACCACGCGCCAGCGAAGTCGACCGCCAGCGTGCGCCGCATCGCTTGCTGTTGCGCTGCTGCATCGCCTGAGCCGCTAAACGCTAATCTCGGCCACGCATTGCGTCGCAAGCAAGCCACCGAGAGCCAAGCGATCGCCTGCCACACGGCAGCACGCGGCGCATGCCATCACGAGGCGCACCGGGAAGCCAGCGCACAAGCGCGCTGAAGCAGAATCGAGCGTCGTCCACTTGCCGTGTCGGCCGCCCGCCCACATCTCGCTCCAAGTCTCTGCGTTGACCCGACCCGTGAGCAAAGTTCGGTCGATGTTGCCTTAGGCTGCATTGCATCAATGCTGGTCAGAACACACACGTCCTCACGTGGGCCGAAAATTGATCCGAGGATTGCACAGCGCCAACCGAAGGAAACGAAATCAAGGAGTAAATTTGAGGGGCTGTGACAAGAGAAAAGATCAGGAGAATAGAAAGGAAACGTGATAATGGGATTGTAATCTGGGAGTTCATCGTGTAGGTAACGATCTGAAATTCTCTTTCTGCTTTGAAAATTGCAATTAGAGTTTGGAGTTCAGATTAGAGAATTAGCAAGTATTCTGCGGGGAGATATTGAATAGTAGATCGGTGTATCTGTTGATTTGTTATACAGAGATTATAGGTAACATGTGGGCTTAATTTGGGAATCTCATCTACTAGAAAGTTGTAGAGGATTTCAATAGTTTTCTGTAGAATTGGGAGTTCATCACAGGATTAAGTTCTTAGAGTTATATATGTGGTTCTACCATAAACCACAATTTCTCATGGTACATCCATACCAACCATCACACCATCCACCCAAACGAGCACTACTACAGACAATATTATCACAGACAGTTTCTGAACCGTCTGTGTTTATGTGTCAGTGATAATAGCTGGTTATCACAGACGGTTCCCACACCGTCTGTGATAACTTACAACACAGACAGTTTTTCAGAAAAACCGTCTGTGATATTCGACTATTCCAAACGGTTCGGTGTTCCAAACCGTCTGTGATATGGAATACCAAACCATCTGTAATAGCTATTTCAACAGCGATGTTGATTGCTCTTTTTCGGTTAGCCTCAGGATATGCTAGCTATGCCATATAAAAACAAGCAAGATCATGTATATATAGCACAAGACAATCATTACATAAATCTCGTAGATTAATGAAACAACACAAGTAGATCACATATATAGCATGATAATCGTTACATAGATCTAACAAATGAATTAAATTGAATGAATTGTTTGATTAAGCACAATTAAGTGATTATAATTGAATCCAATGTTTCAACATCTAATTAACATTGTTGGGGTGGAACTCTCCAGCCTTTTTTATGACCTTTGCTAGCAAGAAGTGGGAGATGTTTCCTCGAATTTCGCCTAGTTTGTCAAGATCAATTGTAATTTCGTCAAAGTCCACATGTTGTCACTAGGAGTAATGTTAAGCCATTAATTAGCATGTGTGTGTATATATATGGCGACAACCTCTGGATCATTCGTCTTAGCGTTCATGATTTCCTTCATATGGCGACAAACGTAGAATCCACATACGTTGCCCTGTAGCTGCTGCTGGCACTGCAAAAATAGAATTACATATATAGGTATTGTCAATTCTAGAGGCATTATAACGAAGTGTTATATATGATTGTTGTGTTGTATCGGGTACCGAAAATCGTGTTCTATGTTGTAGTATGTCTCTTTATTCCTTGTGTCTCTCTCTTTGGGTAACACAAGCGCTAAGTGACCTACGTGATTCTAAAAAAGTTAGTCTCGGTCATTGCAAATGAAGAAAAGGTTATAATAGAGTTAAGTATAGAGGAAATGAGTTTACCTATCAATTGCTTGTTGCACACGAGTAAAGTCGTAGATGCTCCTAAGTAGGGAATCAAGGTATCTTATCTTGCTCCACTTTGGTACAATCACAATCAGAATTCAATGAGACCTAGTCATGTGTGTCACTATAGTGATTAATCCTAAGTTCATGTTACATATAAAGTACAAATGAAACTTGTGTGGCAACTAGTGAAGAACTTACCCTTGGTTGAAGGGTACCATGACGTACTCCTTGTCACTATGAGCAATCAATCTGCTCATTATGTACGAAGGATGCATTATCGTTGATGGATTGCTCAGAGACCAAGTGTGGGTTGAGGAAACCCACAGGTTGTCGTCGTCACCAGACTTGTTGGATCATTTATCTATACATAAGCAAAGAGTAATGATATTTATCGGTATGACATGAATGTAGAACTTCATCGTACAATATACTTACAGTTTCCAGCATCGTAGAAGTGAGGCATCGAGTTTGTCGAGGTTGAATAGTAAGAATAAGTCTACCAAGGTCACGACGAAGTAGTCCAAGTCATGGAGGAAATGCGCCTCCATGTATCTCACAGTGAATCCATTGTGCCTATTTGGCTTTATGTTGGATCTCTGCATGTATCAGGTATCTAATGTAGTGCAAACCAGTCCAACCTGAGAAATTATGTCTCGGGGACCAACGACGCTACGAGAATGAACTTTTATTGCCCGAGAGGCATCTTAATCTTCTTCGGTTGTGTCTTAGTGTCTCACTTACGATACATTTTCGGCGTTGTTTCTACGGGAGCCAATGCAACAGGCTTCAAAAATAGAGCTGGAGGTGGAGCCACGAGAGCCGATGTGACAGGTCCAGGATGATGTCTCTTTTGGGCCACTGGATGTGGAGATCATGTCACGGGCGAGTTGAGGGCGATGTCACTCTTGGGCCACTAGATGAATGTGTGGGCGGCATCCCCTAATATCGTAATATCTTCGTTTGGGGGCTTCTCAAGATGGACGGTCCTAAAAACATCATTAATCATGTCCATTTGAACCTTCACGAAACTAGTCTCTAGTAGGGTATCGTGCACCAGCATCCCTGACAGCCATGGATACATCAACCCCCGCCCAGCGTCAATGGGAACGGAGCCAACAAGCCTGACTCTGAGGATGCAAGACGTGGGCTCCTACATAACGATACACGATGAGCTACCAGGTAGATCTATTTATGTAGCATTCTAAAGAGGTATATTACCTGGATGTCGTCAATAGGTAAGTGGGCGTTGCTACGTTGAGTAATTGGCGTGGACGCACAGCTACTCAGACGTTGAGGGGGACTGGGTACGGCCTTATCGGGGGTAAGTTGTGATTGGTTGCAGACTTGTCTCAGTTCTTCCCTCAATGAATCTATCTCTCCTCGAAGTGAGGTAGTCTTCTCTTGAAGTGAGGCAGATAGCTATTCCTCAAGTTGTGCACGAAGCTCCTATTTTAATTGTTCATTTGCGATAGGCCTTGGATCTATTCCTACTCCTATATGTCTCGGAGTCATTTAGGAATCTGTGCCTCCAAGATACGTAAACCCCAAGGCCTCACGTACGACCTGGGTGCTACTTGTTTCTCCAGGCCTATAATAGTATATCTCTCTCCCTGTATTCTTCAAACGAGCCTCAAGAAGATTCGGTAGTCAATGATTACTATAAAAGGCAATCATGTTATTTTCAAACCCATGAAGTTCAGTAGGTATTAACAACTATGTAGTTTAATATATCTTACCAGGCATTGTGACATTTTCTCGTCTACATGGTTTTTGAAAGAAGAGACACCCGAAGACGTGGTTGATGACCTCGCTTTTAACTAGTTTCGGGTGCGCTCGTTTGCGATCCCGGCAAATGGCGGGGAGGCCTCCGATCAGATTGTGACCTCGTCCTGCATCCTCCATTGCGGAATTTTACTCGCATACCTAGCGGTGCCGAGTCCGTGAGGGTGAGTATTTTGTGACTAGAGAGCCTTGTGCGCAACACTTTGTTGTTCAAATTTGGTCGTTGTCTCCATCTGCACAAAGGCCTCCCATGTTTCCAGCGACAAGAGAGGATACCTCATGAAGGGCATGAGATCATTAGCCACATACTACGTGACAAGAGTGCTCTTGAAGTTCTTCCATCCTTTCCCCATCGTGAGGAGTGCCTACCATTGTACAAGTCCATGTACTTCTACTGGGATCTCAAACAAATTTGTTATTTCTGCACACAACTGATTTTTCTGATCCTTTGCCAAATCTTCCCAGCTTGCTATGGTGATGGGGACCCGTTGCCTTCCAATTATCTCGCAGGTGGTTCGAAATGCTGTCGTTGCTTTCTTCGGTTGCAGAGAGACCCCATCTAGAGAGACCACCGTGATGGTCATTCGGCCCTCTGGCCTTTTCGATACTCCTCGGCCACGCTTAGTTATCTCGATCTTCGGAGCGTGAGACCCAGATGACGACGACGATGACTATGTGGACGTCATCTCTCTTATAAGAAAAAACTATCGCAAGAGATTGTAACAAGTGTTTGAGAGAAACTGTTGCTTCTTATTTATTCTGAATCTGTATATGATGATTTATAGATGATGAGGGGGTGGCATGAAAAGGTGTCTGTTTGTAAAAGACATCTGTACATTGGGGCATCTGTACATTGGGCACTTTTTGGTTTGTAACACTCCCCCCTTGACCAATGTGTCTTCATATGATCACCTTGATTCATCATCTTGGAAAAACTCCAAAACCCTGTAGGGAAAAATATGAGGAGAACCAATAGAGTAGATATGCCATGAAAAACTCCTTTAAAACCCAGTGGAAAAATTGAAGGAGAAAATAATATGGCATATATTTGATTATATCTCCTTAAAAATCCCTGTGGGAAAATAGAGACATAATATATTTATGATTACGTTGTCATATTGCCTCATTAAAAACATTGATGAGAAACCTTAGAGGGAAAACTCATAAAGGGAAAAAGAGTACAATATTTATATTTGAACGGGTTAAGTCTTAGGAGATTTCTCCCTCTGACATCTGCAAATCACGTAGTCTTCGCATACCAATTCCATGAACACATTTTTGGAATGTGGAAGTTGGTAATGACTTGGTGAATAAGTCTGCGAGATTATCACAAGACTTAGTTTGCAGAATATTTATTTTCCCACTTTCTTGCAATTCATGTGGGTAAAATAGTTTAGGTGCAATATGTTTTGTGATATTGCTGTTTATGTAACCTGTTTGCATTTGAACAACGCAAGCAGCATTATCTTCGTAGATAATGGTAGGTGATGCAATAGCACCTATACCACATGATTGTTGTATGGTAGGTGATGCAATAGCACCTATTAAATCCACATTTTTATTCTTCTAGAAGAATAGACCGAGATCTTTAGTGCCTTGAAGATATCTAAGGATATTCTTCACTCCTATGCAATGTCTTTTGGTTGGAGCAGCGCTATATCTAGCAAGTAGATTTACTGCAAATGCAATATCCGGCTGGGTGCAATTTGCAAGGTACATAAGCGCACCGATAGCACTGAGATATGGAACCTCGGGTCCCAATAGCTCTTCATTGTCATCTCGGGGTCTAAATGGATCTTTGTCCCTGTCTAGAGATCGAACAACCATGGGGGTTTTCGATGGATATGCTTTGTCCATATTGAATTTCTCCAATATTTTCTAGACATAGGCTGATTGATGCACTAGGATGCCTGTATGAAGGTGCTCAAGTTGTATACCTAAGCAAAATTTGGTTTTACCCAAATCCTTCATTTCAAATTCCGTCATAAGATGATTACGTGCTTCATCTATATTATGTGTGTTACCAATGATATTAAGATCATCAACATACACAGATATAATACAAAATCCTGTTGAGGATCTTTTGATGAACACGCATAGGCAATCATCATTGTTGGAGTATCCCTTTTTGGTTAGGAGCTCACTTAGTCAGTTGTACCATATTCTACCCGACTGTTTCAAGCCGTATAAAGACTTGTTCAATTTTACACAATACATATTACGATTTGCGTTTGGATTCGGAATTGAAATTTCAGCGGGAACTTTCAAGTATATTTCCAAATCAAGTGACCCATAAAGATATGCAGTCACTACATCCATCAACTGAAAAGATAGATGCTTTTTTATTACCAATGAGATTAAGTATTTGAATGTTATTCCACTCATTACTGGAGAATAAGTTTCATTGAAGTCAATGCCGGGTCTCTGCGTGAACCCTTATGCTACAAGCCTTGCTTTGTATCTCACCACCTCATTGTTTTCATTCCGTTTGCGGACGAAAACCCATTTGAAACCGACAGGGAATACTTTGGGAGGTGTATGTATCACATTTCTTTTCTTGAGCGAGGCTAACTCCGCTTGAATTGCATCCTTCCATTGATTCCAATCCGAGCGCTATTTGCACTCTGCCATGGTCTTAGGATCTGGATCATTTTGAAGGTTATTTGCAATTGTTGTGGAGAAATAAATGTCGACAAGTGTAGTCTTACGATCATATGATTCTCCAGAATCAGTATAGTTAGTGGAAATTTCTTGGACCCCTGGTGACTCAATGTTATTTCTCAAAATATTTGAGTCGGGGTATTCCGATGTCCTAGGATCAGAATTTGAGTGCACTATTGATCTGGGTTCAAGGATCCTTTGGTGTCTTTCAACTTACGGTTGATCTGTATTTACATTCTTTTGTTTCCTTTGTCGCTTGTTAGAAGCTGTATCCGCCATTTGTACCGTACTTCTCCCCCTCTTATATTGAACTGGTAGTTGAGTGGTATTTTGTGGTATCTCCACTCTTTCAGGCACATTTTTAGCAGGATTATAGGATTTTGTGACACCCTTATAATCAGTAAATGCATCTAGCAGATTATTTGCAATGTTTTGCAAATGAATGATTTTTTGAACTTGAAGTTCAAGATCTACGTACGTGGGTGCGAGGTGAATGCCTTGTACATTCTAATCAATTTCTTGGCATTTAGTTTGGTACTTGTTTTCTCCCCCTAATGCCGGGAAATATTCCTCATTGAATATGCAATCAGCGTATCGGGCCGTAAACAGGTCCCCTGTTAGGGGCTTGAGGTATTTTATAATTGACAGAGATTTATAGCCAACATAGATCCCAAGTTTCCTGTGCGGTCCCATTGAGGTACGCTGCGGTGGTGAGATCGGTTCGTATGTAGTGCAACCAAACTTTCACAGATGGGAAATATTTGGTGGATTTTCACGTACTAATTGTAGCGGGGAAGTGCTATGATATGCAGTTGGACGCAATTGGATTAAGTCAGCAGCGTGTAAAACTGCATGACCCCAACATGATGTTGGTAAGTTGCAATTCTGTAGTAATGGTCTTGCAATGAGCTTGATTCTTTTGATAAAAGATTATGCTAAACCATTTTGTGTATGGACATATTGTATAGGACCACATATATCTCCTTGAATGCGTTCAAGAAATTTAAATGGTTCAGCTCTGATTTTAAGATAAGAGGGTCTTAAAATCAATTTTCCGGTGGCACAGAAAGTGCACACAAAATCTTAGGATTTCGGAAATTTTGTTTTGAGGTATGTATGACCAATTAAATTACTAATAATTTTCCTCGTCATTCTAATGCCTGGGTGGCCAAGGCGATCATGCCATGTTTGGAATATGTTAGTGTTTTGGAAAATTACTTTGTACGCAATATGTTGAACGGATTTGATGTATGTATAGTATAATCCGGAGTTTAAAGATAGAATTTTTTCTAGTACTTGTTTGCCATATCCGTTGTTTTTTTGTTAAGAGGAGATATTCCTCTTTGTTGTCATTTGGGTTTCAACATGGAAACCATTATGACAGATATCTCTATAACTAAGTAGGGTACGTGTTGAATTGGGATACAAGAGTGCATCCTCAATTTCCAATTGTGTACCCATAGCGAGAGTGATAGAGGTGCGACCAGAGCCTACTATCGTTGCATCGCGTCCAGCGATGGTTAAAACATTTCCTTTCCTGCTAGTAAGAGTCAGGAAATATTTTGTGTCCCTAAGTATAGAGTTTGTGGTACCACTATCCACAAGGCATAATTCCTCCTCCATTGGATCGACTCCAAAAATCAATATACACAAAAGAAGAATTTAATGAAATTCTTATAGTAGTATATATAGAATACATACAAATTTTATTGACAATACCGAATATGTTCGCTATATGATTGTAGCATACAAGCTTACAATATAGATGACAATATTGTTTATATTACAACACTATAGTTCTTAGTAGCTATGGGACTAGGAGTCTAACTGAGATCTCCAAACATGTCTTGAGAAGTAAATTCTTCAAGTGTGTCCTCAATGCACATGAAATCATCATTCTTTGTAGAAGCACATGCGTCTTTGAGTTCTTAAAGGAACTTTTGAGAGCATCCGGCTTCATCATTGTGGATGTGGGATTGAAGTGTGCTTCAAATATCTTTTCTTGAGCATTCTTGTCTTGAGCCAAAGACTAGAGGTAGAGGTTCACAAGATGCTTCAGGGTGCGGCATTTCTTGGTAGGATGGTTGTAGCAACCACACTTTTGACAAATTTCAGTTTTGTCAACTCTCTTACCAGAATTGCCTTTACCTTTTTGAATCCACTTGGTTTTTGCTTCTTGTTGCGTTTGTTTCTACCTTTAAAGTTCTTTGAGTGGTCTTTTGAACCACTGAACTTATTGTTATTTTGATTAGCATGAACTTCAGGAAGTAGAGCAGCCCCAATGGGACGTTGCTGATTGTTCTTTAAAAGAAGTTCAGCATGCTTCTCTGCCTGAAGTATAGTATGCATAAGATCATAATAAGTTTGGTAATTTACAGCACGCCATTGCTACTATAGGACCCTGTCAGATGAGAGCATAGTAGAGAGAGTCTTCTCTATTTTGTCCGCATCCGTTGGTTCCTTTTCACAAAACCGCAACTTGGAGCAAATAGCATGAAGGGTATGGTTATAGTCTCCAATAGTTTTAAAGTCTTGGAGTCTAAGGTGTGCCCATTCATGATTAGCCTCAGGTAAGATAATGACTTCATTGCTCATATCTATTTTTGAGGGCTAACCATAAAGTGAGTGGATTCTCCTCATACAGATATTCAGCCTTCAAATTTGGATGTATGTGATTCCGTATTGTGCTCAAAACGGAATATTTCACAATATCCAAAGGAATTTGATCAGCTGGAGGATCGAATATCACCCTTTGCAACCCACGTGTGGTTAGGTTGATCTTTAGGTCCATAGCCCATGTAGGGTAGTTGGTACCATCGAGAGCTAGGGGCTCAAAATCTTTGGTAGCCATTTAAAACCTACATGAAAAGTATGTCATAAATGATTAATTTGCATGAGGTAAATTAATATGTATGGTAATGTTGAAATAAAATGCAAAATATGTGGAAACCAATATGAGTATTGTAATCCGAATGAATATATACCCAAATTAAATATAACATATGATTATATTTATAATATCGTGTAATCACAATATTGGTGGTGAACACCAATTTATTGTATGGCATAGCGTACAAATAAATGTAGCAAAGTGCCATAAATTGTAATTATGGTATTTATTGTAGGTAAAATATTTTGCAAAAATTCCAATTTATTAAGTACAATGGTACTCACTAAACGGGAATTTTAAGTTTAAATTTGCTAAAGATAGCAAAATTGAAATATGGTCGCAATTCATATTGTAAGTAAATTGCAATAAAGTAGTAATCCTACATATGTAAAAATTATAGAAATGTGCTTGCACATTTATTTAAATAATTACATAATTTTCAGGTCCTGTAGGGACTGAAATGCTAATTTATAACAGTACAAACTGACGGGTACAATTATAAACAAGCACAAGGACTACACTGCAAATACTACAATAGAAATTTACTTAAAAGCAAATTCTGCATTTTTCACGAAATAGAGGGGAAAACTGCAAAATTTTGAAAACATGGGCTAAAGCCCGTTCGGCCTTTAGGCCCAAGTGGGGAGGTGGGAAACTTTGGGCCAAAAGCCCATTTTTGTGCAGCCATATATAAAGGAAGGGGAGGGTTAGGGTTTCCCTAACTCCCAAACCCTAGCCGCCGCCGGCCCTTGGGCGCCGCCGCCGCCATTGGGGAACACCGCCGCCCGCGGGCGCCTCTTGTGCCGCCGCCGCCGCACCGCCGCCACGCCATTAGGACGCCACGCCGCCTGGCCGGCCGCGCTATGACGCCGGGCGTCGCGTCGCGGAGGCGTTCACCTGTCGCCGGTAAGGGCCATAGCGCGGAGCCCTCGCTGGTGGGAAGACGCCATGTGCCTCCCTTGGACAACGACGAGCCGGCCTAGAGGCATGGCTGGTGGCGATGAAAGTGGTGGCCGCCGGACGTGGTGGTGGAGGCTTCTCATGGAGAGAATCGACCAATGCAAGAAAATCAAGTAATGCATTGTGGTGTTTCTCACAAAGTTCCATACCTTGTGTTCTTCTCTGTTTGTCACTTGTGTGTGAGTATGTGCTGATAACGTATTGCAAGAGATTTTAACAAGTGTTTGAGAGAAACTGTTGCTTCTTATTTATTCTGAATCTGTACATGATGATTTATAGATGATGAGGGGTGGCATGAAAAGGTGTCTGTTTGTAAAAGGCATCTGTACATTGGGCACTTTTTGGTTTGTAACAAAAACTAACTGCAATAAGCTATGAGCGTAAACAAATTAAGTTCTATGAATCGAATTACACACACCAATGTCTCAAGTTCATTGAACTTGACACACTGGAGTGTGAAACTTGCTTCATACCCTTTGAAGGTCTATGTGGCATATATTATTGCTACAATGTCCCTTTGGAACATTAACATGCCATTCCAAATAGATCTTGTAGCAATACCGTAAAATCCTCCTCATCTTGTAGTAATGTATATATTTAGGTTTAATTCCATCATAATTAAATATGATCAAAGCACATTTGTAGCAGTATATAAATGACAAAATTGCATATAAACATGTAATTCTACCATATCATTAAAAGCATAAACATAAAGTAGGAAGAATGATGACTACTGAAATGACCATAAAGAGCATTCTCAAGAATAGAGAATCAACTAAAATTAGCATAAAGCTCAAATTTTAGTTTACTACTCTCAAATGTAGGGTTACACAAGAATTAATCTTGGCTACCCCGCTACTATGGTCTATACTCTTCACTAATTAGATATACCAAATGAGATTCAAACCTTGAGCTCTTAAATAACAAATTACTTATCTACCAAGCATAAATTCATCAATTAAACTTTTGGCCACTAGGAAGGCAAAGGGAGTGATCGCAAGATAGTACGTCAAGTTAATATACTCCCAACAATACAATCACAAATTCAACAAGTTTGATAGCAAACCGAATTAGCTAACAAGTGAAGCATATATCATGAAGTACTAAAGATCACAAAACAAATGAGCTAACTATTCCAAAAGTGACCGACCACAAGATTGACAAATGACAGTAATAGCAATAATTTATAGCTGAAGCTTGAATATCCAATTTCAGTAAGTGCCGGGCTGGCTCTAGGCTAGTACATCATGTACTTTGCTAGGATCCACAACAATGCCTCATTTGGAAAGGATATGGCCTAGGAAGCTAACTTTATTTAGCCAAAACTTGCATTACTAAACTTTGTGTATAGTTAATGTTCCTGAAGTTTCTCGAGCACTTGCATTATTCACAAGATTCATGAAGCTAGTGGGAGCACTAGCAAGTTCGAATGACATTACGGTGTACTCATATAAACTGTAACAGTTAGTGAATGTAGTCTCTGAAATGTCTTTTGGCTTGATCTTGAGTTAGAAATAACCTCACCTCAGATCAATCTTGGAAAATACACATGCACTATTCATTTGATCAAACAAATTATTAATCCATGGGAAAGGATATTTGTTCATGATGGTGACTTCATTTAAGGATCGATAGTCAACTCACTTCCTCAGACTATCATCTTTCTTCTTTATGAATAGCATGGGGCTTCCCCACGATGACGAGCTAGGATGGATAAATCTTTTGTCTAGCTGCTCCTTGAGTTGTTGCTTCAATTCAACTAACTCATTCGGGGGCTTGTGGTATGGTCTTTTTATAAATAGGTGTGGTCTCGGGCAGCAAATCAATTGCAAATTCCTTGTCATGATCTAGCATCATTCTTGGTAATTCATCCAAAAACACGTTGGGATACTCACACACCATGAACACTTGATTAAGCTCTAGAACTGAGAGGGAATTGAGAGTAGGCTGCGGTGAGGACATGACATGAGCAGAGGAGAAAGCAACTTGCTCTCCACCGAAATTGACAAGAGAAATGGTTATGTGGGAACAATGAATGAACCCTTTGTAATGCGACGATGGTCCGATCTTCCGAAAGGTACTGATAAGTCGATTATGGAGAACACGATGTTGATGATCCAAAGGCTCCGACCAAATCAGATCGAACCCCTCGCGATCACTACACCACTACTCCGTTGGTTATCAACCGTGCCGAACGCGATTGACCTCGCCAAGAAGGCTATCTCTTGCAAGCGAATCGAGGACATAAGCAAGAGAGTACAAGATGCAATCTGAAATTATATTGCGAATAAAGATTAAGTTCACAAGTTGGGGTTCCTCAACCGAATGTGCGGTGCAACTGCTAAGCAGAATAATCTCTTAAGAAAAACCCCGAGGAAAACTAAAGGGGTGCGACCTCCTTAAATAGGGGAGGGCGAAGGCGCACTTATCTAAGGAAAATTTATGGTACTATTCACAGTTACTGTTCACATGAACAGTACGACCGCGGCCCAAATAGCCTAAGTGGTGATACAAGGCCCAAGGCCCACTTTGACTCGGACTGGAAAAGTGACGTGACTTTTTTGGAAGTTTTTGATCGGCTCGGATGGAGTTTGGAGGTGAGACTAGATCCATATGAAAGTAGAATCCAAGAGCTTTCCAAAGAGTACTCATGGGCCCCAATAAGACTTCTAGATCAAAAGTTATGGCCATTTGAAGTAGACGTTGTTAAAAAGGCTGAATCTGAGTCGAACTCGCGAACAGGACTTGGATCGCGACGGTTCCACTTATACATTTGAGCTCGCGTGGTTCTTCCCCATGATTCCTAAGGATAATTAAATCATCACAAGAATTAAGTAGTATGCCATTCTTTGAAACATTTGTATGCAAACTTAGGAACGCATTCACCTGATGGTTAAGTTGACGTGCTCGCGATCGAGTCATTTGTCCTTGTATCATAGTTTCAGTTTGTTGAGTTTGTTGTGGAGTCGGCATGGTTGTATCTATGGAAAGGATGTCATCATCATTTTGTGTTGGACAGCTAATCCATCCCAAGAATTACATTTAATCTAGGTGTATCTATCATGATAAAGTTAGCTTCAAATTCTACTCTGTTTATCATCATCTTAACTCCTAAACAACCATATTTGGCTTTTATGACTGACCCAGGTGAATAAACTAGAATGATGCTCTCTGGTAGTATAACTTTTATGTTTTGTTGCATAGTAAACTTCTTGGATATGAATGAGTGAGAGGCTTTAGAATCAAATAAGACCAATGTAGGTGCTGAGTGCACAAGGAACGTACCCAATACCTCATTGGTTGCTTCGTTGGCCTCCTCGATGGTCATATGGTTGAGATGATTGTGCTCGAAGGCTTGAACTAACTTGGGAGTTTTATGCCCTCCCTAATCTCATGCAAGGCTCTGGAGGCATGGCTGGACACCTTGGGGTTGAGGATAAGGCACTGGGCAATCTTTTGTGGGCATTCATTTACATAATATCTGCGCTCGCCACAACTGAAGCAAGTAACAGTAGTAGCCCAGTTTTGCCCTCGGAAAATTTTCCTCCATGGTTATATAGCTGAACAATGACTTGCCACAAGTGAGGGGCTTGCCCTTGATACCTTGGGGGTGATGGTGCGAAACGACGAATGTTTGACAGTTGCCAAACGTGGTTTTTGCGAGCTGCTGCTTGCTGATTTTTTTCACCATTCATTTGCGGTTGCGATTCTTCATGACCATCGAAGTGCTATCCTCCACTCAGATCACCTTGGGTCCGGGCTGTTAGGCACTATTCATCATCCCTAAGCCAAGGTCCTTCTCATCCTGGCTGTCAAGCCCGCTTGGAGACCTCAGCATCCGGGTATAAAAGGTCGCGCTTGCCCGAGTCCTCGGCGTCTGCACCATAGTCGCCGGTGTCTTCTTCATTGTCGAGCCGTTAGCCTCGCTGCACTGTCAGACTTCTTCACCCTCGCCTGTCACCGCCGGTGAGCCATCTCCGCCATCTTCTTCTGCTAGAGTTTGACCACCATCCACCTTCGTTGCCGGCCAATCCTCGCTCAGTGCGCACTACCGCTGCGTTAGTCACCATCACTTCGCTATGCCCACACTGCATAACCCCTCGATTCAAGCATCATCGCCTCAGTTCTTATGCCAAGTTAATGTTATGGCTGATGTCAGTGCTGACATCATAGTGCACCACGTCGCTCCTCGGCTTTTCCGTGGATTTTGACCACCGTGAGCTGTGTCTGTGATGTGTAGGTCCCAAAGGCCAGAAGCACTGTTCCATAGACCATGATTCAAACCAATATTAGCTATTGTCCAATTTGATTAATTTGCTCAATTGATAATTTGAATGGCATGATTCCATTATCACCATAGGATGGGGTAACTACCTAGTGATGCAATACTAGTATCCACTTGGATTGTAGTCTAGTATGCTTAGCCATGCTTATAGTACGTTGGGATCATCATCACATATTGATTAATTAATTAATTTTGGCTTAATAAGATACTGAATCATGATGGTCAGCCACAATTATAAAATTTGTGTACCATGGTGTTGGTAGTGTCAATGGTGTTGGTTATACAAAATGGTATTCATTTGGGTAAGTGATTGTGCAATAAAGGGGGAAGCGTGGTCAGCACTTTTGGAATGTGGATGTCTCGTTGGGTGATTTCTAAGGACTTAATTTTGTACGCCATTGATCTAAGCCTTATCGTACAACCACATGTCTAATATGGGATGGACCTGGCTGATTAATTTGTGATGCTTCAACCATGACTTAGCCATTGAGATGTTCTGTTTGCGCAAGAGGGGCCTTTTCCGGCTAGGTGGTTAGCCTACTCAATAGTGAAACCTTAGCGGCAAGATCAGTTTGAGATTGAGCATTGTAAATACCATGTTATGATCTTCTTGGTCGGCGTACCTAAGGAAGCATGTTATACTGGTGACATTACAAGATGGTGATATAATGTGGGTAAAGTTGTTTAACCTTTGCAAAGTATAAAACTATTCAAATATCCATGTCCCTGGTCATAGACAATGCTTAGTGATTTCACACAAGGGTTAGGTTTTCCTAAATATTGGTTTGGGTAGAAAGTAAGATGGATGGGAAGTGGATGATCAGTTCATTTGTAGTTTATTCAATCCTTGATTCTTTACTTATTTATTTATGTCATTTTCATAAATGTGATTTCAATCTATTTACCATATTTACTCTAAATTATTGTCTTACGCAAAGTAACCACTCAGCCATCATTTGTTAAGCCTTACATAAACATATTGCATCTTATTACAACTGACTTGCTGAGTGCTTTATGTACTCATGACTATATCTATATTTGCTCAGTTACTAAAAAAGAGCCATAACAGTTAGAGGTACTTGAAGGAGGATTCTTCGATGACTTTTAGAATTAGGACTTTGCTTCCTAGTCAATTTCCTGTGGGCATATCAAATAGCTACTATGCTTATCTTCATTTTCCACTACTACTTATTGCTAAGCCTTCGGGATATTATTTGTATGTTGGCTATAAGGTCGCAACTTTGATAATTAATAATATTTGAGTTTTCCTTAATCATGATATGGTCGATATTTTATCTATGTCTTTACGGTGTGCACTGGCGTGATCCTAGACTAGTGCAGAATACATATAGAGTCTGGATTTGTATACTCGGGTCTCAATACAGGTGGTATCAAAGCCATATCGACTGTAGGACAAAGCCCTAGTTAGAAAGGTCGATTTAGCAAAATTTTCAAATTTTATTTTCTAAATCAAACCAACAAAAAGGATATTTAGTAATTTCTCTATTCTTTCCCCATTCTTTAGGTTCGTGCTCTTTGCCTTTTTCTGAAACTTGGTTTCAATTCTTAATTTGGCTTCTTTCCCTTGTGATTACATAGATGTCATAAGTTTCCCATAATGAGAGTGCGGGTTGGACTGGACTTCTTAGAGTGCGGATCAAATAGGCATCTAGTTTATCTCACCAAGGATGAGAAGGCAATGAGCCAATGCATTGGATTCATAATAAAACTATACTTTACTACAAGAATTAGGAGCCAAGTTCTTTATCATAGCTTGAAGTATACTAGTGCTCATGAAGACCTGTCTATGCATAGAGTTGTGTGTAAAGCTGTTCGACGTCTTTATAAACTGTACCGAATTTGTTTGTTGAAGCTTATTTGGAAGTTTGAAGAGCAATATGCAGCTATGCCTAGTATTGTGGAGTGAGAGGAAGTTTTGGAAGAACCACCCCCATAGTCGCTAGTTCTTCTACCTTCACCTATGCCTCCCAGTCCAGAAGAGAGACAACACATAACTGGCAACCAATAGGAGTACCTTCATCACTTCATTCCAGTCGAGGCAAAAGAGCAGTCACCACAAGTTCACATCTCATGGGTGTTCTACAACAACTCAGAGTCAGAGTCAAGTGAGCCTTATTAGGCAGGACTTGAGTGGGAGCCATTAGATTATAACATTGTATAGATTTTAGTCTCAAGTAGATCATTTTGCTTTTCATTTGCAGTTATGTATGACTTAAGCTGTAGTTTTGCTTCTTAGCATTATGTTGTAGTCATGTCAAGAATCTTTATTTGAGTAATTCAATACTCCTTGTTAGCTTTTCAGCGAAGTATTTTGTTTAGTTCAGGATTGTCATTAGAGTATTCCCCTTAGATGAGCTTACCACTTACCTTTGCTATCCCCTCTTCTCTTTTCAGACCTATGGAACAAACCATCTGTCAAGTGAGCATCACCCTGATCTAGCAAAAAGATGGTTGATACTTGGAATTCAGCTGATTGCAGTCAGGTGCATTTAGATCTAGGTAGCAATGCTGCAGAGCCTTCAACGTAGTGACAACAGTCAGTACCAATAGGATAGGATCCAACTCTAAGTCAATTTATGGTAGCCCAGACCCAACTGATGAACACGATGATGCAAAATATGAACAATATAATGAATCGACAAAATCAAGAAGCCATTGCACCTTAGTTTGTTCGACAGTAGTCAAGGTTTGTTGAATTTAAGAGGACTAGACCACCTACTTATTCTTGTTCATCTGAGCCTTTGGAGGTGGATGATTGGATTCATTCTGTGGAAAAGAAGTTGATTGTTTTCTGTGCACGGATCGAGAGAATGTTCCCTATGACACTCATCAATTAGAAGATGGTGCGGCAGAGTGGTGGGAGAACTATTGTGCCACTCATGAGGATCAGGAGAACATTACTTGGGCGGAATTCACAGTAGCCTTCCGTCATACCCATATCCTCGATGGGGTGATCGAAATGAAGAAGGAAGAGTTTCATGAGTTTTAGTAGAAGAACTTGTTAGTGAGTGAATATCTAAATAAGTTCACTCAGATTGTTCGCTATGCTCTAGAGGATGTTGCCATAGACGATGCACGTCAGAAGCAATTCAAGAAAGGATTAAATCCTAGATTAAATGTTCAAGTTGTGGGCAACAACTACGCCAGTTTCCAGAACATGGTGGATAAGGGCATACTCATTGAGGAGAGTCGCCATGAGTTAGTGGAATCTTGTAAGACAAAGATGATGTAGCAAGGAGCACAGATGCACGACTCACAAAAAGCTCATGCACCAGTCAGAAAGAACTCATTTTAATGCGTACCAACCTGCACATGTACCTCAGCAATCGGGATTTAGGACTCCATCACTAGTGCCTTGTTTCAATGTTTCAGGACCGCGCCCTATCAATGTTAGCAATCAACCACAGATGAGTGCCAATCCTATAGTAGTAATTATTTGTTTCAAGTGCCATAAGCCTGGTCACTATGCTAACAAGTATCTGCAGAAGCAAGCCCTAACTCCAATTCGTTTCAATTTGGGAGCTACGCTAGACAAAACTTTATTTTGGGAGTAGTTCATGGAGTACCCCAAGCTTCGGGTCAAGCCAACTGGATGCCACAATCATTTATTCGAGGTCAGATGAACCATGTCACCATAGATAGGGGTGAAAACGGATCGAATTCGGTAGGATATTGCTCATGCCATATCCTATCCTATATTTTTCTCAAATTCGGAGTCAAATACGAATAGTGCCGGATAGAAATACGAATTCGGATAGCGTCGGTTATAGATACGGAATGAATACGAAGTGGGTGCGAATACGATAACGAATATCTAGTCGAATATTACATATGAGAAAGATATCTGATGAACAAGACATAATTGATGAACATATGGACATACCCGATCAGGGCTATCTGATCTGAGACAAGCCGCCGAGATCGATGCGGGTGCGCACCTCATCCCCAATTTTGCTTTTTTGTGAAAACTCCCTACCTGCACCCAAAATCTTTCGAAAAACCCCTGAACGCTGGCTTACCAAATCAAACACATGCATGCGCTGGTTCCTCCCATTGGTCCCCTTCTTGCAGCTGCCTCTCTCCGCCGCGCCACCGCCTAGCCTCCTCTTCGCTATCGCACTACTACCCAGCCCGGCCCCGCTCCAGGTCCCCCAGCCCAGCTGTGCTCCAGCTCCCGTGTTTGGCCCACCGCCCAGCCTCCTCTCCACCGCCGCACCGCTCCAGGTCCCTCTAGTGCCTCGAGTGTTGCTCCCTCTACGGCCTCGTCGCCTTTTTCTGCGCCCTCTTCTGCTCCCTCACCGACCACGATGCCGTCTTGTACTTGCTTGTGACCAACGTTGACGTCTGGTTTGCCAGCACGGCCATGCCATGTGCGATTCCTCCCTCCGTGACGCCTACAGGGAGGCGGCAATCGAGTTGTGGCACCCTGACCCTGACGCGCTAGCGAAGTTTGCCGTTGACTCGTCACTGCCCACGGAGTCAGCCGAGTCGCCGTTGTTGCTCACTGGTCGCGCGTTCGGTGTTGAGCACCTCACCATTGTCTATGTCACCCTCATCTTCTTCCCCTGTCAAGTCAGAGCGGCAGGTTCATTAACTGAACCAGGTGACGTCAGGTTCAGAGATACTTTCTGAAAACTAGAAAAGATTCCTCTGAGAGGCTCAGAAGAAATTGAAGGCTGACCAGGGGTTCTTTACTAGGAAGGTCAATGCTGTATTGAGCAAATATGCTCAGAAAAAAAGGGTTAGTGACTTCATATGCTTGACTGACAGTTAACGATTTCCATTTGGTATGTCATTCTATTAGTCCAGGCTCCAAAGGTGATGCAAAACCATGGATAATTCTGTAAATGGCTTAACGTATGCTATCAGGTGGTTGAACATATGGTCGTGGAAAGTGTCTTTGTTGACTGTGTTGATTGGTAGGCCTTGGAAATCGTAATCAACTCTGTTGGCAAAATTGTTCTTGTTAGTTCCATCGAGGATGTATTACTACTGTGTTGTAAAAATTATAGCTTTTGTGTTCTCCTAATGGAAGCATGTACCTCAAACCTTATGCCTTTTGCTTTATGAATGGATGAGTGGAAGCATGTACCTAAAGCATGCATATTTTTTGTGAAATTTTGTATTGGATTTCTGTTCATGAGAGTTGGAATGTGGCTATGTGCTTGCCTCTTTAGTCAGTAATGTCCCGTGTGGGCTGCAATTTCTTATTTTTGTGGAACATACTCAAGCTCCTGATATGGGATCCAATCACAGAAAGCAGCTGCAAGCAACAGTATCGGGATGGCAAGAAAACATTTGCAATCTCTGAACAGTATCAGATTCACTGCTATCTGGAGTTTAACTGGAGTCATCACAACCTGGCACTGTCCAGGACAACAAGACATGCACATATGGTACTTCCACAAACACAACAGCACAACTTAATTTATACAATAATCTCATTCCAATCAGTGATTACACAACAATCAACAGTGTGACAGTACATCTACAAATAAAAAAGCAATCAACTACATCTAAAATGTTTACTTCAGTTGCTTGACACCGAATTCTTCCATGTCCTCCTCTGCATACTTGCTACAACGAGCAGGGCGGATCAATTGGCTGAGTGGAGTCCGCCGTCGCGGCACGCCGCCTGCATGCATCGAATGGGGGATGCGCCGTGCCGATGGAGGACTTGGTGCGGCACGGGCGCAAGCTCTCTAGGCGCAGGCTTTCCTTTCTTTCTGATCCAATGGTGCTTGACATAGAAAACGAGTGCTTAACAAAGATCAGACAGTACACACTATAGCACTGCAAGAAGAAAAACTATAACAAAAAGTATGCACAGCCAAAAACTCAAAACCCAGCATAATCAAGCAGCAAAAGGGGTTGTCCAAATGATATTTTTTTTAAAAAATTCATATGCCAGTGAGAAACCAGCACATTTGGAGCATGGTCCAAACCAAATTGTAGTATCCAAAAGAAAAGTATGATGTAAAATGAAATACTTGTACAAAAGAAGGTCAGACAATACAAAAACAGGATGACGTTAGAACCCACCTGTGAGCATTCTGCATGCTCTGAAGTCTTAACTAAACGCCTGCAATTCTTGTGTAACTGTGTAAACCAATACAAAAATGACAGTATTCTGACAGTTGCCATTTTATTTTATTGCAGAGGCAAACTTTTCTGGAATGTCGATAAGCAAGGTATTTGTGTGCTTCCTCACCAGTCACCACCTGCAAATTAATCACTCATCTCGCGATCGGCTCATCCATCCACAGCTTCCATATGCCTCATCTGAGTCATCTTGCCACGCAAATCTAACCTCTAAATTCGAAAGTTATTTAACCAGCAACTAATCAATCGCCAGATGTTCAGATCAGATCAAAGCAAAGCCGTTTTCTTATCTCCTACCGATCCAAACTCGATTCAAATAGCTAATCACGTTTAATGATCCAAGTAGTAATCAGTAGGGATGCAAACGGATTGAATACGAACGGATAATATCTCTACTATATTTGTTTTCATATTTTCTTCTCGGATGCGGATACGAATACGGATACCTCGGATACGAATACAAATACGAATAATATCGAATACAAATACGAAGCGAATACGAATCGAAACAAATACGGTCACGAATATTTATCGGAACATGAAAACCTCTTAAACTATACATAAAAAATCAATGAAAACACATAAATAGTTTATCTTGTCAAAACATTAACGAAATCTAAACAAGCATAAGTATTTTTATCCACAATAGTCATACCATTGTACAAATTTTAAATCTTCAAATGGCAGTTAATTTTTTCTAAAGTCCTAAATAATTCTTAATAGATTTCTACCATTTACATGTGACTAATAAATTAATTAAGAATTTAAATTTGCATCAGAATGATTTAAATGGTAGTGCATCAATTTAGTCGGTACAAATTTTAATTTACCGACAATATTAAATTTATTTTCTAATAAACATAAATATTTGCTAGTGGTGTTTGTAATTTAATATGACTAGGAAACCTAATGCCTAATGGTAATGGAGGCTTATGGCTTGGTTGGGCTAGTGGGCTGGTGGCAGGGGAGATGAGAGAGGCTAGCTTAGGCTGGGAAATGTTAGGTTGAAATCCCGGATATCCGATGTTGTATTATCTGGATAATCCATTTTTGTATTCGTATTTGTCGGATATTAGGCCTACTGTATTCGTTTTCGTTTCCTACAAAAAAATTGTATTTGTTTCCGATCCGAGAATTATCTGAAGAAAATCTGATCCGACACAATCCGTATTCGTTTTCATCCGGATCAGTCGAAAACTATCCGATCCGTTTTCACCCCTAGTAATCAGCTACTCTCCCGAAGGAGAAGAGGATGCAGCGCCCGGAGATCCGCGTGATCCACATGAGCCGGCGCCGCCATGGTGGCATGGGCCCGATGCCCTCCCGCGGCTGTCCCTGCGTGTCAGCCCACCTATGCAGCACCACCCACATGGTGGCGTAGCCCACCGCGATGGCAAGCCCGAACAACATGAGAGGAGGATCGGCTGGGGGACCTAGAGCTGGGCTGGGTGACCTGGAGTGGGGCCAGGCTGGGCAGCGGCGTGGCAGGGGAGAGGAGGCTAGGCGGTGGCTTGGCGGAGAGACGGTGGAGAGGGGAGGCTGCGAGAAGGGGGCCGATGGGAGGAGGCAGCTAGGAGTGCAATCGGAGCGGATACGGACGGATATCGCTTATCCTATATCCTAATTCATATTTTTTCTTTAGAGTCAGAGTCGGACATAGATAATGTCGGATATCTATTTCTCCATTCTGTGTCCGTCCATAATCTTTCAGATGGTCGGTCGGACGGAAATTATCCGTTTCTTTGCATAGGACATTGGGCAGTATGGTACAATCATAGCGAACATGGAGAGACTAATTACTGAGATGTTGAAGAAAGAACACTCAGTACTTCCGCTTGTTTAGATGTGACAATCTGCCTATGTGTTATTTTGTTTCTAGGTGAAGTCACAATAGACTTCCTCATATCATTTGACATACAGATATATACGGGTGGATATCACTTATCACGTATTCTATTCAATATTGTTTCCTCGGAGTCAGAGTCGAATACAGATAGTGCCGGATACACATCTACCCCTTCCGTATCCATTCCGCATGCCTTCGATCGGTCGGACGGACAGAAATTATCTACTCCGTTTGCAACCCAAGAGGAAGCGTGTGCGTGTGCTCGATTTGGGGAGCCAGCGTTCAGGGGTTTTTCGGAAGACTTTCGGTGCAAGCAGGGGGTTTTCACAAAAAAAGCAAAAGTGGGGATGATGAGCATGCCCGCATCGATCTCGGCTGCTTGTCTCGGATCGGATGGCCCTGATCGGGTATGTCCATATGTCCATGAATTATGTTTTGTTCACCGGATATCCTCCCTTACGTAAGAACACAAAGGGCATATATAGTGTGCACATGATAGCAACCATGTATTTCCAGAGTAATTTTTTGGTAAGGTTCTAGAGCATATATTAAGTAATAAGTAGCAGTAATTCGAGTAGCCAAAACTTTTTGCAAAACATAATTGGATAGAATAGAAATATTCATGATAAAAGGCTCTAACGATGCTCTCCAGTCTCTTGTAGTCCTACTTGTTACATTTGGCTTGCTGTAATAAGCGATAGACAGTAGTAATTCCTAAAGTCAAGTCACACGGCTAGATCGAGTGCTTCATGCCTTTGCACCATCATATGGTGGCTGACTGTCATATATCTTGAAGTTTGTTCCCCAAAAATCAGAACTAAAAAAGGTGCATTAGAAGTGCTATCAGGTTGACAAGCCAAAATATTTGCAACATAAGTCCATGAGGCTAAACAAAACAATCACTTTCCAAAATTGTCTGCACCAAGGAACAGAAGGGAGAAGACAACAACATAACAATATATGATCGAGAATAGTGAACAACTTACTTCAAATTTCTAGCAAGTTGCAATCTAGAAGACCAAGGAAGAAAAAAAGCATGACACCAAGACACCAAATCCCTCTCCAGTCGAGTCTCCAAGTCTTCCCGTGAGGCCGTGAGCCCATGACCATTTGAGTCTAAGCGTCTAAGTGCTGAAGTGACTGCTGAACTGTCGGTTGGGCTTGGCCCTTCACCCACCTCAGGCTGAAATGATGAATTGGCTGATGGGCCAGATATTCGATGAACACACTCGGATATTATCTGATAAAATTTTGGGTATTTTCCATATCTGTTAGGATGTTCTTTCCCGAATTCGATTCCGTATCCAGAAACAACTATCCAAATTGGACTCCGAATTCGATAATTATCTGACATGTCTACCCGAATCCGATCTGACTTGGATTCGGTTATTAGTCGGTCGGAAAGTATCCGATCCATTTTCACCCGTAACGCAGAGAAGGCCCAAGCAGCTCAGGATGTTTTGATGGGTAGGTTTCTAATAAATTCAGTACCTGCTATAGTTTTATTCGATTCTGGAGCTTCACATTCTTTTGTTTCTTAGAATTTCTCTATTACGCAACAGTTGGAAACTATTGTTCACTACTACAGACAGTCCAATCACGGACGGTTCCTGAACTGTCTGTGTTTATATGATTTCCTTCATATGGCGGCAAACGTAGAATCCACATACGTTGCCTTGTAGCTGCTGGTGACACTGCAAAATAGAATTACATACATAGGTTTTTTCAATTCTAGAGGCATTATAACAAAGTGTGATATAGGATTTTTGTGTTGTAGTGGGTACCAAAAATCGCGTGTTGTGTCGCAGCGTGTCACTGGATTTGTTGTGTCTCCCTCTTAGGGCAACATACGCGGTAAATGACCTACGCGATTCAAAAAAGTTATCCTCGGCAATTGCAAACAAAGGAAAGATTACAATAGAGTTATGTATGGCGGAAATGAGTTTACCTGTTAATTGCTTCTTGCACACGACTAAAGTCGTGGTTGCTCCTAAGTAGGGAATCAAGGTATATTACCTTGCTCTACTTTGGTACAATCACAATAAAAATCCAGTAAGACCTAGTCATGTGTGTCACCATAGTGATTAATCCTAAGTTCATGCTGCATATAAAGTACAAATGAAACTTGTGTGGCAACTACGTACGAGTACTTACCCATTCAGAAATTGAGCAAACTAACATTATCTTTCTAAACCTAGCTAGCTAGCTAGATCTAAATTAAACAAAAATATATCTATCATCTCTTTCAATTATAAAAACATGTATGCATATAAGTTATTAAAAGTAATTAAGTACTAACCTCTGATAACTAAGAAGATGGCGATATGTTTTCATCACGAGCTTCCTAAAGCCGGCCGCCTCGCTCCACCGATGCAGCGCAATGAAGACACTCGCTCCACCAATGCAGCGCAATGAAGACAGATCTGTTTCGAGATTGAGCTTGTACGCCCAGTATTTAATAGCGCAGATTACTCAATCCGAACCTTATATTCCTTGGTTTTGCGTCGAAGTCTGCAAAACTCCTATTGATATTTCTCCACTTTGCAGAATCAACAAGGTGTCTTAGCATTCCATCATTCTTACGCCCCTCCAAGTGTCAACGCATCAGTTTTGCCTCCTTTGGGTTCGCAAAAATCGCTTCAAACGGGGAATTACAAGATATCATACCACCTTAGCAGGAGGTCCTCTCTTCACCTCTATTCCCACACCATCATCTGATTGATTCTTACGCTTGTATCGGGAGATGTTGTACACAGAACATGCATGCATGTTTGCATACTCTTTACAATAGAGGATACAGTCGTTCAAACATGCATGTATTCTTTCTACTTCCATTCTCAATGGACAAAGAACCTTCTTGGCTTTATATGTGGTTTTGGGTAACTCGTTTTCCTCCGGAAGTATGTCCGTAAAAGACCTAATAGTGCCATGAAACTCTTGGCGGACCAACCGTTGGTTGTCTTCAATTTCAGTAGTTCAAGCATGGCTAACAACCTCGTATATTTTGACTTGCAGCATGTGAACAAATGTTTCTTCGAATCCTCCATCAAGCCCTGGAATTTAACATACTCTCTCTCATCATAGTTCCCTTCCACATCGCGAAGCATTTGATCCAGATTGTTGTAATGGAGCCTATCCAAATAAGAACCATAATCGACATCATCTAGCGGCATATCATTGACGTCATCGGTGATATCATTATTACTACCTTCCTGTGTAGTCTGCTCTTCACCATGACTGTTCTAACGCGCATACCCCATTTTGAAACCCCTTCGAATTAAGTGTGCTTCAACCTACGCTCGGTTCTTAAACATCTTTAGATTATTGCAGTCAACTATGGATAATACATATATTTCACTCCCTTATTCAACATATCTCCCGCAGCAGCTCTTGTGAAAGTAGACACACTGTTAATGTACTACTCTTTACTCATATGGTTCCCAGCGTACATCCAGCTTCGGTCCTACGTTACGTATATAATTAACAGTTTAGCAAGAATAATTGATTAAATTAAATTAAGTAGAAATAAACTATGGATTGACTAAACCTTAAACCATGCTAGATGTAAATAAACTTCTCTCTAGATCTAAATCTATGGTTAATAAACTACCTATGGTTAATAAACCACTCTCTAGATGGAAATAAACTCCACGCTAAATCAAGCTAGCTCGATTTAAACCATCTTCAATTCTTGTTTCACCAAAAGTTATAGATCTAAATTATAATACAATTAGGAACAAATTACTAACCATAGGTATTCAAGAAATGAATAGATCTGCAATCACTCTTGCCAAATAGTCTCCTTTCACCAAATCGCCGCCTCAAAGCCCCTGCCTCAAGCTCAAAGTAGCAGCTAGATATGGAATTTAAGACAGAAGGTCGACGGGTCTGCGTGCAGTTAATACATTGGAATTATCTCAGATAGTTTGTATTAAAAATCATCTGTGATATATGACAGACGGTTCGTATTACAAACCGTCCGTGATATTTGGCCTATGATACTTCACATATTGTTCTCACCATGAACCGTCTATGATATTATCTCCTCACAGACGGTTTTTGGCACTGGTAGCAACATAGACGGTCTCTAAACTAAAACCGTCTGTGCTTGTATTTGACACTGACGGTTTTGGAGAACTGTCTGTGATGTACCGTCTAATATTATGCTTCTTGTTGTAGTGAGTGGAAGCAGAAAGGATAGGTGAAGAAAACAAATTGAATTTTTGAATTCAAATTGAATTTCATCCACTGTATATTTATTTCACAAAAATTTATGTTTACAACTTATTTTTCCAAAGAAACTCCAATAAAAGCCAAGGAAATAAGATGCATGCAAAAAAATCTTAATTTTACTCATTTTTGCAATTTCCTAGAATTCAGGATGTTACAGAATCAATCACAAACAACAAACTCTATAAAAGAAGAGATCAAAGAGATGGTTTTGCTTACCATGAGTAGCAGTATGAGTGGGCACCAAAGACAAGATCGAATCATCTTCCTTCTGTGCCATCGCCATATAGATATGTGCGAGGGGACGAGCGGCGGTGGAAGGGAGGTAGCGGCGGCGTAGATTAGGGCGAAGGAGCGGTGGTGGTGGTGCTCCACGAGGGGAAGGAAGGAAAACGAAAAGGAGGATTAGGGAGCCATAATTTTTAGTTCATATCTTGCTAAAAAGCATGGATCCAGCACTGATCGGGACCAAGGCACAAGAAAGGGCCAAGAACTCACCTCCCAATCCAGCCACTAGCCACGACCCACATGGCTACGTAGTGCCGCTGCTCCTAGCCACCCTCCCACCCAATTCCTACAAGATCATGCTCCACGACGTCACTATCTCGCCCCCAAAACCAAAACCAAGAACCATACATGGACGACCCAACCCACATGGATCCAATAGGATCCATCCTGAGTGCCAGAGACGAGGTGAGCACAAAGACAATGTGGTGCCCTAAAGGACGGGAGAGGCAGGAGGAGGGAGGGGTCTAGGTGGGAGGCTAGGGTTTGGGGCAAAGCGAAGGGGGAGAGTGTGAGACCATGTGGAGGTCACCCCATGGTTGTGATGAGTAATTGACTCTTGATCTAGAAAGATTGAGTTTGGTTTTTGAGGTTTGAGCTGACTCTGCATAGTCGTAAGCCTTGAGAATGGTTGGCAGATCTCTTACGACCTCATTGTCGGTAGCACAAAGTCGTTCGAGTAATTTGACATTGGTCGGAAGCCAACCAAAGCTGTACGACCACATTGGAACCAGTCGGAAACCGGAAAACGTGCGTACAACCTTTTTGGTCGTGGTCGGAAGTCGTTCGGGTGGTTTACGACCACGTTACGGCTTCCTCGGCAAACTTGAGTGTAATCGGAAGCAAGCCGTAAACTTACGACCACGTTGAGAGCTATCAGGTGCTGTACGACCACGTTGCAGCATCCTCGGTGAATTTGGACGCGATCAGAAGTTGGTCGGACTGTGTACGACCACACAGTATCTCACTCAGCGAAAAAGACCGTGGTCGGAGGTCATTTGGATGGGATACGACCACGTTGAGCGCTGTCGAGTAACAGACGGGTGGCGTACGACCACGTTGGTGGGAATCGGAAGTCAGCCGAGCGGCCTTCGAGTACTTTGACCGTGGTCGGAAGACGCTTCGACCACGTTGAGCGAAATCGAGAACCAGCCGGTAGCGTACGACCACGTTGTGGTCTCTACGGCTACGTTGGTCGTGGTCGGAGGCCACCAGGGCTATTTACGACCACGCCAGGCACTGCGACCACATTGGTTGTAGTCGAGTCCGCCAGCAGCGATGACTACTTTGGTCGTGATCGGTAGTTGACGCCGGTAAGTCGACCACGCCAGGCGCTCAAGCTCGACCACGATTGTGACATTCGGCATCGACCACGTTGAGCGCAGTCGGGACTCAGCCGGGCGGCGTATGACCACATTGGCCGTGGTCGGGAGCCTGCCGGACAGCGTACGAGTTCTTTGACCGTGGTCGGAAGGCTTTACGACTACGTTGTGAAGTCTACGACTTCGTTGGCCGTAGTCGATGGCCACCAGGGCCATTTACGACCACGTTATGCTATACGACCACGTTGTCGCGTGGGTCTTTGACCACGTTGTAGCGATCGGGTGTCGACCACGTTGGTTGATCGGTGGTGCGACCACGTTGAGCGATCGGGAGTGCTCGACCACGTTATGGCACTAAGGGTTTACGACCACGTTGTGCGATCGGTTGTTCGACCACGTTGTGGCGGTCGAATTCGACCACGTTAGGGCAAATGACCGTGGTCACCGAGTACATTCAAACCGGTCGTATGGGTGCATTTGATGTCCGATTATGTTGGAACTTGGTCGTATGGATTCCTGGTGACGTTGTGGACCTTGTGGACTTATTGGTTCATCATTTTGACAGGTCTTATTGCAATCTATTTTCTGATGGGCTCGAGTGTCTCTGGTTGGTGCAACAGAGTGCTCGTATGAGGTCTAGACTTTGTGCGATAAAGTCGTAGCAAGCTAGCGGTGGTCGTGGCTTGTGTCTGCATGGTCGTAACGAGCTTTGTGATGGTCGTGACGACATCTTTGTGGTCAAGGAAGCGAGGAAGTCTTCCGTGGTTTTGACCACTTCTTGTCTTGTGCTTTTGAGTGGTCGAGGGAATTTACGACCGGTGTTGTGCCGTGATACTTGTGCCGATTGATGGTCTGTGTGTATTGTGCGGTGCTATGTGATGGTTTGCTTGTCTGTGTGGCTGCAGGACTTCGGAGCTATTTCATGGTGAGGCGTGGGAAGACCGGGACTAGGCACAGGAGGTGTTGAGGTCCAGACGGTCGGAGACGCCAAGATGATCGAGGTGGTGAGGTGGTTGCGGCCGGAAGACGAGGAACCGAGCTGAACTGCGAGCTAAGCACGACGGGCAACAACGAGGAGGACCGGGACTAGGCTCGTGGAGGAGCCGAGGTCCGACGGTCGGGAGTTTGGGTGCGGTCGTGTGCGGCGGAATAGACCGAGACTAGACGAGGAGTCGGAAGTCTAGATGATCTTGGAGACAAGTCTTGGTGAGGCTTGGAGTGGTCGGGACTAGACATGGGAGATGTTGAGGTCCGAGCAGTGGGTGAAGCCAAAGAAGACCTGGAGCTCAAGGTGGTCGATGAGGAACAGGAGCGATGCGGCCGGTCGGAGATAGGTGCAGTGAGGCTAGGATGGTGGGACGAGACACGGTGGTGTTGGGGTCCGAACGGCACCGGGAAGCCAAGGAGACCAAGTCTTGCGAGGTGGTTGCGGGCATGGACAGGGAAGGCGGTGTGAGGGCATTTTGGAGAAATGCCAAAGCCGCAAGGGAAGCTGTCCCTCCGTAAAGCACACGAGAAAAGAAGTGGATTCATTGGCGCTAACGGGCAAAGTGCGGTCTCATAGGATAGCAGACAAAGCATTTGAGTTAGCGGGCAAAGTGAGTGATAAAACCGGTGTTAGGTGGGGTTTACGGGTTATCCCAGTGGACTAATGGATGGATCCATTAGGGTTAGTCTCGGATGTGAGACTATAAAAGGGAGAGGGGAGGCAGGAGTTATAGTGAGTTGTTCGGCTGAGCCTTGGAGGCAGCCGCCTCTCCCTCCCTTGGGAGTGTATCTGTGTGTGTTTGCTCTAGAGGTAGAGCTTGTTCTCCTGTGGGGAGTGGTTGCGAAACCTCCTTGTTATGCTTATTGAGAGGACTCATCTCTCTGTACTTGTTAGAGTTTATATATGAGATGGGTCCGTGTTTGTGATCCGGGTTGAGAGGTCATTCTTGAGATGTTTTCATTGATTTATTTGCCATCTCTTCATTCTTAGTTCCTTCGTATTTCCTTCGAGTTGGCTTATATTTGATTTGCTCAGAGCAGAGAATCTGGCTCAAGGCAATTTGGCCAGTTCATTCCCAAGAGCAAGGTCGAATCGGAGAAGTTTCTGTGTCTCTCGGTCATGCGCCTCCAGTTCTCTGTTTTCAGTTTTGACCATGTCGTTCTAGCCGACCATTGCAAAGACTTTAGATTTACTAGGTGATTTCTCTTCCAGAGGATGCTGAATCTTTGTGGTTAAAATATCTCCTCATTTCGTTTGAAGACTTGCAAGTTATCTGGATTTTGGTCTTTGCGGTCGTGCGCCTGGAGCGGCTCTGTTCGAGCTTACGACCACGTATTCACCGCTTGGAATCTTTTGTCGGCTCGAGTCGCTTCGACCACCGTGTGATTTCGACTTAAGATCGTTCTTCTTTGTGGTTGAAGTCTCGGTTGATTCACTCAAGAATCACTAGATATCTGATTTTGAGTCTTGGTGGTCATGCACTCTTTCTCCGCTTTCAGTCTTCGACAACACACTAATTACTGTGTTGACCGTTGTCGGTTTGCTCCTGTCGGGTGGGTCTCGACTGCTCTGAAACTGCCTCTGGTCACTTCGACCAAAGCAAGGAGCCGACTACGCAGAAGTTTCGATCACTATGTTTGGCTTCGACCACGTCGGTCGTTTGACCACTGTTGGTCTACGACCACGTGTGTTCGACCAGAACCGATAGCTATCGACCGCTTGGCTCGATCGACCACGAGTTGGCGTTCGACCACGCAGAAAGTCGAATGAATACGGTGACTTTCCAACCGTTCTCTTCTCGATTTCTTTGCTCTCGGTTAGCTGCAGTTATTCTCTGATCTCTCTGTTCCTCAGTAAGCAATCAATCTTCTTCCTCATAGCTCTTTAGCTATCGAGAAAAGATCGGTGTAATATTTAGAGAGCTTTTAAGGCACCATTCACCCCCTCTGTTGCCATTTCGGTCCTTCAACCGGTATCGAGCAAGGTTGGCTCTGTATTTGATCTTAACCGATCTGGAGCTTGGCAACTAGTAGGGAGTATTGTGATCTTCTCTCTGCATCTTGTTGGGGTGGTTTTGCCAATGGTGTCCTTTGAGACAAGAGGCTTGATTTTGGCTAGAGGGTGATGTTATTTGCAGGAACCTGTGGTCATAAGGAGTTTTGACCACGATCATCGCATCGAGGACGACAACGAGTAGCATTCACAGTCTTTGGGGACGTGGTCATAACCACGGTCTCGAGGCCCCATCCGTGACTACACTTCATGGATCTTATGCTTTACCTCGGCGACCGTCCTCGGTTCGTTGGTCTATCTTGATATATCTGTTCTTGACCATATGGACTAGAACCGAAAAGCAGAGGATGGTGCTTTGTCCTCTCGGGCGTAGTCGTAGCTTCATACGACCGCGTCTGTGGCGGACACTTCACTCGTCACCATGTTCGGAGACTCTACGATCACGGTGCTGGTCCCGAGCATGTTGTTGCTCGATTTCGTGATCGTAATACTTTACGATCACGACTCTACCGTAGTCATTCAAGACTCGCCTCTCATGCTACGACCACGCTTATTTCTTCTCAAGCGTAGTCGTAGCACGAACGACCATTCTTTTCTCGCCGAGTGGCCGTGTGTCAAGTCTTGGAAGCCCAAGCATTTGCTTACTAACCCTTCGGGATCCAAGACTTGGACACTTTGTTCTTGTTATTCGTAGGTATTGACGCGAGTTGGAGAACATGGATTTGATTGGGTTTTGGTCTTGACTTCATCATGTGACCGTAACATTCATTGGCTCTTCAATTGATGGCCTCCAAGAGGCATATGCTCTCACGTTAGCGTCCACACCTACTTTGTGAGCTACTCCTTATCTTCATGCTCTTTTATTCATGATTGATCATAATTGGCATGATGTGTTTGTTCATGTGCTCACGTGTACCATATTGGCATGTTTTTGTTTCAATGCTTTCATGTCATGCCTTTATGTGTGTATTGCTTAGGTATCCATGTATCATGCTATATTTGGATGCTTAAGTTTTGACTTGACTTCATGAACTAAGTGGAATGTGCATATTAGAAGTCAAGTATCATCATGACTTAAGCTCTGTAGTATCTATCATGGTTCACATCTTGCTCCTTATGTTCATTTGTCATTATTTATACATGTTAGCATACTTTTCATGATTTGGATTTGACATGGTGTATATCTACATGATGTATGCATATGTATGGACGAGATGAGCTTGAGTATATCTTGGATAGTTTCTTTGTGTCATGATGGTGCGTTTATTCATGCCTTTGTATCTTTTCTAGTATACATGCTTTTATCCATGCTAGCATATGCTACGGATCGCTCCCGTCATACGCTATGTGTATGGTTGTGATTCATTGTGGTGCTTGTATACCTTGATCTTATTCATTTTGGCATGCAATAAAGCGTATGACATCTTGGTAGCGTTAGTGCATGCGTATGCTTAGATATCATGAGATTTGTGGTTAGGTCACAAGCTTTTTCTAGTATTGGGTGGCTCTAGGCTTGCTGTTCTAGATGCTTTTGATGAGGGCTAGATTGAGCTTGTGGCGGTGCGTGTTCTCATGCAGTTGTAACGCTACCGATTGTGGTCATTTGTCTCAGTACTGGATCCATGCCTGTGTATTATTTACCCCAGTACTAGGACACCAGCTGTTCCCCTATGTTTAATCCGCAGGTTATGAATGAGGGGAGAGTGGTACATTGTTACTGACCGCTCCTCGGTCTTTATGACCACGCCGTAGTTTCTACGACCACAAGTATGGACTCTCGGTGAACCCATACACGACCATGAGCCGATTCGCCACGACTTGGACTCAATTTGGATTCATCTGCGACCATGGTGAACTCGGACTCGACAACGCCCAAGACATGATTTTATCGCTTGACGAGGACCGAACACATGTACGACCATGTCCAGACTCATCTACAACCTCGCCCCGGACACATATTCGACCTCGACCACTACAACAACCTCCCGAGCAAGCTCAGAACCGAGGTTTGCTCCCTGTGATCTCTAGTGTTTTGCTTCCCGCCACTCGGCTTTGCATAGTATATGTCCTCTAGTGGTAGGAAGGGTCGGTTTGGTCAGTAGGAGCCAACTCTAGGTGATGTTGTCTCATTCACACCTCTCATCCAATTGGTTCTCTAGGATTATTTACTACCTAGTTTGGGCTTTGGTTCTCTAGGATTCTCTTCTACCTAGGTTGAACTTTTTCTTGGCCACTAGAGTCTTTTGCATTGACTTAGTGTGCTTCTGCTCCGTGGTATGAGGTTATAGGCTAGAGACCATGAGGATAGAGTATGTTTGAGGATCACCTTCTTGAGTTAGAACCTTTCCCTTTGGTTTTTGTGCCAAATTTTTCGGTTCTTCTCATTTTGCCTTCTCTAGGGGAGTTGGAGTCTTTCATGTCATTCCGGCTATGTTTCAGGGAGAGCTTAGGGTGGTTTGTCCTTATGGACTATTGTGAGAAGGAGTTTCTGTGTTTTACTGCTTTATTCATTTATCTTGCTCCTGTTCTCATTTTTTTTGTTGCACTGCATCGGGGTGCATTTGGGTTAGTCCTCCTAGCATAGATTAAAGCGTTTCTCTCGTCTAGTTAGACTTCTTACTCTTATCTATGCTTTAAGGACTGCCTGTTTTCTCCTCTCTTTGCCAGCCTCTTGTTTATTGCTTTGGTTCAGGGGGAGTTCATTTGAGAACTTCTAGATCTTAATGATGACATAACTCAACTTGAACTAAAAGTTGCATCTCATGTTGAGGGGGAGCTGGATTTTCTGCATTGTAATATAACCACATTGAGCCTTGATTATTATCCGGTTATGACATGCTTTCAATGCTTTACACCTTGCCATGATTTGTGCTCCATTGCTAATCTGATCATGACTTTATATGTGTAGTCAAGTCTTTGCCATGATAGGTTAATTAAAATGCCAAATTTGACCTAATTCATGTCATGTTCATATTTGAGACTAGTCAGCCTTGTGTTATCCTTTTATGATTCTCGCCATGTCAAATAGGCTGAGTTGAGTCTTGAATCTTAGTTGAGCAATAGATTGAGCTATCTGACTTCTTGATGACACATAAGTTAGTACAATCTATTAAAAGCAAAAGATCTCTTTGTGCGAAAAACCGATCTCACCAATTCCTTCTCATGAGACGGCTTGCCATTGCACAAGGCATGAACTCAGGGGAGATTTGGATGACCAAGATCATTTTCTTAAGCTTCTCGCTTGGAATGATCGCATAAGGCTTGAGGTCTAGCACATGACAAAAATATGATTGAAAACAATCATGAGATCTCAAAAGAAAAATGTCAAGAGTGCTCAAATAAAAAAAAAAACAAAGTACTTCAACAGTTGTATCATTCTTGAACAAATAGCACTCTAGTCGGCTCAACACTAGCTTCTTGATTCCATTTAGCTCACCGACATGGCTTGCATCATTTGTGGATATCATTAGCTAGACTAAAATCATGATTGACTTGACTTGCTAAGAACTTCAACTAAGATTCAGTATATGCCTTATGTTGCTTAGCTTCACTTTACATACTTAGTCATGATCTTTATAGCATATTTGTATGTTATGGCTTGGTGTAATACATTTTGGTCATTTTGGATAATTCTCATGGCTCTGCATACTTTGAATAATCAAATCAGCCATTCCATCCATCATTATGACTTATTCTCTCTTGCATACTTGATGTGTTTATTGCCAAAAGGGGGAGAATATATTGGAGAAAAATAAAATTTCTCAACTTCTGGGAACTTGCTAGAGCTTTGGAGTTCATTTTGCTCTTTATTTTATCGCTCTAGTGTTCTCTCTGTTGACATGATCATAATCTCATTTTCTTTCTTTGGATCATGTCGACTTCTACAAACTCAACTTCATATTTTTTGGTGTTTGTCAATATACTCATCAAGGGGGAGATTGTGAGACCATGTGGAGGTCACCCCATGGTTGTGATGAGTAATTGACTCTTGATCTAGAAAGATTGAGTTTGGTTTTTGAGGTTTGAGTGACTCGCATAGTCGTAAGCCTTGAGAATGGTTGGCGGATCTCTTACGACCTCATTGTCGGTAGCACAAAGTCGTTCGAGTAATTTGACATTGGTCGGAAGCCAACCAAAGCTGTACGACCACATTGGAACCGATCGGAAACCGAAAACGTGCGTACAACCTTTTGGTCGTGGTGGGAAGTCGTTCGGGTGGTTTACGACCACGTTACGGCTTCCTCGGCAAACTTGAGTGTAATCGGAAGCAAGCCGTAAACTTACGACCACGTTGAGAGCTATCAGGTGCTGTACGACCACGTTGCAGCATCCTCGGTGAATTTGGACGCGATCAGAAGTTGGTCGGACTGTGTACGACCACACAGTATCTCACTCAGCGAAAAAGACCGTGGTCGGAGGTCATTTGGATGGGATACGACCACGTTGAGCCGTCGAGTAACGACGGGTGGCGACGACCACGTTGGTGGGAATCGAAGTCACCGAGCGGCCTCGAGTACTTTGACCGTGGTGGGAAGACGCCGACCACGTTGGCGAAATCGAGAACCGGTAGGTGGCGCACGACCACGCCAGGTGGTCTACGGCCACGTTGGTCGTGGTCGAGGCCACGGGGCTATTTACGACCACGCCAGGCACTGCGACCACATTGGTTGTAGTCGGGAGTCTGCCAGGCAGCGTATGACTACTTTGGTCGTGATCGGTAGTTGACGCTCGGTAAGTCGACCACGTTGTGGCGCTCAAGCTCGACCACGATTGTGACATTCGGCATCGACCACGTTGAGCGCAGTCGGGACTCAGCCGGGCGGCGTATGACCACATTGGCCGTGGTCGGGAGCCTGCCGGACAGCGTACGAGTTCTTTGACCGTGGTCGGAAGGCTTTACGACTACGTTGTGAAGTCTACGACTTCGTTGGCCGTAGTCGATGGCCACCAGGGCCATTTACGACCACGTTATGCTATACGACCACGTTGTCGCGTGGGTCTTTGACCACGTTGTAGCGATCGGGTGTCGACCACGTTGGTTGATCGGTGGTGCGACCACGTTGAGCGATCGGGAGTGCTCGACCACGTTATGGCACTAAGGGTTTACGACCACGTTGTGCGATCGGTTGTTCGACCACGTTGTGGCAGTCGAATCGACCACGTTGCCAGGGCAAAATGACCGTGGTCGGTGAGTACATTCAAACCGGTCGTATGGGTGCATTTGATGTCCGATTATGTTGGAACTTGGTCGTATGGATTCTCGGTGACGTTGTGGACCTTGTGGACTTATTGGTTCATCATTTTGACAGGTCTTATTGCAATCTATTTTCTGATGGGCTCGAGTGTCTCTGGTTGGTGCAACAGAGTGCTCGTATGAGGTCTAGACTTTGTGCGATAAAGTCGTAGCAAGCTAGCGGTGGTCGTGGCTTGTGTCTGCATGGTCGTAACGAGCTTTGTGATGGTCGTGACGACATGCTGTGTGGTCGAAGGAAGCAGGGAAGTCTTCCAGGGTTTTGACCACTTCTTGTCTTGTGCTTTTGAGTGGTCGTAGGGAATTTACGACCGGTGTTGTCTTTGTGATACTTGTGCCGATTGATGGTGCATGTGTATTGTGCGGTGCTATGTGATGGTTTGCTTGTACGTGTGGGCTGCAGGACTTGAGCTATTTCATGGTGAGGCGTGGGAAGACCGGGACTAGGCACAGGAGGTGTTGAGGTCCAGACGGTCGGAGACGCCGAAGATGATCGAGGCTGGTGAGGTGGTTGCGAGCCGGAAGACGAGGAACCGGAGCTGGAACTGCCAGAGCTAAGCACGACGGGCAACAACGAGGAGGACCGGGACTAGGCTCAGGGAGGAGCTGAGGTCCAGACGGTCAGGAGTTTGGGTGCGGTCGTGTGCGGCGGAATAGACCGAGACTAGACTCTGGAGGAGTCGGAAGTCTAGATGATCTTGGAGACAAGTCTTGGTGAGGCTTGGAGTGGTCGGGACTAGACATGGGAGATGTTGAGGTCCGAGCGTGGGTGAAGCCAAAGAAGGCTGGAGCTCAAGGTGGTCGATGAGGCCGGAGGCGATGCGGCCGGTCGGAGATAGGTGCAGTGAGGCTAGGATGGTCGGGACGAGACACAGGTGGTGTTGGGGTCCAGAACGACCGGGGGAAGCCGAAGGAGACCAAGTCTTGCGAGGTGGTTGCAGGCATGGACAGGAAGGCAGTGTGAGGGCATTTTGGAGAAATGCCAAAGCTGCAAGGGAAGCTGTCCCTCCGTAAAGCACACGAGAAAGAAGTGGATTTGTTGGCGCTAACGGGCAAAGTGCGGGTCTGTTAGGATAGCAGACAAAGCATTTGAGTTAGCGGGCAAAGTGAGTGATAAAACCCGGTGTTAGGTGGGGTTTACGGGTTATCCCCAGAGTGGACTAATGGATGGATCCATTAGGGTTAGTCTCGGATGTGAGACTATAAAAGGGAGAGGGGAGGCAGGAGTTATAGTGAGTTGTTCGGCTGAGCCTTGGAGGCAGCCGCCTCTCCCTCCCTTGGGAGTGTATCTGTGTGTGTGTTTGCTCTAGAGGTAGAGCTTGTTCTCCTGTGGGGAGTGGTTGCGAAACCTCCTTGTTATGCTTATTGAGAGGACTCATCTCTCTGTACTTGTTAGAGTTTATATATGAGATGGGTCCGTGTTTGTGATCTGGGTTGAGAGGTCGTTCTTGAGATGTTTTCATTGATTTATTTGCCATCTCTTCATTCTTAGTTCATACGTATTTCCTTTCGAGTTGGCTTATATTTGATTTGCTCGAAGAGAATCGGCTCAAGGCAATTTGGCGATTCATTCCCAAGAGCAAGGTCGAATCGAGAAGTTTCGTGTCTCTCGGTCATGCGCCTCCAGTTCTCTTTTCAGTTTGACCATGTCGTTCTAGCCGACCATTGCAAAGACTTTAGATTTACTAGGTGATTTCTCTTCGAGAGGATCTTGAATCTTTGTGGTTAAAATATCTCCTCATTTCGTTTGAAGACTTGCAAGTTATCTGGATTTTGGTCTTTGCGGTCGTGCGCCTGGAGCGGCTCTGTTCGAGCTTACGACCACGTATTCACTTGTTTGGAATCTTTTGTCGGCTCGAGTCGGGGCTTCGACCATCGTGTGATTTCGACTTAAGATCGTTCTTCTTTTGTGGTTGAAGTCTCCAGGTTGATTCACTCAAGAATCACTAGATATCTGATTTTGAGTCTTGGTGGTCATGCACTCTTTCTCCGCTTTCAGTCTTCGACAACACACTAATTACTGTGTTGACCGTTGTCGGTTTGCTCCTGTCGGGTGGGTCTCGACTGCTCTGAAACTGCCTCTGGTCACTTCGACCAAAGCAAGGAGCCGACTACGCAGAGAAGTTTCGATCACTATGTTTGGCTTCGACCACGTCGGTCGTTTGACCACCTGTTGGTCTACGACCACGTGTGTTCGACCAGAGAACTGATAGCTATCGACCGTTTGGCTCGATCGACCACGAGTTGGCGTTCGACCACAGCAGAAAGTCGAATGAATACACAGTGACTTTCCAACCAGTTCTCTTCTCTGATTTCTTTGCTCTCGGTTAGCTGCAGTTATTCTCTGATCTCTCTGTTCCTCAGTAAGCAATCAATCTTCTTCCTCATAGCTCTTTAGCTATCAGAGAAAAAGATCGGTGTAATATTTAGAGAGCTTTTAAGGCACCATTCACCCCCCCTCTGTTGCCATTTCGGTCCTTCAGAGAGCAAGGAGCAAGACCTAGCACCGCACATACACATAGGCAGGCTCGCCCTTGGCCGGGAGCCACGTGCCTCACCGGGCATGCTGCCCGTCATGGAGGGGAATGGGATGGCATGCGGCAGCTAGGGTGGGGAACAGCATGGGGAATGGCGTACTGCGGGTGGGAGTGGATGGGCATGGGGAAGGGGAAGGGAAGTGAACGTGTGGTCATGCGGTTGGGGTGGGGAAGCCGATTGTCTTTTGTTTTTTTTAATCCGGTTGATTAGTTTTGGTTTTCGAAGGGAACAACGATTGTGCATTGTGGGGCTAGTTGCGCGAGTAGGAAGGGGTTGCCTAGATCCTTCGTGGTTAGATCGGACGGCTGTGATGATACGAGGGAAGAATGCACCGTCAACAACATATTCTTTTAAGTAGGAGAGATTTTCCATAACTCTCAATATTTTGGATTAGAAAATAACCTCGCAGTGAGTCAGCTCTACCTTTTATTTCTAACTTAGAAGCGTTAATTTCACACCTTATAGTTTGTATAAACATTTTTTGCACACAATAATGTTTTCCAACTTAATTTGTACGTGCCTCCTAATGGCATAGAATGATAGAAATATACGAGATGTTCGTATGTTGTGCAAAAAGCAAAACATTATTAGTATAGTGAACATTTTGTTTATTTTATATTGAACAGTAACTTGTTACGAAGCTCACTACTTATAATCATTACAAACTTTTCTCCACTAGTACATACATCCAAAACGAAACATGATTCGTATCGATCATGAAGAGAAAAGCAGCCGAATGCATAGATAATTATTGTGTATCCTTGAAGCTACAATAGTTAGCATAGGCCGCTTAATATGCGAAACATAGCCACATAGAGCAAATCTTACTTTTCTAGCTAGTATTGAGCAAATTTCTCCACCAGTACTAGTGCTTAATATACAATTGATTTTCCATTCTTCTAAGGAATTTGGTAATTAATTCTATGATCACATTTTTTCCCATAAAGTATGCATGCTGGAGGGTAGTCAGAGTATGTACATTGAAAACATAGACTGAAATATTTGAGTACGTACTTTGAAAACATAGACTGAAAGGTTTAAGTAATAATAAATACATAACTAACCCACAAATTAATATCCCTAATAAACTGTGGTTGTGGGAACAAATTAAATAGTGTAATAAATCCACAAAATAGACCACAAAGAATTTACCGTTACAACGATGGTGAGACGGTCTTGGTCAAGGAAATTTTGGCGCTTAGCTGAACTATCAATGGTTCTCATTAATTTTCATTAATTCACAGACGGTTTTTAGTAAAAAACTGTCTGTGATAATCCCCACTACGCATTTATTGCTCCACTCAGACCGCATCTGTCTTCATTTCGATCCAGATCTAGCCACCGCTGCGCACTCTTTCGCTCAGGAGACAAGCTAGACGATTTCAGGCCAGTTATTTTGGTGGGAAGAGGCAGAGATTGAGCTTTGAAGATTCATTCATACTTTCCTGCTGGTGGCTAGCTCTAGATATGGTTAGTAAGAAAATTTATTTTTTCTTTAATTGCATTACAATTTAGATTTAAGTAATTGGTGAGTGTTATTGAAGATGGTTAATTTGTAAAATTGTTGGTTATATAATAGCTGTTGTGTTTATAATATGAATTGAGCTAGCAAATTAAACCTCAATATAATACATGTGGCCGGTATATATGTACTAGTAATTAGTTAAACTAATTTTTAATATTGAGTTGTTATGTATGTACGTAACGTAGGACCGAAGTCGGATGTATGCCATGAGCCGTGTGAGTGAAGAGTATATTAATGGCGTGTTCGCTTTTACAAGAGCCGCCGAGGAGGATATGTTGAATAAGGGGTGGATATATATATCGTCCATGCTACCGATGCGAGAATTTAAAGATGTTTAAGAACCGAGGGCAAATTGAAGCACACTTGATTCGGAGGGTTTCAAAAAGGGTTATACGTGTTGGACCGGTCATGGCGAAGTGAATGATCATATGTCACGGATGACATCGCGGTGAAGTGAATGATATGCCGCGGATGACATCGCCGGTGAAGTGAATGACATGGCGCGGATGATGTCGATTGTGGTTCGGATACGGATAGGTTGCACGATGACAACTGGATCGGATGCTTAGCGATGTAGAAGAGAACTATGATGAGAGAGTATGTTAAATTCCATGGCTTGATGGAGGACTCAGAGAAACCTTTGTTCACGTGTTGCAGGTCAAAGTACACGAGGTTGTCGGCCGTGCTTGAACTGTTGAAATTAAAGGCAAGCAACAGTTGGACCGACAAAGTTTCACTATTCTTTGGGTCTTTTAGCGGACATGCTTCCGGAGGAAATGAGTTGCCTAAAACCACGTATAAAGCCAAGAAGGTCCTTTGTCCATTGGGAATTGAAGTAGAAAGAATACATGCATGTCCGAACGATCGTATCTGCACAGTAAAGAGTATGAAAACATGCATGTATGTCCGTGTGCAACGCATCCCGATACAAACGTAACAATCAATCGATGATGCGAGGGAACAGAGGTGAAGAAAGGACCTCCTGGTAAGGTGGCATGGTATTTTCCTATAATTTCCCGTTTGAAAAGGTTTTTTGCAAATCCAAAGGAGGCAAAATTGCTGCGTTGGCACTTTCGGAGGAGCGCAAGAAAGATGGAATGCTAAGACACCTTGCCGATTCCGCCCAATGGAGAAACATCGATATTAGTTTTGCAGACTTGATGCAGAACCAAGGAATATAAGGTTCGGATGATACAGATGGAATGAATCCTTTCGGTAGCATGAGCGTGACATAGCACATGGCCCGTGACTCTGCATCTATAACCTTTCTCCTTGGTTTTGTATGAAGCGAAAGTATATTTTGTTGTCGATACTTATCCAAGGGCCAAAGCAACACAGGAATGATATTGATGTGTACCTAGCACCATTGGTGGAAGATCTAAAAGTACTATGGAGCGAAGGGGTACAGGTATGGGATGCGTACAAACGAGAGAACTTCACTTTGCTCTTTATTGTTCTCGCACCATAAATGATTATCTGTCCTTGCTAACCTATCGGGCCAAAGTACGAAAGGTGACAAAGCTTGTACTCCTTTGTTTAGATGGTACCGAGAGTGTGTGGTGAAACACTCACATAAAACCGTCTACATGCGTCACCGCCGGTTCCTTGGAGGGCTCACCCATACCGCAAGATGAAGAAACAATTTGACGGAGAGAAGGAAGACGGTTCAGCTCCAAGACATTTAAAGGGAAAAGTGGTTTATAATATGGTTAAGGATTTAGATGTTGTCCTCGGAAAGGGACGCAAATTGAGGGCTCGTGAGAAGAACACCTAGAAGAAGAGATCAATATTTTGGGACTTACCTTATTGGGAGTACCTAGATGTTCAACACTGCATCGACGTCATGCACGTAGAAAAAAATGTATGTGACGACTTGATTGGTCTCTTCGAACATTCGTGATAAAACAAAGGGCGGCGTCAATGCACGGCTTGACTTGGTGAAATGGACATCGGGCCCGAGTTAGCACCGACATGCAATGACAATGGACGAACATACCTTCCCCTGCGTGTTACAATCATCAAGGTGGAGAAAAGCAGAATGTGCGGTTCTTGCATGGTGTCAAAGTTCCGTCTGGTTACTCTGGCAACGTCAAGAAACTTGTTTCGATGCAAGAATTGAAGTTAAATGGCATGAAGTCTCACGATTGTCATGTGCTGATGACACAGATGCTCCCTATTACAATTAGAAATATTTTACCGATCTGAGTCCGAGAGACAATTATGAGGCTATGTTATTTTTTTAACACAATTACTCAGAAGGTCATTGATTCCGAAGGACTAGATGCTCCGCAATACGATGTGGTGATGACTCTATGTCATCTTGAAATGTATTTCCCTCCTTCGGTTTTCGATATCATGGTCCATCTCATTGTTCACCTTGTGTGGGAGATAAAATGTGTGGGCCCGTATTCACGTAGCATGTACCCATTTGAGAGGTTCATGGAATTCTCAAGTCCCACGACGGAATCATTCTCGACCGTAGGGCGCATCGTCGAAGGTTATGCAGCGAAGAGGTCATTGAGTTTTGTGTCGATTATATGGCTCGATTCAACCGATAGGTGTGCCTCAATCTCGTCATGAGGGAGGTCAAGGGTATCGGAACTATCGGAAGGAAATCAATCACCCGAGATATGGACGCGTATACTCAAGCCCATTTCACGATCTTGCAACACATGATGAAGTGGCGCTTATGTTGACCAAGACAAGGATGTGCTTGACAATGTAATCCGGAGCGGCGATGTTTGGATCATGAGGCAACACAACACTCGGTTCAACCAATGGTTGAAGGACCAAATCGCTAGGAGCTCGCAAAGTGAGTTGTTGACATGGTTGGCAAAGGACCAACATTTCTGGTTGTGACATGGCAAGGGTATGATATAAATGGGTACACATTCTATACAGGATCGGGATGTAAAGAGCACTAACCGAGCAGTGGTGTGTCGCATAGATGCGTTCGATGATCGATGGGTTGAGAAGCTCGTACTATGGATTCATAGAAGAGATTTGGGAGCTCGACTACGTGCTTTTCAAGATCCCTTATTTCGCTACCGTTGGGTGCATCTCCACGGTGAAGGTTGACAAGTGCGGTGTCACTACCGTGGACCTCCAACGTGTCGGGTACAAAGGCGAACCATTCGTACTCGCCAATCAAGTTGTTCAAGTTTTCTATGTAACCAACCGGTAAATAAGAAACGACATGTAGTTCTTCATGGAAAAGGAGAATTGTCGGAGTAGAGAATGTAGTGGATGAGGAAGAATACAATCAATTTGACGAGTTACCTCCTTTTGGAAATGGCATAAGGGTCGATGATGAACAACGTGACAAAACTAGTTACGCACGCTTCGATCATCATGAAGGGCTAATTTTAAAGGAACTAAGCAAGTGGATTGAGTCATACACCCAATTGTTGAAAATGTGTGATATTTAGGTGAATGTTGAAAATGACAATTCATGTATGTGATGTATATGTGAATTTGCATTTATGTATATAATAATGCATGTATGTGATGTATATGTGAATTGATGTTTATATGAGAAAATGTGTATGAATCTTTGGTGCGTGATGTATATGAATCTTTGGTAGGTGATGTATATGAATCGGTAGGTGATGTATATGAATCTTTGGTTGGTAACTAACTTCTGACGGGTTATCACAGACGGTTCTAAATTAATAACCGCTCGTGATAATAGATATCCTGACGGTTATCAATTTAGAACCGCTCGTGATAATATGCCGACCTACTTCAAAGGGTATACTTACCCTTATAGTGTAAGAAACAATGAGCGGCTACTTGGCTAGCGGTCTCCCCCGGCTCCCTCGGCGTGCGTTCGAGCCCCGCTCACGCAGCACCGAGGTTGAGCCTTTCTTTTATCTTGTATGTATATGAATCTTTGGTGGTTGTTTGTATTGTGATGTATATGAATGCTGGTGGTTGTTTGTATTGTGATGTATATGAATGCTGGTGGTTGTTTGTATTGTGATGTATATGAATGCTGGTGGTTGTTTGTATTGTGATGTATATGAATGCTGGTGGTTGTTTGTATTAATGTCATACAGCGGAGAAAGGGTTATCACAGACGGTTCTCGAGTTATAACCGCTCGTGATAGTTATTATCATGACGGTTATTAACATAGAACCGTCGTGATATTTAATAATACGACGGTTCTAAAGCGAGAACCGCTCGTGATATTAATATCACGACGGTTCTAAAGCGAGAACCGCCTCGTGATAATCATTATTATATATCCCCCGCTAGGGTTTTGCGCGTACTGCGCAATTATTGGCAAACCAACACTTAGTCGCTCTAGCCGTCGCCATCCTCCTCCCCGAGCCCTCGCCGTCCTCCCGACCGAGCCCTCGCCGTCGCCGTCCTCCCGACCGAGCCCTCGCCGTCGTCGTCCTCCAGACCTTTGTAGAGTATGCTGTAGTTTCGGTTCTATTCTGTTCATATCAGATTCTTATTCATAGTGATATCCTGCTCGCTTTGATTCAATTTATCATTGTTATATATCACTGCTTGTTGTGGATGATCAGAAATAAACTGATTTCTGTGAATGATCAGAAATAAACTGATATCTTCTGAGCTAGATTATGTCTTTAAGAAAAGTTTTAGAGCTCAAGTCTTGATTTTAACTATTAGATCATTTGGGAAGAGTATAGACATTGCATGAGAAGGCCAAGATTTTAAGATCTTGAAGGAACTCTGTTCTGAGAGCAATCCTAAAACAATTAAATTGTTATTTGTTAGATTTAATTGTTCTTTTAAGAGGTCAGATGGTTATGTTATTTTCAGCATATCTATATTCTTTGAATATTTATATGAGTATGAATGGCAGTTTGGAGTTATATAGTTTTATGCTAGATGACTGCATCATTGTGCTCTATAATGTAGTAACTATTATCACTTTAAAATTTAGAGGAATTATAATTATATAATTATAGAGGAATTATATTTATGCTTATATCGCAAATTTTTTATCCTAATAGACCCACAAATTGTCGAATACCAACATGTCATCCGCGCATTCTTCAACATCATCGCCGGAGGCGTCCGCTCCAAAATCAAAGAAGCCTGAGGGCCGATTTACCATCACACAAGTCGATGTATCGGGGTCCTCTCTTTCCTCCCAAAGCGATGGCGCATGGAGAAGAACGATCGAATAGTTGCACGACAACGAATTGAAATCACATTCGATTCATGGAAGAGCGTGCCTGCGACTCGGAAACGTGAGCTGGTGACAGAAATTTTAGAATCGTTCGAGATCCCAGAAGAACACCAAGACGCCGTGCAACGACAAGCCTTGCTAGGGGCATGCAAAGCATGGAAGAACTTCAAGAGCACGCTTGTCAAGGACTACGTGGAGAAGGACGAAACGCCTTTCAAAATACCCATTCACGGAACCACAATGGGAAGAGTTCAAGGCGATGAAGACAACCAAGAGTTCAAAAGTACAAGTGCGGCGCACAAGGCCCTCCAGCAAAAACACACACCCCACGGACTTGGCACGGTGGGTATGTGGGTAAAATCCAGATGGAGGAGGGAGGATGAGCAGCGACCCGCGAGACATCGCCCGCCATTTGCCAATATCCCGGATGACCGCGCTCGAAATTGGATTAGAGCAAGGTCATCTACAACGACATCGGGGTGTCTCCTTCGAAACCACAGAGACCAGCAAGTGTCTCGGTAGCTTGGTAAGATATCGATCGAACCACGTAGCTTGTAATTACTCCACAACGTGCAGTGAAATGACATGTCGTGCTCTTGCAGAAGCGCTGATTGTTGAATCTTCCCAGGGGTCATTCCATGGAACAAGGGAGAAAGATATACTCTCCGTGGCCCTGAGAAACAAGGAGCACCCGGGTCGTACGAGAGGCCTTGGGCTTTACGTTCCATGGAAATATGGTTTCGAAGATGACTCCGAAATGTATCGGCATCGTAAGAGAAACAAAGCCGAGCGTGATGCACGGCTTCGAGAAGAGCTCAAGGCTACTCTTAGAGAGGAGATAATGGGTGATCTGGCTGATGCAATCAGAGATGAGGTGCGGAAACAAACGAAAAATCAGCAGGCCGCCCCCGCTCCTATGCTAGCTCGCCCGCACAACCATCCAAGTAGTTGCGCGTCCAATCCGACGCAAACCGAGGCCAGATTTTCTGTGGACGATATCCTGGTAATAATTATTATCTCTCGAATGCTTGCTCCATTGATAGGCTGATCGTGCAAAACTGCACACCCGCAAGTGAACGGGTTGCCACTGAAATAGCGGCGAGTGTCGTGTTCTCCACAGGGACTAGACTAAGGCTACCGATGCTCAGCTAAAGCTAAGTCAAACGAAACAGGGGAGAAAACTAAACCTAAAACGACTCTAAATAGCACTGACTAAACGACGAATGAACTAGACAATCGAAAGACAACGAAACGAACGACCGTACAAATGGAAGTCGTACGACCGAACGAACTACACGACTACGACACACAAACGACAACGACTACCGATCGACGATATAACTAACTACCGACCGCGAGACAGCAGAAGGAAGTCGAGAAGCACTGGGGGAGTCTAGAAGCACGGAGGAAGTCGAGAGAGAACGAGGGAGAGAACGGTCCACAGCTAACTAAACGACGACGGCACACGACAAAGTAACAAACTACAACTACGATCGCTCGACCTAACTATCGACAGACCACAGAAAGAAGAAAAGAGGAAGTCTAGAAGCAAGGAGGGGGTCTAGACAGCAAAGATAGGAAGATGGTCGCCGGCTAGCTAGATCATGCAACACACACACAAACAACTACAGAAGCTGGACTAACAAATAGATGAACACAAGCACATCTCACAAGCTAACATAACAATCTCTACCAACACATATAACAATTGGTATTACTGAAAATACTACTAAACTACGAACAGAACACAAATTGCAAAATTATCACAGAGCATATATCACAATAACAGAACTCAGATTAACAGGGCTCAAGAATATTTCCACTGATCGCATTCACATCCCACTACTGAACCACAGAGCTACACTTAAACCGAAGAAATCCACTTATCACATTCGCATAGCACAGTGCATACATCAGAGTTCTCATCTCACAAACATAGATCACCATGCTATCAAAACATTCACGGTTCACAAAACAGTAATGAACAGGCTAATAGTCTCAGTAACATCAATAGGAAATAAGAATAGAAGATTTGGGAGAAGGAATCAACCGAGATGAAGAAGAAGCCGAGAGATCTCGGTGAAGTGGATGCGAGGGAGCAAGACCAGCGATGTGGAAGAAGACGGGGTCACGGTCGCCGGTGACGACGATGAAGTGGTGGCGGCTGGCGGTAGCGCTGAAGGGGAAGCAGTGGAGAGGTCACCGTCGGTGTCGGTGCTGCAGAGGTGGTCGGCGGTGCTTCAGTCGCAGAAAAGGTGATGCGGATGGAGCGGCGGCGCACGGGATTTGGATGGCGGCCGTGGATCTGGAGAGGCGGCGATTCGGTAGAGGATAGGAAGCGGAGATGGAGAAGGATGGTGGGAGAAGAGAGGAGAAGCAAAGGGAGGCTAAGGAAGAAAAGGATGCGGCGATCAAGGCGAGAAGGTGGCGGTGGAATAGTGGGAGGAGGAGAAGCCTTGGGAGGCGACGAAGAGAAGCGGAGAGAGGTGCTGCGGTGGTGGACTAGAAGAGGAAGGGGTGGCGCAATGGAGAGCGGCAGGCGGAGATAGGTGGAGACGAGAGGCGCTTGGTGGTGCGCCAGAGGGAGAGCAGGCGGTGGAGTTGGATGGCGCGCCGGCGAGCCACGGCCCGGCGCTCGCCGGTGGCCGGATTTGGAAGAGAACGGGGGGAAGAAGAAGAAAGCCAAGGGGAGATTGAGAAGAAAGAACCGGGCTCGAGCAAATCGCAGGCGGCGGCGGCTAGGTTAGGACCGGGTGGGGAATCGGCAATTTTGCGTTTTAGCCCTCCAGGTTTTCAGGAATTACAATCAAGTCCTTCCCCATTAGTGTTTTCTTTGTTTTGGCCCTGAACTCGATTTCATCGCTGAAGATCCCACGCGTCCGTAACGACGCCGCACATCTGTCTGAGCAGTCCCGAAAGTCAAATTTATCATTTTGCGCCTCGATCGCTACCGACCTGGAAAAGTACAAAAAAATGTAAAAGGGTCCATTTCGAGCAATTAATTATAGAAAAGCGTGTATATGATGATAAATAGTCCTAAAATATGAAAAATATGAGGGTAAAATTACGGCTAAATATATGCAAAAATGACGCATGTCATACCCCCAAGCTTAAAACTTTTACTTGCCCTCAAGTAAATGGCATAATATTATCGAACCCGGACAACAAGTCATTATGATAAAAGACTAGTTTAAATGCATGTAATAGTCAAGAGGCATACAACAATGTAAAATGAGATTATGTAACTCAAGTTTTGAGAATCATCCAAGATGAGAATGAATATTCAAGCAAAGATACCAAAATGATAACTACAACATTTGACCAAATCAAGTTTCGCATGAATCTAACCAAAATTGTAAAGCATCGGAACTAGGTATATCATCAAGAATGAGCATATCAAAGGTTTATACTAAGGCATTTGTTATTTGAGACAAGGAGACTAATACTTGCATGATATTTATGAAAAAACCCACACTTGAGCCATGATACCTAATTTTTGTTGATTTTTAGCAAAATTTAGAATACACATTGGGCACTTGTGCCACTTATTCCAACCCTTGGGCAAAACTTTGCCACTTATTCAAACATTTTCGAACCAATGTGACATAGTCACTTATTTCACACATATTGCATAACAATTTTTTTTTACTTTTTATTTTTTTTAGTTTTGATTAAGCATCTTTAACCGATTTTCATTAATGCTAAGTAACACGTGTCCCGAGACATGGATACCTAGATAAATCAACCAAGTTATTGGCTCAAGATAGGACTACCCCTTTCACAAATTTTACATTCAAGCAAAGTATCAATATCTAAAATAATATATGCCAAAGCATAAAGCTAAGATATGATCATTCAAGAGGCGATGACTAGAACCAATTCAATTCGCAAATGGTTAAAACGCATGCGTAACTCGCAATAAATCAAATGCTATAAGATCACAAGGTTTCTAAGCACATCAAGGATAATAAACAATACTCAAGCTTCAATATGATGCCAAGCGACTTAAGACATACAAGGAACTAGTGACAATATGGCTCAATTAAGAAAATTTCGACATGACCTTTCTTGATTAATCATAGCGTGGGCTCACATGGCAAAGATATACAATAAAGAAATCATGAGAGCAATAGTAAAGGTCATATATCATCAACATAAGCACAAGAATGACCAAATATCATCAACTACACGACAATAAGCTCAATTGCTCACAAATATATACAAACATGCTAGAACGTCATCCATACACATACAAGTCTTCCCCCAAGCTTAAATTGAGCAGTGAGTTAGAATGTGCTTAAAGGGGTAAGAAACAGCTCACCGGGCATATATGACGTAGTGGAAGTAGGCAAATCATCCCGTGGCTTCTTGCACGTACAAAGATGAAGATCTAGCATGGGACCTGAAATAAAAAGAAAGAAAAGAGGAGAAATCAACAAAAACTAACAAAAGGTATGAAAATAAAAAGATAAAGAGATGTGCTCATTTGGGTGTAGCGAGAGGAGGGCCAAGGACGGGACATGGAAAAGGCACATGTCCGCCCTCCTCATGAAGCAGCATGCCTCGAAATCCACCTGGATCCCAAGGGATATCGACTCGAACCATGTCCGCTCGTAGTCGATGGTACACAAGCGTAAACCTGCAAACAACCTCAAAGATATGGCAAGTATGTGTGATAGGGTTGATGCCCTTGAAGTTATCAATAGAATATACAATCACACAAGCATATCGATAAGGTACATCATGAGAACTATAAGCAAGATGAACACAATCAATAATAGAAGATGTCTCGTCAAGGCCAATGAAATCAAACCCGAAGTGATCGGAGAAGAGTTTCCATACTACCTGAAGTGTAGGTGAAGTAGAATGTACGGTAGTAGAAACCTCCCGAGGGGCGATGTCGACCAAGGAAGTAGCTGGTGGTGGATCAATAGAAATATGCTCCTCCTCGACATCGGAAGCAGCTCCCTCGTCATCAAGAATGAACATCTCCATCTCAGGCTCAAAGGTCGAATAGTCATCTAAGTGGCCCACATCCTCAAAGGTGAATATCTCCATATCGATCTCAAGAAGCACAGGATCGAGGTCAAAGCAGTGTGAGTCTACCACATCAAAGCTACAGTCTCTAACTCAGACTCATCCGTGAAAAAGTCATCAATCTGGGCATCGAGTCTAGGAGGATGGCGTCGGTGTGAGCTACCATATGCACTACAGAATGGTATCATCGTCATCAAAGATAATCATTGAAGCTCAATCTTGTCACACATAGAAACCGACTCAAAGAGGTGTGTATCAATGGTACTCAAAGACGTCTCGTGAATATGCTCATCAATCTCATCTATCTTGTAGCACTGACTAGGAGACTGAGTAGATAGCTTCTTATGATGATGACATGGAGGATGTCTAGAAGGTGTTGTCTTTCAAGCTTGGTGGAGTAAGTGGAGTAGGCTCAACCAAAGTCGTATCGCTCTCCATGGTGATAGAATGGTAGTGAGCTAGAGAACTCGGGTAAGACTGTGAGGATGCCAAACTATCACAACGGGAAGTCAAAGTGCACATAGCCTCTCTCAGATCATGCAATTGGGTCATCAAAGTCTTCACACCACATAACCGTGACTCCGGATAAGATATATGCAAAAGCAGACGACTCGGGACTATAAATCGATCATGATGAAGAGTAGGTAGCTAATCTGCGAGGTGTAGGAGTAGAATGAAAACTATCTTTGGTGCGATGACAGAGAAGGCTGTGGCTGACTAGAGCTCAAACTGTACTGATCCACATGATGCTCAGACGCATGCACTTTGGCTGTCAAAGAATCCGAACAAGGCTTCTCATTGCGCCACTGGAATTGATGGAAAGCCATGTTCTCAATAAGAGTGAATGCATCATCAAGTGTCTTGTTTATGATTGCTCCACCAGATGCTGCATCGACTAAAGATCGTGTGTCACATGTCAAGCCTCGCAAAGATCTGCGAGAACAAGCCATCTCTAGACCATGATGTGGATATCTCCCGAGCAAAGCCTTGTATCGCTCCCAAGAATCATCTGATTCTCTCCATCAAGCCGAGCAAAGCGAAGATCGATCACGAATCTCAAACTGTGCGGATAGCGGAAAGAATCTCTCCAAGAAAGCACATGACGGTGATCCCAAGTGAATGACCTCGATGGCAAAGAATAAAACCAGTCGAGCACCATCTCAAGAGAGAATATGAATAATCTGCATCCGATAGTGTCCGAGAGACCCCATGGTACTTAATAGTATCGAATCATCGCAAGAATGTGCGAATATGCTCATAAGGGTCCTCATTGGTAATCCTCCAAAACGGGTCACCGAACCAAGGCTATCAAACCGGTCTTAACTCAAAGTCATCGACCTCAACCTCGGCAAAATTGGCCCCGACATAGCACTCGACTACTCAAGCCCAAAGATCATGAACTAATGTCATATCCTCAATATAACCTATAATGATCACCCTGTGGGACAAGATGAGAAAAACCACAAAAAGAAATAGAAATAGCTAGAATAGGGTTAGGGGTTAGCAATATATCATAAATATGAACAATGATAAAAACAAAGACAGGTCAGTGCAAACACAAGCAAAAGAAAACAAACAACGACCTAGTCTATAGCCTAACACTGTCGCTCAAAGCTATTCCCCGGCAACGGCGCCAATTTCTTGATCGTGCAAAACTGCACACCCGCAAGTGAACGGGTTGCCACTGAAATAGCGGCGAGTGTCGTGTTCTCCACAGGGACTAGACTAAGGCTACCGATGCTCAGCTAAAGCTAAGTCAAACGAAACAGGGGAGAAAACTAAACCTAAAACGACTCTAAATAGCACTGACTAAACGACGAATGAACTAGACAATCGAAAGACAACGAAACGAACGACCGTACAAATGGAAGTCGTACGACCGAACGAACTACACGACTACGACACACAAACGACAACGACTACCGATCGACGATATAACTAACTACCGACCGCGAGACAGCAGAAGGAAGTCGAGAAGCACTGGGGGAGTCTAGAAGCACGGAGGAAGTCGAGAGAGAACGAGGGAGAGAACGGTCCACAGCTAACTAAACGACGACGGCACACGACAAAGTAACAAACTACAACTACGATCGCTCGACCTAACTATCGACAGACCACAGAAAGAAGAAAAGAGGAAGTCTAGAAGCAAGGAGGGGGTCTAGACAGCAAAGATAGGAAGATGGTCGCCGGCTAGCTAGATCATGCAACACACACACGACAACATGAGTGGACTAACAAATAGATGAACACAAGCACATCTCACAAGCTAACATAACAATCTCTACCAACACATATAACAATTGGTATTACTGAAAATACTACTAAACTACGAGCGAACACAAATTGCAAAATTATCACAGAGCATATATCACAATAATGAACTCAGTTAACAGGCTCAAGAATATTTCCACCGATCGCATTCACATCCCTCTTGAACCACGAGCTACACTTAAGCGAAGAAATCCACTTATCACATTCGCATAGCACAGTGCATACATCAGAGTTCTCATCTCACAAACATAGATCACCATGCTATCAAAACATTCACGGTTCACAAAACAGTAATGAACAGGCTAATAGTCTCAGTAACATCAATAGGAAATAAGAATAGAAGATTTGGGAGAAGGAATCAACCGAGATGAAGAAGAAGCGGAGAGATCTCGGTGAAGTGGATGCGCAGGGAGCAAGACCAGCGATGTGGAAGAAGACGGGTCACGGTCGCCGGTGACGACGATGAAGTGGTGGCGGTGGCGGTAGCGCTGAAGGGAAGCGATGGAGAGGTCACCGTCGGTGTCGGTGCTGCAGAGGTGGTCGGCGGTGCTTCAGTCGCAGAAAAGGTGATGCGGATGGAGCGGCGGCGCACGGGATTTGGATGGCGGCCGTGGATCTGGAGAGGCGGCGATTCGGTAGAGGATAGGAAGCCGGAGATGGAGAAGGATGGTGGGAGAAGAGAGGAGAAGCAAAGGGAGGCTAAGGAAGAAAAGGATGCAGGCGGCGACCAAGGCGGAGAAGGTAGGCTACTGGAATAGTGGGAGGAGGAGAAGCACCGGGAGGCGACGAAGAGAAGCGGCCGAGAGAGTCTGCGGTGGTGGACTAGAAGAGGAAGGGTGGCGCAATGGAGAGCGGCGGCGGAGATAGGTGGAGACGAGAGGCGCTTGGTGGTGCGCCGAGGAGAGAGGCGGTGGAGTTGGATGGCGCCGTGAGCCACGGCCGGCGTCACGGGTGGCGGTTGGAAGAGAACGGGAAGAAGAAGAAAGCCAAGGGGAGATTGAGAAGAAAGAACCGGGCTCGAGCAAATCGCAGGCGGCGGCGGCTAGGTTAGGACCGGGTGGGGAATCGGCAATTTTGCGTTTTAGCCCTCCAGGTTTTCAGGAATTACAATCAAGTCCTTCCCCCATTAGTGTTTTCTTCTGTTTTGGCCCTCTGAACTCGATTTCATCGCTGAAAAGATCCCACGCGTCCGTAACGACGCCGCACATCTGTCTGAGCAGTCCGAAAGTCAAATTTATCATTTTGCGCCTCGATCGCTACCGACCGCGGAAAAGTACAAAAAATGTAAAGGGTCCATTTCGAGCAATTAATTATAGAAAAGCGTGTATATGATGATAAATAGTCCTAAAATATGAAAAATATGAGGGTAAAATTACGGCTAAATATATGCAAAAATGACGCATGTCATAGGCCTATTCGATGAGCTAATTCTGTATCGTTATGTAGGAGCCTACGAAGTGCAGGCTCCAAGTGAGATATGTCTCCGTTCCCTTGTACGCTGCTTGGGGCCGGGCATATCAGTCTGGTATCGGGGCCAGGGTGCACGGTCAAGCTTTAGCGCCAGGCTTCGCAAAAGTTCGTGTGGATGGTGTGCATGTTAATTTTGAGGTCGCCCCGCCATCAAGCCGCCCACCGACGAGATCGTGGCTCTAGGGCAGGCCATTGGAACATTCATCTAGTGGCCTAAAAGCGACATCTCCCTGGAGGCTTCTTCACCGGTGGTAGGACCAGATCTACAGGCACTGGTGCCATCTCCACTGCAAGACTTGTCTCCACCACCGCTAGCTGCACGGTGCTATCTCCACAGTGCTCTTCTCGCCGAGCAACTTGTCCATTGCTACCTTTAAAGTCGACTACCGTAAAGTCGACCCACAGCCGAGGCAGTAAAGGCAGCAAGGGCAGCAAGGGCAAAGCACAGAAGACCAATGATGATATTGGCCCGTACCTGCCATTGGCCCGTAAATTCGTGCTTGGCGAGCCGTTGCTCGAGAAAAAAGGGCCTCCAACCCCTACCAATTAGTTGCCAGCAATTGCACAAGTGGTAAATGGAACAGTCCAATAAGCCAGAGGGCGAACAGAGATCAGGTATCACTGTCAAATTCGCGTTGGAGCATTTCCATCACGATTTTCAAGACTGTGTCTTCGTGGTCGCCGAGGACTTATTCGATCTTTTCACGCTCAACGCCTCGACGCCTCACTCATTCGATCTTTGACGCCGTAAGTGTGCACAATCACGATCTCTGCTCATGTCATACCGATAAATGCCATATATAATTTGTTGCTTTCGTGTGTATATATGTAGACACGTGCGGACTAAAGCTAGAACATCCCAGTCATCATCGGTTGGTTTCTTGGACCCACACTTGGTCACCAAGTATACCATCGACGAGGATATGTCCGTCGTCGAGAGGTACATTGCATCAGGGCTGCGGGCTCAACACAATAAGGATTATATACTTATGCCCTACAATCAAAACTTTCATTTGATTTTAATAGTCATTGTACCAAAATGGAACACGGTATATTACCTTGATTCCTTAAGTAAGAATAAAATGGACTTCACGCTTGTCGCCCAAGTAATCGATAGGTAAGTTTATTTTCTCCATACATACCTATATTGTACTCTTTCTTTCATTCCGAATGACTAAGGTTAACTTTTTGAATCACGAGGGCGTTCGCGATGTACGTTGAAATGGGAGGTGTCTCGAAGCAAGGGCCAAAGGCACGAGACATACTCGAGATTTTAAGGTATTCGCTATTACACATTAATTAATCCTATGCAGCAGTCAGATTAATGCCTCTTGAATTATTGCTCATTCTATTTTTGCGGTGCCACCCAGCCACGGGCAACACATGTGGATTCTATGTTTGCCACCATATGGACCTACTCCTCGATTCCTCGAGGATCACCAATTCCAAGGTTTATCAATCTTTCCATATTTACTTCATACTTATCACGTTACATATATATGTACATTGATATCCCTATCGACAGGCTGCGTACATCCCGTCAACTGCATTGGAACAACCCGATATTTCACGAATTCGAGGAGAGTTGGCGTACTTTTGGTGGCTCAAGTCATAAAGTCGAAGGACAGTTCCACATGCACCATGAATTTTATTGCATTGTAATGCAGTGTAATGGATATTTTATTTCAATTCAATTGATTCATTTGCGAAGTGGATACTTTATGTTTGTGAATGAAATGTGATGTGTATTGGATGTTTATGGATGCCTTATATACTTGTTCATCTGCTTGTTTCAGAGGGCATGGCTAGCATTTCCTGAGGCTAGCCAATAAATAGGAATAGATTTAGGGGTAGAAGGAATATCACAGACGGTTTTTAACTAAAAACCGTCTGTGATACCTGATAATCCCAGACGGTTTTTAATTAAAAACCATCTGTGATTATCATGTAACACAGATGGTTTTTAACTAAAAACCGTCTGTGATATCAGATTTTTGTAAGGTGAAGAATGTACCACTCACTAAATTTGTTGGATTACGCGTATCAAAGGGTATTGGTTTAGAATATGGGTGGGATTTCACATGCGAAGTTACAGAAGCCTGATATATATATCTATTTTTGTATATAGTTAATGTACATTTTTATAGTACGATAGCACTACTATATCACATACTTTTCTCAATTATAATAATTATTTTATAATAATTTTCTCAAGTGCCAATCATCTTGTTGGCTACCACTTTGTCTGGAATCATGTTGTCGATGATTTGTCCGTGCTGACAAGAAAGATTCAGATTACATTAGAAACACAATCGGTTATATAAAAAAATTACCAAAAGAGTACAACAACCGGTGGCCATTCGCAAATAACCGTTGGGAAGAATTTTAAATCTTGTAATGGTGGCATTCCTTGTTAACAAATGACGGGGTCATCACAAGTTGTCACATTAAAAAAAGATACAAATATTAAATCTTCCGAAAGGAAGTGATCCAAAAAATAATTGAAGGCCTCGGAGGAATAGACTGGTGTGAAACGTTAGATAAAAGTGACGAGCTTTTTCGAAATGAATTTTCACCACGCTAATTAGGCATGTCTCTTTATTGGTGCTTGGATTCCGTGCTGCATGGATCAATATAATTGGCCAACTTCCACATAAAATATTGACACCTTTTGAGCCTCGAGAGACGTATGGGAGACTGCAACAACAAAAGGCAAATCATACAGAAATTTTGTTGCGTTGGTGCAGGGGATTGATTCGGGCTCTATATTCCCGCGTTCTGCCTAACCAAATGCATGTTCTAGCGTTCGCAATAAGTTGAGATCACAAGAATCTCGAGGTAATTATATCCACTTCTAGTGAATGACACGATGCTGCATATATGCGGCATCTTTAATTTGTTATCAGGAAATAAAGGTGAGAAATTCAAGTACAACTAAAAAGTGCAACACACATTACATGGAAAAACAGATAGGTGATTTTCTCCAATAATGGAACCGTCATGCAATTTTTGGATCATAAGATTTGCTTTACCATATGTAACACCCTGGCGTAATAAAAACCTAAGATATCACCTACAACTACTATCGCTACCAATTTTAACCAAATAAATAAGCATTGTCAATACCTAAGATTCAAAAATGATCGTTCAGCATAATAATGAATATAAATTTAGCAACACAATAAACCATAAATTGAAGTTAATATGAACCAATTAGTCACTAAGATGAATCAATGGATAAACTAAACGAAGAAACTATTAAGTAATAACATTATGAACTACATGGAACTAAGAAAATCATTAAGCATCTAACTATTAATGGGTAAACCAAATTATTTATGACAATAAGTAATGAACAACTAGGTGGAGTGAAGAGTTATAAAGTGTAATATTCCATATTCTACTTTCACCTATACATATCGTCTTCAACAATCATCTAAAAGCAATAAATAAGCAAGGATGGGTCCACGACTCAGCAAATACAAATCAGAATAATAAACAAGGCATCATTTTGTTAACAATTCACATCCATTGATCATTAACTCAATTTCTCATATTCATTCTCATCAGTTTTCATTCATGTCTCATTATCACAAATCACTGTTCACTTTTCATGAATGCAATGCAATGCTCATGTCACAACTCATATTTTGCTTATGCTGATATAGCGGAGTGTAACACCTATCGGTGTTCACCCATTCCCACACTCTTTAGTGCGAGGGCCAATTACTTGTCCTATTTATACAGGGGCCGCATTTCCCATATTACATATGGGGACCTCATCCTACTCCTGTGGATCATATCTTTCCATCATGAATGCTCAACATGCAATGTAATGATTATTATCTTTCCTCATTAGCAATTGATATAATTATCATTATTCCAAAATCATGATCATCATCAATTTATAATAAGCATGTCAGCAATATAAAACAAGCATAATTATATTGAGCATGCATGGCATGTATTCATTTAATGAAATAACCAATCCAAACACTTGAATACTATTCTATCATATACCTGCCCTTCTAGTTGCGACGACCGGAATGATTTGAAGGTGACAACACACCCGACGATACTCCTCCTATAGTAAATATTCAATCTCAATACAAGCTACAACAATACAAGACAACAAATAATCGACAACGCTCCTACATGCTTCCCAAATCTACCACTTCCCCCTTTTCTAGACAGTCATCCTTGTTGTCCCGTACCAAAATAAATGTTATAACATTCAACTCCCACATCGTATTATAGCAAACTAGACAAGTTCCAGAATCTAAACAAAATTCTCTATAACTTTATAGTTGATCAAATATTCAAATTAAATCATCTAAACCCTCGTTTTTTAACACAAAGATAGATATGTCATCTTTTGGACAACAGACTTCATAATTTCATATATTTTAATCTACAGATACAAATATATTGACCTATGATATTTTCATAACATCTATTCTACGTATCTAAAAATTACATTCTTGAACTCTCTGGAATCTTTATGAAATTACCTGCACTTTTCATGTAGACCACATCCACAAATTATTCCATCTTGTATTTTTAATCTATAGATTAATACATAGTGCCAAAATACGACAAATTCACATCATCTTTATAAAATTCATATCTCGTAATCTACTCATCCAATTGCTATGAATAAAAATTCTACAGAATGCTATCGAAATCCTCTATAACTTTCTAGTAGATGAAGTTCTGAAATTAAGTCTATACACTACTTGTAATCACAGTACAACTATATAACAGGTTAAACAGATCTACAAGTAAATCCTCAAACGAACACTTTCCGTCTCCCTCTCTAATCTCAATTTTAAACTCTAAATAAAATAAACTAAATAGAGGGAAAACTAGATCGTGATCCTAACAAAGAACACCAAAACCACGACTCTTCACTTTTCTTCCTTTCCTCTCCTGATCTTTTCACTGCTGTTCCCTTGATTTCTCCCTTGAATTTCCCTCCCAGTGGCTCTCTGCGCCTACGCTAATCGGCTGACCGAGCGGAGTCTCACGGCTCCGAAACACGCTGGAGACACGCACGGGAGACTACAAGTTGTCGGTGCGCTGCTGGAGGAACGACTTTATCGTGGCGACGCAAACAGCACATGAGCTCGGCCAGCGGAAAGAACAACGATCGCTGCACAGAAAAAGATAAAGAAAAGGGGCTAGGGTTTTTAGGTTCCACCTCTCACATGATCCTTTTATCTCGGCCCTTGATTACTAACTAGCAGCATAGGCGCGGCGCAACGCCACGCCAGCCACCGTACGTATCAAAATAAAAGAGTAAAAAAAATCAGGGGCAAAAACGTATTTTCGGAGAAGTTAAAGGTTTTTTTAAAAACCAAGGACCTGTACGTAATCTGCCAGGGACCCGTGCGCAATTTCCAAAAACGCGGGGGGCATCCTACAAAGTGGAGGGAAAAAATCCAGGGACCTTTTCGTGAGAACCCAAAAAAATCGGGGGTAAATACGTATTTTTGGAAAAGGTAAAGGGTTTTTTTGGGAAAACCAAGGATCTGTACGTAAACTGTGAGGGACCCGTGCGCAATTTCCAAAACCGCGGAGGGCCATCCTGCAAAGTGGAGGGGCTAAAACAAATTTTAGGGACCTTTTTGCGAGAAGTAAGGACCTGTACGTAATTTCCAAAAAATAGGAGGAAACCACCTCTTCCGACCGTACTGATATTCCCCCCGCCACGCGGCGGGCGAGCGCGCGCGTGGGGGGACGTGGACGCGCGAGGTGCCGGGGAAACCCCCGGGCATAAGGGAGGAAGTATTCAACAACTCCTCGTACGACTCGCTCTAGGAAACCAACCTCACTCCAATGATTTTAGCAAACCCTTTTCCTATACTTCTTTTTCACGAATTACGTACATATCTAATCTCTACCACTCGGTCAGTAGTCTACAGAACACAATCGAGACCCAAAACTACCCTCTCACCAACTGCATCCCAGCACAATGGTGACCTACACTTTCATCCATACAGGACCTCAAACGGTGCAGCTCGAACACTAACATAATAGTTGTTGTGGACGAACTCTACCAATGCCAAGTGGTCTTCTTAACTCCCCTTCCATGATAAGATGTAGGACCTAAGCATGTCCTCTAGTGTCTGAATAGTACGTTCGGACTGGCCATCTGTCTAGGGTGAAATGTGGTGCTAAGACGAAGCTCTATACCTAAGGCACTCTGCAGGCTCTCCCAAAACTTAGACACAAACTTTGCATCACGATCCTAAATAATAGTCTAGGCACAGCATGTAACTGTACTATCTCTCACACACAAATAGGAGTTAAATTGCTCGTCGTATTTGTTGTGCAGATAGTAATAAAGTGTGTGGACTTGCTAAAACTGTCCACCACAACCCAAATAGCATCCTTTCCTCGCTGCATGCGAGGTAAACCAACCACTAAGATCCATAGAGACATCATCCCACGGCCACACTGGAACCTCTAAGGGCTGCAACAATCCTACTGGATGCTTATGCTTGCCTTGACAAGCTGGCAACCACCACAAGAAACCACAAATTGAGTAATATCAACACTCCCACCACTGGAGCATCTGACCATGTTGTTGTGCCTCCCACACACGCTCTGGAATAGCAGACTCAAGAAGCAAGTAAGTCACAACTTGAACAGTGCCCACAAAAGAAAAGGAGATATCCATACGCTCAAAATCATCAACAAGACAACTCAGACCAGGGGGTGCGCCTGGCGACTAAGAGCATCTACCATTACATTTGCCTTTCCTGGATGATACTAGATAATGAGATTATAATCCTTGATCAATTCTAACCATCTTCTTTGCCTCAGGTTCAAATCTTTCTAGGTAAAGATATACTTGAGATTCTTGTGATCAGTGAAAATATCACAAGTCTCACCATACAAATAGTGGCACCAGATCTTTAGAGCAAAGACCACTTCAGCAAGCTCTAGATTATGGGTTGGATAATTTTGTTCATGTTTCTACATCTGCCTTGACGCATAAGCAATCACCTTGCCTTCTTTTGTGAGCACAACCAACCCAACTCGAGAAGCATCAGAATATAGTATGAAGTGCTTCCTAGGCTTAGGGAGAGTAAGAATAAGAGCAATCACGTAGTCACCAATTTCTCTTTCCACTAGAATTTCACGCATTCCTATGTTAGCTGAGATATCGACTTGGAAATTATAGAGAAACCCTCCACAACGCGCCGATTATATCTTGCTAGGCTCAGAAAACTCCATGGAAAAGTGGATGGGTGGCTGCTAGCCTAGAGCTACCGGATAGTGGTAGGGTGCCACGGGCCTTGGAAAAACCTCCTGGGTTGTCCTTTTGAGTGGTCAATGTAACATTCCAAAAATTATGATTTTTTAAAAATTTAAATTCATATTAAATATTTTAAAAGTATTTGGATCTTATTTGAATTTTTCTGAGTTTTTTCAGAATTTAAAATCAATTTCTAGAATTAAAAAGAAATTTTAATATGAAATATAATACCAAAATAAGTTGGAAATATTTTATCTAAGTCCAAAATATTTCCAAGAACTTCTGTGAATTTTTTTAGAATTGTTGAAATTTATTTCATATTTTTCGAGCTTTATTGAATTTTCTAGACCTTTCTGAAAAATTAAAAAGAAAAATAAAATTTTCTCCCACCCTCCGGCCGCCACATGGATGGCCGATCCGCCCACGTCATCGCCCGGATCCACCATCCCTCTTCTCGGCCGACACTTGGGCGGCCCGACGGCGCCACGCCACCACCCGGCCCGATCACCGCCGCCTGCGCTTCTCTCTCTGCACCCCGGCCCCACCCGTCAGCGCCTCCTCCCTTCCCCCTCTCGCTGCGCCACGGGCCCGGCCTGTCGGGTCCGTGTTCCCCGCCGCCTCTCCCCCGCGCCGCAACCGCCCCCGCGCCGCAACCACCTCCCGGCCATCTCGCGCCTGCCCTCCTTTTCCGTGCGCGCACCAACCACCTCCTCTCCCGCACGCCCGCGCCCACGCGCCCACTTCCCCCTCTTTCCGCGCCCACTCCCCCATCTCCGCCTGCAACCGTCGCTTATTTTGCTTCCGCTGTGTTTTGTGTGTTGCGAGGTCTTGAAACCTCAGTTGTAATGAAGAGACCTTTCGGTCCGTACTCTTTATTATTGTAATATTCGTTGTTAGTTATGTAATCATCGTTGTTTAACTGTGTGCACTAGTTTTGATCTGGGACTAGTGCTGTAATACACAGAGGATCCGGATTCAGAAATCCAGGGTCCCGACAGTCAACTTCCTCTTATGGTTCTCCATCTGTACGTGTTTGCCCTCCTGGCGAATGACCTTGCTAACAAGCCGATAGAAATCAAAGTAGACATTAGAGAGGAGGTGCACAGAGATGTTGTCATTGAGGCCTTCCAAGAACCTCTCTTGTCTTCCCTCATCTATGGCAACATCTTTAGGTGCGTAGCGTGCCAGCTAGTTAAACATCTAGAGGTACTCATTAACCGAGTGTCATCCTTGATGCAAAGGCTCTGAACTCCTTCTTACGAGTGATGATTCCAGTAGGAATATTAGCCTTGCGAAAGTGCTACACAAACTTATTCCAAGTCATGCCTTGTGCATCAGCGTGAGTGGTGGTGAAAGTGTCCCACCACTCTAAAGCAGATCCGTTCAGCTGATGGGAGGCAAAGAGAACTCACTCCGGATCACTACACTAGATGATGTCTATCTTCATCTTGATAGCTCGAAGCCAGTCATCTGCATCCATAGGTTTAGTGCTGCTGGAGAAGGTTGGGAGATGCATCCTCATAAACTCTAGAAGTCTGGATTGGGGGCTTGTTCTAGTGGTGGTGGATGATGAGCGGGCTGAGTAGGGCTATTGATAGTCTGAACCAGCAGTTGGATGAGTTGGTTTTGGTTGGCCATCATCTGTGCCTAGTTGGGTCCATTAGTAGGTGGCGGCGGAGGGATGGGAGTGGTTTGACCTTTTTGAGCTCCGTTGTTGTTGCTGCTGTAACCATTACTATTTTTATTGCTCCTGGTGTTCACCATATGCTTGGTGCCTCCAAAGGTTAGGGAAAAGATAGAAGAAACTAAGAGAGGTTTTTCTGTTCATCCCAAAGCACAAGGAAACTTCCAAACAAAAGGATCAACTTAGCAAAAGTAAACTTTTAATAAAGCAGAAGCAACTCTATTAATATTTATTTTAAGATAACCTTGTGGCTGTTGATGAGGGAATTACAGCTCACAAGCAACGCTCTTTATTGATTTAAGACTTAAGACTCCTGGTATCCTAATGGGATGGCTTAAACTAGGCTAGATAGTTCTTCTTGAATCCTGTGTGGTGCTTCTTTGATGACGGCTCAATGTCGTTATCTTCCTGCACTGAAGAACCATCATCTCCATCGTGGATCTCTGCTAACTCTTCTTCCCTATGGAGCTGATGGGTGATGAAGCTAAGCTTATCCAAGGTGGATTGATATATATAGTCCAAGGACTTGGTGAGCTATACCTGATGAACAAGCGTAGGGTCGTCCTCGCCCTTCTTAGTCATGAAGAAGCTGTGAGAGCTGGCGGGGTACTTACTAGGATAGTACCGGAAAGCGGTGCCCAGTAACTCCACATCGTAGATGTCCCTTACCTTGCGGATGGCCTCCTGAGCAGCATCCTAAATACTAATGAGGAAGGTATCCCGAGGCTGTGAAGCATCGAAGGTGTGGAAGGCGGCTTCATCTCCTATGTTGGCAAAGGTCAGCACCTCCAATCTCTATCATTCTTGGTTACTGTAGGACTGATGGTACCCTTGATAAATTGGTCATGCCTTAAACTTCAACTGCTGAAGGAGCTCTCATAGGAAGGTGGCTAAGTATCTGGCTTGGAGTCCATGGAAAATTTTGGTGGGGGTCTCAACCATGTAAAATATTTGAGAAGAAAAGAATTAGAAAACAACTTTAATAAGAGAATGTAGTTAAGTAAAAGGAGGGAGATAAGTTTTTATGTGATATTTGGGATTATATTTTCTATTAAAATAGGTCCTTATGGTGGACCAGTTATACCCTATCTACGATCACGTCTTAGAGTCATTACGATGCTGATACCACCTCTATCAGACCCAGAAAGAACACCTCCGGATCCTGTGTCAGTCACACTAGTCAATAAAAGGCTAGTACACAGAGTAGTAGCAGGGATATATATCATGGATGATGATAACATTTATTAATTAAAAGAGTATGGACCTTAAGGCCAAATTTTAAATCTCTACAGCCCATAGGCCAAATAAATGTATATAATAGTGAAAACAAAGTGAACAACAGGCAAACGGCTGTAAGACATGGCCTACTCGTCCTGATCTTCACCATAGTCGAAGTCATCCTCCTCTAGGCAACAAAATTAAGCAAGGGTGAGCACATATAATGTACTTCGCAAGTTACACACAAGAATGCATTATTAATGTAAGGGCAACAAGTAAAGGCATATAAAATTATTTGAGCGTAAATCAAAATTTAAACAAAATACATTAAAAAGATAAGAATTACTAAATTTAATACAATAAATAAAACAATAATTTAAACAAAGTATTACCGGTAGCATAGAAACTGACTTAACACTAATCACGGGTATTCCAGCTGGGCCATCTTTCTCCAAAAATATTCCAATAATTCCATCTAAAACCAATTTTTGAAAAATAAAGTCTAATCCGTGAAAAACTTTATTCAGCATACCCATGACTATGGGCACGACCATCTAGGATAGTTTATACACTTTGCAGAGGTGGTACAACTTTACCCACAAGATATGATTAACTCAAGATGTTGGGCACTATACGCTTCCGTAGGTGTGCGTGCGAGACATAGAAATCATAACAAGGCCTTTACAACGCAAAGCCATCAATCTAGTCATGTCTCTGCTAAGGATTCACCACAATAAAGAATTCACTAGATCGGGCCCCCTTTCGTGCCGTGTGAAACATCTCATGGCCTACACCACTCTCATATTCAACCTATAGCGAGACTTAGGTTGTGACCCTAAATCAGTCAACCAGGACTATCTCATACAAGTCTTGTGGTTGTATGATATTCCTTTATAGCTGTAGCTTACAGACTGGTCCTTAATTAACTTAGTCAGACTTTTCACATACCCCTCGTGCCATCCACCCTCCACCTAACCATATGCCTAAGTCTAAACTAGGTTTTTACATTTTATTTCGAAACATTACATATATCTTCTTTTCTCACCAAAGTCAAGAATACATTCTAACAGACATCATTTCATGTGAAAAAGTTATCACAAGCCTAAAGTTATTTCTAGGCATATCTATGCATTTGCTACAAAAGTTCTCTAGCCCATACTAGTGAACTTAACTAGATTTTTTGTCAGACCCCAGAGCAATAACTCTGAAACCCTCTATATAAATCATACTAGTCCAAGATCAGGTAATGCATACAATGACAACAGGGATACATATCATGCATAGTGACAACTTTATTTAATTGATTATGGGCCTGAAGGCCAAAGTTCACATCCACGGCCCATAGGCCAAAATTAAATATAAGCAACGGAAGGTAAAACCGAAGCGGAAGAAGCCTAATAAGCCTGCCCAAAGGCAAATGGCAGTAAGACATGATCTATACGTCATGATCCTCATCGAAGTCGAAAATGTAACACCCCAGCCAAAATATGGCCTAGAATGCTACTAAACTAACAACATAACAAAGCTAAACCAATTTCATTCTACAAAATTTCGGCAGAGTCTACTTTTTTATTGTCTAAAACTGAAGTTCTCACAAGTATAATCAAAAGATATAATTAACCGTACTCAATGTAATCTATACTAAGCAAAACAGTTATAAAACTTAGTTAAAGCGCGGAAGCAATATAAAAGGTTTCTAATCCATTATTACATTTTAAACCTGATAGACATAATCAAATACCACATAGGCTAATCAACAAATAATATTTAAAGTTCTCTAGTTCTTCCATGGTGAATAATTCGTGCAAGTGCAACCACACTAATCCTTCTTTACTCCCATGCATGCTGATTTCATGAAGGTACCTAAAACAAACAACAAACAAAACAACAACAACAAGAGTGAGTCCAACAACTCAGCAAGTACAAAAGGGTAGTAACATGAACAACATGAACATCATCTTAATCATATAAACAACCATGCTATGCAAGATGATCAAAAATCTCTTTTTCTCTTCTCTTTCGCATTTTACCGGTAATGCGGAGTGTGCATCCGTCAATCCACACCCATGCCTGTACCATCTTGTACAGGGACCAATTGTCCATACTCCACAAGTATGGGGACCTTTAGCGCTTGGTCATCTCGTGACCAAGACTTCAATAAATCAGCATGATGCATATGTGTGAATATCTCAATAAATAAATACTTGCATTCACAATATCTATACATCAGAAATTCTCATAAATACTTACAAGTGCAGACAATCATAAACAATACCAACATATCAATAACATAATCATGAACACATATATTCATTATCAAAGTCAAACATCTTCAAAGCAACAATCATCAACAATCCACACTATAAATTTAAAACCACAATTATACTTGCCGTAACCATGAGAAAACGGGAGATGAGCAGAAGGTGCGGCCCCTGGGATCCGTCCTCCTCCTGAACAATAATTATAATAATTGCTAACACAACAGTAGCGGGTCTTTAGATAAAATAACAATGCCCCCGAACTAACCCAACACATTTAACATGATTTAATCCCCAATTTCTTTCGGCCAACCTCTGCCCTTCTACGAACAGTCACATTCAAAAATTTATAACTTTTGATACAGAGGTCCAATAGGGCGTTATCAGATTCTCTGGAAAGATAATTAAATTATCTAACAAAACCTATTTGGTGAGCCCCCAGATTCGGCCATCTTCTACCCGCATCAACCCATTTTCTAAAGCATCAACAATCCCGACTGCCTCTCTGGACAGCGCACTAAAATGGCCATAACTTGCACGCCGAAAGTCGGAATCATGACTTCTTGACCTTTCTGGAAATCTAAGAAAATTATCTACAACTTTCCTAATATGAAGATCTTCTGATTCGCCCGTTTTCCCGTCGCCCAAACTAATGTACCGAAACCTGTCTGGATTTCCCCCGATCTGCAGAATAGTCCCACTAGAAAAATCATAACTTTTGCTACGCAAGATTGAATGATGCGTTCTAGGACTTCATGGAAAGATAACGACGTCCTCTACAAATCTCTAGGAGAGGTCCAGACCTGAATCCCCACGAATCTATCCCAAAATAGCCGTCTAACCCGATCTGTCTTAGGAGTCCAGATTTACGACATTGCTAGCACAACTAAATTATTAATCTAATTGGGGAAAACAGGGATTACCCTTGATGAATCGTTGTAGAACATGACGAACACCCCACGAAATCCACCTCATCTCTTTTCCCTCTTTTTCTTCTCTTCCTCCGCATCCAATTACCTTGCAACGGGTGATTCCCTTCCTCCGCTTGATCGGCAGCAATTGGGGGCCTTCTTCACCAACAATGGAGGGGAGGGAAGGGGGAGGAGTTGCTGGAGGAGGAGGGTGGCGCAAGGGCAGGGAGGAGTGGGGGCGTGGGGGGAGTGGGAAGGGGCGGCTAGGGTTGAGGGTGGCGCCCCTCCCTCTTTGGCAGATTTTCCTCCGGCCTTGGCCCAGCCCAGTGCCGTGAAAATTGAAAACCCCCTCTAAAACCATTATTTAATTCTTTTCTAAAAGGTACCTCCCTCCAATAAATTGACTATCTCTCGAATCGTTTTCGGGATATTACAACAGTGCTCAAAGTAAACCAACTCTTTCACAGATAAAATTCAATTGAAAGTAAGGAATCCCCATCGCAACCACACATCACCAACTCCCCACCAAAAGGGTCAAATCAAAAGAAGAGAAAAATGAGGATACAACACGAAAACCTCTCCACAATCAAGTAGATAGTTTGCAAATAAACAACATATAAGTCAAAGAAGAATCACTCAAGTGTCAAACCCATCCATTATTATTATTATTTTTCTAGGAATAAACTTTCTTTTGATCCACAAGATTCCAAATCATCACACACCACACTGACTCGTTTCTCTTAAATTAGCATCATCAACTCTATGCTCAAGCCAAGTGCATCCACCACGACTATGTAGAGAGACTCTACTATTCTCACAATAACATGCTCTAGTCAACTCCTCTATCCACAGGTAACTTTAATGAATAATTTCCAATGCACCTCATCGTTATTTTCACCCACAATCACTTCACCACAATTATTTAAGGATAATCAACATGAAATTCTCAGCTCACACACTCGTTTACTACACCCAAAGGATACTATCAAGGAACCTCACAATATTTAGAATCCACTCCTTCCACTATTCTCACGCAACATCATTAGCCTCCAAGGTCCTAGTATGGAACACCAAACCCAAAATTTCCGTCTCCAGGGCTCCTATATATGTACTTCGACATAATTGATACAAAGACTCTTAAATTCGGTGACTAAAATTTTCACAATCAACCATGCTCAATCATTAACAACCACATGAAAACATATCCTCAACTTGATTGTCTTTAGGAAGATTCTAACTCTTGGAGGGTTTCTCACCGAAGCCAAGTCATACATGGCAAGAATTCAACAATCCTTACTATCCCAATAATTCCCAAACGATTGGACCTCTTTGCAATTGTAATCTCATTAACTACACCATCATAATCATTCCTACTAACCCTTGCAAAGTACCCAATCACGATACTCCAATAAAATTGATCAAGATTCTCATACTTTCAATAATCCTAATGTTCCATTAAAATGAACGAAACACTCTTGAACCACAATTTACTATAGGTTCTTCTAGTTGCAACTGTATAAACTAGTTAGCTCCAACGCAATCATCTCCTTGAAATCAAATCCTCAACAAGTTTTATTCGACAAAATCAATTTATCACTACAAGAATCTCAAACAACATGACACCCACCATCTCACCCAAACCAATCACATAACCACACCAACCAGTTGCCATACATATCCTAAAAGGGCTTGCAACCCAAATCGGTTACCCCTTTCTTAGAAGAGACAAAAAGAAGTAAATTTCAGCACAAGGGAAGATGCTACCAATCGCAATAAACACCAGACCAAAAGAAATAGCAATGATCTTGGAAAACAAAACGTAAGATCACAGTTGAAGGCACATACCCCTCAAGAAGAGAATTATCCAATATCGACCAATAAGAATACAACATTGTCATTTTAAACTCAAGAAACTTTTATGCGGTGAAAAATAGGAAGTCAAGCACACCTCTAAAAGTTACACAACTTGACTCCAACCTCAAATACTGTTACTACAATCTTTCCTTTAACAAAGAGAACAACTTTCTTCGATTACAGTATTACCTTGACAATTCCAACGAAAGAGACTTGAAGTCCACAACTCATAATTCTTTTAAGAACTAATAAAACTTCTCAACGCGTCAGTTTGCTCAAACAATTTCAGCTACCACCTAGGTCACAAGGTCTAAAAGGTCGCGTACGCAAATCCCAAAACTTTTGATTTAAATACTATTTTGGAAGTTATCAAATTCTTTTATTTATAGTACATTCAATATTATCATCACAACCACGTGCTAATAGTCATACTAGCTTCAAAATAATACACTCTTAATAAGAACCATCATATCCTCACATCCCTTTATAACTTTTCCAAAAGGAACATATTAATTTACTTCATCATATTTCTATTATCTAAACAAGGTTGCAACTACTTGATCTAGGAAAAGCCTAGTGCACAAGCCACCATATTAAAATAAAACTCTTTTAACAAGCTGGTTCTAGAATATGGTAATCTAAAAAACCGTTATGAGCATAGATTTAACATTCCACCTTAGGTTCAGCAATTAGGATGAAATATCTTCAAACTTCAATGGTATAAGCTCCATAAGACAAGGTTTCACATGTCAATACATCAACATTCCACTATTTCTTTACACATATTTCAATAATTTAGTATGGTGCAAGATAGATGACTCTAGCAACTGTACATACTCATATAGTATATAAATAAGGACATATTAAATGTTACTATTACTAAGACAATATTCTAAGACCTCCTTACTTAATCATCCCGAACGGTCAGATTAATTGCCAAAGACAAAAAAATAATTCAATTCATCCAATAGGATAGAAATTTAAACAATCATAATAATCATTCTAGTTCTTTTTGCATACTCCTCAAAACTCCATGAGTTTCGATCATATATAGACAGATTCTTAATCACAATTCTTCAAGAAACTATTACAAGGCGACATCAAATCAATCAACTACACTTTCAAGGATACTAGTGAAATTAATTATGCACCACACTAACATCTCAACTTGTTAATTTCATACCTTATGAATTAATTTATATAATTACCACCTCCCACGTAAGCATAGTAAAACTCCACAAAGGATTTTAACATTTTCTTTCAGAAAGGAGAGGAATTAAATCTCAACACGCGAAATAATCCAAATAAATGCAAAGATCCAAGGCTTTCCCATGTTAACGAATTTGCAACATAAAAAAATTTATTAATAAAAATACCAAGCGAACAAATAAGACATGTTTCACAACAAGACAAAACTCCCACGAAGGGATCAACCTTGCAAATCAACAAAGTTCCCAAATAGCAAAAGCGTCTCAATAATTTGAAATACAATAATTGCTTCAAAGCATAGATAGAGACCAATTGAAAACCCTCAACTGCATTGAACCATGACCCCAAGATAAATTCATCCTCCACCACAGGATGAGGATTGACTAAATTCAACTCAAGGAAGAGAGAAACTTTTCTAAAGAACTCATTCCTAACCTCTGAAATTAGTCTGCCCAACGAAAGATCCCTCACCAATTCAATACCACGGATAGTGCTATAACTTGGCCATGCCTACGGCCGCACCACGATCTCTGTCTCTCAACTTAACTATCACCACACATAACAGTCATATAGTCAATTCATAGTCACCCAAAAGATCATCTCATAACAAGTACAAAGTCAAACATTAGGTACATATTCAACTATGATAATCAACGGAAAAGTAGATGCAATGCAAACCCCTTTCCCACTTACAGTGCTTAGTGTATCAAATTAATATTTTATTAACCACGGACCTACAGCCCGCTCTGATACCAACTGTAACACCCCGGCCAAAATATGGCCTAGAATGCTACTAAACTAACAACATAACAAAGCTAAACTAATTTCATTCTACAAAATTTTGGCAGAGTCTTCTTTGTCTAAAACTGAAGTTCTCACAAGTATAATCAAAAGATATAATTAACCGTACTCAATGTAATCAATACTAAGCAAAACAGGTATAAAACTTAATTAAAGCGCGGAAGCAATATAAAAGGTTTCTAATCCATTATTACATTTTAAACCTGATAGACATAATCAAATACCACATAGGCTAATCAACAAGTAATATTTAAAGTTCTCTAGTTCTTCCATGGTGAATAATTCGTGCAAGTGCAACAACACTAATCCTTCTTTACTCTCATGCATGCTGATTTCATGAAGGTACCTAAAACAAACAACAAACAACAATAACAACAGCAAGAGTGAGTCCAATGACTCAGCAAGTATCAAAGAATAGTAACATGAACAACCATGAACATCATCTTAATCATATAAACAACCATGCTATGCAAGATGATCAAAAATCTCTTTTTCTCTTCTCTTTCGCATTTTACCGGTAATGCGGAGTGTGCATCCGTCAGTGCACACCCATGCTTGTACCATCTTGTACAGGGACCAATTGCCCGTACTCCACAAGTATGGGGACCTTTAGCCCGTCATGTCATCAGCATGACGAGGACCTCGGCGCTTGGTCATCTCATGACCAAGACTTCAACAAATCAGCATGATGCACATACGTGAATGTCTCAACAATCAAAACATGCATTCATGATATCTATGCATCAGAAATTCTCATGAACACTTGCAATCGCAATCAACCATAAACGGTACCAACATTCCATGGTATAATCAAGATCACATATACTCATAATTTAGATCAAACATCAACAAACCAACAATCATCAACAATCCACACTATAAAGTTTAAACCATCATTATACCTGCCTTAACCCCGAGAAAACGGGGGATGAGCAGAAGGTGTGGCCCCTGGGATCCGTCCTCCTCCCTTGATGAATCAATGAAGAACATGACGAACACCCCACGAAATCCACCTCTTCTCTTTTTCCTCTTTTTCTTCTCTTCCTCCGGATCCAATTGCCTTGCAACGGGTGATTCCCTTCCTCCGCTTGATCGGCAGCAATTGGGGGACTTCTTCACCAACAATGGAGGAGAGGGAAGGGGAAGGAGTTGCTGGAGGAGGAGGGTGGCGCAAGGGGGCAGAGAGGGAAGGGGGAGGCGGCGCATAGGAGGGGTGGCGGGTGCACAATGGGCAAGGGAGGCGCAAGGGCGCTAGGGTTGGAGGGGTGGGCGCCTCCCCTTGGCGAGTGCACAGGCCAAGGCCCGAGCCCAGTTGCCGAGAATTTCGAAAACCCCACTAAAATTCCTCCTCAATTAATCGATTAACTCTCGAATCGCTTTTGGGGTATTACAGAAAACATCTTCCTCTAAGCAACAGAATTAGGCAAAGGTGAGCGCATAAAATATACTTCACAAGTTACACTGGAAAATGCAATCATAATGCAAGGCTGACAAGTGAAGGAATATAGGGTTATTTGAGCATAAAACAACATTTGAAAATACAATAAATAGATTAGAATTGTTGAATTTAATATAGTAAATAAATATAGCATTGTAATTAAAATAGATACCGTTAAAGCAGGTCCATCCACCACACAATCTATCCACGGGTATACCAGCTGGACCATCTTTCTTCAAAAGATCTCATATGGATTCTATCCATCCATAAGCATTTTATAAAACCATTTTTGAAATCAAAGTCTAATCTGCAAAAACCTTTACTCAACTTGCCCATGACTGTGGGCACGACTATCCAGGATAGTTTATACACTCTGCAGAGCTTGTACAGCTTTACCCACAAAATATGATTATCTTATAGTGTCGAACATTATATTTTTCCAAAGGCGTGCGACTGAGAAAATCATAATAGGCACTACTACAGAAATGGTCATCATAAATGATTCAAAACTGTCATCACAGACAGTTTTTGGTACTAAAACCATCTATGCTATCACAGATATCACAGACGGTTCGTAAATATAGCTGTCTGTGATACCTCATATATCACAAACAGCTAATACTAAAAACTGTCTGTGATATTGCATATATCATAGACGGTTCTTAAGCATAGCTATGTGTGATATATGAAATATCATAGATGGCTAATACCAAAAATCGTCTGTGATATATCATATATCACAGACGGTTTGTTACTATAAACCAGCTATGATAGCTATTTTACTAGCTAAATTATTTCTTATTTCGAAATGCTAGCCATGCCCTTTGAAAACAAGAAAACAGAACACACATATAGCACAACATAACACATGACAATCCTCACACATATCTGACAAATGATATAAACAACTGAAGGAAGTACAACTGAATGAATTAATTGATTATGCACAATTGAATGATTACAATTGTATCAAATGTTTGAACATCTAATCATCATTGTCGGTGTGGAACTGTAATAGCCCAACTGTTATTTCAAAATTTCAGAAAAAAAAATTAATTTAATTTAAAATCAAGTGTTCTTGTTGCCTAAATTCTAGAATTTTCATTGGCCTGTTTTCAGCTTTTGAAAAGGCTTTTGTAAAAGTAATTTTTACTAAAAACATAAAATTATTATCAAATGAAAGGTATTTGTAAATTTTTGTAAAGATACTATTTCAAATTAAGTATTTAAAAGCATTTGGCTTTTGTTTGGAATTTCTGTGATTTTCTGGGATTTATTTGGAGTTATCTGGATTTTATTTTAAATATTTTATTGAAGCTAAAAAGAATTTATTTAGCCTTTCCTAAGCTTCCCAAAATTTAATACTAATTTTTGAGATCTACTAAAGATTTTAAAATCAACTTTAAAGCTAAAGGGTATTTTTGTAAAAGCTAGAAGAACAATTTTGAGTTGACAATATTTTTAGAAAGCCTAAAAATGTTTTATAGCATTTTTGGAAACTCTTTTGGAATTAAAAATCAATTTTTGAAATTAAAAAGGTATTTTATAAAATTTTAAAAGGCCAAAAAGAAATTAAAAATATTTTTCCTAGGTATAAAATATCTCCAAGGATTTTCTATAAATTTTCTAAAATTTTTAAATATTATTTGATATTTTCCAAGTATTTATAAATATTCCTCCTATTTTCTGAAATTTAAATCCGAATTTAAATCCGGATTAATCTCGTGCCGACACGTGTCACGCTAAGATTAAATCTGCCTTTTCCTTGATTTAATCTAGTACGTCCGTTGCCACTTAAGTCCTCAACGGCCGAAATTCCCTCCCCGCCATGTGTCAACCATCCGGCACTCATCCCTTCACCTCCCTCGTCTCTCTCTAGCGCGTGGGCCCCGCATGTCATTACCTTCTTCCTCCTAACTTCATCTTCTCCAAGCGCCGCCGCCACCACCCCTTCTCTCCTCCGCCGCCGCCGCCTCCGGCCACCCCGAGCCCCGTGGGTGTGGTCGAGTTCCCATCGCCTCCTCTAGCCACCGCCACTCTCCGGCCGCCGAAGGCCAAGCGCTCCGGTGGCGGTGCAACCCCGTCTTGTTGCCCGCTCGGCCGGCCACGTCGACGCTCCGCCCGCATGGAAGCCGCGTGGCCGCCACGTGGCGTGCCACGTCAACCCTTGACACGTCAGCATTTTCGGATTTTAAAATAATTCCCGCTGGAAAATTCAAAATTTGCTGACGTCAGCATTGCGTCATCAATCCCTTTTTCTTTATAAAAATATTTCAGCCGAATTTATAAACCCTACTGACGTCATAATTAGTCTTTTTCAGTACAAAAATAATTCTCAAAATCAGTCTTTTTCTTTTTCTCTCTTTTAAATCTTCCGGAAGCCCGTATTTACTCATTTTAACTCCGATTTGAGCCGTTCAAATTTCTAAATTCTTCTAAAATCCTAAAATATTCAAATCTAGACTGTTTTTCAATTTTTTAATTTACTTGAATTGTGTTTGAATTTTATTTGTTTGGTTCTTCGCGTATAGATTTCGACGATCTCGGAGAGAACGACTTCAGCGATCCGAACCAAGTCGTCAATCAAGGCAAGTTACACCTTTGATCATGTTGACCCCATTATTTGAAATTATTTATGTTGTTTTTAAATTATTATGCATGCTTACTTTTAATCAAGTCTAGTTTAAATTCGGTTTGAATTGTAGTTATTCCTGAATCCTTGGTATAGCCCAATTTGATATCGAATGCCACTATACTTTGTCAAACCTAGATAAAATCTAGTTAGTACATTAGTATTAACTAGAAATTTGGTAAAAATGCTTAGCCATGCTGAGAATATTATGATTTGGGACAATCGTTCACATAAAATGATAAACTTTTATCTTGTATTCTTGACTTTGGTGAGTCAGAAATGTTTATGAAATTATTTCCAAACAAAATATGAAAACTTGGTTTGGACTTAGGCAAATGGTTAGAGTGGTGGGTGCTTGCTGGCATGCATTGTCGTTTGGTGACGCAATGTTGATTGCCAGGCACAAGGGGTTTGTGGTTGGTGTCTAAGTCAGTAAAGGACCGGTCTGTGAGCTACTGTTGCAAAGCCCTTTTCGTACTACCACAAGTCTGGTATGAGATAGACCTGGCCGAATAATTTGTGAAGTTCAAACATTATCTCGCTATATGCTGAATGTGGGCGCGACGTAGTCCGTGAGAAGTCTCACATGGCACAAGAGGGGGCTCCAGCATGTGGATTCATGCTGTGGTGAAACCTTAGTGGTGGCATGATTATGTTGGCAATGGATCATTGTAAAGGCTTTGTTATGATTTTCTCAGTCGCACGCCTAAGGAAGCGTGTAGTGGCCGACAATATGAGATTATCATATCTTGTGGGTAAAGCTATACAACCTCTGTAGAATGTATAACCTATCCTGGATAGCCGTGCCCACGGTCATGGGCAAGCTGAGTAAAGTTTTTCACGGATTAGATTTTGATTTTGAAAATGTTCTATGAAACCTTGTGGATGGATGGAATCCATGAGAGAATTTGGAAAACCGTATGGATGGATGGAATCCACACGAGTTTGTTTTTGAGAAAAGTTGGTCCGGGTGGGATGCCCGTGGATAGGTTGGTGTAGGGGATGGACCTGCACTAATGTTACTTAAATTGATTACAATGTTGTTTTACTTATTGTATCAAATTCAGCTTTCGCACTTACTTTATGATATTTACTTCAATGTTGCCTTTTATGCAAACTAACTATATTATGCCTTCCTTTGATATTCCATATGCATGCATTAACTCTGTTAAACCTCCTGGTGTAACTTGTGGAGTACGTTTGTACTCATGTTGCTAAATTTAACTCTTTCAGAGGAAGCCTTCGACGACTTCGGTGAGGATTACGATTGGGCCGCGTCTTACAGGCATTCGCCTTGTGGGAAGGCTGGATGGGCTGCTGCTTATTGTTTTTCTTCCGCTGTTATCTTCCGCTGCTATTGTAAACTTTGGCCATCACGCTCATATTTAGTTAAATAAAATTTATCATTATACATGATATTTGTGTTTGTTCTGCTGTGTGCACTAAGCTTTCCTGGGATAGTGCGATTAACACAGAGGGTTTCGGAGTCGTTGCTCCGGGTCCCGACAGAGATGGTATCAGAGCAATAATGACTCTAGGACGTGACCGAAGATAGAATAGAATGGTTGGAACTTAAGGATTTATTTTAAATAACTAGTAATTTTGAAAAGTTATGCTTATTCTTATCTCTCAATCTTTGCTCATCTTATGTCTCAACTCTTTCTTATCTCTCAATCTTTGCTCATCTTATGTCTCAACTCTTTCTCATCCTATGTCATTCCAAGTTTGTAAATTCTCCTCTTGTTCAAACAATTGTAGATGGAAACTGCACCAAATGATGGTTGGAGTGTAGGCCTTCGTCGACTACTTCGCCGTTTGGGTTTGTGTATGACCTCCCTCATCAAGAATTTGGAGAGCTATACTTGAACTTGGGTGAGTTTGTCAAGACTGAATGTACTTTCGTCGAATTCCACGTGTTGTCGCTAGCAGTGTTTAAGTCATTACTATGGATAGTCCTATCATAGACGATTCGGAACTGTCATCACAGACGGTTCCTGAACTGTCTGTGACAATGCGTCAGTGATAATAGGTGGTTATCACAGACGACTTAGGAGTTGTCTATGATAACTTACATTACAGACAGTTTTTTAGAAAAAAAACGTATGTGATATGCTTTATATCACAGACGATTCGGTGTTCTGAACCGTCTGCGATATGCCTAATATCACAGACGGTTAATAACAAAGACTGTCAGTGATATCGTTCATATCACAAATGGCTCAGTGTTTGAAACCGTCTGGGATATATATATCACAGACAGTTTAGAACACCGAACCGTCTGTGATAGCTATTTCAACAATAATTTTATTTGCCGTTTTTCGGCTAGCCTCAGGATATGCTAGCCATGCCCTTTGAAAACAAGCTACAACACAGATGAATGAAACAAACGCCCAACATATCACACACACACACACACACATATATATATAGCATGACAATCGTTACATAGATTTGTACAATTGAATTAAATTGAATGAATTGTTTGATTAATCACAATTGAGTGATTTGTACAATTGAATCCAATGTTTCAGAATCTAATTATCACCATTGCCGGGGTGGAACTCTCCATTCTTGTTTATGACCTCTAATAGCAAGAATTCGAGAGATTTCCACGAATTTTGATGAGTTTGTCGAGATCATATGTACTTTCGTCGAAGTCCACCCGCAGTCGCTAGGAGCAATGTTAAGTCATTAATTAGCATGTGTGTGTATAATATACATATATAATAAGAAAATGATAGTTATTGAAGGTTCACAAACCTCTGGATCATTGATCTTAGTCTCCATGATTTCCTTCATATGGTGGCAAACGTAGAATCCACATGTGTTGCCTTGTAGCTGCTGGTGGCACTGCAAAAATAGAATTACATACATAGGTATTTTCAATTCTAGAGGCATTATAACAAAGTGTGATATAGGATTATTGTGTTGTATCGGGTACCGGAAATCGCGTGCGCAGCGTGTCATTGGATTTGTTGTGTCTCCCTCCTAGGGCAACATAAGCGGTAAACGACCTACGTGATTCAAAAAAGTTAGCCTCGGCCATTACAAATGAAGGAAAGATTACGATAGAGTTATGTATGGCAAAAATGAGTTTACCTGTTAATTGTTTCTTGCACACAACTAAAGTCGTGGTTGCTCCTAAGTAGGGAATTAAGGTATATTACCTTGCTCCACTTTGGTACAATCACAACCAAAATCAAGTGAGACCTAGTCATGTGTGTCGCCATAGTGATTAATCCTAAGTTCATGTTGCATATAAAGTACAATTGAAACTTGTGCGGCAACTAGTGAAGAATCTACCCTTGGTTGAAGGGTACCATGATATACTCCTTGTCGCTGTGAGCAATCAATCCTCTCATTATGTAATCATGCACGAAGGATGGATTTGCATTGATAGATTGCTCGAAGACCAAGTGTGGGCCAAGGAAACCCACCGGTAGTCTCCATCGCCGGACTTGTTGGATCATGTATCTATACATAAGGAAAGAGTAATGACATTTATCGGTATAACGTGAATATAGAACTTCATTGTACAATACACTTACAGTGTCCAGCATCGTAGAAGTGAGGTGTCGAGTTCGTCGAGATTGAATAGTAAGAATAAGTCTTCGAATGTCACGACGAAGTAGCCCGAATCATGGAGGAAATTCGCCTCCGTATATCTCACAGTTAATTTACTCTACCGGTTTGGCTTCATGTTGGACCTCTGCATATACCAGGTATGCAATGTATTGCAAACCAGACCAAGTTGGGGTAATTGTGACTCAGGGACCAATGACACTAATAGAATGAACTTCCATGGCCTAGGACACACCTTAATTTTCTTCGCTTGAGTCTTAGAGCCTTGCTTATGATACGTTTTTGGTGGCGTCTCCACGGGAACGGATGCAACAGGCTTCGGAACCAGAGCTGGAGGTGGAGCTACCGGAGCCGATGTGACCTCTAATCCAGCTCTTCTAAACTGTCCTCTCCCTCATCTTCTTCATCACCAGATTTCTCGATAATGACCTCTAATATTCTTTTGATCTCCTTCCTCTCATCTATCTATCATGAGTTGTTCGGCCGCAACCTTACATAGGCGGCCAACAATTTACATCTGGAGCAGCTCCTCCGCTTACGCCCTGCTCTTCTTCCTCGACTGGTTTCCATCCGTCAGCTGGACCTCATCATCCGCCGTCGACGGAGCTGTCTCGTTACTACTCAGGAAAGGGAAACCGTCATCCGCCTCATTCTTCTCTGCAATGTGCACAAAGCGGAGGAAGCGCTTGCGGCAGTGGAGAGACACATGGATAACCTTGCCGACCAAGCAGAATCGGCCGATTCTGCGGAAGCTTATCATAGCATCCTCTTTGAGATTATGGGCCATGCTAATGATTTGCCCAGGCTAGAGGAGGAAGTGGAGAGGGCAAGGACAATCTTCACGGCATTCGAGAACTCAGCGTTTGATCCTCCAACTCCAGAAGTCGAAGAAGAAGCATATGAAGCCTAGAAGATTAAAATCTAGTAATCTTTTTTTTGGACTTTTGTAATAAATTTGCCTTGAATTTGACTCTCGTCTCAGTATAGCTTCTGTAGTTCATACGATAAAGCTGGTCTGTGTTGTCTGGATTACCACAGACAGTTCGTATTAAGAACCGTTTGTGAAATTTCATAGACGGTTATTAACACGAACTATGTGTGTTGTCTCGATTATCACAGACTGTTCATATTATGAACCGTCTATGAAAGTTCACAAACGGTTATTAACACAAACCATCTGTAATGTCTCAATTATCACAGACGGTTCGTGTTAATAACTGTCTATGAAAATATCACAGATGGTTGCTTGTATAAACCGTCTGTGATAAGGACAATCTTCACGTCATTCGAGAACTCAGCGGCTGATCCTCCAACTCCAGAAGTCGAAGAAGAAGCATATGAAGCCTAGAAGATTAAAATCTGGCAATCTCTTTTTTTGGACTTTTGTAATAAATTTGCCTTGAATTTGACTCTCGTATCAGTATAGTTTCTGTAGTTCATTTGACAAAGTTGATCTGTGTTGTCTGGATTACCACAGACGGTTCGTGTTAATAACTGTCTATGAAAATATCACAGACGGTTGCTAGTATAAACCGTCTGTGGTAGTTTAAGCACAGACGGTTCCGTATGAACCGTCTGTGATGTACCCGTCTAGTATAGCCTCTTTGTAGTAGTGTGTGTGTGTGTATGTATGTATGTATGTATATTGATAATCATGAAATATTTTTTGGCATGTTGAGAAATCTCTGGATCATTCGTCTTAGCGTCCATGTTTTCCAATAGCTGGCGATCTACGATGAGTTGGTAAATATCATTAAATTGTCACAATAAATACATAGACACTACATATATTCTACTCCCTTCTTCAACATATCATGCTCGTCCGCTCTTCTAAAAGCAAACACGCCATTAATGTACTTGTAACATCCTGATCGTCGTTACGATGTAAGTTTTAAAATAATCGTGAGTCATTGGTTTTTGATGAATCGCGGAAGGAAAAATAAAAATTGTGGAACAGTATAAAATGAATAAAATAAATTAAAAATTAAATAATAATCTCGAGTGGGTGCACTGGGAGTGGGCCGACCCTACAGGCCAAGCGCGTTTTTGGCGCACCTCCTCGTCTCTTCTAACCTAGCGCCCCCTCCTTCATTCTAGCCACCACTCCCCTCTTTCTCCACCCCATTGGCCACACCCCTCTCCAGGATTTGCGCCTCCCCCTCCCCAAAAGAGCTGCTGTCATTGGTGCCAAGGAGAAAGGTGAAGGAAGGAGAAGAAAGGGAAGAGAAGGAAGAAGAGAAGGAGGAGAAGAAGAGAAGGAAAGAAGAGGGGTGATCCCAAGGGATCATCTAGGTAATTTTTCCTCATCCCAAACCCTTTGTTATAGAGTAATTAGGGTTCTTGGCACGGAATTTGAAGGGAATTAATAGATTGATTGCCCGATTAGAAATTACCTGATGTCTGCCTGTAGATCAATTCGCGCAGTGCATCTATTTGCGCTGTTTAGACCCATGAAATTTCTACAGATCTTCCCAAAAGGACAATTGTAGAGGAGTTCGAGAACCATCTCCTGTATTTTTTTCAGAATTGTTGGCTGTGGGATCTGAGTGTAGCAGGGTCGCGAACACCGATGTCTGTCATGGAAGTAGATTGGGGCAGACTGTTGTTCAACTGTGATTTAGGGGTAGTAAATGATTTTTATGATTATGGTCAAAATTGAGAACAATGTAGGGAATTCAGTAATCTAGCTACTGTATAAAAATTATATTTTTTGGATCCTTGTACTGTGGTTGGGACGCGTTAGAACCTTGCTGTCCAGACTGCCAGAACAGATAACTTCCTCTGTTTTGTGCATTAAGTTGGACCTAGCTATGATCAAAATAAAAATATGTGATCAACATGAAAAATGAAGACATTTAAGTGAGAAATCCAGAGATATATCGTTTGCTATAAATTGCTTAATAATTTTAAAAATACAAAAATATTAAGCAGCGCTGCTGCTGTGGGTAGATTGTTGAATCGTTGAGCGCAGAGGAGTATGTGCGGGTTCGGGGTTCTAGCGACGTCTTTAATTTTTAAGTCACGCTTTGTATGCTATAGCATTGTGCTGAGATATACCTTTTGGACAGATGGTTTTGCTCCTGATCGCTTGTGATTTGCTTCGCTTCGTCGTTGGAGGCAAGTAAACGTAGTGGATGTGCTACCGTTTAACCCGTTATTCCTTCTACTTGCAATTTATATGATTATCGTATTTTGATATATTATGCCATGGTTGCATGATTTTCTAAATGTGGTGATGATAGCAATTATTGATCAATTGTTATGTTTGGATAGATTGCTAGTAGTCATGTGTAATTTTGCTTAATGTGCTAATGCGGAATATGAAAATAAATATGTGGTGGATGTGGATATGTTGTGAGCATGATGATGCTCCTTGAGGTTGGATTTCATGTGGTTTTTGATTATCATATCATTCATACCATATCATGACATTTGCATATGTGGATGTCACCGCACCTAGCAGCGGCCGTTCTGCGATCTGACATCGTATATTGCCGTGTCGATGCACCTCTTATCCTGCTGGGAAAGTGTGATGTGGAGCATAGCATGAAAGCATTCATATGCATTTATTTGTGGTTAAAATGACTGCATTCATATGACAATTAAATCTGAAATTGAAGAGGTATGCCTCATGGAAGTCTGTGGTGGTTTAATAACTGTGGACACGATTTGTGGTTGTGGTTGTATGGAATTATAAATGATGATGTATAATTGTTTGTAGTTTGAATAGCCTGTTAAACTGTTTGCTTGCTGGGATTTTATCCCTACAGGTGGACTTTGAGCATGCATGGGAAGGGTAGAATGGCACCACATTGATGCACTTGGATCATATTTTTATGCTGTAATAAAGTGGAAAATATTCCAGTCTTTTGCTTAGCTATCTTGTCGATGATTATTTCAACTTAATAACATTAAATTTGTGAATTGTTCCTTTGATTATTTTGTTGGAGTTGATTATGAATATTGAATTGTTATCACTATTCTATTTTCCCTTAGTTGTTTATGCTTCCACTTATACTATCTTGTTTAGTAATTGTTCCTAGTTTATTTTATCTTGTAAATTGGCTAGTTGTGGAGTGGTTTTAGTAGCATCCCAGGGTAATGTGGGTCTTGGGGTGTTACAGTACTCTTCACTCACATGGTTCTCAACACACATTCAGCTTCGATCAATCTACGCTACGCATGTAACAAATTAGTATTAAATTAGATTATTAATGCTACTATATATCTAGCCAGCCTAATACTTACACATAATTGACATTCACCTTATAACAAAGTGCCCATATCTAAATTAACTTGCTAGCTATATACTATTATTCATGAAGCAATGTATATATCAAGCAAGAATATATTAAAGTAAACTAGGAGTAGTGACTAATTCTTAAATTGGAGCAAACTACAAATTAATCTAGATCTAAACCAAGCTATCACCTTTCTTTTTTATAAGGCAAATAATTAGAAGCAAATACGTACTAACCTCTAATCACCAAGAACAAATAGATCTACAAGAGCTAGATCTGCAGGAGGTATGCTTTCACCAAAACTCCCCAAAGCCGGCTGCTTCCTTCAATGCAGCGCAATGAAGACAAATCCATCGGGACCCCACCGGCAAGCCATTTATCCTAGACACGTCCACTGGTGAACCATCAGTGGTCTTGCACTATCATAGACAGTTCTCATTAATAACCATCTGTGATAATGGATATTTCATAGATGGGTATTATTATGAACCGTCTGTGATAATTACTTATCACAGATGGTTCGTATAAATAACCATCTACGAATAAATATCACAACCAAAAGTGGAACCACATCGATGGCGAGATTAGCTTGCTGGAAGCGGGAGACCAACCAAAAGACATGGTGGAGGAGGATGTCAAGATGGCGGAAGGTGGCCTTCAACTACTTTGGCAATGGCACATCATCATTTCGTAGCTTCCGCCAGCATATGGCCAGTGAGGTGCTCATCCAGGATAGCCAGGTTGGTTATCAATGCCGGTGATAAGGAAGACTAGGGAGCCATTTATTTATTCTTGCAAGACAAGGAAGATAAGGAAGATAGCCGGTCGGCAAGGCGCTCGTACAAGATTAATCTCCAGTGGCGGATGATCATTTTATACAACAAGGAATACATCCGACTCGTGAGATGAAGAGACAAATCTGGGAGCTGAAACGATCAAAGAGAGCCGAAAAGATCGAATGCGCGCATCGGGGAGATGAAGCATATCACAAACGGTTCGAACCACAAGTTGTGTGTGATACACAACTACCACAGATGGTTTCTATTAATGACTGTCTATGAACTATCATATATGATTTTAATTAAAAACCATCTGTGATGTCACAATTATCATAGACTATTCGTATTAATAACTGTCTATGAAATATCATAAATGGTTATTAATAAGAACCGTCTGTGATAGTATGGTATTACAGACGGTACACGAAGCACTCTTGTAAAACTGTTTGTGATAATTATAACATAGACAGTTCGAGAAAACCTTTACAATACAAAGCCTTCAACCCAAGCCAATACTAAGGTTTCACCTTAGTAAGGAATCCACCAAACTGGGACCCCCTCTTGAGCTGAGTGAGACTTCACTTGGCCTACGCCATACTCACTTTCAACCCACAACGAGACTCAGGTTGGGACCTGCAAATTTGTCAACCAGGACTGTCCCAAAATAGTCTTGTGGTAGTACGATAGGGCTTTTTAGCTGTAGCTCACAGACCAGTCCTTAAGTTGATTTAGATGCTACTCACATACCCCTTGTGCCTGGCATCAGCGTTGTGTCACCGAACAACAGTGTGTGCAAACAAGCACTCGCCAATACTAGTGTACTAACCAGAGTTTTATTCTAGAGTGATAAGGTATCTGGGAATCAATGTCAAAGGAAGTATTAACATGTAGGCAATAACTACGTTTAAAACTGAATTGAAATAAGTTGAATGAAAATAGGCATACAGAATAATTTAAAACAATATAATTTTATTTATAAATTAGGATCAACATGATCAAGCTGTGTAACTTGCGTTGCTCTATGAATTGGTGAGAATTGTCGTCAAAGAAATCCTCAAAATCATCGTAGTCTACATGTGAAAACAACCTACTAAACTCAAATAAATTCAAATAAACTCTAAAAATTTTGAAAACAAGGAAGATTTCAATAGATTTTGATTTTAGATGAATTTAGAAATTTGAATGGGTTCAATCGGAGCTAGGAAAAGGAATACGGGCTTCTGGAAGTTTGAAAAGAGAGAAAAAGAATAAATCAGATTTTCTAGAATTAATTTTGTTAAGGAAAAGTGGTCGCAAACTAGAGCATTATTGTGAGTGGCCGGTGGTCAAAGTCGAGGAGAGCGGCAATGGTCGGAATAACGTGGTTAGTGGTCGAAGCAGAAACGGTCGACATAACGTGGTCGGTGGTCGAAAGCTCTATAGAGTGGTCAATAATTGGAAGCTCTACAGAGTGCTCGGTGATCAAAAGCTCTATAAAGTGGTTGGTGGTCGGAAGCTATATAGAATGGTCAGTGGTCGAAGTCTATAGAGTGATCAGTAGTCAAAATCTATAGAGTGATCGGTGGTCAGAAGCTCTATAGAGTGGTCGGTCCTATAGTGTTTTGCGAGTAGTAGCTGCTATAGTGTTTTGCGAGGGGTCAGTGTTGCAGTGTTTTGCGAGTGGTCGGAGGGGACTGAGATTATACGTGGTTCAAACACTAAGAGTGGTCGGGAGTTTAGAGTTTTTAGAGTGGTCGGATGCTGCAGTAACCGACCAGTACTCGAAGCTATAGTAACTAGTCGAAGCTATTGTACCGATTGGTACTCGAAGCTACAGTAACCGGTCGAAGCTACAGTAAGCAGTTGGTACTCAAAGGCTATAATGTGGTTGAAGGGATCAAAGGATATAAAGTGGCCAAAGGAATCGAAAGTTATAAAGTGGTCGAAGGGATCGGAGGATATAACGTGGTTGGAGGGGTCAAAGGTTATATAGAGTTGTCGGTGATCAAAAGTGGCAATGTGGTTGGGAGCGACTATGTGATCAAAAGTGGCAGTGTGGTCGGAAGTGTTTGTAGTCGGAAGCGAGGGCGGATGAAACCCCTGAGGTGTCGGACTGTCGGGAGTGGTCGTAACCGACCAAAGCAATCGTAACCAAAGACGAGAGGTGGCGCTCAAAACTCGACGATGGCGGCTAGTGAGGGGTGCAAAAGAGGGAGAAGAGCATGGGGAGTCCAATTCTACCTTCGACGGTGGTTGGCGGTGATCGACGGCAGTCGGCGGCAAAGATGGGTGGTGGTGGTGGTTTAGCTCTAGTGAAGTCAAGCTCCGGTGATGGCTTCGCTCAGTGGAGGGGTGGATGGTGATTGCGGAGGTGAGGTGAAGATCCTCGAGGCGTCAGCGAACCTTGGGCACCTCAGAATAGTGGTGATTTCTCACCGAAAGTGTGCTAGTGCTCAAAAAGAGGGGAGGATGGCGCAGAGTGGCCAAAACGCTCGAGAGAGGGAGAGGAGGCGAGGAGGAGATGCTGCGAGACTCAGGGGTGCCGAGGGGCTCCTTATATAGGCTTGGGGAGGGGCACAACGAGTAATGGATCATTGGAGTTAATGGCGCTGGGGGTTAGAGTGGCGGAAATGGGGTTTAAAGAGATGGAAATGGATGGGGTGAATGTGGGAATGAAGAGGGTTTCAATGCACACTCGCACAGAAAGAAATGAAAGAAAAGCCGACGCATTGAAGAATTGGGCACGTAGCCATCGCGGCAGTTGGAGGAAGAAGAAAAGGAGGAAGAAAGGGGGCCTAATAGGTAGGGGTGGATATCGAGCCAACTCCTCGTCTTATCGAGCTTTTTCTAAAATTGATATAGTTTGATTTAATATCATTTTACGAATAATTTGAAAGTATTTTTAGAAACGAGCTAACTAGCCGAGCCAAGCCGAGCTAGAGAAAAATTCAAATTCATTTGAAATCAACTCATTTTAATGTTTAACCAATTAACAAGTATAATTAAAGCAATTTTGAACCGAGCCAACGAGCCCCACTAACGAGCTTTTTTTCCACCCCTACTGATAGGCGGGGCTCGTCAGGAGGTGAGAGAGCAGAGGAGAGCGCTGGCACGAGGGGTGATTCGGACCGTCCAACTATTAGCTCGGGGAGAGGGTTGGGTTTTTAATTTTTCTTTTTGATTTTCAGAAAAGCCAAGAAACTCCAAAAGGCTTAGAAAATAACAAATAAAGTCTAAAAATTACCAAAAAATTGTAAAAAATTTCTGGAGCTATTTTAGACTTAGGAATTTTTTCCAACTTAAAGTTGGTCTTTAAATTTTTACAAACATACCTTTTATCTTTGAAATTGATTTTTAAATTCTAAAAAAACCAGATAAAAGCCAAATGCATTAAAGTAATTAATTTGAAATAGGAATTTTAGAGAAATTCAAATTACCTTACTATTGGAGAATATTCTTATTTTTACTTATATTACATTTAAGAAAATGCCTTTTAAAAACTGAAAACAGGCAAATAAAATCTCCCAAAAATCATGCAACCAAAGGACACTTGTTTTAATTTTAAATTAAATTAATTTAATTTTTTGAAATAAATAGCTGGGTTATGATAGTTTTATTCTAGTATGGCACTGTTTCTGAGAATCAATGTCAAAGGACGTACTAACTAGTAGACAATCCTGAAGTTTAAAACTGAAATGAAATACATTGAATAAACATTTGCATATAGAATAATTTGCAAACAATATAATACAAGCAGTTGAATTTGTATTTACTATCTTCTATATATGTAAACGGTATCGCTACAACAACATGATCAACGACATTACTAATCGGTAAAAAACAACAAAGTAATACATATTTACTCCTGAGGCATTGCTGAATTTGCATTTATGTATATGAGAATGTGTCATATATGTGTGAATTTGCATTTATGTATATATGAGAATGCATTTAGAACAATCTGCAGTGTATTTATCACAAACGGTTCTAAGGTAGAACCGTCTGTGATGTATATTCACATATGGCTATTAATACAAAATGTCTATGATAAGTAATTATCACAAACGATTCATAATAATAACTGTCTGTGAAATCTACCATTATCACAGATGGTTCTTAATGAGAACCGTCTGTGATAATTATGTATTACAGATGGTTCATGGTTGGACGTGTCTAGGATACGCTGCGTTATTAATTAATGCCTAGCTAGACTAGTCCCAACAGATCTGTCTTCATTGTGCTGCATTGAAGGAGGCGGCCGACTTTGGGGAGTTTGGTGAAAACATTCCGCTTGTAGATCTAGCTTAGATTGATTTGTAATAAAGAGAGATAATAACAAGATTTAGCTTGATAGTTTGCTCTAATTTAAGAATGGGTCACTACTCCTAGTTTATTTCAATATATTTTCGCTTGATATATATATTGCTTCATTAATAGTACATACATAGCTACAGACCTAATTTAGATTTGAACATTTTATGAAGGTGAATAACATCTCTGTTCCCGAGCTACAAACAACAATACACAGGGTTGTCATCCATTCTTGAACTGCTGAAATTGAAGACAGGCAAGGGTTGGTCCAACAAGAGTTTCACGACGTTGTTAGATCTCCTAGTGAACAACTTTTTAGAGGAAAATGTGTTGCTGAGAACCACCTACCAAGACAAGAAGATTCTTTGTCCATTGGGAGTAGAAGTAGAAAGAATACATGCATGTCCGAACGATTGTATCCTCTACCGTAAAGAGTATGTAAACTTACATATTTGTCCGGTGTGCAAAGTATCCCGATACAAGCGTAAGAAAGACTCCAACAACGGCAAGGGTATCGAGGTGAAATAAGGACATCCTGCTAACATGTTTGTGGTATCTACCTGTAATTCTCCATTTGAATCATCTATTTGTGAACCAAAAGGATGCAAGATTACTACGTTGGCAGTCAGAGGAGCCTAAGAAAGATGGTATGATAAGACACGCTGCTAATTCTGCCCAGTGGAGGAACATTTATAGGATATTTATAGACTTCGGTGTGGAACATGATCAGCCGACATAGCACCTCGCCTGTGAATGTATGCATGTACAACCGTCCTTCCTGGCTATGTATGAAGTGGAAGTATATTTTGATGTCACTACTTATCCAAGAGATGAAGCAACATAGGAAAGATATTAATGAGTACCTAGCACCATTGGTGGAAGATCTTGTGACAATGTGGAACGAAGAGGTACAGGTATGGAATGAGGACAAACGAGAGAACTTTACTTTGTGCACCATGTTGTTCTGCACCATCAATAATTTTCCTACCGTTGGTAACATGTCGGGGATGAGAACAAAAGGAGTTAATGCCTATCCGCACTGCTTAGATTATACCGAGAGTGTGTGGTTGAACAACTTGCACAAAACTGTGTACATGCGTCACCATAGGTTCCTTCCAAGATATCACCCATACCGTAAGATAAAGAAACAATTTGATGGAAAAAGAGGGCGACTGAACTCCAATCCTTTTAGCGGGAAAGAGGTCTATAGTATGGTCAAGAATATCCATGTTGTGATTGGAAAGGGACAAAAGTTTAAGGACCTGTCAGAAGAACATGTCCAAGAAAAGATCAATATTTTGAGACTTGCCTTATTGGGAGCACTTAGAAGTTCACAATTGTATCGATGTCATGCACATAAAGAAGAATGTATGTGATAGCTTGAGTGGTCTTTTACTAAATATTCGTAACAAAACAAAAGATGGTATCAACGCACGGCATGACTTGGTCACTATGAACATCAGGTTTAAGTTAGCACCTAGAGAGATGGATAAAGGCCAGACATACCTTTCCCTAGCTTGCTACACTCTGTCTAAGTCCAAGAAAACTAAATTGCTAGTGCTTGCATGGTTTGAAAGTTTCGTCCGATCACTCCGCCAGTATGAAAAAACTTGTTTCCATAGAAGATTTGAAATTAATTAGCATGAAGTCTCATGACTGTCATGTGCTAATGACACAATTGCTTTCTATTGTAATTAGAAGTATTTTATCAAACAAGGTTCGAGTGACAATGATGAGGCTATGTTATTTCCTTAACACAATTGCTCAGAAGGTGATCGATCCTGATGGACTAGATGCTCTGTAAGTCGAGATGGTGAGGACTCTGTGTGATCTTGAGATGTATTTCCCTCCGTCATTTTTCGATATCATGGTCCATCTCATTGTCCACCTTGTCACAGAGATAAAGATATGCGGCCCCATGTTTGTACGTCATATGTACCCGTTCGAGAGGTATATGGAAATTCTCAAGTCCTATGTATGGAATCGATCTCAGTCAGAGGGCAACATCATCGAAGGTCATGCAACCGAAGAGATCATTGAGTTCTGTGTTGATTACATGGCTTAGGTTGAACAGATAGGTATGCCTCTATCTTGTCAGAGGGGAGGTTAGAGGGTATCGGGACCATCGAAAGGAAAGCAATAACTCCTGATCTGGATACGTACACTCAAGCCCATTTCACAGTCTTACAACAAATGATTGAAGTGTCCACATATATTGAAGAGTACAAGGACATGCTACGCCAAGAGAATCCAGGCTGGTCAGAGGTTGGATCATGAGATAGCACAACCGTCAGTTCAACGAATGGTTGAAGGTGTGCTTCATTGGGAGGTCATTAGGTAAAAGGGCTAAAATTTATAATTATGATATGGTAAGGATACGACATTAATGGGTATACATTTTATACAACACATCAGGATAGAAAGAGCATAGTCCAAAACTCAGGTGTCCCCAAAACTTAGGGGTGAAAACGGATCAAATTCGGTCAGATATTGCTCATTCTATATCCTATCCTTTTTTTCTCAAATTCAAAGTCGAATACGAATAGTGCTGAATACAAATACGGACCTAGGTAGTGTTGGTCACACATATGGAACGAATATGGAGCGGGTGCGAATATGATAATGAATATCTACTCGGATATTACGTAGGAACACAAAGGGCATATATAGTGCGGACATGATAGCCACCATGTATTTCTGGAGTAGTTTTTTGGTAAGGTTCTGGAGCATATATTAAGCAATAAGCAGCAGTAATTCAAGCAACTAAAACTATCTATAAAACATAATTGGATAGAATAGAAATATTCATGATAAAAGGCTTCGATCCAGTCTCCTGCAATCCTACTTGCTGCATTTGCCTTGCTGCAATAAGCAGCAGACAACAGTAATTCCTAAAGTCAAGCCACATGGCTAGATCAAGTGCTTGATGCCTTTGCACCATCATATTGTGGCTAGCTCTCATATATCTTGAAGTTTGTTCCCCAAAAATTAGAACTAAAAAGGGTGCATCAGAAGTGCAATCAGGTTGACAAGCCAAAAAATTTGCAGCACAAGTCCCGTGAGGCTGTGAGCCCGTGACCACTTGAGTCTTGACAAGGACCCCCAACCCCAGGCATCTAAGTGCTGAAGTGACAGATGAACTGCTGGTTGGGCTTGGCCCCTTCACCCACCTTGCGCTGAAATGATGAATCGGCTGATGGGTTGGATATCCGATGAACACACTTGGACATTATGCAGTAAAATTTAGGGTATTTTCTATATCCATCAGGTAGTTCTTTCCCAAATCTGATTTCGTATCCATAAACAACTATCGAAATTCGATAATTATCCGACATGTCTACTCGAATCTGATCCGACTTGGATTCAGTAGTCGAACAGAAAGTATCCATTCCGTTTTCACCCCTACACATAGATGCATTTCGTGAGCAGTTCAGTACCGCTAGCCCAAGCTACTACTACAGGCTTGTAGAGGAGATTTGAGAGCTCGACTACGTAATTTTGAAGATCCCTCTCTTTCGGTGCCATTGGGTCCAACTCCCACAGGGTGTAAAGGTCGATAAGTACTACGTTACTACCGTGGATCTCAAATGTGTAGTATACAACGATGAACTATTCATACTTGCGAGGCAAGTTGTTCAAGTTTTTTATATAACTGACCTGACAAATAAGAAGCGACATGTAGTTCTTCATGGAAAAAAGAAGGATTGTCGGAGCTGAGAATATCGTGGATGAGGAAAAGTACAGTTAATTTGATAAGTTGCCTCCTTTCGGAGACGACATCAGGTTTGAGGAAAAACCAAGTGATGAAGCAAACTATATGCATGTCAATCATTATGAAGGGCTTTATTTAAAAGGAAAATATCTAAGTGGAATGATCCCACACGGTGAAAATCTATTTGGAAATTATTCCAATGTAATTAAGAAACTCAGTATGTAATTAAGGAATTATTCTATTATGATTGTTTCAATAATTTAGAAATAATTACATCTGCAATTGTATATGCTTACTTGTTTTCAGAGGGTTTGGCTAGCATTTTCTGAGGCTAGACAAAAAACCTGATATTTTGTGTAACACCCCAGCCTAACATAGGCCTGAAATGCTACTAACTATCCACAATAAGACAACAACTAATATAGGTTACCTAAAAATTTCGGCATAACCTCCTTTGTTTATTAACCAGATGGCAGTTTAAATAAGCATGAATAGCACAAGTTCTAAATAATGAACGGAAAGATAATATCCAATGATACTAACCATTTATTACATTTAATCTGATGGAATATAAATGAACCAATTAAGCTAACAAGCCAACAAGATTATCATGATTGTCTTTATTTCTTATTGAAGGAATAGTGCACGTGCAAGCTAATCCTTTTGATCCCATATATGCCATTCTCACATTGGTACCTAAAACAAATAAACAAAGCAAGAAGAGTGAGTCAATGACTCGCAAGTATATCAACATCAATACCAATGATCATTAATCGTCAAGTTAAACAATTAACATAGAACATCATGCAATGCAATATGATCAAAATCTCCTCTTTCTCATCTCTTTCGCATTTTACGGGTAATGCGGTGTGCATCCGTCAATGCACACCCATGCCTGTACCCTCGGTGCAGGGACCAATGCCCACACTCCGCAAGTGTGGGGACCTCGATCTTGATCACCGCATGACCAAGACTTCAACAATTCTCAATATGATGCATATATGTGAATGTATCAAAAGATAACTAGCATTCATCATACTACGCATCAACCAATCTCATAAATGCCATAATGTAAACAGAACATAAATAGCATTCTCAATTCATCACTTACTCATACTCACAATTTAAATAGTCATGATTCAACCATCATCCAAACAATTCAACAAATCCATAAACACACAGATTTTCACATCACAAATATACTTGCCTCAACCGCGAGAAAATGAAGAACGCGTAGAAGGCACAACCCCCGGAATCCGCTCTCCTCCTGAATAATTAATTAATAATTACTAACATGACAGCAGCGGGTTTCTAGATATAAAATAGCAGCAACCCCAATTCACCCAACAATTTATCTCAATTAAATCCCCAACTCTCCTCGGCCAAATCTGCCCCACCACAGACAGCCGACTTCCAAAAATCATAACTTTCAGTACGTAACTCCAATTAAGCGTTCTTGGACTCTCTGTAAAGATAATTTAATTATATACAAAAACTTAGTTGGGGAGACTCTCTGATTCGGCCATTTACTAACCGATCCAAACCCTTTTCTAAAGCATCAAAATGCACGTCGGACTCTCTGGACAGCGCACTAAAACAGGCATAACTTTCGGTCAGATCATCGGAATCCGGACTTCTTGACCTTTATGGAAAGCTAAGAAAATTATCTAAAACTTTCCTAACATGAAGAATTTCTGAATCGCAACTATTTCCGTCGCACAAACCGATCTACTAAACTTTGTCCTGAATTACCCCGATCTGCAGAACAGTAGCACTAGAAAATTCATAACTTTCGCTACACAAATCCGAATCACGTGTTCTTGTACTCCCTGGAAAGATAATCACGTCCTCTACAATTTTCTAGAAGGGGTCCAGACCTGAATCCCGACGAATCTACTCCAAAACTGCCGACTAACAACTTCTATCGCGGCAACCTAGAAAACCGACGAATCTAACTCGATTAAAAACTCATCTAGAGATTAACAGGGGTTACCCTTGGCGACACGATGGCGAACATGACGGCGAACACGACGGCGAACACGACGACGAACCCGCCCGTGATCTCCTCCTCTCCTTCCTCCGGATCCACGCGATGCAATGACGAGCGTCGGCGACGGCGCCGGGGAGGAGACGGCGGCGGCGGCGGCGGCGACGACGACGCAGCGACGACGACGAAGGGTAGCAGCACCACGGCGGAGCGGCGACCGCGCGGCAACGCAAGGGACAGCGGCGGCGGGCATGGCGGCGCGCGGGCGCAGGGCGAGCGGCGGCGGCTTGGGCGGGGGGCTGCCTAGGGTTTTAAATGGTGACCTCCCTCCCTCTTGGGCCTAGAAAATCCCACAGGCCAAGGCCTAGGCCCAGGTTGTCTTAATTTTCCAGAAAACCCCCCAAAACTCTTTTAATTTTTAATCTTTTCACTTAAGTCCCTCTCTATTAATTAATTAATAAAATATTTTCCGGTATTACATTCTACCCTCCTTAAATGTAATTCGACCCAATTCTAACCGCAACCACAACAGAAACAAAACAACCAACTAGTAAAACACGCACTTTTGGCGTGAACAACGCCGGGTACTGCTCGCGCATGCGAGACTCCAACTCCCAAGTTGCCTCCCGCTCGATCTGCTGCGACCAAAGCACTTTGACATATAGCAAAGTCTTGTTTCTCAACACTTTTTCTGACCTTTCTAGAATCCGCACTGACTTGGACTGAAAGGACAAATCTTGCTCAATATCCAATGGCTCTAAAGCGATGTGAAATTCTGGATCTCGCAAATACTTTCTAAACATGGACACGTGAAACACGTTATGCACCCAATGATAGACTCAAGAAGATCCAAGCGGTAAGCCAATTTCCCAATTCGCTAGTATGGTGAAGGGTCCAACGTACTTGGGCTAAACTTCCTATGGTACCGAACCTCACCACACCCTAGGTAGGAGATACTCTCAAAAGCACCTGATCCCCCACTTCAAATTCCCGATCCCTTCTTCTCACATTCACATAGCTTTTACGCTGTCCCGGCACCAATGATTCTATCTCACCAAGTCCACTGTTCAACTATCTTTTGGACCCAAAGCGGTCAACCTCAGAATCCTCGCAACTAACCAAGCAATTAAATACACACGGGTTAACATTCCCTTTGGTATCAAACCACACAATCTGCACAACCCATAAATCTCGAGCTTTCACGCTCAATCGATCTCTTTACCTTAGCAATGAGCACCCCTTAAACACGGGCGCACCACAGGGCTCAAGGTAAACCCACTTTTTCATGGATAGAATTCAACTGAACATAGAGAATTCTCATCGCAACCACACAAAACCAACTCCCATAAAAAGGATCAAATCAAAAGAAGAGAAAATGAGGATTCAAGACGAAAACCTCCCACTTTCAAGTAGGTAGTTTGCACAAAAGCAACATATACGTAAGCGGGGAATCACTCAAATATCAAACCCGTCCATTTCTTTTCTTTTAGGAATAAACTTCCTCTTGAATCACGAGGTTCCAAATCATCCCATACCCTACTAGTTCAATTCTCTTAAATTGGCAACATCAACGCTATGTTCAAACCGAGTGCATCCAACACACTTTTGTAGAGGGACTCTACTATTCTCACAATAACATACTCTAGTCAACTCCTCTACCCACATGTTACTTTAACGAATAATTTCTAAAGCATCTCATCGTTATTCTCACCCACCATCACTTTACCACAAATCTTAAGGACAATCAACATGAATTTCTCGGCTCCCACACTCATTTACTACACCAAGAATACTATCAATGAGCATCAACTATTTAGAATCCACTTGTTGCACTATTTTCACACCACATCATTAGCCTCCAAGGTTCTAGTATAGAACATCCACCCAAATTTTCCATCTCTAGGACTATTATATATATATGTACTTGATATATTTGACACAAGGCTCTCAAGTTCGGTGACTAACATCTCCACAATCAATCATGCTCAACCCTTCACACCACATGAAAACATAATCTCAACCCGATTATCGTAGGAAGATACATGATAATTTCTACAATTTCTACTATCCCAAAATTCCCATAACAATCCGACTTCTTCATAATTATAATCTCATCACTATACCATCATAATCGTCCTTCTAATCCTTGCAAAGTACCCAATCATGATGGTCCAATAAAATTGATCAAGATTCTCATACTTTCAATAATTCCAGCGTTCCAGCAAAATGAACGTAACACTCATGAACCATAACTAGGTTCTTCTAGTTGCGACAATATAACTAGTGAGCCCCAAGGACAACATCTTCTTTTAAATCAAATCCTCACCGAGAATTAGTCGTGACATCAATTTATCACTCCAAAATCTCAAGCATCTTGATACCCACAATCTCACCCAAACCAATCACAAAACCACACCAACCGGTTGCCATACATATCCTAAAAGGGCTTGCAACCCAAATCGGTTACCCTTTCTTAAAAGAGGCAAGAAGAAGTAAATTCAACACATGGGAAGGTGTTACCAATCGCAATAAACACTAGACCAAGGGAAAGAGCAAAGATCTTTGACAACAAACGTTAAGACCACAGCTGAAGGCGCATGCCTCCTCGAGAAGAAACCATCAAATCTCAACCAATACGAATACATTATTATCATTGAGCTCAAGAAACTCTTAAGCGGCGAAAATAAGAAGTCAAACACACTTCACAAAGATTACACAACTTGACTTCAACCTCCAAAACTTTCATCAAACTTTTCCTTTTAACAAAGAGAACAACCTTCTTTGATTACGGTATCACCTTAACAATTCCAACAAAGAAGAGTTGAAGACCACAACACATTAATTCTTTAAGAACTAATAAAACCCCTCAAACACTTTGCTTAAACAATTTCAGCTACTACATAAGTCATGAGATCAAAGATCGCATACACACTATCAAAACTTTTGATTGAAATAGTACCATGGAATTTATTCAAATTCTTCTATTTAATGAACCTTCAACATTACCATCATAACCACAAATTGACCAACATACTAACATCAGAACATTACATTCTTAACAAGCATCATCATATCCTCAACTCCTTCTTAAACTTTTCCAAAAGAAACATAAGAAATCACTTCATCATGTTTCTAATATCTAAATAAGATTGCAACTACTTAATCTAGGAGAACCTAGTGCATAAGCCACATAAATAGAACAAAGCTCTTAAACAAGGTGATACTAGAACATGACAATCTCACAAAACATTCTAGCATAAATCCTTACTAGATTTCAGTATATTCAATTCTTGTGGATGCTCAACTCTAATTTAGCACAAATTAATTGTACTCTAGTCGTTACTGGCAATTATTGATTATTATTTTATCACAACGGCATTCATGATCCTAACTCGTTTTACAATCATAAAACAATCATGAGCATAGATTACGTATCCTACCTTACATTCGAAATTAGAACGAAATAACTTTAATCTTCAATAATACCGACTTTGTAAGACTAGATTCGCAAGTCTATACATCAACATTCATCTATTTCTTTATACATATTTCAACAATCAACATGGTAAAAGATAGATAAAACTAGCAATTGTGCACGCTCATAAAGTATCTAAATAAAAGACATATTAAAGATTAATATTACCAAGACAATATTCCCACACCTTCTTCTTAATAATTCCAAACAGTTAGATTAATCACTAACGACAAACATAATTCCATGTACCAACATGATAGAATTTTAATCAATCATAATAATCATTGTAACTCTTTTGCACTCTCCTCAATAACTACATGGGTTCCAGTATAGGCAATTTCTTAATCACTGTTCTTTAATAAACTATTACAAGCAATATCAAAATTAATCAACTACACTTCCAAGGATGCTAGTTGGAATTAATTATGCACCACGCTAACTTCACAACTTGACAATTCATACCATACGAGTTAGCTTAGATGATCACCACCTTCTACTTAAGCATAGCAAAATAACATAAAGAATTTTAACACTCTCTTTCAAAAGAAGAGGAACAATAAACTTCAACGCCGAGATACGTAAATACAAAGATCCAAAGCTTTCACATAACAATGAGTTTTGCAACTCAAAACTTGCATTAACAAGAGAAAATACCAAGCGAGCCAATAAGTCATGATTCACAACAAGACAAAAGTCCCACGAAGGAACTAACCTTGCAAATCAACAATAAGCACGGTAGCAAAGTATCTCGATGGTCAGGAAAGAAACAATAAGCGCTTCAAGGAACAAGTAGAGACCAATTGCATACCCTCAACCGCAAGAACCACAATCTCAAAAGAAATTCATTAATCGCAATCACCAAGAATTGGCGAAATCAACTTAAGGATAATAACATCTTTCCTAAGAAACTCACCCGCAACACCTGCAATTAAGTTACCTGAGGTAACTACATTGCTAATCCTCATACTACAAACAATGGTATAATTTGGCAATGCCAATGCAGCACATCACAACATCTACATCATCTCATTGACTATTCCAACTCATAACAGTCATAGGAGCAAATCATAATCATACAAGATTATCAATAAGCATACAAGATTATCTCATAATGTAAGTCATCAGTATAACATGTCAAGAGCATAGATGCAATGCTTGACCCATCCCATCCTCACGTGCACCGGTGTGTCAATTTAATAGTTTAATTACCACGGACCTAAAGCCCGCTCGATACCAATCAGTAACACCCGACCTAACATAGGCACGAAATGCTACTAACTATCCACAATAAGACAACAACTAATATAGGTTACCTAAAATTTCGGCATAACCTCCTTTGTTTATTAACCGATGGCGGTTTAAATAAGCATGAATAGCACAAGTTCTAAATAATGAACGGAAGATAATATCCAATGATACTAAGCCTTTATTACATTTAATCGATGGAATATAAACCGAACCAATTAAGCTAACAAGCCAACAAGATTATCATGATTGTCTTTATTTCTTATTGAAGGAATAGTGCACGTGCAACTAAGCTAATCCTTTTGATCCCATATATGCCATTCTCACATTGGTACCTAAAACAAATAAACAAACAAAGAAGAGTGAGTCCAATGACTCGGCAAGTATATCAACATCAATACCAATGATCATTAAGCGTCAAGTTAAACAATTAACATAGAACATCATGCTATGCAATATGATCAAAATGTCCTCTTTCTCATCTCTTTCGCATTTTACCGGTAACGCGGTGTGCATCCGTCAATGCACACCATGCCTGCCCTCGGAGTGGGGACCAATTGCCCACACCGCAAGTGTGGGGACCTCGATGCTTGATCACCGCATGACCAAGACTTCAACAATTCTCAATATGATGCATATATGTGAATGTATCAAAAGATAACTAGCATTCACCATACTACGATCAACCAATCTCATAAATGCCATAATGTAAAGCAGAACATAAATAGCATTCTCAATTCATCACTTACTCATACTCACAATTTAAATAGTCATGATTCAACCATCATCCAAACAATTCAACAAATCCATAAACACACAGATTTTCACATCACAAATATACTTGCCTCAACGCGAGAAAATGAAGAACGCGTAGAAGGCACAACCCCGAATCCGCTCTCCTCCTGAATAATTAATTAATAATTACTAACATGACAGCAGCGGGTTTCTAGATATAAAATAGCAGCAACCCCAATTCACCCAACAATTTATCTCAATTAAATCCCCAACTCTCCTCGGCCAAATCTGCCCCACCACGACATGACCGACTTCCAAAATCATAACTTTCAGACGTAACTCCAATTAAGCGTTCTTGGACTCTCTGTAAAGATAATTTAATTATATACAAAAACTTAGTTGGGAGACTCTCTGATTCGCCATTTACTAACCGATCCAAACCCTTTTCTAAAGCATCAAAATGCACGTCGGACTCTCTGGACAGCGCACTAAAACAGGCATAACTTTCGGTCAGATCATCGGAATCCGGAGTTCTTGACCTTTATGGAAAGCTAAGAAAATTATCTAAAACTTTCCTAACATGAAGAATTTCTGAATCGCAACTATTTCCGTCGCACAAACCGATCTACTAAACTTTGTCCTGAATTACCCCGATCTGCAGAACAGTAGCACTAGAAAATTCATAAATTTCGCTACACAAATCCGAATCACGTGTTCTTGTACTCCCTGGAAAGATAATCACGTCCTCTACAATGTTCTAGAAGGGGTCCAGACCTGAATCCCGACGAATCTACTCCAAAACTGCCGACTAACAACTTCTGTCGCGGCAACCTAGAAAACCGACGAATCTAACTCGATTAAAAACTCATCTAGAGATTAACAGGGGTTACCCTTGACGACACGATGACGAACATGACGACGAACACGACGACGAACACGACGACGAACCCGCCCGTGATCTCCTCCTCTCCTTCCTCCGGATCCACGCGGTGCGGCGACAACGCGTCGGCGCGACGGCCGGGGAGGAGACGACGACGGCGGCGGCGACGCGGCGGACGACGAAAGGCAGCAGCACCACGGAGGAGCGGACCGGCTGGCAACGCAACGCAAGGGGCGGCGCATGGCGGCGCATGTGTGCGGCAAGGCAGGGAGCAAGAGGCGGCGGCTTGGGCGGGGGGCTGCCTAGGGTTTTAAATGGTGACCTCCCCTTCCCTCTTGGGCCTAGAAAATCCCACCTGGGCCAAGGCCTAGGCCCAGGTTGTCTTAATTTTCCAGAAAACCCCCCAAAACTCTTTTAATTTTTAATCTTTTCACTTAAGTCCCTCTCTCTATTAATTAATTAATAAAATATTTTCCGGGGTATTACATTTTGTATACAGAAGGAACTATCATAGATGGTTTAGTGGCATAAACTATCTGTGATATATGTATCATAGACAGTTCTATAATGGAACCGTCTGTGATATTAGTATCATAGATGGTTATTTAATTGAACCATCTATGATAGTTCTATTATAAGTAAGGCCCCTGCTAGGTTTTGCGCTCTTACTCCTCACTCGTGCACCCCTCTGTCTCCTCGTCTCCCCACCACCGCCATTGCCAGAGAACCCGATGTCTCCATCCTCTCCTTCCTCACCTGGCGTGGTGGCCCCATCGCCTCTACTCCCGACGATGCCTATCTTCCCGGCACCACCTCTCCTTCCCATTGCCTCTCGTCTCGATGCCGCCTCTCCTCCTGAAGGTATGGATCCAAAATCCCACTTCTTTACCTCATATGTGATAGATCTGTCCATATATGTTAATGAGTGTTCATGAGTTCTCTCCTTCCCATTGCCTCTCCTCTCGAAGGTATGGATCCCAAATCCTACTTTTTACCTCACGTGTGTTACATTCATCTATATTTGTTAGTATCTCTTTTATGTGGAACCCAAAAAGGAAAGGGGAAATGGATGTGGGAGGGAAGGTGGGCCTACTTGTGTCAGGTTGGAAGTGGTAAGGTTGTTGGGGGTGATCTCGGTGTGGTCCTTTGTCATTGCCAAAAATATCGCCTTCATAGGGTCCTCACAGTTAGTCTTCTGGGTCCCCAGTGGTCCACGCTCTCCTTCAACTTCTACTACATTCTTATATCCCCTCCTCTGACTCTTCTCTTCTTACTTCTATGGGTGGGCTGCTGGTTTAAGTAAAAAAGGGCATGAAACACTATGAGTCAAAGTAGTAGTTGTACCAGGGAAATATTACATGACTATATACTTGAGCTTGAAAAGGCATGAAGCAAATTGTATGGTGGTTTAATATCATCTTGTAGTTATTGAGAAATACATATCACATTACTCAAAATTTTAATTGAGGAAGAAACAAATTGTGACGGTGCATAAGGATGGAAGTTGTGGTGAAAATAATAAAAAATAGCTAGGGAATGGCATGTTAGTGTTCCAAAGAGACCTTATAGCAATAATATATACCAAGGAGACCTTTAAAGGGTATGAAGCAAATCATATACTCTAGTGTCCTCTGTGTCAATGTTTATGCTCATAGCTCACTATAATTAGCTTTTTCTTGTAAGAGAGATGATGTCCGCACAGTCATCGTTGTCGCCATCGATGTCATTGAATGGGTCTAATGCTCTAAAGACCAGGGTAACTAACTGTGGTAGAGGAGTAGTGAAAATGCCAGAGGGCCAATGACCATCATGGCGGTCCCTCCGGATGGGGTCCCTTTGCAACCGAAGAAAGCAATGGTAGCATTTCGAACTACATGAGGGATACTAGGAAGGCAACGATTCCTCATCACCAAAGCAAACTGGAAAACTTTGACAAAAAAATGAGAAAAATTAGTTGTCGACGGAAATTTTAGACTTGTTCGAGATCGCAACAGAAGTCCAGGGACTCATGCAATGGTAGGCGCCCCTCGCGATGGAAAAAGCATGGAAGACCTTTAAGAGCACGCTTGTGACACAGTACATGACTAAGTATCACACACTCTTCACGAGGATCCTTTTGTGTCACCGAAAACATGGGAGACCTTTGTGTGGATGAAGACAATGACCGAATTTCAACAGGAAAGTGTGACACACAAGGCTCTCCAGGCACAAAACACTCACCCCCACAGACTCATCACCACTGGGTACGTGAGTAAAATCCTGCAATGGAGATTAGAGGACGAGGTCACAATCCGATCGGAGGCCTCTCTGCCATTTACTAGCATCACAAATGAGCACGCTCTAAACTGGTTAAGAGCGATGTCATTAACAACATCTTCGAGCATCGCCTCTTGCAAAAACCCCCACAGATAAGGAAGTGTCCCAACGCCTGGTAAGATAAGTTAAACTACCTAGTTGTTAATAGGTCCATAATTTCATAGGGTCCAAAATAACATAATTGCCTCTTGCAGCAAACATTGGCTACCGAATCTTCCGAAGGTTCCTTCAAAGTAGTCCGGGAGAGTGATATACTATCCACGGACCTAGGAGACAAGGACCACCCAGGTCGCACGCGAGGTATGAGGGTTTACATATTTGGAGTCACAGATTCCCAAATGACTCCAGGGCCTATAGGAGTAGGAAGAGATCCAAGGCCGAGCACGAGGAATGTATGAAATAGGGCTTTCATGCACAACTTCAGGAGATAACTGCATCACTTCGTGGAGAGATAGATTCATTGAAAGAAGAACTGAGGAAGACCGCAACCACTCACAAGCCACCTTGTTATTGCAGAAGCCACTCCCCCTCAACGTCAGAGTAGCTACATGTCCATGCCACTTTCTAAACATAGCGACGCTAGCTTACCTATCGATGATATCCAGCTAATGTACCTCTCTAGAATGCTATATAGATAGACCTGGTGGATGCCTTAACTCATCGTGTATCATTATGTAGGAGCTCACATTGTGCATCCTCAACGTTAGGCTTGTTGGCTCCATTCCCGTTGACACTGGGCGGGGGATGGTGTATCCATGCGTGCCAATGACGTTGTTGCACGGTGTCTAGCTAGGGACCGGTTTCGTGAAGGTCCATGTAGATATGATTAATGATATTTTTAGAGTCGTCCCGCTAGAGAGGCCCCAAACGGAGAAATACACTAAGAGGCACTGTCCACACATTCGTCCAGTAGCCCAAGAGGGACATCGCACTTGACCCTTCTGTGCCGCTATCTTCACACGACTATACCTGTAAAACAAAACCCTCTATGATTCCACCTCATGCTCCGCTTTAGAAGGCCATCGCATCGGCTCTCGTACAAGCTCGGAGTGTCGTTGGTCCCCGAGTCACAATTACCCAACCTTAGACTAGTTTGCGGGACTTTGCACGCCTGGTACATACAGAGGTCCAACAGGAAGCCAAACCGACAAATTAGATTCACCGTAAGATACACAGAGGCATATTTCCTCCATAACTCGGGCTACTTCGTTGTGACCTTTGAAGACTTATTCTTACTATTTATCCTTGATGAACTTGACGCCTCACTTCTACGATGCTAGACACTATAAGTGTACTATACAATGAAGTTCTACATGCACGTAATACTGATAAATATCATAACTCATTGCTTATGTATAGATTCATAATCCAACAAATCTGGCGATGGCGAGAACCGATGGGTTTTCTCGACCCACACTTGATCTCTGAGCAATCCATCAAGGAAAACACATATTTTGTCGAAGATTACATAATAACAGGATTTCTTGCTTAGAGTGACAAGGACTACATCCGATATCCTTCAAATAGGGGTAAGTGCTTCACTAGTGGCCATACAAGTTCCATTTGCATTTTATACGTAACATGCTCACTAGTGGCCATACAAGTTCCATTTACATTTTATACGTAACATGAACTTACAATTAATTACTATGGCGACATACATGAGTAGGTCTCACTGAATTCTAATTGTGATTCTACCAAAGTGGAGCAAGGTAATATATCTTGATTCCTTGCTTGGAAACAACCACAACTTCACCCATGTGCAACAAACAATTGACAGGTAAACTCATTTCTTCCATACATAACTCTATTGTAGTCTTCCCTTCATTTGCAATGGTCGAGACTAACTTTTTGGAACCACGAGGGAGACACAACAAATCCAATGCCACACTACAAAATAGGACGCAATTTTTGGTACCCACTACAACACAACAATCCTATATCACGCTTCATAATAATGTCTCTAGAACTGACAATATATATGTATGTAATTCTAGTTTTGCAGTGCCATTACCAGCTACAAACAACATATGTAGATTCTATGGTTGTAGTCATCTGTAGGAAATCATCGGCACTAAGACGAAAGATCCAGAGGTTTATCAACCTACCAATATTTATTTCATGATTATCAATATATATATATATATATGTGTGTGTGTGTGTGTGTGTGTGTGTGTGTACGCTAATGACTTTAACACTCCTAGCGATAGATGTTGAATTTGACTCAAGTGCATTTGATCTTGACAAACTCATTGAGTTCGAGGAAAGCTCTCCGAATTCTTAATAGGGGAGGTCATTCACTCGAATGGATAGTTCAACCCCTTCGATGATGATTAGATGTTCAAGCATACGATTGAATTGTAATTCACTCAGTTGTGCTTACTCAAACAATTAATTCAATTGTACTTCATTTAGTTGTTTAATTCATTTGTGAGATCTGTGTAATAATTGTCGTGTGCTATATATATGATCTACTTGTTTGTTTTCAGAGGGCATTGCTAGCATTTCCAGCGGCTACCCAAAAATAGAAAATAATTTAGCCATTCAAATAGCTATCACAGATAATTTGTAACACCAAACCGTTTGTGATATGTAAGTTATCACAGACAGTTATGTCTCAAAACCATCTGTGATATATGACATATCACAGATGATTTTTGGTATTAGCCGTCTATGATATGTCAGATATCACAGATGGCTATGTTTAAGAACCATCTATGATATCTGATATGTTACAGACGGTTTCAGAGCCGTGTTTGATAACCACCTGTTATCACAGACACATAAATTCAAACAGTTCAGAAACCGTTTGTGATGATCGTTTTTGTGGTAGTATTGGTATGTTGTGCAAATAGCAAAACATTATTAGTACAGTAAACATTTTGTAATTTATTTTATATTGAATTGTAGTTTGTCACGAAGCTCACTGCTTACAATCATTACAAACTTTTCTCCCTAAGTATGGCCTGTTTGATATGGCTGAGGTTATGATTTTGGGCAGAAATTTTTGAATTTTAGCTGTTTGTGACAGAGATTACAGAAAAAGAGATACCCGTTTGCGATTTTGGTTGATACAGATGTTAGGCTTTTAATGTGTACTACAATTAACATATAAACCCCATTTTGAGAAAAAACTTCGTTTGAAAGTTAATACTGTAGCAAAAGCCAAAAACCGTTTTTAGAATCCGTTAAAGAACATGCCCACATATCCAAAACAAAACATGATTCGTATCGATCATGAAGAGGATGCATGGATAATTATTGTGTATCCTTGAAGCTACATGAGTTGTGGATTTTTCTATCCCCGTCTATTTCGGCTTGAGCTTCTAACTTTTGACTAATTTTTCACTATTTATAAATTTTGCCTTTTTCTGTTTTTTTAGTTTTTTTGCCAGTTCTTTTTTCCATATTCGTTTGCATTGTTCGTGATGAGCTAACCTATTTTTTTTATTTTTTTAAATTTAATTATGTCAAATAAGTCACCTTCAGCTACAGTATAATTCAACAAGTTACAGTATAATTTCAACCATAAGCCATAATTTTTCAACCCAAATAAGCGGCACCAACTACCGAACTATAACCATACGCCTCTAGACTTTGCTTATAGACTTTTCCATATTCCTTCCCATAGACTATGATGCCTTCTAGTTAGCATAGGCTGCTTAATATGTGAAACATAGCCAGCCACAAAGAGTATTGATCGAGAAAATTTCTCCACCAGTACTAGTGCTTAATATACAATTGATTTTCCATTCTTCTAAGGAATTTGGTAATCAATTCTATTATCACATTGCTTTTCCGTAAAGTACACATGCTGAAGGTTAGTCACAGTATGTACATTGAAAACATAGACTGAAAGGCTTAAATACTAATAAATACATAACTAACTCACAAATTAATATTCCCTAATAAACTGTGGCTGTGGGAACAAATCAAATAGTAATAAATTCACAAAATAAACCACAAAGAATTTACCCTTAAAACGATGGTGAGACGGTCTTGGTTAAGGAGATTTTGGTGCTTAGCTAAACTATCAATGGTTTGCGACTGATATTACCTTTAGCTGCATGGCCCTTATTAATTTTAATAAATGCAACTAATGTGGCATATGACATCATTGAATAATTGTGATGTGACATCGAATTAAGGTCACTATATTGTTGACCTGGCATGCATACAATGAATTATAAATTAGGAATTAGAAACTATCAAAAAGAGTTGTAAATAGTATGCAATTCAAAAACTATCAAAGTTTCAAATCCTGAATTCTAATTTTGAATTTTTTTCTCAAACATTAAAAAGAATACTAAGTGCTGAACAATTGAAAGTACATAAACACTTACAAAAAATTCAAAAAGAAACAATATTACACACGCAAATGGAACAATATCTTTCCTCTGGCCCTTCATGTGTCTTTTTGGTACTTTCTCAACCCCCATTAGCTCTCTTCTATAAAAAGAATTCAAATTTACTGTTCCTTCTTGTTCGACACCATTGTGCCATCTCCTTCCCATAACACATCACTGTCAAGGGCCTGTTCTTTTTCTCCGAAACTGACGGCTTTTGGCTTTTGCTACAATACCTAACTTTCAAACGGAGTATTTTCTCAAGACGGGGTCTACAAGTTAAACGATGTATACGTTAAAAGCCCAACATCTGTATCATCCAAAATCACAAGTGAGTATCCCTCTCTCTGTAATCTGTACCGTAAACAGCTAAAATTCAAAAATTTCATCCAAAAGTCATAAGCCGCAGCCGTTACCAAACAGGCCCTTAAAATTGATAGATTATGAATATGGCTGGTCTAATCTAACATATTAATTTGGTCATTTTATAAAATAGAGATATAGATTTTTCTAACTTGAAGGATGTACCACTCACTACCAGATCTTGCTTGTTCCCTGTGTGCCAGAAACATTAGGGAAAGGCTGAAAAACACATAGGACAGCCTTCCCCGAGTGCCAACATTCGGGATTAGGTATAAATCTATATATATACACAGAGAAGCAACAAATTGTGACATATATCGGTATGACGTGAACAGAGATTGTAATTGTACAGACTTACAGCGTCCAGCATCGAACGAGTGAGGCGTCGAGAGCGTTGAGCGTGAAAATATCAAATATATCGTCAAAGGTCACCACGAAGACACAATCCTGAACTTCGTGCTGGAAATGTTCCCGCTTGAATTTGACAGTGATACCTGAGCGCCGTTCTGCCTCTGGCCTATTGGACTGTTGCATATATCAATTGTGTAATGTTTGGCAACCAAGTCCTAGGGTTACGAGTTGCTCTTGCAGGAATATCATCGGCTCGCCAAGCACGAATTTGCGGGACAATGGCAGGTACGGGGGATCGTCATCATCCTTCATCTTTGATTTGCCCTTGCCACTGCCTCGACTGTAGGTCGACTTTATGGTAGATGACCGTAATGGTTCAGATGCTACAAGTTGCTTTGGCGAGAATAGCACCCGTGGAGATAGCACCAGCGCTAGCTCGGTTCGTCCGCCGTTGTGGAGATAGCACCATCGCTAGCTCGGTTCGTCTTTGCCGTTGCTAGGAGATAGCACCATCGCTAGCTCGGTTCGTCTGCCGTTGTGGAGATAGCACCATCGCTAGCTCGGTTCGTCCGCTTGTGGAGATAACACCCGCTTGTAGCTCGGTTCGTGCTGCCTTCCGGTCCCGCCACCGGTGAAGAAGCCTCGAGGAGATGTCGCATTTGGTCCATGGATGAATGTTCCAATGGCCTGCCCTAGAGTCACGATCTCGTCGTTGGGGGCCTTCGGTAGCGGGACGACCTAAAAATTGGCATGCACACCATCCACATTAACTTTTGCATAGCCTGGCGCTAAAGGTTGATCGTGCACGCTGGCCCCGATACCAGACTGATATGCCTGGCCCCAAGCAGCGTACAAAGGAACGGAGGCACATCTCACTTGGAGCCTGCACTTCGTAGGCAACGATACAAATTTTTACCTGGATGTTGTCCACAGGAAATCTGGCCACGCTTTCTATCGGATTGGACGCGCAACTACTCGAGCGGTTATGCGGGCTAGCTACCACGGAGCGGCGGGTCACGACTTTCTGCTTGTTTCCGCACCTCATCTCGATTACATCACCACCACCCATTATCTCCTCTCTAAGAGTTGCCTTGAACTCTTCTCGTAGCCGCTCCTCACGCTCGGCTTTGGTTCTCTTCCTACACCGATATATTTCGGAGTCATCTTGGAAACCATGTTTCCAAGGAACGTAAAGCCCAAGGCCTCTCGTACGGCCCGGGTGCTCCTTGTTTCCCAAGGCCACGGAGAGCATATCATTCTCCCTTGTTCCATGGAATGATCCCACGGTAGATTCAAAACTCAGCTCTTACTGCAAGAGCACGACATGTCATTTCAATTGCATTTAAGTTCGGAGTAATTACAAGCTACGTACTTCGATTTATATCTTACCAAACGCTGGGACACTTGTTGGTCTGCAGAGTTTCGAAAGAAGACGTCCCCCGCTGTCGTTGTAGATGACCTTGCTCTAATCCAATTTCGAGCGCTCATCCGGATATTGGAAAATGGCGGGCGATGTCTGTTGGGCGCCAAGTCATCATCCGTCCTCCATCATGGGATTTTACCCGCATACCCAGCTGTGCCAAGTCTATGGGGGTGTGTGTTTTTTGCTGGAGGGCCTTATGCGCCACACTTGTACTTTTGAAATCTTCAGTTGTCTTCATCGCCTTAAACTCTTCCCATTGTGGTTCCAGGAATGGGTATTTATGAATAGGCGTTTCGTCCGTCTCCACGTATTTCTTGACAAGCGTGCTCTTGAAGTTCTTCCATACTTTGCATGCCGCTAGGTAGGTTTGTCGTTGCACGGCGTCTTGGTGTTCTTCTGGGATCTCGAACAATGCCAAAATTTCGGTCCACAGCTCACGTTTCCGAGTCTCAGGAATGTTCTTCCACGAATTGAATGTGATCTCAATTCACTCTCGTGCAACTATTCCGATCAATGTTCGGAATGCGCTTACTGCTTTGTGAGGAAGGAGAGGGACCCTAGATGCATCGACCGCTGTGATGGTAAATCGGCCCTCAGGCTTCTTTGATAGCCCTCTTCCTTGGTGTCTTGATGTTGGAGCGACGCCCCGCGATGGTGTTGAAGAATGCGCGGATGACATGTTGCTCAATTGGTGGGTCTATAAGGATAAAATAAGTGATCATATTGAATTGGAAGAGAGGAGAGGAGTAGAGGGGAGGGGAGGCGCCCGGCGAGGGCTACGATGCAAATGGCACAAACCAGTGTATCAAGTTCATTGAATCCAATACACTGGAGTGTACCACTTGCTTCATGCCCTTTGAAGGTCTATCTGGCATATATTATTACTATAATGTCTCTAAACAAAATTCTATGTGGCCATACAGGGAAACGCCTTGCACGGGTGAGTAGTTCCTAGTGTGTTCTCTAACATTTGCAGGGATTTGGAGTTCTAACATGAAGCAAATCATAGCATCACAAGGTTACCTTAGTACTTATGCGTCGAGGAGGCGACAGCCGGCGAGGGCTCGGGGAGGCGATGGCCAGCGAGGGCTCGGGGAGGCGACGGCCCGCGAGGGCTCGAGGAGGCGGCCGGAGGCACAACGACCGGGCGTGGAGGCGAGCCGAGGACGGCTAGGCGTGGAGACGAGCCGAGCGACGGTCTTCGAATGTGGACGGCTCGGGGTGGCGGCCGGCGAGGGCTCAAGGAGGCGGCCGGCGAGGGCTCAGGGAGGCGGACGAGCGGAGGCGCCGGGCGTGGACGCGAGCCGAGCGTCGGTCTTCGAATGCGGAGGGCTCGGGGAGGCGGCCGGCGAGGGCTCGGGGTGGCGGAGGCGACGAGACAGATCGGGATTTAGATGTAGAATATAACTGCAGCATACGGCGTGGAAAACCCTAGCCGGAGATTATTATAGGGAAGATTATCGCAGACGGTTCTACACGTAGAACCGACTGTGATATCAATATCACAGACGGTTATAAATTGCAATCGTCTGCGATATTATACTATCACAGACGGTTATAAGTGTAGAACCGTCTGTGATATTTATATCACAGATTGTTATAAGTGTAGAACCGTCTGAGATAAGCCGACTGTATTTCTTCAGACAAATACCAACCAGCTGCATTCATGATCAACCACCAACAGCTTGCGCGCATTCATATACAACACCAACCAGCTGCATTCATATACAACACCAACCAGCGGCATTCACACAGTATATTTCTTTACATATTTTCTCATTCTCAAAATTGACTACATCACACATTTTCACATATACATCACACAAATGCATTGTTATATACATATATGCAAATGCCCACATACATGAAGCTCATTCTTATTGTACTTGCTTATTTCCTTTAAAAATGAGCCCTTCATGATGATCAATGCGTACGTAACTAGTTTCGTCACGTTGTTCGTCGTCGACCCTTATGCCATTTCCAAAAGGAGGTAACTCGTCAAATTGATTGTATTCTTCCTCGTCCACTACATTCTCTACTCCGACAATTCTCCTTTTTCCATGAAGAACTACATGGCGTTTCTTATTTGCCGGGTCGGTTATATAGAAAACTTGAACAACTTGGTTGGCGAGCACGAATGGTTCGTCTTTGTACCCGACATGTTGGAGGTCCACGGTAGTGACACCGTACTTGTCAACCTTCACCTGTGGGAGATGCACCCAACGGCAGCGAAATAAGGGGATCTTGAAAACCACGTAGTCGAGCTCCCAAATCTCTTCTATGAACTCATAGTACGAGTTTCTCGACCCATCGGTACTCAACGCATCTATGCGGACACCGCTGTTCTGGCTTGTACTCTTTACATCCTGAGACTGCGTATAGAATGTGTACCCATTTATGTCATATCCTTGCCATGTCACAACTGTAAATATTGGCCTTTTTGCCAACCATGTCAGCGTCTCACTTGGCGAGCTCCTAGCGATTTGCTCCTTCAACCATTGGTTGAACTGACTGTTATGTTGCCTCATGATCCAAACATCCGGCCGCTCCGGATTTTGTTGCCGAAACACATTCTTGTGCTGGTCGACATAAGGCGACACTTCAGTCATGTGTTGCAAGACCGTGAAATTGGCTTGAGTATACGTGTCCATATCTGTAGTGATTGCTTTCCTTCCGATAGTTCCGATACCCTTCAGCCTCCCCTCATGACGAGATTGAGGCACACCTATCGGTTGAGTCTGAGCCATATAATCGACACAAAACTCAATGACCTCTTCGCTTGCATAACCTTCGACAATGCTGCCCTCTGGCCGAGATCGATTCCGTACGTAGGACTTGAGAATTCTCATGAACCTCTCAAATGGGTACATGCTACGTAGGAATACGGGCCCGCACATTTTTATCTCCCACACAACATGAACAATGAGATGTACCATGATATCGAAAAACGAAGGAGGGAAATACATTTCAAGATGACATAGAGTCATCACCACCTCGTCCTGTAGAGCATCTAGTCCTTAGGATCGATGACCTTCGGCAATTGTGTTAAAGAAATAACATAGCCTCATGATTGTCTCTCGTACTTTGATCGGCAAAATATTTCTAATTGCAATAGGGAGCATCTGTGTCATCAGCACATGACAATCATGAGACTTCATGCCATTTAACTTCAAATCTTGCATCGAAACAAGTTTCTTCACGCTCTTAGGAGTAACCGACGGAACTTTCACACCATGCAAGCACCGCACGATTCTGTTCTCTCGCCTTGGATGATCAGTAACACGCAGGGGGAATGCCATTTAAGTATGAATGAATCTTCAAAGCTCAATCTCTGTCTCTTCCCACCAAATTAACTGGCCTGAAATCGCCTAGGCTCGCGTGAGTGAAAGAGTGCGCAGCAGTGGCTATAGATCTGGATCGAAATGAAGACGAGGCGGCCTGAGCAGCGCATTAAATGCTTTGTGGCATTATCACGGACGGGTTTTTATTACAAACCGTCTGTGGTAATTCACAGACGGTTTTATATTAAAACCCGTCTGTGAAAAGCTGGTTATCGTAGATGGTTTTTAATAAACAACCGTCTGTGATAACCAGCTTTTCACAGACGGTTGTTTATTCAAAACCGTCTGCGCCGCGCCAACACGACGGTTGTTTATTCAAAACCGTCTGCGATAACCAGCTGTGATAATGAAAAGTCAGAACGTATCTCTTGTGTTTCGTGTAACGTATCTCCTTCGTTATACGAAGCGTCTATTTCATTAATGTTTGGTATACGAACCGTCTGTGCTGAAGGTTAAATATGCGCGCCAGGGTCTTCGCTATTCTTGTGCCCTGCTCTCCTCCCTCGACTCGCTTCCATCCGTCAGCTGGACCTCATCATCCGCCGTTGACGGTGGTGTTTTCTTGCCGCTCAGGAAAGGGAAACCGCCCTTAACCTCGTTCTTCTCTACAATGTGCACAAAGCGGAGGAATCAATTGTGGCAATGGAGAGATTGATGGATAACATTGCCGCTCAAGCGAAGCAAGCAGATTCGAGGAATCTTATAATGCTATCCTCTACGAGCTTATGACGACGCCTCGATCATTTGCCAATTTGGAGGAGGAAGTGCTGAGGACAAGGACAATCTTAACGGCGTTCGAGAACTCAGCGGGCGCTCCTCCAAGTCCCAAAGTCGAAGAAGAAGCGTACGAAGCCCAGAAGATTAGAATCTGGCAATCTCTTTATCTCTGCGACTTTTGTAATAAATTTGCCTCGAATTGAAATTAATAAATTTGCCTTTTATTTGTGATCCCCTGTGTCTGTACGTATTTGTCTGATTGTTACTATAACATACGGTTTTTTATTACAAACCGTCTGTGATAATTCCAGATTATCACAGACGGTTTTATCTGCACCGTCTGTGATATTTTAGTATCACGACGGTTCATCGATAACAACCGCCTCGTGATACTCGTTTTCTCCGACGCCGCCTACGGACGGTGTCTAAATTAAAACCGTCTGTGTTAGTGTCGGTCACAGACGGTTTTGTCAAACCGTCTGTGATTGACCGTTTAGTATTAGGCTTTTTGTAGTAGTGCATGCATGATGCATGACGCTTTATTAGGCATGTCTCCATTATTGGTGTTGGATTCCGTACTGCTGGCCAACGTCCACAGAAATGTTTTAGTTTTAGCTTTGTGTTGGTGCAGGAATTGATTCAAGCTCTATATTCTCCCTTTCTGCTTAACCAAGTGCATGTTTTAGCGTTGGCAATAAGTTGAGATCACAAGTGTAACCTCGAGGTAATATATCCACTCCGGGTGAATGACACGATGCATGGCATATATGCAGCACCTTTAGACTTGTTTATATTGATTTTTGCTGATAGCTTTAGACTGCGGCTGATGAATAACAGTAGCTGATAAATAGTAGTATATTATGTAGAAAGATGGTGCAATGAATGGCACTACAATATTTGAACCGCTATGCGACTTACAGAATTATGATATAATAAAATATAAAGTATGTTAGAATGTGTGAAAGCGAAAATTAGTGACTAATAAATAGTACTAGTTGATAGATGCAGTTTATAGAAGTTGGAGCGTTCATATTGGCTTAGACCCTTAATTTGTTATCAGGAAATAAAGGTGGAAAATTCAAGAACAAGGAAAAAGTGCAACACACATTACATGGGAAACAGATTGGCGACTTTCCCCGATAATGGAACCGTCACACAATTTTTGGACCACAAGATTTGCTTTACCATATGTAACACCCAACTTAACGAAAATACAAGATGTCAACTACAACTACTACGATACTAATTTTAACCAAATAAATAATCAATACCAATACCTAGGCTTCAAGAATAATTATTCAATAATAATGAACATAAATTTCAACAACACAATAAACCATAAATTGAATTTAAGACAAACCAATTAGTCACTAAGATGAATCAATGGACAAACTAAACCAAAAACTACCAAGTAGCAACATTATGAGCTACATGGAACTAAGGAAACCATTAAGTATCTAACTATCACATGGATAAACTAAATTATTTACGACAATAAGTGATGAATAGTTAGGTGGAGTGAAAAGCTATAAAGTGCAATATTCGATGCTCTACTTTCACCTATGCATGTTGCCTTCAATGATCACCTAAAACAATAAATAAGCAAGGGTAAATCGATGACTCAGCAAGTACAAAACAAATAATAAACGAGGCATTATCTTGTTAACGAATCACATCCATTGATCATTACCTGAATTTCTCATATTCATTCTCATCAGTTTTCATTCACATGTCTCATTATCACAAATCACTATTCACTTTTCATGAATGCAATGCTCATGCTCATGTCTCAACTCATCTTCTGCTTATACCGGTATAGCGGAGTGTAACACCTGTCGGTGATCACCTATGTCTGCACTCTCTAGTACAGGGGCCAATTGGTCGTCCTTTTTCATATAGGGACTTCATTGCACATGTTATATATGGGGACCTTATCCTACTCCCATGGGTCACCTCTTTCTATCATGCATGCTCAACATACAATACAATGATTATTATATTTTCTAATTAGCAATTGATATAATCATCATTATTCCAAAGTCGTCATCATCATCAATTTATCATAAGCATGTCAACAATATAAAATAAGCATAATTATATGAATATTCACGGCAAGTATTCATTTAATGAAATAACCATTCCAAACACTCGAATACCATTCTACCGTGCACTCCTTTCTAGTTGTGACGACCAGAATGATTTGAAGGTGACAACACATCTGACACTACTCCTACAGTAAATATTCAATCTTAAAACAATCTACAACTATACAAGATAACAAATAATCAACAACGGTCCTACACGCTTTCCAAATCTACCACTTTCTCCCTTTTCTGGATAGTCACCCTTGCTGTGCTGGTACCAAAAAATGTCATAACTTTCAACTCCCACATTGTATTATAGCAAACCATACAAGTTCTGGAATCTATACAAAATTCGCTATAACTTTCTAGTTGATCAAATATTCAGATTAAATCATGTAAACCCCCATTTTTAATCTAGAAGACAAATTTGTCATCTTCTGGACAGCAGACTTCATAATTTCATATCCTTTAATCTACACATGCAAATATTTTGAACTATGATATTTTCATAACTTCTATTCTACTCATCTAAAAATTACATTTTTGGACTCTCTGAAATCCTTAAGAAACTACCTACACTTTTCATGTAGACCACATCCCCAAATTATTCCATCTTCTATTTTTAATCTATAGATTAATACATACTGCCAAAATACGACAAATTCACCAGACATCATGTTTTTAAAATTCTTATCTCAAAATCTAATGATCCGATCACCATGAATAAATATTCTACAAAATACTATCAAAATCCTTTTGAACTTTCTAGTAGATGAAATTCTCAAATTAAGTCCATACACTACGTATAATCACAGTATAATTATACAGCAGATTAAATAGATCTACTAGTAAATCCCCCGACAAACATTTGCCATCTCCCTCTCTAATCTCAATTTTAAACTCTAACTACAATAAACTAAACCGAGGGAAAATCAGATCGTGACCCGAACGAACAACACCATAACCACGACTCTTCACTTTTCTTCCTTTCCTTTCCTGATCTTTTCCACTGCTGTTTCTCCCTTGAATTTCCCTCTCAGTGGCTCTCTGCGTCTGGGCAAATCGGCCGGCCCAGCTGAGTCTCACGGCCCCTACTTGCGTGCGAGTCAGCGTCGAAGGCCAACACGAGGTGCAAGCGGGATGGCGACGAGGCGCTCCACGCGCGGGCGCACGTAAACGCGACGGCGAGATGCTCGGCTAGCAGCGTGGCGTCCCACGCGTGGACAGGTGCACGAAACGCGCTGGAGAGGCACGCGCGGGAGACTGCCAGACGTCGGCACGCGGCTAGAGGAGCGGCGCTACCGTGGCGACGCAAACACGCACGTTAACTGGGCCAGCGGAAAGAACGTCGGCGCACGGAGAAAGATAAAGGATAGAGGCTAGGGTTTTTATGTTCCATCTCTCCCACGATTCTTTTTATCACGACCTCCATCTACCCATCCAATAACTCCGCGTACAACTCGCTAGCCATACTCCAACAATTTCAGCAACTCCTTTTTCCTTGTACTTCCTTAATTATGTTCTTAAGAACTATTTTCAAGATATTATATTCTACTCTCTTAACATAGTTCGACGCTGATTTGTTTTCCTCATAATTCTAAATAGGAAAATAGAACTGAACTAGAAATTAAACTACACACATACCTGAAGCGAGCAACTCTAGATACTGTTAGAAATTGGCCCATATGAGCAAGACTCATTTCCTTAATTTCAGAGCATGTATGGTTTAGTACCATATTGCTAAGACAAAGTAAGGAAGACCAATTTATAAGGTGAAGTTCTCACCACTCCTTGAATATGGATAGAGATGGTATGAGTAGGGTTCTGGCTAATGACACACACGCACACGCACGCACGCGCGTCGCATATTTTCACGTAAAAATTGCGTGACTTGCCGTGACGTAGCGCGCCACTTGGTAAACCAAGTCCATATTTATTTTTTGCTGAACCTTGCACCACTCTCTCTCTGTTTGAATGAAATTCATACGTTTAAATTTGAGGCTTTATTGGGGTGTTGATGACAGGCAGTTACCAGTTAGTAAATAGCTGGTTAAATATGTCAGTTATCAAAGGGTAAATAGTTGTTTTAATCATGTCAGTTATCAGTCTGTCTATGTATATGCCTGGAGACATCCAGAGTATGTGTGACAACCTCACTGCCTCCATTTCCTTCTTCTCTGCGATCTAGTACTTTTGTACTGTGTTGTCTGAATTTCGCCAACCTTTCTTCCCGGCGCGCACCTGGAAGGAAGGAGAGCGGCTATCTTCTAACCATTATTGCAGAGAGTACCTACACGGGGCGGCAATAAGGTTTCTGGGCAGCGCACATATGCGCGACCGCTCACTTCACTGCATCATCTACGTTCTGTACTGCATCAAGCATGTGTTGCATCCTATTCTTCATCAAGCCTAATTGTAAGTCGTTCACGCGTTCGTTCAACTTTGATACTATAATTTACTTGTGTATTTTCTGAAGTATGATGAGTAGCCTGCTGTTAGTTGCGAGTTTTGCATCACTAGTTTATTGTATTTGTCTTCTAGAAAACTTGTTGTGTATTTTCTAAAGTATTATGAGTAGTATGATGTTAGAAACCTTATTGTGAGTTTTGTTGCAATACAGCAATGGCTCGTGCTTCTGATGTGATGAAACCTGAGAGGTTTTCTGGTCAGAACTTTTGTAGATGGCAGACTAGAGCCAAGTTTTGGCTCATGTCTTTGGGGCTATGGTGGGTTATCCACCCGCAGTATCTTTCTACGAATGAGCAGTTCATGCAGTTTGAAAATGCGAACAATACTGTTATTGGCTGCATTCTGATTGTTTTGGCAAATCAGCTCTATAATGTGTACATAGACTACAAGTCCGCCACAGAGTTGTGGGATGCACTAGAGCACAAATATGTAGAGGCAGAGGTAGGTCGCTGGCTCTAAATGTGTTAGCAATTTTTTTGACTTTAGCATGGATGAGGCGAAGTCCGTAGTTGGACAAGCTCATGACCTCCAGCTACTAGTCGGTGAGATTGCACATCTGGGCTGTGTGTTGCCTCCAAAGTTTGTGGCTGCGAACATTGTTGCTAAACTCCCTGCATCTTGGCGGAATTTTGCTACTAGCTTGAAACATAAGAGGGAAGAGATTTTTGTTTAGGATCTCATTGCAGCCCTCGATGTGGAAGAAAAAGCAAGAACAAAAGATGCACCTAGCACCTCTGGCCAGAATAATGCAAATGTCATACAGAAAAAGACTGTTGCAAAGAAGTATAAATCCAACAAACCGAACAAGATAACTAGCTTTAAGAAGAAGAAAGCTGAGAAAAACTATTTGAGGGACATCACCTGCTTTGTGTGCGGAAAAGACGGTCATATGGCAAAGGACTATCGCTTACGCAAGATCAGAGATGGTAAACAGCCGAAGAATAAGGCTGTCAACATGATCATAGGCGAGGCCTCGACTTCAGGAGGGTCTGGTAATCCAGCTGTTGTCTTTTCAGCATGTCAATCTACTGATTGGTGGGTTGATACTAGTGCTAATGTTCACGTATGTTCTGATATTTCCTTGTTTTTTTCTTACCAAGCAGCAGGGGCTTCCTCCATCCTAATGGAAAATGGGTCGCATGCTTCTGTTGTTGGTGTTGGCACGGTGGATCTGAAGCTTACTTTAGGAAAGATTGTCCAATGTAATACCCCGGAAATTGTTTAATTAATTGTTTAATTAATAGAGAGAGGGACTTTTGTGAAATAATTAAATTTATAAGAGTTTTGAGGGGTTTTATGAAAATTTAAGACAACTGGGCCTAGGCCTTGGCCTGTGGGTTTTCTTGGCCCAAGAGGGAGGGAGGCCACCTCTTAAACCCTAGGCAGCCCCCACCCCTGCGCCTCCACCCCCGCCTCCACCCCAGCGCCGCCCGTGCTGCCCCGACGTCTTCTTCCGGTGCGCCGTCGTCGTCTTCGTCGTCGTCGTCTCCTCCCCGTCGCGCCGTCGCCGACGTTCGTCGCTGCACCGCGTGGATCCGGAGGAAAGAGAGGAGGAGATCGCGGGCGTGTTCGTCGCCGTGTTCGTCGTGTTCGCCGACGTGTTCGCCGTCGTGTCGTCAAGGGTAATACCGGTAGTCTCTAGATTGGTTTTAATCGAGTTAGATTCGTCGGTTTTTTGGGCTGCTGGGACAGTAGTTGTTTCTCGGCGGTTTTGATCTAGTTTCGTCGGGATTCAGGTCTGGACCCCTTCTAGAAAGTTGTAGAGGGTTTGATTATCTTTCCAGGGAGTACAAGAACACATTATTGGATCTGTGTAGCAAAAGTTATGAATTTTCTAGTGCGACTGTTCTGCAGATCGGGATAGTTCTGGACAGAGTTTAGTAGATCGGTTTGTGCGACGGAAATAGTGGCGATTCAGGAGTCCTTCAAATTGGGAAAGTTGTAGATAAGTTTCTTAGCTTTCAATAGAGGTAAAGAATTCCGGATTCCGAGTTTCTGGGTGAAAGTTATGACTGTTTTAGTGCGCTGTCCAGAGAGTCCGACGTGAATATTGATGCTTTAGAAAAGGGTTTGGATCGGCTAGTTAATGGCAGAATCAGAGAGTCTCCCCAACTAAGTTTTTGTAGATAATTTAATTATCTTTCCAGAGAGTCCAAGAACGCTTAATTGGAGTTACGTACTGAAAGTTATGATTTTTCGAAGTCGGCTGTCTGTGGTTGGGCAGATTTGGCCGAGGGGACTTGGGGATTTAATTGAGATAAATTGTTGGGTTAATTGGGGTTGCTGTTATTTTATGTCTAGAAACCCGCTACTGTCATGATTGGTAATTATTAATTAAATATTCAGGAGGAGAGCGGATTCCGGGGGTTGTGCCTTCTACGTGTTCTTCATTTTCTCGCGGTTGAGGCAAGTATATTTGCGATGTGAAAATCTGTGTGTTTATGGATTTGTTGAATTGTTTGGATGATGGTTGAATCATGACTGTTTAAATTGTGAGTATGAGTAAGTGATGAATTGAGAATGCTATTTATGTTCATTTACATTATGGCATTTATGAGATTGGTTGATGCGTAGTATGGTGAATGCTCGTTATCTTTTGATACATTCACATATATGCATCATATTGAGAATTGTTGAAGTCTTGATCATGCGGTGATCAAGATCGAGGTCCCCACACTTGGAGTGTGGGCATTGGTCCCCTGCACTGAGGGCAGGCATGGTGTGCATTGACGGATGCACACCGCGTCACGGTAAAATGCGAAAGAGATGAGAAAGAGGAGCTTTTGATCATAATGCATAGCATGAAATTCATATGTAATATGTTTAACTTGAGAGTTAATGTTCATGCTTGCATTTGTTCTGATTATACTTGCGGGTCATTGGACTCACTCTTCTTTGTTGTTTTGTTGTTGTTGTTTGTTTATTTTAGGTACCTTCACGAGGTCGTGACATGGGAATAAAGAGGATTAGTATTGTTGCACTTGCACGAAATATTCACCATGGAGAAGATAGAGAACTCTAATTATTATTTGTTGATTAGTTCAAGTGGTATTTGATTATGACCTTGATTAAGATGTAATAATGGATTAGAACTTCTTTATATTGCTTCCGTGCTTTACTTAAGTTTTATAGATGTTTCGCTTAGTAGCCAAATTACTTTGCTTGCGGTTATTCATACATTTTGATAATATTGTTAGAACTTCATTTTATCAATAAACAAAGGAGGCTCACGAAATTTTATAGAATGCCTTAGCATAGTTTTATTATGTTGTTAGTTTGGTAGCATTTCGTGCCATTGTTTGGTCGGGTGTTCTGATTGGTATCGAGCGGGCTTTAGGTCCGTGGTAATTAAATTATTAAATTGACACCTTGGTGCAGTAGGATGGGATGGGTCAAGCATTGCATTTATGCTTTTGACATGTTGTATTGATGATTTACATTATGAGATAATCTTGTATGCTTATTGATAATCTTGTATGATTATGATTTGCTCCTATGATTATGAGTGGGAATAGTCAATGAGATGATGTAGATGTTGTGATGTGCTACCTTGGCATTGCAGATTTACCTTTGGGTGTAGTATAAGGATTAGCAATGTAGTTACCTCAGGTAACTTAATTGTAGGTGTTGAGGGTGAGTTTCTTAGAAAAGTTATTAATATCCTCAAGTTGATTCCAGCTAATTCTTGGCTGATTGCAGTTAATGAATTTCTTTTGAGATTGTGGTTCTTGCAGTTGAGGGTATGCAATTGGTCTCTACCTGTTCCTTGAAACAGTTATGGTTTCTTTCAAGACTCTTGAGATACTTTGCTACCGTGCTTATTGTTGATTTGTAAGGTTAGTTCCTTCGTGGGAGTTTGTCTGTTGCGAATCATGGCTCATTGGTTCGCTTGGTGTTTTATTTTTTTAGTGCAAATTTTGAAGTTGCAAAACTCGGTGTTATGTGAAAGTTTTGGATCTATGTATTTCTTTATCTCGGCGTTGAAGTTATTTTTCCTTTTTTTTTTGAAAGAGTGTTAAAATCCATTATGATTGTTTTGCTATGCTTAAGTGGAAGGTGGTAATCATATAAACTAATTCATAAGGTTTGAATTATTAAGTTGATATGATAGCGTAGTGTATAATTAATTTCTTTTACTAGTATCCTTGGAAGTGTAGTGGTTTAATTTGATATTGCCTTGTAATAGTTTTGAGAAGAACTACGATTAAGAAGTTGTCTATTCATGACAGTAACTCATGGAGTTATTGAGGAGTGTGCAAAAGAATTAGAATGATTATTATGATTATTGAATTTCTATCATGTTGGACAAATTGAATTATCTTTGTCTTTAGTAATTAATCCGACCGTTTGGAATAATTAAGTAAGGAGGTGTTAGAATATTACCTTGGTAATATTGACCCTTAACATGTCTTTTATTTAGATGCTTTATGAGCATGCACAATTGCTGGTTTCATCTATCTTTTACAATGCTAAATTGTTGAAATACGTATAAAGGAATAGATGAAGGTTGATGCATTGACTTGTAGAAACTTGTCTTACGAGCTGGTATCATTGAAGTTTAAAGTCATTTCCATTCTAATTTCTGAATGTAAGGTAGGATACAAAATCTATGCTCATGAATGTCTTATAATTGTAAAATGGAGTTAGGATCATGAATGTTGTTATGACCGAATAATAATCAATTATTGCCAATAGTGAATAGAGTACAATCAATTGGTGCTAAGTTAGAGTTGAGCACCAATAAAGAATGGAATATATGAAATCTAGTAAGAAATTTATACTAGCATGATTTCTGAGATTATCTTGTTCTAGTATTATCTTGTTTAAGAGCTTTGTTCTATTTATGTGGCTTATGCACTAGGTTCTCCTGGATCAAGTAGTTGCAACCTTACTTAGATATTAGAAACATGATGCAATGATTTCTTATGTTTCTTTTGGAAAAGTTTATGAAGGAGTTGAGGATATGATGATGCTTGTTAAGAATGTATTATTCTGATGTTAGTATGTTGGTCCATTTGTGGTTATGATGGTAATGTTGAAGGTTCATTAAATAGAAGAATTTGAATAAATTCCTTGGCACTATTTAAATCAAAAGTTTTGATAGTGTGTATGCGATCTTTGATCTCATGATTTATGTGGTAGCTGAAATTGTTTTAAGCAAAGTGTCGTGTTGAGGGATTTTAATTAGTTCTTAAAGAATTAATGTGTTGTGGTCTTCAACTCTTCTTTTGTTGGAATTGTTAAGGTGATACCGTATTCAAAGAAGGTTGTTCTCTTTGTTAAAAGGAAAAGTTTGATAAAAGTTTTGAAGGTTGAAGTCAAGTTGTGCAATCTTTGTGAAGTGTGTTTGACTTCTTATTTCGCCGCTTAAGAGTTTCGAGCTCAAATGACAATCTTGTATTCGTATTGGTTGAGATTTGATGTTTTCGTCTCGAGGAGGCATGCGCCTTCAGCTGTGGTCTTATCCTTTGTTGTCCAAGATCTTTGTTTTCTTGGTTTTGTGTTTATTGCAGATGGACCTTGTGCTGAAATTTTCTTCTTTTGCTTCTCCAAGAAAGGGGTACGCAGTTTGGGTTGCAAAGACCTTTAAGATGTGTATGGCAACCTGGTTCTTTGTGGTTTTGTGATTAGTCGGGTGAGATTGTGGGTATCAAGATACTTGAGATTCTTGGAGTGATAAATTGTTACGTTGAATAATTCTCGATGAGGATTTGATTTAAAGAAGATGTTGTCCTTGGGGCTAAATAGTTTTATTGTTGCAACTAGAAGAACCTAGCTGTGGTTCATGAGTGTTACGTTCATTTTTTGGAACGTTGGAATTATTGAAAGTATGGGAATCTTGATCAATTTTATTGGAGCATCATGATGGGGTACTTTGCAAGGATTATTAGAATGATTATGATGGTGTAGTTAATGAGTTTATAATTGTGAAGAAGCCCAACCGTTGTGGGAATTATTGGGATAGTAAGGATTGTTGAATTTTTGCCATGTATAACTTAGCTCAGTGAGTAACCCTCTAGGAGTTAGAATCTTTCTACAGATAATCAAGTTGAGAATATGTTTCATATGGTTGTTAATGATTGAGTATGGTTGATTGTGGAAATTTTAGTCATGAATTTAAGAGTCTTTGTATTAAATATATCAAGTATATGTATAGAAGCCTTAGAGATGGGAAATTTTGGTTGGTGATCTATGCTAGAACCTTGGAGGCTAATGTTATTGCGTGAGAATAGTGGAAGGAGTGGATTCGAATATTATGATGTTCCTTGATAGTATCCTTTGGATGTAGTAAATGGGTATGTGAGCCGAGAAATTCATGTTGATTGTCCTTAAGATTTGTGGTGAAGTGTTGGTGGGTGAAAAATAACGATGAGGTGCATTGGAAATTATTCGTTAAAGTAACATGTGGGAAGAGGAGTTGACTAGAGTATGTTATTATGAGAATAGTAGAGTCCCTCTACAAAAGTGTGTTGGATGCACTCGGTTTGAACATAGAGTTGATGTTGCCAATTTAAGAGAATTGAGCTAGTATGGTATGGGATAATTTGGAACCTCGTGATTCAAGAGGAAGTTTAATAAAAAAATCGGTAGTAAAATGCTCCCGATTCTTGTTTGAGCTACGTGATGAGAGAAAAGTCTTTTGTGGTTTGAGTTGACTTTTGTTGGCTTGTGTGGTTTTTCGGTTTAGGAAAAAAATGGACAGGTTTGACATTTGAGTGATTCCCTTTGACGTATGTGTTGTTTGTTTGCAAACCACCTACTTGGAAGGTGGAGAGGTTCTTATGTTGAATCCTCGATTTTCTTTATGATTTGACCCTTTGGTGGGGAGTGGGTGATGCGTGATTGCAATAAGAATCCCTTATTTTCGTTGTTTTCGTGTGTGAAAGAGTGGGTTTACCTTGACCCCGTGGTGTGCCCGTGTTTAAGGGGTGCTCATTGCTAAGGTAAAGAGATCGATTGAGAATGGAAAGATGAGATATATGTCTTTGTCTGATTGTGTGGGTTGGTACTAAAGGGAATGATAACCCGATGTGTATTTAATCGCTTTTGTTAATTGCGAAGTTTTAGGGGTTTGTGTATCACTAGGACTACCTTGGGTTCTAGTGTGGGATACCTGACGCTTTGTATGACTTCGGTATCGAGGAGAACTTGAAAGATCCGGGCGTGGGCTTCATTAAAACCGTTGACCAACGAGTAAGACCAGCCACCATTCAAGAATTAAAGCTACACAATTCAAGTGTTGTAGGGGCGTAAGTTCAACGAGTGGCCTTGGTGAGTCGAATCATTACGCCCAGGCGGTGAAAAGTTATGTAGATGTAAGGAGCAAGGATCGGGAGGTTGGCAAACCACTTGGATCTTCAAGAACCTATGTGCGAGGTGCAAGCAATTAGAAAAAAATATTTAGTATGTCAAAGCGCTTTGGTCGCGCAGACCGAGAGAGAAGCAACTTGGGAGTTGGAGTCTCGCATGCTGCAAGCGAGACCGGCGTTGTTCACGTCGGGTGCTAGTTAATTGCTAGTTGGTTGTTTTGTTTTCTGTTGAGGTTGCGGTTAGAATTGGGGCGAATTCTGTTTAAGGGGTACAATGTAATACCCGGAAATTGTTTAATTAATTGTTTAATTAATAGAGAGGACTTTGTGAAATAATTAAATTTATAAGAGTTTTGAGGGTTTTATGAAAATTTAAGACAACTGGGCCTAGGCCTTGGCCGGTGGGTTTTCTTGGCCCAAGAGGGAGGGAGGCCACCTCTTAAAACCCTAGGCAGCCCCCACCCTGCGCCTCCACCCCTGCGCCTCCACCCAGCCAGCCCGCCGCCCGTCTTGCCCGGACGTCTTCTTCCGGTGCGCCGTCGCCGGCGTTCGTCATTGCACCGCGTGGATCCGGAGGAAGAGAGGAGGAGATCGCGGCGTGTTCGTCGCCGTGTTCGTCGTGTTCGTCGACGTGTTCGTCGTCGTGTCATCAAGGGTAATACCGGTAGTCTCTAGATTGGTTTTAATCGAGTTAGATTAAATCGGTTTTGGGCTCTTTGGGACGAGTTGTTTCTCGGCGGTTTGATCTAGTTTCGTCGGGATTCAGGTCGGACCCCTTCTAGAAAGTTGTAGAGGGTTTGATTATCTTTCCGGGAGTACAAGAACACATTATTGGATCGTGTAGCAAAGTTATGAATTTTCTAGTGCGACTGTTCGCAGATCGGGATAGTTCTGGACAGAGTTTAGTAGATCGGTTTGTGCGACGGAAATAGTGGCGATTCAGGAGTCCTTCAAATTGGGAAAGTTGTAGATAAGTTTCTTAGCTTTCAATAGAGGTAAAGAATTCGGATTCGAGTTTCTGGGTGAAAGTTATGACTGTTTTAGTGCGCTGTCCAGAGTCCGACGTGAATATTGATGCTTTAGAAAAGGGTTTGGATCGGCTAGTTAATTGCAGAATCGAGAGTCTCCCCAACTAAGTTTTTGTCGATAATTTAATTATCTTTCCAGAGAGTCCAAGAACGCTTAATTGGAGTTACGTCTTGAAAGTTATGATTTTTAGAAGTCTACCGTCGTGGTTGGGCGATTTGGCGAGGGAGTTGGGATTTAATTGAGATAAATTGTTGGGTTAATTGGGGTTGCTGTTATTTTATGTCTAGAAACCCGCTCTGTCATGATTGGTAATTATTAATTAAATATTCAGGAGGAGAGCGGATTCCGGGTTGTGCCTTCTACGTGTTCTTCATTTCTCGCGGTTGAGGCAAGTATATTTGCGATGTGAAAATCTGTGTGTTTATGGATTTGTTGAATTGTTTGGATGATGGTTGAATCATGATTGTTTAAATTGTGAGTATGAGTAAGTGATGAATTGAGAATGCTATTTATGTTCGTTTACATTATGGCATTTATGAGATTGGTTGATCGTAGTATGGTGAATGCTCGTTATCTTTTGATACATTCACATATATGCATCATATTGAGAATTGTTGAAGTCTTGATCATGCGGTGATCAAGCATCGAGGTCCCCACACTTGCGGTGTGGACAATTGGTCCCCTGCACCGAGGGTGCAGGCATGGTGTGCATTGACGGATGCACACTCCGCGTGTGATAAAATGCGAAAGAGATGAGAAAGAGGAGCTTTTGATCATAATGCATAGCATGAAATTCATATGTAATATGTTTAACTTGAGAGTTAATGTTCATGCTTGCATTTGTTACTGATTATACTTGCTGAGTCATTGGACTCACTCTTCTTCGTTGTTTTGTTGTTGTTGTTTGTTTATTTTAGGTACCTTCACGAGGTCGACATGCATGGGAATAAAGAGGATTAGTATTGTTGCACTTGCACGAAATATTCACCATGGAGAAGATAGAGAACTCTAATTATTATTTGTTGATTAGTTCAAGTGGTATTTGATTATGACCTTCAGATTAAGATGTAATAATGGATTAGAACTTCTTTATATTGCTTCCGTGCTTTACTTAAGTTTTATAGATGTTTCTGCTTAGTAGCCAAATTACTTTGCTTGCGGTTATTCATACATTTTGATAATATTGTTAGAACTTCATTTTTATCAATAAACAAAGGAGGCTCTGCCGAAATTTTATAGAATGCCTTAGCATAGTTTTATTATGTTGTTAGTTTGGTAGCATTTCGTGCCATTGTTTGGTGGGGTGTTCTGATTGGTATCGAGCGGGCTTTAGGTCCGTGGTAATTAAATTATTAAATTGACACACTGGTGCACAGTAGGATGGGATGGGTCAAGCATTGCATTTATGCTTTTGACATGTTGTATTGATGATTATAAGCTAATTTTTGAGTCAAATAAAATTATAATGTCCAAGTTCGGAAAATTTGTTGGTAAAGGCTATGAGAGCGGAGGCTTGTTCCATCTAAGTATTTTAGAGTCTTGTTATAATCTGAATGTTGCAACCGGTTTAAATAAATACGAGGCAAATATTTTTCATTCTTGGTTCTGTCATATTGGTTTTGATAGTATTGCTAGAATGTCCAGATTACATTTAATTCCAAAATATGAAATTGTCAAAGGATTAAAGTGCCAGTCATATGTGTAAGCAAAGCAGTCTCGAAAACCCGTTAAGGGATTAGAGGATGAAAAGAACTTGGTACCTTTAGATCTTGTTCATTCAAATTTGTGTGAAATGAATGGATTATTGACAAAATGAGGAAAAAGATATTTTCTAACATTTATTGGTGATGCAACACGCTACTGCTATGTGTATTTGCTGAAAACTAAGGATGAAACTTTAAACTATTTGAAAACTTATAAGGCCGAGGTTCGGAACCAACTAGAAAAAAAATAAAAAGATTGAGGTCTGATTGTGGAGGAGAGTATGTCTCTCATAAATTCTCCCAATTCTGTTCTGGATGCGTCCTCATGAACTCCGATAGTCTAGATTGGGGGGCCTGAGCGACTGAGCGGGGTTGTTGATTGTCTGAACCGGTAGTTAGATGTGTTGGTTTTGGTTGGCCAACATCTGTGCCCAATCAGGTCCATTAGTAGGTGGTGGCAGAGGGATAGGAGTTGTTTGACCTCCTTGAGCTCCGTTGTTGTTATTGTTGCTACCATTGCTATTGCCAATGCTCCTGGTGTTCAACATATGCTTGGTGCTTCCAAAGGTTAGCGAGAAGCTAGAAGGAACTAAGAGGGGTTTTTATGTCCATCCCAAAGCACCAGGAAACTTCCAAACAAAAGGAACAACTTACCAAAAGTAAACTTTTAAAGCAAAAGAAACTCTATTAATATTTATTTTAAGATAACCTTATGGCTGTTGACAAGGGAATAACAGCTTACAAGCAACGCTCTTTATTGACCTGGGCTAGATACTTCTTCTTGACTCCTGTGTGGTGCTTCTTTGGTGGTGGCTCAATGTCGTTATCTCCCTACACCGAGGAATCGTTATCTCCAGCGTGGTTTTTTGCTAACTCCCACCCTACCCTATGGAGCTGGTAGGTGTTGAAGCTAAGCTTATCAAAGGTGGACTGATACAATAGTCCAAGTGCTTATTGAGCTGCACATGATGAACAAGCCTAGGGTTGCCCTTATCCTTCATGGTCATGAAGAAGTTGATAGAGATGGCAGGGTACTTGCTATGAGAGTACCAGAAAGCAGTGCGCATAACTCCACCTCGTAGATGTCCCTCAGCTTGCGGATGGTCTCCTGAGCAGCATCCTAAATATAGGTGAGCAAGGTATCCCAAGGTTGTGGAGCATCGAAGGTGTCGAAGTTGGCTTCATCTCCTATGTTGGCAAAGATCAGCACCTCCACTCTCCAGCATTTTTTGTTACCGTAGGACTAAAGTTACCCTTGGTAAATTGGTCGTGCCTTAAACTTGAACTATTGAAGGAGCTCACCTAGGTAGGTGACTATGTATCCGGTTGGACTCCATGGGAAATTTTGGTGGGGTCTCAGCCATCTAAAATATTTGTGAAGAAAAGAATTAGAAAACAACTTTAATAAGATAACATAGTTAAGTAAAAGGATGGAGATAAGTTTTTACGAGATTTTTGGGATTATAATTTATGTTAAAATAGGTCCTTATGGTGAACAATTCTACTCTATCTACTATCACATTTTAGAGTCATTACGGATCTAATACCATCTCTGTCGGACCTGAAAATAAACCTCCGGATCATCTGTGTCAATCGCACTAGTCTAGAAAAAGCTAGAGCGCACAGTGGTAACATGGATACATATCATGCATAATAAGATACTTTATTAATTAAAAGAGTATGGGTCTTAAGGCCAAGTTTTAAATCACTATGGCCCATAGGCCAAATAAAAGTAAATAACAATGGAAACAAAGTGAATAAAGTGGTGAAGTCCAAAACGCCCGCCCACAGGCAAACGATAGTAAGACATGGACCACTCGTCCTAATCCTCACCGTAGTCATAGTCTTCCTCCTCTAAGCACCAGAATTAAGCAAGAGTGAGCACATAAAATGTACTCTGCAAGTTACACGAAAGAATGTATTATCAATTAAGGGCAATAAGTGAAGGCACATAGGGTTATTTGAGCGTAAAGAAAACTTTAAAGAAACGTAGTAAATAGATAGGAAATTGCTAAACTTAATAGAATAAGTAAAAAACAATAATTTATACAAAGTATTATCATTAGCACAGACACCGACCTGACACTAGCCACGGGTATTCCACCCGGAGCATCTTTCTCTAAAAAGATTCAATAATTTCATCTAAAACCAATTTTTGAAAAACAAGTCTAATCCATAAAAAACTTTACTTAGCATGCCCATGACCATGGGCATGGCTATCCAGAATAGTTTATACACTCTATAGAGGTGATACAACTTTACACATAAGATATGATTAACTCATGATGTTAGCCACTACAAGCTTCCATAGGCGTGTGACATAGAAAATATAACAAGGCCTTTACAATGCAAAGCCATCCACCTAGTCACGCCTCCGCTAAGATTCCACCCCAATATGAATCCACTAGATCGAGGCCGCAACTTGCGCCCTGTGTGACTTCTCGCAGCCTACGCCACACTCAGATTCAACCTATAGTGAGACTCTGGTTGGGACACGTAAATTAGTCAGCCAGGACTATCCCATACCAGAATTGTGGTAGTACGATAAGGCTTTGTACTAGTAGCTCACATACCGGTTCTTAATTGAATTAGGTAGACTTTTCACATACCCCTCGTACCATGCACCCTCCACCTAACCATGTGCCTAAGTCTAAACTAGGTTTTTACATTTTATTTTGAAACATTGCATATACCTTCTTGACTTACCGAAGTGAAGAATATATTTTAAAAGACATCATTTCATGTGAAAATGATATCCCGAGCCAAAATTATTTCTAGTCATGTCTAAGCATTTGCTACAAAAGTTCTGTAGCCCATACTAGTGTACTTAACTAGAGTTTTATTCTAAGGTGGCAAGGTATTTGAGAATCAATGTCAAAGGAGGTACTAACAAGTAGGCAATAACGAAGTTTAAAACTGAAATGAGATACGCTGAATAAACATATGCATACAAAGTAATTTAAAAAAACATAACTTTATTTGCAAACTAGGATCAATATGGTCAAGGAGTATAACTTGCCTTGCTCTGTGGGTAGGTGAGAGTCATTGAATTAGAACTCCTCGGAAACGTCACAGTCTACACATGAAAATAAGCAAACAAGCTAAATTCAAATAAAATTAAAAAACAAATTAAAATAAACTCCAAAAATTCAAAAGGATGATATAAATGGGTAGATTATGATTTTAGATGAATTTACAAATTTGAATGGGTTCAATTGGACCTAGGACCTAAGAAAATAAGAAAGAAATAATAATTAGAATTTCTAGAATTATTTTTCCAAAGAAAAAGATAATTATGATGTCAGCAAGGTTTTTTGGTTTTTTGGCCAAATTAATTTTCTAAAGGGAAATCGAAATTATTGTGTCATGATGACGTCAGCAAGAATTATGAATTTTTAGCTGGATTAATTTTGCTAAAGAAAATAAAATATTGAGGCTGACATGTGGTGTAATACCCCGGAAAATATTTTATTAATTGTTTAATTAATAGAGAGAGGGACTTAAGTGAAAAGATTAAAAATTAAAAGAGTTTTGGGGGGTTTTCGGAAAATTAAGACAACTGGGCCTAGGCCTTGGCCGGTGGGATTTTCTAGGCCCAAGAGGGAGGAGGTCACCATTTAAAACCCTAGGCAGCCCCCCCTACCCAAGCCGCCCCTCGCTGCTCCCTCGCCTTGCCTTGCATCGCCGGCCGCTGTCCCTTGCGTTGCCGCGCGGTCGCCGCTCGCCGTGGTGCTGCTGCCCTTCGTCGTCGTCATCGTCGTCGCTGCGTCGTCGTCGTCGCCGCCGCCGCCGTCGTCGTCTCCTCCCCCGGCGCGCCGTCGCCGACGTTCGTCGCTGTACCGCGTGGATCCGGAGGAAGGAGAGGAGGAGATCGCGGGCGGGTTCGTCATCGTGTTCGTCGTCATGTTCGTCGTCATGTTCGTCGACGTATTCGTCGTCGTGTCGTCAAGGGTAATCCCTGGTAGTCCCTAGATGAGTTTTTAATCGATTTAGATTCGTTGGTTTTCTGGGCTGCTGGGACAGTAGTTGTTTCTCGGCGGTTTTGATCTAGTTTCGTCGGGATTCAGGTCTGGACCCCTTCTAGAAAGTTGTAGAGGGTTTAATTATCTTTCCAGGGAGTACAAGAACACATGATTCGAATTTGTGTAGCGAAAGTTATGAATTTTCTAGTGTTACTGTTCTGCAGATCGGGGTAGTTCTGGACAGAGTTTAGTAGATCGGTTTTTGCGACGGAAATAGTTGCGACTCAGGAGTCCTTCAAATTGAGAAAGTTGTATATAAGTTTCTTAGCTTTCAATAGAGGTAAAGAAGTCCGGATTCCGAGTTTCTGGGCGAAAGTTATGCCTGTTTTAGTGCGCTGTCCAGAGAGTCCGACGTGAATTTGGATGCTTTAGAAAAGGGTTTGGAGCGGTTAGTAAATGGCCGAATCAGAGAGTCTCCCCAACTAAGTTTTTGTAGATAATTTAATTATCTTTCCATAGAGTCCAAGAACGCTTAATTTGAAGTCACGTACTGAAAGTTATGATTTTTTGGAAGTCGGCTGTCTGTGGTTGGGCAAATTTGGCCGAGGAGAGTTGGGGATTTAATTGAGATAAATTGTTGGGTTAATTGGGGTTGCTGTTATTTTATATCTAGAAACCCGCTACTGTCATGTTGGTAATTATTAATTAAATATTCAGGAGGAGAGCGGATTCGGGGTTGTGCCTTCTCGTGTTCTTCATTTTCTCGCGGTTGAGGCAAGTATATTTGTGATGTGAAAATCTGTGTGTTTATGGATTTGTTGAATTGTTTGGATGATGGTTGAATCATGACTGTTTAAATTGTGAGTATGAGTAAGTGATGAATTGAGAATGCTATTTATGTTCTGTTTACCTTATGGCATTTATGAGATTGGTTGATGCGTAGTATGGTGAATGCTCATTATCTTTTGATACATTCACATATATGCATCATATTGAGAATTATTGAAGTCTTGGTCATGCGGTGATCAAGCATCGAGGTCCCCACACTTGCGGAGTGTGGGCAATTGATCCCTGCATCCGGTGCAGTGCAGGCATGTGTGCATTGACGGATGCACACTCCGCGTTACGGTAAAATGCGAAAGAGATGAGAAAGAGGAGCTTTTGATCATAATGCATAGCATGAAATTCATATGTAATATGTTTAACTTGAGAGTTAATGTTCATGCTTGCATTTGTTACTGATTATACTTCTTGAGTCATTGGACTCACTCTTGTTTGTTGTTTTGTTGTTGTTGTTTGTTTATTTTAGGTACCTTCACGAGGTCAGCATGCATGGGAATAAAGAGGGATTAGTATTGTTGCACTTGCACGAAATATTCACCATGGAGAAGATAGAGAACTCTAATTATTATTTGTTGATTAGTTCAAGTGGTATTTGATTATGACCTTGATTAAGATGTAATAATGGATTAGAACTTCTTTATATTGCTTCCGTGCTTTACTTAAGTTTTATAGATGTTTCGCTTAGTAGCCAAATTACTTTGCTTGCGGTTATTCATACCTTTTGATAATATTGTTAGAACTTCATTTTTATCAATAAACAAAGGAGGCTCTGCCGAAATTTTATAGAATGCCTTAGCATAGTTTTATTATGTTGTTAGTTTGGTAGCATTTCAGGCCATTGTTTGGCTGGGGTGTTACAGTTGGTATCAGAGCGGGCTTTAGGTCCGTGGTAATTAAACTATTAAATTGACACCTTTGGTGCACGATAGGATGGGATGGGTCAAGCATTGCATCTATGCTTTTGACATGTTATATTGATGAATTACATTATGAGATAATCTTGTATGCTTATTGATAATCTTGTATGATTATGATTTGCTCCTATGATTATTATGGTGAGAATAGTCAATGATATGATGTAGATATTGTGATGTGCTACCTTGGTATTGCCGATTATATCATTGTTTGTAGTATGAGGATTAGCAATGTAGTTACCTCGGGTAACTTAATTGCAGTGTTATGGTGAATTTATTAGAAAAGTCATTATTATCCTTAAGTTGATTTGGCCAATTCTTGGTGATTGCGATTAATAATTTCTTTTGAGATTGTGGTTCTTGCAGTTGAGGGTATGCAATTGGTCTCTACTTGTTCCTTGAAGCGATTATTGTTTCTTTCCGGACTCTTGAGATACTTTGCTACTGTGCTTATTGTTGATTTGTAAGGTTAGTTCCTTCGTGAGACTTTTGTCTTGTTGTGAATCATGACTTATTGGCTCGCTTGGTATTTTCTCTTGTTAATGCAAGTTTTGAGTTGCAAAACTCATTGTTATGTGAAAGCTTTGGATCTTTGTATTTACGTATCTCGGCGTTGAAGTTTATTGTTCCTCTTCTTTTGAAAGAGAGTGTTAAAATCATTTATGTTATTTTGCTATGCTTAAGTAGAAGGTGGTGATCATCTAAGCTAACTCGTATGGTATGAATTGTCAAGTTGTGAAGTTAGCGTGGTGCATAATTAATTCAACTAGCATCCTTGGAAGTGTAGTTGATTAATTTTGATATTGCTTGTAATAGTTTATTAAAGAACATGATTAAGAAATTGCCTATACATGATTGGAACCCATGTAGTTATTGAGGAGAGTGCAAAGAGTAACAATGATTATTATGATTGATTAAAATTCTATCATGTTGGATACATGGAATTATGTTTGTCGTTAGTGATTAATCTAACTGTTTGGAATTATTAAGAAGAAGGTGTGGGAATATTGTCTTGGTAATATTAATCTTTAATATGTCTTTTATTTAGATACTTTATGAGCGTGCACAATTGCTAGTTTCATCTATCTTTTACCATGTTAGGTTATTGAAATATGTATAAAGAAATAGATGAATGTTGATGTATAGACTTGCAGAATCTAGTCTTACAAAGCTGGTATTATTGAAGATTAAAGTTATTTCTATTCTAATTTCTGAATGTAAGGTAGGATACAGAATCTATGCTCATGATTGTTTTATGATTGTAAAAGCGAAGTTAGGATCATGAATGTCGTTGTGATAAAATAGTAATCAATAATTGCCGATGTGACTAGAGTACAATTAATTTGTGCTAAATTAGAGTTGAGCATCCACAAGAATTGAATATACGAAATCTAGTAAGGGATTTATGCTAGTATGTTTTGTGAGATTGTCATGTTCTAGTATCATCTTGTTTAAGAGCTTTGTTCTATTTATGTGGCTTATGCACTGGGTTCTCCTAGATCAAGTAGTTGCAACCTTATTTAGATATTAGAAACATGATGAAGTGATTTCTTATGTTTCTTTTGGAAAAGTTTAAGAAGGGAGTTGAGGATATGATGATGCTTGTTAAGAATGTAATGTTCTGATGTTAGTATGTTGGTCAATTTGTGGTTATGATGGTAATGTTGAAGGTTCATTAAATAGAAGAATTTGAATAAATTCCATGGTACTATTTAAATCAAAAGTTTTGATAGTGTGTATCGATCTTTGATCTCATGACTTATGTAGTAGCTGAAATTGTTTAAGCAAAGTGTTTGAGGGGTTTTATTAGTTCCTAAAGAATTAATGTGTTGTGGTCTTCAACTCTTCTTTGTTGGAATTGTTAAGGTGATACCGTAATCAAAGAAGGTTGTTCTCTTTGTTAAAAGAAAAAAAGTTTGATGAAAGTTTTGGAGGTTGAAGTCAAGTTGTGTAATCTTTGTGAAGTGTGTTTGACTTCTTATTTTCGCCGCTTAAGAGTTTCTTGAGCTCAAATGATAATAATGTATTCGTATTGGTTGAGATTTGATGGTTTCTTATCGAGGAGGCATGCGCCTTCAGCTGTGGTCTTAACGTTTGTTGTCCAAGATCTTTGCTCTTTCCCCTGGTCTAGTGTTTATTGCGATTGGTAACACCTTCCCATGTGTTGAATTTACTTCTTCTTGCCTCTTTTAAGAAAGGGGTAACCGATTTGGGTTGCAAGCCCTTTTAGGATATGTATGGCAACTGGTTGGTGTGGTTTTGTGATTGGTTTGGGTGAGATTGTGGGTATCAAGATGCTTGAGATTTTTGGAGTGATAAAATTGATGCTGTCGACTAATTCTCGGTGAGGATTTGATTTAAAAGAAGATGTTGTCCTTGGGGCTAACTAGTTATATTGTCGCAACTAGAAGAACCTAGTTATGGTTCATGAGTGTTACGTTCATTTCTTTGAACGTTGGAATTATTGAAAGTATGAGAATCTTGATCAATTTTATTGGATCATCATGATTGGGTACTTTGCAAGGATTAGAAGGACGATTATGATGGTATAGTGATGAGATTATAATTATGAAGAAGGCGGATTGTTATGGGAATTTTTGGGATAGTAGAAATTGTTGAAATTACTGTCATGTATCTTCCTCTGAGATAATCGGGTTGAGATTATGTTTTCATGTGGTGTGAAGGGTTGAGCATGATTGATGGTGGAGATGTTAGTCACCGAACTTGAGAGCCTTGTGTCAAATATATCAAGTATATATATATAATAGTCCTAGAGATGGAAAATTTGGGTGGATGTTCTATACTAGAACCTTGGAGGCTAATGATGTGGTGTGAAAATAGTGCAACAAGTGGATTCTAAATAGTTGATGCTCATTGATAGTATTCTTTGGGTGTAGTAAATGAGTGTGGGAGCCGAGAAATTCATGTTGATTGTCCTTAAGATTTGTGGTAAAGTGATGGTGGGTGAGAATAACGATGAGATGCATTAGAAATTATTCGTTAAAGTAACATGTGGGTAGAGGAGTTGACTAGAGTATGTTATTGTGAGAATAGTAGAGTCCCTCTACAAAAGTGTGTTGGATGCACTCGGTTTGAACATAGAGTTGATGTTGCCAATTTAAGAGAATTGAACTAGTAGGGTATGGGATTATTTGGAACCTCGTGATTCAAGAGGAAGTTTATTCCTAAAAGAAAAAGAAATCGACGGGTTTGATATTTGAGTGATTCCCCGTTTACGTATATGTTGCTTATGTGCAAACTACCTACTTGAAAGTGGGGAGGTTTTTTCGTGCTGAATCCTCATTTTCTCTTCTTTTGATTTGATCCTTTTTGGGGAGTTGGTTTTGTGTGGTTGCGATGAGAATTCTCTATGATCGGTTGAATTCTATCTATGAAAAGTGGGTTTACCTTGAGCCCGTGGTGCGCCCGTGTTTAAGGGGGGTGCTCATTGCTAAGGTAAAGAGATCGATTGAGCGTGGAAAGCTCGAGATTTATGGGTTGTGCAGATTGTGTGGTTTGATACCAAAGGGAATGTTAACCCATTGTGTATTTAATTGCTTGGTTAGTTGCGAGGATTCGGAGGTTGACCGCTTTGGGTCCAAAAGATAGTTGAACGAGTGGACTTGGTGAGATAGAATCTGTTGGCTGCCCAGGACAGGCAGAAAAGCTATGTGAATGTGAGAAGAAGGGATCGGGAATTTGAAGTGGGGATCGGTGCTTTTGAGAGTATCTCCTACCTAGGGTGTGGTGAGGTTCGGTACCATAGGGAAGTTTAGCCAATCGTTGGACCCTTCACTATACTAGCGCGAATTGGGAAATTGGCTTACCGTTTGGATCTTACTGAGTCTATCGCGGGGTGCATAACGTGTTTCACGTGTCCATGTTTAGAAAGTATCTGCGAGATCCAGAATTTCACATCGCTTTAGAGCCATTGGTTATTGAGCAAGATTTGTCCTTTGAGTCCAAGCGGTCGGATTCTAGAAAGGTCGAGAAAAGTGTTGAGAAACAAGACTTTGCTATATGTCAAAGTGCTTTGGTCGCAGCAGATCGAGCGGGAGGCAACTTGGGAGTTGGAGTCTCGCATGCATGTGAGCGATACCGGCGTTGTTCACGTCAGGTGCGTGTTTTTACTAGTTGGTTGTTTTGTTTCCTGTTGTGGTTGCAGTTAGAATTCGGGGTCGAATTCTGTTTAAGGAGGGTAGAATGTAATACCCCGGAAAATATTTTATTAATTGTTTAATTAATAGAGAGAGGGACTTAAGTGAAAAGATTAAAAATTAAAAGAGTTTTGGGGGGTTTTCTGGAAAATTAAGACAACCTGGGCCTAGGCCTTGGCCCAGGTGGGATTTTCTAGGCCGCGTGGATCCGGAGGAAGGAGAGGAGGAGATCGCGGGCGGGTTCGTCATCGTGTTCGTCGTCGTGTTCGTCGTCATGTTCGTCGACGTGTTTGTCGTCGTGTCGTCAAGGGTAATCCCTGGTAGTCCCTAGATGAGTTTTTAATCGATTTAGATTCGTTGGTTTTCTGGGCTGCTGGGACAGTAGTTGTTTCTCGGCGATTTTGATCTAGTTTTGTCGGGATTCAGGTCTGGACCCCTTCTAGAAAGTTGTAGAGGGTTTAACTATCTTTCCAGGGAGTACAAGAACACGTGATTCGGATTTGTGTAGCGAAAGTTATGAATTTTCAAGTGTTACTGTTCTGCAGATCGGGGTAGTTCTGGACAGAGTTTAGTAGATCGGTTTTTGCGACGGAAATAGTTGCGATTCAGGAGTCCTTCAAATTGAGAAAGTTGTAGATAAGTTTCTTAGCTTTCAATAGAGATAAAGAAGTCCGGATTCCGAGTTTCTGGGCGAAAGTTATGCCTGTTTTAGTGCGCTGTCCAGAGAGTCCGACGTGAATTTGGATGCTTTAGAAAAGGGTTTGGAGCGGTTAGTAAATGGCCGAATCAGAGAGACTCCCCAACTAAGTTTTTGTAGATAATTTAATTATCTTTCCATAGAGTCTGAGAACGCTTAATTTGGAGTTACGTACTGAAAGTTATGATTTTTTGGAAGTCGGCTGTCTGTGGTTGGGCAAATTTGGCCGAGGAGAGTTGGGGATTTAATTGAGATAAATTGTTGGGTTAATTGGGGTTGCTGTTATTTTATATCTAGAAACCCGCTACTGTCATGTTGGTAATTATTAATTAAATATTCAGGAGGAGAGCGGATTCCGGGGGTTGTGCCTTCTACGTGTTCTTCATTTTCTCGCGGTTGAGGCAAGTATATTTGTGATGTGAAAATCTGTGTGTTTATGGATTTGTTGAATTGTTTGGATGATGGTTGAATCATGACTGTTTAAATTGTGAGTATGAGTAAGTGATGAATTGAGAATGCTATTTATGTTCTGTTTACCTTATGGCATTTATGAGATTGGTTGATGCGTAGTATGGTGAATGCTCGTTATCTTTTGATACATTCACATATATGCATCATATTGAGAATTGTTGAAGTCTTGGTCATGCGGTGATCAAGCATCGAGGTCCCCACACTTGCGGTGTGGGCAATTGGTCCCTGTGCAGAGGGTACAGGCATGGGTGTGCATTGACGGATGCACACCGCGTCTACGGTAAAATGCGAAAGAGATGAGAAAGAGGAGCTTTTGATCATAATGCATAGCATGAAATTCATATGTAATATGTTTAACTTGAGAGTTAATGTTCATGCTTGCATTTGTTACTGATTATACTTGCCGAGTCATTGGACTCACTCTTCTTTGTTGTTTTGTTGTTGTTGTTTGTTTATTTTAGGTACCTTCACGAGGTCAGCATGCATGGGAATAAAGAGGGATTAGTATTGTTGCACTTGCACGAAATATTCACCATGGAGAAGATAGAGAACTCTAATTATTATTTGTTGATTAGTTCAAGTGGTATTTGATTATGACCTTCAGATTAAGATGTAATAATGGATTAGAACTTCTTTATATTGCTTCCGTGCTTTACTTAAGTTTTATAGATGTTTCTGCTTAGTAGCCAAATTACTTTGCTTGCGGTTATTCATACCTTTTGATAATATTGTTAGAACTTCATTTTATCAATAAACAAAGGAGGCTCACGAAATTTTATAGAATGCCTTAGCATAGTTTTATTATGTTGTTAGTTTGGTAGCATTTCAGGCCATTGTTTGGCTGGGGTGTTACATGTGGGCTCGGGTCTATAGACCAGGTCCATGGGCTAAGCCTAGTCCATGGTGGACATGGCGCCCGTACGCTTGTGTGCCGCACGAGTGGCACTACGTGGCAGCCATGTTGGCTGCCATGTGCAACTGTGCACTAATATGGCACTAGTGGCAAGTGGCGCACGGATCTCGAGGGCAAGTTGGTGCTTCGGTGGATGGCGGTGGTCGATGTGGAGCGGAAAAGAGAGAGGAGAGTTAGGGGATCTAGATTCACCTAAGCACGGTGCTCAGACAAACTTGGAGGTGGTCGGTGGCATGAAGAGAGCGGGAGTGGTGACTTGGCTCCAATGCGATGGCATTCAGGCAGCGAAGAAGCGAGCGAGGTCGATGATGGCACTATGGAGCTCTAGGAATGTTGACAAAGCTCGAGATGCCTTGATGTGGTAGGAATCGCTCGCCTATGAGCTCGATGAAGCCCTAATCAGTGGCGCACGGCGCGGTGAGACTTGGGGGCTCGAGAAGTGAGACCAAGTGAGGGTTTTTGTGCGGTGTGGAGCAGAGAGACCTTGAGGGCTATTTATAGCCTCAGGGAGGTTCACTAGCACAATACTTTCTTGCCAAACTAACGGCGGCGCAATATTTGGTGAAGAGATAAGGGAAACAACGGCAGACGATGGGGATTCAGTTGTGGGATTGGCGTGATTCGCAACCGGACGAAGGCTTATCCCTAAGCGCATGCGATGAAACACGGATGAGGCGCAGAAATCGGAGATGGACTCGGGGAGGCGGTGGCGTGGGGAGAGAGAGAGAGAAGAGCGGGATTAGGGTCTTAAAATGGGATTTTCAGAAAATGCCAGGAAACTTCAATAGGCTTAAAAATAGCAATTAAGAGCCAAAAATTCCCAGAAAATTCTCAAAAGTACAAGGCAAGGGGAACTCATGAAAAATAAAATAAACCCAACTTGGCTGCAATTAAATATGGATTTGCATTTAATCTAGCTCTAGGCTAAAATAAAAGAAAAGAAAAAAGTAAAACTCAAATAAATCCAATTAAATAAATTCTAGAAATTTGGGATGTCACATTTGCCCTCTCACCTAGACCAGTGAAAGGCGCCTTAGTAATTTTGCCAAGTAAACAAGACTTACATGCTTCAAATAATTCAAAATCAAATGAGTTTACAAGACTATCTTTGTGGAGTTTCACCATGTGCTTTTTATTTATGTGATCCAAGTGACAATGCCAAATATAAGTGGGATTCAAATCATTAGGCCAAAGCCTCTTAGCATTAATGTTATAGACATGCACATCCTCAAGATTTAAAACATATAACCCGTTCACCAATGGAGCATGGCCATAAAACATACATTCAAATAAATTGAATAACAATTGTTTTTTATTCTGAACTCATAACCTTTTGCTCTCAAACAAAAAGCAGAAATAATGTTTTTGCTTTAGACAGAAATATAATAGCAATTGTTCAATTCCAAAACTAATCTTGAGGGTAAAAATAATGGTAAAGTGCCAACGCAATAACTCTTGCTCCATTGCCCACGCGAAGATCAACCTTGCCTCTTGCTAAATTCCTACTCCTTATCATCTCCTGCATCGAATTATAAATGAGCAACTGATCCGGTATCAAATACCCAAGAACCAATATGGGAAGTAGTAAGATTTATTTCTATAACATTTATATCTAAAGTAGAAGTCTTACTTCCCTTCTTCCTTTTCTGTTCTGCCAAGTACTTCTTACAGTTCTTCTTCCAATATCCAGTCCTTGGCAATGGTATCAAATAGTATCAGGTGCAGCACCAATCTTAAGCTTTTGAAACTTAGATTTGATACTCGAAATCTCATCGTGAATTTTACCCGTGCCCTTTCTTTTGCCCATGATACTCGAGATTTCATCTTGAATTTTGACAGTGCTTTTTCTTTTGCCCAAAGCTTTAAACTTCTTTTAAAGTTGGTAGTCTTCTGAACCATGACCATATGATTAGAGCTTTTCTTAACGCTCTCCTCTACTGACTTGAGCATCTCATGCAACTCAGCCATTGACTTCTTCATGCCATTCACATGAAAGTTCAAAATAACTAGCTTAAAGCTTGGAGGGAGTGACTACAAAATCACATTAGTAGCCAACTCTTAGCTAAGGAGAAAACCAATCCTTTTCAAACTCTCAATGTAACCAATCATCTTGATTATATAAGGGCTGACTGGACTTCCTTCAGCTAACTTGAATGCAAACAACTATTTAGAGGTATTTTACCTTTTAGCCCTTGTCTGGTTCTCAAATATGTCTTTAAGACCCACAATCATATTGTAGGCACCCATGTTCTCATATTACTTCTGAAGCTCAAAGTTCATGGTGGCAAATATGAGACATCTAACTTCAAGTGAGTCATTGCAATGTTTGTCATACTCATTCTTTTCAGTACGAGTAATAGCTTCAGCTGGTTCATCAGGATATGGAACCTCTAGAATATATTCCTTCTTTTCTTGCTTGAGAACAATTCTCAAGTTTGAAAACCAATCGACAAAGTTTGTTCCATTTAGGTTTTCTTTCTCAAGAATAGATCTTATGTTAAAACTGGGTGTGTGGGAGGTAGAAGGTGCATGGTCTACAATATAAAAAGTATATGAAAAAATTCAGCACGATGTTTATGTAAAATCTTTCATTAAACAATTTAACAAAAGATACTCACACTATGTGTTTGAAAACTAGGTTCCCTCTAACTAAATATAGTGAGTCAAGATCCGTATTTCACTAAGTCCTAGTGAGCTTTGGCATTACTTCTAGAAAGCTAGCGACGTAGGTAAGCAACCCCTCGCTAATTACATCACATGTAACTCTTATTTATTGAATGACATCCATATGTACTAGCTTTAGCACTATGTCCCTAGACCTAGAACTATTTTGATAGCCTAGTTAAATTAAACCAATATTACGCATAAAGTTTCCAACACTTACCCTATCTTATTGAGATAGTTAATGACATTGTACTTTGGTAGAACTACCAGTTAATGATTAAAATCTTGATAGGTACAATAATTGGAAGGGCATCAAGTTTTACTTAATTTTTCTAAAAGATACTATTCTATCATGTTAAAAACACCAAGATAATAATAACATGAATAATAGTATAGCAAAAACATAAAAACGTTCATAGATAATCATATTAAGTTATGAGATAGTATGGCCCTTAGCATAACAATCTCCATCACCAAGCTTCCTGTTCGCCAAGCCATCACACTTGAAGTCACCATATGCATATATTAAGCTATTACTCGTAACAGCTAGTAATGAATTACATATGAGAATATCAAGCATCACACGTTGACACGTAGAGGTTATACAACAATATGTAGTCCATGGCTATAAATTAGCATACATAATGTGCCATACTATTTTCACATTAACCCCTGCCAACATGAGTTATGCATAGAATCTAGTTCTATTGCGCAACATGAACACATAATACTTATAATGTGTGATACGATTACCTAGCTTGAACACATAATCCAATTTTTTGGGACATGAATCCTATTCATGAAATTGCCCTTGAAAATTTCATCGAATTAACCCAATTCTAAACCAATCACATTGATAGGCATGTGAGGTTTCCAGAAAGAATAACAACTCGGTGCTATCAATTCATACCTCCCGTGAACCCATCTACTATCGCTGAAACCAATTGATCTCATTAACTAGTGCCTAAACCAATCTATTAATATGAACTGATCTAAGCTATGATATCAGACTAGTAATAAATCCAATCTACTACTGTCACCACATATCAACTATATGCGACCAATCTAGGTCAAATACTACATAGGACGGCTCTAATACCACTGTTGGGATACGAGTACGCTACACTAGCGCATACTAAAATTATCTATCGCGTAAACTAGGAAGCTATATAAGTAAGAGATCGTAGATCGTTACCACTATACACGCAGTGCAACGAAAGTAGAGTTGAAGTGGCCGGTTCAACAAAGTGCAGTCGGTATAGTGGAAGTAGTCGATTATCCTCTAGCCAACTGGCCCCTCGTCGCGATTGTCTCGATCAGCACCGTAGTCATAGCAATGCCTCTTCTAAAGTCCACATGTCCAGGGATGGAACGCTATGTATCGGTGTGCTAGCACCAACGCACACAATAGAGGGTTTTGATAGTTGTCTCTCGGGATGTCCCCTCAGCCCCGCATCTCTCTTAATATATAGCCCCTAATCGGATCCTTATCTGATATGATTAGATGTCATATCCAATTTAGAGAGCCTCTGAATAGATGTTTATCTAATATGAGTAGAGACCGTGTCTCACTCGGAGAGCCTCTAACCGGATCCAATATGAGTAGAGATTGTATTCCACTTGGAGTCTATCATCCGTACCCTTATCATTCCAACTTGTTAAGTGTGTGACCCTATAGATTCATGTATATTCAGCCATGGTCCAAAAACTCCTTTCTGATCCGCAAGTCGGTAGTGGCCTCTAGTAGGATATAGCGACATCCAAATATGTATAAAGATCATATTGGACGAACCTATATAGTGGTTATGTATCAATCCCTTTGCCTCACAATACCAAATCGAACTCAAGGCGAGAAGTGTGTCATCCTATGATATCTCTATCCTACACTCAAATCTGTAGTAGATTACTCAGTTGTGATTGACCCCTCGACCGCATTTGGTATGGCAATGCATTTCCTTAATCCAACCATATCGAGAGGCCTAGAGATATCTCTTCCGTAATATAGGAGAGGTAAATTCTATCTTGATCACACATATTCCTCCGCATGTTTCATAGTAAACCCAAAAGCTACTTTTATGACCACCCAATTATGGAGTAATGTTTGTCAACCCCATAAGTAAACTATTATACATATAGGAAACTATGATGATTTCTGCTCTAAGTATCCTACATATACTATGTATAAGACTAACTAATGTCACTTAAGAATATAACAATTTCGGTAGTGTATCATAGTAGGTCAATCCAAAACCATGTTTTCTAACATGTGTCTATATTATTGATTTGATATCTTCATACCATGATCCATGAAACATGATCATCAATCAATACATGTGCTGATCTATAAATCATAATTGTCCCACATAATGATATAAGATCAGTGATGATTTAGAATAATATTAAAATATGAACAAAGAGTTCCACAAACAAGTCACATACTTATTGATCAATACGAAAAACATTTATTCAAAAGACAAAATAATATATTATTCAAATTATCATAAACATAGAAGTGATACAATCATCTCTACCACTATAGCGTATCACTAACATTATTACTATGTTTCTTTTCATTTTATCTTTCAAGAATTTTGAGCTGTACCAAACAAGTTGTCCAGCCGTTCATCCTTGTAAACTGTTTTGGCCTATGATAAATAAGTCAAGATATATTGTTTAAAATTCAAAATTTCCATCTTGCAAAATGATTGTCATGATCGTCTGGTTAATTAATGCAAACTTACCTGTCTTGATCGTCAGGAAGGATTATACACATCGAGCCCGTCGTTGGGGACGATGAAATCAAATGACCAAAACATTATGAGTAAATTTCAGCAAGCCCCTGGTTTTGGGGCACCGTGGTGGAGGCTAGCGTGTCAAGTACGCCCATTGACAAGGTACAGCCAGGGTTAGTTGATTTTTGGGGAAATTTGTTGATTTGGCTAGAAATTGGTACCACTAGGTTGCAATTCGAATGGAGTGTGGTGGATTTGTTGTTCAAACTGGGATTTTCGGGATCAATATGGGGAAAATGTGTCGCGTGTTTGATTCGGGGATGTGCTGCTGTCTTTCTCAATGCAGGAAGTGGATCGTAACAAGAACATATGGGCAGGGTGAGGGCATTCTTACTTGCCGATCCAGCCAGTCCCGGTTACGCTCGGGAGTGATCTGGAGCAAAATCTATGTCAGTCGCTGGGAGCTCGTCCCCACCACCTCGGGTGCAGCCAAGGCACTCCATGTCAGAACGCCGGCCCAACACCATCTCCTCCATGTATCAACTGGTAAGAGAGCAACGTGGGGTTATGTGCAAGCATTTGACTCAAAACCTGTGGTTTAGTGGAAAAAAAGGCCAGAACATGTGGTTTTTTTACCAATACCCTAAAACCTAGAGTTTTCTGAAATTTATTCAATCTATTATACATTTGCTGGATTAGATGCATACATGGTCACATAGTGGTGGTGCGTCTCAAGCGCCCGAACGTGTTGTCTCGTGTGAGCAGTGATTAATTACTTGATGGGTCGACAGCATCTAAGGGACCGCTAGCTTGAGCTGGACTAAGCATCATATTATTGCTTCTTTCAGAGGTTCCCCGTGTTCAAGAACATGTTTCTGGTATTGGTTGTCATTTCCGACATTATTCCCTCTAATTATGCACGTTGTAGCTAGAAATTGTCGCTGGACAAATTATTAGGATATCTGATTAAAACGGTATTTCTCTAATTACTCTAACATAATCCGAAGGAAGTGGAAAACATTTGCTCCAAATATCTAAGAGTACAAGTGGCGTGGTGGAAGAATAGGGATCACAGCCGAAAGGAATAATCTACGATGGCTTTGCAGAAAAGGTTTGATTGATATAATAAGTCATAATGTTGCCGCACATGGGTGTCTTCTTTTCTACTTATAGCTTATGGTTTATGACTTACGCTACAATAATTAATTTTTAAATGATGTATTGTTAAGACACGGTCAACAGAAAAATTATAGTAAAAAGTGTACGGAGTTCAATTGTACCGTCCAAAATTACATGTGATTATTTTTCTCTGCGTACTGCCTCTCATGAACAGACATAATTCAAAATTTTTAATTATAACTTATAAGTCATAACTAAAAACAACCCACATAAACTGTGATAACGTCCACTGTCTATGTTTTCAGTCTAATGCTCTCCACTGACCTTAGTAGGAAATCGAGCTAACTGGTTCAGACCAATGATTATTATTCTACTAGAAGTTACAAATTCTGTTCCCACTTGTGTATATTGGTCCCAAGTCCTAGTGCTCTCAAAGGCTAATCCACAAATCACAGCTAAAAAGAACACACAGTATATAACGTCCACTGTCTATATTTTCAGTCCACTGCTCTCCACTGACTTAGTAGGGAATCGAGCTAACTGGTTCAGACCGATAGTTATTATTCTACTAGAAGTTACAGGTTCTGTTCCCACTTACGTATATTGGTCCCAAGTCCTAGTGCTCTCAAAGGCGTCTTATTGTCATTCACATTATTTTGGTTTATTTTCTAGAACACACTACTACAGAAAAGGTCATCATAGACAGTTCAAAAACGTCATCACAGACGGTTTTGTGAACCGTCTAAATTTATGGGTCAGTGATAATCGAAGGTTATCACAGACGGTTGTCGAACAACCGTCAGTGATATTTCAATATCACAGACGGTTTGTAGCTACAAACCGTCTGTGATGTTCCTTTCTACCCCTAAATCTACTTCTGTTTATTGGTTAACCTCAGGAAATGCTAGCCATACCCTCTGAAACAAGCAGATGAACAGGTATATGTATACATACAATTCAGATCTCAATTCATTTGACAAACATATCACACTTCATTCACATCACATTTCATTCACAAACATAAGGCATCCATTTCGCAAATGAATTAATTGAAATGATATTAATATCCATTAACAAATTCACAATTACAGTGCACAGTGGAACTCTCCATCTGATCTGATGACTTTACTTCACAAAAACCAAGCGAACTCTCCTCGAATTTTTGCAAAGTCCGGTTGTTTCAATGCACATGTAGAGATGGGCGCAGCCTGTCGATAGGAAAATCAACGCGCTTACATATATAACGTGACAAGTATGAAATGAATGTAGGAAGATTGACAAACCTTAGAATTGCGATCTTGAGGAATCGGAGTAGTCTCATATGGTGGCACACGTAGTATCCACACGTGTTGCCGGTATTCTTGGTGGCACCGCAAAAATAGAATGTGTTAAATCAAAAGGCATTACTGCTAAGTGTTGTATAGGATTAATTAATGTGTAGCTAGTGAATACCGAAAATTGCGAGAATGTTTCAAGGATTGGCCCCGTCGTCGAGCCACGTGTTTGTTGAATGTATGCGTGACGACCTTCGTTATTCGAAAAAGTTAGATTAGTCATTCGGAAGGAAAAAAGAGTACAATGTACAATGTACTTACCCATCAAGTATTTCGGCGATAGCTGTGTACTTGGATTTGTTTTTACTTAAAGAATCAAGGTATATAGCCTTGTTCCATTTTGGTATAATTATAATTAAAATCCAATGGAAGTGCTCATTGTATGGCATAAGAACAAATTCTTTATCGCGGTAAAGCAGCAGTGTTGTTGTAATATAGCTCTCGACGAAGGATGCATCCTCGTTGATGGTATCAATGGCGACCAAGCGTGGGTCCAGGAAACCAATTGGTAATTTCGATGATCTAGCTTTGGTCAGCATGAATCTATATATATACACAGAAAACCAACAAATTGTGACATATATCGGTATGACGTGAACAGAGACTGTAATTGTGCAGACTTACAGCGTCTAGCATCGAACAAGTGAGGCGTCGAGAGCGTTGAGCGCGAAAAGATCAAATATATCGTCAAAGGTCACCACGAAGACATAATCCTGAACTTCGTGCTGGAAATGTTCCCGCTTGAATTTGACAGTGATACCTAAGCGTCGTTCTGCCTCTGGCCTATTGGACTGTTGCATATACCAATTGTGTAATGTTTGGCTACCAAGTCCTAGGGTTACGAGTTGCTCTTGCGGGAATATCATCGGCTCGCCTAGCACGCAATTTGCGGGCCAATGGCGGTGCGAGGTATCGTCATCATCCTTCATCTTTGATTTGCCCTTGCCCTTGCCTCATTGTAGGTCGACTTTATAGTAGACGACCATAATGGTTCGAGACAGCGCAAGTTGCTTTGGCGAGAATAGCACCGTGGAGATAGCACCGATGCTAGCTACGGTTAAATCTTGTCGTTGTGGAGATAGCACCATCTCTAGCTCTGGTTCGTGCTGCCGTTGTGGAGATAACACCAGCGTTTGTAGCTCTGGTTCGTGCTGCCCTTCTGGTCCGACCACCAGTGAAGAAGCCTCCAGGGAGATGTCGCATTTGGGCCTTTGGATGAATGTTCCAATGGCCGCCCTAGAGTCACGATCTCGTCGTTGGGGCCTTGATGGCGGGGCGACCTCAAAATTGGCATGCACACCATCCACATTAACTTTTGCGTAGCTGGCGCTAAGGTTGACCGTGCACCGGCCCCGATACGGTCGATATGCACGCCCCAAGCAGCGTACAAGGGCGGAGGCACATCTCACTTGGAGCACATGCCGTAGGCTCCAACATAACGATACAAAATTAGCTACTCCAATAGGTCTATAAATGGAGCAAGCATTGAGAGATGATAATTTTACGGATGTTGTCCACGAAATCGCCACGCTTTAGTCGGATTGGACGACGCAACTACTCGGACGGTTATGCGGGCTAGCTACCACGGAGGCGGCGGGCTCTTGACTTTCTGTTGTTTCCGCACCTCATCTCGATTACATCAGCCAGCTCACCCATTATCTCCTCTCTAAGAGTTGCCTTGAACTCTTCTCGTAGCCGCTCCTCACGCTCGGCTTTGGTTCTCTTCCTACGCCGATACATTTCGGAGTCAACTTGGAAACCATGTTTCCAAAGAACGTAAAGCCCAAGGCCTCTCGTACGGAGAGCATATCATTCTCCCTTGTTCCATGGAATGATCCTGGGGTAGATTCAAAACTCGACTCTTCTGCAAGAGCACGACATGTCATTTGAATTAAATGCGAAGTTCGGAGTAATTACAAGCTATGTACTTGATTGATATCTTACCGAATATTTGGGACACTTGCTCGGTCTGCGAGTTTCGAAAAGGCGTCCCCGATGTCGTTGTAGATGACCTTGCTCTAATCCAATTTCGAGCGCGCTCATCTGGGATATTGGAAAATGGCGGGGCGATGTCCTGTTGGGCTGCCAAGTCATCCTCCGTCCTCCATCTGCGGGATTTTACCCGCATACCAGTATGCCAAGTGCGTGGGGTGTGTGTTTTTGCTTGGAGGGCCTTATCGCCACACTTGTACTTTTGAAATCTTGATTGTCTTCATCACCTTGAACTCTTCCCATTGTGGTTCCGAGAATGGGTATTTATGAATAGGTGTTTCGTCCGTCTCACGTATTTCTTGACAAGCGTGCTCTTGAAGTTCTTCCATGCTTTGCGCCGCTAGGTAGGTTTGTCGTTGCACGGCGTCTTGGTGTTCTTCTGGGATCTCGAACGATGCCAAAATTTCGGTCCATAGCTCACGTTTCCGAGTCTCGAGGCGTTCTTCCACAATTGAATGTGATCTCAATTCGCTCTCGTGCAACTATTCGATCAATGTTCGGAATAAACTTCGCTTTGTGAGGAAGGAGAGGGACCCCGGATGCATCGACCATTGTGATGGTAAATCGGCCCTCGAGGCTTCTTTGATAGCCCTCTTCCTTGGCGTCTTGATGTTGGAGCGGGCGCCTCCGCGATGGTGTTGAAGAATCGCGGATGACATGTTGCTCAATTGGTGGGTCTATAAGAATAAAATAAGTGATCATCTTGAATTGGAAGAGGAGAGGAGTAGAGGGGAAGGGAGGCGGCCGGCGAGGGCTATGAAGCAAATGGCACAAACCAGTGTATCAAGTTCATTGAATCCGATACCTTGGGTGTACCACTTGCTTCATGCCCTTTGAAGGTCTATCGGCATATATTATTACTATAATGTCTCTAAACAAAGTTCTATGTGGCCATACAGGAAGCGCCTTGCTTTTAGTCATGAGCAAATCATAGTATCATATGAGCAAGCCATGTACTCATCGACTAGTTGAAAAATAAGTTGAATAGGAGCACATGAACCGACATTTGCACGGGTGAGTAGTTCCTAGTGTGTTTTCTAACATTTGCGAGGATTTGGAGTTCTAACATGAAGCAAATCATAGCATCACAAGGTTACCTTAGTACTTATGCGTCGGGGAGGCGACGCCGGCGAGGGCTCGGGAGGTGGCGGCCCACGAGTGCTCGGGAGGCGGTCGAGGCGGCCGGAGGCGCGGACGGCGGGCGTGGGGCGGCCGGGGCGGCTAGGCGTGAGGCGAGCCGGCGGCGGTCTTGAATGCGGGCGGCTCGGGAGGCGGCGGCGGGCTCGAGGCGGCGGCGAGGGCTCGGGGTGGCGGAGGCGGCGGAGGCAGATCGGGATTTAGATGTAGAATATAAGCGTAGCATACGCGCGGAAAACCCTAGGCGGAGATAATTATAGGGAGGATTATCGCGAGCGGTTCTACGTAGAACCGGCGTGATATCAATATCACGACGATTATAAATGTCGAACCGTGCGTGAGATTGTACTATCACGACGGTTATAAATTTAGAACCGTCGTGATATATATACTATCACGAGCGGTTATAAGTGTAGAACCGTCTGTGATATTGATATCACAGACGGTTATAAGTGTAGAACCGTCTGCGATAAGCCGACTGTATTTCTTCAGACAAATACCAACCAGCTGCATTCATGATCAACCACCAACGACTTGCGGCGCATTCATATACAACACCAACGGTGCATTCATATACAACACCAACCGGTGGTATTCACGATATATTTCTTTACATATTTTCTCATTCTCAAAATTGACTACATCACACATTTTCACATATACATCACACAAATGCGTTGTTATATACATATATGCAAATGCCCACATATATGAAGCTCATTCTCATTGTACTTGCTTATTTCCTTTAAAATGAGCCCTTCATGATGATCAATGCGTGCGTAACTAGTTTAAATCACGTTGTTCGTCGTCGACCCTTATGCCATTTCCAAAAGGAGGTAGCTCGTCAAATTGATTGTATTCTTCCTCGTCCACTACATTCTCTACTCCGACAATTCTCCTTTTTCCATGAAGAACTACATGGCGTTTTTTATTTGTCGGATTGGTTACATAGAAAACTTGAACAACTTGGTTGGCGAGCACGAATGGTTCGTCTTTGTACCCGACACGTTGGAGGTCTACGGTAGTGACACCGTACTTGTCAACCTTCACTGTGGAGATGCACCCAACGGGTGAAATAAGGGATCTTAAAAACTACGTAGTCGAGCTCCCAAATCTCTTCTATGAACCCATAGTACGAGTTTCTCGACCCATCGGTCTCTGAACGCATCTATCACGGACACGCTGATACAGTTTGTGCTCTTTACATCCACGAGGCTGCGTATAGAATGTGTACCATTTATGTCATATCCTTGCCATGTCATAGCGTAAATGTTGGCCCTTTGCCAACCATGTCGCGTCTCATTTGGCGAGCTCCTAGCCATTTGCTCCTTCAACCATTGGTTGAACTGATCATTATGTTGCCTCATGATCCAAACATCCGTAGCTCCGGATTTTGTTGCCAAGCACATTCTTGTCTTTGGTCGACATAAGCGCCACTTGGTCATGTGTTGCAAGACCGTGAAATGGGCTTGAGTATACGTGTCCATATCTGCAGTGATTGCTTTCCTTCCGATAGTTCCGATACCCTTTAGCCTCCCCTCATGACGAGATTGAGGCACACCTATCGATTGAGTCTGACCCATATAATCGACACAAAACTCAATGACCTCTTCGCTTGCATAACCTTCGACAATGCTGCCCTCTGGCCGAGATCGATTCCGTCGTGGGACTTGAGAATTCCATGAACCTCTCAAATGGGTACATGCTACGTAGGAATCTGAGGCCGCACATTTTATCTCCACACAATGTGAACAATGAGATGTACCATGATATTGAAAAATGAAGGAGGGAAATACATTTCAAGATGACATAGAGTCATCACCACCTCGTCCTCTAGAGCATCTAGTCCTTCGGGATCGATGACCTTCTGAGCAATTGTGTTAAAGAAATAACATAGCCTCATGATTGTCTCTCGTACTTTGATCGGCAAAATATTTCTAATTGCAATAGGGAGCATCTGTGTCATCAGAACATGACAATCATGAGACTTCATGCCATTTAACTTCAAATCTTGCATCGAAACAAGTTTCTTCACGTTGTCGGAGTAACCAGACGGAACTTTGACACCATGCAAGCACTGGCACAGTTCTGTTCTCTCGGCCTTGGACAGACTGTAACACGCAGGGGGAAGGTACGTTCGTCCATTATCTCATTCTTGTCGGTGCTAACTCAGGCCTGATGTCCATATCAGCCAAGTCAAGCCGTGCGTTGACGACGTCCTTTGTTTTGTCACGAATGTTTAGTAAGAGACCAATCAAGCTGTCACATACATTCTTTTCTACGTGCATGATGTCGATGCAGTGTCGAACATCTAAGTACTTCCAATAAGGTAAGTTCCAAAATATTGATCTCTTCTTCCAGGTGTTCTTCTCATGAGCCCTCATTTTACGTCCCTTTCCGAGGACAACATCTAAATCCTTAACCATATCATAAACCTCGTGTCCCCTTAAATGCCTTGGAGCTGAACCGTCTTCCTTCTCTTCGTCAAATTGTTTCTTCATCTTGCGGTATAGGTGAGCCCTCCGAAGGAACCGGCGGTGACGCATGTAGACCGTTTTGCGTGAGTGTCTCAGCCACACACTCTCGGTATCATCTAAATAGTGGGTACAAGCTTTGGCACATTTTGTACTCTGGCCCGATAGGTTAGCAAGGGCAGGATAATCGTTTATGGTGCAGAACAATAAGGAGCGCAAAGTGAAATTCTCTCATTTGCATGCATCCCATACCTGTACCCCTTTGTTCCACAGTACTTTTAGATCTTCTACCAACGGTGCTAGGTACACATCGATATCATTCCCTGGTTGCTTTGGCCCTTGGATAAGAATCGACAACAAAATATACTTTCGCTTCATACACAACCAAGGAGGAAGGTTATAGATGCAGAGAGTCACGGGCCATGTGCTATGTGGGTTGCTCATGCTACTGAAAGGATTCATTCCATCTGTACTCAGTCCAAACCTTATATTCCTTGGTTCTGCACCAAAGTCTGCGAAACTCCTATTGATGTTTCTCCACTGGACGGAATCAGCAATGTGTCTTAGCATTCCATCCTTCTTGCGCTCCTTTGAGTGCCAACGCAGCAGTTTTGCCTCCTTTGGATTCGCAAAAAACCTTTTCAAACGGGAAATTATAGGAAAATACCATGCCACCTTAGCAGGAGGTCCTTTCTTCGCCTCTGTTCCCTCTCCGTCATCTGATTGATTGTTACGTTTGTATCGGCATGCGTTGCACACTGGACATACATGCATGTTTGCATACTCTTTACGGTATAGGATACAGTCGTTCGGACATGCATGTATTCTTTCTACTTCCATTCCCAACTGACAAAGAACCTTCTTGGCTTTATACGTGGTTTTAGGCAGCTCATTTCCCTCAGGAAGCATGTACGCTAAAAGACCTAGCGGCCGTGAAACTCTTGTCGGACCAACCGTTGCATGCCTTCAATTTCAACAGTTCAAGCACGGTGACAACCTCGTGTACTTGTAGCACGTGAACAAAGGTTTCTCAGAGTCCTTCATCAAGCCCGAATTTAACATACTCTCTCGATCATAGTTCTCTTCTACATCATGAAGCATCTCGATCCAGTTATCATCGTGTAACCTATCGGTATCATCATCCGTGACATGTCATTCACTTCACCGCGATGTCATCCGCGACATATCATTCACTTCACCGCGATGTCATCCGTGGCATATGATCATTCACTTCGCCATGGTGGTCCAACACGTATAACCCTTTTGAAACCCCTCCGAATCAAGTGCGCTTCAATTTGCCCTCGGTTCTTAAACATCTTTAAATTCGCGATCGGTAGCATGGACGATACATATATTCCACCCCTTATTCAACATATCCTCCTCGGCGGCTCTTGTAAGCGAGACACGCCATTAATATACTCTTCACTCACACGGCTCATGGCATACATCCGACTTGGTCCTCGTTACGTACATATATAACAACTCAGTATTAAAAATTAGATTAACTAATTATTACTAAATATATATACCGGCCACATGTATTATATTGAGGCTTAATTTGCTAGCTCAATTCATATTATAAACACAACAGCTATAATATAAACAACAATTTTGCAAATTAACCATCTTCAACAACATTCACCGATTACTTAGATCTAAATTGTAATGCAATTAAAGAAAAAACAAATTTCCTTACTAACCATATCTAGAGCTACCAGGAAAAGTCTGAATGAATCTTCAAAGCTCAATCTCTTTCTCTTCCCACCAAATTAACTAGCCTGAAATCGCCTAGGCTCGCCTCCTGAGCGAAAGAGTGCGCAGCAGTGGCTATAGATCTGGATTGAAATGAAGACGATACGGCCTGAGCAGCGCATTGAATGCTTTGTGGCATTATCACAGACGGGTTTTTATTACAAACCGTCTGTGAATTATCACAGACGGTTTTCTATTAAAACCCGTTTGTGAAAAGCGGTTATCATGAGCGGTTTTAATAAACAACCGTCGTGAATTATCACGAGCGTTTTCTATTAAAACCCGTGCGTGAAAAGCTGAATATCGCGAGCGGTTTTAATAAACAACCGTGCGTGATAACCGACTTTCGCGAGCGATTGTTTTAAAACCGTCTGCGATAACGACTTTTCACGACGCTGTTTATTAAAAACCGTCTGCGATAACCAGCTTTTCACAGACGGTTGTTTATTAAAAACCGTCTGCGACGCCGCCAACACAGACGGTGTTCAAATTAAAACCGTCTGTGATAATGAAAAGTCAGAACGTATCTCTTGTGTTTCGTGTAACGTATCTCCTTCATTATACGAAGCGTCTATTTCATTAATGTTTGGTATCTGAACAAATGTTTGGTGTCTTTGAAGGTTAAATATGCGCGCGGTCTTCTACATACGTATTGTCCTCTCATACGTGATGTTCTTGTGATCACATCTCCATCGTTCTTACTACCAATATGGATTCTAATCTTGTGATCATCTCCTTCCTCTCATCATTCATCAAGAGTTGTTGGTAGGAATCTTACAGTGACGACAATTTACATCTGGAGCAACTTCTCCGGTCACGCCCTGCTCTCCTTCCCCAACTTTCTTGCATCCGTCAGCTCGACCTGATCATCTGCCGTCGACGGAGGCGTCTCGCTGCCGCTCAAGACAGGGAAACCGCCATCACCCTGGTTCTTATATACAATGTGCACAAAGCGGAAGAAGCAATTGTGGCATTGGAGAGATTGATGGATAGCATTGCCGTTCAAGCGAAGCGGCGATTCGAGGAATCTTATAATGCCATCCTCTACGAGATTATGACGTCGCATCGATCATTTGCCAATCTTTGGAGGAGGAATGCGAGGACAATGACAATCTTAATGGCGTTCGAGAACTCAGCGGGCGCTCCTCCTAAGTCCCAAGTCGAAGAAGAAGCGTACGAAGCCCAGAAGATTAGAATCTGGGAATCTCTTTATCTCTGCGACTTTTGTAATAAATTTGCCTCGAATTGAAATTAATAAATTTGCCTTTTATTTGTGATCCCCTGTCTCTGTACGTATTTGATTGATTGTTATTATGACAGACGATTTTTTTATTACAAACCGTCTGTGATAATTCCAGATTATCACAGACGGTTTTTAATACAGACTGACTGTGATACTAAAGTATCACAAATGGTTCATCAGTAACAACCGTCTGTGATACTCGTCTTCTCCGACGCCGCCTACACAGACGGTGTCCAAATTAAAGCCGTCTGTGTTAATGTCGGTCACAGACGGTTTTGTTAAACCGTCTGTGATTGGCCGTCTAGTATTAGACTTTCTGTAGTAGTGACACTCAATATTTTGGATTAGAAAAATAACCTTGCAGTGAGTCAGCTCTACCTTCCATTTCTAACTTAGACGTGTTAATTTTGCACCTTATAATTTGTACAAACATTTTTCATACAACAATGTTTTCCAACTTAAAAGTTGTACGTGTCTCCTACATGGCATAGAATGATAGAAATGTACGAGATGTTGGTATGCTGTGCAAGAAGCAAAACATTATTAGTACAGTGAACATTTTGTAATTTATTTTATATTAAACAGTAGCTTGTCACGAAGCTCACTACTTATAATCATTGCAAACTTTTGTCCCATTGAATTCGCGACACTACATCACGCTAACTATCATGTGGACCAAAATAAATGAGCGGATTGTTTATATACATATATATATATATATATATATATATATCTTTACTATTATAAAAGAAGAAGTTGGTGGTTGGTCCAGCCTCTCCCACCCCTTCTCACAAAAGGCAGCGCTGACATGTAGTCCAAAAAGATCTACGCCGAATCTTCCCACCTTTCCATCAAAATATCTTTCTTTCCATGATTTAGTGGTCAAGGTGGATTTCATCTAGACTGCATTGTAGAGTACATGCTGTATTTTTCATCCAGTGCTTAATCTTGTACTAGCTGAATGCTCGTTGCTACGGATTTTAAAATTTTATCATACTATATGTTCTGAAACTAACGGGTGGTAAAAATTTTTAGAACATGCATACAAATATTGTCTAATTTTTTTTAAAATCCGTAGCAACGCATGAGCATTCAGCTAGTATAGTACAAATAACGAGTACTCCTTGGTGTCCGGGCACCATAAGTCTAAAATAGGTATGTATCGCGTTCGAAAAATTTTAAAATTTCTTGGATATCAAGCTTAACTAGTTTACTAACTAGTTCAAACAAGTTCGAACTGAAATTTGAACTGTAGTTGCCTTTTTTATTGATAGTTTGATTGTAGGTATGTGCTAGTTATATATATAAATCAGTAAAGCATGTGATCTAAATTCATTCAAAACTTTGAATTCGAGTATATTTTTTCAAAGGTATATGTTTCATTTGAATTGTTATAGATGGGTATATACCCTAAAACTGATATTTTCAAAAAATATACCCAAATTTGGGTTGAATTCGCGCATTTGAAATCAAGGTGCCCGGACACCCTGGTGCCCAATTTCAGCATCATATATATATATATATATATATATATATATATATATATATATATATATATATATATATATACACACACACAAACATATACATATGCATATATAACCCTATAATGACTTTTTTCCTTCAAAAATAGACTCCGATCACTCTTTTTGAAAAGTGAACCCTTCTCCAAGTTCGAAAGTCGGGGTAGGCAACATGTGTTATCCGCTGCACCGTCGTAGCTCGGAAGGTCGGGTGGCCCGCAGCTAGGTGGAGACGGACCATGTAAGGAAAAACATATGTGTTGACTTTCATTTTTTTGTTACGTAGTACGGAATGAATTCGAGTGGCGAATTTCTATGCTATGTTACTGGTGCAAGTGGGATTACACATGTTTAGCAAGAGAAGTAAATTCTGAATTTTATCCCACGAAAGATTTTAATTTTAATTAGCAATAACTAAAATACTAATTAAATGCGAGTGTAATAAATTATTGTGTACACCTAATTAGCACTGAATGATTAGTGCTAATTAAATATGATTAGGATTAAATAAAATACGGTTACTTTACTGCTTTAATTTGCACTAATTAATTACGGTTAGTGCTAATCAGTTGCGCTTGCCACTAATTATAGTTAAGTGACTAAGTACGCAAATTCAGTAGCGGAGCCAAGCAACGCGTCAGCTCAAGTGCTAACCAGTTGCCCTTGCCGCTAATTAAGTGTGCTAATTCAGTAGCGGAGCCGAGCTAGCAACGCGTCAGCTGAAGGGAGACAAAAAGCCATGTGGATGCAGCCATCGCCCAGGCATTCCCATGTTTAATATAGGGACTATATCAAAAAGAAAAGCCATGTGGATTCGTATCGATCATGTAGAGAAAAGCAGCAGGATGCATGGATAATTATTGTGTATCCTTGAAGCTACAAGATTTGGACTATTATCTCGTAAGATCACAAACCCAACGTGACATCAACTACCGAACTATAACTATACGCTTCTAGACTTTGCCATACTCCTTCCCATAGACTATGATGGCTTCTAGTTAGCATAGGCCGCTTAATATGTGAAACATAGCCACATAGAGCAAATCTTACTTTCCTAGCTAGTATTGAGCAAATTTCTCCACCAGTACTAGTGCTTAATATACAATTGATTTTCCATTCTTCTAAGGAATTTGGTAATTAATTCTATGATCACATTGTTTTTTTTTCTGTAAAGTATGCATGCTGGAGGTTAGTCAGAGTATGTACTTTGAAAACATGGACTGAAAGGTTTACGTACTAATAAATACATTACTAACCCACAAATTAATATTCCCTAATGAACTGCGGTTGTGGTAACAAATCCAATAGTAATAAATCCACAAAATAGACCACAAAGAATTTACCCTTAAAACGATGGTGAGACGGTCTTGGTCAAGGAAATTTTTGTGCTTAGCTGAACTGTCAATGGATTGCCACGGATACTACCTTTAGCTGCATGGCCCTTTTTAATTTTCATAAATGCAACTAATGTGGCATATGACATCATCGAATAATAACGATGTGACATCGAATTAATGTCACTAATTGTTGACCTGGCATGCATACAATAAATTATAAATTAGGAATTAGAAACTATCAAAAAGGATTGTAAATAGTATGCAATTCAAAAACTATATACGTTTCAAATCCTGAATATAATTTTGAGGCTTTTTCCCAAACATTAAAAAAAATACTAATTGCTGAACAATTGAAAGTTCGTAAACACTTATATAAAAGTCAAAATTTCAAAAAGAAACAATATTACACAAGTACATCGAACAATATCTTTCCTCTGTCCCCGTCATGTATCTTCATCGTTGGTTCTTTCTCAACCTCCATTAGCTCTCTTTTATAAAAAGAAATCAAATTTGTTGTTCCGGCTTAGTCGACACCGTTGTGCCATCTCCCTCCCCTGCCACATCACTGTCATGACTTAAAATTGATGGATTATGAATATGGCTGTTTTAATCAAAAAAATAATTTGATCATTTTATAAAATAGAGATATAGTTTTTTCTAAGTTGAAGAATGTACCACTCACTACTAGATCTTGCTTGTTCCCCGTGTGCCAGAAACACTAGGAAAACACTGAAAAACACATAGGACAGACTTCCCCGAGGGCCAACATTCGGGATTAGGTACATGGGAAGATATCTAAAGGGAAGTTTTGCGAAATATTAGAATAGAACTAATTATGCATATTAATTACGTCTAAATTTGTTGGATTACGCATATCAAAGGGTAGTTGGTTTAGATTATGGGTGGGATTTCACGTGCGAAGTTACACAAGCCTGATATCCATTTTTGTATATAGTTAATGTACATTTTTAGTACCATAGTACTACGTACTATATCACATACTTTTCTCAATTATAATAATTCTTTTGTAATAATTTTTTCAAGTGCCAATCATCTTGTTGGCTATTACATTGTCTGGAATCATGTTGTCGATGATTTATCCGTGCTGACGGGAAAAATTTAGATTACATTAGAAACACAACCGGTTATATGAACAAATTACTAAAAGAGTACAACACCCGTCGGCCATTCGCAAATAACCGTTGGAAAGAATTTTAAATCTTCCAAAAAGAAGTGATCCTGAAAAGAATTGAAAGCCTCGGAGGAACAGACAGGTGTGAAACGTTAGTAAAACTGACGAGCTTTTTTGAAATGAATTTTCACCACGCTGATTCGCTATCCTTTTTGCCTGGACACGTGAGTTTGCATTGTATGGCTTTTGCAGACTTCGTTACTGTCGGAGGTCAAAAAATTCCACCACTAGTTAACACTTGTAAAAATAGAATACCCTAAATTCATCTTACAAACAAGATTCCTAGCCATGATGTACTCATGCCGAATGTAAATGATCGAGTACATTTGTTCGAAGAAGTACGCTTTATTAGGCATGTCTCCATTATTAATCCTTGGATTCCGTGTTGCATGGATCAATATAATTGGCCAACTTCCACAGAAAATATTGACACATTCTGAGCCTCGAGATATGTACGGGAGACAGCAACAACAAAAGGCAAATCATTGAGAGAAATTTTGTAGTATTGGTGCAGGGACTGATTCGTGCTCTATATTCTCCCTTTCTGCCTAACCAAGTGCATGCTTTAGCGTTGGCAATAAGTTGAGATCACAAGCGTAATCTCGAGGTAATATAATCGCATAATCAACATGCAAGGTGCTGAATGTAAATGATCGAGGTAATGTGCGGCATCGTTAATTTGTTATCAGGAAATAAAGGTGGAAAATTCAAGTACAACTAAAAAGTGCAACACACATTACATGGGGAACAGATAGGTGATTTTCCCAAATAATAGAACCGACACACAATTTTTGAATCACAAGATTTGCTTCACCATATTGGTGCTCATCCCACTTTATACATGCATATTTTATTACATTTTAGAAATTATCATTAAATTTTATCATCTACATTTTTGGTCAACTCGTTGACATCGATCCCAGAGTGACAGAAGGAAGCATGGGATCGTGACAAAACAACATGCGAGTTAGCTTGTCGGCGTTGAGTGGTAGTTATACACGTGTATGAGCATAATACAAGCAACATCGTTTGCATAGTGGTGCTCTTAACTGTGACCTATATTCTTAACAATGTAGCCAGTAATGCCAAACTACTTAGATATATACTGGATAAATAAAAATGTAGCGTAGCAATGAATCTTTTAAATAATACTATGAACATATCAATTACAAAATTAAATCGCATTAGAGCGATTGAGTGCCAGGTAAGTGCTGTTGTCCTTAAAAAGGCGACCGAGTGACAATGACCATTATAACATGACCGCCTCTTGCACCGCAAACCGGCACTGCATTCTTATGGTACTCACACGAGGATTCATGACCATCAATTAATAGATAGGCCACCAACGTATGGTACTCACACGGGGATTCATGACCGTCAATTAACAGATAGGCCACCAACGTATGGTACTCAAACGGGGATTCATGACCGTCAATTAACAGATAGGCCACCAACGTATGGTACTCACACGAGGATTCATGACTGTCAATTAACAGATAGGCCACCAACGTATGGTACTCAAACGAGGATTCATGACCGTCAATTAACAGATAGGCCACCAACGTATGGTACTCAAACGAGGATTCATGACCGTCAATTAACAGATAGGCCACCATCGTCAAATGTATTGCAAGCATCGGGAACTGGTCCTTCGGAAACTACATCATCAATTCATCATCCGCACTGTCATCCTGTCATCCTGGTTTGAAGTGTCTTCAGCAAGCATTTCCTCAATCTGCCGGCCAACCTGCTCCGTGTCATCTACTATCACTTGAATTTCCTTACCTTCATCTGCGTATCCCCCAGGTTCAACTGCACCGTTCCTCCGAACATGAGTTTATGTGGATGATCGTAAATAAAAAGATGATAAATAATTAATATTTAGTTTGTTTTAGATTTTATGTTGTTTGCTTTGGATTTTACATTTGTGAAAGTCTTGGTCGTTTACAGTTGAAGCCGTTGTTATTGAGTGGTCATGCACAGTTTCGGGTGAGTTCAGATCACAGACGCTACTCCACGACTACGGCAATAGACGCTATACAACCACGGAATGGCTTTCATCCAACAGACTTCAAACTACGACCACAGACTTCAGGCATCATGCTTCGACCACGACGTGAACGCGACTAGAGCATTGCTTCTTCCTTTCTATTTTCCATGCTCTATTTTTGTCGTCAGCATGTCGTCTAGGCGGTGGTCGAACGGCTGAAGACGTCAGGCGGAAGGAGGTCATGACTACCTGCGTCGTGGTCTTGCCGAGCGATCGAAACAATCAGACTGTAAATCAATTGTCATACCGAGTGATCGGAATGATCAGGTGGTCTATCTGAGATTGTACTAAGCGATCGGAGTGACGTTCGGGGCGATCTGAGATTGTACTGACATTCAGTAATTCAGATTGCATTGTTTTTGTTTCTCTGCGTGTGTTGTGATTTCAAGTGGTAAAAAGCGGAGACAATCATTCACTGATTGTGCCATACGATCCTACAAGTGGTATCAGAGCAGGTTGTTTTGGCGTCAAAGAGGTATGTGAATCGTCCCCCATGCTAGATGGTACTGTTTTCTCTTTTTGGAAGTGTCGGATGCAAGCTTATATAGAGGCTCAGGGTAGTGATGTTTGGAAAAAAGTTGCTACACCATATGAGGTTCCTACTACTATTACTAATCTAAATAAAGCAGATGTTGATTTAAATGCTCAAGCTCGTAACTTGTTATTTCAAGGGATTTCTCGCAAAGAGTTTGATCATATAGCTCATATTAATTCTGCCCACTTAATATGAAAAACTCTGTGTGATTATCATGAAGGAACCACTAAAATCAAGAAAGTGTGTAAAAATTTATCAAAAAGAATATTCTGATTTTGCAATGAAGCCTGGTGAATCCATTGATGATCTCTTTGCTCGTTTTGAGAAAATATTGAGTGATTTGCATGGTGTTAATGTTATTCTTGCTGATAAAGATAATGCAACTAAAATTTTTAGCTTCTATTCTTGATGATGAATCTTATGAGTCTTATCAAGTTTTACATTCCGAGTTAGAAACTGCTAGAACAATTAATACATCAAACTCGGCTCAACTTAGTGATGTAACTACTAAACTTGATTAGTTAAGATTGTCTCATGAATCTTGTGATGAAAATCTGAAACTTGCTAATGACGAAATTGAAAAGCTTAAGTTAGTTCTTTTTCTCTATCTAAGGCTTTCTCTAAGTGTGATTTGCTTCAAGCTAGGTTTAATTCATCTCAGGAATCAATCCAACAAATGCTCTATCACGAGACTCTTTCTTGCTCAAATTGTCCTAGGCTTAACACTGAAATAGAAGCCTTGACTAGACAACTTAATGATTTTACTGAAAAAGAAAGATTAGCTCAGTCTACTGCTTCTAAAGGTTTTGCAAATGATTTTGTTAAATGCACAACATGCCCTACTTTGGCTAAACAGAATGAGTATCTAAAAGACACTTTAGAGAGGTTCTCGTTTGGCAAAATGAATTTGAACATGATTCTAGATCAATCAAAAACAAGTGTAAAAAAACACGTACTAGGATTTAATTTCATTGAGCATGCCAAAAATAATCCTCATAAAGTTGTTAAGCTTTTGAACCTGGGAAAATTGAAGTAGAATCTGAACCTAAATAGATTTTATTTAAATCTGCTGGTATTGCAAAGAAATTCTCTACCAAAGTGGGTGTTGTGAAATCAATAGATAAGTATCATTACACTCATTGTGGTAGAGATGATCATGTGGTTCAGTTATGCTTCCGGAAGGCTAAGAAGGAGAAGAAAGACATGATGAAAAAACGTTCCTAAGAGAAGAGTGTGCAAGATCCCAACTGTCATCGTGGCTCCTCTAATCAGTTCTCTGCAGACTCAGCAACTGAACCTGGTCGTAAAGGTCAATCGGCCGTGAGACCAGTCTGCCATGTGGTCGAGTGATTAGTGGTCGAACGTCCCGCGATCAAACTAGTCAGCCACATAGTCGAGCACTCCATGGTCGTCCGTTCCACGACCATACCAGGCCATCGACCAGTTGCTCTTCGTCGTCGGACTAGCATGGTCAAGCAAAGTTGTCGGTCAGTTGGTTCCTGTAGTCGATCAAGGTACTCAGGAGATTTACATCTAGGTGTCTCTACTCGTTTAGACTGGTTGGGAGTATGACCAGCTTCTTCCGTGATCGTTACAGTGTGGTCAGATCAGAGTTACGACCAACTTCTTCCCATGGTCGTTACAGCGTGGTCGAACCAGAGTTACGACCAGCTGTACATGGTCGTTACAACATGGTCGGACCAGGGATTCGACCAGCTGTCCAGAGACGCTCGGTTTGGTTTCGACCAGCTACACGGAGGATTTACGACCAGAGATTGACAAAGGCTAAATCTTCACTTAAATTTTTATTATTGCCTGCTGATGACCCCTTTCGTCGAGTATCACAATATTGGATTCCTAAAGCTTACTTGACTAACCCCTGTACTGTGAGACCGACATCAACTGTGATTTGAGACCAATAAACTAGGGGTGGAGAACAGGCACGTTGGATCCAGTCTTTTGCACCGTTGTGTGATTGGAACACTGGATGGTTCTTTACCTTCTTTGGGAGTTTCCATGAGGCATCACCTTTAGGTTAGACCATGTGGAAAGGTAATGTCATTTTTCAAGTGGTCTTTTACAAGTGGCGTTTTACAAGTGGTCTTTGAACTCCTTGCTGGTTTTCTCAGTTTCTCTCTCAGTTTCTTTCGTCTTCTCAAATTGTTTTCCAAGTGAGATGGGATTATTCTGAGGGGGAGTATGTTGTGTAAAGCTGAGTCAGGAGCATTGTTTATTATACTTGTAATATAATTCATCAAGATTGAGCCATTGAAATCAAATGAGTAGTAAAGCTTGCTTTATCATATTTACTCATGTGTTGTGTAGCTTAGACCGCAACTAGTATTGATTAAATTTCCATACTTGAATTAAAACATGACTTGGAATAAATTTTTTACTAGAGTGATTATTGATAGTACTTTGTGATGTTCAGCTAAAAGGATTAGCTTGACTATGAATCTTATTTTTAAATCTTGACCTTGAGACTTGTATGTTTCATATTCCAATCTTTTTATGCTCACTCAAGTTAGCATATTTTACGTATAAAAAGGAGAAATTCTACAAGTGGTATCATTCAAGTGCTATCAAGTGAGAATTGAAAAAAATTTGAAAAGATGTATGCTTCAAGCATGCCATGGTTAAACAAAAGAAAAGGCATAAAAAGTGCATAAATAAAAAGAAGTATGCTTCAAGCATGCCACCATTCAAGTGATAGTATTATGAAAACAAGTATGTTGCAAGCATGCCACATGCCTAAAAAAATCTAGTGTGTAGCAATAGATTGTTTATGAGACTGCTAGCTCGTCTAGATTTAATGTTTGCTTCAATTTTAGGCTTTGACTTTTCGTTGTTATATCTCATTGTGCTCTTCATAATTGGTCTAGTCGATGATGAGATGCCTGTCATTGATCTAAATTGTCTAAGTGTGCTAAAAGACTAGTTTCCGATCTAGCTATGTGATATATGACCTTATATGATCTAGGAAGCTCTACTCACACTGATGGCTTGGTCAAAATATTAATACAAATTGACTTGTATAATCTTCAAAGATTCTTGACCTTTACTCTCATTGCTCCTACTTAGAATTGTTCTCTCTCTGAAAGTCTTGACGATTACATTACCAAAGGGGAAGAAATTAAAGTCAGGGGAGAGATATTTGGAGATTTTGAATTGGGAGATTTTTGCTTCTCTTTCAAAACGCAAATCACTTGACAATTTTTCAAAGTGTTGTCAATGTATTCATCAAGGGGGAGATTGTTAGACCATGTGGATGGTCGTAAATAAAGAGATGTGAATAATTGACATTTGCTTTGGATTTTGCGTTTGTGAAAGACTTGGTCATTTGTAGTTGAAGTTATTGTCCTTGAGTGGCCATGCACGGTTCCGAGTGAGTTCAGATCACAGACGCTACTCTACGACCATAGCAACAGATGCTATATGGCCACGACACGGCTTTCAGTCAACAGACTTCAAACTACAACCACAGACTTTAGACATCAGACATCATGTTTCAACCACGCACGAACACGACTACGACTATGGTAGGAGTCTTTACGACTTGGTGGTCGGTAGGAGTTTTTACGACCACGACATCATCACACAGACAATCTTATGACCACGGCATGCTACGACCACGTTCAGCTTACGACCACGACATGCAACGAACATGTTCATCTTATGACCACAGCATGCTACGACCACGTCTGGCTTCGACCATGGTAGTACTCTTTCATGGTCATAGCTATAGTACTTGATAGTCGTAGACTTTACTGGTTGTTAGTTGAAGACTTTGTGGTCGATGGTCATAAGTTGTGCAGACTACGTTCATAGTCGTAGATTTTATAGTCTACCTCCATGGTCGTAGGTTTTGTAGACTGTTTTCATGGTTGTTGATTTGGTAGTCCTATCGATACTCGTAGACTTCAAAATCTATTGTTCTGCCTGCGGTAGTCGGAGGCTTAGCGATTGGTTGCCGTTGGCTTCACGGTCGGTACTCGTAGACTTTCATGGTCGATACGAGTGCTTCACTCTTGAGATCGTCAAGTACATCAAGTACTCGGGTTGGGCCAGTGGCTGACTGGTCGGTGAGTGGTGGTCGATGATAGATGGTCGTTGCTTGAGGTACTTGTAGTCGGAGGACTCGGTACTCGGTAGACGTTATTTCATGACCACATTTAATGGTCGGATGTCGGTGATTTTTATGTATTCGTAGGCTTCGAGTACGTGTTGCGGATGTGTTTTCTGATCGATAGTCGGTAGTCGGTGCTCGATAGTCGTTAGAAGTAGTACGAGTGGTTTCTAAGTACTTGTGGGTTATGAGTACTCTGCGATAGCGGTCGTGGTATGTGGTTTGAAAGGTTGTTCCTGTTAGCGATGGTCGTAAGCGTTCTAGTGCGGTCATAAACGACTTGGGGGATGGTCGTAGGAGGTTTGGATCTTGTCTGGTGGTAAACAAGGGTGCGTTTTGCTAATATGTGTTGCCAGGAGTTGGTTTCTTTGGTCTTTGCATGTGCAGGTGGGCATGAATACGGCCATGATCGGTGACAAAGAAGACCAGGACTAGGAGGGGGTAATCTGAGGTCCAGGCGGTTGGGATGTCATGCGAGGTGGTCGAGCTCATGCTACAGCACATGGAGGTCAAAGGTGTATGCTGCGTGGAACTGTGGAGACAATTACAGTTGGTGACAAGGAAGACCGGGACTAGGAGGGGTTAATCTGAGGTCCAGGCGGTTAGGTGGTCACGCGAGGTGATCGGGCTCACGCAAAAGCACGTGGTGGTGGTGCACAGTGAAGATACATGTGGGGATATCTTGGAGGCTTCGTCGCGTGTGAAGTATGGAGTCGTGGATGGAGTCCACGATCTGTACAAGGTGGTTAAAACCCGTGTTAAGAAGGGTTTTGGGTCCCTGGGTTTGAGGAAGACATAGATTTCGTGTCTAGGTGGAATAAGACACGGTTTGAAGTGTTTGGATGGAACACACTTTGTACGCTGGCCTATAAGAGCAGAGGAAGCTGTACGTTAGGGTATGGAGTTTTGAGGGCTTTCATGGAGAATGTTTTTAGGGGTGCCACGAGGCGTTTTGTAGCCAAGATCTCGATGATAAATAATAGATCACGTTCTTTCATGTCCGATCACTTTCAGAGCATCGCTTCTTCCTTTCAGTTTTCCATGCTCTGTTTTTGTCTTCAGCGCATCTCATTCAGGCGATGGTCGAACGGCTGAAAACGTCAGGCGGAAGGAGGTCACGACTACATGCGTCGTGGTCATGCCAAGCGATCGGAACAATCAGACTATAGATCTATTGTCATACTAAGCGATTGGAACAATCAGGTGGTTGATCTGAGATTGTACCGAGCGATCGGAGCGACGTTCGGGGCGATCTGAGATTGTACTGACATTCGGTAATTCAGATTGCATTGTTTTTGTTTGTCTGACCGGTTGGTGTTAGCAGTTAGACTACTTGGGTGGATTGGTCTGACCGGTTGGTGTTAGCAGTCAGACTATTTGGGTGGATTGTTTTGACCAACTATTATGTTGTCTCATGATCCAAACATCCGTTCGCTCCAAATTTTATTACCGAAGCACGCCTTTATGCTGGTTGATATACGTGGACACTTCAGTCATATGTTGCAAGACCGTGAAATGGGTTTAAGCATACGCATCTACATCTGGAGTGATTGGTTTCATTCCAATGGTCCCGATACCCTTGAGCCTCCCCTCATGGTGAGATAGAGACACACCTATCGGGTCGACCTAAGCCATGTAATCGACACAGAACTCAATGACCTCTTCAGTTGCATAACCTTCGACGATGCTTCCCTCCGACCGAGATCAATTCCATACATAGGACTTGAGAATTTCCATGAACCTCTCGAATGGGTACATGCTACATAGGATCACGAGCCCATACATTTTTATCTCCCATACAATGTAAACAATGAGATGGACCATGATATCGAAAACCGATGGAGGGAAATACATCTCAAGCTGATATAGAGTCATCACTATCTCATCCTGCAGAGCATCTAGTCCTTCGGAATCGATGACCTTCTAATTAATTGTGTTAATGAAATAACACCGCCTCAAGATCGTCTCTCGGACCTTGATCGGCAAAATACTTCTAATTACAATAGGGAGCATCTGTGTCATCAGCACATGACAATCATGAGACTTCATGCTAATTAACTTCAAATCTTTCATCAAAACAAGTTTTTTCATGTTGGTAGAGTAACCGGACGGAACTTTCACACTATGCAAGCAATGGCATAGTTCAGTTCTCTCAGCCTTGGACAGAGTGTAACAAGCAGGGGAAGGTAAGTTTGCCCTTTATTGGTCTTTCTCATGCTAACTTAGGCCTGATGTAAATATCAACCAAGTCAAGTCGTGCGTTGACACCATCATTTGTTTTACCACAAATGTTCAGTAAGAGACCAATCAAGCTGTCACATACATTCTTCTTTACGTGCATGACGTCGATGCAGTAGCGAACTTATAGGTACTCCCAATAAGGTAAGTCCTAAAATATTGATCTCTTCTTCCATACGTTCTTCTCACGGGTCATCGATTTACGTCCCTTTCTGAGCACAACATTTAAATCCTTAACAATATTGTAGATCTCTTTTCCACTTAAATGCCTTAGAGCTGAACTAACCTCGTTCTCTTCATCAAATTGTTTCCTCATCCTGTGGTATTGGTGAGCCCTCCGAAGGAACCTACGGTGATGCATGTACACGGTTTTGTGCGAGTGCTTTAGCCACATACTCTCGGTATCATCTATGCAGTGAGTATAAGCTTTGACCCCTTTTGTACTCTGGCCTGACAGGTTAGCGAAGGCAGGATAATCATTTATGGTGTATAACAACAAGGAGCATAAAGTGAAATTCTCTCATTTGTAGCATCCCATACCTATACCCCTTCAATCCACAGTATTTTTATATCTTCCACCAATGATGCTAGATACATATCAATATCGTTCTGATGTTGCTTCGACACTTGGATAAGTATCGATAGCAAAATAGGACAAGTATCAACAACAAAATATACTTCTGCTTGATACACAATCAAGGAGGAAGGTTGTAGATGCAGAGAGTCACGAGCCAAATTCTATGTCGACTGCTCATGTTACCTAAAGGATTCATTCCATCTGTATTCAATTCAAACCTTATATTCCTCAGTTCTATACCGAAGTCTACAAACCTCCTATCGATGTTTCTACACTGGGCGGAATCAACAAGGTGTCTTAGCATTCCATCCTTTATACACTCTTCCAAGTGCCAACGTAGTAGTTTTGTTTCCTTTGGGTTTGCACAAAACCACTTCAAACGGGGAATTACAGGAAGATACCATGCCACCTTAGTAGGAGGTCCTCTCTTCACCTCTATTCCCTCACCATCATCTGATAGATTCTTATGCTTGTATCAAGATATGTTGCACACCGGACATACATGCATGTTTGCATACTCTTTACGGTAGAGGATATAGTCGTTCGAATATGCATATAATCTTTCTACTTCCATTCCCAATGGACAAAGAACCTTATTAACTTTGTAGATGGTTTTTGGCAACTCGTTTCCCTCCAGAAGCATGTTCGCTAAAAGACCTAATAGTGTCGTGAAACTGTTATCGGACCAACCGTTGCTTGCCTTTAATTTCAGCAGTTCAAGTACAACTGACAACCACAAGTGCTTTGACTTGCAGCATGTGAACAAAGGTTTCTCTAAGTTCTCCATGAAGCTCTGGAATTTAACATACTCTCTCTCATCACAGTTCCCTTCTGCATCACGAAGCATCTGATCTAGATTGTCATCATTCGGCCTATCCGGATCAAAAGCACAATCGACATGATCATCCGGCGGTATATCATTGACTTTATTGGCGATGTCATTATTACTACCTTCTTGTGTAATCTGCTCTTCATGCTGATTAGCCCAACATGTATATCCCTTAATGAAACCCCTTCGATCAAGTGCGCTTCAATCTACACTCAGTTCTTAAACATCTTTAGATTCTTGTGGAGAAATGCATGGACAATACATATATTCCACCCCCTTATTCAACATATCCTCGTCAGTAGCTCTTGTAAAAGCAAAAACATCATTAATGTACTCTTCACTCACACGGTTCCCAACGTACTGTCGGATCCTGGAGCAACAATTTCGAAACCCTCTATGTTAATCTTACTAGACCAGGATCAGCTAGTGCACACAGTGGATAACAAAGACAAATATCATGCATAATGACTAACTTTATTTAACAGAATATGGGCCTAATAGCCAAAGTTTACATCAATGGTCCATAAACCAAAATTAAATATAAGCAGCGGAAGATAAAAACCGAAACGGAAGAAGCCCACTGAGCCTGCCCAAAGGCAAACGATACAAACGATAGTAAGACGCGGTCTATTCATTCTGATCCTCATAGAAGTCGAAGTCGTCTCTGAAAAATGATGAATTGAGCAACATGAGCACATAAAGTACTCCACAAGTTAGACCAGGAGGTTTAACAGAGTTAATGCATGCATAATGATTGACAAAGAAAGGCATAATAAGGTTAATTAAGCAAAAAGCAAAATTGAAGTAAATATTCTAAGTAGATTTAAAAGCTACATTTGATACAATAGATAAAAATAAGATTTTAACAAAATAATATCGTTAGTACAGGTTCCAATCAAACACTAATCTAACCACGGGCATTCTACCTGGACCATCTTTTTTAAAAAAAATCTCATATGGATTCTATCTATCCAAAAACAGTCTGTAAAATCATTTTGAAAACAAAGAACTGCTGGCAACCAGCCGATCAGATGGATTGCTCCGTACAACACCAGGTGCCTTGCAGACATGGTCTCTGTTAGCCGAATTGATGAATTCTTAAGTCAATTGATTAGCCATGCATGTTTTGCCAAGCACATACAGGCGACGCATTGATGAGTTAGTGATTGTCTGAATTAGTTAATAAGCACGCATGCTTTGAGTTATCTTTGTTGAGGAATCGTCACTGGCGATCAATCTGATCGATTCCTCTGTTTATGTAAAATAAGATCAATCACAGAAGATATAGAATAGTAGATTAAAACACAGAGAGGTAGAGAGAACTCCTAGTCTTTCTTTATTGCTTTCTTTCTGATTCCGTATACAAAATTACTAATAGTGCTCCCTATTTATAGTCTAATGGTGAGTGTCCACCATGGGCCAATGCTTCAAGCCCATGCCCAGGTTTCCTAACACTCCCACTTGGGCACTCATCGATACATTCATACCTCGTCAAAACTCCATAAAAACCCAGTGAAAAAAATTTGGAGAAAGAGTACATAATACATGTTACGCTGCGTTCCACGAATTGCCTCATTAAAAACCTTGGCCGAGAAACTTCAAGAAAACTTATCAAAGGAAAAAGAGTACAATCCACTCAATTTCGTTCAATCTTCAGGATTTATCCTTTGGGTACTCGGTCTTCATGAGCAAGGTTTAATAACGGGCTTGAGAAAATTCTCCCCTGAATTCTACACTTCTCTAAGTCTAATCATTCTAATTCCTCGTAGCATCTTTCAAAGCTAGATGTAGGGAGTGACTTAGTGAATAAATCTGCCAGATTCTCACATGACTTAGTATGCAGTATCTTAATCTCGTCCATCTTTTGCATTTCATGAGCATAGAAGACTTGGGGTTGATATGCTTTGTAAGATGACTCTTCACGTAGCTCGTCTGTACTTATGCAACACAAGCTGCATTATCTTCATACATAATTGTGAGAGCTTGCACAATATTCATCCCACATGACTGCTGGATGTGATGAAGAAAAGAGGCAGGTGCAAAAAAAAGCCTCAAGGTTAAAAAAACAAGAAGAAAAGAGGCAGGTGCAAAAAGGAAAGAGCTGCACAAAAAAAAACAAAAACAAATGCAACATTGTTCATTTCTAGATTTTGAGCTATCTTTGTATAGCCCTTGTGCCATCTAGTGTTTGCTTGCTTGAGCTAGGGTCGAGTACTAGTTTGTGCCAGCAGTTTAGGCGAGTATTTTGGACTATTTGTAACACCCCAGGACCCACATTACCCTGGGATGCTACTAAAATCTGCTCTACAACTAGCCAGTTTACAAGATAACATAAACTGGCAACGATTATTAAATAAGATAATACAAGCGGAAGCATAAACAAATAAGGGATAACAGAATAGTAAAAATAATTTAATATTCATAAACAACTTCAACATAATAACCAAAGGAACTGTTCGGAATTAAACATTAATAAGATGAAACATTCATCAACAAGACAACTAAGCAAAGACTAGAGTTCTTTCAACTTTATTTTAGCATTAAAACAAAATCCATGTGTATCAATGTGGTGCTGCTCTACCCTTCCCAATGCATGCTCAAAGTCCACCTATAGGGAGAGGGAAACAAGGGTGAGATAAAAATCTCAGCAAGCAAACAGTTTAACAAGCTATTCAAACTACGAACAAATAAACATCATCAATTAAATCATACATTCACAACCACAATCTTCCATGAATCAAACCTCTTCAATTTTCAGATTTAAATGGCATATGAATGCAGTCATTTAAATATCAATTAAATGCATATGAATGTTTCATGCTATGCTCCACATCACTCTTGCCAGGGCAGGAATTGTAGTTCATCGACACGGCAATATACGATGCTTCCACAGGCGAAGAGGTGCATCGTACACGGCAATATACGATCTTTGTCAGTCTGATCGCGGCTAAGTCGTGCGACATCCACATATGCAAATGACATGATATGACATGAATGATATGATAATTCATTAATCACATTAATTCATCCACAAGGAGCATTATCATGCTCTCAATATATCCACATCCACCACATGTTATTTTCATGATCATATTATAACATTAAGCAAGCATTCCACACGTCTACTAGCATAATATCAACATATGAATGGATAAATATTTGATATCATCTCCACAATTAAAATATCATGCAATCATGACATCATGTATCAAATTAAGATAATAATGTAAATTGCAAGTAGAAGGAATAACAAGTTAAACGGTAGCAACCACCGCTACGTTCACTTGCCTCAATCCGATGAAGCGAAGTAAAAATCAAGAGCGCTCAGGGACAAGACCACATGTCCAAAAGACAACTCTCAGCACACAATCACAGCATACAAACACGACTAAAATAATTAAGACGTTCTAGAACCCCGAACCCGCACAAACTCTTCTCCGCTCAACAATTCAGTAAATTACCCTCTACAGCAGCGTTGCTTCACAATTTCGTATCTTTAAAAATAATGATCCAAATACAGCAAATGATACCTATCTGGATTAACAACTTAAAAGCCCACAATTTTCAAGTAGAACACATATTTTTATTTCGATTACAGCTAGGGGTATTTTAATGCCCAAAACAGAGGAAGAACTCTGTTCTGGCAGATTGGACAGCAATGTTCAATCACGTCCCAGCAACACTACAGGGGTTGAAAAATTATGCAATTTCTACAAAAGTTAGATTACCAGATTATCTACAATTTTATCAACTACGGCCATGAGCAATAAAATCATTTACTACCTCAAATCTCCAATCTGCTCGCCTGGCAAACAGCGGTATTCCTGACCCCGTATATCCCAGATCCCACGGACAAAAATTACGAAAAAATTACAGGAGATGCATTTGGAAGTCCTCTACAACTTTACTTTTGGGAAAGTCGGCAGAAAAATTCGTTTACTAGGTAAAATCCGCGAGGACAGATGTGCTGCGCGAATCAATCTACAGACAGACAGCAGCTAATCTCTAATCGGGCAATTAATCTATTAACTACCATCAAAATCCGTTTGTTCATAAAAACAGAGGGTTTAGGATGGGAGAAATTACCAAGATGAAGAATTTTCCCACTTTTTTCCTCCTCTTCTTCTTCTTCTTCTTTTTTCTCCTCTCCTTCTCCTTCCTTCTTCTCCTTCCTTCTCCTTGCTTCTTCTTCCAAGGGCAGCAGCTATTTTGGGGAGGGAGAAGCACCAATCTGCAGGGGGGGTGTGCCAAAGGGTGGAGGGGTGGCGGATGTTGGGGGCAAGGGGAGAGGGCTAGGGTTAAGGGGAAGGGTGTGCGGCTTGGGGTGGGCGCCACCCCTCTTGGGCCTTGGCCCAGGGCGGTCGGCCCACTCCCAGGTAGGGGTGCAAACGGATCGGATTCGGACGGATATTGCTGTTACCATATCCTAACCCATATTTTTTTCGGATTCGGTACCAATCGGATTCGGTGCCGGATCGGTCGGGATTAACCCGAGCTGTTTGCACCCCTACTTGTTTGTAAGGAATGCATACAGTATAACAAATGGAGTAGGAGGACGTACTGTCAAGAACTTGATATTACTACTTAATAGCTGATGTGGAAGATTTTATTTTACCATTGCAAAAGAAAATGAAACGTCAAATAGTAGCACTAACCTGAAATCAAAATTGAAAACGTATCGGATTCGGGACGGATATTGCTGTTACCATATCCTAACCCATATTTTTTCTCCGGATTCGGTACCAATCGGATTCGGTGCTGGATCGGTCGGGATTAACCCGACCCGTTTGCACCCCTACTCCCAGGTGGCCCACTTTTGAAATTTAAAAATAATTTTTAATATATTTTATTCCTTTTCTAATGTTCTATAATTTTTATTTTTCCCTTCCCGCGATTTACCAAAAAACGACGTTCGGGATATTACACTATTATTCTGCTTGTGTAATTGTAAAATTGAATATTGCCAATCCTTTGCTACTTATATATTGCCTGTTCAAGCTCCACATACTACTAACCAAATAGGTCTCGACGTATCGACAATCGCTATACTCATCACTCTAGTCAAGTTACCACGAATCAGCCACCTGATGTAACACCTGTTTGGCTTGGTAAGAATCTTGTAAGCATTTAATAAGAGCTTGAGAGTGTGAGACTTTTGAAGCTTGCAACACCTAGTAGTTGATAGAGAGCTAACAAATTTTCTTGTGAGTTTCATGTGTTCTACTAACAATGGCAGATTCACAAAATTCGAAACATAGTGGCAAGAATGATGGCCAATCTTTTCAACTTGAGAGTGTCGGACCTCTCACTCCTCGCACAAGGATGCCTGTGAAACACTTCAACCGTGAGGTCAATAAGAGAACGGAGGAGATCTACAACATGTTAGATCGGCTCAATGACACCCTCACCACAATCAACAACAGAGTTGAGAACCTTGAGCAACGTCCACCACCACCAGCTGCTCGATGTGCTTTGTTTCCCCCTCACTGTTCGACGGGTGAGTATGATAATGTCGACGAGAACAACAGTGATGCCGACACTGAAGTTGAGGGCCCCAATGACCACGACTATCATTGACATAGGCAAAATCGACAAGGTATGGGTAGCTTACAAAGAGAGGTATGTGATGATGATGCATTCACTAAAGTCAAATTTATAATTGCCCCATTTGCTGGTAAATATGACCCTGAAGCTTATCTTGATTGGGAATTATAATTAGATCAAAAATTTGCATGCCATGATTTTCCTGAAAATAAAAGAGTTAGGGCTATTACTAGTGAATTCACTGATTTTGCATCAATTTGGTTGTAACACCCCAGGGCCCACATTACCTTGGGATGCCACTAAAACTACTCTACAACTAACCAAAATACAAGATAAAATAAACTGGCAACAATTCCTAAAATATTATAAGCTAAGCGAAAGCATAATCAACTAAGGGAACATGATAATGATAACAATTCAATAATTAAAATCAACCTCCAACATTTTAACCAAAAGAATAGTTTACCAATTTAACATTATTAAGTTAAAGTAAACATCGACGAGATAGCTAGCCAAATGGCTATAATCCCTTTGACTTTATTACAGGATAAATCAATGAACCAAGTGCATTAATGTGGTGCCGCTCTACCCTTCCCATGCATGCTCAAGGATCACCTGTAAGGGGAAAAAAACAAGGGTGAGATAAAATCTCAGTAAGCAAACTGTTTAACAGGCTATTCAAACTACAAACAATTATACAACAACATTTATGTTATCACACAACCACAACCACAATTCATGTCCACATTCATTTAACCACCACAGACTCCCACGAGTCACGCCTCATAAGTTTTTAATCAGTTGGCATATGAATGCAGTTATTCCATCCACAATTAAATGAATATGCATGCTATGAACCACTGCACCCTTACCCACAATGCAAATATCATGAAATGTTATGAATAATATGATGATAGTCATAAACCACAAGAATTCCGACCTCAAAGGGGCATCAACATGATTATCATTGATTTAACCTCAGGGAAACATCAACATATCCACCACGTATTTATTTTCATATTCTGCATTTGGCACATTATACAAATTACCACATGACTACAAACAACTTATCCAAATCATGTTCTATGGCTGCAAAAGTGTCATTGCGGCACCCCTCAAACCCTAGTACAAAAAACTCTAAAAGCTTTCTCCCTGAAAACCCTGCAAAAGCCATCTAAATCTTCTCCACCAAAAACCTTACGATAACCCTTAGCCTCTCCTTACTTTTATAGGCTAACACCCCAAACCGTGTCATCATCAAACACCAAACCATGTCCTCATCAAACATGGATACCAAACTCTATCCATTCCAAAAATCATGGTACCTGAAACCCTTCCAAACATGGGTTTTCCATAATCTCTAAGCCTTCCCTGTTACGGACTCCTTCCATAACTCTTTCAACTCAGCACGTGACAAAGCCTCTAGGGTTGCACCTCCACCTTTGGTCTCCATGTGCTCCGGCATGAGCCCAGCTACCTCGTGACATCCTCGACCACTTGGATCTCAGATTTCCCCCTCCTAGTCCCAGTCCTTCTCGTCATCAACAACGATTGTCTCTACGCCCAACCTACACATGCAAAAACCAAAGAACATTTTGCACAACACAAGCTCTCCCAACTTGACCAACATTAGTCCACACACGCAAAACATACCCTTAACTATCAACAACCACTAACCAAATCATCCATGACCTCAGTATCCATGCTTTCCAAAAATTAACCTCTCACCACTTAGAAAGACCAGTCAGACCACCATGCCCAGGCTGGTCAGACTGCCGACCCAACACGAGTTCTTATGGTACTTGAAGATCACAAGAATTAAAGCACTCGAAGGCTACAAGTATCGACCATGAAGCCTACGGCACCCGATCGCAAAACCTACGACTACCGATCACCGAGTACCGACCAGATACTCTAGCTATCTGTAATACCCCGGAAAATATTTTATTAATTGTTTAATTAATAAAGAGAGGGACTTAAGTGAAAAGATTAAAAATTAAAAGAGTTTTGGGGGGTTTTCTGGAAAATTAAGACAACCTGGGCCTAGGCCTTAGCCCAGGTGGGATTTTCTAGGCCCAAGAGGGGAGGGGAGGTCACCATTTAAAAACCCTAGGCAGCCCCCGCCGCCCAAGCCGCCGCCTGCTGCTCCTGCCTCGCGCCGCCGCCGCCGCCGCTGTCCCTTGCGTTGCCGCGCCGGGTCGCCGCTCCGCCGTGGTGCTGCTGCCCTTCGTCGTTGTCATCGTCGTCGCTGCGTCGTCGTCGTCGCCTTCGCCGTTGTCGTCTCCTCCCCCGGCGCGCCGTCGCCGACGTTCGTCGCTGTACCGCGTGGATCCGGAGGAAGGAGAGGAGGAGATCGCGGGCGGGTTCGTCATCGTGTTCGTCGTCGTGATCGTCGTCGTGTTCGTCGACGTGTTCGTCGTCGTGTCGTCAAGGGTAATCCCTGGTAGTCTCTAGATGAGTTTTTAATCGATTTAGATTCGTCGGTTTTCTGGGCTGCTGGGACAGTAGTTGTTTCTCGGCGGTTTTGATCTAGTTTCGTTGGGATTCAGGTCTGGACCCCTTCTAGAAAATTGTAGAGGGTTTAATTATCTTTCCAGGGAGTACAAGAACACATGATTCGGATTTGTGTAGCGAAAGTTATGAATTTTCTAGTGTTACTGTTCTGCAGATCGGGGTAGTTCTGGACAGAGTTTAGTAGATCGGTTTGTGCGACGGAAATAGTTGCGATTCAGGAGTCCTTCAAATTGAGAAAGTTGTAGATAAGTTTCTTAGCTTTCAATAGAGGTAAAGAAGTCCGGATTCCGAGTTTCTGGGCGAAATTTATGCCTGTTTTAGTGCGCTGTCCAGAGAGTCCGACGTGAATTTGGATGCTTTAGAAAAGGGTTTGGATCGGTTAGTAAATGGCCGAATCAGAGAGTCCCCCCAACTACGTTTTTGTAGATAATTTAATTATCTTTACAGAGAGTCCAAGAACTCTTAATTTGGAGTTACGTACTGAAAGTTATGATTTTTGGAAGTCGGCTGTCTGTGGTTGGGCAGATTTGGCCGAGGGGAGTTGGGGATTTTAATTGAGATAAATTGTTGGGGAATTTGGGGTTGCTGATATTTTGTATCTAGAAACCCGTTACTGTTATGTTAGTAATTATTAATTAAATATTCAGGAGGAGAGCGGATTCCGGGGGTTGTGCCTTCTACGTGTTCTTCATTTTCTCGCGGTTGAGGCAAGTATATTTGTGATGTGATAATCTGTGTGTTTATGGATTTGTTGAATTGTTTGGATGATGGTTGAATCATGACTGTTTAAATTATGAGTATGAGTAAGTGATGAATTGAGAATGCTATTTATGTTCTGTTTACATTATGGCATTTATGAGATTGGTTGATGCGTAGTATGGTGAATGCTCGTTATCTTTTGATACATTCACATATATGCATCATATTGAGAATTGTTGAAGTCTTGGTCATGCGGTGATCAAGATCGAGGTCCCCACACTTGCGGAGTGTGGGCATTGGTCCCTGCACCGAGGGTACAGGCATGGTGTGCATTGACGGATGCACACTCCGCATTACCGGTAAAATGCGAAAGAGATGAGAAAGAGGAGATTTTGATCATATTGCATAGCATGATGTTCTATGTTAATTGTTTAACTTGACGATTAATGATCATTGGTATTGATGTTGATATACTTGCCGAGTCATTGGACTCACTCTTCTTTTTGTTTATTTGTTTTAGGTACCAATGTGAGAATGGCATATATGGGATCAAAAGGATTAGCTTAGTTGCACGTGCACTATTCCTTCAATAAGAAATAAAGACAGTCATGATAATCTTGTTGGCTTGTTAGCTTAATTGGTTCAGTTTATATTCCATCAGATTAAATGTAATAAAGACTTAGTATCATTGGATATTATCTTTCCGTTCATTATTTAGAACTTGTGCTATTCATGCTTATTTAAACTGCCATCTGGTTAATAAACAAAGGAGGTTATGCCGAAATTTTTAGGTAACCTATATTAGTTGTTGTTTTATTGTGGATAGTTAGTAGCATTTCGTGCCTATGTTAGGTCGGGGTGTTACTGATTGGTATCGAGCGGCTTTAGGTCCGTGGTAATTAAATTATTAAATTGACACACTTGGTGCATGTAGGATGGGATGGGTCAAGCATTGCATTTATGCTTTTGACATGTTGTATTGATGATTTACATTATGAGATAATCTTGTATGCTTATTGATAAACTTGTATGATTATGATTTGCTCCTATGACTGTTATGAGTGGGAATAGTCAATGAGATGATGTAGATGTTGTGATGTGCTACCTTGGCATTGCCAGATTTACCTTTGGGTGTAGTATGAGGATTAGCAATGTAGTTACCTCAGGTAACTTAATTGCAGGTGTTGCGGGTGAGTTTCTTAGGAAAGATGTTATTATCCTTAAGTTGATTTCGGCCAATTCTTGGCTGATTGCAGTTAATGAATTTCTTTTGAGATTGTTGAGGGTATGCAATTGGTCTCTACTTGTTCCTTGAAGCAGTTATTGTTTCTTTCCGGACTACTGAGATACTTTGCTACCTGTGCTTATTGTTGATTTGTAAGGTTAGTTCCTTCGTGGGACTTTTGTCTTGTTGTGAATCATGACTTATTGGCTCGCTTGGTATTTTCTCTTGTTAATGCAAGTTTTGAGTTGCAAAACTCATTGTTATGTGAAAGCTTTGGATCTTTGTATTTCCGTATCTCGAGCGTTGAAGTTTATTGTTCCTCTTCTTTTTGAAAGAGAGTGTTAAAATCCTTTATGTTATTTTGCTATGCTTAAGTAGAAGGTGGTGATCATCTAAGCTAACTCGTATGGTATGAATTGTCAAGTTGTGAAGTTAGCGTGGTGCATAATTAATTCCAACTAGCATCCTTGGAAGTGTAGTTGATTAATTTTGATATTGCTTGTAATAGTTTATTAAAGAACAGTGATTAAGAAATTGCCTATACATGATTGGAACCCATGTAGTTATTGAGGAGAGTGCAAAAGAGTTACAATGAGTATTATGATTGATTAAAATTCTATCATGTTGGATACATGGAATTATGTTTGTCGTTAGTGATTAATCTAACTGTTTGGAATTATTAAGAAGAAGGTGTGGGAATATTGTCTTGGTAATATTAATCTTTAATATGTCTTTTATTTAGATACTTTATGAGCGTGCACAATTGCTAGTTTCATCTATCTTTTACCATGTTAGATTATTGAAATATGTATAAAGAAATAGATGAGGGTTGAGGTATTGACTAGTAGGAACTTGTCTTACAAGCTGGTATTATTTAAGATTAAAGTCATTTCCGTTCTAGTTTCTGAATGTAAGGTAGGATACTGAATCTATGCTCATGATTGTTTTATGATTGTAAAACGAAGTTAGGATCATGAATGCCGTTGCGATAAAATAATAATCAATTATTGCCGGTAATGACTAGAGTACAATTAATTTGTGCTAAATTAAAGTTGAGCATCCATAAGAATTGAATATATGAAATCTAGTAAGAGATTTATGCTAGTATGTTTTGTGACATTGTCATGTTCTAGTATCATCTTGTTTAAGAGCTTTGTTCTATTTATGTGGCTTATGCACTAGGTTCTCCTAGATTAAGTAGTTGCAATCTTATTTAGATATTAGAAACATGATGAAGTGATTTCTTATGTTTCTTTTGGAAAAGTTTAAGAAGGGAGTTGAGGATATGATGATGCTTGTTACGAATGTAATGTTCTGATGTTAGTATGTTGGTCAATTTGTGGTTATGATGGTAATGTTGAAGGTTCATTAAATAGAAGAATTTGAATAAATTCCATGGTACTATTTAAATCAAAAGTTTTGATAGTGTGTATGCGATCTTTGATCTCATGACATATGTAGTAGCTGAAATTGTTTAAGCAAAGTGTTTGAGGGGTTTTATTAGTTCTTAAAGAATTAATGTGTTGTGGTATTCAACTCTTCATTGTTGGAATTGTTAAGGTGATACCGTAATCAAAGAAGGTTGTTCTCTTTGTCAAAAGGAAAAAGTTTGATGAAAGTTTTGGAGGTTGAAGTCAAGTTGTGTAATCTTTGTGAAGTGTGTTTGACTTCTTATTTTCGCCGCTTAAGAGTTTCTTGAGCTCAAATGATAATAATGTATTCGTATTGGTTGAGATTTGATGGTTTCTTCTCGAGGAGGCATGCGCCTTCAGCTGTGGTCTTAACGTTTGTTGTCCTTGGGGCTAACTAGTTATATTGTCGCAACTAGAAGAACCTAGTTATGGTTCATGAGTGTTACGTTCATTTTGCTAGAACGTTGGAATTATTGAAAGTATGAGAATCTTGATCAATTTTATTGGACCATCATGATTGGGTACTTTGCAAGGACTAGTAGGATGATTATGATGGTGTAGTTAATGAGTATATAACTGTGAAGAAGCCCAACCGTTACAGGAATTGTTGGGATAGTAAGGATTGTTGAAAATTATGGCCATGTATGACTTGGCTTCGTAAAGTAACCTCCGTGAGTTAGAATCTTCTTAGAGATAATCAGGTTGAGATTATGTTTTCATATGGTTGTGAAGGATTGAGTATGGTTGATTGTGGAAATTTTAGTCACTGAATTTAAGAGTCTTTGTATTAAATATATCGAAGTATATGTATAGAAGCCTTGGAGATGGGAAATTTTGGTTGGTGATCTATGCTAGAACCTTGAGGCTAATGTTATTGCGTGAGAATAGTGGAAGGAGTGGATTCGAATATTATGATGTTCCTTGATAGTATCCTTTGGATGTAGTAAATGAGTGTGCGAGCCGAGAATTTCATGTTGATTATCCTTAAAGATATGTGGTAAAGTGATGGTGGGTGAGAATAACGATGAGATGCATTAGAAATTATTCGTTAAAGTAACATGTGGGTAGAGGAGTTGACTAGAGTATGTTATTGTGAGAATAGTAGAGTCCCTCTACAAAAGTGTGTCGGATGCACTCGGTTTGAACATAGAGTTGATGATGCCAATTTAAGAGAATTGAGCTAGTAGGGTATGGGATGATTTGGAACCTCGTGATTCAAGAGGAAGTTTATTCCTAAAAGAAAAAAATGGACGGGTTTGATATTTGAGTGATTCCCTGCTTACGATATGTTGCTTATGTGCAAACTACCTACTTGAAAGTGGGGAGGTTTTTCGTCTTGAATCCTCATTTTCTTCTTTGATTTGATCCTTTTATGGGAGTTGGTTTTGTGTGGTTGTGATGAGAATTCTCTATGTTCGCTTGAATTCTATCTATGAAAAGTGGGTTTACCTTGAGCCCCGTGGTGCGCCCGTGTTTAAGGGGTGCTCATTGCTAAGGTAAAGAGATCGATTGAGCGTGGAAAGCTCGAGATTTATGGGTTGTGCAGATTGTGTGGTTTGATACCAAAGGGAATGTTAACCCGCTGTGTATTTAATTGCTTTGGTTAGTTGCGAGGATTCGGAGGTTGACCGCTTTGGGTCCAAAAGATAATTGAACGAGTGGACTTGGTGAGATAGAATCATTGGCGCCTGTGAGAGCGTAAAAGCTATGTGAATGTGAGAAGAAGGGATCGTGAATTTGAAGTGGGGATCGGTGCTTTTGAGAGTATCTCCTACCTAGGGTGTGGTGAGGTTCGGTACCGTGGAAGTTTAGCCCAAGCACGTTGGACCCTTCACCATACTAGCGAATTGGGAAATTGGCTTACCGCTTGGATCTTACCGAGTCTATCGCGGGTGCATAACGTGTTTCACGTGTCCATGTTTAGAAAGTATCTGCGAGATCCAGAATTTCACACCGCTTTAGAGCCATTGGTTATTGAGCAAGATTTGTCCTTTGAGTCCAAGCCAGTGCGGATTCTAGAAAGGTCAGAAAAAGTGTTGAGAAACAAGACTTTGCTATATGTCAAAATGCTTTGGTCGCAGCAGATCGAGCGGGAGGCAACTTGGGAGTTGGAGTCTCGCATGCTTGAAAGCAAAGCCGGCGTTGTTCACGTCGGTGCGTGTTTTACTAGTTGGTTGTTTTATTTCTGTTGTGGTTGCGGTTAGAATTGGGGTCGAATTGCTTAAGGAGGGTAGAATGTAATACCGGAAAATATTTTATTAATTGTTTAATTAATAAAGAGAGGGACTAAAGTGAAAAGATTAAAATTAAAAGAGTTTTGGGGGTTTTCGGAAAATTAAGACAACCCGGCCTAGGCCTTAGCCTGTGGGATTTTCTAGGCCCAAGAGGGAGGGAGGTCACCATTTAAAACCCTAGGCAGCTCCCCCTTTGCCCAAGCCGCCGCCGCCCCTCGCCGCTGGCTGCACGCCTGTCACGCCGCTTGCCGCCGCCGCCGCCATTGTCCCTTGCGTTGCCGCACGGGTTAATGGATCGCGAGTAGGCTACGATAGCGAAAACAAAATTTTTCTACGCGCACACAAGAACATCATGCTTAAGGAAGGATCATAGATCGTTACCACTAGACGCAGCAGCAATGAAGAAGAGTTGGAGAAGCCGATCCAACCACGCGTCAAGTAGTAGTGGAAGTAGTCGATCGTCCCGAACCGATCGTCTCCTCCACGCGATCAACCACACCACGAGCGGATCCAATCAGAGGTTGTTGATGCCGATCAACGCCGCAACGAGCAGCGCCTCCACCGGTATCCACACGTCCGGGTGGAACGCCGATCGCGAGTGTACCAAGACTCATGAGCGGCTAGGGTTTGGCTCGAGGTGGCGGTGCGGATTAGCTCGGGATTATCAGTGCGTTCCTCACCCCCTCGCCTCCATATATAGACCTCCTCACTTGGGCCTTGTGGACCGAGGCCCAATAGGAGTCTATCCGGATCTCTATCCGATTGAGCCCATATCCGAATCACATTCAATTAGTGTTCCAACCCGTTAAGTGTGCGACCAGAGGTTCACGTATACTTGGTCGCGACCGTAAACACCTTTCCGGTCACCGTGTTAATAGCGGCCTCTAGTAAGACATATTAACCCCAAAGTATACGTAAAGATCATATCAATTTGAACTCGTAATGTTCTCATGTACTAATCCCTTTGCCTCACGATATAGATTAAGCTCAAGGCGAGACTGTGTCATCCTCTTAATAGCTCAATCACTCTCTCGATTCCGTGATGGATTATAAACTCGTGATTGACTCCTCAATCACCTTGGCATGGCCATGCACTTTCATAATCCATTACATCGAGGGGCCCGAGATATCTCTCCCATAAGGAGGGGCAAATTCTATCTTGATCATTCACATCCCACTACATGTTTCATGGCAAATCCAAAGACTACTTTTATGACTACCCGATTCACGGAGTAGTGTTTAGTAGTCCCAAAGTAAGCTACTACGCATGCCGGGAACCATGATGATCTCAAGTCTAAGGATTCCACATAAACACTACTTGAGACCAACCGATGACACATGGAATCTCTGCAGTGTCTCATGGCGGGTCTATCCAACATATGTTCACTAACACATGTCCATATTATTGATTTGGTATCTCCATACCATGATCCATGAGACATGATCATCAATCAATACATATGTCGATCTTTGAATCATATTTGTTCCTCATATGAAATATAATCGGGATCATTTAGAAATAGCAACATTTTGGCATTAAGAGTCTCATGAATAAGTCACATACTCATTGATCAATAATGATAATGTCTATTTCAAGGAACAAAGCAATGTATCATAAACATAGTATGTGATATATTCAACATCTCCATGTTGCCTCTAGGGCATATCACCAACACGGGTCGCCGCTCCGCCGTGGTGCTGCTGCCCTTCGTCGTTGTCATCGTCGTCGCGCCGCCGCCGCCGCCGCCGCCGTTGTCGTCTCCTCCCCGGCGCCGCCGCCGACGCTCGTCGCTGTACCGCGTGGATCCGGAGGAAGGAGAGGAGGAGATCGCGGGCGGTTCGTCATCGTGTTCGTCGTCGTGATCGTCGTCGTGTTCGCCGACGTGTTCGCCGTCGTGTCGCCAAGGGTAATCCTGGTAGTCTCTAGATGAGTTTTAATCGATTTAGATTCGTCGGTTTTCTGGGCTGCTGGGACAGTAGTTGTTTCTCGGCGGTTTTGATCTAGTTTCGTCGGGATTCAGGTCTGGACCCCTTCTAGAAAATTGTAGAGGGTTTAATTATCTTTCCAGGGAGTACAAGAACACATGATTCGGATTTGTGTAGCGAAAGTTATGAATTTTCTAGTGTTACTGTTCTGCAGATCGGGTAGTTCTGGACAGAGTTTAGTAGATCGGTTTGTGCGACGGAAATAGTTGCGATTCAGGAGTCCTTCAAATTGAGAAAGTTGTAGATAAGTTTCTTAGCTTTCAATAGAGGTAAAGAAGTCCGGACTCCGAGTTTCTGGGCGAAATTTATGCCTGTTTTAGTGCGCTGTCCAGAGAGTCCGACGTGAATTTGGATGCTTTAGAAAAGGGTTTGGATCGGTTAGTAAATGGCCGAATCAGAGAGTCCCCCCAACTACGTTTTTGTAGATAATTTAATTATCTTTACAGAGAGTCCAAGAACTCTTAATTTGGAGTTACGTACTGAAAGTTATGATTTTTGGAAGTCGGCTGTCTGTGGTTGGGCAGATTTGGCCGAGGGGAGTTGGGGATTTTAATTGAGATAAATTGTTGGGGAATTTGGGGTTGCTGATATTTTGTATCTAGAAACCCGTTACTGTTATGTTAGTAATTATTAATTAAATATTCAGGAGGAGAGCGGATTCCGGGGGTTGTGCCTTCTACGTGTTCTTCATTTTCTCGCGGTTGAGGCAAGTATATTTGTGATGTGATAATCTGTGTGTTTATGGATTTGTTGAATTGTTTGGATGATGGTTGAATCATGACTGTTTAAATTATGAGTATGAGTAAGTGATAAATTGAGAATGCTATTTATGTTCTGTTTACATTATGGCATTTATGAGATTGGTTGATGCGTAGTATGGTGAATGCTCGTTATCTTTGATACATTCACATATATGCATCATATTGAGAATTGTTGAAGTCTTGGTCATGCGGTGATCAAGATCGAGGTCCCCACACTTGCGAGTGTGGGCATTGGTCCCCGCACCGAGGGTACAGGCATGGGTGTGCATTGACGGATGCACACCGCATTACCGTAAAATGCGAAAGAGATGAGAAAGAGGAGATTTTGATCATATTGCATAGCATGATGTTCTATGTTAATTGTTTAACTTGACGTTAATGATCATTGGTATTGATGTTGATATACTTGCCGAGTCATTGACTCACTCTTGCCGCTTGTTTATTTGTTTTAGGTACCAATGTGAGAATGGCATATATGGGATCAAAAGGATTAGCCGTTGCACGTGCACTATTCCTTCAATAAGAAATAAAGACAGTCATGATAATCTTGTTGGCTTGTTAGCTTAATTGGTTCAGTTTATATTCCATCAGATTAAATGTAATAAAGACTTAGTATCATTGGATATTATCTTTCCGTTCATTATTTAGAACTTGTGCTATTCATGCTTATTTAAACTGCCATCTGGTTAATAAACAAAGGAGGTTATGCCGAAATTTTTAGGTAACCTATATTAGTTGTTGTTTTATTGTGGATAGTTAGTAGCATTTCAGGCCTATGTTAGGCTGGGGTGTTACACTATCGACTACTAATCGATTACTATAACAAAGACCACCAACCAGGTACCGAAGCTATGACCAATGTAACATCCCAAAAATTTGCTTTCTTTAAAAATTTAATTTCAAATTAATTATTTTAAAGTATTTGAATTCTATTTGGATTTTTCTGTGTTTGTCTAGATTTTAAAAATCAATTTTAAAAGTTAAAAAGTATTTTTGTAAATAATAAAAGACCAAGTTTAAGTTGGAAATATTTTTAGTAAGTCTAAAACATTTTATAGAATTTTTGAGAATTTTCTGGAATTAAAAATCAATTTTAAAAAGTCAAAAAGGTATTTTATAAAGTTTTTAAAGGCCAAATTTGAATTAAAAATATTTTTACTAAGTCTAAAATAGTTCCAGAAATGTTCTATGAATTTTCTGGAATTTTTAGACTTTGTTTACTATTTTCTAGGTATTTATAAAGTTTTCTTATATTTTTTGAAAAATAAATCCGAAACTTAAGTCCGGATTAATCTCGGGCTGACACGTGTTATGCCCGGATTAAATCCATCTCGTCCTTGATCTAATCCTGGCCGTCCACCACAACGTAACCCTTGATTTCAATCCAACGACCGAGATCCTTCTCCTCGCCACATGTCGCAAATCCGGCCGCCCAACCTTTCCTCTCCCCTCCTCTCTCGCTGACAAGTGGGCCCCACTTGTCAGCTCTTTCTTCTTCCTCCATCATCCCCTACCTCCCTGTGCGCCGCCGTCCGCTCGACCACGCCTGCCGTCTGAGCCGACGTGGCAGCCGAAGTGGACGCCGCGTGGTGCCACGCCAGCCGGGAGCGCCACCTCAGCCCCTACCGCGGTTCGTGGACTCGGTCCACGGTAGACCGCCGGAAAAATAATTCCCGCCAAAAAATTCGAAATTTCTGACATCATAATTAGTTCTTTTTCAGTATAAAAATAATTCCAAAAATCAGTCTTTTTCTTTTTCTGTAGTTTTAAACTTCCGGAAGCCCGTACTTCTTCATTTTAACTCCGATTGAGCCCATTCACATTTATAAATTCATCAAAATTTCCAAACTATCCATTTCTGTCATCCTTTCAAATATTTGAAGTTTATTTGGCATTTCAAAATTTAAAATTTAAATTCCAATACATAGTTCATTTTCATAGTCTCAGTTCCATTCCAAATTTTCAATGGACTTCCAAAATTCAATTTCAAACCTTGTAGATTCTCCATAAAATCCATTCTATTTTTCTTGGTCCAAATATTTTTCTAGCAATTTTTTTCCAACCAATCTTCCAGATATTCATTCTCCCTCCTGTGAACCCAGAATCCGTTGAATCTTTCTCCTAAATTCGTATAAAATTATAAACTTTCTTCCAGTATCTTTACTATTATAAAAAAAGGAGTTGGTGGTTGGTGCGGCTTCTTACACCCTTCCCACCTCTCTTGATAAAAAAAATACTTTATCTGACGTGTGGGCCAACCCACCCTCCCACACCGTGTCGTGCGCCGCCTCCCCACCCCACGAACCCGCGCCCCCACGCCTGCACGCCCTACCTCCCCACCCCACGAACCCGCGCCCCCGATTTCTCCCTCGCCTCCTCCCCTCCCTCCTCCGACACCCTCCGCTCTGTTGGTGATATGCCCTAGAGGCAACATGGAGAGAGGCGATGTTAAGATATGCAAAGTACACACGGATTTGAACATTGCAGATCCGTTGACAAAGCCACTTCCCCAGCCAAAGCATGAGGCTCACACTAGGGCAATGGGTATTAGATACCTACATGGTTGACTCTAGTGCAAGTGGAAGATCTGGTGATATGCCCTAGAGGCAACATGGAGATGTTGAATATATCACATACTATGTTTATGATACATTGCTTTGTTCCTTGAAATAGACATTATCATTATTGATCAATGAGTATGTGACTTATTCATGAGACTCTTAATGCCAAAATGTTGCTATTTCTAAATGATCCCCGATTATATTTCATATGAGGAACAAATATGATTCAAAGATCAAGATATGTATTGATTGATGATCATGTCTCATGGATCATGGTATGGAGATACCAAATCAATAATATGGACATGTGTTAGTGAACATATGTTGGATAGACCCGCCATGAGACACCGCAGAGATTCCATGTGTCATCGCTGGTCTCAAGTAGTGTTTATGTGGAATCCTTAGACTTGAGATCATCATGGTTCCCAAGATGCGTAGTAGCTACTTTGGGACTACTAAACACTACTCCAGAATCGGGTAGTCATAAAAGTAGTCTTTGGGTTTGCCATGAAACATGTAGTGGGATGTGAATGATCAAGATAGAATTTGCCCTCCTTATGGGAGAGATATCTCGGGCCACTCGATGTAATGGATTATGAAAGTGCATGGCCATGCCAAGGTGATTGAGGAGTCAATCACGAGTTTATAATCCATCACGGAATCGAGATAGTGATTGAGCTATTAAGAGGATGACACAGGTCTCGTCTTGAGCTTAATCTATATCGTGAGGCAAAGGGATTAGTATATGAGAACATTACAGGTTCAGCCGATATGATCTTTACGCATACTTTGGGGTTAGTATGTCTTACTAGAGGCCGCTATTAATGTGGTGATCGGAAGGTGTTTCGGTCGCGACCAAGTATACGTGAACCTGCTGTGGTCGCACACTTAACGGGTTGGAACACTAATTCGAATGTGATTCGGATATGGGCTCAATTCGGATAGAGATCCGGATAGACTCCTATTGGGCCTCGGTCCACGAGGCCCAAGTGAGGAGGTCTATATATATGGAGGCGAGGGGCTGAGGGGATGCATCTGATAATCCCGAGCTAAACCCCGCCGCCACCTCCCGAGCCAAACCCTAGTCGCTCATGAGTGCCGGTACACTCGCGATCGGCGTGCCCACCCGGATGTGTGGATACCGGTGGAGGCGCCGCCGTTGCGGCGTTGATCGGCATCAACAACCTCTGATTGGATCCGCCGTGGTGTGGTTGATCGCGTGGAGGAGACGATCGGTTCGGACGATCGACTACTTCCACTACTACCTCGACGCGTGGTTGGATCGGCTTCTCCAACTCTTCTTTCGCTGCTGCTGCGTCTAGTGGTAACGATCCATGATCCTCCTTAAGCATGATGTCCTTGTGTGCGCGGTAGAAAAGTTTTGTTTTCTGCTATCGTAGCCTTCGCGCAATCTATTAGTGGTATCAGAGCCATCTTGCTTAGTTTGCGATCTGGATCAGCGCATATGTTAATATGCGGTTGTAATAGATTGGATCTATTACGGACTAGATCAGTCGGTTCATAAGGGGTTGGAATATGTATGAGTTGATAGCATCATGTGGCCAAAAAGATTAGTTCGTGCTCCTTCTTCTATGTACGCGCGACTTGCCCCTACCTACCGGTAACACCATCGGGCTAATCGCGCACATCGAAGAGATTGAGCCAACGGATCGAGGTCTTGTGTTGCGGTCTCCTCAAGCATACCGATCGCGATGATCAATGTGGTCGATCTAATGAAAATTGAGACATTTTGAATGGCTCGGTTTGGGTTGATTTGATCGCCCGATGAGATTTTCATAGCGATTTCATAGATGCGATCTATGTAATTCGTGAGGTTTTGGCGCGCCTCGAAACCCGCTGGGACCGCTGCGTTGCATACGCATAGATTGTTATAGAAACACATTCATGTCAGGGCGGTAGGATACGTTCTACGCTTAACTTGTTTTTGCAGGGAATGATGTGAATGGTATGGCATAGATGCATATGTGATGCATGTGTGTTTTGGCGGCCTGTGTGTCGTATTAATCACAGCCGGGTTGAGGCTGTTCTTTAATTGTATAACGACCTGCGTGTCGACTTGTGATGCTTGAGCTCCTCATGTAATTCATTTGCTACCTATTAGTTGTAATAGTTTAGTTCTTTGCTATGGAGGCTTCAAGCATGATGACAAAGAGGACAAGAAGTGTGGCGAAGAATATCACCGTGGAACCATGGCGATGGCGACCACTACGATACAAAATGCCATACCATTCACAAGATAATGTGATTATATGCATGTGATGTTTATTTCTTGTCATACTATTCTTTCATGCCATACCTATAGAGGGTGTGTTTTTCATGATAGAATAGCTTCTCTCAAGAAAAATTAAGAATTTGTTTTGATGCCCTTCCAATTGCTGCGCTTATAAGAATCATGATCATTGTTTGGTAGGTCGCCAAAGCGAGTACCATCAACTATCTTGATCTAATAGGGTGGATGTCGGACATCCACATACATAGTATTGGTTTACTTGACAAGGCTATCAAATTGGATTTGGGCCTTGGGGCATGGTGTTGGGAGCCGGGCATTGGATGCCACCCAACAAACAAGAGTCACATAAGATGTGATTAGCAAGTGTTGCTTACCCACGTCACTAGGTTTTTAGCAAGTGATGCCAAAGCTCACTAGAACTTAGATGAACATGGATCTTGACCACTATATGTCGTTAGAGGAAGACGATTACAAAACATATAGTGGGAGTATCTTTGTTAAATTTTTAATGGAAGATCAAACATGAACATAGTGCTAAACTTTGCATATTCTTTGTTGTAGATCATGTCAACTAATGCCGCATCCAGTTCTTTTAATTTGCGATCTATTCTTGAGAAAGAAAACTCAATGGAACGAACTTTTGGATTGGTATCACAACTTGAGAATTGTTCTCAAGCAAGAGCGCAAGGAGTATGTCCTTGAGTCTCCTTATCCTGATGACTTGCCTGATAATGCTACTGTGGCTGCACGGAAAGCTTATGAGAAGCAAACGAATGATTACCTTGATGTGAGCTGTCTCATGCTTGCCACAATGTCCTCTCGAGATTCGAAGCAATATGAGAACACAGATGCCTACAATATCATTGTGGGGTTGCGTGGTATGTTTGAGAACCAAGCAAGGGTGAGAGGTTCAACACTTCAAAGTCCTTGTTTGCATGCAGTTTGCGTGAAGGGAATCCGTCACCCTCATGTGATTAAGATGATTGGCTACATTGAGAGTCCGAAAGCTTGGTTTTCCCTTAGCCAAGAGTTGGCTCTCGATGTGATTCTTCATCCCTCCCTCGAGCTTTGAGCCATTCATTCGAACTATCACATGAACAACATGGACAAGACCTTGGTCGAGTTGCATGGGATGCTAAAATCACCGAGGAAAGCATTAAGAAAAGCAGCCATCATGTGATGATGATGCAGAAAGGCAAGGGCAAGCCCTATGTAAAGAAAGGCGCGGTCAAAGAAAGTTAGCTCCCGATGAGATCGCGAGCGGTTCTAAGGCCAAGCAAGTCAAGAAGGGCCTCGCTCGATGCGATTGCTACATCAGTAAGCAATCGTGACATTGGAAAAGGAACGCCCAAAGTACTTGGAGGATCTTGAGAAAAGAAGGAAGTACGACTTCCACCTGTATAAATGTTATAGAAATCAATCTTGCCACTTCTTCACTCGATTCTTGGGTATTTGATACCGGATCGGTTGCTCACATTTACAAATCGTTGCAGGGGCTAAGAAGAAGTAGAAGTTTGAGGAGGAGCGAAGTGGATCTTCGTTGGCAATAGAGCAAACGTTGTCTGCGGTAGTGTTGGCACCATGCCATTGTCTTTACCTTCGTGATTAGTTTTGGAATTGAATAATTGTTATTGTGTTCCATCTCTTTCCAAGAACATTATTTCGCTTCATGTTTACAAGCGAAGGTTATGACTTTAGATCCGTGAACAATGGTTGTTCTCTTTATTTCAAAGATATGTTCTATTGTCATACTCCATTGGTGAATGGGTTATATGTTCTTACTCTTGAAGAGTCATCGGTCTATAACATTAATACAAAGAGGCAACGATCGAATGATTTGAATCCCACGCTTATTTGGCACTATCGCTAGGTCACATACATGAGAAACGCATGGAGAAGCTCCATAGAGATGGTATTCGCACTCATTTGATTTTGAATCATTTGAGACATGCGAATCTTGTTTACTTGGCAAGATGACAAAAGCACCTTTCACCGGTCAAGGTGAACGGGCAAGTGACTTATTGGCACTCGTACATTCGATGTATGTGGATCAATGAGCTCAACAAATGAGGTGGTTTTCAAGATTTCATAACTTTTATCGATGACTTTAGTAGATATGGATATATCTCACCGATGAAGATAAGTCCGAATCCTTTGAAAAGTTCAAAGAATTCCAAAATGAAGTGCAAAATCATTTAGGCAAGACAATCAAGTTTCTACGATCCGATCGTGGAGGCGAGTATTTGAGCCATGAGTTTGGTAATCATCTCAAGGATTGTGGAATTGTTCCACAATTGACTCCTTGGAACACCTCAATGGAATGGGGTATCGAACGAGAAATCGCACCTTATTAGATATGGTGCGCCCATGATGAGCCACAGTGATCTTCCGTTGTCTTTTGGGGTACGCCTTGAAACAAACCGCTTTCACACTAAACAGGTTCCATCAAAATCGAGAGAAAAGACACCATATGAGATGTGGACAGACAACGTCCTAGCTTGTCTTTTCTTAAGATTTGGGGATGTGAGGCTTATGTAAAACGTTTACAATCGATAAGCTCACCCCAAATCGATAAATGCTTCTTTATCGGGTATCCTAAGGAAACAAAAGGATATTACTTCTATAATCAAGAAGAAGGCAAAGTGTTTGTCGCTCAAGATGGTGTCTTCTTAGAGAAAGAGTTTCTCTCAAGAAGGGATAGTGGGAGCATGGTGCAACTTGAAGAAATTCGAGAAACACCGAAACGTTTCAGCTCCTATAGAACCACAACAGATGAACAAACTATTGAAGAACCTGTTGTGGACACACCGCACCACGAGGTCGAGAGGTCACGTCGTGCACCGAGAGGTACATGTTCTTGACTACTCAACAACGGGACATATTGTTGTTAGACAACGATGAGCCTAAGACCTATGAAGAAGCGATGGTGGGACCAGACTCGAGAAATGGCTTGAAGCCATGAGATCCAAATTGAATCCATGCACAAGAATCAAGTTTGGAACTTGGTTGATCCACCGATGGTGTTAAAACCATTGAGTGCAAATGGGTTTTCAAGAAAAGATAGACATAGATGGAAATGTTCACATCTATAAAGCGCGATTGGTGGCCAAAGGTTTCAAACAAATTCAAGGTGTTGATTATGATGAAACTTTTTCGCTCGTCGCAATGCTAAAGTCTATTCGGATCATTCTAGCGATTCTCGCTTATTTCGACTATGAAATATGGCAAATGGATATCAAAACAGCTTTCCTTAATGGAAATCGAGTGAGGATGTGTACATGACACACCCACGTGTTTTGTCGATCCGCAATCACCGAAAGATATGCAAGTCGCAAAGATCCATTTATGGATTAAAGCAGCATCTCGGAGTTGGAACATTCGCTTTGATGAAGTAATCAAAGGGTTTGGTTTCATCAAGAATGAAGAAGAGCCTTGTGTTTACAAAAGGCTAGTGGGAGCGCACTCGTGTTTCTGGTCTTATATGTGGATGACATATTATTGATCGGAAATGACATTCCTATGCTCGAATCGTTAAGTCTTCATTGAAAATAGTTTTCTATGAAAGACTTAGGAGAGGCGGCATATATTCTGGGCATCAAGATCTATAGAGATAGATCAAAAGGTCGATTGGATTAAGCCAAGATACGTACATTGACAAGGTGTTGAAAAGGTTCAACATGCGTGATTCCAAGAAAGGCTTCCTACCTATGTCACATGGTATAAATCTTAGCAAGAATCGGTGTCCTAGTACACCGATGAGCGGATAAAATGAATGCGATTCCATATGCTTCACTATTGGATCCATTATGTATGCCATGCTTCGTACACGCCCGGATGTCTCAGATGCTTTAAGTGCTACAAGTAGATACCGGTCGATCCGTGAAAGTCAATGGATTATCGTAAAGAACATCTTGAAGTACTTGAGAAGAACTAAAGATGTGTTCCTCGTCTATGGGGTGAGGAAGAGCTCGTTGTAAATGGTTACACCGATGCTAGCTTCCAAACCGACAAAGATGATTTTAGATCGCAACTGGATTTGTGTTCGCTCGAATGGCGGTGCGGTAAGTGGAAGAGTTCCAAGCAGGAGACAGCTTGTTGATTCTACAACGAAGTTTAGTACATAGCGGCTCAAGTCGCTAAAGAGGTTGTTTGGATCAAGAAATTTGTTTCGAGCTTGGTGTGATGGCTAGTGCCTCCACCCAATGGACCTCTCATGTGACAACAAGTGGAGCCATTGCAAGCCAAGGAGCCTAGATCGCACTGTAAGTCCAAGCACATTCTACGGCGATTTCATCTCATCCGCGAGATTGTGAGAGAGGCGATGTTAAGATATGCAAAGTACACACGGATTTGAACATTGCGGATCCGTTGACAAAGCCACTTCCCGACCAAAGTATGAGGCTCACACTAGGGCAATGGGTATTAGATACCTACATGGTTGACTCTAGTGCAAGTGGGAGATTGGTGATATGCCCTAGAGGCAACATGGAGATGTTGAATATATCACATACTATGTTTATGATACATTGCTTTGTTCCTTGAAATAGACATTATCATTATTGATCAATGATAATGTCTCATGGATCATGGTATGGATTGATTGATGATCATGTCTCATGGATCATGGTATGGAGATACCAAATCAATAATATGGACATGTGTTAGTGAACATATGTTGGATAGACCCGCCATGAGACACCGCAGAGATTCCATGTGTCATCGTTGGTCTCAAGTAGTGTTTATGTGGAATCCTTAGACTTGAGATCATCATGGTTCCCAAGATGCGTAGTAGCTACTTTGGGACTACTAAACACTACTCCGTGAATCGGGTAGTCATAAAAGTAGTCTTTGAGTTTACCATGAAACATGTAGTGGGATGTGAATGATCAAGATAGAATTCGCCCCTCCTTATGGGAGAGATATCTCTGGGCCCCTCGATGTAATGGATTATGAAAGTGCATGGCCATGCCAAGGTGATTGAGGAGTCAATCACGAGTTTATAATCCATCACGGAATCGAGATAGTGATTGAGCTATTAAGAGGATGACACGGTCTCGCCTTGAGCTTAATCTATATCGTGAGGCAAAGGGATTAGTATATGAGAACATTACGTGTTCAAACCGATATGATCTTTACGTATACTTTGGGGTTAGTATGTCTTACTAGAGGCCGCTATTAACAAAGTGACCGAAAGGTGTTTCGGTCGCGACCAAGTATACGTGAACCTGCTGTGGTCGCACACTTAACGGGTTGGAACACTAATTCGAATGTGATTCGGATATGGGCTCAATTCGGATAGAGATCCGGATAGACTCCTATTGGGCCTCGGTCCACGAGACCCAAGTGAGGAGGTCTATATATATGGAGGCGAGGGTGAGGGATGCATCCGATAATCCCGAGCTAAACCCCGCCGCCACCTCCGAGCCAAACCCTAGTCGTCGCGAGTGCCGGTACACTCGCGATCGGCGCCCACCCGGACGTGTGGATACCGTGGAGGCGCTCGTTGCGGCGTTGATCGGCATCAACAACCCTGATTGGATCCGCTCGTGGTGTGGTTGATCGCGTGGAGGAGACGATCGGTTCGGGACGATCGACTACTTCCACTACTACCTCGACGCGCGTGGTTGGATCGGCTTCTCCAACTCTTCTTCATTGCGCTGCCTAGTGGTAACGATCCATGATCCTCCTAAGCATGATGTCCTTGTGTGCGCGGTAGAAAAGTTTTGTTTTCGCTATCGTAGCCTTCAGCAATCTATTACGCCTCCGCCGCCTCCTCCCCACCCGTGCCGCCGCCTCCTCCTCCCACCCCGCCACCGCCTCCTCCTCACCCGCCGCCTCCTCCTCCCCACTCTTCCGCAGCCTCCTCCCGCCCGCCGCCTCCTCCTTCCCACTCCTCCGATCCGCCGCCTCCTCCTTCCCACCCGCCGCCGCCTCCTCCCCCCTGCTCCTCCGCTCCGCCCTCGCCTACTCCTCCCCGGCTCCTCCGTGGTGGCGGCGCGGAGCAAGAGGCTCACCGCTACCGCGGTGACCATGGACCCGCTCGACCATCGCTACAACGCCGTCGGCACCACCGACCGTAGCTGGTGGTGGCGCCGAGCAAGAAGCTCGATATCCTCCTCTCGGCTTTCTTGGGCCATATCTCCTCTAGCCTCCACCCCTAGGTCTTATCCACAACGCCGCCGGCACTCACCGACCGTAGCCGCCATCTACAACCGGTGGTGGAGGTCCCTTGCCCAAGGCCCCATCGCCTGCTGCCTAAAGACCTCCCTCGCGCCTTCCTCACAAACAGCATGTACTCACGGACTGCAACTGTACAAGATCCAGGTGCCCTAGCGCCGCCCACAGCGACTGCTGCCGGCCTTTTGAGAACTTTTTTCATTCTTCAGTTTGACATTGTCACTATGTAAAGGCTCTATTAGAATAGATCATTAGTAGAATTGAATCATTACAGAGTTTCATTATGATGTTTCATACATAAAATATATATTCGTTCTTATGTACTCGTGAGTGCAAGTTCTATCAAAATTTGTTTGTAGCAATTGGACCAAAGTGCTAATAAATTATGTAACTCAAAATCTTATTTTAATTAATGTAAGGTTTGCAAAAATTAGTTTCAACTTCAACATGGTAATTAAAGTTTCATATTAGCAATAAAATGTAATGTTTATCTAAATATATCCTTTCAAAGGTATAAGTTGCATGCCATTAGAACTAATATAAAGACTGTCTTGGAACCAATTTTTTTATATTTTTTGTGAAACAGTTTTGGTACTAATATATCCTTCACATGATGCTATTCTTTATGTGTAACATGTTAGTTTTCTTCACCGACAATGTTCGGTTGGCTTGTGCAAGGTCATTCCTTGTGCATCAGTGAGGTGTTGGGGGATAACTGGTGCTCTAATTTGTGTCTTGGTGATTGTTTTATTTATTTGCTTCTGCACATTTCGGAAAAGAAAAAAGAAGGTGCCTCCTGTTGAAACACGTAAGTATCGAATTATCTATTCTCTGCTGTATTCTTTGGAAAATATCTAATATGGATTTGTTTTGTTGTATGTCGTGATTAGATGATTCATGAAAATTTGTAGCTATGCTACATGCAAGAAGTCCCAAAACTATGTTTTATTGTATATATTCAACTTGTTGAATGCGCACATCGTTTTCCCCTTACTGAGATTTGTATCTGAATTTTTTAAAGCGAGGTGAATGAGTATACCGCCTTTTAGTCCAAGCGTTAGTACATCGATGATAGGGTATCTTGTATGTTTGGTTTTCTTTGGTGGACAACAACCATGATATTTGACACCTGTGCTATATGGAAAGGTCGCCCAACAAAACCCACTCTCGAATAGTAGATTGGCCATCATTCACTAATAAGTACGACCTTCAATTCATGTTAGTAAATACATAGAATGTTCATTTGTTAGCGCAACATGATTTGGTTCATCCCAGCCCATCCTACTTTCTTTTTAAAATGAGAAGTGAACAGGTGCTCAGTTCTAATTATACAAGTCCTCACTCTTGTTAAAATATGCTTATATGTAAGACAATTGTTGACCAGATTAAACATTGTAAATTGTGTCAATATTATTTCATCAAATCACAGATTTTGATGAAAACATTATCTTCCACGAAATGAAATAGCTTCCCGACTAAACAACAATAAATAAAGCAAGAATTGAAAAATCAAAACAGTGAGAATGGACCATAAGAGACATACAAGTCCATGCAACCCTCCTCAGAAACCCTGTCTTCTCAAATTTGTTCACAGTAGTAGGAAATATCTTCTTCGACGACCATGTAGGGCAAGTGCCATCCGAATCAAGTGAGTCAAAGAAGGTCTTGTCCTTGGGAAAGATAGGAGGAGCTAGCTTATGCATTCCAGCGATCTTCTTAAACTAATACTTCATGTCGATCGAGCAAATTCGCTCACCACTCTGTGTTTCGCATGCACAATTACGTAATTCAGATATGCAGTTGTTTCGGACAAACTAAGTCTAAAGCGATATTGGTATGGACAAAGATGGCTATCAAGAATAAACATTAATAGTTGATTCGTATCACCGAAACATTTATTCAAAAGAATAAAAGGAATGTGACATTTGCAAGACAATTACATCCAATTCAGTAAAAAAACTACATCCAAAATAAATCGTTAAATCAGATGCTACCGATCGCATTTCACGGAATACTATGAATTATTTAACTTTTACAGCTCTGCCAAGAGCTATTGTTATGTTAAGGGCTTAAGGCCAACTGGAACAACTGGTACTAATGGAGAAGCATCAGTTTACCTGTTTATTGTATATATAGAGAGCTCACACCAAATAATGCCATGGTATCTTTGGAGAAACAATGTTTATTATTTAGTTTGAGATCATGTTTGATAGTATGTATCACTTTTATTTGGTAATTCGTTGCAACTCACGGGCACCTTACTAGTATATATTGTATTTTTGTGATTCTATTCATATTTATTTGTTTGTTTGTTATGTCGTTTCATGTGTAGAACCTAACGTCGTCGAAGAATTCTCAGATCCGCAGCAAGAAGGTCCAGAAAGCATGCAAGAAGGCAAGTCTCCTTTGAACATTTTGTACATATATTTGAGAAATGCTTTTTAATATTTTAAATTTAATTGCATTGCTATTTACATAAAATAATAACTTCTGTCTTAAGGAATTAGTTAATCCAATTTTGCTATACCCTCGTTGAAGTTGAATGTCATGTATCTTTGTTACCTTAGGTTTTCCCTTGTCTTAGTAATGAGAATATTACTATTCTTTGCTAACTTTAGAATGGTAGTAAATGCTTAGTGAAGTTACTCAATCTTTGTAACCTTGGGGTGGAAATTGTATTTCATTAATCTAATCTTTTTATTTAGAAATTTAATGGCGATTGGTGTTGGCACTGTTCTTTTAAAATAAGACAAAATATGAAAATTATTTTAGACTTGGACGGATGGTAAGATTGGATTCGTGCGGATTTAGCACAAGAACTTGTACTGTGAATGTTCCGCCCTAGTCAATTAAGAACCGACGCTTGTGATTGTCCAAACTGAGCACTACCGTACAACCACAAATCTATATGGGTACGACCTAGCTGATTAACTTACGATAGTCTAGTTTAGGTAACACCAGTGGAAAGTGGGTGCTAGGAATTTACTGGTTATTTACAGTGAGGGACAGGGATTTACTGTACTCATATGGCGCAAGATGGGGCTTCTGACTGTGGTGGATTTAACCCTTCAGCGGTGAAACCTCAGCGGGTGGTGTCTAGCTAGGCTAGAGTGAGGTAAAAGCTTTGTGATATTTTATCTAGGCCTCATGCCAAAGGAAGCATGTTGACTATTAAGATGACTTATCTCTTGTGGGTAAAGTTGTACAACCTCTGCAGAGTGTTAACTTATTCGAATAGCCGTGCCAACGGTCACATGGTAGATCTTAGGTTTTGATTTTAATGTAAAAGTTTTGGGAACCCGAGAGTGGATGGAACTCTCGGAGTTGTGTCCTGGCGGATGGAGACAATGCGGGTGGATGGAACCCGTAGTCTTGAACCTTGGCGGTTAGAGCTGGTTAACTAGTGTTGGTGGATAGAACCTTCCCTATAAAATTCTTGATAGTTTTTGTTAAAACAATTACTTTATTAAATTAATTCCTTCGAAAATATTTAATGGTATTCGAAATAAAATATTGCTTTGTGCAAAAGAAGCATATAACCCTTCCCTTGTTAAGCCTTGCATCTACTGCATTTTCCCAAGACTTGCGAAGTACTTTATGTACTCACATGCTGCACTCAAAACAAATCTCACAAGAATATAAAGCTCAAGAGGGAGATTATGACTACTTCACGTGTGGATATGACGAAGGCTTTCCGGAGTTCTAGGTTGCGCTTCCCCAGTCAATTGCCTGTGGAGTATTGATGGGTCTTCATCTGAATCTCTTTTGCTTACGCTGTGTTTTGTTAGTTTGTGAGGTCTTGAAACCTCGGTTGTAATAAAGAAGCATTTTGGTCTGTACTATCTAATATTGTAATAAAGCGTGGTTGGTTATGTATTCATCACTGTTTGACTGTGTGCACTATCTTTGATCTGGGACTAGTGCTGTAATACACAGAGGGTCCGGATTCGGAAATCCTGGGTCCGGACAACCAATGACCAGTTCACTGTAGCTCTGACCGGTTCACTGTAGCTCCAACTGGTTCATTGTAGTTGTGACCATCCGTGGTCGTTCAGCCATGGTCATTTTGCCATGGTCAACATGTCGTGGTCGTTCTACCGTGGTCAATATGTCATGGTCGTTCTGCCATGCTCGACATGCTATGGTCGTTTTGCCGTGCTCGACATGCCGTGGTCAATCTTCAATGGAGGACTAGAGGAGCCAGAGCATGGAGGACTTCATCAACGGGCAGCAGGAGGCAAGCCTGAAGTCCTAACGAGAAAGTCGGCAAAGAAGTGAGACGAGGCAGAGGGCATGGTCATAACGAGTAGTGGATCTGAAAGGGCATGCAGTAGGCATGCAGTGGTTGTAGCAGGTGGCACAGAAGGTGCGCACAGGCGTGCAGCCGACTTCGGACGAGCGCTGGTAGGCAGAGAGGAATGAAGGATTGCCACGGGTGGTCGAAGCGTCGGCTCGGGTGGTCGGCACTGATCACATGCAGCAGGAATGGTCGTTGAGAGCAGTGGCTCGGGAAGAACTATCATATGGGTAGCAGAAGTAAGTTAGAGATGTGTCCCGAGGTGGCGAGAGGAAGCGCAGCGTGGAGCATAATGGTCGAAAGCAATGGCACATGACAGTGAGAGGAGGTGCTCGTGGAGGAATCGGGAGCAGGTGCTCAAGCCCAGGCAGGCATGCAAGGAAGAAGCAACAGCAAGAGAGAAGGTCAACGTGATCAAAAAGGAAAATCAAGATTAAGGAGGTGATTGTTACAGTTGTAATCTTGCTTTTCCAGTCGTGGTTGTAGACCTGGTCCTGTACGAGTGGCCGGAATCGTGTATGAGTTCGGCCGTGGTCGAATACAAGTCCAGGTCGTGGCCGTACACAAGTCTATGTTGTAGTCGAAGTCGTAGCCGAGTTCGAGTAGTTGTTGTGGTCATAACCCAGTCAGAGCTTTAGAGCAGGGTATAAAAGGCAGAGCCAGGTAACTGAGAGAGCACGATGAAAAAGAGAGGCGAGAAGGGCGAGGGAGGCCAAGAGTGATCAGTCTGATTGAGAGAGAAATAAGGAGAAGAGAAGAGCGGTTTGGCTATGGAAGTCTATCAAGTTCATTGTATTCACAGACGTGGTCGTAAACAGAGTTACGACCACGACAATGAGTGAAGGTGTTCGCAGTGCTGAAGACATGGTCGTAAAGGAGTTACGACCACGGTCACAGAATTGAAGACGTTGTCTTAAGTCGATACGTCCATAGCGAGAAGACGTGGTCGTAAGTCGTTAAGACCACAGCAAGAAGATGTGGTCGTAAGTTGTTACGACCACAGCGGGGAGACGTGGTCGTAAGTCGTTATGACCACAGCGGTCGACAGAATCACTGCATGGTCGTAAGGATCTACGACTATGGTGATCGACCGTGGTCGAAGGAAGTGTAGCGCGAGGCGGTGAACGTGGTCCTAACTTCAGCTGAAGTTTACGACTACGAGATCGGAGAGATTACAGTGTGGTCGTAACGACTGTCTGCGTGGTCGGAGAACCAACAGAGCGGACGTAGTGACTCAGGAGATGGTCGTAGCCTCTTCAACATGGTCGTACGGCTGCAGGAGGTGGTCGTAGCGACTCAAACATGGTCGTAAAGATCCTGGAGCAGTCGTAAAGGATGTAACATAACCCATAGTAGCAGTAAACACTGTATTTGTCCTCGGTTCTATCAGCCTGGCCGTGGTTACAAGAAGGTAGAATGGTATTAGGAATAGACCTCAATAAGTTCTTACTTTTAATGACAGAGGGCAGTATTCATGAAAAGGATAACGCCTCAGCCTCTTTCCTTTAAATAGGACAACACTGCCTCTTTTCTTGTAGTGGCAAAATTAGAACAAGTAACCAAGCTAATGTGTAAACCAGCGTAGAGAAAAATCTGTCTCCAGTATGCATGTATGCACCAATAGCCACAAACACAAAGGCGAAACCATGATAAGTACTGCGCCATGAACTGTACCTCAATAATAAGTGATCAAATATTTGCTTCGGATAAGCAGAGGAGGTACTTTGAAGAATCATCAGTAGTAGCCAACTTTAGAATTTGCCCATCTATGCTGTCACATCCAAGAGAATAGACCTTAGAATACCTGTATCCCATTTTGTTGCAGAAAAGCACGACCTTTTGTGTGTCCCTAGCAGCTGCTCACCTTCTGCGAGTAAAACTACCTCGTCTCCGTGATGGCATTTCCTCGAACACCAAGCAAGTACCTTCTATTCCAGCATTTCTAGGAATGAAGAAGCTTCGCCTCCACGACGTCCCATCCATTGGATGAAAAACGTAATAGTTGGGCTTAATAGTAGCATTTTTGCAATTAACTATAGCGACTTTTTAAGTGTTACAGCGAAAAATTGTAGCGCTTGATCTTGACTTTTTAAGTGTCACAGTACTAATCGCCTCTACCATTATTAAATGCGACATTAATGCGTATATGGATCAGTCCAAGCCACTTCAGCAAAACAAAATTCTTGCAGTACATATATGGTCCCAAATAGGTGGCAAAATCTTGTAGGCGTCAGGCGTCGGTGGGAAAGGAGCTTATCTAAGTACGTGACATGTTGGACCCACAACAAAGGAAATTGTAAAAAATAAATCAACCTCCCTTTACCTAAATTATAAATTTTGGATTTTATTTTAATTTAGTTTGTATGGCTATTTTCGTGTGTACTGTGATGTTTTTGAGGAGTTCTACTACATCGATAACTCCCAACCAAATCTTTGAGCAAGACAAGTTATATCTTGATCATGCTCAACCCAATATTTCAAATTATTTATATTATTCTAAATAAAAGATCGAATAAAAGATTGAGCTATCATAGGATGTCACATATCTTGTTTTGAGTTTGATCTGGTATCATGTGGCAAAGGGATAAGCACATGCGCACTTTAGAGGATCGTCTGATATGATCTTTATGTGTGTTCGGTAGCTGCTATGTCCCGCTAAAAAACACTACCGACTTGTGGATTGAAAAGAGTTTTCAGATCGTGACCATGTACACATGAACCTACAGAGTTGCACACTTAATGGGATGGAATAAATTGGTTCGAATATGATCCATTTATATTGTCTTCTCACCTTAATGGGCCCCTAGAATAGGGTTCCACTAAAGGGGCTCTTTATAAGGAGAGGCGTGAGGCTTTTGATAGTCGATCACATCACCCACTAAAACTCTAGCCGTCCACACTGGTGCTAGTAAAACGGTGCACCACGTTCCACTCTTGGACGTGTGGATACCATAAAGTCACTACTGCGGTCACTGCTGCGCTGATCTAAGACTGTCCGTACCAGACATGAGGGAAACTAGGGGCTACTAGAGGAGACGATTGGTGGACAAAGACATTAGACAATCGACTACTTTGCATCGACATGGATGACGTTGGACTAGGCTACCCTACCTCTTCTTTGGCTGCATTGCATGTCTGTTACTCGCATAGCTTCTTAGTGTACATGTTAGAAATTTTTATCGCGTGCTAGTATAGCCTACCAGTATTCCTACATATCCATCATTGGAAAATGAAAACAAATCATTTACACTTATTCCCTCTGTGTACAGTACAGGACATACCTTTTGTACATCAACAAAATCTATGAGGTGACATGTACTCCACGGGATTTGCACACATTGCCGCTACCAAGCCCTCTATCAACGAGACCCATGGTCTGCCAGTGACCGCAGACCCCACACGACGTTGAAGCTCTTTCCGCTATCAACCACCGCCTTGATGTCCTGAGGTAGTAAACCCCAAATCAGAGTGAAAGTTAAAAAAAAAATCCCAACAGATAGTTTTCAAATCTTTCAATTGATAGTTCACATTTCTAGTTGAAAGTTTTCAAATAATCAAATTGAGAGTTTAGATTTTTAGATGAATGTTTCTCAAAATGCAACATGTAAGGGGATTGTGAGGAAACTACGACGTTCAGTAATGGAGGGAGATGGTCAGGAAGGCATGGGCTATAATATCATAAAAATCAGGTATTAAAAATGGGCAAAATTTCAAACTTTTTGAATTGCATCTTATTGGCATTTCGATTTCCTTGTTTTGATTGACGTTCCAATAAATAAAAGCTCAAGACAATAAATTTTGGAAGAAAATATGCACATAATAAACATTTAATTTAAATTATAACTCGAATCTGGAAAGATGGTCCAAAGGTAAGATAGGAGGTTTTACAGCAAAAATATTGAAGGCATATGAAAGACTGAAAGTTTAAATGCAAGATGTAATAAAAATTCAACCATGAGCTTAATCCTAAAATAAATGAATGGAGATTAATTTAAGGAATAAAAATCACATAACTCAATTATGCAAATGCCAAATTATGAAAAGGCTTCAAAATTCAACTTCATATAAAAGATTAAAAACCCTTAATGCAAATGTCATTCAAAAGTAGTAAGTAGAACCTTGGGGAATTAAAATCCACGATGTAAATAGAATCATGTTCAAGTTCAAACATTATTCCAAAAAATTTTCCATGGTTTAAATTAGAAACTAAACTTAAAACCCAAGTTTCAATTTAGGAAATTCAAAAAAAATGGAGAAATAAATTGGGCTTGGCCCATTTTATCATCTGGCCCACTAGCCACTAGCCTTAGCCCATTTCCTCTCCACTCTCGACCCAGGCCTGGCCCAGCTGCTTTAGAGTGGGTGCAGCGCTCACTGGTCATGCGCTGGCCATGACCAAGCGGTGCTAGCGCCAATGTCGCCTAACCCACCTACTGTCTAGCCGCGCCCGAGTCCATCCAGTGCACGCACCACCTTCGCCTGACCTTCGCCGACTCCCTGCCTTGCACGCTCGAGCCAACCCTGCTCCCACCGTGCACCATGCTACACATGTCGGTGCTGCCTGCGTCATGACAAGCATAGAGCCGCCGTACTTCTCGACCATAGTGTCGCTCCGTCTTGCGTGATTCACACCATCGTATGCCTTGTCATCACCGAATTCACTCATGCCATGACACTGGCTGTTGCACCTACCCCTCCCATGGCTCAGCGTCGTGGAGGTTGAACGGTGTGTCGAAGACTCGCTATGAGAGGAACCCCAGCAATCGCGCTTATGAGCCTTATCCAACCGTCTCATGGCCTGCACGCCATCTCCTCTGTGCCCCTATAGCCACTGCCACGTCGGTGAATTGAAGCTGTCGTGATAGTCACTGCCATCGCCATGCTCAGCCCATGTCGCTAGGCCTCCTCGTCGCCTACAAATACTGGAGAAACCCCTAGCCAGCTTTGCCATACCAGTACCTCCCTGCTCTTCCCTTTCGAAACGATTGCTCTGCCATCGCTTGTAGCTCGCCGAAGCTGCTTCATCCCCAACTTCAGGCAACTTTGGGGATTGGCCGATTGGCACCTTCACGGGCTAATTCCTCTTGGTTGAGGCAGCACCGGAGCTCCCTCAGTGCGATTGTGCCGCCGGAGTGGACCGCGACGCCCCTGTACCGCTGATGCCGAGCTCCACCACACGCAGCCACTGGACCACGTCGTCATGCTGCCTCGGCCTTCCCTGAGCTCAGTTGACCACTCAGGTAGCCCACGATGGTCCCTAGATGCTCTCATAGCTAGAAACCAAACCCTAATGCCATCGATCACTATGGTGCCATGTGTCTTGTTCCGCTGCTGCTCGGGCCACCGTTGAGCACTGAGCTGGCCGAATTGAGCCGTGAGACTTAGCCAATAGGTGCTTGCAGTGGTGAGAATTCCATTTTGGGCATATTCACCGATCACCGTCCACTCCCTAGCCGGCGACGAGCGCCGCTCTGTCAGATCTTCGGCCGACGATCACCTGCAAGAATCCGAGGTCAAGATGCACAAGAACACAAGAGGAACACAGAAGATTTGTGTGCTGCCAAGAAGCTGCAGCGTTTTCTGTTTTGTCTTCTCCTTTTATAACGCAAGGCAAAGTAACGTTGCAAGAGAAACGAGTGCTCCAGAGCGCTTCTCGCGTCGTGGCTTAAACGTGTCCATCCCCACGCCCGCACGACGCGTTCACGTCCGTAAGCACAGGCGCGTCGCGAGCCATTCTCACCACACGGCGCATGCATACGTATACATGAACAGTAACAATACGTATACATGAACAGTGCCATGCAAACCATGCAGCTAACTACGTGCATAAGGCTTAACTAACATATCTCCCCCTAAGCCTTGCACACTTGCTTGATGTCGACAAGACCAATCTTGGACCGAAGCACGATGAACCGGTCACGCCCAAGGGCCTTCGTCAAGATATCTGCCAATTGCTCGTTTGTGCTGACTGACTCGACTTTCACCCTACCCTCCTCAATACATTCTCTAATGTAATGGTGTTTCATGTCATTGTGCTTGCTTCGATCGTGAAAGACAGGGTTCTTATTGAGCTGAATTGCGGTTGGTTGTCAATCTTTATTGTGATGGCACCAGCTTCCTCTCCTCTGAATTCAGCAAGAAGCCGTGTCAACCACACACCTTGGCAGGCAACTGCTGTTGCGGCGACGTACTCGGCTTCACAGGAAGACAGCACCACGGTCTTCTGTTTTTGCGATTGCCAAGTAACCAAATTATCGCCGTGGAAGAAGAGAACCCTCGATGTACTCTTCCGAGTGTCGATATCACCTGCGAAATCACTATCACTGTAGCTGACAAGCTGAACAAGTCTTCTCTTCCTCCGGTGCCTGCAACATATCTCAGTATGCGTCTCACTGCTCCCAGGTGCTCGGTGGTAGGTTTTTCCATAAACCTACTGATGTAGCCCACCGAGAATGCAAGATCCAGTCTCGTGTTCACCAGATAGCGCAGCGCTCCAACAAATCTTCTATACTCTGTCGCATCAACAGCAGGAGCAGCACTCATCTTACTGAGTTTGAGGCGTGACTCCATGGGAGTGAGGCTTGCATTGCATCCTAACATACCTGCTGCCTCGCGTATCTTCATCGCGTATCCTCCTTGGCTCACGGTTATGCTATCATTGGTCTGGTTCACCTCCAGACCCAAATAGTAACACAGCAGTCCAAGGTCACTCATTTGAAAGGTGCCTTTCATCTCCTCCTTGAAGTACTCGAGCTCGGCGGAATTTCCTCCGGTGATGACAAGATCATCAACATAGACGCCAACCACCAACCGACGCTCACAAGTGCCACGGGTGTATACCGCGTGTTTGGAGGTGCTGCGCTGGAACCCAAGTGACACCAGGGAGGCGTCCAGCTTGGCATACCAAGCACGTGGGGCTTGACGAAGTCCGTAGAGCGCTTTGATCAATCGCAGCACCTTATGCTCTTCGCCGGCCACCTCGAATCTCGGCGGTTGTGCGGCATAGACCTCTTCTTGCAGCTCTCCGTTAAGAAATGCGGACTTGACGTCCATATGATGGACAACCCAACCTTCACTGGCGCATGTGATAGCAGCAGGCGCACAAATTCGAGTCGCGCCACCGGCGCGAAGACCTCGTTGAAATCAATGCCCTGCCACTGTACATATCCCTTCGCCACAAGTCGTGCTTTATACTTGGCGATGTTCCCCACTGCATCCTTCTTGGTCTTATAGACCCATTTGAGTCCGATCGGACGTTGGCGAGGTGGGTCAACGAGCTGCCAGGTGCCGTTGGACTCGATTGACGCCAACTCGTCGAGCATTGCCTGTCGCCAACACTCGTGCTGTTGCGCCTCTTGGAACGATGCTGGCTCCTTAGTGCTCACCAACAGCAGGTCTTCATCCAGCTCACGTGCTACCAGTCCCGGCGGTGTCACCGGACCCAGCACGTTGTCAATTCTGCGGAATCGGAGTGGGGCGTCATCATGATCATCGTCGAGCACTTCTTCAACTTCAGGCGGGGGCGACACAAATTCGATCGGTGCCATACTTGTGGATGCCATCGGGCTTGACGTGGACGTACTCACCCCTGTTGCAGGTGAATTTGACGCAGGTGGTGTTACTGCTCCATCCTCTGGTGCTGGTTGAGACGTGGTGATCATGCCGGGCTGGACCACAGTGGTGAACTCAATGATGAAGTCGTTGTCGACGTTCGCCGCCTGATCGCCAGTCCACTCCCACTGGGCCAACTCATCGAAGACTACATCACGGCTGATGTGTACACGCCGAGTTTGTGGATCATATACGTGATACGCCTTGGATCTTGGCTCATAGCCGACGGAGATCATGGGCCGACTCCAATCATCCAGCTTCTTGATGTTGGGTGTGTTGATCTTTACATGCGCCACGCACCCGAACTGCGGAGGTGATGCACGGCCGGCGTGCTTCCAGTCCAGAGCTCGTAGGGGGTCTTGCCACCTATGCTTTTGGATGATGATCGGTTCAAGAGGTACACGGCAGTAGTGACTGCCTCCCCCCAAAACATACCTGGCAGTCCCTTTGCCTTTAGCATACTGCGTGCTGTGCCCATCACCAATTGGTTGCACCGTTCAACGATGCCATTTTGTTGTGGCGTGTAGGGTGTTGTGAGTTCACAACGCACACCCAGCTCGGTGTAGTACTCGTTGAAACTTGCCATCGCAAACTCTCCCCCTCTGTCCGTGCGCAACGCACGGAGCTTCTTGCCACTTTTGCGCTCAGCTACTGCTTGAATACGCTTGATGGCAGTTGGTGCAGCATCCTTGGTCGGCAGCTAGGTGACCCACATGTACCGGCTGTAGTCGTCGTCAAGTAAAAGAAAGAGACGGTTGCTGCTGGGTGTTTGTGACGAAATTGGGCCGCATAGGTCACCGTGCAGCAACTCCAAGGGCTCGGTGCAGCGACTCAGTGCGCGATGCGGAAAAGGTGCCCGCCGATGCTTCCTGGCGAGACATGCGTCGCACACTTGGTCGACTTGAGTCAGTACCGGCAATCCACGGACAAGTCCTTCTCTCCCATCTTACGCAGCGCGGCAAAGTTGATATGCCCAAAACGAGCATGCCAGCGCCACACGTCTTCCCCGGCACGCGTAGTCAGGCAGACCGGCTATGCGATGTTGATGTGGAGCACGTAGAGCCAGCCTGCACTCCGGTGGATCTTGGCAAGGAGACGCCGTTGTTCATCGCGGATGCGCATCACGCCGGCTTCAATCAGGACTTAATAGCCACTCTCGTCAAGTTGGCCGACACTGATTATGTTGGCGGTGAGGCGCGGGATGAAGTAGGTGTTGACGAGGGCGTGGTGTTCGCCGTTCTTGCACGCGAATAAGACCGTGTCGCAGCCCTCGATCCGGACGATGGAGCCATCGTCGAACCGTTGTCGAGGTCAGAGAACACTGCCCGAGACCCCATCATATGATTTGTGGCCCGGTGTCCAAGATCCAACGCCGGGGATCCTGCTCCTCCGGGCCTCCTAGCGTCGCGTAGGCTCCCGCGAAGGCCCCTTTCTCCTCTGGGCCACGGGGCGCCACAGAGTCTTCGCTCCTCCGGGCCAGCCATGCCGCAGGATGAGGCTGACGACGATAGCACGGTCGTCAGCGTCACGGAGTCTTCTCGCTCCTCCAGGCCTGCCGTGCCACTGGATGAGGCTGACGACGGTAGCCCGATCGCTGGTCTTCGTGGTGGCGGCGGAGCCGAAATCACCGGCGGTGGAGCCGGAGTTGCGACGCCATCGGACCTTTCACTGGGTGGGGAATTTCTCAGCGATGTGGTCGGGACGATGGCACTAGTCTCAAGGAAGAGTAGTGTCGGCTCATTGTCTTGGGCTAGTGGGCCTGACTTTCATTCCTGGGCCTGGATCGACACTCCTTGGCCCAGTGGCCGATCATTCCACAAGAACGGCATTTATCCCCATTGCGATTCGGCGTAGGGCCTCCTCCTTCCAGGCTTCCTGTTCCGCCATGGCTTCGCCCCTTTCCTCCGCGGCGCCTGAAGCGATTGCTCGAGCCTACAGTGCCGCAAGTCCGTGTCTACTCCTTCTTGTAGCGCTCAAGCCATTCCTCCTCCGTGAGGTAAAGCTTGCTGCTACTGCTTTGGGAAGAGGGAGGCTCGTGCTCATCTTCGGCCGCCTTCAGCCTCCCGGTGATCTCCTCCACCGACAAAGTTGAGACGTCGAGCAAAGTTTCAATGGAAAGGACAAGCTGTTTGAACCTGGGGCGAGCGATGCGCAGATACTTCTCCATCACTTTCTGATCGGGTTCGGGGTCGCCGAGGATGGCCAGTTGATGGACGATGTTGGTGAGGCGCATGGCGAAGTGGTCCACCACCTCGTCGTCGCGGAACGCGAGTAGCTCGTACTCCCGCCGAAGCTTCTGCACACTTGACTTGCAGATCCGATCGTCACCGATCCTCATCGTCTTGATGCTCTCCCATGCCTCCTTCGCCGACTGTTTGGTCGCGAGCGTGGAAATCATCTCAGAGGGGATGGCGCTACAGATGGCGTCCAGCGCCATCCTGTCTTCAAGGAACTCGACTTCCCCGGACTCGACGGTGTTCCAAAGACAGCGTGCTTGCAGCTTGATCTTCATGTGCAAAGCCCAGTCGCTGTAGTTCTTCTTTGTCAGCAATGGGTAGTTTGCCGACCCGCCCGTCTCCTTGACAATCCGGTGATACACTTGGTAACTACGACTGTCATTCCCGCTGCTGCCCGAGGCGCGACCACCAGAAGAGGAGTTCTGCACTGGCGCGGTGAATGCGTGCGTCCTCGAGGCATTGCTGCTCAAGCGGCGAACTCGGGTCCAAGCTCCTGGATGCTCTAATTCCACTTGTCAGGTCTCTGGCCGATGATCACCTGCAAGAACCCGAGGTCAAGATGCAAAAGAACACACCGAGGAACACAAAAGATTTTTGTGCTGCCAAGAAGCTGCAGCGTTTTCTGTTTTGTCTTCTCCTTTTATAACGCAAGGCAAAGTAACGTTGCAAGAGAAACGAGTGCTCCAGAGCGCTTCTCGCGTCGTGGCTTAAACGTGTCCATCCCCACGCCCGCACGACGTGTTCACGTCCGTAAGCACAGGCACGTCGCGAGCCATTCTCACCACGGCCTCCTACGCGCACGGCGCATGCATACGTATACATGAACAGTAACAATACGTATACATGAACAGTGCCATGCAAACCATGCAGCTAACTACGTGCATAAGGCTTAACTAACATGCTCTCCTCAGTGAGAAGAAGACAACTGTAGCAAAGTACTTAATTTAAACAAATGATTAGTTTAACATTAATAACCATCATTTAATTAGTTATTCGGTCATTGATTTGTGGACCCGCGACATTAGTTAAGTAGTGCTTGGTTAAGCATCTAGACCATATATCGATGTAGTATTCTCAATTTGATAGTATATATATATTGTCTAAACCATGTCTAGAGGTTACAACAGTGAGGGTATCAAATTTTCAAGGAGGTTCAATGCATACACGTGGTCATGACTACCATTACCCATAGTATATCAGTTTTAATGGAACATACACGCATGTATAATAGATTTTGCAAAAAATATACAATAATTAAAATAGTAGGATCAACATGGCCAAAGGGGTGCTTGCCTTGCTTAAATTACCATGGTCTTGATCTTACTCAAGACCTTCTTAGTCAATGGTCTTGAAGCTATTGGTCATCATCTTTGTCTCAATCCTGCTCAAGTTGGTGCTTCTTCGGGACGTCGACTTCTAATTACACAATAAGTGATCGAAAGACCAAATAACTCCAAGGAGTGCAAAAGATCCAAATAAATCCAAAGAGAACTTCATTAAGTTTTATTAGGATTGAGTTTGGTGATGTAAGAGAAGGTTTCGAAGGTGAGGGATGTTTGACATAGTCGAATGGAGTTTGAGTGAATGAGGGGATGGCGGGGAAGCTTTGCTGGGAAGAAAAACAAGGACGGATCAAAGGTGAAGGAATATTCATAGGAACATTCCGTTTCCTAATTCAAAGAGGGCTGGGGATAGCCGATTGTAGAGTACCTTGGCTTGGTTAAAATTATATCTGTTGGTATAGTACTCTTTATGACTACTAATATTCTTTGGCCGCTACAGAGTTCTACCAACTCCTAACACTCTTTCCCCGCTACTCAATTCTATCTACGACTACTGTGCGCAGCCCGGTTGACCTCGCCAAGAAGGCTATTCCTCACCTGCGAATCGAAGAACACAAGCAAGAACAAGGAAGATAACAACTGAATTGCAGATGTATTGATTTAGCACTCGAAAGTTGGGTTCTCGCAAACCGATGAACGGTGAAACTGTTCAAAGACAGAATTAATCTAAGCAAAACCTAACCCTAATGGTGGGGATGGTGGCTGTATATAAAGGAGTAAGGGGCGTGCAAAACCCCTGGACACGTCCTTAATGGACTCCAACACGATACAAAGCCGAACGGCCCAAAAGACGGTGTCGCAACACCCTGACAGATTCTGAATGTCCACTTGTTTCAACAATTACCGTTGACTCAGAAGGAATTTTGACATGGTACTAGAGCCATTGGAAAGGTTGTCTTCTCAGCTTTCCATACATATATGGAACGTCCAAAACGGAGTCCGGATGCGATTTGGGCGTCCATTTTAGTGCGGCCTGCTCCTGGACTCCGAATTGGATTCGAAGTCGGTTTGAGTTGGACATCCAACATGATTCGACCACCCTTGCTGGAGTTGTGCGCCTCGTAGCCCTTCTCCAAGTACTTTCTGATCCTCTCCATGGTTCCTAATCATAATTAAATCATTAGGTAGTAATCGATTCTCAAATGAACAAAAAGAAGTACTTAGGAACGAGCTCACCAGAATTCAATTGTCGGCGCGAGCTCTAGTGATTGGTCCTTGAATATCAAGTGGAGGAGTGTTGTGTATATCCAAGAAGTGATGTCCTCATCATCCTCCCCTCTTGAAGCGGAGTTGTCCTCAACTCAGCCTCATCTTCTTCTCCCAAGTATGGCTTCAAATCTGAAATGTTAAAGGTGGGACTAACCCCAAACTCGGGAGGCAACTCAAGTTTATATGCATTATCATTTATCTTCTCAACTATCTTAAAAGGACCAGCAGCTCTAGGCATCAATTTTGACTTTCTTAACTCAGGAAATCTATCATTTCGCAAGTGCAACCAAACAAAATCACCGGTTCAAGTTTAACTTCCTTTCTACCTTTACTACCAAGAATCCTATATTTTCATTCATCTTTTCAATGTTTGCCTTAGTAGTCTCATGCATTTTGATAATAAAATCAGCACGCTCCTTAGCATCATTATGAACTCTCTCACTAGTAGGCAAAGGTAAAATATCAATAGGGGCACAGGGATTGAATCCATACACTACCTGAAAAGGACTTACCTTGGTGGAGTGTTCCGCTCGATTATATGCGAACTCAACATGCGGCAAACACTCTTCCCACAGCTTCAAATTGTTCTTCAAAATAGCTCTCAACATGGTAGACAATGTGCGGTTCACCACCTCGGTTTGGCCATCAGTTTGTGGGTGACATGTGGTAGAGAACAACAACTTTGTACCCAACTTGTTCCATAGAGTAAGCCAAAAGTGACTCAAGAACTTGGCATCACGATCTGAAACAATAGTAGAAGGCATACCATGCAAACGAACTATCTCTTTGAAAAAGAGGTCAGCAATATGAACGGCATCATCGGTTTTATGACATGGTATAAAGTGAGCCATCTTAGAAAAATGATCCACAACAACAAAAATGCTATCCCTCCCCCTCTTAGTCCTGGGCAATCCTAAAACAAAGTCCATAGAAATATCGCCACGGAATAGAAGGAACAGAAGTGGCATATATAAACCATGTGGATTCAAGCCGACTTAGCTTTTTGACATGTAGTGCAAGTGAGCCACAAACCGCTCAACATCTCGCCTCATCTTTGGCCAAAAGAAGTGTGTGGCGAACGTCCTCCGCCTTCTTAGCACCAAATGTCCCATCAAACCGCCTCCATGCGCCCCCGCAACAACAAAAGACGAACGGATCCAACTGGAATGTATAGGCGGTTAGCTCTAAACAAAAACCAATCATTGATCACAAATTTATTCCATGCTTGACCCTCTTTACAATGCAACAACACATCCTTAAAATCAGCATCAAAAGCATATTGTTCTTTAATAGTTTGAAGACCAAAAATGCGACAATCAAGTTGAGACAACATGGTATAGCGTCGAGACAAAGCATTAGCAATCACATTATCCTTCCCTTTCTTGTGTTTAATGGCATAAGGAAAAGATTCAATAAATTCAACCCACTTAGCATGTCCACGATTCAAATTGGTTTGACTACGAATATGCTTAAGTGATTCATGATCAGATTGAATGACAAATTCTTTAGGCCATAAATAGTGTTGCCACGTCTCTAAAGAACGAACAAGAACATACAATTCTTTATCATACGTGGAATAATTAAGAACAGGACCATTCAATTTTTCGCTAAAGTAGGCAACAGGTTTGCCTTCTTGCATCAAAACACCACCAATACCAATTCGGCTAGCATCACATTCCAGCTCAAAAGTCTTACCAAAATCCGGAAGTTGGAGCAATGGTGCGTGTGTAATCTTGTCCTTCAAAAGATTAAAGGACTCCTCTTATGATGGCCCCCAATGGAACACAACTCCCTTCTTTGTCAACTCGATCAACGGTGTCGCAATGGTGCTGAATTCCTTGACAAAGCAGCGAACCTTGGCTCTATCAACCTCAATTCTTTGTGGAGTCACAACATAGCCAAGAAAAGAGACTCGATCCGTGCAAAAGGTGCACTTCTCAAGGTTACCAAACAAACGTGCATCTCTCAAAGCATTAAAAACAACACGTAAGTGAGTCGAATGTTCATCCATGGACTTGCTATAAATTAAGATATCATCAAAGTAAACGACCACAAATTTGCCAATGAAAGGACGTAAAACCTTGTTCATTAATCTCATGAAAGTGCTAGGTGCATTAGTTAAACCAAAAGGCATGACTAACCACTCATACAAGCCGAACTTAGTTTTAAAAGCAGTTTTCCATTCATCGCCAAGTTTCATCCTTATTTGGTGGTATCCACTACGCAAGTCAATCTTTGTGAAAATTATAGCACCACACAACTCATCAAGCATGTCGTCTAGCCTGAAAATAGGATGACGATACCTTATAGTAATGTTGTTAATGGCTCTCCAATCTACACACATACGCCAAGAACCATCTTTTTTGGAAACCAAAAGAACAGGAACAGCACAAAGACTAAGGCTCTCACGTACGTACCCACGGTCCAAAAGGTCTTGGACTTGTCGCTGAATCTCCTTAGTCTCTTCGGGATTGGTCCGTACGCCGCACGGTTTGGCAAACTCGCTCCCGGGATCAAATCAATCTAGTGCTCAATCCCTCGAATGGGTGGAAGTCCTGGAGGTATCTCATCAGGGAAAACATCTCTAAACTCCTACAAAAGGTTAGTGGCGACAGAGGGGCAAAGTGCAAGGCATATTATCAAGAGAAAATAAAGCATCTTTGCACACAAAAGCATAGCATGTATCATTAACATCGTCAATTGCAGCAAGGTCTGATTTTGTGGCAAGCATAACAGAATTTTTCAAATGGATTACTTGCTGTTTTTCAGATTTATCATGTTCCTTTGGATCATTAGCAGCAGCAGCTCTCGCCCTATCGGCCTCTATAATCTCAGTTGGGGTCAAAGGCAGTAAAGTAACTTTCTTTCCCATATGCATAAAAGTGTGTGTGTTACTACTACCATGGTGTAAAGCATCATTATCAAATTCCCAAGGTCGACCCAATAAAAGAGAGCATGCTTGCATGAGAACCACATCACAATCAACATGATCAGCATAACCACCAATGAAAAAATGGACTCGGCATGTTTGCGTTACCTTAGCTTTTCCAGAGTCATTTAACCACTGAATATGGTATGGATGTGGATGCGGTCGCATGGTCAAACCAAACTTCTTGACCAAATCAGAACTCACCAAGTTGTTGCAATTTCCTCCATCAGTGATGACACGTGCACACCGGTTCTTGATTGCAAAGAAGGTCTGAAACAAATTATGGCGTTGAAGTTTATCGGGTTGTTGTACTGCAGCCGAGGACTCGCTGCACAATGATGCTCAGAAGCGTTCTTGGACGCCCACCAAGGACTAGGTCGTCATCACCACCGCCATTGTCGTCCGAGGCGGCAACATCATCATCCTCCTCGACATCCGGTCTCGATGTAGCCTCAATCTTCTGTAGCGATGTATGGCCATTGGCTAGGGCAATTCTTCTGCACATGACCAAGCCCATGGCAGCGGTGGCACTGAATGCCGGAGGAGCGGCCCGTTGAAGCCACGGAAGAAGAACTCTTGGCTGGACCCTACAAAGAATTTTTTGTAGAATCTGCAAGGCGTGTCGTGGAAGGTGGCTTCGGTGGCGCTGCTGCCATCTTGTTCACATGTGGTGGAGGAGAACGAAAACTCGAAGAAGACTTGGGCAGTCCCGTCGATGTAGTCGTTCGCGACGTGTAAAAGGGTCGTCCGGTGCGTGCCTTAGATGATTACGTGCGCCCCGCAATTCTTTTTCGCAAGCATAGCAAGGTGGAACAAGCGGTTGATGAGTAAATTCTTAATAATCAACAATGTCCTGAATTTCACGCCGTAACCCCCCATAGAAATGACAAATCTTATCTTCTGTGTCCTCAACAACCCCAAAACGCACCATACCCTTTTGAACCTCAGCATAATAGTCTTGAACAGAACTATCACCTTGTTCTAAGCGCTGCAATTTTTTTTCTCAAATCAAGTTTATATGAGGGAGGAACAAAACGATTACGCATAGCTTCTTTTAACCGCTCCCATGTATCAGGTTGTAAGCGCATGGTACTTAGTTCATTCCACTAGATAATAGCTGAGAGACCATGTGGAGGTCATCCTGTGTGTATGATGAGTAATTGACATCGGTTTAGGAAAGTCGAGTTTGAGTCGTTGGTTCGGACCAAGACATTGCGTGGTGTAACGGGCTTGGTCGGACTTGGTCAAACTTAGTCGTATGTGATTAGGATGCATATTCTGATGATTCGACGAGTTTGGACTTTATTATGCTTTATTATGCTGTGATTAGGATGCATATTCTGGTGTTATGTGACGGTTTGCTTGTCTGTGTGGATGCACGACTTCGGAGCTAGGTCATGGTGAGGCGTGGGAGGATCGGGACTAGATTCAGGGAGGAGTCGAGGTTCAGACGGTCGGATACCAGTTGCGGTCGTGTGCGACGGAATGCACCGGACTAGACTCGGGAGGAGTCGGAGGTCCAGTCGGTCGGAGTCAGGTGCGGTCATGCGTGAACAACAAGGAGCGCGGAAGCTTCCCGGAAGGTGCAGGAGGGGCGAATCAAGAATTCGCAAGGTCAGCATAAGCGGAGACGGCTCCGTTAGGGTTTAGCCGGCGTAACGGGTTGGAGACCCGTTAGACAAGGGCTATAAATAGGTGTTGGGGGCTGCTCGACTTCTTCGCGGGCTTATAGGGTCTGGAACTGTGAGTCTAGCAAAATGGTAGAGACCTGTGAGGTGACCTTCGACGAGGCCAGTCCGGGGACTAGGCCCGATATCTTAGGTTCTTTAGAGCAGTCCGAGACCATCTTTGTGGATGATGACGACGATGGAGATGAGGGTTGTCTACCCGATCCAGTCCCTCATCCACCTCTTGAGGTGCCATCTTCCACCGCACCTCGAGGCGATCAGCCTATGCCTTCCGCTTCCTCTTGAGCTAGTGGCTCTGCTCCTACCTCGTCAGCTCACGAGGTAGAGGCCACTTCTTCATCTCATCCTGGACCTCCTAGACACATTCAAAAAGACCATCCTTCAGGGCAGATTATTGGAGACCTTTTTGAGCGAGTCACTCGTTCAAAATCTGGCATGTCACTTTTCTATCTTCATTCTGCCTTTGTTGCCTCATTCGAGCCCAAGGACATTTGTCATGCTCTATCTGACGAATCTTGGATCAATGCCATGCATGAGGAGTTAGAAAATTTCGAGAGAAACAAGGTCTGGTCGCTTGTTGAGCCCCCACGAGGTTATAATGTCATTGGAACTAAGTGGGTGTTCAAGAACAAGCAGAGTGAGGATGGTGTGGTTTTCGAAACAAGGCTAGACTGGCAGCTCAGGGGTTCTCCCAGGTTGAGGGTCTAGATTTCGAGGAGACCTTTGACCCTGTAGCTAGACTTGAGGCCATTAGAATCCTGCTTGCCTTCGCAGCTTCTAAGGGTTTCAAGCTTTACCAGATGGACGTCAAGAGTGCCTTCCTCAATGGCCTTATTGAGGAAGAAGTCTATGTGAGACAACCTCCTAGTTTTGAAAACCTCAAATACCCAAACCATATCTACAGGCTTTCCAAAGCATTGTATGGACTTAAGCAGGCCCCTAGAGCTTGGTATGAGAAGCTTAAGTCATATCTGTTGGGTCATGGTTTTGAGATGGGTAAAGTAGATAAAACCTTATTCATCCGCTGGCATGGCACTGATTTTCTGCTCGTCCAGATTTATGTGGACGACATCATCTTTGGCGGCTCCTCGCATGCTTTTGTTTCCCAGTTTTCCGATGCCATGAGCTCGGAGTTTGAGATGAGCATGATGGGCGAGTTGAGCTTTTTCCTTGGCTTCCAAATTAAGCAGACTCGGGAGGGTACCTTCTTGCATCAGGGCAAGTACACTCGAGACCTCCTGAAGCGCTTTGATATGAGTGATGGTAAACCAGTGACCACTCCGATGGCTACATCAGTTCCACTCGACCCAGATGAGGACGGCGAGCCAGTTGATCAGAAGGAATATCGTAGTATGATCGGCTCCCTCTTGTACCTCACTGCCTCGAGACCGGACATACACTTCTCCGTGTGTCTTTGTGCCCGGTTTCAGGCTTCTCCTCGCGTATCTCACCGTCAGGCGGTGAAGCGCATCCTTCGGTACCTTCGAGCTACCATTGACTATGGTATCTGGTACTCTTCCTCTTCGTGTCTTTCCTTGAGAGCCTACTCGGATGCGCACTTTCTTTGGTCAGAGGAAAGATAGGAAGAGCACTTCGGGCACTTGCCAATTTATTGGCACTTCTCTCGTTTCCTGGTCCTCGAGGAAGCAGTCCGGTGTTGCATAGTCTACCGTAGAGGCCGAGTACGTTGCTGCAGCCAGTTGCTGTAGCCAAGTGCTTTGGATGGTCTCGACCCTACGGGACTTTGGGTTAATTATCGACAGTGTTCCACTCTTGTGTGATAACACTTCTGCGATTAACATTACTAAGAACCTAGTGCAGCATTCTCGGACCAAGCATATTGATATTCGCTATCACTTCCTCAGAGACCATGTAGAGAAGGGTGACATCGTGCTCCGCCAGGAGAGTGACCACCGTTGGTGATATTTTCACCAAGCCTTTGGATAGCTCTAGGTTTTCAGCTCTGCGAGGAGAGCATGGGGTGGTTTGTCCTTACGGACTGTTATGAGGGGGAGCTTTGTGCTTTTACTACTTTATCATGATAATTATGCTCTTACTCCTTTCTGATTGCATTGCATACGGGTGCATTGGGTTTAGTCCTTCTAGCATAGGTTAGAGTGTTTCTCTTGCCGAGTTGCTTAGACTTCTTACTCTTATCTTGTGATTCTAGGATACTGCTTATTAGCTGGTTCTTTTCTTACTAGGTCGAGCTTACCCACTGCTTATAGGTTCTAGCGAGGGTTGTGCCACTCTCGGGTAGATAGGGTACGTGTTTGCTCCTTAGTCTGTTAGATGTCCAGTTGATAGTCCTGGAGTCATATGGGATAGATGAGAGTCAGTCTGAGCCATAGATGTATCTATATCTTGTCTATGCTTTAAGGACTGTCTTTCTTGATTTCTTTGCCAGCTTCTCGTTTTTATTGCTTTGGTTCAGGGGGAGTTCATTTGGGAGCTTCTGGAGCTTAATATTGACGTAACTCAACTTGAACTAAAAGTTGCTTTCTATGTAGAGGGGGAGTTGGATTTTATTGCATGTCATTCTGCATTGTAATATAACTACATTTGAGCCTTGAGTATTATCCTATTATGACATGCTTACACTGCTTTACACCTTACCATGACTTGTGCTCATTTGCTATATTTATCATGTCTTCATATGTGTAAACTAGCTTTTGCCATGATAAGTTAATTAAACTTGCTCAATTTGAACTAAAAAAACTTATGATGTTAGCATACGAGACTAGTCTTTCTTGAGCTATCCTTTTATGATCCATGCCATGTCAACTAGGCTGAGTTGAGCGTTGAATCTCTATTGAGCCTTAGATTGAGCTGTTTTAGTCTCTTGATGATGCATATGTTAGTACAATCATTTCAAAAGCAAAAAGATCTCTTTTGTGCGAAAAAATGATCTCACCAATTCTTTCTCATGAGACGGCTTGCTATTGCACTAGGTATGAACTCAGGGGGAGTTTTGGATGACCAAGATCATTTCCTTAAGCTTCTCGCTTGGAATGATCACATAAGGCTTGAGATCTAGCACATGATAAAAATATTGGTTGGAAACGACCATAAGTTTCAAACGAAAATATGTCATTTGTGCTCAATTTGCTTAAGCTACTAAAAGAACCAAGTATTTGAACCAATGTTTCACTCTTGAGCATATAGCACTCTATTTGGACTCAATATTAGCTTCTGGGTTCCGCTTAGCTTAATTGACATGGCATGTATCATCCTTGGATGTCTCTAGCTAGACTTTGCTCATTGATGACTTAATTTGTTCACAAATTGCACTATAATTCAGATTGTCATCTCTTTGGTTTAGCTAGCATATACATATCTTGTCATGATCTAGATAGCCTTTATTGAGTTATGGCTTGGTGTAATTCTTAATGGTCATTTTGGATAATTCTCATGGCTCTAAATGCTTAGAATAATCAAACTTCAGCCATTTCATCCATTTTCATGACTTATTCTCCTTCTTGCATTCTTGATGTGTTTATTGCCAAAAGGGGGAGAATAGTGGTAGAAAAAGCCGGTTTGGGAGCTTTGAGGAAAACTTGTTCTTTCTTTTGCTCTTACGTCGACATGGTCATTAGCTTCATTTCCTTCTTTGGACCATGTTGGATTCTTCAAACTCAACTTCATGCTTTTTCTGGGTTTGTCAATATACTCATCAAGGGGGAGATTGAGAGACCATGTGGAGGTCATCCCGTGTGTATGATGAGTAATTGACATCGGTTTAGGAAAGTCGAGTTTGAGTCGTTGGTTCAGACCAAGACGTTGCGTGGTGTAACGGGCTTGGTCGGATTTGGTCAAACTTAGTCGTATGTGATTAGGATGCATATTCTGATGATTCGATGAGTTTGGACTTTATTATGCTTACATGTATCGTGCGGTGCTATGTGACGGTTTGCTTGTCTCTGTGGATACAGGACTTCGGAGCTAGGTCATGGTGAGGCGTGGGAGGACCGGGACTAGACACAGGAGGTGTTGAGGTCCAGACGGTCGGAGACGCCAAAGATGATCGAGGCTGCTGAGGTGGTTGTGAGTCGGGAGACGAGGAACCGGAGCTACCGGAGGTGGACACGACGGGCAACGGTGAATGGATCGGGACTAGACTCAGGGAGGAGTCGAGGTTCAGACGGTCGGATACCAGTTGTGGTCGTGTGCGATGGAATAGACCGGGACTAGACTCAGGAGGAGTCGGAGGTCCAGTCGGTCGGAGTCAGGAGCGGTCATGCGTGAACGACAAGGAGCGCGGAAGCTTCCCGGAAGGTGCAGGAGGGGCGAATCGGTGAATTCGCAAGGCTGCACAAGCGGGAGACGGCTCCGTTAGGGTTTAGCTGGCGTAACGGGTTGGAGACCCGTTAGCCGAGGGCTATAAATAGGTGTTGGGGGCTGCATACCCCCTTGAGGGTTTTTGTGCATTTGCTCTCCATTTTGTGTGTGTTCATCCCAAGAAGCATGAAGAGCTCTTGGTGTTTTTGAGGATTGAGAGGGAGAGGATGGATTGAGAGTCTTGTAATCTTTCTTGTTCTAATGTCCATGCGTATCGGGACTCCTCTACATCCTTCCTTGTTTGGTTGAAATGGAATTTATCTGAGACATATTTTGATATGATCTGTGGTTCAGTCACTTCATATGCTTTAGTTTGGTTTTCTGTTCTCTACTCTTTGTGGTTCCTTCTCTTTAGTTGATTAGAGTTTTGTTGAATGAAAGTGCTGCAGATTTCTTGTCTCCATTTTTGTCTTCTCTATTCAATCTCTTGAATTTTCGGTTGGGAACAGAAATTGCAGCATCTCTCTCTGTTCTCTTTTCGTGTTCTGCTGGAATTCATCAAAAAGGACTTTGGTTAGCCCTGGTTTGATTTCTCCGTTCTAAAATGAAAAGCAGTTACTACTTCGTTTATTTTCAAGAATGTTGCCGATTGGCCTTTGATCTTCTTGCTGTCTTCGTTCTTCCTTTTTGTTCTCAGTTTTGGTCTTGGCAGCAAAAACTTCTTTTCGGCAGCAGCAGCTAGCTTTCTTTTCTGCTCGGTTTACTCAGTTCTCGGCAAGAACTTTTGTGCCTGCTGTTCATTTCTAAGTGTGTTACAAATTCAGTTAGGTGCAGCATCATTGTTCGTTTGATACTCTGTTGGCTGAAGCATCATTTTGGGCAGTTTGGGCTGCCTCTTTGGCTCTCTTTTTGCTTCACCTTGCTGCTGTTTTCTGCTGTTTTAGGGACAGGATATTGATTTGAAATACTGCAGTTTGTTGGCAGCAAAGTAGCACTCGGCCTGCAGCAAAAAATCAGCACTTCTACTCCCCTTTTGCTTTGCTGTTTTCTTGTTGAAATCTCAGTGCTTTTTGGTCTACGGCAAAGTTGTTTGCAGCAGTAAAGTTGAGATAAAGAACTCAATTGGTTGTCTCCATTACTTCTCTGCTGCAACCTGATACTTTGGAGACTTTGATCCTTTTTGTTAAGCTTTGTTAGTTTGTGTTTCCTGCACGAAAACATTGGTGGTCAGATTGACCTCTCGGCTGGTAGGAAATTTTCGGATCTCTTTGCCGTGGCAGCCGTGCAGCCGGTTTTTCTTTGCTGTGGCAGTAGTTTCTGCTGTTTTCTTGCCGTGACTGCAAGTTCTTGCCGTGGCATTCCTTTGATCTGTTTTCATTGCCGTGACAATGCATTGAGCTTCGTTTCTGCCGTAACTTTGTTTTAAGCTCAGTTATCTTAATCTTGTTAGCGCTCACACTTAGCTATCGAGTTAAGTTTTTCCTGGATACTTTGGGGGTCGATTTTTAAGAGGCACCATTCACCCCCCTCTGTTGCCATTTTCGATCCTACAATTGGTATCAGAGCCAGTTAGCTCTAATCCATAGATCTTAACCGGTCTCAAGAGCCATGGCGGCGGACAAGTACTCGACCAAGCCGCCCTTTCGATGGCATCGATTACCCTTCCGAAGAGCCGAATGGAGACATACATCCGTGCCAAGGGTATGCCATCCGCGCAAGGTCAAGGTCCGGTTTGTTGTTCCTGCCGATGAGAACATCAATGCCGGGAACATGGCTGATGTTGAGGCGAATGCTAAGGCAAGGAACATCATTATTCAGGGCTTGAGTCGTAGTGAGTTTGACCGTATCTCTCATCTTTCGTCCGCTTTCGATATCTGGGAGACCCTCGATGCATACCATGAGGGCACCATCCGATTAAGACAAGGAGACAGATCGATTCAAGCGATTACAACAAGTTTGAAATGCTGTTGGCGAGTCCCTTGATGAGTGCTTTGCTGCTTCCACAAGATCTTGAGCAATCTCGAGCCGTCGGTCTCACATACTCCGACTCGGACAACGCTCGTCAAATACTTATCGCACTCGACCTTCGTATCGGGAGATGTGGTGACTACCATCAAGGACACCACCGACCTGTCGACTTTGACGCTTGACGCGCTGTACTCGCGCCTCAAGACGCACGAGATCGACACTGTCTCTCGTAAGTCGAAGTCACAGTCGATGGCTCTAGTCACCGATCCGAGTTCGGCTTCTGGTTTTCTGCCGATTCAGTTTGTGGGTTCTCCCTAGCATCTCTCTGTGACGTAACTGAAGATCAGTTAGAGCAGCTAGGGGATGAACAGCTAGCCCTCCTAGCTCGGAAGTTCTCCCATGCTTATAAGAGGAGGAACGGAAAAAGAGGAGGACCCGTGATTTGCTTCGAGTGTGGTGGCCCCAACCACATCTGAGCAAACTGCCCCAAGCTGGGGAAGGGCAAAGGCGACTACGGCGGTTCTGGCAAGAACGACTACACTGACAAGAACCGCAACACGAAGCCCTCAGCACCTATCCAAGGCAAGAAGAAGTTCCGCAACTTCGGGAAGGCCAAGTGAGAGACCATGTGGTGGTCATCCCGTTGAGAATGATGAGTAATTGACATCGTTTTAGGAAAAGTCGAGTTTGAGTCGGTTGGTTCGGACCTTGACGTTGCGTGGCGTAACAGGCTCGGTCGGAAATGGTCGAACTTGTCGTACGGGTTTAGGAGGCGATTAGCGATGCGATGTGTTTGGATTTGATTATGCTTACATATATCGAGCGGTGCTATTTGATGTGTTTCTTGTGCGTGTTGTTGCAGGACATCGAGACGGTGTCGTGGTGAGACACGGTGGACGGACTAGGCGCGGTGGCGCCGAGGTCGAACGGTCGTGATGTGTCAAGACGACGTGAACTCGAGGTGGTTGCGAGTCGGGAGACGAGGAACCAAAGCTGGAGCTACTGGTGATGGACACAACGAGCGATGACGAGAGAACCGGGACTAGACTCAGGTGGAGTCGGAGGTCTCGGTCGATGTTGGATGGAAGCGACGGGCAGCGGCGAGAGGATCAGGACAAGACTCAGGGAGGAGTCAAGGTCCAGACGGTTGAGGTACCGGACGCGGGAATCTTCCGGAAAGGCGCTTGAGGGGCAAATTCGGGATTTGACTCAAGCTTGAAGTAGGAGGCTGGTTTCCCTCCTAAAATGGGTTGACTTTGACCCTTGCCCCATGTGGATGAAAGGCTTGGAGTGGGCATAGTATGCCACTTCTTGATTTTCCATATGGGGGTGAGGCCTTGCCTTCAAAAAGTGGAGAGGGAGGCTGTAGTACTTACTCACTTAGACATGAAAAGAAATGAGCTAGAGCAATAAGCAGTGTGAGTGTCTCCTTCTCCCCTGTTCTTGGTTTCTCTTGGGTTTGCTCATGTGTTCTTGGGAGATGGAGAGGAAGAGAGATGGTTGATCCTTCTTGTAATTTCTTTTCTTGCTCAAATGTGCAGGCGTATGGGAACTCCTGTGTGATTTTCTTACTTCTAGAAATGAAATTATTGAAGTAATTTCCATGTCAGGCGTCTCTGTTCTTTTTCTGCTTTTCTAGGTTTTGAGCTCGTTTTCTATTTCTCTTTGTGAAATGGCATGAAATTTGGGTTGTAGAGTCCTGAGACTATTGCTAACATACCCTCAAATTTTCATGTCCAAAAGATCAAAGACTTGGGAGAAATTCGGTTTTTAGTCTCTCTGTTAGTAATTTCTAAATTTCTAGGGTTTATGTTAATTTGTGATTTTCTTTCATGAGGTGACCTGAGAATTGATCTGGAGTGACTTATAATCTTTGCTAATCTAGCTGTAAAAGCCCATGGTCAAAGACTCAAGGATTGAGGAGAAGTTTGGATTTTGGGAGCCTTCCTGCTAGTATTCGGTTTTGTGCTCAAAATCTGATTTCTTGCTCATTTGATGATTTCTGTTGGTCCCTAATCTTATCTTGGTATTTAGTTCAAGTTCTTGCTGTTTTGATTCAAAGAGAACTTCATTTTCTAGTGAATTTCAAAGGTTTTCGGCCTGTGCAATACTCGGCTGATTTTTCAGTCAGACCGTAAAACAGCTGCATTCTTTGTTCTCAGTGTTCTCTGATATCTCTTCTGTTTTTCTTTTGTCTCGGCTGCCTCTCTCAAGTTCTTTTGTTTTCAGCAGTCCACTGTTTTTAGTCAGAAGAATTCAGGTGACTCTAGGCCATGTAACTAAATGTGTCATTCGGTTCTTACCTCCCTGCGCAGATTGCTATTTGTGTACTTGTAGTATCCGAACTAATTCAATCTTCCCTGCAATCTGTGGTCAGAAAAGAAAAAAAATCTGTTTTAGCCTGGCTTATTTACTCCTGTGCCGACACAACTAAAACAGCTATCGGTTGTCTTCAATTTAGCAGAACAGTTCCTGGCCGATAGAGAAGACTGTAGCTTTTCATTTTCAGTACCTGCATATTACTCTCGAGCAGCAGCAGCATATGACTACAGTCTGTATTCCTTTGCTCCCTGGTGCGGCTGCAGCTCCATCTCTTTCTTGTTCGGCTGCAGTTTCTTTTTCCTGTTTTCAGCTCTATTTTGCTGTGCCAAGACTCTGAAGTCAGCAGCTTCTGCAGCATATAAATTTTAGGTTTTTGGTTTGCTATTTTGCTGCAGTTTCAGCATCTAACTGTGTGCAGATTTCAGTCTGCAGTGGATGAAATTGCTGCTGCATTCAAAAGTTTCTACTACTTGTTTTCATCAGAGTTCTAGTCTGCACGAGGCTGCACAATTCTTTTGTGTTTTCGGCTGTAGCTCAGTTACTCTGTTTTCAGCCTCTTCAATCTGTGCAGAGTGGTGTATTTCAGCCATTTTCAGCAGCCTGCAGCCAGCAAGATTTAGTCCAGTTCTTTTAAGTGATCGAATTTAACTTCTTACTTCATGGCTCTCATAGCTATTGGAGAAGAAGCATTCGGATACTTGGGGGCGGATTTTTGAAGGCACCATTCACCCCCTCCCCTCTGTTGCCATATCTGATCCTTCAATTGGCGCTGTCCTCGCCGCATTCGACGACCTCGACCTCAGTGAGGTGGAGGGATGGAGCGATGACGACGGGACGGGTGATCAAGACCCCAAGAGCGGCGACGACTTCTCCGGCATGTGCTTCATGGCCCTCGAGGCTTAATCGAGCGACAATGAGCTGTACTCCGACTCGGACGAGGTATGCCCCACCTACGACCAGCTCAATCATGCTTTTCTTAAGCTAGGTGGATTTCATGCTAGAGCTAAGGCTAGATGTACTGAGTTAGAGAAGGAAGTAGATAGATTGTCACTAGAGATTATTGCTCTTACATCTGCTCCTTCTAGTGATGATTGTGATACATGCTGTGCTCTGTTGGGTGACATGGAGAAACTAAGGACCTCGCATGATAGTGTGTCCTCCGAGCTTGATATTGTTAAGGTGGAGAATGTTAGTCTGCTTGCTGAATTAGAGTTGAGTAGGATGGCTGTTACCCTACTTACTACTGATGAGACTACTTCTCCCACCTCATGTGAGGTTAAGGACATTTCTGCTAGAGGACCTTATGCCATGCTTCTTGATCTACCCGAGTCTTGTGAAAATTGCAATAACTTGAAGATGAACTTAAAACGGGCAGATCATAAAATTACAGAATTACAATCTTTTCTTCTTGAGCCTATTGCTTCATGTGTGAATTGTCCTAAGCTTACTGCTGAACTTGAATCTGTCTCAAAACAGTTTCAAGAAATCATTGATTACAATAAGAAAATGGCTCAATTTGCTTCTAAGGACCCTGTTAGTTCACCTTGCAATCATTGTAACAAACTAAAATCTGACTTGATTGCTTTAGATGAAAAATGTGTGAAGCTAACTAAGGACCTACTAGAGAAGCAACCATATGCTTGTAATGTGTGTGCTGGGAAGAAGCATGAGGGTTTGGTAGAGACGCCTAGCGACGTGAACCAATTGGCTAGCGATGAGGATCTGTCCCTTCTGAGTCGGCTGTGCGTGCACAAGCCATTCGTTCCTCGCTATTGGTTCTTCTTTCGCTCTCTTACCCTCTCTGTTCCTTCTTCCCTTGCTCTTCTTGCACTCTCTCTTCGGGAGTGTCAAGATCTTATGAACACTCTCGAGAAATTTGTAGCAGTAAGAAGAAGCTCAATCTTATTCTAGACCAATCTAAAATCTGCAGATTTAATCAGGGTCTAGGATACGATTTCTATGAGGACAGAAGGAAGCATCCACCTGCCGTGCTCAGACCCATAGCACCAGGTGTGATCGAGACTAAGCCCAGGACCGAGAAGGTCAAATTCAAGTCAGCGGGCTTTGTCCAAGGATTTGACAAGAAGGTGATTTCACTGCAGCTTCGCCTCTCGGCGAAGCCCCATCATGCTACGCGCCTCGTATAGGCGGTATCATTGCACCTTCCGCCGAAGGATGGACATTTGATCGATCGATGCTTCAGGCGCGCCAAGATTGCGCGTAGAGACCGTGTTGCAGCTTTTAGGCGTATTCAGGGTCATCCCCAGACCTTGAGTGCACTTAAGACCAACACGAGGTCTAGGTTTGCCTCAGTTGCTTCTGATGGTTTTGGACAGCATCGAGGACTTGGTTTTTCTGAGTCTTCTGATTTTGGTCCTCGTGTTGCTCCTGGTCGTGACTTCCGCCGTCCTGAGGGTAGATCTCGCTTCCCCCGTCGAGATGGCTACCCGCGGCGAGATCAGCGTGTTGCCGGTGCTCCGACTCGCTCTCCCTTAGCGATCGAGCGTAGCAAGCGACTTCAGTCCGCTCACGGACCTTCCGCTTTGAGCGATTTAAGAGCGAGGGTAGTTAGAGGTCATCGTGTGTGACTACTTCTTCTGCTCGACGTGTGACTCAGTATTAGGTTCCAAAATCTATTTTGATTTATCCCAGTACTGAGACTTTGCTCTCTTGTTGACTCGTGCTCGTGGGGGTGGAAGGAGAGGTTTGGCTTGTAGACTCTGGTTGTTCTCGACACATGACCGGAGACTCCCATTGGTTCTGTTCCCTAGCCTGAGCTTCAGGTGATAAGACTATCACCTTCGGAGACTCTTCGTCTTGACGCATCATCGCCAAAGGGACTGTGCGCATTAATGATTCATTTGTTTTAAAAGATGTTGCCTTGGCGAGTAAGCTTCATTACAATTTGCTTTCGGTTTCTCAGCTTACCAACGACGGTTTTGAGGTAAGATTTAAGAAAAACGCCTGCAAAATTATTGATTCTTCGGGTAGTCTGGTTTGCGGGATTTCTCGTTATGGGAGGATCTTTCGTGCTGATTTTGTTGAGTCTTCTGGTGATCCTCTCCGGTGTTTGGATGCTTCTGAGTCCCGCGACCTTACCTTCTGGCATAGGAGACTTGGTCATATTGGATTTGACCATTTGACCCGAGTTAGCGGCCATGATCTCATTCGTGGTTTGCCGAAACTCAAGATGGTCAAAGATCTTATTTGCGCTCCATGCCGGCACGGCAAGATGGTTGCCGCTTCTCACCCTCCGGTCACAGTGGCTATGACCGATGCACCGGGATAGCTGCTCCACATGGACACAGTCGGACCAGCTCGAGTGCTGTCTGCAGGAGGGAAGTGGTACGTCCTTGTCGTGGTCGATGACTTCTCGAGGTATTCTTGGGTGTTTTTCTTAGCCTCGAAGGATGAGACGTTTACATTTCCGAGGTCTTTCAAGAGGCTTTCGTTGAGCTTCCGGTGCCTTACGAGCGATCTGCGGTGACAATGGCACGGTGTTCAAGAATTCCTACCGAGAGATTCTCAGAGTGAGACGGTGTAGAGCACCGTTCTCTTCTTCGCACGTCCACACGCGAGAATGGCGTCGTGGAGAGGAAGAATCGTACCTTGGTCGAGATGGCCAGGACGATGCTCGATGAATACTCTACACCACGGAAGTTTTGGGCTGAGGCTATAGCTACCGCGTGCCATGTTTCAAATCGAGTTTTTCTCAGGGCACACTTGCATCGCACTTCTTATGAGTTGAGATATGGGCGGAAGCCTAGTGTATCTTATTTTCATGTGTTTGGATACAAATGCTTTATCTTGAAGTCAGAAAACCTCGATAAGTTCGAGTCACGTTCTTGTGATGGGATCTTTCTAGGCTACTCAACTTCTTCGCGGGCTTATAGGGTCTGGAACTGCGAGTCTAGCAAAATGGTAGAGACCTGTGAGGTGACCTTCGACGAGGCCAGTCCGGGGACTAGGCCCGATATCTCAGGTTCTTTAGAGCAGTCCGAGACCATCTTTGTGGATGATGAGGACGATGGAGACGAGGGTTGTCTACCCGATCCAGTTCCTCATCCACCTCTTGAGGTGCCATCTTTGAGATACCATGTGAGAGGTGCTCCCATGTTTGTGATGAGTAATTGACTCGTGTGCTGAAAATCTGGAAAATGGATCAGATCGGTGGCGGTACTTCACCGTGGAGAGCGGTACTACCTACCGGGAGCGCATGTAACAGTCAGGGCATAGAATTTGAGTTTGGTTTGGATGGATTGATATTTAGGGCATGTGGTTAACTCATGTTATCGAGCGGTGCTATGTGATGTGTTTCTTATGCGTGTGGTGCAGGACATCGAGGCGAGTCGTGCGAGACACAGTGGACCGGACTAGGCGCAGGTGGCGCTGAGGTCAGAACGGTCGGGATGTGTCGAAGATGATGTGGACTCGAGGTGGTTGCGAGGCTTGCGAGACAAGGAGCGCGGAAGCTTCCCGGAAGGTGCAGGAGGGGCGAAACGGGAATTTCGCAAGGTTGCACAAGCGGGAGACGGCGCCGTTAGGGTTTAGCCGGCGTAACGGGTTGGAGACCCGTTAGCCAAGGGCTATAAATAGAGGTGAGAGGCTGCATGCCTCCTTGAACACATGGAAAGGATTTAGTGTTTCCTTTAGTCAAAAAAGCCTTTGGAGAGGTTGTTTTGCTTTAGGCTTTAGTGGGTGAGAGTGGTTGTGTGTAACAAGGCTGCCTCCACCCCTTGTGTGTGTTCCTCCCAAGAACTAGGGAGAGTTCTTGGTGATTTTGAGGATTGAGAGAGTGGAGATGAGTTGAGAGTCTTGTAATCCTTCTTCTTGTTCGAATGTCCATGCGTATAGGGACTCCTTTGTACTCATCTTTTGATTTGGAATGAAAATCTGAAGCTTTTCTTTTGTTCATGCTCTCTGTTCTTCGTTTCTCCTCTTTGGGCGAGTTCTTGATTCTCTGTTTTTCTTGTTGTTTCTTGCCTATGAGGTGTGAAATGGGTTGCTCTGTGATGGGATAGTGCCTCAAGGTCATTTGATCGAGTTTTCCCAAGAGCAAATCAAATTTTAATCTCAGTTTTTGCGGATTGGTCTCTCTGTGCCCTTCTAGGGTTGAGGTAAAAATCGTGTTTCCTTCTTTGTGATGGCATGAAAGTTGGCTAGTAGAGTCCAGTGGCTATTGCTAACATACCCTGAAAGTCTCTTGGCCAAAGGATCAAAGATTTGTTGGAATTTTGGATTTTTGGACCACCCTCTGCCTTTTTCAAGTTTTTATCTCATCTTTTGATTCTCTAAGGAAATCTTGAAATTGGTTCTTGGCTTATCCTTCTGGGAGTATTTCCTTGCTATCCTAAAAGTTTCCAAAGCCAAGAATCCAAGAATCTTGCGAATTTCTCAGATTTCTCTTTTTCTGCGCGTGCTATTCTTGGTGCGGTACTACCGCTCGTCGAGAGGTACTCTCGCTCAAAGGTACTACCGCATTTTCAACAGTGATACTTCCGCTCGGCATACTACAGCTCATATCAGTGATACTACCGCTTCTTGGCGTAATGTTCCATTTTTCTTTACTCTCTGGATTTGATTTCTTTTCTTGATCCGTGTCTTCCAAAGGAGTTCTTTTCTCATTGTGTGAGTACTTGAGGGAGGATTGTAATTTTTCAAAAGAACCATTCACCCCCCCTCTGTTGCTATTTCGGTCCTACAATTGGTATCAGAGCCGGTTAGCTCTAATCCATAGATCTTAACCGGTCTCAAGAGCCATGGCGACGGACAAGTACTCGACCAAGCCGCCCGTTTTCGATGGCATCGATTACCCCTTCTGGAAGAGCCGAATGGAGACATACATCCAGGCCCAGGGGTATGCCATCTGGCGCAAGGTCAAGGTCCGATTTGTTGTTCCTGCCGATGAGAACATCAATGCCGGAACATGGCGATGTTGAGGCGAATGCTAAGGCAAGGAACATCATTATTCGGGGCACGAGTCGTAGTGAGTTTGACCGCATCTCTCATCTTCCGTCCGCTGCTGATATCCGGGAGACCCTCGATGCATACCATGAGGGCACCACCAGATTAAGACAAGTGAGACAGGATCGATTCAAGCGATTACAACAAGTTTGAAATGCTCATTGGCGAGTCCCTTGATGAGTGCTGCGGCGTTTCCACAAGATCTTGAGCAATCTCCAAGCCGTCGGTCTCACATACTCGACTCGGACAACGCTCGTCAAATGCTTGCGACTCGACCTTCGTGTGCGGGAGATGAAGGTGACTACTATCAAGGACACCACCGACCTCTCGACTTTGACGCTGACGCTACTGTACTCGCGCCTCAAGACGCACGAGATCGACATTGTCTCTCGTGAAGTCGAAGTCACGATCAATGGCTCTAGTCACCGATCCCGTTAAACCGGTTTTCCGCCGATTCACTTGGTGGGTTCTCCTAGCCACTCTCGTGCGTGGCGATGATCGATTAGAGCAGCTAGAGGATGAACGGTGGCCCTCCTAGCTCGGAAGTTCTCCCATGCTTACAAGAGGAGGAGGGACAGAAAGAGAGGCGGACCAGTCATCTGCTTCGAGTGTAGTGGCCCCAACCACATTCGGGCAAACTGCCCCAAACTGGAGAAGGGCAAAGCTGACTCCGACGGTTCGAGCAAGAACGACTACATCAACAAGAACCGCAACAAGAAGACTCCAGCTCAGACGCAAGGCAAGAAGAAGTTCCGCGACTTTAGGAAGGCCAAGAAGCTTTTCCACCGCGTCCTCTCTGCCTTCGACGACCTCGACCTCAGCGAGGTGGAGGGATGGAGCGACGACGACGAGACAGGTGACCAAGACCCCAAGGGCGACGACGACTTCTCCGGCATGTGCTTCATGGCCCTTGAGGGCGAACTGAGCGACAGCGAGCTCTACTCCGACTCCGATGAGGTATACCCATCTTATGACCAGCTTAATGATGCCTTTCTTAAGCTAGGTAAATTTCATGCTAGATCTAGAGCTAGATGTAGCGAGTTGGAGAAGGAAATAGATAGATTGTCACGGGAGTTTACTTCACTTATATCTGCTCCCTCCCGTGACGAATGTGATACATGCCCTACTTTGCTTGAAGATATGGAGAAGTTAAGGACTTCTCATGATAGTGTGACCTCTGAGCTTGATATACTTAAGGTGGAGAATATTAGTCTACTTGCTGAACTAGAAATGAGTAGGATAACTCCTTCTTCATTTACTATTGAGACTATTTCTTGCACCTCATGTGAGGCTAAGGAAAATGCTTTTAGATGTCTTTACACTATGCTTCTTGATCTGCCCGAAACATGTGAAAATTGCAATAATTTGAAAATGAACTTAAAACGGGCAGATCATAAAATTGCTGAACTACAAGCTTTTTTACTTGAGCCAATTGATTCATGCTTGAACTGTCCTAAATTAACTGCTGAACTTGAAGCTGTCTCCAAACAGTTTCAAGATATGATTGATCATGATAGGAAGTTGGCTCAGTTTGCTTCTAAGGACCCTATTAGCTCACCATGCATTAATTGTAACAAACTAAAATCTAATTTGATTGCATTGGATGAGAAATGTGTGAAGCTAACTAAGGACCTACTAGAGAAGCCACCTTGTGATTGTAGTGTGATTGTGGAGAAGGGGGAGAAGCCCCCGGGTAAGGTAGAGACGCCTAGCGACGTGAACCAACCCGCTAGCGATGAGAACTGTCCCTTTCGAGTCGGTGTGCGTGCACAAGCCGTCTTCCTCTCGCTATTGGTTGTTCTTCGCTCCCTTACCTTCTTCTGCCTCCTCCCACCTTGCTCTTCTTGCACCTCTCTCTTTCGGGAGTGTCAGTATCTTATGAACACTCTTGAGAGATTTGTAGGAGGCAAGAGGAAGCTCAATCTTGTTCTAGATCAATCAAAGATTTGCAAGTTCAATCAGGGTCTAGGATATGATTTTCGTGAGGATGTGAGGAAGCATCCACCTGTAGTGCTCGCACCGTAGCCGCAGGTGTGATTGAGGTCAAGTCCAAGAACAAGAAAGTTCAATTTAAATCAGCGGGCTTTGTCCAAGGGATTTACGAAGAAGGTGATTTCACCACTGACTTGCCTCTCGGGCGAAGCCATCTCATGCTACTTCACCCCCTCGTAGGCGGTATCATTGCACCTTCTGTCAGAAGGATGGGCATTTGTTTGACCATTGCTTCAAGCGCGCCAAGATCGCGCGAAGAGACCGTGTTGAGTCTCTTAGGCGTATTCGTGGTCGCCCGGACCTTGAGTGCACCTAAGACCAACACGAGGTCTAGGCTTGCTCTTGTTGGTAGCTTTGGGCGTCGAGGACTTGGTTCTTCCGAAGTTTCTGTTTTTGTCCTCATGCTCCCTCTAGTCGTGACTTCCGCCGTTCTGAGGGTAGATCTCGCTTTACTCATCGAGATGCCTACCCGCGGCGCGATCAACATGTTGCCGGTGCTCCGACTCGCTCTTCCGTAGCAGTCGGACCCGACCAACGACTCGTGTCTGCACACAGACCTTCTGCTTCTTTGGGTGACAGAGAGCGTAGGGTAGATAGAGGTCAGTCGTGCTTGACTACTTCATCTGCTCGACGTGTTACTTAGTATTGGGTGCCAAAATCACTTTTGATATACCCCAGTACTGAGACTTTACTCTCTGTTTGACTCAGGTTCGCCGGGCAGGGAAGGGAAAGGTTTGGCTCGTAGACTCCAGGTGTTCACGACACATGACCGGAGACTCCGTTGTTTTCTTCCTTGCCCGTGCTCCAGGTGATGAGACGATCACCTTCGGAGACGCTTCGTCTGGGCGTGTCATCGCCAAAGGTACAGTGTGCATTAATGATTCATTTATTTTAAAAGATGTTGCCTTGGTTAGTAAGCTGCAGTACAATTTGCTTTCTGTCTCTCAGCTTACCGATGACGATTTCGGGGTGAGTTTTAAGAAAAACAACTGCAAAATTCTTGATTCTTCTGTAGTCCGGTTTATGGATTTCTCGTTTTGGGAGGATCTGTCGTGCTGATTTTTTTGAGTCTTCTGGTGATCCTCTCCGTTGTTTGTTTGCTTCTGAGTCCCGCGACCTTTCCTTCTGGCATAGGAGACTTGGTTATATTGGATTTGACCATTTGACCCGAGTTAGCGGCCACGATCTCATTCGTGGTCTGCCGAAACTCAAGATGGTCAAAGATCTTATTTGCGCTCAATGCCGGCACGGCAAGATGGTTGCCGCTTCTCATCCTACGGTCACAGTTACTATGACCGATGCACCAGGACAGCTGCTCCACATGGACACAGTTGGACCAGCTCGAGTGCAGTCAGCAGGAGGGAAGTGGTACGTTCTTGTTGTGGTCGATGACTATTTGAGGTACTCTTGGGTGTTTTTCTTAGCCTCGAAGGATGAGACGTTTACATATTTTCGAGGTCTTTTCAGTAGGCTTTCTGTTGAGCTTCCAGGTGCCTTACGAGCGATCCGCAGTGACAATGGCACGGAGTTCAAGAATTCCTACTTTGAGAGGTTCTGTGATGAGACAGGTGTAGAGCACTAGTTCTCTTCTCCGCACGTCCCACAGCAGAATGACGTCGTGGAGAGGAAGAACCGTACCTTGGTCGAGATGGCCAGGACGATGCTCGATGAATACTCTACACCGCGAAAGTTTTGGGCTGAGGCTATAGCCACCGCGTGCCATGTTTCGAACAGAGTTTTGTTGGTGATATGCCCTAGAGGCAACATGGAGATTTTGAATATATCACATACTATGTTTATGATACATTGCTTTGTTCCTTGAAATAGACATTATCATTATTGATCAATGAGTATGTGACTTATTCATGAGACTCTTAATGCCAAAATGTTGCTATTTCTAAATGATCCCTAATTATATTTCATATGAGGAACAAATATGATTCAAAGATCAGCATATGTATTGATTGATGATCATGTCTCATGGATCATGGTATGGAGATACCAAATCAATAATATGGACATGTGTTAGTGAACATATGTTGGATAGACCCGCCATGAGACACTGCAGAGATTCCATGTGTCATCAGTTGGTCTCAAGTAGTGTTTATGTGGAATCCTTAGACTTGAGATCATCATGGTTCCCAGCATGCGTAGTAGCTACTTTGGGACTACTAAACACTACTCCATGGCGGGTAGTCATAAAAGTAGTCTTTGGGTTTGCCATGAAACATGTAGTGGGATGTGAATGATCAAGATAGAATTTGCCCCTCCTTATGGGAGAGATATCTACGGGCCCCTCGATGTAATGGATTATGAAAGTGCATGGCCATGCCAAGATGATTGAGGAGTCAATCACGAGTTTATAATCCATCACGGAATCGAGAGAGTGATTGAGCTATTAAGAGGATGACACGGTCTCGCCTTGAGCTTAATCTATATCGTGAGGCAAAGGGATTAGTACATGAGAACATTACGAGTTCAAATTGATATGATCTTTACGTATACTTTGGGGTTAATATGTCTTACTAGAGGCCGCTATTAACACGGTGACCGGAAAGGTGTTTACGGTCGCGACCAAGTATACGTGAACCCTGTGGTCGCACACTTAACGGGTTGGAACACTAATTGAATGTGATTCGGATATGGGCTCAATTCGGATAGAGATCCGGATAGACTCCTATTGGGCCTCGGTCCACGGCCCAAGTGAGGAGGTCTATATATGGAGGCGAGGGGTGAGGAACATCGATAATCCCGAGCTAATCCGTAGCCGCCACCTCGAGCCAAACCCTAGCCGCTCATGAGTCTTTGGTACACTCGCGATCGGCGTTCCAAATTTCCGGACGTGTGGATACCGGTGGAGACGCTGGCGGTTGCGGCGTTGATCGGCATCAACAACCTACGGATCGGATCTGCTCGTGGTGCGGTTGATCGCGTGGAGGAGACGATCGGTTCGGGACGATCGACTACTTCCACTACTACCTCGACGCGCGTGGTTGGATCGGCTTCTCCAACTCTTCTTCATTGCTGCTGCTGGCGTCTAGTGGTAACGATCCATGATCCTCCTTAAGCATGATGTTCTTGTGTGCGGTAGAAAAGTTTTGTTTTACGCTATCGTAGCCTTCGCGATCCATTAGTGGTATCGAGCCATCTTGCTTAGTTTGCGATCGGATCGCGCATATGTTGATATGCGGTTGTAATAGATTGGATCTATTACGGACTAGATCAATCGGTCATAAGGGGTTGGAATATGTATGAGTTGATAGCATCATGTGGCCAAAAAGATTAGTTCATGCTCCTTCTTTGATGTACGCGCGACTTGCCCCTACCGGCTGGTAACACCATCGGGGCTAACTGCGCGCACAGTCAGTAGATTGAGCCAACAGATCGAGGTCTTGTGTTGCGGTCTCCTCAAGCATACCGATCGCGATGATTGATGTGATTGATCTAATGAAAATTGAGACATTTTGAATGGCTCGGATTTGGGTTGATTTGATCGGCCCGATGAGATTTTCATAGCGATTTCATAGATGCGATCTATGTAATTCCGTAAGGTTTTCAGGGACCGCCGTTGCGTACACACATAGATTGTTATAGAAACACATTCATGTCAGGGCGGTAGAATACGTTCTACGCTTAACTTGTTTTTGCAGGGAATGATGTGAATGGTATGGCATAGATGCATATGTGATGTATGTGTGTTTTGGCGGCCTGTGTGTCGTATTAATCACAGTCGGGTTGAGGTTGTTCTTTAATTGTATAACGACCTGCGTGTCGACTTGTGATGCTTGAGCTCCTCATGTAATTCATTTGCTACCTATTAGTTGTAATAGTTTAGTTCTTTGCTATGGAGGCTTCAAGCACGATGACAAAGAGGACAAGAAGTGTGGCGAAGAATATCACCGTGGAACCATGGCGATGGCGACCACTACGATACAAAATGCCATACCATTCACAGTATAATGTGATTATATGCATGTGATGTTTATTTCTTGTCATACTATTCTTTCATGCCATACCAACTAAGGGTTAGTTTTTCATGATAGAATAGCTTCTCTCAAGAAAAATTAAGAATTTGTTTTGATGCCCTTCCAATTCTTTGCGCCTATAAGAATCATGATCATTGTTTGGTAGGTGCGCAAAGCGGTACCATCAACTATCTTGATCTAATAGGGTGGATGTCGGACATCCACATGCATAGTATTGGTTTACTTGACAAGGCTATCAAATTAGATTTGGGCCTTGGGGCATGGTGTTGGGAGCCGGGGCATTGGATGCCACCCAACAAACAAGAGTCACATAAGATGTGATTAGCAAGTGTTGCTTACCTCGTCACTAGGTTTCTAGCGGTGATGCCAAAGCTCACTAGAACTTAGATGAACATGGATCTTGACCACTATATGTCGTTAGAGGAAGGCGATTACAAAACATATAGTGGGAGTATCTTTGTTAAATTGTTTAATGGAAGATCAAACATGAACATAGTGCTAAACTTTGCATATTTTTGTTGTAGATCATGTCAACTAATGCGCATCCAGTTCTTTTAATTTGCGATCTATTCTTGAGAAAGAAAAACTCAATGGAGCGAACTTTTGGATTGGTATCGCAACACGAGAATTGTTCTCAAGCAAGAGCGCAAGGAGAATGTCCTTGAGTCTCCTTATCCCGATGACTTGCACGATAATGCTACGTCACGCACGGAAAGCTTATGAGAAGCAAGCGAATGATTACCTTGATGTGAGTGTCTCATGCTTGCCACAATGTCCTCGAGCTTGAAGCAATATGAGAACACGATGCCTACAATATCATTGTGGGGTTGCGTGGTATGTTTGAGAACCAAGCAAGGGTGAGAGGTTCAACACTTCAAAGTCCTTGTTTGCGTGCGAGCTTGCGAAGGGAATCCGTCGACCCTCATGTGATTAAGATGATTGGCTACATTGAGAGTCCGGAAAAGCTTGGTTTCCCCTTAGCCAGAGTTGGCTCGATGTGATTCTTGATCGCTCCCTCGAGCTTTGAGCCATTCATTACGAACTATCACATGAACAACATGGACAAGACCTTGGTGAGTTGCATGGGATGCTAAAATCAGCCGAGGAAAGCATTAAGAAAAGTAGCCATCATGTGATGATGATGCAGAAAGGCAAGGGCAAGCCCTATGTAAAGAAAGGCGCGGTCAAAGAAAGTTAGCTCCCGATGAGATCGCGGCGGTTCTAAGGCCAAGCAAGTCAAGAAGGGCCCTGCTCTCGATGCGATTGCTACTCTTGTAAGCAATCGGGACATTGGAAAAGGCGCCCAAAGTACTTGGAGGATCTTGAGAAAAGAAGGAATACGACTTCGCTCCGGTATAAATGTTATAGAAATCAATCTTGCTACTTCATCTCTCGATTCTTGGGTATTTGATACCGGATCGGTTGCTCACATTTGCAAATCGTTGCAGGGGCTAAGAAGAAGTAGAAGTTTGAGGAGGAGCGAAGTGGATCTTCGCGTTGGCAATGGAGCAAAAGTTGATGCGGTGGCTTTTGGCACCATGCCATTGTCTTTACCTTCGGATTAGTTTTGGAATTGAATAATTGTTATTGTGTTCCATCTCTTTCCAAGAACATTATTTCGCATCATGTTTACAAGCGAAGGTTATGACTTTAGATCTGTGAACAATGGTTGTTCTCTTTATTTCAAAGATATGTTCTATTGTCATACTCCATTGCTGAATGGGTTATATGTTCTTACTCTTGAAGAGTCATCGGTCTATAACATTAATACAAAGAGGCAACGATCAAATGATTTGAATCCCACTTTTATTTGGCACTGTCGCTTAGGTCACATAAATGAGAAACGCATGGAGAAGCTCCATAGAGATGGTATTCTGCACTCATTTGATTTTGAATCATTTGAGACATGCGAATCTTGTTTACTTGGCAAGATGACAAAAGCACATTTCACCGGTCAAGGTGAACGGGCAAGTGACTTATTGGCACTCGTACATTCTGATGTATGTAGACCAATGAGCTCAACAACCGAGGTGGTTTTCGAGACTTCATAACTTTTATCGATGACTTTAGTAGATATGGATATATCTACCGATGAAGATAAGTCGAATCCTTTGAAAAGTTCAAAGAATTCCAAAATGAAGGGCAAAATCATTTAGGCAAGACAATCAAGTTTCTACGATCTGATCGTGGAGGCGAGTATTTGAGCCATGAGTTTGGTAATCATCTGAAGGATTGTGGAATTGTTCCACAATTGACTCCTTGGAACACCTCAATGGAATGGGGTATTCGAGCGAGAAATCGCACCTTATTAGATATGGTGCGCTCCATGATGAGCCACAGTGATCTTCCGTTGTCTTTTTGGGTGCGCTCTTGAAATGACCGCTTTCACACTAAGCGAGTTCCATCAAAATCGAGAAAAGACACCATATGAGATGTGGACGGGACAACGTCCTAGCTTGTCTTTTCTTAAGATTTGGGGATGTGAGACTTATGTAAACGTTTACAATCGATAAGCTCGGTCCTAAATCGATAAATGCTTCTTTATCGGGTATCCTAAGGAAGCGAAGGATATTACTTCTATAATCAAGAAGAAGACAAAGTGTTTGTCGCCTGGCATGGTGTCTTCTTAGAGAAAGAGTTTCTCTCAAGAAGGGATAGTGGGAGCATGGTGCAACTTGAAGAAATTCGAGAAACACCGAAAACGTTTCAGCTCCTGAGAACCACAACAGGATGAACAAGCTGTTGAAGAACACATTGTGGACACACGGCACCACGTAGGTCGAGAGATCACGTCGTGCACCGAGAGGTACATGTTCTTGACTACTCAACAACGGGACATATTGTTGTTAGACAACGATGAGCCTAAGACCTATGAAGAAGCGATGATGGGACCAGACTCTGAGAAATGGCTTGAAGCCATGAGATCCAAATTGAATCCATGCACGAGTAATCAAGTTTGGAACTTGGTTGATCCACGATGGTGTTAAAACCATTGAGTGCAAATGGGTTTTCAAGAAAAGATAGACATAGATGGAAATGTTCACATCTATAAAGCGCGATTGGTGGCCAAAGGTTTCAAACAAATTCAAGGTGTTGATTATGATGAAACGTTTTACCGTCGCAATGCTAAAGTCTATTCGGATCATTCTAGCGATTCTTGCTTATTTCGACTATGAAATATGGCAAATGGATGTCAAAACAGCTTTCCTTAATGGAAATCTGAGTGAGGATGTGTACATGACACAGCCCACAGGTTTTGTCGATCCGCAATCAGCTAGAAAGATATGCAAGCTGCAAAGATCCATTTATGGATTAAAGCGAGCATCTCGGAGTTGGAACATTCGTTTTGATGAAGTAATCAAAGGGTTTGGTTTCATCAAGAATGAAGAAGAGCCTTGTGTTTACAAAAGGCTAGTGGGAGCGCACTCGTGTTTACGGTCTTATATGTGGATGACATATTATTGATCGGAAATGACATTCCTATGCTCGAATCATTAAGTCTTCATTGAAAAATAGTTTCTCTATGAAAGACTTAGGAGATGCGACATATATTCTGAGCATCAAGATCTATAGAGATAGATCAAAAGGTGATTGGATTAAGCCAAGATACGTACATTGACAAGGTGTTGAAAAGGTTCAACATGCGAGATTCAAGAAAGGCTTCCTACCTATGTCACATGGTATAAATCTTAGCAAGAATCGGTGTCCTAGTACACACGATGAGCGGATAAAATGAATGCGATTCCATATGCTTCACTATTGGATCCATTATGTATGCCATGCTTTGTACACGCCCGGATGTCTCGTATGCTTTAAGTGCTACAAGTAGATACCGGTCGGATCCGGTGAAAGTCAATGGATTATCGTAAAGAACATCTTGAAGTACTTGAGAAGAACTAAAGATGTGTTCCTCGTCTATGGGGTGAGGAAGAGCTCGTTGTAAATGGTTACACCGATGCTAGCTTCCAAACTAACAAAGATGATTTTAGATCGCAATCTGGATTTGTGTTCTTCGAATGGCGGTGCGGTGGTGGAAGAGTTCCAAGCAAGAGGCAGTTCTTGATTCTACAATGTGAGCCGAGTACATAGCGGCTTCGAAGTCGCTAAAGAGGTCGTTTGGATCAAGAAATTTGTTTCGAGCTTGGTGTGATGGCTAGTGCCTCCACCCAATGGACCTCTCTTGTGACAACGGTGGAGCCATTGCAAGCCAAGGAGCCTAGATCGCACTGTAAGTCCAAGCACATTCTACGGTGATTTCATCTCATCCGCGAGATTGTGGAGAGGCGATGTTAAGATATGCAAAGTACACACGGATTTGAACATTGCGGATCCGTTGACAAAGCCGCTTCCCGACCAAAGCATGAGGCTCACACTAGGGCGGTGGGTATTAGATACCTACATGGTTGACTCTAGTGCAAGTGGGAGACTGTTGGTGATATGCCCTAGAGGCAACATGGAGATGTTGAATATATCACATACTATGTTTATGATACATTGCTTTGTTCCTTGAAATAGACATTATCATTATTGATCAATGAGTATGTGACTTATTCATGAGACTCTTAATGCCAAAATGTTGCTATTTCTAAATGATCCCCGATTATATTTCATATGAGGAACAAATATGATTCAAAGATCGACATATGTATTGATTGATGATCATGTCTCATGGATCATGGTATGGAGATACCAAATCAATAATATGGACATGTGTTAGTGAACATATGTTGGATAGACCGCCATGAGACACCGCAGAGATTCCATGTGTCATCGGTTGGTCTCAAGTAGTGTTTATGTGGAATCCTTAGACTTGAGATCATCATGGTTCCCAGCATGCGTAGTAGCTTACTTTGGAACTACTAAACACTACTCCGTGAATCGGGTAGTCATAAAAGTAGTCTTTGGGTTTGCCATGAAACATGTAGTGGGATGTGAATGATCAAGATAGAATTTGCCCTCCTTATGGGAGAGATATCTGGGCCCCTCGATGTAATGGATTATGAAAGTGCATGGCCATGCCAAGATGATTGAGGAGTCAATCACGAGTTTATAATCCATCACGGAATCGAGAGAGTGATTGAGCTATTAAGAGGATGACACAGGTCTCGCCTTGAGCTTAATCTATATCGTGAGGCAAAGGGATTAGTACATGAGAACATTACGAGTTCGTAGATATGATCTTTACGTATACTTTGGGGTTAATATGTCTTACTAGAGGCCGCTATTAACACGGTGACCGGAAAGGTGTTTACGGTCGCGACCAAGTATACGTGAACCTGTGGTCGCACACTTAACGGGTTGGAACACTAATTGAATGTGATTCGGATATGGGCTCAATTCGGATAGAGATCCGGATAGACTCCTATTGGGCCTCGGTCCACGAAGCCCAAGTGAGGAGGTCTATATATATGGAGGCGGTGAGGGCGATCCGATAATCCCGAGCTAATCCGTAGCCGCCACCTCCAAAGCCAAACCCTAGCCGCTCGCGAGTGCTGGTACACTCGCGATCGGCGTTCCAACCGGACGTGTGGATACTGGGGTGGAGACGCTGCTGGTTGCGGCGTTGATCGGCATCAACAACCTACTGATCGGATCCGCTCGTGGTGCGGTTGATCGCGTGGAGGAGCGATCGGTTCGGGACGATCAACTACTTCCACTACTACCTCGGCGCGTGGTTGGATCGGCTTCTCCAACTCTTCTTCGCTGCTGCTGCGTCTAGTGGTAACGATCCATGATCCTCCTTAAGCATGATGTTCTTGTGTGCGCGGTAGAAAAGTTTTGTTTTACGCTATCGTAGCCTTGCGCGATCCATTAAGTTTTTCTCAGGGCACACTTGCACTGCACCTCTTACGAGCTGAGATATGGGCGAAAGCCCAGTGTTTCTCATTTTCATGTGTTTGGTTGCAAGTGCTTTATTCTGAAGTCTGAAACCTAGATAAGTTCGAATCACGTTCTTGTGATGGGATCTTTCTAGGCTACTCGACTTTTCGCGGGCTTATAGGGTGCAGGCTGCGAGTCTAGTAAAATGGTAGAGACACGTGAGGTGACCTTCGACGAGGCCGGTCAGGGACTAGGCCCGATATCTCGAGTTCTTGAGCGATCCGAGACCATCTTTGTGGATGATGAGGACGATGGAGACGAGGGTTCTCTACCCGATCGGTCCCTCATCCACCCCTTGAGGTGCCATCTTCCACCGCACCTCAAGGCGATCGACCCATGCCTTCGCTTTACGGAGTTAGTGGCTCTGTTCCTACCTCGTCAGCTCACAAGGTAGAGGCCACTTCTTCATCTCATCCTGGACCTCCTAGACATATCCAAAAATCTCATCCTTCAGAGCGGATCATTGGAGACCTTTTGAGCGAGTTACTCGCTCAAACCGGCATGTCACTCTTTTGTCTCCATTCGCCTTTGTTGCCTCCTTCGAGCCCAAAGACATTTGTCATGCTCTCTCCGATGAGTCTTGGGTCAATGCCATGCATGAGGAGCTAGAGAGTTTCGAGAGAAACAAGGTGCGGGCGCTTGTTGAGCCCCTCGAGGTCACAATATCATTGGGACCAAGTGGGTGTTCAAGAACAAGCAAAGTGAGGATGGGGTAGTCATTGAAACAAGGCTAGGCGGTTGCTCGGGGTACTCCTGTGTTGAGGGTCTAGACTTGAGGAGACCTTTGCCCTGTAGCTCGTCTTGAGGCCATTAGAATTCTGCTTGCCTTTGCAGCTTCTAAGGGTTTCAAGCTTTACCGGATGGACGTCAAGAGTGCCTTTCTCAATGGCTTCATTGAGGAAGAAGTCTATGTCGACGACCTCCGTGTTTGAAACCCCAAATACCCTAGTCATGTCTTCAAGCTTTCCAAAGCGTTGTATGGACTTAAGCAAGCCCCTAGAGCTTGGTATGAGAGGCTTAAGTCCTATCTATTGAGACATGATTTTGAGATGGGTAAAGTCGACAAGACCTTGTTCATTCACGGCAGCAATGACCTTCGCTCGCCCAAATTTATGTCGATGATATTATCTTTGGCGGCTCTTCTCATGCTCTAGTTTCACAGTTCTCGAATGTCATGAGCACCGAGTTTGAGATGAGCATGATGGGTGAGTTGACTTTCTTCCTTGGCTTCCAAATCAAGCAGACTCGGGAGGGTACCTTGTTGCATCAAGGCAAGTACACTCGAGACCTCCGAGGCAACCGACATGAGTGACGGTAAGCCGGTGTCAACTCCTATGGCTTCTCACCGTTCTAGACCCGAGATGAGGACGGCGAGCGGTCGATCAAAAGGAATTGAAGCATGATTGGCTCTCTCTTGTACCTCACTGCCTCGAGACCGGACATATACTTCTCCGTGTGTCTTTGTGCTCGGTTTCAGGCTTCTCCTCGCGTGTCTCACCGCCAGCGGTGAAGCGCATCTTCGTACCTTCGAGCTACCATTGACTATGGTATCGGTACTCTTCCTCCTCTGTCTATCCCTTAGAGCCTTTTCGGATGCGAGACTTTGCGGTGTAGGATAGATAGGAAGAGCACTTCGCACTGTCGGTTCATTGGCACTTCTCTCGTTTCTTGGTCTTGAGGAAGCGGTCCGGTGTTGCATGATCCACCGCCGAGGTCGAGTGCGTCGCTGCGACCCGATTCTTTGTAGCCAAGTACTGGATGATCTCGACTTTGAAGGACTTTGGGTTAGCTATCGATCGTGTTCCGCTCTTTTGCGATAACACGTCTGCGATTAGCATTGCTAAGAACCCAGTGCAGCATTCTCGGACCAAGCATATTGATATTCGATATCACTTCCTTCGAGACCATGTAGAGAAGGGTGACATTGTGCTTCATTTCGTGGAGAGTGACCACCAGGTGGCTGACATCTTCACCAAGCGCCCGGACGACTCGAGGTTTTCGACTCTACGGGAGAGCTTGGGGTGGTTGTCCTTCTGATTGTTGTGCGGGGAGCTTTGGGCTTTCTTGCTTTATCTTATTAATTATGCTTCTGTATCCTTACTGCTGCATTGCATCTGAGGGTGCATTGGGTTTAGTCCTTCCAGCATAGGTTAGAGTGTGTCTCTTGCTGAGTTGCTTAGACTTCTTACTCTTATCTTGTGCTTCCAGGTTAGCTGTTTCTTATCTCACTAGGTTGAGCTCACTCACTTCTTGTAGGCTCTAGCGAGGGTTGGGCCACCCTTGGGTAGACAGGGTACGTGTTTGCTCTCTAGTGTGTGTTTTCTCGTCAGCTGATAGTCCTGGAGTCATATGGGGTAGATGAGAGTTAGTCTATGCTAAATTATCCTCTATATCTTGTGTATGCTCTAAGGACTGCCCTCCTTGATTTCTTTGCCAGCTTCTCGATTTTATTGCTTTGGTTCAGGGGGAGTTCATTTGGGAGCTTCTGGAGCTTAATATTGACATAACTCAACTTGAACTAATAGTTGCACATATGTTGAGGGGGAGCTGGATTTTCTGCATGTCATTCTGCATTGTCATATAACTAGATTGAGCCTTGATTATTATCCTGTTATGACATGCTTAAAATGCTTTACACATTGTCATGACTTGTGCTTATTTGCTATATTTATCATGACTTCATATGTGTAAGCTAGCTTGTGCCATGATAAGTTAATTAAACTTGCTCAATTTGAACTGAAACTTGTCATGTTAGCACTCGAGATTAGTCTTTCTTGAGCTATCCTTTTATGATCAATGCCATGTCTAGTAGGCTGAGTTGAGCGTTGAATCTCTATTGAGCCTTAGTTTGAGCTGTTTTAAGTCTCTTGATGATGCATAAGCTAGTACAATCTGCTAAAAAGCAAAAAGATCTCTTTTGTGCGAATAAACTGATTTCACCAATTCTTTCTCATGAGACGGCTTGCCATTGCACTAGGCATGAACTCAGGGGGACTTTGGATGACCTAGACTATCTTCTTAAGCTTCTTTCTTGGAGTAGTCGCATAAGGCTTGAGATCTAGCACATGATAAAAATATTGGTTGGAAACGACCATAAGTTTCGAAAGAAAATATGTCATTTGTGCTCAATTTGCTTAAACTACTAAAAGAACCAAGTACTTGAACAAATGTTTCACTCTTGAGCATATAGCACTCTACTTGGACTCAATATTAGCTTCTTGGTCCCGCTTAGCTTAATTGACATGGCTTACATCATCCTTGAATATCTCTAGCTAGACTTTGCTAATTGATGACTTAATTTGTTCACAAATTGCACTATAATTCAGATTGTCATCTCTTTGGTTTAGCTAGCATATACATATCCTGTCATGATCGAGATAGCCTTTATTGTGTTATGGCTTGGTGTAATCCGTTATGGTCATTTTGGATAATCTTCATGGCTCTAAATGCATAGAATAAACAAACTTCAGTCAGTTTATCCAAAATGTGTTATATTCTCTCTCTTGCATCCTTGATGTGTTTATTGCCAAAAGGGGGAGAATTTTGGAGAAAAAGTCTTTTGGGATCTTTCTAGAGCTTTGGAGATCAATTTGCTCTTTCTTGAGTTGCTCTAGTGATTCTTCTGTCGACATGGTCATTTGTTTCATTCCCTTCTCTGGACCATGTTGGATTCTTCAAACCAAACTTTTATGCCTTTTTCGTGTTTGTCAATATACTCATCAAGGGGGAGATTGAGAGACCATGTGAGAGGTGCTCCCATGTTTATGATGAGTAATTGACTCGTGTGCTGAAAATCTGGAAAATCGATCAGGTCTGCTGCTCCCAGATTTTTCGGAACTACCGCAGATTTGCTTCATGGTACTACGTGGCGAGACTTCATTGTGGAGAGCGGTACTACCGGCTGGGCGCAGACAGAACAGTCAAGGCATAGAATTTGAGTTTGGTTTGGATGGATTGATATTTAGGGCATGTGGTTAACTCATGTTATCGATCGGTGCTATGTGATGTGTTTCTTGTCTGTGTGGCTGCAGGACATCGAGGCGGAGTCGTGGCGAGACACGGTGGATCGGACTAGGCGCAGGTGGCGCTGAGGTCAGAACGGTCGGGATATGTCGAAGACGATGTGGACTCGAGGTGGTTGCGAGGCTTGAGAGACAAGGAGCGCGGAAGCTTCCCGGAAGGTGCAGTAGGGGCGAAACGGGAATTCGCAAGGTTGCACAAGCGGGAGACGGCGCCGTTAGGGTTTAGCCGGCGTAACGGGTTGGAGACCCGTTAGCCAAGGGCTATAAATAGAGGTGAGAGGCTGCATGCCTCCTTGAACACATGGAAAGGATTTAGTGTTTCCTTTAGTCAAAAGAGCCTTTGGAGAGGTTGTTTTGCTTTAGGCTTTAGTGGGTGAGAGTGGTTGTGTGCAACAAGGCTGCCTCCACCCCTTGTGTGTGTTCCTCCCAAGAACTAGGGAGAGTTCTTGGTGATTTTGAGGATTGAGAGAGTGGAGATGAGTTGAGAGTCTTGTAATCCTTCTTCTTGTTCGAATGTCCATGCGTATCGGGACTCCTTTGTACTCATCTTTTGATTTGGAATGAAAATCTGAAGTTTTTCTTTTGTTCGTGCTCTCTGTTCTTCGTTTCTCCTCTTTGGGCGAGTTCTTGATTCTCTGTTTTTCTTGTTGTTTCTTGCCTATGAGGTGTGAAATGGGTTGCTCTGTGATGGGATAGTGCCTCAAGGTCATTTGATCGAGTTTTCTCAAGAGCAAATCAAATTTTAATCTCAGTTTTTGCGGATTGGTCTCTCTCTGTGCCTCTCTGTGCTTTTCTAGGGTTGAGGTAAAAATCGTGTTTCCTTCTTTGTGATGGCATGAAAGTTGGCTAGTAGAGTCCAGTGGCTATTGCTAACATACCCTGAAAGTCTCTTGGCCAAAGGATCAAAGATTTGTTGGAATTTTGGATTTTTTGACCACCCTCTGCCTTTTTCAAGTTTTTATCTCATCTTTTGATTCTCTAAGGAAATCTTGAAATTGGTTCTTGGCTTATCCTTCTGGGAGTATTTCCTTGCTATCCTAAAAGTTTCCAAAGCCAAGAATCCAAGAATCTTACGAATTTCTCAGATTTCTCTTTTTCTGCGCGTGCTGTTCTTGGTGCGGTACTACCGCTCGTCGAGAGGTACTACCGCTCAAAGGTACTACCGCATTTTCAACAGCGGTACTTCCGCTCAGCGGTACTACCGCTCATATCAGCGGTACTACCGCTTGCTGGCAGAACAGCCCAGATTTTTCTTTACTCTCTGGATTTGATTTCTTTTCTTGAACTGTGTCTTCCAGTGAGTTCTTTTCTGCTGTGTGAGTACTTGAGGGGAGGATTGTAATTTTTCAAAGGCACCATTCAGCCCCCCTCTGTTGCCATTTCGGTCCTACAATCTTCCACCGCACCTCGAGGCGATCAGCCTATGCCTTCCGCTTCCTCTTGAGCTAGTGGCTCTGCTCCTACCTCGTCAGCTCACGAGGTAGAGACCACTTCTTCATCTCATTCTGGACCTCCTAGACACATTCAAAAAGACCATCCTTCAGGGCAGATTATTGGAGACCTTTTTGAGCGAGTCACTCGTTCAAAATCTGGTATGTCACTTTTCTGTCTCCATTGAGCGTTGAATCTCTATTGAGCCTTAGTTTGAGCTGTTTTAAGTCTCTTGATGACGCATAGGTTAGTACAATCATTTCAAAAGCAAAAAGATCTCTTTTGTGCGAAAAAACTGATTTCACCAATTCTTTCTCATGAGACGGCTTGCCATTGCACTAGGCATGAACTCAGGGGGACTTTTGGATGACCTAGACTATCTTCTTAAGCTTCTTGCTTGGAGTAGTCGCATAAGGCTTGAGATCTAGCACATGATAAAAATATTGGTTGGAAACGACCATAAGTTTCAAACGAAAATATGTCATTTGTGCTCAATTTGCTTAAGCTACTAAAAGAACCAAGTATTTGAACCAATGTTTCACTCTTGAGCATATAGCACTCTATTTGTACTCAATATTAGCTTCTTGGTTCCGCTTAGCTTAATTGACATGACCTGCATCATCCTTGGATGTCTCTAGCTAGACTTTGCTCATTGATGACTTAATTTGTTCACAAATTGCACTATAATTCAGATTGTCATCTCTTTGGTTTAGCTAGCATATACATATCTTGTCATGATCTAGATAGCCTTTATTGAGTTATGGCTTGGTGTAATCCTTAATGGTCATTTTGGATAATTCTCATGGCTCTAAATGCTTAGAATAATCAAACTTCAGCCATTTCATCCATTTTCATGACTTATTCTCCTTCTTGCATTCTTGATGTGTTTATTGCCAAAAGGGGGAGAATAGTGGTAGAAAAAGCCGGTTTGGGAGCTTTGAGGAAAACTTGTTCTTTCTTTTGCTCCTTCTGTCGACATGGTCATTAGCTTCATTTCCTTCTTTGGGCCATATTGGATTCTTCAAACTCAACTTCATGTTTTTTCTGGGTTTGTCAATATACTCATCAAGGGGGGGATTGAGAGACCATGTGGAGGTCACCCCGTGTGTATGATGAGTAATTGACATCGGTTTAGGAAAGTCGAGTTTCAGTCGTTGGTTCGGACCAAGACGTTGCGTGGTGTAACGGGCTTGGTCGGACTTGGTCAAACTTAGTCGTATGTGATTAGGATGCACATTCTGATGATTCGACGAGTTTGGACTTTATTATGCTTACATGTATCGTGTGGTGCTATGTGACGGTTTGCTTGTCTGTGTGGATGCAGGACTTCGGAGCTAGGTCATGGTGAGGCGTGGGAGGACCGGGACTAGACACAGAAGGTGTTGAGGTCCAGACGGTCGGAGACGCCAAAGATGATCGAAGCTGCTGAGGTGGTTGCGAGTCGGGAGACAAGGAACCGGAGCTGGAGCTACCGGAGGTGGACACGACGGGCAACGACGAATGGATCGGGACTAGACTCAGGGAGGAGTCGAGATTCAGACGGTCGGATACCAGTTGTGGTCGTGTGCGACGGAATAGACCGGGACTAGACTCAGGAGGAGTCGGAGGTCCAGTTGGTCGGAGTCGAGTCAGGTGCGGTCATGCGTGAACGACAAGGAGCGCGGAAGCTTCCCGGAAGGTGCAGGAGGGGCTAATCGTGTGGTCGCAAGGCTGCACAAGCGGAGGCGGCTCCGTTAGGGTTTAGCGGCGCGAACGGGTTGGAGACCCGTTAGCCAAGGGCTATAAATAGGTGTTGGGGGCTGCATACCCCCTTGAGGGTTTTGTGCATTTGCTCTCCATTTTGTGTGTGTTCCTCCCAAGAAGCATGAAGAGCTCTTGGTGTTTTTGAGGATTGAGAGGGAGAGGATGGATTGAGAGTCTTGTAATATTTCTTGTTCTAATGTCCATGCGTATCGGGACTCCTCTATATCCTTCCTTGTTTGGTTGAAATGGAATTTATCTGAGACATGTTTTGATATGATCTGTGGTTCGGTCACTTCATATGCCTTTGTTTGGTTTTCTGTTCTCTACTGTTTGTGGTTCCTTCTCTTTAGTTGATTAGAGTTTTGTTGAATGAAAGTGCTGCAGATTTCTTGTCTCCATTTTTGTCTTCTCTATTCAATCTCTTGAATTTTCGGCTGGCAACAGAAATTGCTGCATCTCTCTCTGTTCTCTTTTCGTGTTGTGCTGGAATTCATCAAAAAGGACTTTGGTTAGCCCTGGTTTGATTTCTCCGTTCTAAACTGAAAAGCAGTTACTACTTCGTCTATTTTCAAGAATGTTGCCGATTGGCCTTTGATCTTCTTGCTGTCTTTGTTCTTCCTTTTTGTTCTCAGTTTTGGTCTTGGCAGCAAAAACTTCTTTTCAGTAGCAGCAACTAGCTTTCTTTTCTGCTCGGTTTACTCAGTTCTCGGAATGAACTTTTGTGCCTGCTGTTCATTTCTAAGTGTGTTACAAATTCAGTTAGGTGCAGCATCATTGTTCGTTTGATACTCTGTTGGCTGAAGCATCATTTTGGGCAGTTTGGGCTGCCTCTTTGGCTCTCTTTTTGCTTCACCTTGCTGCTGTTTTCTGCTGTTTTAGGGACAGGATATTGATTTGAAATACTGCAGTTTGTTGGCAGCAAAGTAGCACTCGGCCCGCAGTAAAAAATCAGCACTTCTACTCCCCTTTTGCTTTGCTGTTTTCTTGTTGAAATCTCAGTGCTTTTTGGTCTACGGCAAAGTTGTTTGCAGCAGTAAAGTTGAGATAAAGAACTCAATTGGTTGTCTCCATTACTTCTCTGCTGCAACCTGATACTTTGGAGACTTTGATCCTTTTTGTTAAGCTTTGTCAGTTTGTGTTTCCTGCACGAAAACATTGGTGGTCCGATTGACCTCTCGGCTGGTAGGAAATTTTCGGATCTCTTTGCCGTGGCAGCCGTGCAGCCGGTTTTTCTTTGCTGTGGCAGTAGTTTCTGCTGTTTTCTTGCTGTGACTGCAAGTTCGTGCCGTGGCATTCCTTTGATCTGTTTTCATTGCCGTGACAATGCATTGAGCTTCGTTTCTGCCGTAACTTTGTTTTAAGCTCAGTTATCTTAATCTTGTTAGCGCTCACTCTTAGCTATCGGAGTTAAGTTTTTCCTGGATACTTTGGGGGTCGATTTTTAAGAGGCACCATTCAACCCCCATGTTGCCATTTTCGATCCTACAATAGCAAAGTCCTTAAACTCAATAGTAGCTTGTCTAACTCTATGTTGCTCAGGAACTAAGTGAGAATTAAACTTCTGCTCTACCGTCATCTCCCAATCAAGATATATTTCAGCATCATAAAGACCAGAAAAAGATAGAATGGTAAACTTGACTTTAGCAAAAGGGTCGTCGTTACCAAGACGGTTCTGGTTATTTCCTTCCATACCATGTCGGTTTTTCTGAAGACGCCGACGTAGTCGTGCATCTTGTGTCGCCCGCCGATCAATGTTGCCATCTGCATCATACACTGTGGCTTCATCATGATGATGGCCGTCATTGACAGGTGGCAGGCGTGCCTCCAATGTGTCCATCCGACTAGTGAGGTCAGCCATCCGTCGCTCCACCCGCTCAATGCCTTTCGTGGTGTTCAACTGGGCAATGGCGGCGACGATGGTGTCCAATCTCGCACCGAGATCAGTGAGTGAAGCATTTTGTTTGTCGAGCGCAGCTTGTAGCTGGCCGCGACTAACACACTCGTTGAAATCGACCGGTGTCCCGTCCCCTTCGTCTCCTGCCATGGTTAGTGGAAACACAGGGAAAACAAAAGGATTATCCCTATCAACTACAAAGGAAAGGCAGTGGGAATCCGCAAAGGAAGTAGCTTACCAAGCTCTTACAAATGTTCTTACCAAAGCAAGGCAAAGGATACCTAGAGAGTGTGATCCGGCGATTGCAAGGGTCAAAACTGTGCTATCCAGAAGTAGGTATATGGAGCTTGGAAGGCCAAATATATTAGTGGAACACAAAGCAATAATAGATAGTAATGCTGAATAAACATCCAAAGCACTGGTCCTAGTTGCTGGTCTAAATGTGTCCTATAGCAGGTATGATATGAAGAACAAGGACTAAAGAACAGAATAGTAAAGCAAAGACAGCAGCAAGGATGGCCAGGCAATGAGAAACTGAATTCAGCATAAGCACAAAACAAATGAAGCTCTGTCACCTAAAACTGTGCTCTGTCATGGTTTTTTTTGGCCACGGATAGCACTCGCAGCACTATCCTAGGTGCCAAAATTTTTTCTTTATTTTTGTATTTTTTCGCAGCGAGCACGTGAATAGGAACCACACAAAGTTTCACGTCAATCTGATGTAAGGTATGGCCTACAGAAAATGATGAATGTGCTAAAAATTCGGTGATGAAATTTCGGAGGTCGAGTACTACACTTTCCAGGCCGAATTTGGGCAAAATAAATTCGCCAAACCCGACTTGAAAAAATTTAATTTCGGAGGTCGAGTACTACACTTTCCAGGCCAAATTTCGGATGCAAAATTTAATTTCACCCAACTTGAAAAAAAATCGCCTGATTTCGAGTCCGTGTGAGAAAGTTATGGCCGTTTGAAGAAGAGCCTCCGAGTTATGGTTGCTGTGGAGGCCGAAACGAAAATCGGGTGGAGGAAAGTGGTGGAAAGTGGGGGTGGAAGCTCGGGGAAAGGTGGGGGATGGTGCTGGGAGATCACGCGATGCGATGGATGACTCAAACAGAGAGTGGGATATGGGTGGGAAAACAAAAATTGACAGCTAGGGTTTGTATCAGAGGTAGCGGGAGCAAGACAACCCAGCTAGGGTTTGTATGAGAGGTAGCGGAAGCAAGACAACCCAAAACAAAACACGATCTAAACCAGCAACACAACTCGTCTAAGGACACAAACTCAACACTACAGACTCTGGAATCAAATTGTGCAAAAGGCTAAACGAGATCTAGGACATGAAATAACCTATGACTACAATTTTTTTGTAGGGCTTTTTCTTGGACTCTAGGATGAAACCGAAAACAACAAGGTGGGGTAAATTCGAACCTGAAGGAACACCTGAAGCTCTGATTACCACTTGATATGAATGGGGTCCCGATCTTCCAACAGGTTCTTGATATGTTCGATTTGGTGGAGGTGCGACACAAATCGACCCGGCTTCCGAAGAAGAAGTTCCGAACCCCGCAATCGCAGCACCACGTCTCCTCAAGTTATCAACCGTGCGCAGCCCGGTTGACCTCGCCAAGAAGGCTAATCCTCGCCTGCGAATCGAAGAACACAAGCAAGAACAAGGAAGATCACAACTGAATTGCAGATGTATTGAGTTAGCACTCGTAAGTTGGGGTCTCACAAACCGATGAACGGTGAAACTGTTCAAAGACAGATTAATCTAAGCAAAACCCAACCCAAATTGTGGGGGTGGCGGCTGTATATAGAGGATTAAGGGGCGTACAAAACCCCTGGACGCGCCCTAATGGGCTCCAACACGATACAAAGCCGAATGGCCCAAAAAACGGTGGCGCAACACCCTGACAGATTCTGAATGCCCAATTGTTTTGACGATTCCCATTGACTAAGAAGGAATTTTGACATGGGGCCAGAACCATTGGAAAGGTCGTCTTCTCAGCTTTCCATACATATGTAGAACGTCCAAAACGGAGTCTTTATGCGATCTGGACGTCCATTTTAGTGCGGCCTGGTCCTGGACTCCGAATTGGATTCGAAGTCGGCTTGAGTTGGGCATCTAACATGATTCGACCGCCCTTGCTGGACTTGTGCACCTCGTAGCCCTTCTCCAAGTACTTCCTAATCCTCTCCATGGGTCCTAATCATAATTAAATCATTAGGTAGCAATCGATTCTCAAATGAACCAAAAGAAGTACTTAGGAACGAGCTCACCTATAAATTCAATTGTCGGGCGCGAGCTCTAGTGATTGGTCCTTGAATATCAAGTGGAGGAGTGTTGTGTGTATCTGAAGAAGTGATGTCCTCATCATCCTCCCCCTCTTGAAGCGGAGTTGTCCTTAACTCAGCCTCATCTTCTTCTCCCAAGTATGGCTTCAAATATGAAATGTTAAAGGTGGGACTAACCCCAAACTCGGGAGGCAACTCAAGTTTATATGCATTATCATTTATCTTCTCAACTATCTTAAAAGGACCAGCAGCTCTAGGCATCAGTTTTGACTTTCTTAACTCAGGAAATCTATCCTTTCGCAAGTGCAACCAAACAAAATCACCCGGTTCAAGTTTAACTTCCTTTCTACCTTTACTACCAGTAATCCTATATTTTTCATTCATCTTTTCAGTGTTTGCCTTAGTAGTCTCATGCATTTTGATAATAAAATCAGCACGCTCCTTAGCATCATTATGAACTCTCTCACTAGTAGGCAAAGGTAAAATATCAATAGGAGCACGGGGATTGAATCCATACACTACCTGAAAAGAACTTACCTTGGTGGTGGAGTGTTCCGCTCGATTACATGTGAACTCAACATGCGGCAAACACTCTTCCCACAGCTTCAAATTGTTCTTCAAAACAGCTCTCAACATGGTAGACAATGTGCGGTTCACCACCTCGGTTTAGCCATCAGTTTGTGGGTGACATGTGGTAGAGAACCACAACTTTGTACCCAACTTGTTCCATAGAGTACGCCAAAAGTGACTCAAGAACTTGGCATCACGATATGAAACAATAGTAGAAGGCATACTATGCAAACGAACTATCTCTTTGAAAAAGAGGTCAGCAATATAAACGGCATCATCGGTTTTATGACATGGTATAAAGAGAGCCATATTAGAAAAGCGATCCACAACAACAAAAATGCTATCCCTCCCCCTCTTAGTCCTGGGTAATCCTAAAACAAAGTCCATAGAAATATCTGCCCACGGAATAGAAGGAACAGGAAGAGGCATATATAAACCATGTGGATTCAAGCGAAACTTAGCTTTTTGACATATAGTGCAGCGAGCCACAAACCGCTCAACATCTCGCCTCATCTTTGGCCAAAAGAAGTGTGTGGCCAGAACGTCCTCTGTCTTTTTAGCACCAAAATGTCCCATCAAACCGCCTCCATGCGCCTCCTACAACAACAAAAGACGAACGGATCCAACTGGAATGCATGGCGGTTAGCTCTAAACAAAAACCCATCATTGATCACGAATTTATTCCATGCTTGTCTCTCTTTACAATGCAACAACACATCCTTAAAATCAGCATCAAAAGCATATTGTTCTTTAATTGTTTCAAGACCAAAAATGCGACAATCAAGTTGAGACAACATGGTATAGCGTCGAGACAAAGCATCAGCAATCACAATATCCTTCCCTTTCTTGTGTTTAATGACATAAGGAAAAGATTCAATAAATTCAACCCACTTAGCATGTCTACGATTCAAATTGGTTTGACTACGAATATGCTTAAGTAATTCATGATCGGAATGAATGACAAATTCTTTAGACCATAAATAGTGTTGCCACGTCTCTAAAGAACGAACAAGAGCATACAATTCTTTATCATACGTGAAATAATTAAGAACAGGACCATTCAATTTTTCGCTAAAGTAGGCAACAAGTTTGCCTTCTTGCATCAAAACACCACCAATACCAATTCCGCTAGCATCACATTCCAGCTCAAAAGTCTTACCAAAATCCGGAAGTTGGAGCAATGGTGTGTGTGTAAGCTTGTCCTTCAAAAGATTAAAGGACTCCTCTTGTGATGGCCCCCAATGGAACACAACTCCCTTCTTTGTCAACTCAATCAACGGTGTCGCAATGGTGCAGAATTTCTTGACAAAGCGACGATAAAATCCTGCAAGGCCAAGAAAACTCCACACTTGGGAGACTGTCGTGGGCATGGGCCAACTCCATATCGCCTCCACCTTGGCTCTATCAACCTCAATTCCCTGTGGAGTCACGACATAGCCAAGAAAAGAGACTCGATCCGTGCAAAAGGTGCACTTCGCAAGGTTACCAAACAAACGTGCATCTCTCAAAGCATTAAAAATAGCACGTAAGTGAGTCGAATGTTCATCCATGGACTTGCTATAAATCAAGATATCATCAAAGTAAACGACTACAAATTTGCTAATGAAAGGAGTAAAACCTCGTTCATTAATCTCATGAAAGTGCTAGGTGCATTAGTTAAACCAAAAGGCATGACTAACCACTCGTACAAGCTGAACTTAGTTTTAAAAGCAGTTTTCCATTCATCGCCAAGTTTCATTCTTATTTGGTGGTATCCATTACGCAAGTCAATCTTTGTGAAAATTATAGCACCACACAACTCATCAAGCATGTCGTCTAGCCTGGGAATAGGATGACGATACCTTATAGTAATGTTGTTAATGGCTCTACAATCTACACACATACGCCAAGAATCATCTTTTTTGGGAACCAAAAGAACAAGAACAGCACAAGGACTAAGGCTCTCACGTACGTACCCACGGTCCAAAAGGTCTTGGACTTGTCGTTGTATCTCCTTAGTCTCTTGGGATTGGTCCCTGACGCGACGGTTTGGCAAACTCGCTCCAGGATCAAATCAATCTGGTGCTCAATCCCTCGAACGGGTGGAAGTCCTGGAGGTATCTCATCAGGGAAAACATCTCTAAACTCCTGCAAAAGGTTAGTGACAGGAGCAGGCAAGGTGCAAGGCATAGTATCAAGAGAAAATAAAGCATCTTTGCACACAAAAGCATAGCATGTATCATTAACATCATCAATTGCAGCAAGGTCTAATTTTGTGGCAAGCATAACAGAATTTTTCAAATGGATTACTTGCTGTTTTTCAGATTTATCATGTTCCTTTGGATCATTAGCAGAAGACTCTCGCCCTATCGGCCTCTATAATCTCGGTTGGGGTCAAAGCGGTAAAGTAACTTTCTTTCCCATATGCATAAAAGTGTATGTGTTACTACTACCATGGTGTAAAGCATCATTATCAAATTCCCAAGGTCGACCCAATAAAAGAGAGGATGCTTGCATGGGAACCACATCACAAATCAACATGATCAACATAACCACCAATGGAAAAATGGACTCGGCATGTTTGCGTTACCTTAGCTTTTCCAGAGTCATTTAACCACTGAATATGGTATGTATGTGGATGGTGTCGCGTGCTCAAGCCAAGCTTTTTGACCGAATCAGAACTCACCAAGTTGTTGCAACTTCCTCCATCAATGATGACACGTGCACGTCGGTTCTTGATTGCAAAGAAGGTTTGAAACAAATTATGGCGTTGAAGTTTATCGGGTTGTTGTACTGCGTCTTGAGGACTCGCTGCACAATGATGCTCCGTAAGCGTCGTTGTGGACGCCCACCAAGGACCAGTCGTCATCACCACCGCCATTGTCGTCCGAGGCAGACAACATCATCATCCTCCTCGACATCCGAAGCTCGATGTAGCCTCAATCTTACGTGGCGATGTATGCCCGTTGGCTAGGGCAATTCTTCTGCACATGACCAAGCCCATGGCAGTGGTGGCACTAAATGCCGGAGGAGCGGCCCGTTGAAGCCACGGAAGAAGAACTCTTGGCTGGACCCTGCAAAGAATTTTTTGTAGAATCTGCAAGGCGTGTCGTGGAAGGTGGCTTCGGTTGCGCTGTTGCCATCTTGTTCACAGGTGGTGGAGGAGAACAAAAACTCGAAGAAGACTTGGGCAGTCCCGTCGATGTAGTCGTTCGCGGCGTGTAAAAGGGTAGTCCGGTGCGTGCCTTAGATGATTCTGTGCGTCCCTGCAATTCTTTTTCTGCAAGCATAGCAAGGTGGAACAATTGGTTGACAGTAGTAAATTCTTTATAACCAACAATGTCCTGAATTTCACGCCGTAACCCCCGTAGAAACGACAAATCTTATCGTCCGTGTCCTCAACAACCCCACAACGCACCATACCCTTTTGAAGCTCAGCATAATAGTCTTGAACAGAACTATCACCTTGTTCTAAGCGCTACAATTTTTTTCTCAAATCAAGTTTATACGAGGGAGGAACAAAACGATTACGCATAGCTTCTTTTAACCGCTCCCATGTATCAGGTTGTAAGCGGATGGTACTTAGTTCATTCCACCAGATAATAGAAAAGTCCTTAAACTCACTAGTAGCTTGTCTAACTCTATGTTGCTCAGGAACTAAGTGAGAATTAAACTTATGCTCTACCGTCATCTCCCAATCAAGATATATTTTAGCATCATAAAGACCAGAAAAAGATGGAATGGTAAACTTGACTTTAGCAAAAGGGTCATCGTTACCATGACGGTTCTGGTTATTACCTCCCATACCATGTCGATTTTGCTGAAAACGCCGACGTAGTCGTGCATCTTGTGTCGCCCGCCGATCAATGTTGTCATATGCATCATACACTGTGGCTTCATCATGATGATGGCCGTCATTGACAGGTGGCAGGCGTGCTTCCAATGTGTCCATCCGACCAGTGAGGTCAGCCATCCGCCGCTCCACCCGCTCAATGCCTTCCGTGGTGTTCAACTGGGCAATGGCGGCGACGATGGTGTCCAATCTCGCGCCGACATCAGTGAGTGAAGCATTTTGTTTGTTGAGCGCAGCTTGTAGCTGGCCGCGACTAACACACTCGTTGAAATCGACCGGTGTCCCGTCCCCTTCGTCTCCTGCCATGGTTAGTGGAAACACAGCGAAAACAAAAGGATTATCCCTATCAACTACAAAGGAAGGACAGTGGGAATCCGCAAAGGAAGTAGCTTACCAAGCTCTTACAAGTGTTCTTAGCAAAGCAAGGCAAAGGATACCTGGAGAGTGTGATCCGCGATTGCAAGGGTCAAAGCGTGCTATCCTAAGTAGGTATATGGAGCTTGGAAGGCCAAATATATTAGTGGAACACAAAGCAATAATAGATAGTAATGCTGAATAAACGTCCAAAGCACTGGTCCATGTTGCTGGTCTAAATGTGTTCTATAGCAGGTATGATATGAAGAACAAGGAGTCAAGAACAAAATAGTAAAATAAAGATAGCAACAAGGATGGCCAGGCAATAAGAAACTTAATTCAGTATAAGCACAAAATAAATGAAGCTCTGTCACCTAAAACTGTGCTCTGTCACGGTTTTTTTTGCCACGGATAGCACTCGCAGCACTATCCTAGGTGCCGAAATTTTCTTTTTTTTTCTTTTTATTTTTTTTGTATTTTTTCGCAAAGCAGAGCACAGGAATAGGAACCACACAAAGTTACACGTCAAACTGATGTAAGGTGTGGCCTACAGAAAATGATGAATGTACTGAACATTCGGTGATGAAATTTTGGAGGTCGAGTACTACACTTTTCAGGCCGAATTTGGGCAAAATAACTTCGCCGAACCCGACGTAGTGGGGGAGATTCAGATGCAAAATTTAATTTCACCCAACTTGAAAAAAATCACCTGATTTCGAGTCCGTATGAGAAAGTTATGGCCGTTTGAAGAAGGGCCTCCGAGTTATGGTTGCTGTGGAGGCCGAAACGAAAATCGGGTGGAGGAAAGTGGTGGAAAGTGGGGGTGGAAGCTCGGGGAAAGGTGGGGGATGGTGCTGGGAGATCAGGAGATGTGATGGATGACTCAAACAGAGGGTGGGATATGGGTGGGAAAACAAAAATTGTCGGCTAGGGTTTGTATGAGAGGTAGCGGAAGCAAGACAACCCGAAACAAAATACGATCTAAACCAGCAACACAACTTGACTAAGGACACAAACTCAACACTACGGACTCTGGAATCAAATTGTGCAATAGGCTAAATGAGATCTAGGACAGGAAATAACCTATGACTACAATTTTTTGTAGGGTTTTTCTTGGACTCTAGGATGAAAACAAAAACAACAAGGTGGGGTAAATTCGAACCTGAAGGAACACCTGAAGCTCTAATTACCACTTGATAGGAACGGGGTTCAAATCTTCCAACAGGATCTGGATATGTTCGATTTGGTGGAGGTGCGACACAAATCGATCCGGCTTCCGAACAACACGTTCCGAACCCCGCAATCGCAGTACCACGTCTCCTCAGGTTATCAACCGTGCGCAGCCCGGTTGACCTTGCCAAGAAGGCTAATCCTCACCTGCGAATCGAAGAACACAAGCAAGAACAAGGAAGATCACAACTGAATTGTAGATGTATTGATTTAGCACTCGAAAGTTGGGGTCTCACAAACCGATGAACGGCGAAACTGTTCAAAGACAGATTAATCTAAGCAAAACCCAACCCTAATGGTGGGGGCGGCGGTTGTATATAGAAGAGTAAGGGGCGTGCAAAACCCCTGGATGCGCCCTAATGGGCTCCAACACGATACAAAGCCGAACGGCCCAAAAGACGGTGGCGCAGCACCCTGACAGATTCTGAGTGCCTAATTATTTCAACGATTTCCGTTGACTCAGAAGGAATTTTGACATAGGACCAAAGCCATTGGAAAGTTCGTCTTCTCATCTTTCCATACATATGTAGAACGTCCAAAACGGAGTCTGTATGCGATCTGGGCGTCCGTTTTAGTGTGGCCTAGTCCTGGACTCCGAATTGGATTCGCAGTCGGCTTGAGTTGGGCATCCAACATGATTCGACCGCCCTTGCTGGACTTGTGCACCTCTTAGCCCTTCTCCAAGTACTTCCTGATCCTCTCCATGGTTCCTAATCATAATTAAATCATTAGGTAGCAATCGATTCTCAAATGAACCAAAGGAAGTACATAGGAACGAGCTCACGTGTAAATTCAATTGTCGGGCGCGAGCTCTAGTGATTGGTCCTTGAATATCAAGTGAAGGAGTGTTGTGTGTATCCGAAGAAGTGATGTCCTCATCAGGATCTCTTGAGATCACCCCTCTTCTTTCCTCCTCTTCTTCTCCTCCTTCTCTTCTTCTTCCTTCTCTTCCCTTTCTTCTTCTTCCTTCTCTTTCTCCTTGGCTCCAAAGGATAGCAGCTTGTGGGGGGTGATGGAGGGGGGAGGCTGCGGCCAGGGGTAGAAAAAAGGGGAGATGGGCCAAGGGAGGGGATTTATAAAGGGGTGCTAGGGTTTGGGAGGGGGTACAGGCCCCCATTTGGGCTGGCTGGCCCAAAGCGGCTGGCTCACCCCTCCGGACAGCCCAAAATATCCAAATTAGTTGTTTTAATTTATTTTTAAGTTTGAACAATTATGCAATTTAATTTTCACCTCCCGTGATTTACCAAAAAATCGGGAAACTCCGCGATTATTTTATAAACCTACGACGAATCGACGATCAGGATATTACAAAAATACAACCTCATGTAGAAAACATGACTAGAATATCAATTGATTATTTTTTTTGTTACCAAAACCTCATTTAGAAAACATGCAACCATGACATAACATTTCAAATTACGAGAATCATATAGATTGCAAGTAGTAAGAATAACGAGTTAAACGATAGCACATCCGCTACATTTACTTGCCTCTACCGACGAAGCGAAGCAATCACGCGCGATTTGAAGCGTAGCCACCTGTCCAAAAGTACCTCTCAGCACAATACTACAGCAAGAGAAATGCGTCTTAAGAAATAAAGATGTCGCTAAACCCCAAACCCACACATAACCCTCTCCGCTTAACGGTCCTACACTCAGCCCGCTGTAGCAGCTCTGCTTAACATTTTTGTATCTTTAACAATATTAAACCATTTATAACAAATGATATATTTCTGGAAACTACACTAAAATATCTTCAACTTTCAAGTAGACCACTAAATTTTATTTTACTGCTAACATGGTGTAATTTAACGTGCAAAACAGAGGACATCCCTATTTCTGCAATCAGGCCAGTCAAATTCTAACGTATAGTACATTTTCTAAAAATTATGATTTTTATATAGTAGTTAGATTACTTAATTCTCTACAATTTTCATAACTGTAGTTAAAATCATAAAAATCATCTACTACTCTGAAACTACAACCGAACGTCAATCTATCTCAATCTGCACCTCTGCCAAACAACAAAGTTCCTGACTTTGCTGTGCCCAAATCCCATGGCCCAAAATTCTAGAAAATGTACAAAAAATATATCTCGTCGTCCTCTACAATTTTCCTTTGGTCAGACCCATAGGAAAAATCGTTTCGATGTGCTAAACTGCGCAAATAGACGCGCTGCACATAATCTGTAAAACCCCCAGACCCACAATGCCCCGGGATGCTACTATTGCTGCTCTACAACTAGCCAATTTATAAAAATAATCTAAAACTAGCAACAATACTACGCAAGATAGTATAAGCGGAAGCGTAAACAACTAAGGAAAAACAGAATAATAACAATTCAATGATCATAATCAACTATAACAAAATATATATAGGAACGATACACAAATTTAATATTGCTAAGAAGAAACATTTGTCAATAAGATAGCTAAACAAAGACTAGATTTCTTTCAACTTTATTTCAGCATTAAGATTATAATACAAGTGCAACTGTGCGGTGCCGCTCTACCCTTCCCAATGCATGCTCAAAGTCCACCTGTAGGTAGGGGGAAGCAAGAGTGAGATAAAAATCTCAGCAAGCAAACTGTTTAACAAGTTATTCAAACTACAAGCAATTTAAACATCATCATTATAATTCCATACATCCACAATTACAGTTCATGTTCATAAATATTAAACCACTATAAACTTTCTTGAATCATACCTCTTAAATTTCAAATTTAATTAGCATATGAATACAATCATTTTTATCCCGTATTAAATGCAAAAAAACATTTATTCCTCCACAAACCACACTAGATTAATCAACAACATTTATTCTTCCACAATTAACAACACATATATTCTTCACCTCAATTCACTATCAATGACGGTAAAATATTAACAAATTAATTCACGATTGAATAATTTAAATCCTCAATCACTACCACTACCAAAGGCAATAAAACATATATATGTCTTACTTCAATACTATAATACTTCTCATATCCACAATTACTATAAACAATTAAAGCAAAAGAAAAGAGTTTCGTGTCACCATCACAATCACACAAGGAACGAACCACATTCCAAGATCACAACCACAACCTTCATTCCGTCCATAGCTCACAAGAGCCAATTCCACATTACAACTATGAAGTTGTACATTCCACAACATAACTTCACCACATTATATTGCATATGTATGCAAATGATCATTCCACAATGCAATGCATATGAATACATATGAATGCTACGCTCCACATTACTCTTGCCAGGGCAGGAAGTGCAATGCATCGTATTTCGGCAATATACGATGCTTCCATGGCGAAGAGGTGCGTCGACACGGCAATATACGACGCAGACTGCACGGTCGCGGCTATAAGCGGCGACATCCACATACACAAAGGACATGATATGACATGAATGATTGAATGGTAGGAAAATTCATTAATCACATTAATTCATCTGCAAGGAGCATTATCACGCTCTCAACATACTCACATCCACAACATGCTAATTTCATGATCAACATTATAACATTAAGCAAGAATTACACAATTAAAATATCATGCAATCATGGAAATTGTATCAAAGTACGATAATAATGTAAACTGAAAGTAGTAAGAACAACAGGTTAAACGGTAGCAACCACCGCTACGTTTACTTGCCTCAATCCGACGAAGCGAAGCACAACAAAAATCAAGAGCGCTCAGGGACAAGACCACTTGTCCATAAGACAACTCTCAGCACTCAACCACAGCATAAAAACATGACAAAAATATATAAAACATTGCTAGAGACCCGAACCCACGTAAACTCCTCTCCGCTCCACAATGCAATAATTTCATCTCTGCAGCAGCGCTGCTTCATAATTTTTTATCTTTAAAAATATAGATCTAAAAACAGAAAATGATACCTCTCTGGATTCATGACTTAAAAACCTACAATTTGCATACAGAACTCCTATTTTTATTTTAATCACAGCTAGGAGTAAATTAATGCCCAAAATAGAGGAAGAACTCTGCTCTGGCAGATTGGGCAGCCGCGTTCAAACGCGTGCCCACCACAGCACAAAGGTATAAAAATTCTAAACTTTATACAGAAGCTATATCTCTAAATTACCTACAACTTTCTCAACTACGGTCAAGGCCAGAAAATTTTTTTACTATTTTTAAACTCCGGATTACCTTCGGACTGTACCAATCTGTCCGCCTGACGGACAGTGGTATTGTCGTCTCCGTATCTCCCAAATCCCAAAGTATAAAACTTTGGAACAAATACAAGAGATACATATGGAAGTCCTCTACAACTTTTCTTTTGGGAAGACCTACAGGAAAATTTGTTTTCTATTTTTAATATCCGGATTGCCGCCGGACTGTACCAATCTGTCCGCCTGACGGACAGCGGTATTGCCAACTCCGTATCTCCCAGATCCCACGGTATAAAAATTTGGAAAAACTGCAGGAGATACATCTGGATTTCCTCTACAACTTTCCATTTGGGAAGAGCCACAGGAAAATTCGTGTTCTAGATCAAAACTGTACGACAAGACGCACTGCGCAAATCAATCTAAAATCAGCCCGCGACTAAACTCTAATCGGGCAATTGATCTAATATCTACCATCAAATTCTGTGCCAAGAACCTTAATTAATCCATAAAACAGAGGATTTGAGATGAAAAAAAATTACCTAGATAAAGAATTTCCCCAATTTTTCCTCCTCTTCTTCTTCTCCTTCTTCTCCTTCTCCTCCTTCTTCTCCTTCGTCTCTTCCCTTTCTTTTCTTCCTTGGCACCATGGCAGCAGCAAGGGAGAGAAGGGGGCGCCCAAGGGGGTGGTGGTGGCTGGTTTGGGGTGGAAAGAGGGAGGGCCAAGGAGGGTTTATAAAGAGGGTGCTAGGCTTTGGGAGGGGGTACGGGCCCCCATTTGGGCTTGCTGGCCCAAAGCGGCTAGCCCACCCCTCCGGACAGCCCAAAATATCCAAACTAAATATTTTAATCTAATTAATTCATTTTAAAAAGTTCTACAATTCATATCTTTCCCTTCCCGCAATTTACCGAAAAACCGGCGACTCCGCGATTGTTTTAAAAACTTACGTCGTAACGACGTTCGGGATATTACATTCTCACCACCTAAAAAGGATTCGTCCTCGAATCTCGCTCCTCAACCCACGAGACAAAGAACAAGAACAACCAACGAATAGAGCAACCCAAGGATAGAACAACAACTACGGGTTCGCACCCGCCTCGAAGAACTCGGGTCATTCTTCTACACTTGAACTTCAAGCTCCCACGTCACCTCCTGCTCGGACTGATTCGTCAAAAGGGCCTCCACATCAACTCCGATGAGTCCACGACACGCACCGGACAACGTCGAGCACCCGTAACTCTTCTGCCGGCTCGGCGGCCAGAGATCTGCCATTCTCGCAAAACTATCAAGCCACTATCTAATACTATCCTCCTTCTTAGAATATTTTTCTCTATATATTATAATCGGGATAATACATTGTACCCCTTTTAAATAATTCAACCACAGATTCCACTCATAACAATCTCGAAGCTTAAACAATAACTGTTACAAATGTAACACAACCACAAGAATGAAGCATTCTCAAGCACACACTAGCAAACAACCTTCCTTCAAAGGACCACGATCCAAAACAAAGGTTTCACAACAAAACCATTCACACTCTCCAAATAGACATTTGGAGAAACCACACTGCACAAGCCAAGAGTGAAAAACACTCGACAGAACAAAACAATCATTTTCTTTTCCTAACTGGAAAAGAATACACCACAACATATAACAACTCAATTTGCAGATGACCTCTGCCATAAACACACATTTTAAACAAGAATCAAGTGAGCATATTATTGCTCGAGATATTATTAATTTCCCAATCCATTCCCTTTGGAAATTTAACTTCCTTGAACCAAGGATTTCCAAATCATCGCCCAACACATCAACTAGTTGCCATACACCACTTAAAGGTCTTTACAACCCAAATTGATTACCCCTTTCTTGGAGAGGTAAAAAGAAGTAAATTTCAGCACAAAGGAAGATGTTACCATCTGCAATAAACACAAGACCAGAAGAAATAGCAATAAATCTTGGTCAACAAAAGATAAGATCATAGCTGAAGGCACATGCCTCCTCAAGAAGAAAAAAAATAAATCTCGACAAGTAAGAATACAATATTGCCATTCGAGCTCAAGAAGCCCTTATGCGACAAATAAAAAGAAGTCAAACACACTTCAAAGATTGCACAACTTGACTTCAACCTCCAATACTTTTACCAAACTGTTTCTTTTTAACAAAGAGAACAACCTTCTTTGATTATGGTATCACCTTGACAATTCCAACAAAAGAGATTTGAAAACCGCAACACATTCATCCCTTAAGAACTAATAAAAGCTCTCAACACGACACTTTGCTTAAAACAAATTCAGCTACCATATAAGTCATGAGATCAAAAAGATCACGCACACAAATCTCAAAACTTTTGATTTAAATAGTATCATGGAAGTTATCAAATTCCTTTATTTAAAGAGCCTTCAACATTGTCATCACAACTACATACTGACCATCATGCTAACATCAGAATAATACATTCTTTACAGGCATCATCATATCCACAAATCCCTTCATAAACTTTTCCAAAAGAAACACAAGGAATCATTCCATCATGTTTCTATTACCTAAATAAGATTGCAACTACTTAATCTAGGAATACCTAGTGCACAAGCCACCTAATAGAACAAAGCTCTTAACAAGATAATGCTAGAACATGGCAATCTCGCAAAATATGCTAGTATAAATCTCTCATTAAATTTCATATATTCAATTCTTATTGATGCTCAACTCTAATTTAGCACAAATTAATTGTACTCTATTCATTACTAGCAATAGTTGAGTATTAATTTATCATTACAACATTCATGATCTAACTCTATTTAAAATCATAAAACAATCATGAACTTAGATTCAATATTTCTCCTTACTTCAAAAATTAGAACAAAACAATTTTAAACTTCAATAATACCAGTTTGTAAGACAAGATTCTACAATTCAATACCTCAACCTTCATCTATTTCTTTATACATGTTTCAACAATTTAACATCGTGAAAGATAGATGAATCTAGTAATTGTACATGCTCATAAAGTATCTAAATAAATGACAGGTTAAAGGTCAATATTACCAAGGCAATATTCCAACATATCCTTACTTCCTAATTTCCAAACAGTCAGATTAATTACTAAAGACAAAAAAAATAATTCAATTTATCCAACATGATAGAAATTTAAACAAACATAATAATCATTCTAGTTCTTTTGCACACCCTCAATAACTCCATGAGTTCCAAACATATATAGACAAATTCTAAATCACAATTCTTCCAGAAACTATCACAAGGTGATATCAAAATAATAAACTACACTTCCGAGGATGCTAATTAAAATTAATTATGCAACATGCTATCATCTCAGCTTGACAATTCATACCTTATGAATTAATTTATAAGATTACTACCTTCCTACTTAAACATAGCAAAACACCTCAAAGGGTTTTAACACTCTCTTTTAGAAAGGAGAGGAATTAAGCTTCAACATTCAAAATGATCTAAAAGAAATACATAGATCTAAGGTTTTCATATATTAATGAGTTTGCAACATAAAACTTTCATTAATGAAAAATACCAAGCGAACCAATAAGCCATGATTCACAACAAGACAAACTCCCACGAAGGACTAACCTTACAAGTCAACAATAAGCACAGGTAGCAAAAGTATCTCATTAGTCCGGAAAGAAACAATAACTGCTTCAAGGAACAGGTAGAGACCAATTGCATACCCTCAACTGCAAGAACCACAAATTCAAAAGAAATTCATTAACTACAAGAGGCCAAGAATAGGCCAAAATCAACTCAAGGAAGATAACAATGTTTCTAAAGAAACTCATTCACATCATCTGCAATTAAGTTACCTGAGGTAACTTCATTGCTAATCCCCATACTGCAAATAGTCACATAACCTGGCAATGCCAAGACAGCAAATACAACCTCTACATCTTATCATTGACAATTCTCACTCATAACAGTCATAAGAGCAAACCATAATCATAAAAGATTATATCATAATGTAAATCATCAACACAACATGTCAAAAGCATAAATGCAATGCTTGATACCAACTGTAACACCCCAGGACCCACAATGCCCCGGGATGCTACTATTGCTGCTCTACAACTAGCCAATTTATAAAAATAAACTAAAACTAGCAACAATACTACGCAAGATAGTATAAGCGGAAGCGTAAACAACTAAGGAAAAACAGAATAATAACAATTCAATGATCATAATCAACTATAACAAAATATCTATAGGAACGGTACACAAATTTAATATTGCTAAGAAGAAACATTTGTCAATAAGATAACTAAACAAAGACTAGATTTCTTTCAACTTTATTTCAGCATTAAGATTATAATACAAATGCAACTGTGCGGTGCCGCTCTAACCTTCCCAATGCATGCTCAAAGTCCACCTGTAGGGAGGGGGAAGCAAGAGTGAGATAAAAATCTCAGCAAGCAAACTGTTTAACAAGTTATTCAAACTACAAGCAATTTAAACATCATCATTATAATTCCATACATCCACAATTACAGTTTATGTTCATAAATATTAAACCACTATAAACTTTCTTGAATCATACCTCTTAAATTTCAGATTTAATTAGCATATGAATACAATCATTTTTATCCCATATTAAATGCAAAGAAACAATTATTCCTCCACAAACCACGCTAGATTAATCAACAACATTTATTCTTCCACAATTAGCAACACATATATTCTTGACCTCAATTCACTATCAATGACGGTAAAATATTAATAAATTAATTCATGATTGAATACCTTAAATCCTCAACCACTACCACTACCAAAGACAATAAAACATATGTATGTCTTACTTCAATACTATAATACTTCTCATATCCACAATTACTATAAACAATTAAAGCAAAAGAAAAGAGTTTCGTGTCACCATCACAATCACACAAGGGACGAACCACATTCCAAGATCACAACCACAACCTTCATTCCGTCCATAGCTCACAAGAGCCAATTCCACATTACAACTATGAAGTTGTACATTCCACAACATAACTTCACCACATTATATTGCATATGTATGCAAATGATCATTCCATAATGCAATGCATATGAATGCATATGAATGCTACGCTCCACATTACTCTTGCCAGGGCAGGAAGTGCAATGCATTGTATTTCGGCAATATACGATGCTTCCGCGGCGAAGAGGTGCGTCGACACGACAATATACGACGCTGTACCGGTACGGTCGCGGCTATAAGCGGCGACATCCACATACACAAAGGACATGATATGACATGAATGATTGAATGATAGGAAAATTCATTAATCATATTAATTCATCCGCAAGGAACATTATCACGCTCTCAACATACTCACATCCACCACATGCTAATTTCATGATCAACATTATAACATTAAGCAAGAATTACACAATTAAAATATCATGCAATCATGGAAATTGTATCAAAGTACGATAATAATGTAAACTGAAAGTAGTAAGAACAATAGGTTAAACGGTAGCAACCACCGCTACGTTTACTTGCCTCAATCCGACGGCGAAGCACAACAAAATCAAGAGCTCAGGGACAAGACCACCTGTCCATAAGACAACTCTCAGCACTCAACCACAGCATACAAACACAACAAAAATATATAAAACATCGCTAGAGACCCGAACCCGCGTAAACTCCTCTCCGCTCCACAATTCAATAATTTCATCTCTGCAGCAGCGCTGCTTCATAATTTTGTATCTTTAAAAATATAGATCTAAAAACAGAAAATGATACCTCTCTGGATTCATGACTTAAATACCTACAATTTTCATGCAGAACTCCTATTTTTATTTTAATCACAGCTAGGAGTAAATTAATGCCCAAAACAGAGGAAGAATTCTGCTCTGGCAGATTGGACAGCCGCGTTCAAACGCGTGTCCACCACAGCACAGAGGTCTAAAAATTCCAAAATTTATACAGAAGCTATATCTCTAAATTATCTACAACTTTCTCAATTACGGTCAAGGCCAGAAAATTTGTTTACTATTTTTAAACTCCGGATTACATTCGGACTATACCAATCTGTCCGCCTGACGGACAGCGGTATTGCCGTCTCCATATCTCCCAGATCCCACGGTAGAACAATTTGGAAAAAATACAGGAGATACATATGGAAGTCCTCTAAAAATTTTCTTTTGGGAAGACCCGCAGGAAAATTTTCTTTTTATTTTTAATATCCGAATTACCAACGGACTGTACCAATCTGTCCGCCTGACGGACAGCGGTATTGCCGACTCCGTATCTCCCAGATCCCACAGTAGAAAAATTTGAAAACAATACAGGAGATACATATGGATGTCCTCTACAACTTTCCTTTTGGGAAGAGCCACAGGAAAATTCGTTTTCTAGATCAAAACTGCACGACAAGACGCGCTGCACAAATCGATCTAAAATCAGCCCGCGACTAAACTCTAATCGGGCAATTGATCTAATATCTACCATCAAATTCTGTGCCAAGAACCTTAATTAATCCATAAAACAGAGGATTTTAGATGAAAAAAAAATTACCTAGATGAAGAATTTCCCCAATTTTTCCTCCTCTTCTTCTTCTCCTTCTCCTTCTCCTCCTTCTCCTTCTCCTTCCTCTCTTCCCTTTCTTTTCTTCCTTGGCACCATGGCAGCAGCAAGGGGGAGAAGGGGGCCGCCCAAGGGGGTGGTGGTGGCTGGTTTGGGGTGGAAAGAGGGGAGGGGCCAAGGGAGGGGGTTTATAAAGAGGGGTGCTAGGGTTTGGGAGGGGGTACGGGCCCCCATTTGGTCTTGCTGGCCCAAAGCGGCTGGCCCACCCCTCCGGACAGCCCAAAACATCCAAACTAAATATTTTAATTTAATTAATTCATTTTACAAAGTTCTACAATTCATATCTTTCCCTTCCCGCAATTTACCGAAAAACCGGCGACTCCGCGATTGTTTTAAAAACTTACGCCGTAACGACGTTCGGGATATTACATAATCAATATGCTAATCTCCTTATAATCCCGTGCCAAGAACCCTTATTACTCTAAAAACAGAAAGATTTGGGATTGAGAAAAGTTACCTAGGGGATCCCTTGGGAGCGCCCCTCTTCTTTCCTCCTCTTCTTCTCTTCCTTTTCTTCTTCTTCCTTCTCTTCCCCTTCCTTTCTTCTCGCTTCCTCCTTTGCACCAATGGACAACAGCAGGGAGGGGTGATGGAGGCGCAATCTGGGAGGAGGGTGCGGCTGGGGGTGGGAAAGGGGTGGAGGCCGGGGAAATAGGGGTGCGGCTAGGGGAAAACGACTAGGGTTTTAGGGGGAGGGGGTGCGGCCACCCCTTGGGCCGGATGGCCCAAGGTGGTAGGCCCACCCTCCAGGTAGCCCACTAGAGTTTTTTTCTTTTTAATATGTATTCCATAATTTTTTTATTTTTTTTCCTTCCCGCGATTTACCGAAAAATTGGCGACTCCGCGCTTACATTAAAGCCGATGCCAATACGACACTCAGGGTATTACAGTGGCATCCTGGTCGAAGAGGAAGGAGAAGAAGGCCTAGCTCAAGTGATCCACCAAGTGTTTCACTGCACAGAAGGTCAATCAAATGAGTAGGGTGCTTAAGGAAGAGGTAGGAGCATTGTGACGGAGTTTGGGGGAGGAGAGAGGCTCACCAGAGAAGCTAGCACATAGTGTTGTGCTCACCAGCGTCACATACGACTTCAGTTTCTCGATGTTCTAGAGAGCGGAGTGCTCAAGAATTATGCACAAGAGACCGAGAGGGCAAGCTGAGGAGAAATGGCATGGTCGAGGGGCTTTATAGGTATGGAATGGCTGAGGGCTGGGCGTGAGTTCTCACGAGCGTGGTCGAAAACTCACCATGGAAAGAGAGGTGCAGACGTGGACAAGGGGGAAGATATGCGTCGCATTTGAGGTGACGGGTTGGCGGATTGGTAGCAGCAAAGGAGAAACCATGGGTGCGGCATCTAAAACCAATGGCAGCTCGAGCCACGACCATGGCGGAGCTATCAAAGGCGCATGAGGTGTAAGATGATCTTTGTGCTTGGGCCCCACACGGTGGGGAGAGAGAGAGGTCAGGTGAGCGGAGAGGTTTTGGGCATCTATTAGACTCGTTAGATGCACTCGAAAGATTATGAAATCTTTGTGAATGATCCTGACATAGAGTTAATGATTGCGTATGTTTTTCAGAGTTTTATCTTCTCATGATTTTTTCCAGAAAAATCTTAGAAGACTTCTTGTTGAATTTAAATATACTTATTTGATTTGGATTCCATTTGATTTATATTCCATGAACTTTTAATTTTCAATAATCAAATTTTCAAAGAAACTCTATAAAAGAGCCAAAAGGAAAAAAATGGATTCAAGAAGTTTGAAATTTTTCTCATTTTTGCATGCCCTAGAATTTGGGATGTTACACTAAGTTCAAAATTACCATCATTTATATAAGTTTGAACCATTTTAAAACTTATCGTCAATTACACTAATGTTACCATTAGCTGTACCCTAAGCTATCATATGCAGTTTAATAAATCACCACCTTATTTTCTAAATTTACCATAACTTTATGGTATCATCACTTTTAACCCAAAAATAAATCCGCATCTTCAAAACTTACCATTTGTCTCATCCTAAGATATTAGCTACAGTTTTAACAAGCTACCACCCTAAGTTTAGAAGTTATAATTATTTTTAACCAAAACAATAAAAAATTACCATCCGTTACACCTAAGTTACTAGTGAATTGAAACTTTTCCTCTAGTGCTCAAAATAATCTACTTGATATTTTTTTCGTCTCACAATAGATATGCATGGTATGCCAAAGCAATGTTTTGAACTGTAACAGTACATGAAAATGTCATGACCAATGGAAGAAAATGGCGTACCGAAGTAGAATGGAGAAAAGAAAAAATATAGAGCTTGGAGTTGTGAAGAGTATCAGAACTTGTGAACGCATCTCAAAATTGGACCAGGTAGCATGGAGTTGTGAAAGGTGTCCGAAGGACAGAACGAACCTGGCATGCTGAAATGTACTCATGCATGAACCAAATGCCTAGTTATGTTATGAGCTCTCATTTATTTGTCATACTAGTTGAATGCTCGTGCGTTGCTACGGATGTTAAAAAAATTTAGAACATATTTGTATGCATGTTTTAAAAAATTTTACCATCCGTTATCAGAACATATAGTATGATCAAATTTTAAAATCTGTAGCAACGCACAGGCATTCAAGCGAAGATATATCGTATTGGTGTTCATGCACAAGAATATTATATGTTCTTGTCTCAAGAATCATCATGTCTTCAGTCAATAAATCATCTTAAGAAAAGTTGAAGATCTCATAAACATGTTAAAGCTCATAGAAATCACATACCCTGAATTGTTATAAGCAGGACCAATTTTATGGAAAGCAAGTGTAAGAGTACCAACCTTCTTGGACGATAATACATTCAATAGTGGGATCATTTGCCTATAAGACAAAAAGGAGCAGTGTGTTAAAAATATGCTTTGCTTGGTATTGATGATTAAATTCTATTCGGGATACAGCTAAAACCACACAGAATCAACTATGGCAACATTAGCAGGAACAATTGCCTCGAATAATAAATGAATCGGATCACAAGTCTACTATAAATACCAGCAGCAGAAAAGAGAGGAATCTTTTGCCCTCAAGCAATGGAGTTCATGACATCAATGGTAGATATCCCTGTTTGAATCATCTCTTCTGGATAGGTTCTCTCACTGGGGTTAATAGAACTTCTTGGAATAAACATTAGAGTACATGATTATCAGAAGTGAAAGATGAGTAGGATTTAGCACCATCCATACTTCTAATTTTTATGCGTCCCCTCCATGAACATACACTTATCCATGAGAAATAATACAATTACAAGGCAACCAAGTAAATGTATATAGTATCTATAATCTACCCAACACAGAACAGATGCTTCACACTTTCAATGAAAATAGATTAGGATTGTTAAAATTTCATTTAGCACGGTGCAAAACATCATAACATACAAACCAAGTACCAAACTTTCAAGGTAAACCTCGGTATTGGTGGAACCATCCACCCATTTTCTGCATATAGTAGTAAGTTACTCTTATCCTCATTTGACCTTCTGGGTGTTGGTAACTAAAAAAGAATCAGCACACTCAGTACATTGACCACAGATCCTTTCCACTCCATACTTCATGCCCACATACATGCCAGCAACAGTACCTGCATATTCATCTGAATCTGTCAGAGAACATAAGAAGAGAAGTTCAAGGATTAATGATATTCAGTTTTGCTTTGATGAAAATATAGTGAGACTAAACCAAAAATCAAAGCCATCAAGTGCAGATTTGGTCCTGGGAGACCTCAGAGATTGCATTTCGAGCCAAAATGTTACAAAATGAGGCCTAAGCAGTAGCAGAATATCTTGGTGGCTCAAAGAAGACCAAAGCTGGCTATACCTAATGTAAGCATGTCGTATTGTTGAACAGCCACATACTTATATTTGATATGTATGCTATTGTTCTAAAACATTTCACTTTGGGTATAGCATCCATCGAGCCAACATGATCATGCAAAGCTCGAGGCTGCAATGCGAAAGCTTCAAGAAGGTTACCAAGAATTCCATAATGGTATGTCTTCTAATTTTCTTACTTCTTTTCAGCACCTGAAAATTTAGTGATATCCCTTGTAATGCTTTCTAAATTCCTGTAGTAAAATATTAAATCTGTTAATCTGAATGACTATCTAGGTAAATTGAGTTGTCATTCGACACAAAATTACTAATGCGTGTTTTGATCAGAGCACTCTATTTCTTGAGCTATTGATGTGATGAATGATGACTCCAATTTGTCACAAATGCAGCAAAGAAGCAGCGAACAATAATAAATGGCGGATCTGCAAGACCTACCGAGGAACTGATCAAATTTTAAGCAGGGGAAGGAACAAGGAAATAATGACCTTGAAGATGAAGCGCTCGTGCTCCTCGGCCTTGGTGGTGATCTTGACAGCCTGCTTCGAGAGAATCTCCTTGGTCTGGTCTATCTACGGATCAAGAACACGCCAAAAATAAAATCAGAACCAAAAATTGGGGCAAAAAAGGAAACCAAACACCAACACGATGCTTCGTCCTCCACCACCGACGCCATTCCAAAGAACCTTCGAGACATGACCAGTTGTCCTCGCGATATCACAAGATTGTCAATGGTTAGACCAATCACCTGTAACCCCGCAATGGCTTCCCAGGTGGAGAGGGGCACGGTGGCGTTGTCGTCGAGGAGGTTTTGGTAGAAGGAGAGCTCATGAGGCCGAGAGGCGCTGATGCAGGCGTCGACCGCGGCGAGGCAGTTGGCCGTGAGGTCGAGCTCCTCCAGGGCGAGCGGGATCTCCACCTCACTCAGATCATGTAGTTGGCAGCTCATCGGGTCGAGGCATCGCTCCACCTCCTCCACCTCAATCTCCGTCTCCACCAACTCCTATGGATACCCTGCGCCCTCGCTGGAGGCCAATGGGATCGGGGATCACGGGGCCTAGGGTTTTGACTTTCGAGAATCTTCTGGAAGAAAGCAGCGGAGTTTATGCAAGGGAGGAAGAATATGCGGGATTGGGGGCTAAGAGGCTTTAGGGGCGAGAAAGGGAGAGTGGCGGGCCGAGTTTGGGCGGAGGAGGCCGAGGCGAGAGGAGGAAGCAACGTGGGACGAAATAGGGAGGAGGCGAGAGAGGGGAGAGGAGGACTGGGGGCTGGAGGCTGGAGCGCTGGCGGCAGTGTTGCCCACGGGAAGGAAGAGGTGGGCTGGAGCGGCGGTGTCGCCTAGGGGCTGGAGCTGCGGGGGAGGAATGGGGAGGAGGCGAGGGAGAGGATGCCTCCTTGCCCAACCGCACATAGGGGAAGGAGATGTCGTGGGGAGCAGTTGGAGAAGCGAATAGGCAGTTTGGAGGAGCCTGCGCGTGGAGAGGTGACGATGGGTGGAGGACGGACGGACTGTCACCAACTCCAATTTTTAAGTAGTAGAGATATTTAAGAACCGTCCACACTAAGGCACGGTTCCTAAAAGAACTTTTCAAATGTTTATTGAAGACACTAGATTCCTTGGTTGTGCTTGAAACAAGGTAATTAATGCGTAATAGGAATGACCACGACATTCATTGATTTAAATCAAATGTTTATTGAAGGCACTCGATTCCTTGGTTGTACTTGAAACAAGGTAATTAATGCCTAACACGAAAATGAAGGTAACAAGGTAACATTCATTAATTTAAAAGTGAAAATGATGGACTTGATCCAACCCGTCCTCTCTGGGTCTCTCGATCAAATGCGCGCATAAGAATGAGACGGCTTGAAAATAGAGTGCGCTCTAAAGACAATCGCGCTTGTAGGTGCGCTATAGATTCTGCAAACGTCAAATACAACATCAAATACAACATGTATTAATTACACAATTCTTTTTTTCTTTACAGTGAATACATAATTAGTTAAACAATGCAAAATGTAAAAATACACTGCCGGGTATATCCCAAACAACGATGATGAGAGACGCAAAACACATTGGATGATGAGAGACGCAAAACACGCAAACATCAGCTAATTCCCATCAAGAATCTGTATGTCTCAGGCCGCGGGCACCGGGAACCCGATCCCGTGCCGCGTCGACGGGAACGTCGCGAAGAGCATCGTGCCGACAAGCCCGCCGGCCAGTGGCACGGCGGTGAGCACCTGCCGCGTGTCGTACGACATCACCGGGTAGAAGCACGCGCCCACGTTCTTGTCGAACATGGCCACGGACAGGAACACGACGAGTGATAGCGCGGCGTGGAAGAAGTCGATGAACTTGAGCCGGAACGTGGCGGCAATGGCAGGTGGCGGCTGCGCAGTGCCGTCGACGACCCACAGGCCGGTAAGCGTGGCAACTACGTACCTCACCGTCCCGTTACCGTCGCGGAAGCTGTCCGTGAAGCAGAGGAGGAAGCAAGCCGCCGCGCAGAGCCCCATGAGCCAGGCTGTCATGACGCGGTTCACGTCGTCGCATTTGCCGCCGTTGGTGAACACCGGCGAGAGCACCTCGAAGACCAGGACCGCGCCAGTGGGCAGGTGCTTGGCCAGCTCGGCCGTGCTCCGGAACGCCCGTGCGATGGCCCCCTCCAGCCGCGTCGTCTCGTCATCGGCGCCACCGCCGCCCTCCTCGTCGTCGCCGTTCGGCAGTACCAGGAGGGGCTCCGTCTCCGGCGCGTCGTGGCCGTTCAATATGCCAACGGAAATGGGCGCTGCAGGTGGCTCCACAGAGCTAGAAGCTGGCGCGGCGGTGGCGGTAGTCGATGAGAAAACCGCCGGAGACGGCGCCGGCTTCTCGGACTCGAGACCAGCTTGCTTCTTGGATGCCATGGCGCAAACGATCAAGCTAGAGGTGTTGCCTTGGTACTCGATGCAATCATCGTTCGTTTGTTTATACGTCGTCTGATTTTGTAATAGAGTGGATGTGTGGCATACAAGTATGTTGTGTTACGCGCAAGTAAGAGGAGACTTGCAAGCAACTGACAATGTTTAAGATTCTTATGGAGATCATGTTTGTCTTATCATTAGGTAGTTAATATGTGAATGCAAGCGATATGAACTATTAAATATTTGAGTTATTGTTATCTTTTTTTCTGAAGGTAAAGGCATTGTTATCATTAGCGACCTACAAAGAGTTCGCAGATGCATTAGATGTATGCATGTATATAAACTACAAAGACCAAAAAGTCTTCTCTTGTTTTGTGCTGTCGGCGGGAACCGAACTTAAAATAAATTGATTAGTTTGAGCGTGTCGAGCTGGGTGTAGTTATATATGTATAGGTATGACTTGGCAACATTGACCATGTACTGTGTTTGGATGGTTGGATGGAGGCTGGATGGGATGATTCCATCCAATTTTTGCACTTGTCTTGTGTTTGGTTTGTTAGATTGGATGAAATCATCCCGGATCACTCATCCACCTAGAGCGAATATTCCGCCTTGATCCTAGACGGCGCGATGTGGGCAAAATCGTCGGACGAGGCCATCCATGCTACTCAGGTGTGCTCGTGTGACCCCATCCATTCCACTCACCTACTTCCCAACCCTATCTCTCCTCCAGATCCGCATGTGGCGGAGGTGGCGGCAAGGACAAGAGGAGGCCAGGCGACAGCGCTGGCGAGTGGACTCCGGGCGATGGCGTTCGTGAGTACAGGCTCTCTCCGTAGTGTCTGGAGTTTCGATCCCTTTATTTCTTGGAGGTCATCGTCTATGGAGGCCAAGAAGAGGCGTCGTGGGGGCTGGACCTGGAGGCACAGTTCGCCTTCTTCCATTCGCAGCACCGCCACCCGGTGAACGCCGCTGCTCACATCGGTTTCACGCCCTCACCGCGTGCCACGGCTTCACGCTCTCCTGGAAGGTCGTGCTGGCCACGCAGCTCTTCTACTGGACCTAGCACTGGTAGTTCATCGGCCATGGCCTCTTCGAGTCAAGCTTCGATTTGCCTTCCTCATCTAGTTATTGGTAATCTAGCTATGATGCCAATGCTGATTATTTGCTTAATATGCTTGTTCTTACAAAAGAGAGGGCCAACTGTGAGTGACCTTCCTGAGGTGTTCTTGATGGAGCGAAATGTGGACAAGAAGACAGAGGCTGATCTCAGGGAGAGTAGAGAGCTCAAGCAGAGGAAGATCACCTGATTGAATCTGTTCTTGTCGACTGGAGCGATGTGTGAAATCATATCATATATTTGTAGCATGTTGTTGCCTACTGTTGTAGGGGTGGCCCCCACCTAAGCCTAGCTGGCCTATTAGAAGGTTGCAAAGCCTAAAGATAGGACATGTACAATGGCGTAAATGCCCTTGGGAAGGACATTTATGTGTAAGGGTACAGTTGTAAAACACTCCCCTTATGACTATATATATACGCGATCCAGGCCATAGGGAAACCCTAAGGGCATTGCTCACCTAACTCTCCACTACTACATCTCTCTCATTGTTTGGTCTGTAACCATAACAGTTGGCGCCGTCAGTGGGGAACGGCAAGAGCAAGCTCCAAGATCTGAAGAAGGATGGCACCAAGCAAAGCTTCATCATCGATGGCGAAGGAGAAGAAGAAGGGCGTGACGGGACCCCACGTCAGCACCAGAGCTTCGGCGTCGGCAATCGCGAGCGCGGACGTCAGTGCGGGCACGGCGGCTATGAACATTGATGCTCAAGGCGCGACGACCGACCCCACCGCTGGCAGCATCGACCGGGTTGTCGGGGGCGGTAACGCTGGTGCCCATGTCGGCAAGGCCACCGTCCCTACCCCCAGTGCGGGAGCGGCGAGCGGCTCTGGTGGCCACGTCGGCCTCGTCACCGACCCTGAGACTCGCCACGCCGACGCATCGGACAGCCCAGGGGCGCAGGCCATGGTCGCTGTCGCTGCGGGCGGAGACGACACCACCAAGACGAAGGGGCTCCCCCTCACGCTGCAGGGAGTGGCACTTTCTTGGTTTTTTACCATAGAGCCGAACTCCATCTACGCATGGGAGCAGATCTGTGACCGCCTTTACAACAACTTCCAAGGGAACTACGTTGAGCATGTCGACGCAGATCAGCTCTTCGCGGTTAAGCAGAAACCCTCGGAGAAGCTCCGGGAGTACTTCAAACGCTTCGCAAAGGTCTGCTGCCAGGTTTAGGATGTCAACGAGACGACCATCATCAACGCAGCAGTACAGGGCCTCCACCCAGGGCCGCTAGCCGAATACAACACACGCAAGCCAATTAAGACAGTAGTGAAGCTCTTCGACAAAATGGAGGAGTATGCCAGGGCCGAGGAGGACGCGCGAAGTTGCCAAGGTGAAGACTCTAACACCAACCAGGCGTGGGGCACGACGAAAAGCGGAGACTCCCCGAAGGGAGACTCTCCGAAGGGCAAGCGCAAACAAGAGCCACCGAAGGGCGCCCCTGAACACAAGGACGCCCCGCACAAGGACACATTGGGCGACAAGCCCACGCGTGGTCAACACAAGTCCTAGAGAGCCCGCTACATCTTCGACATAGAGGGCGGCTCCGAAGAAAACGCCCCCGCCGGTCGCGGTCGAGGTCGCTGGGGCCGGGGCCGCGATGATAGGACCCGTGCGGAACACGATGACCAGCCCTACGGTTTGTGGTGCGAGGTGCACGGCTGAGGTAGCCACGACACCGCGCATGCACCACCATTGCGGCGCTTCGACAAAGCGTCATCAGGGATAGAACCCTCGAGGTGCGACCGCCCATCGTGGCCCACATCCAACAACCCCAGAGGTCCACCGCTAGTGCCGAAGACGTTGTCGGGTCACGAGGTCAGAGACAAGCAGCTGGTCCCTATTAAGTTGCTGCCCAGAGCGCAGCGACAAGCGCGGTCAGAACACTGGGATAGCATCCACTTTATTCACAAAAAAAGGGTGGTGCAAACATGGGAACGCACGCCTACACACCCGAACACCGGCATCACACCTGTGGGTTCGCTCCGCGCCCCGAAGTAGCGGCGTCATCTCCACCGTGCTGAGGAACTTCGTCGAGCCATTGGCCGAAGTTCCCCTCGCCGTGCAGGGTTCATCGCAGCTCTAGCATTGCCGCGACCTCCCCAATGTAGTCCTAGATCCGTTCATGGAAGGCCCGGACAGCCGGATGAATGGAGCCTGCGGCGCCTAACATCACCCCGTATCCAGCAGGCATCTCCAGCTCGGGGTCAGCTAGCTGGTCGACATGACGGCAGCCCTGGTGATGAAGCAGCGCAAAGGCCAGGCGCGAGGTCACGAAGGAGCAGTGATTGCCGAAGGATTTGGCGGCGCCGAGAGCGAGGCTGGAGGCATCTGCGATTCGACGAAGCGTCCGGAACAGCTCTGCGGGACCGAAGGAGTGAGGGGGCACTTCGGCGACGAGGTCTTTGAGGGTGCCCTCCAGAGCCAGCATGGCATCCCAAGCTGTCCCCGAGGCATCGCCCAAAGTTCGGTCCTATTCCCCAAGAGACGCAGTAAGGCGGCCCTTCTCCTCTTCTAGCACAGCAATTTGCTGGAGCAGGCTGTCCCGCTCCTCCGTTGCCGCTCATTGTGCCGCCGAGGCGGCCGCTTGCCATGCCTCCATCACGAGCGCCTCGGCGTCTGAAACTGCCTTCGCGCGCTCCGCCTCCAAACGTTGGATGCGCTTGTCCTTGGCGAAGTGTGCCTCCTCGGCCACGCGAAGGGCCTTTTCGTCCTCTAACACCCCCTGCTCGCGGGCGTGAGCCATCCGCAACGCCAGGCCAAGAGCAAGGGTCTGCACGGTGCAGCGGTCAGCAAACTTTGAAATGACCGCGCATCGCTCAGGATCGAGTACTCACCCGTATCTCCGAGGCCTCCAGCGCACCTCCCAGTAGCTCCGACCCTCAAGTCAGCAATGCATACCCATCCAGGTTCGCGTCCACGCTGTCTGCAGCCCCCCGCCATGCCCCCAGCACCTCCGCCCGAGGGATGAAGTCTGCTAGGCCCGGACGTATGACCTCTGCGACAACAGTCTCGAAGGTGTCGGGTGTCAATCCCAAGGAGTGTCCCCGCCCCTCAAAAATTGTCCACGCTTGGGAGACCATGCCACTACGAAGGGATGCAGGGTTTAGAAGCTTCCGGACGCGCTGCAGGATTGCACGAAGGTGGATGGGCTTACCTCCGACACCAAGTGACGGACTCCGTTGGGGCGTCACTTCAGCCTTGGAAGGAATCGCAGGAGTACCAGCGCCCTCTGAGGAAGCCGGCTCCCTAGGCCGGGGGGCCTGCAGCTAGCAGTCGGGCCCCAACAGGCCCCTGACCCCGGTCGTCGCGGGTTCAGAGGGAACCACAGGGATGCCAGACAAGCGGGCCTCCGTGACGGAGTCGGACTCCCACAGGCCCTTGACCCTGGTCGCCACGGCAAACCCCCTCTTTGGACGGGTAGGTGACCACACGCACGGCTACTTTGCCTTCAGAGAGCAGGGCAAGGACTCCGCCTCGGTAACTGCTGTAGGCGAGGACCCCACCCTGGTAACTACCGCAGGTGATGGCTCCTCCTCGGCGACCGCCACGGGCGAGGAGTCTTCCCCCTCGCCCTCGTCTTCCACACCTGTTTCTAGTTCCAAATTGGCATACTTCGCTAAGTCGGAACCGGCATCCGCGGGACCATTGGCCCCAACAAAGACGACAGAAGCGGCAGCCGACACACCAAATATGGTCGCGGGAGACCGAGCCTTTTGGCGAGACGGCAGTCCTTTTCCCTTGACATCGTCGCCTCGGCGGTGTGGTTGGCTCGGGGCTGGAGTGGCACGCTCCGGAACGCGAATACTCAGGGCTTCGCACGCACGGTTTATTCACCCTAGCTTCGCCTCCGTGGTTGCAGCCACACGCAGGCTATGCTCCTTGGCCGTATATGGTCCGAAGAACATGCCTACCGTACGCTCCGCATCCCCCAGGAGAAACCCTACAGGCGAGAAGAGACGGAGTGAAAAAGGCGGAGCCCAATAGGGGGAACGGGAAAAGCAAGGCTCCACCAAGACTTACGAGGGTTGGAAGGCCTCAGCAGCGAGGATACGGACGGGCGGACATTGCGCGCCGAAGGCCCCCAGGGGTGATGCACCATCCATTGGCAAGCGGTGCCACACCATACATGACGAACTCCTCAGCGAGGTCGTGCATGTTGAAGCGGGCGGCGATCCCCACTAGCCTCCGCGCCCTGCGCCTGTCCTCGTCATCCATCGGCGTGCCACGCATGGTGTTAAACGACACCGGCTGGCCCGTGCACTCGAGGCCACTACCACTCGCCACACGATGGTAAAACCACCGTTTCATCCAGTTGGGCTCCCACTTCGCTCGAGTCAAGTTGGCGGGGAAGATCTTCCCACACGGCGGCCGCAGGACGAAGTTGACGCTGCCGTAGTTGGAAAATGTTCCCCCTCTTAGCTTCTTCGGCTGACACCGTGCGTCATGGAGAAACGCGAATAGCGAGGCACTGGGCCAATATGCCACTGTACGCAGGGCCCAGCTGTAAACGGCAAGACGGGCTATCGCGTTCGGAGTCACCTGCGCCAGCTCCAGCCCGAAGGTTCGCAAGACATCAGCGACTATCATAGCGGCTGGGATGCGAAGCCCAGCTTCAAAGTAAGCGACGAAGACGATCGCCTCCGACTTCTCAGGGTGCGGTTCTGTCTCATCGTTGGTGGGCAATCGCACCTCACGGCGGCCCGACAACTTCCCTTCGAGCAACAGGGTGTGAATCGTCTACTCCGTCGTGAGCGTCGGAGGTCAGTAGAGTCTCTCTACAAAGGTGTGGGTGATACACTCGGTTTGAACATAGTGTTGATGTTGCGAATTTAAGGGAAATGAACTAGTGTGGTATGGGATGATTTGGAATCTCGTGATTCAAGAGAAAGTTTATTCTTAAAAGAAAAAAAATATTTTCTTGGGTAGTAAAATGCTCTCTTGATTCTTGTTCGAGCTACGTGATGATAGCAAAAGTCTTTTATGATTTGAGTTGACTTTATGTTTGTATGTGTGGTTTTTCCGGTTCAGGAAAACAAAGAAAGGGTTTGACATTCAAGTGATTCTACTTTGACTTATGTATCGTTTATTTGCAAACTAACTACTGGGAATGTGGGGAGGTTCTTGTAATGAATCCTCGATTTCCTTTTCTTTTATGATTTGACTCTTTGGTGGGGAGTGGGTGATGTGTGGTTGCAATGAGAATCATTTATTTTCAGTTGGATTCTATTTGTAAAAGAGTTTGTTTACAATGCGCACTATTGTGCGTCCGTGGTTAAAGGAGGTGCTCCCTGTTAAAGTGAAAAGATCGATTGAGAGTTGGAACAAGAGTTATATGTGTTGTGCAGGTCGTGCAGGTTGATACCAAAGGGAATGATAACCTAAGGTATATTCAATCGCTTCTGTTAGTTGCGAGGATTTGGAGGTTGGTGTATTACTAGGACCACCTTGGGTCCTAGAGTGGGGTACACAATGTTTTGTACGACCCAGTGTCGAGGGAGTGCTTGAAAGATCTAGAGTGTGGGTTTTCATTAAAGCCATTGACCAACGAGTAAGATGAGCTGTCTTTAGCGGAGGTTGCTTATAATAACAGCTACCATTCAAGAATTAAAGCTGCACCATTCGAAGTGTTGAATGGGCGTAGGTGCATGTCACCCCTTTGCTGGGAAGCGGTGGGTGAGAAAGCAGACTTGGGCCTGGATTTGGTCCAGAAGACAGTTGGACGAGTGGCCTTAGTGAGATAGAATCTGTTGGCCGCCCAGAGCAGGCAGAAAAGTTATGCAGATGTGAGATGAAGGGATCTGGAATTTGAGGTGGGAGGATTATGTGCTCTTGAGAGTATCTCTCACCAAGGTGTAACACCCCAGGACCCACAATACCCCAGGATGCTACTATTGCTACTCTGCAACTAGCCAATTTACAAAATAAAATAAACTGGCAATAATACTAAGCAAGATAGTATAAGCGGAAGCGTAAACAACTAAAGAATAAAACATAATAATAACAATTCAATAATCGCAATCAACTATAACAAATCATCTATAGGGACAATACACAAATTTAATATTACTAAGAAGGAACATTTGTCAATAAGATAGCTAAACAAAGACTAAATTTCTTTCAACTTTATTTCAGCATTAGGATTATAATACAAGTGCATCAGTGCGATGCCGCTCTACCCTTCCCAATGCATGCTCAAGTCCACCTGTAGGGAGGGGGAAGCAAGAGTGAGATAAAAATCTCAGCAAGCAAACTGTTTAACAAGTTATTCAAACTACAAGCAATTTAAACATCATCATTATAATTCCATACATCCATAATTACAAGTTATGTTCATAGTTATTAAATCACCATAAACTTTCATGAATCATACCTCTTAAGTTTCAGATTTAATTAGCATATGAATGTAATCCTTTTATCCCGTATTAAATGCAAAAGAAACATTTACTCCTCCATAACCCAAAATAGATTAATCAACAACATTTAATCTTCCACAATTAACAACGTATATATTCTCGACCTCAATTCACTATCAATGACGGTAAAATATTAACAATTAATTCATGATTGACTACTTTAAATCCTCAACCACTACCACTACCAAAGGCAATAAAACATATTATGATCATCACACTACTTTATTAATACTGACATCCATAAATGCTATCAATAATTAATGCAAGTGAAAAGAATCTCAAGCCTCAACCACAACTCTTACCATACACAAGAGACGAATCACATTCCACGACCACATCCACAATCTTCATACCACCAATAGCTCATATGAGCTAATTTCCACATTACAACTAGAAAGTTGTATATTCCACAATATAACATCACCACAATATGTTGCATATGTATGCAAATGATTTTTCCACAATGCAATGCATATGAATGCTTCATGCTATGCTCCACATCACTCTTGCCAGGGCAGGAATTGTAGTTCATCGTATTACGGCAATATACGATACTTCCGCGGGTGAAGAGGTGCATCGTATTACGGCAATATACGATGCTGTACCGGTACGGTCGCGGCTAAGTGCGGCGACATCCACATATGCAAATGACATGATATGACATGAATGATATGATAATTCATAAATCTCATTAATTCATCCACAAGGAGCATTATCATGCTCTCAATATATCCACATCCACCACATGTTAATTTCATGTCCACATTATAACATTAAGCGAGAATTCCACATGTCTACTAGCAGATTATCAACATATCAATGGATAAATACTTGCTACCATCTCCACAATTAAAATATCATGCAATCATGGCATAATGTATCAAATTAAGGTAATAATGTAAATTGCAAGTAGAAGGAATAACAAGTTAAACGATAGCAACCACCGCTACATTCACTTGCGTCAATCCGACGAAGCGAAGATCAACAAAAATTCAAGAGCGCTCAGGGACAAGACCATCTATCCATAAGACAACTCTCAGCACACAACCACAGCATACAAGCATGACATAAATATATAAAACATCGCTAGAAACCCGAACCCGCATAATCTCTTCTCCGCTCAACAATCCAACCAATTACCCTCTGCAGCAGCGCTGCTTCACTTTTTCATATCTTTAAAAATATAGATTGAAATTTAGCAAATGATACCTCTCTGGATTCATGACTTAAAATCCTACAATTTTCATGCATTACACCTATTTTTATTTTAATCATAGCTAGGAGTAATTTAATGCGCAAAACAGAGGAAGAACTCTGCTCTGGCAGATTGGGCAGCCGTGTTCAAACGCGTGCCTACAACAGCACAGAGGTCCAACAATTCTCAAATTTATACAGAAGCTATACCTCTAAATTATCTACAACTTTCTTAACTATCGCGAAGTCCATAAAATTCTTTTACTATTTTTAAACTCCGGATTACCGTCGGACTGTACCAATCTGTCCGCCTGCCGGACAGCGGTATTGCCGACTCCGTATCTCTCAGATCCCACAGTGGAAAAATTTGAAAAAAATATAGAAGATACAGCTGGGTGTCCTATACAACTTTCCGTTTGGGAAGACCGGCAGGAAAAATCGTTTTCTAGATCAAAACTGCGTGACAAGCCGCGCTGCGCAAATAGATCTAAAATCAGCCCGCGACTAAACTCTAATCGGGCAATTAAACTATAATCTCTCATCATAATCCGTACCAAGAACCCTAATTATTACTAAAAACAGAGGGTTTGGGATGAGATAAAATTACCAATCTGAAGAAATTCTCCAAAATTTTCCTCCTCTTCTTCTCCTCCTTCCTTCTCCTTCCTTCTTCTCCTTCTCCTTCTTTTCCTTCTCCTTCTTCTTCTTCTCCAAGGGCAGCAATGGGGGAGACCTTGGGGAGGGGGCGCAACCACCTGGGAGGAAGAGGCAGGGGGTGCGGCTGGGTGTGGGGTGGCGGCCAAGGGGGTGGGGAGGGAAAGGGTTAGGGTTAAGTGGGGGGTGCGGCCACCCTTGGGCCTTCGGCCCAAGGCGGTCGGCCCACTCCCAGTGTAGCCTAAACTAAAATTTTAAATTAATTTTTAACATATTTTATTCCTTTTCTATTGTTTTCCAATTAATAATTTTCCCTTCCCGCGATTTTCCGATAAACCGGCGACTCCGCGATTGTTTTAAAAACTAACGTCATAACGACGTTCGGGATATTACACAAGGGTGTGGTGAGGTTTGAGACCAAAAGGAAGCTTAGCCTGAGGTACGTTGGGCCTTTCACGATCATGGCTCGAGCCGAGAAGTTAGCATATCGTTCGGATCTTCCAGAATCTATGCACGGGGTGCAAGCATTGAGGGATAAAACTTTAAAGTATGTAAATGTGCTTTGGTCGCAGCAGACAGAGAGAGAGGCCACATGGGAATTGGAGTCTCGCATAGTGAGCAATATCTAGAATTATTCACAACGGGTGCGTGTTAATATGATTGAGATTTAGCTGTGATTAAAACTTGGTGTAAGCGTCAATAGAATTCGGGGTCAAATTTCGTTTAAGGGGGATAGAATGTAATACCCCAAAAGCGATCGAGAGTTAATCGATTAATTGGAGAGAGGGATATTATAGGAAAGAATTAATTAATGATTTTTAGAGGGGTTTTCTGAAAATCCCAAGCAACTGGCACAGGCCTTGGCCCAAGTGAAGGCCGCCCAAAGGGAGGCGCCTCCCCAAACCCTAGCCGCCACCCCTACTCCCCCCTCCTCTCCCATGGCCGCACTCCCCTCTCCCCTTGCACCTCCACCTCTTCCCCATGGATGTCCCTTGGTGCTAGGAGAAAGCGAGAAGGAAGGAAGAAGAAGGGAGGGAAGGAGAAGAAAGGAAGGAGGAAGAAGGGGAATAAGATGGGTGATTCCAAGGGGATACTCTAGGTAACTCTCCCTCATCTCAAATCCCTCTGTTATTGTTGTAATTAGGGTTCTTAGCCTAATAATTGGTGGGGGATTAGCAATTAGATTCCCCGATTAGGGAATTCCTGCTGTCTGTCTGTGGATCAATCCGCGCAGTGTGACTGTTTGTGCAGTTTAGACCTATGAAACAATTTTTTTCTGCGGGTCTACCCAAAAGGAAAATTGTAGAGGACGACAAGATCTATTTTCTGTAAATTTTGCATAATTGTAGGCCGAGGGATTTGGGCGCAACAGAGTCGGGAACATAGCTGTCTGTCGGGGGTGCAGATTGGGGCAGATTACTTTTCAAGTGTGATTTAGGGGTAGTAGATGATTTTTATGTTTTTGGTCAAAATTTAGAAAAATGTAGGGATTTTGTAATATAACTTCTGTACGAAAATTATAATTTTTAGAGCCTTAAACTGTGGTTGGGACGCGTTAGAATCTGGCTGCCCAGATTGCCAGAACAGAGAACGTCCTCTGTTTTGCGCATTAAGTTACACCTTGCTAAGATAAAAATAAAAATGTGTGATCTACATGAAAAGTGAAGGTATTTAAGTGAGAAATCCAGAAATATATCATTTGCTATGAATGGCTTAATATTTTTAAAGATACAAAAAGACTAAGTAGCGCTGCTGCAGCGGACAGAGTGTAGAACCGTTAAGCGGAGAGGGAGTTGCGGGTTTTGGGCATAGAGGCGTTTACTTCTCAATTGTGAATCTTGTATTATGGTTTTGTGCTGAGTGGTGCCTTGTGAATAGGTGGCTTCGTTCCTGATCGTGTTGGTCCCTTCGCTCATTCGGTAAAGGCAAGTATAATGATGATTTAAAATTGATAGTGTAGAATGTCGATGTTTGATCTATATTATGAGTATATGTGTTCATGGTGATGGTAAGGATGTATTGGTGATGTTTATGGTTGATTGCAAATTATAGTGTTCATGAGTATTTCTGGTGCATAGATATTGTGGATGCAAGTTTTATTTTATTGAGACATTCACGCATATGCATCATGTTGATTTATTGAAGACTTGGTCACGAGATGACCAAGCGCTGAGATCCCTGTCATGTTGATGACGTGCTAAAGGTCCCCATACTTATGGAGTATGGGCAATTGGTCCCTATACCAGATGATACAGGCATGGGTGTGCATCGACGGATGCACACTCTGTATTACCGGTAAAATGCAAAAGAGAAAGAGATAAAGAGATTTTTGATCATCTTTCATAGCATGGCTTATTTGTATGGTTGTTGGATGAATTTGTGAAGTGATGTTCATGAATATTTTTGTCACTATCTATTATATTTGCTGAGTCGTTGGACTCACTCTTGTTGTTGTTGTTTTTTTAGGTACCTTTATGAGGTCGGCATGCATGGGAAAGGGAAGGAATAAACTTGTTGCACTTGCACATTCCACCCATAATAGAAATAAAGGAAGAAAAATTAAATATAAGATGCAAGGACTATTTAAGTACCGTTTGATTATTACCCTTGGATTTTAATTGTAATAAGAGTTTAGAATATTTATGATGCTCTTGTTCTTTCTCTAGGTATTATATCTATGAATGTTTTAGTAATCTTTAATCTATTTGCTTAGCATTGATCTTATTACTTGAGGATTGTCTATTATTATTGATTCTGCTTGTGAAATCTCTGATTTAAATAGATAAACAACGGAGGCTCTGCCAAAATTTTGTATTACGCATTTAGTTCTCATTGTTTTACTTCTAGTTAGGTAGCATTTCAGGTCATTATTTGGCTGGGGTGTTACAAACGGTGACTCGATCTATTAATATGCAAGCAAAGGAATATATCAAGCATTAAGGACATGCATGATGACATTGAGGAAATGAATCACATTGGCTTACTGCCTACAAATACATACAGTTAGCACGTAATGCAAGAATTGAATCAATCGATAATGCTAGTAAATTGATTCGATGAATAACTAGCAAGCCATGCCACAAAAGAGTGAGTGTTTTTCTTCATACGAATGAAGCATTCAAGTATTATGCTAGTAGCCTAGTAAAGGATCCTAGGACGGGGGAGAATCAGGAAGAAGATGAAGTGTTACACTAGTAGCCTAGTACCGTCAAGCTTGGACTTGGTGCCACGTCCCTGCCCTACACCCCTGCCGCCGTCCTACATTCCTACCATTGCCATGTGCCCCTACCATCGCCATCGAGCTTGATGGAGATGTGGATGTGAATACGAGCCTCAAGGTTTGGGCTCAAGCGGTAGTGCTAGCATCGGCTCTTGATGCTAAACTGGAGGACAGCAGACGGGAGGCCCGACAAGAGGAATGATGGAAAACTACGAGAAGTGAGGAGCTAACTAGAGCCTTAGGCAGGATTTGGGGGACTAGGGTTATGTGGGGGTGGGCCGGGTGGGATTAGGACTTAGGGCCTATCCTTTTTCTCTGAAGCTGACGGCTTTTGGCTTTTGCTACAGTACCTAAATTTCAAACAGAGTGTTTTCTCAAGACGGGGTCTACAAGTTAAACGATGTATACGTTAAAAGCGCAACATTTGTACCACTCAAAATCGCAAGTGAGTATCTCTCTCTTCGTAATCTGTACCGTAAACAGCTAAAATTCAAAAATTTCAGCTAAAAGCTATAAGCCGCATCCGTTGCCAAACAGGCCCTTAGGAGGTTTTATGTGGCGTGTCACATGGGGGTAGAGATTAGGATATTATTCGGATATCCAACTCCAAATCCGTTTCTTGTCATACCAAATTTGCATTCAAAATCCACAACTTCGCTAGGCAAACATCCAAATCTGGCTTTGATTTTCTATTCAGATTTGGATAGTTACCATCTAAATCCATCAAATCTGAATTTGGTATTTGGATTATCTGATCGAATCTTGATCTGTTTTCACCCCTACATCGACCCATGGATCAAACCACTATATGACCGAGACCCACCTTCAGCAGGGCACACAGAAGAACAAGTAGCTGGCAGCAGCGGGAGTAGCAAGAATACTATAGGCATGCACCAGTAAGCGGAGGCCATCCACGTCTAGCCGCGCTGGGAAGATATGATGATGACATACTTGGCTATGTTGTTCCCTGTAATTCATCAAACACTTCAGAACAACATGAGCTTGCTAGAAGAGCTAGAGCATTGAAAAAGAAGCTTAACAGTAAGGTGAATTCATTCCTAACTATGCTTAATATGGTTATTCATAATTATGGAATACTACCTCACGATATCACTTTGTGTATTCTTTGGTTTGACAAAAGGAAGACTTTGGAACCGAGAGGGAGGAGAGGGTGGTCTGGTCGGGTCCAAAGCAATGGAGAAGCACAAGGAAGAGGGTAACCATATTTGCTGCCATGTCCATGAAGAATAAGAACCTCAAAACCCATATGGATGGAAAGGAGAAAGCCAAGAAGCTTATGCGGCTGATCAAGGAGGAAAGAAAGCCCATATGATGGGAGTGCAAAAGGGAAGAGGTTCAAGAACTTAAAACCCAAGTTTTGGATGAGGTTTCGAAACCCAATTCATAATTTTGTCAAGCCCAACCAAAATCAAACTCAAAATTAACTCAGAACTCAATTTGGATTCAGTTCAGGACAGCCCAACAGGCCTGTAATAAAAAGGCCATAACTGTGGCAAACGTAGTCCGATTGAGGTGTTCTTGGGCTTGTTTGAAATCCTATTTCAAAGCCTATCCAATGGGTAAGGCCCTAGCTTCATAAGCTTTCTGCTCACATTGCAATATCCAAAACAATGTGATAGTGGAAAAAAATCAGGGTTTCCCTTTTGTGTGAGTTTGAGTCTAATACAATGTAGGGTTGAGTTGTGCTTTGTCTAGGGATGTTGTGGACATTCCAAGTGGCTATATAAGCCTTGTATTAGCAGCCTTTAATGTTAGGTTACATTTAGATCAGTTTAGCCCATGCGTGCAAACTCCACGTCATCTCTTGTGTCGATTAGACCAACAGATTCATGTTACAGAACCTCAACTATCTTTGTGTGACTTTTATATTTAGCGATTTTCGGATTGCTCTTTACTTGAATTCTTACTTGTTCTTTGATTACTTTTAGAAATTGATCTTCGTGATTAGGTCAACCATTGTTCTTGACAAGGTTGATAACGACAAGAGTGTGGTGTAACGATTGTTGGATAATGTGATCATGTTTCAGTCAAGTAGCCTCGTTGTCAGCGTCATTCTCTACTAATCAAATTATCATCCACCGAAAGATCGGGACCAATACTACATCAGGATATATAGTTAGTGGAGACCAGAAATGGGCAGCAAGAAGTCTGCTAGCAAGCAGCAGCGCCCTCCTTGTTCCTGTTTTTCAACTACAAGGAAGGCTTATACGTACACACACCACAACACATGCACACAACATGTACACACACATACACATGAGTGCACCTCCTTAGCACACGTCTAGACAAACAGAGACTGAGGATAAATCTATATGACCTTGCAAAATTTCCACTTATACACACTCACATGTGCGATTACAAGGAAGATGCCTTCCTTGTTGTTTCATTGTAATCCATGAAATTGTTTGATTGCCCACAAGCTAGTTTGTTCTAGCAGATTTGTCAACAAATGTACCAAAGCTTTTACAAAAAAGTATTGTAATTAACATGTATTTTAATTTAGATGATTTGATGATGAATGTATGGAGGTTAGGAAAGGTATAATTATTTAGAGGCTTTTTAAAAGAAATATTTCCCATGATTTCAGCTGTTAATCCTGTTCTAATAATCATTCCTCTTGGATGTGTTCCCTGTTCATACAAGAAAATAAAGATTCTTTAGTGTAAAAATGCTATTTTTACGTTAATGTTAGTTTGAGCTAACGTTGGTTTGTTGATTACTTGATTTCCTAATGATACTTTAGTATAATCACATGTTTTGCACCTAAGTTCACTGAACTATCTTGTATAATACAAATGCTAAAAATTATATTCGCAAGTCTTTCGATATGTTAGCTTGTAGCATGGTGTGTGTGAATGCCCAACATCTGGCATGGCTCCTTGTGAAGCATAAGCTCGGTAGGCGTTAATAATTAAGTAACCTAACCATTAGAAATCAATGCAAACTAAAATGACATTTTCTATCATTCGAATATGAGATCCACAGTTATGGAATGGATCCAGACAAAGGACAAATTCAGACAACAAAACGACAAATCACTTACCTTCTCCAACTCCGGTGGTGAGATCTCCGGTGAGGGCTCATGGGTGTTAGGGTTAGGAATCACCTTGTTTGAGGATGGGGTTCTCCAGGACCCCAGCTATAGAATTAGGGTGGACAATGGTAACCCAACGGTGGCATCACCGGTAGTGGGGTCAGGGGAGGGTGTGGGCAGCGGTCGTGGGCGGCACAACATGAAGACCGAGATAATTTTAGGATGGACAGAGTTGGTGCGGTGGAGGTGGGGAAGGGCGCAACGTGGTGAGGCAGTGCCGCCAGTCATGGGTGGTGCCTGGCCGGGGCAGGGGTGACGATAGAAGAAGCAACAGCGAAAGGGGGTTGGGGGACGGTCGTGTACACAGAGCTTGGCCTGGTGGTGATAGCGTCAAGATCTGGCATGGCCAACGGAGTGAAGAGGGGGCTCGGTAGGAAGGAGTGTGGAGTTTGAAGAAAAAGGAAATGTGCGAATGGATAACGTAGGCTGGTTGGGTCAAAGAGTCGTAGTTTGGCTGGGCCTTCAATCCTAGTTATGGATCGAAGGTTCGATAGATAGAGGCCCCCAACTAAAATTTAAGATGACTGAGTTGCTATGATCAATATTTTGTAATTTACATGTGTTGTTGCTAGAAAATTCCTAACAGCAGCACCATGTCCCTATTGAGGGTGCTCTCTGGCAGTGTATGCGATGTGCTAGCTGATTTTTTAGCAAATCGGCAAAGTCAATGACGGATAAACCAAAGAAAAATCTGATCCTGGATAAAACATCGATGCAAAGCAATGGTCAGTAGCAATGAATATTGAAACAAGGGATGGAAGTAACTCACAAATTGATCAACATGTTGAATTATAGAGGTAACTCAAAGCTATATTGATCAAAGGTGAATTATAGAGGTAATATTATACTAACTACGACCTACTCCTAATGTAAAGGAAAAGGTAGTAGAGGTTGGTGCGTGTGCATTTTTCCATCAACCGGTATAGGGTATTTATAGTCCAAAATAAGTGACTCAATCTTGGATTATGTTTTATGTCCCCCTCTTCATGTCAGCTCAACCTTTCCTCAAATGGAGTCTTTGTCCACCGACAAATCTTCTTGCTTCTAATTTCCTATTGACGATTTCCTTTTCGCATCTACCTTTGCTTAGTCGGCATCTTCTAGAGGCTTATAGTGTGGCCGATGCTTAACTCTGATTTTGGCAATCCCCGATCTTTCCTTATTATTATGTCAAATGCCAAAAATACTTTTGCAAACTATTTTTCCAACCAAAATGTAGCAGCAACACATGCCCCTCCCCCAATTTTTGTGAAGGTGAAACCTTTACAAAATGTTAAGAATCACTCATTTGCAGCAAAGCCAACTTTCTTAAAACCAGCTATCCCAACAAATACCAGCAATCTTAACTCAATCAAGCCCTATTGAATATTTTGTTAGAAAGTATTTTATACCTTTTGCTACAAAACCTCATTTTCTGAGCTAATGAGTCTATAAATGTTGGACTAGTCCTCCGATAGACAACTGTCTTTACTTCACTTAGTCCTCAGTTCTCGTCATTGACATTCGACAATGGACTATCATGTATCTCCCTATTCTTCATGTTTTCCATTTCTTAATCAACCTAATCTTTCCCATTTTTGATAGGATCTTCCTTAGCATCTATAATATAATCAAAGACCGGTCTTATGAAGAAGTGTTACCGATAATCGAGCTGTTTCATATCTCTATTCCACTGATCTAATTTTTTATGATAAGAGCATGATACCAATATTGAGGCATCTCAACCATATCATTGATCCTTTAGAAAAATATGCTATTGCATACCAAAAACATCACCTTCATCACCGCTGATCTAATCTAATGTATGCTGGAATTACATCGATTTGCAGTGTGAAGAGAACATCTGCTAATCATGTGTTGATGGTTTACTAGAAGCAATTTTATCTCTCCCACATCTTTGAACTGAAATCAACCTTCTTCAGGTGATTTAGTTGCACTCAAGACTTCACCAGAAGCCACAAGAACAATTGGCATATCGAGAATCGCCCAGAAAGAAGAGTAACTCTAGCTTGCAAAAAATTATCCCAAAGTAATGAAGCACCATAAGTTTAACTGTGAATTGTTTGAAGATGTCTCGTTCAAAAATAAGGAGAGAATATCAGCCAAGATCATCCAAATGGAGAAAGTCTTGTTCAAAAATAAGGAGAGAATATCAGCCAAGATCATCCAAATGGAGGAAGAACTATAAAATTTGCCAGTAGATGTTCACAATCCACAGGCCGATGATAACATCATCAAATCGACCATTACCATCTTTGAAGATTGTAAGGGCAAGATTAAAGACACAATATTTGCTTGAATTGTAGTGAATAACAACCTATAGGCCAATCTTGTCCTTGTGATATTTATGATGCGAATGGTCCACGAAACTTGCCCGATTGCATCCTCATTGTCCATTTAACTTCTATTGATTGTGTCATGCCCTTGGCCATAAAAGTGCACTAGTGTCGTTCCAACTCTGATGCAATTCTTGATTTAACACTACAATCCTTGTTCGGCTTCTGACATGCACTACCACAAAAAGGGTCATCCCAGATGGTTTGGAACTACCATTATAGACGGTTTTCTAAACTGTCTGAATTTATGGATCAGTGATAATCGGAGGTTATCACAAATGATTTATAAGTCGTATGTGATAATCGCAACACAGACGGTTTGTAACTAGAACCATCTATGAAGAACACTATCATAGACGACTCGAATCAAAAATCATCTATGATACTCACACATCACAGAGGGTTCAAGCTACCAACCATCTGTGATGGGCGAGTATCACAGACGGTTGGTATATAGAACTGTCTATCATACTTTCCTATCATAGACGATTGGTAGATAGAACTGTCTGTGATGTGCTCGTATCACAAATGGTTTTTGGTTTAAGCCATCTGTGATAATCCTTCACAGATGGTTTATATCATAAAACCATCTGTGATAGTTCATTATATACCTAATTTTTTTCTTTTTTTTGGCTAGCCTTAGGAAATATTAATTATGTCCTCTGAAAACAAGCAAATACAGCAACAAACACAGTAGCACAATCCATTTCCATTAAGATTAGAGTCCATCATTACAACATCATAAGATAACGAGCAGGTTACCCATCTAGCTAACACAACAAGAACATGTAAAGAATACACCTTCTAATCCTACAAATCTAACTCTTAAACATGGCAAGAACAGAGAAAAAGCAAAGATCCAAGCAGATAGTATAAGCTCAACCGCGTCGATAAGGCCTATATGCCTAGGCCCTCTCGCCCCTAATGCATTGCATGAGCTGGATGTCTTTGACGCCCGCCATCACTGGTGCTGACTTGAGCGTCGCTTTGGTAGCCAGTTGCTTCCACGGTGCCTTGCCTCCTGTAGACTTGCGCGTTGTCTGCTTCATCCAGGCTTAGAGGGTAAATAGTGCAAGTAGGTTTTTTTTTTTAGATCGGTCTTGTCGTTAGCATTCCAACGAGTACAAGAACGTCGAAAATGGACACCGTATGTAAAAGGTATGCCTATTTTACTGAAGGTGTCTCAAAACATAATCCTAGTCGGACTTAGGCAGGAGATTATAAAATTTTAAGGGATTGCGAGGCGGGAAACATATCGCAGACGGTTTTTATTATGAACTATCTATGATAACTTTATTATCACAGCCAGTTTGTAATAAAAATCATCTGTGAAGTATCACAGACGGTTTAAATAAAAATCATCTATGATATTTGGTAATATCACAGACGGTTCTTACTAAGAATCGTTTGTGATATTCTCTCTTCATAGATAGTTTTTTAGCACTACTAGCAACATAAACGGTCTCTAAACCTAAACCATCTAAGATTGCATTCAACACTAATAGTTTTAGTCAATCATCTATGATGAGAAGTCTAATATATGCATTTTTATAGTAGGTGATGACTCTTAATTTTTTTCACGGTTCGTCTACTTTACAGGTAACAAGAGAAGCAAGTGCTATTCTCTAAAAAACAAACACACTGCTCTTCTTCCTCATTGCTTTTCTTCTTCTTCACGAGAACATCCTCCTGAGAATGGTGCCTTTCTTGCTAGCGATCATTCTTTCCATCCTTTCGCCTATCCATTCTGAGCTTTTTGACCACAACCTTACACAAGCAGCTGACAATTATCGCTTGGAGAAGCCTTTTCAGTTGTGGGCAGCTCTTCTCCCTCAAATGATCACTATGAAGGTCCGACAACTTGACCTGATCTTCTATCATTGACGGAGGATGCTCGTCGCTGCCCAGGAAAGGAAGTTGGATTTGAACCTTGTCCTTCTTTTTACAATATGTTAGGCTAAAAAGCTATGGAGGCAATGGAGAGTCATGTGAATGCCCTATCCAAACAGGCCATGATGGCCGATTCCGACGAGGCGAGAGGAAACCTCCTCGCTGAAGTTGGAGGTGTTGGTCATGAAATTGCCCGGCAAGAAGTAGAAGTCAAAGAGGCAAGGAGAGTCTTGAAAGTATTTGAAGATACAACCGCTCATGCTCCCACACCAAAGGCTGATGAAGACGCCTATGGAGCCGAACGAATGAAGATTTGGGATTTTATTTTTCTTCTAACTTTGGCATGAAACCCAAAGTTCTTTTGTGAAAATAACTGGCCACGTTATTCGACCAATTACGAATGAAATAGGCTTTCTTTGATCTTTTTCCTTATAATTTTGAATTTTTATTTATATGGGCAAATCTTAGCAAGATACTCACATAACTCAAATCTAAAGCCAATACTCCCGGGGGAAACGCCGCGCGGAGCGCAGCCCACGTCGCCCCCGCCGGCCCCTCCGCGCGACGGGTGCCGCCCGAATTCGCGTACGGTCTGGGGAGCAATTTTGCGAAAAAATCCCTGTGTTTTTCCGAAATTACGTACAGGTCCTTGATTCTCGCGGAAATGTCCCTGGAAGTTTTTTGGCCCCTCCGTTTTGCAAAATGGCCCCCGTTTTGAAATTACGCGGGTCCCGCTTTACGTCTGGTCCTCGGTTTTTTGCAAAAAGACCTTTTGCTTTTTTCGAAAATGCGTTTTTGCCCCCGGTTTTTTTAACAGGTCCTCATTTTTTGCGAATAACCCCTTTGCCTTTTCCAAAAAATACGTTTTTGCCCCCCGCTTTTTTAAAAACTCCTCGCGAATTATCGTCTCTTTTATTTTAGTACGTACGGTGACTGACGCGGCGTGGCGCCGCGCCTATGATTCTAGTTATTCTAAGGACTAATCGGCTTCTAGGCCTGATGTTTTCTCATGAGATGAAGTATTGCTGTCGGCCAAATCTAGATAAACATGATTCTTTATCTCGACATTTTCAATGGGCTGCACAATAACCATAAAAACTCACTCACGCCTGTTTCATCTCCCGATGCAACACGTTGCCTTCCACCTTCACACGACAATCGAATTATTCGAAGGAAAAGAATGCATTGAAAGTGAACATTCTGATCGGCGTCCAGAGGTTTCGGTGAATAAAATTGAGAATTCTATCGAGGACTAAAGAGGTAGTTTCTAGAGGTTTCAAAGGGGTATTGAATTTTAAATCTTTGAGAATAAAAAACGGTTTAAAATGCTAAAATATAGGTGGGTTTTGGCCTTGGACACCTGGCCCAATTGGGCTCAGCCCATGAGGGAGGCAACCAGCCACCTCCCCCTAAACCCAACCCTAGCCACCCCAATCCCCCCACCAGCCATACCCCCCCTCACTATAACTAACTCTGGTTTAAAGCCCATAACTCACAGACCTGTGGACCTTGCACATGGACCACTGTCTCTGACATGTGGGTCCTCTCTCTGTAGCAAGCTGCATGGACTGAACCCATGTGAACTGTGACCCCACCTGTCGGCCTTTCTGTACCACCCTAAAAACAAAAACGAATCCATCCCTATCTCTCTCTCCCATATATATATCTCTCTCCAAACTCTACCGATCTACTCTCTCTCCCATCCACAACAATATTTCTTCCTCTCGCACTCTTAGGCATCGCAGGGCCGACGACAAGCTAGAGGCGGCTGGCCAGGGCGACGCGGTTGGCTAACGCGGCGCACAAGCCGGAGGAGGTGGTGGCGCAAGCTAGAGGTGGTGCGGCAGGCTTTTCGGGGCGACGCCCAAACCGACGGTGGCGCGCAAGCCAGGCGACGCGAGGTGGCTGTGTGTGTGCGCAAGGGGTGGCCGCACCCCTCCCCTTAACCCTAGAGCCCTTCCCCTTTCTCCCAAGCCGCCGCCACCCCTCCCTTTCTCCCCCTGGCTGCCCCTCCCAGAGATTGGCGCCCCCACATTGCTGCGCGCCCTTGGAGCCAAGGAGAGGAAGGAGAAGGAGAAGAAGGGGAGGAAAAAAGAGGGGTGATCCCTCATCTAGGTAATTTTTCTTCATCCCAAATCCTCTATTTTTCTGAATAATTAGGGTTCTTGGCACGGATTATGAAGGGGATTAATAGTTTAATTGCCCGATTAGAGATTACCTGTTGTCTGCCTGTAGATTGATTCGTGCAGCGTGTCTGTTTGCACGGTTTTGACCCATCAAACGATTTTTCCTGTGGATCATCCCAAAAGGAAAATTATAGAGGACTTCTATACCTATCTCCTTTATTTCTTTCAGAATTTTTGGCCATGGGATATGGGAGTAACATGGTCGGGAATACCGGTGTCTGTCAGGGGAACAGATTGGGACAGACTGCTATTAAACTGTGATTTAGAGGTAGTAAATGATTTTTATGATTATGGCCGAAATTGAGAAAGTTGTAGAGAATTTAGAAATCTAGTTTTTGTATAAAATTCAGAATTTTTAGACCCCTGTACCATTGTGGGACGTATTTGAATCTTGCTGTCCAGTCTGACAGAACAGAGAATTTCCTTTATTTTGAGCATTAAGTTACACCAAGATAAGGTCAAAATACAAATATGTGATCTACATGAAAATGTAGGCTTTAAGTCATGAATCCAGAGGTGTATCGTTTTCTGTAATTGGATTAATATTTTTAAAGATACGAAAATGTTAAGCAACGCTGCTGTAGTGGGTAGATTATTGAATTGTTGAGCGGAGAGGAGTTTGTGCGGGTTTGGTGTAATATCCCGAACGTCGTTACGGCATAAGATTTTAAATCAATCGTGGAATCGCCGGTTTTTCGGTAAATCGCGGGAAGGGAAAAATATAAATTGTAGAACATTGTAAAATGATTTAAATAAATTAAAACAATTAATTTGAATGTTTTGGGCTGTCCGGAGGGGTGGGCCAGCCGCTTTGGGCCAGTTAGCCCAAATGGGGGCCCGTACCCCCTCCCAAACCCTAGCACCCCTCTTTATAAACCCCCTCCCTTGGCCCCTCCCCTCTTTCCACCCCAAACCAGCCGCCACCACCCCCCTTGGGCGCCCCCCTTCTCCCCCTTGCTGCTGCTATGATGCCAAGGAAGAAAACAAAGGGAAGAGGGGAAGGAGAAGGAGAAGGAGAAGGAGGAGAAGAAGAAGGAGAAGAAGAAGAGAAGGAAAAATTGGGGAAATTCTTCATCTAGGTAATTTTTTTCCATCCCAAATCCTCTGTTTTATGGATTAATTAAGGTTCTTGGCACGGAATTTGTTGGTAGATAATAGATCAAATGCCCGATTAGAGATTAGACGCTGACTACTTTTAGATCAATTTGCGCCGCGCGGCTTGTCGCGCAATTTTGATCTAGAAAACGAATTTTCCTGTGGGTCTTCCCAAATGGAAAGTTGTATAGGATTTCTAGATGTATCTCCTGTATTTCTTTCAAATTGTTCTACTGTGGGATATGGGAGATACGGAGTCGGTAATACCGCTGTCCGTCAGGCGGACAGATTGGTACAGTCCAGCGGTAATCCGGAGATTTAAAATAGTAAACGAATTTTTCTGCGGGTCTTCCCAAGGGAAAGTTGTAGAGGACTTCCTGATGTATCTCCTGTATTATTGCCAAAATTTTCTACCGTGGGATCTGGAAGATACAGAGTCGGTAATACCGCTGTCCGTCAGGCGGACAGATTGGTACAGTCTAGCGGTAATCCGGAGATTAAAAATATTAAATGAATTTTCCTGTGGGTCTTCCCAAAAGGAAAATTGTAGAGAACTTCCATATGCATCTCCTGTATTTTTCTCAAATGGTTCTACCATGGAATCTGGGAGATACGGAGTTGGCAATACCGCTGTCCGTCAGGCGGACAGTTTGGTACAGTCTGACGGTAATCCGGAGATTAAAAATAGTAAACTAATTTTCTGTACATGGCCGTAATTGAGAAAGTTGTGGATAATTTATAGGTCTAGCTTCTGTATAAATTTCATAATTTTTAGACCTCTGTGCTGTTGTTGGGACGCGTTTGGTTACTGCTGTCCATTCTGCCAAACAGAGTTCTTCCTCTGTTTTGGGCATAAATTACATCTAGTTGTGATCCTAATAAAAATAGGAGTTCTACATGAAAATTGTAGGTTTGTAAGTCATGAATCTAGAGAGGTATCATTTGCTATTTTTCGATTTATATTTTTAAAGATACGAAATTGTGAAGCAGCACTGCTGCAAAGGGTATTATGTTGGTTTGTTGGGCGGAGTAGAGATTGCGCGGGTTCGGGTTCTAGCGATGTTTTTATGTTTATGTCGTGCTTGTATTCTGTGTTGGTGTGCTGAGAGTTGTCTTATGGACATGTGGTCTTGTCCCTGAGCGCTCTTGATTTTGTTGATCTTCGCTTCGTCGGATTGAGGCAAGTGAACGTAGCGGTGGTTGCTACCGTTTAACCTGTTATTCCTACTACTTGCAATTTACATTATTATCATAATTTGATACATTATGCCATGATTGCATGATATTTTAGTTGTGGAGATGGTAGAAAATATTTATCCATTGATATGTTGATAATCTGCTAGTAGACATGTGGAATTCTTACTTAATGTTATAATGTGGAACATGAAAATAACATGTGATGGATGTGGATATGTTGAGAACATGATAATGCTCCTTGCGGATGAATTAATGAGATGTATGAATTATCATATCATTCATGTCATATCATGTCATTTGTATATGTGGATGTCGCCGCACTTAGCCGCGACCGTACCAGTACAACATCGTATATTACCGTAATACGATGCACCTCTTCGCCCACGGAAGCATCGTATATTGCCGTAATATGATGAACTACAATTCCTACCCTGGCAAGAATGATGTGGAGCATAGCATGAAGCATTCATATGCATTGCATTGTGGAAAGATTCATTTGCATACATATGCAATATATATTGTGGTGATGTTATTTTGTGGAATATACAACTTTCTAGTTGTAATGTGGAATTGGCTCATGTGAGTTACTTGTGGTATGAGGATTGTGGATGTGGTCGTGGATTGGGTTCGCCCCTTGTGTATGGTAAGGGTTGTGGTGATGGCATGAGATTCTTTTCACTTGTATTAATTGTTGATAGCAATTGTGGATGTGAGAATTATTAAAGTAGTGGGATGATCCTACATATGTTTTATTGTCTTTGATGGTGGTTTAAAGTTGAGGATATAACATTGTTATTTGTGAAAGATTAAATGTTGATGATTGATCTATTGTAGTTGTGGAAGACTAAATGTTTCATATGGTTTAAATTGCTATTTAAATGACTGCATTCATATGCCAATTAAATCTGAAATTGAAAAGGTATGATTCATGGATGTTTATGCTGATTAATAATTATGGACATGAATTGTGGTTGTAGTTGTATGGAATTATAAATTATGATGTACAATTGTTTGTAGTTTGAATAGCCTGTTAAACAGTTTGCTTGCTGAGATTTTTATCTCACCCTTGTTTCCCCCTCCCTACAGGTGGACTTTGAGCATGCATGGGAAGGGTAGAGCAAGACCAAGACCGATGCACTTGGATTGTAATCTTAATGCTGAAATAAAGTTGAAAGAATTCTAGTCTTTTGCTTAGTGATCATAGTGATGAATGTTTCGTCTTAATAATGTTGAACTTGGAATTGTTCCTTTGGTTTTTATATTAGAGATGATTATGAATAATGAATTGTTATCTTTATTCTGTTTACTTCAGTTGTTTATGCTTCCGCTTATATTATCCTGTTTAGTAATTGTTGCCAGTTTATTTTATTTTCATAAATTGGCTAGTTGTAGAGCAGTTTTAGTAGCATCCCAGGGCATTGTGGGTCCTGGGGTGTTACAGTTGGTATCAGAGCGAGCTTTAGGTCTGTGGTAATTAAACTATTAAATTCACACTTGGTGCTGATGAGGATGGGATGGGTCAAGCATTGCATTTATGCTTTTGATATGTTGTATTGATGATTTACATTATGAGATGTTATGAGTGAGAATTATCAATGTTAATATGTAGAGATTGTTTTTGCTGCGTTGGCTTTTGCCAGGTTATACCATTGTTTGAAGCATGGGGATTAGCAATGTAGTTACCTCAGGTAACTTAATTGCAGATGTTGTGAATGAGTTTCTTAGAAAAGTTGTTATCTTCCTTGAGTTGATTTCGGCCAATTCTTGGCCTATTGCAGTTAATGAATTTTCTCCTGAGATTGTGGTTCATTGTAGTTGTTTTGCAATTGGTCTCTACCTGTTCCTTGAAACAATTATTGTTTCTTTTCGGAATATTTGAGACACTTTTGCTCATTGTGAATATCGTTGATTTGTAGGGATGTTTCCTTCGGGAGTTTTGTCTTGTTGTGAATCATGACTCATTGGTTCGCTTGGTATTTTTTTAATGAAGATTTTATGTTGCAAACTCATTAATATGTTAAAGCCTTAGATCTATGTATTTCTTTTAGATTAATTTGAGTGTTGAAGTTTATTTCCACTCTTTTCTAAAAGAAAGTGTTAAACCCTTTGTGGTGTTTTGCTATCCTTAAGTGGAAGGTGGTAATCAAATAAATTAATTCATAAGGTATGAATTATCATGTTGAGATGTTAGCGTGGTGCATAATTAATTTTAACTAGCATCCTTGGAAGTGTAGTTGATTAATTTGATATTGCCTTGTAATAGTTTCTGGAAGAACTGTGATTTAGAATTTGTCTATATATGATTGGAACTCATGGAGTTATTGAGGAGTGTGCAAAAAGAATTAGGATGATTACTATGATTGCTTAAATTTCTATCATGTTGGATAAATTGAATTATTTTTGTCTCTAGTAATTAATCGGACTGTTTGGAATTATTAAGTATGGAGGTGTTGGAATATTGCCTTGGTAATATTGATCTTTAATCTATCCTTTATTAGATACTGTATAAGCATGTGCAATTGCTAGTTTCTTCTATCTTTCACCATGCTATGTTGTTGAAATATGTATAAAGAAATAGAGGAAGGTTGATGTATTGACTTGTGAAACCTTGTCTTATAGAGCTTATAATAATATTGAAGTTTGAAGATATTTCGTTCTATTTTCCGAACGTAAGGTGGGATACTGAATCTATGCTCATGATTGTTTTACGATTGTAAAATGGAGTTAGGATCATAAATGTTGATATGATAAAATAATAATCAATTATTGCCAGTAATGACTAGAGTATAATCAATTTGTGCTAAATTAGAGTTGAGCATCAATAAGAATTGAATATATGGAATCTAATAAGAGATTTATACTAGCATGTTTTGTGAGATTGCCATGTGCTAGTATCAGTTTGTTTAAGAGTTTTATTCTATTTTGTGGCTTATGCACTAGGTTTTCCTAGATCAAGTAGTTGCAATCTTGTTTAGATATTAGAAACATGATGAAGTGATTTCCTGTATTTCTTTTAGAAAAGTTTATGAAGGGATTTGTGGATATGATGATGCTTGTTAAGAATGTATTATTCTAATGTTCGCATGTTGGTCAGTTTGTGGTTGGGACGATAATGATGAATGTTCTCTAAAATAAAAGAATTTGATAACTTCCATGATACTATTTAAATCAAAAGTTTTGATATTTGCGTACGCGATCTTTTGATCTCATGACTTATGTGGTAGCTGAAATTGTTTTAAAGCAAAGTGTCGTGTTGAGAGGTTTTATTAGTTCTTAAAGAATTAATGTGTTGAGGTCTTTAATTCTCTTTTGTTAGAATTGTCAAGGTGATACCGTAATCAAAGAAGCTTGCTCTCTTGGTTAAAAGAAAGAGTGTGGTAAAAGTATTGGATGTTGAAGTCAAGTTGTGCATAAGAGCAGCACCGCACTGATGCACTTGGATTGTAATCTTAATGCTGAAATAAAGTTGAAAGAATTCTAGTCTTTTGCTTAGTGATCATAGTGATGAATGTTTCGTCTTAATAATGTTGAACTTGGAACTGTTCCTTTGGTTTTTATGTTAGAGATGATTATGAATAATGAATTGTTATCTTTATTCCGTTTACTTTAGTTATTTATGCTTCCGCTTATATTATCTTGTTTAGTAATTGTTGCCAGTTTATTTTATTTTCGTAAATTGGCTAGTTGTAGAGCAGTTTTAGTAGCATCCCAGGGCATTGTGGGTTCTGGGGTGTTACATTTGGGGTTCTAGCGACGTCTTTAATTATAAAGTCGTGTTTGTATATTGTAGCTTTGTGCTGAGAGATACCTTGTGGACAGGTGGATTTGCTCCTGAGTGCGTGTGACTACTTCGCTTCAACGGTTGAGGCAAGTAAACGTAGCGGTTGTGCTACTGTTTAACTCGTTAATTATTCTACCTTCACTTTAATTAATGCTATTAATTGGTGATGCTATGTCTTTGCTACATGCTTCCTTAACGTGGTCCAGGTGGTAGTATTTCTAAGAATTCAATTGCTTATGATCTTGATGGATTAATTGTGGACATGTGAGATTGTTCTTGATGAATTTATATAATTGTGGGGTAGAAAACTTTACGAGTATATTGTGGTCTAAGTGCTAATATTCTTAGTGAATACTTGTGGCTGTGATGGTAGCAATTATTGATCAATTATATGTTTGGATAATTTTCTCGTAATCATGTGGAAATTTGTTAGTGTGCTTTTGCGGAATATGAAAACAAATATATGGTGGATATGTGGTTGCGGATATGTTGTGAGCATGTTGATGCTCCTTTGTGGTTGGAATTCATGTGGTTTATGATTATCATATCATTCATATCATATCATGACATTTGCATATGTGGATGTCGCCGCACCTAGCCGCGACCGTACCGATACAACATCGTATATTGCCGTAAAACGATGCACCTCTTATCCCGCTGGGAAAGAGTGATGTGGAGCATAGCATGAAAGCATTCATATGCATTGCATTGTGGAAAGATCATTTGCATACATATGCAATGTATTGTGGTGAAGTATTTTGTGAAATATTCAACTTCATAGTTGTAATGTGGAATATATAACTTCATAGTTGTAATGTGGAATTGGTTCATGTGAGCTACTTGTGGTATGAGGAATGAGGATGTGGTCGTGGAATGGGGTTCGTCCCTTGTGTATGGTAAGGGTTGTGATTGTGGCATGAGATTCTTTTCTCTTGTAGTAATTGTTGATATCAATTGTGGATGTGAGCAATAACAAAGTATTGAAGTAAAACATACATATGTTTTATTGTCTTTGGTAGTGGTAGTGGTTGAGGTTTTAAAGTAGTCAAATAAGATTTATTTGCTATTGTTTTACCGTTGTTGGTGGTGATTTGAGGTTGAGGATATAAACATTGTTAATTGTGAAAGATTAAATGTTGATGATTAAACTATTGTAGTTTAATTAGCCTGTTAAACAGTTTGCTTGCTAAGATTTTATCTCACCCTTGTTTCCCCTCCCTACAGGTGGACTTTGAGCATGCATGGAAAGGGTAGAGCGGCACCACACTGATGCACGTGAATCATATTTTTATGCTGTAATAAAGTTGAAAGGATTTTAGACCTTTGCATAACTTTATTTACATTATCTCAATAATGTTAAATTTGTGAACTATGTTTTAGATTAAATGTTGGAGGTTGTTTTAAATACTGAATTGTTATCACTATCATGTTATTTCTTAGTTGTTTATGCTTCCGCTTATACTATCTTGTCTAGTAATTGTTGTCAGTTTAATTTATCTTGTAAATTGGCTAGTTATGGAGTGGTTTTAGTAGCATCCCAGGGTAATGTGGGTCATGGGGTGTTACATTATATTGCATGATACATGTTAATCTGACTAATAATCACTTAACACATAATAAAACTAGGATGAATGATAACCCTTGCGTGAGCTATGTTATAATATCCCTCTTAGATTAATTCCTAGATCTCTACCACCTTATTATCATTTCATATTACCCTCATATCGGGAGTTAAGCTTTTCATTTCCAGCCTCAACAACCCCTTCCACTTATCATAGCCTTATCCTCGCCATCTCTTAGTTTCCTTAAATTCATATTATATAATATATCTATGATATATCAGTTACCTTATCACCATATTATCATACCCTATCATCCTCATATCGAAAATTATGCTTTCTCCATTTCTAACCTAAAGAAATCATTTCACTTCTCCTAATATTATCTTAGCTTTCTCTTAGTTCCCTTAAATTTACACCATATAACATGTTAATAATATAACTGTTATCTGGCCTGGGGTTATTCACATATAGGGGAGATTTCCAAATATTATCGTACCTAGTAACGTACGAGGGGCCGTACACTCTTGCTACTCAGGATATTACACCACGTCTATGGTTATACAGTTGAGAACAGTGTTGTGCCTCACTATTCATGTAAAACCGGGTATGTGGGGAGTAATCGCCATCGCCATTGCCATAACTTGCTAAATAATATTTATCTTTAATGCCACTATTCCTGTGATCTCTATCTTCGATCCGTATCAGTGTTTTCGATAACCTAGTTTCATTGCACTTAACCTATGTCAATTACTTGTTTGCTTTACTTGTACTTTTCTCACCGTGTTGCGACCGTTGTTGGGGACTTGCTGAGATTTCCAAATCTCACGCTTGCTCTTTTTATTCTCAGGTAAAAGGCCGTTGGAGTGATAGCATCATGCATGGGTGGGAGCACTCGAGTGTTTAGCACTGTGGCTTGGCACTATTTGTTGTTTTATTTGTTCTTTATTTGGTGTCATTGGTTCTCTATTAAAGTACTTTTAAGTTTTAATTTTCTCGTGATTTCTATTATTGCTTTTATTATTTATTCTTCACTTTGGTGATGACGTTCCATAGTAGTATCCCATATGGGTATGTGGGGTGCTACAGTTGGTATCAGAGCCCAGGCTATAGTTTCTAGAAAAAAGTATTTTTGCACGTACACGAGGCTTCGGGTTAATTCATTCATGCATGCATATCCAGTCACTGGCATATTACCACGAATTCATATCTAATTACTGTTTCCTTTATTCCAGCTATCCTGTGACGTTGTCCCAATCCCACGCTCCCCTGAACTTTGATTCCATTCTTTCACTTGGGCTATTCAAGAGGCGTAAGGCCCGTGCTGGCACTGTAAATCAGTTTGCTTTTTCACCTTCAACGCTAGCAATCAGAACGCGGTTATCGTAGCCATTTCCTACTCCAATTGCTACCGTACCAAAGGGTATTCATGCGCGTCTCTACACATTACCAACTCAGGAGTCGCACCGTCGTGACCTGATGTGGTGCCGGGTAATACAAATTTCCTATCATGCTTTCCTCCCAATTGTTACCCATCTTATCATTTACCTCTCCCCTCTCTGTAACCCTTTTTGGTATTGTTATCTTGAATTCACGCCCTGCTGTTGCATTGTTTGACTCGGGAGCTAGTTTCTCCTTTTGGCATCTCACTTCATCCAGTAGCACTCTGTACCCATAAGTATCTTGGCGTATTCCGTGGTGGTGACCACCACTAATGGATCTTTTGCTAGCAACCCTTGAGTAGAAGGCCACAAAATTCAGCATTGACGCAGTCGTGGTGCCAATCCAACCCTTGACCTATTTGCGGGCAGAGATTGGTTGTCTCTCTATCACGCTATCATCTATTGCTTTGACCGTAAGATTATTCTTCTTTAGGATAATGGGGAGATCGTTTATCAAGGCAAAAAGTGATGCCTCAATTTCCTATACTTGGCCTCCTATTTCGGTCATCGTTGGATGACCAAGTTGGGGTGCCTTCTCGCCCTGTTAGAGAAGCCTATAATTGGACCCTTATGAAAAAATTTGCCTATTGTTCAAAAATTTCTTGATATCTTCCCTACAGAGCTTCTAGGGTAGTCTCATGTTAGAGTAGTTGAGTGTGCCATTCATATTATCCCTGATAGCGCACGAATCGCCAAGGCTCCTTACCATCTATCCCATACTGAGTAAGAAGAGTTGAAGCAGCAATTTAACGACCTTCAGAGCAAAGGCTTCATCTGACATAGTACATCTGAGTAGGCTTCCCTAATCACTTTCATGGAGAAGAAAAATAAGAGTCTGCACATGTGCATTTATTACCGAGCTCTCAATGTGGTGACTATCAAGAACCGTTACCCTTCACCTGGTATTGATGATCTCTTCGACCAGCTCAAGGGTGTCAAGTTCTTCTTCAAGATTGACCCGCAGTTCGGCTATCACCAAGTCTGGATCAAAACTTTCGATATCTTGAAGATAGCCTTCTGCACTGGTTATGGCCTCTTTGAGTTCCTAGTTATGCCATTTGGGCTAACCAAGGCCCCGGCGGTATTCATGGACCTGATGCATCGAGTAACCATGAGTACTTCAATCAGTTTGTCATCATCTTCATCGATGACATATTGATTTATTCCCATACCATAGAGAAGCATGAGCATCACCTTCGTGTTGTACTTGATCTTCTTCGGAACATCAACTCCTTGCTAAACTAAAGAAATGTGATTTCTGGCTTTCGTCTGTCAGTTTCCTTGTCCATGTCATTAGCGGCAAAGGTCTTTTCGTGGATCCTTCTAACATTGCTATAGTAGTGGACTAGCCGAGACCTAGCAACATGGCGGAGATCTGTAATTTCTGGGTTTCACCCGAGTATTACCGCCGTTTTGTCCAGGATTTCTCTTCCATTTCCAAGACATTGACTAAGTTAACTCCATAGGGTGAGTAGTTTCTTTGGATAATGGAATGTGAGTCCAGTTTCCAAACCCTGGTGGAGCGCCCTTGTCTACTTCCATTCTTGCCTTGAAGTGTCATTGAGAAGAGCTATTTGATATTGCTTTGTGGTGGAAATCATTCGTGGTTAGTGGTATTGCTTTGTGGTGGAAATCATTCGTGGTTAGTGGTATTGTTCAATGATTAACGTATGGTGGAAATCATTCGTGGTTAGTTGTATTGCTTTATGGTTGTCGTTTTAGATATGAATGAGGTTACAGTGTGGTTGAGAAGAGCTATTTGATATTGCTTTATCATTGTACCACGTGATGTCCAATGGATTCTTAACCATACGTAGTTTAATTAATTTGTTAAACAGTTTGCTTGCTGAGATTTTGTCTCACCCTTGTTTGCCCTCTTCCAGCTGAATTTTGAGCATGTGTGGGAAGGGTAGAACAGCACAGCACCATTAATCGAGTCTTCATGATTTTGGTTGTATATGTTAGAGGCTTAAATTCTTAAATTATTTCTTTCATCTAGTCATTGAACACTGTAACGTAGTAATACCTTTCGTGGTAGACTTTAATGAGGTTGAACAATTCAAAATTAGGCTGATAAATGTGGTTTTATCATTCCCATTATTTGTTATGTTGTCATGCTTCCGCGTAGTTTTAGTATTTACTCGGAAGGTGCTGCCGGATTTTCTTTTAATCTAGCTAATGTTATGTGTGGTTTAGTAGCATTCCAGGGTAATGTGGACCTGAGGTGTTATAGTTGGTATCAGAGCGGATATTAGGTCCATGGTAATTGAATTATTAAATTGACACGCTGGTTCACAATAGGATGGGATGGGTCAAGCATTGCATTATTGCTTCCAATACGTTGTATTGATCATTTATGTTATGACATGATCTTTTGTGCCTATGATTTGATTATATGATTGTTATGTGTGGTGATAGTTGATGTCGAGAGATAGAGATTGTGGTGCGGCCATGGGTATGGCCAGGTTATATCATTGTTCGTGGTATTGAAATGGTGAAGGATTGTTCCTTGGAAAACTTAGTTTCAAAGGTTAGAAATAAGTTCTTTAGAAAAATTTCTCTCTTCCTTGAGTTGAATTTGGTCAATTCCTATCCTGTGATGGTGGATGAATTTATCTTGAGTTCGCGGTTCATTGCAGTTGAGTGTTTGCAATTGTTCTCTACCTGTTCTTTGAAGCAATTATTGTTTTTCGGACTAGTGAGACACTTTTTCTACTTGTGAACATTGTTGATTTGCAAGGTTGGTCCCTTCGTGAGAGTTTTGTCTTGTTGTGAATCATGACTCATTGGTTCGCTCGGTATTTTTATTAATGAAAGTTTTATGTTGCAAATTCATTAACATGTGAAAGCCTTGGATCTATGTATTTCTTTGGATGATTTCGTGTGTTGAAGTTTAATTCCTTTCCTTTCTGAAAGATAGTGTTAAAACCCTTTGTGGTGTTTTGCTATGTTAAGTGGGAGGTGGTAATCATATAAATTAATTCATAAGGTATGAATTATCAAGTTGGGATGTTAGCGTGGTGCATAATTAATTTCAACTAGCATCCCCGGAAGTGTAGCGGATTAATTTGATATCGTCTTGTAATAGTTTCTTGAAGAATTGTGATTAAAAATTTGTCTATACATGATTGAAACTCATGGAGTTTTGAGGACCGTGCAAAAAGAATTGGAATGATTATTATGATTGTTTAAATTTCTATCTTGTTGGATAAATTGAATTATTTTTGTCTTCGGTAATTAATCTGACTGTTCGGGATGATTAAGTAAGGAGGTGTTGAAATATTGCCTTGGTAGATGAAGGTTGATGTATTGACTTGTGAAACCTTGCCTTATAGAGCTTATAATATTGAAGTTGAAGATATTTCGTTCTAATTGCTGAACATAAGGTGGAACGTTGAATCTATGGTCATAACTGTTTTTGATATTGCCATGTTCTAGTATCAGCTTGTTAAAAGAATTTTGTTTTAATATTGTGGCTTGTGCACTAGGCTCCCTAGATCAAGTAGTTGCAATCTTATTTAGATAATACAATCATGATGAAGTGATTTATTGTGTTCCTTTTGGAAAAGTTTATGAAAGGGTATGAGGATATGATGATTCTTGTTAAGAGTGTATTATTCTGATATTAGTATGATTATCAGTATGTGGTTGTGATGATAATGCTGAATGTTCTATAAATAAAAGAATTTGATAACTTCCATGATACTATATAAATCAAAAGTTTTGATATTTGCGTATGCGATCTTTTGGACCTCATGACTTATGTGGTAGCTGAAATTGTTTTAAGCAAAGTGACACATTGAGAGATTTTATTAGTTTTTAAGGGATTAATGTGTTGTGGTCTTCAAATCTCTTTTATTGGAATTGTCAAGGTGATACTGTTATCAAAGAAAGTTGTTCTCTTTGTTAAAGGAAAGAGTATGGTAAAAGTATTTGAGGTTGGAGTCAAGTTGTGTAAATTTTAGAGGTATGCTTGACTTCTTATTTTTGCCGCATATGAGTTTCTTGAGTTTAAATGGCAATATTGTATTCTTATTGGTTGAGAATTGATATTTTCTTCTTGAGGGGCATGTGTCTTCAACTGTGATCTTATCTTTTGTTGTCCAAGATCATTGCTATTTCCCTTGGTCTTGTGTCTATTGCGGATGGTAACATCTTCCTATGTGCTGAAATTTACTTCTTGCCTCTTCTAAGAAAGGGGTAACCGATTTGGGTTGCAAAGTCTTTAGGATGTGTATGGCAACTGGTTGGTGTGGTTATGTGATTGATTTTGGTGAGATTGTGGGTGTCAAGTTGTTTGAGATTCATGGAGTGATAAATTGATTCCTTGGAATAATTCTAGTGAGGATGTGATTTAAAGAAGATATTTGTCTTTGGAGTTAACTAGTTACATTGTTGCAACTAGAAGAACCTATAATAAATTGTGGTTCAAGAATGTTTTGTTCATTTTGATGGAACATTAGAATTATCGAAAGTGTGAGGATCTTGATCAATTTTATTAGAGTGTCGTGATTGGGTACTTTGCAAGGTTGAGTAGGAGGATTATGATGGTGTAGCTAATGAGGTTATCATAGTGAAGAAGTCTAACCGTTATGGGAATTATTGGGATAGTAGGGATTGTTGCATTATTGCCATATATGACTTGGCTTCAGTGAGTAACCCTCCACGAGTTAGAATCTTCCTAAAGATAATTAGGTTGAGAATATGTTTTCATGTGGTTGTTAATGATTGAGCATGTTTAGATCGTGGGAATTTTAGTGACTGAATTTGAGAGTCTTCGTACCAATTATATCGAAGTTCATATATAGGAGCCTTTGAGATGAAAATTTTTGGTTGGTGTTCTATGCTAGAACCTTGGAGGCTAATGATGTTGTGTGGGAATAGTGGAACAAGTAGATTCTAAATAGTGTGATACTCCTTGATAAGTATCCTTTGGATATAGTAAATGAGTGTGTGTGCTGAGAATTTCATGTTGATTATCCTTAAAGGATTGTGGTGAAGTGATTGTGGGTGAAAACAATGATGAGGTGCATTGGAAATTATTTATCAAAGTAACCCTGTTGGTAGAGGAGTTGGCTAGAGTATGTTATTGTGAGGTCAGTAGAGTCTGCAAATGTGTGGTTGATGCACTCAGTTCGAGTATAGCGTTGATGTTGCCATTTTAAGAAAAATGAGTTAGTGTGGTATGTGATGATTTAGAATCTCATGATTCGTGAGAAAGTTTATTCCTAAAAGGAAAAAAGAAAGAATATTTTGTCGGGTGGTAAAATGCTCTCTTGATTCTTGTTTGAGGTATGTGATTATACAAAAGTCTTTTGCGGTTAGAGTTGACTTTTTGTTGGCATGTGTGATTTTTCGGATCAAGAAAACAAAGGAAGAGTTTGTCATTTGAGTGATTCTCTTTTGACATATGTGTTGTTTATTTGTAAACTACCTACTTGAAACGTGGAGAGGTTTTGAGAGACCATGTGGAGGTCATCCCGTTGTGTATGATGAGTAATTGACATCGGTTTAGGAAAAGTCGAGTTTGAGTCGGTTGGTTCGGACCTAGACGTTGCGTGGCGTAACGGGCTCGGTCGGACTCGGTCAAACCTAGTCGTATGGGTTTAGGTTGCATATTCTGATGACTCGACAGGTTTGATCTCTATTTACGCTTTCATGTATCGAGCGTGCTATTTGACATGTTTCTTGTCTGTGTGTTTGCAGGACATCGAGGCGGAGTCGTGGCGAGACACGGTGGACCGGACTAGGCGCAGGTGGCGCTGAGGTCAGAACGGTCGGGATGTGTCGAAGACGACGTGGACTCGAGGTGGTTGCGAGGCGTGCGAGGCAAGGAGCGCGGAAGCTTCCCGGAAGGTGCAGGAGGGGCGAAACGGGAATTTCGCAATACTGCAAAAGCGGGAGCGGGCTCCGTTGGATTTAGCGGGTGTAACGGGGCGGAGACCCGTTAGCCAAGGCTATAAATAGGTTGGAGGGGCTGCATGCCCACTTGAGCACTTGTAAGGAATTAGGATTTACACTAGTCAAAAGAGGCTTTGGAAAGGTTGTTTCCTTTAGCTCTTTAGTTGGTGAGGTTTGTTGGTGGAGGCAGAGTGTGCTCCCTCTGTTGTCCCCTTCGATAGTTTTCCAGAGTGAGTTCTTCCTCCCTCCAAGCATGTATGGGTTGTGTTCTTGAGTTGGAGAGGGAAAGGATTGAGTGGAGAGTCTTGTAATCATCCTTGTCTTTGAATATCCATGCGTATCGGGACTCCTCTGTATCTCTATTGATTCAATGAATGAAATCTGAAGTTTATGTCTCGTTCTCCTCTTTGTTCTTCGTTTCTCTTTTGGCCTGATTTCTTGATTTTCGTTGTTTTGAGTTCTTGCTTGCTGGAAAGTGCCAAAATGGGTTGCTATGACATGGGTGATGCTCAAAAGCCATTTGGCTAGTCAATCCTCAGAGCAAATTGAGTTTAATTTCAGATTTGGTTTTTTAAGTTCCTCTGTTCTTGTCTTTAGTCTCTAGGGTTTTGATGCATTTTGGGATTCCCTTTGCGAGGTCTTTTGAAATTTGGCATTGAGATTCTATGGGGCATTAGTTAGCTATCAGCAAAATCTCATGGCCAAAGATTCAAGGGTTTGATGGGAATTTATGTTCTTGTGTTCTCCTCTAAAGTTTGGCAAGTTTCTTGGGTTTTGGAGTAGACTGTGAGTCCCTTTGTGAAATCTCTTGAATTTTGGCTTGTAGAGGCTCTTGTCTATTGCCAATATTTCAGCAAAGTTTCAGCTCCATAGGATCAAAGGTTTAAAGGGAATTGAAGTTTTCATGGCTGCACTCTGTAATTTCAGATTTTGGCCTCGAATCTGAAATTCTAATTTCTAAGGTGGATTCTTTTGGTTTCCAGGCCTCTCATGTTATTTGGTTTAGTGTTATGATGCTCTGAGTTCAAAAGCTTGAGAGCAATCCTTTAATTTCTCAAGTTATTCGAAGGTTTGGAGTATTTTCAGTTGGGTTTCTGAAGTTGTGTGTTTCGGCTAGCATACAGAGCAATTTCTTGATGCCTTCTCCTGTAGCGTGAACATCTCCATTGTGTGCATTTTTCTTTTATTTCTTTTCTTGATCTTTGGTGATTTTGCATGCAGATCAAACGGCAATATTTTCAATGAAATTTTCTCGACTACTCTCGATTTATGCTGAATTTTTCAGTGTCACATGCGTTCCAAATTTCAGCAAGATTAATTTTAATTTTCTGTGAGGTGCTTTGTTTTGCATCGTTTTGAAAAACAGTGTCGAAATCTCGGGGGCTATTTTAAAAAGAGAGCGACATTCACCCCCCTCTGTCGCCATTTCGGTCCTACAGGTTCTCATGTTGAATCCTTGATTTTTAGATTTGACTCTTTTGGTGGGGAATTGGTGAAGCGTGGTTATGATGAGAATCCTTTATTTTCAGTTGGATTCTGTTTGTAAGAGAGTTTGTTTATAACGAGCTCTCTTGTGCGTCCGTGGTTAAAGGAGGTGCTCATTGTTAAGGTAAAGAGATCGATTGAGAGTTGGAACAAGAGCTCCATGTGTTGTGAAGGTTGTGTGGGTTGGTACCAAAGGGAATGATAACTCGAGGTATATTTAATTGCTTCTGTTAGTTGCGAGGATTTTGAGGTTGGTGTATCCTAGAGTAGGGTACACAACGTTTTGTATGACCCGGTGTCGAGGAAGTGCCTGAAAAATCTGGAGTGTGGGGTTTTATTAAAGCCGTTGACCAATGAGTAAGACCATATTTTTTGAGTCCCGACAAGTGCGGGTTCTGGAGGAGTCAGAGCAGATTCTAAGGAACAAGGCATTGAATTATGTCAAGGTACTTTAGTTGCATCAGTCTGAGCGGGAGGCGACGTTGGAGCTTGAGGATGAGATGCGGGAGAAGTACCTGAGCTTTTCGAGGCTGGTGATCACTCATAGTTATTGTTTATCTTTGTTCCTCCCTTCTTGTTGTACTTCTGTTCCGTGGTTCTGAGGTGTTAGATTCGAGAACGAATCATTTTTAGGAGGGGAGAATGTAACGCCCTAGACATTGTTTTGACGTTTCCGAAAATCTTTTTTTTTAACGGGATTGAGGAGTTTTCTTTTTCTTCCATTGAATTGGGAAGGTGGGTTTGGGCTGTAGACTTATCTAAAAAGAAAAAAAAGAGGAAGAGGAGGGTTGATGGGCTGTCCAGAGAGGGAGGCCAGACTTTCCACCTCCCCCCTAGGCCCAATCGCCCCCCTTGGCCCAAGCCGACCCCCTCTTTTCCCCAACCCTAGGTGCCTCTTTCCTCCCCCTGTGGCCGCCACCCCCTCCTCCCCACGTCCCCATTCTCCCCTGCATGCCCTCCCCACGCAGCACTTCTTCTCCCTTAGCAACTAAGCAAAAAAAAGAGAAAGTAGGAGGGGAGGAAGACGAGGAAGGAGGATAAAAGGAGAACTGAGTGTGGGAACAGTAGTTTGATAGGGAATTGCGGGTTTTGGGCGTAGAGGCATTTTCTTCTCAGTCGTGAATGTTGTATTATGGTTTTGTGCTGAGTGGTGCCTTGTATATAGGTGACTTCGCTCCTGACCGTGCTTGATCCCTTCGCTCCTTCGGTAAAGGCAAGTAAACGTAGCGGTTGTTGCTACAGTTTAACTTATTAATTTTATTGCCTTCACCGTAATTGCTGAGGTTTGGTAAATAATCTACCTTTAAAAAAGATGCCATGTTGTGCTTTATACCTTGTGATTTATATTGTGGTTCATGTGGTTATATTCCTAAGGAATTAATTGTGGGCATATCATGCATGTCATTGCATGTAATTTGCATCGTGGATGTCGCCGCACTCAGCCACGACCGTACCGGTACCGCATCGTATATTGTCGTAGTACGATGCACACTCTTACGTTGCCAGGTAAGGTTGCGGTGGATCATTTGCATACATATGCATTTCATGAGGATGAGTCTTATTATGAGATCTTAAAAGGAATTGGCTCGTGAAAGTTATTTGTGAAGTGTGATATTCTTTCTTGTGGTACAGTGTAGATGATGAGAATCATATTTAATCTAAGAATTTAAGAGGTTTTAGCTCATTAGAGTCACTTATGGAATGTGGTATTATCTGATAGCGGAAACCATTTGTGGTTTGTGGTAGTGCCTTGTGGTTTGTGCTATTGTCTTATGGTGAAAATTATTTGTGGTTTGTGATATTGCCTTGTGGTTTGTGGTATTGTCTTATGGTGAAAATCATTTGTGGTTTGTGGTATTGCCTCATGGTATGTGGTATTATCTTATAGTGAAAATCATTTATGGTTTTGTGGTATTGCCTCGTGGTATGTGGTATTAACTTATGGTGAAAATCATTCGTTGTTAGTGGTATTGCTTTGTGGTTGTGGTTTTAGATATGAATGAGGTTACAATGTAGTTGAGAAGAGCTATTTGATATTGCTTTATCATTGTACCATGTGATGTCCAATGGATGCTTAACCATACGTAGTTTAATTAATTTCTTAAACAGTTTGCTTGCTGAGATTTTATCTCACCCTTGTTTACCCTCTTCCAGGTGAATCTTGAGCATATGTGGGAAGGGTATAACAGCACGGCACCATTAATCAAGTCTTCATGATTTTTTGCTGTTATGTTAGAGACTTAAATTCTTAAATTATTTCTTTCATCCAGTCATTGAACACTATAACGTAGTAATACCTTTCATGGTAGACTTTAATGAGGTTGAACAATTCAAAATTAGGCTGATAAATGTTGTTTTATCATTCCCATTATTTGTTATGTTTTCATGCTTCCGCGTAGTTTTAGTATTTACTGGGAAGGTGCTGTCGGATTTTCTTTTAATCTAGCTAATGTTATGTGTGGTTTAGTAGCATTCCAGGGTAATGTGGACCTGGGGTGTTACAGAGCAACTCCCTAACAATGGTGGTCCTTTTGCGCTGAGGGGTTACACCTTTAGAGTGGGAGAAATCATCGAAACTATGTATTGTAAAGGTCTTGTTATGATTTTCTCAATCACACGCCTACGGAAGCGTGTAATGGCTGATATTTTGAGTCAATAATATCTTGTGAATAAAGCTATACAACCTCTGCAAGGTGTTAAAATTCTATTTGAATAGCTATGCCCCTGGACATAAGCAAGGTTTAGAAATATCATACTTACGTAGTTTTCACAAAATGGTTACTGGTGATTATGGATATGGTATTCTTGTGTGGAAATGGAATTCTTTTGGTGATCTTGAAAATCTGGTATCTTGATATGGACATGGATGGCGAAACCATTGAAATTTCTCTCTCGTAATAAAATTGACTTCAACTGGACATTTGGTTTTAGTTAAAAATGGCTAGGTCATAGATTTAGAAATTAGCTATACTATGATATTTGATAAACTGGCTTTATCCTAAAGAAGATATAAGACACGCCCTTGATTAAGCCTTGCATATAGATACACACGCTTGCATTCTAATATAAGAACTTGCTAAGTACTTTTGTACTCATTGTTGCTTAATATGTGGTTTTAGATGACGGAAATGATGACCTGGTATATAGATATGTCCATATCTCTGGCTATAACATGGAAAAAGAAGGCTAGGACTAGGTATAGCCCCGATTGATTGTCTATGGCAGATCACAGAGGTCCTTTTGGTTTATTTACTGTTCGGTTGCTTTGTTATGAATAATCCTATTCTATGTTATGCAGATACTTCACAAAAGTCACGTACCGGTATCAGATACTGTACAGGATACGGAAAATGCCCCGATACGCGCCGATATGTATCCTGCACGTATCCTGATTTAATGATTATTTAAAAAAAGAAAATAATTCCCGATACTTGTCCGATACTGCTCCGATACTTCTCCGATACTTTTAACCTAATATTCCCCACCCCACCCCTAAAAGCCTCAGATCCAATCTATTCCCCACACCCCGCCGCCTACACGCCTCGCTCCGCTGCTTCTCGCGACACCGCTGCGCCTGCCGCCCGCCGCCGCCGCGCGCCGCCGCCGCCCGCCTCGCCCGCCCCCGCCCGCCCATTGCTGCGCTGCCGCCCCGACCGCCGACACTCCACCTGTCGCCTCATCACCCGCCGCCGCCACTTGACCGCCGCCTCAACACCCGCCACCATTGCTCGATCGTTGTCTCAACACCCATCGGCTACCGCCCCGACCGTCGCCGCCCCCATCTCGCGCACGTCGCCTCGACCATCACCTCCCCATCGCTGCACGTCGCCTCGGCCGCCGCCTCGATCGCCGCCTCGCCTCCCGCCGCCCGCCCGCTGTGCATGGCACCTCGGCCGCTGCTGCCGCCCGCCTCTCGCTCGATCGCCGCCGCCCCTCCGCTGCCGCCTGCCGCCGCCCGCCCGCCGCTCGCCGCGTCGTGCGCCTCGCTGCTCTGGTGAAGTCGGCCGTCGCCGTCCGCCTCTGCTGCCGTGGGCGCTCAACCTCCACTCCAGTATAGTATGTCTTCTACTTATCTGCTGCTACTGCTAGTGCTATTTTGTTGCTAATTGCTATTTGTTGAATGAATGTATTGGATGAATTAGTAGGGGCAGTGATCAGGTTGTTTGTTGTCATTAGCTTGTTTATTTGCTATTTGTTGTGCTTTTGTTCAGATCAAATCATGGCATCTGGTGGTGGATTTGGAGGCTCGAGTGCGTCATGTAGCACTGGTACTAGTGCGTGTCCTGGCTCATCTAGTGGAGCCGCCTCGGCTAGGAGCATCCTAAATGCTGCTCGTGTGGTACCTCCAAATGACAATGAAAAAAAGCCGCTTTGGAGGTATGTTGAGTTGCAAGAGAAGACTGGGAATGGTGCAGGAGGGAATGCACGATCTAGATGTAGGCTCTGTAATCATATTATCCATGGGAGCTACTCAAGAGTTAAACCACATCTCTTGAAGATAGGAAATTATGGTGTGAAGTTTTGCCCAAAAGTTACAGTCGATGTGCTCGCTCAACTTCACGATGAAATTGCTAAAGCGGAGGCAATGATTGCGAGAAGCTTGCTAAGGGAAGTTCCACTGCCTACCGAAGGGTTGAATGTGAGGAAGAGAAGGGGGTTTCAGCTATTGAATCAAGCTTCCATCATGAAGGTCGTAGCCAGCTTGACGCTTTGATTGCTAGGATGTTCTTTACCGTAGGTTAATATCTTTCTGCACTAACTAATCTCCTTATCTTACAATGTTAGATTGTTAATTACATTTAGGAATTAATTTGGACCCCTTTGTTCATTTGTAGGCATACCTTTCAATGTAGCAAGAAATCCTTATTTCAGGAAAGCATTTACCTATGCTGTCAACCACAACTTGGGTGGCTATGCCCCTCCAAGTTACAACAAGTTGAGGACAACCCTTCTTGCGCAAGAGAAGACACATGTTGAGCGAATGTTGCAGCCCATCAAGTCAACGTGGAGCTCAAAAGGTGTGAGTATTGTATCAGATGGGTGGTCCGATGCTCAAAGGCGTCCACTCTTAAATTTCTTGGCCGTAACAGAAGATGGACCAATATTTTTAAGAGCAATCAACACTGAAGGCGAAGTCAAGAAAAAGGATTTAATTCCTTTGACTCAATTGAGGATAGAGTCCATCTAGAACCAAAGCAATGGTAGGGAATTTATGGTAACTGTGCCCCAGATTTGAGAAAATTGGCATTGAAGTTACTAGGGCAACCAACATCGTCTTCTTGCGCAGAAAGAAACTGGAGTACCTATGGTTTGATCCACAGTTCAATGAGGAATAGGTCCGTTATACACTTACCATCTTTTCTAATTTACCATTTCTTATACAAGTATTGGATTTCATTGCAATTGCATTGTTGTAGGCTTAACCCTGGACGTGCTGAGGATCTTGTATTTGCGCATCACAATTTGTGTCTTCTTTCAAGGAAATCTAAAGAGTATATCAATGGCCCATCAAAAATGTGGGATGTTGGAGGAGATAGCTTCGAATTCTTTGATGGCGATGCTCAATTCCTTCAACATGCTGACCTCTCACTGGATGAACCGGACCTTGAGAGAGTACTAGAAGATCTTGGGGCGTTGGACTTGTCTCCATCAAATGTTGGACCTGTGGTCCAACATGAGACATCTCTACAGGAAGGAAGCAACAATTAGACTGCACATTTGTCTTCTGTCATGTCTTTTATCTAGCTATCTTATTATGTAATAGTAATGATCTTATGGACTTATGGTCTGTTGAATTTGAACACTTGGACTGGTTGTGGTCTTTTGGACATATCAGATTATGTACTAAGTTTATTTACTGAGTGGTATGTCGAATGCTTTCTTTACTACCTAACTATCACAACTCATGAATTGATTCTGCTATTTATTTCATTATTTGTATACATGTACTTATCTATTCTGTTATTCTTCGCAGATGGTTCATTATATTTGTCTAACAGCCAGGAGGGAGAACTGAAGTACCAAGCAAGTTGCTACATGCCTATATCAATATTAAGGTATTGTCGGTTTCTCAATTCCTTATAAGAATTCATTAATTTCATATTTTTATCTTTATTATATATATACACGTATCGGAGTATCGGCATTTTTATGAAAATGGCGAATCGCGGTATCGCCGTATCGCGTATCCGTATCCGTATCGAGGTATATGGGTAACATAGATCCTATTTGGTCTGTCGGCCTGTTATGTAAGACTTGATCATAATATCTATTTACGCTTGCCTATGTAATATTAAGTACTTCTTTTATTGTTACGTATGTATGAATATGATATTTGCCAATGTTATATTGTGTGAGCTTAACTCAGAATACATAGAAGATTCGAATTATCAAATCTGGATCCCGACCGGTCCTCCCTGTCAATCCACAGCTGGTAGCTAGAGGGAAAAAATAATTAAAAGATGCAATTGTGGATTTGAGGGGAGCGCATGGTGGATTCCGGTGTCGGCTCCCTCCTAAATCCCCATCAACCAAACGCATTCGTGGGGGCCTAATCAAGAACAGCATCTTTTGCCAGCCAGCAACGCACGAGATGATGGAGCGCTCAATGGCCTCCCCTTCCTAAGGTCACATCCTTCCAGCAGCGAGGCCATATTAATTCCTTGGTACTGTAATTATGTTGTTTTTGTTGTGGTTGTTTTAGTCTTTTATATTTTCCTTTCTTGGTTCCTAATTTGAAAAAAAAGGCATGAACAAATCCTGTTGTACTTTCTCACATGACCAATTTGATCAGGTGATTAGTTGTACTTTTTCTTTTTCTATTAATGTAATGACATATAAGTCTTTTACGTGTTCTCGAAAAAAATTACTTGGTTTGGGTTTATTTGTAGTATGAGCATATATATTGGGTAGGACTAGCTAGCTAGTAAAGTTTTGCATTTTGTGTATGTTTGTCGGCGTTTAAATGTATTCTGCGTATTATTATCTGGAGTTCATCATTGCCTCTCCCCAGTGACCACACTAGCTAGCATTCATGGACCCAGTTAATGAATGTGTTTCGTCTGGGTTTTGTATGATGGGTGCATATGCATGCATGTTCATGAGATTAGTTGATGTGCCTTTTGTTTGTTGATGGGATAAGAACCGCATGAGAAATAAGAATTAGTGCGCCATCAGGCAGAGAAATAAAATAACAACATACCTAGGAATAGGATCTTCGTAAGCCGTGATCAGTTCAGCATTTAGTCAGACAGAGTTAGGCTGTTGGGTTTTGCTGTCCTGGGTAGGCTGTTCAAGCAGCACCAAGAGTGCAGAGTTCCTTTTATGTTCCTCCTATCTTTGCATTCTTTGTAACCTAAACTAAAACTCTCCTTTATTAATAGGACATGCAGCTCTCCTACCGGTTTCCATTCCTCCGGACTCCACCTCACGAACTCCACCTCTTCTCTTTTTCCTCTTTTTCCCTTCCTCTTCCCTTCCTCTGGATCCAATCACCTTGCTGTGATTAATTTCCTTCCTCCGCTCGACCGGCAGCGAATGGAGATCTTATCCAACGGCAATAGAGGAGAGGGGTGGGAGAGGTCTTCTTGGGCGTCAAGGGGCGGGGAGGCTGCGCAAGGTAGGAGGGAGGGTGGCGGCACAAGGCGGGGACAAGGGAGAGGGTGGCGCAAGGGGGAAGGCGGCTAGGGTTGGAGGGGGGTTGGGCGCCCCCCTCTTGGCCGAATTCCCACCTGGGCCAAGGCCTAGGCCCAGGTTGCCAGGAAAATTCAGAAAACCCCCTCAAAACTTGTTATTTTATTCTTTCCTTTAAGGTCCTTTTCACCAATTAATCGATTATTTGTCGAATCACTTCCGGGATATTACATTTTACCCCCTTAAACAGAATTGACCCCGAATTCTAATCGTGCACACACCAAGGATTAATTTCAATTATACTTCATCATAAAACACACACATGTTGTGAATAATTCTGGATATTGTTCACGCATGCGAGAGTCCAATTCCCAAGTAGCCTCCCTCTCGGTCTGCTGCGACCAGAGCACCTTGACATACTTTAAAGTTTTATTCCTCAATACCTTCTCTGATCTTTTCGGAATTCGTACTAGCTTGGACTCCAATGACGGGTCTTGTTCAAGTATTAATGGTTCCAGAGTGATATGAAGCTCCGGATCTCGCAGATACTTCCTCAACATAGACACGTGAAACATGTTATGCACCCCGCGCATAGACTCGGGAAGATCCAAACGGTATGCCAACTTCCCGATTCGAGCTAGGATCGTGAAAGGCCCAACGTATCTCGGGCTAAGCTTCCCTTTGGTACCGAATCTCACCAAACTCTTGGTGGGAGATACTCTCAAGAGCACCTGATCCCCCACTTCAAATTCCAGATCTCTTCTTCTCACATCAGCATAACTTTTCTGCCTACTCTGGGCGGTCAACAGATTCTGCCTCACCAAGGCCACTCTCTCAACTGTCCTCTGGACCCAATCCGGACCCAAAACTGTCTTCTCACCCACCTACATTTTTGGCCATACAATACTTAAAATGGTGCAGCTTTGATACTTGAATGGTAGCTGTTATTATAGGCAAACTCCGCTAAAGGCAGCTGATCCTCCCAACTACCCTTCCAAGACAACACACAGGACCTCAACATGTCCTCTAGAGTCTGAATGGTACGCTCCGATTGTCCATCTGTCTGTGGGTGAAATGTCGTACTCTAGCGGAGCTGGGTGCCCAATGCACTCTGCAAACTCTCCCAGAACTTTGAGACAAACTTGGCATCTCTGTCAGAAATTATAGTCTTTGGCACTCCGTGAAGTCTCACCACCTCCCGCACATAAATAGGAGCCAGATCGCTTGCTGAGTTGGCCGTGCGGATGGGGATGAATTACGCTGACTTGCTGAATCGATCCACTATCACCCAAACCGCATCCTTGCCTCGCGGTGACCGAGGCAACGCAACCACAAAATCCATAGAAATATCATCCCAAGGCCATTGAGGGACCTCTAATGGCTGCAACAACCCTGCTGGTCTTTTATGTTCTGCCTTTACTTGCTGACAAATACCACAAGAGGCCACATAATTCACTATGTCCACTTTCATTCTTTTCCACCAGAAATTCTGCTTCAAATCCTAGTACATCTTTGTCTCTCTTGGATGAACAGTATATGGAGTGCGATGTGCTTCTCTCAAAATATCACCATTGACCTCCGCTTTCTGTGGCATAGAGGCGTCCCTTAAAACGCAATGCACCAGACTCATCCAAACTGAAATCCCCTTCCTTACCCATCTCGAACCGCTTCCTGACCCTCTGAAGTAACTGATCATGCTGTTGTGCTTCCCGCACACGCTCTGGTATGGCTGACTCTAAGATCAATTGTGTCTCCACCCGTGTTGTGCCCGCATAACAATAAGATATCCCCATACGGTCAAAATCAACAATAAGATAATCCAGAGTAGCAGGCGTCGCCTTGCGACTAAGTGCATCGGCCACCACGTTGGCATTGCTTGGATGGTACTGAATTGTGAGATCGTAATACTTAATCAGCTCCAGCCACCTGCGCTGCCTCAAATTCAGATCCTTCTGGCTAAAAATATACTTAAGACTCTTGTGATCGGTGAACACATCATAAGTCTCACCATACAGGTAGTGCCTCCAAAGTTTCAACGCAAACACAATGGTGGCCAACTCTAAATCATGGGTTGGATAATTCTGCTCATGCTTCTTCAATTGCCTCGATGCATAAGCTATAACCTTACCACCCTGCATGAGAACACATCCCAGTCCAACTCGTGAAGCATCGGAGAAAACCGTGAAACGCTTCCCTGGTTCCGGAACAGTGAGAACAGGAGCGGTCACTAGCCTTTCTTTTAAAATCTAAAAACTATGCTCACAATCATCATCCCACTGAAACTTCACATCTTTCTGAGTGAGCCTTGATAAGGGCTTGGCAATGATGGAGAAATCTTGCACAAAACGCCGATAATAACCCGCCAACCCGAGGAAACTCCTCACCTCCTTGACATTGGTCGGTCTTCCCTATTCCACCACTGTAGAAACCTTACTTGGATCAATTGATATTCCCTTATCACTGATAATATGACTCAAGAATCCCACCTGAGACACCCAGAACTCGCATTTTTTAAACTTAGCAAAGAACTTATGCTCCCCTAGTGTCTCCAATACAAGCCTCAGATGTCGTCCATGATCTGCTTCGTTCTTTGAGTAAATCAAAATATCATCAATGAATACGACTACAAAATCATCCAGATACTCATGCAACATCTTGTTCATTGTCTCCATGAAAGTAGCAGGGGCATTCATTAGTCCAAAAGACATAACTTTAAATTCAAAATGCCCATCCTTGTGGAGAATGCCGTCTTTTCAATATCCTCCTCTCGGACAGGAATCTGATTGTATCCCGATTGGAGATCAATCTTGGAGAATACCTTAGCTCCTCTCAGCTGATCAAATAAATCTTCAATGCGGGGTAAAGGGTACTTATTCTTGATGGTCAACTGGTTGAGAGCACGATAATCAATGCACATGCGTCAACTCCCATCTTTCTTCTTAGTAAATAGCACCAGAGCTCCCCACGGAGACACACTAAGTTGAATAAGGTCCTTCGCTCTCAAATTATCCAACTGCTTCTTTAGTTCTTCCTGAAAAGGTCGAGCCAAACGATACGGGGTCATAGAAACCGGTCGTACACCTGGCACTAAATCAATCCTGAACTCCACTGGACGCGGAGGTGGCATCCCTGGCAACTCTACTGGAAATACATCAAAGAATTCCCGAACCACCAGGATACTTTCTACAATCAAAGAAGAATTTGTCTTTTTCACTAGAGATAAAAGAAATACACTCTTTACTGCTCTACTACCAGGATACAAACTAGCCAGCACACTAGGTGAAAAAGAGGGGGCACTATCCTGAAAAACTATCTCTTGGCTCGACGGCGCTTGCAGAGTTACTGTCTTCCAAAAGCATGATATGACAGCACGGTAATTATGCGACCAATCCATTCCTAGAATAACATCAAACGGCTCCATCTTCATAATCATCAAATTAGCAATAAAGTCCTCCCCATCTATAGTAAGCACACAACCTGGACAGACCGTGGAACTGGAAAGAATTCCCCCCAGGCGAAAGGACTAAAACAGACTGAGCTATATACTGCAACCTCATCTTGGCCCGACTAGCAAACTCTAAAGATGCACAAGAAAAAGTAGCCCCAGAGTCAAATAAAACAAAAGCCTCCACTGAATCCACCAAAAGCGTACCTATCACCACATCGGGACGACCCGCCGATTCGGCAGTCGGCAAGGCGTAGGAGACTGATGCTGGGGCGGCTGGTGCCCCAACACCCGGGTATGGCGGTGCCGCCGCTGCAGGAGGTGCTAAAGGCGCCACAGCTGGAAACAATGCCGCGGGAGGAGGCGGCCAAAAGTACCCTAGTGGCATCCCTCCAGGAGTAGGGTAGTGAGGCTGAGGCGGCGCCCAAGGCTGAGTAGGAGCGGCTGCTAGCATCTGCACCGACCCTCGAGAAGAAGCCACTGGCGCTGAAGATGATGCTTGAACTGGTTCCCATTTAATGATGTCAAGGGTTCGCGCACAAACCAATGCCCTGTGGCCCTCCTGACCACAATGGCGACAAGCCCCAAACCAAGCACACTCTGAAGCACGATGACCATCCCCACACTTGAAGCATTTCATTTCCTGTCCTGGGGCCGGACACACCATAGGAGCACTTGCTGAAGATCGAAAGGTAGATGATGCCTAGGGCTTGGTGAACCTGGACTTGAATGAATTTTGCGGGCCCTTGAACCACTTGGGAACTGGCTTCAGCGCTGATCCACTACCACCAAATGGTACAAAGCGGATTAAGTTGTTAAAACCCACTTCGTACTCTGACACTGACATCTTGCCCTGCTTGTAACTGTTCAACGACACTTCCATTCTTTCCACAAATGAGGCCGGGTAAAACCTCTTCCTGAATTGCTCCACAAATTCTTTCCATGTCGCTGGCCCATGGGCGGCGGTTCTGGCTGACAGGATTCCCTCCCACTAGAGATCCGCTTGCCCTTTTAGCTGAAAGGCCACATATTGCACCCGCTGCTCTCATATCAGTCCCAACACTCCCAGATGCCTCTCTATGTGCCGCAGCCAGTTAGCAGTATCAACTGGCGTGCCCAAACCATCGAAGGTGTCCAACCTCAAAGCATTCCACTGGTGCAAGCCCATAGCACCCATCGCCGGTAATGTCGCTGGAATGGCCACAGGTGCAGCCCTAGGTGTTGCGGGCGGAGTCTAGTTCCCCTGAACTGCTAAAGCAACCTTTTCTCTCGATCCCACGTAACCGGCCTCCCGACTACGAGTTCAACCTCGGTGAGGGGCACACTGGCCTCGTCAGCACCTTGCCGACCACGACCTCTACCCTTGCCAAGTTTAATATTTCATTAACTACGGACCTACAGCCCGCTCTGATACCAACTGTAACACCCCAGCCAAACAATAACCTGAAATTCTACCAAACTAGTAACATAACAAGGATAACCTAAATACATCTCACAAAATTTCGGCAGAACCTCCTTTGTTTACTATCTACATCGAAGGTTTCAACAGGCATAATTAAAAGAGCAATGAATAACATCAAGTAATATAACCAAGTCTAAGCAAATTGGCTTAAGTCTAATAGAGCATCCATAGTTTTAATATGTAGATAAAGAGCGGAAGCATCATAAGAGAATTCTAATCATTATTACAATTTAAATCTGGCAATCAAAAATCATCTACTACTTAAGTAAATCATGCCAATAGTAGTAAATTTTATTCCCTTCTTCCATTGTGGATAGAACGTGCACAGTGCAATAATTCTAATCTTTCCTTTTCCCCATGCATGCCGGTCTCATAAAAGTACCTAAAAAACACAACAACAGCAATAGTGAGTCCAACGACTCAGCAAATATAATAGTAGGCAACAAGAACATAGAATGAGCATCACTTCACAATTTCATCCATCAACCATATAAATAAGTCATGCTATGCAAGATGACCAAAAATCTCTTTATCTCTTTCTCTTCTGCATTTTACCGGTAATGCAAAGTGTGCATCCGTCGATGCACACCCATGTCTGTACCATCTGGTACAGAGACCAATTGCCCATACTCCACAAGTATAGGGACCTTTAGCCCGTCATGTCATCAACATGACGGGGACCTCGACGCTTGGTCATCTTGTGACCAAGACTTCAATAAATCAGCATGATGCATATGCGTGAATGTCTTAATAGATAAAACTTACATTCATAATATCTATGCATCAGAAATACTCATGAATATTTTAAACTGCAGTTGACCATACACAGCACCAATATATCCTTACCATAACCATGAACACATATACACATAATATAGATCAAACATCCACAAGCCATCAAACATCAACAATCCACACTATCAATTTTAAACCACCATTATACTTGCCTTAACCACGAGAAAATGGGGGACGTGCAGAACGTGCTGCCCCTGGGATCCGTCCTCCTCCTGAATAATAATTATAATATTTGCTAAAATAACAGTAGCAGATCTTAGATTTAATAAAAACACTCACAAACTAACCCAACATGTTTAGCTTGGTTCAAAACCCCAAATCCTACCGGTCATCATGTCCCCCCTGCGAACAGTCAACTTCAAAAATTCATATCTATTCATACAGAAGTCCAATAAGGCATTCTCAGACTTTCTGGAAAGATAATTAAATTATCTAACTAAACCTAGTTGGTGAGGCTCCCTGATTCGGCCATCTTCTACCCGCACCATCCAATTTCTAAAACATCAGTTTCATATCGGGTTCTCTGGACAGTGCACTAAAAATATCATAACTTTCAGCACGAGTGTCCGATTCATGATTTCTTGACCTTTCTGGAAAGCTAAGGAAATTATCTACAACGTTCATAATATGGAGATCCTATTATTCTCCCGTTTTCTAATCGCCCAAATCAAGCTACCAAAACCTGACAGAAATCTCCTGATCTGCAGAACAGTCCTACAAGAAAAATCATAACTTCTGCTACAAACGTCCGAATGACGCATTCTAGCACTTCATGGAAAGATAACGACTTGCTCTACAACTCTCTAGCAGAAGTCCAGATCTGAATCCCCGCGAAACTATCCCAAAATAGCCGTCTAACACAATCTGTTCTAGCAGTCCAGAATACCGACATTGCTAACACAATTAAAATATACATCTACTTGGGGAAAAAATGGGATTACCCTTGACGAATCGCTGTAGAACACGATGAACACCCCACGAACTCCACCTCTTCTCCTTTTCCTCTTTTTCCCTTCCTCTTCCCTTCCTCCGGATCCAATCGCCTTACTGCGATTGATTTTCTTCCTCCGCTCGACCGGCAGCGAATGGAGATCTTCTTCACCGGCAATGGAGGAGAGGGGTGGGAGAGGTGTCTTCTGGGCGCAAGGGGCGGGGAGGTGGCGCAAGGCGAGGAGGGAGGGTGGTGGCGCAAGGCGGGAGAAGGGGAGAGGGTGGCGCAAGGGGAGGGCGGCTAGGGTTGGAGGGGTGGGCGCCCCTCTTGGTCGATTCCGACCGGCCAAGGCCCGAGCCCAGTTGCCGTGAAAATTCAGAAAACCCTCTCAAAACTTGTTATTTTATTCTTTCCTTTAAGGTCCTTTTCTCCAATTAATCGATTATTTGTCGAATCACTTCCGGGATATTACACCTATTTGGTCTGTCGGCGCGTTATGTAAGACTTGATCATAATATCTATTTACGCTTGCCTATGTAATATTAAGTAATTCTGTTATTGTTACGCATGTATGGATATGATATTTGCCGATGTTATATTGTGAGTTTAGCTCAGAATATATAGAAGATTTGAATTATCAAAACTGGATCCCGACAGGTCCTCCCTGTCAACCCACAGCTGGTAGCTAGAGGGAAAAAATAATTAAAAGATGCAATTGTGGATTTGTGGGGTGCGCATGGTGGATTCTGGTGTCGGCTCCCTCCTAAATCCCCATCAACCAAACGCATTCGTGGGGGCCTAATCAAGAACAGCATCTTTTGCCATCCGGGCGGAAGTGGCCAGCCAGCAGCGCACGAGATGATGGAGCGCTCGATGGCCTCCCCTTCCTAAGGTTACATCCTTCCAGCAGCGAACATGAACAAGTCTTGTTGTACTTTCTCACCTGACCAATTTGATCAGGTGATTAGTTGTACTTTTCTTTTTCTATTAATGTAATGACATATAAGTCTTTTACGTGTTCTCGAAAAAAATTACTTGGTTTGGGTTTATTTGTAGTATGAGCATATATATTGGGTGGGACTAGCTAGCTAGTAAAGTTTTGCATTTTGTGTATGTATGTCGGCGTTTAAATGTATTCTGCGTATTATTATCTGGAGTTCATCATTGCCTCTCCCCAGTGACCACACTAGCTAGCATTCATGGACCCAGTTAATGAATGTGTTTCGTCTGGGTTTTGTATGATGGGTGCATATGCATGCATGTTCATGAGATTAGTTGATGGGATAAGAACCGCATGAGAAATAAGAATTAGTGCACCATCTTCACACACGCACACGAATTCTAGGTACCTTATTGCAGGATATATGTGAGCACTTGCAGAACTTGGAACCAAAATGGAGCGATGGCCTCTCTCTAATACAACATACCTAGGAATAGGATCTTCGTAAGCCGTGATCAGTTCAGCATTTAGTCAGACAGAGTTAGGCTGTTGGGTTTAGCTGTCCTGGGTAGGCTGTTTAAGGAGCACCAAGAGTGCAGAGTTCCTTTTATGTTCCTCCTATCTTTTCATTCTTTGTAACCTAAACTAAAGCTCTCTTTTATTAATAGGACAGGCAGCTCTCCTACCGGTTTCCGTTTCAAAAGAAAAGAAACTAAGAAGTGAAAAACATTATTATCTCTCAACCATGTGCATTTATTCATTATCATCCACACATAAAGAGTTCTCTTTCATCTTTGTAAGATAATTATAAAGGGTATATATATCTTATACATTTCTCAATTTCATCGCCACCTTAATTCTTATGCAAAGTCAAAATATGTCTTATATTTTTCAACGTGGAGTACCTCTCTAATCGGTCAAGACTGGGAGACAGAAATTAACTATTTCTCGAAAACTTGAGTAAATTATATTTTACAAATTTGGGAACAGTAGGAAGCGACACGTACCAAACTGCCGTTAGGCAAACTGGTAAGAACCTGCCGGGAAACACGATTTGATTCGAGCCTTGCACTCGAATTGTCTGAAATCCAAAAAACGACACCTCTAGTTTGTTACCAAAATACAAATGGAGTTTGTTACCACTTACCGACAAGAACGGACCAAAAATACAAATGGGCCAAGGTTGATTTGAATACAAGTATTGAATTTGAAGCCTCCTTGCAACAGCTCATCTAGCGAGCCAACGCTCATCGCCCCCTTAGGTTGTTAATGGCTACCAAATGGGCCCCACATCCTCTTTATCTAAGGATGGAGATGGAGCCCTCCATGATTCCTTCTCCTGCTTGCTACAGTGCTACTCCCTTTCACACTCGCGGTGGTAATCTTCAGAGCCATCACGATACATGTACAGGCCCTGGTCCCTGCTGCCTGCATGCAGGAAATGGCCAGCCCCTGGGCCTGGGGATCTCTGAATCTGATACAGTGCGAACCAGCTGTACCTTTTGGTGCTGCCAATGCAATGCGTAGGCCCTGAAATTGATGAAGGAAAAGAAAGATGCCCTCAAAAATCATTTTGCAGACATTATTGTTTCTCCTCGGGTATTTATATTTGCCGATGATTTTTGGCTGAAAATAAATAAAGGGTGTTCATATTGACTGTGGTTCATGAATTTTAGCTGCAGCTAATGGCTTTTGGCTGAAATAAATAATAGTAGCTGAAAGAAGTGGCTTTTAGAAAGAAAACGCGAGCGGTGGGAAAAGTGAGGGCGTGCACGAGACGGGAGAGAGGGGAGTTTGGTGTGTGATGAGCCCGTGACCCTCTGCCTTATCTTTAGAGCGAGACGAGAGTAAGAGGAGTAAATAAGTCATTTCGAGAAGTCAGATATTCATATTGACTTGAAATCCGAAGTAGAAGCCAAAATGAACATCCTTACAGTGGAAGCTGAAAGAAGTGGTTTTCAGAAGGAATAGACGAGCAGTGGAAAAGTAAGGGAGATATACATGCACGTGATGGGAGCGAGAGCGGTGGAAAGCGTGATGCGTCCATAATCTTGTCTTATCTTTGGAGTGAGACAGAAGCAAGAAATAAAAAACTCGTTTGAGAAAATCAGATGTTTATATAAACTTCTGACGCAAAAGCTAATATAATTGCACCTAATCCATGGTAATCATCAGGACCCAAGCTTCCATTGAGCAGCTACTAATCTCTGTAATCAATTAATCAGCACATGGGCGTCCCGACGATGGCGGTTAAGCTACATCCTGTGGGAACATGGGAGTAAAACGATGCTTAATTGGTTAATTATGATGATAGTGTTGGTGGTACGTACTTCTTTGTCTTAGGATGTACATACATGTGGATAGGTTCGGACGGATTTCCTTCTTTGGCCCCCAGGAAATCGACTGCAGTCCCGTTATGAATGATGTTTTACCTGTTGGACGACAAACTGATTTAATTTTACTATTTACTACGACTGAAAATTGACTTTAAGGCATTTATTTACCTATGATAGGTTTTTTAAGCTACAGAGGAGGAAGAATGAAAGAAAATGGAAAAGGAGAAGACGCTGATGTAAAGACTTCAGACTGAGCAAACGTGCATTATGGTTTGATGTAATGGTTAATGATAGCCAAGAAACATGTAATTGCGCATGCTATACTGAACTGAAACCGTTGAAAACTGAGTTTCAATAAACTTGGGGCTGGGGCACCGTTGGTGATGCTCTGTTCATCTAAAAAATGATAGGCTTTTTTAGGTTTTGTTTGGGAGGGCTGAGATTAAGCCTAAGGGTCGTTCTTTTTGGCTATAACTTATAGTTTATATTTTAAATTTTTGAATTATAGCAGTTCGCACGAGAGAGTATGGAAATAGAGACACTTATGTGTGATTTTGATCGGTATAACTGAAGTCGGTACAATATCTACTATAATCAACTTATAGACTTCGTCTTAAAAAAACGTTCCGTTTGAAAGATAGTTATTGTATCATAAATTATAAGTCTGATGCCTAAAGGTATAAGAAGGTCAGACCTTCCTAAATGGAATGCAACTAGAGGAGCTTTTGCCGGAAGCTCAAAGCCTATTTCGTGTAAGAATGTAAAGTACATCTCCATCAGCATCTTTGGTTAACCAACATCTCGCACGAATTGAACCCTCGAATAGGGCCAAAGTCGAGCTTGCTTTCAAGGAATGAAAAGGGGGGTAAAGGAGAAAAAATGGAACTCCATCAATCAGATCAACATTATGGATGGCACGGCAAGGCTGCTTTCATCGAGTAGGATCAGTGTTATAGTGATGATTTACTGGAATCAGCATCATGTATATACCACATGATTAGGGGTGGAAAACGGTAACGGATAGTTCGTTTTATCCGATATTCGTATCCGAGAAAACACGAATATAATAAGTAAAAATTCGTATTCGAAAATATTCATATTCGTATTCGAGAATATTCGTATCCGTATTTGTGAGTATTCGTATTCGTATTCGAGAATATTCGTATCCGTATCCGTATTCGAGATTATTCGATTCGTATTCGATCCGTTTCTAGAACCCATGAAAAATTCGTACAAATTTTGTGATTCAAAATTTAAATTTAGGTGGTTTAAAACCGGTAACCGGTCAAAAACCGGTGAAAATCGGCAAAATCGCTAGGAATCCGTTTTATCCGATATTTGTATCCGAGAAAATCCGTATTCGAAAAATATTCGTATTCGTATTCGAGAATATTCGTATTCGTATTTGAGAATATTCGAATTCGTATTCGTATTCGTTTTAAAAATATAGATTCGTATTCGTATTTGATACTATTCGACCGTATCCAATCCGTTTCCACCCCTACACATGATTACATTTGAGACTTGAGAGCTGCATTATTAACCTACCTCACGCAGGTTCAGGCTTTGTGGCACGAGTGAAGAGTGAAAGGCTTTAAATATCAATATAGCTGCTCTCAAGTTTACACATCCTGTGTGGTCCAGAGTCCAGACCTAGCTAGCAACCCGTCCCCATCCATCCATCATCTTACATCTCCAATAGTAAAGGCCTGTTTCGGCACAGTTTAAAAAACTTAATTCCTGTTTTGATGTTGTTTTTTCGGAAAGAAACTGCTCTGTTGTTGAATAAGAATGCAATATAACTTCTAGATTGTTGGCAAGTATTTTTTTCCCCCAAACTATGAGCTATAAAATAAAAGAAAAAACATAAGGATTTCACAAGCAGTTGCCCGTTATATGAATTGACATTTAATTCTCTCTTCTCATTCCACGCCTTTCCATTAAAAATAGGGAAAAAAAGGAAGAACAAGTTGAAATAACCCTAACTCTTAATTAACGTTAACAGTACAACAAAACTTAATTAACAATAAGTAAAGAGAGAATAAAGTAATTACAACATGGTGAATTACAAAAAAAAACTTAAACATGGCTCTTGCAAGCCAAATAAAATTATTACAACGCTTGCGTAATTACAAGAATTCATTGTGCATCTAGAAATAAATAAATTGCAAGTATTGCAATAAAATAGAAGATAATAAAATTACATCTGCATCATTTTAGAACATAAGGACCAACAAACTTTCTCTCAGAAAGGGGGCCGTACTCAAGTGTCAACCATATTCCCATTTTTGATGGGCAGAAAATGCTACCCTGTTACATTAATAATTCTCTCCACAATGGGTAAGAAGTATAATTTAGTGGAGGAACCCAGGACTGGTAGAGAGTCTGGAAGTGGGGAATCCAAGACATATATATTAGCTCAGGGTGGAGTGTTGAGTGAAGGAATAATCAGCCCAACCAACATTTATTTGAGGTCGGTGGGTGCTGGTTGAGGGGGGAACCGCCCCGGGTCACCAACGAAAAATACTTGGGTGGGGATTTAATAACGTAACATGGGAAAACATTACGTACTCTAAACTTGGCACCACATCAAAGGAAATATATGATACCTTGTTTTAAGAGAGATCAGAGTAGATATGGGAATAGTGGTACAAGCCTGAGCAGTGCAAAATAAAATCATGAATTCATACCTGCCTTCTGAATTGAAGGCTACGAGATCACTAGGAGTTTTTCTTCTCACGGAGTGACTAGTAGCCTTTTCAATAACTACAATTTGCAACTTAATTTGGTAAACTAGTTTCAAGAAAAGAGATGAACTAGAATTTATGATAAACACAAAGAGAAGAGTTATACAGTGCATCTTTACTATTAATGCTTACTAAGTGTACTTGTAGATATCTTTGCTATTACTTTCCTTTGTTAGACCTCAGTCCGACCCGAGAATACCTTGAGTAGGACACGGGATAAGTAGGCGCCGGTGAGACCACATGGGACGAGGGCGATCACACCAAGGACCAGAGCAAGACGGACGCCTTATACAACAGTTGGGATGAGTAGACAGTCGACGGAGCCGATTTTTCGAGAGATAGGGTATACATATATGTATTTCATTTGTATCTAAATAATTGTAATTAAGACCATAGCCCTGTGTGGCTAACTACTATATTAAGACACAATATCTAATTATAGTTCTGCTACGTAACTCTGATAAAATTTATTATTCGTTGACTTGATATTTTATCGAGCAAATAAATAATAATCTGTTATCTAAGTATTCTTATTCGGGTAATGACACTAGGCGTCTCAAAAGTATTCATGTTCACCTGGCCCACGACGAAAACTTTATGATTATCCGGGTAATGACACTAGGCGTCTCAAAAGTATTCATGTTCACCTGGCCCATGACGAAAACTTTATGACGTGATGCTGCTACGGCATCAGCATCATATTCCGTGTCAAGCGGAAGCAAAAGATTGCACATAGCCAGCACTGCAACAGCAGTAGCATATAGAAAGAAAGGTTGCTTGCACAAGGCAGACGTGCAAGCTTGCACAAAGTTACATTGCGCCACCACCAGAACAAGAAGGGATGAACATGAGCGATCAACACGGTGACATGGCCAGGCGTCCAAATCCAAACCCGATCATGCACTGCCGTGCGCTCCAAAGGCTGCATCGCCTGGCCTAGCTGCTCCCGCTCAAAGATGCTGGACCAGCCAGCCCCTCGCAGCGCATGCGCGATGCTGAGCGTGGTGCAAAGCAAGTGGCTGACAGGGCGGTTGCTGCCAGAAAATTCCTAATAGGACCACCGTCCCTATGAATGGTGCTCTTTAGCAACATATATGACGTGTTAGCTAATTTTTCAGTAAATTGACAAAGTCGACGATAGGTAAATTTAAATGAAATGTTGATATTGGACGAAACGTTGATACAAAGCTATAACGATCAAGAACGAAATCTCAAAACAGGGGATAGATGTAACTTATAGATTGGTCAACATATCGTTGCGAAGTAATATTCATCAAAGTTGAATTATGAAAGTAAGATTCTGTTAGCTATGGCTTACTCCTGAGATACAGGAAAAAGCAGATGAAAAAAATATTAAAAGTTGGCGCGTGCACGTTTTTTCGTCAACCAGTAAAGGGTATCTATAACCCAAAATAACCAATGTAATCTTGAATTGTGCTTCAAGTCGCCCTCTTTATGTCGGCTTAACTTTTCCTTGGATGGAATTCTTGTCCATCTTCAAATCTTATTGTCTGTAATCTTGTGTTGACGATGTCCTTCTTTGTATCTATCTTTTCTTAGTCAGTATCTTCTAAAGCAGTGGCGGATCCAGGATTGGATCATGCCCTGGGCTAAATTTCAATCAAGTAACAATCTAATATACTAGAAGTTTAGAACTATATTATGATATAACAAAAAACATGTCATAAATACATCATTAATATGAAAATTTTGCTTAATACTCAATACTTCAAAAGTTTAAGTCTTCAACACAAATCACAATAAAGAAAGCATATCAAACCATAAAAAATGTAGCGTAATAAAGATACATTGAGTATCTCAAGTCCTAAATGATGAAAATTTGCTCACTATCCTATGCAGCTAGCCATCACATAACCCACATCTTGCCTCTGATTTTTGAAAGCATCACAATGTTTTCTTGCTTTATTGTGAGCACTATTGACTTTACCAACGTGTTCATCAAAAGATTGAGTTCCATTCTTCCAATAACTAAATCCTATCTTTGAGCACCAAAGTTTTTAGCTCTTTAATGCTCAAAGAGAAAACAATAAAAATAGAAAGCCACATTTTTAGCAACACTATACTCCAACCAATCATGCTTTTTGAACCATGATTCTTAAAATCTCCTATTTTGACTTCATTGTTCCCTCCATACAAATTTATGTCCAATTGGTTGGTATGGTCTCAAATTGCAAATACTCCCTTCTAGTTGCATCCCTAATATTACCTAGATTAAGTTGAATGTTTTGCCTGGTGTTATTAGCCCCAGTTCCTAATGTTTCTGAAGATTGGTTCGAGTTAGATTGTCTGTTTGATTGTGTAATTTGTGTTGAAAAATATGATGACAATGTCTTACTCCTCTTTATTTTATAATTTGTATCCTTAAATTTTAATAGTTAGTTCCTAAATAGCAAATGTAAAACATTGAACATATGTCATTCATCATTTCATTTCATCTGATGTTCCTAGCTTCCTACTAATTCGAAACATAAAAGATAATTCCCACTAATTACTAAATATCATGCAAAGTAGCAACTAGCAAGCTATCAAAGATAATAGATTCAACATTCAAACATAAAAGATAATCCCTAGTTTTGTACTAAATAGATAAGACTTCATAATTTCATATCAGAGGAATAGAGGATGATTATTGCCATAACACAGCCGCTCGGCCAGTGGCAGTCGGGAGCGTAGCTGGGCATGGCTTAGCCTGGGCGGGGCTCGGCGGCATCGGGACCGCGGCGGCGTCTGCCGTCGGGAGCGCAGGCGAGGCGAGGCGAGGGACCACGGCGTCGGGACTCGGGAGCGTAGCTATGCAGGGTGTCGAGAGTCTCGGGGTGGCGGGGGCACAGAGGGTGCACCGGCGCAGATCGGGGGTTGCGACTACTCTGCAATGATTTGGCCTTAGGGTTTCCTTTGGTGCGACTGCTCTGCAAGGCTTTCACTGCCATAGGCTATGGCATTCACTTGATGGGCTGAGCCGTTGAGGCCTGAGGCGTTGAGGCCATCTCGGGCTGAGTTTCTTCCAGGCCTCAAGCTGGGCCGACATGACATATATATAATGGGCTAGTGGTAAAGAGAAGTATTACTAGTAGAATTTCTAGGCTTTGGGCTGTAGTCTATCTAATCCGATGCCCAGTTTAGAGGCTTTTTAGTGTGCCCGATGCTTCATCCTAATTTGTGGCAAATCCTTATTTGATGGCAAGTGCCAAAAATACTTTTACCCGCTCTTTTGTCTACCAAAATCTGATGGCAACAAGGCATATGCAGTCAATGGCGACCGTGCCAAGGCGGATTTATACAATGGTAGTGGCAGCGGTTGCTCAGGCTCACTGGGATGGAGCCAAAAGCTGTGGGATTAGGTCATGAGTAGGGTAGTGATCTAGATGCTTGGTTAATTGGTGTGCCTTGTCCCCCATGGGATAACGCGGATTGGACCTGGTCATGCTTTGATACACTAATAAGCTGGTTCTACTTCTGTGTGAAGCGCTTGTCGCTTAAGTGGGTGCTTATGTGACCTAGCAGTAGTAAATTTTCGTAGGAGCTCAATAAAAGCGAACGCTCAACTACTTCCGAAGATCGTTTTCCCAGGACATCGGAACCAACGGGCCCACGTCAAGTAGAAATAATTATTAGAGCTCGTACAATTAACAATACCAACAGTTTTGTACGGTCCAGAGCATGGCAGTTTGGGCCTGGCACGACAAACCTTCGAATTGTACTACAAATGCACAGTTTAACGATTGAGAAATAGAGTTGATGTACGTTTACCTCTGCAGCACAATATTTTTTCAAACCTTCTCGGTAAGAAATTTTTAATTTTGCCCCTCTCATAAATTCGAAAGCAGTGGGAAATAACATATGTTACCTGTCAAACTTCTTCGTTACAACAAGTTTGAAACACCGTGAAACCACTTACCAAGCTAGCTAAGCTCGGCAGCACCACTGCCGAGATAGGGGGTGTTTTTTTTTGCTGCGGTTTATGGTTTTTTGCTGAAATTTTTAAATTTTAGCTGTTTACGGTACAGATTACAGAGAGACCGATACTCACTTACGATTTTGGCTGGTACAGATATTGGATTTCTAACGTGTACTACATTTAACTTGTAGACCCCGTCTTGAGAAAATACTCCGTTTGAAAGTTAGATACTGTAGCAAAAGTCAAAAACCGTCCAATTTATCACTGCCGAACAGGCCCATAGACGAACTCAACAGCCATCGTGCATGCTTACACTAAGCATGGCACTAGTGCCTAAGCATGACATTAACGATTAATTGAAGTATGTTTACACTAGGCATGGCACTAGTTCATGTGTTGGTTGTCCGCAGCAGATCAGGCCGCCCAATGCGGTGGCTGCTCCCAAAGCTCTTGGCGTGAGCGTGACAGGCCTCCACCTGCCACTCGTCCAACCTGCCGCACCGTAGGAGCTTCACAGATGATAGGTGTTGCATATCGTTGCTTTCGTAGTCGTGCCTCGTGGAGTATCCAAAATTGAAAATTCATGTATACCATATTTGAAAAAAAATTGGTACAGGCCACATATGCTATCACTTACGCAACAAAAATTACCTATCCTCAAACCTAAACGGCAAGACAAAAGTGGCATGACAGAAAGGAAAAGGAAACGCAACAAGCACGGCTGTATGCATTTGCAAGCATCACAGCTCAAGTCTCAGGCAAGTCAAGCCATGTGAGGGTACTAATACTACTAACTTGTAAGTTTGGAACCAGAATTTGTTGGCAACGAGATGAAGAAAAGATGAAGCTTCTCATGTTCAAGGAAAACATTTATCAAAAACCTGCTGCCGTGATGGGGGAAAAAACTATAGCAGCACTGCACAACATCAAGGGAAAAGGAATTAGCACACCAAATAAAGCAAACCCAAGAGATTTACATATACTCCTCCCTAATCTATCTGATGTGACTTAACATGCTATATTATTTGTTGTCCACATCACATAACAGCACCAAGCACGAAAGAAGCTAACTACTATTGCACAACAAAGCTCGCAGCTAACTAAGCATACCAGCAGTTCGGCTCCGGCGGAATCAAAAGCCGATCCCGGTGGCGTTGAGGGGCCTGTGCCGGTCCTTCCAGAAACAAGCGTCGGGCGCCAGCAGCGCCGACGACCGCATCGGCTCTGATTTGCAGCGCTTCAGAACGAATGGCGCGTACGCTGCCGCGCCAGCAACCAGTGGCAGCTCTAGCTTCACCTTGTGCTCTGCAGCTGGTTTGGGGGTTGTTTTCAGGATAACAGGAGGTGCTGAGCTCACCGATGCTGGCGCTTGGCTCTCTTGGGTGTCCTTTGCAACGCTGGTTCCTTCAGCATTGTCCGTATCCTTGAGCTCCTCCGACGCAGTGGCATTGCTACCAGTTGCAGCCTTTTGTTGGCGACGGTTGCAGCGGCTCTGGCCCTGGTAAGACTTCCAATGGACGAAGTCAGTGCTACAGACCCATGTCTCCTTGGAGACCTCCATGGAGAGCTTGGGCTCGCACATCATCATGAGGAGGCAATCTGGTAATTCGCCGCTCTTCTTCCTCTGTTCCTGTTCTTCTTCCACATCTTCCTCCTCATCAGCTCTGGTTTCTACCTCCTCAGCTTTCTCGTTAAGTTCCACGTCTTGTGTTGCTCCTTCCTCCCCATCCTTCGCTGCTTCTTCCTTTACATCATCTTGGGATTCTAGGGCTTCCTCAGCACTGTTTGGAGCAGCAAGAACAGCGCAATCTTTTTGCGACTCCGGCTCAGATGAAGCTTTCTTCCCCTTCCTGGATCTCATCAGCACCTTAGGCTCCGCAACAAGATGCTCCTCCTCGATCGAGAAGCTCCACCTCCGGCCATCTCTATCAATGGAGAAACTAGCTCTCCTCGAATCCTTTAAGCTTGAGAAGCTCGCCCGCCGTGCATCCGTCTCAGCTGAGAAGCTGTGCTGCCTAACTAGCCTATCACTGCCGGATGAGGCCCTGCTGCTGCTACCAACACGCCTCCTGCTACTCAACCATCGCAATTTGCGGTCCTCCTTCAGTGCTGTTGATGGGGAGCAGCTGCTGCTTGACCTCCTCCCCTTCACTTCTTCCCCCTCTTTCTCCGGTCTTGGAACAGCATCTTCCTCCTTAGCGTCTGCCACAACCTCCACCATCTCCGCAGCGTCTCCTGCCAAAGCAACCTCCAAACCTGCATCTTTCCGAGCAATTTGCGCCTCCTCAGGCTCATACTTCTCCTCTCCATCCCTTCTGAAGCCTCCATCCTTCTCTCCTTCCCCGAGATCGCCACATTTAGAGCCCTCTTCTGCTTCCATCTCCACTTGATTTACCTCCTCTGCCTCACCACCACCACGCTCTTGGCATTCCACTTCTTTCACGGAAACAGCTGAATCACGAGCTTCCCCTTCGCATTCCTTCTCTACTTCGGCTTCTCCCTCCTCTTCCTCTTCTTCTTCGTCGTCACCCTCCTCATTGTCAGTCTGACCGACGGTAGCCGCGGCCGGGGAGCCCCAGAAGCGAGTGGCGAGCGCCGCCATGCGGACCGGGTCTGACCTGCAGCGCATGAGCAGCAGCGCGTTCCTCGGCGGGATGCAGACGCTTACCCTCCCCTCCTCTTCCCTCCCCACCACCAAGATCTCGTCCTTCTTCTCCACCTCCACCTCACCCACCACCACGCCCCTCTCCTCTTCCTCCACGTCCCACCCCTCCATCACGAGCCCCACCTCCGACACATTGACCTCCTCCGCCGGCACAACGGCAGCTCCCTTGCCGACCTCGTCGTCCTCCTCCTGGATCGCCAGGAGGCATCTCGCCACGGCGGCGCCGCACAGCCAGCTCCCGCCAGTCGGAGCGCGTCTCCGTTTCTTGTCGCCGGCGGCCCCCGCGGAGAGACCGCCCCGTTCTCCGCCGCCCCTAGAAGGCGAGCAGGGTGAGCGACCGCCGCAGGAGCCGAAGGTCTTCAGCGCCTCGCAGATGTTCACTGGGATCTGGTAAACCCAGCCCTGGTTCTTCCCCGGGGGGCCGTCCCGGTCGTCCCCGGCGCGGCGGAAGCTGGTCTCAGCGCTGCCGCCGACACCATCGCGCCTGGACCGCGAGCGCAGCGCGGCGGCGGATGCGTGATTGGGCTTGCGCCTGCCACCCTTGACGCGGACCTGGCCGATGCAGGTCACCTTCGGCGACGAGGGCTCGGTGGGCTCGAACCCACCCCGGCCGCGGCGGCCGCCGGAGGACCCCGCCCGGAACATGGGGGACTGCCCTCCCTTAAGACTCCCGCTGTTGCGGAGGCGGCGGCTGAGGGAGGGGTAGAGCGGCGGGCCCAACGGGTCAGCGCCGGCACCGGCACTGCCGCCGCCGCGGCCGGGGCTGAGAAGTTTCGAAGAGTTGGACGGGCGGAGGGACGCGGGCGCGCCGGATGCAGAGGAATCCGCAGAGGGGCGGGAGGTGAAGCAGATGAAGAGCTCCGTGCCGCCGCCGCCGCCCCCGCCCCGGCCCAAGTGCTTCTTGCGGCGCATGAGGGGTAGCGGTGTGAGAAGTGTGACTTTCTTTTTTTTTTCTTTTGGTCGTATGGGAAGTGACGTGAGGAGCGGATGCTGCTGCTGGCTGTGCTAGATGCGGTCAAGGGGGAATAAATTAGGGTTTATTCGTGGTGGCGCTGGCAGTGCTGTGGTGAGGTGTGGGGAGCGTGACTGTGGACAGAGGGGAGCGGAGGCGCCGGCATCGGCATCGGCATCGGTGGTGGTTTGTTTGGAGAAACTTTGTTATTCAACGGTTGTATAGACGAGTTTATGAGTGATCTAATCAGAAACTGATGTGTTATAGATCACTGTAGCAAGCACTATTTAGCACATACTGTTGAGTACTATACAACTGTAGAAGTGCCGAAAACAAAGGGGAAATCCAAAAATAGAGCGGATATTTCCCGACCGTCTGTCCGTCCGTTTTAATTCGGATACAATTCGGAGCAAATTTTTGGATATCCGAAGGTTTTGTCGGATACGGAAACGGATTCGGAAAAAGCATTAACCGACGGATACGGAACTATCTGGGTATTTTTACAGATAGTTACCGGATACGGAAACGGATAGTTACCGGATAATTACCGGATAGTTTCTCCTTTACACTCTACACTTGTTCAGTAAGAAATAGAATACCTTCTGATTGAAAATCTATGTTAAGCAATAAGCATACGGTTAATAATGTGACTTGCACCGAAGAAATTGAGCCTGCTGAGAAGAAGCAGAAGAAGTGTACCTCAAAGGTTTATGACCACTATATTAAATACACGATAACTGTCGACACAAAAAAATGGTGGAAAGGAAAAACAACTTTGGTTGCAGCGTAATAAATGTCCTCACAAAGCTCGATATGAGATCTTAAGGGGCACGTAGGTCTTGTGGAATCATTTGCTAAATATAATGAAGTTAAATGAACTAGTGATGTATTTGACTACTTGGCTATGGGCAATTCGTACTTTTGAACCATGTGACATTTAGCTAGCTAACTACTACTTGTTTAACTAGTCTCTATCATTTACTTGTTACTTTGCTAGCTAGAATTTAGTAGTTGCTTAACTTGTCCCTGTTACCTTGTGAAATTTGCTTTCACGCATTATCTGATCAAATATTCGTGACCGAAACTAACCGTATTCGGAGCGGCATATATTTGCTCTGTATTCGTGACCGAGAATATCTGCATTCGTATTCGTATCCGACACTATCTGTGTCCGACTCCGAGTCCGACAAAAAAATATAGAAAAGGATACGTGATGAGTAATATCCGTCCATATCCGTTCCCTTTGCACCCCTAGCTACAGTGCTGAAGAGTGTTTGTAGCAAAAGTATAACACGTGTCCGTCTCTAATTAGAGTCTTTGCAACTATTGCATAATAAAATTTCTTGTTTGTTTAGGTGCCCAGGGGTGGGGAGTGGGGCTCACACTGGATTTATCCCTCAGTTTGGGAGAAAAGCTAGACAGAAAAAAAATGTGTTTTTCTGTTTGTTTTTTAGAAAAATTGATAATTTTCTGTTTTAGGATTTGTCATCTTTTTATTTGCCACTTCTAACAGAGAAATGTCTGAGATTTGTTAGCCTCCATATATTCCGGTTATTTTTCTATTTTTCTTGTCCCAAAATCGCATCTGAAAAGACCGAAATGCCCTTCTTCTATCGTTCCCTCCACCTTTCTCCCCCTATCGACGAGCTGCAACTCCCACCGTCAATGGTGGTCCGGAATACCACCAAAATTTTCGTCAGTTACTCAACCTATGGTTCGCGTCCATCATCTCGTCACTGACGATAGTGTTTTGCACCTCTTCTTTTCTATTTGGTTCAGCCTTCTTCTCCAATCCCCTTCCATTCCCGTTGCTCCTCTTTCTTCTCAAGCGACCCCATCCCAACGATACCCCAATGATCTCAATGGTGGTGCCAGTTTGCCAGACGAGGCTTCTAATGGAGTCTGTGTGGAGACGTTGACGCTAGCACCTTGCTCCTGCCAAGGGCGAGCTCGACGCACCACTTATTTGGGTGCCATCTGCTGGAGCACGAAGCTGCCCCTACTCTACGGCTGGAAGGGCAGGAGGATCCCATCGACGAAGAGCCCGTTCGTGTAGGACGGTGACGCAACGGGGGGTTGGCGTCGACGGGCCACGACTCGAACTCTGGTGAGCACGCGCTGGGGGCGACTGGTTTGGTTTGGTTCCTTAGGAGGCGAAGAGAATACAGGAAGAATATGAGGGCATAGGGTCTATTCTTTTTGGCTGCGGCTTATGGTTTTTGGCTGTGGTTTGTGATTTTTAGGCTGTGTATACGAGAGATTACAGAGTAACAAAAATTCACGTGCGGTTTTTGCCGATATAAATGAAGTCAGTAAAGTATGTACTACAATTAACTAGTAGACCCTATCTTGAAAAAAATACTATATTTAGAAGCTAGTTACTGTAGAAAAGCCAAAAAGCAGCTTTTAAAAGCTGAAAAGAACAGGGCCATAATCTTCTTTTCGCATGCGATTTTGGGAATACCAAAATACGGTTAGAGTGATAAAACCCACTATTTTCGCTTTAGGAGTGGCAAGCCATCAAGAGAAAACTTATCGGTGGAAGATCGTAAAACACAGATAGTACCAATGGCAAAATATCAATTTGCCGGCCCTTTGTTTCGTGGGAAAACAATGGTGGTGTCAAATGCTTCTTCCTTTTTTTAGGGGCTTGGTTGTCCATTTTATTTTAAGAAAAAAGTGATTTGTATAAGTAATCTATGTTACGTGGAAGGAAATTTCTTGCGGAAGTGTCGTTTTGTTCATAATAGCCGAGTTCTTTTCGGCTTATGGCTTACGGCTTTTGCCTTATGGCTTCTAAAAACAAATAAATAGAACGGCTTTTCGTCGCCGCTTCGAATCGGTTTATTGGGACTAATGAGAATATCACAATTACGAAGGCTTCATCTGCACAATCATCACCTCCATCATTATATTCAAATAACAATGACAATGACAAGACCAGTATTGGTCCAATGGCTGAAGCTTTGCAACAATTGTACAAGGGACCAATCACTCGAGCTAGAGTAAGGGAACTCATTAAACAGGTGAACCTTATCCTAAGTTTCTTTTATTTCACCGCTAAGGATAGCTTGCTACCTAATGATTCCACTTTATATATTCTCGGGTTATTAGGTGAGCAAGAACTTGGTGCTACCAAGTGGGGGGTGAGGGACGTCGATGCATCAAGAGAAGGTCCAAAAGAAGGAGACGATGACACTTTACTTATATCAGTGGGAAAAAGCCACCAAGATGCTGGAATCCAGTTTTCAAGCTTCGAATTGAAAATTGAAGAAGACAACGCTTTGGAAGCTCGATTGTGCCCAATCTTCAATTCTAAGTCCATTGGAGTTTTTGGCCAAGCTCCATGTGATAGGCTATTTTGTATTTACTAGTTACGTACACATGCGTTGCAACGAAACTCATTGAATATATAGAGAATCATGCTATAGAAGAGAGTTGCTTTGATCGGTTGGAAAGTGTAAAATGGTGAAAAGTTAAGTGAATAGAGCGGTTGAAGGAGAATGGACGTACAACCACTAACTCCTTCTTTTATAATAGTAATAGATAATAGATAATACAACATATTAAGGGTGTTTTGGGTTTTAGTATTCGTTTTGGTTTAGTTTTGAGGTGATGGCGATGCAAGACATAATAAGCCCCACGGGTTGAAAATGAATAGTTAGGCTGCAAGGGAAGTTGAGCTATTGTCAAGAGAGTTGTGTGCCAACCTCATGAGCCAGCCACCACGTGGGCCCACCTCATGGGCGCACTATTCAAGGCAACCATCTAGCCACTTCTTATTGCTTTCGTTTTAAATTAGAAATTATAATTGGATTTAAGTTATTTTCCTACTTTGAGTCCGGCTAGGCTTGTACGAAGGTATAAAGCCTTGGCCACCGTCCCTGTAGCCCTCGAACGTTAATTTTGAGTCAAAACAATTTCTTGCTCTTTAGTTTATGCCATGCACTGCCATGAGAGTTGGGAGGCCGACTAGTTAGTGTCCTACCAAATTACTGGTTACTAGTGTTTTTATTTTTCCTCACGAACCAGCAAGTTATCCTTCTTGGTGTGGTAAGAAGACGGAGATCCAGAGCATGTTGCTAGTTGAATTCCACTACATGGGAGTCTGTAATTGAGACAGACAATCGTGTGCTTTCGTTCATCAGAATCCACGGGATTTCAGGTTAGCCTCATATTTACCCTTCAAAAGTGATCCTACGTCATGAAATCGGGCACTCCCATATCATCTTGATATCAGAACGCCGGGTTGACACGGTAGGATAAATCTTTTACCCTAGTTCAGTTTTTATTTTCTGCCCTATGTACAAAGCCAAAGAAATCCTAGCCTTAGTTTTCAATTCGATGCATCTTGTGAGTTTTGATAGTTTTCAATCCGTTAGTTTCAATTGCATAGTTGCTGTCCATTGCATCTCGTGTTTCCTTCGCGTTGCTTAATCGTTCTTTTAAGGTTCTTAGTTTTTGCATCTACAATAGAAAATTTGTGAGTTAGAAATCCTCTAATCCACTCAAAAAAAATCATTATGGTTTAGACTCCATAAATCATAACAAAAAATATCCCCTTATCTCTTTGAGTTGTTGGATCTCCTAAAATCCAAATCTGGTGCGGTTGTTCTTGCAACTTTGCATCTGCGACCGTGTTCTAAGCTAGGGCTTGCGTTTGGAAGTGTCCCAGATATGTACAACACATTTACAAAGCCTTCCATTGAGTTTGATTCAGAATCGATCAAAGAAACCATGTGAAACTTTCCAAAAAGTGGCCACCTTTCCAAAAATTGAAGAGCGCATCAAACTTACGCCAAATACATTGAAAATTGGTGGAGTCCTTATACATATAGCCACAAACTTCTAAAAAAATTCAGCAAGTTTAGCCCGCAGAATTGAAAGATATAGCGGTTTCAAGTTGAGTCCGAGTCGGTTTCTAGTCTGAGTTGGATTCCGATTTCGAGACACCTTTAGTAAAATAAGCATTACTTTGCATATAGTGTCCGTTTTCAACGTTCTATTACTCGTTGAAAAGCTAACGACAAACTTGGTTCTTTCTTCAGCCATCTAAGACCCCCAAAATCAGCCATCTTCAGCCTTGAATTTGTGTTTCAAGTTTTTAATTTCTATTTTTACCAACTTTTGTGGTCTTCCCTTTGGAATTTGGCTTTCACCTCAACTGCAAAGTTGTAGATCTCATCAAAACCTTTCAAACGAGCATATAGAAGCCATATAAAACTTTACTATTTCATCTTTTTAGACTAGCTGTTATTTACTGCTTAAACTAGAGGGCTAGTTACATTGCACCGTTACATTCTCTTTGTGCTCTACATCGTGTGAACAATCTTGTGCCCTAGATAGAAGTTTGAGTAGTGTCTAGCATCTCTCCTAGCACTTGGTGTGAGAACTTCCTTTGCTTACATCAAATCACATTTATCGTTGTGTGTGTTTGCATCACTTATATCTTGGACATTGCAACTAGGCTTTGATAACTTTGTGGATTGTTTACTAGCTTTACAACATCTTGTGCATCTGAATTGTGGTAGGATTATACACTAACCCTATCCTGGGTCCACATAAACTTGGTGAGTGCAGCTCCTATGATTGTTTTACAGCTAGTGACACCTCTGGCTTATTTTCTCACCATCCAGGTAAGCAATATTGCTATTCATAGGAATTGACAAGATACTTGGCCGGTGGTAGCATTAGGTGTTCTTTTGCATAGTATACATCATTTATGTTATTTTTATTGCTATGCTAACAATGTTAGGGGACAAATCTGCTGAGGAGCGTTCTCTAGGGATTCACTTTGCTAACATGGATGATGTCAAGCGAATTATGGAGGGGTTTAATGAAGTACTTCAGGAGATTCGTGCTGATTTACAGGAACTAAAAGAATGGCACAACAATTCTTTAACTAACCTTGTTATAGGTGAAAACACAACGGTGGAATGCGAACTCGATGAGATCGATGTTGAGATGGCTGCTCGAGTTTACCGAGAGGAAGAAGAAGCAGTTCGCAAGCGCGAAGAAGATGCTCGCCTTGCTCATCAACACTAGCATGAAGACCAAGCACGCCTACAACAACAAGCACATCTACCTTGTGCACCGTAGGATGTACGTCTGCTTCCACCGGGACCCGCACGAGGGGGAGCCGCACGTGGTGGCGCCCGTGGAGGCTTCCTTAGAGAAGGGCTTGGTCGCTACGAGCTAAGCTCTGACGATGATAATGGGCACTACGATTATGCATTTGAGGAGGACTACGATGCAAAATTGGCATTGATAGATCACGGCCACCACCGCGGCCATGCTGGATGTGTTCCGGTGCCACGCGAGGAGGATCCTCTCACTAAGGTAAAAATCACAATGCCTAAATTTGTTGGTGGTGCAGATCTGGGAGAATACCAAAAATGGGAGATGCACGTGGACAAGACCTTCCGTATGCACGATTTCAGCGAAGACTGTAAAATAAAGCTTGCTTCCTTGGTATTTGAAGACTATGCATTGATGTAGTAGGAGAAAGTTCAGAACGATCGCACGGACAACGGTCATCCTCCTATCACAACATGGGAAGCAATGAAGTGAGAGATGCGTACTTGTTTTGTTCCTATTCATTTTTTTTTCAAGATGTTCTTACTCAATTGCAGGAGCCAAAGTAAGGCACACAATCTGTAGAGGACTACTACAAGCAGATGACGCAATCTTGATTTGGGGCCGAGTTCTGGAGGACAACGAACAAATAATGGTAAGATTCTTGCATGGGCTGAACCGCAACATTTATGAGCTAATCAACTTTCAGCCATATTCCACTATGACTGAACTACAACACTTAGTGATCAAAGCGAAAAAGTAGCTTCAAGAAGAGGTACTATTGCAATCCAGGCACAACACTTTCACTCCCAAGATGAGCCATCTGTCTACCTCGACCTACGCGCCTAGAGATAGGCCCAAGATAGACATCAGCAAAGGTATGTTCAGCAAACCTTCGAATTCCAATATGCAATCACAAGCTTTGTCTAATACTTCGAATATGAAATCTACTCTATCACCTAGTGTTAACCCTGCTAGTTCATCCAAATCATTACAACCTTCTGCTGGTTCTAACACTAAAACAAGTGCAATTCAATGTTGGCGTTGTCAAGGATGTGGTCATTATTTTTGTGAATACCCTAATGCTAAGGTTATGATTGTCATTGAAACTGGTTGTGATTCTGCTCCTGATTCTGAAAATGAACCTAGTCCATGTGATGATAATAACAATAAGAATGAATCTGATTCCATGATTAATGTCCTGGTGAAGGTGAATTTGCTTTGATTGTTACGCCATGTTTATCAATGCTTATTAAAGAAGACAACCAATCTCAACATTATGATTTGTTCATGAATAGTGCTAAAGTGAAAGATACTAATGTCAAAATAATCATTGATAGTGGCTCATGCCAAAACCTTGCTAGTGTGTGAGATGTGTGAAAAGCTTAACCTGAAATTGCTTAAACATCCTGATCCATATTGGGTGCAATGGTTTCGTGAAGGAAGCCAAGTTAAAATTCAGCATTGTGTGGAAGCTCCTTTTAAGGTTAATAAGTATGATGATACCGTTTTATGTGATGTTGTTCCTATGACAGTATGTCATTTACTGTTGGGTCATCCATGGTTATTTGATCGCAATGTACAACATGATGGACGAGCAAATACTTATAGCTTGAAGTGGGAAGATAAGAACGAGGTTTTACTACCGCTTACTCCTTCTTAAATACAAGCTGCTGAACAGAAACGCCAGGAGAAATCACAGCTTGTTGTTCAGCAAGGTAAGACAAAGGTAAGCACTGGAAAGATTTTGATTGCAACGAAAACAGATCTAAAAGAGGTGAGCAATGATCCTAGTGCTATGCACTTTGTTCTTGTTTATAAGGACACTAAGGTTATACTTACAACTAATGATTTAAACAATCTACTTAGTGTTGTCCAGTCGTTGTTGCAGGCATATGGCAACGTTTTCCCTAAGGAGGCACCACCCGGACTTCCACTACTTCGTGTGATGGAGCATCAGATCGACTTCATGTTGGGTGCCTCGCTACCGAACTGACCACTGTACCGCACCAATCCAACTGAAACTAAGGAAATACAACGACAAGTGTAAGAGCTTTTGTACAAAGGATATGTACGCGAAAGCCTTTCTCCTTGCGCTGCCCCTATTATTCTTATTCCTAAGAAATATGGTACATGGAGAATGTGTGTTGATTATCATCCTCTCAATAAATCACTATTAGATATCGTCACCCTATACCTAGTCTTGATGATATGCTAGATGAGCTTAGTCGAGCACACGTTTTCTCAAAAATTGATCTAAAAAGATTGGATTGTATGAGTGGTTAGTCATGCCTTTTGGTTTAACTAATGCACCCAATATATTCATGCATTTGATGAATCATATTTTAAGAGCTTTCATTGGTCGCTTTGTGGTAGTCTAGTTTGATCATATTTTGATATATAGCAAAACCATTATTGAACACTTAGATCATTTGAAACAAGTGCTTGATGTGCTTAGAACGAAGAAGCTATTAGTTAACTTTGCTAAATGCACGTTTTGCACTAATAAAGTAGTACTCCTTAGGTTTGTTGTTTCTAGACATGGAATCAAAGTTGATAACTCTAAAATTGATGCAGTTAAGAATTAGCCTATTCCTATTAATGTGAGTCAAGTGCATAGTTTCCATGGTCTTGCTGGCTTTTATCATTAATTCGTGAAAGATTTCAGTACTATTGCTGCTCCGTTAAATGAATTTACAAAAAAGGTAGTGTCTTTTGTGTGGGGCGGCACAACAAGGGGCTTTTGATACTCTGAAAACAAAACTCACAGAATCGTCATTGCTAACACTCCCTAATTTCATTAAAACTTTTGAGATTGAATGCGATGCTAGTGGAATAGGTATTGGTGGTGCTCTTATGTAGGAAGGTAAGCCAATTGCTTATTTTTGTAAAAAATTACATGGAGCTCAGCTAAATTATCCTGTTTATCATAAGGAGCTCTATGCATTGGTACGTATTCTTGAAACTTGGCAACTTTACTTATGACCTAATGTTTTTGTCACACATTCTGACCATGAATCTCTCAAATTCTTGAAAGGCCAATCTAAGTTGAATCGTAGACATGTTAAGTGGATGGAATTCGTAGAAACTTTTTTCATATGTTGTTAAGTATAAGAAGGGCAAATATAATGTTGTTACTGATGCTTTATCTCGAAAGAGCATTCTTTTAACTCAATTGGATACTAAGATGCTTGGTTTAGAGAGTTGGAAAGAGTTATATGATGTTGATTGTGATTTCACTGAACCCTTTGCTCATTGTTCACATGGGAAAGGATGGGATAAATTTCATGTTCATGATGGGTTATTGTCTTGCGCTAATAAACTTCATGTTCCAGATTCGTTCGTTCATATGTTCCTTGTGCAGGAATCTCGTTGCAAGGGGATTGATGGGACATTTCTAGTGTGAGAAGATGTTAAGCATGCTGGCCAATCACTTCTACTGGCCGAAGATGAGACGTGACGTTGAGCAGTACATACAGCAGTGTATCACATGTTACAAAGCTAAATCGAAACTAAATCCACATGGTTTGTATACTCCTCTTTGGTTCCTGTAATTCTTTGGGAAGATATTAGTATAGATTTTCTTTTGCAATTGCCTAGAACTAAGAGGGGGAGGATTCAGTATTTATTGTTGTGGATAGATTCTTAAAAGTGGCGTATTTTATTCCCTGTCATAAGAGCGACGATGCGTTGCATGTAGCTAAGTTGTTTTTCAGAGAGGTAGTGTGTTTGCATGGCATACTGAAGACTACTGTTTCTGATCGTGACATAAAGTTCATGAGCTACTTTAGGTACACATTGTGGGCTAAGCTTGCCACAAAGTTGTTGTTCTCCACAACTTGCCATTGACAAACTGATGGGCAAACTAAAGTGGTGAATCATACTCTTAGAACGATGTTGCGAACCATGATAAAGAAGAATTTGAGAGAGTGAAAAGATTGTTTACCACATATTCAATTTGCATACAATAGGGCAGTACATTCTACAACCCAACTCTCTCCATTTGAAATTATTTATGGTTTACAGCCACATACACCTTTGGATTTATTGTCATTGCCTTTCATTGAAAGAGTTAATATTGATGGTTCTAAATGTGCTGATTTTGTAAAACGTATACATCTAAAAACTAAGGAAGAAATAGAGAAAAGTCGCATCACATTATTGAAAAACAAAATAAAAATAGAAAACAAATGATCTTTGAACCTGGTGATCGTGTTTGGTTACATCTTCGCAAAGATAGATTTCATGAGAAAAAAAGGTCTAAGTTGATGAATCATGGAGATGGTCCATTCAAAATGCTTGAAAGAATAAATGATAATGTTTACAAGCTAGAACTACCTAGCGATGATTATGGTACTAGTGCTATATTCATTGTTGCAGATTTGTCACTTTTCTTTGGTTCTATCAACCCTGTAGAGTCAAGGTCGACTCCTTTTCAAGAGGGGAAAGATGATGAGGACATCACTATTATGAAGGCTTCATCTACACAATCATCACTTCCATCATTATATTCAAGTAACAATGACAATGACAAGACTAGTGTTAGTCCAATGATTGAAGCTTTGCAATAATTGTACAAGGGACCAATCACTCGAGCTAGAGCAAGAAAACTCACCAAACCAGTAAATCTGATCCTAAGTTTCTTTGATTTCACTACTAAGGACAGCTTGCTACCTAATGCTTCAAATTTATGTATTCTTAGGTTATTAGGTGAGCAAAAACATAGTGCAACCAAGCGGGAGGTGAGGGAGGCCAGCGCACCAAGAGAAGGTCCAAAAGGAGGAGATGTTGACACTTCACTTATATCAGTGAAAAAATCCACCAAGATGCTAGAATCAAGTTTTCATGATCCGAATTGGAGATTGGAGAAGACTACTCTTCGGAATCTCGATTGTGCCAAGTCTTCAATTCTGAGTCCGTTTGAATTTTTGGCCAAGCTCCATGTGACATGGGCTAGTTTGTATCTATAATAAGACATATTAAGTGTGTTTTGGGCTTTAGTATTTGTTTTGGTTTAGTTTTGAGGCGATGGCGATGTCGAAGCTTTAAACACACTGAAAATGAATATTTTGGCCTCAAGGGATGTTGGGCTGTTGTTAAGGGACTTGTGCACCACCCTCGTGGCCTAGCCACCATGTGGGGCCCACCTTATGGGCATAAAAATCAAGGCAACCATCCAGCCACTTCTTACTGCTTTCATTTTAAATTAGAAATTAGAATCATATTCGAGTTATTTTCGTACTTTAAGTTCTGCTAGGCTTGTACGAGGGTATAAAGCCTTTGCCACAGTCTCCTGTAACCCTCGAACGTTCATTTTGAGTCAAAGCAATTTCTTGCTCTTTGGTTTATGCCATGTACTACCATGAGAGTTAGGAAGCTGACTAGTTGGCGTTCCACCAAATTACCGGTTACCAATGTTCTTGTTATTCCTCACGGACCAACAAGTCATCCTTGGTGTGGTGAGAAGACAGAGATCCAGAGTATGTTGCTAGTTGAATTCCGGTACATGGTGTAATCGAGACAGACAATCGTGTGCTTCCATTCATCACAATCCATGGGATTTCAGGTTAGCCCCATATTTACCCTTCAAGAGAGATCCTACGTCGTAAAGATCAGGCACTCCCATATCAGGGATAGTCTTTTTGAAGCGGTTTATTCATACAAGCACTTGCACTAATGCCAAAAACCAAAAACCATAGCCATAAGTCATAGCAGAAAAGAATCCACCCAATAGCTTTGTCATAGTTAGCAGCAAAAACATCATCCAAATTGCCACCTAGCCATTCCTAGGTTAGCCATTCCTGGTTTGGTGTGGGAGTCTCATGTTCCAAAGATCTCTTAATTTTAGTGAGGTGGAAATACGCAAAAGTGTATGCATTTGTTAACAAAATTTAGAAGCTATAATGATATGTACATGGAAACAGAGTTAGTGGAATATTTGTTTAGATATATTTTGATAATTTTTCAATTTGAATTGTAAAACGAACAGGAACATTTGTTTTGAATTGTGTATGTCGTCTATACTTGGAGTGATCTCTAATAAATAAGTTAGAGCAATGACAAATTGGAAAAGACGAGAAATACTAGTGTTCCAAAAATTGGCCAAAGTGGGCGACATAGCATATTGTTATTCGATTGACAACACACATATGATTGGTTTTCAGGTGAGACCATTGTTTTGACCATTTTGATGGAGAAGTAATGCAATCATCAACATGCACTTCCTCCATTTCAGATATTCGTAGGATTGACTTTTTATATCTCTAAAATTCTAGTTGGATTATAAATTTCTACGATGTTTCGTTATGCAGTTATGCTGCCAAAGTACTTTAATATTGTACAACTAAGCGTGTTTGGAAAAGGAGATTGTTGTCGTTACAGACCAAACAGAGAGAGGGGTATGGTAGTAGAGAGTTAGGTTAGCAATACTTAGGGTTTCCTCATGGCCTGTATCGTATATATATATATATATATATATATATATATATATATATATATCCACATGGGGAGTGCTTTTACAACGGTACCCTTACATTTAAGCATCCTTCTCAGGGGCATTTATGCTATTACACGTGTCCCACTTTGGGCCTTTACAGCCTTCTAACAGGCCGACTGGACTTAGGTGGGGGCCACCCCCTACAACAGAGATTTTGTGGAATGTAGTTTAAATTTTAGCTAAAATCCTAAGGATTTGAATCCAAAACCCCTTTAGAAAAACATGCCCTAATAAATGACCGAAAACACTACAATTGATGCAACTATAGGGGACCTTGTCCGTAGGTATGTGTAAAAAGTGGATACGAATTATCCGTATTATACGGTTACCGTATTTGATAAGATGCGAATATGGTATAGATTTCCCATCCGATTAACAATTTCTATCCTATTCATATTCATATTCGAATTCACATAAAAATATGGATGCAAATATGGTATAGACTTTTTACCATCCGAAATGTTATTTTATCTGGACTATCCGTATATGTATCCGTATCCGTATCCGTATTCGATGAAGCAAAATGAATATTTTATTACAATACGACTAATTAGTTGGACACATTTTTTAATTGAATATGAATTCATGTTTCTTTAGGTAAAATAAATGTATTAGAATGATTAAGCGTGATTGTACGAGGATAAAATATCATTAATATCTTCATACAACATGAGTTATGAGGACATCTAGATCGGACCGAATTGAGTAGATATTCGATTCGAATTGTATTCATTACAATATTCAATTTGTATTCGTATTTGAGAATATTCGGACTCATATTCATATTCATTTACAAATATAAAACATGAATGTGGTTTGAGAATATTCGGACTCATATTCATATTCGAATTGTCTTCTTTAACGTTGATGCGGTTAAAGAAGAGGAAAAAGTTCATTTTTCAAACTGTAACTATGGCCAAAATCCGAATTTCAACCTCTAACTCTGAAAGACTAAAATCATTTACTTTTCACCTTGAACTATAAAAAAAAGTTCATTTTTCACCTCTAGGTTAGTTTCACAAGTGTTTTTTATCACGTTGGTGGACAAGTCACCAATTTTGGCTTACGTGGCATCGCAGTCAATGGAGGCACAAATAAAAGGGAGTAGATATTTATACCTGGGCCCATCGGTACCACATGTCAGCTCCATACCCTTCTTCCACCCCGACTTCCTTCTCTCATTCTTCTCATCCTCTTCCCTCTCTTTGCTCTGCTTGCAATGATGGGACTGCATTGTCCTCTCTCATGCCTGGCCCTCGGCCTCATCCACCATGAGGATGTCAGTGTTAGCTCTCGCAAGCGGAAGTACAATGGTGCCTCGGCGTAGCCTTGCTTCGTCCTAACAGCTAGGCATGAGAGATATGTTGTGATGTTTGCTGGGGGTAATACTCCGCTCCTTCACCACGTTCGGCGATCATTGCGTTGTCACATTATTGTCGTTGGCAACCACTGCTGTTGTCCATCTAGCCATCATTACTATGTTCACCTGTCGCCGTCACTGCTACTTGTTGCTACCGGCACATCTCCGACTCCCCTCTCGCTAAACCACCTAGACCGTCGGGATTTGTCGTGTCGTGTGCATTCTGTTTTACCATATTTTACACTAATTTTATGAGTTTGACGGTGTAAAGTGAACGGTTTTAGAATTGCGGAACCATGGCTTAGACTAAGGGTACGCTTTGTTTGAGAGTGCAAAGTGAATGGTTTTAGAACTGCGGGTTGAAATTCGGACTCAGGCCATAGTTGAAGGTTGAAAAATAGATTTTTTCCTAAAGAAAATAAAGGTAATCGCTCCCTTTCCACCTTGTTTGATCTGAGGGGTTGGTTTTTTTATCTGAATGTCCAGATTTTGTGTAGCTGTTGTGCAGTCGTTGAAGAACTGCAAAGGTCTAGGTCCTTTCAAAAATATTTCAATGACAGATCTATTAATATTTTTTTGAAAGTGACCAATCTAAATGTTTTTGTATACATTCAGATGAAGTTAGAAAAGATTAAATGCGCACGAACCATATAGACTTAGCGAGAGGTACGTGACGATGATGCTGGAGGAAGTACTTGGTAATGCTACTCTTTTTCTCCTCCATTTAGATGCATGTGGGGGCAAAATAACCTCACTCTTTTGCCAAATAGTCCAATCCTTGTGAGATTTTAGGGAAGTTCATAAATTTTTAGAGGACTGCCACCACAAAAATTAGTAAGTCTATGGGCACGTTCTTTTTTCTATAGCTTATGGTTTTTGGTTGCAGCTTGTGACTTTTAGGCTGTTCGTGTGAAAGATAACATAGTAACAGAAACTCACGTGTAGTTTTTGCCAATATAAATGAAGTCGGTATAGTATGTGCTATAATTAACTAGTAAATTCTATCTTAAAAAGATACTTCGTTTAAAAGCTAATTATCATAGAAAAACTGAAAAATAGCTTTTAGAAATTGAAAAAACAGAACTTATATTTGACTGTGGGCATGGACTCCACGGCAGTCTTGGACGCCGAGGAGTTCTCGCACGGACGGACGGCGCCGAAGCCGCCAGCCTCGATCTGGGCGAGCTGGTCGAGGAGGCACTCGAAGCCGGAGCCCATCAAGAAGTCGGACACGCTCTCTGGTAATGGGGCGGAGGCCAGAGCCCTTATCGTCGTCATAGAAGAGCTCGAAGTAGCTCGTGGCACCGGGAACCTCGTTGCCGCTGGGGATGACCGCGGATCACTGGAGCACGATGATGGGGTATTGGGGTTGTACAGCGAGCGGCCACCGTAGGCGGCGGCGTGCCGATTGTGGTGGGGGCGGAGCTCGTTCCCATGGAGGGCGCGTGGCCTGCCGCCGGCCTCCACGCGGCGGCAGACATAGGCCGAGACCGCAACACGGCGCAGCAACACGTCCATCCCCTCGAGGAAGCGGCCGTGGCAGTCGGGGCAGACGATCTCGGCCTCCCGTGCGGCGTGGCGCAGATGAAGCGCTATAACCATAAAAAATGATTATATCACTCTTATATTTATGATTATTTAAATAATATATTATTTTATTCTTTAAATAAATGTCTTTTGTACTAATCAACAAATATATGACTTATTTGTGAAACTTTTTATTTATATTTCGATGTTATTCTAAATTATTTCTGATCTTATATCATTATACATGATAATTATAATTTACAGATCAGCACATATATTAATTGATGATCATATTTTACGGATCATGGATATGTGATATCAAATCAATAATGTGAACACATGATAGAGAACATGATGTTGGATTGACCCAACATGAGACACTTCGGGAATTGTTATATTCTTAAATGTCATCAGTTGCTCTCATATATAGTGTATGTAGGATTCTTAGACCTAAGATTGTCATTTTTTCCTACATGTGTAATAGTTTACTTACGCGTTACCAAACACTACTCCGTGACTAGGTGGTCATAAAGGTAGCTTTTGAGTTTACTATGAAACATACGGAGGAATATAAGCGATCAAGATAAAATTTGCCCCTCCTGTATAACAGGAGAGATATCTCCAGGTCCATCGACATAGTTGGATTAAGGAAGTGCATCGCCATGCTAAATATGGTTGAGGAGTCAATCACAACTAAGTAATCCATTATAGGTTCGAGTGAAGAATTGAGCTATCATAGGATACCACGCTTCTTGCCTTAAGTTCGATCTGGTATTATAAGGCAAAGGGATCAGTACATAAACATTATATAGGTTCGTCCGATATGATCTTTATGTATGTTTGGGACTTGTTATGTCCTACTAGGGACCGTTATCGATTTATAAACTGGAAAAGAGTTTTCGGCCCATGGCCAAATATACAAGAATCTACAGGGTCACAAATTTAATAGGCTGAAACGATAAGGGTTCAGATGATAGTCTCCGAGTGGGATATGATTTCTACTTGTATCGGATAAAGATCTGATTGGAGGTTGTATAAGGAGAGGTAGGGGCTGAGGGAGGCATACCGAATCACACCGTCGAAACCATAGCCACCACCTCTTATAACCTCCACCATGCACGCTGGTGCTAGTATGTCGATGCACGGTGTTCCATCCCTGGACATATAGACCTCGATAGAGGTGCTGCTATGACTACGGTGCTGATCGAGACGATCGTGAGAGGAGACGATTAGCCGGAGGACGATCGACTACTACTACTACATAGACACGCTCTACGTTAAATCGATTGCTTCAACTCTAATTCCGCTGCACTGCGTGTCTAGTGGTAACGATCCATGATCTCTTACTCCATGGCTTCCTATTTTACATGGTAGAAAATTTTAATCTACACTAGTATAGCCTACCGTATCCCAACGCCTCCAATGTCGTGGTGGGTTAGGAGGAATCCATCAAGACACCCCGAAAAGCTAGTTAGCCTTGGGCTTTGATCAAAAGATAGAAATCTCATATCCAACCAAGAGATCACAATAAAAGAAAAAAACTAGATTTTTTTCCTTGGTGGATCGGAGGGAAGGAGCGATCCAGCCAGCGACAGAACAGAGCAAAAATTAATTGTGGTGCAAAAGCGGGGGAAGCGGGCGAGGTGGGAGGACGCGACAAAACCCTAAATAACAAAAGGAGAGGACATGAACATGGGGATTGATTGGGTGCGGTGGGAAGAGAGATAGGGAGGCGAGCATGGTGGTTTTGGATCCTTCCATGGGGTGGAGTCTAGATAGGATAGGAGGGAGGGGGAGTGGAGGAGGAAGAACACAAGGGTACTATGGATATTTTGGAAAAAAAATCTGACGTATAAAATCTAACGGAGTCGATGGCAGAGCCATAAAGGGTAAGGTTTTGCGCAGCAATAGCATGTAAGTAGGGCTATAAAAAAAGCTCGAGGCTCGTGAGCTACTTGAGCTCGGCTTGTTCTATGCTCGATTTGAGCTCCACTCGAACTTTAAACGAGCCGAACACGAGTTTGATCTCGAGCTCGCGAGCTTCACTGAGTCGAGCTCGAATAATTCGTGACCCTCGATTCAAACTTAAATAGTGATACATATTAATTCTTATAGAGCTTACTCGAGCTAAACTCATGCTCGAGCTTTTCTTACTGTTAAAAATTAGTGTATATTTAAATTATTTTGACTGTTATCGAGCTTACTCGAGCCGAGCTTGAACTCGAACTTTTCTTATTGTTGAAAATTAGTGCATAATAAATTATTTTAATTGTTACTAGCTTCAACGAGCCAAGCTCGAGCCTACTTGAGCTTAGGCTGACTCAAGCTCGAGCCCAGGTCCAGGCTCGACTCCCAACTCGATCTCGGCTCGAGCTTCTATCGAGCTCAAGCCTAGAAGGGCAGGCTCACTCGAGCTCGACTCGTTTACAGCCCTACATGTAAGGGAACGTTTGTTTTTGCAATGATAGATCAGGGATTCAGAAATTTTGTAATAGCATATAATTTTTTTTCCTAACAGGAAATTCCACACGGCCAAAAATACTCTTGCATGTCCTCAGCTACTATAACACGACTTGAAGGATAATACTCCCTCCGATCACAAATATATGTTGTTTTAAAATATGTGCCGTCAAACTTTGAAAACATTGACTATAGATGTCTTTTTAAATATTTAAATTGGATACATAAAAATCATATGTATAGATTTGTTTCGAAGAATACTTTCATAATATTATAATTTTATTAGGTTTTATAAATATATTGTAATGTAAATTAGTGGATAAAATTACATTTTGGAGACCATGTCGATATTCAAAACGACATATAATTATGACCGGGGAGAATAAGTGTTTCCCTTCAAATCTTATTGTGTCTTCAGTATTTTTTTCTCACAGTTGAATGATAATGGATAAAATGGGAAAAACAGAAAAGTGTCCTCTGATTTTTAACCAAAATCCTGTACGCGTCTTACACGGTTGGATCCCGTTGGACGACCATCTGAAGGTGGAGTATCCTGTAGGCTTCATCCCTTGCCCAAAAATGGTTAGGCAGTAGTAATGGTGTGTTGAGTCAACTGATCGACAGCTATGTTAGTGAGCCAGCAAGGACCGTAAGGTAGGGATGAAAACGGATCGGATAATTTTATACCGATGTGAACGAAAACGAATTCGGATTTTCTTAGATCGGATTTTCTTCGGATAATTCTCAGATCGGAAATGAATGCAGATTTTTTATTGGAAACAAATACGAATACAGTAAACCATGTATCCGTTGAATACAAATACGAATTATTCGAATAATACAAAGGCGGATATCCAAAATTTTAGCCCAATAGCTAAGCCAGCCGAGAGCCGATAGCCCATCACTGCTACGAGGCCCATGCCTCATCATTCCACTTGCATGACCATGCCTTCAGCCTCCATAGTTCATTAGGGTTTCAGGTTCCTAGTGGCAGTTGGCCGACACAGGCACACATAGACACCGACGCACCATCATACACTCATACGATTCATTCAGTCGCCTCCGCCCTTGCCTCGCCACCGGCCACCTCGCTCGCCTCCACCAGTGGCCATCTTGCCCGCCTCCGTCGGTTGCCCTACGGCATCTCGCGGTCTTGCTTGCCTGCACGGGCTTTCCTGCGTCTTCGCTGGCTCTCCCTCACGGGACATGCTGATGCTATTCATTACAAGTAAATGCCTGAAGTGAGCATTGTGACCCGTGAAATCGATCCAATAAGCAGGGCATTTGATTGATTCAAATGTTGGTCGTGGTCTGATATTTTTCATTCAGCTTTGAGGTCCGATAAAAGAAACACTGTGTTACTGCATAAATTTTGGTATCACTTGATGAGCAATACCAATACCTGCAGACTGCAGTGGCTCTGTAGCTAAGGCTGTAAACGAGCCGAGCTCGAGCGAGCTTGGCTTTCCAGGCTTAAGCTCGAGTCGAACTCGAGCCGAGCTCGAGTTGGGGTCCGAGTTTGAACTTGGGCTCGAGCTTGGCTCAGCCTAAGCTCGAGTAGGGTCGAGCTCGGCTCGGTAAAACTCGATAACAATTAAAATAATTTATTATATATTATTTTTCAATAATAAGAAAATTATAAGTTCGAACTCGGCTCTAGTAAGCTCGATAACAGTCAAAATAATTTAAATATATACTAATTTTCAACAATAAGAAAAACTCGAGCTCGAATTCAGCTCGAGTAAGCTTGGTAAGAATTAATATGTATTGCTATTTAAGCTTGAATCGGAGCTCGCGAACTATTCGAGCTCGGCTTGGTGAAGCTCGTGAGCTCGAGATCAAGCTCGAGTTCGGCTCGTTTAAAGTTCGAACCGAGCTCGAATCGAACCTAGAATGAGCGGAACTCGAGTAGCTCACGAGCTTCGAGCTTCGAGCTTTTTTTACAACCCTATCCGTAGCTTTTTGTGATTCTCTGCACGCCTGGTGATTTTGATATGGTGCTGTGCCGACACCAGAGTTGTAGACATGAAAATCAATTAAACTTTAGCAGTGCGTTGTGTTACCTTAGAAATAAGTGGAAAATTTTCACTTCTTTGAGGTTAAACTAATTTGATTGGCTCACAAGATAGAAAAGAAATTATCTATATGTTTTAGTGTTTGGTTGTGTTCACTATTCAATGCTCGTGTTTCTTATTTAAGGTCCATGGCATCCATGCAATTAGAAACATGTGGAAAATTTTCACTGCTAACATAGTAGCATCTGTTTGTAAAATGTAGTCTAAATCTTGATGAAGGAACCTTTTTAGATTTGTTCATTTCATTGTTGTTTTATCTAATTTTGTATACGTCCTGCATTGTTGTGTGAACTAATTAATGTAGCTTGCTAGTGCCAATATTTTGTATAATTGTTAAAAATATAAACAATTTATGAATGTTTGCATCAAATAAATTAGTTATATGTTTTCGTTAATTTTTGACATACAATTTAAGGGTTTTTCATGTTTCGAAAAATATTCGTGACGGTATTCATTTCGCTTCATATTTGTATTCGGTACTATTCACATCCACATTTATATCTGCGTCTAAAAATATAAAAACAAATATAATAAAATTATTATCCGTTTATATTTAGGTGGTGATCGGTTCGGCTGAAAGCTTATGGCTGAAAACACTGTAGCTGGCTGAAAAAATATTGTAGCTGAGAGAGACTTATTTAACATAATTAAATTTAAAAAATTTGAAAAATATAAAAAATATGTTAGCCCATCACAGACAACGCAAACGAATACGAGAAAAAAAGAACCGACAAAAAAACTCAAAAAAAATCAAAAATTCAGAAAAAGACGAAATTATAAATAGTGCAAAAATAAGCTTAAACCATAAGCTTAAACCATGTTGAACACCACCTTAATTTGTTCTCACCTCTCCTATGAGGTACACCACAGAGGACTAGTAGGCTGGTGGCTAATGGTCACTGGTCAAACTGTGAGTAGAAGAGAAGAAAACGATGGCACAGCCAGCCAAGGTATCCTGCTGCCTTTCTACGTATACACCGGTAGAAGGCCCTGTCTCGATCGACTGTTGGATTTGGGTTGGCTGACTGCCCCTGACGAACTCATTTCATCATTTGTCTGCTCGCTAGCTAGTCACGGTCGAACGCGAGCCGCATTGAATTCATCCTCGAGCAGTCGAGGTCATGCGGCTGAGGAATTAATACCTTTCTGCTGAGGCAACGTACGAATGATGTTACAACCTGGCGAACAAATTTTTTGTCCGTTTTGCCATCGGATACCTATTTTCTCGTCTTCCTTCATCCTTTCATAGCCCCTGCCGCGCCACCCCACACTGAGGAATTTTAGACGCTTTTAGCACTGTTGCTTCCGTTAATTCCCGAAGTAGTCTTTTGCGAAAACAAATTCCCGATCTGACCCCCTGCCGACCGCACGATTCACCCGGTGCCGACACGTGGGAGTCGTGCGGCCGGCGAGCGCACTACACCGAGGTCATGCGGTCGGCGACCGCACGACTCGCCGGAACATTGTAGCGCACCGAGTGGTGCGGTCGGTGACCGCACCACTCCGTTAATGATGCAGCGCCCGACTGCACCTCTGATCTGTACAGTATTAGGGTTAGGGTTTGGAGCGATCAGAGTTTTTGCGAAAAAACGTCTTACATTTGTGTGAAGTAACGATTAGTGTATTTGTGATTTTGTACAATCTCGATCGTGAAAATATGTTAAACTAGCAATAACATTTTTCGATGATGTTATGTTGTTTTATTGGAAGAAATTTAATGAAATTTTTTTTGAGAACAACTGTGATATGAACAATTGGACGAAAGGAAGGAAAGTGATATTTAACACGTAGGAATCATTGAATGCGAAAACACGAGATAATAAGCTTAGCTGAATAGAAATACAGTTGGGAGTTACATGACGCGTACATTTTTATTACATGCATAACATATAGCATGATATACGACTAACCTATCTAACTGCTCGTACGACCTACTGTGTGGATCGGAGCCACTTTCCCTTCCTTGCCCGCTCGGCATTGAACTCCTCCGCGGCCTCTTTTGCCTTAGCCGCCATTTCCTCTTTCTCTCGCGTTCCATCTCGCGAGCCTCCCGCTCCCTCCACGCACGCATCGAGATGGGCTTGCGACTCGCGTTGTATACGCAGGTGTGCTCGTTCGCGGGCCTCCCGCAAGCAACTCCTTGTCCTGTTTGACATTCCAGTCCTCGAAGTCGAGGGTCCATTGGTCCGCAGGGTGGATCTCAAGATCGATCCATTTGCGGTAGCTACATAGGGGCTCCGGAGACTGCAAAACGAGGGGAGAGATTGTTAGTACGTGATGTGAAGGAGAAAATATTGGGAAAAATGGTGCATGTGTTCGTTACCGGTTCCCGATAGGATGAGGTGTCAAAACGGCGGTTGGGGTATTCACTGGAGTAGTTTGCGCAACCTAGTAAAGCATACCCAGGGTGATGCGTTCGTTCGATTTGATGAACTTGCACGTGTCCCCGCACCAACAAAGGGGGGTGTCTCCCCCTCAGGTGGGAGTTACGGACGCGCCGCTGGGGACGTCCGGGATGGGGTTGTTGCTACGTGCCGCTCATTGCGGGAGCCGACCTCGAGCCGTAGCAGCCTTTGCTTGTTCCTCGCGAGCCGCCGCAACCCTTGCTATGTTGCGTGTCTCCTCCCATTCTGCCTTCTTGCGGGACTCCTCCTTAGCCTTCCGCCTAGTTTCATTTATCTTGTCTGCGAAATCCTGCCAACTCTTTATATTCTTGTTGTTCATTTCGACGTGGAGAAGGAATGTATGATGTAGTGTTAGATGGTGTAGTACTCTCTTGCATCCGCATTGGACGTCAATTTATAAGGCGAAAGGTAGCCATGTGTTTTTTTGGTCGTTGCGTAAAGTGGGCCTCTTTTGTCAAGTCACTGCGCAAAGCTGACCTCTTTTTGTCATGTCACTGCGCAAAGCTGACCTCTTTTGTCATGTCACTGCGCAAAGCTGCCCCGTTTTGTCATTTCACTGCGCAAAGCGGGCTTCTTTTGTCATGTCACTGCGCAAAACTGCCACGTTTTGTCATGTCACTACGCAAAGCTGGCCTCTTTTGTCATGTCACTGAGCAAAGCTGACCTCTTTTGTTATGTCACTGCGCAAAGCTGACCTCTTTTGTCATGTCACTGCGCAAAGCTGCCCCGTTTTGTCATGTCACTGCGTAAAGCTGACCTCTTTTGTCATGTCACTGCGCAAAGCTGGCCTCTTTTGTCATGTCACTGCGCAAAGCTGCCCCGTTTTGTCATGTCATTGCGCAAAGTTGACCTCTTTTGTCATGTCCAGCTCGGCGCCTTCAAAATAATCCGTAGCTTTTGGAAAGATTCAGAAAATTGATGAACTGTGTGAAACACAATTTTTGTTTCCTGCTACATTTTGTGATGATGTCGTGTTCAATCTGAAAATTTTGGGTGATAGTAAGGTAGTAATGTTTGTAACTTTTTTCCGATGGTCAAACACTAATTGTTCGAGAAGGGGATATTGGTGTTGCTTATTCATGGAATTCAAAAGAGCTAAAATGGGGCAAGGTAAGAACCTATGTGCCTTAGATTTTTCCATTATATTGCCCATAAGTAATTATGTTGCCACCTCAAATCACATGGTATAATCTGCGAAGTTGATGATATAGTTTAATGTATTGTTGTTCTTTTGCAGACATTTGTGTGCTTGAAAATGTGAACTTTGCATGTAATGATTTACAATTCCGAACTGAGTAGACATGATTTCCCTGTTCTTTTCTATATGCAAACTAATCAATTATGCAGACATTCTTTGGAGCAAGCATGGGTGGGCAACATTATGCACTCTATTAAATTCTAGTTTAGTGAAGCACCGATACGCAATACCGTCATACCGGTAGTCTCAAGTGCAGTCGATACAGCTAGGCAAACACAATACAGTGCATAATAATAGGATTGCATAGACCGTAGATAGCGTGGGTCTATTACATTTTGTCTACTGGGTGTAGCGTAGTTGTTTTCCCATTCTATTAGGCCCTGAGGATGGCTCCGCTGCATCATTCTTCCTGTCACTCTTGGTCTTGAGAGCGCCTCACGAGCTTGCGCGCATCCTCCTTGGCCTTGAGACGGTTTTGTGCCACCATCACGCGGCGCTCTTGCTCAAGCCGCATCCGGCGTGCCACCGCGAGCTCGAGTCATCTTGACAAAGTATTGTCCTTTGTTTTCCACCTCCACCGCCCGGTTATTTGGCCATGCCGGCGACACCCGATCAACCCATTCGATGAACGTGCAAGCCTATGTGTGGCGTGGTAGATGTCATGGATCAAGTTGAAAAACGGTAACGAGAAACAAATGATTTAGTTGTCGTCGTTACCACGAAGTCGTCATCCAGGTCTGGACACTTGAAGAACCTACGGCCGTATTTGGCTCGTTGTACTCGATCCGTCGGACTCCCAACATCGCCCTAAAGCCGCAATGGCACCGGGCGCCATGCCACTCCGGCACTCCAAATGGGTCGGACCTCCGAGAAGACATTGTTGTGTAGTAGTATTGTGATGGCTTGAGGAGGAGATGTGGTATGGAAGACATTGGAGGCCTTTATGTAGGCATGTTAGCTGGTGCAGTGGGCATAGTCCATGGAGAGGATGTCGTACGAATCTTTTCGCTTTTTCAGGATTCCAGTTCAGCAATAAATGTTCATATGTAGGCTTTTCAGAGCCTACAGTCTCGTAATAAATTCATAGTTTGTAGCTTTTTCAGTCGTTTGCAGGAAACATAAAGCTGACCTCTTTTGTCATGTCACTGCGCAAAGCTGGCCTCTTTTGTCATGTCACTGCGCAAAGCTGGCCTCTTTTGTCATGTCACTGTGCAAAGCTGGCCTATTTTGTCATGCCATCTCAGTTGTGGTCATTGCAGTAAGTCATTCCCGTTCGGTATAAATAGCCAGGTTGGGGTCCCATGGCATTGTACGCAGAGAACCTTGTAAATTGAACAACGAAGTACGTTCTCTTCCGTGGTGAAAATATCATGTCGGAAGCGGATGGGCCAGTCGAATTGGGTCACCGAAGGAAGACCTTCCCTTAGAAGGGAGGGAGATCTTCGATGCACAGTACCGCTTGGTACCAAGGCGGCGTGCTCAACCATCGTGGCCGAAATGTAGACACAATGAGTACGCTGTCGTGCAGGTCCTGGATGGCCCGTCCGATGGCGGGCGACGTTTCTTCCGATGCCCACGCTCTGAGGTAGAAAGTAGTAATACTACATTTTTTGTTAGTGCTTATGGAGCCTCCATGTTTACCGTCCTTTCCCGCAGATGGCAAAATGCGACTTCTCCCGCTGGATTGACCCTCCTCATGAACGGTATATTGTCTGCTATGTGGATACATTATGGCAGCGAATATTGGAGTTGGAGGCCCGAATCGAGACTCTCAGTGAGGATAACAACGATCTCCGCCAACAGATGCAACGCGAGAGGGGCAACGAGGAGGTCGTCAACATAGGAAGCTCTTATGATCCCACATGTTGCTGCGCGAACCCTAGTTGCATATGTGCGTGCCACTTCCACGACGGCCAGCCACGTCCGAGACGGCCCCCTGAGCAATACTCCATGTGGGTGCCACGAGGCTCGTTTGACATATAGGCAATGAGGTGTATGGTTGTACCTTGAACCAGTATGAACACTTTCTACGATCTGGAGTAGAGAGAGTGATTAAGTTAGTAATATGTCGTATTTAATTTATTGCTTGTAGTTGACATGTTTTGCGTACGTGCAATGTATGTGTTGTTTCTTGTTGGCAGTGCGTGACCCGTTCGTATTCTGTGGGCTCCATGACTTTAGGGCCCCCTGAGCCTATAAGAGGGAGCCATTCCCCATTCCCTAGTTACGGAAGCACTGCCCTAAAAGGAGTGTGCCCTCATTGAATCCCCACTCTGCCTCCTCCGCCCGTGGCAGAACTAGGGACTGCGCTGCGATGTCGTCCAATCTGGACGGCACGTACGCACCGTCCGTGGTTACAACACCACCTAACACACCTCCCACTGTAGGTTCCCTTCATCCTCCTCTTCGAACCCATTTGTTTCCACATACTCTTCCTCCTCGCTTTCCACTTCCTCCACCTGGTCGGCAAGGTACTCGTGACAGTCAACTCGGGCAGCCCACCATCGGTCTGCACCTTCATTCACCTGAAAATTGTCCACATCCCTCTGTAGGTCTCCATCTCCCATTGACTCATGCACTCCTACTTCACCGGCATATTCATGACTGTCGGAGAGTAATGCAGGTTGTACATCTCCGCCAACAACACCAGAGCCACCCATGGCGGATGATTCTGTCCTCTCCACAAATTGAACATACACCATTGGCCTGGCATAAATCGATGCGTCAGGGTTGCACACAACCTCCATGTAGTTGGCCCATGAGGCATCACTCGTCACCTTTATAAGTTGCCACATTGTCTCCCCTGCATCACCTACCACTGCGGCATACACTGCCTCGATCCGTATTTTGTTCCTTGCGCTGTCCCGATCGAAGCCAGAATGCACGCATCTCCGTAGCTCAGCCAGGCTCATGGTGTTCAGATTGGGTGCCCGGATCACAGTCCGGTCACAATTATGCAGGTCTGCCCCGTACGGCCCGTCGCGTACGAGACCACCGCCGTAGAACACGAACAAGTCTTAGATGTCACCCATGGCGTACCTAACATAAGTCCATACTGAACCCTCTTAGTATATATAACGTGCAACAAGTGTACCATCATTCAATACGTACCGCCCACCACATACAAGAGTAATATTTTCATCTTGATTTCTAAATCTAATTTTTAATTCATTCATGGAGGGCGCTAATAAATTTCTATGTAAATCAAATGATCAATGTAATATACTATGTATAAATTTCTACATAAATCAAATTAGCAATGTAATATACTATCTATAAATTGCTAAGATCTACTATTGTTCTGCTAAATGCTTCTCAGATGCTTGGCAGCACCACAGGGTTTCGCATAAGAGTGACACCATACTTACTCACTTTTTATTTTATGCTTGTGTTTGCTTGAGATGTTGATTAATTCTTGCAAGTTGGTTTACTAACGCCCAAGCTTCATGCTATTTACCTACATTGTCACTAGCATATTTTTTTAAACAATGTGTATGACATGATTTCATATGTCCTATATATGCTTATTTCATAAATTAATTCTACAATTTTATTCCTAACAAGACCTAAAAACAATAAAGCTCCATAAACATCACTGTAAGCTATCTCTACCGATTAACATATTGCTTGCATTTAACAAATAAACATGCTACAGAGTTACTTACGATGAATACATACTTAGGATGATATTTACTATAAATTTTACTTTTCGTTGCACGCACGGGACTAACTAAATCGCACTCCAATATCACTACAAAATTTATTCACATAAAATATAAAACACAATACACTACAACTACAAACAATGTATCCAAAAATTGACGTGCATGAACTTCGTAAATAACATTTACGCTAATTACGGACTAATCAACATAATAACAGCATACACGCATGAGGATGATATTTACCTTTTCTTGAAGCTCACGAGACGATATACAACTTTCACAACTGCGAAAACTTCATATCACTTCGAAATTTACTCCAAATGTCGTGTTTGCCGTCGCCGTTCTTCTTTCTTTCTCTCGCTACTTCCTCTCCCGCTGCTTCCTCTCTTTGCTGGTTCTCAAATGAAATAACCAAGTCTCTCCGACGCAGGCTATCCTCCTTCTTTTATCACGCAGGCCAACTACATGCATTCGCATTATTGCAGTAGGGGCCGGGGCATGAGAGATGGACACGGCGCGCACGAGAGACAGCGGCATCTGCTTTCGGTGGTCTGATGGGACGGGGCGGCAGTGGTGCGGTCGGGCGCCGCATCATTAACGGAGTGGTGCGGTCGCCGACCGCACGACCTCGGTGTCGTGCGCTCGCCGGCCGCACGACTCCCACGTGTCGGCACCAGGTGAATCGTGCGGTCGGCAGGGGGCCAGATCGGGAATTTGTTTTCGCAGGGGGCTACTTGGGGAATTACCGGGACCAACAGTGCCAAAAGCGTCCAAAATTCACACTGAGAGATAAAAAAGATAAAAAATAATTTATTTCATCTGATATTTATATTCGAAAAAACATAAATATAGTAAACAAAATTCGTATTCGAGAATGTTTGTATCCATATTCGAGAATGTTTATATCCGTATTGAAGAATGTTCGTATTCGTATTCGAGAAAGTTCGTATTCATATCCATATTCGAGACTATTCGATTTGTATTCGAAGCAACCTCTTTGGGATGATTGTAGGAAGCAATTTTCTGATGAACCAAGGTTCACAAGTAAGAAGTGAAAATTACTTTGCATAATTTCCAAGTCTATGTGCTATACTGCTAGCTCGTGCAGACGTTTAGTCATGTTACATAAATTTGTTCTACCGAAATTTGTTACAAAAGTTTTAGTATATTCGCATTCGATCGAATTAAGTACATATTCGATTCGAATTCGTATTCGTTACGATATTCGATTAGTATTCGTATTCAAAATCATTTGAATTCGTATTTATATTCATTTTAAAAATATAAATTTGTATTTATATCTATATTTATTTTAAAAATATAAATTCGTATTTATATTTGATACTATTTGATTCGTATTTAATCCGTTTTTATCCCTCCTCCTCTGGCTGCCTCCTCGGTGTGCAGTGGCTGATCAACAATGGGAGTTCCTCTGATGGAAGATGTGAGAAAACTGAAAACATTGTAGCAAATATGCAAATAACCTCCTTATCCATTCTACGTTCTTTCGATGCTATATTCCTCTAATTTGTGTTTTATTGGACGCTACATGTACACTATGCTAATTTTCCAAGTTAAGAGTTCCTTGTTTAACTGCGTTGCTTTCAATTTCGTCCACGCGCGAAGGACAGTCAAATACTAGCGCCAACCATAACATAACACCGATGGACGTAGATAGCTAGGTGTGTAGGTCCTACGTCTTATGCGAATAAAACCTAGAGCAAGAAGGAGAAGGTACCAGTTGTGGGGTATCCATTCCCTTGAGTCCCAAGGGCATCCACAGTGTATAAAAACAGAGAGTCTTAAGCCACCTTAAGGTCGACCTTATACATTACAGAGGTGATCTTAAGCAGGTTATAAGCAAAAAAACCTTAAGACCAGTCCTCAAGCTAAAGACCGGGTCATAAGCATTAAAATACATTTTTTCTTTATCTGACAAGTGGGACCATCTTAAGGTCTAGTGGGTTATATACATTACAGCATTGGCCTTAAGGTTTAGATGGGACCCACCTTAAGACCTCTTGGGTTATATACACTATGGATGCCCTAAGGATGACTTAGGGTATCTCTAGTAATATTATCTTAGTTATCTCTTTATTATATTAATTAAATAAAATTCTATATAAAAGAGAGAGTAGTGATGAAAGATAATATGTTGTCTCTTATATAAGAGATAACTTGAGCTCGCAAACCAATGCAGATATTGAGATGGTGTGAGGCAAAAAGTTATAGTAAAAATAGTATAAAATAGTTAGAGTAATGATTTACTGTTAAAGAAGTTGTATCTAGTGTTGTATTTAAATGAGATAGAGGTCTTAGAGATAAGCTTAAAAGACAAACTTTTCAAACATACCTTTAGTAAGCATTAGAGTTGTACTTATATACTCTCGCCTATTGTAACTATTTAAAGACATAATAGGTATTTCATATCCCTACTATAGTAGGGTGGCCCCACCTAAGCCCATCCGGCTTGCCAAAGAGTTGTAAAGGTCAAAATGGGACGTATGTAATGACATAGATACCCCTATGAAGGGTACATGAGCGTAAGGGTAGGATTGTAAAATATGCTTTATGAAAATATATATACATGTCCTGGACATAGGGAAGGGGCAGGCATTACACATCATCTTCACTTTATTACTCTCCTTATATACTGTTTGGTCAGTAACCACAACAATTGGCGCCGTCTATGGGGACAACGGAGAGCAAGCCATGAAATTTGAGAAGTGATGGCACCAAAGAAAGCTTCATCGACGGCAAGGAAGAAGCGGAGCACGACGGAAGCGCACGCAAATGCCAGGGCCTCGGTCGATGCGCCGTCGGCTTCTACGTCAGCAACTAGTACGGATAGCAACACTGGTGTTGCGAGCGCCGATGTCGACATCCATGCCGTGGCGGCTGACCCCGCCGCTGGTGCGGTGGCTGGCCTTGGTAGTGGCGCCCGGGTCGGTGGGAGCAGTGACGCCGATGCCCACACTGGCATGGCCAGCGACTGACACCTAGTGCGGGAGCGACAGGTGGCACCGGCGGCCGCATCGGATTTGTCACCGACCTGGGGGCCCTTCGCACCGGCGCGCTGAACAGCTCCGGAGGACAGGCCGTAGTCGTCGCCAACCCGGTGGTCCACGCTGATGCCCAGACTGGTGCAGCCACTTCGACAGTGGAAAACGCCCTGCTGGCGGCCCTCGACACGTTGCAACGTCAGCTGGCAGATCTCCAAGGGACCGTGCAGGAGATGCAAGAGGCTTGGAGCCAGCAAGAGGCGCGAAGCCAACAAACCCCACTGGTAGCGGCAACGGAAGCTACACCAGATCGGGCGAACAGCCGTGACGCTCCCACCTCTGGATGCGTCCCGCTTCGACATGTCGACCCGGAGTCCCCCCTCTCCGTTGGCCTGCAGCAGTCGGCGTGGCCAAAGGACTTCAAGTTCCCCACCATCGAGCCGTACAAGGGCGACACGGACCCCAGGGAGTTCATTCGCGTGTACGAAACAGCCATCGAGGCCGCTGGCGAGGACGACTCCACCAAGGCGAATAGACTGCCAATTGCATTGCATGGAGTAGCGCCCTCTTGGTTCTTTACCATGGAGCCAAACTCCATCTACGCGTGAGAAGAGATCCAGAACCGCCTGTACAACAACTTCCAGGGAAACTACGTTGAGCGCGTCGACGCGGATCAACTCTTCGCCATCAAGCAGAAGCCCTCGGAAAAGCTCCGAGAGTACTTCAAGCATTTTGCACAGGTTCACTGCCAGGTCAAGGATGTCAATGAAACCACCATCATCAACGCAACGATCTAAGGCCTTTGCCCGGGGCCGCTAGCCGAGTACAACACGCGTAAGCCGATAAAGATGGTGGACAATCTCTTCGACAAGATGAAGGAGTACACGAGGGCCAAGGAAGACGCTCAACGGTGCAGAGGCAACACCTCCGATGCCAAGCAGGCGGACGACTCGCCGGAGGGCTCCTCCAAGCACAAGCAAGACTCACCGAAGGACTCCTCTAAGTGTAAACAAGATTCATCGAACGACAAGCCCAACTGTAAACAGCGCAAGTCTCAGAAGGCCAAATACGTCTTTGATATTGAAGGCGGCTCCAACGATAGTGCCCCCGCTGGCGGGGGACAGGGTCGCAAAGGTCGGGGACGCAGGCGAGGTCGGGGTCGCGACGATGGGACACATGGCGAAGCGGACCACCAACAGCAGGGGCTGTGGTGCGAAGTGCATGGCCTTAGCGATTATCTCACGCGGATGTGCCCCACCATCGCGATGCTTTGCCAAAGTGTCGCCAGGGATAGAGCCTTGGAAGCGGGGTCCCAGCGGTGGCTCACGTGCAGTAGCCGCAAGACGGCCTGTTGCGCATTCAGGCCCCAAAGGGAGGCCAACGCCGCATCATAAATGTTATCTCTGGGGGCTCTTCTCTGGAATTCTCGTCCATGCGGCAGCAGAAAGACTACGCATGTCGGTTGCATCATGTGGCGGCGCACCCGACGCAAGCACCGCCGACCTGGGCGCAGCACGACATCACCGTCACCACCGCCGACGCGGATGACGTCGACTTCTCTCACTAGGATGCCCTGGTCATCCAGGCCGTGATCGCAAGCTGCGATGTTAAGCGCATCCTGGTCGACGGAGGCAGCTCTGCCAACATCCTATTCACAGCAGCCTTCGACCAGATGGGAATCCCCTAGAGCAGGCTAGCCCCCCCGGGAATCCCACCTCAAGGCTTCGTAGGCCAACCGTTGAAGGCCTTGGGCCAGATCCGGTTGCAAGTGTCCGTTGGGCAGGGCGACAACCTGAGGAGTGAGGACATCACCTTTGACGTCGTCGATCTCTCGTACCCATACAATGCCATCTTGGGACATCAATTCCTTCGGAGCAGTTCTGCAGCATGGCTTTCTGTGCATGAAGCTCCTGGGCCCACAAGGCACCATCACAACGTTTGGCGACCAGGACCTTGCCCAGCAGATAGAGCTTGGCACGCAGGCCCACAACAGAAGGTGCATGTGCTCACGGACACTCCCGGGGTAGGCACGCCCCCACCCCAGGATGGACGCCCAAGCCTCGGGCGGAGGGTGGAGTCAAGAGAGTCCCCCTGGACACGGAAGGCCATCAAGTGTCCATTGGCGAGGGCCTTCCCCCAGAGGTTGAGCAAAATCTACTCCGGGTACTTCGAGACAACGCGGATGTCTTCGTGTGGTCTCGACTGACATAAAGGGTGTGGATCGCGCCCTAATTGAACACGCATTAGCGGTCCGCCCCGGCGCTAAGCCGGTCAGGCAGAGGCTCCGCCGCATGTCCCTCAAGCGTCAATAGGCGGACAAGGTAGAGGTGGCGGGCGCCCGGTCCGAGGTCATCAGGAGTTCAAGACCGGACTGGCTTGCCAATCCGGTGCTAGTAAAGAAGGCCAGTGGTGCGTGGCGCATGTGTCTTGACTTCACCGCCTTTAACAAGACGTGTCCGAAGGACAACTACCCATTGCCTCGCATAGATCAACTGGTGGATGCCACGGCAGGATGTGAGCTCATGAGTTTTCTGGACGCGTATTCTGGTTACCATCATATTCACATGGCCAAGGACGATGAGGACAAGACCAGCTTCATAACACCGGTAGGGACGTACTGTTTGTTAGGATGCCCTTCGGCCATAAAAACGCAGGCACCACCTTTACGTGCCTCGTCGCACTCGCCTCCCAGCTTGGGAGGAACGCCGAAGCCTATGTCGACGACATGGTTGTAAAGACTAGGCAACTTGCCTCCCACGGTCAAGACATTTAAGAGACCTTCGACAACCTCAGACGAGTGGGCATCAAGCTCAACCCAGACAAGTGCATCTTCAGCGTGCAAGCTGGGAAGCTTCTAGGTTTCCTAGTGTCTGGGTGTGGCATCCAGGTGAACCCCGACAAGGTCGATGCGATCCTCTCCATGGAGCCGCCCAAGACAACAAGGGAGGTCCAGAGGCTCACTGGACGCATGGCCACGTTGAGCCGCTTCCTGTATAGGGCAGCCGAGCGAGGCCTGCCATTCTTCAAGATCCATCGTGGGTGTGATGGGTTCCATTGGGATGACGACTGTGCAAAGGCTTTCGACAAACTCAAGAAGCACCTCGTAGGCCTTCCCACTTTAGTCACCCCGGCACCAGAGGCTCCTCTCCTGCTACACCTCACCGCCACCGTAACAGCAGTCAATGCAGTCCTCATCCTCGAGGAGGGCGCCCTTCAGCGGCCGGTGTACTTCGTCTCTGAAGCCCTTCAGGGGCGCCAAGACATGATACACTGAACTCGAGAAGTTAGCCTATGCGCTAGTCATGGCCTCGAGGAAGCTTCGGCACTACTTCCTCGCTCACCAGAGATACGGAGATGCTGCATAACAAGGAGTCCACAGGGCGTATCAGCAAGTGGGAGGCTGAGCTCGTGCCATTCTCCTTGCCGTACGCTTTGCGCAGGGCAATAAAGTCTTAGGTCCTAGCGGACTTCCTCGCCGACTGGACTCCACCAGCTCAGCCGCACGCGCAGCCGCCACCAGACCCGGTGTGGACCCTCAATACCGATAGGGCCTACGGCGCTCCTAGCGCCGGGGTAGGCGCAGTGGTCACTACACCGGAGGGACATCGTTTGTTGTACTTGGCACGTCTCGGGTTCATCGTGACGAATAACATAGCCGAGTACAAAGCACAACTTTTCAGCCTCCAAAGCTCAAAGCTCTGGGCGCACGAAGGGTCCTTGTCCGCACCGACTCCTGTCTGATCGCGGGCCATGTGGACAAGTCCTACCAAGCCAAGGACACCGACTTGACCAAGTATCTAATCGTGATAAGGGCGAGGGAGCGCCATTTCTTGGGCGTCTCGGTAAAAGCCATTCCACGAGCAGACGATGTGCAGGCCGATTCCTTCGCCAAGGCTGTCAGCCAGCAAATCCCCCCTCGAGAGGGCATTCTACAAGGTCCTGCCCACAGCCGCCATCAAACAAGACAAGCGTGATGCTGCCCTCGTCCATCAAACGGGAAGTCAATATAGGGCATCGTTTACACAAGTGTCTGTTATAAATAAGAAACGCGGAGGTGCGCCTCCGCGTGCATTCTTCGGAGTATTGATGAGGACATCCTAGTCGATCAGCTACCATCGCAAGTAAACCATGAGGTAACCCATGAACCGGTTACACAAGCACATGACATCTTGATTTATAGCAAGACTTTGGAGGAACATGTTGACCATATTCGACAAGTTTTAGATGTGCTAAGAGAGGAGAAATTATTTGCTAACCTTGAGAAGTGCACATTTTGTACGATCAGATTGTGTTTCTTGGCTTTGTTGTTTCAAGTCAGGGAATTCAGGTTGATGAATCAAAGGTGGAAGCAATCAAGGATTGGCCGACTCCTGAAAATGTAAGTCAGATGAGAAGTTTTCATGGACTTGCTGGTTTTTACAGGAGATTTGTGAGAGATTTCAGCACCATAGCTGCTCCCTTAATGGATTGACAAAGAAAGGTGTTGCTTTCTAATGGGGTGAACCACAAGAGAAAGCTTTCCAAGAACTGAAGAAAAGGTTGTCTGAAGCCCCCTTGCTTGTGTTGCCGGATTTCACTAAAACCTTTGAGGTTGAATGTGATGCAAGTGGGATTGGAATTGGAGGTGTTCTCATGCAAGATGGACAACCTGTTGCATATTTTAGTGAGAAGTTGGGAGGAGCACAACTGAACTACTTGGTGTATGACAAGGAGTTGTATGCTTTCGTAAGAGTACTTGAGACGTGGCAACATTACTTATGTCCAAAAGAATTTTTTATTCATTCAGATCATGAGGCTTTGAAGTATTTGAAAAGCCAAGCTAAACTGAACCATTGACATGCCAAATGGGTTGAATTCATTGAAACTTTTCCCTATGTTGTGAAATACAAGAAAGAAAAGGACAATATTGTTGCTGATGCTTTGTCCCGTAAAAATATTTTGTTGAATCAACTTGAAGTAAAGGTGCCAGGACTTGAGAGCATAAAAGAATTATACCCTGGTGATCATGAATTTTCAGGACCATAAGCAAAATGTACAGTTGGAAAAGGATGGGAAAATATTATGTACATGACGGATTCTTGTTTATAACTAACAAATTATTTATCCCAAATTGTTCTGTTAGACTTTTGTTGTTACAGGAAGCACATGCAGGAGGATTGATGGGTCATTTTGGATGGAAAAAGACCTATGAGCTACTAGCCGACCATTTCTATTGGCCAAAGATGAGAAAAGATGTGGAAAGACTTGTTCAACAATGTGTTATATGCCACAAAGCTAAGTCAAAACTGAACCATTATGGTTTATATACTCCATTGCCTGTGCCTAATATTCCTTGGGAAGACGTTAGCATGGATTTTGTTTTGGTATTTCCTATGACACAAAGGGGGAGGGATTCAATATTTGTTGTTGTTGATATATTCTCAAAAATGGCACATTTTATACCCTGTCATAAAAGCGATGATGCTTCCCATATAGCCTCTTTGTTTTTCAGAGAAATTGAGAGACTACACGGGATGCCCACGATACTTATTTCAGACCGTGATACAAAGTTTTTGAGCTACTTTTGGAAGACGTTGTGGGCAAAACTTAAAATAAGGCTGCTGTTTTCCACAACCTGCCACCCACAAACGGATGGACAAACGGAGGTAGTAAATAGAACACTTTCTACGCTGCTGCGAACCTTGATTAAGAAGTACGCGACGAAGATAACCGCCTCCAACTCTGCCGGATGCGGCTCCGTCGTGTGGCTCTTCCCTAACGCATTCGAACAGACATCGTTGAGCTTCTTCTCCGCGCTCCAACGTTTGTTGGCCAGCAACGGGTCGTGCCCCACCAGAGCGTACTCCATCTTCGTCGTCGACGAGCTACGCCAGTGGGAGGGGGCACAGTGGCTGGACAAGGTGCCACCGCTGGACCGATGAGAGTGGTCATCACAGCGAGCCATCTTCTCAAGGTGCACAGTGAGGCGTACGTGTGCGGCGGCGGGCGGTGGCGACAACGGTAACGCGGAAGTAGTGTGCACGGAAGCGAGGAGCAAAAAGGCAATCTTCTGGTAGCTAGTGAGCGCGGAGCGACAATGGTACGACGGCGACCACGCTTATAAAGCCTCTTCGCCTCCCCCACGATCGGGAAGCTTAACCGGCAGAAGTCAAAGCCGCACGACCGCTCAGTAGCGTGCGCACATATGTCCCACAACCTCGGGAACCGACGCACGACCGTAGTCAGGCTCCCATCTGACATCGGACGACGCGCTGGTCCCGTCCCGCCGCGTGTCCCATTGCGCACCAGCAGATGGTACAACTCCTGGCGCCATCAAGCGCCACTGTGGGGCGTAGCCCACTAGGCCATCCCGCCGGCCAGTGCCTGCGACAAGTGAGTGGACCTCACCTACAGCATCATCCGGCCCGCCCAACCATGTAAAAGATCACAGGCCGCAGAGACGGAGGGGACCAATGGGCTCGGCAACATGGTTTCGGCCCGTGAAACCCGTCAGCATGAGAGGCTCCTGTAGTAGGGGTGGCCCCCACCTAAGCCCATCTGACCTGCCAAAAAGTTGTAAAGCCCAAAATGGAACATATGTAATGACATAGATACCCCTATGGAGGATACATGAGCGTAAGGGTAGGATTGTAAAATATGCTTTATGGAAATATATATACATGCCCTGGACATAGGGAAGGGGCAGGCATTACACATTATCTTCACTCGACTACTCTCCTCATATACTGTTTGGTCAGTAGCCACAACACCTACCTATAAATATAAAGAGCCCCAAGAGGGCAAGAAAGGGGGAGACACTAATTCTTCCTCACAGCTGTCTCACTCATGTAAGTGGTGGTCTACAACTCTTTCAATTGCTATGTCTTCTACAGACAGAGTAATAGATACTCGCTATTTGGTCTTGTTGCGAGGCCGGAACTCCCCCGCGCGTAATAGGTTTTTTTATGCCAAATGCGGAGGTTAATTTTTGGGGAACGCCTCTGCTTACCGTAGCTTGAAGCTGCAGTCACCAAGAGAATTGAGCACACAAATAGGCTCCAAGCCATATTGTTTTAATTTTGGCGTTTAAATGTTTGTTTTTTCAAAAATAGCCCCTATGTGGATTTACTGTGCTCGGCAGCACGTGCTGAGTTAGGGTAGCTCGGCAGGTGCTACTGTAGCTTCACTAAAAGGCTATTTTTAAAAAAACAGATGTTTGAAAACTAAAATTAAAAACACATAGCTAGAGAGCTATTTTCAAACTGACTTCCCACCAGAATCCCAACAAAAAGCGACACCATCTTGCATGCAGTAAAAGACAAGCCAGGGTTGCTTCATGCCCGCCGGTATTGCCGTGTTTGGTGCCACCCTAGCCGTTTGGTCGTAAGTAGTGGTTGTTTTGTTCCTCCATTGCACGATGCCACTGCATGGTCAACGTACAAGTATTATCCAATGTTTCCATTCAAGGTGAAGCATACTTGGGTTTGTTTGATTGGATGATAGATTTGGGACGAAGTCGAGTCGACACGGGGTTAGCAGTGGAGGTAAACTACCTAGTAGCATAAGGTACTCGCGAAATATGTGCGGTGCAAACTACAGGCGCAATGTGCTGGAGGGGTGCGAATTGTCATCTTTAAATATAGCCAAAGTCTATTATTCGTAACTATGAAATGTAAAAAAACGACTTATATAAATGTGTGTGTGTATATATATGGATACAGGGAACACAAGATCTCTACAGTATAAGTGGTGTGATAGAGGCACAAGTTGTTTGTGTGATATAGACCAGTGACGGATCCAGAATTTTATCGCGTCCCGGGCTAAACTCTAAAGGGCTAACAGCCTAGAAGTAATACCAATTTATACCTATACAACGGCGTAATAAAAGTATGTCGCAAATGCATCATTGACATAAAACTTCTGCTTAATGCTGCAACATATAACATAATAAGAAAAAGATGGCATAAACTAGGATATGGCAATATCGTGATATAATATTTTGCAAAAACATGGATACAGCAAGTATATATGTATTTGAAAATTAAAAAAAATGTAGACATGCTACGAGAGAGCAAGAATCTGATATTACCTTGATGAATGCTATATATTCCATTATTTCTTGCCTCACTCAGTCGCTACTTTCAGTTATGGACTGCATAATTGACATTGTTCATACATCCCAATTTACAGATAATTTGTGATATAATAATACAAACGCCTAGCATAAAAATCATTCACGACAAAACATCATCATTTTATACGAAGAGGGTGCAACGCTATTTGTGTATGGTATGCTCATGTGAATCAAAAGCAACAAAAAAATGGCCAAGTGAATCAAAAATTTTATATTCACTAATAACTCCTACATAAAATAATTTAACGTAAGACATTGACCAGCAAATGATTAATGTCTACTGCCTGATAAACATCAACATCCTAATCAGAGGTCAGTATCACTACACACTTGATTTTTCATCAGAAAAGTTTTGCATTGCACTGTAGATTCCCAAGGAAAAATGCATTGTAGTTTGCCTACATGGACCAATTTGCACGCAAGTATATCTAAACTATACAACGTTGTTGTCATGACAAAAGGCATATGGAGATCCAAAATCCCAAATTATGTGACCAATCGTATCAACTCAGTTTATACAACATTGGCTATGCAAAAATATGCATTTCAACAATGGATAAGTAGAAAGGTACATCATACTGAAATCTTACAATGGATGTCCTACTATTCAGTTTTCTAGAGAAATTGAAGGTATGACAGCATAATGCCCATAATGCTCTTAGCTATTTTGGGTTTGACTATTCAGTTTTCTAGAGAAATTGTGACTTGGTATTGAGTGAAATCTGACCATAGCCAATTACTAGCATGTTGGATTGTTGGACATTCGGATAACTGGACAAGCATGGCCATAACATCTAACAAGAAACAATACAAAAATTGTTTATTCACAGAAAAGCAAATACAATAGCTAGCCATCACACCGGTAGAGATTCTACATGTCAATTGTCAAAAAAAACTCTACAATTTGCAACTTCGCTCATCAGCTCATGTATTTCAAAGTTGTGTAATAGTTGGTCTAGATTTCAACCTTACTGGGAGGGGGTGGCGCAGCCACGTAGGGCCATAGGGAGGGGGACCGGGCTGAGAGTGGGGCAGTGAAGGGAGGGCTGGAGGGCGCGACACGGGGGGGCTGATCACTGCAGCCTGCAGGGAGTGAGAAAGGGCCGGAGTGGGGCCGACCAAGAGGGGAGCAGTGCAAGGATGGGTGGCGCAGCCATGCAGGGAGCCGGAGGAGGTGCGGGCGGCGCCGGAGGCCGTGACGGAGCAGGAGGAGGCGAGGGCGGAGCTGGAGGAGGCGAGGGCGGTGGCTGGCACTGCGGCTAGGATCGGGGATTTTGGGGATTAGGGTTTTAGTCTTCAAGGGTATATTGGTATAGTAGTGTTAGGTAGTTTGCTGGGCCTCGGGCTATAACCCACCCAGCCTGAGGCCCAGCTCCGCCCCTGATATAGACCCAACATGTTGGAAATACAAGGGATGGTGTTAACCTAGGGGCGAAGATAGCAGGTGTCCGAGCACACCCTAAAATCAAAAAAAATTTAAAGAATTAGTGCGGCTTTTGGGTTATACTCGTAGTCACCAAAGTCATCAGCAAAGAATGGTCGAACGGGAAGATTCGTGATCGCTCCACGACGTCGTCCCCGCCCGCATCCAAAGTGGGTCCGTCCTTCTGTGGCCTGCATCATACGAGCGAAAGGGACTAGCCCGGCATCCCGTAGCCTCCGAAGCAAGTAAAGGTTAGCACGAAACCTACATGCGGTAACAGTACAATGCTGCCGGAGTGCACATCTGACTATCCAGCAGGGGTCTAGTCTCTAGGCCACTCGAGGTGTGTGTATCCGGACCACTCTCAACTCAACTAGCTCCTCCGCGCTCCCTGCAGGCGTGACACAACAGGAACCACGATGCAGCCGGTCAACGTGCTCGTCCAACAGGCTGTAAGGCCAGCCCAACCCACGAAGATCACGAGCCGTACCTGCAAAATAAATTCAAGTTAGCAATTACATGAAACCAAAAACCATCGCATGTAAAGTAACAGTAAATACAACTTGTAAGTAAATAAACAGAGCAATACTAGGCTACCAGTACAACACCAACTACATTATTAAAAAGGAGGATGTAGCATAGCAGTTATACAAACGGTACATGAAATATACGATACATTTAGTTCGACATTCCGTACATCAAAAGTGCCTACTAACAAAATACAGTTTACAATGCAAATTTATTTCTAGTCTCCAACAACTAGTAGTACACACTATGCCGCTCTACCTACTTATCAGCACATGTGTTGCATTGTCTAGCTGTGTGCCCCTCCTGACCGAATCGCCCGCAACGTGCACCAAATGATCTGGCTTGCGCTTCGTCCATATCATTTCTAATACGCTGGCTCTGTCATCGACCCTTCCCACCCTTCATCATTCTAACATTTGGAATCCAGGTCCTCCCAGCAATGTCCAAAATGGCGAAGTTCCCTGCAACACTGAACCCCCTGAGCTCCCCACACCACGCATGCAGTGCCCTCTCCATGAAGAAGTACTCCGACATGAAGTTCGAAGGATCCATGCCCGCAGTCCCGCATGCAACGAGAATATGAGAGCATGGCTGGTGTAAGAGCTTCAGCTTGTTGCACGTGCAGCTAGGTTCGTTTGTATGATCTTCAAGGCATACCTCGTGGGTAATAAGGGAACGAGCGTCCCAAATCTGATTCTATCACGGAGTACCATGTCGAAACGGTGCTCCCTATTGCCCATGACATGCACTATGTGCAATTGGCCCTTCTGTGCCTTCGTCTCCATGTATTCCATAATTTTTGACGAATACAATGCTCGGGGATTGGTCGCATGAAGTGCGGCATTCGTGTGCCTCTCCCTGAAGTAGCCGATTGTGCTGTGAAGAACACCTTCCACGATGGCGATAAGGGGCTGAGAACGAAGGCCCCTGAGAACCCAATTGTACACCTCTGCAAGGTTAGTCATCATTATGCCAAACCTTGCATCGTCTGTGTCATGCAACAGCGACCACTTCTTCAATGGTTCTCCCTCGATCCACTGTGAGAAGCACTTGATGTTCCGTGAGCTCCTCCTTCTTGGACCAGTTGGGTTAGGCTCATCGAGTGCTAGCAAGCATTTCGGTTGTGCCGCCCCTCTCGTCGACGTGCTTTCTGTTGTGCTCATCCAACAATGCCCACAAAGCATCAAATTTTCTCCGCTGGTTCTGCATAGCCATCCTCTTGAATAGCTTCATCAACTATTGTTTTGGAAACTGCTTGAAAAAGTTTGCCCCTAAGTGACGAATGCACCACATGTTCCTCATACCTGGCTAAGAAAAGGGCTCCTCGGGGTCTTCCTGAAGTTTTCTTCTGGCCTTTACAGTCCCGGCATGGCGGTCATGGATTACGCACACACCAGGACGAGTACCGACAACTCCAACCCTGACATGTCTGAGGAACCACAGCCAGCTTTCATAATTCTCACTTTCCACGAATGCGATGGCCAACAACAATATTTGGTTATTGCCGTCAACGTCTATGGCCGTCAGGATCTGCCCCTTGTATTTGCCAGTATAAAAGATCCCGTCAACTGAGATCACCGGCAACATGTGCCTGAATATATGTTTTAATTTTGCAACATGTCAAATCACATCGCATAATACCAAAGTACCGACGTTCTGCAATTCACATTTTACTGATCATTCGCATGTCGTAACCCACTACAACAACCTCGTACTATGAACTTCCTATCGGGTTTTTCGACGTTTTTCCAACGTACTAACAACATTACATTCATTCGTATTTAACCATAAATATTATGTATTATTATTTTTTACATACCAAATTATTAAATTCTAACATAAATATTTATTGAATTTTGTAATACGCACAAATTTCTACAGACGATTAATTTGTACGTTACGGTGACTCAATTTTCTAAAATTACAATTTTGTACGCATACCAATTTGCTAACGATGCTAATTTCGTAAAACTATGTTCCCTAATTTATACACAACTACACACTTCTACGGCTGCTAATTTCCTAAAACTACATTAACTAAATTTGTATACAAAAAATTTAACTATTTCTATCTACATCTATAATTTTCTACTAACACTAACAGTCATATACAACATTGAAAATCCAAAAAAATACCTACAGTTGCTTCTTCTCTCCTCTCTGCTTCTACGCCTGCTAATTTCCTATAACTACGTTAACTAAATTTTCTATACCAAAAATTGAACTATTTCTATCTACATTTATAATTTTCTACTAACACTAACAGTAAATAAAAAATATATTGTATATACAATATTGCAAATAAAAAATACATGGATTTAGTTCTTCCTCTTCTCTCATCCCCCTCCTCCTTCCTCTCCCTCCTCCTTCCTCTCCTCTTCTCCTTCTCCTCTTCTCTTTCTCCTCCTCTCCCTCTCCTTTTCTCTTCTCCCTCTCCTCTTCTCTTTCTCCTCCTCTCCCTCTCCTTTTCTCTTCTCCCTCTCCTCTTCTCTTCTCCCTTCCCTCTCCTCTTCTCTCTTTTCTTCCTCTCCTCGGCCGAACGATTCTTCTCTGTTGAGTGAGGCGGTGGCGGCCGATTGCTCGGTTTTAACCCCCAGTCGCCTCCCCATTGGGCGATGGACCTCCAATCGCCCAACGCTCGGGCGATAGCAATTATTCACCCAACGGCCGGCTGATTGCCTGCGTGTCGCCTGGCCGTTGAACGATTGGTTCCAGTCGCCCAACGGGGGTGACTGGAGCCTATTTCTGTAAAAAAAATTTATAGTAGGTATATTTCTGTTATTTCGAATAAAAAACTGAATTTGTTATAAAAAAATTTCAAGCTCCTTCATGCCTCTTACCCTTATGCATGTTTTTGAGTTTTTCATTGAGACTTTCTGATATTACCTCAGCATGGTAGAATGATTTCGACAAAACAATTTGCTATAATATATCTGCAATCCTTACCAGATCTGCAGAATTGAATATATCTGACTAATTAAAGGTCCATTAGGTGGAAGCAACTAATTCTCATAGGAATTTTCAGACAGAAAGGACATGCAGAACAAGCTAAGAGATACTTCACAACTCAAGTCACACCTCACATTCTAGTAGCAATTAAACATCACTAACAAAAATATGAACTCACTAAAAGTAAACAATCTGAAGTGGACCGAATTATTAATTGTACCAATTCAGACCTCCACTGTAACAAAAACAAACAGATGTGCTAAAAGATTAGTAGGAATCGCCTTGGTCTCTTTCACAACGCCTTTAGGGTCACAAGTTGCTATCCAACCAAGTCTCTAGCCAGGAACAGCCCACCTCTTCGATATAGCTCCCAGAGTGAGTATTGGAACACTCTCCCAAAACACCCATTGGCACAAAAGGAGTGCTACCATAGACAAAATGACTATATACTTCATCAGCAATGACTAAAATACCGAGCTGACTCGCTGTATCCACAATCTAATTTAACCTGCAAGCACATGATAAGCTCACTTGAAACAAATAAAAGGAAAATAAGGGTTGCATAGCGCTGTACAAACACCATACTAACCTTGGACAAATGTTCGTAGGTATACAAATTACCACAAGGGATGTTAGGGTTAGCAATCACAATTGCAACAGTATTCTCATCGATCAGCAAGGGCTTGAACAGCTTCCAAATCGACCTCCCATCCTCTCTCCGGAACAAGATCAAGTGTCGTACGTACTTCCATCCTACGAAACACTGCATGTGCTTTGTGTTTTGGGTAGCCAGGCCTCGGAAGCAATATATTGACATCTGATTGGCCAAAAACGGACATCAGTCTCAATTGCTTGCGTACATCCAGAAGTCAGGAAAATATCATCTGGGGAAAGTTGGACGGGTTCAATCGGCATGGGGACGATAGAGAACGGGCTTCTCGAAGTTTGAAACTAAAGAAAAAAAAGAAAAAAAATAGGAATACTTGGAATTATTTTTGTGATGAAAATTCATGGGAATGCTGACTGTGGTCGAGAGCGGCTATAGTCAAAAGCTATAGTGGTCGGTCGGAAGTCGAAGCTACAGTGGTCGGTCAGAAGTCGAAGCTACAGCAGTCAATCGGAAATTGAAGCTACAGTGTTCGGTCAAAAGTCGAAGCTACAGTGGTTGGTCAGTAGTCGGGGCTATAGTGTTCGGTCGATAGCTTCTGTGTGATCGAAAGCTGTGGGTGGTCGGGAAGCCGAGAGTGGTCAGAAGATACAAAGTGGTCGAAGCTTAGTAGTTAGAAGGCTTACAGTGGTCGAAAGCAGCAATATGGTCGGGTGCAAGAGTTGCAAGAGTGGTTGGAAGCAAGAATAGTCGGGTCGAAAGCTTTGTGTAGTCAGAAGTTTTATATTGTCGAAGGATATATGTGGTCGGAGCTATAGAGCAGTCGAAGGCTACAGAGCGGTCGGATGCTCTGCAGTGGTTGGATGCTCGACAGTGGTCGGAAGCAACAGTAGCAAGAGTGATCAGATCATGCGGAGTCTGGTTATACCTTGAGTGGTTCTCGAGAGGGCGTGGAGACTGCCATCGACGAGGAAGGTGGCGGAGGTAGCTTGGTCGTCGACGACGACGGCGCTTCGGTAGCGGAGAAGCTCAGTGGAGTGGTCGATGAGGGCGGGGCGGCTCCGGTGCACCAGCGATGTCTCACCGAAGTTGCGCCGAGGTCTGAGGGTGAAGTCGCACGGCACTGAGGACTCTCGGGGCTCACGAGAGGCAATTGAAGGTAGGGAGGGCTGGGGTGTGGTCCGTTGTTGCTCAGGGGTCCTATTTATAGGACCGAGGGGGAAGCACAGAGTGAGGATTGCTCGCCGAAGTTAATGGCACAGTAGTGGCACACTAAGACAGTGATAACAAGATTTTATGGTGGGAAAACCGTCGAAGGAAGGGGGAATGATTGAGGGGTCTTCATTGGCAGCATTTGCTTCGGCTAACCGGGAGTAACGGTTGGCCATTAAGAGCTCGGAGGACATCAATGGAGGTCGGCCAGAGGTGAAAGAAATGGAGGAAGAAGAAGATATACGTGGGTCCCGCACGTCGGTGAGAGGGGAGGGAAGATGGAGAGAGAGAGAGAGTGAGAGGATGACCTCCACGTGCCAACGGGATTAAATCCTGACCATCGGTTGGATGGGAAAGGGATTAAGTGGCAAGGAACGCACGGGGTTCGGCCGAGCAGGGAGGAGACAATCTGGGCCGGACATGTGTTATCACAAGGGAGAGTTTGGTTTTAAATTTCATTTTTAATTTTTAGAAAACTAGGAAGCTTTAGAAACACTTAGAAAATAGCAAATAAAGTCCGAAAAATTTAGAAAACTTCATAGAAAATTCTAAATATATTTTGGACTAAGGAAAATATTTTCAACTTAAAGTTGGAACTTAAATTTTTACAAAAATACTTTTTAGCTTTGAAATTGATTTTTAAATTTCAGGAAATTCACAGAAAATCTAAATAAAAGCCAAATACTTAAAAATAATTAATTTGAAATAGTATTTTTATATAAATTCAAATTACCCTTTATTTAATAATGTTTTTATGTTTTAAATTAAATTACTTTTAAGAAGAAAACCTTTTTAAAACTAAAAACATGCAAATAAAATCTCCAAAATTTAGGAAACCAAATAACACTTATTTTTAATCATTATTTATTTATTTTTACTTGAATTAAATTAAATTACACCTGGGTTGTGAAATATCACCTAGCATTCTTGATCATTCTGGGTCTTAGCTCCTCAACAAGTGTAGCCCCGAAACTTGCCGTCGACCATGATTGACTTCAAGCGACTTTTCATATCTAAGGACAAAGAAATTATTTCTGAGTACAAGTTCTTCACAACTTGACCCACGTTAGCTGTACATGACTCATGCAAATTATAACCACTAACCTAGGTCAACAAAACTCATCGCAAGACTCAAAATCACAAAAACTAGAACCTAGCCGAGAAGAACATAAGCCTCAGCTGGTCTGACCGTAAGCCTATAGTGGTTTCAACCAAAAATGGCTGGCGGTCTAACCTCTGATGAGATCCAGTCTGACCGCCACCCCTGTTGCCAGTATAACCGGCCGATTCTGAAGGCTTCTAGAAAATTCCTACAAATTTGTAATTTAAATTTCCAACCTTCCCAAATTGCAATGGTTCATCACAACATAACTATAGACCTTTGTACATGGTCCTTCAATCTCCCCCTTGATAAATCCATTAGCAATTTCTCATAAATGCAATTTGAAGGTGATTTTAGAATATAGAGAGAATATCTTGCAAATAGAGCTCAAAATGGTCACAAGAGGAAAAAAGAGTTGAAATTGACTGCTTGAGGCAAAGATAGACCAAAGCTTCTAAAAATGGCAGGTTTTCCACAAAAAACTTTAAATCCACCAAATGAGTCGGGAAATCTCACTTTAGGTCTATATGAAAGAACAATTATTCAATTTGACCTTGGTTGTAGTGAGAAGAGATCAAAAAAATCAAAAGATTCATAACAAAACATTAAAGCTCCAATTTAGCAAGATTTTTCACAAAAAAATCCAAACATGCTTTAGATATGCATTTTTTACCAATCTTTCTCCTCCTTTGACAATGGGGGCGTTAAGATGCATGGAAGAATTAAGAGCATGAATGATGGCTACAATTTATTCATTTTTAGCATAAGGAGTTATGAAAATATCCAAATTGACTCTATAAGTATTACACCAAGCCATATTATGTGGAGTAGTTATTCTAGATCATGGCAAACCATAAATAATAAAGCTAAAGATAAATGAGCAATAATCTAAAATTAAATGGATTTTTAGTATGTCAAGTGGCTCAAGATCATAGTTTAGCCAAATATATCAAAAAATAAGCCAACACATGCCAATAAACTAACTAGAATCAAAAGGCTATATTGAGTTAATTTAGAGTGCTACAAATTTAATGTTGAAACATTTTGTTCAAGTACTTGGAATTTGAGCATAATTAGAACATTTAGCACTTGCTGAAATTTATTTTTGGTTTTATCTTAGCAAGCCATCTATAACGGTCTCCTAAGCTTTAACCATTTTTTACATTTTTGCTTTCTTAGCCATATGCTAGATCTCAAGTCTTACTACGACCATCCCAAACAAGAAGCTTACAAGAGTAGTCTAGGTCATTCAAAACTCCCCCTGAGTTCATATCTAGTGCAATGGCAAATCGACTCATAAAAAAGAATTTGTGAGATCAGTTTTTTGCACAATCATTTTGCATTTTCCTAACTTAGTTTAAGAACAAAGAGCTAATCTTAACCAATGCTTTAATAAAGAACTAGCATAGCCCATTCTAAAGCTTAATTTAGATTCAATGGATTATTATTCATTTTAGCTGATAGAACAACGCTCTAACAAATATTAAGCCTTTAGAGTATTGTAACAGAACAATAATTAGAGATAGTACATCAGAGTTACCATGGAGTATGATTGGGGTGGATGGTTGTGTTACGTGATGCTCACTGGTTGTTCCTATGAGATGCTTTGTGATGCTAGGTTAGAAATGGTTTAGTGAATCCATGTACTACTTGTGTGGTCCTAGGTAGTGAAACCATGGAGAAAGTGTGGGCATGGCCTACATTGGTCGGTTGGCTGTCGGGTTGATTTGGGAATGGTTGAGTAAGTGTCCATGGTGTTGCTTTCCTCTTGTAGGTCGTGCAGTTCTGGCTTGTGATTACCTGTGCTCTCCTCCTCCTATGGCTAGATGCCTTACTCCTTGTTCCTGGACTTTCTAGCTCGACCTAGACTCTCCCTTGTGATTGCCAAAGAAATGTGACTTGGTCTTAGCGTTGGATCTAGGGTCGATCTGGGGAAAATGGGGCAAAGAACTGGGGTGGCTTTCCCTTCTGATCTGGCTACCGAGCTCCTCTTCCTCCTCTTCTCCTTTGTAGGCTTGGTGGATTGGAATGGAAATGGTGTAAGATCAAGGGAATGGAGATGGTAGTGGTGCTGTGGCTTGGCTGTGGTGATGGCTAACGATGGTTTCAGTGAAATGGTCTCTCTCCTCCTCGTTGGATACCCTCTCGGCCTTATCCTCTCTGTGTTGTGACTGTGTGGAAGATTTTTATCTCCACAATGAAGGTGGATTTAGTTACTTTAGCAAAAATTGGTCTCTAGGCTGGCTTCTATTGAAAAAGGGATTGGAAATGAATTCAGGTTTGTTTCTAACACTGGATGATGACCTTGCAGCTGCAAGAGGTCCTGACTGGCTCCCTTATGGTCTGGTATCTCGTTGAGCAGAATGCCCAGCTCAAAGTTAAATCCTAGGGTTCCGACGACACTTCTTTCTTTTAACTTTTTCTTTTGTTGGTCTTTTTTGGTGTTTTGAATTTGTCCTATTCACAATTTAAACTATAGTGCGGATGTGATTCGGAGTCAGTGATTGATGTACGAGATGTTATGCATGTAACTTTACCTTCTCCCTCAGCTTTTTTATTAATTGTAAAATGTACGAGATGATCTATATGTAATTTGTACTTTCTATTGTTTCGAATATATTTGTATATGTATGAAATAAACCCCATGTAATTTTATTTCTATGTTATACTCAATGTAATAGTTAAAATGGACTGTACAGTTTTGGTTTGCAATGTATAACACTACTTGTACTTGTTCACTTTGTTGTATGCCATTCAATTGAAACTTCTATACAATGTTTTAGATCTAAGTGTATTATTTCATAGCATTAATTAAATAATTCAGTTACTATAGTTAATCCTAATCTCATCGAGTAACTTAGTTAGAAAACATAGGGCATTACAAAATCGCATCAGCCCAAAACCTCCTGGGGGTACTAGGAGCCTCTTGCATAGTCCTAGCCATCTCTACAAGGGTTTATTATTTCTCTCTACAATCTCATTCTACTGGCGAACACTAGGTGAGGAGAACTGGTGTTCTAATCCTTTTTTAGTGCAGAAAGTGGCAAAAGATGAGTTCTTGAATTCTATGCCATTGTCACTCTTAATAGCTCTTAAGGCTCCTAGGAGGTCAATTGTTAATCTAAAGGCCAACTCTCTAAAGCAACCAAAGATCTCATCCTTAGAAACTAGAAAGGACACCCAAGAACATCTAGAAAAGTTATCGACAATGATAAGTACAAATCACTTCCCTCCTACAGATTGGACTCTAGAAGGACCAACTGTGTCTAAGTAGAAGAGCTGTCCAGGGCCATCGGTCATCACTAAGGTAAGAGATGGATGAGAAGCAGAAACCATCTTACTATATCTACAAGGTGTGCATACTAGGTCTCTAAAACTTTTAAGCCTAGGTAGTCCTCTAATAAGGCTCTTGCTGCTAACTATAGTCAAGTCATCGAAGCCTATATGACCAAGCTTACGATGCCACAACACTAAGTCGTGAGAGTCAGAAGTCACAAGACACCTAGGGCTAGAGGTAGAAGAGATATTGAAATCAACACACTAAAGATCATCTCAAACATAGAGATCCTAAAGACATACTCACCCGAGGAGTCTAGCATTCTATACTCTCCACTCTTGAATCTCACTTCTACACCCTCATCAAGAGGCTGGAAAACAGATAGCAGATTATGCCTCAACTTACTTACCAAAGCGTTGAGCATAAAGTTGTTGATGCACATGGTGCTATTTGCTGTCATTGTCCCAATAGAAGCATTTTGAAACGTGATCAACTCGTTGCTGGATATATGTATGAGGCTGGAGAACCATCTCCGGTCATATGTCGAGAACACCCGGAGTCAACAAGCCACATGTCCTCCTTCCTCACATGCCAGACCTACAGGGCATAAGCAAAAAATATCTATGCCCCAATACTTGGTTAGTGATAAAAGACTTGGGAATCTAATACTAAGCCGCATGATGTCTAGGAATAGTACTAGAAGCAAAAATAAAATGGTTGGCAAGAAAATCATGAGAATGGACACGAGGACCACCTAAACCTCTCTAAATGAGCTAACCAAAAGACTGTACCCCCTATCTAGATGCTACCCGTGGTCTACCCCCACGATATCCTAACCCAAAACGATGCCTAGAGCCACCAAATGAGTCAAAGAAATCATATACAAACATAGGCTTATGTCTAGAAGGAAAGATAGGCTATCAGGCTCTAAAGATACTCACAGGTAAAGGAACTCCTTTTGAGGGGTCTGACTTGCTGAAGTTGAAGCCCCTGACTTACTAGAAGGGGTTGGGGTAAAACTTGCTGACCTAAAGACTGTCTTGGATGGCTCAAGGGGTTTTACCTAAAACTTGTTACTCTCAACAACCCTTACAACCTTAGGTGGGTAGTTCTTGGAATAATCTAGGCAATCAAATCCCTAGCCTCTCTTCTTTACACTTTCTTAGATGGGCCAAGGATCATGTCAAGATTCTTCTTCCCACTAGAAGATCTCTGAGGGGTCTTTTTGATGTGGTCATTCTCTTAAGCTAGGTTCTCACATGTGGCACACTTATTTGTTTTAGTTGTCATAGCATCTATCTCTTTATAGACATCTACCTTAAGCTTCAAAGCCTCACAAGACACACAAGAGGAATTTCTAACCCTATCCAACTGCTCCTTATACTTGACGCTAAAAGTCTCATGCATCTCATCTAAATCAGTCTCAATTTCAGCATAAAATGCACAAGAGATAGAATTAATAACTTTCTTAGATGCAGTCAATGATTTGGAATTTTTTAATTTTAGATTTCTCCTCAAGTGTCTTGTTAAGAGAAACAATCTCAATTGTGAGCTTATAACAATTTTCACAAGATTATGTCCTAGAATGAAGAACCATTTTAGTCATTTTTTCTTTTTAATTTTGCTATCCTTACAATAAGAGTAAGTATGATCAGGATTAAATTTATGCAACTCCTTAGTTGCACTACCCAATTTTAACCCAAGCAAACAATAATTTGAGCAAGATGAAAGAATAGCATCCAGAGGAATCACATTTAAAGCAATAGTATCCAAACAATCATTATCACTACTAGACTTGAGATAATCTATTTCATCTAGAGCATTTTTAAGTTGACTAGCAACAAAGAAATGAGTAATTTTTAGATTAGCCATTTCATCATGCAAGGACAAGTAAGATTAACAATTATCATCATGATTCATGGATTTGAGCCTAACAACTTCTAGGTTCAAGTTATCAATCATAATATCATGATTCTTAATCATTCTAGCATATTTCTTCAGTTTTTGTTTAGCTGCAATAAGAGCATGTTTCATCTCTTTGGAGGAGGGGCATAACTTATAGGGATCACTGTAGGACTTGTCAAAGGGGGAGTCAATGATGGAGCTGCCTTTAGTCATGAAGCACATATCGGTAAAGTCCTGAGCTTTCTTCTTGCCATGGGAGTTGTCCTCATTGATCTCCATCCCCAAGTCCACATCGTTCATATCGACATTCTCAAGAGCAGCAAGGAACCAGTTGATTAACTTGTGGTAGTTAGGCTTCTTGGATTTGCGTCTTGAGCTTGAGGATGCCTCCAGAAGTCCTTCTCTTCCTTGCCCTTTAGCTTGGGCTACATAGCTCGAATGTGATTCGGCTTACCACACTCAAAACAAGTGACAGCCACCCCTTCTCTTGTTCCTCACCATGTTGTATGCACTAGTGAATTTTGTGGATATGAGGGCTAAGTCATTCTCGGGGAGCCTCTCTAGCTGCTCATCAATCAAAGAATGCAAGGCGGACAATGAAACTCTAGAAGAACCAAAATCTAAGGAACCTAAAGAGCTACTCTGAGAGGGGTAAACCACAAGTGTCATCGACTCTGTCTTGGGGAGATGCAAGATGGAGTCAATCTCATGCGCCTTCAACCTCGAGTAGATCTTATCCATGCTAAGATTGTAACACCCCAGCCAAACAATGGCATGAAATGCTACCATCTTCTAGCTAATAATAAAACTTCTAACAATTAATCCAAAATAATTAAACAAAGCTTAACTAAACAATGCTTAATAATAAATCGGATAAATGTAAAGCAGTTCTAGTTCCATAATAAACAGCGGAAACGATAACAAATAGTTCTAATCATTATTACAATTAAAACTGATGAATAATAAAATGAACCAATTAAGCTAACCAGCCAGCAAGCTAATAGAGACTGTCTTTATTTCTTAATGAAGGAATTGTGCACGTGAATCTGAACTAGCCATTCATGTCCCCATGTATGTTGATCTCACATTGGTACCTAAAATAAACAAACAACAACAAGGGTGAGTCCAGCGACTCAGCAAGTATAATTGTAACAAATGCAAGCATGAACATTAACTCTCAAGTTAAACATATTACATATGAATTTCATGCTATGCATTATGATCAAAAGCCCATTCTCTCTTCGCATTTTACCGGTAATGCGGAGTGAGCATCCGTCAATGCCCACCCATGCCTGCACTCGGTGCAGGGATCAATGCCCACACTCCTACAAGTGTGGGGATCTCGATGCTTGATCACCATGTGACCAAGACTTCAACAATTCTCAGCATGATGCATATATGTGAATGTATCAACAAGATAAACAGGCATTCAACATACTATGCATCAATTCAATCTCAAATAAATGCTATAATGTAAACAGAACATTCATAGCATTAACAACTCATAACTTTACTGAAATTCATAAGTAAAGCATTCATAACCCAAACATCACTCATAACATCCAAATCATCCAATCACACAGATTATAATAACAAGGTTATACTTGCCTCAACCGCGAGACAACGACGAACGAACAGAAGGCGAAACCCCCAGAATCCTCTCTCCTCCTGAATAATTAATTAATAATTACTAATATGACAGCACCTGGTTTCTAGATATAAAATAACAGCAACCCCAATTATCCCAACAATTTATCTCAAATTAAATCCCCAACTCCCCTCGGCCAATTCTGTCTATCCACAGACAGCCGACTTCCAAAAATCATAACTTCCAGTACGTAACTCCAAATTAAGCGTTCTCGGACTCTATGGAAAGATAATTAAATTATCTACAAAAACTTAGTTGGGGAGACTTTCTTATTCTGCAACTAACTAGCCGATCCAAACCCTTTTCTAAAGCATCAAAATTCACGTCGGACTCTCTGGACAGCGCACTAAAACAGTCATAACTTTCGCCCAGAAACTCGGAATCCGGACTTCTTTACCTCTCTGGAAAGATAAGAAACTTATCTACAACTTTCCCAATTTGAAGGACTCCTGAATCGCCACTATTGCCGTCGCACAAACCGATCTACTAAACCCTGTCCAGAACTACCCCGATCTGCAGAACAGTAGCACTAGAAAATTCATAACTTTCGCTACACAGATCCAATAACATGTTCTTATACTCCCTGGAAAGATAATCAAATCCTCTACAACTTTCTAGAAGGGGTCCAGACCTGAATCCCGACGAAACTAGATCAAAACCTCCGACTAACAGAAACTGTCTTAATAGACCCGAAAACCGACAAATCTAACTCGATTAAAAACTCATCTAGAGGTTGACAGGGATTACCCTTGACGACACGACGACGAACACGTCGGCGAACACGACGACGAACACGCCCGCGATCTCCTCCTCTCCTTCCTCCGGATCCACGCGTACAGCGGCGAACGTCGGCAACGGCGCACCGGGGGAGGCGACGACGACGACGGAGGCGGCGGCGGCGACGGCGGCGACGACGACGCGGCACCGGAGGGCAGCGGCACCACGGCGGAGGCGACACCGGCTGCGGTGCGGGAAGGCGGCGATCGGCGGCTGCTATGGCGAGGGCGGCCGCCACGGCGAGGGCAGGAGGAGGTGCGGCTGCCACGGCAGGAGGCGGCCGCCACAGGAGGGGCAGCGAGGCGCGGCCGCCACGGCAGGGAGGCGGCCGCCACGGCGAGGGATGTGGAGGCGCAGGATGGGAGGCTAGGGTTAAGGGTGGCCTCCCTTCCCACTTGGGCCAACAATTCCCACAGGCGAAGCCTGAGCCCAGTTGCCTTAACTTTTCGAAAACCCCCCCTAAACAGTTTATTTTACCCTTTCTTTCTACGCCCCTCTCTTTAATTAAATAAATAATTAATAAAAATCGTTCCGGGGTATTACAAAGATCACACATGACAGTATTTTCATTAATGGGGTGATCTTCATCCCCTAACTCTCATATCAAGTGCATCCAACAGCTAGCGTGCATTCTTAGATTCAGGAAACACAAGGCCAATAGCACGTAAGTTATGAACGATCTTGAAAAATCTTCCCCAAAACTCATTTGAATATTCAGAAACTTGTTTTTAATGATGTTTTAGATTTGAAGCTAGACTTAAACATACAATTTCAGATTTTGAAACCCAATATTTTTTGTTAAAATGAAATAAACCTTATGAAACTCATTTGACACTCTTTTTGAAACCTGATGAAAACCTACAAAAGAAACTTTGAAGTTCGTCTTTAGAAACTCCGTTGAAATTCTTATGAAACTCGTCTTTAATAAAGTTTCAGATTTGAAACCCGTTGAGATTTGTTGAAACACACTGAAACCGTATGAAACCCATTTGAAACTCTTTTTGAAACCTATGAAACATAGATGAAACCCATTGAAACTAGGTAAAACGTGCCTATACCGTTGGAAACAATTCCAACTTCAAAGATTCATGAGTCTGGTGTAGCGACTGTAGAGTAGTCTTTGTGGGCTTGCCGAAGGGTGATGGTCCACACAGCCTCATCTACCAGCGACTGGTACCCTAGTGCTGTCCATCCCCCACCCGAGCCTACAGTAGTGTTCATCATCGGTGAGGCTAGTGTTGATTTTGTAGATGTCACCTTGGATTGTGATTCTGTGAAACTTGCGATTTTTTCTTTTGAAATTTGTATTGAGTTTGATGTTTTTTGGTACAGACTTATCAAATTTCATCGAAGCTTGCTAAAACACGGATGAAACTTTGCTTGAAACTCTGTGATACTCACTCTATTTTTAAAAACTTCTATGAAACTTATATGAATTTTGATTTGAATCTTCAAGTATCAATGAAATTTGTTGAAACTTGCTGAAACATAGCATTTTTAAACTCGAAACTAGTTGAAATCTTCTAAAATATGGTATTTTCAAAGATGAAAACCAGTTGAAATTTGCTGAAAGACAAATACAATTTCTCTTGAAACTTTATAAAACTTGCTCTATATTTTGCAAATTTATGAAACTTACATGAATTTTTATTTGAAACTTGAAGCAAAAATGAAATTTATTAAACATGCTGAAACATAGATTTTTAAACTTGGCACTAGTTAAAATTTGCTAAATATGGCATTTTCAAACACGAAAACTATTTGAAGCTTACTGAAACATGGCATTTTCAAACTAAACTAGTTTAAACTTGTTGAAACATGGCATTTTGTTTGACCATGTGGAGATCATGAATACAGTGATGATGAATAATTGATATTTGGGTTGCACTGAAATTTGCATTTGTGAAAGTTTTAGTTAATGCACTATTGTTGTTGGAGTGTTCGGGATAGCAGGTGTGGTTGGCAGGCATCAACCACAGCAGTCGACCACGGCAGATGACCATAGTAGGTTGGCAATGGTAGTTGACCATAGCAGATAACCAAGGTAGGACGATCACGACAGATCGACCACGGCAGGTCAAGCAAGGCAAAATAACCATAGGTGAACGACCACATCAGGAACGACCTCGGTCTGGAGTTTTTAGAAGAGTTGAAGACTCCAGAGTTGGAGAGCAGACGGAGAGATTTAAGACCCCGAAGTTGAAGGATTCAGAGAAACTGGTCGTAGATACAGTAAACCGGCCGTAGCTACAATAAACCGGTCATAGATACAAAGAACCAGTCGATGGTCATAAGCTAAGAGAAATAAGTTGTACGCTACAATATAACTGATCGTAGCTACAGTGAATCTATCATATGCTAGGGGAACCGGTCATACTGAACAGTGAACCAGTCGTATGACATAGTGAACTAGTTGCAAGGTAAAATGGACTACGGTCGGTAGTCGGCAGGCTTTGACTAGGATGGTTGGAGCTAATTTGAACTGGTCATGAGCTTTAGTGAACCGATCGGTAGTTATAGTAACCGATCGGTGGTTGTAGCGATTGTCGGAGGTATAGTGATAGGTCGGTACCTATTAGTCGTAGACTGGGAGTGCTATGATGCTTGTGATTTTCAAGTGTTTTGATAGTAGTAATTTATGAGTACTTGTAGTTTTTGAGTACTCGTTGAGGCATCAGTCTGACTGGCCTGTGCATGGCGGTCATACTGGTTTCTATAAGCGGTCTGAGATTGACTACCAAAATAAGTGGGAATTGTGGTCATAGTCGATTTGGTCTCTATTGATTGTTGGTTTGGTGTGTGTTATGCGTGTGTGGACTGATGACACTCAAGTTGGGGAGAACTTGTGCCGAAGGAAAATTCTTTGGTCTTTTGCATATGCAGGTTGGACGTGGAGACGATCATGCTCGGTGACGAGGAGGACCGAAACTAGGATGAGGAAATCTAAGGTCTAGGTGATCGAGGATGTCACGAGGTGGTTGGGCTCACACTAGAGCATATGGAGGAAACTATGTTAATCAATAGCGACGATGTCTTGCTCCACGTTTGCGCGATGCCGCCCAGTAGCCGTGCGGCCCCTCCCTACCCCATCTCCGTCGCTCGAACTCCGCCACTGCCGGAGAGACTCCATCCATCGGTCGGAGATAATTGTCGAATCTACCCTCTCATCCATCTCAACGCAGAGTAGTGAACGCCTCCTTGTCGATGATTCATGCTCGAACGCGTGAGTGTGGCCTTCTCCCACTCCTCTGTTGCTTCTATGTGTTGCATCCAACCTCTAACCATCCTAGATAACATGGGTGTTGCTCATGTGAACTTGGAGATGGATGCGCTAAACTTTTGTGAATTGTGATGCCCGTAGTGCAACTGAACTAGAGGACGGCCCCAACCGCAATGGTGCCATCATCCGGGAAGCAAGAATGTTCAGGTTCCAGAATTTTGAGGAGGTTTAGGTTGTGTTCTGTCCTAGGATCTGGGTCTTAAGGCTTGTGGCTAGCGATTTGTCTAGCCGTTGCAAGCGACAAGAGGAACCACATAATCACTTTGCTCGTAATACTGCCAGTATCTGCATTGGTATGCGAATTAACGTGAGTAGAACAGAGTGGAGAGAATAGGGAGACAAAAGGGCTGTGTTCAAGTGCCGATTTCACGAGTCGGCATGGACAGGTCGAATAGCCATCGAATCAGCAATAAGAGGGATCGATCTCTACTACTAGTACAACTCTTTATTCGATCCAGTTATCCCCAGCAACTGCAGGTAGCTGTGTCGCCCCCTCTGTTTTTATGAAGAGAATTGATACGGCTCAGCCGTCCGAACACATTGGACATCAGTCCATTCCAGTCACCCTTTGGCCTATATTCTGCCAACACTCCGATATCATCGGATACTGGCTCTAATTAAGGCTCACCTGCTATAGTATCAAACTGACTAGGCTCAACAACATACAAAGCTTCCAGGCCATTCGTTGCTTATTCATTCTTGCCCATCTAACACACCATGACTCTCTCTCTCTCTAGGCTAGCAAGGAAACAGATGGTAGTCGGGAGGAGCCAAGGCAGAGGAAGCTGGGGTTAGCAGAGGAGCTCTACCAAAGCTGACCATGGTCTCCGCAAGCCCCAGCAGTGAGTAGCCTCGTTAAGCCTCACCAGAGCTCCACCGCCACCAGGGTATGGCCTCTGCGAGCACCAACTGAGCTCCACTGCTGCGAGCTCCTCATCGATGTCACTGTGACATACACCGACAATCTCCGAGCCTCGCCACGTCAAGCGCTTCTTCCACTAGGTATAGAGGTGCAATCGAAGTGAATACGAATAGATATCACTTATCCTATATCCTGTTTCACTTTTTTTGAGTCATAGTTGGGCACGGATAGTACTGGATACCTATTTTTCTATTCTGTATTCGCTCTATAATCCTTCGGATGGTCGGTTTGACGAAAATTATCCGCTTCTTTTACACCTCTACAGGACATTGAACAGTAGATGTACAATCAGAGTGAATGCAGAGAGACTAATCGTCGAGATGTCAAATGAAGAGCACTTAATATTCTCCAATTGTTTAGATGCGGCAATCCACCTATATGTTATCTTGTTCATAAGTGAAGTCACTATAGATTTACTCATATCACTTGATATACGGATATATACAGAAGGATATCACTCATTCTGTATCCTATTCTATATTTTTTTCCTTAGGATTGGAGCCGAACATAGATAGTGCTGGATACCTATTTACCCATTCTGTATTCGCTTCGTGATCCTTCAGTCGGTTGGTCAGATGGAAATTATCTACTCCGTTTACACACCTAACTAGTTAGGTGTTTTGCATGCCTTTTTTGAATTGTTGCAACTCCTTTTCTCTATTGATGTAGTGTTTTTGTTTTTTTGTATTGTATCTTTCCCAAATCTTATAGTAAGTATTGTTTGTTGCAATCACATGTTAATTTGTTGTTGTAGTTGTTGTTTCCAAATATTGTGGTATAAGATACGAATGTGAGAGACCATGTGAGGTCATCCCATGTGTATGATGAGTAATTGACATCGGCTTAGGGAAGTCGAGTTTGAGTTGGTTGGATCGGACCATGTCGTTGCGGGGTGTAACAGGCTCGGTCGGACTTGGTCAAACCTTGTCAAATGGGAATTAGGATGCATATTCTGTTGATTTGACAGGTTTGGGCTTAATGTGGTTTCATTAATGCTATGCTATATGACGGTTTGCTTGTCTGTGTGGTTGCAGGACTTCGGAGCTAGGTCATGGTGAGGCGTGGGAGGACCGGGACTAGGCACAGGAGGTGTTGAGGTCCAGACGGTCGGAGACGTCGAAGATGATCGAGACTGGTGAGGTGGTTGCGAGCCGGGAGACGAGGAACCGGAGCTGGAGCTACCGGAGGTGGACACGACGAGCAACAACGAATGGATCGGGACAAGACTCAGGGAGGAGTCGAGGTTCAGACGGTCGGATACCAGTTGCGGTCGTGTGCGACGGAACAGACCAGGACTAGACTCAGGAGGAGTCGGAGGTCCAGTCGGTCGGAGTTAGGTGCGGTCATGCGTGAACGACAAGGAGCGCGGAAGCTTCCCGAAAGGTGCAGGAGGGGCGAATCGGTAAATTCGCAAGGCTACACAAGCGGGAGACGGCTCCGTTAGGGTTTAACCGGCGTAACGGGTTGGAGACCCGTTAGCCAAGGGCTATAAATAGGTGTTGGGGGCTGCATACCCCCTTGAGAGTTTTTGTGCATTTGCTCTCCATTTTGTCTGTGTTCCTCCCAAGAAGAATGTGAGGCTCTTGGTGTTTTTGAGGATTAAGAGGGAGAGGATGGATTGAGATTCTTGTAATTACTCCTCTTGTTCTAATGTCCATGCGTATGGGGACTCCTTGTAATTTTTGGTTGAAATAAAATCTGAAGTTTTTCTTTTCTTCGTTGTTCTTCTTTGGATGAATTCATGGCTTTGGGAGAGAGTTAGGGTTTTCTTTTCTCTCCATGTGTGTGTTCTCTTTTTCTCTTGTGTTGTGAGGAGAAACTGGCAGTTAGTTCTTGATTTGGTGATCTTCTTGTTTGTGTGTGTTGATCTAAATGTGAGAAATGGGGCAGTCTGTATGAGTAGTGTGATTCACTGTTGTATTCTTTTCAGACTGATTTCTTGTTCAGCCGAAGAGATTCTTTAAGTTTCTGTGCTCAACCTGTTATTCAGGATTGAAGTCTTGAGGAGAACAAGAAATTGATCATCCATTTTTCTTGTTTCTTTTGTGCTTCTCAGTTCTCCCTGTACCGACAAAGAACTCAGTATTTCCGGCTGCTATTCTCTCTGTTTTATCTTCAGTCGGTTTTCAATCAACACTGCCCAGTCCACCAACTCTTGTTCGGTTGTTCACCTTTATTTTGCTAGTTAGTGTTGGAATGCTTTTGGCTAAAAGCCAGTCTTCCGTTTACTTTTGAAAACAGTAAGAGAAGTATAGCCTTCTGTTGTTTTGCTTTCGGTTTGATGCAGTAAAAGCATTCACTGTTTGGTTCAGTTCTCAGATGCTTTGCCGATTGCTTTCCTTCTGGATCGCTTGCAGACTTTCTTTGCAGGTTTGTTTTTCTTCTTCTAGTTTGTGTCCTGAATCTTGTTCTTTTTGTGTCTCTGTTCCTTCTCATGTTCGAATCGTTCAGGATCTTTGCTCCAGTTGATGCTCTTCCTTGAGAATTGATCTTCGTCAATATTTTAGTGCAGCCAAACTCTTCTCAATTGGATGCTCCATTTTGGTGCAGTTCTTCGGCTTCAAACTGCTTTCAGTTTTTATGCATTTTTGGTTTGCAGACAATTCTCGGTTTACAGTCAGTGTTTCAGTCTACATCTTTGTTTTTCAGTTTGCTCATCTTCTGCCGATAGGGACTTGTGATCTGATGGATGTTTAGATTGAAGTTTTGTGTAATTGATTTGTGAAGCACAACTTGAGTTTGCTCCTCCTGCAGTGTTTGTTTCTTTTCAGTCAGTACTCTCTGTTTCTTTAGTTAGCTTTCTGTTCTGTCTTTTTTAGTCTCTGTTTCATTTCAGTTTCTGAGCGCCGACAGATTCCTTGTCTGCAATCTTTTGTTCTTTTTCGGTTAGCAGTCTTTGGGCAGCCTCTTGTCTACTGCTCATTTCAATTGATGATAATTCTGTGTTGTCTGCTGAGACTGCTGAAATTAAACTGAATCAGATTTTTCCTCTCAGTTTTCGGTAGCAAAATCAGTATTTATTATCACAGCAGTTTTTAGCCGGCTGCAATCTTTTTCCTTTTCCGTCAGCGTCTGCCTTCTCCAGTCTGCTTCTTTCTTTCGAATTCTTTCCTTCCTCTTCTCCCTTTGTTGTTTCTCTCTGCTTACAGTTCTTTTGTTTTTGTTTCTGCAATACCTCCTGCTTTCGGTTAAGCCTTCTTTGCTTTGGCCTCCCTTCTTTGGTAGCTGTTTTCACAGTTTCTTTTTCAAGTCTAGCAGCCAAATAATCTCTTCTGTTTTCAAGTCCTGTGTCAAGTAAGTACAGCTGCAGCATCTGTTTTCAGTGAGCACATATTTCCATTCTTCTTCATAGCTTCCATATCTATCGGAGAAGAAAAACTTGTGGATACTTGAGGGCGATTTTTTGAAACGCATCATTCACCCCCCTCTGTTGTAACATAGACGATCATGATAGTAAAACCGTCTAAGATAATTGTGCTGTAGCTTAACACTAATGAATTTTGTATAACTATGTGATAAGACGTCTAGTATGACCTTCTTTGTAATAATGCTTGTTCAAGCAATGTGGGACTAAATCATGTCATGCTTTGGAATTTATGAATGAATGGGCCAATTCTAACCGTTTCAGGATTATATTATCCACGTGGTGACCACAGGATAATAATGTGAATTAGTTTTTAACTAGTGTAATCAATTATTAATTACTGATGTTAGGCAATCACGGTTCTAACCAATATGATTAGGCCAATGAATTGGTTAATGGTCAAGCTTGTGTGTTTATTCGGTCAGCTCCCTCACCATCACTTGCAATGCCACCTACGGCTGGTGGGCTGCTCCTACTCAAGATCACTCATTGAAATATGTCCAAAAAATCACTATTGGTAAAAAATAAAATATAACCATGCATCCACGTGGCTTGAATTTCTTGGTAACACATACATTGTAGTGGTTTTTCTGAGAACACTATACTATTTTTGCTTTATTTAGATAAACAAACAAATTACTACTCCTCCAGTAAAAAAGAAAGTCACTTTTAATATTTCAAAATCAGCAAGGTGCAACTTTGACCACGAACTTTTATAAACATATTTTCAAGAAAGCTATAAAAGTGTTATGGTTATGAAAGTATTTTTCATGGCAACCTCATACCATTTTCATATATTCAAACTACATATTTTAGAAAATTTCTTGGGTCAAAATTTATATAGTTTGATTGCAGTATTATAGGATGACTTCCTTTTGTGATCGGAGGGAGTAATACTATTTTAAACAAATAATTGGAATATTTTACTAGAATAGCTATCTCTTAATTAACTAATTTACACAATGCAACACAACACAACAACAACAAGCAAACATATATTTGTCTTTCTAAATAATATTTAAGCCAATATAGTGAAGGATGAAAAATAACAATAAGGTGTATTTGCAAAGGGAAGAACTTAGCAAATGGAGGTGTTTTCTCCAAATTGCTCTGGTTGGGGAGTTCTTTTTCCATTATCCCACATCATCAATTTAATGACGGTCGTTTGATTGACCAAGTGATAACTATCACGCAGCAAAATAAAGCAATCTCTTTGACGTTTCTCATGGTTGGACCAGACATGGGAATGGGCAAGGCCCAGGTCAATCATGACCATGGACTAGGACAAACTTGGGTTAGGTCAGGCTTGGGCTGGGCCAGGTTGGGTTTGCTTGGGTTTGGTAAATTTTAGATTGGGTTGAGGTGCTTCATTAACAACTGTTATACTCCTTCCATTCTTTTTTACATTAATGTTTTTAACTTTTTACGGTCTTCAACATGCGACTTTGAAAACTACTTTTCATAATTTTATATACTAAGATATACTAATAAAATTGTAATATTATGAAAGCATTTTTAATGATAAATCTAATGATATAATTTTCGTATAGTCAATTGAGATAGTTTTAAATCTATTTGTTGTCAAACTTTATAGTTTTAAATCTATTTTTTGTCAAACATTAAATAGTTTGATGGCACAAATTCTAGGAAGTTAAGTAAAAAAAGAACGGATGGGGCAATAGATTTTTTTCCTTTAAACTAGCAATGATAATTTCTTATCATTTGGTTCCTTAATGTAACAACCCAAATTTGGGGCCATTTAAATTTTTTGCATAATTCTGGCACTTGGCTCATTTTCAAAATTTCCTTTTGGCTTTGTAAGTTGAATTGAAAACAAAATTTAAAGTTGAAACTCAAATTGTGACACAAATTCAAGTTGAGTTCAATTCAAAATTTATAATCCAAATTCATTTGCAAATCAAGAATTGAAATTCAAACTTAAATCCAAAATAAAATTGGAAATCAAAGAAAATGGAGAAAACGGTATTGGCCTGGCCCAATCTTCCTTCCCTTCCTTTCTCTCTTTCTTCAGCCCACGACCATCTAGCCCAACTGGCCTGTCAGCCTGCTCCCCCTTTTCTCCTCTGGCCCAGCTCGTGCCCCATCTGTCTTCCCCTCTCCTTCTCCATAGCTCTGGTCATGCCCATGTGCCAGCAGCACCGCGCCAACATGTACTCGCAAACGTTGATCGGTCGCTACCCACCTTCACACATGCCCTGCCCACACCATTGTCGTCCCTTCACACCGGCCATGAGAGCCCTTCTGCCATAGCCACAGCCAGCCCTATCCTTCCACCTTGTCATGTGCACCCCACCCCATCACAGCAGTTGTACCCATGTCGTGGTGATGATGGCCGCCACTACTCCTCCGTGTCATGCCTCTACCCGTGCTAGCGTCGCCCGAGTTGCCCTGTCACCCTGTCGGCTATAAAACCCATCTCAGGCTTCATATTGCCTCCTCACACCTCCCTTTTCACTCCCCTTCACTCAATCAAGCTAACCCCGATGGAAACTCACCGGTGCCATCATCTTCTTCCCCACTAACTGAAATCGCCCTCTCCACAGCCATCTCCTCTCTGGTGAGCCATTGTTCAATTCCTCACATGTTGAGCATCCCCTTACCTCCATCTCACTTTGCCCTCGCCCAATTTTGGCAATCATCATCCCCGGCTCGCAGGTGTTGTGCTCCTTGTCGTCGGACCACCTCAAGCTTTCCCAGCCTCACCAACCTCTCTGGTGAGCTCTCCGTGCCTCATAAATGCTCATTATGCCTTAGTTTAGCTCGTCCTGTCATGGAACCCAGGTTTCCATGGTGGCCGAGCTCTGCCACCGCCTAGCGCCATCGCACCGCCACTGTGGTTCATCGCTGGCCGTACCGTCACCACTCATAGGACCAACATGGTCTCAGGAACTCATTTTGGGGATTGTCAGCACTCACCATTGCTTGCCTCGCTAGTGGTGAGCACAGCAATGAGCACCTCCTTTATGAGTAGAGGGGAACACTGTAGCTCAGTGGTTAATTAACAATCTTAATTAATTAGAGTTAATGACACTCAATAAGTAGTGTTAATTAACCACTAATGTGTGGGCCCAACTAATTTTTATTTTGAGCCACTAACATGTGGGTCCTCACTATGCTCTGGTCGCACTTGTCAGTTACACCAACTATTTCTTTGAGAAAAATAAACTGAAAAGAAATTAAATATTATCCAACCCCACCTGTCAGTTAATGCAGTATTTTCTTAAGAAAAATAATTCAAAACAAGTTAAAACCAGCTGGCCCCACACGTCAATCTCTGGATTATTTTTTAATAAGAAAGTAAATTAGAAAATGAATTAAAACCGTGAGGCTCGGCTGTTAGGGAGACAGTCTCTCCCCTATGTTTATTTTAGGAATTTTTCATAAACTTAATCTTTTGAAGACTTGTTCTCACTCGTTTTAAATCCAAATCAATTAAACTTATTTTAAATTTATCTAAAATCCAGATCTTTCTAATAGGGTAAAATCATGAATTTTAGAGTTTATTTGTATTTTCAATTGGATTTATTTGCTTTCTCCTATGTTTACTCGCTTCCTGTCGTAATCGCTCATCTAGACTACGAAGCCCAAGAAGAGCAATAGGTCGAGCCCAACCAAGACCCTCAAGACCAACAAGCTTATGAACAAGGTGAGTCATCACTTTGACCATATTGCACCTAATTTTTAATGAAAGTTATGGTTATTTAAATTATTTAATTGCATGCTTTAATTTGTTATGCAAATTAAATTTATGTGAGCTCATAGTTACATCCCAATTAATAATTGTGCTAATACACCCCACCCCTTGATTTTTGACATAAAACCTTGTCACCCTAGAGATAATGATAAACATACTAGTGATAAGTCTATATTTAAGCATCATGTTTAGTCTTGCTTTAATATTCGGGGGTATTAATTTGTCCTGACATCATTCTCAACATGGAAACTTGTATTTGGGTAGCCATTGGATATAAATAGCTAGTATTTGAATTGAAAAGATATTTTGGATCCAAAAACTCTAAACCTACTAAAATATCTAGGCGGATGGTAAGAGTGGCTGATGCGGATAGAGCACGAGAGTGTGGTTTGTGATAGAACCGCCCAGATAACTCTAAGGACTTAATCTCATAACCCCTTCACAATGTAAAATAGTGTAATTAAAAGTCTATAATAGGTACGACTTGGCTAATTATTTTACATTGACCCAGCGAGGATTGCGCCATCCGGTAGAACATGGGTTGAGAGCTGGATAGAAACCTCCATGCAGCGCAAGAAGGAAACTCCAGAGCGGGTGGATAGAACCCCACGGTAGTGAACCTTAACGGGTATAGTCTCGTTGGGAATATGCATTGTAAAGGTTTTTTTGGTGATTTTCTTGATCTATATGTCTAAGAAAATATGTGGGATATAACAAGTTAGTTGTCTCTTATAGGTAAAATGTGTAACTTCTGCAGATTGAAAACTGTTCAAACAGTCGTAGCCATAGTCATGGGTGGGCATGGGAACTTGGTCGAGTTAGTATCTATTTACAAAATGATATTTGTAGTTGGGATAAAAAACATGAAGGGCAAATAGAACCTTGAGTATTGGTTTTCCCTGCGTATATAGAACCCATAGATTATAAAGGGTGGATAGAACCCAAGTATCAAAATAGCATATGGTGGATGAAACCATGTAACAGGTAGATGGAACCTAAACCACTATTATTATTATTCCATTCCTTCATATTCTTTAGAAAATATGGTTTAGTTAAAAAATGTTGTCTTAAGAATTTTTACTTACTGTAGCTTTCAACTAAGACATTTAGCAAATAAAAGAACATGAGCCATCCTTTGTTCGGCCATGCATCTATATTATTGTATTATGTGTATTGGCTCACAGATCATGGTTGTTTGTACTTACCCTCGCTCACTCAACTAACTTAGAACATGTGGATCATGACCACTACACCTATTACCCCGCCCCGGGACTAGATGAAGAAGATGATGGTAGAGATTAGGTTATCCCTTAGCATTCTAATACTTACCTCAGATAAGAAGACTTTGAGGGTGATTGTGTACACATCTATTATCCAAACTCTTAAAAAGTAGTAAGATATCTTTTACCCACAGTTATTTTCATGTGGCAAAGTGTGGCCTCACCTTTTGTTTTTTGCTTCCGCTTCCACTTTTTAATGTAAATGTTTGGTATGATTGACCTATTATGTAAATTCTACCCGATATAGCGTATTTAAACTCTGATGTGTAATAAAAATATTGGTATGGTTCATGTGATGTATAAGATGATTCAGTAGTGTATTTGTGAGCACTATTTGCTGATCTAGAGAATAGTACAGTAGAATTAAAAAGGATTTTGGATTGCAAATTCAGGGTCCGACACTTAAGCCCTTAAAATTACTCTTATTCTAAATCATGTTATTATAATGTTTCTATCCGAGTGCAACACATGATCTAACTCTAGTAGTATTTAAGGAAATTTTAATATATGCCACTCCACAATTCCGATTTAGAAAATTTTCACTACAAAGCGTTGGCTTCTAAAACTACCATTGCAAGTGCATGCAAACCTCAATCGCTTAAAAAAATGCCACTAGTGTTTATGCCAAACTGGGAAAATGGGTTTAAAACGTTGTGGGAAAGTAGGGGTACATATAAAATGATTTTTTTCCCCGACGTAAGACATAAAACGCTATCGCACGTCACCAAGAAAAAACAAAGGAAGGAAGGCGGAATTTGATTGCGATTCTTCGGAATAAAGATGCCTAAGTGAAAGAAAATGAAAAACTCAGGGATATGAATTAGTGCACCTCGATTCAAAACAAAATGGCCTATTTGTTCTTGATTCATAATGCTTTTAAAGAAACTAGACATATCTGAACTCGATTAAATTATAATACTCTCTAGAAAAAGAAACATTTACCGAATAAAGGAATAACTTAATTGGTGCCAAATCTTCCCAAAAGCAAAAGAACTAATATCCCGTTTGGAACATAGGAATTTTTAATAGCCTATAAAGGAATTGAAATAGTTTCCATAAAATTGTCGTAAGATTTCTCTAAAATTCCTGGTTCGCAAAAGGCCTAGATACCTTTGAGACTCGAATCATCGTAGGCTCTCTCGCTAGAGATTTGTGTTGGATATTGATCTAAGGCCAAAACGGCCGTGGCTGAAAAGGAGGGGACGTGGGGAAACCCACGTTTCCCGGTCTTCGCCTACGATCGGGGTGCCTAACCAACTCATGGTTACGGTCCCCGCTGCAACAGCGCTATATTTAGTAGGGGTCCGGCCTCTCCCGACGACTACTGTTCCCGTGAGAGCAAACACCCCGAACAAAACCTAACGTGACCCGATCTACTAAGTGTGTGGCAACGGAAGATCGCCGCCGCCGCCGCAGACGCCGCCGTCGACTCTCCGGACAACCTCCACCGACTCTTCCTCACGCCGCATCACGCAGCACCGGTCTCGCTCAATGGCGCTCATCGGCGACCGTAAGTCCTCCAACCTTATGAATGTCTAGGTGTTCTAGTTTGCAGACTAGCAGTACGCATCTCACATTTGGTATCAGAGCCACTGCTAGTTCTTCCTAGAACCTTAGCCCCTGATGTGTTTGGCTAGAATGTCAGAAGGAGGGGAATCAAAACGTTACAAGCAAATCCTACGGTTTTTCCCCAAAAATTTTTGATGAAATCCCGAACCCTAACACCCCAAATCATGATGAACACTGAAGAAATTTCCCAAATCCCCAAACCAATCGGATTATTTATGGATCGGGGAGGGTTAAACTCACGGTTTTCGGGGGTTTTGGGGCCGGTCGCCGGTGACCCATGCGTGCGCCGGCGCCGGATGCGCCGCCGCCATCGCCTCACCGCCGCTGCGTCATGCGCCGCTGCCGCGCCGCCCGCTTGCGCGCATGCCGAGCCGCAGCCATCTCGGCGCTGCTGCGTCGCTCGCCCCTGAAGCGCGAAGTCGCGCAAGCCGCCGCGCCGCCGGGCGAAGCCAGCATGAGCCGCCGCCGCTGGCGCTCGGGCCGGAGCCACCGCCGTCGCCGCTGGCCGGCTGGCTGCTACCGCCCGCCAAGAGGTGCCGCCCCGTGTCTGCCGCTGCGCAGTCGCCGCCGAGCGGGCTGCCGCCGCTTGCGCCAGCCAGCGTGCCGCCCGCCGCCATCGCCCTGTCCGTTTTTCTCGGGTGGAATGAGCCAAAATGCCCTTAGGGTTAAGTTTTTTCCCTTTTTTTTATCTTTTGCTGTGTCCGATCTGGACCGTCCATGAAATGAATGGCCGAGATGCGGGGGGAGGCTGGGGCGGGCATGATGGGCCGGCTGGGCTTTTTGGATTTTTTCGGCCCAACAGTGGGGGCGGTTTTTGACTGTTATGTTTCAGCCCAACAACACACACATATATATATTTTTTTTTCTGTATTTACAGTATATCTCATGAATAATTGATGATTATTTAATGTTTCTCATGCAAATATTACTAGATAATATTTTTTTTAAGCTGCTGAAAATTATTATGCTATTCCGCTGCCTGATGTTTTGTCTCTAATTGAATGAAACCAATGAGAAATTCAATTAGAGAGTTATGTTTATTTTTCATGCTATTACTCTTTGACCAACGTTAATTGTAATTGCATGTGTATAAATTATGTTAAATTTTTCGTATCTGCCCAACGGTGATGCGAAATAAATGATGTTTGTTATGTTTGATTTTTCCATGCTATTACTCTTTGACCAACGTTAATTGTAATTGCATGTGTATAAATTATGTTAAATTTTTCGTATCTGCCCAACGGTGATGCGAAATAAATGATGTTTGTTATGTTTGATTTTTCCATGCTATTACTCTTTGACCAACGTTAATTGTAATTGCATGTGTATAAATTATGTTAAATTTTTCGATTCGCTCAACGGTGATGCGAAAAATTTTATGAGCATGTTGTTAATCATACCAACGTAAGATTAATTTTTCATGCAAATTAATTATGCGCTTTGCTAATGTAAATTTTATAATTTTTCACCGCTCGCTTCCGCTCATGTTAATGCAATTGAGCCACTTAATGGTAGTAACTTTCAGAAATGGAAGTTTACGCTTATGACGACTTTTCGGCTCTTGGATCCGGACTACGCGCTCAGATTCGATGAGCCCGTCGCTCCCATCAAGGGAGGACAATTATGATGACAAAATGAAGGAATATAAAACTAATGCTGAGAAGTGGGAGCGGTCTAACCGTGTTTCACTTGCTGTGATGAAAAACTCCATCAGTGAGGCCATAAGGGGAGCAATCCCTGAAAAGGAAAGGGTAAAGGACTATTTGTCCTCCATCGAGGATCACTTTAAAGGGTCCTCTAAAGTTTATGCTACCACACTGATGCACAGGCTCATGAACACCAAATACAATGGTACAGAAATGTTCGTGAGCACATTATGACAATAATCAATATTGTCGCCGGACTTAAGACAATGGACATGGCTATTTCGATGGTTTTGTTGTTCATTACATTATGATGTCTCTTCCCAAGCAATTTGAAGCTTTCAAGGTGAACTACAACACCATTAAGGACAAGTGGACCATGAGCGAGTTGATCGCTAATGTTTCACAGGAGGAAGAGAGGCTCAAGGCTGAGGGGGCTACTGATTTTGTAAATCAAGTCAGCTCCTCAAATACAACTGGTCCCTCTAGAAATAGAGGTGGCTATAAAGGAAAGGGAAAGAAGGAGCAAGCATATTCCCCTTATAAGAAGCCACAGATCCACGCACCCTAAAGCGCCTAAAACGCTTCAGTCCCGGAAGCTCAAGTGGACAAAAGAAAAGTGATGAATGCCATTTTGTCACCAAAGGACCACTTCAAAGATAACATCCCGGATGGCTAAAATGGCTCGCCAAGAAAGGTACTTATGAAATTACTTTTGTTGATGAAGCATTTTATGCTGATTTTCCTATAAATTCTTGGTGGATTGATTCGGTGCCACTGCATGTTACGAATTCCTGCGTGGATTCCATATGTTGACAAGTCTCAGAGAGGAAAGAAGCCTAAGAGTGGCTAATGGGATGGAAGCCAAAATTGAAGCTATTGGATTTGTTTCTTTAGTTTTGAATAATGGCTTTGTAATGAAACTTAATGATGTTCTTTATGTTCCCTCGATGAGAAGAAACTTAATTTCTGTTTCATTATTAGATAATGATGGATATTCTTGTAATTTTGGACACGGAAAGTGTTTGGTTTATTTTAATAATGATAATGTTGGTCGTGCTATCCGACACGACAAGCTTTACATGTTATCCCTGCAAGATTCTCTTATATCCATGAATGTATGTGATGTGAATAAAAGCTAAAAGAATTGATGAGACTTCGTCGAAATTGTGGCACCGTCGTTTGGGCCACATTTCGAGGGGGAGAATTGAACGTCTCATTAAAGAAGAAATTCTCCACCCTTTAGATTTTAGTGATTCGGATGATCATTGCCTTGATTGCATCAAAGGCAAGTATGTAAAGAAAATAAAGAAAGGTGCTACTCAAGCACGTGGATTTTGGAATTAATTCACACCGATATATGTGGTCCTTTCCCGTGACATCGTAGATGGTTATGATTCTTTATTACGCTCATCGATGATTACTCACGTTATGGCTATATCTATCCTATTAAAGAGAGATCGGAAGCACTTGATAAATTTAAAATATTTAAGGTGAAGTTGAAAATCAGCATAGTCTAAAGATTAAAGTAGTGCGCCGGATCGTGGGGAGAGTATTATGGGCGACATGCAACTTATGGACAGATTCCTGGTCCTTTTGCCAGATTCTTACAAGAAAATGGTATAGTCGCTCAATACTCAATGCCCGGAGATCCTCGAAGAAATGGAGTAGCGGAAAGAAGAAACCGTACTCTTATGGATATGGTTCAAGTATGTTGAGCTACTCCACTTTGCCTATAAAGTTATGGATGGAAGCATTAAAGACCGCGCACACATACTCAATAGGGTTCCCAAGAATCGGTGCCCAAAACACCCTATGAATTATGGATGGAGAAAACCAAGTTTGAACTACCTCCATGTGTGGGGTTGTGCACCAAGCTAAAGTATTTAACCCACAAATTGGGAAATTAGATCCTAAGACTGTGAGTTGCCATTTTATTGGCTATCCTGACAGATCTAAAGGGTACCGATTCTATTGTCCAGATCGTACCACAAAATTTGTAGAAACAAGGTACTGTGTTCTTGGAAAATGATGGCATTAGTGGTGACTTGGAGCCTAGGAAAATTGATCTTGAGGAGAAGCGGATGTATGTTGCTTCGCCGCTAATCCGATGATTGATTTTCCTATGTCCCAAGTGGTTGTGCCCACAGCTGATCCTGTAGTTGCAACTCCCTGCGTCTCGATTAATTCGTGGCTATTCCTTCATTGAGGGCTCGAAAACACAAGTGTCATACCTAATGATGAGCCTTCACCCTCTATGACAATTAATGAACGACCTAATGAGCTCGCTAATGTACCGCCGGAGATCGAACGAGTGAGGAGATCGCTATCCCAAGTGATTATGAGGTTTACTTGAATGAAGATGATCTTGGGAAGAGGATGATCCTAGCTCTTATAAAGAAGCTATGAAAAGTAAGGATTCATCTAAGTGGCTAGATGCCATGAAAGATGAAATTAAGTCTATGGGCGATAACGATGTATGGGACTTAGTAGAAATTCCTAACTGAGCCAAAACAAGAGGGTCGCAAATGGGTCTACAAAACAAAGCGTGACTCAAAGGGAATATCGAAGGTTTAAGGCGAGACTTGTAGCAAAAGGATTTACACAAAGAGAAGGCATTGACTATAATGAAACATTTTCTCCTGTCTCGACTAAAGATTCATTTAGAATTATAATGGCGCCACAAAGACATTTTGATTTAGAGTTGCACCAAATGGACGTTAAGACGCATTCCTAAATGGTGACTTGTATGAGGACGTTTACATGACACAACCTGAGGGTTTTGTTTTGGAAGATGAGAAACATTTGGGATGCAAACTAAAGAAACCATATATGGCTGAAGCAAGCTTCTAGGCAATGGTACCTTAAGTTCGATGAAGTCATAAGAAATTTTGGATTTAAGGAGAATGATGTTGATAATTGCACATATGTTAAGTTCAGGGGGAGTAATTACACCTTCTTAATCCTTTATGTGGACGATATATTATTAGCCAGCAGCAGTGTGGACATGCTGCGGGAAACTAAAAGATTTCTTTCGTCTAATTTTGACATGAAGGATCTCGGTGAAGCATCTTATGTTCTTGGTATTGAAATTCACCGAGATAGGTCCAAAGGAATATTAGGTTTATCACAAAAGGCATACATTGACGAGTACTAAAGAGATACAATATGCATAAATGCTCGCCTCACCGCTCCTATTGTTAAGGGCGATAAGTTTGGGAAATTTCAATGCCCAAAGAATGACTATGAATCGATCGATGAAGGATGTACCTTACGCCTTGCCGGAAGTATTATGTATGCTCAAGTATGTACATACGATTTAGCTTTTGTTACCGGGATGCTTGGCAGATATCAATCAAATCCAGGACCGGACCACTGGAAAGCCGTTAAGAAAGTCCTGCGCTATATGCAAGGCACTAAAGGTCACATGCTCACATACAGGAAAAGTGATAACCTTGAGGTTGTCGGTTATTCGATGCTGATTTTATGGGTGTAAAGACACTAAGAAGTCCACATCAGGTTATATTTTCACCCTCGCAGGAGCAGCAATTTCATGGAAAAGTGTAAAGCAAACACTTACTGCATCGTCGACAATGCAGGCTGAATTTGTGGCATGTTATGAGGCTACCGGGCAGGCTGTATGGCTTAAGAACTTTATCCCGGGATTGAGAGTGGTAGACAGCATTTCTAGACCACTCATTCTGTACTGCGATAATCAACCCGCAGTTTTCTATTCGAGTAACAACAAGTCGAGTGCGGCTGCCAAGCACATTGACATAAAGTATCATGTTGTGAAAGATAGAGTCCAGGATCAAACAATTAAGATTGAGCATATTGGAACTAAATTTATGCTTGCGGATCCGCTCACAAAAGGCTTACCACCCAATATTTTTTGTAATCATGTTGCCGGCATGGGTTTATTGGAGAGCCTGTGATCCTGGAATAAGAGGACCATATAAAGTAACCAACTCCCATAAAGTATTATGTTATCCGATCGATATAAAATGGAGCACTATAAGTCCTGATGTCCAACGGTACTTAATTGATCACAGACGCATTGCTTTGGTGTGAACTTTTATTGAGAGAGGGCTTATGATGTTTTGCCTTATGATCAAGGGGGAGAATGTTGGATATTGATCTAAGGCCAAAACGGCCGTGGCTGAAAAGGAGGGGACGTGGGGAAACCCACGTTTCCCTGGTCTTCAGCGCCCTGATCGGGGGTGCCTAACCAACTCATGGTTACGGTCCCCCGTTGCAACAGCGCTATATTTAGTAGGGGTCCGGCCTCTCCCGACGACTACTGTTCCCGTGAGAGCAAACACCCCGAACAAAACCTAACGTGACCCGATCTACTAAGTGCTGTTGGCAACGGGAAGATCGTCGCCGCCGCTGCTGCAGGACGTCGCCGTCGACTCTCCGGACAACCTCCACCGACTCTTCCTCACGCCTGCATCACGCAGGCACGGGTCTTCGCTCAATGGCGTTCATCGGCGACCGTAAGTCCTCCAACCTTATGAATGTCTAGGTGTTCTAGTTTGCAGACTAGCAGTACGCATCTCACAATTGGATGTCGATGTTTCATGGTCTGACGCTTACCAGAGTTTGTGATTGCATAAAAATGTGCTAAACTCCAGTGAGCCACAGCTACCAGCTAGCGTAGGCCTTCTTCACACACCAGAAGTTTCCAAGGTGTGCACAGTAAAGCTACTACTGGCACTGCGCAGCTTATGATCAAGTATGCTCCGCTTTTTGAGTTAGCATTGCCATGCCATGCCATGCCATGCCAGCATCAGTAGTTCGGTACTCGCATGCAGGGCGCTGGTGCAGGGCGCTGGTCCTGCGGCTCCGTTCTTTTACACACGTAGGCTATCGCAAGATCGCGACATCCTAATTGCACCCAGGCATCATTGTTAAGCCCTGCGCCTACTGCCTGCATGCCTGCTCTTCTTTTTCTGAACAGAATGGCATTGGTGCCGCCCTCGCACACACACACCAAGCAGAGAACCTATTCTTTTCCTTTAAAGCTGATGGCTTTTAACTTTTACTACAGTATCTAATTTTTAAATAAAATATTTTCTCAAGATAAGATCTACAAGTTAAACGATGTACATGTTAAAAACCCAACATCTGTACCATCCAAAATCGTAAGTGGGTATCTCTCTCCGTAATCTGTACCGTAAAAAGCCAAAATTCAAAAATTTCAACCAAAAATCATAAGCCGCAGCCATTGCCAAACAGGCCCAGAATGGGGACATGTAAGTGACATGCTTTTGGGCCAGTTCTTTTCATCTGAAGATGGTGGCTTTTGGCTTTTGTTACAGTACCTAACTTTCAAACAGAGTATTTTCTCAAAACGGGGTCTACAAGTTAAACAATGTACACATTAAAATTTCAATATTTGTACTATCCAAAATTGCAAGTGAGTATCTCTCTCTCCGTAATCTGTACTATAAACAACTAAAATTCAAAAATTTCAGTCAAAAGATATAAGCCGCAGCCGTTGCCAAACAGGCCCTTTGGCTCTTAGCTATGACGTTTTTTGCTGAAATGATATTATAATAACTACAATAAAATTTTAATTGCTATAGTATAATTTTAGTTATAAATCATAGATTTTCAATCCAAACGAACGAGTCCTTAATTTCCTGTTGGATTCAACAAGTAGTAACATTTCAATGCCGCGTTTTACCTCTTCCTATGCTTTGAAATTCCTGTGTTTTCGACGAGGCCCAGAAATGTGTGGTTAAGTTTGAAGCACGAGCTAGGCCTGCAGCTGGCGGCCATGGATTGACCTGTTCGGTGATGTAAGATGGATGGATGGATGGACCTGATCTACCCAGTATTAACCCTGTATACCCCGTCACGTACCCGTCCATCCATTCCCAGGGATCCAGCAGGAGACGTCTACATCTCGTCACATCATCATCATCTATCACATAAAATATTACTACTACTCACCACTACTCTGAGTACATGTAGAGTAGCATAGTGAAGTGATGGTTGGAATGGACGAATGGATGGACGCATGCATGCAAAAGCGACGCAAGGGAATCATGCCATGCCAGGGAAAGGGCCGGGTGGACTTTTAACTCATCGGAGTACGAAACGCTACTTACGTTACACACAGGCAGGCAGGGCTGATCCCATCCATCCATCGGCTGCAGAATACGTTGGAGGATGATATCTGTTGTCTATTCATCGTCGTCGCTCTTCAATAATGCAGCAGATGTGCTGCTATGATCGTCGGATTTTTTTTAAATAATTTATTTTGTGTTCAAAATTATAAAAATATACACGCACAAAAGGCTTTTTACAGGTGTGGATCCCAATCGTCCAACTGTTAAGCGACTGGAACCCGTCACCTAACGACCGCATAACACGAATGTAGTCGGTGCGCCGTTGGGCGATAGAATCTAGTCGTCAAACGGTCAGACGACTGGATCCTGTCGTCGAACTGTTGGGCGATTGCAGGTCTAGTCGCCCGATTGGTCGGTGACTGCAGGTCTAGTCGTTCGATTGGTCGGTGACTGCCACCTCAGCCGAAGAAAAGGAAACTTGATCTTAAGACTGTTGATTGTGTCTTTCTAGGATATGCCCATCACAGCACAACATATAGTTTTCTAGGGGTCAAATCTAAGGTTAGCGATATCGCTAATAATGTCTTTATAGAATCTTGTGATGTGACGTTCTTTGATAATGTATTTTCTATGAGAGCAAATGAGGTCATTGTGCTTGATGGTTCTTATAAACACTCTATTTCTCCGAGTGTGGATGGCACAGCTCCTGAAATGGAGTTGAGGAGGACTAAAAAGTCTTTGGGCAATGATTTTGTCACCTACCTCGTGGATGACAAACCATGTACCCTTTCATAGGCATACGCATCTCCAGATGCGGAGTACTAGAAGGATGCAGTCCGTAGCGAGATGGATCCCATCATAGCTAACGGACTTGGGAGATTAATGATCTTCCAAATGGATATAAGCCAGTGGGCTACAAATGGATCTTCAAAAGAAAGCGTAAACCCAATGGAACTATTGAAAAGTACAAGGCTCGTTTAGTGGCTAAGGGTTTTACGCAAAAGAAGGGTGAAGAATATTTTGATACATAATCACCTGTGGCACGACTACCCACAATCCACATGCTTTTAGCACTAGCTGCTGCATTTAAACTCCAAGTGCATCAAATGAATGTTAAGATCGCTTTCCTAAATGAAGAGTTGGATGAGTAGATTTATATGCAATAGTCTGATGGTTTTGTGGCTAAAGGGCAAGAGAGTAAAGTATGTCGCTTGGTTAAATCTTTGTATGGTATAAAACAAGCTCCCAAGTAATGGCATGAAAAATTCGATAATACGTTGACTTCTGTCGGTTTTTGTGTAAATGAAGCCAATAAGTGTGTATACTATCGATTTAGCGGGAGTGAAGGTGTCATCACATGTCTTTACGTGGATGACATGGATGTTATAAATAAAACCAAATCGTTCCTCTTCCAGAACTTTGACATGAAAGACCTTAAAGAAGTTGATGTTATTCTTAACATCAAGCTATTAAATGGTGAGAATAGGATTACCTTAATACCATCTCATTATGTGGATAAGACATGAACCATTTTGGATTCAATGATGCTAAGCATGTAGCCACACCCTATGATCCAAATGCAAAGCAACATAAAAATATTGGACATTTTAAAGATTAGCTTAAATATTCACAAATAATTGGATCCTTGATTTATTTAACTAGTGTAATGAGGCTGATATCTCATATGCTGTAACCAGATTGAGCCATTACATGACCAATCCAGGAGATGATCATTGGACAGCACTAGAAAGGGTACTTAGGTATCTAAAAGGAACCAAAAATTTGGGGATACATTATACTGGCTACCGACAGTCCTTGAAGGATTCAGTGATTCTAACTGGATCAGTGACTCGAATGATATGAAGACTGCGAGTGGTTATGTATTCACTCTAGCAGGTGGGGCTGTTGTGTGAAAATCTCTAAACAGACTATCCTTACACGGTCCACCATGGAGGCTGAGCTAGTAGCTCTTGACTCAGTAGTAGTAGAGGCAGAATGTCTCAAAGAGCTTATTTCCAACTGCCGATATTGGAGAAGCCAATACCGACTGTCTTAATCTACTACGATAATCAAATCATTCTGGTTAAGGTGAAGAGTAGGAAAGACAATATGAAGTCCTCCAAACATATTAAGAGGCGACTTAAGTCAGTTTGGCATGCTAGAGAGACTGGTGTAATCACTGTGGAATACATCTAGTCTAAAAGGAATCTAGCTGATCCTTTCACTAAAGGAATGGCGCGTAAGGTCATTCTTACAACATCAAAGGGAATGGGGCTCATACCTGTTTGATGGTCTTGAACGGTGTAACCTATCCTAGAAGAGCGGAAATCCCGTGAACTAGACTCTAGGAAAACAAACTGTAAAAGACTGAGAGTACATCTTAGAGTCCCATTAGCTGTAGTACTCTAAACTGTATGGCAAGTTGAGCAATAGTTCTTAATAAATTCGATGTCCTATATGCCAACGAGAACTCTCCTACAGAGTTCCCTGGAGAATTCACCTATGTGAGTATGGTCATGGGGTCGCGATCAAAAGAGAGTGTGGATATCCTTTCTTAAATACTCATGAAAATATACAGGAACATGACCATAACGTTCCAACCCGAGAGGTGCCGCTCAGCTGCCTTGTACATAGTGCAGTTTAAGTGAAAGCTCTCACACCAAGGCACTGGATCAAGGCGTAGTCCTCCTTTGCTTGTGTAGAGTCATATCTTGAGTTGCTAGGCAGTGGGTTCAAAACCGAAAGGTACCTATGTCGAATAACTATATATCGAACATTCGACTTTCAAGAAGTATACTATGTCGCAAATTGAGGTAAATTAGTGGGGATTGATGGGCATTTTGGTAATTTACCTAAATTGCTATGAGCCCACATGTAAGAAGTTGGAGAGGAAGGGATAAGGCTCGGCTGCTTGTTTTGATCCAGTCGTGCATATTGAATTCTCGATCCCCTTTTCCCGAGTGCCTCTACTCGTTTGTCTGGCAGAAGATGTGGCGACCGTTCGACGTCGTCAGCCACGTTCCGATCTTCTCACCTCCTGGGCGCAGGTGGGGCTTGAGATGATTGACCAACGCCGCTTCTTTTCCCCTCTTCTCGGTGGCGTCTTCCCTTTCATAAGTCGAGTCGAGCAAGTTGATTTGGTAGAGAAATTAAAAGGTAAATCACTAGTAGATCCAAAGTTGATTGGAGGCAACTAGTTTTGCTGTCGATTTGAGACTTGGGGCAGAGCGACATTGCGCTCGTCAGCTTGATTTTGCCTTGATTTCCATGGTCCTTGTGAGTGCATTGGAGCTTCGGTGTTCTTCTTGTGTCGGCTTTTGTTGCACAGAAGGGAGGACTCATCTCCTGATCCTTGTGTGCATGACAAGAGTGTCCTTCTTGTTGTCTTTGAGAGGCATCTACTTGCACTTCGGCTTCACATATTTGGTGAGTACTGATTTTGTGAAGATTGGGCCCTGTCGGCTTCTCAGTGGTTTAGACTACCACTGTATAGTGAGCTTTATTTGTGTTCTGTAATTTTTATTGTGCAAATGTTAACCGTGCTAGTGTTGTATATCTCTTTGATCTCTGATATTTGTGATAATCACTAGCTCTGGGAGGACTTTGCATAATAGTTTGTGGGCTTTGATTGCTCGATGAGGATTGCATAATAGTTTGTGGGCTTTGATTGCTCGATGAGGATTGCATAATAGTTCGTGGGCTTTGATTGCTCGATGAGGAACTTTGTCAAATTGATATCAAGTGACATGTTAGACTCATTCTACTAGTGCGATTCTGCATATTCTAATTGATTATCTCTGTTTAAGTGTAGTTTGCAACACTGTCAATTGTTTATACTGTTGTTCCTTCTCAGTATTATGTATTGTTGTTAGATCTTGAAGAAAATATATATGTACATGATGCTTCTGTAATTGCCAAACATGTATGTTATTACTGCAGTAGCATTGGTCTGATTCCAATAATTGTTTTTTGTCAGAATCTGTTAATTTTGTATGCTTTTGACATTGACACTACACTGAGGTAATATTCACTTAAGTCAGACTAGCAGATTTTGAGAAAATTGTCACTGTGATCATGAAAAATTGACAAAGAGTTATAGAAGGCCAAGTTTCTAATAACTTGTGCAACTCCTCAAACTGAGAGCAACAATTCAACCATTAATTTGTGCATTATGCTAGATTTTGGAGCTCACATGTTCTTGGTATTATGCATATTATTTTCTTCATATGAATTGAGTAGTATTTCTATGTTTAAATATCTACTGTTGATTCTGTTGTCATATGAAGTGTGTTGGAATATGGTTCTGTTGCTCATGCTTAAATTTGGGATTAAATTAAAACTATTGCTGAAATTGCTTAATTTCCAACACCTGGCATGCTCCTCTTGTTCGCCTCAGGCCACTGTGGCCCTTGCTTGTTCGTCACAGGCCACAGCAGACCTTACTAGTTTACGAGTCTCCTCTTGTCCCATTGCTTCTTCTGCCTCTTATCCATCCTGACGTGGTGAACCAAGCTCTAGTGTATCGTTGGGTTTGCTTATGTAGTGTTTTCCTCCATACTCTTCCACATCATTTTATAAACCAAAGGGTTGGCACGGTGTAGAGAGCTGTCACATCGTATTTTGCAGAGTCATGTCTTTTCGGTCTGAAAAGGTGAGTAGGTGCAGTGTTGTCATGTCAATTTGAAAAGCTGGTGAGGCAAGTGTTGTTGTCGTCCCTGAGCGCAGCTGGTGCCAGAGCATCCTCATTTGTGGCCTGCACCATCCAGACGAGAGATAGTAGTCCGGCATCGCTGAGCCTGTGAAGTAAAAAAAGGTTAGTATTCAACCTACGCATGGCGAGAAGATAGTGTCGTCGAAGTGTGGACCTGTCTGTCCAGCGTGAGTCTAACCTCCAGGCCACTCGAGGTGTATGCGTGCAAATCACCCCCAAGTCAGTCACCTCGATCACACTCTAAGGAGGTAGGACACGGAACAACACGCGATGTAGCCGAACCCTGCGCTCATCTCCTCTTCCTCTCCTCTCCACTTCTCTCCTTTCCTCTCTTTTCTTCTTTTTTCTTTCTCTTCTCTCCTCACGCACACGCTATACTAGAATCGGCCACTCGACCAGGGGTTCGGTCGAGTGGTCGAATATATATCGTGTCCAGTCGCCCAGCGGTTGGGCGACTGGACCTTGCAGTTGCCCAACGGTTGAGCGATAGCATCCAGTCGCTCCACCGTTCGGCGACTGCAATTATGTCGCCCAACGGCCCACCGACTACAATTATGTCGCCCAACGGCCCACCGACTGCATTCGTGTCGTGCGGCCATTGAGCTATAGGTTCCAGTCACCTAACAGTTGGGTAACTGGAGTCCATTCTTATAAAAAAATCTATGCGGGTATATTTCTGTAATTTCAAATAAAAAATGAATTATTTAAAAAAAATCGTAGCTTGTCTATGTTCATTTGCATCATGCTCACATTTCAGTAGCGTAATCTCCTACCGTGGTTACTTGAATGCTTTGGTATAATATATTTGGCTTCTTTAACATTCCTTCGTCTTTATTTTATGTATCAGGGACGCACGCTAATTCCGAGGAAGGGGGAAATAACTTTCATAGTCATCCTCCGATTTATAAGTTGGAAAAGTCACGCAAATGCCAACAAGGGAAAAAAACTATACCGAACATCATTAGAGGAGAACATAACTTACGAAACAAACTCTAACGATGAATTGGAAAGAAAAAGGCTAGGCTAATAGCGCAAATTACACTTTGAGTGCAGGACCGGCTGGGATTACGTACCCATTACTAGGGCTTAGGTAATACAAAAATCACAAGCTGCTCATCGGCTTGAATCGGAATTTGGAGTTTTAAAGGAGCTGTATTGGTTCTTGCAAAATTCATACGTAAAACTGTTGATGCTGTTTTTATTGGATATGCTTTAAACAGTAATTATGATAAGTTTCCTGTTGTAAATTCTAATGTAAGTAGTATCATGCTCCCTTCTTTTCACTTATTGCCTGTGACTTATGATTTATGCAACAGTAACTAGCTTTTAAATAAAGTGTTTTTTAAGATGGGTTTAACAGGAAAATTATAGTAAAAGTGTACTGAGTTCAACTGTATCGGCTAAAATCGCATGCGGATATTTTTTTTTTCTACGTTCTGCCTCTTGCGAACAGTCAGAATTTAAAAATTTAAGACATAATCAATAAGTCACAGTCCAAAAAACCCACCGCTACCTACTTCCAGGACATATTTCCTTTCAAAGCTAAAATTTCCAGAGGCGTTGATTGTGCATCCTCCTCCACGGTTGATGAAAATACCTATCTCATGGAAGGTAACCCTACTTATTCTGAAGCTATGCAATGTGACTAGGCTCCTTTCTGGAAAGAAGCAATTAATAATGAATTTCAGTCTATCATTCAAAATAATACATGGCTATTGGCATACTTGCCTCCTGGAAACAATACCATTAGTTGTAAATGGATTTTCAAGAAGAAACTAAAACATAATGGTTCTGTAGACAGATTTAAAGCTAGACTAGTTGTAAAAGGGCTTTGTCAAAAGAAAGGTTTACATTACTTTGATACATATGCACCTGTTTGTAGGATTACTACCATGCGTGTGCTCATTGTCCTTGCTTCTATTTATAAGCTGCACATTCGTCAAATGGATATCAAAACTGCATTTTCAAATGGTGACTTGGAAGAAAAGATTTATATTGAACAACCTGAAGGTTTTGTAGTAAAATGACAAGAACATAAAGTTTGCAAACTGAAAAGATCATTACATGGACTAAAGCAAGCACCAAAACAATGGCATTCAAAATTTGATGGTGTAGTGACTTCTTTTGATTTTCAAATAAAATTTTTTGTTACATATATCTATAGCAAACAATATCCAAATGGCTTTGTCATCTTATGTTTATATCACTACCACATATAGGATCATCACAGATGGTTCGTAACTCTCATCAGAGACGGTTTTTAAATCGTCTGATTTATTGCGTCAATGATAACATGTAGTTATCACAGATGGCTCCCAAATCGTCTGTGATAAATCACAACACAGATGGTTTTTAAAAATAACCGTCTGTGATATCCGATATATCACAGATAATACAAAAAACCGTCTATGATAGTTTTTTGTATAGTTACAAAAATTATTTTTTGGCTAGCCTTAGGAAATGCTAGCCATGCCTTCTAAAAACAAGCAAGCGGGTTACAGATAAATACAAATAAGTGAATTACAACTACTTAAAGTAATTTACAACTCAAAATCAATTACAAAAGAATGTTCATGTATTATCACCAGAGTTACAATTGTATTATAATTGAATGAATTACAATTGAATCAATTGTTTAAACATGTATTAAACGGTTTCGTCGGAGTGAAACTCTCCTTTTGCATCAATGACCTCCGACATGAAGAAGGTGGAGAGCTATACTCGAACGTCTGAGAGTTCGTTCAGATCGTGTATACTTAATTTGATTTTTATGCCCTGCCGCTAGGAGTAAAGCCGTAAGCATATGTATTTAAATTGATAATTAGGAAATAATTATTGCGAGATTAACAAACCTCTAGATCATTTGTCTTAGCACTCATGATTTTGTACATATAACAGCAAACGTAGAATGCACAAAAGTTGCCTTGTAATAGACGATCACGCTAGTAAAATCGTCTTAGATAACTACGCTGAAACTTAAACCTGATGGATTTTGTAGAACCGTCTGTGATAAGGTGTCCAGTATGACCTTATCTGTACTAGTGTATGTTGATGATATTTTAATTTTTCGTACTACCTTATCTTTGATTGATGACGTAAAATCTTATCTGTCTAGAAATTTTGATATGAAAGATTTGGGTGTGGCTAATGTTATTTTAAGCATGAAGGTGACAAGGTTTGAGGACTCGATTTCCTTGGATCTATCTCATTATACTGAGTCCATGTTAAAGAAATTTGATTATTTTGACTCCAAACCTGCCTCGACACCCCTTGATCCTAGTATATATCTTGAGAAAAACAAAGGCAATCCTGTTGCTCAGCTTTCTTGTTCTCAACAAATTGGTTCTGATGTATCTGGCAAGTCGAACTCAACCGGATATATTTTGCTTTTGCTGTTAATAGACTAAGCAGGTATACTAGCAATCGTAGTGAACAACATTGGATTGCTCTTGGCCGAGTATTCAAGTATCTTAAGGGAACTATTGATCACTCACTTGTACATAATGGCTGTCCTGACGTGTTTGAAGGATATTGTGACTCGAATTGGGTTACTGATTCTTTGGATGTCAAGTCCACTAGTGGCTTATCGCTTTCTCTTAGGAGGTGGAGCTGTGTATGTCTTGGGACTCATGCAAGCAACTGTTATCGCCAGAAGAACAATGGAGGCAGAGCTTACGGCTGTTGATACAGCATGCATGGAAGTTGAATGGCCGATTGTGCCTAAACCTTTACCGTCTATATCAATGCATTGTGATTCTAAGGCGGTTATTAGCTCGGTGAGTCAAGAAAGTATAAACAAAAAGATGAACAGGCATATGCTTGTGAGATACAAATCCGTACGGAAAATGCTGAAAAGTGTGATGTCACTAAATTTTGTAATGTCGGAAAATAATTTAGCCGACAACTTAACCAAAGGTCTTCCAAGATATGAGGTACAAAATTCATCAAAGGGGATGGGTTCGGAAGCACTTTGCTTATTCTTTAGCTTCTATTTGCTATAGTAACTATCTTTTAAATAGTGTGTTTTTTAAAGCAATATCTATAGATAAATTATAATACAAATTATAACAAGTTCAGCTATACTAGCTAAAATTATATACGACTATTTTTCTCTACGTACTGCCTCTCACAAACAGTCCAAAATTCAAAATATTTTGTCATAAGCCATAGCCTCAAAAAAAAAGCCAATAGTTCTTGGTTGTATACACCTAGTGCTAGCACGAGATCAAGCCAGAAAAGCTCTCGTTGTGAAGCGCAATAAATTTGTACTTCTTTGTTTCTCCAAAATTTTGTATTTTTGTGGGGATTGTTAGTGGAAAATACAAAATTCTGTGACCCTTCAAATAAATTGGAAGTCATTTTCTGATGCATACTACGTGTTTGTTCCTCCTACATACATGCATGCATCATTGACTTAGGGGGTGTTTGGTTACCAGCCACAGTTTACCACGTCTAAGTTTAGGTAAGTTTGATCAACTCAGGGAGCTGTTTGGTTGCAGCCACAGTTGTGGCAAGATTCCCTTCCAGCAAACTAGATCCCACGCGTCGATGACTTAAAAAAGTGTGGCAAGATTCCCTTAGGAACGCTAAGGTGTGGCAAAGAATTTAAACACCTCAATTTAGGCAAGTGTGGCAATTTTATTGGCAAAGTATAGCTAGTAACCAAACACCCCCTTAATCTTCTCACCGCTGCTTAAGGTTAGCTGGTCCTATTCTCCAGGGATATTTGTGGCTAGGTGCTTTATCATTTCCAGTCAGCTTATATTTATATGGACTACAGTAATTAGCTTTTAAACTGTGTTTTTTAAACCGAAATTAATAGAAAGATTATAATAAAAAAAATATTGAGTTCAACTATACCAACTAAAATTATATTTAATTATTTTTCTGTACATACTATCTCTTACAAATAGTCAGAATTCAAACATTTAAATCATAACATATAAGTTAAGTCCAAAAGAACGTACCCTAGCTTTGCATGAGATCCACGTGTATAACAACCACACTTCACTGCTGCTTACGGTCAGTTGGTCCTATTCCAAGAGATATTTACCGAGTCTTTAGATTTACATTAGATCCATTATCAATAGCAATCACACTTCACTACATATACTGGTGTCTATTTTCCAGTTCTCCTACGACGACCACAAAATCATCAACCTCTGTTTTCTTCTTTGCTCTGGTTGCCACAAGGAGCTACTGAAACGGTGAATCTGGGTTGCACCTTGATGTCAAATTGGTGGCAATCACTGCACCGTTGAGGGTGCTATTTGGCCTTAGGGCAATGCAAGATCTGCATGCCTCCTGTAAGATTTCTCTAATCTCAATTTTTTTATAATTAACCTATCTTTTAACATTTGAATTGCCCTAATCTTCTCTGTGTTCAGTCGTGTTGCAGATATCACAAGTAATAACATCAGCTCTCCCAAGAAATAGTGGACACGTAGAGACCAAAACAAGATAAGTTGCCGCTACATCAGCACTACGTCAGTCCCGCAGATCCATGATCAGATACGCCGTGCTTGCATTGAAGATGCACATTACAACACATCTAGAGGTACAACACTGCCATTAATTTAGACCGGTTACACCGGTACACATCTAATCCATAGCAAACAAACAACGTGAGATACCTACTGATCAGTCATATCCTGCTACTGCAGCAACACGACGATCAGAACATAATCGAAGTTACAATGAGGATACTGTCCGCTACTACGTTAACTAAGTCGAACAAATGCATAGCGAGAACTAATTAATCAACTAGGAAGACTTAATTAGCACACAATGCAAAGGGCATACTTGATGCGCCCGTGGATGCAATGCACCTAGAAGCCCCAGGCAAATGCGCCGTCAAGCTGGCCGGGGCCCACGGTCATCTGCGGCGTCGCGCGGCCAACGGCGCCCTCGACCTTCATCTCGATTCCGGACGGCCAGTGGAGGGCGCCGCCCACGCTGCCGACTCCCAGCGGAGACACGCCAGTCTGGAGGCCACCGGAGAGGAACAGAGGCAGCTGCAGGTTCTCCTGCAGCGAGCGCAGGCTCGGGAAGAAGGCCGGCGTTGGCTCCATGGCAAGCGGGGCCGGGGCGTACTGCCCGATGCCGAGGGTGGCATCCATGTGGGCGGTGGTGGAGAAGCAGGGCACGAGCTCACGGCCGGTGACCACGTCGGCGGCTGCGCCGCCATGGGAGCTGCTCTCGCCGTCGGCGGCTGCCGCGGCTGCGAACAGCGAGGTGTCCGGGACAGGCGGCGGGCGCGGCGCGGACGAGGCGGAGGCGCCGCCTCCCCCGCCGCCGAAGGAGACCGAGGTGGAGTCTGAGAAGCACGAGGTGTCGCCGCCGCCAGCGCTGGTCAGACCGACGCGGGTCTTGCGGGGGGGCGTGGCCACGCCGGGCTTCTGGAAGACCCTCGCGATCACCCACTCATCCTGAATAGTACATGAACACCAACAGTATACATAAGCAAAGATGTTGGCAACGATAAACTTTGCAACACTGTTAAGGATATGAATGCTACTACTTTCAGGTGTCTTCGCTTTTTAACAGGAAGTGTTCTTTCAAATTAAAACTTTTGTTCCTTTTCTCCTCCATTGTATCTAATACTAGAAATTATACATATCCAGGGCAACAACAAAAAACATATGCGCAACGCAAATAAAGCCTTGCTCTTAGTAGCTAGGAAGCAAGTAGGCTTTCTCAAAGTGAAAAGGAAGAGCAGCAGTCGCTGAGCCAACTCAGGAAACATGACTGCGAAAGAAACGACGATCTGATCCATGCCATAGACGAGATCAGCTTCAGCTTCAGACGGCGCAGTAAAAAAAAAGAACTAAACAAGGTATGCATTTACGCATCTGTGGGGATATAGTAACTTGTGCGCATGCATGCATTGGCCAGGAAAAAGATTCGTATCCTGCCGCGGCCAATCTTTCCCTGCATGTTAAGCCCCTCGCTTACCATATCCACGCATGCTATCATCTGCATTGCGGCAGGCACACGTACAGAGCCTGCGACTGTGCGCTGCTGCGCTACTCCTACTCGTAGCCATGGGCGAGATCGCACGAGAAAAGCAAGCTCACAGGTAGCAATTGTGCCCTAAGCCCCCGTGACTTTCCCACCGTTGGATCATCATTTTACTACTGGGTACTGGCTGGGCCGAGGATTACTATCCCAAAGAAAGAAAAGGTGAAAAAAAAAGGAGCATTGGAACAGAAATACTCAAGATTACCAAGAAGAACAACTTAACAGAAGGGGTAGAAATGGGCAAGCTAACCCCAAGTTCCCAGCTCCTAAGAATGAGCATCAAATACATAAAACACAAAACCAGCAACGGCACTGGGAAAGAAAGTGACTCAAGACTAGTGCACTAACGCAAAAAGAATAGTGACTTAGGATCTGTGTGTCTATGTGTGTGTAGAAAGTGCCTTAAGATTTATGCACTAACGCAAAAAGAAAAGGTGACTTAGGATCTGTGTGTGTACTGACCCTTAAGGAGTTGGACAGGAAGTGGTAGGCGTAGGTGCCGTCGAGGCGGAACTCGTGCATGACCCAGTGCGTCTTCTGGCCCTTGGGGGCGCGGCCGCGGTAGAAGACGAGCGTCTTCTTCATGCCGACGAGCGCGCCGGTGCGGCCGCTCCGGATCTCGCGGTCCTTGCCCGTCGCCTTCCAGTACCCGGCCCCGTGGCGCGGTTGGTGCGCAGCCCCGTCGGGTACTTGCGGTCGCGGAGGCTGTAGAAGTACCACTCCTTCTCGCCCATCTTCGCCTTGTCTGCAATGCATGCGAGCGCCAAGATTGATAGAGACTACGTTACGTACGCAGCAGCAAGGTTGGAGATTGCGAGAGGACGGGCAGGGCAAGGAGAATCACCCGGGAGCTCCCACGGCTCGCACTTGTTGAGGTCGATCTCGGCGATGGCGCGGCCGCAGAAGCTGCCGTCGACGACCTTACGGAGGAGGTAGTAGGTGATGAGCTCCTCGTCCGTCGGGTGGAACCGGAACCCCGGCGGGAGCTCGCCCCCTCCGCTGCCGTCCAGCCGCACGCCCAGGACGCCGTACCGCTCCATCCCTCCCCTCCCTGCCTAGCAAAAGCTCGCTCCAGCAACGCCACCACACCACTGCACGCACGAACGCACGCACGCACGCACGCAAGAGAGAAACAAACAAACGACGCCATTAATGCTTAGACAGATGCTAGACGGCCGGACGAACCGAAGATCGAGCCCGCACAAGAGCCAAAGGAATGGAATGGAAGGATCGGCATGAGGATCAGTACCGCTCCGACCTCTGTGGTGAGAGAGGACTGAAGACAGCGAAGAGCTAGACGAGCCAGCCGCCTCGCTCCTCTTGGGTGGTGAGAGAGCCGCGCGGGTGCTGGGCTTGTTTTATACCGCGGCGCGGTCTCCCGGTGGCGTGGCTGGGGGAGGTGGGTGAGGAGGAGTAAATGGGGGATTCGACGAATCGGGGAGGGAGGGTGGCAGCGACATATGAGGGCTACATGGGGCCCGCCCGGGGGGGCTGGAGCTGTGCTTGCTTCTCAGCGTGAAGAGGAGTGGAGTGTGGACGACGTGGGAACTCACAGATGAGCCGAGATAAGGTGCAGCGGCAGCGGCGCGATCGATTGCTTGCGGCAAGCAATCCATCCATCATGCCAGTGCCGTCATGCGTCTCTCGCTGAGAGGCAGGCGCCTGCGTCCTGCGCGCGCTTGGCAGGAGGTGCCTACGGGTTTGGATCCCTGCGCGCGCGGTTGTCCATCCACGGTGGTGTCCAAATGGGCTTTGTCTAGGGGTGCAAATGGGTCGGGTTAATCCCGATCGATCCGGTACCGAATCCGATTGGTATCGAATCCGGAGAAAAAATATAGGTTAGGATATGGTAACAGCAATATCCGTTCCGAATCCGATACGTTTTCAAGTTTGATTTCAGGTTAGGGCTACTATTTGACGTTTCATTTTCTTTTGCAATAGTAAAATAAAATCTTCTACATCAGCTATTAAGTAGAAACATCAAGTTCTTGACAGTACGTCCTCCTACTCCATTTGTTATACTGTATGCATTCCTTACAAACAAGTAGGGGTGCAAACGGCTCGGGTTAATCCCGACCGATCCGGCACCGAATCCGATTGGTACCGAATCCGAAAAAAATATGGGTTAGGATATAGTAACAGCAATATCTGTCCGAATCCGATCCGTTTGCACCCCTAGCTCCGTCTAACGGGTCGGTCTAGAGGTGGTCAATGGGTCGGGTTTTATCATGCCGGTCCATGGTCCACTACTATTGGCTCGGCCCAAATACGGTGCGGCCCATTTTAGCTCGTGGGTCGTGCCGTTACTGTCTGTGGACTGTGTCGTGTCTAGGCCGAGAGAGCGGCACGCCGGGTTGGCATGGCCTATTTATGGTCGTGGGCTGTGTTGGCCTAGCACACTTGGCAACGGGCCTAAACTGATTGTGCCGACACGGCACGGTACAGCCAAGCCCGTCGAATATAGCCGTTTTTTGACTGTTGGGATGTAAAAAATTCAAAACAAATATGGAATTTTTTCTATAAATAGAGGGGCATCCGACCTCCATTCTCCACACCTCAAACCTGACTCTCATCTCTCTGTTTAGCTATAAAAAAAATCCGGTAGTGTTTGCGCAAAATTGGTGAGAAATTCGTGCAAAATTCAAAAAACTTCGAAGAATTTTCTGAGAGCTACAGAAGAGGTAATAGTGCTACCTTATTTTAATTTTTTTGCTATTATCTGTTAATTCAATAGTAAGTTAATTGTATTTTACTATTTTTAATTTACAGTTAATTCAATGAAGAACTACGATTTTCAACTATCCGAATTTGGCCTCATAGCGGACGATATGCAATGATTTCAAGAAGCATATCCATCCGCGGAAGGCCCACATCCACAACAAACTAGAGAGACAGAAGAAGCGACGGCCCTGTCGGCGTAGGGTCCAATCGATCCATCTTCTGCTGACTCAACGAGCGCATCTACAATCCATAGCACGAGTGCAAAAAGAACAAGAGCTACTACATCAAGTGTCTAGAATGATTTCGATAAGAAATTCAAGACCGACAATGATGGGAATTCGGTGAGGTATGCTGTTTGTAAAATTTATGGCAATAAATTGTCTGCAAAATCTTTAGGTGGGACGGGTCACCTGCAATGGCATGCTGCAAGCTGCAAAAGAAGACAAGGAATACAAATGCGCCAAACACAGCTGCAATATAACCCCGGCGGCTCGGTACGTACTTGGGAGTACAACCCAGAGGTAGCCCGGGAATCCCTTTGTAGATTAATTGCTTCTCAAAATTTACCTTTAACTTTTTGTGACTCTGATGCTTTTCAAAAATATATTAGGACTGCTCATAACCCTCGATTTAGTGTTGTATCTAGGTAAATGATAAATAGAGATTTAATTAAATATTATAACAACTGTCATGAAAAATTGAAAGAAATATTTCATACATGTATATTCTCTATTGCTTTGACATCAGACATATGGAGTGGTAGTACTAGGGAGGATTATATTAGTGTTATTTCTCATTTTGTTAATGATGACTAGTAATGGAAAAAGAATTATATGATTTAAATTAATTAATATTTTGCATATTGCTGAAAAATATTGCAGAATGCATTATTAAAGCTGTAGAAGATGTTGGCCTCACGGATAAGATCTTTTTCTATAACTTTAGATAATGCACCTGCAAACACTAAGGCTATAAAAATTCTTGCTCCTATGTTTAATACTTATGCACAATCTTTCTTACTGCATCAACGTTGTGCTTGTCATATAATTAATCTTATTGTTAAATCTAGTTTAAAAAAATTAAATGCTTGTATTGATTGTTTTAGAGATGCAATTTCATATATTAATTGTTCTAACCAATGAATAACCGCATATAAGAGCTTCTGCGTAACAATGAACATCCGTCTTAGAAAATTTGGCTTAGATATACCTGTTAGATAGAACTCTACTTACCTTATGCTTAAACTAACATATATTGTCATATAAAAGCACCTTATCTATTTTCCTTCACACCCAAGGTCATCAATCTCGTAGCACCTTCAATAGAATCCAAGTTAGAGACTATGAACTTACTAAGGACGATTGGGTTGTTGCTGAAAAAATATTTTATTTTTTAGAACTTTTTCATAAAGCCACATTTTGTCCTTCTAGAGTATACTACCCAACCTCTCTTCTAACTGTTCATAACATTTTTAAAACTATCACTCACCTAAAGGCTTTGAAAATGATCATGTACTACGGGATGTTGTAGTTGCCATAAAAACTAAGTTTTTAAAATATTGCAGGAAAATTTCTATTTTACATGCATTCGCCTTTATTCTGGATCCTAGGGCCAAACTCCAAAGATTTATAAATGTATTACAACTTTTAAGTGATGCTACCAGTTTAGATTATTGTACATACTATGGAGTAGTTAAGAATAAATTATATAAGGCATACGAGAAATACGAAAATAAGTTTAAATCTGTGCATTTGGAAAGACCACTGGTAGCCCCTCTCACCTCTATAGGGACTATGCAATGAGCCAAGATTTTTTGTTCTTCCTCTAGAGATTCTCATGCAGGTACACATCAGTCAAAAGGAGGAAGGCAGCAAAGCACCAGAGACCTATCAAGCTATCTCAACAGTGATAGCATCAACTTCGAGCAAGAGTTGAACATCCTCTTGTGGTGGCAAACCTAGGATGTAACATATCCAGTGCTATCCATATTAGCACGGGATGTGTTGACTATTCCTATCTCTATGGGCTCCTCGAAGTCAACCTTTAGTCTATCTACAAGAATAATCGAGGAACGGCGAACAAGTCTCTCGAATGAAGATGGTCAAAATCATTCTGACCGTCAAAGACTGGGAACAAGCTGAATCAAGACTCCAACATACTGTAGAGAATAGAGACTTAGAAGAATATTTTGAGAATTTGTATCTAGATAACAATGAATTGGATTTTCAATATGTAGTAACTAGTGAGCTATATAGGCTATACTCTTTTTCTTTACCAAGTTTTTCTCAAGTTGAGTTTTTACTTGAAAAAGTTTTTAACGAGGCAGTCATCCCATGTAATTTAACAAGTTAATAAAACCCATTATATCATTAAACATAATTATCTTGATTATTAAGAAACTCTACAATTTTCTATAATTTTCTACAATTTTTCCTTAATTTTCTAAATTTTTTCCTCTTTTTCTCAGCTTACGGGCCAACCGTGCTGGCACGGCCCGTTAAGCCCTTATCGTGCCTGTGCCGGCACGGGAAGATCGTGGGCCATGCCTGGGCTCACACCATGGCCAGTGGGCCGGCATGGCACAACCCGTTTATTTGCCATGCCTGAACCGGACCCGTGCCGTGCCAGCTGGCACGGCCCAGTGGACAACTCTATGTCAGCCTAGTCCATGGCATGCTACAGCACGAAGACCGATGAGCTAAACCGACACGGTATCAAGGGGTGGGTTGTGTTCGGACCACCACCTCGGCCCATAGTGTTGGCACGGCACGAACCGGTATGGCCCACCTGGCACGCGTGGCCCGTCGGCACAATTTGGCCCATTTGGCACACGTAACCCATGGGCACGGAATATTAGACACGAAGGCTGACCATTGCTGAGCACATAGGCACGGTCCATTTGACTTGTTTAGCACGATAACAGTCGATTTTTTAAAAAACTATACCTGTTTTGGGGGCATTTTTGTGTATAAAATTATGAAATATTCAAAAAAATCTCAAAATTTTCCTATAAATAGGCAGGATCCCCCTTATTTATCCACACTCAAACCAGCAATCTCCTCTCCACATTCTCTTGTGAAAATTTTAAAGCATTTTGTGATAATTTGGCAAACTTTGAAACATTTTTGCCAAAAATTTGAAATCTGGCGTACAATGAAGTAAAGAGGTAACAATACTAATTTTCATATCCTTATATTGTTCTTATTTCTCTTTATTATGATATAAAATAGGTAATAGTTTATTTTTTATTTGTATTTTGCATTTTTTTGCATTTCTAAATTTCTTCATGAATCATTTTGATGAATTTGCTGCAAGTGAGTACAGAATTGACCCGTAAGATCTTGTATCCTTCGGGACGTCTCTGCCTCCACCTCAAATGGCTGAGGCCACCGTCGCTAAGCAGACCATGGTGACATAGGAGAGCAGAGTTGACCAAAGCGAGCCAGCAGCCGCTCTGAACGCGAGTGCGTGTGTGAGAAGCTAAATGCGTGCGTGAGAAGCTAAAATCTTTGCATTTGTGGCCCCCTAAAATTTATGTTTTACAAAACTAGCCCCCTTCTAGCCATAGTTGCAAATCTAGCCCGTGTACAGTAGACCTGCCCCCAGCGCCGGGCACGGCAAGGACCTATCTCAGGTGTCGGGCGCAGCAAGAGACCTTTCCCTGGCCCAGGGTGTGGCGGGAGGGCCACCGTCATTCATCCGCCCGATTCCCGCACAATTCGTCCTCACGCGTGTCCTTTCTGCTCGTCATTTTCTCTCATGCTCGACTATTTAAATGCACGGTAGACTGGATTGTCACGAACGCTCTCTCCTTGTCTCCCTCTCGCACTCTCATGCAATCCCTCTTCTCTCCCGTGAATCATAGAGGCAGCGACGAAAGTGACTCGAGCACCGCCCACTTAGTGCTTCAGGCTTGGGTTGGATCTCCGTCATGGGCGATTCTAGTCGGGAGAGGAAAGGTGGTTGCGGGCTATCAGTTACCTAGGTATTTTTGATCTGATCCTCTTTCTGGGTGAATTTGGTTGTTCTTCGTGCAATTTTTATTGAAGTGCTTCTCGTAGTCGTTCGTACGTTTGAGTGTGTAGACGTGTGGTGTAGGCTTAAATGAGGTGGTACGGCGTGTTCAACGGCCAGAATCCGAGGGTGTACAATAGTTGAGAAAACTACCACGAAGAGATCCATTTATTCCTAAATGCAAGATACCGACGATTCGGCACCGAAGAAGAGGCATTGGAGGCGTTTAGGGTATATGGATCATCGTGCAGTGAATCAGCTCAAAATGACAGTGCGATTGTGCGATGCCAATGTTGTGGAAGTCATGCCATAGATGTATCATACACCGAATAAAAAACATAGTGATTGTTGTGTAGTTCATGGTGATTTTAGCACTTTTGTATGTGTATGTGTTGCCGTGAGATACCTCTGTTTTTGGTGATTTTAGCATTATTTGTGATGTCTCCATTGGAATAAATGAAATAGAATAGCAATGTGTGCTGCACTTTGTATCACATTATGTGGTTGAATGTACAATTTTAGTTTGGTTAGCTTATTTGTAGCAAGTGATATGTTAGTAAGAACGATCTAGAACATTGTATTTGTATCAATCTTATTTGTTGAGTGCTTTACTACGTAGTACTCAAATGTTAGTAGAAAAAAAATACGTACCAAAACATGGATTACAAAGCAATGCCCAATACATAAAAAAAATATGAACCACAACGTCTATGAATAGGGAGTGCAAAAGGGGACAACATTGCTTGCATCATAAAGACTACCATAGCAACCAATGCCAGCTAGCCTGATCTGCAATCTATGAAGTACTACATAGGGTGCTGCCCTGTGTGTTCAACATGCGGGCGAATGCAATCAGCCTAGATTGATGAAGCCTCCTAACACACTGGTCGTTCAATGGCCAGGTCTCCCTTGGTTCCCGTGTCACCAGGGTTGGCAGCCCATCGCCACCGATCCAACCGTGACAGTGATGCTGGGTGTCCCATACCTCCTCAAGTATGGATGGTAGATTACGTACCATTGCTTCAAATAGAGAACAACCAATATATGTACAGACAAAATATATCGCAGTACTATAAAATAATTTTCATAGAGATGACAGGAGCATTCAATACAACAAACGAGCTGAAAAACTAATAATTAGCGAATTCATTTAGGTGTACTAGTCGTAGGAATTTTTAAACATAGTAAACAAGAAAAGAAACTTATAAAAATTTTTGTGGAGCCTCCTTATAGATTGTTCTTGATTGTATATTTTGTTTATAATTTTATCCATTCTTAATTTTACTCGAAAATTCTTACAAACAGTCTAATTCAATGAATTTTTTAGTACAATTCAGAATGGATAAAATTATAAAAAATTACACAATCAAGTACACTATATTATAAGGCTTCTCAAAGAATTTAATAATGTTTTAAGCTTGTTTGTTATATTTAAAAATCCTAAAATTAGTATATTTAAATGAATTTGCTAATTATGAATTAACTAACACTAATTATGCACGTAACAATTGCCACTGCATGGTGGCTCTGCAGAAACATTGTCCATATCTACAGTAACATACCAGTGTACGTACATTTATAACAAATAATACAATTGAATAAATTTTCTAGTAAAATTCAAAATTGATAAAATTACGAAAAAATACACAATCAAATGGGGGCTCCTCAAAAATTACATTTGTTTGAGCTTGTTTAACGATCAATCGGAATGAGGAAATGCTTCTGATTCTTATGCGCATGAGGACCCGTTCTTTTCGGCTGCGGCTTATGGCTTTTGGCTGAAATTTTTGAATTTTGGTTGTTTGCGGTACAGATTACGGAGAGACAGATACTCACTTGCGATTTTGGCTGGTACAGATGTTGGGCTTTTAACGTGTAGATCGTTTAACTTGTAAACCCCGTCTTGAGAAAATACTCTGTTTAAAAGTTAGGTACTGTTGCAAAAGGCAAAAGCCGTCAGCTTGTGAGCTAAAGAACAGGCCCTGAATGAGCGAATGCTTCTGATTCTTACGCACGCTTCGGCTTCTGACGATTTCGGCCACACACTTCTGCTTAAATATGCATGCAAACGTAGACAGTGAGTGACTCGACGTGACCCGGGTTTAGGGACAGGTCCTCGCCGTGTCCGGTACCGAGGGCAAGTATATTGTAAGGGCATCAGGAGTGTATATATTGCAATGGGTCTTAAGGTGGGTCACATCTAATTGTTAAAGCCGACTCGTTATGTTTGAGGTCACCGCTCGGCTGTAACAAGGGTCCCATCTAATTGTTAAAGTCGTCATGTGGCAGTTGGTAGTTGGCTGGTGGGGGAAGAGAGAACAATATGATTAAAAGGAAATGTATTTTAACGCTTGTGGCCAGGTCTTTAGTTTGAGGACCAGCCTTAAACCTTTTTTGCTTATGACCTATCCTGTACTGTATAAGGTCGATCGTAAGGTGGCTTATGACCCTCTATTTTTATACACTTCGGATGCCTTGAGGGACTAGATTTGTAAATATGGCCAAACAAACTAGTTCTGTAAAACATAATTTGCAGAGGGCGCAAATGCGAAAATTTCTGAGCAGCTGTGCAGGTTGCTCTACTGTCTCTCCATCCCAAAGAGAGAGAAGCAGAGGAGAGGAGGCGGGTAGGGGCAGGGAACAGATAGTTGTTTTACAAGAAAGGAGAACAAGAGAGAGATGGAGGCCGAGGGAGAAGGGGTTCATCACTATCGGAGGTGATCTGCCAGAGTGAAAAAGCCTGCCTCATATCTCCTCTCCTCAGGCATCCCAGCCAATTAATTTAATCATGCGCCAGATTCCATCACATCACATAGACATACTCCTCGCTCTCTCTCTCCCCCTCTTTCTTTACGTCTCTTTCTCTGTGCTCTTCTCTTTTTCTGTGGTTTTAGCCCTTGCCCTTGGCCTTTAGCTGGAGTAGTGCGTAACAAAGCAGCAGGAGAGACAGGAGAGAGAGGCGACATGCAGCTGGTGAGCTGCAGAAGCAGACGAGGCGCATGGGGATGGATCACTGTGGCAACTCTGGCCAGCAGGCTCAGAAACACTGGATCAGTACCACTCGTCAGACGCAGGAGATGCATGGCTTCTTGATTTGTTTAGGCGCTGCACGATCAGATATTCAGAGAAGCTTATCTTCTAGCCATGCATGCAAGTATGCAACATCATCGACGCAAAAAACGCAATATATATTTCATCGCGTCGGTAAGGTGGCCTTTTTGCTGCACTGATTGCACCATTGAATGGAGATGTGGAATAATGGGGAGGGATGGCAGGTCGCAGAGTAGCTGGCTGCACAAAAGGCGCTTCCAAAAGGCAGAAACGCATTTTCTCTCGGGCTTCTCCACCCTAATCGCATGCTACAGTAGTTACTAGAGTAGTTATCATAGTAGCAGAACATTAGCCGGGTGCTTTTAGACTTATGCTTTTACCGCCAACGTTAACTAGCTTTTAAACAGTATATTTTTTAAAGACAAAATTAATAGAAAAATTGTAGTAAAAAGTATACTAAGTTCAGCTGTACCAACTAAAATCATATGTGACTATTTCTCTCTATGTACTATCTCTGCGAATAGCTAGAATTCAAATATTTAACTAGCTGAATACCCTTGCGTTGCTACGGATTTAAAAAAAATCATAACATATTTATATGCATATTCTAAAAAATTTTACCACCCGTTAGTTTCAGAACATATAGTATGATAAAATTTTAAAATCCGTAGCAACGAGTATTCAGCTAGTACAAGATTAAGCACGGGATGAAAAATACAGCATGTACTCTACAATGCAGTCTAGATGAAATCCACCTTGACCACTAAATCATGGAAAGAAAGATATTTTGATGGGAAGGTGGGCAGATTCGCCGCAGGTCTTTTGGGGCCACATGTCAGCGCTGCCTTTTGTGAGAAAGGGTGGGAGAGGCCGGACCAACCACCAACTTCTTCTTTTATAATAGTAAAGATCTATAAGCTTTAAACCGTGTCCAAAAGAACTCATCCATTATTAGGTCCTTGGGATATATGGGCTCAGCGGATCTAATGCTACAGTGTTGAGATGTGTGGTGCATTTAGGTTATATTTATATCGATTTTGCTGTTGCTCACCTGAAAATTTCTAATCTTTCAGTCGATTCTCGGCACGTCATATCTGTTTTGAGATTTGTGAGCTATCTTTCTCGTATGAACTGGTTTGTGCGGCTATTGGGTTGTTTTGTTATAACCCAATCTATTATTTAGCTTGCACAGCATAGCTAACCACTTCCCTAGTTTGCCTACACCAGTCTAGCGCATTTTTTTTAAATAATCAATTTTTAATTCTAAATTACAGCATTATACCTGTTTTTATTTTTTTTTTGACAGTTTTGACTATATGTCGCTCCGTGGTTTGACGACTTGGGTTGGTCGCCCAACCGTTAGGCGACAAGCCCCCAAGTCACCCAACGGTTGGGCGACTAGGAGGTATAACCCCTCGAGCGTGCGGCTAGCCGAGCACCTGCACTCATTTCGCATTTCAGCCGAGAAAGAGGAAGGGGAGAAGATAAAAGAGAGGAGACGAGAGGAGGAAAAAAGGAAGGAGAAGAAGAGATGCGAGGTGAAAAGAAAAGGAGGAGAGGAGGGAAGAGAGAAGAAGAGAAGGAGAGGAGGAAGAGGGAAGGAGAGGAGATGGAGGGGAAGAGAGGAGGAGAGGGAGGGGAAGGGAGGAGTAGGGATTTGCACATCGACGGCGTCGCGATGCTGCTCGGCCTGCTTATCACAGGAGAGGCTGTCTCCCCGGCGGATACGCCTGCCAACTGGTGCGACGACCTGTTAAGCAAGTTTGATGGAGTTCTTTCAGCCGAGGCTACAACAACGTACCATGTCTTCGCAATGCAACAAAAGCATGGTCCGCCCATGTGGTGGCTTTCGCAGTTCCGGGTACATATGTTATCTATTTTTCCTGTTTAGTGATGCATTATCCTTGACATATGATGGGCTTACTATTTTTTCATTTGTGCACAGACGTACTTGATGTGGCTATTTGGTTGGGTACTGTTTACCAATGGCCATGGTGACTCCGTTGACGCCCGCCTCGTGCGGTATGTGAGGGCCATCGCCGACGGGGACGAGGTGCACTGTAACATCCTGAAAAGTTGAATTCTGGATTATAAAATTTTCTTGCCTTAATTGCTGCATTTTGATTTGAAATCAGTCTCCTTTAAAATATTTCTTAAATAAAGAATTGAGAGAGAAGTAATAACAACAAGGGTTTTATAAAATATGTATGTAGATAAACCCTCATAAAATCTGGAGTAAAAATATGTAAGTATGCATATATATATATATATATATGTGCATCTTTATTATATAAAGGAAATGATGAAATAGAGATAAAATAAAAATAAAGAAATCTTTTTTGAGGCGAGGCAAACCGGACCCATGGCGGTAGGCCCACCCGCCGTCGACCCACCCTCTGTTTATCTTCCCAGCCCACCCCTCGCTCGCTCTCTCCCGGGCGCGCCCCTCGCCCCCTCTCCGCGGCCCGGCCCGCGCCACCCCTCCCCCGGACCGGCGGTCGCCTTGAGCCGGACCTTGCGTACAGCCTGTCACAAGTGACGCCCCCTCTCTGTCCGCGCGCGCGGTACCGCCGCCGCCTCTTTTCTTTCCCCCCCTGCTGCGGCGCGCTCGGTCCCATCCTTTCCTCTTGCGCCCGGCACCCTCGAGCCACAAAAACCATCGAGGAGCCTCGGCCGCCTCGCCCGACTCCCTTTGCCCCTATCCCCTGCTCATGGCTATGGCGTGACAACACAGGCGGCACCGTCGCTAACCTTGCCTTGCGGCTATAAAAGCCTCAAGTGTTCCTTCGCCTCCCCACTCGGCATCCTCTCCTCCCAGTGCGCCAAAACCCCCCTAACTCGTCGCCGAAGACCCCCAGAGCCGTCGCCGTTGCCGTGGCCGGCTCCGCTGCCGTGCACCAGGCCCCGTCGACCCTCCACGGCTTCAGGGGTGCAAGGATTGTGTTCCGGCGTCGCCCACCTCCCGGCCCTCGCTGCGCCCGTGGTATCGCCATACCTCGGCCTCGGCCACCTTTGCCCGACCCGCTTGCGCCGCATGCCTTAGAGGTATTTAGCCCATAAGTGGTGAGCAAAGCCTCCCCTTGCCAGTTGTGTAGCTCTCTCTCCCCCTTGGCTCCCGGCGTTGGGCCCGGCTCAGCGTCTTGGGTTGAGCCATTCTTTTATTTTTCTTGGCGCGCGACAAGTGGGCCCCACTGTCGAAACCGATGGCGTATACCGTGGTCGTGAACCGATCACGTATCACGAGTGGTCGAAACCGACCATGAATACAGTGGTCGAAACCGACAGCGTATCTGGTGGTCGTGGCGAACTCCGTATCACAGGTGGTCGAAGCACACATGATCTGGTGGTCGAAACCGGCCGAAATCGTGGTGCGTGACCAGCGATATCAGTGGTGGAAACCGACCAGCATGAATCCCAGGTGGTCGAGAAGCAGGCCAGCGATATCTGGTGGTCGTGACGACCCGGCGATATCTGGTGTGGTGAGAGGCCGACGGCGATATCTGGTGGTAGAAACCGGCCAGCGTATCTGGTGGTCGGAAGCCGACCCGCGATATGTCGTGGTGAAACCGGAAACCACCGTAGCGATGGTCGAATCCGACCGTATACTAGCGTGGTCGATCACGACCACGTGGCTATTTTCGACCACGTTAATATTGAAGCGGGATCTTTAAAATAGCATAACTTCTTCATTTAACTCCAAACCGGGTGAGACAAATTTCTAAATTCGTCTAAATTCGAAATCTATCAAAGGAACTGAAATCATAATTTTAGATTTTATATGAATTTCTGGTGTTATTTGGATTGATTTGTTGCTTTATTCAATTGCAAATTTTCGCGTCACGGATTACATAGCTTACGAGACTCAAGAAGAAGAAGGAGGCAGCATTGCAGATCCCAACACCCAACCTCACGAGCACTTTGACCAAGCGAGTTATCACTTGATCATATTGAACCCTTGTTTATGCAAATTACTTTTCTTTACACTATCCAAGTGCATGCTATTATTTTATGTGCTAAAGTATGTTCAAATTTCTTAGATGTTAGATATAGACCTATTACTAAACTTGTTAGTAGTACTGTGCAACCTTTGGGATGTGTGAACCTTATGCATTAGTAAAACTAGCGTAGCGTAGTTTTCACAAATAAAGTTATGATATATCGTCTTGCTTAGTATTGCTAGATAACAGGGATGATAGTTATCCCAAAGTATTTCACTTACCAAATGTGATAGTGATTTGGGCGATCATGGTGGGAATAGTGGAGAAAATTTAGGCATTATTTTATGCTTCCAAAGCCTCAAACTTGTAGTATCACGAGTGGATGATGTGGGATTTGGTATGTGGTGCGGGGAAGCACAAAGAGTTTGGGGTGTGGTAGAACCACTCGGATCCGAATGTCATCATTTCATGAACAAATGAAGAGAAAACAAAAGTAGGGCCATAACCTCGTGCAAGCGATCGGGGTAATGTGCAAGATATATTACCTAGGATAGGCAATATACGCACACAATGCCTTAGGTCTAACTTGTGTCAAGCTCGTAAAAATACGCAAGACCACCTAATTTCATCGCCCTTCTCCTCCCGAGACCGGCATCTTCATATGCATAATGATCCCGGCCCTCGCTCGCTTTTGATAATGCGAGTGAGCACACTAACCACCGTGCTCGCCAATCATCACACGTAATGCATAGAATGTTGGTCGATCAAGGGAAGGCTCTAGGTTTATTTTATTTTGCCGTAAACCGCTTTTTCAATACAATACTTAGAAATCCCTATGACCTAGCCGCTTATGAAGGACAAAATTTCATCGAAATAATTGTATTAATAGTGCATGAGTCCATCCACCGCTACATAGCCTCCGTGACTTTACAAAGACTTTTTAGCATTATAGTCGCTTATCTTACCACCGGTCGACACCTCAGACAAATCCAAACTAGGGCCTTTCCCGCCCTATGTTTTTCCAATTTACCCACAAGTATTTCTAAAATGTAACTATATCTAGTTAAGTCCCCATGTTCCGCCCATGACCGTGGGCACCGCTTATTCGAATAGTTTTGACTCGCAGAGTTTGTACACATTCCCCACAAGAGACTGTCAACTCGCTGTCTCCACACGATTCCTTAGTCATATGGTTGAGCGCATCGTCACCGTAACCTTTCAAGATATCTAGCCTCTTCGTCATCTCACCCTATGGGCTTATCCCACTTGCGGTGGGTCCCATACGCTGCACGGGATGTTCTCCACAAATACTAACGCAGCTGGGCTCCACTTCCCGCAACGCTTAGGACAATGGAAAACTTCACCTCCCTTGGTGTCCCTTTAGGCCTTCCTCGCCTTGCAAACCACGCCTATCCACTACCAGTGAGATGAGTCCGGGGGTTTCGATAAATCTACTTAGCCAGGTTGTAATTTACAGACTTGTGGTTGTACTGTTTTACACGGGCTAACATGACAAGATTCGGTCCTTATGGTTATCTGAGTGGTTCTACCACATCCCAAACTCTTTGTGCTTCCCCTGCACCACATACCAGCCCCCACATCATCCACTCAGATACTAAGCAAGTTTGAGGCTTTTGAAGCATAAAATAACAGCCCAAATTTTCTCCAAATATTCCCACCATGATCGCCCAAATCACTATCACATTTGCAAGTGAAATACTTTGGGATAACTATCATCCCCGGTTATCTAGCAATACTAAGCAGTACGACATATCATAACTTTATTTGTGAAAACTACGTTACGCTAGTTTTACTAAGGCGACAAGGTTCACACATCCCAAAGGTTGCACAGGTACTACTAAAAGTTTAGTAATAGGTCTATATCTAACATCTAAGAAATTTGAACATACTTTAGCACATAAAATAATAGCATGCACTTGGATAGTGTAAAGAAAAGTAATTTGCATAAACAAGGGTTCAATATGATCAAGTGATAACTCGCCTTGGTCAAAGTGCTCGAGGGTTGGGTGTTGGGATCTGCAAATGCTGCCTCGGCCTCTTCTTCTTGAGTCTCGTAAGCTATGTAATCCGTGACGCCAAAATTTGCAATTGAAATAAAGCAACAAATCAATCCAAATAACACCAGAAATTCATATAAAATCTAAAAATTATGATTTCAGTTCCTTTGGATAGATTTCGAATTTAGACGAATTTAGAAATTTGTCTCACCCGGTTTGGAGTTAAAATGAAGAAGTTATGCTATTTTAAAGATCCCAGTTTCAATATTAACGTGGTCGAAAATAGCCACGTGGTCGGATCGACCACGCTGTATCTGGTCGGATTCGACCACGCTACGGGTGGTCGGTTTCACCACGATATACTGGTCGGCTTCGACCACGGTATCTGTGATCGGTTTCGACCACCAGATACGCTGTGATGCGCTCGTTCACCAGAGATATCTGTGATCGATTACGACCACGATATACGTGATCGGTTTCGACCACGGATTCATGGTCGGTTTCGACCACGGTATACTGTGATCGGTTACGACCACGGATTGTGGTCGGTTTCGACCACCGGTATTCATGGCGGTTTCGACCACGGATACGTGGTCTGCACACCACCTGTGATATCGCTGGCCTGCTTCGACCACAGATTCATGGTCGGTTTCGACCACTCAGATACGTGGACGGTTACGACCACAGATACGCCGGTCGGTTTCGACAGTGGGGCCCACTTGTCGCTGCCAAGAAAACAAAAGAATGGCTCAACCCAAGACGCGGAGCCGGGCCCGAACGCCAGGGAGCCAAGGGGAGAGAGCTGCGATAACCAAGTGGGATGGGAGGCTTTGCCACCACTTATGGGCGCAAATACCTCTTAAGGTATGCGCCATGGTCGGGCAAGGTGGCCGAGGCGGAGGTGGCGGCGATGCCCGGCGAGTGAGGGCCGGGAGTGTGGGCGACGCGTGAATACAATCCTTGCACCCGGTGAAGCCGGTGGAGGGGTCGACGGGGCCGGGTGCACGGCGGCAGCCGGGCGGCTGCAACGGCGACGGCTCGGGTGGGTCTTCGCGACGGCGAGTTAGGGGGTTTTGGCGCACTGGAGGGAGAGGATGTTGGGAGTGTGGGGAGGCGAAGGAACACTCTGAGGCTTTTATAGCCGTCGGCGGCAAGGCTAGCGGTGTCTGCCGTGTTGTCACGTCGGCGAGCGGAGGAGCAGGGGATAGGGGCGCGGGAGTCGGGCGAGGCGGCCGAGGCTCCTCGATGGTTTTTGTGGCTCGAGGGTGGCGGCGCGGGCGAGGAAAGGATGGGACCGAGCGGCGCCGCAGCAGGGGGGAAAGAAAAGAGGCGGCGTATGGCCGCGGCGCGGACAGAGGGGCGCGTTTGGACAGGCGGGCGGTCCGGTCGAAGGGCGGACCGTGGTCCGGCGGGAGGGGTGGCGCGGCCGGGCCGCGAGGCGGGGCGGGAGGGCGCGCCCGGAGAGAGAGCGAGCGAGGGGTGGCGCGGGAAGATAAACAGAGGGGTGGGGTGGACGTGGGGTGGGCTTACCGCCATGGGGTGCTTGGCCCGCCTAAAAAAGATTTTTTATTTTTATTTTTATCTCTATTTCATCATTTCCTATATATAAAGATGCACATATATATATGTATATCTATATATATATGCATACTACATATTTTTACTCCGATTTTTATGAGGGGTTTATCTACATACATATATTTTATAAAACCCTTGTTGTTATTACTTTCTCTCAATTCTTTATTTAAGAAATATTTTAAAGGAGACCGATTTCAAATCAAAATGCAGCAATTAAGGCAAGAAAATTTTATAATCCAGAATTCAACTTTTCAGGATGTTACAAACCTACCCCCCTTAAAAGGAATCTCGAACCCCGAGATTCGGTCTAGTTGGTGAATAGTTCGGGTAGTCCCTCCTTAGGCGATCTTCACGTTCCCGTGTGGCCTCCTTCTTGGAGTGGTGACCCATTGCACTCTGCAGTGCGGATGGTTTGATTCTGGTCTTCTTCACAAAGGTCCAAGATCTTAATTGACGCTCCTTGTAGGTTAGGTCGCTCTCGAGCTCTCATGCGCCCATCGGGTTTGATCTTACGGTGCACCAAGACATTTCTTGAGTTGAGACACATGGAAGACGTTATGCACATCTGACAGACTTGCAGGCAGCTCAAGTTGATAAGCGACTTCTCCCTTCTTAGCTATGATTGGGAATGGCCCAACATAACGAGGGGCAAGTTTGCCTTTGACTTTAAATCGTCGACGACTCGTGGGGTGACACCTTCAAGTAGACGTGGTCTCCAACTTCAAAACTTAACGGCCTTCTCCTTTTGTCTCGCATAACTTTTACGCCTAGGCTGGTACCAATAACCGATCTCGATCAGCGAACTTTCTCTCTCGCTTGCTTTAGAGTATTCGCCCAAATATGTACCCTTCCCTACTTGACCAATGCGGAGGGTGCGGCACTTTCTTCCGTATAATGCCTCAAAAGGGGACATCTGAAGGCTAGTTTGGTAGCTGTTGTTGTAAGCGAATTCTGCATATGGCAGACACTTATCCCAGTCCTTGGAGAAATCCAGGGCACAAGCCCTATATATCTTCCAATATTTGATTTACTCTCTGTCTCGACCATCCGTCTGGGGTGATAGGCGGTGCTAAAATCGAGATGAGTACCAGGGCTTCATGCAAGCTAGCCTGTAAATGCGAGGTAAATTGGGACCCTCGATCCGAGACTATCCGTTTTGGCACACCGTAAGCACACGATGCGGGACATATATAGTTCGCCAATTTGTCTCCCTTGTAAGTGGTTTTGCGGGGATAAAGTGAGCAACCTTGGTGGATCTATCCACCACGACCCAAATGGAGTCGTATCCCACCTTGTTCGGAAATCCTGTGATAAAATCCATCCCTACCTCTTCCCACTTCCATTGAGGTATCTTCAGGGTTGCAACAATCCGAAGCCTTTGGTGCTCGACCTTCACTCTTTTGAGACATCACAACAGCAACGCTCTGCAATGTCCTCTTCATTCCGTGCCACCGCATCTTGCTTCATATCTTGGTACATTTTGGTACTCCCGGGATGAAGGGAATACGCAGAGTTATGGGCTTCCCGGAGCATTATATCCTTAAGGTCCTTTTGGGGAGGTATGAAAACTCGGTTTCCATACTTTAGAACTCCTTGATGATCCATATTCATCTTAGGGGCCTTCCCTTCTTCCATTAGTTTCTTCCATCTTAAAACAGTTGGGTCTTCCTTCTGTGCAGCCTCTATCATTTCTTCAATGCTTGTTTGATTCTCCCAGGTGGTTAGGGCTCCTTTTCTATGATCCCCATTGTGGCTGCGTTCTTTGTAGAGTTCGGCCGGTGTTCACGGACCATAAGGTTATTGCAAGAGGTCTTCCAACTCGGAGCATCCGCTACCACATTGGCCTTCCACGGTGGTAATGGACACTGTGTCGTAATCCTTGATCAACTCTAACCATCTCCTTTGCCTCAGGTTAAGGTGTGACTGAGTGAAGAAATACTTGAGGCTCTTGTGATCCGTATATATATCACAGTGGTTGCCGATCAGGTAATGCCTCCAAAGTTTTAAGGCATGAACCACTGACGCTAATTCCGCATCATGGGTGGGATAGTTAACCTCATGAGGACGGAGTTGCACGGATGCATATGCCACAACCTTGCCTCCACAGATCAAGACGCATCCCAATCCTTGATGGGAAGCATCACAGTATACCTCAAAATCCTTGCGTACATCGGGAAGGACTAGCACCGGGGTGGTAGTCAATCTTTTCTTAAGTTCTTGAAAGCTTCCTTCACAGGCTTTGGTCCATTCGAACTTCTGTTCCTTCTTGAGTAGCTGGGTCATTGGCCTGGCTATTCTTGAGAATCCCTCTATGAATCTTCTATAATATCCTGCCAATCCGTGAAGCTTCGCTTCAAAGGATGGCGGAGGAAGGTGGCTTCCACTCCGTCCCGCTGCAATCTTGGCGGGATCAGCAGATACTCCTTCATGCGGACACTATATGCCCCAAGAAGTCGATGTCACTTAGCCGAATTCACACTTGCTATACTTAGCATATAAGCGATGTTCTCTCGGCTTCTCTAGCACTAGGCGAGGTGCTGCGATGATCTTCTCGCAGTCTTGGGTAGATGAGGATGTCATCAATGAACACCACTACAAACTTGTCCAAATATTTCATGAATACTTTGTTCATAAGGTTCATAAAGTATCTTTGGGGCATTTGTTAGACCAAAAGACATGACCGTAAACTCATACGGTCCATACCTAGTGGTAAAGGCTGTCTTGGGTATATCCTCACCCTAATTTTCGGTGGTGGTATCGACCTCGGATCTATTTTAGAGAAGATGGTGGCTCCACCAAGTTGGTCAAATAGATCGTCGATCTGGGGAGGGTATTTGTTCTTGATGGTTACCTCATTTAATGCCGGTGGTCCACACACATTCTCGGTGTGCCATCCTTCTTCTTCTGAATAATACCGAGATCCCTGTGGTGAGGCGGGTCTAATGAATCCCTTTTCCTGCAGTTCATGGAGTTGGGTCTTTAGCTCTCCTAGCTCTTCCACCGTCATCCTATATGGTCGCTTGGAAATGGGAGCAGCACCTGGCTTCAAATTAATAACGAACTCTAAGTCTCTGTCTGGGGGCATGCCAGGTAGGTCCTCGGGAAATACGTCCTGATAATCTTGCACCACTATCATTCCTTCTAAGGGTACATCTTCAAGATAATTTATTTCCGGCCCCGGTGATGCGGTCGGTCCACTTTCACTTCTATGGTCATCCCAAGGCATTTAGTCGGTTTCTTCGTCACGGAGGCTGATCTATAACCCTTTATATCTGGCTAGCCAGTCCATTCCTAAGATGATGTCCAGGGTCTGGGAGCTTAGTACTATCAGATCCGCTGGGAAGTCACACCTTTCCATGACCATTATTACCCCAGGGCACACTAAGGTAGCTGTTATCATACCAGCTGGTGACTTAAGTACTACTGGCCTCTTTAGAGGATAGGTAGGTAACCCTAGTTTGTCCGCATAACCCTTGGATATAAATGAATGTGAAGCTCCAGAATCAAATAGAGTTTGTGCTGGTATGGACTTGACAGAGCGAACCCATAAGGACTCTGCGACTTCCTCGGCTTCTTCACCGTGACATGGTTGACTCTTCCACGGTTGTGAGTTGGGGTAATCCTGCTAGCTTGCGAGGTCTGAGGCCCCTTGCTGGGCGCTGAAGCTTGGCTACAGACGAGGCATTCATTTGTGTGGGCTTTGGTTGGCGAAATGCCCTTTTTCTCCTTGTTTATAGTGATTGAGGTTGGCGCGGGTTTATACCGGTGTACTGACTCCCGGGTCGTGGAGTTTGGAAAGAACCTCCACTTGATCGAGGTGCTGGAGTTGGAGCCTGGATTGATTGGGTTTGAGAATGAGGGTTGCCAAAGAACTTCGAATAAATCTCCCTTGCGTCACCGAGTGGTTAGCTGCGTTTCGACCGGCCTCCAGTTCTTCCTTTCATTCTCGAATTATGGCCTTGTTCACCAGCTGGTGGAAGCTGGTGAAGTCCTGCACAATCAGCTGCACCCTTAGCTCCTCATTCATGCCTTCAAGAAACCTATCTATCTTTTCTTCTTCATTAGCTATGTCGATCGAGGCATAACGAGCAAGTGGGTAAATCTTGTGAGGTATTCATTAATGGTCGCCTCTTTGCTTAAGATTGCGAATTCGTTCTTCTTCATTCTTAGAACTCCGGCTGGGACGAAGTTGGCTTTGAAGGCGTCTTGAACTCCGACCAAGGTATGACCTCCATGTCGTTGTCAGGAGGTCTCCTCTTGACTTCGGTGCAAGGTAGTTCTCCACCAATTCTGTTGCCCCACAGTCGATGGGCTGCAAATAATACTTTGTCTTCTTGACACTTGGCCAAGCGCAACTTCCTTCGTATCCCGAAGCCAATCTTGACGAGAGGTTCATCCGAGGAAAAAGTGAGGGCGGGTCCTTTGAAAGTCGGCCAGTCGGTTCTAGACCTTTGGGCCACCTTGTTGCCCGGCAAATATAGCTTGCAGCAATTGGGTCAACTGCGCCATGACTTGCGCCATGGTGGGGTTGATTGGAGGCGGAAGGTTGGCTTCGATCGTGGGTTTGCTCATGCCTCACCGGCATGACAGGGTGTGGAGTCCACCACTCCTTGGTTGAGGGTGGCGTTAGCTCGAGCCTGGTCATCCTTTGGTCGCCATCTGCGGTCATAGTTTTATGACCTAATATTATTATTAGGCTAATTAAAAGAATAAAAGAAGGTTACCAGTAAATAGAAGCCAACAAGATAAACGACAAAACACTTTTAAACACAAGGCGGTTTCTTTAAGCATAAAGCGAAACATCACATAGCCGACTTCTAGGTGGACTTACGATTACAACACAATTAATTAAAGTTCAGCGGGTAGTTACTACGATACGTAAAGTGCGGGATACAACAACGCATCTGGCGCTACATCGGTGAGTACGGTGCTACCCTACCTACTCCTCCATATCGCCGACGCGGGGCTAGAGGGGTGTAGTCCCGCAGAGCGGGACTGCTTGGCCGAACTCGGAGGGGTCGGTGTCGAGTCGAGGCGGCGGTGGCTGCGTGGCTACGGCGTGACCCTCCTCGGCGAAGAGCCGACTGGGGGCCTGGAGGTCGCACGCTCTTGCGTGCGGTCAAGCGGGTACGGAGCCCACCGCGTCCACGGGGTGGGGGGCGGGAGGGTGGAGTAGCGAGGAGGACGCTTTGGAGCCGGACCGCTGGGCCGCACCTGCCGCGGCCTGCCTTGGCGGTGCCAAGGCTTGCTCGACCGGGCGGGCGTTTGCCATGAGGGTCGCCACCTCGGTGTGTGTGGCGGCGAGGTGAACCCGAGGGCGGTGATCTCCTCTAGTGCGGCGGTGTGGGCGCCCCATGGCCTGGTCAGTCAACACGATGCGTGAGCATCGGGTTGTTCTCGTTCACCGGCATGTATGTCTCATTGTATCGCGCATTCTCTGGCGCGAGGGTAGTAGCGAGAAGGGGTGCGCCGAAGGCGGGCCTTGTAGATGTCGCACATCCGTGCGGCAGCAAGGCGGCGGCGTCTGAAGTGCCACGGCCGGATGGTCGGTGGTGCTCGTCAGGAAGGCGTGGGGCTGGTCGTGCGCGGTCTTGGTAGATGAACACCTCGATCGGCCAAGACTCCTCTCCTCCGGTGTGGTCTTGAGACCACGGTACACAGTCGATCCGGATAGCCCGGGTAATGGAGGAGCTTGCGCGAATCTTGGCAAACTCCCCTCGTACACTCAGTGGGCCGATAGTCCAGTTACTCTCATCTCGACTCCGGCCATCTGTAATTTAAATTTCTAGTGTTAGTAACTTTTCAAAATATCAATGAAGGATAGAACAGAACAGGTCTAAGAAGGATAGAGAAAGAAGTAATACACTATATTTTTGGAAACTCTTTTTATAAGTTTGATAAAATTTTAATCCTATCCTTTGGCTAACGTCCATACTAAGGCCTTTACCCTACAGTCGTATGCTCTGATACCAGCTCTGTCAGACCCGGATTTTTCAATCCAGAATCTTCTGTGATTACGGCATTATTCCCTGGATCAGTAGATAATGCCCACAGGTACATTGCTGAATCATGTCATACATCGCTTAATCAATAATATTACAAACCATGATTCCAAATTAAGCCACGTCGGGCAATAGTTTACAAAAGGGGGCACTTCGGCCGAATGTCATCATTTCATGTGAACAGCGGAAGAGAAAAACAAAAGTAGGGCCATAACCTCAGGCAAGCGACTGGGGGGTAATGTGTGCAGTATATATTACCTAGGATAGGCAATATACGTGCACACAATGCCTTAGGTCTAACTTGTCTAAGCTCAGAAAAATACGCAAGACGACCTAATTTCCATCGTCCTTCTCTCCTCCGGAGACCGGGGCATCTTCATATGCATAATGATCCTGCGTCCCTGCTCTGCTTTTGATAATGCGAGTGTGAGCACACTAACCACCGTGCTCGTGAATCATCACTGTAATGCGATAATAGAATGTTGGTCGATCAAGGAAGGCTCTAGGTTTATTTTATTTTGCGAGCGCCTTTTCAATACAATACTTAGAAATCCCTATGACCTAGCCGTTTATGAAGGACAAAATTTTACTGGAAATAATTGTATTAATAGTGCACTGAGTCCATCCACCGTTACATAGCCTCTGCACTTACAGCACTTTTTAGCATTATAGCTGCCTATCTTACCACTGGGTCGACACCCGGGACAAATCCAAACTAGGGCCTTTCGCCCTATGTTTTCCAATTTACCCACAAGTATTTCTAAAGCAGAACTATATCTAGTTAAGTCCCCATGTTCGCCCATGACCGTGGCACGGCTATTCGAATAGTTTTGACTCTGCAGAGTTTGTACACATTCCCCACAAGAGGCTGTCAACTCGTTTGCCCACACGATTCCTTAGTCATATGGTTGAGCGGGGCCGTCACCGTAACCTTTCAAGATATCTAGCCTCTTTCGTCATCTCACCCTATGGGCTTATCCCACTTGCGGTGGGTCCCATACGTTGCACGGGATGTTCTCCACAGTCACTAACGCAGCCGGGCTCCACTTCCATAGCGCTTAGGACAGTGGAAAACTTCACCTCCCTTGGTGTCCCTTTAGGCCTTCCTCGCCCTTGCAAATCACGCCTATCCACTACCGGTGAGATGAGTCCGGGTTTCGATAAATCTACTTAGCCAGTTGTAATTCTGAGACTTGTGGTTGTACTGTTTTACACGGGCTAACATGACAAGATTCGGTCCTTATGGTTATCTGAGTGGTTCTACCACACCCCAAACTCTTTGTGCTTCCCCTGCACCACATACCAGCCCCCACATCATCCACTCAGATACTAAGCAAGTTTGAGGCTTTTGGAAGCATAAAATAACAGTTCCAAATTTTCTCCAGTCATTCCCACCATGACTGCCCAAATCACTATCACATTTGCAAGTGAAATACTTTGGGATAACTATCATCCCCGGTTATCTAGCAATACTAAGCAGTACGACATATCATAACTTTATTTGTGAAAACTACGTTACGCTAGTTTTACTAAGGCGACAAGGTTCACATCCCAAAGGTTGCACGGTACTACTAACAAGCGTAGTAATAGGTCTATATCTAACATCTAAGAAATTTGAACATACTTTAGCACATAAAATAATAGCATGCACTTGGATAGTGTAAAGAAAAGTAATTTGCATAAACAAGGGTTCAATATGATCAAGTGATAACTCGCCTTGGTCAAAGTGCTCAGAGGGTTGGGTGTTGGGATCTGCAGCTGCTGCCTCGGCCTCTTCTTCTTGAGTCTCGTAGCTATGTAATCCGTCTGCGAAAATTTGCAATTGAAATAAAGCAACAAATCAATCCAAATAACACCAGAAATTCATATAAAATCTAAAAATTATGATTTCAGTTCCTTTGGATAGATTTGAATTTAGACAATTTAGAAATTTGTCTCACCGGTTTGGAGTTAAAATGAAGAAGTTATGCTATTTTAAAGATCCCGTTTCAATATTAGCGTGGTGAAAATAGCCACGTGGTCGGTATCGACCACGTTGTATCTGATCGGATTCGACCACGTTACGGTGGTCGGTTTCGACCACGATATCTGTGATCGGCCGACCACGGTATCTGTGATCGGTTTCGACCACGGTATCTGTGATCGGCGTTCGACCACGGTATCTGTGATGATTCGACCACGGTATCTGTGATCGGTTTCGACCACGGTGATTCGCGGTCGGTTTCGACCACGGTATCTGTGATCGATTCGACGACCACGGTATTGTGATCGGTTTCGACCACGGTATTGTGGTCGGTTTCGACCACGGTATCGTGGTCGATTCGACCGCGGTATCTGTGATCGGTTTCGACCACGGTATTCGCGGTCGGTTTCGACCACGGTATCGTGGTCGATTCGACCCACGGTATATCTGTGATCGGTTTCGACGGTGGGGCCCACTTGTCGGTCGCGAAGAAAAAAAAAAATGGCTCAACCCGGCGACGCGGGAGCCGGGCTCGAGCGCAGGGAGCCAAGGGGGAGAGAGCTGCGATAACCAAGTGGGCGGGAGGCTTTGCCTACCACTTATGGTATAAATACCTCTTAAGGTATGCGGTGTGGTCGGGCAAAGGTGGCGAGGCGGAGGTGGCGATGGCGTGGCGAGTGAGGGCCGGGAGGTGTGGGCGACGCGTGAAATACAATCCTTGCACCTCGGTGGAAGCGGTGGAGGGTCGGCGGGGCGGGGTGCAGCGGCGAGTGGCGGCAGCAACGGCAGCTCGGGTGGGTCTTCGGCGGCGCGAGTTAGGGGGTTTTGGCGCAATTTACGGGAGGAGAGGATCTTTGGGAGTGTGGGGAGTGCGAAGGAACACTCGGAGGCTTTTATAGCCGTCGGCAAGGCTAGCGACAGTCTTGCCCGTGTTGTCACGTCGGCGGCGGGCGAGGGGATAGGGGCGGGGGAGGCGGCGGGCGTGCGAGGCTCCTCGATGGTTTTGTGGCTCGAGGGTCTTGGCGGGCGAGAGGAAAGGATGGGACCGAGCGGCGCGCGGCGGGGGAAAGAAAAGCGGCGGCATGGGCGGCGCTTCGGACGAGGGGGCGTGCTCGGACAGGCGGCGGTCCGGTCGAAGAAGGACCGTGGTCGAGGAGGGTGGCGCGGGCCGGGCGCGGAGGCGGGGCGGGGGCGCGGCCCGGGAGAGAGAGCGAGCGAGGTGGCGGCGGGAAGATAAGCAGGAGTGGGGTGGGGTGGCCGGGTGGGGTGGGCGGTGGCCATGGGGTGGCAGTCGCCTAAAAAAAGATTTCTTTTTATTTTATTTTATCTCTATTTCATCATTTCCTTTATACACAAAGATGCACATATATATATGTATATCTATATATATATGCATACTTACATATTTTACTCAGATTTTTATGAGGGGTTTATCTACATACATATATTTTATAAAACCCTTGTTGTTATTACTTTCTCTCAATTCTTTATTTAAGAAATATTTTAAAGGAGGCGATTTCAAATCAAAATGCAGCAATTAAGGCAAGAAAATTTTATAATCCAGAATTCAACTTTTCAGGATGTTACAGGGCATTATCTACTGATCCGGGAATAATGCCGTAATCACGTAAGATTCGGATTGAAAAATCCGGATCGACGAGTGGTATCGAGCATCTGTTGTAGGGTAAAGGCCTTAGTATGGGCGTTAGCCAAAGGATAGGATTAAATTTTATCAAACTTATAAAAGAGTTTCCAAAAATATAGTGTATTACTTCTTTCTCTATCCTTCTTAGACACATTACATTCTATCCTTCATTGATATTTTGAAAAGTTACTAACACTAGAAATTTAAATTACGGATGGCGGAGCTGGAGATGAGAGTGCTTGGGACTATCGGCCCACTGAGTGTCTGAGGGAGTTTGCCGGCGACTGCGAAGCTCCTCCATTACAGGGCTATCCGGAGCGACACAGTGTGCCGTGGTCTCAAGACCACAGTGGAGAGGAGTCTTGGGCGATCGAGGTGTTCATCTGCAGAAGACCTGCGCACGACCAGCCCCACGTCTTCGGACGAGCACCGGCGGACCATCGGGCCGTGGCACTTGAGGCGCCGCCGCCTTGCCGCCGCGGATGTGCGACATCTACAAGCCCGCCTTGGCGCACCCTTCTGCTACTACCCTCGCGCGGGAGAATGCGCGATACAATGAGACATACATGCGGTGAGCGAGAACAACCCGATGCTCACGCATCAGGTTGACTGACCGAGGCCATGGGGCGGCCCACACTGCCGCACTAGAGGAGATCACCGCCCTCGGGTTCACCTCGTCGCCACACACACCGAGGTGGCGACCCTCGCGGCGGCTCGCCCGGTCGAGCAAGCCTTGCATTGCCAAGCGGGCGGCCGCGGCCGGGTGCGGCCCAAGCGGTCCGGCTCCTGCTGCTACTCCAGCCCCTCCCGCCCCGGCCGGCCGGGACGCGGTGGGCTCCGTACCAGCTTGACCGACGCAGGCGTGCGACCTCGAGCCCCAGTCGGCTCTTCGCCGAGGAGGTCACGCCGTAGCCCGCCGTGCAGCGCTCGCCTCGGACTCGACACCGACCCCTCACGAGTTCGGCGGCAGTCCCGCTCGGTGCGGACTACACCCCCTCTAGCCCCGGCGTCGGCGATATGGAGGAGTAGGTAGGGTAGCACCGTACTCGCCGATGTAGCGCCAGTACCCGTTGTTGTATCCCAGACTTTCTGTATCGTAGTAACTACCCCGTTGAACTTTAATTAATTGTGTTGTAATCGTAAGTCCGACCTAGAAGCGGCTATGTGATGTTCGATTTATGCTTAAAAAACCGCCTTGTGTTTAAAAGTGTTTTGTCGTTTATCTTGTTGGCTTCTATTCTTGGTAACCTTCTTTTATTCTTTTAATTAGCCTAATAATAATATTAGGTCATAAAACTATATTTGCAGATGGCGGTCAAAGGATGACCAGGGCTCGAGCTACGCCACCCTCAACCAAGGGTGGTGGACTCCACACCGGTGTCATGCCAGCGGGGCATGAGCAAACCCACGATCAGGAAGCCAACCTTCCGCCCCCTCCAATCAACCCCACCATGGCGCAAGTCATGGCGCAGAACAATTCTGCAAGCTATATTCTTGCCGGCAACAAGGTGGCCCAAGAGTCTAGAACCGACTGGTGACTTTCAAAGGACCCGCCCCTCACTTTTCCTCGTAGATGAACCTCTCGAAGCCGAAGATTGGCTTCGGGATCTGAGAAAGGAAGTTGCGCTTGGCCAAGTGTCTTGAAGAAGACAAAGTATTATTTGCGCCCATCGACTTGAGGCGGTTGCAAATTGGTGGGAGAACTACTTGCGGCCCGAAGTCAGAGGAGACCTCCTCGGACAACGACATGGAGGTCATACCTTGGTGGAGTTCAAGGCGACCTTCAAAGCCAACCGTCCCAGCGGAGTTCTAAGAATGAAGAAGAGCGAATTCCGCAATCTTAAGCAAGAGGCGACCATTAATGAATACCTCACAAGATTTACCCGACTTGCTCGTTATGCCTCGTGACATAGCTAATGAAGAAGAAAAGATAGATAGGTTTCTTGAAGGCATGAATGAGGAGCTAAGGGTGCGGTGATTGTGCGAGGACTTCACCGGCTTCCACCGGTGGTGAACAAGGCCATAATGCGGAGAATGAAAGGAAGAACTGGAGGCGGTCGGAAGCATAAGCTAACCACTCGGTGACGCAAGGAGATTTATTCGAAGTTCTTTGGCAACCCTCATTCTCAAAACCCAATCAATCCAGGCTCCAACTCCGGCACCTCGATCAAGTGGAGGTTCTTTCCAAACTCCACGACCCGGAGTCGAAGACACGGTATAAACCCGCCGCCAACCTCAAGCTGCACATTTGCGGAGAAAAAGGGCATTTCGCCAACCGGTGCCCACACAAGCAGAATGCCTCGTCGTAGCCAAGCTTGAGCGCTGACAAGGGGCCTCAGACCTCGCAAGCTAGCAGGATTACCCCAACTCACAGTGGAAGAGTCAACCATGTCACGGTAGAAGAAGGCGAGGAAGGCTGCGGAGTCCTTATGGGTGCGTTCTCTGTCAAGTCCATACCGGCACAAACTCTATTTGATTACGGAGCTTCACATTCATTTATATCCGGGGTTATGCGGACAAACTAGGGTTACCTACCTATCCTCTAAAGAGGCCAAGAGTACTTAAGTCACCGGTGGTATGATATGACTACCTTAGTGTGCCACAGGGTAATAATGGTCATGGAAAGGTGTGACTTCCCAGCGGATCTGATAGTACTAAGCTCCCAGACCCTGGACATCATCTTAGGAATGGACTGGCTAGCCAGATATAAAGGGTTATAGGCGTGCCTCGGGACGAAACCGACTAAATGCCTTGGGATGACCATAGAAGTGAAAGTGGACCGACCGTATGCCGTGGGGCGGAAATAAATTATCTTGAAGATGTACCCTTAGAAGGAATGATAGTGGTGCAAGATTATCGGGACGTATTTCGAGGACCTACAGCATGCCCCAGACGAGACTTAGAGTTCGTTATTAATTTGAAGCCAGGTGCTGCTCCCATTTCCAAGCGACCATATAGGATGACGGTGGAAGAGCTAGGAGAGCTAAAGACCCAACTCCATGAACTGCAGGAAAAGGGATTCATTAGACCCAGTTCCTCACCCTGGGGATCTCCAGTATTATTCGTAAAGAAGAAGGATGGCACAGCCAGAATGTGTGTGGACTACCGGGCATTAAATGAGGTAACCATCAAGAACAAATACCCCCTCCCCAGGATCGACGATCTATTTGACCAACTTGGTGGAGCCACCATCTTCTCTAAAATAGATCTGAGGTCAGGATACCACCAGCTGAAAATTAGGGCTGAGGATATACCCAAAGCGACTTTTACCACTAGGTATGGGTGTATGAGTTCTGGTCATGTCTTTTGGTCTAACAAATGCCCCTGACATACTTTATGAACCTTATGAACAAAGTATTCATGAAATATTTGGACAAGTTTGTAGTGGTGTTCATTGATGACATCCTCATCTACTCCAAGGCTGCGAGAAGATCATGCGAGCACCTCGCCTAGTGCTAGAGAAGCGAGAGAACATCGGTTATATGCTAAGTATAGCAAGTGTGAATTACGGCTAAGTGACATCGACTTCTTGGGGCATATAGTGTCCTTGAAGGAGTATCTGTTGATCCGCCAAGATTGCGGCGGTGACGGAGTGGAAGCCACCTTCCTCCGTCCTTTGAAGTCGAAGCTTCTGGGATTGGCGAGGATATTATAGAAGATTCATAGAGGATTCTCAAGAATAGCCGGGCCAATGACCCGGCTACTCAAGAAGGAGCAGTTGAATGGACCAAAGCTTTGTGAAGGAAGCTTTCAAGAACTTAAGAAAGATTGACTACCACCCGGTGCTAGTCCTTCCCGATGTCGCAAGGATTTTGAGGTATCTTGTGATGCTTCCCATCAAGGATTGGGATGCGTCTTGATCTGAGGAGGCAAGGTTGTGGCATATGCATCCGAGCAACTCCGTCCTCATGAGGTTAACTATCCCACCCATGATGCGGAATTAGCGTCGGTGGTTCATGCCTTAAAACTTTGGAGGCATTACGATCGGCAACCAGCGTGATATATATACGGATCACAAGAGCCTCAAGTATTTCTTCACTCGGTCACACCTTAACACGAGGCAAAGGAGATGGTTAGAGTTGATCAAGGATTACGACACAGTGTCCATTACCACCGGGGAAGGCCAATGTGGTAGCAGATGCTCTGAGTCGGAAGACCTACTGCAATAACCTTATGGTCCAGGAACACCAGCCCGAACTCTACAAAGAACTGGCAGCCCTGAATCTGGGGATCATAGAAAAAGGAGCCCTAACCACCTGGGAGAATCAAACAAGCATTGAAGAAATGATAGAGGCTGCACAGAAGGAAGACCCAACTGTTTTAAGATGGAAGAAACTAATGGAAGAAGGGAAGGCCCCTAAGATGAATATGGATCATCAAGGAGTTCTAAAGTATGGAAACCGAGGTTTTCATACCTCCCAAAAGGACCTTAAGGATATAATGCTCAGGAAGCCCATAACTCTGCGTATTCCCTTCATCCGGGAGTACCAAAATGTACCAAGATATGAGCGGTATTCTTGGTGGCACGGAATGAAGAGGGACATTGCGAGTCGTTGCTGCTTGTGATGTCTGTCAAAGAGTGAAGGTGAGCACCAAAGGCCGGCAGGATTGTTGCAACCCCTGAAGATACCTCAATGGAAGTGGGAAGAGGTAGGGATGGATTTTATCACGGGATTTCCCCGAACAAGGTCGGGATACGACTCCATTTGGGTCGTGGTGGATAGACTGACCAAGGTTGCTCACTTTATCCCTGTCAAAACCACTTACAAGGGAGACAAATTGGCGAACTATATATGTCCCGCATCGTGTGCTTACGGTGTGCCAAAACGGATAGTCTCGGATCGAGGGTCCCAATTTACCTCGCATTTACAGGCTAGCTTGCATGAAACCCTTGGTACTCATCGGATTTTAGCACCGCCTATCACCCCAGACGGATGGTCGACGGAGAGAGTAAATCAAATATTGGAAGATATGCTCGGGCTTGTGCCTGGATTTCTCAAGGCCGGGATAAGTGTCGCCATATGCACGAATTCGCTTACAACAATGACTACCAAACTAGCCTTGGATGTCCCCTTTTGAGGCATTATACGGAAGAAAGTGCCGCACCCCTCGCATTGGTCGAAGTAGGGAAGGGTACATATTTGGGCCGATACTCTAAAGCAAGCGAGAAGAAAGTTCGCTGATCGAGATCGGTTATTGGCTGCCAGTCTAGGCGAGAAAAGTTATGCGAGACAAAGGAGAAGGCCGTTAAGTTTTGAAGTTGGAGACCACGTCTACTTGAAGGTGTCACCCCCTACGAGTCGACGATTTAAAGTCAAAGGCAAACTTGCCCCTCGTTATGTTGGGCCATTCCCAATCATAGCTAAGAAGGAGAAGTCGCTTATCAACTTGAGCCGCCTGCAAGTGCATCGGATGTGCATAACGTCTTCCATGTGTCTCAACTCAAGAAATGTCTTGGTGCGGAAGATCAAACCCGATGGGCAGTGAGAGCTCGAGGCGACCTAACCTACAAGGAGCGTCAATTAAGATCTTGGACCTTTGTGGAGAAGAAGACCAGAATCAAACCATCCGTACTGCAGAGTGCAATGGAGTCACCACTCCAAGAAGGAGGCCACACAGGAGCGTGAAGATCGGCTAAGGAGGGACTACCCGAACTATTCACCAACTAGGCTGAATCTCGGGTCGAGATTCCTTTTAAGGGGTAGGTTTGTAACATCACGAAAAGTTGAATTCGGATTATAAAATTTTCTTGCCTTAATTGCTGCATTTTGATTTGAAATCGGTCTCCTTTAAAATATTTCTTAAATAAAGAATTGAGAGAGAAGTAATAACAACAAGGGTTTTATAAAATATATGTATGTAGATAAACCCTCATAAAAATCGGAGTAAAAATATGTAAGTATGCATATATATATATAGATATATATATATATGTGCATCTTTATATATAAAGGAAATGATGAAATAGAGATAAAAATAAAAATAAAGAAATCTTTTTGGGGGAACCGGCCCGACCATGGCCGGTAAGCCCACCCCGCGTCGCCCCACCCCTCCTGTTTATCTTCCCCGCCACCCCTCGCTCGCTCTCTCTCCGGGCGCGCCCCCGCGCCCGCCTCTCGCGGCCCGGCCCGCCACCCCTCCCGCCGGACCCGGTCCGCCTTGGACGGACCGACCGCCGCCTGTCCGAGCACGCCCCTCTGTCTCGAAGGCGCGGCGCCATGCCGCCGCCTCTTTTCTTTCCCCCCTGCTGCGGCGCCGCTCGGTCCCATCCTTTCCTCTGCCCCGCGCCAGCACCCTCGAGCCACAAAAACCATCGAGGAGCCTCGGCACGCCTCGCCAGCCTCCCCCTGCCCCTATCCCCCTGCTCCGCCGCTCGCCGACGTGACAACACGGGCAGCACCGTCGCTAGCCTTGCCGCACGGCTATAAAAGCCTCCGAGTGTTCCTTCGCACTCCCCACACTCCCAGCATCCTCTCCCTCCCAGAAATTGCGCCAAAACCCCCCTAACTCGCCGTCGCCGAAGACCCACCCGAGCCGTCGCCGTTCCCGCCGCCGGCTCGCCGCCGTGCACCCCGGCCCCCGTCGACCCCTCCACCGGCTTCACCGAGGTGCAAGGATTGTATTTCACGCGTCGCCCACACCTCCCCGGCCCTCACTCGCCGCCGGCGCCATCGCCACCTCCGGCCTCGGCCACCTTTGCCGACCCATGCCGCATACCTTAAGAGGTATTTAGCCCATAAGTGGTGAGCAAAGCCTCCCGCCCACTTGGTTATCGCAGCTCTCTCCCCTTGGCTCCCGTGGCGTTCGAGCCCGGCTCCGCGTCTTGGGTTGAGCCATTTCTTTGTTTTCTTGGCGCCGACAAGTGGGCCCCACCTGTCGAAACCGACCGCGTATACCGTGGTCGTAACCGACCACGTATACCGTGGTCGAAACCGACCGCGAATACCGTGGTCGAAACCGACCGCGTATACCGTGGTCGTAACCGACCACGTATACCGTGGTCGAAACCGACCGCGAATACCGTGGTCGAAACCGACCGCGAATACCGTGGTCGTAATCGAGGCCAGATATCCGTGGTCGAAACCGACCATGAATACCGTGGTCGAAACCGATCACAGATATCCGTGGTCGTGGCCGATCGCGATAGATGGTGGTCGACGCCGATCACAGATATCCGTGGTCGAAACCGACCGCGTATACCGTGGTCGAAGCCGACCGCGTATATCGTGGTCGAAACCGACCACCCGTAACGTGGTCGAATCCGACCGTATACAACGTGGTCGATACCGACCACGTGGCTATTTTCGACCACGTTAATATTGAAACTGGGATCTTTAAAATAGCATAACTTCTTCATTTTAACTCCAAACCGGGTGAGACAAATTTCTAAATTCGTCTAAATTCGAAATCTATCCAAAGGAACTGAAATCATAATTTTTAGATTTTATATGAATTTCTGGTGTTATTTGGATTGATTTGTTGCTTTATTTCAATTGCAAATTTTCGCGTACGGATTACATAGCTTACGAGACTCAAGAAGAAGAGGCCGAGGCAGCAGCTGCAGATCCCAACACCCAACCCTCTGAGCACTTTGACCAAGGCGAGTTATCACTTGATCATATTGAACCCTTGTTTATGCAAATTACTTTTCTTTACACTATCCAAGTGCATGCTATTATTTTATGTGCTAAAGTATGTTCAAATTTCTTAGATGTTAGATATAGACCTATTACTAAACTTGTTAGTAGTACCTGTGCAACCTTTGGGATGTGTGAACCTTGTCGCCTTAGTAAAACTAGCGTAACGTAGTTTTCACAAATAAAGTTATGATATGTCGTACTGCTTAGTATTGCTAGATAACCGGGGATGATAGTTATCCCAAAGTATTTCACTTGCAAATGTGATAGTGATTTGGGCGATCATGGTGGGAATGATTGGAGAAAATTTGGGCTGTTATTTTATGCTTCCAAAAGCCTCAAACTTGCTTAGTATCTGAGTGGATGATGTGGGGGCTGGTATGTGGTGCAGGGGAAGCACAAAGAGTTTGGGGTGTGGTAGAACCACTCAGATAACCATAAGGACCGAATCTTGTCATGTTAGCCCGTGTAAAACAAGTACAACCACAAGTCTGTAAATTACAACTGGCTAAGTAGATTTATCGAAACCCCCGGACTCATCTCCTTTGGTAGTGGATAGGCGTGGATTTGCAAGGCGAGGAAGGCCTAAAGGGACACCAAGGGAGGTGAAGTTTTCGGTGTCCTAAGCGTTGCGGGAAGTGGAGCCGGCTGCGTTAGTGATTGTGGAGAACATCCGTGCAGCGTATGGGACCCACCGCAAGTGGGATAAGCCCATAGGGTGAGATGACGAAAGAGGCTAGATATCTTGAAAGGTTACGGTGACGATGCGCTCAACCATATGACTAAGGAATCGTGTGGGGCAGCGAGTTGGCGGTCTCTTGTGGGGAATGTGTACAAACTCTGCGAGTCAAAACTATTCGAATAGCCGTGCCCACGGTCATGGGCGAACATGGGGACTTAACTAGATATAGTTACATTTTAGAAATACTTGTGGGTAAATTGGAAAACATAGGGCGGAAAGGCCCTAGTTTGGATTTGTCACGGTGTCGACCCGGTGGTAAGATAAGCGCTATAATGCTAAAAGTCTTTGTAAAGTGCGAGAGGCTATGTAACGGTGGATGGACTCATGCACTATTAATACAATTATTTCGATAAAATTTTGTCCTTCATAAGCGGCTAGGTCATAGGGATTTCTAAGTATTGTATTGAAAAGCGGTTCTCGGCAAAATAAAATAAACCTAGAGCCTTCCTTGATCGACCAACATTCTATTACTGCATTACGTGTGATGATTCACGAGCACGGTGGTTAGTGTGCTCACACTCGCATTATCAAAAGAGACAGGGACGCAGGATCATTATGCATATGAAGATGCCCGGTCTCTCGGAGGAGAGAAGGACGATGGAAATTAGGTCGTCTTGCGTATTTTTACGAGCTTAGACAAGTTAGACCTAAGGCATTGTGTGCACGTATATTGCCTATCCTAGGTAATATATACTGCACACATTACCCCCCAGTCGCTTGCCTGAGGTTATGGCCCTACTTTTGTTTTTCTCTTCCGCTGTTCACATGAGATGATGACATTCGGCCGAAGTGCCCCCTTTTGTAAACTATTGCCCGGCGTGGCTTAATTTGGAATCATGGTTTGTAATATTATTGATTAAGCGATGTATGACATGATTCAGCAATGTACCTGTGGGCATTATCTACTGATCCAGGGAATAATGCCGTAATCACAGAAGATTCTGGATTGAAAAATCCGGGTCTGACATGCACTATAGCTAAAGATCAGTTGTACTTGCCACGACGTACCACCGCATGTGCGACGCTTGCCGCAGGATGAGGATGACCCCTGTCCTCACAGGCTGCCCCCTCCTGCTGCAGCTGTGGTCGTTCGAGCGCTTCCTCCTTGGATGGCAAATGATGCTCAACAATGGTCTGTACCACGCGGACATGTACCATGGGGGCGTCATGGACCGACCTACCGCAGGACGCTCCCAGAGGTGGCCGTGTCGACGCCCACATTGAGGCCACCACGTCATGCCGCTTTGTCTTTCTATGTGTATGAATTGTCTGTTGCATCGTAATATCACTTACCTTTCTACTTTCTAATCGTTGCTACCTCAATCGTCCTCACAAAATTCTTCAAAAAATTTGTCGCACTACAACAACATACGACGATCGTAAAATGTTATTGCGAGTCTAACAGATTTCGTACCATTCTAATCTACAAAAATCACAAACTGATCAACCAACATTGTTTACTCTTTTATTTGAAAGACGAAACAACATACAAATAAGATTTGCTAAATGTATTACTTACAACAATTGCCATTTACCCCTCCACACACAATTATTTCCATCGAATTAATAAAATAATTATATTATTTTTTAAAATCGTCCAACGGTTGGACGACTAGCCCAAGTCGTTCAACCGTGGAGCGATATATAGTCAAAACTAAAAAAATAAAAAAAAAATAGTATAACACTATAATTCAGAATTAAAAAATTGATTATTTAAAAATTCCCAGTGTAGTTCCTTATCCACACAGGGAGGAAGCGAGATAGTGAGAACAAGAGGTAGGTAGGGAATAGAGAGAAGGGTGCAACTGGCGATTCGCGGCGTGCGGCCGCGCTTGGCAGCAGCGTGCAGCTCAGCGGCGAGCAGTTTAGCAGTGGCCCGGGTCAATTCGTCGTCGTTGTTTCTGCTCTTTTTGTTGGTCTGGTTTGTACAGGAGCAGGGTAGGCTTTGGAGCTCTTATTGGTGGCGAACGGCAGCATTCAGCAACTATTGAGCCTAGGAGATGAAGCTATCTCTGTTGATCTATGCTCCTCCGGCTTCTACGTGAGTATTTTCGAGGCGTTAATTTTTACTCACACTGTGATAACTCTAAAAGTCAACTTAATGAAAAACACGTAGTTTAGAAATGATTCATACATAAGAACATTAACATGTAAATGAGAAAGATTAACGACTAAGACAGTCAGGACCGGAATTAAATGAGAATTTATTAAAATCAAAAGTTTGAAGTACAGAAAACCTAATTACAAGAATAAATTCCATATACATTCAATTTTACCACATACACTCAACTTACCGCATACAAGATCATCGTACAGAATATAAATATCAGGATTTACAAAAGAATAAAGTATTACAACTCAATGTTACAAACTTCAATTTCATCTCATACAAATTTATACAAATGTATTATATCAAATTTCATCTAATGAATCCATATCTTTGCAACCGGCCCAAATAAGAATACCTGCAAAATCATATTAGCCAAAACCACAAAATATAAACCTCAAATAAATTTAAATAACAAATAACTGTCAGAACCCGGTACTTTATAATATTGCATAGAGCAATTGCTTACCGAGATGTCAAGATTGTTCGGGGCCAATTGGTATCACTCACATATTGGGTTTTCATCATTTGACGATAAAACTTCTATTCTTACCTTTACCTTACCTTTTCACTTTTTGATGAGTCATCCCTTCAACGCCATGCACAAAGACACGATATGAGCCACTGGTCACCACAAGGCCAGCCAAAGCTATGAGTCAAGCCCACAAGAACCAGTAGGAGAGAGGAGTCACACCTCACCACCATAAAACACAATTGAACCTACAAAGCTCACTGCCAAAGGACTGTAATAGCAACTGAAGGATGCTATTGCCCATCACAAGCCCCACCCCTAGCAAGTCATCCCATGCGACCACTGCCCATAGCACTCACAAGCCATCACCAACCAGCATAAGGCCAAGAGGCAGCAATGCCCTTTTAAACCCCATCCTCATAAGAACCTAAGTGCCAAAGGTGAAAATTTATCAATCTTGGATGGCAAAGCTTCCATCTCATATGTTTTTAATCTAGAATAAAGATCATCCATGATTAAAGTATCTAGATCGACAGTTTGATTAATAGTTGAGATAACCATCAACCACTCAGAACCTAAAGATCTCAAAATTTTAGTTGCATTATCTTCATCAGCAGCAATAACACCAACACTGCGCAGATCACTCAATATTTTCTCAAAATGAGCAAAGAGATCATCAATTGATTCACCAGGCTTCACTGCAAAATCAGAATATTCTTTTTGATAAAGATTTTTATGCATTTTCTTGATTTTAGTGGTTCCTTCATGATAATCGCAAAGAGTTTTCCATATTAAATGGGCAGAATTAATATGAGCTACACGATCAAATTCTTTGCGAGAAATTCCTTAAAACAACAAGTTACGAGCTTGAGTATTTAAATCAACATCTACTTTATTTAAATCAGCAACAGTAGCAGGAACCTCATATGGTGTAGAAACTTTTTTTCAAACATCACTACCTTGAGCATCAATATAAACTTGCATCCGACACTTTCAAAAAGCAAAATCAGTACCATCTAGCATGAGGGGTCGGTTCACATACCTCTCTGACGCCATAGCAACCCGCTCTGATACCACTTGTATGATCATCGATGGCAATCAGAGGGGGTGAATGATTGCAACGCACAGCGGAAACTTTTTCTCAAATTTTCTGTCTTCTAATCGTTCAATTTTTATTCAAAAATGCAGACACTATTAATCCACGTCTCACGCGTAGACTCCCTTCTATCCAGCCCCTATCACACCTATTCAATCTCTACTCAAAACCCTAATACAACTCGTCCAACTAGGCCTAGGTCTTTTTTACCTCAACTAGGCTTTTGGCCTACTAATTTTCAAGGGACCTGTAACCCTTCCTAACACTGGTTTTTCACACTTCTGACTTTTCCAACTCATCACGTGTCGAAGCCTCTAGGACCGCACCTCCTGTATCTTCTTCACGCATCATCCACCTTTGATCTCCATTTGCTCCAGCGTGAGCCCGACCACCTCGTGACATCCTCGATCGCCTGGACTTCAGATTTTCCCCTCCTAGTCCCGGTCTTCCTCATCAACGACCATGACCGTCTCCACGCCCAACCTGCATATGCAAAGACCAAAGAACATTTTTTCGGCACAAGTTTGTTTCAACTTGACCAACATCAATCTGCACACACGCGACACAACTCGCATAACAACGCTAAACAAAATTTCCAATTATTCATCATCACAAATTAACCATTGTCAATTATTCATCACCAAAATATTCTAAAAACAACTAAAAACAACAAAAATATAGCTAAAAACAGAAGTAACACGTAGGGAGTATCAAGATCCAAAGGTAAAAAAAGTGACTGAAATCTAAGAATTTTTCAGTCGCCTATGAAATTGACGTGCACTATATCGTTTTTGATTCTAGCTTCTGCTTATAGCAGCCAAAAACTAATATGAATAATTGGTTTCTCGAAGCGGCTTTTCCACTTTTCTCGTTCCCATCTCGCTCTGAAGATAAGACATGGAATCACGAACTCAACATGCACCCCACTACTCTCGCTCTCATCTCGTGTATGCATTTATCCCTCACTTTACTCACTGCTCACGCTATCTTTCTAAAAACCACTAGTATTTATTTTTAGCTAAAAACTATCGACCGCGGTCAATACAAAGGGCTTGTTCCTTTTGACTTTGGCTTATGACTGCGGTTTATGATTTTTAGGTTCTTTATAAGAGAGAGTACCGAATAACAGAAACTCGCGTTTAGTTTTGACCGATATAAATAAACTTGTTTATGTGTGTACTATAATTAACTTATAGACCTTGACTTAAAAAGACAATTCACTTAAAAAGATAATTCGTTTAAAAGGTGGTTACTGTGGAAAAAACAAAATTCAGTTTTTACGAACTAAAAAAGAGAGCAAAGAGTCCCACACCCGAAGTTGGTGAGCTGGCCGGTCAGCGTGCAACTCAAGGTACATTTTGACGCACGATTTTGTTGCCTACGCCAACATCAGCTTTGTCCTGATGCTACAGTAGTTACCTCCTGATAGACACGCTTTATAGACATTAAACTATTGCCCGTGGCTATCAGACGCAGAGATCCTCTCCTGAGCTCCCCTTCCATTGCCAGGGATTTCCATCGCCCATCACACCCGTGGGACCAATCTGCCTATTGATTCGATTGATTTAATTAACTAATCAGCTCGTACGCATTCGATTCTGTGTAAGAGAATTAAAATAGAGCTTTCTAAAATAGCTCGAGGATATCCCCTCCATTGATTGCATTATTAGTGTTCGTACGCATATGATTCTGTGTGAAAATTAAAAATGAGCTTTCTAAAATAGGTCGAGGACTTCCCTCGCTTCGGCTTTAGTTTCTAATTTCTGACTTATTTTTTACTATTTATAAATTTTATTTTTTGTTAAATTTTTGGTTTTTTGAGCTTTTTTGCCGGTTCTTTTTTCCCGTATTCGTTTGTGTTGTCTGTGATGAGCTAACATATTTTTTCTATTTTTAATTTTTTAAATTTAATTACGCCAAATAAGTCACCTTCAGGTACAGTAAAATTTCAGCCGCTACAGTGCAATTTCAGCCATAAGCCATAGCTTTTCAGCCCAACCGAGCGGGACGTCCCGTGCAAAGTTAAATGGTTTTCAGCTTTAGATTTTTTACTAATTGCGTGAGAGATTAAAAGAGTAGGTGCCCCTATGTTCAAAACAGTTTCTGCAGTAACTTCTACAAATAATTTACAGAAACTACTTTAAGAAGCCACTCTATTTAGGACCCATTTAGTTTTAGATTACAAATAGTAATAGCTTGTAGAGAGTTGTACGAAGATAGAAACTCACGTGTCATTTTGGCAGATATAAATGAAGTCACTACAGTATGTAGTTTAATCGACTAGTAAACCCCATCTTGAAAAGCCATTTCGTTTGAAAACTGTTTATGTAGAAAAGCTATTTACTATAGAAAAACAGTTTTTACAAACCAATATAAATAAGATCTTAAAAAATGGTTTCTAAGAACTAAAACCAAAAGCTATTTGAAACATGTCCTTAGTTTTACAGTTGAGGGCTCCGTTCATGGACGAAGTAATTTTGTATGAAAAATAAGAAAATTTTAATGCTATAGGAATTAGTACTATCATCCATTTGAAACATAGGAAGTCACACTTCTAACTCTTGAGGGATCACGATTCCTTTTCCATAATTTCGTGGGAAAAAACATGGGCTTATACCAGATAAAAACGGATTTTTTTGGTAAATAATCCATATTTTATTCAAAATAATAGATATATACCTGCGTAAATATTTTTTTTACAGAAATGAGCTCCAGTCGCCGAACCGTTGGACAATTGGAACCTATCGCCCAACGGCCGCGTGACACGCAAGCAATCCGATGGCCGTTAGGCGATAGGTTCCAGTCGCCCAATGGTTCGGGCGCGCACATCTTCGATTCTTCGGGCGACTACAATTACAGTCGCTTGACTGTGTAGCGACTGCAAACAAGCCATTCCTACAGGCAGTGTGGGTTAATTCATTTGTGATTTTTGTAGATTATGAATGGTATATAATCTATTGGATTCGCAATAAAAGTTTGTGATCGTTGTATGTTGTTGTAGTACAAGAAATTTCGTGAAATTTTTTAATAATGATTGAAATAACAACGATCGGTAAGTACGAAGATAAGTTTTATTGTGATGTAACCGGGAATTCATACACGGAGGATAACATGTTTGTTAATGTTATTGGATGATTTGCCACACGAATAATTGAATGCGAACAGACGAGGAAATATGCTTGTTCGAATTAAAATAGACTTCATAATACAGTTGGGAGTAACACGCGTAGGGTTTGATTACATGCATAACAAAGAGTATCATGTACGATGCAACAAACCGAACTGCTCCTATGATACATATACGTCCTTTTCGAATGGAACTAAATTCGACCTTCGGGGGAGTAGTTAGTGCGGGATGAGAGCTTCATCCTCATTCGAACTATCTTGTCGTCCTCCTGTATAGCTTTCTCTTCAGCCCAAGCCATCCAGTCATCGCTCTCCATTTGATATACTATACTCCATGTGCTCCCCTTCATCGGCTTGTCCTGTAGCCTCACCATGCCGTGACCATTCTTCCTCTCCTCTATGTACCGCATCGGCCTCATCACGAGCAACTTCCTTCTCTTCACCAACATGCGGGACATCCGAACTGCTCGCACCTCCCAGATGATGGCTATCCGCACGACCTTGCACAACTTCTATTGGGCAAGGTTACACAAGCATCACACACTCGTATCCATGGTACCGGCACCCTTGCACAAACCCCTTCTATGCAACAATGCATATCAATGTTCCCAACTTCCATCTAATGTCCGTGGGAGACCGGATCCAAAGCCCTTGTATGACAATGCTGCACACTTCAAGGTCCAAAGAGAATCTGCGGGTGAGCTAGTGCATCACATCTGCGATTCGAGCATTCTCGTCGCCCGGCTGTACCAGAATGGCTTGCGCAAAACTACTCAAGTCAACACCGCTCGGACCTTCATGAACGGTGCCAACACCGTAATGCACTTTCAATGTAGTGGGTATTGGCATTACTAATGTCTGCCTGCATATATTTTCAATATTGCGACTAGTCAAATCGTATCGCATATTACAGAAGTACCGATGTACTGTAATTTACATTTCAGTGATCGAGCTCTCTCCTACTGTAAATAATGCCTAATGGGTTTCGACAATTTACATGTCATATCAATTTAAATGCCAATATACCAGTTATAACGGTACACATGATTTTTAATGTACTAACAATATTACATTCATTCGTAATTAATCATAAGTGTTGCGTATTATTATTTTCTACAAAGCAAACTATTAAATTCTTACAAAAATATTGACTGAATTTTGAATAACTACAAATTTGTACGGAGGCTTAATTTCTACATAACATTGACTAAATTTTCTATAACTATAATTTTGTATAGATGCTAATTTACTAAGGATGCTAATTTTCTACAACTATATCCACTAAATTTTTTACAACTATAGGTTACTATGGCTGCTAATTTTCTATAACTACATTGACTAAATTTTCTATATGAAAGTTGCATTATTCTTTTCTATATCTACAATTTTCTACGGATACTAATACTAAATAAACTATCTACTTTATATACAAAATATGAACTACAACATACTAAAATATTTACCTCATAGAAATCACGAAACCTCTCTTTCTTCCTCTCCCTCTTCTCTCGTCTCCTCCTCCCTCTCCTTTTCTCTCCTCTCCTCTCCTCTTCTTTCTTTCCCCTCTGCTCACCGCACGGCCGATCTGAAGCCCATTTGTCCTGGGTAGTAGCTAGGTAGCCCACAAGGCCACAATCCCGGCAGCCATTGCCCACTACAGACAGGTGCAATCGGGGTGAATACAAACGTATGTCACTCATTTATATCTTATTTCGTATTTTTTGGAGTCGGGGTCAGACACAAATAGTGTCGGATACCTATTTTTTCATTGTTTATTCGCTCCTTAAACCTTTGATTGGTTGGTCGGATGGAAATTATTCGCTTCTTTTATACCCCCTACGTAGGTCATTGAACAGTATGGGTATAGTTAGAGCGAACACAAAGAGACTAGTCTCTGAGATATCAAAAGAAGAGTACATTGTGTTCCTTGTCTGCTTAGATGCAACAATCCACCTATTTTTTTATCTTGTTCCTAAGTAAAGTCATAGCAGATTTTTTTATACCACATGGCATTCGGACACATACGAACGGATATTGCTTATCCCATATTATATTCCATATTTTCCCTTAGATTCGGAGTCAGACACGGATAGTTATCTTATGGATTACCAAATGATGGTCGGTTCTAACAAAAAATTTTGGCTGCAATGATAGAGCAATTCCAGACAGCATGGCTCACGTTGCATTGTGTTGCATCGCGTGCGCTGCATGTGCGTGCTCCCTGGTGCGTGCATGCTTGTTGTAATGCCCCCATTGTTGGGAACAGGGCCATTGTACCTCCCGTAATAGCTTAGGGGTTCAGTTGCGGATAAAAGGAGTATCATACATACTCACAAATATTTGAAAAGGGCTAAGTTGACTAAAATAAGACCTAACTGTCCACTTTAATAGTTTTAAGGGCGTCCAAGCCCAAAATTTACTTACATTCAGAAGATCCAAAGAAAATTCCCACAGGAATGCTTGAGTGCAGTCGTAACCCTAACACGAAAACTTGTAACATCCTTTCTTCTTCTGGTATCTGTTGTGGTGGAAAATATAGCAAAACTGAGTATAACTAACAATACTCAACAAGTCACATGGGAAAATGTTATATAGCTACTTGCCAGAATTTTCAAGAGACAGGAATATAGTTGTCCTATTAAAGTATTTGTGGATGCAATTTTATTTGTAAACTTTTTTTAACATAAAGTAACAAAGCATAAACTTCTTAAGGAATTAGGGTTTTAACAACTTGATTACCAAACATCAATATTTCCAAATCTACTTATACTTTGCTACTGGAATCACCTATTAAACATAGCTTCATTTACTGAAAGCACGGTGTATTTGAATACCATTTAATTATGGATTTGCAGAGTTGTCCAACTTTACCCACAAGATCTCTTAAACCCCTCAACTGAGTTAAGAAAATAAGACTTTTCACTTCTTAATTCTTTAAATAGCCTCTACCCGATAGATTATGCACCACACCAACTCGGATATCCACTGGCCAAATCAGAACATACCTGCCCGATTTCTGCGGACCTACCGTCGTTAAGTATGGTTTTACCATTTCCATACTACGCCTCGTTCGCTCCTTCTTTCCTATAGATATTCAAACAATTTGAGCAGCTACTAGACCAGGTTTGATGAATCAAAACTTATGGCTGAGCGATTACTATATTCTTTATTTGGCATAAGGTTCTAATCCTTATATTTTTACCGAGGCAATTTCCATCCACAAACCCTTATTTCATGCTCTACAGCATTGCCACCCCTTCGGTTCAAGCCTCCTCCCTAGGATAAGGTCATGGAACACGACCATCCCGTGGCTTCCCATGATGTCTCTTTATCCTAGAACCACTTTTAAAAATCTATCGGCAAAATGCCAAGTCTCTTAATAATATAAAACAGTTAAGTTCCTGGTTTACCATGATTAACTAAATAGTATACTCAGTATTACTAAGTCTTGTCAAGTGAATATGACCATCAAATTAAACTGGGCTTTTTCAGGTAGTAGGACTTCACTAAATATTATGTCATTCTAAACAGTTATTGTACATGAAATAACAGTGCGTAAATAAGATAATGAAAGTACTGATAATTAAATAATTAAAGAAAACGTAGGCTCAATATGATCAAAAACATGTGACTTGCCTCCTTTTCTATATCTTCAGTCTTCAATTGCTCTTGTAGTTCTTCTACTGACCAACTCGCTGGGTCTGAATACTAACATGGAATGATGAATGCAAATAAGTTCTTGGTTTGGTAGAATGCAAGTTGGGAATTAAATACAATAAAATAACCAAAAGGCACAAAGAAAATAAGTTTGGGTGGTCAGGGTTTAGGTGGTATGTGATTTGGCTGGACAGAGTTTGAATTGGGTTAGATGGGTTTGAGAGAGTCGAAATGGCTATATATGTTTTTTTAGGCTTTTGGTGAATAACGATGTCTGACACAGTACTGGACATGGATTCAGAATAGCATATGGCTAGCTAGGGTTCATCGGAGCATATTCGGGCTAAACAAAATTGAAAATGGACTTCACAGCTCAAAATGGTCAAGATAGGTATTTATATACCTGATATGTTTCGATGAATGGTAAGGGTTTGGACTGTATTGTATTTAGGGTTTGAAATGATGTCTAGGTGGTCTAGGGTTTTATCAGCATCTAATTTGGCCAAACAAAGTTGAGAATGAGTTCCTTGAGGTCGAATCGGTCAAAACGGTTGTATATACAGTTTTTTGGGGTTTTGGGTGAACAACTATGGTGAAAACAGTACTGGATAGGACATCTGGGCTGGCTAATATTTTATCAGGGCTTCTTAGGCTAAATCAAGTTTTAAAATGGCTTCACGGGATCGAAACGGGCAAAATCGATATATATGTATTTTGGGGGTGAACAATAATGGGTATATATGTATTTTACGACAAAAACCAATGGCATGGATGGATTCATAGGGGTTGAGAGGGTTCCGTTTTTGGGGTCAGTAGACCTTGTGGAGTACTGTAGAGAGCCGGTGGTGAGCATCATTTTGTCGGGCATTTTCATGGCACAACATCGCAACTGCAGTTAATCGGTAAAATCAAGGGATGTGCGAGCATCTCAGAGGTGTCAGGAGGCGATATGTGGTGTTAGCTTTTGCTCTAGAGGTCTATGGAAGGCTGTCCACAGAGACGTGGGAGTAGACAACGGTAGCGCATGTCGTTGGGACTCTAGAGGCTCAGGGATTCTAAGGCGAGGTGCGTTCGTGAGGTGCTAATGGTGCTACCAGCGGAAGTAATTGGAATTTAAATGAGACATGAAGCAGATTGAAATCTGGGACTCACCTTTGGCTTTTACTGGGACGATGGTGATGCTTCGACCGAAGGTGGCAGTGGAGGGTGTTGGTGTACTGGGGAGTTGCTATGGAAGCTAATGGCAGGATGGGTCCAGCTTTATAGGACTGGGAAGGCAGTTTGCATAGAGGGAAGCTCTGCTCGAGAGGCAACGAATGGCCGAGGCAGGATGGCACGGGAGGCTTCGGTTCGATTCGGGAGAGGTGGCAGGGAGGTCGACAGGGGTGCAGTACCTCGGACTTAGCGCTTTCACGGGTGGTAAATTGCGACGGTCCAAGGTTGCAACAACAGCAGGTCAACCGTGAGGGGAAGAGGCGGTGGTGGTGATCTTGATTCCAACGCTTGGTCAGGGGCACTTAAAAGAGGTGTCAGGGATTATGCAATTGGGAGAACGACCGGTTGACTGGTTTATGGCAGTGATTGACGAGTTGTGGCGGCGGCGGAGTTTGATTTGGCTACTCTATCGCTTGGTCAAGGCAAATGACAGACATTAAGGGAGTTGTCAGGGCGCGGCAACACAAGGTACAAAGGCTGACTCGCTCGGTTGGCGGTGTGAACAACGGACATGCGATGGCGGTGGTGAAAGGGTAAGTCCAGTTGTCGAACGGTGAATAGTGATGCTGGGATCAGGGAAGGTGGCGGAGAGTGAAGTGGCGCCATTGGCTAGAGAAAATCGACAGACCAAGAAAGAAAAGTGGAATTTTGCCAAGGTTTGCTGAATTGGGGAGGAAAGTTCAAACTCAGCTGAAAATCCAGGAAAACTCGAAATTTGAAAATTTTCGGTCTGTTTCACTTGTCTGCTGGATGTAACATGTAAGTTGACTCGGCAGTTCTGGACGGCGCACGCACGCATGCATGGGCCCTGCCGCAACGGCTGCACGGCAAGGAAACCCCAGCCGTGCAAGCAAACTCGTGCGCTGGCCGGCTACCGCCGTCGCCGTCCTCCTCCCTGCGGGCGGATCAGATCTAGAGGCACCTGATCGAGCCGGCCGGCACGGCAGCGTGCGGCACCAGCGCGCAGGCGGCGCGGCCAGGCGCGGCAGCATTCAATGCCCTTGGGTGGGCGGCCACGCGACGGCGACTCGTTGTACGTACGTCCCCTTAGCTGCCTTGTTGCGAGTTTGCGTTGCGGCATGTATGCATGCGTGCGAGGGGAAGTGGACTACGACGGCCACGGCAGCGGGTGCAGTGGCAGTGCGGTGGCGCACACGCGAGCGTGTCCAGGGGCCCAGGCCCGGAGCGCGACGCCGGTGGGTGTATTGGTTTCCGCATGCACGTGGCGGCAGTTCTTTGCTGGTGGCCTGGGACTGTGAGCTGCTTTATTTATCCCCAGAACTAGGCTTTTTTTTGCTTGGTAATAACTAATAAGCTAGCGCGATATGATTTCCCACGGAGGAAAGGAAAAGAGCAGGCCATGCCTGGGTGCTGATTTCTTACCGTACTTTCTACTGTCAGGAAGGGTGGTGGTGTACCTAAATCTCATCTAAATTGGTACGTTGTGTTGCCGCTCAAAAATTCCTGTTAGCAGCACCGTATCTCTACAGTGGATGCTCTCTATCAGCGTATGCAACATGCTAGCTGATTTTTTTTAGCAAATTGACAAAATCGACTATGGATAAACCTGTACGAAAACTGACCATGGACGAAACGTCGATGCGAAGCAACAACGAACAAGAATGAAATATCAAAACATGGGATATGTGTAACTCACAGATTGATCAATACGTCGATGCAAAATAATGTCGATTAAAGCCGAATTACGAAGATAAGATTCTACTAGCTATGGCGTACTCCTAAGATATAGAAAAAGTAGGTACAAAAATATAGTAAAGGTTGGCGTGTGCGTGCTTTTTCGTCAACCGATACCCAAACAGTCGATTCAATCTTGGATTGTACTTCAAGTGTCTCTTTTCGTGTCGGCTCAACCTTTCCTTGGATAGAGTTCCTGTCCGTCTTCAAATCTTCTGTTTTCACTCGATTGTTGACGATTTCCTTCTCCATATCTACATTTACTTAGTTGGCATTTTCTAGAAGCTTCTTAGTATGACTGATGCTTGATTATAATTTCTGGCAAATCCTAATCTTTTCTTATAAATACTTCAAACGCCTAAAATTATTTTGCGACTATTTTGCTTGCCAAAATCTGATGGCAACATATTGGATCGAACGGAATGGACAACTTATATTTCATGATGGGTACTGTAAAAGAACTCTAATACTTAATCGGCTTTGGTATTCAGTAGATATTTGCTGGATCAAGATCTAGTGGACACCACGCATAACAGTTGGATCTGGCTTGGATTGACCTACAGTCCAATGCACCGATCGGCAAGTTGCTCGTGTGTCCGGCTGTCAGATCCTACGCATTTGGATCCGATAGATTTGGGAAATTTTGGAAAAGACTAGCTAACTTAAACTACAAGGAACTAAGCTAGATATTTTAGGGGTAGAATGAGTGATACCCTTCTCATTAACAACTCAGAGTTATATAGTCGGTGACATGATGTCACCAAACGGTGAAAGTGAAAGAAAATTACTCGTTTAAACCGTTTTACCCGCCTTAGCTACTATTCATGGTAATTAAACACTTGATGACGTCAACAGTAATTACTGAGACGCTTGTGGATCCTTGATCTCTTCCGAAAGGGTATGCAGTAATCTCAGCCGTCCAAGCTTCATAAAGGAGAAGCTTAATTCTGAAACTCTAATTCTGAACCTGAATCGGACTCCTAGCTTCGGTCCAGTAAGGGCCGCTTCAACCGGCTGAAAACTTCGGCTTTTTGCTTAAGTTTAAAATTATACTGTAGTGACTGTTAGTTTTTCTGATTTATTTAATTAAAGAAAAATAAAAAATAAGAGAAAAAAAATGAAAATACCGTTATATCTTCACAGACAATGGAAAGGGAAAAAGCAAAAGCCAAAAAGCCAAAAAGATCGAAATTAGAAGCGACACGTTCCAAGTGATTTCTAGCTTAAATAAATCAAAAGTTAAAAAAGCCAGAAGTTTAAGCCGTTTGGAGCGAGACCATACCAATTAAGTCCCTAGGAAATAATGTCTCTACCTTTTGGGAGACTCCAAAATTGCCATAGCCTCCTAATCATAAGTGGAAAGTGCTGCTAATCTAATCCCCAGTGTTTAACTGAAATAAGCAATAGGCCTGCCTCTTCACACAAGGACGGCCCCTATCTCTGTCCCACAGGCATCAGTTTCTAAAGTGGAGGCTTCAGAGAAATCAGGCAGAGCCATTATCCTGAAACTCTGTTTCTGAACCTGAATCGGACTCCCATCTTCGGTTCTGACGCTTGGCCAACATCCGTCGGCAGGCACCATCTTCTCCTCCACTGCCGGCGAGACCTTCTCCCACCTGTCCGACTATTCTTAAGTCTGAACTCCTATTTGTTTTGTTTTTGTTGCCATGTAATGTTCGGAAGATGGTCGCTGTGAAGGCTAAGCAAACAACTAGTCAGACCAGCTTTGGGCCGTCCGGGTTGGTTCTGGACCCATTTTCGCTGTGGCCTATGAGCACCTTTATTAGGCCTAAGAGGGTCGTTAGTCCGAGCCATGTGCCATTGTTTATGTAGGGTAGTTGGTCTGGTCTGATTTCAAGTTCGGCTTGGCCCAGCAGTCTCGACATGATTTGCTACCAGCCCTTGTGTTCCAATCCCAACCTCAAACCCAGGCTCCGATAGGGCCGAGCGTATTGGGCTCATGTCGGATCGGGCCATTGGATCATGTTAGGTCTTGGTGAGTATAATCACACAAACAATTGTTTCCATAGTTTTGGCTGGGCATAGATCCTCTGGATTTGTGAAGTAAAGGCAGAGAAACACACAGTAGCATGCCTTTCTCTTCATTCCATCAGTTCAAGCAAAAAAGCAACGGAGATTAATGCTATAGTGGCTAGCTACGATAACAATACTCTCCAAAACTTTATTTCGTACTTTTGATAAACACCAAATTATTTAGTATGAACATATAAAAATTAGTTAACATAATCTATCACTGCAACGTCACTTACAAGTACAAAAACATTAGTGAATCTTTAAATTTTAGCTCTGGGATCTAAAATAAATGCAAATAATATGAAGTCTATAATTATTTTTTTCTATTACCTAGTCATCGTTAACATAATGAGCAACTACACTAAGATAATCCTCCATAGTCTGACCACTCCATATATCCGAAGTTAAGCCCACCAAAAATGTACAGGTCTCAAAGAGTTCTTTTAGTTTGGCATGACTATTATTATAGTATTTAGCTAAATCTCGAGTTGTTGTATGCCTAGAAACTGAAAAAAAAATCTAGAATTATGTGTAGTCCTAATGTAGTTTTCAGATGCTTTAGACCCACCAAAATTTAAAGGTAGATCCCGTGAGTCAATTAAATGACAAAAAGATTCTTGAGCTACCTCGGGACTATAATCCCAGCTACGTACCATACCATCCGGGTTGTACTGTAGTTGCATCTGCTTTATGGTTACCCTTTGTTTTTCTTTACATCTTTGTGCATGTCTAATCAAGTGCTCCATTCCACCTGTAGACTTTACAGACAATTTATGATGACAAATTTTACAAACAACATATCTTACATGAGCTCCATTTTCATCTCGCTTCATTATCTTATTGAAATCTATCCACACCTCCGATATACTGTGTTTGGATCTCTTTGCTCTGGTGCTTGTAGACACGGCGGTACTCATAGAGCCTGATGATGGTATTTCCTGCTCTCCCGCTTGGGGTGGAGGTGGAGTTATTTCATTCCCGAAGGATGCAAGATCCTCTAGCAAAATTTCAAAATCACTCACAAGAAAATTATCAAAATTTTCTAAAGAGAAAAGTAGAAAACTACTAAATGTAAATAGAAAATTACACTATTATCTATTTTACATCATGACAAAGAAAAATAAAAAATAAAAAAATATGAAAATTAGTATTGTTACATCTTTTCTTGACTGTAGTCGGATTTTAAAATTTGGGATTTTTGGCAAAAAAATTTTGAATTTTGCCAAATTATCACAAAGTGGATCAAAAATTTCATAAGAGAATTCGGAGAAGAGAGTGGATGTTGGAGGTGGCTGAATGAGGGGTGGGGGGTTTGCTGCCTATTTGTAAAAAAAATTTGAGATTTATTTGAAATTTATCATCTTTTTAAACTCCCAAATAGCTAGAAAATTCAATCGTTATCATGCTAAATGAGCCATGCCTAATGAGTCAAACATGCCTAATGGGCTGACGACCATGCTTAATGGGCTAAATGGACTAATGTGCTTAATGGGTCGTGCTCGTGCTATGCTAGGCTAGCACGCTGGGCAAGGGTGGCGGCCCAAGCATGGCCCACGACATCATTCCGTGTCAGCCCAGCCCATTACATCAGTGGGCCATGCCAACAGCGTCGTGCTTCAGGCCAGCATGGCGAGCACGACCCATTTGGCCAGCTCTGCCTAGCAATAAGTAAGGGCATGTTCATAGTGGTTTCTGCTTTTGCTTTCTACTTGGAAAAGCCATAAACTAATTTGAAAACCTAGCTTTCCGAAGTAGCTTCTCCACTCTTCTTACTTCGGATATAAGGCAGGGAGTTACGGGCGCATGTAAGATCGAGGTGGCCGACTAGAGGGGGTGAATAGGCGGTCTAAAAATTTTCTTCAAGTTAATACTAGCAATTCAAGACCTTTTCTATTTGCCTAAACCAAGTATACAATGCGGAAGCTTAAATCAATTTAGTTTAGTTCAAATAGCGCCTACAACAAATAAATTCGCCTAAGTGCACCAACAATTCTAGCCTAGGTCAAGATTTGCAATTCTAGATATACAAGTAATCAAATTAATTCTAAGTATGTAAATTGCTTGAAAGTAAATTGAGTACAAGAAAGCAAACCACAAATGAGACAATCTCTTTTTACCGTGGTATTCAGAGAGTTGCCGCTCTCCCCTAATCCACGTTGAGGTTAGCCCGAACAAATCGGATCGGCTCCACGAATTAAGCTGAAATACCTCAATCCACTAGTGGTAGCTCTTTTCCGCTCCGGGTAGGTGAGCTCCGACCTTCACAATTTTGCTGGGCCTTCTCACAAGCTTCTTGAGAAGGTCACCGCGCACGACGCCTCCAACGCCGTCTAGGAGTCGGCAAACTCTAAGAGTAACAAGTCAACTCCCTCACTTGACTCTCACCTCATGCAACGAATGCACAAGCTCAACTCGAACACGAAGTCCACAACTAGAGGCAACACATGCACTCTAGGTCACCACTTCTCTCTCACAAAGTGCAACACATGCACAATAGAGTGGAGAGCCTCACTCTAGCTCAAGAACACATCAATAGGTCAAGCAACAACATCTCCAACCAGCCTTGAGGAGGTATTTACAGCCCACACCTCAAAACTAGCCGTTGGAGTCAAAAACATGATTTTTCGGAACTACCGCCGTTATAGGAGCGGTACTGCTCCCCATCATAATGGCTAGAAAAATAGCAGTTATTCGGTCATTTGCAGAACTACCATAGTTATAAAATGCAGAACACTGATTGCAGCAGAGAAAGTGAAAGCAGCAGCCAAAAGAATACTGTCCAGTGAATACCGATGACAAAGATAGGGCAGACCGAAAAATAAAACCAAGCGCAACGATGAAAGAAATCAGCGGTGTTTATACAAAAATTGTTCTTTGTGAGCGGCAGAGAAAATGATTGACATTTGCATTTCTTCATTCTACGAGAAGCACCGCCGAGAAGCGATCCAATGGAATATTGGCAAGAAGCAAAACCAAACATGAAGCACGTTGCAAATCCTTGGATGAAGGCATAATCAAAAAGCACGAGAACTTAAGGCAGGATAGAGCGAGCAAACCAAAAGCGACACAAAAATATACAAGTCGAATCACATGAGGTGAGAAAGTAAGTTGATTTTCCGCCAAAGAACAAGGATCACATGACTCGGTTTAGAGCAGAAAAGAACCAAAAATGGAAATGAGAGAAATAAGACTCAAACACATGATCACTCAAATGATTTAGAAAGATTACAAAGGAGTCCCCATGTGCATGGACATTAGAACAAAAGGAATGATTACAAGACTCTCAATCCATCCTCTCCCTCTCAATCCTCAAAAACACCAAGAGCCTCACATGCTTCTTGGGAGGAATACACACAAAATGGAGAGCAAATGCACAAAAACCCTCGAAGGGGTATGCAGCCCCCAACACTTATTTATAGTCCTTGGCTAACGGGTCTCCAACCCGTTACGCCGGCTAAACCCTAACGGAGCCGTCTCCCGCTTGTGCAGCCTCGCGAAATTACCGATTCGCCCCTCCTTCACCTTCCGGGAAGCTTCCGTGCTCCTTGTCATTCACGCATGACCGCACCTAACTCCGACCGACTGGACCTCCGACTCCTCCTGAGTCTAGTCCCGGTCTGTTCCATCGCACATGACCGCAACTGATATCCGACCGTCTGAACCTCGACTCCTCCCTGAGTCTAGTCCCGATCCATTCGCCGTTGCCCGTCGTGTCCACCTCCGGTAGCTCCAACTCCGGTTCCTCGTCTCCCGACTCGCAACCACCTCAGCAGCCTCGATCATCTTTGGCGTCTCCGACCGTCTGGACCTCAACACCTCCTGTGTCTAGTCCCGGTCCTCCCACACCTCACCATGACCTAGCTCCGAAGTCCTGCAACCACACAAACAAGCAAACCGTCACATAGCACCGCTCGATACAGTAAGCATAATAAAGTCCAAACCTGTCGAAACATCAGAATATGCATCCTATCCCCATACGACCAAGTTTGACCAAGTCCGACCAATCCCGTTACACCACGCAACGTCTTGGTCCGAACCAACCGACTCAAGCTCGATTTTCCTAAACCGAAGTCAATTACTCATCATTCACACGAGATGACCTCCACATGGTCTCTCAATGTCCAAAGAAATAGCAATAAACAAACTTAGACCATGCCAAAGGATAATACATGATCTCCAACTTTTGCAAAACACATTTGCAAACTTAGATCATGTCACAAGGAGTAGATACATGGACTTCAACCTTTTGCAAAATACATTTGCAAAGCATAGTCACATGTTACAAGGATTCACCACATGAGCTTCAACCATTTGCAAAACACATTCGCAAATGCAAGCCTCATGCCAAGATGAGCTGGAGCAAGTGAGGTTGAGCCATCAACACATGATGAGACTCAAATTACTAGACATGACCCCTCTTAATAGTACGGCAACCTATACTAGCAATCCGGTCTTTCAACCAAACACCAAGACCGGTAAAAGACTAAGAACACATTCTTAGCACTAGCTAGTCATACCTTTGCCTTGGGTCATCATCTCGATATGCATCAACTCATGATGCATCCTTCTTCATCTACTCCATCAATACATGATGGTCTTCCTTGACTCGATGATCAACACATGAACATCTTTACTTCGAAATCTTTATGTGCATCAACACATGAGTAATCCTCTTCTTGATAACCTTCAACTCATGAAGTCATCTAAAGTCGTCATCATCATGGAACCTAACCTATTTATCCAACTCATGGAAAATGTTAGTACCACAATGTGATTGTCATTAATTACCAAAACTCACCATTAACTCATAATGGAGGGACTAGATTCTCAATATTTCCCTTTTGATAATTGATGACAATCTCAACAAATAATGAGATAATAAATTAAATATAAAATCATTTGAATTCAAAGTGCCGTAGTACCGCTATCAAAGGCCCAGTAGTTCCGCAGAGTCGGCGTGGTACTACCGCTCAAGCCTGACCCCAACTTGGCGCTCTTTGGAAAAAAAAGGCTCCGCTCTACCTCTGGAGCTTCCGGGCATCGGTAGTACCGTTTCTGGCCGCGGAACTTCCGCTCTGCGGTAGTTCCGACGTTAAAAACTGCGGTACTATAGCTCTTCCAGACAGAGCACTGATTTTGCTTTTAAAGCAGATTTTTAATAAATGTATGATCCTAGTTTGATCCCAATATGTATGGAAAAAGAAAACATGAATCAATACTAATGAAACCACAAAACATAGAGTGAACTCCCCCTAAATGTGTGCATGCAAGTGTATATAAAGAAAGACATATGCACATATTCATTTTGGATTATTTGAGGAGTTCAATCTATATTTTGGATCTAAGGAATGCATTAGTAAATGAGAAAGTGATTTCGAATGCATACCTCTTTGATTTCACCTTTCCATCCAAATGAGACTAAACATAAATATACTTTAACAACAATATTAATCTCATATATACATTTATCATTATCACCAAAATATTATAAAAGTATTTGTCATTAACATCAAAATCTCATAATGGCATTTGTCATTAACACCAAAACCAACTTAAACAGAGCTTAATCTTTCAATCTCACCCTTTTTGGTGATTGATGACAAATCCATTTATGATAATAGCATATAGGTGAAAATGACTAAATGATAGGCAATTAAGTGCATAAGAGAAGGTGAAAGCATTATTCATCATATAGAATTAAAAATTTTAATTTCTACTCAAGAAATATATTATCACATTTCTCCCACATGGCATTAGCATTTGTATTATTCTATAATACAAGGCTATTAATCCTCCCCCATTTGACATTATCACAAATTTCTCAAAGAAATGAAAGCTATTATCACAAATTTCTCCTCCATTTGGCATGAAGCACCAAAAAAAGAGAGGCAATTATCACAAAATAGCATTAATTATTGTAAAAGTTAAGCATGAGAAGAATACAAGTTAAGCCATGAAAGGATATATTATGAGGAGTTTAATACCAATTAAGAGTGCATGATATGCTCTTAAGAAGTGAGGAGCTTGATACCAATTTAATCTAACATAATATGGTCATGAAGGAATATGAAACTAAATGCAAATAACCAATAGATACCACTTAAAATAACTAAAGATATTTAAAACACATTCAAATAATCTTACTCATTTAAGCTCCTTGAAGACTTGATGTCACTTGATATAATATCACTTGATATGACACCACTTGTATACACATTACTTGTAACATTTGGATCATTTTCTGATTTTGCATTTCAAGTGGCCTTCAAAAGTTTCATGAACAATTGACTTAAAAATATCCAATAAATCTGAGAACATTCGTTAGTATAGATTAATATCTGAGGATTGAAAGTCATAATTGCATCTACCTCAGATTATGAGCATACTTAAAGATACAAAAATCATAAATCATCTCAAAGCATAAGTTTTCAGAAATCTGAAAGTCTGAAATTCAGACTTTTGCATCTCACATTAGCTTCTAGAGAGAGATGAAAAATGGATTAAATGCTCTTTATAAATTATGAAAAAAATTTGAAATTGAAGACCAACTATAGAGGATCAATTTGCATTATTGTGGTTTCCTTTAAATCTGAAATCATTTTAAGATATAAAAATCACAAATCGGCTCAGAATCATGACATTCTGAATTTTCAGCAAAAAGCCAAAGAGAGAAAAAGTCAAAACTTATTCAAATTAACTTGAAAGTTTTTCAAATTTTGCAGATATGAACTTAATGAAATTGGAGACCTTTTCCAACAAGAATTTGTGAAAAATACTTCTCCAATCAAAAGATATGCTAAAATGCGCTTTGAGAGCAAGAGAATGAATTGATTTTGCGTCAAAACCTTAAAATCAAAACCAATTTGATTTCCATGATGTATTTTGCTTTCTTAGCTTCATATAAGTTATAAAAACTAATTTAAGCCAAGATACACAAATAAATCTTGCTTAAATAGCGAAACTCATTATATGCAAGAATAGGTCATTTTGGGTCAATTGTAGTTTTTGGATGAGATTCAAATGAATATAACTTTTCAATTATTGATCTTTTGCAAAAGCTTTGAACAAGAGAAATGTTTGAAATGACCAATCTTTTGAGTTTTGTATTGGACATTTTTTTCAAATACTCAATAGATTATAATTTAGAGAAATATGTCGTTTAATCCGAAAACAAGATCATATAAGATTCTTTTGGGGGCCAAATCTTACTTTTGATTTGTAAAATAGAAATTTTACTCAAAAGGCTTTGAAAACATTTGAAATATATAGTTGAGTACTTTTATTTAGTTTTTCACAATATTTGGCCTTTTAAAACAAGATTTTTGATTTTTGACCAAATATGCTCTTTTGAAAAGGAAATCTTGCATATCATTTGATTATGACTCCATGAATAGCAAAAGAGAATGAAACACATTTATTCCCAAGAACCATAAATCATTTTCGGGCAAATAAGTAAAATAATTTTTCCAATAGTACTATTTTACCCTTTTTGCTTTAGTAAGCACAAAAGTATTATATATGTTTTCATAAAGAAAAATTTCCTCTTACACAAAGGTCTCTTCTTGGCAATCCTTTCTTCTCCTTTGACACACAAAGGATTCTCCTCTTCTTTATTCTTCTCCTCTTTTCTTATCTCTTTCTCCTTTTGATTTAACCCTTTTCTTCTAATCACTTGTGAGAAAATATCACTTGTAAACATGGGTGATATCAAGTATAGTTAATTCCAATTGTAGAAAACATGATACCATTTGTACTATTTGAGAGCATACACGGCACAAAATGTACTTGATTTGATGAAGAGATACCACTTGTAGAAAAGATGTTTCTTGAAATAGCACTTGGAGGAGTATGATATCATTAGAAGATACACCACTTGTCAAGGTGGATACCACTTGAAAGAAAATGATATCATAAGTGAAAGAGCTTGGTTAATAGCAAAGATTATCTCGGCAAGAGGAAAAAGGATATCACTTTTAAAGATGCCACTTTGAAGGGAAAAAAAGGATACCACTTATTTTCCAAAGGAAAGAGATACCAAGTTAAAAGAGTAGATACCACTTGAAGAATAATATCACTTGAAAATCAATGATATCATATATGTGAAGAGCTTGGTAAAGAAATATTTGCTTGCCAAGAATAAAAGGATATCAATCCAAAAGACATCATTTGGAAGAAATAAGCATACCACTTAATTTTCACAATTAAGGGATACTACTTGAAGGATATGGATGATGTCATTTGTAAAGATAGGAGTGAAGCACACGCTGAGGTCAAGATGACTAAAAAGTCTACCACTCTTTAAGAGGATGCCATTTTAATTAAAATGAACCAAAGAAATAGCAAAATGACGTATGGAGTCAATAAATACTTGAGGGTAGCTAGCTGTGATTAACAAGGATCAACTTGACCAAGAGGAGCAAATGAAATGGCTGAGGAAATTAGAAATTAAATTTTGAATGAAATCAGCCATCTGCCAGAAATATCGAATACCGCTTTTCGCTTGGTAGTTCCATAACCGAAAGTACCATGAGGGGCTGCAGTAGTTCGAAAAATCTGGGAGCACCCCGAGAGTTTGAATTTTCAGAGGAGAGGTTTGATATATTGTTGTATTTTGCTCCAAAGTTTTTCACACAGAAACAAAAACTACTTGTGGAGCATTTCCAACTATAAGCCAAGATTACAATTCTTTTTAATATAGTTTTTAACAAATTAAGCTTTTAATGTTCCAAAACAAGCTCATTTTCAATAATTTTCACAAGAATGCAAAAATGAGCATTTGGGGTATTTTTAAACATTCAATTTTATGTATGAGTTGTAAATACCCTTGTGAGCTAATATATGTGAACAGATTAAGCTCAAATGGCAAAACTCACTTAAATGCTAGATAGTGACCACATAGGTCAACTCAATATTTTGGATGAGTTTCAAAACCAAATAACTTTTGATTGGTTGGCTTTTTGGAAAGCTTTTGAATACCAATAATGTTTGAAATTGCCAACTCTAGGTTTTTGGTATTGAACACATTTTCAAATTCCTTTTAGAATTGATTTTAGCAAATTTTTGAGTTTAAAGCCAAAACAAGAGACTAGATTGATAGTTTTGGGTTGGAAACTCAATTTTACTTGAAATAAGTTTTTCTAAAGCCAAAACCTTTGTAAAACCTTTGAGATGCATTTGTATATATTTTTCAACTAGTTTTTCAAAGATATACTTATTATTTCAAGATTTTGACTTTTGGCTAAATGGCACAATTTTGAAAAACAATTCTAACACTTAATTAATATGGGCATACTTAGGGATGTAGTATACATGAATATGATTTAACACTCCCCCTTAATGTGCCACTCTTATCTTGCTCATAATTTACAATAATGACATTTTGACCAAGAGCAAAAATACCCCTTTTAAATGATTTTCATGCAATGCAACCTAAACATGGCTAGGGACTATATAAAACAAATATAGATACTTGTTACCGAGATAGCATTGTTTCATGATGTGGCAAGAACATCCTCATGCTTGACTCCCAATGTGCACATGGTGGAATTCACCTCTTCATAAATAAGCCAAGCCTCTAATGCCTCTCCAAGTACCTATTAAGCATTGAAGCGTATTTTGGTACCCAAAACTTGGTTGGGTCCATGAATGTTATTCACAATAGATTTGGGCACCCAAATGGCCCTAACATTAGCTTTATGTAAACTAACATTTGTAGCAAGCACATTGCTATTTTTTATCTTTCCTAAGCAAATATTTTTCATTAAAAAGAGATGGTTTAGGAATGATACCTTTGGGACAATCCTTACTAAGATGTCCCTTTTCCCGACAATTATAGCAAGTTTGGCAATTATTATCTCTTCTAATCTTCTTGTCTTTTATTACCGGTTTGCCTCTTTTTTTATGGATTTACCTTATTTTTTCATCTTGTTAGGGCACTTAGAGGCGAAGTGTCCCAATTTGTTGCATCACATGGTGGTAGCTGGATCGAACGGCTCTTGTAGACGGTGAATCAATAGAATGTCGTCAGTCATCGGATGGTGAAGACGTGAGCAGATCACTTACAATATCTCCCATGCAAAGTGGCTTCGAGTAGTGTAGCTTTAGGGGAGTGATGGTAGAGTTAATAGAGCTAGTTTAGTAAAACATGCTTGGGAATCAAAAAGTGCCATATATTTGTGTAAAAAAATTATGGTCAAAAGTGGCAAATATTCGGGGACGGATGTAGTTATTTGTACGACTAGCAAAAGAGCGCTTTCCTGCAGCGTGTATTGTATGTTCATACGATGAATATGTATGTTTTATTTTTGTTATATGTTTTAGTGGTGTCCAAATAAATCATGCTTAATGAGCTGGCCTATGGTCCGGTCCTGTAGATATGGCCCACGGCATGGCATAAAGACCGATAGGCCAGGCTAGTACGACACGAAGGTGTGGGCCGCCGCCTTGAGCCGCCGTGTCGGCATGAAATGGCACGGCACGGCCCATCTGGCATGCATGGTCCATCAGCATGATTTGGTCTATTTGGCACGTGCAGCCTGTGGGCGCAGCCCGTTAGGCACGAAGGCTAACCAATAGGCACGGACACGGCACGATGGGTATGGCCCATTTGGCACGTTTAGCATGATAATGATCAAATTTTTAAAATTGTAGTCGTTGGTGAGTTAAAAAATAAGAGAAAAATTCAAAAAATCTTAAAATTTTCTATAAATAGGCAACACACCCCTCATTCATCCACTCTCAAATCAGCAATCTCCTCTCCTCATTCTTTTGTGAAAATTCCGAATCACTCTGTGATAATTTGGCAAAATTCAAAATAATATTGCCGAAAATTCAAAAATTTAAAATTCGGCATACAGTCAAGTAAAGAGGTAACAATACTAATTTCCATATTCTTATTTCTCTTTATTGTGATATAAAATAGATAATAGTTTAATTTGTATTTGTATTTTGTAGTTTTTTGCATTTCTAAATTTCTTCATATAACATTTTGATGAATTTGCTGCGAGCGAGTACGGAATTGATCCAGAAAATCTTGCATCCTTTGGGTTGTCTCCGCCTCCACCTAAAACAACGCATCGCCATGAGGCAGACATAGCTGATGTACAACCCCAACGGTATGGTACGTAACTGGAATTATAATCTCGAGGTAGCTCGAGAATCTTTGCATCGCAAGATCTTCCTTTAAATTTTGGTGCATCAGATATATTCAAAAAGTACATTAGAACTACTCATAATTGTAGGTTTACTTATGTTTCTAGACAGACAACCACTAGAGATTTAGTTAAGTACTACAATAATGGTCATAAAAAAATTAAATAACTTTTTGGAATCTATACATTTTCGGTGGCATTGACCTCAGATATATGGTGTGGTCGTTCTAGGGAGAATTGTCTTAGTGTAGTCGCTCATTATATAAATGATGACTGGGTATTGAAAAAGAGAATCATAGGTTTCAAACTAATTGACGTAGCATATACGAGTGAGATTATAGCAGAATGTATTATCAAAGTCGTAGAAGATTTTGGTCATACAAATAAAAATTTTGTAATTACTCTGGACAATGCTGCAGCAAACTCTAGGGCAATGGATATTCTTACTCCCTTATTTGGTACATATGTCAAATCTTTCTTGCTACATCAGCGATACGTCTGCCATATTGTTAATCTTATAGTTAAAATTGATTTGAAGAGGTTGGATCCATATCTTTAAGATTTTCACGATGCAATTTCTTTTGTAAATAATTCTAACCAACAAATTGCAACATATAAGATCTACTGCAATGCGTTGGGTGTACGTCCATGAAAGTTTATTGTGGACATGCCAGTAAGGTGGAATTCAATTTATCTCATGCTGCAAAATCTTTTATCCTATAAGTCCACATTTTCTATTTTTATCCACACGTACTATCACAGCCATACCGACAACACACTACTGACTGAGCAACACTGGTATGTTGTTGAGAGGTTACTAGCATTTCTCGAACTCTTTTATGAATTTACTGTTGCTTTATCCATAGTGTACTATCCAACATCTCCGGTAATTGTCCATCGTATTCTTGTGATTGTCATTCACTTGAAAAAAAAAGGTGAAAATGACGTAGTGTTATGAGAGGTTGTGTACGTAATGAAAACTAAATATTTAAAATATTGGAATGAGATTCCGTATTTACACGTATTTGCATTTATTCTAGATCTAAGAACTAAAATTGCAGGACTCACTAATGTTCTTTCAATTATAGGTGATTCTATAGAGATATATTATTCTAACTATTTTACAGTTATTCGTTCATAATTTTCTAAAGTTTATCAGAAGTAAAAGCATAAGTTTCAAAGAGTTCGCTTGCAACGACCTCCACCAACACCCTTTATAGGTGGAGCACCATCTTTTCCTCTGAAAGATCAAGCTCTGTATCAAGTGGTGGCGCAATCCATACCAGAGCCCGCAGGGAACTATTAGTCTTTCTGGATAGCGATCCCGTACCTCACCATGCAGAGGACTTCAACATTTTGGATTGGTGGCGTGAACACAAGCTAACATATTCAGTGCTATCCATATTAGCACAAAATATGTTAACTGTTCCTGCCTCGACATTTTCTTCCAAGTCAGTTTTCAGTCTTTCTAAAAAAATATTGGAGGAGAGAAGAACAAGACTCATAGTGAGATGATGGAAGCACTTCTCACAGTAAGAGACTGAGAAAAAGCTGATGCGTGAGCTCAATACTGCGTGGTGAATACGGAGTTGGAACACGCATTTAACAATCTCTATCTAGATGGCGGCGAAGGCAGTTAAGACGCCGACAATTCTTAGAGTATACATGTATATATTGTACTTTTTTTATGATTTTTTATCTGTGATATTGAGCTATAGGCTATACTCTTTTTTCTTTGCCAAGTTTTTCTCAAGTTGAATTTTTATTTGGCAAAGTTTTTAATGGGGCGGCCATTTTAACATCAATAAAGCTCATTATTACATTTCTACAATTTATTGTATCTGTTTATATCATTTCTATAATTTAATATATTTGTGTACAATTTGTATAATTTATTGTGTCTTTATTTTTTGAACTATTAAGGTTTTTCTAATTTTTTCGGACCGAACGAGCTAGCCGGGCCAAACGGGTGTCCCAGGCCTCCGTGGCCTGTCGAGTTAAATGGGTCGTGTGCCAGCCCAACATGAGGCAAGCCTCTCTGGACCGACGTCTTGGCCCACGGGCCGACACGGCACGATCTGTTTCATCTAACAGGCTAAACAGGCTATATGTAACGGGTCTGAGACGTGTCGTACCGCCCATTTGGGCACATTTACTATGTTCACTAAAAAAAGTTGTTAAATATGGTTAGACTCTACCATAGAGAATTCTAGAATTTTCTTGGTTTGTGGTTCATCCTAGTCTCTAAACTAAGAAGAATATATATTGTAGTAGAAGCTTGTGATGATGTTTATTCTCGAAACTCTACGGACGTATTTTAACATGTTGGATGTGTCGGGTGCTTTTCGGACGCCGATGGCACAAAGTATATGCAATGATGTGGCGCCTTCTTGAAAAGAAGATCTGAGAACAATATAAAGATTACATGAATGTACAAGCTTTGGAGGTCACCTCACATATTTTTTATAAATCGATTTCACTGGCGGCTTGCTCCATGGTGTGGATGCGCGCAGACAGAGCACAGTGATCAGGACTCGTTTTCACGCACGCATGTCTGAGTAATTACGAAGACAATCCCGACCTACAAACAGATTCGGATAAGAACTCCAAACAAACCGGTCGATCGTGTGCCTGTACACCAGGCCTCGGGCTATGCATGCATGTCCGTATTGGTAACTTGCTAAGTTAACAGCCGTAGCATTCGCGTCTAAAACATAGCCGTACCCGAGGAGGTCCGATACAAAGACTACAAATACTACAACCGAGTTAATTGTAAGATCCTACAACCGAGTTAACCGTAACATTTCGGTGAAATTTCGCTAATTTTGTTCCTTTTGTACCCTTTGAAAGGAAAGCATTCGGTCAAATTCTGCTAGAATTTGTTTCTATTTAAAATTTATCCAAATTTAGTTAAATTTCATTAAAATTCAAATGATGTTTGAATATTCTGTCCTGATTTTTAACCAAAATGATAAAATTTCGTTAGTTTCGTCTCTTTCGTTGCCCTCCAGTTTTTTTTTTTTTTTTGTAAAACGGAAGTTTTTTCCATGATCACGGGAATACAAGGAGCATCAAAGTTTCAGCAAAAACACATCTACACGAAGCATCGACTTCAGCGCATCAAGATTGCATCTACTCTCATCAAGCCGGGGTGCATGGAGCCGAACTACGAACCACCGGCCAAAGCACAAAGATGAAACGTCGAAACAAAACCCCAGCAGCCCAGCACGTCTCCAACCACACTGCAAGCATAAGGCAAGGGGAAAATCCAGTTAACATATGATTTGCCCAATTGGTACACGCAGTATAATTTTGGGGATAAAGTATAGATACTAAAATGTAGATAAATATTTTTGAGAAGTGCTAAATAGCACTCGGGTGTTTTTTTTTAACTCGAAGCACTCCAATTTTTCTCCTATGTATATACACTCTTAAAAAAATATGAGTACTTCGAACCACAAAAACACTTGAATCTCCTTCTTCTATGTATGCACACCTTTCAAAAAAATATGAGTGCTCCAAACCACAAAAAACATTCGAATCCTCATTCTCCCATGTATACATCCCTCTAAAAAATCTGAGTACTCCAGACAACAAAAAAAAACACTCAAGTGCCCCCTAGACACTACCAATATTTTTACGGAAGTGCTATATCACATTCAAATGTTTTTTAGAGATTTCTGACATTTCGATCTTCGTGGAGATTTGTGCGCCATCTTCACTGCCAGCATCTTCCTCATCTCCGGCGACGTTGTCGTCTTCGTGTGCCGCCGTCTCGTGGAATTAAGGCTCAAGTACTACATTAGGGTTAAGGTTCACCCAAGTCCTCCAATCTTAGAGGGAGGTCGGGGCAACAACGGACCGAGGTGGGAGGCGACGACAGGGCAAGGGCATTGAAGGCAAGCGGTGGAGAGGGAGAAGTCCGCGGGAGGGTAGGAGAAGGCGGTAGGAGGGAAGGAGTGGGAGGAGGGAGGTGGTCGTTGGTGGATTTCATCAGCGTTGGGGGCGATGTCGGCGAGGAGGCGCGAGTGGCGACACAGGGGAGGTGGGGAGGCGACGGTGGCTAGAGTGGGGGTGGGAGTGAGGGTAGGGTTATGGTCCGAATTGAGAAGATTTTATATAGGGATGGATGGAATGATATAGACCATTAATTTTTTTCATCTGATAGTTAGAAAAGTGACTAATTTTAGGAAAGAAAATAGTCAAAAGTTGTATAGACACTCCCATATTATTAAGGATGCAAAGAGTCAGCACTAATTTGTACTTACCAGAAAACTACAACACTACACAGAACTAATCCCTTCCTAACATGGTCCAAAATTCTTATCAGAATACCAAGTGAACAACTTGAAAATACATCATACCACGCTGGACCGACAAAAAAACACCTCCAAGATATCAAAATTATTGACAGCAGACCACCTGTAGTTGCACATGGCAATTTCCACATCTGCATTCCGTGGCTCCACACATCCTGTGTAAAAGAACCCAAAACAATCACTCCAATTTCTCATTAACACTGACATGGACGCATTATGGGGCCATAGCAACAGCAGCTGCAGCCTGCAGGAGAACTTGCTACTGTTCAGCCTAACATCTCATCAGAACAACTGGTGTCATGACTTGGCAGTAAGAGACAGAGTCCTGGATCCATTACCCCGATGAATTCCAAGTTCAGATTCTTTTGGTCAAAGAATGATGCACAAAAGATAGCTGGTCTTAATTTGACCTAAACTAAATTTACATAGGTTGTATTGAATGTAACTAGTTAACGTGCGATAGGTATACTGTCCTCAGCGACCTTTGATCCTAAATCTCATTTTCATATATACTAGTTTTGACTCTTTTGAGGTACAACATTACTAACTGAGAATCAGGAGAAAATGTCATATGAGAACAGTTTTCTTTTATGCCTTGGTTTCTGTTAACTTTTTTCTAGGAGAAAACACACACATCGTAAATAAACTGAGAGAAAACAGGAGAATTTCTGAATTTCTCTATTCTCTTACTTACTCCCCTTTTCCCTTCTGTTCTTTCAAAACTGGCTACAAGCCTCCTCAATATATAAGCTAAGACCCTCCTACTAACATACATAATCGGACTTCAAGTTGGACACAAGTTCAACTTGAGTTACACACGGAGACAGACTCTACTACGTCTTGAACTCTAAGTCAAGATTATTTCTAACAATCTCTCCCTTAATCTTGACTTGACATACTCTAGTTTTAGTCTCAATGCATTATGAACTACCAGCCACGCCTCCACATGAAGCGTTCTACGTGCAAGCTACATGTAGGAACTCAACTCAACTGGTACGGGTCCATCCAGATGCAAAGATTCTAAAAATATTGAGGCAGTCGGACTTAACTACGACTTACTAAACTCATACTTGACATAGAACGGTGACACATCTCTTCAACGTTCTAATTTCTTTCCACCTTACTTGAGTTTGGACGATGACACGTCTTTTCAACGTCCCTGACTCAACTCATCATCAGAGCACTGCTAATTCATCATCGCTGAGCGCTTTAGCAAGAAACGCTTTCTTCATCCTCAGCTTGGGGTTTTCTCTCTTAGCACAAGAATTGTGCTTCACCTCGGGAGCACTGTTGCCTATCTCGTGCGCTGACCGAGACCCAAAAGGAAGCCTGGTGCTACTGCTTGTCTTTCTCTGGACCGAGGAAACAGAAGGACGTGCCGCACACGCCTTTTTCCTGGGAGAGCTGCGTGAAGACGAGCGACGTGCGCCTCAGGAGCACCTCGCAAGACACGCTGAAACAGAATCGCTGAGACGATTTTTTCAGCGACTCGATTCTTGTCTAGGCTCTGATACCACTTGTTAACTTTCTTCCAGGACAAAACACGCACATCACAAATAAACTGAGAGATCACAAGAGAATTTTTGAATTTCTCTATTCTCTTACTTGCTCCCCCTTTTTCCTCACTTTTGTTCTTACAAAACTGGCTACAAGCCTCCTCAATATATAGGCTAAGACTCTCCTACTAACATACGTAATCGGACTTCAAGTTGGACACAACTTCAACTTGAGTTACACACAGAGACGGACTCTATTACATCTTGAACTCTAAGTCAAGATTATTTCTAACAGTTTCCGTATCTGTATATGGCATATTCCTCTGTATCCCCTTTTACTCCCTATATATATTGCCCTTTGGGCCTCATGAATAGATACACAATATTCATAACATGTTATCAGAGCTAGGGCTCTGACCTTGTTCTTCCGCTGCTCCGCCGCCGCCACTCGGGCCACCTCTGCTCGTGCCACCGCCGCTGCCGAGGCTATCTTCACCGAGCCACCGCCGCCTTGGGCCACCTCTGCTCGAGCCGCCGCACAGGCCACCGTCACCCGAGCCGTCGTTGCCACCCAAGCCGTCGCCTGATCCATCCGTCGCCAGATCGGCCGCCGCCCAGGCCGCCGTCGCCTGAGCCGCCGCCAGATTCGGCCAGATCAGGCACTTCCAAGTGCCGATCCGTCGTCGCCGCCAGCCGCCGCTCCGTCGTTGCCACTGCGTCGCCGCTCCCTTGTCGCTGGTCGCCGCTCCATTGGCCGCCGCTCCCGTCGTCGCCGCCGGACCGTCGCTCTCTGCCGCCGCCGCTTCACCGGCCGCCGCTCTGCCGGTCTTCCGCTTCGCCGCCTGTGGTTCGGCCAACGCGAAGAAGTGAGCCAGGGAGTGAAGCGATCGAGTGTTTTATAGTTATGTAAAAAAAGAGAGGAAATTTAACATTGTTCTAACCGCCGCGCCGTCTAGCGCCGCCTGTTAGACTTCGTTGCCTTGGTCGTCACGCCGTCCAGCGCCGCCTACCGATGGCTTCCGTTCCATCTGTTACGATCTCATTCTTGGGAACAAAGCTCTATGGAACGGACTACAGGTTATGGTCTTCTCACATGGAGATCACGCTTGATGGTATCTGCCTTGGGGGCCATGTCACCGGTGCACGCCCTTCTCTGCCACCGCCGGTTCAACCTCCTCCTAGGCAGTCTACTAATGCACCTCCTAGAGCAGATGAGGCTGCCAAGAAAGAGGCACAGGCTGTTGCTGATGCTGCTGATGAGGCTTTTTAGTACGCCATTGATGCTTTCGAGCGTTGGTGTGCTGAGAGGCCCGTGTTCGAGCCATCCTGGTGGTTAGCGTCGATGACTCCATTCAGCCAGACATTGTTGGTCTACGGTCTACTCGACAGATCTGGGAGTACTTGCGTGAGCGATACCAGGAGAGCAGTGATGCTCAGTTCTTTTCACTTCAGCGTGCGTTGGAGACGCTTCGCCAGGGAGATTCTTCTATTGATGACTTCTTTCAGGCCCTGGCAAGTTTCCAACGCCAGATAGATGAGCTGGCCTCTCCACTTTGTCAGGAGTGTCACAAAGTGCAGAAGGCGGATCATGATCACCTTCGCCTTTATGACTTTATCTACCGCCTTCCTTCGCCTAGAGTTTGAGCCTGTCAGAGCTTAGCTGCTGAGCCGCTCTCCATGGCCGACCGTTACAGAGGTACTTTCGACGCTTCCGGCTGAAGAGCTTCGACTCGAGTTAGCAGCACAGTCTGTTCCGACTGTGCTTGTTGCCCCGTCTCCGACTATGACACTGAAATCTGCTTCGACTACGGCCTCTCCCCAGGTGACTGTCTACGCTCTTGTTCTTGCACCAACTGGAGTTCAGTGCAACTACTACAAGAACTTCGGGCATGACTACTGTTAGATATGTATCATATGGCTATGTATTTATCCTATTGTATAAGGGGTTTCCTGCATATATGTCAGACATGTACATGTATATATATTGGCCCATTGGCCTAATGATGAATACAAGCATTATTCTAACATGGTATCAGAGCCAAGGTTTCGATATACCTAGGGTTTGCCTGGCTTGCCACCGCCGCTCGTCGCCTGTCTCGGTTGTCGTCGCCATCTAGGGTTTTTGCCGCCGCTACTCTTACCGGTTGCCTCCTTCTGGGCGACGCTGCTGAGAGGGGTCACCGCCCAGAATCTCGTCAGAGCCGCCGTCGGTGAGGTCGGACGCCGCTGTCTAGATCCAATCGCCGCCGGCGTCATCGTCCTCTCTCTCGGTGTCACAGGCCGCCACTTGGGACCGCCGTCGTCGAACCCGCCCGAGGTCTCACCGACCCCGCTCGAGACCGTCGTCGCTGACCCCGCTCGAGACCGCCGCCGTCGGTGAGGTCAATCTTCTTCCGGTCGGCTCCCGCCGACTCTTCTCGAGACCGCCGTCGCCGACCCCCGCTCAGGACCGCCGTCGCCGACTCCGCTCGCGGCCGTCGCTCCGCCAACTCCGCCCCTCTGCTTCGTCGAAGTGGTGCGAGTGGTGAGCGAGAGAGTTTCGGTCGGTTTGTAAACCGACCGAACCGGGGGAGAAAAAATGAGAAAAAAGAGAAAAATATCTTCTTTTGCAGGCATCGTTTCTGTTCCTCGTTGTCCGGTGATTTTCGATGGTCTCAATTATCGGGACTGGTTTCAGCACATGCGCCTCCACATGCGTGGTCAGCGCCTTTGAGACTTTCTTACTGACGAGTTGCCTTGCTCATCTCGTCATATTCTACCTGCTGCGCCTGTACTCCCAAAGGATGCTTCCGAAGATGCCCGTACAAAGGCTTCTAAGACTTTTGAGGATGCCATGGAGACTTTTCAGACTCAGTATGCTGCTTACAAGACATGGATTGATGAAGATGTTCGGGCCTCTGCTATTTTGGTTGCTAGCATGGAGGTGCATCTCACGGGTGATGTTGTTGGATTGGCTTCCGCACAGGCGATGTGGACGCATCTACGCAGCCGCTACGAGCTATCTGGTGATTCCTTATACCTTGCTGTTGTGCGACAGGAGCAGTCACTACATCAGGGAGATGCCACTGTGGATGAGTTTTATGCTCAGTTGTCTGCGATATGGCGTCAAATCGACTCTTTGGGGCCAGATGTTTGCCGCACCTGCAAGTGTTATCAGCATCAAGCAGACTCGTGCTAAGTTGCTGGCTCGTCACCCTCGTGTGACTTTGTTAGAGGCCATTGCAACTGTTCGTACTAAGGAGATTCGACTTCGTGAGGCAGGTTTGCTATCATCATCGTCACTTCTTTCGGTTTTGACGGCTTCTCCAGCTTCTACACCCGTTGTACCTTTGGCTACTCCTTCCTCAGTTGTGCCTCAGCCAGGGACAACTGCTGTTGGTAAGGGACTCCATTGCACTTATTGCAACAAGGATGGACATGTCAAACAGTTTTGCTACAAGAAGAAAGATCTTTGTCGTGGTGCTCGTCCTCCGAGGGGCACTGGAGTTTCCTCTTCTCAGAAGTGTTATGGTACCTCTGACACTCAGCAGCTTCTCGCATTGCTAGGACGTATGGTTGCTTCTGCATCGTCTGGTTCTGCTGGTTCTGTTGCTCAGTCTTCCGGTGGGAGACCACGTTCTATTTCTCCTTCCTCAGGTACATCGCCTTGGATTCTTGATTCTGGTGCTTCTTTTCATATGACACCTGATTCCACATATCTTACTTCTATTAGTTCTTTAGTTGCTTCTATCACTGTCCACACAGCAGATGGTACCTCTCTTTCTGTCACAGGATGAGGCACTCTTTCAAATTTCTCTTTTCATGTTCCTGCTGTTTCTCATGTTCCAAAACTAACCATGCAGCTCTTATCTGCTGGCCAGCTTACTGATCATGGTTGTCGTGTTATTTTAGATTCTGATTCTTGTTGTGTTCAGGATCGTCGCACGGGACTCGGTTGGTCTTGGCCTTGTTGTCGTGACTCAGCGGCTCTAGGAGCTTGACTGGCTTCACCTTCCTTCCGCTACCCCAGTCAGTCTTCTCGCCTCCACCACTGCCTCTGCAGCTGCTGCCGCCTCCACCGCATCGTTTGCTCAGTGGCATCATCGCTTAGGACATCTTTGTGGTTCCCATATGTCTTCCTTACTTCGTCGTGGTCTTTTAGGGTCTGTGTCTGGTGATACTTCTCTCCATTGTCAGGGTTGTAAGCTTGGCAAGCAGGTTCAACTCCATTATCCTTCTAGTGAGTCAGTGTCTCAGCGTCATTTTGATCTTGTTCATTCTGATGTATGGGGACCGGCTCCTTTTGTTTCGAAAGGAGGTCATCGATATTATATCATTTTTATTGATGATTTTTCTCGATATACATGGATATACTTTATGTCATCTCGTAGTGAGGTTTTATCTATATACAAGACCTTTGCCACCATGATTCGCACTCAGTTTGACTCTCCTATTCGTGTTTTTCGTGTTGATTCCACTGAAGAGTACTTGTCGGGAGTCCTTCGAGGTTTTCTTGCTGAGCAGGGCACTTTCTCTCAGTTTTCTTGTCCAGGTGCTCATGCTCAAAATGGTGTGGCTGAGCGCAAGCATCGTAATCTTCTTGAGTCAGCTCGTGCTCTCATGATTGCTTCTGCTGTTCCACCAGATTTCTGGGCTGAGGTTGTTTCTACTGCCACCTTCTTGATCAACACTCAGCCCTCCTCTGCTCTTTAGGGTGGGATCCCAGTTGAGCGTCTCTGCGGCCAGACTCCTGATTATTCCAGTCTTCGCCTCTTTGGGTGTGTGTGCTATGTTCTTCTTGCACCTAGTGAGCGCACCAAACTGACCACTCAGTTAGTTGAGTGTGTTTTTCTAGGCTACAGTGCTGAGCACAAGGGATATCGTTGTTGGGATCCTGTTGACCGACGGATGAGGATTTCTCGGGATGTTACTTTTGATGAGTCTCGTCCTTTCTATCCTCGTCCTTCTTCCTCCACTTCAACTTCTGTTGTTGAGTCGCTTTCATTTCTGACTTTTTCTTCTAGTCCTATAGTCACCACTCCACCACAGCCTTTGGTCTCTTCGGTGCCTCCTTCTCAGACAACACCTTCATCACCGGCATCCTTTCCCGAGGTTGCTCCTGATCTTGTTCCTTCTTATCCTCTCTACTATACTCGTCGTCCGCGAGTTGAGGCTCCTTCTGATATGCCCTCCCCTTCTGACGAGTCATCCCCTTCGGCCACTCCTCGTTATACTCTTCGTGATCGCCAGTTGATTCGGCCTCCTAAGCGTTTTGGTTTTGCTGCCGCTGCTCTTGTCGAACCAACTTCTTATCGTGATGCTGCCGTTCATCAGGAGTGGCAGCATGCGATGGCGGAGGAGATCGCTGTCCTTGAGCGTACTGGCATATGGGATCTTGTTCCTCTTCCTGCGCGTGTTACTCATATCACGTGCAAGTGAGTCTATAAGGTTAAGACTCGCTCTGATGGTCCTCTTGAGCGTTACAAGGCTCGTCTTGTAGCGCGTGGTTTTCAGCAGGAGTATGGTCGTGACTATGATGAGACTTTTGCTCTTGTTGCCCACATGACCACCATTCGCACTCTTCTTGCTGTGGCCTCTGTTCGACAGTGGTCTATATCTCAGTTGGATGTCAAGAATGCCTTTCTCAATGGCGAGTTGCGTGAGGAGGTCTACATGCAGCCACCCCTTGGTATTCTGTTCCTAGGGGTATGGTTTGTCGTCTTCGTCAATCTCTCTATGGCCTCAAGCAAGCTCCTCGTGCATGGTTTGATCGTTTCTCCTCTGTTATCACTGTAGCTGGTTTCTTGGCCAGTACTCATGATCCTGCTCTTTTTATCCACACTTCATCTCGCGGTCGGACGCTTCTCCTTTTGTATGTTGATTATATGATTATTACTGGAGATGATTCTCAGTATATCACTTTTGTCAAGGAGCGTCTTCATGAGCAGTTTCTTATGTCTGATCTGGGTCATCTTCGCTACTTTCTTGGGATTAAGGTTATTTCTACTCCTGAGGGTTTCTATCTATCCCAAGAAAAGTATATCCAGGATCTTCTTGAACGTGCCTCATTCTCGATCGGTACACGGTGAGACTCCCATGGAGCTTAATGTTCATCTTCGTCCCACTGATAGTGAGCCTCTTGCTGATTCTACTCGCTATCGTCATCTTGTTGGGAGCCTTGTTTATCTTGGTGTCACTCATCCTGACATTTCGTACCCTATGCATATCTTGAGTCAGTTTGTTTCTGCTCCCACTCAGCTCCACTATAGTCATCTTCTTCGTATTCTACGATATCTTCGTGGAACTATCTCTCGCTGTCTCTTTTTCCCTCGCTCCAGCTCTTTACAGCTCCAGGCATATTCTGATGCTACCTGGGCTAGTGATCCATCTGATCGGCGATCTCTCTCTGCTTATTGCATTTTTCTTGGTGGTTCTCTCATTGCTTGAAATACTAAGAAGCAGACAGCAGTTTCTCATTCGAGTGATGAGGCTGAGTTGCGAGCTATGTCTTTGTTGACTGCGGAGGTTACTTGGCTACGGTGGTTACTTGAGAACTTTGGTGTTTCTGTTTCTGCACCGACTCCTCTTTTATCTGACAGTACAGGGGCTATTAGCATTGCTAAAGATCTGGTGAAGCATGAGCTTACAAAGCATATTGGTGTTGATGCTTCCTACATGCGGACACAGGTGCAGGACTAGGTTGTTGCTCTTCAGTATGTGCCTTCCGAACTTCAGTTGGCAGATTTTTTTCACAAAGGCAGAAACCAGGGCCCAGCACAGTTTTCACCTCTCCAAACTTCATGTTATTGATCCACCATAAGTTTGACGGGGTGTTAGATATGTATCACATGGCTATGTATTTATCCTATTGTATAAGGGGTTTCCTATATATATGCCAGACATGTACATGTATATATATTGGCCATTGCCTCATGATGAATACAAGCGTTATTCTAACAACTACCAGAGTTGTGCGGTGCGGAAAAAGCGGAACAAGGCATGTGGGGGTGGGCGACAGAAGGGGCAGGGAGGCCCTTCCTTCACAGGAGGACAGACCAGCTCATCAGTTTCTGCTCAGAAAGGTGACTATTCAACAACTCTGCCAGGCTCTACTTCAGCAGCTCTCTCACAGCTCAGCAGGTTTTGCTAGTCTAGCTCAGACGTCTTCTTCAAGCACCACTTGGGTTCTAGATTCTGGTGTCTCCTTTCACATGACACCAGACTCTACATCTCTCACTTCAGTAGGACCACCTGATTTTCCTATCACTATTCAGACAGCTGATGGTATTTCCTTGTTTGTCAGCTGTCAGGGCATTCTTTTGTCCACTAACTTTTCTGTTCCAACTGTTTTTCATGTTCTCCAGCTTACCATGCAGCTTCTTTCGGTGTGACAGCTCACTGATCTTGGTTGTAGGGTTATTTTTGACTTTCACACCTGTTTTGTCTTGGATCGATAGACAGAGTACTTAGGACTAGCCGACGCCGTAGAGATCATTAGGGTCTCTACATTCTCGACCACCCCCACCTTCCGTCCACTTCAGTTGCTCCTGCTATGTCTGTCCCTACCGCCACTGCTGCCACCACCGTTGGAGCTTTTGCGCAGTGGCATCATCGTTTAGGACACCTATGTGGGTCATGTCTTTCTTTATTAGTTCGTCAGGGTGTTCTTGGACGTGTTACTGTTGACACGTTAATATTTTGTCAGCGTTGTAAGCTGGGCAAGCAGCTACAACTTCATTATCATTCTTGTGAGTCTATGTCTTCTCGTCCTTTTGATTTAGTTCATTCAGATGTATGGGGACCTGTGCCTATTATCTCAAAAGGCGGGCATAAATTCTATGTAATTTTCATTCATGATTATTCCTATTTCACTTGGCTTTTTCCTATGTCTAATCATGATCAATTTCTTGCGATCTATCGTAGCTTTGCCACGATGGTTCGTAGTCAGTTTAAGTCCTCTATCCGTACTTTTCGCAGTGATTCTGCTGGAGAGTACTATTCTGATGCTTTCCGACAATTTCTTTCTGAGCAGGGAACTCTTTACCAGTCTTCTTGTCCTGGTGCCCATGCTCGGAATGGGATGGCTGAATGCAAGCATCGTCATTTGCTTGAGACTGCTCGCACTCTTCTTCTTTCTTCTCACGTTCCATCACAGTTCTGAGCGGAGGCTGTTTCTACGGCTGCATATCTTATCAATATGCAGCCTTCCACTGTTCTTAAAGATGTCAGTCCTATAGAGCATCTCTATTCTAGAGTCCCCCAGTACAGTCACTTTTGTATTTTTAGTTGCACCTGTTTTGTCCTGCTGCAGCCTCGTGAGCGCACCAAACTGTCAGCCCAACCAGTTGAGTGCGTGTTCCTTCGGTACAGTTCTGAGCATAAGGGTTATCGTTGCTATGATCCTTCTGCACGCCGAATTAGGATATCACGAGACGTTGTCTTTGATGAATCTCGACCTTTCTTCTATCGAGATTCAGCTCCTCGGCCTGCTTCCACCATTGAGACGATCTTCTGGTTGTCTCTTCCTGACTCTTCACCCATTTCTCCTTTTTCACAACCTTCCTCTAGCCTGTCTCTAGTGGTTCCGTCTATACCTTCACCTCCTATGTTGCCTTCTGCAGCACCGCCTCTTGCTCCTGTAGCACCACCATCTCATTTCTCTAGAGTGCACTACTCCAGATGTCCTCATCCTTCACCAGACTCTTCTTATGGTATTTTGCCGACACCGACTTCTGATTCCTCTGATGATTCACCTCGTTACGCCCTTCATGACCAGACATCCCTTCGACCTCCTGATCGTCTTGGTTTTACTTCGATCGCTCATGCTCTCTGTCATTGAGCCCACCTCTTATCGTGAGGCTGCTTCTCATTCTGAGTGGAAGCTCACTATGGCAAAGGAGCTTGATGCTCTCAGATGAACGGAGACTTGGGATATTATAACGACACCTGTGCATGCTCGTCCTATCATGTGCAAGTGGGTGTACAAGATTAATACCAGGTTTGATGGTCCTATTGAGTGCTACAAGGCTCGTCTTCTGACTTGTGGCTTTCAGCAGGAGTATGGTCGTGATTATGATGAGACATTTGCCTCTGTTGCCCATATGACCACTGCTTGCACTCTTGTTGAGGTTGCTTCTGTTCGCCGGTGGTCTATCTCTCAGTTAATGTTAAGAATGCATTTCTTAATGGTGTTTTGCATGAGGAGGTTTACATGCAGCCACCACCTGGGTATTCTGTTCCAGATGGCCATGTTTGTCGTCTTCGTCGTGCTCTTTATGGCCTTAAACAGGCCCCTCATGCCTAGTTTGCGCGTTTCACCTCAGTGATTACCGCTGCCAGTTTCACTGTCAGTGCCCACGATCCTGCTCTTTTTGTCCATGTCTCACCTCGAGGTAGGACACTACTTCTTCTATATATGGATGATATGCTCATTACTGGTGACGATTCCTTATTCATCATATATGTGAAGAAGCATCTCAGTGAGCAGTTCTTGATGACTGATCTTGGTATGCTTATGTACTTCCTTGGAATTGAGGTTTCTTCCACGCCTGAGGGTTACTACCTCTCCCAGCAGAAGTATGTCCAGAATCTTCTTGATCGATCTGGTTTGACTTACACTCATACTGCTGAGACTCATATGGATCTCTCCCTTCAGCTTCGTGCTACTAATGGTGATCTTCTTGAGGATCCTATCCGTTATCGCCATCTTATCGGGAGTTTGGTATATCTTGTGAGCACTCGCCTTGATATTGCTTATGTTGTTCATATCTTGAGTCAGTTCATGGCTAGTCCTACTCATCTTCACTACAGTCACCTCCTTCGTGTTCTTCGCTACTTGCGTGGGACAATATCTCATCGCTTGTTTTTCCCTAGCTCCACCTCACTATAGCTTCAGGCGTACTCTGATGCGACCTGGGCTAGTGATCCTTCTGATCGTTGTTCTTTCTGCTTTCTGTATTTTTCTTGGCTCCTCTTTTATTGACTGGAAGACAAAAAAGCAGATTGTAGTTTCCCGTTCGAGTGCAGAGGTTGAGTTGAGAGCTATGGCAGCAGTGACATCAGAGATTACTTGATTGAGGTGGTTACTTGCAGACTTTGGTGTACCTATGAGGGGCCCTACGACACTTATGTCTCACAGTACAGGTGCTATCAATATTGCCCGTGATCCAGTGAAACATGAGTTCACCAAGCACATTGGAGTGGATGCTTCATACACTCGCTCATAGGTGCAAGAGGAAGTACTTGCTCTACAGTTTGTGCCATCAGAGTTACAGCTTGCTGACTTCTTCACGAAGTCCCAAACTAGAGCACAACATTTGTATTTTCTTTCCAAACTCAGTATGTGTGATCCACCATGAGTTTGAGGGGTGTTAAGGATAGAATAGGATCGTTATTCGTTTCCTTTTATGCCTTGGTTTCCTTATTTGTATATGATATATTCCTCTGTATATCCCTTTATACTCCATATATATATATTTTATTTTGGGCTTCATGAATAGATACACAATATTCATAACAGAAAAGACATGGAAACTTCAGTTTCAGCACACATGCACTCAATAAGTAGTTTCTCAGATATGATTATATATGATTATACATTCTGATATTCATGGTTGTTTTATGCTATGATGTGGAATAGAGAACACAAGTATGCTCTGATGTCATCGCTCTCTGTGCAAGTGGCTTGCACAAGCTTGGGGTGTTTTTTTTCGGCTACAGCTGAGGACTTTTTGGCTGCATTTTTCGACACGACAGCGGACGACAAAGACGTCGACACGAATGAAATACGGTTTTGGGCTCGAGCAAGGTTCAAGAAAGCGCTAGGCACTAGGCGGGCAGTGGCCTAACGCCTAGGCATACTAGGCGGCGCCAGTGGGCGGCAGCTCTTGTCTTGAAAAGCCCACAACAAGAATAATATGATGAATTGAGAAAGCATCAGGCATCAAATTGAACAAGATAGCAGGATAATTACCTAAAGAAGCAAGATATGGGCAATTTGTAGTCATGTATATTATCTCCCCTTCAAGGGCTTGATGTAAACATGTATGTAATAATCATGTAAACTTACATATTTAATCAATGATGAGTTATTTTGCTATTGTGTGAGAAAGAATGTATAAATGATTGATGCATGAATGAAAGTGAGAAAGAATGTTTCAATGATTGATGAATGAATGAAAGCATGAAACATGTATCTCAAAGACTTAATATAGAAAATATCATAACTAGAAACTGTAATCAAGAACTGTGGGGATATACTCCACATGCATGTTGCCGAGAGAGATGTGTTGCATGAGATATACTTCTGTAACCATGTGCTCAAGAAGTCGTTCGGAGAATCCGATCCAAAAGGCCGTCCTATTTCGCCGTATAGCTTTTTGCCTTCCGAAGAAGCCAAAAACCAAAAAGAATAGGGTCACATCAAGTCCCAAGCATTGACGATGTAGAACATTTACTTGGCCAGTTGGCCTGCCATCAAAAGGAAATAATTAGCTGAAGCTCCAAAGAAGAAGATACAAGATTTGTTCGCATTGTACAAAGAAAACAATGGAACAGATATTTCTTTCGATAGCTTAATGGATTCTTTCAACGAGAACAAAAGCTATGATTAGGTGGTTTCTTATGCCCTACTACTCCAAGGTACGTCAGCGCTGATTACTTCAGCCTCATCGGGAAGGTAGAAGAAATAAAGACTCTCAACTGGCCTAGCCTAACTCTTAATCATTAGATAAAAAGTATAGCTTTATATCAAGTTCATTTGGATTTTGCTTGCCAATGGTGCCTTCAGATTATGTTTGTGCATTGTAAAAAATAAGAACACGAGTTATAAACATGCTGTAGGGGGGTCTATAGAGCGCTTGCGCACAGTGCACGGCCGCTTCTTCCCCAGTGAGTTCTTATCTTCTTCCGCCCCGCGAGCTCCGCGCGCCTCCACCACCCACGGCCGGTGACACCCTCGCCGCCTCCCGGCAGCACCCCCTATTCCCCGCCATCGCCACACCAACCCAACACAACCTAACATTCAATCCCGCTCGTCGCCGTGCCGCCTATCGTGACCACTGCCGCGGCACCGCTCTCTTTCGAGCCCACGGTCGATGACACCTCCGCCGCCTCGCCTTGCCGCACCGCTACCGCTGGGCCACCCAGAGGCGGACCCACCCTTTGGGCGAGGTTGGGCGGCCACCCGGACTCCTCGGACCCCCTCCCCTCTCCTCCAGAGCCAACATCACCGTGTCAGGCGACCGGGCGTGCGGTGCGTGCGTCCAACGTCCTGGAGTGAACAATGGGCGTCCCACCCACCGGTTGTTGCCGGCGCTGACCCAATGGAAAGATTTATGAGCATCCCTCCCCCAGTCCTCCTGCTTATGATTTCATCAAGGTTGGTTCACCCTCTCCTCCCACCCCTACCTGACCAAACCTAACCTAGACAACATTCATTTGGCCGGATTCATTCCTTCCTTCTCTCCCCTCAAACTGTTGATTAGGTCAAGGTCTGGCTCGAGGAGAACGCCGACCATTACTACGTCCTCTCCAGGTTCCTCCTTAGCAGGATGCTAACCGTCACCAAGATTCATTCCTTCCTAATCCAACCAACCATGTTGATGCCCCCAACCCGAGGGCGAGAGGGCTTTCTTCTTTTGGGCGTGATAGATACTCCATATGTATAGCCATGTTTTGCTATGTAATGTCCTCTTCTTCCATATGTATAGCCATGTTTTGCTATGTAATGTCCTCTTCTTCAAGATCCCTAACTATGTTGCCATCAAGATTGCCCTTGAGCTCAAGAAGTTGCTTGTTGACAACAGCCTCCTTGTCCTTGATGTGTATGTATGCAGTATGCTCATCCTTCACCCCTAGTTATTTTCATATCCAACGAAATACTCATGTCTGCATAAGGATTATGTGTGGATTGTGCAAGTTTGTTGCACAACTTATGGATTCGGAGCTAGAAATTTGTTCTTTGCGTTGCTGTTTTTATTTTTTGTGCATGATTGGATACGGTATGAATGTATGATTATTGATGCAAAGGAGAATGGGCTCATAATCCAGGGGTTAATGTCAGTGGATCAATGATCTTTTGGGTCCCTTTGGGTTAATGTCTTTTCCGCAAAATGATGGTTTATACTTGCAAGATCACATCACAACAACTGATCAACATGTTCTGTTGAGTCTGTTCAGCTTGTAAGCTGTTGGTGTTTATGTGATTGGCGCCACTGACTTCTAATTAGAAATATGTTTGATTTTCCCATCAGTATAATTTTGATGTATATGTATGCAGGAATACCATTTCAATCTCTTTGGAATGCAGTGGAGAACGATAGAAAATGCGTGCAGTGCAGGACTTGAGGAAGAAAACACTTCTGATCAAGAAGATGGAACATGTATGTTATACCTTGTTTCTGATTAATGTTCAGTCTGTCTAGTGACAGTTAGTGATTAGGTCACTGTTCTGGGTAATTGATCAAGTGTAGTTGTTAATGACATGAACATATTATTAGCTACATGTCATATTATTTCCTTTTTAGTTGATTTGATACCCTAATCGAAAGGTAAAAAATTATCTTATCTGTTCATGGCTTCCCGTTGTCAGGTGTCGTTCACACCATCAACTCCACAATCTGTTGTAGATACATTGTACCTTGGATTGTCTCCTTGTATCAAATCAGGCCTCCAAACCAAGTTGAAAGTAAGTCAAAAGACAAGGTATCCACTCTTTCTTTCTATTTAATATCTGAAATATGCATTTTTCATCCTTCTACTCATGTAGTTGTTGCTTCACTCATGTCCGACTCCGCCCTAACTACATTTTTTTTCTTGGTCCACCACTGGGGCCACCACCTCCCTCCCTCCCTCTACAGCCGGGAGTCTGGTGAACCCCTCCCTAATCTCGTCGCTCGCCGTTGCTGTCATTGCACGCGGAACGGAGCAGCGCACGAGTACCACACACCCACGCATGCTCGCTAGACGTTTCCCATGCTGTACACCTTTTCAGTCAAGTCCCAAGGCTCCACTTATGATTGTAGTCTCATCCTAAGCTCTCCACCCTTACCAGCTTGCCATGGCAGAAGCATTTAATTGTGAGACAACCTGAGTAGAAGCCGTAAACTTCTTAAGAAGTTAAATGTTAAGATCATGTTACCTCTTTGCTATGGACAGAAACAAGAGCTTTCAATTGAGCTTGCCTAAAAAAGTGCAGATTCATTATGCCCAAGAGCACGGTCTAGGATCTGGACAACATCAAATTTCAACCACTTCAGTAATCAATCCATATATCAGATCAAGTAAAAATTCAGAAAGTTTGAACAAAAAAATATCAGACAAAACAAAACATAATTTACATACTATTCTCAGCATGCAATCAAGTCAGTTTTTACTAAAAACTACGAACATACTACATTAAACTGAAAAAAAAATTAAGGTCCCTAGGCCATGTAAAAAATCTGCATTGAATAACCTGTGCTGAATTGTAGTACAAAGCATAAAACGCAGATTTCCAATGACAGGAACTTTACATGCTCTTTTAAAAAAAAGAAATAGAAGGGTAATTAATTGTGCATGGCCCTTAGTTATAGAAGCTTTGATACCAGCTACAGCAAAGGGCATTGATTAGCCTACTATAAGCTGTTATGATGCGTGAAGGGTGACAAGTTATGCATTGCTCTCAGTAAACTCGTCGAACACCTTGTGAACGCTGATGGCATCACCAAACTAAATCTCAACAGCTAAACTAGATTCCACCTAAATGTATTCTGATAGAATGACACCAAGCCTCAATCCTCTAATTTCTAGCTGCTAACACGAATCATCGCATTAGAGTAAAAGTGAAGATATATTGGGAGGGGATCATACGGAGGCCTTGTTGATGAGGAAGACGACCTCATTGGAAGGGAGGATACTAGCGTCCCCGGTCCGCATTAGCAGCCGCACCCGCGTCATCGGGAAGTTGCAGGCTCCCTGGTTGGCACCCGCGGACGCCGTCGTCTTGTCCTTCTGCTTCTTCGTGGGCGTGGGTGTGCGCGTCCCCTCTTCGCCGGACACCACCACCACCGGCCGGTGCCGATGCGGTCACCGGGACACGATGGCGGTCCCACGCTCCTCACGCCGCCCCTCCGTCGATACGCGGACGCCGCAGAGGTGGACACAACCACCACCGGCCGGTGCCGCAGCAGCCGCCGGGTCACGACGGCGGCGCCACGCTCCTGACGCCGCCGCGCCGATCAATTCCTAACTCTATTCCGCTATTCCAAACCCTAACCCTACCAGAGTTACACACCAGCACCTGACTAGTGTCACTGAGTGGCCCGGCCCTTTACTGGGCCGGGGGCTCATGACTCTCCAGCGAGACCCAATCTGACCGCATACCCAAATTTAAACCCTTGCGAAAATTAACCGGAAATTAATCTTATGTTCCCTTAACCATTTTACCCACTACTCGAACTGCCAGAGAAAGTACAATTAAATCATAACTAATATGATTCGTTAGATTAAAAAAATGGACGGCTAATATTAGATGCTGTGTACCGTAAAAGAGCTAAAAAAATTAGGTGTTTGACCCACGTTGGCACCAGCTTTTAAAATTTTCTACTTTGCCAGTTGCCTTCACAACTTTTTCTTCCTTCTCTCCAAGGAGCGCAGGAATTTCTCCTTCCAAAATCATTTGGATCCCTTGAAGCCAGCATTCCCATGCTTCTCCGCTAGTGTAAATTGGGCTTCTCAGGAGCTGGGCTCCCATGAAGACAGACTCTAGAGCTCAAGCGTTTGGCTTAGCAGCTCAAGCTTCTCTCCCAGAAGCCTGGCTGTAGAGCTCGGCCAAACAGCATCTTAGACCCTGCTATCTCGGTTTAAGTTTCTGATTTCTAACTTATTTTTCACCATTTCTAAATTTCATATTTTTTTTGGCTTTTTTAAAGTTTTTTTACCTGTTCTTTTTTCTCGTATTCGTTTGTATTGTTCGTGATGGGCTAATATGTTTTTTCTATTTTTAAATTAAGGCACCATCAGCTACAGAGTAATTTCAACTAGCTACAGTAAAATTTTAGCTATAAATTAACTTATTTCAATCCAACCGAGTGGCACTTTAGCCAAAGCTAAGAATGTTACTACATGTCCAGACCTTTGGATAGGAATGGGAAGGTGAAAATAGATACTCTGAGGCAACAGTTTAGATGCTTCGTTCACTTCCATACAAATGTGGATGCCATTGGGCCTGTTCTTTGCGGCTTTTAAAAGCGGTTTTTGGTTTTTGCTACAGTACCTAACTTTCAAACAGAGTATTTTCTCAAAACGAGGTCTACAAGTTAATTGTAGTACATGTTAAAAACCCAACATCTGTACCAGCCAAAATCGTATGAAGTATCTCTTTCTCCGTAATATCTGTCGTAAACAGCCAAATTTCAAAAATTTCAGCCAAAATTCATAAGCCACAACCATAAAGAACAGCCCGTCATCCGATGTCTTCTGCATATCAGTAGTAGTTTACAAGGTGGTCTTTTCACGCTACTGGTACAGGTATAATGTATCTTGCATGCATTGCTATTTCTAAGACAAAATTGATTATGTACCATCGAATAACTCTTTTCTTCATGATATGCTATCAATAACTCCTTCACAATATGCCATTGAGTTCCAATTTTTCTTCGCAATATGCTATCATCGTCAACTCGCCCCGTCGCTTGTCATTAAGAGTGCAAAGATCATTCAGATCTATCTTCTTCCTCCCTCTCCTGCTCTCTCTCTCTCTCTCCCTCCCTTGTCCTCTTTTCTTGTGTTCTTCAAGAATCAGATCTGGAGCTTAGGCAGCCAGATCAGACTTGACTACGAACATATTCTTTTGAACTGCAACTGATGTTTTTTTGCCCTAGTACGAGCGTTTATTGGAACGAACTGAATGCCGATAAGCTGTTTCAAAAGACCTATCCCGATAAGCCACTTCAAAACGGCAGCAACAAAATTATTTTATTTATTTGTTCGAGAGAAGCCATAAGTCATAAGGTATAAACTGGAAAGAACTGGCCTACAACGCCCATGCCAAGACCACTCCAACAAGCTCTCTCCTCACGGAGGCCCCCCAACGATGAAGAACTGCAGCGACGTAACTCAACTGGACACAGAGAAAGAGAATGGCTGATTCGGCACGCTTGGAGCAAAGAAATAAAATTAACTTAGGGGATTGGATGAGAATAATGTGGAACACATTTTGACACAAACGGATTTGATAATACTTCACCGAACTAGGAGATCAACAAGGCAGCGAGAGCTTCACCTAACATAAGCTTGTCGTTGGCGTCCATCGATAGCATGAGCTGTTGCCCATAACAAAGTTTTTATGCATGACTAAGGGTCAGGAGAGCTTGTTGTGCGCGGCGATCCACTGAGGGTGCCGCGTCCCAGAGCCACAGCAGGGTCACGATGACATCACTGTAGGCGGCAGGTAGGCGGTATTCACGCGCAACGCAGTAGTTGAGGGTAGGGGTGGAAATGGATCGGATACGGTCGAATAATCTCAAATACGAATACGGATTTATGTTTTTAAAACGGATACGGATACTAATTGAACATTCTCGAATCTGAATCTGAATCGAATGTCGAACGAATCTGAATTCGAATCGGATATATGCTTAATTCGGTCGAATACGAATATCCTCCTACGAATGTTGTAATCGACCGGTTTTTCCGATTAGCGGTTTTAAATTCAAATTTTGACATTTGAATTTTTCTCAAAATATGATTTCCACAGTTCATATTTCTGACACCATTGTTTATTCGCGCATGTAGCCTACACGGTAGCAATTGTATCTATCGACCAAAACTGTAAACATCACCTCGTTCTGTAATGATCTCAGATTCCTGAAATTCAGGCGCTTTATAGTTTAGTAATGCACGCATCCGACCTGACAAATGGCAGTCGCCAACTTGCCACGGCCAGACTCACGCTCGGTCTCGGACGCTCGGCTGGCCCAGACTCGCCACTCGGCACTCGGTGTCTCGGTTGACCGAATGAGTAAATGACTCGTGAGTACTGAGTCGTGACTCGTGACTCCCGCGCGGCCGCGCGTGACTCCCACCTTAGCGTGCTATTCGCACCATGGCAAATTGGCGATTGGCGAGCCGGTGTCCTATGAATACAAATACGAATACGGATGTTCTCGAATACGAATACAAATACAAATACGAATATTCTCGAATACGAATACGAATACGAATATTCTCGAATACGAATGCGGATACGAATATTCTCAAATACGGATACGAATATTTTCGAATACGGATTTTTGCTTACCACATTCATATTTTCTCGGATACGAATATCGGATAAAACGAATTATTCGTTACCGTTTTTCACCTCTAGTTGAGGGGGTGATGATGAGGGATAGTTGGTGGAGGGCGACAAGGAGGCGAGAAGTTTGAGAGGTGGAGCACCCCTAGCGCATGCACAAACTTAGCCAAGGAAGATAGAAGGAAAGAGAAGACGGGGAAGAGAAAAGGTATGGTATTTTTGCAATTTCGGAAAAACTGTTGGTAAGGAGACTGTGATGGCATATTGTGAAGAAAGATTGGAGCCGGATGACATATTGTGAAGTAGAAGGAAGTTATTTGATGTCAAATAATTTATTTTTTCCTACTTACAAATTCCAATCACTATTAGCACCTGAGGCCCTCGGCGACAGTGTACCTATCAAAGGTCAAACCTTTACTAAGCATGCTTAAGTTTAAGGGAATGTCTATATAACATTCAACTATTTTTTAAGATAAAAATAGTCAGAATTTAGAACGTTGGATGGTGATCCAACGCTCCAGATCTTTTTTTAGAGGGGGTGCTTATATGAGATTTTTTTTGGAAGGATGTTTATATGAGTGGATCTGTTGGATAGAGATCCAACGTCCCTAGATCATCTGACTATTTTCGAATGTTCTACATACTTCTCTAAGTTTAATGCATTCTTTGGTTCATTTGTATAAAAAATAAAAAGAAAAACCAGATAAGATGGCCTAGAGCGCAAGCCACAGTGCCTATTTCACTGCAGAGGAGCTGCCACTGAGGCCTGACCGCCTGAGCCCCCTCCCCTTGCATTTGGTCTCATCGTTTTCCTTGACTCTCCCACTTCCAAACCCCGCCGCGAAATTCCCACACCAACCCACCAACCAAGCCAGAGCAGAAGAACTCTCCAATGGAGGCCTCAAGAAGCGTGGTCCTCCTCCCCGGCCTGGGTCAGGGCCACCTCATCCCCATGCTGGAGCTCGCCGCGGTCTGCCTCCGCCGCGGCCTCGCCGTCACCGTCGCTGTCCCGGACCCCACCGTCACTGCCCCGGACTTCCGCACCACCGTCTTCCGGTACGCCTCCCGGCTCCCCTCCCTCTCCGTCCACTCCCTCCCTCCCCCTCCCGTACAACACCACTCCCCCAACGCCGCCGCCGCCCCGTTCGTCCGCGTGCTCGCCGTCCTCCGCGCCCACGCGGCCGGCCTCCGCGCCTTCCTCCGGGGCCTCCCTGCCGTCCACGCGATCGTCACCGACATGTTCTCCGTCTACGCCCTCGACGTCGCAACCGAGCTCGGCGTCCCCGGGTACCTCTTCTGCTGCACCGGCGCCGCCAACCTCGCCGTCTTCCTCCACTTGCCATTCTTTTGTTCCGGGAGCGGCGCTAACTTTAGAGAGCTCGGCGACGCTCCCGTGTCATTCCCGGGCGTGCACCCGCTGCCGGCGTCCCACTTGGTCGACGGGGTGCTCGACCGCGGGACGGACTTGTACGAGGCCGTGCTGGACGTGTTCAACGGGATGGCGGCCGCGCGCGGCATTCTAGTGAACACGTTTCAGGCGCTGGAGATCTCAGCGGTGGCGGCGCTGAGAGACGGGCGCTGCCTCACTGGCCGCTCCACACCGCCGGTCTACTGCGTCGGGCCACTGATCGCCGAATCGAGGGAGGAGGAAAGGCACCCGTGCCTCGCGTGGCTGGACGCGCAGCCGAAGCGCAGCGTCGTGTTCCTCTGCTTCGGCAGCCGCGGCGCGCTCTCGCCTGAGCAGGTCAGGGAAATGGCCACGGGCCTCGAGAGGTCCGGGCAGAGATTCTTGTGGGTGCTGCGCCCGCCTCCCGCCGCCGCCGCTAACACCGAGCCGGACGGGGCGGTGGCGCTTCTCCCCGATGGGTTCTTGGCCCGGACCGTGGACAAGGGCCTCGTGGTGACCGCGTCCTGGGCGCCACAGGTGGACGTGCTGCGGCACGCGTCCACTGGCGTTTTCGTGACGCACTGCGGGTGGAACTCGACGCTGGAGGCGGTGGCCGCCGGCATGCCAATGGTGTGCTGGCCGCTGGACGCCGAGCAGTGGATGAACAAGGTGTTCATCGTGGAGGGGATGAAGGTCGGCGTGGGGGTAGAAGGCCATAAACCCGGCGGGCTTGTCCGGGCCGACAACGTGGACGCGACAGTTAGGCGGATCATGGAGTCGGAGGGGCGGCGGGCAGTCGTGGGGCGGGTAGTGGCATTGAAGGAGAGCGCTGCCGCGGCGTGGAAGGAAGGTGGCTCGTCGTGCGCCGCATTCGCTGAGTTCCTGAAGCGCATGGAGGAGGAGGGTTGTAGCAGCAACTCAGATGTGGGTAAGGATACGTAGATTGCACATTGCAGTATTATGTGAGTACCATGTGATGAACTTTGTCTCTGTATAACCTGAGTAGAAATCGCAAGCGCATTGGACGGGGATCCTACTTTGGTCCTTTTCTACTTAGGTAACGAATATTAATATTACTCCCTCTGTATAAAAATGTACGAAGTTTTGCACATCGACACATGACACATGCAACTTTGACGATAAAAAAAGTTTAAAATAATTATATTATGAAAATATTTTTCATAACTAATCTAATGTTACCATTTTCATTTCACCGATCAAAAAGGTTTCTATATATAAGTAGCCAAAGTCAAAAATTTCGACTACATGTTTTCTAAAATGTTGTATATTTTCGAACGGGCCCTAGGCCCTGTTTGGAGCACATGAATTTCATAGGAAATCGGTTCGATTTCTGTGGGAATCTAGAAAAAATCTCATGTTCCAAATAACGCTTAAGGTTTTATTTCCGCTCATTTCGGTTTGAATTTCTGGCTTATTTTTCACTATTCATAAATTTTGTCTTTTTCTGAATTTTTGGCTTTTTGAGCTTTTTTGCCGGTTCTTTTTTTCCCGTATTCGTTTACGTTGTCCGTGATGATCTAACATTTTTTCTATTTCTATTTTTTTAAATTTAATTACGCTAAATAAGTCATCTTCACTCTGATGTAATTTCGCATACTACTGATGCAATTTCAGCCATAAACCACTATTTTCAGACCAGCCCAACCAAGCGGGGCCTAGTTCAAGATTTTGATTTCGTTATTTAAATTATTTAGCAAAGAACCAAATTAAGAATATCAAGGAGCGACAAAATTTTTAAATAACACTGGAAATCAATGAAAGATATTTGATTTTAGCAATCACATTATTCCCATATTTTTAGGATGTTACATGTTATTTCTTGGAAGTCTGTAAAACAGACTATAGTAACACAGTCCACCATGAAAGCAGAGTTAGTAGCATTGGAAACTGCTTGTTGTGAACTATTGATGGATGTACCAATAGTGGAGAAACCAATTCCTCCGGTACTCTTTTATTGTGACAATCAAGCTATAATAGCTAAAGTTACAAGCAAGAAAGAAAATATGACGTCGCCAAGACATATGAAGAGGAGATTGAAATCAGTTAGAGACTTGAGAAATGCTGGTGCGGTCACTTTTGACTATATCAAGACATAAGAATTTGGCGGATCCCTTTTCTAAAGGATTAGCTCGAAAGCCAACACAAGAATTGTCGAGGGGAATGGGGCTGAGGCCTGCTAATTAGTTACTAATGGGGGCAACCCATCCTGTTTGATTGGAGAACCCATGACACAGGTTCAATGGGGAAACAAACTAATCAGTAACTGTAAGTACTAATAGAAGTATACTCTTATAGCCCATTTCTATGCCATAGTACTTTAGCTGCAAGGAAGAGGTTGAGCTATGGCTCTTAATGGATTCGAATCTAAGTGATAGGATACGTGCCTTGCAGGATATCCTTGGAGAATCCACGTACGTGAGTGTGTTGTTTGGTCGCAATCCATAAAGTTTTGCCGGTCGCTTCATAGAGCACTCATGAGATCCAAGATACGGTGTATGACCGAAATGCACCAAATTGAAAGGGTTCTTATGACCGTAGCCGTGTATTGTGTGCTTACCGGATGAAGTTTGTGCATCAAGGAGTAAAGTTCAAGGTCATCTCCACTGCGCTCTTGTGTGTATTGATTCTAGTACCAGCTAGATGAAAGGTTCAAGTCCGGAAGGCACCTTTGTCGAGAACACAACATATCAGACTCTCTATTGCCATAATTCATCTGTAACTTTGTGGGGGATTGTTGAAGTTCAGATTCTTGTTTCTGAATAAAAGTTACAAACGATTCTTGTTTCTTCTTTCTCAAGTTCTTATCTCTTCGAGTTTGTTTGATTGCTTCGTCTCTTGAGTTTGAGCTCTCTCTTCAGCTTATGTTCAGGTGGGACGCCTCTGAACATATTTATTTATCTTCTAATTTCGGTTTTCAGATTCTGTCTGATGCTTTGTCGTTCCGGTTTTGAGTCGTACGTATCAGATATGGACTCGTTCTTCCCTGATATTTTGGCCAACGAATACAGCTTCTTAGCTGTATTATCTTGTTGGTTGTAGAGATAAGATTCTCTGGTTGGGAAGGAGTCTATCAAAGGCCACGTACGGCTGCATGTTAAAACAAGAGGAAAAAACACAAGTCTTGAGTTCTTCCCAAAAATACATTTGAAATCCTTTTGGCTAGAGAGAGCTACACTTCATGAGAACCCGTTGGTTCATCTTCAATAGAGTGCACAATAGATGATAGGAGATCATTGTATCTTGGAGAGCCGCTATTCATCCTGTGCACCTAGGCGGGAGCCTGTATCTCCTCGAAGACAGCGCCATTCTGGTGTGCCTTGATCCTTCAGAGCTGCTGTCTGTCGACTTGTTGCGGCTGCTTCTTCCTCAGCTTGATCGAGCTGCTGCCTACGACGTCCTCGACCCCATCAGAGCCACCACTTTCGAAGATGCTCCTGGCTAGTGTTGACCTCGGATGCAGCGATGAAATAGCGACTTTCATTGCGATGATTCAAACTGGGAATGTGTTCTATTGACCAACGGAGAAACTAGCTCAAGCGGATTGGAAAAAAGGACACTTTTTTCCAATCCAGAAGGGGATCATCTCACCCTAGCTACTCACTGTGTATGAGACGTGTTTAAAGAACTGATATTTGAAGTTCCAGAGTATCAAATATTAAACTTGAAGTTTCAAACTAGTTTTAAAATATGAAACTTGAAGTTTCAACTAATTCAAGTTTCAGATTGAAATTTGAAGTTTCAGATGTGAGTATTCAATCCAGTTTCAAAGGTTGTAATCGTTTCAGGCAAGTTTCATGGAAGTGTCGAAAATTCAGGCAAGTTATAAACAAGTTTTAGGTAAGTTTCAAAAATGCAGGCTAATTCAAACAGATTTTAGGCAAGTTTCATGAAAGTTTCAAAAATTCAAGATGGTTTCAAACAAGTTTCACGAAAGTACCAAAAATTGAGCGAATTTCAAACGAGTTTCCTAAAAGTACCAAAAATTCGAGCTAGTTTCAAACATGTTTCACAGAAGTTTCAAAAATTGCAAGTTTCCTGCAAGTTTTACTAAGTTTCAAAAATTCAGGCTAGTTTCCCACATGTTTCATGAATTTTTAAAAATTCAAGCTGGTTTCAAACAAGTTTCATACCGATTTCACTAAAGTTTCGAAAATTCAAGCTAGTTTCAGGCATATTTTAGACAAGTTACATGAAAATACCAAAAATTCGAGCTAGTTTTAGACAAGTTTGACGGAAGTTTCAAACAAGTTTCATTAAGTTTCAAAAATTCAAGGTAGTTTTAAACATGTTTTAGACAAGTTTTACGTAAGTTTCAAAAATTCAAGCTTCATATGGTTTCAAGAGAGTTTTGAGCTACGTTGGTCGCATGCACTTGCTCACCGCTTGCCCTGTCTGAATTACAACGCCCGCAACCTATTACCTCCACCTCCGCCATTCTCCTCCTCTGCACTCACTCACAGTGGACCAAAGCCGTTGGCATGGTTTGATTTGCTGCGACCTCGTCGCTGTCGTGGACACTTGCACACATGCCTGCAGCTGTGAGACGCCTCCACTGGGCGAATCCATGGGGTAGGCTTCATCAGGCTGAAGCCTACCCTCCACTGGTTTGCCGACACCCCCCTGCGGCTGCGGCGGCGCGGCGCCGACGACGACGACGACGAAAGAGCTGTGAAGGCCACGGTTGCACGGAGCCAGGGGAGAAGAAAGGCCAAACCGCCGAAGAGAAACACAGGCCCACCAAGCACCGGCCCACCGGCCCACACATCCAGTACATGCTGCCCTGTTCAGCTTCGTGCTCACAAATTTCCCCAAACCGAAGATCGAATCCCAATTCCCATTCCTTCCCAAGCTCCGTAGTCTCGTTCCCCAAATCCCCAATCAATTGCTCACCCATCGCGGATCCAGGAGGAGGACGCCGGGAAGGGCCGAGGCAGTCGCCGGCCGCCGGGGCGGGTCGCGCCGCATGACCTCGCGGGAGCTGAGGCGCCGACGCCGAGGTGGGATCCGGGAGGCGGGAGCCGGAGCCGGAGCCGGGAGGCACCGAGGCGGGGGCGGAGATCGGAGTGAGTGCCATCGCCGTCGCGCCTCGCGGAAGCCGGGAGGCGGGACCATGAGGCGCCCGCCGCCGAGGTGGGATCCGGGAGGCGGGAGGCGGGAGACAGGAGGCGCCACGCCGCCGAGGCCGGGATCCGGGGAGGCGGGAGGCCGGGAGGCAGTGAGTGGCGTCGCCGGTCCGGACCGTCCGGTCGCGTGATTTTGTGAGCACTGAGCAGTGAAGTCCGGTTGCGCCGTTGCGCATTGCGGCCTTGCGGCTTGCCTTTAAGGCGTGGGCCGCGACGCCGCGTGTCCGCGTGGGCGTGGACGACGCCGCTTGGTGCTGCTGCTGTGATGCTGTGTGCTGTTATTTGGATTTGGATATTCAGTGATTTGTATTTTGTAAGTATACTGTTTAGATCCATTGGTAATGATGCAATCATAAAATCCTTCCAAAGCATGAAAAATCGCAGAATAAATTTGCCTCGTGAAAGTCATGATTCAAGCTAGTGGTATGGTTCTTTTATTTTAAATGTTCATGATCATTTAAGTAATTACATACAATTTGCTATTGTATCACTAATTTTTTTTATTCTTGATGTACAGATTGTTACCTACCGGAATCATATTTACATGTTTTAGGGATTCACTTGCCATTAGCAAGGTACCTCTATTATATCTCTCTTTTTTCTTTGCTTTTTATTCATGTATGAAACTATGAATTTGATTGCACAAGAATACAAAACTATGTTTCTTACAAATTAGTTTAATTAATCGAGGTGTTAGGCTAACAATTCTAGAAAAATCTTATGATCTGATGGAAGAATGTATTTTTTTTAGCCCACCCTCATTTTCAATTCTAGATTCGCCACTGCCTCCACACACACACACTCGCAAACTCCACCTCTGCCGCCTCCGTGGTCACCTCCACATACATTTGCTCATGTTGCAGGCTTAAAGTGGACAGAAGAACTTGTATGTGTCAGATCTGCAATGGAAAAGCTCAACTAGAGCATGAAAAGAGGGAGATAGCGAGCAACTCGTGGATGGCGATCTTGTGGCCATTGGCCACCAATGCTACCGTTTTGGTGGTTTTTTGAGATGGATCGGGTAATTTTTAGTTCTCATAGAGAGAGGGGGGGAGCTTCTCGTCATAGAGAAGCTTCGTGAGTCGACTCGTGGCTGCATGCGTTAGACGCGACGAAGCTTTAGGATTTGTGTATCAGGAGTTCAGACGGGTGTCCGCCTATCCCGTTGAGAGAAGGAAAAACGGTATGGCGTTTAATAGTTTCTCGCTAAATTTTAGGTTCTGTTATGTGAGTGATATTATGGGCATGTTTTTTTTTGCTGCGACTTGTGATTTTTAGGTTGTTCGTGTGAAATATTACATAGTAACAGAAACTCATATGTGTTTTTTGTCAATATAAATAAAATCGGTATAGTATGTACTACAAATAACTAGTAAATTCTATCTTAAAAAGATACTCCGTTTAAAAGTTAATTACTGTAGAAAAATCGAAAAGTAGTTTTTAGAAGCCGAAAAGAACAGACCATATAAGCGCATGTGATAAATTACTGATTCTGATTCAGTTCTCTTTCTTTGTTGCATCACTGTAATGGCAACACTTAGTATCTCATTTTGGCTTTTAGACAACCTTTGGCCAGAACTTGCCAAAACTTAACCACGAAGGAAACAGTGAAAAGTTCCTATTGACAGTCAAATTTTGGCTCGGCAACACAACCAGCTGACGTAGTTCCTTACGAGCAAATGACAGACATAAAAGAATGATCCCTGTAGAGACTGAGGTTTACGAAAACAACACGGCAATTTATACCGCTTGCACAACTTTATACATGATTTTTTTATATAAAAAAATCCACGGTTCTCTTCCTGAACATTAATCTCATATAACCTCGTCATACAATGCAGGTTATACTTTTCGGAATAGCCTCCAAACTTCAATATTGCACATATCCGTACCACCTACGCATTTGCCTCCCAAGTCTCCTGCTAATATCACAGCTACAAACGTACAGCTGTAGTTTCCGTATCAGTGTGTCGAAAAAAGAGATGCTCTTTATGCTTTAGCAGTTAGCAGTTAGCAGTAACATTTCACATCAACGAATAACAAAATGCACAACACTGGGGTGACCTAAAAACAAAGGGAAACGCTGTTGACTATCTGATCAGCTCTCCTTCAATTCTGCAAAAAGAATGAACTCAGCCAGCCTTCCAAACATGTCATGATCTCTGCTGCTGTTCCAGGCATCTATATCATCATATGCAGTTCCTACTATGTCTCTGTTTCCGAGTTATAGATCGGCCCAGGCGAAGACGTCGGGCTGTGAGAGCATCTAGCAAGATATCCAATGAGCCCTCCACAGTCTCAGCTTGCTTTTCCAACTCAAATGCACTGAGCTCAGGCCGCATATGCAACTCCCAGAGGAGACCAGCTGCTGCTGCCGCGGTGCAGGTACGATCCCAAGCTGGCTGAGGTCTGTTTTATGAAAAACATATCAGCAGAAGTGAAACCCAGAGAAGTACATCAACAAAAGGAAAAAAAACCACCAACGTAGGAACAAATAAAAACAAATGAAGTTTTTAGCTCACCGTAGTTTATGCATCACTGAGGCACTCAGCGTAGACAGTGAGATACAAGGTATATCTTCCTCTTCCCATATTGCAGTCCATCTCTCCTATATAAAACCACAGATTAAATTAGGTCCATTTAGCTACTTGTTTATTTTTTGCCTGTTTATAGTGTGAACACTCCTGCTTAAAACTGTGCTCCAAACCAAAGAGATGCTTTGTTGTGGTATTTATTTGTGGCCTAAACATCATAGCTTTGTTGAACACAGGGTTTCGAAGATGCAAGGATAACTGACTAAGACGAATAGGGAAGTTGGGGAAACCGAGCCAAGCATCAAGCCCTAGACCCTAGAAGCTGCTGCATGGTACTCACTGTAGTATTAAAGGCAACCAAAATTCGTCAATTACAAAAGTCAACTATGGAAATTATTCCCTATAGTTTGGAGTTCGTTCTCCTAACCACTCCTGTCTGTAGCACCCCAGAGCCCATTCCCCCCTTATTTCTCACATGAGACCATGCTTACTTGGGACTGAGTTCAAACCTTTCAACTCCTGAATGTAGCCAGCTTGAAACCCAACCCTATTGCGAACTATTTTGGGGATTTGTGTGAGAGTTAGATTATTGGAAGTAGAATCCTATGATCCAATCAAGAGTCATTTGAGAAGTTACGCAATATAAAGGAGTTTCGACTAAAACTTGTTGATATTTGTGCACTGTCTTCAGACATTGGTAGGCTTTAATGCTTTATCACTAAATCCTCTTAAAACTACTGTTAGGCATGAACTTTTGAGCAAAAGTTGTTGCAACAAATGTAGAAAATCAAATTGATCAAAATATATTTTGGTTTGTTTGGTTACTTCTACATTTTATTCTGACTAATTTGGTTAAAAAGCGAGAGATAAATTTGTTTCCTCTAAACCAACCAAAATCAACCATTGGCACCTACTTGTGATGGGCAGATCTCATTGAAACCATTTTTTATCTTCAAATAGTTATTTATGTGTCTATTTTTTCATTCCAGAATATTTGTTTGCTTTTATTGAAGGCCATCTGTTATGGCTGTGGGCCAGCTGCAAGGAATCCTCTGTTATGAATATTATGTACATATTCATGAGGTCCAAAGGGCAATGTATATATAGATAGTACAAGGGGATATACAGAGGAATATGACATGTACAGATAAGGAATATAAGACATATAAGGAAACAAATAATGTTTCTATTCTATTTCATATTCTATCCTTAACACCTCTCCTCAAACTCATGGTGGATCACACACACTGAGTTTGGAGAGAAAATACAAATATTGTGCCCTAGTCTGTGGCTTCGTGAAGAAGTCAGCAATCTGTAACTCTGAGGACACAAACTGAAGAGCAAGTACACCCTCCTACACCTGGGAGCGAGTGTATGAAGCATCCACACCAATGTGCTTGGTGAGCTCATGCTTCACCGGATCACGGGTAATACTGATAGCTCTTGTACTGTCAGTCATAAGAGTTGTAGGTCCCTTCACAGGTACACCAAAATCTGCAAGTAGTCATCTCAACCAAGTAATCTCTGTTGTCACAGCTGTCATAGCTCTCAACTCAGTCTCTGCACTCGAACGGAAACTGCAGTCTGCTTCTTTGTCTTCTAGGCAATCAGGGAGGAGCCAAGAAAAACACAGTAAGCAGAAAGAGAACGACGATTAGAAGGATCACTAGCCCAGGTCGCATCAGAGTACGCCTGAAGCTGGAGTGAGGTGGAGCTAGGGAAAAACAAACGACGAGAGATGATCCCACGCAAGTAGTGAAGAACACGAAGATGACTGTAGTAAATATGAGTAGGACAAGCCATGAATTGACTCAAGATATGGGCAGCATGAGCAATATCAGGACGAGTGCTCACAAGATATACCAAACTCCTAACAAGATAGCGATACTGAGTAGGATCCTCAAGAAGATTACCATCAGTAGCACGAAGCTGAAGAGAGAGCTCCATAGGAGTCTCAGCAGTGCGAGTATCAGTCAGACCAGACCGATCAAGAAGATCCTGGACATACTTCTGCTGGGAGAGGTAGTAACCCTCAGGCGTGAAAGAAACCTCAATCCCAAGTATGCAAGCAAGCCAAGATCAGTCATCAAAAATTACTCACTAAGATACTTCTTCACATATGCGATGAATGAGGGATCGTCACCAGTAATGAGCATATCATCCACATATAGAAGAAGCAGTGTGTCCTACCTCGAGGTGAGACATGGATAAATAGAGCAGGATCATGGGCAGCGGTGAAACCAACGGTGATCATCGAGGTAAAGCAGCGCAAACCAGGCACGAGGGGCCTGTTTTAGACCATAAAGAGCACGACGAAGGCGACAGACATGGCCATCTGGAACAGAATACCCGGGTGGTGGCTTCATCTAAACCTCATGCAAGATGCCATTAAGAAAGACATTCTTAACATCCAGCTGAGAGATAGACCACCGGCGAACAGAATCAACCGCAATAAGAGTGCGAACACTGGTCATATGAGCAATAGGGGCAAACGTCTCATCGTAATCACGACCATACTCCTGCTGAAAGCCACGAGCCACAAGACGAGCCTTGTAGCGCTCAATAGTACCGTCAGACCTGGTCTTAATCTTGTACACCCACTTGCACGTGATAGGACGAGCGTGCACATGTGTCGGTACAATATCCCAAGTCTCCGTATGACGAAGCGCATCAAGCTCTTCTGCCATAGCGAGTTGCCTCTCAGAATGAGAAGCAGCCTCACGATAAGAACTAGGCTTAGTGACAGAGAGAGCATGAGCTGTCGAGGTAAAAACAAGACGATCAGGAGGCCGAATGGTTGCCCGGTCACGAAGGGCGTAACGAGAAGCATCATCAGATGAATCAGACGTCGGTGTCGGCAAGAAACTAGGAGAGGGATCTAGTGAAGTACGAGGACGTCTGGAGTAGTGCACCCCAAAGAAACGAGACGGTGGCGCCATAGGAGCAAGAGGCGGTGCTGCAGGAGGCAACACAGGAGGTGAAGGTACAGAAGGCTGGGAAAAGGGGGAAATGTGTGAGGAGTCAGGGAGAGACAACCAAGAGATGTCTCAATGGTGGAAGCAGTGTGAGGAGCCGAATCTCGATAGAAGAAAGGTCGAGATTCGTAAAAGACAACATCTCGTGAGATCCTAATCCGTCGAGTAGAAGAATCATAGTAGCGATAACCCTTATGCTCGAGCGCACCCAAGAAACACACACTGATCGTGGTTGTCGGTTTAGTGCGCTCACAGGCGACAATGAGGACAAAACAGTGCGACCAAAACACGAAGATGATTGTACTGGGGGACTCTAGAGTAGAGACGTTCTATAGGACTGACATCCTTAAGAGCGGTGGAAGGCTGCATATTAATGAGATATGCGTAGAAAGCGACCTCGACCAGGCGTGGTGGAACGTGAGAAGCAAGAAGAAGGGTGCGAGCAGTCTCAATTAGATGATGATGCTTGCGTTCAGCAACCACATTCTGAGCATGGGCACCAGGACAATAAGACTAATAAAGAGTTCCCTGCTCAGAAAGAAATTGTCTAAACGCACTAGAACAATACTCCCAGTAGAATCACAGCGAAAAATACGAATAGAGGACTCAAACTGAGTACGAACCATTATGGCAAAGCTACGATAGATCACAAGAAACTGACCACGATTAGACATAGGGAAAAACCAAGTAAAACGGGAATAATCATCAACAAAAATAACATAAAATTTATGCCCGCCTTTGGAGATAATAAGCGTAGGTCCCCAGACATCTGAATGAACTAAATCAAAAGGACGAGAAGACAATGACTCACTAGAATGATAAGGAAGTTGTAGTTGCTTGCCTAGCTTACAACCTCGACAAAACATGGACGTGTTAACAGTAACATGTCCAAGGACACCCTGACGAACTAATGACGAAAGACGAGACCCACACAGGTGACCTAAACGGTGATGCCACTGCGCAAAAACTCCAGGTAGATGTGGCAGGAGTGGTAGGAGCAGCTGAAGTGGACGGAAGATCAAGACGATCGAGAATGTAGAGACCACAGCGATCCCTACGGCACGGCCGGTCCGTGTATCATCCCTGTATGTTGATCCTGAATGAAACAGGTGTGAGAGTCAAAACCAACCCTACAACCAAGGTCAGTGAGCTATCCCACTGAAAGAAGCTGCATGGTTAGTTGGGGAACATGAGAAACAGCTGGAACAGAAAAATTAGTGGACAAAAGAGTGCCCTGACAGCTAATAGATAAGGAAGTACCATCAGCAGTCTGTGCAGAGATAAGGAGGGCAAGAGGTCTTACTGAAGTGAGAGATGTGGAATCCGATGTCATGTAGAAAGAGGCACCAGAATCTAGAATCCAAGAGGTACACTGGGAGACGTCTCGAACTAGGTGGCGAGAACCGGCTGAGCTGAGAGAGGCTGTCAAGTAGAGCTGGCGAGCAGCTTAACAAAGTCACCTCGCTGAGATCCGATGGTGGCTGTCCTCCGTGAAGGAAGGGCCTCCCTACCCCCATGGATTGTCCAACCCCGCGCCTTATTCCGCTTTTTTCGCACCACACAACTCTAGTAGTCATGCCCGAAGTTCTTGCAATAGTTGCATTGAACTCCGGTTGGTGCAAAAGCAGGAGCGGAAATAGGCACCTGGGAAGGAACCGTAGTCGTAGTAGGAACCGTCGATGTAGTCGAAGGAGCAGCAAGCACAATTGGAATAGACTATGCTGCAAACCCGAGATGAAGCTCCTCAGCCCAAAGTGTCGAAAGAGCCTCGGTGACGGCCGTGGCGAGCGGCTCGGCAGTTGAGCTCGGCAGTCTCGAGACTACGGGCGGCGGGCGAAATCATAAAGACGAAGACGATCATGATCCGCCTTCGAACTCGTGGCACTCACGGCACGGTGGAGAAGCCACTCATCTAGTCATTGCTAGAGACTAGCCGAGTCTCGAAGAAGTCGTCGACGGAAGAATCTCCCTGTCGAAGCGTCTCTAACTCACGCTGAAGCGAAAAGAACTGAGCATCACTGCTCTGCTGGTATTACTCACGCAAGTACTCCCAGATCAGTCGAGTAGACCACAGACTACGATATCTGGCTGAATGGAGTCGTCGACGCTAACCACAAGGATGGCACGAACACGGGCCTCATCAGCACACCAGCGCTCGAAAGCGTCAATGGCATACTGAAAAGCCTCATCGTGCGAGATTGGCGTAGCCTCGCCTTCTTAGCGACCTCATCTCGCTCGTGGGGCTGCAGTTGACCGCCAAGGAGGTGAACCGTGATGACGGAGAAGGACGTGCACCGGTAAAATGTCCCCAAAGACGAAGACCATCAAGCGTGGTCTCCATGAGGGAAGACCATAACCTGTAGTTCGTTCCATGGAGCTTTGTTCCCGAAAATGTGATCGCAGCAGATGGAACGAAAAACATCGGTAGGCGGCACTGGACGGCGCGGCGGTTTGATCAACGTTTTTTTTTTGTGAATCTACACAAATATCGGCCGAGTCGGCCGAACGCTAGCCGACTCACTCAAAGAAAAACCAAGAGGGAGGGGGGCCAGCGAAGCGGCGACCGACGGGGCGATGGCCGGTTGAACGGCGACCGGCGGATATACAGAGTACAAGGGGGATATACAGAGGAAGATATACAGAGGAATATGCCATGTACAGATAAGGAATATAAGGCTATAAAGAAACAAATAACGTTTCTATTCTATTTCCTATTCTATCCTTAACATCTTTGACAGCAACAGCAATCTATGTTACCCCGATACGGGATACTGGTACGACGATACCGCAATATGCCATTTCCAAAAAAAATACGGCGAGTATATATGTATTTAAAAATTAAAAATAATGTAGAGGCAGTGTCACACACTGTTCTGCTGGACCCAACATTATCTTGGGAAAAGTTAGTAGCCTGCGCTGTTGCGCAGAACTCTAGCCAAGAAAATCGGCATATTGTAGCAGTATTATAAGCATCCTTAACTATTTCACGTTTCCGCTTGCCATTTGCCAATTAATCATGGGCATATAAGAACAATCTGATTTGAATCATCAGTAGATCCAGTGCATAATGCACATGGCATGCACCTCTGCCTTCAGGAGGCGGCAGTGGCGGCCGAGAGGGAGGAGGAAAGGCGGAGTAGCAGTTTTACATTGGGCTTCCAAACGAGTGGTGTTGTGCCTGGCGTATCAGGGGTGTATCGCCAAGTATCGGAGGATTTTGTTGTTTACTTTTGAAGCTAAAATTCGCCAATACCGTGTCTCAGCGTATTGTCGTATCGCGTACGGGAATGGTTGTTGAGTGAAGTATCAGGGTATCATAGGCAGCAATCCCACGAATTACGGAGAATAAATGGATTATTTATCATATTTAGTTGTAGTTTTCCTTATCGAGTTTGGAATGTTATATTTATTAATTGGAAGGTTTCGATTTGATTGTTAGGTGGTTGGCTCTATATAAGCACAGCGTTGTATCTCTTTTCATAAAGCAAGAAAGAACAAAGTCATTCTCATCTGTAGTCCCCTTCCATTGCCCCAAGCCGTTCGCCCTCCGTCCATCCTCCCATAATAACTTGGTATCGCCTTTCATGGTTTCTGTTGCCAAGATTATCGAGAACATCAAGAGGCTTCTATGAGTACAAGGCCGAGCTAATGTCAGGAGGAGGCGATGTATGCTTGTCGGCCTCGAAAGCGAACCCATGACACCCCGCCGCCGCCAAACAATGCCTCCTCTCTCAACTTCGCTACCTGTGGCTGCACCAGTGGTGCCCTTGCCTAAGAAGGCTGCTGGCTGCTGTCCAGCGGCCGTCTTCTTCACGCAGTCGGGCGACACTTTGCCTTCGTAGGTGCAGGGCGTGGCGGGTGTTAGGACCACGATAGTGTCGTGTTCTTCCCACCACCATAGCGCTCTATGGCAGGAAAAGCGTCGCTGCTGCCCACACTGCTTGTCCATGCGACCGACGTCAACTGCAGCGTCAAGCCATGCCAAGGGACCACAATCCTCACTGTTATCCATTGGAGTGTTGTTGACCATGTTCCATGCGACATTCCGCCGGTACCACAACCTCTTGTCAACATGGAAACACCTCGGGTTGTAGCCATGACCGCCGCCCTGTAGCTCAATACCAAATTGTTATGGGTGGGGACAATAGATGAGAATGACTTTGTTATTTCTTGCCTAATGAAAAGAGATACAACGATGTGCTTATATAGAGCCGGCGACCTGACAATCAAATTGAAACATTGCAACTAATAAAGACAACATTCCAAACTAGATAAGGAAAGCTATAACTAAATATGAGAACTAACCCATTTATTCTCCTTAATTTGTCGGATTGCTGCTGCTATCAAGGATTCCTTGCAGCTGGCCCACCGCCATAACACCATCTCTTTTTGATAATACTTGCAACTGGCCCATGTTGTTTGCACACATAAAAATGCGAGACACCATTGCAGCAATGCAGCCTGAGAATCCATATGACATTTTTACTATAAGAGTTACCATCTTTGTATGTTGGATGTGTTAAGAGTATTAGAGATAGAATAGGAATCGGCATATTCCACTATAATATCCCTTTGTACTCCCTATATATATTGCCCATTGGGCCTTTTCAATATACACATAACAGTCATAACATGGTATCAGAGCTTAGGTTAAAACTCTAACTTCGATCTACTTCCGCTGCTGCTGCCCCCGGGAGGATCGATCTCCTCTCCTGGGGGCGGCCATCCTATTGGGTTGCTCGACGACGACGCCATCGCCTCGTCTCCAGACAAGCCGCCGTCACTGCCCCATATGCCACCACGCCTGATCCAAGATCGCTGCGCCACGCCCGTGGCCGCCACCGTACCTGACCGATCGAACGCCGCCGACAACGACGACTCACCGCTGATCCGGCCGCTCCGTCGTCGCCGTCGCCGCTGCGCGCATCGAGTTCACGCCGCGGTCCGATCCGCCGGCGCCGCTTGGATCCGGCCTCGCCTCTTCTTGCGTGTTCGCCGTGAATGCGCCCACGACCGGAAGCCACCAGATTGTCGCGGTTGCGCTCGCCCGCGTCGTCGCTGGGATCCGCCCTCCGATCTCGCCAGCGTTCGGCCGCCGGCAGACGCCTGATCCAGCTCGCCTCGGCAGAGCCGGTATGGCGCGCACTCACTCGTCTCTCCGCTGCCGCCGTCCCCTCGTGACTGGATCGCCTCCTCGCCCGTGGATCTCGCCGTCTCACCGGCGGCATGGATCCATATCGTCGCGCCGCCAAAGACCGCCAGAATCGCGAGTGCACCGCACGGCACCCCACGAATCCGGCCGCCACCGCAGTTCCCGTGGCCACCGCCGCCGGATCCCGCCGTCGCCTGGCCCCAGGGAGCCGCCTCCTTTGGATCTAGCGGTCCCTCTTCGCCGCCATCAGTGCCTGCCACCGCCAGGCCACCGTGCGAATCCACCGCCCAGATCCGACCTTCTCCGGGCCGGATCCGGCAGTCTCCGGCGCCCGAGGTCGCCGAGCCGTCATCTGCGTCGCTATCGCCTCGACCAGACTCCTGCCCAGATTGGGTCGCCGCCGGATCTCGTTGCCACAGCAGCTCCTGTGGCCACCGTCGCCGCCTCCCGCCGGAGCCCGCTGCTCCCCTCCTCTCTATGTGAGGGAGATGAGAGAAGGCGCCTCTTGGCTCACACGTTGTCCTCTTGGCTCGGCGCCCGGTCTAATAAGACAGCTCGGACTAGTTGGTTTATTGCTATAATCAGTCTTCGAGTTATTTTTCGTTTGAGTCTTCCGTTGCGTCCATCTAAGTCCGTAGTTTTTAATTTTTAGTTCGCCCAAGCTGTGCGAGTCCACAAATTTATTGTCAGTCATAGAAGTGTAGGAATTTTTCTTTTGCATGGCAGCAGCCACCGCTCTACTCTCTGAGCCGCGTGCAGATCGTAGAAGTCATTATGATGCCACCGCTTCTCTAGCCGCCACCCCGAGCTTCTAAGGCCGCCGCGCGTCTTTTGCACCTTGTGCACTGCGCCGCCGCCGTCTTGGGCTTCGATCTGCGCCGTCATGCTTCTATCTATTCCTCTGCAGCTTGATTTGACAGTTTATTCAAAAACTACACGCAACGACGGCATTATCAAGACTCGGACATCGGATATTTCTTGTTTTAGTATTAACCCTTTTTCAAATGCAATGCTATTGCATACGCCTTGCATTTGAGGGAGGGTGTTAAGGGTATTAGAGATAGAATAGGAATCGGCATATTCCCCTGTAATATCTCTTTGTACTCCCTATATATATTGCCCATTGGGTCTCTTCAATATACACACAATATTCATAACGGGATGCCCTGTCAACACCTCTATCACTACCACAGTATCATCTTGAAAATTACATTTGACATCTACAAGGGAGGGTATACCTAGAGCTAGAGGTAAGATCTTCTACCTTAACTTTCTATGCTTTGATTAGTTTTAGAGTTGCTACGTTCACAAATAACATTCGATGACCTTGTGGCCTTTACATGTCGGAGTTGGAGCATACAGAGTGCCGCTCCACCATCAAAGTCAGCAGCATCAGGTGGATCACATACTCAGTAACCCCTCAATCATCACTCAGACTGTGGAGCGAGCATGGCCTATGTATGTCCGAGTGATGTTACATATACTCTTTAACACCTAGTCGTAGTGTTGAATGACCATAAAGTCAAATCCAATGATATCCGTGAAAATGATTACAACTACAAAACTAATTAAAACATACAATCTTACCACTTGGTACACCTGCCTAAAGTAATGTCAACCATAATGTGCAAGATGATGCTGTGCTCCTGGTGGTGACAGTGAGCATGCCATATACTTAGAATGGTATCCTCGTATGTTGAAATGTTCTATGGACCCTCAATTCAATTGCACCATAGAATGTTGGTATTATAGATACATGACTGGGCATGGCAAGTGTGGAAGGTAAGCCAACTATCAGTATTGCAAAAAGAAAAAGAAAAGCGATGACCCACAATAAAAAAAATTACAAATATTAGGGCAAACAATTTGAAATAAGACATCACGTGTGCAAGCGCATGCACACACTAAAGAAAAAAAATCAAACCAAAACAAAAGTTTACAGAAACTACATTTGTTGTATGTAAACCATCCAATTTGAATTTTAATGATTGCATCGCTATAGCTTGAACAGTGATTTTTCAAGTGGAAACAAAACCAAACTAATAAAGGAATGCTATTGTTGAATGAGAAATGCACTGGATTGTACCTTCAACCTTCTGTATAACGCAGCAGAATTACTCCAGGTACCATCAAGCAAAACAAAGTTCAAAGGTTCACCTTGCACAACCTACATTGCAAAAGTTAATTGATTACCATTTCCTGATATGTTGCCACATCATGTTACTACCAGGAAAATTAATTTTTCTTTCTTACAGCATGAGCAATAAAACAGTGTTTCAAATGGTTGAATCACTATTAATACTTAACATAATAAATATAAGGTGTTAATAAATAAAATCCCCAATGTGGAACTTAAATAAGAAGGCAGAACTGCCACTTTGAATATTAAATATGGGTGTGCAACTGTACAAGTAGTAGAATACATGCTTAAAGAACAGAAGACATACCACATCCTCGAGGTCCCAACTCAAGGTCAAACCATCAAATTTAAGATCTTTGACAGACTTGGGGGTTGTACTCTTATTTGGATACAGAAAGGAGACCCTTCCCTTTCCTGGAGGAACACCACATCAGAATGGAATAATACAGTATTTAACTGTGATGAACACAAATAATCACACATGTCCTAGCTAAAGATAGAAAGATGAATAGAGCTACCGAACGATTGATTAATGAAGCAATGTTCTATTGAACACAAGTAATTAAATGCAGTCAGCACTTAGCATTTCATTTCTAGTTAATTACTTCAGACATTACTACTTGCAGTCTGTGTTTTTGTTTTGTGTGAAACATCAACTTCTACTGTAATCAATCGACGCAATGCGATTCAACAGCTATAAAGACCAGCTCAAGCACTCAATGCATCAGCAGACCCACTCACAGTGATTAAAATAAAAGGGCTAAGTGGAAACAACAATGGAACACCAATAATGCACGGAATTCAGTAAGAACTAAGAACAAATACACTAATGGAGTCACAAAACTAAAAAGTCACTCTGGATGTGAAAAGGGATTACATCTCCTTTTATCTTGAACATGCAACTCCAACATGTAAAAAGGGGTTAAAGCAGGAACACACTTATCTAAACACTAAGACATACTGACATAGTATTCCAAATTAAAGGACTATTTTCCTCTCAAAAAATACTATGATGTATAATGATATACTCCCTCCAGTCACAACTTCGCATTATTTCCATCCCACTTCCAAAAAGTTCAGCAATCACAACAAGTCCGAAAACTTGCTTGCGTCTCTGGATCCTAAACAAGGATTTAACCATATCTCAAGAGCTATCTGAGAAAGAAAGCTTGCTTGCCTGATAACCATTCTACAACTCTACAAAGAATTGTTCAGGAAAAAAACTACAAAGAACTGTTGAACAGACACAGCACGTGAAGCTAATCTAAACTACCGCACTGAAAATAAGTAAGTCAAGGCCTAAAAAGCTCCCATGCAAGAGTTCATATGTTTGATTTAGCAAAGCTGGTTTTGAGATGACCTGAACGCTTAAATGCATCCCACATGATATCTTCATGCTCTTGGATGCCAAAGAGACACAAGGGTGCAGCTTGGATGCCAAATACTTGCCAGAGTAACTTTCCGGTGTTGTTTTGGCGCAAAAAGTCCTGCAACAACAGAGATGCTTGCACAATCCCAGGAAAGGATACAGCAGCAAATACTACATAACCATCTTCAGACAGACCTTTGGATGCATATATAGCCAGAATCTTATTCCCCTCCATAAATTGCATGGAGCAAGCTTTGCGCACATACAGTCTTCAGTTGGTAGCCAGCACTGCAATTTTAGAGGTAGACATCTCAGTCGAACTTCAGTTAGCAAAACAGAAAGAGCACAGAAATGTTAGCAAAACAAGCTTCAGTTGAATAAACCACCAAGCTCGAATTGCTGCACTTGTGTATTGCATTGCGCAAGTGCTTTACAAATTACAACATGTATGTAGCTCAGACCTATGCACTACCTTCTGGCATAGATATCCCCTGCTCCCGAGCAAACGGCAAGCAATCTGCCGAGCAGAGAAATATTGCAACTTCTTTTCCGAGTCGGCGAGTGTCTCGTATACAGCCCTATGCTTCTTGTCCTCCATGTCTTTGAAATCACCCTATGAGTTCAAAGTTCAAAGAAATCAAACCATAAATTCACTAGCATTCCCATCGATTAAATTATTGCAGTTGTTATATAACTTTTAGGAGCACAGAAGCAACAAAAACCTCTAAATCTGATAGGGGATTGGAGAAAAAAGGCGTTACCTTCAGCTTGGAACCGACGCCGCCGAAGCGCATCTTCTCGCCGGCCTCGGACTCCATCTCGAGCAGCTCGCGAACAACGGCGGTCACCATGGCCGGGAGAGGAGAAGAGGTGCCCCAGCGCCTCCACTCCTCCGTGCTCACCTCGCCCCCGTCTCCAACGCCGGCGGCGGCGGGGGGCAGGGCTTCCTCCTCCGCCTCTTCGCCCGCTGGCTCGGCGGAGAAGGCCATGACGGAGCGCGCGGGGGTGGGGCAGCGGCACGGAGGTGGCCGCGGCGGCAGGTGGAGGAGGGTGAGAGGGTGGGGGCGGGGAAGTGGGAGGCGGCGGTGGAAGGCGAGGGCACGGATGGGGGCGGCAGGAGCATGCATTTCCGCTTCTGTAGGAAATGGGAAAGGAATTTTAGGGCCATTTTGGAACAAATGCAATTCACGAGAATTTAATAAGAAACGGATTAATTCTTCTAGAATTCGAAAAAAAAATCATGCGTTCCAAACGAGGCCTAACGGTTGCTTGTATATTTTTATTTTTCTTTTTTCTTGGTTTTTCGTGTAGTTTTTGAGAGCATCTTCAATGCGTATAGCTTCAAATCGGTATCTTGGGGGAAAAAGAGTGTCCATATTGTATGAAGTTACCACAATGGGCCGCTTTGGCTTCTTATATAGTTTATACTCGTATTATCTACAGTAATTAGCTTTTAAACGGTGTCTTTTTTAAGATAGAGTTAATAGAAAGATTGTAGTAAAAAGTGTACTGAGCTCAGTTGTACCGGCCAAAATCGCATGTGACTGTTTTCCCGTGCGTACTATCTCTTGTGAACAGACAGAATTCAAATATTTAAGCCATAAGCTATCAGCCCAAAAGAACCCACACAATATCTTAAGCAAAGCTACAATACCTCTCTCTAATGTACACATGAAAGGGTCACTCTAGGGCTCTAGGCTAGACCTAGTTAAATTATGGGGCAATTGGCTACAGGACACCGTCCATTATCCTCCTTTGCCAACGGACACTCAAAATACATGGTTTAGTCAAAATACACTGACAAAAGCTGTAATTTTGTCGTAAGACACCGAGCCCCATATTTTATCATATCTGGGCCGGAGGGAGAAAGAAAATTTCCAAAAAGACTCAGGTGCCCCTGCCCACCCCGGTGCGATAGAACCCTAAAGCAACATTGTGACGCATCATGGATCCATCCTCTCCCCTAGGTCCATCTCCCTCACAGCTCTTCTCCCCCAAATCTCTCCTTGTTGCCACCTTTCGGAATCGGCTAGAGCATGTATTGCTGAGGGCTGAGTGCTATCGGAGATGAAGGCGTCGGGTCAAAAATGCGGCGCCTCAAAAGCATGGACTCCCCGTCGAAGCTTGTGCAGCTTTCATAGGTCCCTGACAGGTAAGATTCTTCCTCATGCTTTTACTTTAGGATTTTATTTCGCTTGTTGTGCCGATTTGGTGTTGATCTAGTGTGTGTAGTTTAGATCTGAGTTGATGTGTGTCGGTGTAGGATTGTGCTCTGATGTTGCTATCTTTGTTCCATTATAATGTGCATCGATTTAGGGTTGTGCTCTGATGTTGCTATCTTCGTTCCATTGTAATGTGCACAGGATGGATTCGAGATTGGCATGCAGAGTAGCTGTTCGTATTGGTTCTTATGTCGAGTGCACTGACGACAGTAGGCAAGAGTATCATGTTAGCCGGGACACTAACTAGGTTTTAGACAGGGATACCAGCTGTTTCCTTGGCTTACTGAAAGATCTTGACAACGGGGTGCCACATGGAAGCAACCAAACACTTGTTGTCACCATTTGGAACAAAAACTGCAATAGATATAGCGAGGTTACTTCTGACTCAACACTGTTTGATGCGTTTGACATATACTGGGACATGAGAAGGGTCCCTCTACTTGTTAGTATATCTAGTTCCAATGCATGTAGGTAGGCAAGCACTAGCAAACTGTATTGTGTCCAGCAAGCCACCTCCTCACAAAAGGCATTGCCATCTGCCCCTGATTTGCCAACACAAGAAAGCACAGCTTGCCTAGACAATGAGCCAGGACCTTGCAAACCTGTTGCTGCTTATGTGGACAAATGGGGCTGAGGTTGAGGATGACCAAAAATAGTATGTGGGTGTGGATGATAAGAGGCTTCAGTACAAAGATTTGATGTCAGGTGACGATACCTCAGACCAGTAGTATCTGCCAAGTGATGATGATCAAAGTGAGTCTTTGTTGATGACGAGGTTGGTTGTCAGTCTAATGTTCATGTAAATGACATAGAGAATCCTAACATAAATGTTGGAGTTACTTTTGAGGATGGTCAATGCTTTAAGAGGTGTATAAGGCAATATGCAGTGCTTAATGAGGTCGAACTTGCAGGTATCTACAGTGAGGCATCGAGGTACAGAGCACATTGCAAGGGCAAGAAGTGCAAGTGGAGGATACATGCGTCAAGACTTCAGGATGGAAGGATTTGTATGGTAAGCTTTCTGTATTTTCATAAGCCACCATGTTTTCATAGTGTAGATCTTTTGTCATGTACTCATGTGTAATGTTTTTCTTTGTAGATTAGGAAGATGCCATACAACCATACATGTCCAAGCTCTAGCCAAGTAGAGAGGAACTGTATGGCTATCAATGCATGGGTGAGGGATCGGATTATTGGAAAGTTGAGACAGGATCCTACAATTGGTGCTACAGCTCTGAAGAAGTTTTTAGAGGAGAAATTCAAAATCAACATATCATATTATGTTGTTTGGGATGGGAGGCAAATGGTACTAGATGAGATATTAGGAAGATGGGAGGATAATTTTGAACATGTTTTCAACTTCAAGGCAGAATTAGAGAGGAGATGTCCTGGCAGCATAGTAGAGATAGAGCATGAGCGGGTTGGTGACAAGATGAGGTTCAGCAAGATGCTTATTGCCCTCAAGGTTTGTGTTGATGGATTCCTTAATGGTTCCAGACCTTACTTAGGCATTGACTCAACTATGCTTATGTTGGATCAAGGAGACTGTAGGATCGAAAACGGCAATAGAGGGGGGTGAATGGTGCCTCTTAAAAATCGACCCCCAAAGTATCCAGGAAAAACTCAACTCCGATAGCTATGGTAGCTATGAAGTTGAAAAGGAACGAGCGCTAACAAGATTAAGACAACTAAGCTCAAAACAAAGTCACGGCAGTAAACGAAGCTCAATGCATTGTCTCGCAGCAGACATCTTGGGAAATCGGTACGCCACGGCAAAGCAAATCATCTACCACGGCTGCCACGGCGGAAAACGCAGATTTTGTTGCCACCAAGAGAAAATAAAGAGGTATCAAAAGTCGGCTAAAGGTGAAAAATATAGTCGGCTAAAGGAGTCTTTCTTTGCTACAAACAACAAGAATCGACTAAAATAAAACGCAAGCACAACTAAAAGGAAGGAAAAACAAAGTCGCACAAGGATCTTTTAGGACATGACTCACAAGAAGCATATGGATGCAGAAGAGAAGGCATCCAGTGCAGCGAGTCACTCGAGAAGATGATTAGGGCAGAGACCAAAGAAACAACAAACATGATTTTTATGCTACCCAAGAACTATTTTTGCTGCCGAGTGATGAAAGAGACACGGAATTTTGTATGAGCTGATTTAGCCAAACAAACAAAGCTGCAAAGAAAGACCAAAAGAGAAAGCGAAGGCAAAGGTAACAAAATCGCTGAGAGATGACTTCTGTCTTGCCGAAAAGTACTAGCCAAAAGAAACAAGATCGATTGAAAGCATCTTCCCAAGAAAAATTGCTGGGCGTGAGCTAGTGTGCTGCCGAACAAATCAAAGATTGTGAGCACATACTGCTGGCCGAACACCCATGATCATAGAAGTTATAACCTGCACCCAGCACTGCCGAACACCATGAACTGAAACTGCAGTATCAAAACAGCCTCACAAAGAGAAAGTTTCAAAGAAGAAATACAAGGTTGTTTGATCGATGGCAGAGAAATACAAGAATCAGCAAAAATGAAATCAAGTCTTGCGGCCGGCCGGACAGTGAAGCCTATGAGTTCAATTTAATTTCCTAGAACATACCGCACAGCCAAGCAAGAAGGTATTCTCTGTTAAGACAAGAACAAAGATGATCTTGCTAAAGGAAGCTAGAAAAGAGCAACAACAAGCTAGACTACTTGAACAGGAACTCAAATCAAAAGACAAGAAACAGAGAACAGAATGCAGAAAATGAAACCAAAAGCGAAATGAGCGAAAATTTCGAGAGCATCGGCAAACCTTCAATTCCTACCAAGTCTCAGATCCTATAGCCAAGGTACTTTGCAAACATATTAGCAATAGCCATAGGATTCTTCAGACCAAATGCCAAGGAGAAACAAAAACAGAGAGTCACAGGAAATAAAAACTCCATATTTTCATTCAAGAAAAACAAGGAATACAGAGGAGTCCCGATATGCATGGACATTAGAACAAGAAAGATTACAAGACTCTCAATCCATCCTCTCCCTCTCAATCCTCAAGAACACCAAGAGTCTCTCATGCTTCTTGGGAGAAACACACACAAAATGGAGAGCAAATGCACAAAAACCCTCAAGGGGGTATGCAGCCCCCAACACCTATTTATAGCCCTTGGCTAACGGGTCTCCAACCCGTTACACGGCTAAACCCTAACGGAGTCGTCTCCGCTTGTGCCTTGCGAATTACCGATTCGCCCTCCCGCACCTTCCGGAAGCTTCAGCGCTCCTTGTCGTTCACGCATGACCGCTTTTGACTCGACCGATCGGACCTCCGACTCCTCCCGAGTCTAGTCCCGGCCTGTTCCGTCGCACACGACCATGGCGGTATCCGACTGTCGAACCTCGACTCCTCCCCGAGTCTAGTCCCGATCCATTCGCCGTTGCCGTCGTGTCCACCTCCGGTAGCTCCAGCCGGTTCCTCGTCTCCCGGCCGCAACCACCTCGCGAGCCTCGATCATCCTCGGCGCTCTCCGACCGTGCGGACCTCAACACCTCCTGTGCCTAGTCCCGGTCCTCCCACGCCTCACCATGACCTAGCTCCGAAGTCCTGCATCCACACAGATAAGCAAACCGTCACATAGCACCACACGAAACAGCATAATCATCATTAACCACAATGAAAGGTGCTCACGCATGAAATACCTAAATCGACCGATCGAGAAAGAAAACAAACGTCCTAAGCACTCCCGATCGCAATCGACCAAGTCCGACCGAAGCCGTTGCACCACGCAACGGCATGGTCCGAACCAACCAACTCAAACACGACTTTCTTAAACCGATGTCAATTACTCATCATACACACGGGATGACCACACATGGTCTCTCAGAGACCGACTAGAGGGGGATGAATAGGCGGTCTAAAAATTCTTATCAAATTAATTATCAATTTTTATTTGGCTAAATCAAAAAAATAATGTTGAAACTTAACTCAAAAAGGTTTAGTACAAATAACGCCTAAAATAACCATGTTCACCTAAGTACACCAATAAGATAAGCCTATGTCAAGGTTAGCAATTCTAGTATGACAAGCAATCAATTTAATTATATGAATGTAAATTTCTTGAATGTAAATTAAGCAAAAGAAAACAAACCACAAATGACACGGTTACTTTTTACCGTGGTGATCGGATACTTGTCGGTCTTCTCTAGTCTACATTGAGGTTAGCCCAAACGATTTGGATTGGCTCCACGAATTAAGCCAAAACACAAATCCACTAGTGGTATCTATTTTTTGCTCCAGGTAGATGAGCTCCAACCTTCACAACTTTGCTGGGTCTTCTCACAACCTTCTTTAAGAAGATCACCGCGCACGACGCCTCCAACGCTGTCTAGGAGTCGGCAAACTCCAAGAGTAATAAGTCAAGCCCTTTGCTTGACTCTCACCACGTGCAACGAATGCACACCGCTCAAGTGGATACACAATACACCTCTAGATGTAACACATGTAATTTAGAGGTTTCCTCCTTGCTCACAAAGTGCAACACATACACAATAGAGATGAGGATCTCACGCTAGCTCAAGAGAGTGAATGGAGTAAAGCATTATTATCTCTAACTGGCCACAACGGGGTATATATACTCCACACATCAAAACTAGCTGTTGGGACAGAAAAACAGGATTTCCGGAAGTACCACCGGCTAACGACCAGTACTTTTGCTCCTCTTAGCAATGGTCAAAAAAACTAGCTGTTGCAAGCAAATCCGGTAGTTTCATCGTGCAAACTCCGGTACTACCGATCATTGGAAGTATCGCAGCACTCGTGTGAAACTACCAATTTCCTCAGGGACGATAATACTCCACACAGGTGTCTCTATGGAAAAAACATACCGCTACACAAGCCGGTCATTCCACAAATTGGAAGTACCGCTCATATAGAGCCGTAGTACCGCTTGCTGATCGGACCGCTCACACACAGCTGATTGGACTGCTCACACAGGTCTCAGGTCCTTGACCACATCAGATGGTTCGACCACTCAGGTCTCCGACTTCATTGATCTCCGACCACATTGTCCGGTTTGACCACACTGGTCTCCAACTATGCTAGTCTCCGACCACGCTGGGCTTTGACCATGTTGACCATATCGATTTTCGACCATGTCAGTCTTCAATCACACAGATCTTTAACCACTCCATCAATCTTCGGCCATGTTGTTTTAATCACGTCAGTTTGACCACGTTAGTTTCGACCACACAAGTCTCAACCACTTCGGTTCTAACCATGCCGGTTCGACCACGCTAGTCTCGATCACACAAATCTCGACCACATTGGTTCGACCACGCTGGTTATGACCACACTAGTTTTGACCATGTTGATTTCGATCACACAGATCTCGACCATATCGGATTCAACCGTCTTGGTTCGACCATACTGGTCTTCAATCACACAGATCTTGACCACATCAGATCCGACTATCTTGGTTCAACCACACTGGTCTTTAATCACACAGATCTCGACCACGTTGGTTTCGACCACGCTGGTTTCGATCATATAGATCTCGACCACATCGGTTTCGACCACTTCGATCTTCGACCACACAGGTCATCGACAACGTCGATCTTCAACCTCATTGGTTTGACTATGTCGGCTTCGACTATTCTGGTTCTCGACTACATTGATCTTTGACCACACAGGTCTTCGACTATATTGGTTCGACCACAATGGTTCTCGACCACATAGGTCTTCCACCCATCAACAGACGCGGTAGTTATATGATTACAACGTCGGTAGCTCTAACTAGCGATAGTACCGCAAAACACACTGCGGTAGTTCTGATTTCCCTGAGAAGTGCATATACTTCACCAGATTTTGCAAAGCACATTTGCAAACTATAGTATCATGCACGCAAGGATTATCCATGATTCCTAACAAGTTGTACAACATATTTGCACACTTTTAGAATCATGACACAAGAGTTATATATATGAGATTCAACCATTTGAAAAATATATTTGCAAATATAAGCCTCATACTACAAAGAATGAAAATATGGACTTCAAACACTTGCAAAACATATTTGCAATGCATAGTCCCATGTTACAAGGATTCATCATACGAGCTTCAACTTTTTGCAAAACATATTCGCAAATACAAACCTCATACCAAGAAGACCTAGAAGAGATGAGGTTGAGCTATCAACATATGATAAGACTTAAGCTACTAGATATAACCTCTCTTAATAGTACAACAACCTTTACTAGCAACCCGGTCTTTCAACCAAACACCAAGGCCGGTGAAAGACTAGGAACGCATTTTTAGCCCTAACTAGTCATACCTTTGTCTTGTGCATCCCTTTGAAGCTTGATGATTCACATCTACACTTCAAGTCCGGGTCATCGTCTTTATTTGCATCAACACATGATGCATCCTTCACTTTACCTCCATCAACATATGATGGGTCTTCACTTGACTTGATAATCAACACATGATCATTTCCTCTTGGACATGCATCAATTCATGATGTATCTTGTTCTTGATGGCCTTCAACACTTGATGCCATCTTCTATCTTGACTTAATGATCTTCAACTCATGAAGTCATCCAAGTCTTTCTCATTTGTGGAACCTAACCTATTTATACAACTCATGGAAAATATTAGTCCATAAAACAATTGTCATTAATTACCAAACTTCACTATTGACTCATAATAGAGGAACTAGATTCTACATTATTTCATTTTTGATAATTCATGACAATTTCAATAAATAATGAGATAAAAATTTATTTGCAAGTATACATCATATACACAATACTTGTATATTTTAAGATAAGCTTTTAAAACAAAGCTTACCTATCTGGTTATTATTAATCATCCAACCATTAACACATAATGGAAGAACTAGATGACAAACCATTTATGAGTATATATGAGCTACACAAGCTATATATATTCAAGGGATATGTTTTAAAGTAAAGATTCATAATATGTGGAAATAGAACATTGATCAATACTAATGGAACCACAAAATATAGAGTGAGGTCCCCTAAATGTGTACATACAAGAATGTATTGTGAAAGCATATGCACATATTCAAGTTTGACTTATTTGGTGAAGTTCATTCTATATTTCGGATCCGAGGAATGCAATAAGATAAGAATGTGATATTGAATGCATACCTCTTATATTTTTCATATTTCATCCAAATGAGGCTAAACAATATCATAATCAATAAACATATTAGTCTCACAATTGTATTTATCATTATCACAAAAATCAACTTAATAGAGTTTGAACTTACAGCTCACTGGTAGGTGGAGGGGTTAGTCGGCATCTGCCACAGGGATTGATGGGCACAGTCGGATGTTTCCAGTGGCTTATGGAGTCTTTGAATCAGAAAATGCAGAAAATTGGGAGTGGTTTCTGTAGAATTTGCACAGAGCCATTGGTTCACCCCTGGCTTGGTGATATCTATAGACGCAGGTAAAGGCATTGACATTGGAGTTACCAGGATCTTCTCCAATGGGGTTGAATATAGGGAGTGCATAGGGCACCTTGTAAAAAAATCCCAGAAGAGGTTTTATGGGGTGGTTTTCGAAAGGCATCTGTGGCCTGCCTCCAGGGCTTGGAAAAGGGCCAAATTTGAAATGCACTACAAGGTAATAGAGGAGGTATCACCTAGAGCCATGCAGTGGATTAAGGAGAACCACAAGCATCTATGGGCCAGGAGCATGTTCTCTACTGGAAGTAAATGTGACTATGTCACAAATAACATTGTAGAGACATTTAACAGCTGGATGAGGAATGAGAAATCACTCATTGTTATGGAGTTGATGGATATAACCAGGCAAAAGATCATGTAGAAGATGTGCACAGGAGAAACCCTGCTGACAAGCTACAGTGATTAATAATACCCCATGTCATCAAAGTCCTTAATGCAAAGAGCATAAACCTTCCATACAAAATCTTCCATAGTCATAATTTCACAGGAAAGGTTGGTGGCACCTGTAAAGACTTGACTACTTGGAGGCATACAGTTGATCTGAATGATAAGGAATACAACTGCATGGAGTGGCAGCTCACTAGACTACCCTGCACTCATGCTATTTGCCTCATCTTGTTCAAGAGAAATGAAGAACTTGAGAGATATGTGCATGAATACTATAGTGTGGATAAATTCAAGGTAACATATGCAGGTTTAGTGATGCCAATGATAGACAAGCATCAGTGGCCTAGGGCTGACTTAGGATTCAGGCTATGGCCACCTATAATCAAGAGGGTAGTAGGAAGCCCAAGGAACAGAAGGTACAAAAGGATGTGAGGAAGGAGGTTCTAGCAAAGGGAGAACCAGGTGCAAGAGGTGTGAACAGTTTGGGCACATGATGAAGACATGCAATGAGCCTATTGATGATCCAGATGCTCCTCAACCTACACCCCCAAATCCGAAGAGAAATAGTCGCAAACTAGCTAAGAAAGCAGTCGCTAGCAATCAATCAGATACTCCTCCAATCCTCTATTTGGAATACCACAAAGTTTAGTAGAATGTTATGGATGGGAGGAATTCTGTTTAGTAGAATATTATGGACATGTAATCCACTGAGTTCCAATGGCTTTTGTAATGACAGCTAGTGCATGTACTTTTGGAGTTGAACCTATAATCCAGTACTACTAGAGTTGAAAATAAATTCCCGAAGTTCAAGTAATTGTTTAGCTCTTCTGTACATATCAATATCTCAATGTTTATGTTTCAGACATCTAAACTTCAACATGATAGAAATATTGCTAAAACTCCAAAATTCATACAGGATAGAAACATTGCTAACACTCCAAATCATAGCCATCACAATGACAAACACATTTAATTGACATTCTTTGCAATAAATATTCCTAGAAAGAACATTAAACATGCAACAAGAACCATTTTAAACTTCTCATCCGTAGTTGTCGATTTCAGGATAGACTTGTTAATCTCGACCAATGACTTGTTCATTTCAACTAAATGTGCCAACACATGGTCATTGATAGGGGGAAACCATTGGATATGTTCGATGTGCACTGATGAACTTCAACCCAGCCAGACGTGTCTCATATTGATCTTTCCACATGAAAGTGTCGCAGCCGCTAGAAGAATACTTCTGCACAAAAACATAGCAATGTGATAATGCAGAAGTGTCTCCTCAAACATATATCTTCTACACTGTAACATCCTGAAAATTTGAAAATTGTAAAATAAAATATTGTGAATTATTTTTCGATAATTTATATGTCTGAGTTGAATTTTTGTTACATTTTCTGGAGTTGGTTAAGGTTCAAAAAAGTCAAAAATTCAAGAATAAGAGTGCACTTGTTTAAATAATAGAAAATCTAAATTCCAAATCGGAATCTGAAAAGATGACCCATAAAAATGAGGGAGATATTTTTCCTAAAAATATAAATATCCACATATAAAAATGTAGGTGTATGCAAACACCAACCACACAAACCAAAAATTAAAAGAAAAAGAAAAGAAAAAGAAAACGGGGGAGCCGAAGCCAGGCCAGCCGGCCGAGCCCAGCTCCGCACCCCCCACTCTCTCTCTCTGATCGACGGGCCCACCTGCGCGACCCCCTCTCTTCTTTCTTTCCCCGCGCGCGCCGGACCCCCCTCTCCTCCTCCGCTGCGCCTCGGCCAGGACCGCGCGACACGGTCGCGCGAATCCAAATGGGCAACGACGTGGGGAAGGACGTGATGGCGCGCGCCAACCTCGCCGCACACCTCCACCGCCATTGCCGCCATTGCCAAGACCGCTGCAGTCGACCACCCCCTTGTCCATGTTGGATCACCCGTGGCCGGCCATGTCCTACCGGCTATAAAGCCCGGGGCGCCTCCCAAAAGAATCGTTGTGCCCTCCTCTTCCTCCCACCGAGATTAATCGACCGCTAAGCCACCAAATCGCCGGCATTCCCCTTTCTTCTCCAACTCCGGCCGTGGGCGTCCTCCGCAATTCCCACCGCTCCTTGCCGAAGGAACCCAATTCCCGCCTCCTACACCATCTCCGGTGCGTCACCGACCTTCTCTCGGCCTCACACGAGCACCTCGTCGCCCATATCTCGCCGGCGTTGAACGCCTCCCGAGCGCACCGTCGCCGCACGTCGCCGACCCACCTCCAGCGAGCCCCACCCTCACCGACACCTCTATCGGCTTCACCAGGACGCCAGCAGCCCATTTTGGTCCTCCCCGCTGCCTCCCCGGTCCTTCCTCGCCGGCGACGCCACCGTCTTCCCGGCCGCGGACCGCCTTTGCCGGCCCCCTTCGCGCGATACCTCAAAGGGTATAATTCCCTATATGGGTAAGATGCGCTGCGAGTCCCCCTGGCTAGCAGCGCAAATTCCTTTCCCCCCGGGCTCCCTCGGCCACGTGCGTTCGAGCCCCCCACGCAGCACCGAGGTCGAACCCTTTCTTTTAATTCCCGGTGACATGTGGGTCCCACCTATCGTGACAAACCGGCCCGGCGTCTCGCCGGTAGCCGGGCCCCACTTTGTCGGGCGGAATGGGGAGAGAAGAGGTTGCCGCCGCCCCGCCTGTCGGCCCGCGTGGTGGGTCACCGCCGATGGGCCCCACTGTCGATTTTAATATTTTCGGTATTAAACCAGGCCGAAAGTCTTAAAATGGGCATAATTTATTCATTTCAATTCCAAATTAAATGAAACAAATTTATAAATTCATCTAAATTCAAGAACTATCCAATGGAACCAGAACCAATATTTTTGAAGTTCATTTGAATTTTGTTATGAAATTTTTTGATGATATGATGATTTTTATCCAAATTTTCGCGCACGTAAAAATAGTGTACGAGGTCCAAGAAGAGGAAGCCGCAGCTGCTGCAGACCCCGACATTCAAGACCCAGACCTCCGTGACCAAGGCGAGTTAACACTTTGATCATATTGAACCCATGTTTATGCAAGTCTAGTTCCTTTTAAATTATCCAAAATGCATGCTATTATTTCTATGACAGCTTTACATTCACTTTTAAATCCTAGTTACAGTCCCAATATTATGCTTGTTAGTAACATTCCGTTGACACTCTTGGATAATTGAACCTTGTCACCGTAGCAAAAATATGATAACGTAGTTTTCACAAATAAGTCTAAATTACATGGCACTGCTTAGTACTGCTAGTTAACTGGGGGTACTTATATGCCCCAAAAATTTGTCACTCACAAGTATGAAAATGATTTGGGCAGTCATGGTAGGAATGACTGGAAAATATTGGGATGATTATTTTATGCTCCCAAAAACCTCAACTTGCTAAAGTATCTGGGCGGATGGTTTGGGGGCTGGCATGTGGTGCAGTGGAAGCACAAATTATGGAATGTGGTAGAACCTCTCAGGTAGTCCTAAGGACCGAATCTTGTCATGACCTCCCACGTAAAACAGTGCAACCACAAGTCTGTAAAGTACAAATTGGCTAAGTAAACTTATTGAAACTCCCGGACTCATCTCACTGGTAGTGGATAGAAGTGGATAAGCAAGGGCAAGGAGGCCTAAAGGGACACCATGTGGAGGGTGAAGTTTTCCAGTTATTCTAATCGTTGCGGGAAGTGGAGCCTGACTGCGTTAGTAACTGTGGGGAACATCCCGTGCATAGATGGGACCCACCGCAAGTGGGCAGCTTTCTATAAGGTGAGATGACAAAAGGAACTAGATACTTTGAAAAGTCACTGTGATGGTCTGCTCAACGGTATGACTAAGGAATCATGCAGGGCAACGAGTTGATTGTCTCTTGTGGTGAAAGTGTACAAACTCTGCAGAGTCAAAACTATTCGAATAGCCGTGCCCACGGTCATGGGCGAACATGGGAACCTAACTAGATATAGTTCTGTTTCAAAATGATTGGTGGGTGAAATTGGGAAAGTGAAGAGCAGTGGAAAGTCCTAGTTTGGAATTGTCTTGGATGTCGTTCCAGTGGTAAGTTAAGCAGCTATAACACTGAAAGATGCTATATGGTGCGCATGCCATATAACGGTGGATGAAATCGGTATCGCTAATAATGTGGTATTTTCCTAAACATTACGTTTTTGTTCTCAACTGCTAAGTCATAGGAGTTTTCTAAAGTATCGTATTTAAATGCAATTTCTGGCAAAAGAAACCAAACCTGAGCCTTTCCTTGAACAACCTAGCATGTTATATATTGCATATCTGTGTGTTAGCTCGCTGAGCACGGTGGTTAGTGTGCTCACACTCGCATTACCAAAAACAGAAACAGGGATGCAAGATCATTATGCTCATGAAGATGCCCCCGCCACTGAAGGAAGAAATGGAGAATGAAATTAGGGCGACAATTACATTTTCTAAATATAGACAAGCTAGACCTATGGCATCGTGAGCACGTATGTTACCTAAGCCTAGGTAACATATATGCTCACCTTACCCCCAGTCGCTTGCCTGTGGATTTGGCCTTGCTTTTGTTTCCGTTCCCGCTGTTGGTTGTAATGATAACATTTGGCCTATGTGCCGCTTTTGTAAAACTGTTACCCGATGTGGTATAATCTACAATCTCTAGTCTGTATTATTCATGTTTATGCGATGTATGAGATGATACGGTAATGTACCTGTGTGCATTATCTACTGATCCAGGGAATAATATGGTAAATCACAGAAGATTCTAGTTGAAAAAATCCGGGTCTGACATACACAGAGCTAGATATATTGACCTGAATATAGAAATAACAAAATATGCTTGGTTTTATATTCGAACAAACTTACACCGATGTTGTTAGGGCATTTGTAATACTCTTTTTCTCGATTCTTCGAGCTCCCAGACACTGCTTAAATCATCCGCTCATCGTATTTTGGGCATGGCACAAGCTGAAGCCCCCTAGAAAGCCTTGCACGGAGGACTCCAACCGTAACACTTTCTTCGCACAATCCATTGACATCTGCACAATCCATTCGGCTAGGAAATCAAATCACAATGACTGTGAACTGTCAAGCAAGGGGATGGGGGCGCTTGGCATGGCATAGGCGTAGGGGAAGGAGGGGGTTGCTTACTTCACACAGGTTCTTGCTGTGGGCGCAAGTGGGGCGACGGGCGATGCCTCAACTCGGCGGGGGCACAGCCGACTTAGAGTGGCACAGATGGGGGGCGGTGGGGTTGTTGCGTGGAGACTATGCACAAGGACTTGGCAGCGGCACGATTTAGGGGTGGCGGCGGTGTAGCACACCATTGGGGATTGGCTTCAAGAATCATAACCCTAGCTCGCCTTGTGTATTGGGGAATCGGGGGATGGCCAAGGCGGGTGATATTGGTTGATAGTGGGGGCGTCTCCGCGAAATGGAGCTGGTGGGAGGGAGAAGTGGATTTGGGTAGGGGCACCCGAGTCTTTTCAAAAAAATTTCTCTCCCTCCGGCCCAAAAATGATAAAATATGGGGCTTAGTGTCTTACGGCAAAATTATAGCTTTTGTCAGTGCGTTCTGGCTAAACCATGTATTTTGGGTGTCCGTTGGCAAAGAGGAACAATGAACGATGTCTTGTAGCCAAATCCCCCTTAAATTATCGTAGCTTCAAGAAGCTATTTGCAGTATTATTGAAGCAATTGTCCCTGTAATTTGGAATCTCTCCTATATAGATAGTGTTGGATAAGCTCTTAATTGAGGGAGAGCGATATGCCTTTGTCCTCACTGACAAATAGGGGTGGGTATTCGGTTTATGCGGTTCGGTTTATTCGGTAAAAAATATATTTTGGTTTTTAAAAATTGACAACCGAATTAACTAAACTAAAATAGAAAACCGAACCTAATTAACCGAATTATTTCAGTTCGGTTAATTCAGTTTTTCGGTTAACCAAAATATGTACAATGCTTTAATGTATAATAACATTTTTTAATCTAGTGTTATCATACCGGATTTATTTTTGAGCGAATGATATCCTATAAGCTATCAATGTTCTTCCTTTTGAGATGTTGAAAAATACATACAAAATTAAATGAGAATAGCCTTTGTTTACTACAAATTCATATAAGGGAAAACAATATTTTGATATTTCGGTTAATTCAGTTTTCGTGACTTAAAAACCGCACCGAAAACCAAAAAACATGAAAATATAAATCGCACTGAATACCATACATCGAATAAACTGTAAAATTTAGATTTTTTTGTTCGATTTAGTTCAGTATTTCGATTTTAATATAAAAATATCCACCCCTACCGACAAAGGCCTCGCCCTGCTCATCACAGGTGCATAGACCTTTGCCACTCACCTACAAATGGTGTCTTCGCCGCCTCTTCCTGGCTTGCCATCATCATTACCCCTAAGAACATAACTGGATAGTTGTCATCTTCGTTGACCATGCTCTTGCTCCACCCATAGTTGCCATTGCCCTATGCCAACCACCGCGATCTTGTCCATTACTTGAGAATTTAAGGTTAGGATTCGATAAACCTTGGAAGAGAAGTTTGTTGTTGCGCTCACATTGCCCCGAGAAGAACTCGATGGTTAAAAAAATGTCGTTTTCTCTGATTTGAAAGGGTGTCTCGTTTTTGTCCTTCCCTAGTTTGGAGATGTGTCCATGGTTTTCAATTTCAAATGAACACGTACGTGCTCGCTAGCGATCGCCTTAATTACGAGTCCCACATTCTTCGCTCCGCTCTCAAATCCCTTCCATTAAATTCGCATCAAGATACTAATATGTCCTTCTTAGTTAAATGTTTATGTACCGATGGTTGTGGGCGTATGCTGGCAAGAATAGTCACATGAGTGACGTATCTCAAGACTCCTCAACCCCACAAATGGAACATGTCCAAATGTCCAAACCTTAGTGCGGCTTACCCATCCAATGGGCTATATGATTGAGAGGGTTCTTTTGGGCTATATATCTTTTGGTTTTTGAATTCTGACTATTCACGAGGGGATAGTATGAAGAGAAAAAAGTTACATACGATTTTAGTTGGTATAGCTGAATTCGGTACAGTTTCTAATTTTTTACTATAATCTATCTGTATATCCTGTCTTAAAAATATACCATTTAGAAAAAAAAAGCGAAAGTCAAAAGTAAAGCCCTTAGGAAGGCACCCATATCCTCACTCAGCTCCCCAAATGGAAACAAGTCTGAAGATTTATACCATTTATAAACTAGTTACTATAGAAAAAAAAGCGAAAATCAAAAGTAAAGCCCTTAGGAAGGCACCTATATCCTCACTCAGCTCCCCAAATGGAAACAAGTCTGAAGATTTTCCTCACCTCCCGAAAATGGAAACACGTCTGAAGATTTTGATCCCTAGTATGACTCACCGACTCAATGTACCAATATGAACCGGAGAGGTCGTCCAATACAACAGCTTGTCTCTAGTCTCAATAACAGGAGAGAGAGAGAGAGAGGAGAAAGAGAGAAGAAAATGCTTAGGATCACCATTGGGTACGAGAATAATATTACAAAATAAGCGATTGACAGTATTTTTTTCAAACAAATTATTGAAACCAACGGGACAACATCAATCACGCAAAATAATTGCAAAATTAAAAAAAAATGATATTATCTAGTGACATATTCCTTAAAAAATTCACGTAATGTGAAAACACAACAGGACCGAAAGATATATTACCCACTAAATGTGCAAAACCATGCTGCCTCACGGGACCGTGTAAAATCTGATTCGAATTGATGCCTTGTTCAAATTACAAGTTCAAATCCGAGGTAAAACCTACCGACGTGTTTAATGTATGTAACCCCGCTCTAAATAGCTTTAGTTTCTGACTTTTTAATTTCGTCTTTTTTAGTTTTTAGGGTTTTTTTTGCCTTTTCTCCTTATTCTTTTGCATTGTCCGTGATAATATATCATTTTTAATTTTTTTAATCTTAATTACTCGAGAAAAACTAACAGATGATTCTGATCGGATATAAAAATCGGCGGTTCTGGGTCGATGTCATGATTCTGAAAAACCGGTGAGAACTAGGAGGGAAAAAATAGGCCAATTTTTTAAAAATATAAATTTAAATCTATGACTGCATAACACAATTTTTAGGTTGATTTAGCCTATTTTTGTCCTAAATTATCTATTGTATAAACCAAATATGCATCAATTATTGTACTCTCAAGCAGGGATAGAAATCTCGGAACTGGAGAAAATCTAGCCATCAAACTCCTTACAAATTTCTAACTAGACATCAAGCTCTTTATTTACCAGTCTTGTTACTTCATTAAACAATTTCTAATTAATATTTACATTATTTCAATTGCTAATTATCCATAACGGTTTTATGTGGCTTTTTTGGGTTTTGGTAACAATTTTTTTCGGTTTTTGCTCGTAACTGGTTTGCAAGCAGGCCAAATTCAAAATTTCATATCTGAATTTTATCTAGTTTTTTTTGGGATTTTTCGATAATTACCCCCACCGACTGCTGTTTCCTGGTTCTAACATTTCTATCACTATACTTTGAGCCATTACATCGTAAAAAACCCAGAAGGCAACGGCCAGCAGCCAAGTTGAGCAGGCCTGCACGACTCAACCCGTCTCATAGCGTTCCACTCGTCCCTCCCTCCCACGGCGCCTCCTCCCTTCCCCCACCTCTGCAAACCCTAGCTCCGAACCGCATCAAATCAAAACGGAATTTAAATCAAATCGAACGGAGAAAAGAAAGCAAACGAAAAGCTCTCGAATCCAGCAATGGATCGCTCCCGCTCGAAGCGCGGGTACCACTACGACCAGGACTCGCCGCCGTCCCGCTCCAAGCCCCGCTTCGACCGCCGCGGCGGCCCGAACCCTAACCCCGGTTTCCACCGCCGCGGTCCCCCCGGCGGCGGAGGCTCCGACCGCCGCGGCGGCTTCCTCCCCCCCGATGCTGCGCCGCCGCCGCCGCCTGCCCCTTCGTCCTCCACGGCGGCGGGCGGCCCCGCCCTGACTACCTCCTTCCGCATCCTGTGCCCTGAATCCAAGTCCTACGGCTTCCCAGCCAGCTTCATCACCAAGGTCCGGGAAGACAGCGGCGCGCTCGTCACCGTCCACCAGCCCTTCGCGGGGGACCCGGTCCGCGTCATCGAGACGGCCGACGGCGTGCGGCGCGAGGCGGATGGGCGCCCGCCGATGTTCTCGCCCGCGCAGGAGGCGCTCCTCATGGTGCACCGGCGGATACTGGAGACGGACCCCGACGACGGGGACGAGGACGGCGAGTACGGGGCCAGGGGAAAGGACGCCCGGGACCGGGGAAGGTGACGACGCGGCTCGTCGTGCCGCGGCTGCATGTCGGGTGCCTGCTTGGCAAGGGTGGCAAGATCATCGAGCAGATGAGGGTTGAGACCAAGACGCACATCAGGATCCTGCCACGCGACCAGCATACACCGCGGTGTGTATCATTATCGGAGGAGGTTGTTCAGGTATGGTGCTTACTAGAATGTGGTAAACATTTCAATTTTGGTTTAGATGAGAGAACAGTAACATTGGAATTTTGAGTGGAGTGTAAGATGACACCATTCCAAGTTTTACCTGAACAAATAAAAAGAACACAAAAGTTAGCTAACAGATTATATTTATTGGATACTTAGAGCTGTTCTTGTTGCTTAGGAGACTATAATCGAACATTCTGTGGGTGAAGTGCTGTGGTGAAGAGTTTTGGCCAATAAAATTGCTTGACAAGGTATCAAGCTGCAGTGGTGGTTAGATAACTTGCATAGGTTTATTAGACAAATTTGTTTGATCAAAAAGTGTATTTTTTTTCTGTCTGGTGCTCTTTGATGTTGCAGCGGTGTAAGAGAAATTGAACTGCTTCAGCAGACGGATATATTGAAGTTTGAACAAGCTAAAGGTGCCTGATGGACTAGGTAGAGTGACATTGCTGCAGTACGATGATAATCGTTGTCATGGTATATGGAAATAATGAATTGTTCCCCGAACAAACCTGAATATTCCCATATGCAAACAATAATAAGAAGATAAGAACAAAGACAAATCAAACAGAAATATCAATAAATTATAGGATAAGAGGTCAAATCTACATAAAAATATTAAGTATTTGACATTATAGGAAATGCTCCAATTTCCACTGCTCTTTTAGGTCAGTGAATGCATCATCTGCTACCTCTGAGATTGGGTTCTCAAGATGACCTTTTCCTACGAGCTCTCACATTATGTTGACCGATCACCCTGATTCCTAAGATGTCCTCAAGAGCTGTTGGTTGCTGTGCGTTAGTTGTGGATCCTTTTTGGTTGTTAACTTGTATAATGTTGCCTAGCATAAACCTGTATAGTATTTGTATGTAGGTTTTGAGCTTTGGCACTAAAATAATTCACATGTGTATAATCTAAATTAATATCACAATAGTTAGTTCCAGAACTGGGTAGTTGGGTACCAACTGCAAGGTGGAAACTGGTTTAGTACTTCCTACCGAACGAAATCTGGTCTGCTCTGGTTTGTACTTGAGATTTAGCTTTAGAATAATTAACATCATATTTAATTCAAAATAGCCAGTTTTGGATAGGTAAGTGATTTCAGTTCCTCGATGAAAGCTGGCCTGATACCAGGTACTTTGTGAAATTGGATCGATATAATTCTTGACTGCACGATATATGGGGATTTGTTAATTATGACGTATGCTGATTAATGTTGTGCTCTTACATCAATAATTTCCATCAAGTCAAATATGAAAACTATCCATTCTGGGCCTGTATTGACCACTCAACACACTTGTGGAATACCGATGACTTACCATTTGAGGCTATATTTTGAAAATATTTTATATTAAATGTGAATGTTAAATGCTGATGTTTCCAGATTTGTCTTCCAGCAAAATTGCTTAAATGTATCTCACGCGTAAACTTAAAATATGAAAATTGAAAAGAGACAAGTTTATTCTGCTGGTTGCTTGGTGAAAACTGTTCCAATACAGTTTTTTTTGTAAATTTATTCAGACACAAGTAATATTAGATAAAACAATTGAGGTTCAAGGTAATCTATACTTACAAATGTTATGTGTTAAATCTTTATATGTCATGATTATGGATGCATGAAAGGATAAATCACATTCTTTTTTGAATTTCTCTTTAACTGTAATTCTCTTCTCACTCTTAAGGTGTATTATTTTCATGATGTGATATTACAGGTTGTTGGAGATGGGAATTGTGTTAAAAAGGCTGTAGCGATAATCTCTGATCGCCTAAAGGAAAGCTTACACCGTGATCGCGGTCCCTTACGTGGACGGATGAATTCACCAGAGCATCGAATTTCTCAGGACGAGGAATACTTGGGTGGTGCTCAGCAGATGCCTGTATATGAAGAACCTTATGGTCGACCAGAGCAAATTAGAAATAACGTTAGCATGGAGCCACCAGGATATGAATTTGAGTCAAACGGTGGAAAGATCAACGAACATCCAGAGATTCCATACGATGATATCGTATTTCGAATTCTTTGCCCAAATGACAAGGCTAACAGTTTAGTTGGAACACGTGATGGAATAATAGAGATGTTACAGGCAGATGTTGGTGTTGATGTTAGGCTTACTGATATAATTGCTGGCTCTGATGAAAGGATCATAATCATCACATCGAGAGAGGTAAATGGCATTACTTATGTCCTTTAATTTATTGCCCTCCATACTGTTTTGTAACTTGAGCACTAATAAATGAAGATGTTTCTTGTATAGAACACCTTTTTCAAGTGCTGAAATGGGAGGCATGATTATGAACTTGACATCCCACATCAATTTAATATTCTTCGAATCTTTGATACTTTCCCCATAATGGTTTTTGTTTTTTTGACATGTGTGGCCATTAATTTTCTTGTTATATTTTGGTAAAATTATAAGATTATAGGGCCTGTTCTTTTCGGCTGCGGCTTATGGCTTTTGGCTGAAAATTTTGAATTTTGGCTGTTTACGGTACAGATTACGGAAAGACAGATACTCACTTGCAATTTTGGTTGGTACAGATGTTAGGCTTTTAATGTGTAGATTGTTTAACTTATAGACCTCGTCTTGAGAAAACACTCTGTTTAAAAGTTAGGTACTATAGCAAAAGCCAAAAGCCGTCAGTTTGTGAGGTAAAGAACATGCCCATAATCTTCTGGGAAGTATTTTCTTATAACGATTATGTCTCATAGCCAGTCATAATACTTGCAATGATACAATGGTCAACATTCAAATAGCTTGATCAGTACACATGCAAAAGCGACTTTCTTTTTGGAGTGGCTGGATTAGATTCTTTGTGGTTCCCTATAGTGCTGGATTATGTTACATCACAATGTGTTGATGTCTACAGTTGAAGTTTTCTTGCCTTATGGTTGCTGTGATTCGTTGTGAAGCACATTAATAAAAAAATGTTAAAGTCGGTTGGAGACCTGTTAGGTTATTTTATGGTGCATGCGTCAGTTGGACTCGGTAGGGTTTAATGTCAAAATATGCCTAGCTGGCTCACCATTTTCAAATTTGTAGAACTCTGCATGGCTTGTGTGCTTTTAGGCAGCATAATAGGAATTTGTTATGCTGGTTCATGGATGTGAAACCTTGAAACTTGTGCAAGGGTTGGGTTGCAGTTCTGCAGGTTTTTCAAAATTACGATTGTATCTTCCACAAACCATACTTTCAGTGACCTGTACAGTATTATGTACTTGTACCCAGGCAAGGTTGTCACAACGTCGCCTAGGCGACGCCAAGTTGTCTGGCCCGGGAGAGACGCCGGAAGGATCGCCTCGCCTTGCTCGAACCCTAGCTTCACCGCCTCTCTCTCTCGTGTCGCCTCCTCCCCTGCTGCCGCCTCCCTCCCGCCGCTGCTCTCTCCCGTGCTCGGCGTGCTCCCCGCCGCATGGGGAGGGAGGCGACGGGGAGGGCGGGGAGGGCGCCGAGGAGGAGGAGGTGGCGTGGAGGAAGCGTTGGGGAGGAGATCGGCTGGCCGTCGGGAGACCGAGTCGGCGGAGATGCGACGCGAGAGAGAGTCGCGAGACGCAACGCGAGAGAGAGGCGAAGACTCAAAATGAGGCGAGTCGGCAGCAGATATACGCGAGACGGCGAGAGAGTGAGTCAGGCGGTCGGCATCGGCAGATATCCGTCGCCATGCCCGTCACCCAGCGTCCGCGGGGCTCGCCAGCGTCGCCGGGAGCTCGCCTAGCGCCCAGCGCCTCTCTCGCCGTGGTCGCCGACTCGCGTGACAATCATGTACCAGGGATAGAAATCCGTGAACCGGATTTACGGTGGGTAGTGGGAAAAAAAATTACCGACGGTATTTGTTTAAATTCAAACTTGAATTTTTGAATGTAAAAATTGGATTCCTTAATGATGTTTACATTGTTTAACACTAATCCATTGTATTAGGACCTCCCGTGCTTGATTTGATGCTTTTTGCTATGAATGTATTAGGAATTTTCAATTGTTAATTACCCATAACCGGTTTTTAGCGGTTTTTCTCCTTTTTTGGGCGGTAACCGTCCGGTTTTTTCGGTTACCGGTTTCAAAACAATCCAAATTCAAATTTTACTATTCAAATTTTGTCCGATTTTTCCTCTGGGTTTTCTATTAACCCTATTGGATCATCATTACACCTTTCAATGGATTTCCTCCGCCCGGGTTTTGCATATAAAATTGGTGTCATCTGATGGCTAGTCCCATTTTTCTCCTTGATATGTTACTGATAGTTTCACTAATCTAAAGTAGTATTACTGTGTTGCTAACTAGGATTTACCTTGACCGAGCAATTTTTGAAGTATTGCTTAATGAGAGTCTGCTAATTAGTTAGTTAGTTAGTGCTTTTTACTAGTTAAAGAAGTTGTCTAACTTATTTAAATCAAACTACAAGATGTTACCATGGTTGTCACGGCGGAGTCGGCGACCACGGCGAGTGAGAGGTGCTCGGGCGCTGCGCGGCGCGTGGTGGCGCCATATCCGGCGGTGTACATGCATATGGTATGTATATGAAGCCATCAAGTCTCCGTCACCCAATACTCTGTCATACCCCTCATACCTCTCTCTCTGCCTCCCGACCTCTCCGCCTCCTCTCCCGCCGCCGCTTCCCTGCTCGCCGCATCCTCTCCCCGCCGCCGTCTTCCCCGTCCGCCGCATCCTCTCCCGTCTTCTCCTCGCCTCCTCACCACCGCCTCCTCGCGCCCGATCTACTAACCCTAGCCGCCGCCGCCTCCCGCTCTCCCAGCGCCTCCTCTCGACACCTCCCCTTGCCGCCTCCCCGCCGCCTCCCCCCCCTCGGCGGGAGCAAGCTGGAGAGGAAGCCGCCGGGAGGAAGGAAGGCGGCGGGAGGGAGGAGGAGGCGCGGAGCGGCGGCCGAGAGAGAGAGGCGGATGGCGACTGGCCAAGGCGAGGCGATCCTCCCGGCATCTCCTCCCCGCGCTGGATGCCAAGGCGTCGCCTAGGCGACGCCGTGATCATGTTACTCCCTCAGTTCAAGAATGTGTAATGTTTTAGACATCGACAGAGTCTCTAGTATTCAACTTTCACTATTACTTTTCGTATGATTATGTTAGTAAAAAATTACAAAATTATTATTTTATGAAAATATTTATCATGAAAAATCTAATCATAATATTTTCACATGACCAATCTAAATAATTTTTCATATATTATTAGTTGAAGTTAGAGAAGTTTGACTGCATGCTTTCTAAAATGTCATACATTTCTGAACGGAGGGAGTAGACAATTAGATTGTCTAAGTTACCTGTACAGTAGCCAATCTTCAGATATGCAGAGCAACTCCAAGTCGAGAAAAGGCACACCACACACTCACAGCTCTGCTCAGTGTTCACAGCAGTGTCTGCTTGAATGTAACCTCAATTTGGCGTTTTTGTTGTGATGTGCGTATACATTTATATCTGTTTATTTGAAATATTCAAGTTTATCTTTGGTTGAAATACCCTGTTATGCTTTTGCCTGTCAATTTATATCAACTATCATCCTTAACTGAAACTGAAATTTGCGATCACTTTTTTCCCCTCACAGGATTCTTTTGATATGCTTAACATGTCTTTATGTTTGTATAGGGCCCAGACCATGAGCTTTTCCCAGCTCAGGAAGCATTGTTGCACATCCAAACTCATATTGTAGACCTTGGCCCTGACAAGGATAACATTATTACTACAAGGCTACTTGTCCCTTCAAGTGAAATTTCTTGCTTTGAGGGAAGGGATGGATCATTATCTGATATACAGAGACAAACTAGTGCAAATGTACAGATATTACCAAGGGAAGATCTTCCAACTTGTGCTCTAGAGTCTGATGAGCTCATACAGGTTTTTCCTCATTCCCAGAAGAACCTTCACTTTGCTATCTTGAGAATTTAACCAGATAGTGGAGATCCATGTGCGTAACACCTATAAGGCTATATATATTTACAGTTTTTTGTTTTGGTAAGTTCATGTCAATGGTTTTGGGAGGCATGTAGATTGGTATTTCTTTGTGAATTAGCTAGAGTGAACCTTGCCCAAAAATACAATGGGGTCTTGCTTGATTAGCTTTTTGAGCCAAACCGGAGTCAACCTAATTTCTGAGCTGAATGAGCTCAAGTCAGTAGCTTATGAAGGAGTTTTTAGTTGCACATGTTGTCACAAAGTTTCATGTTGATATTCTTGATTGCACACACGAATGCTAATTTTGTATTGTTTTAGTTTTAAGTTCATTAGCCATTTTTTGTGGCTGAGCACATTATGTTCTTGCAGATTGTAGGAGAGATTAGAGCTGCTCGGAATGCTCTTATGCAAGTAACTACGAAGTTACGGAGTTACCTATACCGTGAGATGTCTGGTCCTAACCAAATTGGCAACATTAATGTACATGGATCCATTTCTCCAGCAAAAGGCTCACCTCGAGGACTATACCAGGGAAATGATCTTCCAATGGCTGCTTACCAACAAGCACAACAAATGACAACTTCATGGCACTCAAAGGTATCCCTGATTTACTTCACTGTCCTTGTCCTTATGAAAAGATGTTTATACGACAAATTATGGTTTTGTAATTTTACCACTGATCTGTCTACTATGCCACACGTTCCACATGGACCCCCATCCTTCAATTTTGCCCATCAGGTTTCCTTTTTTCAAAATGTGTTTATTTGTGCCCCATACATTAATTGACTGTTAACTATTATTTGTGCCCCATACATTAATTGACTGTTAGTTAACTATTATTTGTGCCCCATACATTGATTGACTGTTAGTTAACTATCTGTGGCTTGTAACCTTTGCATTCTGCATGGCAAAACAAGACAAGTACATGTATGATTAATAAAGATGGGAAAATTTTGTGCTATACGATGTTAGAGTTTTAGAATTGTATGCAATAGTGAGTTGTAATGCATATTACCCTTCTAGCTTTTATGATATCTGAAGTCTGGTGATTGTGTTTGGACTGTACAATGTGCCATTTGAATTTCAGGATAGTGGAGGCAGTGCAAGTGGATCATTTGAGCAAGTGAGCAACATTAATGATGATATAAGGCAAAGTGCTGCAAAACGGTAAGTTTGTATCTTTGCCATCATTCTTCTGTTTGGTTGTTCCATGACCACCTTTTTTTCTCCATCAGCTTTGCTGTTCCTCTAGTGACTAGAAGTACATTAGAAGTTGTCATACCAAAGAGCGCTGTTGCAAGCCTCACCATGAGGTCTGGAAGCAAGCTTGCCCAAATAAGCGAGGTGTTGTATATCCTGGAAATTTCTTTACTGAAATAAGGGCAGATAATTCTACCCCATTGTTACCTTATAAACTCTTTGATGGTAACAGATGTCTGGTGCCACTGTCACATTTGCTGAAGATAGACCTGAAGTCACAGAAAAAGTTGTTCGAATATCTGGTACCCCTGAGCAGGCCGACAAAGCTCAGAGCCTGCTTCAGGGGTTTATTCTTAGCAGTGAGTATCTCTCTCGGGATTGTTCCTTTTATATATTGCCAGCAGTGTGAAATATATAACTATTTCCCTTTTCCCATGCCCAGTCCAAGATGACATTCCTTCAGTCTAATTGGAGACATTGGTGCGTCCTACACAGCATGTTCAATAGATTCCAGTGTCTAATTTCTATTTTGTGAATTTGCTTGCTTATTTTGATGTGGAATGCATCTGAGTTCATGCGAGGCTATATCTTTTGGTTGTATGTGTTGTGCCTGATAGAGCATGTTTTCATGTGCAAAGTGTTCATGTATGATCTTTGACCTTTATCTATTCAAGCTGTATGATCTACTAAGTACCCAAAATGTGCTTTGTTTCTAATTTGTCTTACCAGCTGGTGCTCAAGTGTTGGATGGGGATGTTAGGGCCCTATTTGTTTAGGCTTAGGGTTTTGGTTTATAGCTTAAGGCTAGATTTTTAGCTTAAGGAGCTTAAAAGCAGCCCATTTTTAAGCCAAGTCAAGCTGTTTGGTATTCTACATTTTTTTGGCTTTTGCGCGACGGGTTATTGTTGAAATGTCTAAAATATCCTTCTAATATGAATTCCATTACAATCCAATAATTTCAAAGTTTATCATGACCTCATGAGATTTGATCAACAATGTCATGAATCATATAAAGAAAAATAAGTCAAATCATAACAATAATTGGTAGACTAAACAACAATTAGGGGTAATTCAATTTATGACCATAATGTAATACCATTAAAATGCAAAGGGAAGTAATGCTAATAATGAAAGCAATCCAAGAGAGTAAGGGAAAGAAAGAAGGGTTTTGCCGTCAGACCTATCGACTTTTAGAATGCCGAATAAGTAACGCTCGCAGAGGTTCCCAGACCATCCAGAGATGGTCGACACCGTCTAGAGAGCCGAATAAAAGTAGCGCTCTTAGAGGTTCTCAGACCGTCCAGGGGCGGTCGGCATTGTCTCGCGTTATGGGTTTTTGTCATTCGGCAGGAAATTCTATTCTTACCTTTTTACGGACTTACCTGCTGCAGTTAAAAACCCCCTAAAGTTCAGTGTATAGCCATTTGGACCAAAATGCCCATGGGGTAGACCGCCAAATGAGATAAGAAATGAGGATAAGGGGGAGGGGGCAACCTGGTCTTTGCTCAAAGCCAAGAGAGACACGGCCATTCCCCTCTTAAGCTAGCCAGCAAGCCTACATTTCTCACCTCATCCTCTCTCAGCTAAGGTAAGAGCAAAGCCAGAGGGAGCAAACCACTCCCAAAACCTTGGCCACAACCAAAGCACCCATTCCACTTTTCCTCCCTTAACCGAGAGCAAGACAGCCAAGAAGAAGGGCGAACAAGGAGGAGAGGAGGCCCCAAGGAGCTCGGAAGGCCATGACGTGAGGACGCCGCCGTCGATAATAGTGGACGTCGACGACCGCCGAAGCCACGCCAAGCCAACCATTGAGTACGCCCACCTTCCCTCCATAACCCCATGGCACAACACAAAAGCACACAATAGTAGATAAAAGCACATAGAGAAAGGGGATGGGGGCAAACCGTCCTGGTAGCAGGGCTGGCCGGCCGGCTGCAAGCCGTGGCCGGCAAGCTCAACCCGTAGGGAGCGGCCGAAGCCGGCCGACTCATGGCACCGATCTAGGAGCCAGCCAGGTGCACGAGTAGGGGCTGAGTGGAGCCGGCACGGTGCCCACCGGCGCCACATCAGTGGCCGGCGGTGCAAATAGGATCCGAGCTGAGGGGAACCCGGTGAGGGGTCGGGCGTAGGGCCAACAACCGCGAGGCCGGAGAAGGCCTAGACCGAAGAGGGCCCAAGGTGGTGGCGCCAACGTCAGCGACGCCGGCCGTGGCGGGAACCGAGCGCTGGGAGGAGGCGGCCGTGCCAGAGGGCAGCATAGATCCACCCGGATAGGCGGATCCGGGGGATGTAGGCGGATCTTGCGGGAGGCGACGGAGGAGGTTGGCGTTAAGATATGGCCGCGGTGGGCCAAGTGGCCAAGCAAGCCAAAGCGGCCGCAAGGCGCTACACCGCCTGGGGATAGAGAGAGAGGGAGAGAGAAGAAGGCGGTGGGGGCGGAGGGGCCGACGGCGAGCTTTGGGCCGTGACACCGAGCACTGGCAGGTCGTCAGCCACGGAGGAGGCCCGCGCGATCCGAGAGAGAGAGAGAGGAAGAAATGGGAGGTGGAAGAGGTGGCCGTTCGGCCGAACCGAGTAAAGGAGAGGAGGAAAAAAAGAAAGAAAAGGGGAAGAAAGAAAAGAAAAGAGGAGAAAAAGAAAAGAAAAATGGGGGTAGGTACCTACGCGGCGGGTCCTTTACCCCGGGTGTTTTACGCTTGAATCGAGTTATGCGCGTAGAGTTGTTGTCGCTCGCTTAAGCTCTGGTTTTGATCTGATGCGTTAAGTCGGGTTAACGTTTGTACAGGTGAAGGTCTCGGGTCGGAGCCGTGCACACGTCACCCTGAGACTAACCATGCAAGTGCATGGTAGAACAGTGGGTTGTGGTGAATGATTGATATTTTATGTCTTCCGTGCCATGTTCTACAATACTTATGATTACGTGCTAATCATACTTTGATGAGTGTTTCTTATGATTAATTGCCAACAGTGAAAGCATGTTGCATCATGCATTGCACTTATACACAGACAGCAGGATCTACATCGGTAGGTACTCCACGGGAGTGGAGTTGGGATCCCCGTATAAAAGAGGACGGGGGTTGAGTGGTTCATCGATGGGTGAACACTCCGTTATACCGATGTAAGCTACAGTTACAGACACATTACATTGCATTGCATGAAACCAAAACAGAACAGTGATACAGTTACAGGTGCATTGTATTGCTTAAAAATTATAACTGTAAAATAGTTACAGAGATAGTGAAGAACAAATCACGCAAATGGAAAGTGATAATAGTAGAATAGCACAGAGATAGTGAGGAACACCTCACAGAAATAGGAAGCGATAACAGTCAAATAGATTCGGAGGTGGTGTTGTACAAGTCACAAAAATAGGAGTTATTAGTGTGTTAATGCCACTGTTTATTGTGTGCTTGCTGAGTCTTTGGACTCATCCTTGCTTTGTTGTTGTTTTTTAGGTGACCGTTGAGGACGTCTTGCACAGGCGGGAGTAACACAGGAATAATTTCACGAACCAGCAGCACTCCTTGTACCACTTTTGTTAGAATATTTTAGACTCCACTAGTAGGCTAGAGTAATCGCTAAAAAATGCTATAATGTATCTGGTCGCAGTAACATAAATAAATTAGTGTTGGCTTAAATTGTTCCAGTTGGTGATGGAATGGTAAGAGTATGTAATGGTGGTAGCACTCTAGGCCCAGAGGATGGGCGGGGTGTTACACATAAACTTGGTAAGCATAGTTCAATTCATAAAAGGAAAGAAAATGTAAAAAAATACACGTTTTCGTCTGTCACCACTGTGGTGTCTCCATTGCCACTAAGCCACCATCAGTCTCACTGGTGGGTTGTCGCTGCAGTTTGGATGACATCTCTCTCACCGTTATAATCTAGAGATGATCTGCCTTGCTGCGTAGCCTTAGGGAGGTCAAAGGAGGCTGGTGGTGGTGGAGTGCGACATTAGTCAAGTGTGAAGAAGAGGGAGTGGCTAGCTGGACGGAGGCAGAGGTCATAGAGGGGATCTAGTGGCGACGGTGGAGATTCGAACGGGGTCGCGGTGGAGATTCGGACGAGACGAATAGGGCCGTGGGCAAGTGTCAAAGGAGTGGGGAGGACGGGGCCACTGGCATCAGGCTCGGGGAGGTTGGTACTGACGACGCCAACATGGGGACAGTGTGGGCCAAGCCCTAGAGGCGAGTCGTGCGGTTTGGTTTAGCGGAAGGGTGTAAAATGAGGAGAAAAAGAGAAGGATTGAGACTATATAAACAATGGTAGTGGTGGGTAATTTTCATGAAGTTAAGTGTCAAGGCATATTTCTAACCCACAAAAGCAAAAAAATAAGCACATCTTTACTGGTTTTTAGCTTATAATTGTAAAGTGACTTAATAGCTTTTCAAAAGCTTGGTTAAAAAGCCACCTATTTGTTTAGCCTTTGGTTTTTTTGCTTTTAAACCGAAGAAAAAGCCTAAATAAACAGGGCCTAGATAGTAGGTAATTATTTTTAAAGATTGACTCATATTTTCAAATTCATAAATGGCCCCTAAAAGGTGGTTAGAGACTCGAGTGGAGTGAGGACTCAAGACTGTGCAGTTAGGCCCTATATTGGACTTGTTCTTTTCGACCGAAGCTAGCGATTTTTTGGCTTTTACTACAGTATCTAACTTTCATACGGGGTATTTTCTCGAGACGGGGTCTATAAGTTAATTGTAGTACATGTTAAAAGAACAACATCTGTATTAACCAAAATCGCAAGCGAGTATATCTCTCTCCATAATCTATGTCGCAAACAGCTAAAATTTAAAAATTTCAGCAAAAAGCCATAAGTCGCAGCCGTGCCAAACAGGCCCATTATTCAGCTGGTTTTGTGTCTTTGTTATAGCTCTCGACCATAGTTGTCGATTCTATTTCAGAGGCCGTTCTGGTTTGATCCACTCCGCCGTACTGTTTCAGAATATAATGTAATATATTTGTGAGTATAGATAAAGACGAGTAGGTATTAACTCTAGTCGGCACACTTCCTACAAGTGTTTTGAGGAAAAAAAGGCCAAGGGGTGTTGGGCCAGCCCAACAAGCCTAGCCTCAACAACCCACGACCTAGGCTCCTATGCCTCAGGAATCGGCCCTGCTCAAAAGGACTTATTTTAAGTGACTTTTGGCTAAAACTTTCTACACCAAAAATATTCTTTTAAACGAGGGTATTCGTGAGTGGATGCTTTCGAATCTGATGTGCTAGCCGCCCAGCAAGAAAGCACTGTAGCTGACTGAAAAAACAATGTAGCTGACGGTGACTTATTTGGCGTAATTAAATTTAAAAAAGTTTAAAATAGAAAAAATAGGTTACCCCATCACGGACAGTACAAACGAATACGAAAAAATAGAACCGACAAAAAAGCTCAAAAAAAAGCAAAAAAAAACCAAAAAAGACGAAATTGTTGAATAAAGAAAAATATGTTAGAAACCAGAAACCCAAGCCGAAACGAGCGGGTCCCATCCTCACGAACCCTAACACAAGAAAACAGGGCAACTAGTGCCGCCGGAATGTACAGAGAAGGGAGTGTAACATCCTGGAAAATCAAAGGAGTTGTACAATGAATTATTGTAAATTATTCTACAATACCTTGTATTGAGTTGTGTTTTGAAAATATTTTCTGGAAAAGTCTGGTTGAGGTTCCAAAAACTAAAATGTTAAAAAAAGGGGGAAATACACATGTTTAAATAATAGAAGATTCAAAATTTTAATGCGAATCTAAAAAGATGATCCATAAAAATGCACAAGTTAAAATGAATATTCTTGTAAAGTGCAAAATTAGAATTAAGCTTAGAAATAAATATTACATTAGTGCGGGTATAAAATTTTAAAAATATCTGTATTTTACACAAAATAGATATACCCTAAACTAATAAAAGAATAGAAAAGAAAAGAAAAGAAAGAAAATAAAAAGAAAATGGGGAGCCACCAAGCCGACCTACCAAAGACCACTCCCCGCCGCCCTCCGCCCGCCCCTCCTCGACCGGCGGGCCCCACCGCACTGCGCCACCCCTCTCTTCTTCTCGCGCTGGACCCCTCTCCTCCGCCTCGGCCAGACGGCGACCACGTCGCGAGAATCCCGCAGGGGTAGCGGCCGGCACGGACGTGCAAGCGCCGCCTTGAACCCCGCTGCAACCCCAGCCATGATCATGCCGCTGCCGCCTACCATGACACCACCGCCATACTGGTCCGCAGTGGTCTGTGCCATCCGGCCGGCTATAAAGCCCGTGGCCACTTCAAAATGTTCGCCACGTCCCCTCTTCATTCCACCGCTTAATCGTCTCCAAACCACCCAACGCCGGCGATCCCTTTCTTCCCCAACTCGGCCGTCGGCCCTCCGCAATTCCGCAAGACTTGCCGTGGAGCTCAATCCTTTGCTCCCACTCCATCTCCGATCGTCGCCGACGATAGCCGGCCTCGCCCGAAGCTTCATTGCCGCCGGAAGCCTCCCCGAGCCGCCGCCGTCGCACGCCGCCGACCCAACTCCGGTGATCACCGACCCTCCCGTCAGCGCCATCGCCATCACAAAGACCAAAGAACCCATTTCAAGATCCCCACGGACCTCCCGGACCTCCTCGCCGGCGACGCTGTCGTCTTCCAAGACCGACCGCCCGCCCCGCCTCCCTCACGCTACGCCTCATAAGGTATAATCAACCCTTATGGGTTGAGATGCTGTCATGAGCCACTGCTAGCGGCCTTGATTTCTTCCCGGTTCCTGCGTTCGAGCCCCGCTCACGCAGAATTTATATTTCAAGCCCATTTTATTCACATTTTTGTATGAAGAATTTATTTTCATATATTTCTTCATCTTTATTATTTCTCTATATTTTATTTTTTTATTTTTACTTATCTATTTACTATTGCAACCATGAAATAGAATTTCCAAATTTTTGGGCTCAAGCTGTACTACTCTTTTTAATAGATCATCTTTTCATATTCGTATTTTAAATTTTAGTTTTCTATTTTCTACGTATTTCCTTTTTATGGCATTACTAAATATTTGTTTTGCTTCTTTGCTAGATTTCCAATTAATGGAACCTCAACCAAAGTATTAAGAAATACTGTAAAAATCCAAATTCAAATAGAATATATTGCAAAAATAATTCAAAAGCTTCATATTTTCAAATTTAAAATTTTGGGATGTTACAGGAATCATGTTGGGCAACGAGCAGATCTATCTCTTGTGGTTAAAGTGTACAAACTCTACAGAGTCAAAACTATTCATATAGTCGTGCCCACGGTCATGGGCGGACATGAGAATCTGAATAGATATAGTTCTATTTCAAAAATTTTGACGGATGGAATGGGATAAAAGTGGAGGGCAGATAAAGACCCTTATTTGAGTTGTCCTGGGTGTCGCCCCAGTGGTAATGTAAGCGGCTATAACGCTGAAGGCATGATATGAAGAGCAGAGACCATGTAACGGTGGATGGTCTCTGACTCGTTGAAAATAAAGGTATATGTTATGGGCATCATGTTTACAAGTTCAAAAAGGCTAGGTCTTAGGGAACTTTTAAGTATTGTAGTTCTAAAAGCACATTTCAGCAAACAAAATAACCTGAGCCTCCCTTGGATAAGCCTTGCATACTACTTACTGCATTCTGTGTATTGGCTCGCTGAGCACGGTGGTTAGTGTGCTCACACTCGCATTACCAGAAACTCAGATTCAAGAACTCAAGATTCTTATGCCTACGAGGAAGCACCTGCTGCGGATGGAGGAGACAACGCCGAGACTTAGGACGAATACTTCGCGCTTAGAACCTTAGGCAATCAGATTAAGATGTGGGTTGCATACAAATATTGCTGGTACTTTGGTAGTATTTGTATGACCACTTGTGCCCTCAGCCTTTGTCTGTGGTTAATAGGCATACTTTGTTCTGCTTCCGCTGTTGTACTTTTAAAATGTAATCATTTGGCCTGAGCGGCCCTACTGTAAGAACTCCGCCCCTTTGAAGACCTAACTTCGACTATATTATGTAATGATATTATGGCTTAGCGTGATTCCAGCGATGTATGAAGTGATTCAGCAATGTATCTGTGTGCATTATCTACTGATCCAGGGAATAATACGGTAAGATACATCAGATTCTGAATTGCAAAATCCGGGTCTGACAGGGAGCTATGGGGGGCAAGCCGCTGCTGCCTCCGTTGGACCGCTGTCGCCGTACGGATGCAAGCCTCGCCCTCTCTGTTCTTTTTGTAGCTGAGGAGGTGTTTCCCCCCTTGATTTCTTGCCTTCGACTTGGATTGGGAGGAGACAGTGTTTCTTGGTTTCTTGCTTTATCCTCAGATCTAATTATTTTTCCTTGATTTCTTGCCTTTGAGATAGATTAGGAGGAGAGATTACTTGCATGATGGCTGGTACCAGAATTAGTGGAACGCACAATTTCACCTAGAACGGCCGGTATTGGCCGGAGCCGAGGCTGGTATGGGATGTAGCCCGATGTGTGCCGTTTCGGATGGCGGTACGGCACATTTCTGCCGGTGCTGGAACGGCATTGATAAGCTTGCTCCAGGCTTCTCTAGATAGCTTTCGGTCAGTTTATTATTAGATAACATGTATATGGATAACCCCAAATGGATCAATTTATAGCACACAAGATTGTGTCGACATTTGCCTATACCATAGGGCTATTTCAACAATTTGTTGGTTTTAAACTTCTAATTTGCCCAGAGAGGAGTGCTGTTTTTTTGGTTTCGCTGATTCGCTAGGTTCTTTCGCCTCCGCCGGTGGAAATTCGACCAACGCCTGTCCTCCGTCGAGCTCCTCGAGCTGTCGAACACTTGGGCGACTTGTGCACTTGCTTGTGGGAGTCGAAGCAACTTGAGGCAAGGTGCCAGCTATTCCACGGAAAATAACAGATGGATGAAAATTGCAGACTGAAGGTGCCGTTTTTTTCAAGCAGGAGGTCAGAGTTCTTTGCGTCGTAAACAAAAGATTATTTCCTATGTCCAACTGTTTCTTATTGGCAAGTCTATCTACGATCTCTTGATTCGTTTCGTTTTCAGCAAGGACGGTTCGGATCCCTGGGATCTTCATGAGGACCTGCAACAGCGGCCAGTGACAGATAGTTGTTACACAGGAAATTCCTCCAAATTGTACGTGGGACTAGGGATCCAAAACCCGACGGTTACCGGCCAGTTACCGGTAAGGACCGGTAACAGAAAAAACCAGCCGAATTCATATTTTGATTTTCAAATTTTGACTAGTTTTTTCGGTTACTGGCCGGTTTTTCCGGTTATCGGTTTCAAAACAGCTTAAAATTCAAATTTTAATTTTCAAAGTTTGACCGGTTTTTTGGCTGATTTTCTGGTTACCGGCTGTTAGGTGGGTTTTCTCCCGGTTCCGAGATTTGTATTATGGGACTATCTAGTGCAAGCTCAAACCAACAGTAATCATGCAAATTAAGTATAGCCATAAATCAACATGAAAAATTACGAAAAAAGTTATGTGATTAACATTAGCCTGTAAGAACACCAACTTACGTTCAAGAGGAGGACCGAAGATGATGTTTACAACGAGCAGGAGCTCGGTTAGTAAGGTTAACAAGTAGAAGAAGCTGAAATCTCCTGCAGGCGGCCAACGTGTTCTGGCATGCACCTCCTGCCTAGTATATCTTCAGCAATAGCGATCGAGATTGCTGTGGCAAGCCAAACCAAACATTGACATATGTAGCATTTCAAAGAAAGAGAGCAGCCTATTGTTTATCGGCCCTTGGAAAGGCCAATTAGACATTGACACTACAAAGTGTCTATTAGGGAGTTGCCGATCCACAAGTCCCATTAGCTAGTTTAGTTCTGCATTGCTTATCGAATCACAAGAGGGACCTTCTCCGTCTATATCAAGAGAGGGCAGGGCTCTTATTGTACACAGAAGTCTATCAGTAGAAAGATCAATAAAGAGAGAATGTTGTAACTACATTTTTATATTCTTATCTACTTTTAATTCTTATTTGAGAGTTGAGAGTTTCGATTATCGGCAATACGACATGATCATACAATATGTTATTAACACGATAACGCTTTAAAACTATATAAGGCTTTCGGGCACATTGCTTTGATCTAGTTTCCAATTTTACTATATGGTGATTTTTTTCTCTTCGTAGATTGATTTTAGTTTCTACTATTATGCATCATTATGCATCGTCGCCTCTTCCACCGGTTGCACCGGGCGCGCCGCCATGCCGAGGCCGGACGGGCGCACGCTTCCACCATGCTGATGAATCATTCGATTGTTGTTGTTTGTGAGGCGACATGTCTTTCGCGGTCTGTGTCAAAATCAGGAGGTAATTTTCCATCTATACTTTGCATAACGGATGTTTGGACACATCGATGATCACTGCAAATATCGTCAAGAAATTCGACCAGTTTTTTCTGTGTCCGATAAATCGACGACCAATGACCCCTGCTCCTCTGGTCACTAAGGGGCTGTTTGGTTGATGGTCCAAATGAGACATGTAACGCCCCTATTTTTGGGAACAGGGACGTTTTACCATCCACAACAGCCTAGGAGTTCAGTTGCGGATCCAAAGTATATCATACCTGCTTACGAACATTTAAAAGAAGTTAATTTGATTAAAATAAGACCTAATGGTCAATTTGTAATGACAATACGAGCGTCCAAGCCCAAAATTGAACTTACATACAGAAGAGCTGAAGAAAACTCCACAGGAACGTTTGAGTGCGGACGTAACCCTAATACGCAATCTTGATCTGCCTTCTTTTCTTCCAATATCTGTTGGGGGGAGACATTATGCAAGCCTGAGTACTCCGACCCCGTACTCAGCAAATCACATGGGGAAAACACTATATATCTACTTGCCAGGATATTCAAAGATGGGTGTATAGGGGTTCATTATATTTGGTGGATGCAGTTTTATTTGCAAACAAGCAAAGTTAAAACATTTTCTCCTTAAGATCAGGGGGTTTATCAAACAAAGTTCATCATTATCCAAATTAACATCCACAAACTCTACTTATGCCTCATTGTTGGAATCACCCAATTAACACGACTTCATTAACTTAGGAAGCACGGCGTATTCGAATACCATTATTTCACTCTGCAGAGTTGCTCAACTTTACCCACACGATTCCTTAACTCCCGCGACAGAGTTAAGAAAGCCAGGTCGTTTCACTGCTCGCTTCTTTATATAGACTCTACCTGGTAGCATCGCTCAGTCACGGCCACATGTTCAACCTGAACCTCCCCTGCCGTTTTAAGCCAACACTACCATTGTTAGGTACCCGCAGCATACCTAACTCCCACGTCATCAAAACATCTCAGCCCGTAGAGGTTCAATCGAATTGAGCAGCTACTAAACCAGTGTTGATGAATCAACTCCTGTGGTCTGAGCGATCACTATGTTCTTTCTTCGGCACAAGGTTCTTGTCCTTATATTTTCACCGAGGCTCCAACCACAAACTTCTGCTGAGCTCAACAGCCCCAGCCACCGCCAAACCAAACAGCCTCCATCCCAGGGTAGAGCGGTAGGCCTAGTCCGGATAACCGGAGTCCCACCAGCCTCTCTACCCTAAGTCCAATCCTAGGGTTTGGTCGTGGGCTTGGATCACAGAGTGATGACCCCACATTCTGACCCTCCCCCTAGTTCTCCCAATGATAGAGTTGTGGGCTAGGATCACGTCGTGATGACCCCACATTCTGACTCCTATCTCGGGTTCTACCAAAGCAGAGCCGTGGGCTTGGATCACTTCGTGATGACCCCACATTCTGACTCCTACTTTGATGTATATTTTTCAACTCTACTGGCTAGCAGCCAAAGTCACTTAGTAGTATAAAATGTCATGTGATATGATCTATATTTCTTAATACTGTAAATCAATATTTACTAAGGTTGTCAAGGTGAATATGGCCATCAAGTAAGGCAGGGCATTTATCAGTGGTAGGAATAACTAAATATCATGCCATTCTAAACATTTTATTTTAAGTAATTAATATTTCACAACTAATCATAATGCAAATATGTTAATTAGATAACGTAATTTCATGGGTTCAATATGATCAAAAACATGTGACTTGCCTCCTTTCTGTTGCTCTTGATCTTTTTGACCAGCTTCAACACTTCCTCATTGGCCTTTGCAGTTCTTCGGTTGACCAACTCGCTTGGTCCGTTCACTAGCGTAAGACGAGGTCAGACAGGGATTACCGCCTGCAATTAAATATGCCGACTACGACTTAATTTATGAAAATATAATACAAAGCGAGGCGTGATGTGCTTGTGCTCTTAAGTAAGGCTTCGCTCAATTTACCCAAATCGTGGTTAGTCCTAATTACTCATATTCTATACTCGCCACTTGAAGTTATTTTCCTAGCATGGGTTTGGGTTGGTTACTTAAACTTACACTCATCTTTTTGTTGATTTCCAACCGTCTACCGTTGCGATACGACCAATTATATACACGCACAATTATTGGTAACGTTAATCCTAATTGATCTCTTGAATGCCATTATGCCGCCTAATTCCTCACATGGGTGTATGTATATATTCATCTCTCTAATTCATTTTAGGAATTAGGGTCATTTAACTAATCTCTTTCTTTTTGGTATTGGTCCTTTCTTGCAATCAGTATGCGTGTGACTAATTCTCTATACTAGTGACATTACCTTCTTAAATGAATTTAGTTAAATTATACTAAGCGTCTTCGTATGATCTCCAAGTTTTATTTTAATTCGCTGCGAATTGTTAAGATCTATGCTATTTAGGTTACTATATACAAGATATTTAGTGCGCATGATTTTATAACCTCATGTAATCATGTGAATTTGGGGTATGTTATTCTAACTGCCTCTAATAATTTGGCCCCTTCTAATGGGTATTAATTTAGAATGAGATTCTTAATTTATTCTGATAATTACAAATACTTCTTAGTGACGTTTCTACAATTTATAATTGACTAATAAGGATTGTTTGGGCACTTAACTGCGTGATAGAGCAACTTAAAGGATATTCTAACAATTTACTTCACCTCCCGCCCTCTAATTTATGAATACTAGACACAAAATATTTACTAGCGAGGTTTTTAGTAATTTAATACGCTAGCCGTGGTTGCAACAATAATGCACTAATTTAATCGGTACGCCATATACTTCAGTCTATTAATGGTAACTCATTTATTCAAGTATTATAATTACTGACTAGTAACATTCTACTGTTTAGATGGACTTAATTAGATTATCTGGGTATTTAAATCTGTTACCAAATGATCTTAAACTATAGTACTTTAATTTAATCTATACGCGTAAAAGCATAATCGACTTGCTTCTCTTGAACCAATGGACCCAACTGACTTATTCTAATGACCTTAAGTAATCAAGGTGGATTTCTATAATTTACATGCTGCTAATCAAATTGTCTAAGTAGTTAAATACGCCATAGAACGATTTAACCGACGATACACAAATTCTAATATACCCAAGTATATTCTTTAATCCCTAACATTAAAGCGATACTATGGTCTAACTAATCACGCAAATTCTATGAAATGTGATCGTAGGGTTTCGGGTTTCGTTTAGCTCCTAAAACATTTTATAATATTGACATGGTTACCAATGTAGTTCTATAATCTTTATTTTTCTTCACCTATTTTCTTATCTCTTTTCTTCTCTTTTTCTCTCCTCTCTTTTCTTTTCTTTCTTTTCTCCTCTCTTTTTCTTCCTTTCTTTTCTTTCCCCACCCTACTGGCCTCTCTCGCTCCCACCGACGCCTCTCTCTCTCGGCTCCTTCCCCGATCCCTTTTCCTCCGCCGATCCGGTCCCCGCCTCGGCTCCCTCACTGCTGACCTCCCCGGCTTCTTCTTAGGTGCGCCGCTCTCTTCCTACCCCGGTTCTTCCGCCCCACCACGGCTCTCTCGCTCGGCCACGCCGCCTACACCTTCTTGGCGCCGCCCCCGCCGACGCTTCTTGCGCCCGGCCGACCGCGCCAGGCCGCACCGCCGCCCCCCGACGCCGCCGCCGGATCCGTGGCCTCACGGTCCGGATCCGCGCCTCCTCGGATCCGACCGGTTTGATGAGGTCGATTTATTTGCTACTTTGCTTTGGGGTTCTAATGGTTTTGCTCGGATGATCCTAGGTTTGAGGTACGCCTTGCGGGCACAACCGTAGCGCCTCTGACGCGGGAAGTGCGCGGTGGTGGCTACGGTTGTGGTGACGCGGCGGTGGCAGCGCCACCGCCTCCTTCTACGGTGAGCCCTTGCCCTTTACTCTTCCTCTATTTGGCATACTACACCTACGGATGTTTGTCGTCTCTAGCTATACAATACTTGCTATGGAGAATGAATGCTATATTGTCATCGTGGTTCACTGCGTGATTGACGATGGGTTTGGCTTGGGAAAATATTAAGGGTGGCTTGGGGTCGCCCTCGGCTTGCGGTTGTCGCCTGGTGCTGCCTCCTTTGGGGAATGGCTCGGTGTGGGTGTTGACCTCCTACCGTTGCCGCCGCCCTTGCTCTCGCCGCCGCCGCCGCCCGCCTTGCTTGTGTCCGCTCTGTGGGTTTGGTTGGGGAAGGGATGTGGATGGTGTGATGCTGTGCTCGATTGGTCGCCTCTACTCTACGGTTTGCTATGCGATCGGGTGGTGCATGATATTTTTCGGGCTTGATATTTCTTGGGGTCTTGTCGATTACTCGCTTGTGGTCGTGATCTTGACGCCCGCCGCCTCCCTCTGGTTGTGTGGTCGGCTTTGCTCTTTGGGATATTTCCGTTCTCTGTTGGCGGTGGGGATATTTAGTGGTGGCGGTCTTGATCATCTTGTTGCCCGCCGCCTTCTCGGTGTGTGCATGCTCTCGAATTGTGGGGTGCGTCCCTTCTACTGTGTGGCTGTTTGGTGGCCACATGTGGGTTGGCTTCTCCCTTGGCTTGCCGGGTGATTAAGCCTCCGGGCCGTGGCCTTCTTTGGTGGTGAAGCCCCCGTGGCTTCTTGGTGTGAGTTGTCCTTGCTTGTGCCTCTACTGTAGCAGCCGGCTAATATTTTCTGATTTTGGCTACTCGCTGGTTGCTACGGTAATTGGATTCAACTACAGGTTTGTTTATGCCGAGTGATGATCTTACGGTTGTGAGAGGTGCCGACTGGCCCCGGACAGTCAGGTATCTCTATGAACGGATTACCCTGCCCGAAACTAACCTCTAAGGCTCTGACGGCAATTTCTATCTTCTTTCCTTTGTTTATTTCTATTCATTCTTTTGTTCGGTCTTTTTCGGTATTGCAATAATGATTTACCTGCAATTAAACTATCGGTGTGGCGGTGATTCGACGACAGATCCTAATGTATGAAATGGCATGGCTGTAATTTGATTTTCTCTTAATATTGATGTATGCCACAATTGTAATTTATCTAAATGTAATTTTTATTCTAAGTTAATCCAGATGTAATTGAATATGTATGAGATGGCATTCGTGTAAATTAAATCATGTATTTCTGATTGAATACATTGTATTACAACTGTTTAGTTTTTGGGATGGTTATTCGGTTGCGACCTGAATTTGTATATTTGTTGTAATTCGGATTGTCGCTATTATGCAATGCAAATTGTAATATCTTTATTTGGCTTGCTACCCGCTCTAATTGCTGCTCAATTGATGTAATTCATTTTACCTGATATTGATTTTAATTAATTACTGTTGTATGACGGACTGTTTATAAATATAATTTAGTTGAATTACAAATTGTTTACGTCCTCATCGTTCAAGTACTAAATGCATTGAAATTGTTTATCGTTCAAGTTTATTTATGCAACTGCGTAGAAAAATTTTAAATTCCTCCGTATTTTAGCTCACTAGTTGCCTAATTAATCATGATTAACATCGTAACTCGTTGCTTAAGGTTAATTAACGATGTGGGTCGTTACAAGACAAGCCAAAATTTTCGTATTGTCAAAACATGAGCAAAGACAAATATTGCAAAAAAAAAAAAAGAGAATGCTATTTGAGTTATGACCAAGCCAAATTTTGGTAACACCACAATTTTGGTGAGGGTCCGAGGGATTTCCTCACCCGCCGATGTGTGACATTGGATTTCGTGGGTGCTGCCAAATTTTGTTAGCAAACCAGACAATAGCCAATTTTCAACCGAGAAGGATGTCTAGCCGTCAGCATCATCGAACAGTAGCATAGCAAAAATATACAACACAACTTGATGTAGCGTTGAACGACTATAAGATAGATCCAAATTACACGCTGCATAAAAAAAATGTACATGCCAAAGTTTTCCTTTCTTCCTTGCTCCTCAAATTAAGCCTTATCTTAACACAAGTGCTCGTCTTCATCTCATGAGTTTGCTCATCGGTGCGATGCGCTCCCCATGCACGGGCATCTTTCGCCGCCGTCGCCTCCGATGGAAATTCGACCAATGCCCTGTCCTCCGTCGAGCTCCTACGGGATACCAAATAGCAAGCCTCACCTAGCATTAATCACTTGAGCACGCCGCCGTTCTGCCGGAGGTGGACGACACTCCGGCGGCGGCCGGCCGAAGGTGACCGATCGAGTTTACTGCTGCTAGTAATTTGGGCTTGTTTGGCATGGTTGTGACTTATGATTTTTAGCTGAAATTTTTGAATTTTAGTTGTTTATAACATAGATTATGGTGAGAGATACTCGCTTGCGATTTTAATTGATACAGATGTTGGGCTTTTAACTATACTATAATTAATTTGTAGACCCCGTCTTGAAAAAATACACCGTTTAAAAGTTAAGTATTATAGCAAACTAGTTAGAGACCCGTGCGTTGCAATGAAGTCATAAAAATAATAAGACGAAACTTACTGCCTGATCAACTTCACATATCAAATATTAGAGAGCAAGCGACAGAGAGAGAAGGGTGGCCAGGCGATGAGATGGGAAAAATGGAGGGGTGGGACAGTTGTATCCTGAGAAAGAGAGAAGGAAAGAGACGAATGGTTCAAATCAAATCGGATGAGTGAGAAGGGAGGAGAAAGAATCAATCAATCACCAATTATACTTTTATGATAGTAAAAAAATTAAAAGTCAGTAGTTTCGATCAAAAAGTACAGGATTTTATGTACTCAAGTGAAGCAGCAGTTCGTAGTGGAGCGGCTTGACTTTTCTGGTAAAGCGATGGATCGGAGCGAGCGAGCGAGCAGCGCGTGCAGTGGACCACGGACAGATGAGATCCATGGATTGCTGCAATGCTGCGGAAAGGCCCATACATCCGAGCCATGCCATCGTGTGAGGAACATCAAGAGGAGCCAGATTTAAACACGAGAGGCTAAATAATCTATATAATATAATTATATTTAACAGGAAAATAAAGTTTTTTAAAAAAAATCAAGGACTTGTATGTAATTTTAGAAAACCAAAGATTCATATGTATTTTCGAAATAACGAAGATAAGAAAATCAAGGACTCGTACATATTTTTGAAAAACAGAGGCAAAAAAACTAAGGACCTATATGTATTTCTGGAAAACTGTAAGGCATTATCAGGCCTCCTTGAAAACCTGAGGACCTGTACATAATTTCGAAAAAGTGGAGAGGTCTCCTGAGAAAAAGCTGACGTGCCAAAGCCTTTTCTAAAAAAACCAAGGACCCTCATACAAATTTGAAAAAAACTGGAGGGCCTATTCACTAAAAAGGTGACGTGGATGACCTATCCAATTTTTAGCGGATTGACACTATTTGCGACGGTATTTACAAAACTAGTCGTACGCGGGCGACAGCACGAGGGAGATGACGCGTGGGCACTTGTCACCTCGTGAGCGGCATTTGAGACGCCGTGCTCGCCCACCGGATGGCGCGCTGCCGTCCGCCTCTGAGATGACGATGATTAAGCTGACTTAATCACTCTCTAAATTCATAATTTTACATCATATTTGTTCGAATTTTTAAATATAGTAAATGAGGTTAAAAATTTATAAAGTTTTGTGCACAGACTCCTGACATAACATATATCCTTGTGTATTTGTTTTACAATTTTAACTCTTCTGAATATTGCTCAAAAATTTGTACGTTTTTGATATTTGTAGGAATTGTTACATATAGCAATCAAACTCTAAAAATTATAAAATTTTATGTGAGGCCTCCCAACACAGCCGACCTAATTTTGTATTTTTTTGAAATTTTATGTGCTCCAAATTTACCATGTTAATTTGTGATAATTTAATCATAATTAGTGATATGCGGCCCCTCGACATCCCTCCTCGCATATCGTGGTGGAGCTTCCTCAGGCATTGTGGTGCGTTATGTAATTTTTCACAATTTTTTGAGGTATTTGCTACCTCTAAAAATTCTTAAAATGACACATAATTAACTAGGCGATTAAGTAGTTATACGCTGTTCTGAGAATTTTCAGAGGTAGGAAATTCATATAAAAAATTATGAAATTTTGTATGGAGTTTTCTTATGTAGTGTGATATGTCTTGTAATTTTTACGTAATTATTTGTTGTGCGACAGGCCTAGTGCCGAACAACATCGTGGTGGAGCTTCCTGAGGCATCGTGGTGCGTTGTGTAATTTTTCACAATTTTTTGAGGTATTTGCTACTTCTTAGAATGACGCATAATTAACTAGACGATTACGTAGTTATGCGCTGTTCTAAAAGTTTTCAGAGGTAGTAAATTCATATGAAAAATTACAAAATTTTATATGAAGTTTTTTTTATATAATGTGATATGTTTTGTAATTTTTACGTAATTGTTTGCGCAGGCCTGCTCCCGCACGGTGGCTAGACAAAGTATATGCTTGTACGGAGGCAATGAAAGAAGACAAAAATGTCTGACTCCAACTAGTCCCAAATCTGGAAATATAGGTAGCGTTTGGTCGTCCGGACTGATGTGCTGGCACATTTTTTGAAAACACTATTCAGGTATTCCGTATTTTAAAACAATTTCCCAAATCGAGAGAAAACTGCACGAATTTTGACCATCGTAACAGGGGTTCAGCTTCACGTCTTCCTGTTTGCTGTTTCAGAAGCGTAGCCCACCGTCATCCATCCCTGTCTCCGCTTCGTCGATTGGTTTCGCCGTCAGAACAAGCCACCAGATCTCCCGGGTACGCACGCACCAAAGCTCCCTTCCATCTCCATGGCTTGCTTTCCCTCTCTTGCCTCAGTCAAGAACCCTAGAAATCTCTAGAGCCCTGACCCTACAAGCAGATTGGTCCGACCACGACCAAGAACCGCATTAACCTCGATCTCTCCGCTTTCTCTGTGGTTCTTGGACCAGGATCTGCCCCGTGTTCGATTGGAATCGTGCGGAGATGGACGGCGGCGGCGACCTGAGGAGCAGCATCAAGAAGTGGAACGTCGTCTACCCGGTGTACATCAACTCCAAGAAGACGGTCGCCGAGGGCCGCCGCATCGCCGCCGGCAAGGCCTGCCCCGATCCCACATGCATCGAGATCGCCGACTGCTGCTCCTACCTCAAGATCCCTCACGCCATCGAAGTACCGGTCTTTCTTTCGTCCTTTTCTTTTGAATTTTGCCGGTTGGGATTACCAGTTCCCTCCCTTGTTCTTCCTTGGATTTGTATAGGTGTTAATTTTTGGACTGCTCATGCTGTGTGTAGTTGGATAAGGCGTACCCGCGAGATTTCTTCCAGGTGGGGAGGGTGAGGGTGCAGCTCAAGAAGGATGACGGCTCCCCAGTCAATCCTGCAATTAAAACAAGTAAGTGCTGAATTGCTAATTGATCCTGGAAGCCATCTTTCCTTGTATTTGTAACTCTACATGTTTCTAAACCGTATTTGATAAATGGAACATTGCTCTTTGCTCTGTGAGTAAAGCTCAAGATTTTGTTCTGAAGTGTACCGTTTCAGAATACCCTAAATTCCTATCAGCGCAGCTAGTAGAGCTGACAAGAATACTTATATGATTTACCTATGTTTTTTTGCGTCAAAATAGTTCTGCCTTTTTTATCACGTCTAGGAACGAATAAAATGTGCTTGCTAAGAAAAGTATGTATGGTACAAGAATAACAAATCCATTTGTTGTGTGATTCTCACTTGATTTCATAATATTGTAATGTTGTGAAGATGAGCTTTTGATCTTACGCTATCATCATTAGTAGCAAAGGCTTAGATCCTTTTGAAACATTAACAGCAATGAATAAGGCTATCCCAAAATAAATCGAAGAGGATTTCCAGCCTATTACAACTCACACCAGTAGGTATGCGCTGGTACCTCATGGCTCACATAGATACGATTATCTTGAATTGCTTACTATATGGTTTGTGGTGATTTAGGGTGTGTTTGGTTGAGCTGTGGCTTCGAAAAAGTCTCTGTGAGTGGGTGTGGAAAAGTCAGAGGTTGTGGGTCGTGGAAAAGTCAGAAGTCGCTTGGTTCAAACAAGTATAAAACTTACCTCATATCTCTATTTTCCTTGAAACAACTGTGAAATGACTCTCTATTTTCACCATTTCAAAAGCGTAAAGCCAAAAGCCAAAAGGTGGTCCAAGGTGCTTTCAAAATCAGACTACCTAAAAGTAGTCGCTCGAAAAAGCACGGTTTGCACCCTTTGGTTGGCTTTTGGCTTTTTGGAAGTAAAAGCAGCTCCCAAAAGCTCAACCAAAGGCACCCTTATGCTATCGGTCAATGATCATTATATGCAGATATTGATTCTGTAATTAGTTACGGATGTTTGCAGAAGTGTAGTTAGTATAATATACCATCTCAAAACCAATGGAGCATGCAATGGATCTGATGACTGACCTTTTAAATTTTAATATTATCGGATTTGCTTGATTGTTTTGTTCTGCTCCCAGTTACCACCAAACCCATGGCCGAATCTTTTCTCGGAATTAGAAATCAATGTGGCTCATTTGTCTGAACACCCTGATGTCCTTTTGTGTTTGATTAACAACATGCAACCAATAATATTCATTATGAAGAGTTAAATTCATAGGAAAAGTAAAGTTGACAATATGGGAGAATAAGGCTAGGAGCCAACTAGCCATAGAACAAGGCATAGCAGGTGAAAGATTATGTTAAGTAAAATACATGATGAACATATTAGAACATAACAATGGCTAAATAAAGTTAATTATCCATATTACACTAGTACATTAATGTACATCATAGTATGATGTGCCATATAAGATTTGTTTAGCCATCAATTATGTTCTTATCTTGGTTCATGCCATGCCTTTTGCCATCCTTACCTTGTTCATATTTTACCTTTTATCTCTTGCTCTATCTTTCATTATCCCTTTTTTTAATCTCTTCTCCCTTTCACTTTCCCCTACTAACAGCCAACTAATGGTTGCTATTTTAGCAAACAAAGCATTGCGGATGCTACAACTGATCTACTTATAGGTCAGCAACTCAGCTGGAGAAAACAAAATTGCTTAAAATTGGGTTGTATTTTGTTTTCAAGTGAATGTAGAAATCCAACAAAGAGAACTTCATGAGAAGCATTTACAAGTGCTTGCACTAGAGTTGTGCTATCGTGGTAAAGTCGAACACGAGAGTTCAAAAAGACTAGGCACATGGTTGTTTTAGGATGTTGATGACAAGGCTCCACAATGTAGGAAGCAACCATGTGAATGTTCAACATGGTTATTAAAGAGATAAAGCAAGGGCTCGAGGCAAGGCGACTCACCACCTTCTTTCCGCCAAAGCGCTTAAGGTGCACGGAGAGGCGACACCACACACACATTCTAACCTAGTATGGCAGCAAATTAATTTAACAATTTAGTACCACATTCATACCTTGATGCTATCGGCTATGTTGCCCAGATACTCCAATACTGATACCGATACGGATACGCGATACCGCGATTTGCCATTTCCCCAAAAATACCGATACGGCGATACGTTTATATATATGTACTAAATATTAGAAAAAAGAAATTAATGAATTCTTATAAGGAACTGAGAATACCTTCATATTGATGTAACAAATTGCTTTGTTCTCCAGTTTTCCCTTCTAGCTTTAAACCAATATAATAAACCATCTTCGAAGAATGAAAGAATAAATAAGTACATGTATCATGTATGCAAATAAATAATAGAATTACAGTCACAAATAGTCAATTAGTCATATAGTAAGTATTCGACGGACCATACAGTTAGTACATTATCAAAGTGATAATCATAGAGCATAGTACTACTAGTACCACTGCTACACGATGCACTCGAGCCTCTGAATCCACCACCACCAGATGTCATGATCTGATCTGACAAGTTCAAACATCGAATGAGGTTATAGTTCTTTAGCCAGGACATCTTTCTGCTAATCTATTCCTCTCTCAAATAGACAGGAAGCATTGGATTGTTTACCAACCAAATAAAACTGAAGGCACCGAGGGGGCTGGCGGCGTGAAGAAGGCGTGGAGCGGCGGCCGGCGTGGAGGCGACGAGCCGAGGCGGTGTCGACGCAAAGATCCAAGCGGCGGTCGAGGCGACGTGGAGGCGACGAGCCAAGGTGCATGGAATGGCGGTCGAGGCGGCGGAACGACGCGCCGAGGCGGCAGTGGGAGGCGTGGAGCGATGGTCGACGCAAAGATCGAGGAGGCGGAGCGGCGGTCGACGCGTGGGCAAGCGGCGTTAAGCGGTGGCCGAGGCGGCGGGAACGTGGGTCGATGCGGCGGGAGTAGCGGGTTGACGCGACGTGGAGCGGTGGCCGACGGTGTCGAGGTGGCGGAGCGGCGGGTCGAGGCGGCGTGTGGGGGGCGGCGGCGAGCGGCGGGTCGAGGGCTCGAGGCGCTGCGTCGGGAGGCGATGGTAGCCGGCGCCTCGAGGCAGCGGGCATGGAGCCGCCAGGGAGGCAGTGTGCATGGGAGCGGGAGTGGAGGCGGCCCGGCGTGCGTGGGAGCAAGAATGGAGGCGCCCGGCGTGCGTTGGAGCGAGTGGAGGCGGCATGGGTGGCGTGGGTGGGAGTGAATTGGATCTGAAACTGTGAGTGAAGGGATGAGGTTTATTAAGTTTACCATATCGGGGAAGTATCGACTAGGTATCAGAGAAGTATCGGGATTTATTTTCTTTTTTTGAATAATCATAAATTAGGGGGTACGTGCATGATACGTATCGGAGCATATCGGTGCAGTATCCGTATCTGGTACAATATCTGATATGGGTACGTGACTTTTGTGAAGTATCCACGCAACGTAGGCTGCCGGTTCTTGAACCCATGTAGCATCCAGAGCAGATCAGTAGAGAGAGCATTAACGTGGCAATCATACAATAGCATTAGCATCATACATGGTAGAGTATCATATAAAGAAGAGCATCAAACAGCGCGGAGCAGAGGGGCCGGGAAGAAGAGGGAGGGGGATGGAAACAACAGCAGAGAGCAGAGCAGAGGATGGTGGGCAGAAGGAGAGAGGGAGAGTGATAGCACTAGCGGTCCCGATCTTTCGATGAGAGTGGTAGATTCGATTGGGGAAGGAGATGACGTTGACGACCCGACTACAACCATCCAAGGACGTTGCGCCTTAGCGATCGATACACCAACTCCAGAGGTTGTTCGTGACCTTGTCGGCGCGCGATCAACCGAACCACGAGTGTACATGTTCCTGCAAGCAATCGAAGAACATGCAAGAACAAGATGAATAGCAACTCAATTGCAAATAAACGATGTAGGATTCAATCGAAAACAGGAAAAACGGTGGGGTTCCGAAGATAAGTATTCGGGCGGTCTAGCCGACACGTGCGAGTACAAGGCGAAGTAGCAAAAGCTAACTTAGTCTAACAAAACCCGAACCCTAGAAGAGGGTGCGGCTGCCTATTTAAGGGACACGGAAGGTGGAGGGTCGGCCAATACACATGGAAGCCGAACATGACTCGATTACAAGGCCCAAGGCCCACTTTGACTCGGACTGGAAAAGTGACGTGACTTGTTTTGCTGTTTCTGATCGGCTCGGATGGAATTTGGAGGTGAGACCAGATCCATCTGAAAGTAGACTTTAAGAGCTTTCCAACGAGTACTCACGGGCCCCAAGAAACCTTATGGATCAAAAGTTTTGGCCGTTTGAAGTAGACGCTGTTGGGAAGGCCGAATCCGAGTTGAACTCGCGAACAGGACTTGGTTTGCGCTTGACGGTTCCACTTCTATACTTGAGATCACGTGGTTCTTCTCCATGGTTCCTAAGGACAATTAAATCATCACAAGAATTAAGTAGTATTCAATTCTTTGAAACATTTGTATGCAAACTTAGGAATGCATTCACCTGATGGTTAAGTTGACGTGCTCGTGCTCTAGTCATTGGTCCTTGTATCATAGTTTCAGTTTGATGTGGAGCCAGCATGATTGTATGCATGTAAAGGATGTCCTCATCAGAGAGGCTGGGAGGGAGACGAGGGGGAGGTCGAGTGGGAGGCAGGGAGTAGAGAGAGTAGAGCATACCTAGATGGCTGGATCTAGAGACGGCGGAGAGGGCGACCGGCAACATGGATGGAGGCGTGGAGGGGAGGCCTAGAACTGGAGAGGGCAAGGGTGCGTAGAGGAGAGCAGAGGAGGTGGCTCGTGGCTGTGCCGGAGCAGATGGGAACAGGGGCGGTGGGTGGTAGCGCTAGGGTTCGCCCGACCCCTGTCTTGCCCTCTCTTCAACTGACTCCTCCATTCAAATGTTTGCTGGCCCTCTCTATTACCCCGAGCTCACCCAGATTTCGACCTCCCGCTCATCCCCTGCCTATGGTGTTCACCTCAACTGTCTCCGACACCATTCTCTGCCTAAGTGACACCAAGGTGGCACCTTGGCCGTAAGGTGGACTCCATGGGCATCATGGTTATCAAGGCGTCGCCTAGGCGACGCCAAAGTGTCCTAGCGGCCGGAGTGGGACGCCGTGGACGATCGCCTAGCTCGTGAGGAGTTAGGCGATGCTGGGCGACTCTAAGGTCGTTGTGGCGGCTGCCTGGGTGTTGGTTGGGAGGGGGGATGGGGGGCTCTAACCTGGCACCGACCTGTAGTCTTCTCTTTGCCGGCACCGATCTGCTGCTTCTCCCGCTGCCTTCCCTGAGCTGCCGCCTCCCACCGCGTCAGGCGGATCCGCAGCTGGAGGAGGCGGAGGAGGCGGTCGGGGCGGCCAACGGGAGTGGCAGGTCAAGGCAGCCGGAGGAGAGGCGAGTCGGGTCAGCGGCCAACTGAAGCAATGGTCGGCGTCTACCAAGGTTGTTATGGCGTCGAGATATCGGCAATATCTCGTCGCCATATCGTCGCGGCCGGCCGCTCCATGCCGTCCGGACGGCATGGAGGTGCATCGTGTCCGCCCACCATGGCACCGATATGGTGGTGTGGCGGCGTTAGACGCTAAGTCGCCGCTCAACGGATGCCATAAGCGGCGGGGGTGTTTTAATGTCGAGACTCGAGTAATATTCGGACGAGACCGACGTACCTGGGTATTTGGCAACCGCGAAAAGCGAGGAGTCCCGCCGCCAGATCCGTCTGCTCTGCAGACCAAATCCGCCGACCCGCATTTGGATTCGCCGACGCCGCTGGCCGAATCCGTCATCATCGTGGCGAATCCGCCATCGCCGCCGGATCTGCCGGCCGCGGCCTGCAATGGATCCCCGGCCGCGCCCACCGCCGCCTCGCCTTCGCCGCCTCGCCGGTCGCCGCCGCCTCGCTTCGTCGGTAGGCCATTGCCGCCTCCACCGGTGAGTCACTCGGCCCTCTAGACTCGCGGAGTCGCCGATCGCCACTCCGCCTCCGTGCCTACTGCCTCCGTCTGTGCTCAGGAGCGATCGGACGAACTTTGTATGTGCTGCGCCGCTGCGTGGTTGCTCGGTTGCGTAGTTCGATCGCGCGAACAGTAACCCCCGAAGGTTGCGATCCGATTGGAACTCGAAAGAACAGTAAAAATCGGATGAACAGTAAAAAAATCTCCGATACTAGAATTTCATTTATGCAAATGCTAATTATTTGCTACTTGCTTATGCTGCTAATTACTTGCTACTACAGTGCTGCACTGCATATACTTAGTTACTAATTACAATAAAAAATCATACTCATATGCTAATGTTAGTTTGTAACATGCGTACACGACATATCATATGGCGTCGCCGCCGCCGCCATAAGCGATATTGTTGTGTGAAGGTGGTGGAGGCGCGCGCCCATGCCGCCAGAATAACCTTGGCGTCTACGGCCGAGGAGTCGGTGGGAGAGGAGGCGCCTTATGGGAGGCGGTGGCGGGAGGGAGGCGTCGGGCGGGGAGGAGGCGGAGGGAGGGAGAGAGGAGTCGGGAGAGAGACGAGACAGGGGAGAGACATCAGAAAATCTGGCTGGCGGCTAGGGTTAGGCATTTTTTGGTCTTTTTGCGATTAAGTCCTCGAAGTTCCTGAAAATTACAAACAAACCTCTCCTTTAATGGATTTATGCTGATTTAGACCTTCTGAGATATAGTTATTTGGATAATTTGTGTTATTATGTTGCATGGTTATTTAATATTCGGTCATATAAGGTATTATTTGTCATCTAACTACTATTGTCTAACTGTCGCTATAGCGGACGCCTAGTCGACTAGGCGGCCAGGCACCTCGGCCTCGTCGTGACTTGCTGGAGCGCCATGACAACCTTAATAGGCATGCCCGGCAAGGTGAGGCTGTGGCGAACACTCCCCTGACTGCTTTACCACTTAAGCAACGACAAAGAGACAATTCAACGATGCTTTAATAACCATGATGTTCAATCCATAGAATATTAAAAAAGCAACGCATGTAACCTGGCCTTTACTTTGGATGTGTTCTGGAGGACTTCTCGTGAAGCCCTGTCCCACATATGTCATGATTTAACTGAAAAATGTGAGTGGAGATTGGACAAAAAGGGAAAAGATTGTGATGGAGTGCATGAAACAGTTTATTTTATTTTCCCTGTTATTCTGCCATGGATGTTAGTTGAAAAAACAGTAACATAGGTTCGTTAGGGCCTGCACCAGTCATCCTTATGCAGCTGGAAATTTTGCTGGTAAATGAGTTATAGGGCATAGTGAATAATGCAATGCATAAAGAGAATAGGAAAAAGACTAGTATAAGAAGTTCACCTGCAGTCCCGAAGCTTGAACCATCAAATTTTGAAACCAGATATTCCCTATTTGCCCTATTAGGAAAGCAAATTTCGCTCTTGACATGGATTTCTTTAGTCCAAATTTTATGTAGATAGAAGCTCTAGAAGGTTTCTTGGTTGTTAGAGGTGTATGGTATGCTTATTTCATTTCCTTTTTATAGTGTGGAATTTCTTTTGCTGATTTACTAGTCCTTGAGTTATGTGGCTTACATGTAACAATAAGAACAAAATAGCTGGACCACATACTTCCTGGGCTTTGTGGGCTAGTGTTGTCTCAATCTGATCATTTATTTATTTGTTTCATCTTGCTAGAGACAATAGAATTCAGTGCAAGAACGTGGTTATCATCAGCTATCCTTCATTCTGTATAATATGGCTAGTTTGACTATACCATGTGTAACTATGTTATATCCTGCCTACTTAAGTACGTTGAATCTGTACTTCTGTTAGCCAGCACCATGTTAATGATGTTGTTCATCTGAGAAATTGGTTCGATTTTTCTAAATAGAGTTGATGCATGAGAGTGATAAATCTTAGTTTCTTTCTTTCAAATTCAGCTTGTTTTAAAAGAAGTCAGTGGAAATTTCCATTACATCTAGCTCTTAAGTTGGTCGAAAGGGTCTATTAGGATACGCATAGCTGAATCCACATCTGGATCTGGACTCTTCTAAACTGTTGCATTTATAAATTTTCTACTACCGATAAGATTTTCCAATTTATTCCATGGAGTATTACTGTATAAAAGAGCATCCCCTGTTGTTCCTCAGAATTGTGTGTGTGTAGTGTTGGTGAAAATCCCCTGTTGTTCCTCAGAATTGTGTGTTTAGTGTTGATGAAAATAGGTCTTTTTATCTATTTATTTGTAGTGTCTCCATCTATATCATTTGGAGACAGTTTTCCCTGAACTGTTTAGAAACTTTTTACAACGAAATGTTGCTGAGCTGTAGTGCTGTCGTGTATCTTGAAACTTGATGTTATTGTGTTGAACATCTATTTTTCTTCCCTCTGTAAAAAAAACATTCTTTTTCTTTCTTTTATTGTTAAATGAAGCGCGAACCATGCAGCTGGAAGTACCATGCGAAAATCGTATTACTGTTATTCTAATTACTTTAGCAACAGATTTCTTGTATGTTCTGCTACTTGAATGCTGAAGTTACTCTAACTAGGATATTACTCCTAGTTACTTCTAATATCGTTTTTTTATGGCTGGTCATTCTTGAAATCTTAGTGCAACAAGATATTCGCCATGATGTGCACGTCGATGAAAATGCTATATCCTACTGACTCCACTCCTTCACGTTACAGAGAAGCAGCTGATGACCCAAATAGCAGAGATGGTCCCCAAGCATCATGGGAGGACTAAGAAGCAGGAACCGGCGGCTAGTTCTTCGGCTGCGGGTACTTCAAAGTCAAAAGGTGGGAAGAAGAAAAAGTGATGAAAGTACCATCTTGTGTTGTTTTTCTGTTCATAGAAAGTTCCTTGAGGGAGTTGTTCCCTGCGCTGAGCCCTGAAAATCTGTGACTTTTTTGGTGTTCTGAATTTCTTGTGATCTTGAGAAGCGACAACCAGGATTGCAGCAGTGGGAGTCGAATTTACAGACGGGGCTGTTTCTTAGGACTTTGCTTGGTTCGGTTCGGCCTTCACTTTTGGTTTTTGTCCTTAGCTACAGTAATCAGCTTTCAAATGTTGTGTTTTTTTGGTGGAATCTACTAATCGATTGTAGTATACACTGTATTGACTTTAGCTATACCGGTCAAAATCAACTGTCTCTTTCTTCGTATTCTCTCGTGAACAGCTAAAATTCGAATGTTATAGGCTAAAAGTCATAAATCACAGTCTAAAAGATACTTGTCTACAAATCCAACTGAAAGATACTTGTTATAATGAATATTGCCCATCTCATCTGGAAGATATTTATGTAAAGGATATTTAAGTTTCCAAGTGGTGAATTTTTTCAAGAACTGGAAGTCTGGAACGCAAGTGGGAGCTACGAGTGGTTAACAGGTAGGACGATGGAGCTGGAGTTATTTCCAATTTGATCAGGGTAAAACTGTAGGATAGCGGAACATAGGAGAAGGGTGAAAATAAATTGAAGGTGGTGTAACTAGGGGTGAAAACGGATCGAATTCGGATGGATATTGTTGTTACCATATCCTAACCCATATTTTTTCTTCGGATTCGGTACTAATCGGATTCGGTACCAATCGGATTCGGTGCCGGATCGGTTGAGATTAACCCGAGCCGTTTACACCCCTACTTGTTTATAAGGAATGCATGCAGTACAACAAATGGAGTAGGAGGACGTACTGTCAAGAACTTGATGTTACTAATTAATAGCTGATGTGGAAGATTTTATTTTACCATTGCAAAAGAAAATGAAATGTCAAATAGTAGCACTAACCTGAAATCAAACTTGAAGACGTATCGGATTCGGACGGATATTGCTGTTACCATATCCTAACCCATATTTTTTTCTCCGGATTCGGTACCAATCGGATTCGGTATCAATCGAATTCGGCGTCAGATCGGTCGGGATTATCCTGACCGTTTACACCCCTAGGTGTAACACCAGTTTCACGCGCGGGGTGCAGAAAACGTCAACGCGTTGAGGCACAGAAAACGTAAAGTTACAAGCTATAATATGGTTTTTCTCAAACGCACAGAAAACGTAAAGTTACAAACTATAATAAGATTTTTCTCACACAAAATAAAAAACGCTTTTTTTTTCTGTGGGAGTTCCCTGCAACGGAGCTCAACGATAGGTTGTACTCCGCCCTTGGGCCGTTGCCGACGGCCCCTAGTAGTTTGTAAACAAAAAAGACTTCAAATTTCAAGTTAACCTTTGATAGTAGTGTTTTCTTGTTTGGGTTTGCTAATTCTGCGTATAGAATGCTTCAGATTTAAGAGTTCTTTTTTAAATGTACGGTGTTTGAATGTTTCTCCCTTGAAATGTACTATTTTGAAAATGTATTTAGACAATATAAAGGATATAGATTATCACATGAAATGATATTGTCTGACATCTTTTCAACAGTACCTTCATACTATTATAATTTTGTAGTTTTTTTGCTAACACTAGAAATTACCGGGCAAAAGTTCTCTCTCAAATATTGTGAAAGGTAAACAGCGATTTATATTTAGGGTCAAAGGATCAAAGCTAGTGTAGAAGTTTATAAAGCTAGCAGATTTATCTGCGCAATTGCGCGGTTAGATATTATGATATAGTTATATTTGGTATACATTTCTATTGCCTATAATTGAAATACAACTATATTTGCTATACAATTCTTATATGCATATATAATTAATCTGCGCTGTTATAATTTGACCCCACCAAAATACATGGTGGATTCTCTTTTTCTCAATTAATATGAGAATTTCTAAGATTTTTCTTTTAGAATTATTGTGGGATTTTCTTACCCTCAAAATGAAGTAGGGGCCTTAGATATCACCAGTTATCTTTATTTATATAGATTATAAAACAATACTAAAGTGGAGAATATTGTTTTTAATCCACATTTTAACAAAAGCTTGCCTTAATAGCTGAATTTTGTACCTTTTAATTTAAACTAATATATGAAATAGTTAATTAATTTAACCTTTTCTTCCTCGTAACCTTTTTTTAACTCATAGACTCAAGAGGCGTTATGAACATGCAAATTAGAGTATAATTGATGAATTTACTTATGTAGGTACATTTGAATTACACTTTTTTTGAACAAAAGAACTGCAGCAATTTTTCGGTTACTTAATAACATAGTGCTAAAAATGCTTCTTTGATTGACACGGCTTCAGTGTGAACTTCTTGCATAGTTGGCCGGTCTTTCGGTGAATCCACAGAGCATTTTAGACCAAGTTCTGTCAGTTGCATGGCACATTTCCGCATTCCGACCCGATTCTGATGACTCGAAGTTCTACTCGTGTGTTCGCCTTGGTACTGTGGAATCAGATTAGGCTCTAAAATGTCACCAATCTTCTGAGGAAATGCTAGCTCCACAAATTTATGGAGATTGACACCATCCTTAAACATCTCATCAGTCGGATTCTTTCCTGTCATCATTTCTAGCAGAATGATGCCATAGCTGTAGACATCACCCTCAGTAGACAATTTGCTACCCATGCCATACTCTGCAAAAATTTGCAAATTTGTTGTGTCAACCCTTTTGTTTACTCAAAATATTTGTAAGAAATATTATTCTTGAAATGAGTGTATTAATATCTTCTGGAAAGCATATTGCATTGTTTAATTTATCTAGAATTACATTTTTAAGCCAGTGCTTCCAATGGATCATAAGATCTGTAGATATAAGGGGTAAACATGATTTGTGAGGGGAAAATACTACCTACTATTAATACATCAACAATATAAGAATGAAATGTGTACAAACCTGGTGCAATGTATCCAACTGATCCTCTTGGCCACAGCATACTTGTCGAACCGCGAAAGCTTTCTGACGAATGGTTGCAAAGAAACTTTGCTGCTCCAAAGTCACCAACATGTGCACACATGTCATCATCCAAAAGGACATTGCTTGGCTTTACATCACAATGGATCAAAGGAGGCGTGCACTGGTAATGGAGATAATCCAAGGCAGCAGCTATGTCTGTCGCAATTTTGATCCTTGACCCAAGGTTCAGTGATCTTCTTGGGTCATGTTTGTACAACTGTGGATGGAGCCAGCTTTCTAGGTTACCATTTGGCATGTGCTCAAGAACTAGAGCTTTGAACTCATTTCCTGATGGATCAAATGTAGAACATAGACTTATCACCCTTGTTAGATTTCGATGGCGTATGTTCCTTAAGGCCTCACACTCAGCAATGAAACTCTTTGATGCTCCATCTTGATCAAGTCTGAATACCTTGATTGCGGCTATGCGTGGTTCAGACACAAATGTACCTCTATAGACAGATCCATATCCCCCGACACCAACCAAGTTAAGAGAAGAGAAACCACTTGTTGCCTTGAACAACTCGTGATATGAAAATCTTTTCAACACCTCCGAAGACTGGTTTCTCGGTTGTTTAGTTGCTTCCCTCTTCTTGTGTAGAATAGCCATGGCACATGAGAGTGAGACTAAAACAATGGTAACAAGTGGAACGACCACCATTACAGCATAGGAAGTCCTTTTCCTTTTGGATGTTGACGCAATGCAAGGCTGTAGTTGTAGCATTGGAGAGTTTGTGCATAGGTTTTTGTTTCCTTGGATGAACACTTGACCTGAATTGCCAAACACACCACTTGTAGGCAATGGTCCTTGAAGGTTATTGAAGGACAAATTGAGAAGCTGCAAAGAGCTGAATAACTCAAAGAAGTCTGGAATTTCACCAGACAAGTTGTTTTGCGATAGATCCATCTCAACAATGCCTCGTAAGCTCATCAAAGATCCAGGAATGCTACCTTCGAGGTAATTTGCTTCCAAGCAAAGGGACTCCAAGCGGAGGCACTCGCTGAGACTGCTAGGAATTCTTCCTGATAACATGTTGTTGGAGAGATTAAGGAGGCCAAGATTATTCAAGCTGCCAATTTCTGATGGTATTGGTCCTATTAGTTGGTTATAAGACAAGTCTAAACCTTCGGAGAGTGAGGATATTGAAAAAAGTTGCCGAGGGATGTGTCCACGGAAGCCATTACAAGAAAGGTTTAGTATAACCAAGCTTTTACAGCCTACCAAACTTGCCGGAATAGACCCACTCAATTTATTGTCTTGCAAATAAAGCTCATTTAGCCTCTCAAGGTTTCCAATTGATTGTGGGACTTCTCCAGAAAAATTGTTTTCTGCTAAATTTAGGACAAACAAATTCTGAAGATTTCCAAGCGTATCAGGAATACACCCTGAGAGTAAATTTCTCTCCATATGAATAAGAGTGAGGTTGGTGAGATTTCCTATCCCTGGAGGTACTAAACCGTCTATTTGGTTATCATTCAGAAGTAACCATTGTAAACTTTTGGGAAGACTGGCAATGGAAGCGGGTAATATTCCTCGGAGATTATTGCTATCCAAATATAATCTCTCCAATTGGGTGCAACTTGTTAGTGAGGACAAGAACGACCAATCACCAGCTTCGAGTTGATTTTTTCCCATATTTAATCGAACCAAGTTTGCCAAAGACCCCAAAGAAGGAATCACACCACTGAATGTATTGTTGCGGAGATCAAGGATTTGGAGGCTGAAAGCATTGGCTAATGAAGCAGGTATTGGGCCATCAAACTGATTCCCTTGCATTATCAAATTTTGGATGTTTGGAAGTGTATACCCAATGTTGCTTGGAATTCTCCCAACTAGCTGGTTGGCTCCAAGGCCAAGGTACGTGAGAGATAAGATTTTGTAAATGGTTGGAGGGACCGTGCCTGACAAGCTGTTGTATGTCAGGTCTAGCACTTGCAAACTTGCAATATTACCTAAACTCACCGGAATGGTCCCTTGAAATTTGTTTTGGGCAAGCAATAGGACAGATAGGGAACGAAAAGTCCCGAGTGAGCTAGGTATGCTCCCTGACAGGTTATTACTGGTCAAGCTGAGATACTCTAATGGTGAGGATGCATGGGGTAACTGTGGGATTGGCCCAGAAAAGTAATTGTATGAGAGGTCTATGCTGTAAAGAAATGAGCTATTGAACAGCGCATGAGGAATCTCTCCACTAAGGTTATTTTTTGCGAGGTTGAGGTAAGCGAGCGAGGAGGAATTCGCTAACATTTGGGGAATTCCTCCTGCGAGCATATTGTTTCTAAGAGAGAGCTTGGTAAGATTTGAGCTGCTTCCAAGGAGCCGGGGAATGGTTCCCGAGAGCTTGTTACCAGCAAGGTACAGGACGGAAAGGTCTGGAAGCAGGGCGAGCCCTGGCGGGATGTGCCCTAGAAGGTAGTTGTCGCTGAGCACAATCTCTCGGAGAGACAAACATTTACCAAGATCTTGAGGGATCTCACCTTCGAGGAGGTTGCTCCACAGGCTGATCATCTCGAGGCGAGAGCAGGAGGACAGTGTCTTGGGGATCACGCCGCCGAGCGAGTTCATGCTGACGTTGAAGTACCTAAGCTTTGTCAAGCGACCAATCTCAGGTGGGATGCTGCCGCTGATCTGGTTGTCCGGCAGGTGGATTCTTTCGAGGAACGTGAGGTTGGCGATGCAAGGTGGCAGCTGGCCGGTCAGGTTCAGAGACGCGAGGTCCAGTGCGATGACACGAGGTGCCGCGCGATGCGCGGCGCATGTCACACCGCGCCAGCGGCAGAAAGACGCGGAGTCGTTTCGCCATGCGGCTAAAGCTCCGGTGGGATCGGCGAGACGAGACCTGAGGCAGAGGAGCGCCTGACGGTCGGCCTCAGATTTGTCCCGAGGTTGAGTTGTAGGGGAGGAGCGTGCGTAGGGGCAGAGCAAGTGCCAGAGGATCATAGCGAGCAGCAGTGGAGAGGGAGAAAGCTTGTTGTGGGCAGCAACACGAGGCATCCTGCTTGCTATCTTGCGAAGAGGGCCGGTGTACTACGTACCGCTACTGCACTTCTAATTGTGGAGGATTAGGGTTAGTTGCGAGCTCTACAACGGTTTGTGAAGGGTGCCTGCAAATCAAGCCTCGCCGTCTGATGGAGTCAACAGTCAAGTTATTGTACTTTAGAAAACCCAAAAACAAACTCGTGTGTTACCGTTGAATGCATTGACGCATTCAATTCCTTTCGAAACGAACACGCTGAAGCAGCCATGGTTGGTGGTTAGGTTGATTGGAATCTGGAAAAAGAATCTGGAAAAGGATCAAGTGGGAACGTACTATACAAGCAACTTGTGTTTTGTGCGTACTGATCGATGGCGTCAACAGCCAGTGTGAAACCTTGTGGAGGATGGCTACAGTGGCAAAGCTAGAAATGAAATTAAGGGTGGGCTGAACTATTTATAGATCTAAACTAAGTTGACATAAAATTAGTATTTTACTCTTATAAAATTTCAAATTCATATAGAAATTATAAATTGGATGGAGACAAACAATAAAAAATAGAGAAATAGAAAGTAGATACCTCGATAATAGAAAGCGACATGAGTGCGGAGTAGCGATAAGTCACTTATGTATAAACATATCAAAATTAGTAATATAATAGAACATTATAAATGACAATGAAAATTTAGATCATATGAAACATACCAGAATTAAACTAATTTAAATCACGAGACAATAGAAATAAAATGTGACATTTTTTTCACACTCTATCCAATGTTCTTATCATTTTCACGGTGGAGGGCTCGGTGGTGGCGGTGCCTGGGCACGTGCAGAACCACATCATCACGGCGGCGGCGGAGGAGAAGATCAACTAGAGGTTCATCGAGCTCTCCACTTGCGGGACCACATCATCACGGAGCGGCGGCGGAGGAGAAGATCAACTAGAGGTTCATCGATCTCTCCACCGTTATCCCCGGACTCAAGAAGATTCATATATATTTCACTTTCTTTCTTCTTTTTTCTTTGAGTGATTATCTCTTCTTTAATTTTATGATTTTCATTACTCTTCCTCCTCCTCTTCTTCTTTAATTTTATGATTTACATATATTATTTCACTTTCTTTCTTTCTTTGATTGATTGATTAGCTCTTTTTAAATTTTATGATTTTCACTTCTTCTTCTCCTCCTCTTTAATTTCATGCTTGTTGTTAACCTTTCCATCAAGGAGAGTTAGCTTCTCTTTGAGTTTATTAATCTCTCTCTTTATTTCTCTCTATTTTTTATATTTTTACTATATATAAAATTGCCACTAGGGAAGGTGAGGCTCAAGCCTCACTAAGCCCCCCTGGTGGCTACGCCCCTGGATGGCTACAAGGGATGCGATCCGGTTGGGATGTTGAGAGACGTAGGATTAATCAGATTTTGGTAAAAGAGAATATCCCGTGGAAACCAGCTTCCTTTATTAAAAGCTGTGAAAGCCTAAGCATGAAAATTTCCAAATGCTCTAAAAATTCACCAAATGTAGAGGATGGTCCGTTCTATAGCGATGCATTTTTTTATCTGTAACATCCCAAATTCTAGGACATACAAACATAAGAACAAATTTAAACTTTTTGAATGTATTTTGTTTTTTTGGGCTCTTTATTGGAGTTTCTTTGAAAAGTTTGAATTTCAAAAATAAAAGTGCTTAGAATGCAATTCAAATCATACTAAAAAGAGGATTAAAAGTTGGCATGAGAAAACTTATGGCGAAAACCATCCTAAAAACCCACGAGTATAATCTTGGCACTAAAAATAAATATTAAAGTAAGTTCTGAAATTATCTAAATCAAATAAGTATATTTAAATTCAACAAAAAGTCTTCTCAATTTTTTCTAGAAAAAAAATAAAAAGGAGATAAAACTTTAAAAAATGTATACAATCATCCGCATTATGTTAGAGCATTCACAAAATTTTCATAATCTTTCGAGCTCATCTGATGTGTCCAGCAATTGCCCCAAACCTCTCAGCTCACCTCACCCTTTCTCTCTCTCTCTCACTGTTGAGTGTGACCCACTTGCAGTACCTTTCTTCCACCATCAGCCTGTAGCATGAGAAACCATGAGCACAGGCCTCTGGTTTTTGACGACATGCTCATCGTTTTGATACCACGCCCATCGTTTGTCCTCTTTGCTGACAGCCCATGCCCTGCGCCGCACCTTCCTCCCTACATCCCGGCCTTGTGCCCAGCTTGGCACTCACTCGAGAGCTTTGACCTGTTGGCACTTCCTCGGGAGCTTTGTCCGGGTTGCACTCACTCGAGAGTTTCGACCAGCTAGCAAGTACTCAAACACATGACCCATAAACCATTTACATGTCAAGATTATAACCAACAACCCCGTCAGGCCAACTCTTTTCGCTCGATGACACGCCGAGCCCGCTTGCAAAGTTCGTCTTCCACCTCACGCGCCTGCGCCAGCTCCGCCGTGGTCGTGGCTCATGCTGCCCCCAGTTTCTGATGCCACGCCCACATCTCTTCTCTGTTGTCTCAACGCGACACATCTCTTCCTCCTTATCTTCTTCCACGCCTCGCGTTCTACGGTGAGAATTCAGCCATGCCATTCGGTCACGCTTGTGATAACTCACGCTCTGCCTCAGCCATCCATACCTATAAAGCCTCCTCGATGTGCCATTTCTCTTCGGCTCACCCTCTTAGTCTCTTGCGCGTTTCTTGCGCACTTCGCTCACTGAAGTACCGAGAAACTGAAGTTGTTCACGATGCCGACGAGCATGCCACCGTGTTCTAGCTACTCTGGCGGGCTTCTCTCCTCCCCAAACTCTACCACGATATGCCTTATCTCTTCCTTAAGCACTCTACTCATTTGTTTGGCCTGTCGTGCAGTGGATCACTCGAGCTAGGCCTTATCCTTCATCTTTGACCAGAACACTGTCGTAAGACTACCTCTCTCTCCGGTGAGCTATACCTCGATTCCTTTTACCCGTACCTCTGCATGCATGCAAGTAAGCTCATGTGCACCCCCTTTTGTAGCTTCTCTGTTACCGGATATCGTTGTCGCCGCTGACCCCTTCACCGCCAATGAGGTCTTCGATGCTAGCCTCCTTCACTCCTTCTCGAGCGCCGTCATCATATTCGATGAGTTCCTCCTCCCCCATGGAAGCTCCCTAGCACCAAATCAAGTCGTAGTAGCTCATAGCCCCGTAGTGCCATTCCCCTGTCTCCGCCACTATCGGACCACGCCGCCAACCATCCTACCCTCCATGTTGGGACATGATTCTTCGCCTAGGCATGCAAACCAAGGTCCTGGCTTCGTTTTAGGTCACGCCTTGTCCGCTGAGGAGTCCCTCGCCAACAACGAGCCATGGCTCTCTTGATAGATAGGAGGACCGTAATGGTCGGAGTGAGTAAAGATAACCATAGCGGTTGAAGTTGAAATCTGGTAGCGTGATCGATATCTTTGACCCCTGTCATAGTCGAACTCTTCGACCACAATCGGTGTTGAATTTTTCAATCGATGTCGTAGTCGAAATCTTCGACTACAGCCATAGTCGAAATCATCGACCGCAGCCAGTGTCAAAATCTTCGTTCACTATTGTAGTGAAAATCTTTGACCGCAGCTGGTGTAGAAATCTTTGACTACTACCATTGTCTAAACCTTCAACCGCAGCCGATGTTGAAATCTTCGATCGCTACAGTATTCTAAATCTTTGACCATTGTCGTAGTTGAAATCTTTGACCACAGCCGATGTCAAAATCTTCGACCATTGCCATTGTTGAAATCTTCGACCTGAGCTGACGTCGAAATGGTTGTAAGGCCGTAAGCTACAGTGGTCGTGAGTTGCTAGCTGCCGCAGTTGTAGGCTACAGTAGTCGTAGATGGAATTGAGTAGCGACTGAAGAACGTTAGTAGTTGTAAAGAGTAATGTACCCACCACGAAGAGGTAATTCAAACCGAGCAGAGGTTCTCTACATTCGGCTATTCCTAGCTCTCTTTGAGTTAAGAAGCTAAATATTCCTATGAATATTCCTCCACCTTTGATCCATCTTTGTTTTCCTTTCCAGAAAATCTTTCCCGCCATCCCCTCATTTACTCAAACTCCATTCGACTATTTCAAATATCCCTCCCCCTCCAAACCTTCTCTTACATCACCGAATTCAATCCTAATAAAACTTAATGAAGTTCTCTTTGGATTTATTTGGATCTTTTGTAGTCCTTTGGATTTATTTGGTCTTTCGATCGCTTATCGCGTAATTAGAAGTCGAAGTCCCGAAGGAGCACCAACTAGAGCAAGATCGAGACAAAGACGAAGAGCAATAGCTTCAAGATTATTGACTGATAAGGTTTTGAGTAAGATCAAGATCACGATAATTTAAACAAGGCAAGCACCCCATTGACCATGTTGATCTCAGTATTTCAATTAATGTATATTGTTTGTAAAATCTATTATGCATGCGTGTATGTTTCACTAAAATGGCTATACTATAGGTATGGTAGTTACAACAACTCGTATGCATTGAACCTCCTTGAAAAATTTGACCTCCTCACTGTTATAACCTCTAGGACATAGTTTAGACAATACATATTGTCAAATTGGGAATATCACATTGATATATGGTTTAGATGCTTAGCCCTACAATAGATTTCATTAAGTTTGATATTTCGAAAAATTTGCGCATAGGTATGGATAGTTTCAAAATGTTAGACCAAATGAGGAACTTTCCTAGTTTGGTATAAAACAAAATGAAAAACATAGTTTTTGGATGCGGGCGAGTTATATGGTAAACTATTGAATATGAGGCGGAACCTCGCATATATATAGAGGGACATTCTCGCCCTGGTCAATTAAGGACCAAACGCTATTGCCGCACATCTAAGTCACAACGTAAAATCACATGTGCTATATGGGTTCTAGCATTTAGCTGATTAAGTTGTCTAGGTCTAGCTAGCCTTGCATTGTGGTAGACGCAGAAGTAGTAAGGGCATTCCGAAGAACGGTCTGGCACGTAGAGGCTCCCTTCACTGAGGTGTTGGGACCGAGACTCGCTAATGCAATGGTTAATGCCTCACCAAAAGGACGTAATCCGCTGAGGTGAGAGTCTATCATGCGGCTCACTTGGTGTACCCAAGTGAGGCCTTGTCTATTCATCAGGCTGGTGCAAGGTTAGGACTAGATAGCTTAAAAGCTATATGATAATCACTTCATTGCACGCCCAAGGAAGCATGTAATGTCTGACAATGTATTTGATTATTTCGTGTGGGTAAAGTTGTATGATCTCTACAGAGTGTTAAAAACTATTTAAATAACCATACTTGCGGTCATGAGCATGCTTATATGTAGCCACAATATGTATAGTTTTCATTTTTAAAACTGTTTCACTGAACGTATAGGATAACATGTACGTATCTTATGTGTGCCATAGCTATGGATGGGAATTTTGAGATGTTCACAGCCGAGGAAGGCTGCAAATGGATTTGATTTTATTACATATCAAATGCTCTCTACAATTTTATTTGCAAATTATTACTTATTGATATTGCAAATGAAATTTGCTTCATACTGAAAATAACTTAGTATATAGGCTCATTCTTTGATAGCATTGCGCATACATATGTATACGTATGTATATGTATACGTATATCGTATGTATATGTATACGATATGTATACGTATATATATATATATATATATATATATATATATATATATATATATATATATATATATAATTTTGCAATACACTATAAGTTTTGCTGAGCACGTAATGTACTCAAGCTTACTTAAATTATTATTGATCAGATAATAAAGAAGGATATATGCCAGACGACACATATTTCATCGCGTCATTAGAGGCTCGACAATGGGTTTTTTTAGGGCCTACTCTCCCAGTTGGTTGCCTGTGGACTATAGTGACATACCATTGTATGCTTCTGCTTATTTATTTGTCTTTCGCTACAATATACTCTTGACTCTGGTATTTACTTGGCCAGTCGGTCATATGCTGTAAAACCTTATTATGCATCGCTTATGTATTTGCCTCTTTGTTATAAATTAAATATATGCATTGTGTATATAATCTCAATATTATAAATGTGTGCACTAACTACTGATCATAAGACTAGTACAAAATACACATACAACGACCCCGGCGGTCCCCACAGACTCGTATTTGCAAGAAATGAAGACGGTCTCTGTATCATGTAGCCATGCAGGTGTACGTCGTTAGCAATGTCAAACTTGATCGTTACAAGACAGTCTATAGCTGAGTTGGTAAATGATCTACTTTATGTCATTAAGGTAAGAGAGTCTGGTCGATCAGCTAGCTTCCAAAATTTCGATAAACACGCGTCGTGAAGGTTAAGCTAAGCTAACCGAAAGCGCGTTAGTCCTTGTTGGATTGGGATGGGACTATCTAAAAAATGGTCAGCTAGGCTTGACTTCCGAGCTCCGATTCGGACTTGTAAGTCAAGACCTAACAAATACGACCGTAGAAAATGTATCCAACACCGACTGCCGCTCGGTCGTCTTGAGTGGATGCACGCTCGGTCGAGCCCTCTCTCTAAATATATATACAGATCCGGCAGGCCGATGCTTATACCTTACTTATTTGCTCGTCACTCGATCGTACGTCAAAGTGAAGCAGGACGTACGACGGAGCTGCCTGCTTCGAGCTCACCGACGGCGATGGCGATCAGGGGTCGATCTCCTCCAGCGCTGCTGCTCCTGCTGCTGCTCCAGGTGGCGCTACTTGCCATCGGCGGTGTCCTCCTTCCCCGTGTTACTGCTCGCATCCCGCCATTTGGTGGCGGCGGCGGCTACAGTTGCATCCGTGAGTACATCATACGCTCTCTCTCGTCTTGTATTCGCAATTGAGTTTCTATTTGGGTGCATGCAAGCGTCTCCTACAGGCACAACCTCAGTGTTGAAGTATAAGTGAATTGCTCACCTTTCCTCATCAGCTTAAGCTTTTAGGTGAACTGGTTAGTGCATGCAACTCAATATGGTATCAGAGCCAAGAAATCCCGAGTTTAAGACCTGGCTGACGCAATTAAAAAAAATTAATTACAATCCACTTCTATTCCACGTATTAGGCCTAAGGGAGCCTACACGTGAGGGAGAGTGTTGAAATATAAGTGAATTGCCCACCTTTCCTCATCAGCTTAAGCTTTTGGGTGAACTAGTTGGTGCATGCAACTCAATAGAATGGATCGAAATTCCTCAGTATGCTATTGCCTCATGCCTTTCAATTTGGTGAAACTTTTTTTTCTTCCTCTCTCTCCTCCATGTAAGACACGAGATGATATAGAAGAGAGAGAGAGTATACAGAATTGGGCCGTCTATTATGCAATATTTTCCTTATTTTTTGAGTTGCAGGGTAAAATTAGCTTGTTGTTTGACATAGGCATATGTATCGTAGTAATAATTTCATAATGTTTGTTCATTGAGAAAGTCAGTGGTATAGTTATTTCAGATTTACAGTATTCATATTCTTCGTAAAATGGTTACGTAGTCATCGTATATTATTTAATAGAGGTTATGGATGATATGACATATGTCGTTAATATTTCTTAGATTTATTATTTTTGTCTATGCATACGGTGGGTTAAGGCAAATATTACGAAACGGAGAGCGGTAATACTTTTCTCTCTTTTTTTTGTGATGATATAATGCCTACAAAATATGCAGCAACTAAAGAAATTTTGGGTATGCATGCATGCAATATAATTATTCTTGTGCTCTGATCATATCATGGTAAAGAGAACTAGAATTTAGGGCATATACAATAGTATAGACAATTGTTGTATATAATATCTTCCATATCATCTATAAACGGTACTAAAATGGTTCATACAATATATTGTCTTTTTGTATGACTTTATAGATAACTTCTCCATCACATAATATGTCCTGTTTACCGTTTTACAGTCCACTGCTGCATAATAGACGACCTAATTCTTTATACTCTCCTCCATATCATCTCGTGTGTCTTACGTGGCAAGATTTATAGACAGCTGATATCACACCATTGTACGTGACCTTAGCACACATTGTTGCGGTAATTCCATTCTCTTTTTGCAATTTATAATGGAAAATTTACTAACATTAACAATTGAATGAAGTGTTTACAAGGAGGGCATGGAGCATTGTAGCCAATTAGCTAAGCACACTGATAGAGTACAAGTCTAGTTGCCTTTTTAGTTTACTGTTTGGAGTAGGTTCTAGATTGCAGACTGGTAATTAGTATGTCATCTGTGTATTTATGCCCGTTGGATTGGAATCCAACGGTACTGAGGAAATGAGCTGATATCGTGCTCACGAATGCTTTGGTTTGCACTCGATTTTGATAGAGATTAAATACGTGAAAGGAAATGATTGGGAAGAGAGAAAAATCATCTACGATAGGCACCCGAGATTTCATGCACAAATGTACTATGTGCATTTTAAAGGTGGTGTTCAGTTCGGCTTATTTTTGGTGGCTTATGGCTGAAAACACTATAGCTGGCTGAAAAAAACACTGTAGCTGATAGAGGCTTATTCAACATAATTAAATTTAAAAAAATTGAAAAATATAAAAAATTTGTTAGCCCATCACAGACAACGCAAACGAATACGGGAAAAAAAGAACCGACAAAAAAGCTAAAAAAAACCAAAAATTCAGAAAAAGATGAAATTATAAATAGTGCAAAAAGAAGCCAGAAGTGTGCTCTCTCGGTTGAATCGAGGTAAGCAGAAACGACCTTGGATTTAAAGTTTTCATTTACGATGAACACATCTGCATGTTGGAATTCAAAAAAAAAATACTTGCCACAGCTTACCGTTCATATGAAGATTCTTCCATTGCCGGATAAATAATTCCTTTTGCATTTGGTTGTGAGCACAGATAATCCAGTTGGCGATGTTGAGGTCCACCCGGGGAATTGTGGCCCACACCATCGATAGTTCACAGGGCATTGCAATATACTATATGGGAGCGCACGGCACCACGGAGACACACCATCAAGATAAATTATTGTCGAAGAAAACGTCAATAGCAAATAGCCAACAGTGTTGTTCAGCTGAATCTGTATTCAGTGTTACTGATATATTTTAGAGGTAGTTATGAAGATGATTGTATCACTTATATATTTTATAATATTTTAAATAATATGTTATTTTGTCTTTTAAATAAATGTATTCCATATTGATTAATAAATATACGACTTATTCGTATAACTCTTTATTTATGTTTTGATGATATTCTAAATTATCTTTGATCTCATATCATTATATAGGATAATTATGATTTATAAATCAGCACATATATTGATTGATGATTATTTTTCATGATCATGAATATGAAGATATCAAATCAATAATGTGGACATATGTTAAAAAATACGGTGTTGGATTAACCTACCATGAGATATTGCGGGAATTGTTATGTTCTTAAGTGTTATCAGTTGATCTCATACATAGTGCATGTAGAATCTTTAGACCTGAAATCATCACATTTTTCTACATATGTATTAGTTTACTTAAATGTTACCAAACACTACTTTATAATTGGGTGGTCATAAAGTTAGCTTTCGAGTTGATTATAAAACTTGTGGAAGAATGTGAACGATTAAAATGAAATTTGCCCATACTACATAACAGGAGAGATATCTCTGGGCCACTCGATACTATATGGGAACGCACGGCACCACGGAGGCACACCATCAAGATAAATTATTGTCGAAGAAAACATCAATAGCAAATAGCCAAGTGTTGTTCAATTTGAATCAGTATTCGATTGTTCTTGATATGTTTTAGAGGTAGTTATGAAGATGATTGTATCACTTATATATTTTATAATATTTTAAATAATATGTTATTTTGTCTTTTAAATAAATGTATTCCATATTGATTAATAAATATACGACTTATTCGTATAACTCTTTATTTATGTTTTGATGATATTCTAAATTATCCTTGATCTCATATCATTATATAGGATAATTATGATTTATAAATCAGCATATATATTGATTGATGATTATTTTTCATGATCATGAATATGAAGATATCAAATCAATAATGTGGACATATGTTAAAGAATACGGTGTTGGATTAACCTACCATGAGATATTGCGGGAATTGTTATGTTCTTAAGTGTTATCAGTTGATCTCATACATAGTGCATGTAGAATCTTTAGACCTGAAATCATCACATTTTTCTACATATGTATTAGTTTACTTAAAGGTTACCAAACACTACTTTATAATTGAGTGGTCATAAAGTTAGCTTTCGAGTTGATTATAAAACTTGTGGAAGAATGTGAACGATTAAAATGAAATTTGCCCATACTACATAACAGGAGAGATATCTCTGGGCCACTCGATGTGATTGGATTAAGAAAGAGCATAGTCATGCCGAATGTGGTTGAGGAGTTAATCATAAGAAATTCGCCACAGGTTCAAGTGAAGGTTCGACCTATCATAGGATGATACGCTTCTCGCCTTGAGTTTGATCTGGTATCATGAGGCAAAAGGATCGGTACATAAGCACTATATGGGTTCCTCTGATATGATTTCTATGTATATTTGGGAGTTGTTATGTCCTGCTAGGGACTACACCGGCTTATAGGCCGAAAAAAAGTTTTCAGCCCATGGCCAAATATACAAGAATCTACATAATCACACTCAGCGGGTCGGAATGACAAGGGTTCGGATGATAGACTCTAAGTGGGATACGATCTCCACTTGTATTGATCTGGTTGGAGGCTCTCCAAATGGGATATGATCTTTACTCATATTGGATAAAGATCTAACCTAAGGGTTTCTGAGTTGGATACAATATCTGATCATATCGGATAAGAATCCGATTGGAGGCTATATAAAGAGAGATGCGGGGGCTGAGGGAGGTATCTCGAGACACACCCATCAAAACCTTAGCCGCTACCTCTCAAAACCCCTACCATGCGTGCTGGTGCTAGCACACTGACACATGACATTCCATCCCTAGACGTGTGAATTTCGGTAGAGGCGCTGCTGCGATTGCAGCGTTGATCGTGATGATCGCGAGGAGGAAATTGTTGGCGAGAGGATGATCAAAATCTTTCACTATATCGACGCATGCTTCATTGAACCGGCCGCTTCAACTCTACTTCCGCTGCACTGCGCGTCTAATGGTAATGATCTATGATCTTTTACTTGCATAGCTTCCTGATTTACACGGTAGAAATTTTTAATCTTTCTAGAAACCTCCTGCACCGAGCAATGTGATTGATCAATGGAAAATCGAGCCCCTTTAATCCGCCTGCTAACCGGCTAGCGGGGCCATTGTACTAGGTAATCGTACCGTGCATTATAAGTATAATGTATTCATACCACATGATAGAATTGTATTCTACACTTAAATCATTTTTGCAGGGTTGTGTGAATAGTTTAGCCCATTGTGTATGTGATACATGTATGAGTTTTTCATAGCCTACGTGTCATGTTGATTTATAACCATGGGCTACATATTATTGTATAACGGCCTGCGTGTCGACTTGTGATGCTTGATATTTTTATATGTTATTCATTGTTAGCTATTAGGAGTAATAACTAAGTAGATGAATGTGGTGACCTCAAACATTGATGGCTCGATGGACAGGAAGCACGGTGATGAAGATTGCTGCGCTAACGGCCACACTATCTCACAGTTTAATATGATTTAACTGTGAATGCTTTTATATTCATGTTATACTATTATATATTCATGTTATTATTACCTTATGTGTTGTTAATATGATAGAATAGTATCTCTCTAGAAAAATTAAGTAAAACTTGATGTCATTTCAATTGTTGCACCTATCAAGATTTTGGTCATCAACTAGTAGATCTACTGAAGTAGGGTGCCATTAATTATCTCAATAATACAGGGTAAGTATTGGACACTTCATGCGTAATATTGATTTAACTTGACTGGGCTATCAGAATAGTTTTGGGCCTAGAGACATAGTGTTGAGGTTAGAACATATGGATGTCACTCAATAAGAGTTAAATATTATGTAATTAGTAAGGGGTTGCTTACTTACTCACTAGGTTTCTAGCAGTAATGCCAAAGCTCACTAGGATTTAGTGGAATATGGATCTTGATTTACTATATGTTATTAGAGGGTACATGGTTTTAAACATATAGTGGAAGTGTCCTTTGTTAAATTGTTTAAAGAAAGATTTCACATAACCATAGTGCTAAATTTTTGCATATACTTTTTACGTTGTAGACAATGCCACCATCTACTTCCTCCACACCCAGTTTTAACCTGCGATATATTTTTGAGAAAGAAAAAAATAAATAGAACAAACTTCATTGACTAGTATTGCAACTTGAGAATTGTTCTTGAGTAAGAAAAGAAGGAATATGTTCTAGAGGTTATATATCCAGATGAACTAGTTGAATATACTACTTGTACTCAAAATAATGAGCATAAGAAACATTACAATGACTCACTCGAAGTTAGTTGTTTCATACTTGTCACCATGAACTCTAAACTTCAGAAGCAATATGAAAACATGGATGTCTATAATATGATAGTAGGTCTTAGAGGTATGTTTGAGAACCATGCAAGGGTTGAAAGATACAACACCTCTAAGTAATTTTTGCGTACAAGTTAGCTAAAAGAAGTCCAATTAGACCTCATGTAATCACTATGATTGTTTATATTGAGAGTTTGAAAAAGCTTGGTTTTTTCTTTAGCCAAGAGTTGGCTACTGATATGATTCTCTAGTCGCCCCTTCCGAGTTTTGAGTCAGTTATTTTGAATTTTCATATGAATGGCATGGAGAAGTTAATAATCGAGTTGCATGGAATGCTCAAGTCAGCAAAGGTGAGCAATAAGAAAAGCTATAATCATGTGATGATGGTTCAAAAGACTACCAACTTCAAAAAGAAGAAGTCTAAGGCTTTGGGCAAAAGAAAAGGGCACAAGTAAAACGTAAGATGAGATCCTGAGTATCAAATATAAGTTTTAGAAACTCAAGATTGGTGTTATACCTGATACTATTTGCTACCATTGCCAAGGAACTTGACATTGGAAGAGAAACTGCAAAAAGTACTTGGCAGAACTAGAAAAGAAGGGAAGTAATACTTCTACTTCAGCTATAAATGTTATAGAGATAAATCTTGCTACCTCTCATGTTGGTTCTTGGGTATTTGATACCAGATTGGTTGCTTGTATTTGCAATTTGATGCAAGGGTTGATAAGGTGTAGGAGTTTACCAAGAGGTGAGGTTGATCTTCGCGTGGGAAATAGAACAAGAGTTGCTACGTTGGCTGTTGGCACTTTACCATTATCTTTACCCTTAGAATTAGTTTTAGAATTGAATAATTGTTATTATGTTCCTGCCTTCAGCAAAAATATTATTTCTACTTCATATTTGGGTGCAGAAGGTTATGAGTTCAAAATAAAGAATAATTGTTGTTCAATTTATTTGAATGATATGCTTTATGGTCATACTCCATTGATGAATGGATTATATGTTATAAATCTTGAGAATGTGTCTACCTATAATATTAATGCTAAGAGGATTTAGCCTAATAATTTGAATCCCACTTATATTTAGCATTGTCATTTAGGTCACATAAATGAGAAGTGCATGGTGAAACTCCATAAAGATGGTCGTCTAAACCCATTTGATTTTGAAACATGCAAGTCTTGTTTACTTCGCAAAATGACTAATGCGCCTTTCATTGTCTAGGTGAGAAGGCAAATGACTTGTCAGCCTTAGTATATTCGAATGCATATGGACCAATGAGCTGAACGGTCAGAGGTGGTTTTCAGTACTTTATAGCTTTTACCGATGACTTTAGTAGATATGGTTATATCTACCTAATGAGGCATAAGTTTGAATTATTTGAAAAGTTCAAGGAATTTCAGAATGAGGTACAAAATCAATTTGGCAAGATAATTAAAGCCCCATGTCATTTCATAGAGGTGAATATTTGAGCCATGAGTTTGGTAATCACCTAAAGCTATGTGGAATTGCTCCATAGCTAACTCCATCGGAACACCTCAATGAAATGGGGTGTCTGAATGATGGAATTAGACCTTGTTAGATATGGTTTGATCCATGATGAGCTAATCTGATCTACCATTGTATTTTTAGGGTATGCTCTAGAAATAGTTGCATTCACATTAAATAGAGTTTCATTAAAAGCTGTAGAGAAGACACCATATGAGATATGGACTGGGAAGCATCCCAGGTTGTCTATTCTCAAAATATGGGGAGGTTAAGTATATGTAAAATGTTTGATGTCTGACAAGCTCACACCTAAATCTGATAAATACTTCTTCGTAGGGTATTCTAAGGAAACTAAAGGATATAACTTTTATAAAAGGGATGAGAACAAAGTGTTTGTTGCTCAAAATGATGCCTTTTTAGAGAAAGAGTTTCTTTCAAAAGGAGTTAGTGGGAGCATGGTGCGACTCGAAGAAATTCGGAAACCATTAGAAAATGTTTCAACTCCTACAGAACCTTTATAGAATGTGCAATATGTTGTATAACCTATGAAAGAGGCACCAGTCCCAGACCTAGCCTACTGTACCTGAGCCTACCGACCACCGTCAGCTACTGAGCAAACAAAACGGTCTCCATACCTCCTCTGACCCGAGACACAACCTCCAGACTGACTGATGTACCCCATGGGACATGTTTGTGCTCAACGGAAGACAAGGCCACGTACGGGGAGGCAGACGCGACGAGGAGGTAGCAGTGCCTCAGATGGGTGAGCCATATCGCATCTAGTGTGATGTATTTTTTTACTACTACATTTACTTTTACTTGTACAAGTATTTCTAGTGTATAAAATTCTAAACAAATCATGAAATTTTTGTAAATTCACGATTAAATTAACCTGAATAAACATGGCAAATTCGCACGATATGAAATTCCCAAAAAATTTGGTTTGCACCAGGTACATGGTGGAGCCTTACGTGCCACAGCGTGTGACGTGACAGTTTGGTTTGCACCAGGCCGTGCCCCCTCTCGACGGCAGGTTCCTACCACAAGCTGTACATCGGTGAGTCAAACTCCATCCAACTAATGTGTACACTTTATATGTATTGCTATGTAACGTCCATGATTATGGAAATGCAGACAATCAAGGGCTGGTTGGCATGGTACGGACTGGCGGGCACTGCAACAACAGTGGACGACGACATGGACGGGCAGGGCGCACCTTGATGTCATCATGGAGTAGCGTCCGTACGATGTCTAGACGTATGACGAGTACCCGGAGTGGTACGTACCCCGGTCACGCAGCAGACTCACCATTCCTCCACTAGATCGTCCCGAGTAGATCATGCATGAGGAAAGTCTGCAATGCTCGATTAATCCCCACAGTGCTTCACGGCGACATGACAATGTAAGATAGTTCTAATTTCTTATCGTTTCATTTAAGAAATTCATTCTGGTCATTACATAAACTGTTTCGTATGTCACTTCAGCTGAAACAGACGCAACACATCGCAAGGGTGTCCGAGGCCACCATCACCAGCCCAGAGACACCACCAGCCCTGCAGAATACTTTGAAGTACATCCTAAAGCAGGCCAAAAAAATAGTGCACAACCTAAGCTGCGGCTGTTCCACGGATCACACTATGCACATAAGCCACCCAGTGGGGGCACCATGCTTACCCGCCAGGTCATCGCGACCTAGTGAGTCTGGCCGGCCATCGCAATCTACCGAGTCTGCCTGGTGTCGTAGTATTAGCCACCGATCATCCGTGCGCTGTATCGACGAGGAGGTAACTTACATACAAACCTACATTTTATTTTCCTATTAGGCCTTGCGTTCCACTAACATCATGGCGTTCTCCCACTGCAGGTCCGTCGTCGAGATACATCACTTTAACGTCCGCACCATCTGCATAGACTACCGCTACCCATTCTTCATCTTCGCTGCACATTCGAGAGGTATGAGATTCGTATTATACATCCAGAATATTTATTGTGACTAATATCGTTTCATCTTGCAGCCTCCAATTCAACGTGGGAGTGATGACGAGTCTATCGATGACGATACGGGCCTTGCAGATGCTTCCAGATGACGCCAGTGTTCTGACGTCTGTGAGGCGAGCTCGGCGTTCCTGACATACCGTGGTTAGGACACTTTGGTGGGTAGAGCTCCTCCGACTTACGCCATGTAAATGCGGTTAAGCGAGAGCTCCTTTGCACAATGAGAGGGATTTCTAGAGTCCTTCGTTCATGACATTTTTGCAGACGGCTCAGAGTTTGGCATGTCTCAGCTAGAGGACATCGACCCTTACCAGACCTAGCCTACTGTACCTAAGCCTACTGACCACCGTCAGCTACTGAGCAAACAAAATGGTCTCCATACCTCCTCTGACCAGAGACACAACCTCCAGACCGACTGATGTACCCGACGGGACATGTTTGTGCTCAACGGAAGACAAGGCCACGTACGGGGAGGCAGACGCGACGAGGAGGTAGCAGTGCCTCAGATGGGTGAGCCATATCGCATCCAGTGTGATGTATTTTTTACTACTACATTTACTTTTACTTGTACAAGTATTTCTAGTGTATAAAATTCTAAAAAAATCATGAAATTTTCGTAAATTCACGATTAAATTAACTTGAATAAACATGGCAAATTCGCACCATATGAAATTCGCAAAAAATTACACAATAACTATGACTATGTCTGGAGGCTTCACATAAAATTTTGTGATTTTGGGAGCTCGTTTGCTATATGTAAAAACTCATACAAATATCAAAATTTTATGAATTTTTGAGCAACACTCAGAATGGATAAAATTAACCACAAATTACGCTATCAAGTACATTATGTCAGAAAAGCTGTACATAAATTTTCATATTTTTTAATGTCATTTGTAATATTTAAAAATTCAAACAAATACTAAGTGAAATAAATTAGGGCAGTTGTAATATAACGTTTGAAATAAATTAGGGCAGTTGTAATATAGCGTTTGATACATTAGATCCGAAATACAATCTATGTATGACAATCAAGTTTGAAACTTAGTTGACCTAGCCAATGGTGTAAAAACCATTGAGTGCAATTGGATTTTTAAGAAAGAGATAGACACAGATGAAAATGTTCATATCCATAAGGCACGATTGGTGGTGAAGGGTTTCAAACAAATTCAAGGTGTTAACTATGATAAAACTTTCTCATCCGTCGCTATGCTTAAGTTTGTCTAGATCATTCTTACTATTGCTGCATATTTTGATTATGAGATATGGCAGACGGATATCAAAACAACTTTCCTAAATGAAAACCTAAGTGGGGATGTGTACATAGTACATAGCCAGAGAGTTTTGTCGATCCCCAAAAATGCTAGAAAGATATATAGGCTTCAGAGATCTATCTATGGACTGAACTAAGCTTCTTGAAGTTAGAACATTCATTTTGATCAGATAGTCAAAGGGTTTGGCTTTATCAAGAATGAAGAAGAGCCTTGTGTTTAGAGAAACATTAGTGGGTGCACACTTATTTTTCTGGTCCTATATATGGATGACATATTATTGCTTGAAAATCATATCCCTATACCTGAATCTGTCAAGTATTCATTAAGAAATAGTTTTTCTATGAAAGACTTGGAAGAGACAGCATATATTTTAGGTATAAAGATCTATAGAGATAGAACTAAAAACTAATTGGATTAAGCCAAGAACATACATTGACAAAGTGTTGAAGCAGTTCACATGCAAGATTCCAAGAAGGGTTTCTTACCTATGTTCAATAGTATTAGTCTTAGTAAGACTTAGCGTCCTTCGACACCTGATGAGCAAGACCAGATGAGTAAGATTTCATATGCTTCTGTCATTGGGTCTATCATGTATGCTATGTTTTGTACACGCTCAGATGTGTCATATGCTTCTAGTCCAATAGATCTCTATTGTGATAATACTGGAGCCATTGCGCAAGCCAATGAGCCTAGATCGCATAAAAAATCCAAGCACATATTTCGGTGTTTTTACCTCATCGTGAGATTGTTGATAAAGGTGATGTGAATATGTGTAAAGTGCACACAGATTTAAATATCACTGATCCGTTGACAAAGCCTCTTTCGTGCTAGAGCATGAGACCCACATAAGAGCTATGGGTGTTAGACACTCGCATGATTAACTTTAGTGCAAGTGGGAGGCTGGAGATGATTGTATCACTTCTATTTTTGTAATATTTTGAATAATTTGTTTTTATCCCTTGAATAAATGTATTTCATATTGATCAATAAGTATGTGAGTTGTTCATGGAACTCTTTACTCGTGTTTTGATGTTATTCTAAATTATCCCTGATCTTATGTTATTATGTGGGATAATTATGATCTATAGATCAGCACATGTATTAATTGATTATCATATTTTCATGGATTATGGATATGGGGATATTAAATCAATATGTAGGCACATGTTGGAGAACATGGCGTTTGATTGACCTGCCATGAGACACTATAGGAATTGCTATTTCATAAGTATCATCAGTTGGTTTCATACATAGGATCCTCAGACCTGAGATCGTCATAGTTTTCCACATGTGTAATAATTTACTTCGGGGTTTCCATACACTACTTTGTAACTGAGTTGTCATAAAGATAGATTTCGGGTTTACTATGAAACATGTAGAAGAGTGTGAGCGATCAAGATAGAATTTGCCCCTCCTACATAACGGGAGAGATATCTCTTGGGCCCTCGATGTGGTTGGATTAAGGAAGCGCATGGCTATGCCGAATGTGATTGAGGAGTCAGTCACAACTGAGTAATTTTCTACAGGTCCAAGTGAAGTACCGAGCTATCATAGGATAACAAGCTTCTCGCCTTGAGTTTGATCTGGTAACATGAGGCAAAGCAATCGGTATATAAGCACTATATGGGTTCGTCCGATATGATCTCTATGTATATTTACGAGTTGTTATATCCTGCTAGGGACCGCTACCGACTTATAGATCGGAAATGAGTTTTTGCCCATTGGCCAAATATACTGAACCTAAAGGATCACACTTAACGGGTCAGAATAATAAGGGTCCGGATGATAGACTCTTAGTGGGATATGATCTCTACTCGTATTGGATCTGATTGGATGCTATCTGAGTGGTATACGATCTCTACTCGTATTGGATAAAGATCCATCCTGAGGCTTTCTAAGTTGGATACGATATCTGATTGTATCGGATAAGTTGGACACGACTTCACCATTGCCGGCAGCCTGCTCGCAGCACTGGTCGATAGGTTGAGGCTCGAGACGCACATGTTCCACTTTCGGTGGGGTGATATGATGGTCACTCTGCAGAACATCGCGTTCTTGATCGGTCTCCCTCTTAGGGGTGACACACTTGTTTTAGCCCATGCACTAGCCGACTAGAAGGAGAGGCTGGCGGACCAGTTCGGCCGGCCTATCCCGGTGAGTGCACGTGGCGTCCCCCTTACTTGGCTGAATAATTTCAGTGTGTGCCCGCAGGATGCACCACCGGAGGTCGTCAGGAGGCACCTCGTCATCTTCCTTATTTAGCTCTTTGGTTGGAGCATGTTTCCAGCCTCACACGACGATATTTGCAACGCTGAGTTCATCGGCCTTACCGAGTCTTTGATTGACACAGAGTTTAGGGTGATGCCTCAGTACAGCTAGGGATTAACGGTCATGTGCACCACGTATTGAGGATTATATGACGCTTGCTAGCGCGCCACTGCTGGTACCTCCAATTTGGTTATCTGCTACGTGCTCGTGCAGCTGTGGAGTTGGGAGCACTTCCCTATCGGACGTTCAACCATCGTGACGCCAGTGCACCCATTTGGCGAGTTCATCGACCTAATAGACGGGCCCACTATGGGCATCTAATGGACATTTAGTTCTGGTCGTTGCACGACAGCGATGTCATATAGGGTCTATAGACTATAGATTTTGTGGATCGTGTATTGCCACACGGGCTGTCCCTGCAATGCCTAGAGGACGCGAAGCTATGGGCGACGACACACCATCTGTACATGGTGGAGCCTTACGTGCCACAGCGTGTGATGTGACAGTTTGGTTTGCACCAGGCCGTGCCCCCTCTAGACGGCAGGTTCCTACCATAAGCTGTACATCGGTGAGTCAAACTCCATCCAACTAATGTGTACACTTTATATGTATTGCTATGTAACGTCCATGATTCTAGAAATGCAGACAATCAAGGGCTGGTTGGCATGGTATGGATGGCGAACACTTGCAACAACGATGGGACGGACGACATGGACGGGCCGGGCGCACCTTGATGTCATCATGGAGTAGCGTCCGTACGATGTCCAGACGTATGACGAGTACCTGGAGTGGTACGTACCCCGGTCACGCAGCAGACTCACCATTCCTCCACTAGATCGTCCCGAGTAGATCATGCATGAGGAAAATCTGCAATGCTCGATTAATCCCCACAGTGCTTCACGGCGACATGACAATGTAAGATAGTTCTAATTTCTTATCGTTTCATTTAAGAAATTCATTCTGGTCGTTACATAAACTGTTTCGTATGTCACTTCAGCTGAAACAGACGCAACACATCGTAAGGGTGTCCGAGGCCACCATCACCAGCCCAGAGACACCACCAGCCCTGCAGAATACTTTGAAGTACATCCTAAAGCAGGCCAAAAAAATAGTGCACAACCTAAGCTGCGGTACATTCCACGGATCACACTATGCACATAAGCCACCCGGTGGGGCACCATGCTTACCCGCCAGGTCATCGCGACCTAGTGAGTCTGGCCGGCCATCGCAATCTACCGAGTCTGCCTGGTGTCGTAGTATTAGCCACCGATCATCCGTGCGCTGTATCGACGAGGAGGTAACTTACATACAAACCTACATTTTGTTTTCCTATTAGGCCTTGCGTTCCACTAACATCATGGCGTTCTCCCACTGCAGGTCCGTCGTCGAGATACATCACTTTAACGTCCGCACCATCTGCATAGACTACCGCTACCCATTCTTCATCTTCGCTGCACATTCGAGAGGTATGGGATTCGCATTGTACATCCAGAATATTTATTGTGACTAATATCGTTTCATCTTGCAGCCTCCAATTCAACGTGGGGGTGATGACGAGTCTATCGATGACGAAACGGGCCTTGCAGATGCTTCCAGATGACGCCAGTGTTTATAGCGTACGCAGTGCAGAGCTCTGCGTTCACAGCATACCCAGGGTTAGGACACTTTGGTGGGTAGAGCTCCTCCGACTTCGCTGCCATGTCGTACGGTTAAGGCGAGAGCTCTTTTGCACCATGAGGGAGATTTCTAGAGTCCTTCGTTCATGACATTTTTGTAGACGGCTCAGAGTTTGGCATGTCTCAGCTAGAGGACATCGGCCCTTACCAGACCTAGCCCTCATGCACGAGCCTCTCGACCACCGTCGACTCTCGAGCAAACAAAACGGTCTCCATACCTCCTCTGACACGAGACACAACCTCCAGACCGACTGATGTACCCCACGGGACATGTTTGTGCTCAACGGAAGACAATGCCACGTACGGGGAGGCAGACGCGACGAGGAGGTAGCAGTGCCTCAGATGGGTGAGCCATATCGCATCCAGTGTGATGTATTTTTTTACTACTACATTTACTTTTACTTGTACAAGTATTTCTAGTGTATAAAATTCTAAAAAATCATGAAATTTTCGTAAATTCACGATTAAATTAACCTGAATAAACATGGCAAATTCGCACCATATGAAATTCGCAAAAAATTACACAATAACTATGACTATGTCTGGAGGTTTCACATAAAATTTTGTGATTTTGGGAGCTCGTTTGCTATATGTAAAAACTCATACAAATATCAAAATTTTATGAATTTTTGAGCAACACTCAGAATGGATAAAATTAACCACAAATTACGCTATCAAGTACATTATGTCAGAAAAGCTGTACATAAATTTTCATATTTTTTAATGTCATTTGGCATATTTAAAAATTCAAACAAATACTAAGTGAAATAAATTAGGGCAATTAATTAAGCCTGCTAATCAGTCGGCTTAATCACATGTCGTCTCCTCACCAGGCGGTAGGCTACCTGTTGTCTCATCACTGAGCAATAGGCTCCCTGCCGATTGCTGGTGGGGCAGCGGGCGCCTGCCACCGGCAGCCCCTCACACGTCGCCTTGCCGGCGCTGCCGCCCGCCCACCGGATGGCAAAAGCGATATTTATGTAAATACGATGTGCATACTACTACTTTTGTAAATATCATCACTAACAATGCCAAATCTGCTAAAAAGTCAGCACTAGAGTTGGTGTTGTGGTTACGCACTAGGTACATGCGCTCGTGTCCAAGCCTATGGCGCCCGCGGCTGGCCGATAGCTTCCTTGGGACATGTGCAATGTGGAGAGAAGCTAGGAAACTCACGTAACTATCAACTGACAAGTGCCGAGTCTCCTTTTTCTCTTCAATGCTTATCCTCTTCCCACACCTTCAAAAGTGGATCCCACAACATAATAAAAAAAACCGATGAGAATATCCCAACCATTAACATATTGAGAGACCATATGGAGGTCATCCCGTGTGTATGATGAGTAATTGACATCGGTTTAGGAAAGTCGAGTTTGAGTTGGTTGGTTCGGACCCTGACGTTGCGTGGTGTAACGGACTCGGTCGGACTTGGTCAAACCTGGTCAATGTGTTTAGGATGCATATTCTGATGTTTCGACAGGTTTGGACTCTAGTATGCTTACATGTATCGAGCAGTGCTATGTGATAGTTTGTTTGTCTGTGTGACTGCAGGACTTCGAAGCTAGGTCATGGTGAGGCGTGGGAGGACCGGGACTAGGCACAGGAGGTGTTGAGGTCCGGATGGTCGGAGACGTCGAAGATGATCGAGGCTACTGAGGTGGTTGCGAGTCGGAAGACGAGGAACCGGAGCTGGAGCTACCGGAAGTGGACACGACAGGTGACGGCGAGGAGGATTGGGACTAGGCTCAGGGAGGAGTCGAGGTCCAGACGGTCAGGGTGCTGGTTGCGGTTGTGCGACCAGGAAGCTTCCGGAAAGGAGCGTGAGGGGTAATTCGGAAAATTGACTCAGGCTCGCGGAAGCGGATTCGGTTGGCGCTAATGGATAAAGCAAAAGGGGAACCTATTAGTGGAGGCTATAAATAGAGAGGGTGTTCTCTAGAGCCACTTGAGGGTTTTTGTGCATTTGCTCTCCATTTTGTGTGTGTTCTTCCCAAGAAGCATGAAGAGCTCTTGGTGTTTTTGAGGATTGAGAGGGAGATGATGGATTGAGAGTGTGTAAGGGTTTTGTGTGTGTTACTCTCCATGTTTGTGTGTTAGTGAGATGACTTGAGAGACTGTATGTGTGAGTGTTTTGCCCAGGATATGAAATCTTGTATGAGTTAGCCGTAACACTCTTTGTTAATGCAATCCTTCATTTCTTTGCATTTGTTCTGAATCCAGTTGTTATGTAGTTAGCCGTAACACTCTTTGTTCCTCTCTGGTTCTTTCTGTGATTTTTCAGTTTTTGTTGAAAGTTTGTTCGAGTGACTGCAGATTTCTCTTGCTCTGAAACTGGGTATCTCTTCAAGGCCTAGTGGCTAGTTTGTTCCCAAGAGAAATAATTTCAAGAATGGTTTTCTATTCAAGAATCTAATCACTTCACCTCCTCTGTTTTCAGTTCTGTTTAGGGTTAAATGTTTCGGTAAACAGAGGAATCCTGTGTTCTTGATTTTGGCGAAAATTTGCTGCAGTTTCATGTCCTTGGTTTCCTGTTCGATCTGAGAATGAATTCTGATTGTATTAAAGTCTTTTGGCCGAAGGATGCAAGAATATGAGATTCTTCAGGAATCAGATTTTTCTGTTGTCAGAGCTGCATTTCCTCTGTGTTGAATTTGATTCACCTTGTTTCGGCAGAGAAGTTGTCAAGTGACTTGAATCAGATTTTTCTGTTGTCAGAGCTGCATTTCCTCTGTGTTGAATTTGATTCACCTTGTTTCGGCAGAGAAGTTGTCAAGTGACTTAAACCTCCTATGTTAGAAAGAGTGATTCTTCTTTGATTACTTTTCTTTGACCGAACTAGAAGATCTCTGGATTTTTCTCTTCCTGCAGTTATGTGCTTCAGATGGATTTCTATTTTCGGTTCAAAGTCTTCTTTTCTGTCAAACAATTTGTTTGTCTGTAGTTTCCTCGTCTGAGAGACTGCTGTGCTATTTAGTTCAAATTATTGATCAGCTGACCTGAGAACTCCAGCCAGCTCTCATCATTGTCTCTATTTTTTTTCGGTTCTGCATTTGTATTTACTATTCCTTCAATGCTTCGGTTGATCTGTCTGTATTCAGTCTTCGGCTTTCTCTGTTGTCTCAGTCTGTGGGCAGGTCTGCAGTTTCCTGCTGTCTACTTTCGGTTGAACTGATCTTGTTGTGTTTGGGTGCTTTTACAGTCTTTCGGCCAGTGGAATTGTGCAGCCTCTGATCCTTTCATCTTTCCGGTCACTTCCTCTCTTTAGTCTGTGTTTCTTTTTAAACTGGAACTGACTTTGCCTCTCTGGTTGCATTCACTGAATTAGTACCCGATCATCCCGCTCATACTACTGCAGTCAGACCGGCGACAATTGTGCAGTTAGACCGATTGCAGTCAGATTGGCGTGAAGACCTGTTTTCGGCTGCAGCTTCTTTTATTTTCGATTTCTCAACAGTTCTTACTGACCCGACAGCATTCAGCCTGCTGCTTATTGTCAGTTTGATTTTGCATTTTCTTTGAGTATCTCTGATCAATCAGCAAAATTGTCTTCGGAGCGAATTTCTTGCTTCATAGCTTCTATAGCTATCGGAGAAGAGATCGTGTGAATACTGGGGAAGATTTTGAGGGCACCATTCACCCCCCTCTGTTGTCATTTCCGATCCTACACATATCTTTTACAATTACACTCAATTCTACACTCGATTCTGCTCTTGATAAGTTGAACTTATTCTTAACTAATTCTAGTTTAAATAAGGATATGTTGCTACTTAAAAGAGATGATAGTGATTGTATTATCAATAGTGGTGTCCAGCGGGAGGTGAGGAAGTGTGACACAAAGACTTGCATGAATGGCACGCAAATGCAAAAAGGCACTCATGCGGTGAAGAAGATCACACGATGCTGAGAGCGAATGGGCCAAGCGAGTGTATGCATGAAAAAGGATGAAGAAAAAGAGGAAGGGAAAGAAGAGAGGCCCAACATCCAGGCCCAACTACTTCGAATAAGTTTTTCAATGCCAATTTGGATACAACTCAAGCCCATCCAACTTTAAATTTGGAATCAAGTCTAAAATCAATTTTGACTCAGTTCGGAACACCTAACATGCCTACAATAAAAAACTCATTAATTTCACAAACGGAGCCCGATTTAAGTGCTTTTGTACTTGTTAGAAAACTTATTCGGAGGCCCATGCAATACATAAGGATGAATCTTTAGAAACATCATGGATCAACAACTATCTCCGAAACAAAGTGGTAGCCAAAATTTTATTTCTTTTTTCATTTTGTGTTTGTATTCAAGTCCAGGTCTTGTTAGATGTCTTAGGAGTGCTATATAGTCAAGGGTTGCACCCTATGTACTAGATTAGATGTCAACTTTCAGATTAATCATATTCTTGGTTCTAAGGTTTGAGCAAACATTTCCATGCTAGAACTGAGAGTTTTACATGTTTTGCCATTCATTGTTCTTGTGATTTGCTTTGTGAATTGTAGGAGCACGTCTACTTCATTGTGGCATGTAGACAAGAATCAAAGCATGTTGTTGGGCAAATTCAAGTGTCACACGTTTTGGTTAACAATACTATTGTTGGCGGCATCATTGTTCGTCAGATTTCATGTGTTCTTCATCATAGACACACTAGTTATCCCCATGTTAACAACAATCATAGTCACGAAGATTGGGTGCCCATATCATCTTGGTATTAGAGCTGAAGGTTGACATCATAGGATCATCTATCCTTTAGTTTTAATTGTGTTTTTAATTATGTCCTATAGTCTAAAACAAAAAATGCCAAAATTTGATCGAAACCTAGTTTATCAATTTGTTATTTCTTGCAAATTTAGTTAGGTTTTGATCTATTAGAAACATTGTTTTAGTTGCTGGTCATGTTTCTTTGCACATCTTATCTTTTGTTTGATCTAAAATCGAAAACTTAAAATGAATCTAGGTTGTGATTTCCGTCGAATCTGAGTTCAATTTATGCATTGTTCAGTGAATTGGTCATAGCTTTTGCATTCAAACTCCAATTAGGTGTTCTTTGATTCATTGGAAAGCTTACAACGTGTCCTCAAATTTCGGTCAAATCCAAATTCAGCTTCCTTTTGTGTGTGTTCAACCAAACAATTTTCTACACTCGTAGATTGGAATTTCGAATCTGATTCTAATTCTGAGTTCATCATGGATTCGAATTCATGTGGAGTGCTGGATGAATGTCAAGTTTGACGTTATAAATTCTAAGCCTCGCTATATTTTGGAGTTGTTCTCTAGTAATCTTTGCTAGTTGTCTACTCTCATATTTGCTGAAATTTATTGCACATTGTTCTTTGCTCATATTCTTGAGTAGCACAATTCTTGAGAAGCTTCACTTATATCCTTTGAGAACCATATCTTCCTTTGTGAAAATTTTGCTCCTATTGAGATTAGCTATTCGATATTGCTTTTGGGCTGCACATATATAGTTTCGTGCGCAAATTTGGGGGTAATCTTGTTCGGGGTGTTTTTCTATATTTGAGAGGAAATAAAAAAGTGTGTGGACACATAAATAGAAAGATGCAAAGAGTACCAAATAAAGGAAAGAAAATAGAAGAGAAAAACAAAAGAAAGTGGCTGAAATTTGTGCATTATTACACCCATTTGTTTCAAAAATTCAGATTGTGCATTAGTGTTGAATTTGAGCAATCTTATGCCCTATTTATCAATTTAAGCAATTGGCTAGCATTCTCTATAACTTGTGCAATACGAGCTAGAAGGCACTTTGTTTAAACTTGGGAAGATTTGAAAAGCTTATGAAATAAGAATCTGTACCATCTGATTGGTACAAACCAAAATCTGACATCAAGTTCACTCTTGGGAATAGCCTTGAGAAGGTGATATCATATTCTGAAATTAAGTTCAATCTTAAGGTAGCACATCTTAAGCTTGAGAAGAAGAATGAGCATGAGACTTTCCCTTCTGTAAGGCATTGTGTTGTGCTGCCCATTACTACATGCAACACATGAGGAGATCGTGGTTGATGGTAATTTCGCCATTGTTGGCCCACGGTCCACGGAGAATGATGAGATGCATTAAAACCCATATGAAGATAAGAGCCACATAGCCAAATTGAGTGAGAGTGTTCAAAAGAGTGAGTTGTGTGATTTCACAAAATATGAGATTGAGAGCATCCAAATTGAGAGTGTGAGAGATATACCAAAAAAATAAGTGAAATAGATGACTATCAATGAGGTTATTGCTAAAATTAATGATTTACTCTCTACTTCTAGTGTTATTTCTCAAATTGTGCATGTTGACATTCAAGAAGAGGAGTTGAATATTCAACAAACGGCACCGTTGAAAGTAAAAAATGAGGAGATAATGGTTGGGGATGGAGTTCGTGCTACCCTGTGGTTATGTCATGAAGATTTGATACTTGCAGCACCTACGTCAACTGAGGAGGTCGATAAAGGTAACAACCATAGTGCTGAATTTAATTGTGAAAATGTAAGTAATTATGAGAACTCATGTATTCAATTGGAAATTCCATGTTAATATTCTATGCTCAATTTACATAATATGCAATTGATTATTGATAAGTAAGTTCTTACTAGAATATCTCATGATAATTCTGAATACTATATTATGTTTAATGATCCTAAAGAGCTATCTAGTGCGATTGAGAACTTTACTGAAATTTTATGTTTAAAATCACTAATTAGTATTTATGTCTACACATATAACTTTAATTTGATTGGAGATTATAGTGTAGATGACAATTTCCATGCTTGTGGAATATGCATTACATGTGATAAGCTTGCTGAATTGAAATTGCATGTTTTGGGTAAACAATCTAATGTGCAATATTTTTATCACTTCGAGATGAGTTTAAATGATAGTGCTTATTGTTTAGAAAGATTTATAAAGCATACTTATTCATCATTTGTTGTACAATCATGTATAAGTAATCAGAGTAGCGCAGTTAAAGCATGGAAGACAATAAAACTTTTCTCACCCATATTGGAACAATTTGATATGCCACTAACTTTCCTCTATGCTTAGAAAAATCGAGGGTGACTTTTTCTCATGGGAGGGGTAATGATACGAATGAAAGGAGTGTTATAATTTATACACCAAATATATCTTATAGCTACTATCGTACTCACTTCTTTGTGCAAAACAATGAGAATGGCACTATAATTGATTTATACATATATCACACGTATACGTTGTTATCTTTGTTTAGTACACTTTCAGGAAATTATAATGTGCTAAAAGTAATGAGTGTGGATGATAAATACATATACCATGTGTATACGTTGTTCTCTTTGTTTAGTGTATTTTTAGACTATCAAAAGACAAGGGCGGCTTTTCTTGAAGAATGGAGGGATAACGAGGATATCTCGAGCATTAACATAATCTCTATAACTATGCTCAATTCTACACTCGATTCTACTCTTGATAATGTGAACTTGTTTTAACCAACTCTAGATTGAATAAGGACGAGGTGCTACTTAAAAGTGATTATTGTGATTATAGAATCAATAGTAACGTCCAGTGGGAGGTGAGGCAGTGGGAGGTGAGGGAGAAAGGGCACCACAAAAACATGCATGAAGGGCATATGCAATGCAAGGACACACTCATGCGGTGAAGATCACGTGACGCTAGTTCATGTGTTCACATGGGAGTGAGAGCAAATGGGTCAAGCGAGCACATGCACAGAAAATGAGGAAGAAAAGGGGAAGGAAAAGAGGAAGGGAAAGAAGAGAGGCCCAAAATGCAAAGCCCAACTACTTCGGATAAGATTTTCAAGCCCAATTAAGATCCAACTCAAGCCTATCCAACTTTAAATTCAGAATCAAGTCTAAAATCAATTCGGACTTAGTTCGAAACAGCCAACATGCCTATAATAAAAGCCCATAACTTTCACAAACGGAGTTCGATATGAGTATTCTTGTACTTGTTGGAAAAACTTATTCTGAGGTTCATGCAATACATAAGGCTGAAGCTTTAGAAATGTCGCAGATCGACTGCTATCTCCGAAACAAAGTGGTGACCAAAAGTTTATCTTTTTATTTTGTGTTCGTATTTGAGTCTAAGTCTTGTTAGATATCTTAGGAGTGCTATATATCCAAGGGGTGCACCCCATATACTAGATTGGATGCCAACTTTTAAATTAATCATATTATTGATTCTAGGGTTTGAGCAAACATTGCCCACTAGATTTGGGAGTTCTATCTATTTTGTTATTCCATTTTCTTGTGCTTTTCTTGTGAATTGCAGGAGTACATCTACTTCGTTGCATGGCGAGTAGACAAGAATCAAAGTGTGTTGTTGGGTTACCGTTGGCGGCATCATCGTTCTTCAGGTTTCATGGGTTCTTTAGCATAGCCACACTAGCTATTCCCAAGTTATCAACGATCCTACGTCATGAAGATCGGGCACCCCGTATCAAACACATCCTTCTCTCTCACCTCTTACAGCTGACACCTTCCTGTACCTCGCGTTCTCTCGGTCTCTCCCCCATCTCACGTTCTTTATCTTCTCTCTCAACAATGCCACGGCGATGTCAATCAGACCAGCGCTAGTAGCCCCTGTTGCCATCGTTGGCCCCTAAATGGTCCTCTCCACCCCATCTACCAATTCACCATACGAGATTGCACTGTCTCTATGTATATCAATGCTGCCAAAAACCCTAGTTGTCGACATTATCAATGGATCGGAACACTATGGTCCATGGAAACTCCTCTTAATGTCTAGTGATGACACTTCAGTGATGAGGCAGTTCTAGATCTTGAGCGGCAGCTCCCGATAGAATAGACAAAGGGCAGGAGCGGGAAGGGTTACTGGTGACGCTAACATGTGGGCCTGTTCGCTTTTTTATTTGTTTGGACTCGGCTGAAGTAGAAGGGCTGATTCTAGGAATCTTCTTCTTAGCTACCCTCTGTGCAATGGCTGGACTCGAGTCTAAGAGGCCAAAAAGCTTGTTAGCTTCAGGTTTGGGCACACATTGCACATGTCCATAGGCACATGGGGCCAAGTATAGCTGGAGAGCGTGGGCTCACTAGGCATGTAGGATGCTGAGTGCATAGGCATGGATGTTTGTAAGTTCAAGCTCTATTAATTCAGTGATGCGGAGAGATGGGGTGGCTCGATTTTCACGACATAGGATTATGGATAACTAGACCGTGCAACCTAGCAATTGATGCGGCCAACCACTGTCTCTATACAGCAACCTGCAGCACTCAAATTACTCAACCACACGCTACGGCCTTCGTCTACTTGCTATCGTGGAGCAGACACGTTCAAGCAATCCCAAGGAATCACAAGAACAACGGAGTGGCAATTCAGAAATAACACCCAATCCCAATTGGTGGTGAAAATGGCTCACACACAAAAAGGAACAAGTGTTCAACTATTTTCCAAGCATGACTTATGTTTTACATAGGGTACCACCCTATTTATAGGTTTTAGGTCGGTTGCTACAGTGCATTGCTACAGTACTAGAGGCAGGTGCTACAGTATGCTGGTTCGCTACAGTACACACATAAAAAATACTACATGGTTTGCTAGTCAAACAAGAAAGAAGAATCAAAATCCAAGTTGGGTTTGGTTTGCATAATCCATAAGCAACTTAGATATTTGCAAATATGATTTGTCTATTTGTAACAAGAGGAATTCAAATTGGTTTTCTCCTTATGGATGTCCTCATCATCTTTTCCAAGGAAAAATGCATTTTGGTTTTCATGACCGTGCTCTTGGATTCTTCCTCTTGGATCAGGCTCTCTGTGCTCTCGGATTCTTCCTCTCGGATCAAGCTCTCCTTGGCATCAAATGCTTCTTCCTTTTCAAATCTGTTGATTTGGTATTTTAGCTCTATCTCTTGTGATTGATCCAATGGAAGTTTGCATATTTGGAAAAACTATTGCTTGCATGCTTCGCGTTATATTTGATGAAGGAGAAATTAGGTTAGCGCTAGGGTTATCCGCATCATCCTCCCCCTCTTGAGAAGGAGTCATCCTTGACTGTTTCTTGAAAACTAAAGAAAGGAGATAAGTCTGAAACATTAAAAGTATTGCTTACCGCATAGTCATCTCTTGGGAGTTCAATTTTGTAAGCATTGTCGTTGATCTTTTCAAGCACCTTAAATGGCCATCTCCTCTAGGGAACAGTTTGGATTTACGTTTTTCTGGAAACCGCTCCTTGCGAAGATATAGCAAAACTAAGTCACCAGGTTCAAACAACATTTTTTTGAGCTTATTGGCCTTTGCTGCGTAGTATTGTGCTTTCTTCTCCATTTCTTCCTTGGTTTTGGCATGAATTTTCTTGACAAACCTGAGGATTATTGGTCTTCACAGAACCAAGGAGTAGTTGCATATTGTGGGAAACATAGAATCCACAGGTGTTGCCTGGCGGCTGCTGGTGGCACTGTAAAAATAGAATTTGATAGTTTGAGAGGCATTACTACAAAGAAAACCAACCAGTGATTTCGTTAATCTGGCCACACGTGATTCTAAAAAGTTAACCTTAGTCATTGGGAAGGAAGAAAATACTACAAAAGAGTTATCTATGGAGAAAATGGTTTACCTGCCGATTAATTATTGGACAACTATGTAGTCGGTTTTGTTCTTCTTTAAGGAATCAAGGTATATTCCCCTGTTCCATTTTGGTGTAGTGCATAAGTATGAATTCCTTGTTGCGGTGAGCCACCAATGTCATCATGTAATTCTCGATGAAGGATGCATTCTCCTTAATATCCATGGAGACCAAGCGTGGGTCGAGGAAACCAACCAGTGATTTCGTTAATCTGGCTTTAGTCACCATATATCTAATTATACATACAAAAGCAATGAGTTATATATGATATTTATCTATATTACATGAACGTAGACTATGATTGTACACACCTACAATGTCCAGCATCGAATAAGTGAGGCGTCGAGGGCGTTGAGTGTGAAGAAAAATAATAAGTCTTTGAAGGTCACCGTGAAGACATAGTCATGAATATAATGTTGAAGATGATGCGGCCTGAAGTTGAAGGTGACACCTGAGTGCCATTGTCCCTCTGGCTTGTTGGCTTATTCCATATACCATGCATGCAATCTCTGGCAAGCCAGCCTTAGAGTTAGGAGGCGCTCTATCAAGACGACCAACGGCTCGCCTAGCACTGATTTTTAGGCCAACGACAAGTAGGGGATATTATCATCGGTCTTCTTCGGATTGACCTTGCCACCTTGGCTATAGATCGACTTCACGATAGTCGATCAGACATTAGATGTAGATGCACCATGCCCTTGTCACATCAGTGCAGGTAGCTTCGGTGCGGATAGCCCCCGTGGACTTGGCATCGTTGCAGGTAGTTTTGATGCGGATAGCCCCTGTGGATTTGGCACCGGTGCAGATAAGTAGGTAAAGAAAATAACCATTCTTTAGCTTTTTCTCTTAAAGAAAATGGAAACATTTTTAATTTAATGGTGTCGGAATTAATACCTTTAACTTTTGACAGGTCACATAATTTTGAAAATACTTGGATGTGCAATGTAACTTCTTCAGCCGGTAAACCACTGAATTGATTTTGTTGCACTAAATTCAACAAGCCAGATTTAATCTCAAAATTTTCCACTATAATTTCAGGATGATTAACGGCAGAACAAGCAAAAATATTTTGTGGTGGTGCAACAAATGCACTCAACTTCAGGTTTTGGTGAAAAATATTAAGACATTAATACCAGGACTATTTTCTATTTTTTCAATTTTCTTCACTAAGCATCAGAAAATATTGCAAAAAATTGAATGCTGAAAATAAGAAACTGTTCAAGCATACTTTCCAAGGTAGAAAAGTCATTTTTGTGGACTACACTATCCCATAAAAGCATTAGTACTAGCAAATTTTCTATTAACACTACCATGAGACAGACTAAGATGGTTTCTCCAATTAGTATTGTAGGTAGCATTTTTACCAAGAAAATTGACATCATTATTACCATCACCAATTATAGCATTAATAGATACAGTAGAATGGTTATCGCGCACAAGAGCAATAAGCTTATCAAGTTTCGAAGATAACTCACCATACTCTTCAATTGCATGTACAAGTTCCGAAGATAACTCACCATACTCTTCAATTGCATGTACCTTTTTCCATAGAAGATGAGTGGCGCTCTCGTTGTGCCACTGTGAATGGTTGGCAGACATATCTTTTAAAATTTGCATGGCTTCATTAATATTCTTATTCATAAATGCTTTCGTGGCAAATCCCGGATTAAAATTTAGGAAAGACTAATAAGATTTACTCACCGGTTTGCCGAATGCCTAGTTACCGGTCAGCAGTAACCCGTCGTACCGCCGAAATGCCGCCTGCTGGCGTTGCCTACCAGAGTGCCTGGCCACCTTCTTGCTGTGCCCGCATACTGCACACACGCCTAATTCTCAACCCCCTGCCAACATCATGTTTTATAACTGAAGATAGTGCCAACATTGCTATGCTTGATACCCATGTTTCTATATACGTGCCTCACTAGAGATGACCTTATCATTGTATTTGTGTAGTCAAGTCTCATATCTTGAATATTTCAAGTTAAGGACAATGCCATGATAGATATCCTCCTGTTTGCAAGGATCTATTCACTAGAGATGAACTGATCTTTATAGCTCCGTTATCAAGTTTCCATAATACATGAAAATAGTATTGTCCTAAAGATGCTATGTCAGTATCATGATTCAGAATTAATTAACATAGCTCAATGATCACATAATCAGTTTGTATGGTTGATTGGCTACACTAAGGTTCATGACAAATAGTATCAGAGTAATCGATCCCTTCCTATGACTTCTACATCCATGGCTATGGTTTCTAGTCAGAACACTAGACCTTTTGCCAAGTCGTTAGGCCATGATAAAAGCTAATGGCAGCAAGGTGATGGCAATCGGTACCACCGATAATGACAAGAAATGGCGCCACCATCCTCGGCATCTGTGCTAGTCTAGAGAAGAGGAATACAACGGCGGCGGAGATGCATCCGGCAGCGATGATGGTGAAGATGCATCCGACAACGGCAGCAACACAACTCGAGGCGCAAGGGACATGATCAACAGCGACCATGCCGAGGCAGCGGCGCTGCTACTACAGCTCCATTTGACATGGCAACGCAGTGTCTTTAAGTGGTGCCAACATAGCATCTTCTAAGGTCAGCGCACCGGTTACCAGCTACACCCCGTGACAACGGCAGCGATGCTTCGAGAGGCGAATGTGGCGGTGCTGCTCCCAGTAGCGGTGGCGTCGCATCAAGACACGACAGCGCCAACAAAGGAAAAGCTTTCCTCGCCATCGGCAATGCTGCACCCAACAGCAGCACAGCCGTGTCCAGTGGCGGAGGCACAACTAGATGAATCGGCACTACAGCAGCAGTGGTGGAACCAAGAATTCGGGAGAGCCAGGGCAAACTTTGAAGTATAGATACACCACACGATTTAGCATTCAACCTAACTAATCTTTGCTAACTAATCTTTGCTTTGCTTACATGTTGTAGATAGCGAGTTTTGATTTCGTAAATTGACTAAGACCTAACTAAAATTTCTGAAATCATCAGAACGCTCTATTGCATTGGTGCGACTGCTATTTAGTGTACCTCCATAACTACTAGACAGTTGCACTAGGCCGTGCCAAGCTGTGGGCCTGTTTGGCAAAGGCTGTGGCTTATGACATTTAGCTGAAATTTTTGAATTTTAGCTGTTTACGGTACAGATTACGGAGAGATATTCACTTGCGATTTTAGATGGTACAGATGTTGGGTTTTTAACGTATACATCGTTTAACTTTTAGACCCCGTCTTGAGAAAATACTCCGTTTGAAAGTTAGGTACTGTAGCAAAAGCCAAAAGCCGCCAGCTTCGGAGGAAAAGAACAGGCCGTGTCAAGTGGATATGTACAAAATGATGGGAAGGTAGAATACATTAAGTAATGCGAAAGCATGTTAACATTTGTGGATCAACTTCACATTAGAGATGAAAACTTTTACCTTGCAATATGGCAGAATGATGGTAGAAATTTGAATAACGCGAATCAATTCAGTAAAGATGGCGGTACTCATGATGCTGGTTTGTATAACACAATGGAGAAGCAAACGTCTACTGTGATTTGTGGTTTCTATATTTCCCATAATCATATTATGAGCAAAGAAAATTGGAATCAGAGCAAAAATCTATCTGGGTTGAAGACATCAGTCTTTGGGCCCAATAAAAATGCAACAACTAAAGCAAACACTGGAGCTCGACAGTGAGATTAGCAGTGAGTACTAACTGTCACCATTAGGTATTACATAATGCAAGCGTAGCCGCTTAAAAATTTAGCTAATCACAAAGTAAAAGTGGATCTAGAAAAGAAAACAAAGCCAACATTAAAGAATCCCTCCAGGTGTGCACTGTGTACAGCCAGAAGCTCCCATACGTGCCTTGAACAAAACCAACATCAAAAGTGTTGGTTGGAAGAAAGCAAATTATTCCATCAGAAACGAAACAACGCTAAGCATAAAGACAGAAACTCAGAATTATTGATTCCCAGTAATCACTTTTTAAAAAATTGTCTATAAAAGCTCATTAAACAAACCATCATGTAAATATGCTGTGACATGGCATTGCCAAGTTTTCCTTTATAATTAGTGATTAGATATTCTCATGATATGGAATAGTCTCTACTATGGAGACATATTGTGACGTCCATTAAAGATGCCCTTGGAAACTTCTATTTTCCTTACGCTAAATAAATAACTAACCTACAAAGCACATAATACGTTTTGAATATAGCTATCTAATCTTACGTGAGCTATTTTGGTGACAAACAAATGGCCGGTCTGAGAGTTTGGGTAAACCTGGAGCAGCTACGGCCCCTAGCTCCAGCTACAAGGCTCCCTGTTCTATCCCATTGACATACGCATTCTTCATGGACAATCAAAGAATAAATATTATAAGCAGCACTTGAGCCATACTAATCTAGAAGCAGTACAAATCGGAAAACCATCTTAGACAAACCCCAAGATTTCTACATCCAACCCTACTCGTTGATTTGCAAGGTTGTAGCGTTTATCAAGCTAATGCAGTCAGCCAACTAAATGTTAGGACTTTTCTTTATGCAAAAAGATCGATTTTTTTACCAAACGATTACAACACAATGTAAGTCAATACAAGCAGCATCATGTGCTACCGGTTAAGCAAGAATTGGAACAGCAAGTTCTGAATTGACTACAGAGGCAATCATCATTGATATGCAAAGTATTACATCCAAAGAAAAGGATGCAATGTTTGACATTCCATAGGCTTATGTTTCTTAGGATAGTACCTGTATACACGCTGACAACATACATGCAGTGCAGCAGTGCTGAAATCGCTTCAAACAACAGAGCTTCTGTCATGAAGGTCCAACAGGCTCTGCTCAACTCATGTAGCCCAGTTCTAAGGCAAACAATAATCAAATCTTGTGATGCATAGCAATTACACGAATGTTTTGAATTCAAATGGTAAGTAGGAATTAAATTCACTTTCCATTATGGCATCTGCCAAGTTCTTGGGCAGGTAAAAATTACCTTGCAATATGGCAGAAGGATGGCGGCAGTTTGAAAAATGTGAACCATTTAGTAAATCTCGTGGTAGTCATGATCTTGGTTTGTATAACACAATGGAGAAGCAATCGTCCATCTTGCAAGTTCCTGTTTCCTGGATATCGAAAAAACTATAATTAAGCCATATATATGCAAACAGAACATCGATATTAGAAAAAGTGTGATCATTACTATGGTTTTTCCTTGGAAAACCGTATAGAGTGGGAAAAGAGCTCTAGGGATAAATAAAAACTATATGAAAGTAAAGTGTATCCACAAGTGAATATCACACCTTTGATTATTAATAAAAGGCCATACATTTACCTGTGGCATGTGGACGTTAGGAGACTCAGGTTGAGGCACAGAAGAGTGCAATGCAACATGTAGTTCCTCTGCTGAAACAAAACAAATACAGAAAGCTGTCAGCTGATTATTTTACATATCAATATACCATGAGGCAGCCATCTGTAAGTATTTCTACCAACATAAAAGGAAATGGTAGACAAAACCTAACCCTAAAATAATCGAGGTATCACTGTTGCTTATTGATATATGTAAGGATACTAATGGCATGTATGAGTAATTAATATTGAATCCACAAAAAACAAAGCATCGATCAGTACCTGTGGTATGGCACAGACACTAATGGCATCGACAAGTGAAAGCAATATGGAGTCTGGAAGAAATGAAGCACTGATGACCACGTGCAGTATTATTCTTCAGCTCCTTTTAATGTTAGGACAGCCAGCTTTGGAGCTGACCTCTTGCTTTCCTTCCTAGGAGGAAACAATAAGGGAAAACGAATACCTGATCAGGAACAGATTGGGAAGAAAAATATATCTATATGCAGGAAAAGAATTGTATTAGACCTAACATACTTGCACATTCCGTCCACGATTTTATACTCACACATTAGGTTAAACATATATCAGATCTTGTTTCTGTTGTCGAACATTTTCTTCAACTAATAGCTTAAAATGCTGCCATTGTTGGCCCTGCTGATATTCCTCCTCCCCGCTCCTCCGCTCCGCCCTCGCCTCCTCCTCCCACCCCACCCCGCACCGCCGCCTCCTCCCCACCCCGCGATCCGCGTCACCGCCTACTCCTCCTCACCTGCACCTACTGCCGCCATGCATGGTGGCCAGCCGCCGTCAGCGTCGCTCGACATGGAAGCTGAGGCCAGTGAGAGGATGCCGAGTCTACTCTGCTGTATAGATATGGGGCTAAATGACCTCAAAAAAATTGCCCGCACTTTCTAAAGCGTTCTTGTAATTTTTTTATTGATTTCACTTCATTTCCAGGTTTTTCGTACAGCAGAAGAATAAATCATAGCAGCAAAATACGTTGTTTGCTAGCTGTAGTTCATCAGTTTTCATTTTCTTTTCAAAAGAGCATAGCAAAATAGCAATTTTTCTTGATTTCACTCTCACTGGAATACTGAAATTTGAGCATCAATTACTACTTGTTATGTTGTTCTATGTATATGCAGTTTGACCATCAATTACTCATGTCAACAAAACAGAATGGAAAATGATATATTGGTGTATTGTCATTTGGTGCTTCAAGATTCAGTTCATGTGATTTCATTTCAATGCTTTCATGAATTGAATATTCAGATGTGGGACATGTTCTTTCCTAAATTGGCTCAGGATTTGTTTCAGTGGGACACGCAGATATGTTGAGGGTTCTTACGAAATGCACCCATGTATACTATTTTATCAGCAATTCCAATGCTTACTTTGATCATATTCATGCACAAATTGGCCTGTTAGGTTTATAGGTTTTCTACATCTGTATCTTAATATTTCTACACTTCTGTTTTGGTCAGGGTAACAAACAAGAAGCACAGATTAATTGATTGTGTTTGTGATAATTATTCAATAACTGACACATCATGGTCCCTGCTTGTGGTTAGTCCTTTTTTATATGTCTTTGGTATTGCCATATTGTGCTACAGTTGACAAACACTTCCATGCAGGTGAAGCTTACTTCGCAATATTACTTTTACGTGGAAACACAAACAGCTCTAGCCATACCTGATGAGGATAACTGTATGGTGGTGTATAGCTCAAGCCAATGATCTGAGATAGCACAAAAAGTCATTGCAAAATGCCTCGGTTTACCTTGTCACATTGTTTCTGTTATTACTAGAAGAGTTGGTGGTGGCTTTGGAGGAAAAGATGTTAGATCATTACCTGTAAGTGTCAATGCTCAATACCATCATGGTTTACAGCATTTTGTCTTTTCCACTTTTGTGAAGTACAAATGGTATTGCATGTTCAAGCCTGTTGTGTTTGCCAAGTAGTTTATGCCCTTTAAAATACAGAACTTGTCATCATGAAGACAAAAAAGATGAAACTTCACCTCATGCCCAAATAAGAAAAAACCTATTTGCACATATGGCCACCTTATAAGCATATAAATAAAGATGATTGCTTCAGCAATTACATAAAGTGGTCAATAATAAAACTGAATGCTCATTGTTTAGTCCATAGACCCACTTAAACTTTGTCAACTCCACTGCTTCATGAGCATTTTATTTATCATTGTTTTACAAATTTGTTAGGTTAGCAATTAAAGGAACATAACACTATTACATGCGTGTTAATTGTAGGTGGCCACCGCTTGTGCACTTGCAGCGTTTAATCTGCGTCATCCTATTCGAATGTATCTTGATCGCAAGACTGACATCATAATTAATGACCAGAGGTCTGCATCCCATATTTTCTATATGGTTATTCATTACAGGAGATTGAGTCGAGGCTTAGAATTGGACATCGTTTCATTGATTTTAATTAAAAAACTAAAGTATGGGTATGTGTTTGCTGATTTGATTGTCCTTGTTCTTTTCTATTTACGGTTGTGGGATTGCAAATTGCTCATAATTTTGAAGGGAAGGCTAACAGCTAGCAACACTTTATCCCTGTCACTATAGTTTGTTTTGTCTACTTAGTTCTTACCATGTCGTATTATTTTGGCAGTATGGGAGGTTTAAAAGGAGGATAGTTGTAGAAGATTTGAACAAAAGATGGAATCATCTTATACTGAACACAACAGTATGTTCTGTTCCTTTACTTAATTTCTGCTTCTCTTTATTCATAGACTTTCCGTCATACTCCTTTTACGTCTGTTGTAGCCTAACACACCAATAGAGCCTTGCGAGTGGTTGAACAAGCTTCTGATAGAAGTTTGGCCCAATTACATGGAACCGAAACTAGCAAGGAGGTTTCAATCTACTGTTGAGGTCAGCTTCTGCATCCTTTCTGTATATTTGTTCTCTATAGTTCTTGAGCACCAGAGTGCTAAGAAACCAATGTACTGTGATTTACGGAAGAGTTCTTTTATACTTATAATTTTGTGCTTACTAGCTGAATGTCTGTGCATTGCTGCGGATTTTAAAATTTTATTATACTATATGTTCTGAAACTAACGGGTAGTAAATTTTTCTAGAACATGCATACAAATATGTTCTAAAATTTTTTAAAATCCGTAGCAATGCACGGGCATTCAGCTAGTGTAAATAGAACAGGGAAATTAAAGCAAGCATAAACAAAAGTACAACCATGACCTTCAGGTTTTGGTGAAAGATATTAAGACATTAATACCAAGACTATCTTCTATTTTTTTCAATTTTCATCACTAAGCATAAGAAAATATTGCAAAAAATTGAATACTGAAAATAAGAAATTGTTCAAGCATACTTTCCAAGGTAGAAAAGTCATTTTTGTGGACTACACTATCCCATAAAAGCATTAGTACTAGCAAATTTTCTATTAACACTACCATGAGACAGACTAAGATGGTTTCTCCAATTAGTATTGTAGGTAGCATTTTTACCAAGAAAATTGACATCATTATTACCATCAACTATAGCATTAATAGATACAGTAGAATGGTTATCATTTACTATAGCATTAATAGATACAGTAGAATGGTTATCGCTCCTCTGTTCGTGCTTCTGAGCTGATGGTCGCCGATGCAGTGAAGGCTCTCTCTCATGCGCTCTCCGTCGCCTCCTTCGATCAGGCGGCGACCATCATCGGTCAGGTCGCAGCCGTCATCAGGCCGCGGCCAGTCTTCGGCGGCGGAGGGCCTCATTGTCTCCGCCGCGCTCCTGTGACAGTTCGCCGGCGAGGAAGAGCGCTGGGGATGCCCAGACCGCTCGCATCCCTGTCATGCAGCGCCTTGGGCCCATTGCGTCGCTTGCTAGGCACGGCTTTGACCACGTGGCGTCTCCTTCGCTGGAACCCGGGATTTGCCATGATGGTGAGGATCTTCAGCCGGGGATAGCTGCAGTCCCGAATCTATCCCCTGCTCTGCCCAAGGAGGCCCCTCTGGCTTTGGAAACCCGCGCAGGGAGACCCTCCTCTGAACCTCCTGCTGCTGCGGTGGCCAGCACCAACGCCATGCAACTCGTCCCTGCTACCCTGAGCTGTCGCGCGGTGGACCCGGACCCTGAGAATGCTGTTGATTCGCTCGCACAAGATTTTTCCTCCCCGGCTCTTGAGTCAGCTTTGGCTGTTTGGGACGCTGCTTCGGACCCATGTCCCGCGTCGTCCGGGAGCTGCGCCGTTCCAGCGGCGGAAGCCCGTTCCTTCTCGCGGGTCTACGTCAGGCGTCGTCTGCGCCATCCCCAGCGGCTTCAATCCAGCCCTGTTCTTTCAGCGCCGGCAATTTCCTTCCTCGCCAAGGTCACCCATGTTATGAATATTGTGTGTATTGATATGAGACCCAAAGAGACATATATATAGAAGAGTACAAGAGGATATGTCATATAGAGATAAGGCATATATGGAATAGAATATAAACTCTCTCCTTAACACCCCCCTCAAATGCAAGGCGTATGCAATAGCATTGCATTTGAAAAAGAGGTTGACATTAAAACAAGATAAATCCGAAGTCCGAGTCTTGATGATGTAAATGCGTTGCGTGCGCTTTTGAATAAACTGTCAAATCAAGTCAAGAGGAATAGATAGATGCAGACGGCAGCAGATCAAAGCCTAAGAGGCGGCGCGAATGCACGAGGAGGGCGGCGGCCTTTAAAGCTCGGGGCGGCGGCTTGAGAAGCGGCAGCATCATGACGACTTCTACGATCTGCACGCGGCTCAGAGAGTAGAGCGGCGGCTGCTGCCATGCAAAATAAAATTCCTACACTTCTATGACTGACAATAAATTTGTGGACTCGCACGATTTGAACGAACAAAAATTAGAAACTACGGATTTTGGATGGACGCTAACGGAAGACTCAAAAGAAATAACTCAAGACTTGACTGATTTGTTTCATAAAGGTTCCCTAGAATGGGATCGCAGCAGATGGAATGGAAGCCATCGGTAGGCGGCGCTAGGCAGCTGGCGACCAAGTCTAACGACGGACCGACGGCGGCGGTTAGAACAACAATTTTTTTTACTGAAACGAAATAAAACCACCTTCGAGTTTGGTCAAAGCAGAACCATCGTCGTACCGAAACTCAAAAGCGAGAGCGGCGACCCGGCGGAGGGTGGCGCGGCGGCGGCGGCGGCGGCGGCGGCCGATGGCGGCGGCTTGGGCGGCGGCTTGGGCGGCGGCGACGAAGAGCGGCGGTCGGCGGAACTCGGCGACGGCGGCGATGACAAAGAGCGGTCGGCGGAGCTTGGCGACGACGGCCACGAGCCCAGCGATGGATCTGCCGATGGCTTGCGCGATGGCGACGACAGCAGCCACGGCGGGAGGCGGGCGAGGGCGGCGGATCCGGCCTTGGAGGCGAGCGGCGGCGGATCTGACGCTGCCCAACAAGATGGCCGCCCCCGGGAGAGTAGATCAAACCTCCCGGGGGCAGCAGATGCGGAAGATAGATTGAGGTTAGGGTTTTAACCTAAGCTCTGATACCATATTGAGTTTCATGCACCAACCAGTTCATCCAAAAGCTTAAGCTGATGAGGAAAGGTAGGCAATTCACTTATACTTCAACACTCCCCCTCACGTGTAGGCTCCTTTAAGCCTAATACGTGGAATAGAAGTGGAATGCAATTAAATTTTTTTAATTGCGTCAGCCAAGTCTTGAACTCGTGATCTCTTGGCTCTGATACCATGTTATGAATATTGTGTGTATTGATATGAGACCCAAAGAGACATATATATAGAAGAGTACAAGAGGATATGTCATATAGAGATAAGGCATATATGGAATAGAATATAAACTCTTTTTTTTTTGTTATTTTAGAGATAAGGAAGGAGATAGAATAACAATCCTATTCTATCTCTAATATATTATCTCTAATACAACTCTAATACCCTTAACACCCCCCCCTCAAATGCAAGGCGTATGCAATAGCATTGCATTTGAAAAAACTTAATACTAAAACAAGAAAAATCCGAATCCGAATCTTGATGATGGCGAGCCGGGGGTGGCCCGGAGTCAGTAGACGAGGGTAGCGGAGGTCTTGGGGCCGGGGGAGGCCGGCGTGCAATGGAAGGAGGGAGGCCGGCGCGAGGGCGAGGCCGACTGAGCGGACCGAGGCGGCGGAGGCAAGACGACAAGCGAGCGATGGGGAGGCCGAGGCGGCCGTGGAGTCGGCGGGCGGTGTGATCACGAGACCTCGGCAGCTGAGTCGGCAGAGCGGCACCAGAGGCGGCGGCGCAATGCACAAGAAGCGCAAAGCGGAGGCGCGGTGCGGGGAGACCGGATCGGATCGGCCGCCGACGCCTCGGGCGTGAGCCGGGCGGCGAGCACCACGGAGCCAGCCATGCGAAGCGGCTGCAGCCGGCGGCAGAGAGCGCGAGGAGGCCGGGAGGCGGCCGTGGAGTCGGCGGGGCGGCAACGGCCGACCTCGACGACTGAGTCGGTGAGGCGGCAGTGAGCCGCGGGGTCGGCAGCGGCCGACCTCGGGCAACAGGCCGGCGAGCGGTGGTGAAGTCGGCGGGGTCGCCGGCAGTCGACCTCGGGCAGCAGTCGGCGAGTGACAGTTGAGTCGGCGGAATCAAGAACTACGGCCGCAAGGAAGCCGTCCCAAACGAGGGGCAGAGCGACGGCGAGAGGATGGCCACCCCAAGATGACCACGGAGAGGCAGCGGTGGGCCGTAGGCGAGAGCGACAGCGGCGGGCGAGCCCGATCCTTGGATCCGCTAAGTCGACGGCGATGACGTGGTCGGCGGCAACAAGCAAGCAATCGGCGTCGATGATGACTGGCGAGTCGGCGTGACAGCTCAGCGTCGAGAAAGACCGATGGTGGCGGGAACCCGATCCTATTGGATCGGTGAAGTCGACGGGAAGAGTCGTCAAAGATGACGACGAATGCTCTAGATCGGATCCGAGAGGCGGTGGCCGTGAGTCCCGAGCGCGGCGAGTCGGTGGCGGCGACGACGCGGAAGTCGATGACCGGTAAGGCGGTGAGCGGGCGAGAATCGGCAACGACGAGACGGGAGTCGGTTTTTTTTTTTTTTTTTATGGGCGCTACTTAATCTTGATGGCCCACCGCTCCCAACCCAACAGATTTAGAGTTCCGTGCGAGATTTTAGGAGGCGGCGGGCGGCAAGTAGTAGCGGCGGCGGGGAGAAGGCGGCCGGTGGCGGCGGCAAGAACGCCGGCGGCCGAGCGGAGGAGGCGCCGATCCGAGGCGCGCAGCAGATCGGATCGGGGCGGCGTCCCTTGGCGGCGGCGGCGGCGTCGCTTGGCGGCGGCGGCGGCCTGGGACGGCCGGCGGCCGGCGGCCGGCGGCGGGCGACTTGAGGCTGAAGACCGCTTTTAAGCGGTGGCCGAAACAGCGATGGCGGGCGGCGAGCCACTGATGGTTTGCTTCTTGCGCCGGCGACTCAAAAAGCAGTAGCTCAACCCCCTCGACTTTTCTCTCGCCGCAGCAGCAGTGAACAAGGAGGCGGTTGTCTGAACTTCCACTCAAGCTCAAACTTCTTTGGTGCGTTGCTTGGGATTGGTAGCTGAGCATGAAGTCATTGGCGAGAGAGTTGGAAAGGTATAATCGTATCTTCGACAAACCCCTCACTCAAGCTCATATTGCGGCGCTAGCGGCGCTCTTCAGATGGCAGCCCCCTTCTCCAGGCGAAGCACCTCGGGAGGCCACTATTCTTCCATGTGTGGCCATGGGTAACCTGTGATCAGTGGGTGTGCTTTGGAAGGTCGTTGGTGATGCTCAAAATCAATGGTGTCAAATTTGCTCAGTTGGAATGTAAGAGGCCTCAACTGCAAGGCAAAGTGGGACAGTGTCAGAAGCTTAGTTAACTCTATTAGGCCTGATGTTGTGTGCCTTCAGGAAACTAAGATGGAGTCCTTTTCTGGTAGTTTGATCATGTCTATGCTGGGAAGTGAGTTTGACCAATCTGTGGTGTTGTCAACATGCGGTGCTAGGGGGGTGTTGCCGGCTTGGAAAGGAGGTGTCTGCAGTGCCTTAGCATCTCGTGTTGACACTTTTTCGGTGTCGGTGCAGTTTGCTTCTCCTAAGGGGAAGCCTTGGTTGTTCACAGGAGTGTATGGTCCCCAAGCTGATGATCAGAAGTTACAGTTTCTGCAGGAACTTCGCGACATTCGGCAAGACTGTCAAGGGCCGTGGGCGATTGGAGGGGACTTTAACCTCATTTATATGGCGGAGGACAAGAATAACACTAATGTGAATAGAGCAATGATGGGTCGCTTCCGCCGGTTCTTGGATGACTTGGAGCTGAAAGAAATTTCTCTTCTTGGTCGTAAATTTACTTGGTCCAATGAGAGGGATGTCCCCACTTTGGTGCGGTTGGATAGGGTCTTCATGACTTCTGATTGGGATCATTTGTTTCCTGACTGCATCCTTGAGTTACGCTTCTTTGATTTCGGACCACGCCCTTTAGTCCTTGGTGCGAAGGCTAATGTTCGAGGAAGGCGTTTTCACTTTGAGAGCTTCGGCCAAAGCTTGACGGCTTTTTGCAGGTGGCGCAAAGCTCCTGGTGCAAACCAGTTGTAGTTTCTTGCCCACTGCATATCCTTTCACTGAAGCTGAGAAGACTTGCAAGGGAGCTGCAATCCTGGAGTCAAAAGAGAGTAGGAAATGTTAAGTTTCAGCTCCAGTTGGCCACAAAAATTTTGCACCGTCTTGAGATAGTCCAAGATGTCCGAGTGCTGTCCAGCGAGGAGGTATGGCTGCGGCGGCAGCTGAAGCGGCATGCACTCGGTCTAGCTTCTCTTGAGCGCACCATTGCTCGTATGCGTTCCAGGCTGGTTTGGTTGAAAGAGGGGGATGCTAATACTTTCTTCTTTCATCAGCATGCTAGGTACAGATTGAGAAAGAATTTCTTGGCAAAACTCCGAGTGGGGGATAATCTCGTTACCGGGCATGAAGACAAGCAACAGGCTACTTATGAAGTCTACTCCAATTTGCTAGGCACCGTGGGTCAAAGACAGTGCTTTTACTTGATAATTGATAAGATTGCTAACAAGCTGCCTGGATGGAAAGCTGCCATGATGCACCCAAAGTGGCGAGCCACTCTCATTAAGCGGTGCTCTAGTGATTCCTATTTATCCTCTTTTTATTTGGAGTTTCCCAAATGGGCTCTTAAAGCAATTGACAAGATTAGAGAGCTTTCCTTTGGAAGGGCGCAAGAGTATAAATGGAGGCCTTGCCTTGTTTCTTGGGACCGGGTGAAGAGACCTTTTGAGCTTGGAGGTTTGGGAATTCTTGATTTGGAGATTCTCGGTTGGGCATTGCGCATGAGGTGGCTGTGGCTCAAAAAAAACCCAACCGGACCGCATTCCCGAGGGCACCCCTCTCTTTCAAGAGGATTCGCGGCATGTCAAGCCCTGGTAAGGTTCTTCGCTTTGCATCGAATTAAACCACATGCTCCACCGCTTGTGCGGGCCCCCGTCAATTAGTTTCATTCTTGCGAACGTACTCCCAGGCGGGATACTTAAGCGTTAGCTCTGACCTTTGCACATGTCAGTCGCACAACACCTAGTATCCATCGTTTACGGCTAGGACTACCGGGGTCTCTAATCCCATTTGCTCCCCAGCTTTCGTCTCTCGGTGTCGGTGTCGGCCCGCCAGAGTGCTTTCGCCGTTGGTGTTCTTCCGATCTCAATGCATTTCACCGCCCACCGGAAATTCCTCTGCTCCCACCGTACTCCGGCTTGGTAGTTTCCACCTCTGTCGTGGTTGAGCCACAGGATTTGACGCGGACTTGAAAAGCCACCTCTGAGGCGCTTCGCCCAATCATTAGGATAACGCTTGGACCACCCATGGGCTAGCCTGGACATTCAGGTGCACCCCAATCCGACTGCAATGTTCTCCATTTCGCTCTTTTCTATTGTGGGAGATGGCTGCATGACCCTCTTTTGGTGTGATAAGTGGCTGCATGGAAAGTCCTTATTGGATATTGCCCCCCTTCTTTGTGCACAGGTGCCGAAGAGATTTCTCAGTCAAAGGACAGTCCAAGAAGCTCTAACAGATAATACGTGGGTTCATGATATTAGAGGCAGTCTTTCTACTCCAGTGTCGGAGGAGTTCCTTGGTCTTTGGGATGTCCTCGGCCGAATAAGGCTCACCCCTGGCGTGGTTGATCAGCATGTGTGGAAGCCTTCCTCCTCGAGCAGGTTCTCAACTACTTCAGCGTATCGCCGTTTTTTTGTGGGAACGGTGGAGTTTGAACCATGGAAGGAGATTTGGAGAACCTGGGCTCCTCCCCATTGCAAATTCTTTCTGTGGTTAGCCTCGCTTAATCGCTGCAGGACCGCTGACCGCTTGGCCCGTCGTGGTCTTGTCCACCCTGAGTGCTGCCCTCTATGTGATCAAGTTGACGAAACTATTCAGCATCTTCTCACTTCTTGCGTGTTCACAAGAAGTGTTTGGTTCTCCGTCCTTACTCTGGTAGGATTGCAGCGGTTAACTCCCGGCCCCGACGATTTGGTCTTCACCTTGTGGTGGCGTCAAGCTTTGCATCACATCCCTAAGCAGCACCGCAAGGGCTTTAACACTTTGGTCGTGTTGGTGGCTTGGCGGGTTTGGAAGCATAGGAACGGTTGTATTTTTGAAGGTGTCTCGCCCAATATCAGCATTGTTTTGCAAGACATTAGAGGCAGCCATCTGTAAGTATTTCTACCAACATAAAAGGAAATGGTAGGCAAAACCTAACCCCAAAATAATCGAGGTATCACTGTTGCTTATTGATATATGTCAAGGATACTAATGGCATGTATGAGTAATTAATATTGAATCCACAAAAAACAAAGCATCGATCAGTACCTGTGGTATGGCACAGACACTAATGGCATCGACAAGTGAAAGCAATATGGAGTCTGGAAGAAATGAAGCACTGATGACCACGTGCAGTATTATTCTTCAGCTCCTTTTAATGTTAGGACAGCCAGCTTTGGAGCTGACCTCTTGCTTTCCTTCCTAGGAGGAAACAATAAGGGAAAACGAATACCTGATCAGGAACAGATTGGGAAGAAAAATATATCTATATGCAGGAAAAGAATTGTATTAGACCTAACATACTTGCACATTCCGTCCACGATTTTATACTCACACATTAGGTTAAACATATATCAGATCTTGTTTCTGTTGTCGAACATTTTCTTCAACTAATAGCTTAAAATGCTGCCATTGTTGGCCCTGCTGATATTGCAACGCTGGTATTATAATGGGAAAGAAGGGTAATATGGTTCACATATGTAAATAGAACAGGGAAATTAAAGCAAGCATAAACAAAAGTACAACCATGACCTACAGACATGTCTACCTACCATGGGAAAAGTTTTTAAAAAATTCTTCAATCAGCATAGCAACTGAGCGCCACAACCACCGTTTCCACCAACAAGAGCGATATCAACGACCGGATCTAGGTGCTGATGTGCTGAAGAAGCGGTGCCAGGAAACACTAAAATTTGCAACAACCTACAAAAGGTCCGTCAATTCATTATTTATAGTACAAATCATACCAGAAACTTGTCAGAATAAATGCCACACTTCATTAATAAAAAGCTAATGTATCTGTTTTTCCCACCAAGATGGTGTCTCGTTAGACTGACCTTTGGGAACAATTTTCTGCAATGGATTGCATATATGCCTGGGTGTAGAAAGGTAGAGAGATAGGAAAACACCTCACGCCCTCTTAGGGGGGGGTGACCTTTCATATATATAGCCCAATATGGCTTGGAGTACAAGATGTCCGGTCTGGCGTATACAAGGACTATACATGTCTAATACCCGCCTGCAGTCGCAGCGGGAGGATCTCAAACGCAAAGACTGGACCTAAAGTCGATAAACAGCAGTGACGGTAATCCTTTGGTCATGATGTCCGCGAACTGATGAGTTGAAGGGACATGTAGCACTCGAACCTGTCCCAAGGCAACTTTGTCGCGAACAAAATGGATGTCGATTTCGATGTGCTTCGTGCGACGATGGTGGACAGGATTAGCGGCCATATAGACGGCGCTAACATTGTCACAATATACGACGGTCGCAGAAGCGACAGGTGCGTGAAGCTCTTGGAGTAGCTGACGGAGCCAGCAGCACTCGGCCACGTCGTGAGCGACCGCGCGGTACTCAGCCTCAGCACTGGAACGAGACACCGTCGTCTGGCGCTTTGAGGACCAAGAGACCAGATTGTCGTCGAGGAAGACACGATGGCCGGACGTGGGCGCACGGAGTGCGGACGGACTGCCCGATCCGCATCGGAGTATGCGGTGAGAGAGTCAACCGCCTGTGGTCGAGGTGGGCCGGTGGACAATGTACCTTTCACGTAGCGTAGGATGCGCTTGATCAGCGCGAGATGAGGCTCGCGTGGGTCGTGCATGAAGAGGCACACCTGCTGTACGGCATAGGCAAGCTCGGGACGGGTGAGCGTCAAGTACTGCAGGGCGCCGGCAATACTGCGATATTGTGAAGGGTCGGCGACTGGAGAACCGTCCGTGGCAGAGAGCTTGGCACGAGTGTCAATTGGTGTTGCTGTAGGGTGACACTCGGCTATGCCCGCACGCTGTAGGAGATCCACAGCGTACTGGCGTTGGGAGAGGAACAGTCCCTCCGGCGAGCGTGTGACGGAGATGCCGAGGAAGTGGTGGAGGTCGCCGAGGTCCGTCATGGCGAACTCGGAGTGAAGGCGCGCCAGGATGTGCTGTAGAAGTGCAGTCGAGGACGCTGTAAGGATGATGTCGTCGACGTACAGGAGGAGGTAGGCAGTGGCGTCCCCCTCGTGTAGCACAAAGAGGGATGTGTCGGAGGTGGAGGCGACGAAGCCGAGCTGCCGGACGTAGGTGGTGAAACGTTGGTACCAGGCCCGAGGAGCCTGTTTCAGGCCATAGAGAGAACGTTGCAGAAGACAGACATCGTCAGGGCGAGCCGGGTCGACGAAGCCTGGAGGCTGCTGGCAGTACACTGTTTCCTCAAGATTGCCATGAAGAAAGGCATTCTGCACGTCAAGTTGGTGAATCGGCCAAGAGCGCGAAGTAGCAATGCTGAGGACAACGCGTATCGTGGTAGGCTTGACGACGGGGCTGAACGTCTCGTCGTAGTCAATGCCGTGGCGTTGAGAGAATCCGCGAACCACCCATCGCGCCTTGTGGCGGGCAAGGGAACCATCCGAGTGGAATTTATGTTTAAAAATCCACTTGCCCGTCACAATGTTGGCGCTGGGAGGACGAGGAACGAGGCGCCATGTCCCGTTGTCAACGAGCGCTTTGTATTCGTCGGTCATGGCGAAGACGCCCGAGGATCGGCCAAGGCACTCCGGTGCCAGCCGATGCGGCGAGGCGATGGAGTGGGTGGCGGAGAAGCCGTAGCGTTGAGTGTCTGAAGAGTCGATGCATGGCGGGTGACCATCCGGACGGTGGCGGACACAGCGCGAGGCCGCAGCAGGCGCCAGGCGCTGCCATTTGCCGCTGGGCAAAGAATGGTGTAGACAACTTGGTGGCGGCATCGGTGCCGGGGCCGATCGTATGTCGGTGGAAGTCCCGGCTGCTGGACCGGGCGGTTCTTCTTTGGTGGAGGTGATGCGGTGGCAGAGTAACAGAGGCGGCGACCATTACAGACCATGAAATAGGATTGCGTGATCGTCCTGCGACTCCTCGAGGACCGCTTTGAGTAGGACGCGGTTGCTCAGCGTCGACATCTGACGGAGCGGCCGTGTGGAGGCGTGGTGGTGCAGTGGGGCTCTGCAAGCAAAAAATCCAAGTCGCTGGGCGAGGGCCCAGGAGTGTGTAGCTGGAAGGGAAAGCAAGTCTCGTCAAAGACAACGTGGCGCGAGATGATGATGCGCCGGGTGGACAGATCAAGATAGCGGTATCCCTTGTGCGAGGAGGGATATCCGAGAAAGACACAGGCCGTCGAACGAGGAGCGAGCTTGTGGCGAGTTGTGGCGGTCAAGTTGGGGTAGCAAAGACACCCAAAAACACGAAGATGAGAGTAATCAGGTGTTTTGTTGTAGAGTATGGCATATGGTATGGCATTGTGAATGGCGGAGCACGGTCGCCGGTTTAGTAAGTATGTTTTGTGGCGGCGCCTCGGCCCGATAGGATGCGGTATGTGCGCATGGATGAGCATGGTGCGACTGATATTGTTTAATGTGCGAAGAATGCGTTCGGCCTTGCCGTTTTGTGGGGAAGTGTAGGGACACGAGAGGCGTAAATGAATACCACGAGAGGCAAAAAGAGTGTGGAGGGTATTGTTTACGAACTCAGTGCCGTTATCGGCCTGGATGGCTTTGATGGTGAGGCTGAACTGTGTGGAGGCATAGTTGCAAAAATTAGTGATGTGGGCTGCAACTTCGGATTTGCGAACGAGGGGAAAAGTCCAACAAAAATGAGTAAAATCATCGAGTAAAACAAGATAGTATTGATAACCCGAGATACTAGCAACAGGGGATGTCCACACATCACAATGAACGAGTTCAAAAGGCATAGAGCTAAACGAACTAGATGTTGAAAAAGGAAGCCGCACATGTTTGCCTAGTTGACATGAATGACATAGAGTATGCTCTACTTTATTACAGCTTATAGATGCACTATGGCGAAGGATGTCGATGGTGGCGGAACTGGGATGACCGAGACGATGATGCCATAAGGTGTTGGAGGTGGCGATGCTAGCGTGTGGAGTGGGAGTTGTAGGTGCTGCGGGAATTGTGTAAAGATCGCCAGCACTATTGCAGCGAAGAATCACGCGCCGGGTCGGGATATCCTTGACAGAAAAACCAAGAGCGTCAAATTCAATAGAACAGTTGTTGTCTCTAGTGAACTGACGAACTGAGAGCAAGTTGTGCACTAGAGATGGAACAATTAAAACATTATGAAGAGGGAAATTTGACACGGGTGTGTGAAGAATAGACTTGCCACGACATGAAATAGGAAGGGTTTGACCATTGCCAACGGTAATGTAAGAATGAGAGGAAGGATGGCGAGAAAGGAGTATACCATCCAAGGAGCTCATGTGAGATGAGCGCGGAGTCAATACCGAGGATTACGATCACGGACGTTGAGTGGTTGAGGCGACGACGAGGCCACTGGTTCCACATGGGAGGTGCACAGGAGACACAGGTGGCGCGAAGGTCGTGGGTGGTGCACTGCAGGCATGAAGGCCGTGTGAGCACAGGGGCGGCGCCGAGGATTCTGGCGCCAACCACTGGGACCTATTTGGTTCGGAGGGGACTGTGGAGCCCACGGTTGTAGCATATCCAGGACCCATGGGCTGTCTTGGCCCACTTTGTTGAGGCGCCAAGAAGACCGACGTGGGTGGCAGCCGCCGAGCCGCCGCTGCCCTTGCCCTGCTCTCTCCTGCCCATTGCCGTTGTTGTTGCCGCCGTAGTGGCCGTGATGTGGGGTTGTAGGAGCTGCCGGAGTTGGCCCAGGTGTTGGTGAAGCGGCACCCGCCCGTGCTGGTGCAGCCAGAGCCGGCCGTAGTGAGAAGAGCGGTGTTGACGACGGTCTTCTCGTCGTTGGCCAAGCGTAGTTCTTTGAGGACCAGCATGTCGTGGGCAGTGGCGAACGTGGGAAGAACGGCGGAGTTGGCGATGTTGTCGGCGGTGTTGGAGAAGCGAGGATTGAGGCCACGTAGTAGGGCGAGGACGAGCTGGGAGTCTTCAACAGGATGGTCGACGTCGCGAAGGGCGGCGGCCTTGGTCTTCAGCCGCTGGCAGTACGCCGAGTTGGTGGAGTCTCCTTGTACCATGGAATGGAACTCGTTGAGGAGGAAGATGGCGCGCGGTTCCCTGTTGGCGTGGAAAATCCGCTCGATGGCCACCCACAGATCGCGGGCGGTCGGATCGGCGTCGTCCATGGCGAGGTCATGCTTGTGCAGCTGTAGTGTTGATTGCGCCCTTTTCAGTAGAAATTTAAATACTAGAAAACAAAAAAATATGAATACTGCAACTTAATGGGAGGAGGTTGTAAGCCTGTCGATATAAGAAATATGGACATCTTTTGGCATTGATCAATTTGGCCAATTCTTGACTGTCAGGAGTTAGGACTAAACATGCCAATTCCTATTTACACAAGATGGTAAACCGCTGCAAACATATAAAGTACACTGCTGTTTTTGTAGGTTCAAGGCTGAACAAAAAATGACCTTATTGTACATTTTGAGTACGTATGTTACAGTATAAGCAAGCAACCAAAAGCATCATGCACTCTAATTTCCTAAACCAACAAACTGCAGTGGCTAGAAAACCTGCAACCTCTAAGAATGACAAAATGAATTTCTAGATGAGTTTGTCCAGGTTTTCCTTTGTGTGATCAGATTTTGAACAAAGCCTACCTTTGTTCACACAGATCTGAGCATCATACGCAAATAGACTTGTTTCCATATTTCATACACAAATATACTTGTTTCCATATTTCATACACAAATATACTTGTTTCCATATTCTCTTGAAATAAACAAGAAAACAGCATGCCAGCATATTTATCTATGCATTTGCATTGTTTCCCATTTCCCAAGAATGGGGCCATGATGACCAACATGGGACAGATACAACTATGAATACATTAGTTGCATTGAACAAATGTAAACTGGCAAGCAAAACCCATGTGTACATATTGTGGATAATGTGAGAAACTTCAAGTATCCATTATATCGTATAGTAAGCAGACATTTTCTCCAAGACACAAGTGAACGTTACTTACAATTTTCCCATCCTTGTTTTTCTCTGCAATTTTTGTGTCCCAATTCTCCTTGCATGTTACAACATGCACATTGCCACCTTTGAAAACAATCTTCTCTTCGTCGTTAGTGTGTCCCTGTCCCGGAAGGAAAACATGAGAAGCACTGGAAAATGGAAACCAGTTGTGGATTTGAAAACAGACCAACAAAATTGCATTATAGTCGATCAGATAGAGTTGATTGTGTTCATAACAGGGCTGACATTTCCCATGCAGCATCCCATCTGACATTTGGCAGACATATCTTTTAAATTTTGCATGGCTTCATTAATACTCTTATTCATAAATGCTTTCGTGGCAAATCCAGGATTAAAATTTAGGGAAGACTAATAAGATTTACTCACCGGTTTGCCGAATGCCTAGTTACCGCCTGCAAGACTTTGTCGTCTTGCCGACATGCCGCTTCTTGGCATTGCCTACCAGTGTCGGCCACCTTCTTCTTTGTGCCCGCATACGGCACACACGCCTAATGCCCTACCCCCTGCCAACATCATGTTTTAAAACCGAAGATAGTGCCAACATTGCTATGCTTGATACCCATGTTTCTGTGTACATGCCTCACTAGAGATGACCTTATCATTGTATTTGTGTAGTCAAGTCTCATATCTTGAATATTTCAAGTTAAGGACAATGCCATGATAGGTATCCTCCTGTTTGCAAGGATCTATTCACTAGAGATGAATTGATCTTTATAGCTCCTTTATCAAGTTTCCATAATACATGAAAATAGTATTGTCCTAATTGTTAGCGTGTGCTATATTAGGCAGGGCCCATGCTATGTTAGGCAGGACCCTTGGGTTTAGGGTGGTGCGGCTGCACAGGCATGTTGCCTTGTGCGCCTCCCCCTGGTTTGGTTTGTTGGTTATAATAGGCAAGGATCTTCTCTGATAGGATTATTTCCTATCCCCGTGAACATCCCTGCCTATATGTACTCGAGCCTTTGCTCCCATTAATTCATTCACAATTTCCCCAAAACCATCGTCTCTCATGGTATCAGAGCAGCCAAGGAAGACACACAGGACAGACCTAGGGGCGAGTTTGTGAGGAGGCGTCAGGATCGGTTCGGATAACACTTGCAGCCAAAAACCCGTAGATGATCATACGCCGGTGGTGTGCCATAGAGAGCAAGATGCGGTGTAGAGAAGGCGAGGGTCTTGGTCGGCAAGATGTTAAGCAGAGCCGTCGCGGTGGAGAGCGCCTCAATCCAGTAAGAGGGGGGCATGGAGGCTTGGAACAGCAGGGAGCGAACAACATTATTGATTGATCGAATGATGCGTTGACCACCGATTCTGCCGAGGTGTAAGGGCAGGACATGCGAAGATGGATGCCCCGGGTGAGGAAGAAAGTACGGGCGCTGGAGTTGTCAAACTCGCGCCCGTTGTCGCACTGAACAGCCTTCACGGTGGCGCCGAACTGGGTGGAGGCGGAGGTAATGAAGTTGGCGAGCGTGCTGAAAGTGTCAGATTTAACACGTAGAGGAAAAGTCCACAGATAGTGCGTGCAATCATCAAGAATGACCAAATAATATTTATAACCGGACATACTGACGACCGGGGATGTCCAAAGATCACAATGTATAAGATCAAACTTATTAGACGCATGAGATGCGGACGCATGGAAGGGCAAGCGAACGTGGCGCCCTAACTGACAAAGCATGACATAAATCGGAGCAATCCTCTATATGAAAGGAAACACTAGACGCAAGCTTCGACAGAGCTTCATGGCCAGGGTGACCGAGACGACGATGCCACAAGGGGGAGGCAGCCTTGGCGACAAGAGGCTGTCTTTGGAGGAGGCGCAAAGTGCAGGCCCGGAGCTATTGCACCTGACGATCACGTTCCGAGTTTGCAAATCCTTCACAGAGCAACCAGCAGGGTCAAACTCAACAGAGCAATTGTTATCGATAGTAAACTGGCGAACTGAGATGAGATTCTTAATAATTTGTGGAGACACAAGGACATTATTAAGAAATAAAGAATGAGGTAATTCAGTAGAGCCAGTGCCAACTACGGGAAGCATGGAACCATTACGACAACAATGGATGAGTGAGTAGGATACCGCTGAGAAAAAAGATGTGAAAGATTGCTGGAAGAGGATGTCATGTGAGAAGTAGCACCTGAGTCAAAAGTCCACTCGGCGGACGGCCGATTCAACGTTGTTGCCGTCTTGGCGGAGGCCGATGATTGAGTGTCCCAGAGGCGGGCCGGCCATGGGGTTGTAGTACCCTGGCGGTGCCCGATGGGCCACCTCGGTCGGCGCGAGGAGAGCATGGACCGCGGTGGGCTGCCGCCGCGCGCAAGCGTCTTCTTGGGGACGAGGCGAGAATCGGCGCCATGGGGGCAGCGCCGCCACATGTGGATGGTGCCCGTCCACGGGTTGTAGACAGACGGCGAGGCGGCCGGTGGCGCTGCGATCTTGGCGCCCGATCTGCCGCGGCTGGGCACTCCGGTTCTTGCCGCCGCCGCCCGTCGGTGGCGCTAGCCGTTAGGCGACCCTCGCGCCGCCGCCGCGCGCCGCGGCGGCGTTGTTGTTCTTAGTAGCCGTTCCGGCCGGCCCCGGAGTTGGAACCGGACTGCGCGGGACTACTGTGAGGACTTGGTGGTGCGGCGGGGGCGGCAAGGGAAGGCCGCCGATTCTCCAAGGTGAGCTCCTCCAGTTGAGGTCGTCGCGCGCGTCGAGGAAGGAGGGAAGGGCGGGCGCGGCGGGTGGCGCCGCGTGGGTGGCGCTCGTTGAGGCCTCGGATCACGTTGAGGGCGAGTGCGGTCGGTGACGACTTCCCGAGAGCGGTGAGATCGTCGGCCATCTTCTTGGCGGCGATTTCGGCGACGGAGAGGTCGCCTCGACGGTTGCGAACCGCGTCGAGGTGGATGGCGCGTATCTCCCGGTTGCCGAGGAACTGAGACTCAACGGCGAGCCAAGCGTCCCTGGCGGTGGAGCCCTGGGAGGAGATGATCTCGGCGAGATCGTCGGAGAGGGTGCCGAGGATCCAGGATTGGACCACGCAGTCCATCCGCTCCCAGTCCGGCAAGGGGACCGGGTTGTCGAGGCGTATGTGATCCTGGAGGGAGAACTTGCCGAGAGTCGGCAGGAATTGGTCACGCCAACGATTGAAGTTACGAGTCGGCGTCGAGGGCGATGGAGATGAGGTGCGGATGTTGGAGACGGCGATCGCTGTGCGTGAAGGTTCAGGGGCCGCGGCCTCTGGAGGAGCATCGCGGTGTGTAGATCGGCCCGGCGCTTGCGGGTGCGGCCGCCGCACGGAAGGCCGGGAGGCGGCGATGGCGGCGGCGGCCGTCGCGCTTCCTTGGCCGCGTTCGGGCGGCGTTGAAGCGGGCGATAAGCGGCGTCGCGAGTGCGCGGCGGCATCGCTTCCTCGTCGACCTCGATCGCACGAGCAAGGGCGAATCGTGCATCTCCGGTCTTTGCGTGGCGGGCGTTGGCCTTCTCGGGGCCGCCCGGGCAAGTTCGTCGGAGGAGGTAGAGGCGGACGGATCGGTGAGGCGTCGTCATTGTTCTTCGGAGGTCACGCCTTGGGCGACTCGGGAGCCATGTCGCTGGGAGGAGGACGCCGCCTCAGCGAGGCCGACGCGCCAGCGCCGCACGCAGCGGGCGCGCGCTAGGTTAGCGGAAGCGAGGAAATCCGAGGAGAATCCCGGACTCGTACGGCCTCTTCATCAACACTCCTCCGCTGGATCATTTCGGCCCTGCAACAGGAGTTCTCCATGAAGGACCTCGGTGAGCTGCACCACTTCCTCGGTATGCATGTTCAGCGCTCTGGCGATGGTCTTCTTTCTCAGAAGCAGTACATGATGGAGCTCCTTGATCGCGCCGGCATGTCCGAGTGCAAACCGTGCTTGACGCCAGTGGACACCAGCCCCAAGGTTGCGGCTGCAGATGGTGCCCCAGTCTCCGATGTCTCTGACTTCCGCAGTCTCGCCGATGCTTTGCAGTGGCTAACCTTCACTCGGCCAGACATCGCCTACGCTGTGCAGCAAGTATGCCTTCACATGCATGATCCCAGGGAGCCGCTGTAAGATCGAGGTGGCCGACTAGAGGGGGGTGAATAGGCGGTCTAAAAAATTCTCTACAAATTAATACTATCAATTCAAGACCTTTTCTATTTGCCTAAACCAAGTATACAATGCGGAAGCTTAAATCAATTTGGTTTAGCTCAAATAGCGCCTACAACAAATAAATTCGCCTAAGTGCACCAACAATTCTAGCCTAGGTCAAGGTTTGCAATTCTAGATATACAAGCAATCAATTTAATTCTATGAATGTAAATTGCTTGAATGTAAATAAGGAACAAGGAAACAAACCACAATTTACACGGTCTCTTTTTCAGTGGTGTTCGGAGAGTTGCCGCCTCCCCAATCCACGTTGAGGTTAGCCCAAACAATTGGACCGGCTCCACAATTAGCCGAAACACCTCAATCCACTAGTGGTAGCTCTTTCCCGCCGGGTAGGTGAGCTCCAACCTTCACACACGCCGCCTTCTCACAAGCTTCTTTGAGAAGATCACCGAGCACGACGCCTCCAACGCCGCTCAGGAGTCGGCAAACTCAAGAGCAATAAGTCAAGCCCCTTGCTTGACTCTCACCACGTGCAACAAATGCACAAGCTCAAGTGGATACGAAATCCACCTCTAGATGCAACACATGCAACTAGAGACCTCTCTCCTTGCTCACAAGGTGCAACACATGCACAAAGGAGAGGAGAAGCTCACACTAGCTCAAAAGAGTGAAATGGAGTGCCAAAGACTATATCCCAACCGGCCACAAGGGAGTATTTATAGCCCACACCTCAAAACTAGCCGTTGGAGTCAAAAAAACATTTTAGGAACTATCATAGTTGTAGGAGGCGGATTATCATTTCCCATCATAACGGCTAGAAAAATAGCCGTTATTCATCATTCGGAACTACCGCACTACTAAGGCGGTACTCGATTTTCGGAACTACCGCAGATTCAGGCGGTACTTCCGTTTCCGGTTTTCAACACAGACAAAGACTGAAAAGCAGTCATAACTTTTGACTCGATGTCGAATTGGTGATCTTGGACTCTATGGAAAGCTTATTCAGAGGGCTACACAACCCATCTATTTGCATGATCTCAAACACATTAGATCAATGCAGAAATCACAAGACATCCAAAGAGTCACTACCATGGTCTAATGTCAAAGAAAATAGCAACAAATAATCTTAGACCATACCAGGATAATACATGATCTCCAACTTTTGCAAAACACATTTGCAAACTTAGATCATGTCACAAGGAGTAGGTACATGGACCTTAACCTTTTGCAAAACACATTTGCAAAGTATAGTCACATGTTACAAGGATTGGCCACATGAGCTTCAACCATTTGCAAAACACATTCACAAATGCAAGCCTCATGCCAAGATGAGCTAGAGCAAGTGAGGTTGAGCCATCAACACATGATGAGACTCAAACTACTAGACATGACCCCTCTTAATAGTACGGCAACCTATACTAGCAATCCGGTCTTTCAACCAAACACCAAGACAGGTAAAGACTAGGAACACATCCTTAGCCCTAGCTAGTCATACCTTTGCCTTGGGTCATCATCTCGATATGCATCAACTCATGATACATCCTTCTCATCAACTCCATCAACACATGATGGTCTTCCTTGACTTGATGATCAACACATGAACATCTTCACTTCGGAATCTTGATGTGCATCAACACATGATGTATCCTCTTCTTGATAACCCTAAACTCATGAAGTCATCTAAAGTCGTCGTCATCATGGAATCTAACCTATTTATTCAACTCATAGAAAATGTTAGTCCCACAATGTAATTGTCATTAATTACCAAAACTCACCATTAACTCATAATGGAGGGACTAGATTCTCAATCTTTCCTTTTGGTAATTGATGACAATCTCAACAAATAATGAGATAATAAATTGAATATAAAACCATTTGAATTCAAAGCGCAGTACTACCGCCATCTAAGGTCCCAGAGTTCCGCCTCTCAGTAGTTCCAGAGTCGTGCAGTACTACCGCTTCCCTATCGACACGACGTAGGCGGCTATGTCGAGCCTCTCGCAATGACCGTTGGATTTTCGGTGGCAGACTACCGACGTTGTAAACCCAGTACTACCGCTTCATGGGTAGTTCAGAAAGTCGTGCCAGTACTACCGCCGGCCGAACTCAAAAGTCCCAATTTTGGCACTCTCGGAAAAAGGCTCCGCCTACCTCCGGAGCTTCCGCCAGTAGTACTGTTCCTCTGTGACTACCGCTCGTCGAGACAGAGCAACCGATTTGGCTTTTAAAGCGATTTTTAATGAATGCATGATTCTAGTTTGATCCCAATATATATGGAAAAAGAAAACATAGATCAATACTAACGAAACCACAAAACATAGAGTGAACTCCCCCTAAATGTGTGCATACAAGTGTATATAAAGAAAGACACATGCACATATTCATTTTGGACTAATTGAAGAGTTCAATCTATATTTGGATCTAAGGAATGCATTAGTAAATGAGAAAGTGATTTGAATGCATACCTCTTTGATTTCACCTTTCCATCCAAATGAGACTAAACATAAATAAACTTAAACAAGCATATTAGTCTCATATGTGCATTTGTCATTGTCACCAAAATATTATAAAAGTATTTGTCATTAACATCAAAATCTCATAATGTCATTTGTCATTAACACCAAAACCAATTTAAACGGAGCTTGATCTTTCAGCCGCACCTTTCTGCACTAAAGCGGATTCTTCGGTACATTCGTGGCACTCTTGACATGGGTCTTATGCTGCGACCATCCTCAGCGACGGATCTTGTGGTCTACACTGATGCTGATTGGGCTGGTTGTCCCGATACGCGCAAGTCCACCTCGGGCTATGCTGTGTTCCTCGGCGACAGTCTCGTCTCCTGGTCATCCAAGCGTCAGAACACTGTCTCTCGGTCCAGTGCTGAAGCTGAGTATCGCGCAGTGGCTAATGGAGTTGCCGAGGCTACCTGGCTGCGTCAGCTCCTCCTGGAGCTTCACGCCCCCCTCCGGCGAGCTACGCTGGTGTATAGCAACAACATCAGCGCCGTCTACATGTCTTCCAACCCCATCCAGCATCAACGCACCAAGCACATCGAGATTGACCTCCATTTTGTCAGAGAACGAGTTGCCGCTGGTGCTGTTCGCGTCCTACATGTGCCTACTACATCACAGTATGCGGACGTCTTCACCAAGGGCCTACCTTCCACCATTTTTACAGAATTCAGGACCAGTCTCCACGTGTGCAGTGGCTGACGATTCGACTGCGGGGGGGTGTTAGCGTGTGCTATATTAGGCAGGGCCCTTGCTATGTTAGGCAGGACCCTTGGGTTTAGGGTGGTCTTGTTTGCATGCATGTTGCCTTGTGCGCC